>CM073564.1:12698598-15389696 GCA_037074615.1 Leucaena leucocephala | reverse complement strand
ACAGATTCTCTCCGCGGAGGGTGGTCTCTTTCCGATCACAAGAAGTCGACGCCTCAGGTCGGCATCCTCTACTGGTATCCACACGAACAGCGTTCCAACCACGAACGATGTGCTAGCGTCTCCTGTCCCTCCAAGGCTTTCACAAGTCTCCGTCTCTATTTTGGCAGTTTCTTGTCTGCAAACCTTTTGCAGATTCCGTTCGGCCTTTTGTGTTCTGTATATTTTCAAACGTAGCTCCTCCAATCAGATATAGAGGATGCTATGCATTTTTCCACTTAACCTAATTGGATTTTGGAGTTAATCTTATATTAATTCCGAATTGATACAATATCATATATTGTATAATTTTATAAGAAACTAATTAAATAAAATAATATTAAATCCGTCCCACAGATTTAATTACCTATTTATTTAACTTTAAATAAAGACGAAACTGAGTTATATTTGATTTATTCCCATAAATCAAATTTGAGATATCCTATCAATTTGAATTTCAAATTCAAATGTGATAGGGATTTAATTTATCCTTATAAATTAAATCTTATAAATATCTCTTATATGAGATATCCTATCAATTTGAATTTCGAATTTCAAACGTGATAGAGATTTAATTTATCCTTATAAATTAAATCTTATAAATATCTCTTATATGAGATATCCTATCAATTTGAATTTCGAATTTCAAACGTGATAGAGATTTAATTTATCCTTATAAATTAAATCTCATATATCTCATGTATATAATATATATACGAATTTATATATATACGAATATAAATATAAATAAATATATATATCCACCCTGGATCATTCATTGAATCTAGACATGTCTTAGATTCAATGAATCTGGACATCATAGCTCGTGTTGGGCTATTTTGTGTGCGACCCTGTAGGCCCATATGAAGTTGGCAGTGGGCCATTTGCTATACTAGCCCACAAGTCGCAAGCGGTCTCTAGCAAGACATAACAACTACCCAAATCATATGAGGATCGATAAACGATGTAACCTTTTATACAACCATATCATGTCCCTTCTGTCACGCGATATTTTGGTCATGGATGAGGCATGGATAATGTCATCCTCCTATTCCTGACCGTTACTTTCTCGATCCCTGAGTAGTCTGACTATAGAAATGGAACTACCTTTCCATTATAGTATGGCCATACATTTCTCAGACTCTCTCATCGAGGGGCCCAGTAATATCTCTCCACGAATGTGAGGGACAAATTCCATCTTAACCATTCACATTCCTCCGCATGAAAAACCACTAAGCCTGAACATAGTCTTTATGATCACTCGGTCAAAAGTGACTTTTGACTAGGTCAAAGCTGAGCGTTTTGTCATGTAGGAATCCATGATGATCTCAGGTCAAAGGGCATATTGACATGGTTTGTATATGAGAGAAGCTTATGACGTTACCCATGCAGTTCTCTCATAGCGGGTCGGTCCAACACCCTGTACTCTTACATGTGCTTATGACTTTGATTTATATCTCTATACATCTTCAAAGTCATACTGGTCTTATTTCATCTGTGCTCCCACATAGATGATCGACCAGGGACATTTAGGATAATATCATGAATTATTCAAGGATGGTCATCATAGTAAACATGCAAATAATATGATAACTCAATTAATAAATTCATAAATCAATAATGTTCATAAGACAATGATTGGTCCCTAGGGCACGATTTCCAACACCTTCTTCCCATTCTTTTGGAACTTATTCCCCTCCTAGAAATAAGGCTTTGATTGGGAAGTGCCAGTAACCTGAGTCAAATAGACATGTCCAGAGGTCCTACAAGTTTCCAAACGCTCATCTTCTAGCTCCAAATGCCTTGTTACATCATTAAAGGTAACAATGTTTTCATTATGGGTTAAATTGACTTTCATTTGCTCCTAACCAGTAGGGGACCAAATACTCGCCAATTAGTATAGTTTAATCATCAAGATTACTATTCATTTAGTCAGATATTCTGGAAGACAGTTTTTGGTCCCTAACTTTAAGGTATGTGAATTCACATAATTCACTAGTACCTTTTTTCTTTCATCCTATTCATAACAGTTACGTGCGAAATAGCCCATCTTTTAGCAAGCAAAGCATTTAACTTTCTTCAGGTCTAGTTTTTGTTTTTTTTCTTTTAGCCCATCTTCTTGAATGTTTCTTACCCTTTTGAAATTGAGGACCACCCTTCTTCCCATTCTTTTAAAACTTATTCCTGTCCTAGAAATAAGGCTTTGATTGGGAAGTGACAGTAACCTGAGTCAAATATACATGTCCAGAGGTCCTACAAGCTTCCAAACACTCATCTTCTAGCTCTAAATGCCTAGCTACATCGTTAAATGTAACAGTGTTTTCATTGTGGATTAAATTGACTTTCATATACTCCCAATAAGTAGGGAACACTGATCATAGCCTGCACTTGATATTCTTCAGATAAAGTATGTAATAAGACACATTTTGTATATGGTTTATGTGATACTTTTAAGAGTTTTATAACAACTTTACCATCCATTTTGTGCCTTAAATTATACTTTTGTGGTAATGAATGATTGTGCGTGACAGTGTACTAATTAAAGGTTAAAATGGTAAATTAACTCTTCTAAACTGTATAGATTCTGTTATTTACTGATTTGGACTTTTACAGTGAGCTTTTATTTTGGATTATAGGTATTTTGGAAGAGAGCAATGACCAAGAAAGAAATCACAAGTCAATGAAAGTGAAACCACGCTCCTACATTTCTTAGTTGCTACCAAAGAGTATGCCAGTTGTAACCTTGATTCTTCTGGAAGTCTCTCTGTGTTCACAGGTCACGACCAAAACATGGATTTGGTCATGACTAAAATACGAAATTGCTGAAACTGCCTGTTTTGAATTAGGTTATACAGAAATAAAAGGGGAGGAAGGCTGTTGTAAAAGAGGATGCTGGTTTTTGACCTGATTAGGCTAAGAAGCAGTACTCTAGCACTCTTTGATCACCTTCTTGACCTTTTCCATCATTCTACACCTTTTCACATATTTCTCCACATCTCTACACCACCAATCTACCATCTTTCCATTGTTTCTTTATGGCATCTCAATTGAACAGCGATTGCAGTATAACAGGAGTCATGAGAGGCTAAACCTTTAGCCTCTTGGTGATGAATCAAATATCTTGAGCTCATGGACTCAAATAGGGAGTTTCTACTATTCTAATTTGCACCTTCTCATGTTATGATTACTACTAGATCTAGGGTTTTCATCTTATGAGCAAGTTTTGAATATCAATTGAATATTCTCATATTAGACTTTATAATTAAATTTGGATGATTTGAACATTTACTTTTAATAGAATATTTCAGTTTGAACTTTAAGAGAGTAGGCTATTATCAGCGATCATTGTTAACTAATTCATTACTTGAAATCTAGGGTTTTCAATTGACAACCATTCGAGGGTATTTTCCTCATCTAAATTCAATTTACACGCTAAGTAGTTTATGACAGTTCACTAATAGTTCTTAAACCAGCTTTGATCAAAGGGGTTTAAGGAAAATTAGGGTTCTAAACTCAATCGATCGATTGATATTTTCTTTAAGACTTAGTGCTTTCTAAACTACAATTTTAAATGTGAGAGCAAGGATAGATACATTTTCATTATCAAGAGTCTTTCATAACATATTCCTCAACAAACCAACTCATTTTCATCTTAATAAAAAATCCAAAAGCATTTATCTTTTTGCACCCTACTTTTATGGCATTAATCACTAAAAACCGCAAAACCATTTTATCCCTACTTAGGCTTTTCACTAATTTTGACATCCAATCTACTAAGTTTCCACATAAAAGGCTCTTCGAGAAGAACGATAGGGTTGTACCTTATACTATATTATATTGGGTATAATAAACTTTATTTTGATGGATTAGACCACGACAATATGAAATTATCAATGACACCGTTGCAGGGAACCAAGTAATTGGTTAGTTGGTTCCCTAGTAATTGATTGTCAATTTCATTAGCTACCTGAGTCATTTTTCTTATTTTTGTTTGCATTTTAGGTTTTTTTAGTTTTTAAAATTACATTGCATTATGCAGTTTTATGAGTTTCTACAAAATCAGTATCTCAAACTATAGGTCGCAACTTAAACTCACCTGCATCCCGATAATTACTCTCTATGACTTTGAGTCACAACCAAACACCATTTGTGTCGTGACCAGATTGCTTCCGTGTAAAATTTGACTACTCCGTGAAAACCAGTCGCAACATTTGACACCTTCAGTCGTGACTACTTTTCTCTATGAAATTGCATCGCGACTAAAACACGCTTTAGTCACGACTAACTGAACATTTTTTGCTGTGCAACTTCTGTGACTTACTCTGACTGATTGCATTGATTATTTTCTATCTTTTCTGTATTGCATTCATAAAAGAGCCAAACCATTAGTACCTTTTGAACCTGAAATTGAGAGAAGACTTAGGAAACTAAAGAGAGAATTTAGAGAAGAAGAAGCAAAATCTAGTTCTTCCTCTAGTATTCCAAAGTCTGAAACTAAACCTAATATGGATGATATTAATCATAATGGACCTAATGGACATGGAGAAATGAAATACTAATGAACCCATAAGATAATAGAAGTGTGAAGGAAATTAATCATTCGCATGTGAATTATGATCCTTATGGTTTCTATACTGAAGAAGCTAATTTTGAGATTAAAGGAGCTTTGATTGTAGCCTTACATAAATTTCATGGTTTTATAGGAGAATGTCAACACAGACACTTACAAACCATGCATATGATATGTTTATCAATGAAACCTCTAATGAGTCACTGGACAATGTCTTAAGGATGTGTTTTCATTTTACCTTGGAAGGGAAGGCTAAGAAGTGGCTATACAATTTGCCCACCTATTTCTCTACTCTTACATGGGATCGGCTGAAGTCGACGTATCTTGAATAGTTTTTCCCAGCTTCAAAGACCACTCGAATGAAGAAGGAGATCACTAATATTCTATAACAGGATGGAAAATCTTTACATGAGTATTGGATGAGGTTTCTTACCTGTTTACTCTATGCCCTCACCACAATATGACCAAGGCTGATTTAGTAGACATTTTCTTTGATGGTCTACTTTGTCATAATCAGGTGTCCTTGAATGTTGTAGTAAATGTATCCTTGAGAGATAAGACTCCATAGGGTAGTTAGGAGTTTTTCCATAAAATGCCCAATGAAGACCATTAGATAGGGGATCCGAGGAGAATACCTATATCAGCTTTGGGTAATTCAAAAGAGATCTTAGTAGAAATAGCGGCTTTGGGAAACATAATGGAGAAGAGGATAACTTTGATTGAAAGAGAGCTGCATTCCACAAAACAAATTCATACAGTGGATACCTTACAAGCCTTGGTTACAGGATGTGAATCATGCGGTTCTATGATGCATGCTATCAGTACATGTGACAGACAGTATGAAGAAGTGGTAACAATGTATCAAGGGAGAGACAATCAATACTAGAAGAGAGACCCATACTCTAACACATACAACCTTAGTTGGAGAGACTACCCAAACTTTAGGTGGGGTGATAGGCCAAATCAATTCCAAGGAGGTGGTGCTTCCTCAAGCAATTACCAAAATAATATAAAGTCCATAGTTTTAACTCTGCCTATGACCTTATTAACATCAATGCCATATGGGACTTCTTAATTGTTAAAAAGTATGGCTATGCAAATGAATAACATGGATGGTAGAATGACCAATATAGACAACATGATCAAAGAGAATAACGGTCAATTTACCTCCATAGCTTCAATCCTTTAAAGTATGCAAAAGGATAATGCTGATATGCACAGAAAACTTGAGGAATTAAGTTTCAAGAATGCAGATATCACAAGTCACTTAACACAAGACTCGAATACATGAGTGACATTCAAGGAAAGAGCAGTGGCAACATATAGTCGAATATTATCATCAATCTGAGGGTTTTGAATGCTATATCCCTCAAAAGTGGCAGAAAGGTGCATTTTAAGGAGAACGATATACTGGGGTAGGATGTGGAAAAAGCTGAATTTGAGAAATCATCTCTGCCACAGGTACAAATTGGTAAATTTGAAAGTGCTAAAGAACAACAGCTTATGATAAAGAAGCCAACCCAAGAGGAGGACTCACAAGCCCAAGTTGAGATACAAGAGCTGTAAGAAGAAGCAACAACAGTACCAAGTCCAGCCTACAAAGGAAAGTAACCTGAGGAGAAGCCAAAGTCGAGTAAGCAAGGAGCCTCTATGCACAAAAGTAAGGAGGTAAGTATAAAAGATCTCCCTTTTCCTAACTCTTACTTTGCTGGAAAGAAAAAAATTGACCCTGACTTTGCAAAAGATGCTTATACTTTATTCAACAAGTTTGAAATAAATGTCCCTTTGGTTGAGTTCCTCAAGAGAAACCCTAAATATGCAAAATTTTTGAAATAATTATGTGCTGATAAAAAGAAGTTTAGGCCTCTTGAGAGAATCCAGGTGAGTGCTAATGTGTTATCACTATTTAAGGCTGAACTACCTATTAAGTGCCAAGACCCAGGATCCTACACAATCCAATACACTATAGGAAATGTTCCTATTAAGGGAGTGTTACTAGATCTAAGGGTAGCCATTAATGTAACGCCTTGGTCAGTATATCAAACCTTAGGTATCAACAATCTTAGAGACACAAGCATAGTGCTTAGTTAGCTGATAGGTTAATTAGGTATACAAAGGGAATCCTTGAGGATATTCTAGTACAGGTCAAGGACTTAGTGTTCCCAGCTGATTTTTATATTTTAGACATGTCCAATAAATTAGTAAAAGACAACACTCTGATCCTAGGCTGACCTTTCCTCTAAACTTCAAAGACCATCATTAGTATGAAGCATAGTTCCATTACAATAGAAGTTGGAGAGCATGTGGTAATCCTCAACATGAATAAAGCAATGAAATTTCCTCCTGATAATTCTTCTTTTACTGCTTTGAATGCGATTGATTATGCTGTTGAAGAGACTAGGGATGCACATTAACTTAGTTTACATGATAATGATAGAGATAATACGCTTGTAAAAGGTTTATTGAGTGATCTTGTAGGATCCTAAGATGTTCTAGAAGCTAGACGTATAATGATTGAATAAGGGTCGAATTCCTGTGACCAAAGGTCGCGACTACATGGCCTTCATGTCATGACTAAACTTCAACCTGAGATCCACTGTGAAGCTGAGTCATGACAAAATGGCATTATGGTCATGACACAAAGTTCCAGAGATTATCCATCATGACACAAAGATGAATATGTCCCGACTAAACATCAATCTGCTAAGGGGACCCTTTCTGTAACACCAAGTTAAGACTAGAAGATGAATATGTCACAACAACAACTTCTAGAGACACACCCTGTTAACTGGAGTCACGACGAGAAGCTGAAAGGTCGTGACCAGAAATGCCAGACTCAACTAGGAAACTCCAAACTCCTTCAATTCCATACTCCACTATTTTGGTTAAAGGGCCAATACATTCTAACTCTTCTCACCCTCAGTCTCATTCTAAAATTATGCCATATACATTAAATGATTTGATCTTAAATAATGATACAGGAATAAGAGAGTCTGATCCCAACTATGTTGCAACTGTGGATCAATGTAAGCTGGGTGTAACTCCTAAAGAGACTATAATCAAAATGGAATATCCTAATGAATCATACATGAGTAACCTCCAAGAATCTATAAAAGGGAGTATTTTTAAACTGAATGATTCCCCCCATTTGATCCCTTTTATTATCTAACCCCCAAAATTAGAGTTAAAAGATATGCCTAATAACCTAAAGTATGCTTACCTTTAGCCGAACTCAAAATTGCCAGTCACAATTTCCAGTTCTTTGACTGTTAGTAAAGAGGTTAGGTTATTAAGTGTGCTTAGAAAGAATAGAGAGGCCTTGGGTTAGCAATTAGTTGATATACAAAGGATAGATGTAACTATTTGTACCCATAGGATTCTACTGAGTGAAGATTCCAAGCCAATTAAACAACCCTAAAGAAGATTAAATCTATTGATCTCTAATTTGGTTAGGAAGGAGATTAGTAAATTGTTAAAGGCAGGATTCATATATGCTATTTTAGATAGTGAATGGGTATCTCTTGTGCATGAAGTGCCTAAGAAGAGTGGATTGACAGTAGTCAAGAATGAGAATGACAAATTGATACCTACTAGAGTGCAAAATTCATAGAGGGTTTGTATCGATTATCATAAGTTGAACGATTCTACTAGGAAAGATCATTTCTCCTTACCTTTTATTAATAAAATACTAGAGAGATTATCAGGGAAAAGCCATTATTGTTTCCTATATGGATATTTAGGATATTTCCAATTTCCAATAGACCCGAGGGACCAGGAAAAATCCACATTTACATGTCCCTTTGGTACATATGCCTATAAAAAAATGCCATTTGGTTTGTGTAATGTTCCAAGAACATTTTAGTGTCACATCCCAATTTTTAAGCCTAAAAGCCCAATATGTAGCATAAAAAAGGTAGGCTACAGGCCCTGTTGAGCAAGAGTCCCAGAAGTATACATATGATGTTTAGGGACTAAACTGCAAGAAAATAAAAGTTCAGGGACTAAATTGTAAATAGTGAAAGTCCCTAGGGCCAAAATTGTCATTTTGGAAAAGAAAGGGATGTTTCTTAGGAATTGAGCCACCAGAGTTCTTGAGCTTGATCAAAGGCCAAGATAGCATTCCAGATGTTCAAAAACGTATCCCAAGAGGGATGTGGGCCCAAGAGGCATTAAAATATTATTTTAGTGCTTTTTCAATAAAGTAAAGTGACCCGGTCAAAGATAGAACTGGGGAAAGTGATTTGGAATCATGAGTTGGCATTACAGGAAAAGAAGAAAAGTTAAGGACACATGTCATGATTCTAGGAAAAGGAGAAAAAGGTAAAAGACACGTGGCACAATATTAGCCATTCATTCCAGGAAAAGACTCTGAAATTCTCTAGAAAGGCTGAGTCAGTTGGTGAGGTGTCCTAAGGGCCCTACCATTGTGGCACGTTACATGTGAGGTGTCCCATGGGTGATGTCATGTTGGTGAGTCATGGAGGAAGGTGATGTCATAATGATGATGCAGGAAAAGCTTCTTGAGGAAGCTAAGCAATCTGAGCCATTCATCGCAATTCGATCTGAGCCATCCATTCTACCTCCACTCACCTATAAATAGACACTCCCCTCCCTCTATTCCATTCACGGCAAGGAGCAAAAACAGGAGAGAAAGAAGAGAGAAAGAGAGAAAGAGATAAAGAAAGAAAGGAAGAGAAAGAAAGGAGGAGTTCTGGTGGAGTTAGGAGCAGTCCAAGGAGCTTAAGGACTTGGCAGAGCTTAGAAATAAAGTAAGTTATTCTATTCCTTGCTCTAATAAATTAGAGGATTGTTCTTAATGGTTAGAATAGAGGAATATCTCTCTTGATAAGGTTAAGCCATGAATGGAAAGAAAGCTAGGGAATTATGAGACTGAGGGTATTACCTCAAGTTAAGCATGGGCTGAGTAGAGCTATACTGATAGAATAATAATGAAGATATTATTATGCTATGTATAGTCTTTGACCTATGGAAAGAATGAACCTTAGAGTAAAGGCTAAGGACTAGAGGAAAGGCTACACATCTGGTAGTAAACTTATCCTAAACTTGTATGCATTGAATGTTATGCTTGATTGTGCTATGGCTTTGTTGAATAGTGGCATATGTGCTTATGTATGAAGATCTGTTCCTATGATTACTTTGGCCAATTGTATTTCATATGTTACATGGAATCTGTAAGGAATTAGAAGACACGCAGCGGAAATAAACTTTAAAAATTTTCCATTCCTTGCCAGGATCTGCCGTATGTGTTTAAGTCAAGTGGAAAGAGTCATTACCCTTAGTGTTGCTCAGCGAATTTCACAGCTTCTCTACGTGGGTGGTGATCTCTTTCTGATCGCAAGAAATCGACAGAGTGTTCCTCAGCGACCTTCAAAGATTCTCTCCGCGGACGGTGGTCTCTTTCCGATCACAAGAAGTCGACGCCTCAGGTCGGCTTCCTCTACTGGTATCCACACGAACAGCGTTCCAACCACAAACGACGTGCTAGCGTCTCCTGTCCCTCCAAGGCTTTCACAAGTCTCCGTCTCTATTTCAGCAATTTCTTGTCTGCAAACCTTTTGCAGATTCCGTTCGGCCTTTTGTGTTCTGTGTTATTTTCAAACGTAGCTCCTCCAATCAGATATAGAGTATGCTATGCGTTTTTCAACTTAACCTAATTGGATTTTGGAGTTAATCTTATATTAATTCCAAAATAATACAATATCATATATTGTATGATTTTATAAGAAACTAATTAAATAAAATAATATCAAATCCGTCCCACAGATTTAATTACCCATTTATTTAATTTTAAATAAAGATGAGACTGAACTATTTTTGATTTATTCTCATAAATCAAATTTGAGATATCCTATCAATTTGAATTTCGAATTTCAAACGTGATAGAGATTTAATTTATCCTTATAAATTAAATCTTATAAATATCTCTTATATGAGATATCCTATCAATTTGAATTTCGAATTTCAAACGTGATAGAGATTTAATTTATCCTTATAAATTAAATCTTATAAATATCTCTTATATGAAATATCCTATCAATTTGAATTTCGAATTTCAAACGTGATAGAGATTTAATTTATCCTTATAAATTAAATCTTATAAATATCTCTTATATGAGATATCCTATCAATTTGAATTTCGAATTCAAACGTGATAGGGATTTAATTTATCCTTATAAATTAAATCTCATATATCTCATATATATAATATATATATATACGAATTTATATATATACGAATATAAATATAAATAAATATATATACATTCACCTGGATCTTTCATTGAATCTGGACATGTCTTAGATTCAATGAATCTGGACATCATAGCTCGTGTTGGGCTATTTTGTGTGCGACCCTGTAGGCCCATATGAAGTTGGCAGTGGGCCATTTGCTATACTAGCCCACAAGTCGCAAGCGGTCTCTAGCAAGACATAACGACTACCCAAATCATATGAGGATCGATAAACGATGTAACCTTTTATACAACCATATCATGTCCCTTCTGTCACGCGATATTTTGGTCATGGATGAGGCATGGATAATGTCATCCTCCTATTCCTGACCGTTACTTTCTCGATCCCTGAGTAGTCTGACTATAGAAATGGAACTACCTTTCCATTACAGTATGGCCATACATTTCTCAGACTCACTCATCGAGGGGCCCAGTAATATCTCTCCACGAATGTGAGGGACAAATTCCATCTTGACCATTCACATTCCTCCGCATGAAAAACCACTAAGGCCGAACATAGTCTTTATGATCACTCGGTCAAAAGTGACTTTTGACTAGGTCAAAGCTGAGCGTTTTGTCATGTAGGAATCTATGATGATCTCAGGTCAAAGGGCATATTGACATGGTTTGTATATGAGAGAAGCTTATGACGTTACCCATGCAGTTCTCTCATAGCGGGTCGGTCCAACACCCTGTACTCTTACATGTGCTTATGACTTTGATTTATATCTCTATACATCTTCAAAGTCATACTGGTCTTATTTCATCTGTGCTCCCACATAGATGATCGACCAGGGATATTTAGGATAATATCATGAATTATCCAAGGATGGTCATCATAGTAAACATGCAAATAATATGATAACTCAATTAATAAATTCATAAATCAATAATGTTCATAAGACAATGATTGGCCCATAGGGCACGATTTCCAACAACCTCCCACTTGCACTAGGTTCAATCATTAATTTGACTAATTCCCATTGACCTGACATGACGCTCATGCTTTGCCTGCACAAGCGGCTTTGTTAGAGGATCAGCAACATTATCTTCTCCTGCTACTTTGCATATTTTTATATCACCTCTATCGTTGATTTCTCTGATGAGATGAAATCGCCTGAGTATATGCTTGGTCCTTTGATGTGACCTAGGCTCTTTGGCCTGTGCAATAGCACCGCTATTGTCACATAGCAAAGTTATTGGATCTGAGATGGTAGGTATCACCCCTAGTTCTGTGATGAACTTCCTGATCCAAACGGCTTCCTTAGCTGCATCAGATGCTGCTATATACTCAGCTTCCGTTGCAGAATCTGCTATAGTGCCCTGCTTAGAGCTCTTCCAGCTTACTGCTCCATTATTGAGGAGGAATATGTATCCAGACTGCGATTTTTGGTCGTCCTGGTCAGTTTGGAAACTCGCATCTGTGTAACCAGTTACACAGAGCTCATCATCCAATCCACCATAGACCAAGAATAAGTCCTTAGTCCTTCTTAAGTACTTAAGGATATTCTTGACAGCAGTCCAATGGCCCTCGCCAGGGTCTTGTTGGTATCTGCTAGTCATACTTAAGGCAAACGAGACATCCGGTCGAGTACATAACATGGCGTACATGATAGATCCTATGGCCGAGGCATATGGAACCTTACTCATACGACCTCGCTGATCAGATGTACTAGGACACAGATCTTTGCTGAGGTGAGTACCATGAGACATGGGTATGAAACCCCTCTTTGATTCGTGCATACTGAACCTATGCAGTATTTTGTCTATGTGTGTACTCTGACTGAGTCCTAGAAGTCTTTTAGATCTATCTCTATAGATCCTGATTCCTAGGATGTAGGTGGCTTCACCCAAGTCTTTCATCGAGAAAGACTTTCCTAACCAAGACTTGACAATCTGCAAGGTAGGAATGTCATTCCCAATAAGTAGGATGTCATCGACATAGAGTACCAAAAACACAACTGTGCTCCCACTAACCTTCTTGTACACACAAGGTTCATCAATGTTTTGAAGAAATCCAAACTCTTTGATTACTTCATCAAAACGATGATTCCAACTCCGAGAGGCTTGCTTTAGTCCATAAATGGACCTTTGAAGCTTGCACACTTTACCAGAGTCCTCGGAACGCACAAACCCTTCAGGTTGTGTCATGTACACATCCTCAAGGAGCTTTCCATTAAGGAAGGCTGTCTTGACGTCCATCTGCCATATTTCATAGTCATAATATGCTGCAATAGCAAAGAGGATTCTGATTGATTTGGCCATTGCTACTGGGGAAAAGGTCTCATCATAGTCCACACCATGAGTTTGAGTAAAACCTTTTGCAACCAATCGTGCCTTGAAGACATTTACATTGCCATCCATGTCAGTTTTCTCTTTGAAAACCCACTTGCACCCGACGGTTTTTACACCTTCAGGCGGGTCGACTAAGGTCCAAACCTGATTGTCGTACATGGATTGCATCTCAGACTTCATGGCACTAAGCCATTTTTCAGAGTTTGGTCCCACTATAGCTTCTCGATAGGTAGTCGGCTCATTATGCTCAATGAGCAACACATCACGACTATCAGAAATCAGAAATCCATATCTCTGAGGCTGAAGTCGTGTCCTATTAGACTTTCGTGGACCTTGCGTGACTTGAGGAGTCTCAACAACTTGTTGTGAGTCTTCTCTATTTTCTATCTGCAGTTCTGTGGTGTCTTGTAGCTCTCGAACTTCTTCGAGTTGTACCTTACTCCCACCGGTTCTTTTAGAGATAAATTCTCGTTCAAGAAAGATACCATTTCTGACAACAAACACTTTGTTATCAGCAGGGTTGTAGACGTAATATCCCTTGGTTTCCTTAGGATATCCCACAAAAAGGCATTTTGAGGATTTGGGCGCTAATTTGTCTTAGGCTTGTTGCTTAACATAGACCTCGCATCCCCAAATCTTGAGGAAAGATAAACTAGGCGTCCTCCCAGTCCATATCTCATACGGAGTCTTTTCGATTGCCTTAGATGGAACACGATTGAGTGTGAACGCAGCTGTCTCTAGGGCATGGCCCCAAAAGGAGGGCGGAAGATCTGTTCGACTCATCATGGATCGAACCATATCTAATAGTGTTCGATTTCTCCGTTCAGAAACGCCATTCCATTATGGTGTCCCTGGAGGAGTCAATTGTGAGAGTATCCCACAACTCCTAAGATGATCTATGAACTCTTGGCTCAAATATTCACCACCCCGATTAGATCGAAGGGCTTTAATTGTTTTGCCAAGCTGGTTTTGTACTTCATTTTGAAATATCTTGAACTTTTCAAAAGATTCAGATTTATGTTTCATTAGATAGATGTACCCATATCTGCTGAAATCATCTATAAATGTTATGAAGTACGAATAACCTCCTCTGGCATTTGTGTTCATCGGTCCACACACATCTGTATGTATGAGGCCCAATAAATCAGTGGCCCTCTCACTGTGCCCAGTGAAGGGTGACTTTGTCATCTTTCCTAACAAGCAAGACTCGCAAGTGTCATATGATTCAAAATCAAATGAGTTTAGAAATCCATCTTGATGGAGTTTGGAAATGCGTTTCTCATTTATGTGGCCCAGACGACAGTGCCAGAGGTATGTCGGATTCAAATAGTTCGGTTTGACCCTTTTGGCGGTTATGTTATAGATACTTCCATGATTGGGTTGTTCCAAATTTAATATGTAATGATCAACATGCAAATCACCATGAGCATAGAAAACATCATTACGATAAATAGAACATCTACTATTCCCAGCAATGGAAGTAAAACCTTCCTTATCCAAATAAGAAAGGGAAACAATGTTACTACTTAAAGCAGGAACATAATAGCAATTGTTCAAAACTAACAAAAGCCCAGTGGGCAGAACTAATTCATAAGTGCCTACAGCTAACGCAGCAACCCTTGCTCTGTTTCCAACTCGTAGGTCAACTTCACCCCTTTTCAGCTTCCTACTGTCCTTTAATCCCTGCACATTCGTACAAATGTGAGAACCACATGCAGTATCTAATACCTATGAGGTAGAAGTAGAAAGATGAATGTCTATAACATAAATACCTGAAGCGATAGCCCCGCTATCCTTCTTGTTCTTTTTCAGATCTTCGAGGTAGAGTTTGCAATTCCTCTTCCAATGACCCGGTTCATTGCAAAAGAAGCAGACTCCTTCCTTCGGAGGCTTTGCCTTCTTTGGTGTAGGTTTAGTTTCGGGCTTGCCTGACTCTTTGGTCTTACCTGATGAGCCATGACCCTTCCCTTTGCCTTTGCCTTTCCTTTTCATACCCTTCCCTTTCTGAACCATCAAAACTGTACTGGGCTTCTTCTTAAGACTTGGCTCAGCAGTTTTAAGCATCCCATGCAGTTCAGAAATAGATTTCTCCATGCTGTTCATGTTGTAGTTCATAACAAACTGGTCATAACTTTCTGGGAGTGAGTTTAAGATCAAATCTGTAACTAACTCCTGGCTCATAGGAAATCCAAGCCGTTCAAGGTAATCAATGTACCCTTTCATCTTTAAGACATGAGCACTGACTGATGCACCTTCAGCCATCTTGCAGGAATGTAAGGCCTTAGTGGTCTCATACCTCTCTTGCCTTGCCTGTTGCTAGAACATTTCCTTGAGATGCACAATCATCTCATAAGCCTCCATGTGTTCCAGATCTCTTTGGAGCTCCGGAACCATGGTGGCTAGCATCAAGCATCCCACATCGACAGAGTCTTCCTTATGCTTCATATAAGCATCTCTCTGAGCTCTGGGAGCATTGGCGGCTGGCTCCTCAGGAATGGGTTGATCTAGGACATGCGCCTTTCTTTCCTGCTTGAGAACAATTCTCAAGTTCCTAAACCAGTCAAGAAAGTTTGTCCCATTAAGTTTGTCCTTCTCAAGGACAGATCGCAGCGATAATGTAGCAGTATTACTAGTCGATATGATTCTACAATTAAAATATGCAGTTGAATTAGCAATCTCCCACTAAATAAACAACCCTCAATGCAATAATTAGTGGGCTAAGATCCATATTTGGCTTAAAATTAAGTCCGCTTTGGCAGGACGCTTAAATTAAGTTATTTAGGTAGGTAACACCTTTACCAATTACATCAAATGTAACTCTTAGATGTTTATGGGATCCTATCATCATATGATATGGCATGTTTTTAATCCCATCTAATGCCTTGAGACCCAAAACCGTTTTGTTAATCTCAAATAAGTCAAACAATAATAAACATGTGAGAGTAGCACCATTACTCTTGCTTATCTCCCCAAGATTACTCAACTGCACCCACTTTGGTGGAGTCTACAATTGAGCGATCGAGGTTTTGACAAGTGTTCATAAATTGATGGCATTATGACTTAAGATTTCATTTAGAGGGCTTAATTAACTATCTGTTTTTATGAGGATGCATGTATCCCAGTTTGTAACTCATACAAGTAATATGCATGTGCTGATCTAATCATAAGATGCATAATTCAAATGTGATACAATATGGCTCACCTATCCTAAGTCCCCTCAAGCCAATAAGAGGAGCTCTCTAGTAAGAAAAGAGAAATTACATATAGAAACCTCTTTTAACATTCGAGGGGAGTGAGATGAGAGGAGAAGGTACATTGAGAGTATATGGAGGAAGGCACGACACGCAGGCCGTATTTAAAAATTACAACACTTGCAATCTAGAGCCATATTGTTCACCATACCCAAACATTCAAGAATCAATATTCAGATCTAATCGAAGGGCAAAAAAACATTCACAAAGTAACATATGTTACGGTTATGTTGCGCTACGAACAGGTAGCTACGGCGGTCCCGCTAGCCACCGATTTTCACAAATAATCACAAATTTGAATTCGGTTTTCTTAGACCCCATCTATGCGAATTGATCAAATCAAAAGGCATCACCACCGATTTCAATTTCCTTTTAGATTCCTTTTATGTCATACACAACACGGATTCCATATATGTCACACATACAACGCTTATTATATGATCGGCTACTACTAACATATATCATATAAATCAACAATCAAGCCTAACTTAAACACAAAACGGCATGGCTCTGATACCACTGTAAGGAATTAGAAGACACGCAGCGGAAATAAACTTTAAAAATTTTCCATTCCTTGCCAGGATCTGCCGTATGTGTTTAAGTCAAGTGGAAAGAGTCATTACCCTTAGTGTTGCTCAGCGAATTTCACAGCTTCTCTACGTGGGTGGTGATCTCTTTCTGATCGCAAGAAATCGACGGAGTGTTCCTCAGTGACCTTCACAGATTCTCTCCGCGGACGGTGGTCTCTTTCCGATCACAAGAAGTCGACGCCTCAGGTCGGCTTCCTCTACTGGTATCCACACGAACAGCGTTCCAACCATGAACGACGTGCTAGCGTCTCCTGTCCCTCCAAGGCTTTCACAAGTCTCCGTCTCTATTTCAGCAGTTTCTTGTCTGCAAACCTTTTGCAGATTCCGTTCGGCCTTTTGTGTTCTGTGTTATTTTCAAACGTAGCTCCTCCAATCAGATATAGAGTATGCTATACGTTTTTCAACTTAACCTAATTGGATTTTGGAGTTAATCTTATATTAATTCCAAAATAATACAATATCATATATTGTATGATTTTATAAGAAACTAATTAAATAAAATAATATCAAATCCGTCCCACAGATTTAATTACCCATTTATTTAATTTTAAATAAAGATGAGACTGAACTATTTTTGATTTATTCTCATAAATCAAATTTGAGATATCCTATCAATTTGAATTTCGAATTTCAAACGTGATAGAGATTTAATTTATCCTTATAAATTAAATCTTATAAATATCTCTTATATGAGATATCCTATCAATTTGAATTTCGAATTTCAAACGTGATAGAGATTTAATTTATCCTTATAAATTAAATCTTATAAATATCTCTTATATGAGATATCCTATCAATTTGAATTTCGAATTTCAAACGTGATAGAGATTTAATTTATCCTTATAAATTAAATCTCATATATCTCATGTATATAATATATATACGAATTTATATATATACGAATATAAATATAAATAAATATATATATCCACCCTGGATCATTCATTGAATATAGACATGTCTTAGATTCAATGAATCTGGACATCATAGCTCGTGTTGGGCTATTTTGTGTGCGACCCTATAGGCCCATATGAAGTTGGCAGTGGGCCATTTGCTATACTAGCCCACAAGTCACAAGCGGTCTCTAGCAAGACATAACAACTACCCAAATCATATGAGGATCGATAAACGATGTAACCTTTTATACAACCATATCATGTCCCTTCTGTCACGCGATATTTTGGTCATGGATGAGGCATGGATAATGTCATCCTCCTATTCCTGACCGTTACTTTCTCGATCCCTGAGTAGTCTGACTATAGAAATGGAACTACCTTTCCATTACAGTATGGCCATACATTTCTCAGACTCACTCATCGAGGGGCCCAGTAATATCTCTCCACGAATGTGAGGGACAAATTCCATCTTGACCATTCACATTCCTCCGCATGAAAAACCACTAAGGCCGAACATAGTCTTTATGATCACTCGGTCAAAAGTGACTTTTGACTAGGTCAAAGCTGAGCGTTTTGTCATGTAGGAATCTATGATGATCTCAGGTCAAAGGGCATATTGACATGGTTTGTATATGAGAGAAGCTTATGACGTTACCCATGCAGTTCTCTCATAGCGGGTCGGTCCAACACCCTGTACTCTTACATGTGCTTATGACTTTGATTTATATCTCTATACATCTTCAAAGTCATACTGGTCTTATTTCATCTGTGCTCCCACATAGATGATCGACCAGGGATATTTAGGATAATATCATGAATTATCCAAGGATGGTCATCATAGTAAACATGCAAATAATATGATAACTCAATTAATAAATTCATAAATCAATAATGTTCATAAGACAATGATTGGCCCATAGGGCACGATTTCCAACAACCTCCCACTTGCACTAGGTTCAATCATTAATTTGACTAATTCCCATTGACCTGACATGACGCTCATGCTTTGCCTGCACAAGCGGCTTTGTTAGAGGATCAGCAACATTATCTTCTCCTGCTACTTTGCATATTTTTATATCACCTCTATCGTTGATTTCTCTGATGAGATGAAATCGCCTGAGTATATGCTTGGTCCTTTGATGTGACCTAGGCTCTTTGGCCTGTGCAATAGCACCGCTATTGTCACATAGCAAAGTTATTGGATCTGAGATGGTAGGTATCACCCCTAGTTCTGTGATGAACTTCCTGATCCAAACGGCTTCCTTAGCTGCATCAGATGCTGCTATATACTCAGCTTCCGTTGCAGAATCTGCTATAGTGCCCTGCTTAGAGCTCTTCCAGCTTACTGCTCCATTATTGAGGAGGAATATGTATCCAGACTGCGATTTTTGGTCGTCCTGGTCAGTTTGGAAACTCGCATCTGTGTAACCAGTTACACAGAGCTCATCATCCAATCCACCATAGACCAAGAATAAGTCCTTAGTCCTTCTTAAGTACTTAAGGATATTCTTGACAGCAGTCCAATGGCCCTCGCCAGGGTCTTGTTGGTATCTGCTAGTCATACTTAAGGCAAACGAGACATCCGGTCGAGTACATAACATGGCGTACATGATAGATCCTATGGCCGAGGCATATGGAACCTTACTCATACGACCTCGCTGATCAGATGTACTAGGACACAGATCTTTGCTGAGGTGAGTACCATGAGACATGGGTATGAAACCCCTCTTTGATTCGTGCATACTGAACCTATGCAGTATTTTGTCTATGTGTGTACTCTGACTGAGTCCTAGAAGTCTTTTAGATCTATCTCTATAGATCCTGATTCCTAGGATGTAGGTGGCTTCACCCAAGTCTTTCATCGAGAAAGACTTTCCTAACCAAGACTTGACAATCTGCAAGGTAGGAATGTCATTCCCAATAAGTAGGATGTCATCGACATAGAGTACCAAAAACACAACTGTGCTCCCACTAACCTTCTTGTACACACAAGGTTCATCAATGTTTTGAAGAAATCCAAACTCTTTGATTACTTCATCAAAACGATGATTCCAACTCCGAGAGGCTTGCTTTAGTCCATAAATGGACCTTTGAAGCTTGCACACTTTACCAGAGTCCTCGGAACGCACAAACCCTTCAGGTTGTGTCATGTACACATCCTCAAGGAGCTTTCCGTTAAGGAAGGCTGTCTTGACGTCCATCTGCCATATTTCATAGTCATAATATGCTGCAATAGCAAAGAGGATTCTGATTGATTTGGCCATTGCTACTGGGGAAAAGGTCTCATCATAGTCCACACCATGAGTTTGAGTAAAACCTTTTGCAACCAATCGTGCCTTGAAGACATTTACATTGCCATCCATGTCAGTTTTCTCTTTGAAAACCCACTTGCACCCGACGGTTTTTACACCTTCAGGCGGGTCGACTAAGGTCCAAACCTGATTGTCGTACATGGATTGCATCTCAGACTTCATGGCACTAAGCCATTTTTCGGAGTTTGGTCCCACTATAGCTTCTCGATAGGTAGTCGGCTCATTATGCTCAATGAGCAACACATCACGACTATCAGAAATCAGAAATCCATATCTCTGAGGCTGAAGTCGTGTCCTATTAGACTTTCGTGGACCTTGCGTGACTTGAGGAGTCTCAACAACTTGTTGTGAGTCTTCTCTATTTTCTATCTGCAGTTCTGTGGTGTCTTGTAGCTCTCGAACTTCTTCGAGTTGTACCTTACTCCCACCGGTTCTTTTAGAGATAAATTCTCGTTCAAGAAAGATACCATTTCTGACAACAAACACTTTGTTATCAGCAGGGTTGTAGACGTAATATCCCTTGGTTTCCTTAGGATATCCCACAAAAAGGCATTTTGAGGATTTGGGCGCTAATTTGTCTTAGGCTTGTTGCTTAACATAGACCTCGCATCCCCAAATCTTGAGGAAAGATAAACTAGGCGTCCTCCCAGTCCATATCTCATACGGAGTCTTTTCGATTGCCTTAGATGGAACACGATTGAGTGTGAACGCAGCTGTCTCTAGGGCATGGCCCCAAAAGGAGGGCGGAAGATCTGTTCGACTCATCATGGATCGAACCATATCTAATAGTGTTCGATTTCTCCGTTCAGAAACGCCATTCCATTATGGTGTCCCTGGAGGAGTCAATTGTGAGAGTATCCCACAACTCCTAAGATGATCTATGAACTCTTGGCTCAAATATTCACCACCCCGATTAGATCGAAGGGCTTTAATTGTTTTGCCAAGCTGGTTTTGTACTTCATTTTGAAATATCTTGAACTTTTCAAAAGATTCAGATTTATGTTTCATTAGATAGATGTACCCATATCTGCTGAAATCATCTATAAATGTTATGAAGTACGAATAACCTCCTCTGGCATTTGTGTTCATCGGTCCACACACATCTGTATGTATGAGGCCCAATAAATCAGTGGCCCTCTCACTGTGCCCAGTGAAGGGTGACTTTGTCATCTTTCCTAACAAGCAAGACTCGCAAGTGTCATATGATTCAAAATCAAATGAGTTTAGAAATCCATCTTGATGGAGTTTGGAAATGCGTTTCTCATTTATGTGGCCCAGACGACAGTGCCAGAGGTATGTCGGATTCAAATAGTTCGGTTTGACCCTTTTGGCGGTTATGTTATAGATACTTCCATGATTGGGTTGTTCCAAATTTAATATGTAATGATCAACATGCAAATCACCATGAGCATAGAAAACATCATTACGATAAATAGAACATCTACTATTCCCAGCAATGGAAGTAAAACCTTCCTTATCCAAATAAGAAAGGGAAACAATGTTACTACTTAAAGCAGGAACATAATAGCAATTGTTCAAAACTAACAAAAGCCCAGTGGGCAGAACTAATTCATAAGTGCCTACAGCTAACGCAGCAACCCTTGCTCTGTTTCCAACTCGTAGGTCAACTTCACCCCTTTTCAGCTTCCTACTGTCCTTTAATCCCTGCACATTCGTACAAATGTGAGAACCACATGCAGTATCTAATACCTATGAGGTAGAAGTAGAAAGATGAATGTCTATAACATAAATACCTGAAGCGATAGCCCCGCTATCCTTCTTGTTCTTTTTCAGATCTTCGAGGTAGAGTTTGCAATTCCTCTTCCAATGACCCGGTTCATTGCAAAAGAAGCAGACTCCTTCCTTCGGAGGCTTTGCCTTCTTTGGTGTAGGTTTAGTTTCGGGCTTGCCTGACTCTTTGGTCTTACCTGATGAGCCATGACCCTTCCCTTTGCCTTTGCCTTTCCTTTTCATACCCTTCCCTTTCTGAACCATCAAAACTGTACTGGGCTTCTTCTTAAGACTTGGCTCAGCAGTTTTAAGCATCCCATGCAGTTCAGAAATAGATTTCTCCATGCTGTTCATGTTGTAGTTCATAACAAACTGGTCATAACTTTCTGGGAGTGAGTTTAAGATCAAATCTGTAACTAACTCCTGGCTCATAGGAAATCCAAGCCGTTCAAGGTAATCAATGTACCCTTTCATCTTTAAGACATGAGCACTGACTGATGCACCTTCAGCCATCTTGCAGGAATGTAAGGCCTTAGTGGTCTCATACCTCTCTTGCCTTGCCTGTTGCTAGAACATTTCCTTGAGATGCACAATCATCTCATAAGCCTCCATGTGTTCCAGATCTCTTTGGAGCTCCGGAACCATGGTGGCTAGCATCAAGCATCCCACATCGACAGAGTCTTCCTTATGCTTCATATAAGCATCTCTCTGAGCTCTGGGAGCATTGGCGGCTGGCTCCTCAGGAATGGGTTGATCTAGGACATGCGCCTTTCTTTCCTGCTTGAGAACAATTCTCAAGTTCCTAAACCAGTCAAGAAAGTTTGTCCCATTAAGTTTGTCCTTCTCAAGGACAGATCGCAGCGATAATGTAGCAGTATTACTAGTCGATATGATTCTACAATTAAAATATGCAGTTGAATTAGCAATCTCCCACTAAATAAACAACCCTCAATGCAATAATTAGTGGGCTAAGATCCATATTTGGCTTAAAATTAAGTCCGCTTTGGCAGGACGCTTAAATTAAGTTATTTAGGTAGGTAACACCTTTACCAATTACATCAAATGTAACTCTTAGATGTTTATGGGATCCTATCATCATATGATATGGCTTGTTTTTAATCCCATCTAATGCCTTGAGACCCAAAACCGTTTTGTTAATCTCAAATAAGTCAAACAATAATAAACATGTGAGAGTAGCACCATTACTCTTGCTTATCTCCCCAAGATTACTCAACTGCACCCACTTTGGTGGAGTCTACAATTGAGCGATCGAGGTTTTGACAAGTGTTCATAAATTGATGGCATTATGACTTAAGATTTCATTTATAGGGCTTAATTAACTATCTGTTTTTATGAGGATGCATGTATCCCAGTTTGTAACTCATACAAGTAATATGCATGTGCTGATCTAATCATAAGATGCATAATTCAAATGTGATACAATATGGCTCACCTATCCTAAGTCCCCTCAAGCCAATAAGAGGAGCTCTCTAGTAAGAAAAGAGAAATTACATATAGAAACCTCTTTTAACATTCGAGGGGAGTGAGATGAGAGGAGAAGGTACATTGAGAGTATATGGAGGAAGGCACGACACGCAGGCCGTATTTAAAAATTACAACACTTGCAATCTAGAGCCATATTGTTCACCATACCCAAACATTCAAGAATCAATATTCAGATCTAATCGAAGGGCAAAAAAACATTCACAAAGTAACATATGTTACGGTTATGTTGCGCTACGAACAGGTAGCTACGGCGGTCCCGCTAGCCACCGATTTTCACAAATAATCACAAATTTGAATTCGGTTTTCTTAGACCCCATCTATGCGAATTGATCAAATCAAAAGGCATCACCACCGATTTCAATTTCCTTTTAGATTCCTTTTATGTCATACACAACACGGATTCCATATATGTCACACATACAACGCTTATTATATGATCGGCTACTACTAACATATATCATATAAATCAACAATCAAGCCTAACTTAAACACAAAACGGCATGGCTCTGATACCACTGTAAGGAATTAGAAGACACGCAGCGGAAATAAACTTTAAAAATTTTCCATTCCTTGCCAGGATCTGCCGTATGTGTTTAAGTCAAGTGGAAAGAGTCATTACCCTTAGTGTTGCTCAGCGAATTTCACAGCTTCTCTACGTGGGTGGTGATCTCTTTCTGATCGCAAGAAATCGACGGAGTGTTCCTCAGTGACCTTCACAGATTCTCTCCGCGGACGGTGGTCTCTTTCCGATCACAAGAAGTCGACGCCTCAGGTCGGCTTCCTCTACTGGTATCCACACGAACAGCGTTCCAACCATGAACGACGTGCTAGCGTCTCCTGTCCCTCCAAGGCTTTCACAAGTCTCCGTCTCTATTTCAGCAGTTTCTTGTCTGCAAACCTTTTGCAGATTCCGTTCGGCCTTTTGTGTTCTGTGTTATTTTCAAACGTAGCTCCTCCAATCAGATATAGAGTATGCTATACGTTTTTCAACTTAACCTAATTGGATTTTGGAGTTAATCTTATATTAATTCCAAAATAATACAATATCATATATTGTATGATTTTATAAGAAACTAATTAAATAAAATAATATCAAATCCGTCCCACAGATTTAATTACCCATTTATTTAATTTTAAATAAAGATGAGACTGAACTATTTTTGATTTATTCTCATAAATCAAATTTGAGATATCCTATCAATTTGAATTTCGAATTTCAAACGTGATAGAGATTTAATTTATCCTTATAAATTAAATCTTATAAATATCTCTTATATGAGATATCCTATCAATTTGAATTTCGAATTTCAAACGTGATAGAGATTTAATTTATCCTTATAAATTAAATCTTATAAATATCTCTTATATGAGATATCCTATCAATTTGAATTTCGAATTTCAAACGTGATAGAGATTTAATTTATCCTTATAAATTAAATCTCATATATCTCATGTATATAATATATATACGAATTTATATATATACGAATATAAATATAAATAAATATATATATCCACCCTGGATCATTCATTGAATCTAGACATGTCTTAGATTCAATGAATCTGGACATCATAGCTCGTGTTGGGCTATTTTGTGTGCGACCCTATAGGCCCATATGAAGTTGGCAGTGGGCCATTTGCTATACTAGCCCACAAGTCACAAGCGGTCTCTAGCAAGACATAACAACTACCCAAATCATATGAGGATCGATAAACGATGTAACCTTTTATACAACCATATCATGTCCCTTCTATCACGCGATATTTTGGTCATGGATGAGGCATGGATAATGTCATCCTCCTATTCCTGACCGTTACTTTCTCGATCCCTGAGTAGTCTGACTATAGAAATGGAACTACCTTTCCATTACAGTATGGCCATACATTTCTCAGACTCACTCATCGAGGGGCCCAGTAATATCTCTCCACGAATGTGAGGGACAAATTCCATCTTGACCATTCACATTCCTCCGCATGAAAAACCACTAAGGCCGAACATAGTCTTTATGATCACTCGGTCAAAAGTGACTTTTGACTAGGTCAAAGCTGAGCGTTTTATCATGTAGGAATCCATGATGATCTCAAGTCAAAGGGCATATTGACATGGTTTGTATATGAGAGAAGCTTATGACGTTACCCATGCAGTTCTCTCATAGCGGGTCGGTCCAACACCCTGTACTCTTACATGTGCTTATGACTTTGATTTATATCTCTATACATCTTCAAAGTCATACTGGTCTTATTTCATCTGTGCTCCCACATAGATGATCGACCAGGGACATTTAGGATAATATCATGAATTATCCAAGGATGGTCATGATAGTAAACATGCAAATAATATGATAACTCAATTAATAAATTCATAAATCAATAATGTTCATAAGACAATGATTGGCCCCTAGGGCACGATTTCCAACAGAATCATGCATATTACGCAATATTAACACTTTCACAAGCAAGCACAAGTAGTCACATTAATGCATGTATTATCTAGTGCTATTTGCTACTAAGATTTCCCCAGAAATCTCACCCCTTCTATATCAATCTAATTACAGTAGGTCTTCTCAAGATGGAGGAGATAAATATGAATGAAGAGATGATAATTATTTAGCATGATTGATATGTGATTCATGAATATGATTGCTGGAAATTGTCACTTTGAACAGTAACTTGTGGTGAGGCAGTGACATTTGAGCTATAATTAGAAATAGTAAATGATTGAATAAATGTATGATACTTTTCTAGTAAATAGTAGACATACCAAGCTTCAATTTGATATATAGAAAGTCTCACTTGGATGTCTATACATAAAGATATGATTTATCATATCAAAGTTGGGACTAGAAATGCTGGAATCAGGGGAAAACGTTGGTTGAATAGTAAAATTCAGACATTGACTGATGTTGACTGAGTCCAGGCGTGGTCAACGAGTTATTTTTCCTAAAATAGCATTAAGTTAGCTTTGTGTATCAATTTGAACCACTTCATTTTAATTTTTCTAGAATTAGTTATGATTTTTCGAAGTCAGGTCACTCCTCTGGAATTTACATAGTGAACAGTACTCGGGAGAGTAAAATTCCAGATTGAGTAATTTGACTTCAATAGCCTTAGAAGTGGTTCAAGATGCTACCATTTGGTCCTTGAGACATAATAAAATGAGGATGTTATATTTAGCATTGTATGCTTTCTATATTTGCTGATTTCATTGAAAAATGCATGGATGTGTGATGTGGTCGGATTATCGTGGTCTGATCCATCAAAATAAAGTTTATTGCACCCAATATAATGTAGTATAAGGCACAACCCTATTGTTCTTCTCAAGGAGACTTTTATGTGGAAACCTAGTAGATTGGATGTCAAAATCAATGAAAAACCTAAGCAGGGATAAAATGGTTTTGGGGTTTTTAGAGATTGATGAGATAAAAGTACGATACAGAAAGATAACTATTTTTGGATTTTTGTTTATGATGAAAACGACTTAGTTTAGTTGAGAAATATGCTATGAAAGACTCTTGATGATGAAAACGTATCTATCCTTGCTCTCATATTTAAAATTAGAGTTTAGAAATCACTAAGTCTGAAAGAAAACCTCAATCGATCGATTGAGTCCAGAACCCTAATTTTCCTTAAATCACTTTGATCAAAGCTGCTTTAAGGACTATTTTTGAACTGTCATAAACCACTTAGTGTGTAAAATGAGGTTTAATTGATGAAAATTCCCTCGAATGGTCGTCGATCGAAAACCCTAGATTTCAAGCAATGAATTAACTAACAACGATCGCTGACATTAACCCACTCTTAAAATCAAAATTGAAATATTCTCTTAAAAACAAGCGTTTGAATAATCCGAATTCAATTACAAGTCTAATATGAGAATGATCAATCGATATTCAAAACATGCTCATAAGATGAAAACTCTAGATATAGCATAAATCATAAGATGAGAAGATGCAAATTAGAACAGAAGAAACTCCCCATTTGAGTCTATGAGCTTAAGATATTTGATTGATCACCAAGAGGCTGGTTTAGCCTCTCATGATTGCTACTGCACTGTAATCACTGTTCAGTTGAGATGGCATAGAGAAACAGTGGGAAGATGGTAGATTGATGGTGTAGAGAGATGGAGAAGGTGATCACAGAGCACAAGAGTATTGCTTCTTAGCCTAATCAGCTCAAAAACCAGCATCCTCTTTGATGGCAACCTTCCTCCCCTTTTATTTATGCATAACCTAATTCATAAAGCGTAGTTTTAGTGATTTCACATTTTAGTAGTGACCATATACATGTTTTGGTCATGACCTATAAACACAGAGAGACTTCCAGAAGAATCAAGGTCACGACCGGCGGACTCTTTGGTCGCGACTAAAATATGTAGGAGCGTGGTTTCACTTTCATTGACTTGTGATTTCTGTCCTGATCCTTGCTCTCTTCGAAAATACCTGCAATCCAGCATAAAAACTCACTGTAAAAGTCCAAATCGGTAAATAACATAATCTATGTAGTTTGGAAAGGTTAATTTATCATTTTACCCTTTTATTAGCACACTGTCACGCACAATCATGTATTACCACAAAAGTATAATTTAAGGCATAAAATGATGGTAAAGTTGTTATAAATCTCTTAAAAATGTCACAGAAACCATATACAAAATGTGTCTTATAAATTCCCCTACACTTGATCATTTGTACTCCTGGACAAAGAAATGAATCAATCCTAAAACAACACTGTTAAATTCAAAATGACAACATAGTTCATAGTGTACCCCTGAAAACAAATAAGTCATCTTCTTTTGGGAATGCAAAGGTGATAATGTGAGCAATGCCAAGCAATCAACTACTAAGTGAAATTAACCTCAACTGTATGAGCGCAATATATCCTCTTAAAGGGTTGTAAGTGTTTAGCTCTCTATTTCCTCTTATTGTTAGGGTTCTTTCACTCAGATTCGAAATAGAGAACACCCTACCATATACTTGTAATGGCTCTAAATCTCAGTAACTATATAGCATTTATGCAAGAAATCAAGAGGTCTTTTATGATAGAAATGTTGAAGATGGGCCACATGGAATGGAATATGCATAATAGAAAGTACTATATGCATTCGACAATAAATATATAGCATGAATTCATGTCTCTAGGGATGTAGCTGTGGTAATCGTGCTAATACGAGTTGATAATTGTGCCCTCTTCTCATTTTTTTTTCTTGCACTTTCTCTTTTTTTCAGTGCAATATGTTTCTTTTCTCTTCTTCTTTTGTTTGGTGTCACATCCTACTTTTTCCCTATTTGTATAATACTGATGTGGAAAGAGGTTTGGAAAGGATTGTGATGATGAATATAAAGGAAAAACAATGATTAGACAAAGGTATAAAAATGAGGGACTAAAATGAAAAGTTTAAAAGTTCTATGGTGAAAAATGAAAGTAGAAATAAACTTTGGGTCATTAAGTGTAATTATGAAAAGTTGAGGGCCTAAAGTGTAATTTTCAAAAGTTACGGGACACAATGGTAATTATTGAAAGTTAAGCCAGAAAATACCTAGAAATGCTCAGAATCATATTAGTCCCAAATTTTCCTAGTAAATAGAGAAAATTATTTTGATCAGTTTGACGCAATATAGAATTTTGATTTGAGGTCCCAAAAAATTTATATTAATTTATGAGGAAAGAAAAATTAATGCAGTATACTCTGAACCTCTGAATCAGATGAAATTTGGTAATAAATTTCTATACTTAATATAAGAATTTATGAAATAAACAGAGCTAAAAAATGAGTTACGTAGAATTTATTATGGAATTTACAATGAATTAAAACACTTGATAAATATGTTTCGGGGGAATTTCTCAGGAATTGAGCCCATGAAGGCAGTGGATCATGTAGAGGGCCCAAAATGGTGCCTTATAGGCCTAATGATATTTTTAGATAAGTATGTAGGCCAGGGCTAATAAAGATTGGGAAAAATGTAAAATTGCGAAAATGCCACTGAATGTATGCCACTGTGTTGTGTCATTGAGTCAGAGTTAGATGAAGGGTGTTTTGGTCATTTGGACAAGTAAAAAATGTCTAGGAAAGTACATGAGTGATTAGTCAGTGTCAGTATATGCCCTGAGAAGAATTAAAGAGGTGTAAAATGACAAGTATGCCCTTAGAGTTAATATAATGCAAGATAGTGAACCAAGGGCATTTCAGTCATTTGGCAAGGGATCTGTAATTAAGTTTTGACCCAGTATAAGAGTATCAATGGTAGGAAGAATTTGAATACTGGATTTATGGTCAGAAAGCATAATATAGAATCTCAGAAAAATCAGATTAAAAAAACAATCTGATTTTTGGGGAATCGGACTAAATCGGTACCGGATTGGACTGAAATTTTTCCAGATGCTTCCTCCCTTTGTAATTTCATCACATGGGCTTTGAGGTGTCCTTTGATGATGTCATGGATGATGTCATCTCATTAGCTTCTAGGGCAAGCTAATCCAAGATCAAATATGAGCCATTAGATCAAATAGTGCACAAAATGATCTTGGCCATTGATTTTCCATGGGATTTTTCTATACATACCCCACAAAATCTGAAGCAAGTCATGGCATGACAACCCTTGGGGAACCTCTTATAAAATGAAAACTCAAACCAAGACAAAGAATATTCAATGTACTAAAGTTTAAGCAAGCTAGAGATTAAAGGTAAGCAATATATCCTAGCTTATTTTTTTTGATTTGGGAGCTTAAACTTAGGGTTTTTGTCATATCCTAATTTTTCCCTATCTGTATAGTACTAATAATGGAAAGAGGTTTAGGAAGGATTATGACGAAGATCAGAAGAAATGATAAAGGTTAAATGAGTCTTGAAGGAAGAAAGGGACCTAAACGAAAATTGGAAAAGTTTAAAGGCCAAAAGTTAAAGTAGAAACAAAAGTTGGGCTAAAAGTTGTAATTTCCAAAAGCTTAGGGACCTAAATGTAATTAAGTAAAAAGTCAGGGACACAAATGTAATCATGGAAAAGTTGAGCCAAAACAGGCTAAAAATGCCTAGAATCAGATCAGACTCAAATTTTACCAGTAGATAGACATAATTATTCCGGTCAGTATAACGCAACACAGAATTTTGATTTGAGGTCCCGATTAATTGATATAAATTCCTGAAGTCAGCAGGAATTATTGCAGTATTTTTCATATCTCAGAATCAGATGAAACTTTAATATAAATTCTTATATTTAATATATAAATTTATCAAATTGACAGAGTCAGAAAAGGAATCATGTAGAATTCTTACGGGATTTTATGGTAAAATAGAATACCCGATAAATAGGATCGGGAGAGGTGTCTTGGGATTTATGCCATAAAGGGCATAAAGGCAATGAGCCCAAACCAAGGCCCAAATGGCGCCATAGTAGGCCCAATGTGATGACTAGACAGTTAAGTGGGCTAGAGTACAGAGCAGTCCAGGATAAATGCGAAATTATAAAAATACCCCTGGATGCCTATACTGTACCAGTGATGGATGGAGGTCATTTTGTTATTCTGGACAGGCCAAAAATATGGGACATAGTATAAATATGATTATATAGAGTTAATATATGCCCTGAGGCAGTACAAGAAGGGGTGAAATGATAATTATGCCCTTAGGGCCAGTATAGTGCAAGAAAGGACACTAAGGGTATTTTGGTTATTTCCCAAGGGATGGATGGCAGATAAATACACAGTCTAACATTTTCAATGGTATGATAAGCCTATAGATTAATTTTCAGGATAGAATACATATCCTGGTATATTATAAAAAATTAGGAACAGAACACAGTCCGGTTGTTGTGAAGCTGCACTGATCAGTACCGGATTGGACTGGAATTTCTCCAGAAGGTTCCCTACACTATGAGCACGCCACCTAATCCCTTGAGGTGTCCCTTGATGGGTCCCACATGATGTCATAATTATTATTTTATGAAAAAGTTAAATCTAAGATTAAATGTGGGCCTTTAGATCAAATAGTAACCAAATCAATCTTGGCCATTCATTTTTCTTGAATTTTGGCTATAAATACCCCCTCATTCTGTAGCAAACCGTGGCTTCATGGACCCTTGGGGAAACTCTTGCAAAATGGAAACTCAAGCCAAGACAAAGAAGATTCAAGGTTCCAAAGTTCAAGCAAGCTAGAGATTAAAGATAAGCAATCTTTCCTAGCTTATTCTCCTTTAATTTGGGAGCTTGAACTCAGCATTTTGATGGGGGAAAAGTTGAGTTTTCTCTAAGGGAAGGTGCTGCCCAAAAACCTTAGATGAAAGGGGAAAGAAGAAATTAAAGTTAGAAACATATGATTGAAGCTTAAACAAGCTAGTTAAGTGGTTGGTTGTTGAATCAAATTGATATTCTTGACTTTACCATGGTGTGCCCTGTTTGGTATGCACTGTTCATGAGGGAAGGAAATGGAATTTCAATGATTTAATGCTTCCATTGAGTTTGTATGATGATTTTGTGTAGGATTGGAAAGGTTTTGGACTTTAGAAACATTAAAATCTCAAGGTTGTAGTCTTTGAGATTCCTTACGGTACTGTTCACTCGCATGAACAGTGATTGGAATTTCATGATTTTGATGGTTCCAATGGTTTTAAAATGAAAAGTTGTGTGGGGTAAAGTGGAGAAACAAGTATGGGAAGCATTATAATAAAAATGAGAATTTTTGAAAGAATTGTGTGCTTATGTTCAATTCTGTACAGCATGCCATGAAGGAGCTGGAATTTTATGATTCTAAGCTCATAAATGAGCTCAAAATATGAAATTGTGCAGGGTAAAGTTAAGACATCAATTGGTTTAAGAGCCAAGTGGATTAGTGAAAATTAGAGAAAGTTATGACAATAAAGAGTGTAACAAAGTTAATCTTGAACATGGTTGGAGTTCATGAGTCCTAATGAATTATGTGATGAATATGAATGTGTTTAGGACCTTGAAACATCCAAGAACATGTTGGAAGGTGATTGACAAAAAGGCTTATTGGTTGGAAAGCTAGAGAGCAAATGCTAAAGATCAAGAGGCAAGTTTAAGTGCAAGGTAGTGAACTTACCTCTTTATGTACTTGATGTGGTATGCTTATGTGTTGACATGTATATGTTATTTGAATGATGTTGTGACATGATAAATGTTGTTGAATGTATTGTGAATAACATGTTTCCATGGCCATGCACTTTATGTAAAAGTATATAGCATGATGGCATGTCACTAATCAAAGAAAGTTAATGAAATTACATATCATGCATTAGTATCCATCTTGCATATTTAAGTGGTAATGTTTGCTACTGAGATTCCCTAGAATCTCACTCTCCCATAACCAACCAATTTAGGTCAAGCATGATGGATAATGTATGCATGGAGAAGAGCTAAAGATTGGAAGAAAGGAAGTGAAGTATTGAGATTTTAGCATATACTATAAATTGTCTATGTATGTAAATGCCATGTAAGGTGTCCATTTATGTGATGAAACTATTGTAATACTTATGGCATATGTACATGATGTATATGAATGTTAAGAAGCTTATTTGATGGCTTGTGCATGCTGAAACAATTATTGGAAATGAAAGAAAAGAAACTGAAATGGTAAAAACGTAGGTCCTGAAGCAGTTTTGTTGTGGCTTTAGTTTGACCTAGCAAATAAAGGAATTAGTTAACAAAATTTTATGATCATGTAGCAAACATCCATAGCTTTAAATTCATAGGTAGAATGTGTCATTTGGATGTGTATATCAAGAGAAATGATTTTCCAAAGTAAGGGACCAGAATCTGTTTCTAGAGTTTTTGACCAAATGAACAGTAAACTTCAACGAATAAAATGTATCAATTGGATAATCATTTGGTCTAGAAATTATTTTTCACTTAAATTTAAAGATGTTATCTTCATGTATCTTTTTGAACCACTTCATTTTGAGTTTTCTAGAATTAATTATGATTTTTTGAAGTTCATTACGTAATCTGGAATACCATATGAACAGTAACCCGAGAAAGAGTAAAATTCCAGATTTGGCTAATGGGCTTCCAAGGTCTTGTAAGTGGTTCTAAATGCTACTGAATGGTCCCTAAGACGTATAAAAGTAAGGATGTTACAGTTTTCATGAAAGAAAGTTGAGTTTTCTCTAAGGTGTTTATTCTATCCAAAACCTTAGATGAAAAGAGAAAGAAGAAATTAAAGTTAGAGTTATATGATTGAAGCTTAAACAACCTAGTTAAGTGATTGGTTGTTGAATCAGTTGATATTTTTGACTTTGCCATGGTTGAACCATTTCAGTTTTCACTATTCATGATGGAAGGAAATGTAATTTCAATGATCTAAGCTTCCATTGAATTTATATGAGGATTTTGTGTAGGATTGGATAGGTTCTGAACCTTGGAAGCATTGGAATTCCAAGTTGTAGTTTTAGAAGTTCTTCTTTGTACTGTTCACTTGCATGAACATTGATTTAAATTTCATGATTTTGATGCTTCCAATGGTTTTAAAATGAAAAGTTGTGTGGGATAAAGTGGAGAAACAAGTATAGGAAGCATTAGAATCAAAGTGATAATTTTTGAAAGAAAAGAGGGTGTTATGCAATTCTATATAGAACAGTGCATAGGAGCTGAATTTCATGATTCTAAGCTCATAAATGGATTCAAAAGGTGAAATTGTATAGGGTAAAGTCAAGACATCAATTGGTTCAAGGGCCAAGTTGATTAGTGAAGACTAGAGAAAGTTATTTAGTAAAGAGTTTATCAAGGTTAGCCTTGAACATTGTTGGAGTTCATGGTCCTAATGAATTATGTGATGAATATGAATGTGTTGAAAGGAATTGAAAGACACGCAGCAGAAATTATCTTAAAAATTTTTCATTCCTTGCCAGGATCTACCGTATGTGGTTTAAGTCAAGTGGGAAGAAGCATTACCCTCAGTGTGTCTCAGCGACTTCCACAGCTTTCGGTCACGACGTTCACAGCTTCTCTCTACGGCTCGTGCTCCCTTTCTGATCACAAGAAGTCGACGACTCAGGTCGGCTTCCTCTACTAGTATCCACACGAACAGCTTTTCAACCACGAATGACGTGCTAGCGTCTCTTGTCCCTCCAGGGCTTTCTCAAGAGTTCATCCTCTCCGTCTCTATTTCGGCAGTTTCTTATCTGCAAACCTTTTGCAGAGTCCCCTTCGGCCTTTCTGTGTTCTATGTGTGTGTCACTTCCAAAACGTAGCTCCTAATATTAGATATATAGGATGCTCTGCGTTCTCCCTAACCGAAAAGGATTTTAGGAGTTAATCTTATATTAATTCCGAAAATAATACAATATCATATATTGTATAATTTTATAAGAAACTAATTAAATAAATAATATTAAATCCGTCCCACAGATTTAATTACCTATTTATTTAACTTTAAATAAAGATGAGACTGAACTATATTTGATTTATTCTCATAAAACAAATTTGAGATATCCTATCAATTTGAATTTCAAATTCAAACATGATAGGGATTTAATTTATCCTTAAAATTAAATCTTATAAATATCTCTTATATGAGATATCCTATCAATTTGAATTTCGAATTCAAACGTGATAGAGATTTAATTTATCCTTATAAATTAAATCTTATAAATATATCTTATATGAGATATCCTATAAATTTAAATTTCGAATTCAAACGTGATAGAGATTTAATTTATCCTTATAAATTAAATCTTATAAATATCTCTTATATGAGATATCCTATCAATTTGAATTTCGAATTCAAACGTGATAGGGATTTAATTTATCTTTATAAATTAAATCTCATATATCTCATATATACAATATATATATACGAATTTATATATATACGAATATAAATATAAATAAATATATATACATTCACCTGGATCATTCATTGAATCTGGACATGTCTTAGATTCAATGAATCTGGACATCATAGCTCGTGTTGGGCTATTTTGTACATGACCCTGTAGGCCCATATTAAGTTGGCAGTGGGCCATTGGCTATACTAGCCTACAAGTCGCAAGCGGTCTCTAGCAAGACATAACGACTACCCAAATCATATGAGGATCGATAAACGATGTAACCTTTTATACAACCATATCATGTCCCTTCTGTCACGCGATATTTTGGTCATGGATGAGGCATGGATGATGTCATCCTCCTATTCCCGACCGTTACTTTCTCAATCCCTGAGTAGTCTGACTATAGAAATGGAACTACCTTTCCATTACAGTATGGCCATACATTTCTCAGACTCTCATCGAGGGGCCCAGTAATATCTCTCCACGAATGTGAGGGACAAATTCCATCTTAACTATTCACATTCCTCCGCATGAAAAACCACTAAGCCCGAACATAGTCTTTATGATCACTCGGTCAAAAGTGACTTTTGACTAGGTCAAAGCTGAGCGTTTTGTCATGTAGGAATCCATGATGATCTCAGGTCAAAGGGCATATTGACATGGTTTGTATATGAGAGAAGCTTATGACGTTACCCATGCAGTTCTCTCATAGCGGGTCGGTCCAACACCCTGTACTCTTACATGTGCTTATGACTTTGATTTATATCTCTATACATTTTCAAAGTCATACTGGTCTTATTTCATCTGTGCTCCCACATAGATGATCGACCAGGGACATTTAGGATAATATCATGAATTATCCAAGGATGGTCATCATAGTAAACATGCAAATAATATGATAACTCAATTAATAAATTCATAAATCAATAATGTTCATAAGACAATGATTGGCCCCTAGGGCACGATTTCCAACATGTGTTTAGGACCTTGAAATATCCAAGAAGGTGTTGGGAAGTGATTGACTAAAGGGCTTCATAGTTGGAAAGCTAGGGAGCAAGTGCAAAAGATCAAGAGAAAAGCTTAAGTGTAAGGTAGTGGACTTACCTCTTTATGTGCTTGATGTGGTATGCTTATGTGTTGACATGTACATGATATTTGAATGATGTTGTGACATGATAAATGATGTTGAATTTATTGTGAATAACATGTTTTCCATGGCTATACACTTTTATGCAAAAGTATATAGCATGATGGCATGTCACTAATTAAAGAAAGATTAATAAAATTACATATCATGCATTAGCATCCATCTTGCATATTTAAGTGGTAATGTTTGCTACTGAGATTCCCTAGAATCTCACCCTCCCATAACCAACCATAATAGGTTGTTCATGATGGAAGAATCATGTTTGGTACATGACCTAAGGAATGGAAGAGGAAGAGTAGACAAGTGATGTCATGCATGTATATTAAACTTTTTATGTAATGTTATGTAATATCCATTATATGTAAAGAAAATATATGAAATAATTATGACATAATCCCATGATGTATATGAATGAATGAAAGGAAAAAGAGATGGTTTATGCATGCTGGAACAATTATTGAAAGTGAAAGAAAGTAAGCTGAAATGGAAAAAACGTCGGTCTTGAAGCAGTTTTATTGTGGCTTCAGTTTGACCTAGCAAATGAAGGAATTAGTCCAAAAAATTTATGAGCAAGTAGCACACATCCAGATATTTAAATGAATATGTAATATGCCTCATTTAGATGTGTATATCAAGAGAAATGAATTTCCAAAGTTAAGAGATAGAATCTGGAAGTTTCAGAATTTGCCATATGAATAGTAAAAAATAACGATTTAACTGTATCAATTGGCAAAGTAAATGTCCATATTTATATTTTCCCCCTAAAGAACTATGAAAGAGCTTCAATTAAAAATTTTGATCACCTCCATACGATTTTTTTACAATTATTTATGAATTTTTAAATTTGAACTGTAAATCGGGAAATCATCAAATGAACAATACCCGAGAAGTAAGTTTTAAAATTTTAATTTTTGGGCTAATGTAATGCTTCCACTAATCAAATACACTTCTGAATGCATACTCTGAGGTGGTAAAAGCAGGATGTTTCATTTGGCACCTCATTCATGGAAGCTGCAGCACAATAACACAACCATAATGAATTTTTGAGAATGACTTTAATTTTATTTTAAAATGATGCTTATGCATATATGACTTTCTATAAGAATGATGAAAAGAAAAAGTGATGGGCTCAAGAGGGGTGACTAAGGATGTAATATGTAGTGGGCTTGTGTTTGGGATAAAAGGGTTTAGAAAGAGTGCCTATATCATGTTCAATTCATAAATGCGCAAGTAATTATAAACTCAGAGCCAAGACAAGTTATAGAGAATATAAACTAATTGAATAATCACTCAATATACAATTTAAGGCCGAGAATCCTTCCAACAAAGGTTTTGATCTAGATTACTCATAAGCTAAAGTCTTAAACAATGTTCGTCATTCACTAGGTATTAAAACACTTATAACAACTGAAAACCCTATAAACGATGATCTACAAGTTTCAAAGTAATCACTTAGAACCATGTGATAATCCAAATGTACCGGTAAAAGCTTAGGTGTTTTCAAATTAAATTTCCAAGATTTTCCAAAATTCAAGTGGGGGGTAATGGTTTCTAAGAGCCAAAAAGGTTTTGAAATAAGGAACAATGAATCATTTGTGAAATAATCTCACTAGTTCAAAAGGAATCCTTCTATATAGCTTTACACAAAGCGAATAGAAGGTAATTGGATATTTTTTTCAAACGTTGGCCGGGACGTAGAATAGTGAAAGTCGCGACCACTTGTCACAAGGGTGCATGCTCAGGACTTTCAAAACATTTAGTTGTATCCACGGAATGTATCTTTTGCGATACAAACACATAGAGAGGAATGGTCATGACCATGTATGTACTCATATCGTGAGTCAAATCAATAGGGAGTTATTGTCACAACTACTATGTACATAGGTAACGACTGTAGGTCACAGAGCGCATATGAAGTCTAAAGTTTTATTATAGGTCGCAACCTAAAAGCCACTATGTCACGACCATATTTCACAAAGACTACCGAGTGATAATTTTTAAAGTCCCAAAACAATTTTTCATGCTAAAACCTTTCCTGTTATCAACAAAGTTTAAAGCGGGGATCCATTTTCAACAATTCATCACACATTAAGATTAAAAACAATAATTTTGTGATAAAAGATTGGATTAATCAAAGAATGTGACATTGAGTAGCACAAAGGCAAAGATTGATTAGCACAAAAGCAAAGACATCTCCTCCACACTTAAACTTTACAGTGTCCTCACTATCAATAGAACTAAAGCAGAAAAGATCACAATAACTTTATAAAGCCAATCAAATGTAGCTATAAAAAAAAAGGTAGCCTAAGTACTCAATGCAAATCAACAATTCAGCACATAGTCACATTATGGTCGTGCAAAGCAATACTAGTAAGGCATAGATGACAGGGTGGGTAAGCTAAGATCATGCATGTGGGTGTGTAGGTTCCATAGAGAATAATCAATGAGTAAATGACACATAGACATTAATGGTTTATTGTTCAAAATAGAAAGACACCTAGAATAAACAGGAATAAATAGAAAAATGAAGCAATCCTATAAAAACAACAAGCAGAACAATGAGCTACTACTTCTATTGGTTCATCCCTTTCCAATCACCAAACCAACATGTCAAGCATATATGAATTCATAAAGGTAAAAGATAGGAAAAGGATAACCTGGCCTCAAGGCGGCGGTAGGAAATCGTAAAACTTTGAGAGATGGCTATTTGATTATAAGGTTTTCTCCGTTGCCCTCTCCCTCCACTTCAACATTCCAGAATCGCACACCTTATTCTGAGATTTGTCAAAGTTCATTTTGAATTCCCCTCTTTAAACTTGAACTTACCCAACTATGGTTGACATGTTGCTGCAACAGACTTGGAAAATATTTCTTTTGCCTCCTTCGTATATTCCCTGTAGTTGTTCTTCTCTAGCCAATGTAGCTCCTCCAATTTATCATATACTTCCCAAAGTGTCGCGCTAAGCTGAGGTTGGTCTACGACGACAACGTACTTGGGATCATTCTTTTCCATACCTACATTATTATTAGAGATTAAATTGTTTAAAAACCTTAAGGTATTAGATATAATTTTGGAATGAGAATGAGGTTGAGAGGTGATATAATGTATTGGCCCTTTAACTAAAGCAGTAGAGTGTGGAGCTGAAGGAGTGTGGGGTTCCCTAGTTGCGTCTAGCATTTCTAGTTGTGACCTTTCAGCTTCTCGTCGTGACTCCAGTTGACAAGGTGTGTCTCTAGAAGTATGTGTCATGACCTGTTCATCTTCTAGTCGTGACTTGGTGTCACAGAAAGGCTCCCCCACAGCATATTGATGTTCAGTCATGACATCTTCATCTTCATGTCACAATAGGTAGTCGTTGGAGTTTTGTGTTGTGACCGTAATGCTATTTGGTTGTGACTTAGCTTCACAATGGATCTTGTAACATCCTTACTTTTATACATCTTAGGGACCATTTAGTAGCATTTAGAACCACTTACAAGACCTTGGAAGTCCATTAGCCAAATTTGGAATTTTACTCTTTCTCGGGTTACTGTTCATATGGTATTCTAGATTACGCAACGAACTTCAAAAAATCATAATTAATTATAGAAAACTCAAAATGAAGTGGTTCAAACATTTACATGAAGATAACATCTTGAAAGTTAAGGAAAAAATAATTTCCAGACCAAATGATTAGCCAATTGATACAGTTTATTCGTTGAAGTTTACTGTTTATTTGGTCAAAAACTCTGGAAATAGTTTCTGGTTCCTTATTTTGGAAATTCATTTCTCTTGATATACACATCCAAATGAAATGTTCTACCTATGCACTTAAAGCTCTGGATGTGTACTACATGATCATAAAATTTATTGAAATAATTCCTTCATTTGCTAGGTCAAACTGAAGCCACAACAAAATTGCTTTAGGACCTACGTTTTTACCATTTCAGTTTCCTTTCTTTCACTTTTCATAATTGTTCCAGCATACATAACTCATCTCTTTTGCCTTTTCTGAATTCATATACATCATGGGGTTATACAATAATTGTTTCATACAGTCTCATCACATAAATAGATACTTTACATGGCTTTGATATACATGGAAAGTACATAGCATATGCTAACATCTTAAATATTTCACTCTTCTTCTCCCATCCTTTAACTCTTCTCCATGCATGCATTATCCATCATGCTTGACCTAAATTAGTTGGTTATGGGAGATTGAGATTCTAGGGAATCTCAGTAGCAAACATTACCACTTAAATATGCAAGATGGATGCTAATGCATGATATGTAATTTCATTAACTTCCTTTGATTAGTGACATGCCATCATGCTATATACTTTTACATAAAGTGCATGGCCATGGAAACATGTTATTCACAATACATTCAACATCATTTATCATGTCACAACATCATTCAAATAACATATATATGTCAACACATAAGCATACCACATCAAGCACATAAAGAGGTAAGTTCACTACCTTGCACTTAAGCTTTTCTCTTGACCTTTAGCCCTTGCTCCCTAGATTTCCAACCATGAAGCCTTTATGTCCATCATTTCCCAACATCTTCTTGGATGTTTCATGGTCCTAAAAACATTCATATTCATCACATAACTCATTAGGAGTCATGAACTCCAACCATGTTCAAGACTAACTTTGTTACACTCTTTATTGTCATAATTTTCTCTAATATTCACTAATCCACTTGGCTCTTGAACCAATTGATGTCTTGTCTTTACCCTACACAATTTCATCTTTTGAATCCATTTATGAGCTTAGAATCATGAAATTCCAGCTCCTTTATGGCCTGCTGTACAGAACTGAACATAAGCATACAATTCTTTCAAAAATTCTCATTTTGATTCTAATGCTTCCCATACTTGTTTCTCCACTTTACCCCACACAACTTTTCATTTTAAAAACATTGGAACCATCAAAATCATGAAATTCTAATCACTGTTCATGCGAGTGAACAGTAATCATAAGGAATCTCAAAGACTACAACCTTGAGATTTTAATGTTTCCAAGGTTCAAAACCTTTCCAGTCCTACACAAAATCATCATACAAACTCAATGGAAGCATTAAATCATTGAAATTCAATTTCCTTCCCTCATGAACAGTGCAGATTGAACAGGGCACACCATGGCAAAGTCAAGAATATCAATTTAATTCAACAACCAACCACTTAACTAGCTTGTTTAAGCTTCAATCATATGGTTCTAACTTTAATTTCTTCTTCCCCTTTCCTTTAAGGTCTTTGGGCAGCACCACCCCTTAGAGAAAACTCAACTTTTCTCCCATCAAAACCCTAAGTTCAAGCTCCCAAATCAAAGGAAAATAAGCTAGGAGAGATTGCTTGCCTTTAATCTCTAGCTTGCTTGAACTTTGGAACCTTGAATCTTCTTTGTCTTGGCTTGAGTTTTCATTTTGCAAGAGTTTCCCCAAGGGTCCATGAAACCACGATTTTGATGCAGAATGAGGGGGTATTTATAGCCAAAATCCAAGAAAACTCAATGGCCAATATTGATTTGGTTACTATTTGATCTAAAGGCTCACATTTAATATTGGATTTTACTTTTTCATAAAAGAATAATTATGACATCATGTGGGACAGCTCAAGGGACACCTCAAGGGGTTATGTGGCGTGCTCACCATGCCAAGAAGCTTCTAGAAAAATTCCAGTCCAATCCGGTACCGATCAGAGCAGTTTCACAATAACTCGACTATTTTCTGTTCTGAATTTTTCTATAATATACCAGGATATGTATTATGTCCTGGAAATCAATGTCTAGGCTTCTCATACCCTTGACATGGTTATACTGAGTATTTATCTACCATCCATTCCTTAGAAAATGACCAAAATACCCTTGGTGTCCTTTCTTACACTATATTGACCCTAAGGGTATAATCATCATTTTACCCCTCTTTATACTACCTCAGGGTGTATTTGAGCTCAACCAATCATATTTATACCATGTTCCATATTTTTAGCCTGTCCCATGTGACCAAAATGCCCTTCATCCATCTCTGGTACAATTTGGGTATCCAGGGGCATTTTCATAATTTCACACTTTTTCTGGACACTAGCCCCTTCTACTGATGGACTGGTACCCTGGGTTTTAGGCCCTTCTTGGAATCATCATGGGCATATATGTTAGGTCATATGATCTCATTCTATCCTGGCTCACATACCGATAAGTTTTATTATCGGATCACGGGTGTTATCAAACTCTCGTCAAAATTCATTAATATGTAAATAACTTTTTATACATAATTTCTTCTGGAGTTTTGTTAGATTCATAACATCTGACACTGTAGGGCACACTTTCTTGTAATTCCCCCATATATATCTGATGTCCATAGAATCTGATAAAAATTCAGATAACTTTTAGACTATCAGATAATTTTCTGCTGTCTAGAGCCCTAATAAAATTTATTTATCATGCCAGATTATCCAGCATGACTTCCTATATTTACTGATAGAATGTGGGACTGAAATACTTACAGGCAGTTCTAAGCCTTTTCTGGCTGAACTTTTCCATAATTATATTTATGTCCCTAAACTTTTGAAAATTACCACTTTTAGCCCAACATTTATTTCTACTTTAACTTTTGGCCTCTAAACTTTTTCAATTTGCATTTAGGTCCTTCTCTTTCTTTAAGACTTATCTAACCTTTATTATTTCGTCTGATCTTCGTCATAATCCTTTCTAAGCCTCTTTCCACTATCAGTATTATATAGATAGGGAAAATTTAGGATATGACATTTCTACCTCCGTAAAATAAATTTGTCCTCGAAATTTACTCAACATATCAATCAATGATTGGGGTATCTATCTCTTAAAATAAATATCTTAGCGGAGTACTTTTCATATTTGCAATTCTTCATATCTTTACTATGGTCATTCTTCTATTTTGAATCAACTCAATTAGAGTTGAACTCCAATTCATTCTATTACTTTCTTGCTACGCATCTATCTCCATATGGACTTCTCACTATGCTGGACTTGTAAGTAGTGTCCATTTCTTTCATGTCAAACTCCCTTGAATACTGCTATATTATGGAGCTTCTACTAACTATTCATCATATTTCTTAGTGCAATCACTTATTGCTCATTTGAGTATCTAGTGGAATTCTCTGAATATTCGCAAACTTTAACTCTTATTCTCATATCATCATACATTCTTATCATCTTTAAAAACTCATTATAATACAGAGAGAGGACTTATATCATTATTCTTTCTTTCATTGCTCTACTGCTAAAAAGGAGTACATAGGAGCATATAGGAGCATATACTCTAACATGTATAATGCTTGGCCAACATATTGCAGGACTACATACCTGCCCATGAATGCAAAGCTCTAACATCAGAGATCAAGCATTCCTTCTCTTAATATGCACAGCTCTAACACTCAGAGCTTGCACCGCTCTAACATTCGGAGCTTTAGCATATTCTCTAAACATCATATAATGTAACGTAACATAAGGCCTGGCATTCTATGCAAGGAGTGGAAGCTCTTAAAGCTCTTATTTGCTCTTTCACATATAGCTCATTATTCAAATATCTTATCTTTTCCTGAATGGAAGCCCCTCTATCTATTTACAAAGCTAGTTATACAGCCGCTTCTCAAGGCATATCTTCTCATTTAGTATCTTTCGACATAAAATGGCATATGTGGCTAAATCTGGCTATATCATAGTTCATCTTTCAAATCTATTTCATTTGGACTTGACATAAGGGTTATAGTATCTTACTGTTCATAACCCTTTCTAGCTTTTCATAGCTCTTTCTATCATTTTACATAGCTTTGTGCATATATGCAAATTTCTTGTGGCATTCACATCATTTTTTTCATCACTTCCTAGGGGGTCACCCATCATTGGACTACCCTTGCCTGAGCATGCTTAATTGAAATGTGCAGATAAAAATCTAAAGTACTGGTGCTCACTGGCTCTGACCCTAGTACTTTACCATCTTAGACCCATCTTATACTATCTCTCTTGGGTCTATCTGGCCTTCTAATCTCTTTGTCCTTATCTGGAGGATCTATTTACCTTTATTTTTAGTCTTTGTAATATCATCGTAAGGATCTCTTTATCTCATTTGACCCTTTCTCATATCTTATAAAATATTCTCATAAATCCTTGGAACTCAGGATTAATAGCTTTAACTTTGATCACTTAGTTCTTGATACGTGTAAGGAGATTCTGAGTTCAGTCCCTAATAGTAATAAGGCTATCTGAAACTAGCATCATGGGTACTCTCTCTGATAAGAGTTAATCAACTTGTGAAGCTTTTATACCTTAGCTTTTCCTTGGTATTTTTCCTTCCAAAGAAATGTTGTACTTATGGCTCATTACTTTCTTGCTCTAGGCTTGGTCTACTGCGACCCTCGGGATCTACTGCGATCAACCGTAAGCCTTTCAGGATTTAACTGTGACCCTATGAGCCATACTAGGATCTAACTACAATCCTCCAGAATCTACTGGATTCTGTTGTACTATATTCTCATCTCTGGAAGACCTAAACTGTCATATCCCAATTCTTAGGCCTTAAAGCCCAGTATATAGCTTGAAAAAGGGATGCTACCAGACCCTATTGAGTAGAGGTCTCAATAAATAGAGAAAATTATGATGATCAGTTTGATGCAATACAAAGTTTTGATATGAGGTCTCGAAAGATTTATATTAATTTTTGAAGAGAAGAAAAATTAATACAGTATATTCTCTAGACCTCAGAATCAGATGAAATGTGTCAGTAAATTCCTATAATTAATATAAGAATTTCTGAAACTGACAGAGCTCAAAAAGGAGTTCTATAGAATTTACTACAGAATTTACAGTGGATTAAAATACCCGATAAATAGGTTTCGGGGGAATTTCTCGGGAATTTAGCCCAAGAAGATAGGGGATCATACAGAGGGTCCAGAATGGCACCTTATAGGCCCAATGATATTTTTAGATAAGTACGTGGGCCAGGGCTAATAAAGACTGAGAAAAATGAAGAATTATGAAAATGCCACTGAAGGTATGCCACTGTGTTGTGTCATTAAGTCAAAGTCAGATAAAGGGCGTTATGATTATTTAACTAAGGCTAGACAGTTAAGAAAGGGTATCTGGATAGTTAACCAGGGTCAAGAGATACTCTGATAAGGTATGAAAAGACAATAGTGCCCCTAGAAGTACTAAAGAGGTAGTAAGGGCATTTTGATAATTTGCTAAGGATGTTTCTTGGGAACTGAGCCACCAAAGTGCTTGGGCTTGGTTAGAAACCCAAGATGATATTTAAAGGCCTAAAAACGTAGCCCGACTAATGTGGGCCCAAGAAGCATTAAAATAATGTTTTAGTACTTTTTCAATAAAGTAAAGTGACCCGGTCCAAGATAGAACTGGGTAAAGTGATCTGAAATCATGAGAGGACATAAATGGGGCCCACAATGTGCCACATGGCATGATTACAGTAAAAGAGGAAAAGCAAATGACACATGGCATGATTAGAGAAAAAGGAGAAAAAGCAAGAGGACACATGGCACGATCTCAGCCGTCCATTCAAGAAAAAGACTCTAGAACTCTCTAGAAAGGCTGAGTCAGCTGGTGAGGTATCCCAAGGGCCCCACATTTCATCACATATACCCTTGAGGTGTCCCTTGAGGTGTCCTAGATGATGTCATGAGTGGTGAGTCATCAGGGAGGGTGATGTCATCATGATGATGTAGGCAAAGCTTCTTGAGGAAGCAAGCAATCTGAGCCATTCATCGCGAATCAATCTGGACCATTCATTCCACCTCCTCTCACTTATAAATAGGACACTCCCCTACCATTTCAAGGCACACCACGGCCTATCAAGGAAAAGGAAGAGAAAGAAGAGAGAAAGAGAGAAGGAAAGGAAAGAAAGGAAGGAGTTCTGGTGGAGCCAGGAGCAGTCTGAGGAGCCAAGGGACTGGGCAAAGCTTAGGAATAAGGTAAGAAAGTTATCTAGTCCCTGCCCTAATAAAGTAGAGGATTGATCTTAGTAGTTAGAATAGAGAAATATCTCTATTAATAAAGGTAGTTAAATGTAGAAAGAAAGACAAGGGAATGTCGGAATAAGAATATCACCCCTAGTTAAGTATGAGTAAAATAGAGCTATATTGATAGAGTAATAATGAAAATATTATTATGCTATGTATAGGCTCTGACCTATGGAAAGAATAAACCTTAGAGCAAAGGCTAAGAGCTAGAAGAAAAGCTACATGTCTGGTAGTAAACTAATCCTAAACTTGTATGCATTGAATGTTATACTTGATGTGCTATGGCTTTGTTGAATTGTATTGAATATGTGCTTATGTATGAAGCTCTATTCCTATGATTACTTTGGCCAATTGTATTTCTTATGTAACATGGAAGCATGCACATTATGCAATGTTAACTCTTTCACACGCAAGCACAAGTATTCACATTAATGCATGCATTGTTTAGTGCTGTTTGCTACTAAGATTTCCCCAGAAATCTCACCCCTTCCATATCAATCCAATTACAGCAGGTCTTCTCAAGATGGAGGAGATAAAGATGCATGAAGAGATGTTAATTACTTAGTATGATTGATATGTGATTCATGTATGTATAATTGCTGGAAATTGTCACTATGAACAGTAACTTGTGGTGAGGCAGTGACATTCAAGCTGTAATTATAAATAGTAAATGATTGAATAAATGTATGATATTTTTCAAGTAAATATTATACATTCCAAGCTTCGATTTGATATATAGAACGTGTCATTTGGATGTCTACACATAAAGATATGATTTATCAAAGTTGGGACCAGAGATGCTGGAATCAGGGACAGGACGTTGGACGAACAGTGATTTCGGAACATTGAACAACTTTGACCTGGTCAAGGCGTGGTCAATGAGTCATTTTTCCCTGAAAGAGTATCAAGCTATGTTCATGTAGATTTTTGAATCACTCCATTCTGATTTTTATAGAATTAGTTATGAGTTTTTGAAGTCAGGTTACTCCTCTGGAATTTGCACAGTAAACAGTACTCGCTAAGAGTAAAATTCCAGATTGAGTAATTTGACTTCAACAGCCTTAGAAGTGGTTCTAGATGCTACTATTTGGTCCCTAAGATATGAAAATGAGGATGTTAAAATTTGGTATCAGAGCATAAGATTCTGGCACAGAACAGAAGGTTCTGGCTCAGTGATGCTCTGGAGTAGATAGACTAACCCCTTAAAACAAGTTAGAGATGTGAACTATAGAGGTTTCCTCCCTAGTATGAGATATGGGGATGGTGTTCACTACCTAGAGAATTATTTGAGAAAGAGATAGTGACACCTAGATAGATAGAATAGTACCCCATAACTTACAACAGTACGGGGTAATCTTCAAGGAAGTAACTAGTCTTAGTCAGCCATTATCGCCGAGGTTTTGTGTTTCTTAGCACGATGTGGCTGGACTAAGCAGGATAATATCTGAGGAGTAGTTTTCTTTATAGATAGAGATAGAAGCTGACCAATACCAGGTCAAGGGAAACTGTCAGACGTTACAATGACAATAATGATGAAGGTACCAACCTGGTTGAAGTTAATCAACTAGATGATTGGTATAAAGCATGATCCAGCTAGATAGTATAAAGTAAGGAGATATGAAAGGTTAGACGATGTTCAGAAGTAGATCCTCTATAAGAGTAGATCTACACCACGAAAGAATTAAAGTCAGATTGAAGGCTTGCCTAGAAATGATTCTAGCATGTGGCCTAAAGTTAGAGATGAGATAGGCCGCTGATGTTCCCAAGATAGAGGAACCACAGTCTAGTCTAGAGTAGACTAAGACTGATAAAGAGAAAGGTAGCCACAGTTTTAAAGTAAAGTGACTCTCCTGTTCCCTGTGTAAGAAAGGGTAATGAAGGGTTGAGTCTATACCTTAGTAAGAGGGTAATGTGGCAGCCTAAGTCAAATAAATAGTTATTTCCAATTCCTAAATGAATGTTTAGTATCTGGACAATATGATCAGACAATAATAGGCAATGAGATTAAGATGATGATTAATAGTGAATCTATGGATAAATGATGACAATACTCAGGATATATCCTTTTAGTAAGGGTAAGGAATATGAGTGATGAAAATGAAATGAAAAGATAAGCATTTATGAAAGATGGTACAACTCTAAGAAAGAGCAGTAAAAACATAAGTTAGTATTATTGCAATAGAGCTAGATTGCTCTTGCAATAGAAAAGGATTGCTTTTGAAATAAAGCCAAGAGATGGGATAGTATAACTCAGATAGAGTAAGGTCCCTCTGATGAGACGAATAGATGATGATAGATATATGCATAGTAGAGCCTATGTAGCTCTCTGCAGTAAAGGACATAGTAAAGCTATGAAAGATGAGAATGATATGAGAAGTTCCTAGGTGATAGAGGAAATGAGTAAAGTTCTGATAGATAATATTGGCTTATGTGATCATTTTAGGGGAATTATCTGTTGAGTTAACAACTATATGGAAGTGATTAACCTTGTAATTTTGTCCATTGGTTTAGATCTTCCAAAGATGAGAATACAGTACAATAGAATCATAGTAGATTCTGGAGGATTGCAGTTAGATCCTAGTATGGCTCCCAAAGAATAGAATTCCAGGGTCACAGTTAGATCCTGAAGAGGCTTACAGTTGATCGCAGTAGATCCCGAGGGTCGCAGTAGACCTAGCCTAGAGAGAGAAAGTATTGAGCCATAAGTACAGTATGTCTTTGGAACGACAAATACCAAAGAAAAATTAAGGTACATAAGCTTCACAAGTTGGTTAGCTCATAACAGAGAGAGTACCCATGATGTTAGATAGCCTTATTACTATTAGGGACTGAACTCAAAATCTCCTTACACATACAGGAACTAAGTGATCAAAGTTAAAGTTATTAATCCTGAGTACCAAGGAGTTATGAGTAAATCTCATAAGATATGAGAAAGGGTCAAATAAAGAGATCCTTACGATAAGAATAAAAGACAGATAGATCCTCCAGGTAAAGAGATAAGAAGGCCAGATAGACCCAAGAGAGATAGTATAAGATGGGTCTAAGATAGTAGAGTATCAGGGTTAGAGCATGTGAGCACCAGTGCTTCAATTTATGTCTGCACATTTCAGTTAAGCGTGCTCAGGCAAAAGTAGCCCAATGATGGGTGACCCCCTGGGAGGTGATGAAAGAGGTATGAATGCCACAAGAAGTTGGCATATATGTACATAGAGTTATGTAAAATGATAGAAAGAGCTATGAAAAGTTAGAAAGGGTTATGAACAGAAAGAGAATAGAACCCTTATGTCAAGTCCAAATGAAATGGATTTGAAAGGAAATATTTGTAAAGGCTAGCAATATTTTAAGAGAATGTTTTATGACAAGGCCAGATAGATTATGATATCGCCAAATGTGGCCAGATATGCTATGATACAACATAAATGATATGTGATGAGATATGCTATGAAAAGTACGTAATGAGATACGTTATGAGAGATATGTATTAAGAAGTACACTATGAAGTGGCTTTATAGCTAAACATATAACAGATTGAGAGGCTGTGTTTTTGAAAGGAAAAGGATGTTTGAATGATAAGTTACGTGTGAAAGAGCAAATGAGAGCTTTCACTCCTTGCATGAAATGCCAGGCATTATATTATGTTATGTTATGCTAAAGCTTCGAATGTTAGAAACCCAAGATGATATTTAAAGGACCAAAAACGTAGCCCAAGAGTAATGTGGGCCCAAGAAGCATTAAAATAACGTTTTAGTACTTTTTCAATTAAAGTAAAGTGACCCGGTCCAAGATAGAACTGGTTAAAGTGATATGGAATCATCAGAGGACATAAATGGGGCCCACAATGTGCCACATGGCATGATTATAGTAAAAGAGGAAAAGAAAAGGACACATGGCATGATTAGAGAAAAAGGAGAAAAAGCAAGAGGACATGTGGCACGATCTCGGCCGTCCATTCAAGGAAAAGACTCTGGAACTCTCTGGAAAGGCTGAGTCAGTTGGTGATGTGTCCCAAGGGCCCCATATTTTGCCACATATACCCTTGAGGTGTCCCTTGAGGTGTCCTAGATGATGTCATGAATGGTGAGTCATCAGGGAGGGTGATGTCATCGTGATGATGCAAGCAAAGCTTCTTGAGGAAGCAAGCAATCTGAGCCATTCATCGCGAATCAATCTGGACCATTCATTCCACCTCCTCTCACCTATAAATAGGACACTCTCCTCCCATTTCAAGGCACACCACGGCCTAGTAAGGAAAAGGAAGAGAAAGAAGAGAGAAAGAGAGAAGGAAAGAAAGGAAGGAGTTCTGGTGGAGCCAGGAGCAGTCTGAGGAGCTGAGGGACTGGGTAAAGCTTAGGAATGAGGTAAGAAAGTTATCTAGTCCCTGCTCTAATAAAGTAGAGGATTGCTCTTAGTAGTTAGAATAGAGAAATATCTCTATTAATAAAGGTAGTTAAAGGTAGAAAGAAAGACAAGGGAATGCTGGAATAAGGATATCACCCCTAGTTAAGTATGAGTAAAATAGAGCTATATTGATAGAGTAATAATGAAGAGATTATTATGCTATGTATAGGCTCTGACCTATGGAAAGAATGAACCTTAGAGTAAAGGCTAAGAGCTAGAAGAAAAGCTACATGTCTGGTAGTAAACTAATCCTAAACTTGTATGCATTGAATGTTATGCTTGATGTGCTATGGCTTTGCTGAATTGTGTTGAATATATGCTTATGTATGAAGCTCTGTTCCTATGATTACTTTATCTAATTGTATTTCATATGTAACATGGAAGCATGCACATTATGCAATGTTAACACTTTCACAAGCAAGCATAAGTATTCACATTAATGCATGCATTGTTTAGTGCTGTTTGCTACTGAGATTTCCCCAAAAATCTCACCCCTTCCATATCAATCCAATTACAACAGGTCTTCTCAAGATGGAGGAGATAAAGATGCATGAAGATATGTTAATTAGTATGATTGATATGTGATTCATGTATGTATAATTGCTGGAAATTGTCACTATGAACGATAACTCGTGGTGAGGCAGTGACATTCGAGCTGTAATTATAAATAGTAAATGATTGAATAAATGTATGATATTTTTCAAGTAAATAGTATACATGCCAAGATTCGATTTGATATATAGAACGTGTCATTTGGATGTCTACACATAAAGATATGATTTATCAAAGTTGGGACCAGAGATGCTGGAATCAGGGATAGGACGCTAGATGAATAGTGATTTCAGAACGTTGACCAATGTTGACCTGGTCAAGCGTGGTCAATGAGTTATTTTTCCCTGAAAGAGTATCAAGCTATGTTTGTGTATCTTTTTGAACCACTCCATTCCAATTTTTATAGAATTAGTTATAATTTTTTGAAGTCAGGTTACTCCTCTGGAATTCGTACAGTAAACAATACTCACTAAGAGTAAAATTCCAGATTGAGTAATTTGACTTCAACAGCCTTGGAAGTGGTTCCAGATGCTACTGTTTGGTCCCTAAGACATATGAAAATGAGGATGTTATATAAACCAATAGACAAAGTTACAAGGTTAGTCACTTCCACATAGTTGTTAACTCCACAGATAATTCCCCAAAAATGATCACAGAAGCCAATATTATCTCTTAGGACTTAACTCATTTCCTCTATCACTCAGGAACTTCATATACCATTCTCATCTTTATAACTTTATTACATTTAACATTGTAGGGAGCTACACAAGCTCTACCATGCACATATCTGTCATCATCTATTTATCTTATTAAAGGGACTTTACTCTATTGCAAGAGCAATCTAGCTCTATTGGAAAAATATTAACTTATATTACTTAAAAATTGCTCTTTCTTAGAGCCATATCATCTTTCATAACTGCGTCTCATTTCCTTTCATCTATCTTATCCCTACTAAAGGGATATGTCCTGAGTATCATAATCATTTATCTATAGACTCACTTTTAATCTTCATCTTTAATCTCATTCTCTATCCCATTGACTATTATAGTCTAATCATAACTTCTCTTTCTATCTTTTGAGAATCAAGTAGCTAACTTTCTAGTTTAGCACTTTGCTATTGCTTCATTCTTGCTAAGTTGAATTATTTAATTGCATGTCATAGGGCATCGGAGCAACATAACTTTCTCATCTGGTATACTCTACCCAGTACGTACTGCATAAGGGGAGTATTCATTTATCATAGCATAGTCAACATGCATAATATGCAAGTAGATGCAATCAATTAAGCATTCTCTAGTATGTGTGTCATCACATGACAACTGCAATGAGAAGCAATTTGTTATTATAACTTATGGCAACATAACCCATGCATCATTACATAGTTTGCTTAACTATCCCTCATACTCACATTGCCATTAAGCAATTAACTAGGTAGACTTTAAAACATTTTGTCCCTTTATCACCTTAACTGCTAGGCCATGATCATCTATTCAGGTATCTGAGTCATTTACTTGTTTCACTTAGGCTGCCACATTACCCTCTTATTAGGGTATAGACTCAACCCTTCTTTACTTTTTCTTATATAGGGAATAGGGGAGTCACCTTACCTTTAAATCTGTGGCTACTTTACTTTCTTTAAACCTCATAAACTTCTTTCTCTTAGCTTACATATATCTTTTTCTACTAACCCTCAAATAATTTCTGAGGCAATTTATCTTTAGCTTACATCTCCAATATCCTATTTATTTATTTAGGAATCGGAGATAGCTTATCATATCAGGCTATCTTATCATAACATTTCTCATTGCCTGTAAGACTTTTATGTCTCTAACCTAAAGGATTTCTGTGTCCTTGTCCTTACTGTAATCTATCTGTAACCCATAACTGAGTTAGCTGTCTTCTTTCAGCTAACTGAGGAAAGGTTTGGCTCCTATCTTCATTCCATTCAAACTTTTAAGTTTGCCCTAATCCTCCTGGATTACTAATGGGCGAGAAAGTATCTCTTATCAAGCCTCAAGGTTCATATGAATGAACTCGATTAAGTATCTATCAAAAGAGTTCTCTTCCCTTAACTCTAACCCTTAACTTCATGCTCACCTTTCTCTAATTGAGAGGAATGCTTCTTTTAAACTTTTTGAGAAAAACTTCTTAAGTGAGCGGATCATTCTCCATCTCATATGGAGTAACTTTTGTGCCTCTCTGTATCTCTTAACTTTTTCTGTCTACCAATCTCAGTCTACTCTGGACTAGACTGTGGTTCTTTTCTAGTCTGCCTCTAGATCCTGACCAATTCAGGTCACTTGGATCTCATTCATCACTTAATATTACTATTTATGTTCTCTAGCTGCTCTACCCTAAATGTGCTAGGTTACTGTCTCTTCGTGATGGAATCCCTTTGCTTTAGGAACATTAACTTTCTATCTATTAACCATCACGTCTTTATCCTCAAGCCATGTATTAGATTATTCTTAGGCAAGTCTTATTCTAACTTCTCATTATTCTTTTCCATAAAGACTAGCTACACAAAGTCTTTCGTACTGTAGATCAACTCCTGATGATCATACGGAGGATCTACTGTTGAACCTCTTCTTAAACTGATCTTCTATATCTTAGTGCTTCGTACTATTTAACTTGCCTATACTCTGTGCTAAATCTCTAACTGATAGACTTCAGTGAGGTTGGCATCTTTAGTCTCATGACACTTGACTTACTATCATCTCATACCAATCCTCTAAAGTATATTAGGTTAATGCCCTCTACTGGATGTCTGTTTATCATTCCTGCTACAACATTGAGGAACTGCAGATAACTAACTGTTCTTAATCTATACTTTTGTCCATCCCTTGACCGAGACTGAGTAATTCACTCTCCACAGCTTTCTTCAGGCCAATATGGTCAACACTATCTGTCTTTAATGAAGAAGCTAGGCTTGACTAGGACTAGGAACATCCCACCAATCTTTCTCTATAAAGTCACATATTCTTGGACTTTGGGAATAGACAAGAACTATCATTAACTCTGACTGGATATCTGAATTAGGGGACAGTTGTATCTTAATTATCTTAAATCTATCCTCAAACTCTGGTAGATGAGGAATAATATATGGTCTACCCATAATCCAGTACTAGTACTCAGCTTCCTCAGCCGTAATCTATCATCTCGTAAGAGGGATAAAGCTTATATCAGGGTTAGAGAGCATTCCAACAAACTTATACCGTATAGAGTCACTAGACTCAACATCAACTGGTGCATATTAGGCTTCAGGCTGAATCTCTACATGACATCCAGACTGCAGGCTTGAGTCTATAGAAATATCTATGGGATATTCCACTGTAGACTTTCCTGACTGATCCCCTAAACTTTCCTCTGAACTTTCTTCATTGTCTGAAGGATCAAAGTCTGGATGTACACCATATCCATATATCACTACTAGCCTGGGGTTTCCCTTATTAACTGAAGCCTCTGACTTAATCTTATGGAATCTCATATCTATTCCTACAACATTTGCTTAATTAAGCAATGTTAACCATCCCATAACATACCCTAACTTAACAAAATACTTACTGCTTAGGGTTAGGGTCTGGGAATAATCTCATATCAGTCCATAAATAATCTACTCAGAGCATTTCTTAAGACAGAATCCTTTGCTCTGATACCAACATGTAACATCCTTACTTTTATACATCTGAGGGACCATTCAGTATCATTTAGAACCACTTATAAGACCTTGAAAGTCCATTAGCCAAATATGGAATTTTACTCTTTCTCTGGTTACTGTTCATATGGTATTTCAGATTACGCAACAAACTTCAAAAAATCATACTTAATTCTAGAAAACTAAAAATGAAGTGGTTCAAAAATCTACATGAAGATAACATCTTGAAATTTAAGGGAAAAGTAATTTCCAAACCAAATGATTAGCCAATTGATACAGTTTATTCGTTGAAGTTTACTGTTTATTTGGTCAAAAACTCTTTAAATAGTTTCTGGTCCCTTATTTTGGAAATTCATTTCTCTTGATATACACATCCAAATGAAACGTTCTACCTATACACTTAAAGTTGTGGATGTTTACTACATGATCATAAAATTTATTGAAATAATTCCTTCATTTGCTAGGTCAAACTGAAGCCACAACAAAACTGCTTCAGGACCTACATTTTTATCATTTCAGTTTCCTTTCTTTCACTTTCCATAATTGTTCCAGCATACATAAATCATCTCTTTTGCCTTTTATGAATTCATATACATCATGGGGTTATACAATAATTGTTTTATACAATCTCATCACATAAATAGATACTTTACATGGCTTTGACATACATGGAAAGTGCATAGCATATGCTAACATCTTAAATATTTCACTCTTCTTCTTCCATGCTTTACTCTTCTCCATGCATACATTATCCATCATGCTTGACCTAAATTAATTGGTTATGGGAGAGTGAGATTCTAGGGAATCTCAATAGCAAACATTACCACTTAAATATGCAAGATGGATGCTAATGCATGATATATAATTTCATTAACTTTCTTTGATTAGTGACATGCCATCATGCTATATACTTTTACATAAAGTGCATGGCCATGGAAACATGTTATTCACAATACATTCAACATCATTTATCATGTCACAACATCATTCAAATAACATATATATGTCAACACATAAGCATACCACATCAAGCACATAAAGAGGTAAGTTCACTACCTTGCACTTAAGCTTTTCTCTTGACCTTTAGCCCTTGCTCCCTAGATTTCCAACCATGAAGCCTTTATGTCCATCATTTCCCAACATCTTCTTGGATGTTTCATGGTCCTAAAAACATTCATATTCATCACATAACTCATTAGGAGTCATGAACTCCAACCATGTTCAAGACTAACTTTGTTACACTCTTTATTGTCATAATTTTCTCTAATATTCACTAATCCACTTGGCTCTTGAACCAATTGATGTCTTGTCTTTACCCTACACAATTTCATCTTTTGAATCCATTTATGAGCTTAGAATCATGAAATTCCAGCTCTTTCATGGCCTGCTGTACAGAACTGAACATAAGCATACAATTCTTTCAAAAATTCTCATTTTGATTCTAATGCTTCCCATACTTGTATCTCCACTTTACCCCATGCAACTTTTTATTTTAAAACCATTGGAACCATCAAAATCATGAAATTCCAATCACTGTTCATGCGAGTGAACAGTAACTGTAAGGATCTCAAAACTTTTGGAAATTACCACTTTTGGTCCAACATTTATTTCTACTTTAACTTTTGGCCTTTAACCTTTTCCAATTTGCATTTAAGTCCTTGTCTTTCTTTAAGACTTATCTAACCTTTATTATTTCGTCTGATCTTCGTCATAATCCTTTCTAAGCCTCTTTCCACTATCAATACTATATAGATAGGGAAAATTTAGGATATAACAAATCTCAAGTTGATGTTAAGTCACGATGAGTAGGCCATCTGGTCGCGACCTTGGTCATAGGAATTTGACCCTTCTTCAATCATTGTACTTCCAACTTCTAGAACATCTTAGGATCCTACAAGATCACTCAACAAACCTTTTGCAAGCACATTATCTCTATCATTATCATGTAAACTCAGTTCATGTTCATCCCTAGTCTCTTCAACAGCATAATTAATGGCATTCAAAGCAGAAAAAAAGAATTATTAGAAGGAAATTTCATTACTTCATTCATTTTAAAGGTTACCACATGTTCTCCAACTTCTATTGTGATGGAACTATGCTTCACACTAATGATGGTCTTGGAAGTTTAGAGGAAAGGTCAGCCTAGGATCAAAGTGTTGTCGTTTACTAATTCATTGACATGTCCAAAATATAAAAATCAGCTGGGAACACTAAGTTCTTAACTTGTACTAGAATATCCTTAAGAATTCTCTTAGGATACCTAATTGACCTGTCAGCTAACTAGAGCACTACCCTTGTGTCTCTAAGATTATTGATACCTAAGGTTTGATATACTGACCAAGGCATTACGTTAATGGCTACCCCTAGATCTAGTAACGCTCCCTTAGTAGGAACATTTCCTATAGTGCATGGGATTATGTAGGATCCTGAGTCTTGGCACTTAACAGGTAGTTTAGCCTTAAATAGTGATAACACATTAGTACTCACCTAGATTCTCTCAAGAGGCCTAAACTGTTTTTATCAGCACATAGTCCTTTCAAAAATTTTGCATATTTAGGGTTTCTCTTGAAGAACTAAACCAAAGGGATGTTTGTTTCTAACTTGTTGAACAGAGTATAAGCATCTTTTACAAAATCAGGGTCAATTGTTTTCTTTCCAGCAAAGTAAGAGTTAGGAAAAGGGAGATCTTTTATACTTACCTCCTTACCTTTGTGTATAGAGGCTTCTTGCTTATTCTTGCAGATCATGTGCCTCCACTTGGGTTTATGAGTTATCCTCTTGGGTTAGCTTCTTGATTATAAGCTACTATTCTTTAGCACTTTCATATTTCCAAATTTGCACTTATGGCAGAGATGAATTCTCATATTTAGCTTCTTCCACATCCTGCTCTGGTGTATCAGTTTCCTTAAAATGAACCTTTCTGCTACTTCTGAGGGATATAGCATTCAGACCCCTCGTATTGATAATAGTATTTGAAGGTATGCTGCCACTGCTCTTTCTTTGAATGTCACTCACTGTATTGGAGACTTGAGTTAAGTGACTTGTGATATCTGCATTCTTAGAACTTAACTCCTTAAGTTTCCTATGCACATCAACATTATCCTTCTACATACTTTGAAGAATTGAAGCTATGGAGGTGAATTGACCATCATTCTCTTTGAGCTTGTTGTCTATATTGGTCATTCTACCATCCATGTTGTTCATTTGTGTAGCCATACTATTTAACAATTGAGAAGTCTCATCTAGCCTTGATGTTAATAAGGTCATAGGGTGAGTTGCAACTATGGGCCTTGTATTATTTTGGTAGTTGCTTGAGGAAGCACCACCTCCTTGGAATTGATTTGGCCTATTACCCCCACCTAAAGTTTGGGTGGTTTCTCCAATCAGGGTTGTATGTGTTAGAGTATAGGTCTCTCTTCTGGTATTGATTGTCTCTCCCTTAATATATTGTTGTCACTTCTTCGTACTGTCTGTCACATGTACTATAGCATGCATCAAAGAACCGTATGATCACATCCTGTAATAAAGGCTTGTGAGGTATCCATTGCATGAACTTGTTTTGGGGATGAATTTAATTGAAAAAGAGCTGTATTCCACACACCCTTAGTTCAACTCACCCAAAGCTAAGATTACCTTTCATATCTTGTGGTATTATTCATATATTTAGGCAAAAGGTAACTACTTCCTACTCGTTGTGTGTGCTAATGTGATGTTTATGAGCGATTTGATATATATATATAAATCTATTGTTATTGATATCATTATATTGAGAAACCTTTATTGATGATTTTTATTGAAAATAGTCTTATTGGACTTAAAGTTTAAATTGAGATTTGAAAAAAGATATTGTCTTGAGAAAAACTCTATTGTGATATTTATTAATATTATTGGTTATCAAACTATTGAAATTTGATTAATATGATTATCTTGATAATTATGCATTGGGGATTAGTGATGATGGAGTTGTATTTTCACCACGTGGTATAGCCTCCACTTGAGCTTGATGGTTGGCTTTTGTCCTACCAGTTTATCGAGGGACTTGCCCTGCCAATTTACCAAAGGGTTACAACACCCCACCTATTTACCAATGGGGAATAAACCCATGGTCCAGTTATGTGCTCTGTGAATTTTGGCCTATCTATAATATTTGACTGGTTAGCTTTTTGAGTGGTCAGGTATATGGTAGTTATCTCTAACCCATGGGTTCAATCGGTGGGGATAAGGCGGTTTGGTTGAATTGATGGGAGAAACTTGGGTGTTTATCCATTTTATTTTATTATGGTAATATGTTATTTTCCATATATTTTAATTTATGATTGGTCCCACTTGACATCTCATGAACACATGTTAGGATGCATGATGACTATAATTGCTAGTTATTGAGACATTAGTCTCACCCTATTTTTATTAATATTTTTCAGGTGAGTCTCATCTGAGGACCTTAAGGAAGACTTCAAAGGCTTGATTAAAGTTGTATCAATTGTATAGCCTTCTACTTTGAATGTATACGTAGAACACTTTTATATTGCCATAGTATGGTTCATTATGAATACTCTAATGTTATATAAGACATTATTTTGATTTGATTTTGGGAATTCGTATTGGGGTAATATTCTAAATATCAATGATAGATTCTTTTAAATTATTAATTATTTCTTCAATTTTATTAAAATTGCATAGATTCTTACATTATTTTTATATATACACTTTAATCTAATTTTTAATATCTTTAAGAATATTTGATAAAAGATTCTATTATTATATTTTTATTAATTAATATACATATTTATAGAAAAGTATAATATTTATATTATAAAATCAAGTATACTCTAGTATCTATCTAGTTATAATATACAATAATAAAGGATTCGGCAATTTATAGATCCTAAATAACTTGACTCATCTTATTCTTTTTCTATCATAACTGTTTGAATTTTAAGAAAAATCCTTTTTATAACTATGGTAGAGTATCTTCTAGATTTTAGTAAAACTCTTTTCAGCCATGGTTAACTATTTAAAAATAAACCAAATTCATTTATAATATTATTTTGTATCTATATTGTGTACCAAATGAGTCTAAGTCATTAATAATAGTTATATTTTAGGAGGATTTTACAGTAGCAGTTATTTTGTAGTGGTTACAATGAACCGCTATAAATACTTGACTTTGTAATAGTTTGGCTCTAAATCGCTATAATTTTGTAGCCCTTTGACTGTAAACAGTGTTATCGGTGGCATTTGTAGTGGTTATTAGCGCCATCTGGCGCGAATGTGGCATTGCATTTTGTGGTGACATTTGCAGTGGTTCAAACAGCTACAAATATTTGCATCAGAAGGAAAGAAGAGTTAGGGAATTTTACAATGGTTAATTATAACACTGCAAAATTCACCATGGCCATTGAAATTTTACACCGGTTATAAACTTCCAATTCTGAAATTGAAATTCCTCACCCACGTTTAAACTCACTGTCAAACATTTGTAGCAGTTTATAACCACTGTAAAATGCCCACAAAACCGATAAAAAGTTCTAAATATAAAATTTAAATTTCCCTCCCTCGCACGAACTCACTGGGAACCACTACAAATGTCCACAAAACTTCTTCTAACTCCACCTAATTTCTACAAATACCTACCCTCCTTCTATTCTTCCTCTTCCTCTCTTCTTCCTCCTCCTCTTACATTTTTTCTTCCTCTTTCCTTTATGTAGTTATTTCTTCACATAGTGGTAAGATCATTTAGATTTATAAGTTTATTTTTTTTAGGTTTCTATACTTGTTCTTTATTAATTGTATTATTTTATTCTTACTTTCTTTTTAAATAAATTAGTAGATCTTTTCAATTAATTTTATATCATATTTTATACACATTCTTCACTTTCTAACTCTCTTCTACACCATTTTTCATCTCATTCCAGAACTTTCTAATTATCTAATATCAACTTGTACACTTTCTTTATCTTCATTATATCTCATCAAATAAAATATATCAAATTATATAACGTAGTACAACTAAATAATATACTCAATTATCATAGAAAAACTTTAACCTAACAAATTTAATAAATTATCTATATATCTACATATGTACATACTATTAAAATAGATTTTTTTTTTTACTTTTTTTATCAAATATGGAACATTTGAAGCTGTTATAGAACTACTACAAATTTTGGCGCCATGCTTAAATTTTTCATTTCCCGACTAAAGTTACTAGTGGTTACTAAACCACTACAAAATCCTTTAAACCACTATAAATGGTTATAGCATTTTGACCTTCATGAGTAGCGGTTTTCTTTTACAGCTACAACACTATTTGAAGTGCCTAGTTTTTTAGTGGTTGTGTAAACTACTACAAAATATTGTTTCAGCGATTTAAACCGCTATAGAACACCTTCTTTGTTGAACTGATACTATATACAATTAAATAATATATCACAAAGAAAAATAACATAAACATACTAGTGCATGGTGTTGACAAAACCCATGACAATATGAATAGCCAAGGAAAAATGACAATATGACTGGAACCCATATATCAAGCCATGTGTGTAGTATGTTAATCTATAAGAGCTTATACTGAAAATAAAATGTATAGAAAAAATAATAGAATAAATAGCATGAAAGAAACAACATAATATGTTGTAAAGATATAGGAAATTAAAATTACAAATGATAATGGGTAGGGGATAATTAGGAAAGGAAGGTTAATATAGAATATCATTATATATAACATAAGAATATATGAATCTACAAGAAGTTCATACCTTAAATTTTTAGAGCGGGATCGTGCTGATAACATGTTATAAAAATAAGAAAGTAAGAGAGTTGAAAAGAGGATAGCAAGACAAGAATTTGGGATATAGTGCAAGGAAGTATTTCTCATTTACATGTGTGTCTTTCATCTTACATATACATTGTACAAGGCCTCTATTTATAGGCTTCCAACCCTTCAAGCTATTCCAAAGGTTACAATGAAATAAATAATAACATAATGACATTTACAATAATAAACTCCTCCAAGCAATTTATTAAGGATGTTATGAAGTTAACGACATTAAGAGAAAATAAATCCTAAGAGTTAGGGTTCTAGACATCCATTCTTCAATATTTATAATAGAATTGATGTTTTACTCGACTTCATATTACTTCAGTGAGATTTCATTAAGTGAATGTTTTTCATTACTAATTTTGATGCTTTATCATCTCACTTGACAACAAAAGTACAAACAAAATTGTGAGTCCTACATATTATATTCTCACAACTAAAATGGCCTGAGTACTTTTATTTATATAAGATTTCGGGCATACCTTGGATCTTCTCTGTTTCACTAAGATACCCGCACACAACCAGAGCACCTTGTTTATACTCTGGTACATTTACACAGCAAAAACATGCAAGAAGAGAGAACAAAGTTTTAGATGCTAAAAGAAAAGGAACAAAGGAATGTATGAAAACTGAATGCACACATGAGAAGGTCATAACTATAGTATAAAAGAATTATCAAAACCACTATCTTAATTGCCTGCCTTATGTCCAAAAAATGTACATTATGGGAGGAGTGGGTTGATAACATATCTTCCCACTCCCTCATTTTTCTTCCAAAATAAAAATTGTTCCCTCCATATTTGTTCCTTAAATCTAGGCCTAATCAACCATGGGTAGACTGGCCCATTTTCCAACATCTCCCACTTATACTTGGTGGATTAGATGTGGTGGCTCCAATATTATTTTCTTTCTTTCTTCTTTCATAGTAAGTATTTTTCTATGGATGTGAAGGCATGACGTCTCCATTCAGGCATTTGTACTATAAATCCCTTTTTATAGAGACTAGCACAAAGTAACCCATTTGTACAGCTCGTACAAAATATATTATAGTGCCTTGAATGGCTTAGATTTACCCATATACACTTTTCTTATAGCTAATCTAATCCCTCTTAAGTCAGCATATAACTTAGATAGCCTCCACTTATGCATAGTGTCCACACTTATGAAATTAACAAAATAATATCACAAGGGACCAATCACAGACACATCACGGATGTGTATATTGTGGCAATCATTCTTTCGCCAATGTATAATTTTGATATGAATCAACCGCTTTCCTAGTATAATATCTTTGGTTCTTATTTAATTTGACCATAGGACATATACTAAAGTAGCAATCGCTGAAAAATACCACCATAATAATATCAAAGTCAAAGGACATTAATGAAAGGATGATACCTTTATGGAACTCACACAACCATAAAGCAGGGATTGATTCACTTGCTTTCTATTTGCGGTTTTTTTAACATATATGGTATGAATCACATGTTATAGTGTTCCTCTTATTCTATAAGAGTGTACGTCATTTTGATTCTATCAATCACACCGTACAGGCTTAAGTCCATACATTCATAGTATCTAAACCTAAACTTTTCAATTCTATTCACATAATATGATGTCAATTTTGAAGAATTTGTTATCTAGCAATAGGGTTTATGGATGTGGGTATCCATATTTTGATCCATATCCATTACGGATCTCATATTGACCTACTGTACTTTTTAAGCCAAGGTAACATATACGGCGTTTCTTCTCTACCATCTCAGTACTTTTGCTACTTTACTGGTAAACACATGTCTCATCTTTGAATGCTTCTCTAGCATCAAAGGATGTTGCTCATGTGAGAGAGCTGACCTTTTAACCTGTATGACATACTAGATATTGTATACTTTCACCCAGACGTATAAGTAATAATAAATTACATGATATCATTAATAAAAACAAAATATTATAAACATTCTGTAATTTTACATTTTACGCATGATAATAGCTTTTACATGTTTCTCAAATATGTATTTGCCTATTGGTTTAGTCAGGGGTCTGCAACCATACATTTGCTTAAAATGTATTGTATAGTTACAATTTTATGTTCTATATAATCTCTCATAAAGTTATACTTGATACCAATGTGTTTGTTCTTATAGTGATACTTAGGGTCTTTGGTGTAGATTATGGCTCTAGTATTGTCATAGTGTATCAACACTAGATTGGTACTCTCATTCCTATATCCTAGGTGTTCGATAGATCTCTTTAGCTAAATAGCCTTTGGCGCTATTGCAGTGCATGCCATAAACTCAACTTCCATTGAGTGAAGGCAATGCATGTCTTCTTCTTGCTAATCTAACTTATGGTTCTATTTTTAAGAGAGGTATATCCTGAAGTTGATCTTCATTCTTCTTAATCACTACCTATATCAGCATCAAAATATCTGACTAGGCACATATTGCTTCCTTGATAACACAACACATAATTAGTTGTGCCCTTTAAGTATCTTAAGATCATCTTCATTGCTTTCCAATATTTTTCACCAGGGTTGGACTAGAATATTCTAACCAACCCCACTGCATAACAAATATCTAGTCTTGTACACATCATGCATACATCAGGCTACCAACGGTACTGACATATGGAACTCTTTCCATTTTCTTTTTATCTAATTCAATTTTGGGATACATGTCAGAACTCAAGGCCACACTAATGGCTACAGGGATATCCATGGGATTGTAGTTACTCATATTGAATCACTCAAGTATCTTCTTGATATATTCTCTTGTGAAAGAGTGAGGATTTTCTTGGAGTGATTCCTTCTAATCTTGACTCCAAGTATATATTCTACTTACTTATATCTTTCATCTAGAAATTCGATGAAAGTCATTCTTTAATAGCTGTCAATGAATCAAGACTATTTCCAGCTAAGAGTATGTTGTCTACGTATAAGGATAGTATTACAAAATTTACCCTCAAACATCTTAACATAGATGTAGTAGTCTTCCTCTATCATCTGGAAGTTATATAAGGTTATCACCTTCTGAAACCTCAAGTACCACTATCTATATGACTATTTTATTCCATAAATGGATGTTTTGAGTTTACACTTCTTGTGTTCAAACCCTTTTTCAATGAAACCTATTGGTTATTCCATATAGATTTCTTCATCTAGATCACCATTCAGGAATACAGTTTTTGAAACATCCTTACTTTCGTACATCTTAGGGATCATTTAGTAACATTTAGAACCACTTATAAGACCTTGGAAGTCGATTAGCTAAATCTAGAATTTTACTCTTCTCGTGTTACTGTTCATATGGTATTTTTAGATTAGGAGATGAACTTCAAAAAATGATAATTAATTATAGAAAAATAAAAATGAAGTGGTTCAAAAAGCTACATGAAGATAACATCTTGAAATTTAAGGGAAAAATAATTTCTAGACCAAATACTTAGTCAATTAATACAGTTTATTTGCCAAATGTTACTATTCATTTGGTCAAAAATTCTAAAAACAAATTCTAGTCCCTTACTTAAGAAAATTTGTTCACTTTGTATAGACATCAAAATAAGGTGTTCTTGGTGTCAAAACAAAGCTTGACATGTTAACTAAATGTCTGTAAAATTTCATACATTTATGCTATCATTTACTATTTTTTAATCACATCATGACCATCACTACTTATATTGGTCATATAGTAATCCTAGAAATAGACCTTCAATCATAAGCACATATGCAACACAATTCAATAAAGCCATAGCACAACCAAGTATAACATTCAATACATACAAGTTTAGGATAAGTTTACTACCTAATATACTTTACCTTCCTTTTACTTTATCCTTGCCTTGTCCTTCTTACTTCTTCAAGATGTGTGGCTGCCTCTTTGGAGTCCACAATCAAATCCTAACATCACATAATCATTCATGCATTACAATTTAACTTTCTCTTGAAATTGAGCTCATTTAACTACATTAATTTTCCTTAATCTTAACTAATGGACTTGGCCTTTGAATCAATTGATATCTTGAATTTACCCTACACAATTTCATCTTTTGAATCCATTTATGAGCTTAAAATCACGAAATTTCAGTTCCTATGCACTGTTCTAGACAGATTTGAAAAGCATGCATAATTCTTTCAACAATTCTCATTTTGATTCCAATGCTTCCCATACTTGTTTCTCTACTTTATCCCACACAACTTTTCATTTTAAAACCATTGGAAATGTCAAAATTATAAAATTCCAATTACTGTTTATACGAGTGAACAGTAATAGAGAAGAACTTCAAAAACTATAACTTGGAATTTGAATTCTTCCAAGGTTCAAAACCTATCCAATCCTACATAAAATCATCATATGAATTCAATGAAAGCATTAGATAATTGAAATTCCATCTCCTTCTATCATGAATATTGCAGGCCAAAATGGTTCAACTATGGCAAAGTCAAGAATATCAATTTGATTTAATAATCAATCACCTAACTAGCTTGTTTAAGCTTCAATCACATATCTCTAACTTTCTTCTTTCCCCTTTCATCTAAGGTTTTTGGACAGCACAAACACCTTAGAGAAAACTCAAATTTCTTCCATGAAAACCCTAAGTTCAAGCTCCCAAATCAAAGGAAAATAAGTTAGGATAGATTGCTTACCTTTAATCTCTAGCTTGCTTAAACTTTGATACCTTGAATCTTCTTTGTCTTGGATTGAGATTTCATTTTCCAAGAGGTTACCCAAGGGTTCTTGCTCCACGATTTGCATCAGAATTTGTGGGGTATTTCTAGCCAAATTCCATGGAAAATCAATGGCTAATATCACTTTGTGCACTATTTGATCTAATGGATCACATTTAATCTTAGATTTAACTTTCTTAAAAAGCTAATCATGACATCATCAAGGGAAACTTCATAGGATATGTGGCAAAATTTCCAAGGGAAGAAGCTTCTGGAAAAATTATAACCCAATTCGATACCAGTTGAGTCCAATTGCCAAAAACCAGACTGTTTTCTGAATCTAATTTTTTTGAGATTCCATAATATACTTTCTGACCTTAAATCCAGTATCCGGATTCTTCTTACAATTGACATTATTGTACTATGTCTAAACTTAATTATAGATCAACTTAATTATAGATCCTTTGGCAAATTACCAAAATGCCCCTTAGTTCTTCTTTATTTACTTTAATATCTGAAGGGCATTATCGTCTTTTCACGCCTTATAAGAGTATTCCCTGACCTTGGCCAACTATTATGGGAATTCTACTTTACCATCTAACCTTAGTTAAATTATCAAAGTGCTCTTCATCTAACTCTGACTTTGACTCAATGACACAACACAGTGGTATACTCAGTGGCATTTTCGTAATTTTATATTTTTCCCAGTCTTTATTAGCCTGGCCCACATACTTATCTGAAAATATTACTGAGTCTATAAGATGCAATTTCGGGCCCTCTACATGGTCCACTACCTTCATGGGCTAAACTCCTAAAAAAATCACCTGAAATATATTTATCGGGTATTTTAATACACTGTAAATTCTATAATAAATTCTACAGAACTCCTTTTTAAGCTCTGTTAGTTTCATAAATTCTTATATTAATTATAGGAATTTACTGCTAAATTTCATCTGATTCTGAGGTCCAGAGGGTATTGTATTAATTTCCCTTTCTTCAGAAATTAATATAAATTTTTCGGAACCTCACATCAAAATTCTGTGTTGCGTCAAACTAATCAAAATAATTTTCTCTATTTACTAGGAAAATTTGGGACTAATTTAATTCTTAGCATTTTTGGCTCAACTTTCAATAATTACACTTAAAGGTTATACTTTAGGCTCTCAACTTTCCCTTAAACTTTTAAAAGTTATACTTTAGGCCCTTAACTTTTCATATTACACTTAAAGGCCCAAAGCTTTTGTCTACTTCATACTTTGCACCATAGAACTTTTAAACTTTTGATTTTAGTTCCTCATCTTTATACTTTTGTCTAATCATTATTTTTCCTTTCTATTCATCATCACAATCCTTTCCAAACCTCTTTCCACTATCAGTATTATACAGATAGAGAAAAAATAGTATGTGACAATTTTTACATCCATCTGATGTAACTCTAGGTTTAAACTATTTACTATTGCCACAATAAGTTTGATTGAATTGAAGGCACAATAGGTGAAAAAGTATTATCATAATCTATACCTTCCTGTTGTGTATATCCTTTTACAAGAAATCGGGCTTTGACTTTATCAATTGATCCATCTACCTTTCTCTTGATTTTAAGAACCCACTTGTTCCCAATGGCTTTACACCTTTTTGGTATATTAACTAACTCCCAAGCTTTGTTTTTATCATTGAGTCTATCTCCTCTTTTATTGCTTTCTTTCATTCCTCCTTAGCAAGACCTACCAAGGCTTCATGAATAGAGCGGGGATTCATCATCCCCTTATAGAGTAACTAAGAGAGCTTCACCTTATATTTAGAAGCATCTCTATAAAACATATTCCATGTTACTCCTTCTAATTGGAGCTACTTGTTTATCTTTTCTCATTTGTCTCAATCTTTGAGTTGATCATTATTAGCTCCCATTCATATTGACCTACCTAGAGGATTTTGGTCTATTTATATGTTTAGCACTATTCTGTTCTTGAGTCTCATAAAGAGATACAGTATGGTCAACATCTCCTCGAATGGGAAAATATGTCTTAATGAATATTGTATCTCTTGATTTTGATTATGTTTGAGTACCTTATAAAAATAAAATTCTTGCCTCTAGGACTAGTTTCCTATGTATTTGAGAATTGTCAAGGATATAGGCCACTGAGCCCTAACATCTAAAGATGCTTAAATCTAGCTGGTGTTGAGTCCATAACTCATAGGGCATAGAAGCGACTGACTTTGACGGCACACGGTTAAGTATGAAGGTTGTTGTCAACAAAGAATAACCCCGATGTGAAATTGAAAGGTTTGCATGTACTATCATAAACCTAACCATATCTAGAAGAGTTCTATTTCTATTTTTGGCAACCCTATTATGTTAAGGTGTGCTAGAGATAGTTAGTTGCCTAATAATCCCTTCTTCTTCACAGAGCTATTTGAATTGATCTGAAAGGTATTCACAACCTCGATTAGTATGTAATGCCTTGATTTTATTATCCATTTGATTTTCTACTTCATTTTTGTATCGTCTAAAGCATTTTAGTTCATTACACTTATGTGAAACCAAATACACATGACCATATCGTGAAAAATCATCAATAAAAGTAATGAAATACTAAGTTGAGTGTCTCGCCCTCATACTCATTAGAAAATAAGTGGATTGTTAAAGAAATATGTTGAGAAATACTCTTAAAAACATAAATAATGACAATTACAGCATCTAACCAGAAAATGAAATAATCACAGAGAAGCATACAGAAGAACAAAACATTGCTCATGATACCAATATAAGCTTTCGGGTGTAACTTGGATCTTCTTTATTTCACTGAGATACCCACACGCAACCAAAGCATCTTGTTTATACTTTGGTATGTTTATATAGCAAAAACACCTAAAATGAAAGAATAGAGCTCCAGAAATTGAGAGGAGAGGAACAAAGGAGCATATGAAAATTGCATGCACACACGAGAGGGTCAAAATTGTAGTGTAAAAGAATGAACAAAAGCACTATCTTTATTGCCTGCCTTATGTCCAAAAAAGATGCATTATGGGAGGAGTGTGTTAATCACATATATTCCCACTCCCTCATTTTTCTCCCAAAATAACAAATGTTCCCTCCACATTTGTTCATCAAATCTAGGCGTAATCTACCATGGGTGGACTGACCCATTTTCTAAGAGTTTAGTTTGCACAATAATTAAAAGTATATAATGCATTGTCTATTTCAAAATAATATGACTTTAGAGGTGGGCACGTAAATTAAACAAGCAAATACATAGCTTAAATTTTAACAAAATATAATATCATTTTATTATGATACTCTAATCTGGTATATACTGTTAAAATTAAAATAAAACACTTATAATTTGCTGAAGGATAAATTAAAATTGTTAAAAATAATTAATATTTTATCTAAAACCTAATGGGGCCACTATTTTGAATCAAAGGGATTTTTTTGTTATGATTCAACAATAATTCACTATTATTAATTAAAATTATAGAAAAAAATACTTTTCCCCATGAAATCATTTCATTCATCTAATTCTGTGCACTAAACAAACACTTTAAAAGATAACTAAAGAAATAAATAATAACTATAAAAATTCCTGCATTATCTTATCTAGAAACCACACATCTATCATTATAAAGAATAAATAAAGTTAGCAAAATGACATTAGAAGTTTGTCATTTCCTGAGAATTGTTCATCTGTGCAAGTGGTATTTCAGTAAGGAAGCATATAAACCAAGCAACTTAAGTGAATGATATTGTTAATTTTTCAGGTTCTAACTTGTTTAAATGATAGAGAGGCAGTTGGTGTAAGGAATTGGAAGACACGCAGCCGAAATTAATTTAAAAATTTTTCCATTCCTTGCCAGGATCTACCGTATGTGTTTAAGTCAAGTGGGAAGAAGTATTACCCTTAGTGTGCCTCAGCGACTTCCACAGCTTTCGGTCACAACGTTCACAGCTTCTCTCTGCGGCTCGTGCTCCCTTTCTAATCACAAGAAATCGATGACTCAGGTCGGCTTCCTCTACTGGTATCCACACAAACAGCATTCCAACCACGAACGACGTGCTAGCATCTCTTGTCCCTCCATGGGTTTCTCAAGAGTTCGTCCTTTCCGTCTCTATTTTGGCAATTTCTTATCTGTAAACCTTTTGCAGAGTCCCCTTCGGCCTTTCTATGTTCTATATGTTTCTCTGTGCAAAACGCAGCTCCTAAAATCAGATATATAGGATGCTATGCGTTTTTCTCTGTCTACCGAATTGGATTTTGGAGTTAATCTTATATTAATTCCAAAATTAATACAATATCATATATATTGTATAATTTTATAAGAAACTAATTAAATAAATAATATCAAATCCATCCCACAGATTTAATTACCCATTTATTTAATTTTAAATAAAGATGAGACTGAACTATATTTGATTTATTCTCATAAATCAAATTTAAGATATCCTATCAATTTGAATTTCGAATTTCAAACGTGATAGAGATTTAATTTATCCTTATAAATTAAATCTTATAAATATCTCTTATATGAGATATCCTATCAATTTGAATTTCGAATTTCAAACATGATAGAGATTTAATTTATCCATATAAATTAAATCTTATAAATATCTCTTATATGAGATATCCTATCAATTTGAATTTTGAATTTCAAACGTGATAGAGATTTAATTTATCCTTATAAATTAAATCTCATATATACATATAATGTATATATACGAATTTATATATATATATATATACGAATATAAATATAAATAAATATATATACATCTATCCTGGATCATTCATTGAATCTAGACATGTCTTAGATTCAATGAATCTGGACATCATAGCTCGTGTTGGGCTATTTTGTGTGCGACCCTATAGGCCCATATGAAGTTGGCAGTGGGCCATTTGCTATACTAGCCCACAAGTCGCAAGCGGTCTCTAGGAAGACATAACGACTACCCAAATCATATGAGGATTGATAAACGATGTAACCTTTTATACAACCATATCATGTCCCTTCTGTCACGCGATATTTTGGTCATGGATGAGGCATGGATAATGTCATCCTCCTATTCCTGACCGTTACTTTCTTGATCCCTGAGTAGTCTGACTATAGAAATGGAACTACCTTTCCATTACAGTATGGCCATACATTTCTCAGACTCACTCATCGAGGGGCCCAGTAATATCTCTCTACGAATGTGGGGGACAAATTCCATCTTGACCATTCACATTCCTCCGCATGAAAAACTACTAAGGCCGAACATAGTCTTTATGATCACTCGGTCAAAAGTGACTTTTGACTAGGTCAAAGCTGAGCGTTTTGTCATGTAGGAATCCATGATGATCTCAGGTCAAAGGGCGTATTGACATGGTTTGTATATGAGAGAATCTTATGACGTTACCCATGCAGTTCTCTCATAGCGGGTCAGTCCAGCACCTTATACTCTTGCATGTGCTTATGACTTTGATTTATATCTCTATACATCTTCAAAGTCATACTGGTCTTATTTCATCTGTGCTCCCGCATAGATGATTGACCAGGGACATTTAGGATAATATCATGAATTATCCAAGCATGGTAATCATAGTAAACATGCAAATAATATGATAACTCAATTAATAAATTTATAAATCAATAATATTCATAAGACAATGATTGGCCCCTAGGGCACGATTTCCAACAACCTCCCACTTGCACTAGGTACAATCATTAATTTGACTAATTCCCATTGACCTGACATGACGCTTATGCTTTGCCTGCACAAGCGGCTTTGTTAGAGGATCAGCAACATTATCTTCTCCTGCTACTTTGCATATTTTTATATCACCTCTATCATTGATTTCTCTGATGAGATGAAATCGCCTGAGTATATGCTTGGTCCTTTGATGTGACCTAGGCTCTTTGGCCTGTGCAATAGCACCGCTATTGTCACAGAGCAAAGTTATTGGATCTGAGATGGTAGGTATCACCCCTAGTTTTGTGATGAACTTCCTGATCCAAACGGCTTCCTTAGCTACATCAGATGCTGCTATATACTCAGCTTCTGTCACAGAATCTGCTATAGTGCCCTGCTTAGAGCTCTTCCAGCTTACTGCTCCATTATTGAGGAGGAATATATATCCAGACTATGATTTTTGGTCATCCTGGTCAGTTTGGAAACTGGCATCTGTGTAACTAGTTACACAGAGTTCGTCATCCAATCCACCATAGACCAAGAATAAGTCCTTAGTCCTTCTTAAGTACTTAAGGATATTCTTGACAGCAGTCCAATAGCCCTCACCAGGGTCCTGTTGATATCTGCTAGTCATACTCAAGGCAAACAAGACATCCGGACGAGTACATAACATGGCGTACATGATAGATCCTATAGCCGAGGCATATGGAACTTTACTCATGCGACCTCGCTGATCAGATGTACTAGGACATAGATCTTTGCTGAGGTGCATACCATGAGACATGGGTATGAAACCCCTCTTTGATTCGTGCATACTGAACCTATGCAGTATTTTATCTATGTATGTACTCTGACTGAGTCCTAGAAGTCTTTTAGATCTATCTCTATAGATCCTGATTCCTAGGATGTAGGTGGCTTCACCCAAGTCTTTCATTGAGAAAGACTTTCCTAACCAAGACTTGACAATCTGCAAGGTAGGAATGTCATTCCCAATAAGTAGGATGTCATCGACATAGAGTACCAAAAACACAACTGTACTCCCACTAACCTTCTTGTACACACAAGGTTCATCAATGTTTTGAAGAAATCCAAACTCTTTGACTACTTTATCAAAACGTTGATTCCAACTCCGAGAGGCTTGCTTCAGTCCATAAATGGACCTTTGAAGCTTGCACACTTTGCCAGAGTCCTCGGAACACACAAACCCTTCAGGTTGTGTCATGTACACATCCTCAAGGAGCTTTCCATTAAGGAAGGCTGTCTTGACGTCCATCTGCCATATTTCATAGTCATAATATGCTACTATGGCAAAGAGGATTCTGATTGATTTGGCCATGGCAACTGGGGAAAAGGTCTCATCATAGTCCACACCATGAGTTTGAGTAAATCCTTTTGCAACCAGTCGTGCCTTGAAGACATTTACATTGCCATCCATGTCAGTTTTCTCCTTAAAAACCCACTTGCACTCGACAGTTTTTACACCTTTAGGCGGGTCAACTAAGGTCCAAACCTTATTGTCGTACATGGATTGCATTTTAGACTTCATGGCATTAAGCCACTTCTCAAAGTTTGGTCCCACTATAGCTTCTCGATAGGTAGTCGGCTCATTATGCTCAATGAGCAACACTTTACGACTATCAGAAATCAGAAATCCATATCTCTGAGGCTGAAGTCGTGTCTTATTAGATTTACGTGGACCTTGCGTGACTTGGGAGTCTCAACAACTTGTGTGAGTCTTTTCTATTTTCCATCTGCAGTTCTATGGTGTCTTGTGGCTCTCGAACTTCTTCGAGGTGTACCTTACTCCCACTGGTTCTTTTAGAGATAAATTCTCGTTTGAGAAAGATACCATTTTTGACAACAAACACTTTGTTATCAGCAGGGTTGTAGACATAATATCCCTTGGTTTCCTTAGGATATCCCACAAAAAGGCACTTTGAGGATTTGGGCGCTAATTTGTCTGAGGTTTGTTGCTTAACATAGAGCTCGCATCCCCAAATCTTGAGGAAAGACAAACTAGGCGTCCTCCCAGTCCATATCTCATACGGAGTCTTTTCAATTGCCTTTGATGGAACACGATTGAGTGTGAACGCAACTGTCTCTAGGGCATGGCCCCAAAAGGAGGGCGGAAGATATGTTCAACTCATCATGGATCGAACCATATCTAATAGTTTTCGATTCCTCCGTTCAGAAACGCCATTCCTTTGTGGTGTCCCTGGAGGAGTCAATTGTGAGACTATCCCACAACTCCTAAGATGATCTATGAACTCTTGGCTCAAATATTCACCACCCCGATCAGATCGAAGGGCTTTAATTGTTTTGCCAAGTTGGTTTTGTACTTCATTTTGAAATATTTTGAACTTTTCAAAAGATTCAGATTTATGTTTCATCAGATAGATGTACCCATATCTGCTGAAATCATCTATAAATGTTATGAAGTATGAATAACCTCCTCTGGCATTTGTGTTCATCGGTCCACACACATCTGTATGTATGAGGCCCAATAAATCAGTGGCCCTCTCACTGTGCCCAGTGAAAGGTGACTTTGTCATCTTTCCTAACAAGCAAGACTCGCAAGTGTCATATGATTCAAAATCAAATGAGTTTAGAAATCCATCTTGATGGAGTTTGGAAATGCGTTTCTCATTTATGTGGCCCAGATGACAGTGCCAGAGGTATGTGGGATTCAAATCGTTTGGTTTGACCCTTTTGGCAGTTATGTTATAGATATTTCCATGATTGAGTTGTTCCAAATTTAATATGTAATGATCAACATGCAAATCACCATGAGCATAGAAAACATCATTACGATAAATAGAACATCTACTATTCCCAGCAATGGAAGTGAAACCTTCCTTATCCAAATAAGAAAGTGAAACAATGTTACTACTTAAAGCAGGAACATAATAGCAATTGTTCAAAACTAACAAAAGCCCAGTGGGCAGAACTAATTCATAAGTGCCTACAGCTAACGCAGCAACCCTTGCTCTGTTTCTAACTCGTAGGTCAACCTCGCCCTTTTTCAGCTTCCTACTGTCCTTTAGTCCCTGCACATTTGTACAAATGTGAGAACCACACGCAGTATCTAATACCCATGAGGTGGAAGTAGAAAGATGAATATCTAGAACATAAATATCTGAAGCGATAGCCTCGCTATCCTTCTTGTTCTTTTTCAGATCTTCGAGGTAGAGTTTGCAATTCCTCTTCCAATGATCAGGTTCATTGCAGAAGAAGCAGACTCCTTCCTTCGGAGGCTTTGCCTTCTTTGGTGTAGGCTTGGTTTCGGGCTTGTCTGACTCTTTGGTCTTACTTGATGGCTATGACCCTTCCCCTTGCCTTTGTCTTTCCTTTTAGTACCCTTTCTTTTCATAAATCAATAATGTTCATAAGACAATGATTGGCCCCTAGGGCACGATTTCTAACAGTTGGTAGAAAGTATAAACAAAAATTAAGAAGGATAGAAAGCTGTCTTAAGCTTGTTACCTTTTATTTAGATTTATGCTAGGCGTTGTTGCTTATGTATATTATTAGGACCCTACACTACTACAAAAATAATTGGATTCACATGATGGCTTTTGTACCTCATCAATTGAAAGAGGAAGAAATATAAAAAAATGATAATGGCATTTCTACAATTAAAATGAATTACTGAAAGAGTTTCTATGGCGCTTATGTCTTTAACTGAAATAATGAAAGAGTTACTATATCAGTTACATATCAGACCAGTGTTGTAACTCTTTAAGAGGAAGAGGTGTCTGTTGCCCTTTCTTCCTACCCCTTAATTTTGGATTTGTTCCCAAATGTTTTTTAGTTCTTTTGATCACTATTTTATATAAAGTGAGTGAAATTTTGATATTTATAGATAAAAAATAGTGCAAGTTTAATTTTTTATGACTTTTTAAAGATTTTGCACTCTTGGACTGTGTAGTTTCTTTCTATTTGAAAAATGGTACAAAATTAAAAGTTGCACCATTTTTTGACTATAAAATATCAAAATTTCACCCATTATATGTAGAATTTAATAATAAAAACAAGAAAAAAAATAACATTTTGGAGCTTGCCTAAAATTTAGGGGCACCTCCCCCGTAACTCTCTATAGTTAAAAATTAAATAAATAAAAGAAAAGAAAAGGAAGAAACTATGTTTCTCATTGGATACCTTTTCTCTAACCAAGGTTTGCATTGACAAATTAACCTTAGACTATGAAAAATAGAATATAACTAAAAATTAAATACCTTATGTATTTTCTGATTTACGAAGCACAAAAAGAAATAACTAAATATATGATTAATATTATCACATGATGAGATTCCTTCCACTAAATAAAGTTAAAAAATAAATGAGAATGTAAAGAATTGAAGAAAAATACAGAGAAAATGAAAAAAAATGATAAGGAAGAAGACAACTAAAGCAAAAAGAGTTAACCTAAATAAACCTTCATTGCGTAAAATAAATACAAATAAAATACAACAAATAAAATACAACATTGCCCAGGAATAAATTAATAAAAATATGAGAAAATTCTTTAAAAAGACTCTACAAAATGGTAAAGCTTTTATTGAGACTGACATTTCTAAATGCTAAAAAAGTGTGATAACCTAATCTAGTATTTTGAAGTTCAGAGCCAAATGATTAAAATACTCTTCTTTTATGCTTTTGCTTTCTTGCTTCTATTCTCTTCCTCCAATCTTAGCCACAACCTCTCCCTATCTCTTCGATCTCAAGCACCTCTACCAAATAGTGTGGATGATGGCAATGACAAAGGATGACGACGACGATAGCGAACATCAACCATCTGTTCATTGCTGGTGAGGTAAATGAGAGCAAAAGGATTGATGGGTTTGATATCTCTACTTTTCAATTTGGCTACAGATGGGTTTCGATTGGTCCTATAGTCACGAGATCATAATGTTATTCCATTTTCCAGCCTTCTTTTAGCCATCATCGTCGTCGTTAATGTCCATGTTTGTGCTCCTCTTGGCCATGAGTTTGCTTTCTCTCTTCTTCCAACCATTGATGGCATCTTTGACATATTGGGTTGCAATTTTTGTCTTGTATCCATCTTTTTGGCTTTGTAATTGGCGTTGAACACATGATGTTTAATCTCATTTTTCTTGGATTGATTTTTATTGATTTTTACTATGATTCTTTCTTCTGGTTCTCTGGTTCCTTTAATCTGATCTTTACATGGTTTTATTTGTTATTTGATTTTTTGCTCTATTTGGTTTGATTTCTTGTAATAATTTTCTTCTATAGCTGCTAGTAATTATTTGGTGGCTATCGATTATTTTTGTGGAGGCTCATGAAGGCTAAGGTTTGTTGGATCAAATGATGAGGAATGATTTAGCACTTAAAGGAATCTTTGATGGTGTTAAACTACTCATATTCCCATTCAATCAGCTCCCTGAAATAATAAAAGGAATAATTTTGACTTTTATACCAAATTGCTCCTTCTTCCATTATGTCTTTGTGGTCTATGGTGAAGTTTATGCCTATATTAATTCTCTATAAGAAATTGATTAATGTGCTATTTTGGAATCTATTGAGGTGATACAGCCTAGATATTCTTTTTCAAGATTGCTAAACAATCTAATTATAATTGTAGGTTGGAATATGATGTTTTTCTTATCGGGCTTATTTAAAGGGAGAAGGATAAATCATTCAGATTCTACAGAAAAGACTTATAGTCTTAACTTAAATATGATGCCAGTTAAAAAGGATTTTGACACTACCATTATGACTTTGGCTAAGATCTACTGCTCAAATGAAAGAAAAATTAATAACTGGTGATAGGACATATATGATTCTCCTATATAGCTTATGATGATAGCTGGTTTTTCGTGAACGACCCACATGAATTTGTTAAATGTTATTAAAGTGTTGTTAATGACAATATTTTATGATCAATGTAGTTGTTTAGTTTTAGAATTTTTAGCATATTATGTAATTGATTAGTTTGATTAATACTTATACAGTTCATTTTTAAGAAACCTTTTATGGTGAATATAATTGTGTAGTTGTAGCTTAGGTTATACTTAAAGGGTATGCATTAATTGCAAAATGTGAACATAAATACAGACTTCTTATTCTCAAGTTATTATTGTTAATCATGATTCCGTTTTAGTCAATAGCGAAAACATTGTAGTTATTATTAACTAAACTGAATTAAGAAGAAGTAAGCATTATTAACTAGAATGAAATTGAGATTGACTAAACTGCAATAGGCTTTATGATAAGACACATTTTGTATATGGTTTCTGTGACATTTTTAAGAGTTTTATAACAACTTTACTATTTATTTTATTCCTTAAATTGTACTTTTGTGGTAATACATGATTATGCGTGGCAATGTGCTAATTAAAGGATAAAATGATAAATTAACTCTTTCAAACTCCATATATTCTGTTATTTACTGATTTGGAATTTTACAGTGAGCTTTTATGTTAGTTTATAGGTATTTTGGAAGAGAACAAGGGCCAAGAAAGAAATCACAAGTCAATGAAAGTGAAATCATGCTCCTGCACCTTTTAGTCGCGACCTAAGAGTCCACTGGTCGTGACCTTGATTCTTCTGGAAGTCTCTCTGTGTTTACAAGTCACGACCAAAACATGGATCTGGTCATGATTAAAATGCGAAAGCACTGAAACTGCACATTTTAAATTAGGTCATGCATAAATAAAAGGAGAGGAGGGATGCCATCATTTGGGGCTAGTTTTTGACCTGATTAGGCTAAGAAGTAGTACTCTAGCGCTCTCTAATCACCTTCTCCACATCTTCTATCATTCTACACCTCTCCACAGACTTCTCCACATCTTTACACCATCAATCTAACGTCTTCTCATCGTTTCTTCATGGCATCACATCTGGATAGCGATTATAGTACAGTAGGAGTTATGAGAGGCTAAATCTTTAGTCTCTTGGTGATGGATATGATATCTTGAGCTCATGGACTGAAATGGGGAGTTTCTACTTTCTAATTTGCATCTTCTCATGTTATGATTACTGCTAGATCTAGGGTTTTTATTTTATGAGCAAGTTTTAAATATCGATTGATCATTCTCATATTAGACTTTGAAATTGAATTCGGATGATTTGAACATTTGGTTTTTAATAGAATATTTCAATTTTAATTTTAAGAGAGTTGGGTTATTATTAACGATCGTTGTTAATTAATTCAATTGCTTGAAATCTAGGGTTTTCGATCAATGACTATTCGAGGGTGTTTTCATCATCTAATTCAACTTACATGATAAGTGGTTTCTAACAGTTCGCTAATAGTTCTTAAACTAGCTTTGATCAAAGGGGTTTAAGGAAAATTAGGGTCTTGACTCAATCGATCGATTGAGGTTTTCTTTGAGACTTAGTGATTTTAAAACTCCAATTTTAATGTGAGAGCAAGGATAGATACGTTTTCATCATCAAGTGTCTTTCATAACATATTTCTCAAACAAACCAACTCGTTTTGATCTTAATAAAAAATTCAAAAACATTTACTTTTCTACATCCTACTTTTATTGCATCAATCACTAAAACCCCAAAAACCATTTTGTCCCTGCTCAAGTTTTTCATTGATTTTGACATCCAATCTGCTATGTTTCCAAATAAAAGGCTCTTTGATAAGAACGATAGGGTTGTGCCTTATACTATATTATATTGGGTGCAATTAACTTTATTTTAATGGATCGGACTGTGACAATCCACACCTCATCACTTTACCTATAATAGAGTTGAGAATATCAAGTCATTATTTGCTTAAAAAATTGACATATACTACACTAAAAAGAAGTAGGTATTATTAACTACAACAATATAGAGATTAACTACAATGTAATAGGTGTCACATCCCTAAATTTCCTATATAGGGTAAATGAAGCCTAGTGATAGAAAATATTAGGAAATGGTTGGATGAAAGGACTAAATCAAAAAGAAAGAAAGTTATTTATGGCATAAATATGAAATTCAAAGGAACCAACTTGTAAAATTTTAAGGGACTAAAATAAAAACACTAAAAGTTCCATGGCATAAACTCAAGGTAGACACAACTTAAGGTAACTATGTGTAATTATGAAGAATTAAGAGGGACATAAAGGTAATTATTAAAAAGAAGGGCTATGGATGTTATTTTGAAAAAGCAAGGGACATAAGTGTCACTAATGATAAATTTAGGAACCTAAACGTTATTGTGGAAAAAGACTGGAAACCCAATGATTTTAAGTGTGAATAAAAAGATGGCTACAAGAATTAGAGATCAGTGCTAAGAAATACTGTGAATATAGAAATAAATAAAAGTTAATGGAGGGAATGTTGGTTACATAACCCTGGATAGAAAATCAAAGAGGGTTACAAGAATAGTAGAATAGGGCTAAGAAATACCCTAAAGGAATGTGAAAAGATGGAAATGCCCTTAAGGTTATAAAAGTGAATAAAAATGAATCAAGGCATTTTGGTAATTTTTCAAGACTTAGGTCATTAATTTATACCCAATCTAAAATTATCTAACACAGGAAAAATCTAGACATTCAATCTAATATCAGAAAACATATTATGGAATTCACAAAAATTAGATTCAGAAAACAATCTAGTTTTTGGAAAATCTGACCGGGCCAGTATCGGATTAGATAGAATTTTTCAAGAAACCTCTTCTTATCTTAAATTGGTAGTATTTGGCCCTTATGATGTCATGGATGATGTCATGTGGAAGTTGGTTGGCCAAATCTTGGAGATTGATTTCAAGAATCAATCTTGGCAGTTCATGTAAGCTTGGAATTTTTTGAATTGCCTAAGGGAATAATGGTCCAAGGAGGACAAAAATTGGCCTATAAATTGTTGGAAATCGTGCCCTAGGGGCCAATCATTGTCTTATGAATATTATTGATTTATGAATTTATTAATTGAGTTATCATATTATTTGCATGTTTACTATGATGACCATCCTTGGATAATTCATGAAATTATCCTACATGTCCCTGGTCGATCATCTATTCGGGAGCACAGATGAAATAAGACCAGTATGACTTTGAAGATGTATAGAGATATAAATCAAAGTCATAAGCACATGTAAGAGTACAAGGTGCTGGACCGACCCGTTATGAGAGAACTGCATGGGTAACGTCATAAGCTTCTCTCATATACAACCCATGTCAATACGCCCTTTGACCTGAGATCATCATGGATTCCTACATGACAAAACGCTCAGCTTTGACCTAGTCAAAAGTCACTTTTGACCGAGTGATCATAAAGACTATGTTCGGCCTTAGTGGTTTTTCATGCGGAGGAATGTGAATGGTCAAGATGGAATTTGTCCCTCACATTTGTAGAGAGATATTACTGGGCCCCTCGATGAGTGAGTCTAAGAAATGTATGGCCATACTGTAATGGAAAGGTAGTTCCATTTCTATAGTCAGACTACTCAGGGATCGAGAAAGTAACGGTCAGGAATAGGAGGATGACATTATCCATGCCTCATCCATGACTAAAATATCGCGTGACAGAAGGGACATGATATGGTTGTATAAAAGGTTACATCGTTTATCGATCCTCATATGATTTGGGTAGTCGTTATGTCTTGCTAGAGACCGCTTGCGACTTGTGGGCTAGTATAGCAAATGGCCCACTGCCAACTTCATATGGGCCTACAGGGTCGCACACAAAATAGCCCAACACGAGCTATGATGTCCAGATTCATTGAATCTAAGACATGTCCAGATTCAATGAATGCTCCAGGATAGATGTATATATATTTATTTATATTTATATTCGTATATATATATATATATATAAATTCGTATATATACATTATATGTATATATGAGATTTAATTTATAAGGATAAATTAAATCTCTATCACGTTTGAAATTCAAAATTCAAATTGATAGGATATCTCATATAAGAGATATTTATAAGATTTAATTTATAAGGATAAATTAAATCTCTATCATGTTTAAAATTCGAAATTCAAATTGATAGGGTATCTCATATAAGAGATATTTATAAGATTTAATTTATAAGGATAAATTAAATCTCTATCACATTTGAAATTCAAAATTCAAATTGATAGGATATCTCAAATTTGATTTATGAGAATAAATCAAAAATAGTTCAGTCTCATCTTTATTTAAAATTAAATAAATGGGTAATTAAATCTGTGGGACGGATTTGATATTATTTATTTAATTAGTTTCTTATAAAATTATACAATATATGATATTGTATTAATTTTGGAATTAATATAAGATTAACTCCAAAATCCAATTCGGTTGATAGAGAAAAAACGCATAGCATCCTATATATCTGATTTTAGGAGCTGCGTTTTGCACAGAGAAACATATAGAACATAGAAAGGCCGAAGGGGACTCTGTAAAAGGTTTGCAGATAAGAAACTGCCGAAATAGAGACGGAGAGGACGAACTCTTGAGAAAGCCCTGGAGGGACAAGAGACGCTAGCACGTCGTTCTTGGTTGGAACGCTGTTCGTGTGGATACCAGTAGAGGAAGCCGACCTGAGTCATCGACTTCTTGTGATCAGAAAGGGAGCACGAGCCGCAGAGAGAAGCTGTGAACGTCGTGATCGAAAGCTGTGGAAGTCGCTGAGGCACACTAAGGGTAATACTTCTTCCCACTTGACTTAAACACATACGGTAGATCCTGGCAAGGAATGGAAAAATTTTTAAATTAATTTCCGCTGCGTGTCTTCCAATTCCTTACATAAATACCCCACCCATTTGGCCGGCACACTTGAGATAGTAGGGAGCCTCTTGCAAAAATTTTCTTAACTTTAAATTAAGCTTTAAACCTTCCAATCTTCAAGCAAACTAAGGTAAATTCTTCCTCCATGCTTTGGATGATATAATAGGAAGATTTCTCTTTGATTTGGATGGTTGAAATGTCATTTTTTTATTATGGGGAGGTGCTGGCAGAAATTCATGAATGAAAGGGGAAGATGAATTTTATGTTATGGATAGCTTAGATAAGTTTTTTTAAGAATTCAGGCATACCTATAGTCATCCACTCTAGTAGGGTATGAACATGGCAACCTAGCACCGTTACTGGAAATAAGTTACTGGCACACATGAAAGGCACAATAGATAAGAGAATAGAGAATGTTTGTCTACTATAATGAGAGAAAAAGGCGTAGAACACTGAACTAAATGATTATGTATTGTGAAAATACACTCTGCCCCTAGTCACACATGAAGAGAAAATGGGAAGAGTAGGTGGTTATCTCATAACCGTTCTCTACTATATTTTGAATATTTTAGGATATTCAAAATGATGACATAACTCTTTTGGGTATTTCCACATCAGCCTTATAAACATATATAGGTCTTGGCATAATACACCAATAGTGGACTTACCTATTTTTTTATATCTCCCACTCACACTAGGTGGGTTAGGAATCATGGGTTTAAACACTCTTTTCATTCTTTCATACTAGTGCTTTGCCATGACCGTAGGGGTATGACATCTTCATCATGTAGCATGAGTTTAATAATATGCCTTAAATGTCCTAGATTTACTAATATACACTTTTCTATTGCCAATATGATCTCTTCGAATCAATACTTGACTCAGATTGCCTTTCTTGTAAGCCTAGTGTCCACACTTATGAAATCAAAATATCATAAGAAACATGTCACATACACTAGTATATATATGTATATTGTAGGTAATAATATTTTTGCCAATTTATAACTCTGATACAGATTAACCATTTTCCTAGCATAATTTCTTAGATTGTATATATTATGATCATAAGATATATGCTAAAGTAACAGTCATTCAAACATACCTCCAGAATATTGTCAAAGACAAAGAACACCAATGGAAGGACTATTTATTCCTAGGGCTCACAAAGTAATGAAATAGGGATCTTTCACTTGCTTTCCTTTTGCGGTTAATCTCATACATGTGGCATGAATCATATGCTACAGTGTTACTCTTATACTATGAGAGCATACATCATTTTGGATATATTATAAAAACCTACAAATTTAAGTTTAGATACTTTCAACATCTAAACCCAAATTCTTCAACTTCATCTCTATGACATAGGCATTAAAGAAATTGTCATCTGGTTATAGGTCTAATGGAAGTGGATTTCCATGATTCGATCCAATTTTACACTAGTGGATCTCATCTCAACTTGCTATACTTCAATCAAGGTGACATTTAGTTTGTGTTTCTTCTCTATCATATCAGCACTCTTTGCCACTTTACTGGTGAATCCTAATGTATCGTCTTTCATACTCTACCTGAACATCAAGAGACGGTTGACCATGTGAGAGAGTCAACTTTTCTAACATGTATGACATACTGGATATTGTATACTTTCACACAGACACATCAAGTAATGATGAAAAATATAAGTCCATCAATCATAAAAGTATTACATAAGGTTTACATTTCACATTTTTTACATACCAGGAGCTTTTATATATCCTTTAGAGACTTCTTTCCTTATTGACTTTGTTAAGACGTCTGTTACCATACATTTAGTGGATATGTATTGCACAGTAACAATTTTCTATGATATATAATCCCTCATAAAATTGTACCTGATGTCAATATGCTTGGTCTTCCTAAGGTACTTAGGGGCTTTGGTGTAGGTTATGGCCGTAATATTGACACGGTGCACTAAGATCAGATTGGTATTCTTATTTCCAAATCCAAGGTGTTCTATAAATATTTTCAGCCATAAAACCTCTTGCACTCTATAGTGCATGCCATAAACTCAACTTCCATAGAGTGTAAGGAAATGCATATTTACTTCTTACTACTCCAGCATATGACGCCATTATTTAGCAAGAAGGTATAACCTAAAGTCGATTTAGTATTTCACTATGTGAGATCGCTTACCTCATAACATAGTGCATAATCAGTTGTGCCCTACAAGTATCTCAAGACTCTTTTCAATGCCTTCTAGTGTTTCTTACTAGGGTTGGACTGAAACCTGCTTACCAACTATACTACATAATAGATATCTAGTTTTGTATATATCATTGTATATATTAGACTATTGATGACACTACATTTGGAACTCTTTCCATATTATTCTTATCTGACTCAATTGTTTTGGGACACATCAAGATTCAAGGCTACTTCGGTAATCACTAGGATATCTATGGGATTGCAGTCGTTCATATTGAATCGCTCAAGTATTTTCTTGATATAACTCTCTTTTGAAAGAGAAAGGGTTCTTCTTAAGCAATCTCTTTGGATCTTAACTCTAAGTGTGTGTTCTGTTTTGCCCATGTCCTTCATTTCAAAGGTCTATAAGAGCCATTATTTAATAGCTACTACCAAATCTAGACTATTTCTGGTCAATAGTATATCATCAACATATAAGGATAATATACAAAATTATCCTTAAACCTCTTAATATAGATGCAGTGGTCTTTCTCTATCATTTGGAGTTATATAAGGTGGTCACTGTATGAAATCCCAAACACCACTTTCTAGATGATTTCCTTATTCCATAAATGGACCTTGAGTTTACAAACTTTGTTATCGATTCCATTCTCAATGAAACCTAATAGTTATTGAATATAGATTTCTTCATCTAGATCACCATTCAAGAATATGGTTTTTACATCTATCTTATGTGTCTAGGTGTAAACTATTTATTATTGGTAGAATAACTCTTATAGAATTGAAGTATACAACAAGTAAGAATGTATCCTCATGGTCTGCCCTTCCTATTATGTATATCCCTTTGCTAATAATCGAGCATTATATTTGTCCATTGACCTATCTATATTTCTCTTAATTTTAAGAACCCACTTGTTCCTAATGGTTTTGTGCCCTTTTAGAAGATCAACTAACTCCCAGACTTGATTATTTTCTATTGAGTACATTTCTTCCTCCATTGTTTTTCTCCACTCCTCCTTAGCAAGACTTGACAAGGCCTCATGTATAGAATAGGGTTTATCATCCCCTTTAGGAGTAACTAGGAGTGATTCTTCTTCTATTTGGAAGTAACTCTTAGGAACACATTTCCTGTTACTTATTCTAACAGGAGTTGCCTGCTTATCTTTCTTCTTTTGTTTCGATATTGATGCTTAACTTTCTTGGCTCCCACTTAGATTGACATACCTAGATGTTTCTAGTTTTCTGTTCTTCGTAAAGAGATAAAGAGCGGTCAATATCTCCTCGATTATGAAACCCAGTCTCAATGAATGTAGCATCTCTTGTTTATATTTAAGTCATTATTCTATCTTCATTTTCACCTATGAAAACATATCCTTTTTAACTATTTAGAGTACCTTATATAGATGCACTTTTTTCTCTAGGACCCAACTTCCTATACTTATAGGAATTATTATGGATATACGTGGCTGACCCCCATGGTTTAAGGATGGTTAGATCCAACTTGCATTTCATCCATGACTAGTAGGGCATAGAAAAGACTGATACTGTTAACAAAAGAATCACCCCAATATGAAATTGGTAGGTTTGCTTGAGTCATCATAGACCTAACCATATTTAAAAGAGTTATATTTCTTCTTTTAGCAACTCTATTCTGTTGTAGAGTGCCTAAGATATTTAGTTGCCTAATTATCCTTTTTCTTCATAGTGCTATTTGAATTGATCAGATAAATATTCACAACCTTGATTAGTGTGCAATGCTCTTATTTTATTATCTATTTGATTCTTTATCTAATTAAAATGTCATCTGAAATACTCAAAGACCTTAGACTTATGCGAGATCAAATAGACATGACCTTATCGTGAAAAGTCGTCAATAAAGGTAGTAAAATACAAAGCTTTATGCCTTGCCCTCACATTCACTGGACCTTAAATATCATAATCGATTAGTTGTAATTGACTTTTAGCTCCTGTTCCCTTACCAAAATACTTTCTAGTTACCTTACCAGCTAGACAGTTTTCACATAAAGACATTTCCATATTTGCAATAGAACTTAGCAATCATTCTTTATCCAGTTTAATGATTCTATTTTACTTAATATGTATTAGTCTAGCATGTTAGGTATTCTTATCAGCATTATTGTAGGAAATTGCAAAGCATTCATTCACACTAGAACCACTAACAATATCCAAAACAATGAACCTTTTTTAATAAGAAAGCTAAACCATAAAAGACTAGGTTACTATAAATGTCTGCAACTTTGTCATGAGAGGTCACTTCAAACCTAAATTCTAAAAAGCATACAATAGGGGCTAAGTTCTGCCAGATATCAGGAGCATGAAGCACATCATGGACCATCAAGGTCTTGCCACCACATAAAGTCAATTTACATGTGTCAATTCCTTTAACCTTCATCCTCGCATTGTTTCCTACGTAAAGGCACTTGCTTTGATATAGCAACTGACTGTATTCCACGAATGATTCTCGATCCTTGGTTACGTGATTTATGGAGCCCGAATCTATAACCAAAAAAGAAACTATTTACATTAGGAAATAGTACCACAAACATAGGAGGCATGTGACTTCACATAATTCATTAATACCTTTTTACTCTCAACCTGTTTAGAGTAGTGACGTGCAAAATGGCCTATCTTTTGGCAGGCAAAACACCTGACCTTATTCAAGTCTAGTTTCTACTTCATGCCTTTCTGGCCCTTCTTGAATTGTTTCTTGCCCTTTTGAAATTGAGACTCTATCTCTTACTTGTCTTATGTATTCCATCATGATTTTCGCATAAATTTTTGTCTTTTTTTGTTAGTCACAAACTTGGCACAATCATGGAGAACTTTATAAATGTTATTTTTATGTTCATGAGTTTGGCTGCTTGATCTTTAGCTATTCTCCTAACCAAAATACATTGTTGGATTTCTTCTTCTTCCCTATGCAAAAGTTGCTTAAGAAGAGAAGGTGCATAGTTAGATCCAAAATTTGTGAACATCCATTGAAGCTCCTTAGGTAGAGAATCTTCTATTGAATCCTCATAATCCTCCTCAAGGTTTAGATCAAGATCCCCTTCTAGATCTACATTAGTATTTTCTTTAGGGTCCTCATCAATATCTATTTTTTGACCATTAATCTCTAGAAGCTCTTCTGGATCTTCTTCAAGAAGTTTAGGATCTAAATCCTCACTCTGAGGTTCATTTTCTGGAACTTCATATTCCAGATATGAGAAGCTTAATAGAGTATATTCAATTATTCCAATGCTAGTTAAAGTCCTTTGATTCATTTTCACCTAAGAATTTAATAATATAAAATATCATGATTTTTTGGAATTTTTAAACACCTAAAAGTACTAGAAAATATATTGTATACTCACAAATAGGTCCAAAATTGCCCCAAAATTAGGTAAATTATATACCAAAACAAAGATATTGATTTTAGGAATTTTAAGAAACTCCCCCTCAATCCCAAGTCTCATGCTCTCTCACTCCCCTGAGAAGGTAAAAATAAAAAAAAAACTAAAAACCAAAACTTTGCCCACTCTCATCCATAGCACGTGGTATCCACGTGCCAGTGTGTCTTTGCCCGTGCTCATGCGCCAAGTGGTAGTTCTGCCAAAAATATATTTTTTAAATTCTTTTTGCTTACCAAACTTTTTTTTAAATATGGATACGTGTTGGGTATACTAACTAAACCCAGTCCAATACCCCACAGCCCAACTTGTTTTATTTAAACTAACCCAATTTTTTAAATTATATTATGTTGGACCGGATAGCAACCCAAATATTTTTTTCTCTTTAGCTTTCACTTTTTTTAATAACTTAGATATCATTTATGCCTGGATGTCATCTTCAACCTCTAACTAGGTCACAATGACCTATTTTGCAGGTAGGTCAGATCCATCAGACCCTCCACCTTCTGTCCTCCATAACTCTTACTTCCATTTTTTACATTCTTGGAGTCATTTTCAATCTTTATCGTGAGCTCTATGCAATGGGACTATTTTTGAAGCCTAAATTAAAGGTTTTTAGGTGACCCAATTTTTCCCAAAACTTCTCTCCTCCATAATTCCTCTGTCCGTGTATTTATTTTCAACATTTTTGGAGTATATTGTCAGTGTGTTCATAAACTCTTCATAATGGTACTATTGTTAGAGGCTAAATCGGTTGTTTTTATAAACCAAAAAAAGTGTAACAACGTACAGTTTAGTTTTTCACTTACTATGTTCTCTCATCTCTACAATATGAACTTATCGTGAAAAACTAACAAGTACCCACATGGCAACTCATCACTATTACCAGACATGAGTCACTGGTAAACAACAAAGGTATATTAGAGAAGAAAAGAGAGAATGTGTGCCTATTATGATGAGAGAGAAAATAGACACAGAGCACTTAACCAAATGCTTTTGTATTGTGAAAATAAACTTTGCCCCAGTCATGCATGAAGAGAAAATGAGAGGAGTTGGTGGTTATCTCATAATTGTTCCCTCCTATCATTTTGAATATTTTAGGATATTCAAAATGATAACCTAACTCTTTTGGGTATTTCTATTTCAGCCCCATATATATATGGGTCTAGGCCTAATACACTAAGGGTAGACTAGCCTATTTTTCTACAAGTTTAAACAAGTTAGAATTAAGGGGATTAAGCTTGTGAAATTATTGTAACATTGGAATTTCATTTTTGGTGCATGTTCTGCCACTATATGAAAGTATGGACAGGAGCTAGAATTTGATGATTTTGATACTTCCAATGGTTTTAAAATGAAAACTTGTATAGGGTTAAGTAGAGAAACAAGCAATGGAGGTATTGGAATCAAAATAGGAATTTTTGGAGTTCTTAGAGGTAGCTCACATGTTCTGTCCAAATTCAAGGAGGGAGTTTGAATTTCAAAATTCTAACTAAATAATTGGATTCGACATGAAAAGTTATGTAGGATTGGACCTTGGGAATTAATTTTAGATAGATGTAACCAAGAGTCCTAAAATTGTAAAAGAAAGGGTACCTAGAGAGTTTAACATTGGAATTGTGTTATGGAATGAATTGTAACATGTCATTGATTTGTAATGTATAGGTTTTGACATTTTCTTAAGGAGGGCATTAATCCTAGAAGGAAACATCAAGGGATCTTCAAGAGGTAGCAAGGATAAATTACTTTAAAATTTGTTTAGTTGATTGTTTAATTGCATTGTTGTATGATGGTTGGTTGAGCTTGATATGCAATGATGTTATAGGCTATATGGCATGAGATATGATAGTTGTTGCATCTCCTTACTATATATGTCATAACAATATGCATGTTAGAGTATGCTTGATGATAAGGTTATATTGTTCCCATGTCATATGTGTTGGAAATCGTGCCCTAGGGGCCAATCATTGTCTTATGAACATTATTGATTTATGAATTTACTAATTGAGTTATCATATTATTTGCATGTTTACTATGATGATCATCCTTGGATAATTTATGATATTATCCTAAATGTCCCTAGTCAATCATCTATGCGGGAGCACAGATGAAATAAGACCAGTATGACTTTGAAGATGTATAGAGATATAAATCAAAGTCATAAGCACATGTAAGAGTATAAGGTGCTGGACCGACCCGCTATGAGAGAACTGCATGGGTAACGTCATAACCTTCTCTCATATACAAACCATGTCAATACACTCTTTGACCTGAGATCATCATGGATTCCTACATGACAAAACGCTCAGCTTTGACCTAGTCAAAAGTCACTTTTGACCGAGTGATCATAAAGACTATGTTTGGCCTTAGTAGTTTTTCATGCGGAGGAATGTGAATGGTCAAGATGGAATTTGTCCCTCACATTCGTAGAGAGATATTACTGGGCCACTCGATGAGTGAGTCTGAGAAATGTATGGCCATACTGTAATGGAAAGGTAGTTCCATTTCTATAGTCAGACTACTCAGGGATCGAGAAAGTAACGGTCAGGAATAGGAGGATGACATTATCCACGCCTCATCCATGACCAAAATATCGCGTGACAGAAGGGACATGATATGGTTGTATAAAAGGTTACATCGTTTATCGATCCTCATATGATTTGGGTAGTCGTTATGTCTTGCTAGATATCGCTTGCGACTTGTGGGCTAGTATAGCAAATGGCCCACTGCCAACTTCATATGGGCCTACAGGGTCGCACACAAAATAGCCCAACACGAGCTATGATGTCCAGATTCATTGAATCTAAGACATGTCTAGATTCAATGAATGATCCAGGATAGATGTATATATATATTTATTTTCGTATATATATATAAATTCGTATATATACATTATATGTATATATGAGATTTAATTTATAAGGATAAATTAAATCTCTATCACGTTTGAAATTCGAAATTCAAATTGATAGGATATCTCATATAAGAGATATTTATAAGATTTAATTTATAAGGATAAATTAAATCTCTATCATGTTTGAAATTCGAAATTTAAATTGATAGGATATCTCATATAAGAGATATTTATAAGATTTAATTTATAAGGATAAATTAAATCTCTATCATGTTTGAAATTCGAAATTCAAATTGATAGGATATCTCATATAAGAGATATTTATAAGATTTAATTTATAAGGATAAATTAAATCTCTATCATGTTTGAAATTCGAAATTCAAATTGATAGGATATCTCATATAAGAGATATTTATAAGATTTAATTTATAAGGATAAATTAAATCTCTATCACGTTTGAAATTCGAAATTCAAATTGATAGGATATCTCAAATTTGATTTATGAGAATAAATCAAAAATAGTTCAGTCTCATCTTTATTTAAAATTAAATAAATGGGTAATTAAATCTGTGGGACGGATTTGATATTATTTATTTAATTAATTTCTTATAAAATTATACAATATATGATATTGTATTAATTTTGGAATTAATATAAGATTAACTCCAAAATCCAATTCGGTTGACAGAGAAAAAACGCATAGCATCCTATATATCTGATTTTAGGAGCTGCGTTTTGCACAGAGAAACATATAGAACATAGAAAGGCCGAAGGGGACTCTGCAAAAGGTTTGCAGATAAGAAACTGCCGAAATAGAGACGGAGAGGACGAACTCTTGAGAAAGCCCTTGAGGGACAAGAGACACTAACACGTCGTTCGTGGTTGGAATGCTGTTCGTGTGGATACCAGTAGAGGAAGCCGACCTGAGTCGTCGACTTCTTGTGATCAGAAAGGGAGCACGACCGAAAGCTGTGGAAGTCGCTGAGGCACACTAAGGGTATACTTCTTCCCACTTGACTTAAACACATACGGTAGATCCTGGCAAGGAATGGAAAAATTTTTAAATTAATTTCCGCTGCGTGTCTTCCAATTCCTTTCAATATGCATGTGATTGAATAACTTAACTTGTTGAATGTTAAAGTATTATCTCTTGCTATTGAGATTTCTTTGAAATATCAATCCTTCCATAAATTTGACCATGCTATGGGTGCTGAAATTCAAAAGGGAAAGCCTTAAATATGGATTATTGAGCATGAATTGTCATACAATTATGGTGCTATACATTGTAAAGAACTAAAATAGGCATTGGAATGTATGTTCCAAAGAGGCATGACCTTATGATGCTATTTTAAATACCTTATTGTCAAAACTTGGCATGCTTAAAGTTAACATAAATATATCTAAATTAACAAGTTATTCTCATTTCAATATGAATTCAATTTAATATGATTTTTCAAAGTTAAAGTTAAAATCTGGAAATAAGTAATTTGTGGGTTCTGGAGCAACAATATTTAAGCTCTAATTTGACTTAGTATATGAATGAATCTGCCTACAAAATTTAGTGATATTAAAGTACATGTAATCTTTAAAAGCATAGGTAATTCACCTTATTTGGATACGTGAGTGAGGAGATATGATTTTTTGAAGTTAAAGCTTTAAAACTAGATATATCCAGAATTACCAAATGAACAATGATTTTCAACAAATAAATTGTATAAATTGGACCAATAAAAATTCAGTTTTGTATTTTTTCCCTCATAAATCATAAAAAGAGCTTTAATTATAAATTTTTACTACCTCATTTTGATTTTTCTATAATTAATTATAAATTTTCAAAAGTTGGGTCAGAAATCTAGAAATGACCATATAAATAGTACCCAATTGCATATACAGGAGGGGCAAATTAAGGACATTACAATAGGAATTACCAAGAATGGAACCAAGAATAGCAAGTCCTTATTTAGATTCCAAAATTGGCATATACTACCCTAAAAAGGAAGTAGGAATTATTAACTACAATGATATAAGGATTAACTACAATGCAATAGGCGTTACAAAGAATGGAATTGAGAATAACAACTCATTATTTAGATTCTAAAATTGACATATATTACACTAAAAATAAGTAGGCATTATTAATTACAACAATAAAGGGATTAACTACTACGAAATAAGTGTTACCAACAATGGAATAGATATTAACAAGTATTTATTTAGATTAGGTTAACGTGCTTAAATGCCCTAGAAGTTTCCACTGAGGAGTACCTAGAAATTTTTTTTAATCTAATGTATCCTAGAAATTTTGTTTCATAGCTTTTTTGGCCATTAAAGAGGTTAGATTTGACCGTTATGTTGATCAATATGCTAACATGGCATGCCCACATGGCATCCATATCATCTTTTATTTTGGGATTAGGGTAAGCTATCTGACAATTGTTCTTTTATTAAATGTCGCCATGATCGTTATTCAAGTTCAATTTAACCATCAGTTGTCAAAATATGTTGAACTAGCTAGTTCACATGTCATCTATGTCATTTTTTCAAGACAAATTTATAAATAAAGAAAAATTAAAAAAATGCATACTTCCAAGCTCCACCATTATCAAGGTATGGCTCTTGAGAGACCATACTCTAGCAGCCTCTTGAAAAATAACATAAGATAATCACATATTTTATCTTCTTATATTCATAACATAACATATGCAGTGGCTATTCTCAAAATCGACCCTATTTTCATGCCTTTCAACAATTCTCCTGAGTCCCCTACATGTGTTATTTTATATAGTTTTTTTGGCTTTAGTTATATGCTAAAAACTTATATCAACCATAATATGGTCTCTTGAGAGCAATACTTTGTTAATGGAGGAGTTTAAAGGAATGGTTTCATTTTTAATTTTTCCTTATTTAAAGATTCACCTTAGTTTAGACATATGAATTGGTCAACTCAACATATTTTTTAAATTAATTATCAAATTGAACATGGGTAATAGTCGGGGGCATTAAACCCAGAAAATAACTTTTGAATACCCAGCACTCTTGAGTGAAAATATCTGGGGCAAATTTGAACCTTAATACAATAAAAAATGACATGGATGCCACGTTAGCATATTAGTTAACTAATAGTCAAAATTAACCTCTTTAACGGTGAGAGCATAAATGCTATGTGTAACACCTTACTTTCATACATCTTAGGGACTAGTATGTAGCATTTAGAACCGCTTAAACATCCATTAAATTTCAATTACAAAATCTAGAATTTTCAAGCTTCACGAGTATTGTTCATATGCTAATTCTAGATTAAGTGATGAACTTCAAAATATTATAATTAATTCTAAAAAAATTGAAATGAGGTGGTTCAAAAATCACTTGAAGCTAAAATATTGAAATTTAAAGTAAAAATAAATTTTAGACCAAATAATAAGCCAATAAGTATATTTTAATCGTCAAAGATTACTGTTCATTTAGTCAAAAATTATGTTAAATAGTTTCTGGTCCCTAACTTTGAAAAAATCGTTCTCATTGTATTGTCTTCGAAATAAGGCATTCTTGGTGTCAAAAAGAATTTTGACATGTTAATTAAACATTGATAAAATTTCATATATTTATTTCAAGATTTACTATTTTTAATTATATCTCATATGTCACTGCCTCCTTATGAGTTACTATTCACAATGACAAATCTCATCAACTCTCTTTACATACATATGCACATACATCATGCAACTAATTCCTATCTCTTCACCATGCCTTTTCATCTTCATCCTCATGTAAAATTCTTACTATGGTGGTGACATAGAGGGGTGAGATTTTGGGGGAAATCTTAGTAGCAAAAGGAAACCATACAATGTATACAACTACATGCTTGATGTTAATATATGTGCACTTAATGATCATACTTGCATAATGATATCTTACCTGCTTCCATGTCTCTTAATTATAACATATGGACATAGCATAAAAAGAAACAGAGCATCACTTAATCATACATGTTTCATATCATCAAAGTAAGCAACCACCACATAAAACATCCAAGTAATATAAGCATACAAGTATGTAAGTTTACTACCTTGAAATAACTCTCTTTCATTATCCTTTATCTTTACCTCTTGCTTTTCCTTCCATCATGGTCCTTGCTTTGTGGTCCTGTATACCACATTAATCAAGGCCTAATAAAGCATAACATCATATTTATTACAATCCATTTCTAAGACAATATAACTTACTCACTAATTCATAACCCATTAGGTCTCTATCATTCTCTAATTTTTATTAATTGGTTTGACCTTTGAATTAATTGATGTCTTCACTTTAACCTACACAATTTTTCCTTCTAAAGCCATTTATGAGTTTAGAATTATGAAATTTCAGCTCCTTCATGCCCTTCTAGACATAACCGAAATATGTCTTCTTTATTCTAAAAATTCTCATTTTGATTCTAATACTTTCAATACTTGTTTTTCTACTTTATCCCACACAATTTTTCATTTTAAAACCATTGTAAGCATCAAAATTATGAAATTCACATTACTGTTCATTCATATAAAGAGTAATAGAGAAGATTTTAAAATTCTATCTTTCAATTCCAATGCTTCCAAAGTTCTAATTTTATTCAATCATACACAAAATCATCATTTGAATTCAATGGAAGCATTAGATCATTGAAATTCTTTCTTCTATCCAGAATATTACAGTCCAAAAGTATCAAGATAATACAAAGTCAAGAATATCAATTAAATTCAATAACCAACCATCCAAACTAACTTATCTAAGTGTCATTTACATACTTCTAACTTCATTTAACTCTTCCTTCAATATTGTATAGTTTTGGGCAGCAAGAATAGTCCAAAGAAAACCCAACTTCTAACCATTAAAAATGAGGTTTTATCCTTCCAAAACACTTATAAATAAACTAGGAATATTGTTTACCTTAGGTACTTGCTTAGGTGGCTTCTCCTTGATCTTATTTTAAGTTCTCTCTTCATTTTAGCATGGTTTCCCTAAGGGTCCTCTAGGTGCACGAAATTGTGAAGGAGGAAAGGGGTATTTATAGTGAAATTTTAAGGATCTTTGGACCAATCTACCCCTTCTTCAACTAATTATTACAATGGCTTAAACTTGCATTTCATTGGTTGGTTAATTTTTTAATTTTCACTAACATAATTCTTATATTATTTTAATATGATTTATCACATGGGATAATTCTTCCTTCATACTCTTGGTGTCATATGGTGGATGTTTTAGTCCCACTAGGACACCTCACATGCCACATTGCATTCTCTTAAATTTTCTTTTCTTTTTCTATTTTAAAAAATTCCTAAAATATCTAACAACTAACTTGTTCTCTAAGACACTTTCTTGAAACATTGGGACTTGTTGTTGGATGTCATATTGGGCTTAAATTTGATCCAATTGGTTAATTGGCACAAATTCCAAGGAATTTCCTATAGCAATATCCTTAAATTATCTTAATTTTGAAATAAATTTTAGACACTTATTTTAATAATTATAATATTTTTAAAAATTTATTCTAATACAAAATGAATTTACTACAAAGTCTCATAATTTTCTGAGACTAAGAAGTCTTGTTAAAAATTTATACATGTTCTTTAAATATTTTATCAGTGCCATTTTTCACCTTAAATTCTTTAATTAATTCTATAGGACTCCTTTTTTACTTCTGTCAGTTTTATAAATTCTTATATTATGTATAAGAATTTACTACCAAGTTTTCTCTTATTTTGAGGTTCAGAGGATTTCATAATAATTTATAAACTTTAAAAATTAATATCAATTTATTGGGACCTTAAATCAAAATTCCGTGTTGCGTTAAAGTAATCAGAATAATTTTCTCTATTTTATGGTAAAATTTGGGATTGAAATGCTTCTGGTCAATTTTTGGTATTTTCTGACTCAACTTTATCATAATTACTATTTTACCCCTAAACTCTTAGAAATAGCACTTTAGACCCTTAACTTTTCATAATTACACTTAATGGCCTAAAGCTTATATCTACTTCCATTTTGTACCATGGAACTTTTAAAATTTTCTAAAATGACCATTATGTATTTGGAACTTTCACTAATTGTATTTTTGTCTCTAAACTTTCACTAAATTGTAATTTAGCCCTTTTTTCTTTACAACTTTATATCTTTTCTATTTCTTTAGTTTAAAACTTATCTTAATCATTATCTTTTATTATGATTTTCATCACAATTCCTTCATAACCTCTTTCCTCTATCAGTCTTATATAGATAGAGAAAATCTAGGATGTTGCATTATGAAATAAAACTTCCAAGAAATATTAGATAAAAAAACTGCCGACTATTGGGTATTCCTTCATGGAAACTTCCAGGGACATTCAAGCTCTTTAACCCATGTAGATTCCATTGTTGGTAACACCAATTTCTTTTCTAAATAAGGACTTGTTAATCTCAATTTTATTATTAGTAACTCCAATTTTATTGTAGTTAATCACTATATCGTTGTAGTTAATAATGCCTACTTTTTAGTTTAGTTTATTTCCACTTTAGATTCTAAATAAGGACTTGTTAATTTTGATTATATTGTTGGTAACGCCTATTGCATTGTAGTTAATCTCTATATCGTTGTAGTTAATATTGCCCACTTATTTTTAGTTTAGTTTATTTCAATTGTGGATTCTAAATAAGGAATTGTTAATCTCGATTCCATTTTTGGTAATGCTTTTTGTGTTGTAATTAATCCCTATATCATTGTACTTAATAATATCTACTTTCTTTTAGTTTTCTTGGTAATGCCTATTGCATTGTAATTAATCTTTATATTGTTGTAGTTAATGCAAGTAAACTGACTATGAAATTATGGAAGGAAGAGATAAAATAGTTAGAACGATGGAGGGATTTTGGTTTGTAAGAAAGTGGGCCGATCTACCTTTGGTGGATTAGACCCAAACCTAATAGATATTGGGATAACTATGGAGGGAACAATTTTTCTCCTTAATTTTCAAAAGGAGAAAAATGTGGGAGTAGGAAGTTACAAGTATCCCACCCCCTTACCACATACAGGCACGCACAGAAGAAGCAAGGAAAGGTGTCCAGTCTGTTTGTGTGTGTGGTTTTTGCTCTATAGAAGTGTGCCCTTTGTTTTTGCTTCTTCTCTGTTCACCAAAACTTTTCCTTGTTGCATTTGCTATGAAACATATTAGAGTCCATACAAGGTGCTCCGGTTGCATGTGGGTATCTAAGTGGAAAGGAAACCATCTCAGGTATACTCGAAATCCTTCATTGGTATCAGAGCAAGGTTCTCTACTTCCACATGTTAACTGTGATTTTTTGTTTTCTGGTTATGCATTATTTTCTATACTTATTTCTATTCTAAAGTGTTTATTTAGTGATAATATGCATAGAGCATACATTTAAACCATGAATAGAAGCATATTCAACATTAACCGAAATAAGAAACTTTCATTTTGAAATTGGGTCATTAGAAAACAAAGTTTTTAGGCCTTGAAATTAGTCTCATTGCATAGAGCACGAAAAAATAAAGAAAATGATAGCAAGAACGTTGAAATCAGGCATCAGACGGAGAAATTATGGGCAAAATATGAGTCAGATCGTCGGACCCGACCTATTTTCCAGTCGGGTCTATGTAGACCCGACTGGAGGTTAGGGATGATACTATTCATCCATAAAAAACAACCCGACTGGAGGTTAGGGATGATACTATTCATCCATAAAAAACAACCTAGTAGGCACTATTCATCGTACTAGGCTGCGTCCAACCCAGTCCCAAAAAAAATAATTTTTTATTTCTCTAGAAGTAGGGGTAATGGGCCAGGTCGGATCAGTAAATCCAACCTAGACCCACTTTAAAAAAAGTTTTTTTGGAATTAAAAAAAAGACGGAAAATCTAGTGGCTGACACGTGTAGTGGCCACGTGGTAGCACTGAATGCGCTAGAGGTTGGGAGTGGGCTTCATTTAGTTTTCTATATTTTTTCTAAATTTTTTCTTCTTGGGGCACGTGAGGGAGCGTGGGACCTCTGATTGAGGTACGGTTTATTCCTAAAAATCCCTAAAATCAAGATCTTTATTTTGACATATAATTTGCCTAATTTTAGGGGCAATTTTAGACCTATTTATGAATATTCAGTATATTTTCTTGTGTTTTTTAGTGTTTAAAAATTTTAGAAAATTATGATAATTAATATTTTTGATTATTTAGGTAAAAAATGACTTCATCTAGTACTGAACCTCTAGGATATACTTTAAATGATGACATCTCATTCTTGGATGAGGTCAATAACCTAGAGGAAAACCTTCAAGAGGACCCTGAGAGGGAACCAGAGGAGGATCCAGAACGATATCTTGATGAACTTTCTAAAGAGGACCCAGAGGATTTGATGGAGGAAGTTCCGTAAGAGAAACTAGAAGAAAGAGATTATTCTAGACCATGCTCAAAAACTTTATTCCCCATCGAACCACTTCCTCTACAGCCTTTAATGGTGTCTTCAAATTTAAACTCCAAGATGGTGCCTACTGTTAACAGTGAATCTCAAGTTGAGGATAGAGAAGAAGTGAACTAACCTCTAACCCCTACTTTGGCCATGAACATAGCTGAAAGAGATGCAGCCAAATTAACAAACATAAAGGGCTTTAATGGCGTGATTGGCAAATACATTGAATGCATGACAGATAAGAAGCATGTTGAATTCTACTTGAAAGTCATAATGGAATATGTAAGAGCAACAAGAGTTAGAGGCAAGCCCAAAATAGGATGCATGAGCAAAACATATTGGCTTAGAACAATAGGATTTATATCTAACCTTATAAAGCTGCCTCGTGAGCTTAAGAAGCTAAGAGAAGCGATGTTAGAATATTGTCAAGCTCATATCAAATGATGTAAATTTGTATTTTCATTTTCATTGCTTTACTTTGTTCAGGACATCATTTATTACTCTTTCTTTGTAAAGACTTGTCATTTATTACATGCCTTGTATGCAAAAAAAACATGCTTCATTTCATTTCTTTATCTTATTTATGATTTATGTATACCTTTTATAAGTGGGAGCCTTTTTAGATGATAGGTATTTTGAAAAGCAATATTTGATTAGAATAGTGCTTATATTAATTTTGATAGAAAATGATGGCGTTACTAGTACTTGTGTGATGGGAGGTACAAATGTATTCTCCTGATCATGGGTCTAGTGATTTTATTATTTTCTGATCAAATATAATAAAAATACGTGACATTGTATACTTTACATGTGTTATATATATGTAAATTCACTTAAATGTTCTATGGTTAAATAAATTAATGTGGGAAAGGTTTATCACAGAACTGATATTGAACAATGGCATCAAAGAACATTATTGCTGAATTGAATAAGGGAGAAAACCTTAATAGGGACAACTAGGATATTTGGCACCGAAAGGTCCAATATATCCTATAAGAACAGGATGCAATTGAGACATTAACAATGGCCATGGTAGAACCTGAGGCTGGAAATACGACCCAGTAGAGGAGAGACCAAGAAGCATACCTATCCTGAAAAAGGAAGAATAACATCGCAAAAATCACCCTGCTGAGTGCAATGGCTGATGATTTGATGTGTGAGTTTGAGACACACAGAACATTACAAGAAATGTGGATTGCCTTAAAGGATAAGTTTGGGGGAGTGTCTACAACTAAGCTTAGAAGGTTGACGATTAAATTCGATACCTATAAGCTAAAACCAAATAATCCTATGAGGCAACATCTACAAGAGATGTCCATAATGATGCATGAACTGAAGAAAGCTAGACATAATCTATCTGACGAATAGCAAGTGCAGGCTATCATCAAGTCGCTCCCTACCAGTTGGGAGCACATGAAAGTTAATTTGACCCACAATGAAAATATCATTACTTTCAATGATATAGTTAAGCATTTGGAGCTGGAGGATAAATGTCTGGAGGCTTATAAGGCCACTGGACAAGCCTATTTGACTGAAGGTGTTAGTCTTTCCTAATCAAAGGCTGAATTCAAAAAGGGCAAGAAATTTAAAAAAAATAGGAAGAAAGGTGGTCCTCCACCCAAGAAGGGCAAGCAACAGTACAAGAAGAAGGAAAAGAAAGGAGGCAAGAAAAAGCTAGACCTAAAGAAGGTTAAATGCTTTACCTGCCAGAATATGGGACATTTTGAACATGACTGTTCTAAACAGGCTAAGAGCATAAAGGTAACAGTGAATTGTGTGAATTCACATGTCTTATTTGTTTCTAGCACTATTTTTCTTACAGAACCTATTTCTTTTTCTTGGATTATTGACTCAAGCTCTACAGACCACGTAAGTCGAGATCGAGGATCTTTTGTGGAATACTGTCTGTTGCCATTTCAAAGCAAGTGGCTTTTCATTGGCAATAATGCAAGGATCGAGGTTCGAGGCATTGGCACCTGTAAACTTGTTTTGCGTAGTGGAAAGACCTTGATGCTACATGATGTGCTTCATGCTCCTAATATCCTACAGAATTTAATTTCTGTAATTTGCTTATTAGACTTTGGGTTTAATGTAAACTTTAATAGTAAAGTTGCAGACATTTGTAGCAACTCAATATTTTATGGTTCAGCTTTCTGATTTCAAAAGTTCTTTATTTTGGATCTTGCTAGTGATTTTAATGTTCATGATTGCTTTGCTATTACTTCAAATAATCCTGATATGAATATTTGGCATGCTAGACTAGGACATATTAATCAAAATAGAATGATTAAACTGTCTAAAGAAGGCTTGTTGGGGACAATCCCTAACATGGATATGTCATTATGCGAAAGTTGTCTAGCTGGTAAGGCTACCAGGAAACCATTCGGTAAGGGAATATGAGCTAAAACCCGTTGCAATTAATCCATTCTGATATTTACGATCTAATGAGTGTGAGGGTGAGACATAGAGCTTGGTATTCCATTACCTTCATTGATTATTTTTCATGATATGGTCATGTCTATTTGATTTCACATAAGTTCGAGACACTAGAGTGCTTTAGACGATACATGAATGAAGTAGAGAATCAAATAGACAACAGAATTAAGGCATTACGTACTAATCGGGGTCATGAATACCTTTCAGATTAATTCAAACAACTCTATGAAGAAAAAAGGATTATTAGGCAACTAACGATCCCTAGCACACCTCAACAGAATAGGGTTACCAAAAGAAGAAACAGAACTCTTCTATACATAGTTAGGTCTGTGATGGCTCAGGTAAACCTTCCAATTTCACATTGGAGTAATGCTTTATTGACGGCAACCTTCATACTTAACCGTGTTCCCTCAAAATCAGTCGCTTCCACGCCCTATAAGTTATGGACTAAATGTCAGCCAGATCTAAGCATCCTTAAACCTTGGGGCTCGGCAGCATACATCCATGACAATTCTCATAGACATGGGAAACTGGGTCCTAGAGTAAAAAAATGTATTTTTATAAGGTAATCTCAACCCTCAAAAGGATATGTATTAATAAGTGAAATTGAAGATGGAACAGTGACTGAAATAAAATCAAGATATGTTGTATTTATTGAGACAGAGTTTCTCGACAAGGGAGATGTTGACCGCACTGTATCTCTTTATGAGACTCAGGAACAGGATAGTGCCAAACAAATTGATAGACCATAATCGTCTAGGTATGTCAATCTAAGTATGAGCCAAGAACGGTCAACACAAAGACCAATAAATGAGAAAAGATAAGCAAGTTGCTCCTACCAGAAAGAGTAACAGGGAAAGTGTTTCAAAGAGATGCTTCCAAATAGAAGGTGAAGCACTCTTAGTTACTCCAGAAGGGGATGATGAACCCCGCACTGTTTATAAGGCCTTAGCAGGTCCTGCAAAGGAGGAATGGAAGAAAGCAATGAAAGAGGAAATGGACTCAATGATGAAAAACCAAGTTTGGGAATTGGTTGATCTGCCAAAAGGGCGTAAAGCCATTAGGAACAAGTGGGTTCTCAAAATCAAGAGAAAGGTGGACAGATCAATTGACAAATTCAAAGCTCGATTGGTTGCGAAGGGATATATACAACAAGAAGATATAGATTATGAGGATACTTTTTCACCCGTTGTGCGCTTCAATTCAACAAGATTTATTCTGGCAATAGTAAAAGTTTAAACTTAGAATTACATTAGATGGATGTAAAAACTATATTTCTGAATGGTGATATGGATGAAGAAATCTATATGGAACAACCAATAGGTTTCATTGAAAAAGGGTTTGAACACAAGAAGTGTAAACTCAAAAGATCTATCTATAAATTAAAACAGTCATCCAGACAGTGGTACTTGAGATTTCACAAGGCAATTACTACATATAACATCCAAATGATAGAGGAAGACCACTGTGTCTATGTTAAGTGGTTTGAGGGTAACTTTGTGATATTATCTTTATACATAGACGATATACTCTTAGCCAAAAATAGTCTTGGCTTGGTTATAGCTATTAAAAAAAGGCTTTCATCAAATTTCGAGGTGAAAGACATGGGTGAAGTAGAATATATACTTAGAGTCAAGATTCGAAAGAATCGTTGTTGGAAATCATGCCCTAGGGGCCAATCATTGTCTTATGAACATTATTGATTTATGAATTTATTAATTGGGTTATCATATTATTTGCATGTTTACTGTGATGACCATCCTTGGATAATTCATGATCTTATCCTAAATGTCCCTGGTCGGTCATCTATGCGGGAGTAAAGATGAAATAAGACCAGTATGACTTTGAAGATGTATAGAGATATCAATCAAAGTCATAGGCACATGTAAGAGTACAAGGTGTTGGACCGACCCGCTATGAGAGAGCTACATGGGTTATGTCATAAGCTTCTCTCATATACAAACCATGCCACTATGCCCTTTGACCTGAGATCATCATGGATTCCTACATGACAAACGCTCAGCTTTGACCTAGTCAAAAGTCACTTTTGACCGAGTGATCATAAAGACTATGTTCGGGCTTACTGGTTTTTCATGCGGAGGAATATGAATGGTCAAGATGGAATTAGTCCCTCACATTCATAGAGAGATATTACTGGGGCCCTCGATGAGTGAGTCTGAGAAATGTATGGCCATACTGTAATGGAAAGGTAGTTCCATTTCTATAGTCAGACTACTCAGGGATCGAGAAAGTAACGGTCAGGAATAGGAGGATGACATTATCCATGCCTCATCCATGACCAAAATATCGCGTGACAGAAGGGACATGATATGGTTGTATAAAAGGTTACATCGTTTATCGATCCTCATATGATTTGGGTAGTCGTTATGTTTTGCTAGAGACCGCTTGTGACTTGTGGGCCAGTATAGCAAATGGCCCACTGCCAACTTCATATGGGCCTACAGGGTCACACACAAAATAGCCCAACACGAGCTATGATGTCCAGATTCATTGAATCTAAGATATGTCCAGATTCAATGAATGATCCAGGGTGGATGTATATATTTATTTATATTTATATTCGTATATATATAAATTCGTATATATACATTATATATAAGAGATATATGAGATTTAATTTATTAAATCTCTATCACATTTGAATTTCAAATTCAAATTGATAGGATATCTCATATAAGAGATATTTATAAGATTTAATTTATAAGGATAAATTAAATCTCTATCACGTTTGAATTTGAAATTCAAATTGATAGGATATCTCATATAAGAGATATTTATAAGATTTAATTTATAAGGATAAATTAAATCCCTATCACGTTTGAATTTGAAATTCAAATTGATATGATATCTCAAATTTGATTTATGAGAATAAATCAAATATAGTTCAGTCTTATCTTTATTTTAAGTTAAATAAATAGGTGAATTAAATCTGTGGGACGAATTTAATATAAATATTATTTATTTAATTAGTTTCTTATAAAATTATACAATATATGATATTGTATTAATTTCAGAACTAATATAAGATTAACTCCAAAATCCAATTAGGTAGAGAAAAATGAATAGCATCCTATATATCTGATTTCAGGAGCTACGTTTTGAATACATATAGAACATAGAAAGGCCGAAGGGGAATCAGCAAAAGGTTTACAGATAAGAAACTGACGAAATAGAGACGGAGAGGACGAATTCTTGAGAAAGCCCTGGAGGGACAAGAGACGCTAGCACGTCGTTCGTGGTTGGAACGCTATTCGCGTGGATACCAGTAGAGGAAGCCGACCTGAGTCGTCAACTTCTTGCGATCAGAAAGGGGGCACGAGCCGAGGAGAGAAGCTGTGAACGTCATGACCAGAAGCTGTGGAAGTCGCTGAGGAACACTGAGGGTAATGCTTCTTCCCACTTGACTTAAACACATACGGTAGATCCTGACAAGGAATGAAAAAAAATTTAAGTTAATTTCCGCTGCGTGTCTTTCAATTCCTTACAATAATTCCAAGAGAATCCTCACTCTTTCACAAGATAATTACATCAAGAAGATACTTAAGCGATTCAATATGAGTGAATGCAAACCCATGGATATCCTTGTGGCCACTGGAGTGGCCTTGAGTTCTGACATGTGTCCCAAAACTAAATTAGATAAAAAGCAAATGGAAAGAGTTCCATATGCTAGTACCGTTAGTAGCCTGATATATACAATGATGTGTACAAGACCAGATATTTGTTATGCCGTAGGGATGGTTAGCAGATTCCAGTCCAACCCTAGTGAGAAACACTAGAAAGCAGTGAAAAGGATCTTAAGATACTTAAAGGGCACAACTGACTATGCATTGTGTTATCAAGGAAGCGATCTGCACCTAATCGGATATTCTGATGCTGATATAGGCTGTGATGAAGAAGAACGAAGATCGACTTCAGGATACACCTTCTTGCTTAACAACGGCGCCATATATTAGAGTAGCAAGAAGTAGACATGCATTGCTTTACACTCTATGGAAGCTAAGTTTAAGGCATGCACTGCAGTAGCGCAAGAGGCTGTTTGGCTGAAGAGATTTATCGAGCACCTAGAATTTGAGAATGAGAGTACTAATCCGGTGTTACACTGTGACAATACTGCAGCTATAGCCTACACTAAAAACCCGAAGTATCATAGCAATACCAAACACATTGATATAAAGTATAACTTTGTGAGGGATTATATAGCATAAAAAATTGTAACTGTATAATATATTTCAACCAAATATATGGTTGCAGATCCCCTGACCAAGCCAATAGGCAAAGAAACATTCGAGAAACATGTAAAAGCCATTGGCATGTTAAAAATATAAAGTTACAGACTGTATGTAATATTTTTGTTTTTATTGATGATATCATATCATTTATTATTACTTATATGTCTGGGTAAAAGTATACAATGTCTAGTATGTCGTATAGGTTGAAAAGGGTAGCTCTCCCACACGAGCAACCGCCTTTGATGCTATAGAAGCGTTCAAAGATGAGACATGTGTTCACCAATAAAGCAGCAAAAGTGCTGATATTGTAGAGAATAAACACAATAAATGTCGCCTTGGCTTAAAAAGTGCAGTAAGTCAAGATGAGACCCATGAGTAAGGGTATGGATCGAACAATGGATACCCACATCCATAAAACCTGTTGCTAGATAACAAATTCTTCAAAATTGACGTTATATTATGTGAATAGAATTGAAGAGCTTGGGTTTAGATACTATGAGTGTCTAGACTTAAGTCTATACGGTGTGATTGATAGAATCAAAATGACGTACACTCTTTAAGGATAAGAGAAACACCGTAACATGTGATTCATACCACATGTGCTAAAGTACCACAAATGGAAAGCAAGTAAATCGATCCCTGCTTCATTGTTGTGTGAGTTCCAGAAAGGTATAATCCTTTCATTAATGTCCTTTGACTTTGACAATATTATAGAGGTATGTTTCAACGATTGCTACTTTGGTATATGTCATATGGTCAAATTATATATGAACCAAAGGTACTATGCTAGGAAAGCGATTGATTCATATCAAAACGATATATGGGCGAAAGAAAGATTGCTAGAATATACATATCCATACTAGTGTCTGTGGCCGGTCCCTTTTGATATTATTTTGTTAATTTCATAAGTGTGGATGCTATGCATAAGTGGAGGCTATCTGAGTTATATGCTAACTCAAGAGGGATTAGATTAACCATAAGAAAAGTGTATATGGGTATATCTAGGACATTCAAGGTACTATAACTTATTCTGATCGAGCTGCACTCAAGGGTTGCTTTGTGCTGGTCTCTGAAAAGGGATTTCTAGTATAAACGCTTGAAAGGAGATGTCATGCCTATGCGGTCATGGAAAAGCACCTAGTATGAAAGAAGGAAGAGCATGAGATTGGACTCATGATATCTAATCCACCAAATTTGAGTGGGAGATGTAAAAAAGTGGGATGATCCACCTTTGGTGGATTAGACCCAAACCCAATAGGCATTGGGATAACAAAGGGAATGGAGGGAACAATTTTTCTCCTTAGTTTTCAAAAGGAGAAAAATGTGGGAGTGGAAAGTTACAAGTATCCCACCCCCTTACCACATACAGGCACGCACAGAAGAAGCAAGGAAAGGTGTTCAGTCTGTTTGTGTGTGTGGTTTTTGTTCTGTAGAAGTGTGCTCTTCATTTTTGCTTTTTCTCTGTTCACTGAAACTTTTCCTTGGTGCATTTGCTGTGAAACGTACCAGAGTCCATACAAGGTGCTCCAGTTGCATGTGGGTATCCAAGTGGAAAGAAAACCATCTCAAGTATATCAGAAATCCTTCTTGGTCATTTCAATCTGAACGTCAAAATTTTAGACTGAGTCCTCATACTTCTCTAGCATTTGCAAATTTTAGAGTCTTAATTTGGGATTCACCAGTTTTTAGAGTATTTTTCAGGATTTTCTCTAAAAACATATAAAAATAATGTAATGTATAATTAATAATAATTAAAAATACTAAAGGAGGCGGATGCTTCGTAAAAGAGCATGAAGAGTAGAAGTGTCGAAAAATAAAGGAAAGGAAATATTGACAAACTAGCCTTCAGAGAGAAAAATATGAAGCAAAGGAGAAATAAGACAATAAATCCAATTGCTTATAATCAAAATATTAACATACTAGCTAAATAAATTATACTTGCAAGTTGCAAAAACGTTTTTCAATCAACTATATTTATACAATACACAATACTAAATTGAACACAAAAAAGATTAAAAAAATATACTTCAAAATAACATAAACGTACAAAAAAACCTAAAAAAAAGGGATCATGATGCCAAATGAAAGTGAAAACAGTAAAAGAGGAAGGTGAAGGAGGAAGATCCAAGAATATAAATTATAATCAAATATAATATAATCAATTATACCTGTGATTTTGAAACATTAAAATATTGCAATTTGCAAACAAAATTGAACAGAGGGAATGCAAATCACCTACCTACCTTTTTTACTAACCATGATTTGCATAAAATTATAATCAAAATAAAATAATGCTCAAGTCCTTAATTTAAGACATAATTAAGAAATTAATTTTAATAAAAAATATATGATCTATTTATTATATTTATAATGTTTTCATAAATTATCTTTATCGATATTCTCTCAAAAAATATTAAGAGAGAGAGGGGAGATAGGAAAGAATGATAATTAGGATATTTTAGAAAAAATATACTTTATTAACTAACTTAACTATCTTGTTTAATCTAATCAAATTAGTTAAATATAACGTATGTTAAGGATTAGAGGAGTAATTATATTTAATAACAATAGTATAATTAAAAATTAATCCAAATAACTGAAAGAACTTAAATACCTCACGTATTTTCCTCTTCACAAAGCACAAAAAGAAATAACTAAATATTCATAATTATATGGTTTCAAACTTTCAACCAAGTGAGGAAAAATAAGGAAGAAGACAAAATAAATTCAATTAAAGCTAAATAATACACAATAACAAATTCAAGACGAAAGAATACGCAAAATACTACTAAACTAGCCAATAAATAAAACAATTATCCATAACAATATAACAAATAATATTAACCTAAATAAATACAAACTAAATACAATACTGCCCTCTCATGAACTACCGTTTTCAAAATAACCAAAATATTGATTTATTCATTAAAATTAATAATTAAACTCAATGTTATAGTTTAATCATATTTTGAGAGAAAATATATTAAAATTAATAAGGTAGAACGTTAAAATTAATGAACCATCTTTTAAAACACATAAAAAATTATTTTCTATATATATACTTGAGATAACATATTTCTGAAATTTGGAAATTAAAAAATAATAGTTCTTATATAATATTATAAAAGAATAAAAAAATTATACTTGTCAACTTAAAATTAGTCTCCCTCACCTCTAAACCAAACAAGAAACATCTCCTTCCCTCCTTTCCCTTCCAACCAAATAAAACATATAACCTCCTACCTCTCAATTGAACCAAAAAAAGCCTAGAATGGTTTAAAAGGGGTGATTTTGTAGCATCATACTTCTATATCCTACTTAATTCTTACTATATAATATTCCTATTTAGTTATTTGGATTAAGTAAGAGGCAGTTTTAATAAAAAAAAAAGCAATAAAAATTCATTACAATCTATTTGTTTGCGACTCACAAAAATTAATTAAAAGTTGCATTTTGGTTGGTATAATTAATTTGATTGACCCATTTTATTATAAACGGATGATTGAGATGATGGCATAAGAGCAGGATATTTTGTAACAATAAAAAACATATACAATTCTTTATGATCCTACAAATCAAAATATACCAAGTATCTCTCCATCGGTTAGCTAAGAAGGTAGAAATTGACGAAGGAAACTAGATTTTTGTATCGTAATTCTCGTGCTCTCTTTATGAAATAATGGATATCAGTTTACACTTGATAAAAATTAACTCTTTATTTTAATATAATCATTTTGCTTTTCCCAAAAAATTAAGTACATAAAGTTTTTCAATAGCATCACAAAATTAGTTAGATATCTGCAAATAAATACATAGTTCCATAACTAAACTATATACTTTTTTTGTTTAAATTTGAAAATCATACAACAAACTTGAGAGACAATATGTGAAAGAAAACTTACATCTAAGCCTAATTTTTTCTTTTTGGGGAATCCAATAATTATGTCGTACTTCACTATGTAAAATACCCACTTGGAACACTTTAACATAGGAGAAACTTGAGAAAACACCTAAAACTAAACATCTAAGAATTGGTGAAAAAATATCCAAGTTTAGAGGCTTCGCACAATCACAAGCAAGACTGCAGTTCTATAGCAACATCGTTAGCGGAGGCCTGGAGGGACCAGTTTGGTTGCTGCAACCAGAAAATGAATGTTTATAGGAATGAGAAAATTTCCATGTAGCCAAGGCATAATTCATGATATTAGCAAGAGAAAGGGAAAATCCCAGAATAGTATTGATATCAAATATAAAATATATATCCAACCACTGCATTGTTCAAAATAAAGCTTATGTATCAAACTCATCATAAAGAAAAAATACATAACAAAAACAAAAACAAAAACATGCCAATCGCCTTATAGCCTAGAAAGTTTCCTTGTAAATGAGAGGTTGTAAGTTTGAAAAAAAAAATATAACTTCACGTGTTACTAAACCTCAAGATTTTAAAGGGTTGTTTGGAGGGGTGGGGAGGGAAAATTTTTTTGCATTTGATTTTAAAAAATTGGAATTTTAATAAAGAAAATATGTAAAACAAAAGAGGAAGAGAAATTAGTTAGAAACTTGTAACCCCACTCCTCTAGTTTTTTAAATCCAACTCCCAAAAATATTCCCTCCCCTCCCCACTAAATCTCTCGTACCAATACAAAGGATCATGTTTTTGTCGGATAGGTTCATAAGACTGACGTTGGACATAAATATTTTTAAAAGCAAAATAAGCTTAACCTATCAGTAATTATTTGCTCAACCTAGCAGTCCAAGAATCAAGTGGTAATAAAAAGAAATGATACTTTTCCAGTAGTAAAAAAATACTCCACAAGAAGGTTGCTACAAAAATCTGAATTCAACAGAGATCCTGTACACTCTGATCTTCCAAAAAAGTCAATCGAGAAATCACAAAGCTTGAATAACATCTAAACAACTCCTGATATGTTACAGTGGCATAGCCATATTGAATTTTTTGGAGCCTTGGCAACCCATATAAACAAATTACTCAAATTTCTAGTAGATTAGCAATGCTACGGGCCAAGGGAGGGGGGGTTGGTGGGGGGTGGGGGGAGAGAGAGAGAGAGAGACGGTAATGCTATGAGAAGCCAAAGTGAAGTGAAGTTGAGGGGAGGGGAACTTGCCTGTGCATACAAATGCTCATCAAACAAAGTTACAGCACCAGACTCTGATGTGGAAGCCCATCCATGGTGGTTATTGTCATATCCAGGTCGAGGGGCTTCGAAGCTTCCATTAATGTGATAATCTAAGTGGTTTTCATGTGGGTTCATCTCCACAGCTGGTTGGAACTTTGTGTCATTCAGTAAATTGTAATTGTATGGTAGTCCATATTGAAACTGACCGCTCAACTCTAGTCTCACAGGAGCATTACTGGTCAATTCACTGATGACACCATTTTCTCGCCCAGAACTTGATATTTCTGTTTTTGTACTTGAGCCAAGATAACTAGCATAACTCCCAAAAGAAAAGCTTGCAGAACACTTGAGTTCTCTGAAGTACAGAAAAATCAAATTTGGTATGTTGAGTTACAAATGTTTAACCAAATTATCTATAATGGACTACCTATAAGTTGACTAATGAAATCTTATGCAGAGATATAATCACGTTGAATTCTCTGCTATAGAACTTTATGTTGTAAGAGAGATTGACAAAAAGAAATGGGAGTATTTGAGGTCCAATTCATTTATTCACTCGCACTCATTTCAATTTCTTCTTTCCATCACTTTCTTACAACACCATATACAGTAATTTATTGAGGGGGAATTAAAACGAGATCCCAAGCAAATGACTTAATTATCAAAAGTCCCAATGACAACAAAGGAGTTAACAATGACAAATTTTAGTATAAGAATTGACAAGTTTATGATGTTTGGGACTTTTTGGTAATTAAATCCCCATCTTAGGACCTCATAGTAATACCTCAATTATTTATTGTAGAGGATTTGAACTTGGAAGGAATATGCTTATGAAAATTTTCCTCACAAAACAATGTTTGGATTTCGTTCTAAGTTCTAATGTAACCGTAGACATTTACAATACGTTAGTATGTGGTCATTCTTTTCACATTATTCTTGTGATAAAAGATTCCTAACAATAACTTATGATGTAAATAGGTTAAGCTAACTCAATGAACATTACTGAAGAACAAGGTTTAAACCATTGGATAGATTCACATCAAGAAAAGCACTCACTCGTGAAGAAGCAAGTCTGAGTCTTCAGGTAAAACTATATGTTGACCGTCATTACTAGTAATCCATGAAAGTGACTGACGATGTTGATCAGTACTCATTCTGCAGGGGACCTGCATCTCATTAAACTGGAAGATAAATGCTAGTTAAACAATTTAATGAAACCAGTCTTTAAAAAACATATTAAATTCCAGTTAAAACAATTCTTACCTGGTTAGTGCATTCCAACTTCGCAAGTCGATGCTTTTGTATAGTTTCCTGCGAAGTGGAATATCTTCCAGGCATTAATCTCTACATGCACTGGATGCAAGGATTGAAGATACAGTTTGTTTTCTTCAAAAATTGGTTACATACAAAACATATCATCATTAAGGTAACATCTACATTCACGTTGCTTCCTTTTCTTCTAGGTTAGCTATTGCCCATTTGGCTTCTGATCATTCTTTTATCTAATTTCAAATCCTTTCAAGCAATGTCAGGCAAGATTATTCAATTGCTAGACAACCGTATTTTTGTTTTAAGGGGGAAAATTATACTTGCAATGCATGGAATAAAATTCATAACAAGATTATATTATCACCTAACTTCAGAAGTTAGATGCTGAAATGAATTGTAAAAGTATCCTGAGCAGAGAAATTAAGGCATACCTTATGCATTCGAATGTGATTGAGTGACTCCCTGATTGAATTTTCCATTTGTAACAATTTGTCAACATTGTTTATTTTGTCAGGCTCAATCCAACAGCTGCAGAATACAATATAAGATTAGTAAGTATGGCTTGAAGCAAAAATATAGGTTTATTCAAATATTTCTAAGAAAACAAATATTGGGACAAAATGAATACCTACCTTAATCTTTTAAGTATTTCAGAAATTTGAGTTTGTAATGACCTGGATTGATTCCTTAGGTCCTGCATAGAGCAAGTTAACGGAAGATATAACATGAACTCAAGAAAGAAAGTAACAAGATAATTTAACTACATGCATACCTCTGTAGTTTGACTGCTGTAAAAAATGAAAAAAAACACAGAGAGAACAAAAATCAGTATCTCAACAAAATGACATGAATATTAAAATCTATCAAAATTAGAATTGCTAATTAGCACCATGTAGCATACCTTGTACCCAGAAATTCTTGTATATTGACATCATGGTCTAACTTCCGAAATGTTTTTTTCAGTGCCTAAAGTTTCAAACATTCAATCTGTTAATAAAATAACTACCAGTTATTCCAAAATAAAGAAAAGAAGGGTAGATTTTCTGACTAGAGACTTAGATGTAAGAACTGACATACTTCCAGACTCTCCAACTGCCTGTTCCAATCCATAGAAAAGCATTTTATTAAATTATTGTCTTATTTTGACAACAATGACGATAGTTTGTCATATTTGAAAGTATTTAACCGTACCTTTTTGCCCTTTCCTGTGGAGTTAATTGTGCAAACTTGGCAATAACTTCCTCTATGTTACTGCATTCACCCTCCATAGAGGGAGAAAATAATTAGGCAAAGAATCTTTATCTTTTAAACAAGCAATCTACAATTAATAGCTTGAACATGTATGAAAGACCACACAGATAAGTAAATGCTTCAACAAAGATGTAACAGTATTTAGCTTTACTGAAAAGACAAAAGAAACATTATTTTCTGTGACCTTGAAATTTCATGCTGCCATATGTTTGGCCGACATTTTTTTTAAGCATTACATCATTGATTTTGAGGACTCTCAGCTTGAAAAATAGGCCAGTGCATATGTCCTGAACAAATAATTACTGTAACTGATCCTATGGTTTTAACTTTAATCAAAATAAGTACCTGCGTCTTCCTCTGCACAATGAGGGCTTGCCAGATGGTGAGAACATGAGCAGAATAATATCTATATCGCACAATATTGATAACTCAGTAGCCTTCTTTATAATTCCATTCTTTCTTTTAGCAAAAGTCGCGTGGCGACCATTGGTATTCTCCAGCCTCTTAATCTTTAGCTTTACCCTGCCCATCCTGCAAATTACAATCACAAGTCCCTAAAAGCACCCCATGATTCAACAAATAGAGCCTGCCACATCAATACAACATAACAAAAGGAAGATATAAACAAGCAGTAAGAGACCCTGCCTACCAAAAACAACAAAGCAATTGACAAGCAGATTAAATAAATAGAGCTTGAAGCTTAACCAGAATATGGGGCGATTGAAATAAAACTATTCATGAGAAACTAGAATTGTTCGATCAAAGAGAAAATTATCAACAATGGTTTAGTGTCAAAAATTATTCAATCAACTTATATGTACTTATCAAAATAATAGTAAGATTTATCAAAATAATTATTTTTAAATAAAAATATAGTTTTCCCTATTAATCAATAAAGAATTTATAACAAATCACACTCGAATGAAGTTTAGCTACTCAAACACATAGAGATTATATATTTATTTCTGATCAAATTATAACATTTACTATTATTTTAAAACAGGGAGATGGAAAATGGATTATCAACACCAAGAGCTTTCACAGTGAAACAAAAAAGCAAGCACATAGCGAGCATAAACAAGCAACCAGAGAAAACCAACCTCCCAAAACTGACAAGTAATTGAACATTTCACATAACAGAACCTGAAGAAGATTAAGAGAGAAAACATTTGCGAGATTCATAAATCATACCCTTTAATGAAATGATCAATAAAGGTAGAATGTAGGTTGAGGATGGATGACAGGGGGTGATTGTGCGAGAGAGGAACAACAAAGAGATCTAACAATTGAAATGGAAAATGAACTTACACAGAAGATGAAGTCCGAATTTGTAAGTATAAAGGCGAGAACCCAGAGCAGAAAACATAGTGTAGAGGGAGAGAAAGGAGGGGTAAGATTATATATAGGTTGGCTAGCGACGATGGGGTGAGCGGGAAAATCGGTGATGGAAGGAAGCGGGAGAATCGGGAAACAATGAAGCGTCAGATATTCCAAAACCAATCAACAAAGAAACGAACCATTTCATTTGTGCCATTTGAACCCTTACGAACCATACACACTACGCTTACATCGTCGTCATCTGCAACGCAATGACCATCGCTTTCTTAATTTCCTGCACCTTTGCCTAGGCTTTCTTCTTTTACTTGAAAAAAACGAGTAAAAAACATTCCTATGAGAAAATGACATTTAGAAATTAGCAAATTAATTAGGTTTAAACAATATCTTTTAAATGTTATTTTAATTTATTATCTATTAATATATAAAGATATAATACTCTTATTTATTTATAAATTATTATATATTCAATAAAAAATTAAAAAACATCCTAATTAAATTCCTACGACCAAAATATTAAAATTCATATTAGGCCTACACTTTTAGTAAATTCTTAATTAGTTTCTATTAAAAAAAAATTAAATCTTATAAATTTACCTCATGCTCTTAAATGTTCACTAACCCATTTTCCTCTCTTCAATCAAGAATCTTCTTTCTCCTATATTAGGAAAGAATAAAAATTTGAGACCTTCAGTTGAATATGATCCTCTTCCATTTCATCCCAAACTAAGATTCAACACAAAACAGTAAATTGCATCATCCTTTGACAATTTATATTTCTCCTTCAGTACCTTGAATTATGATGTAAACATGTATGAAGCTCATAGGTGCACTTGAGATAAAATTCCCCGTTGCTGACTTGAAACATACTCCCTGATTCTAGTTCTTGGGTTGTTATTAATTACGAGGGGGAATTTATTCTTATTTTCTCACTGCTAATGACTTCTTACACTATCATAATTCAACTTGTGGTTTTGTTGAATCTTAGTTTGGGATGACTTGTGAGAGGATGATGTTGAGTTTCTTTAAGTGTCTAAAGTGGTAGATGTTAAAAGATTGGAGAGAGAGTGAAAAGGATGGGGAGAAAGCGGATTCTTGATTGAAGGGTGAAGATAGACGGAATTGGCCAGTTAACATCTAAAGGCATTGAGGTAAATTTATAAGATTCAAAATTAGAAATTTTGTAGAAGTATAGGCCTAACTATGGATTTTGGCATTTCAAAGGGATTTAATTGAAATATTTCTAAAATTAAATTTGTGTCTACACCTTATTCACCATGTTTTTTAGTACAATAACTTTTAGAAAAGGGTTGGGAACACTCACTATCTAAGAGTAGGACAAAATCTCTCTTCTTTCTAGGAGATACCAATATCAGATAGTGCAAATTGTCTATTACCCATAGGCGTAAACTTAAGTAACGAGGAGCTAGTATGCATTAAGAGGCATCACTGAAACCATAATAAAGTCTTATTCACTATTTTTGGTCATCTGTTGATAATTCAAATAAAAAAGCCCAATAGATATGGGCCTTTATTTGAAGCCTATCCCAAATATTGGATAACTCATAATTTTGGGCTCATACCACCTATTTGGGGTCTTTTTATTTATTTTCAAAACAATTTTATAAAATTATTTTTAAAAATAAGTTTTGAAAAAAAATATTTTTTTGAATAATTATTCTAATAAATTGTTTGAAAAAATACATAAAAACTTGTTTCCAACAATTATTATTTTTAAAATTAAGAAAATGTGATAAATACAATGATTCGATCCGCGTACTTAATATAATTGATATTGACATAATTTTTTTATATTAATATCTTATTATATTGATAAACTAATTTAAGATAATCTATCACAACTTATACCATGTGGTGGGTAGTGGCCAGCTAACAATGACGTAGCGACAACTGACATTGATAGCGAGGTAGCGACGATTAAAGATAACATGTGGTGGTTATCATGCAGCAATGATAGCCATGAATGACAAGGACACTTGGTGGTTTAACACTTAACCAATCAACCTGTTTACTTAATACTCAAATCTATTAAACATCACTTAGGCTTTAGATGAAAGGAATTGGAAGATACGCAGCGGAAATTAATTTAAAATTTTTTCCCCATTTCTTGCCAGGATCTACCGTATGTGTTTAAGTCAAGTGAAAAGAAGCATTACCCTTGGTGTTCCTCAGCGACTTCCACAGCTTCTCTCCACGACTGGTGATCTCTTTCTGATCTCAAGAAGATGTCTACAGCTTCTCTCCACGGCTCGTCCTCTCTTTCTGATCGTAAGAAGTCGACGCCTCAGGTAAGCTTCCTCTACTGGTATCCACACAAACAGCGTTCCAACCACGAACGACGTGCTAGCGTCTCCTGTCCCTCCAAGGCTCTCTCAAGAATTCGTCCTCTCCGTCTCTACTTCAGCAGTTTCTTATCTGCAAACCTTTTGCAGATTCCGTTCGGCCTTTTGTGTTGTGTGTTGTGTGTTGTGTGCCAAAAAATGTAGCCCCTAAAATCAGATATATAGGATGCTCTGCGTTTTCCTCAACCGAATTGGATCTTGGAATTAATCTATATTAATTCTAAAATTAATACAATATCACATATTGTATAATTTGATAAGAAACTAATTAAATAAATAATATTTATATTAAATCCGTCCCACAGATTTAATTCACCTATTTATTTAATTTAAAAAAAGATAAAATTGGACTATATTTGATTTATTCTCATAAATAAAATTTGAGATATCCTATCAATTTGAATTTCAAATTCAAACGTGATAGAGATTTAATTTATCCTTATAAATTAAATCTTATAAATATCTCTTATATGAGATATCCTATCAATTTGAATTTCAAATTCAAACATGTAGAAATTTAATTTATCCTTATAAATTAAATCTTGTAAATATCTCTTATATGAGATATCCTATCAATTTGAATTTCAAATTCAAACGTGATAGAGATTTAATTTATCCTTATAAATTAAATCCTATATATCCCTTATATAATATATATATATATGAATTTATATATATACGAATATAAATATAAATAAATATATACATCAACCCTGGATCATTCATTGAATTAGACACGTCTTAGATTCAATGAATCTGGACATCATAGCTTGTGTTGGGCTATTTTATGTGCGACCCTGTAGGCCCATATGAAGTTGGCAGTGGGCCATTTGTTATACTGGCCCACAAGTCGCAAGCGGTCTCTAGCAAGACATAACGACTACCTAAATCATATGAGGATCGATAAACGATGTAACCTTTTATACAACCATATCATGTCCCTTCTGTCACGCGATATTTTAATCATGGATGAGGCATGGATAATGTCATCCTCCTATTCCTAACTGTTACTTTTTCGATCCTTGAGTAGTCTAACTATAGAAATAGAACTACCTTTCTATTACAGTATAGCCATACATTTATCAGACTCACTCATCGAGAGGCCCAGTAATATCTCTCTACGAATGTGAGGGACAAATTCCATCTTGACCATTCACATTCCTCCGCATGAAAAACCACTAAGCCCGAACATAGTCTTTATGATCACTCGGTCAAAAGTGACTTTTGACCAGGTCAAAGCTGAGCGTTTGTCATGTAGGAATCCATGATGATCTCAGGTCAAAGGGCATAGTGACATGGTTTGTATATGAGAGAAGCTTATGACGTAACCCATGCAACTCTCTCATAGCGGGTCAGTCCAACACCTTGTACTCTTACATGTGCCTATGACTTTGATTTATATCTCTATACATCTTCAAAGTCATACTGGTCTTATTTCATCTCTACTCCCGCACAGATGACCAACCAGGGACATTTAGGATAAGATCATGAATTATCCAAGGATGGTCATCACAGTAAACATGCAAATAATATGATAACACAATTGATAAACTCATAAATCAATAATATTTATAAGACAATGATTGGCCCCTAGGGCACATTTTCCAACATTAGAGACTCTCAAGTACAAAACTCAAATACGTTTAATATAATAAAAGATTAACTTAAAGGTTTAGCTTCAAGTAAATATTTATCAATGGAATTGTAAGGCGATGCTGTATTTATGAGGGAGTCAAACATATCTTTTATATATATTGATAAAGGGACAAGGAAGACCAAGTCAATTAAGTCAAAAGTGAGTAAGAAAGATAGCCTAGGTTTAAGTTTTCATATTTTTAAATATATGTTGTTAGGTCTTTCATCATGCTCAGCCAGATCCTCTACCAACCCACTCACGCTAAGCCCATAATGGCCTGACTTCCCCTATGTAGGATGAGGAAGGCATCATACAAGGCAAGCCTGAGGATCTCAGGGATTCGTTGGCCTTAATGACCCCGAGATCCATATTGCGGATCACGTGGGCAAGCTACAATGCACCAAACATCACATACTTAGATTTACGCCTAAGGGTAATACACAGCTCGCCCTGCCTGATATTGGTATCACCTAGGAGGAAGGGAGACTTCGCCCTACCCTTAGATCATGGGTGAGCCCAACCCCTTTCTAAAAATTTTTGTACCAAAAAAAAAGAAGAGAAAAAAAGGCCTATTACCTTAGAGGACAGATTGTACACTCAGAATACCTCTTGATTAGTACTATTAAAAGTCTTCTTTCTTTTTCCTAAATTGCATTCTCCATTCATTCTTTATATTTTTTGTATTATTTTGATTATCCGATTATATGCTTTGTTAGTGACTTGATTCGAAGAAAATTGCACCAATAGTTTGGCACCACCCGTGGGGGCCTAACAACAATTCTGACGATCTTTTTCTAATTCTCTAACAAGATTGTGACCATTCCAAATTAAGCAACAATAGGTGTGCTGCAACAACCAGCCACCCAGTCGACCCAGGCATTCGAGTAAGTTGAGCGCCTCAAGGAACAAAATGAAGCCATATTGTAGGAGAACTTGAAATTGCAGAAGGCAAATGAGGGGTCCTATACGCCCTTACATAACACAGATAAGGAGGCTATACCCGATAACATAGTGTGAAACATCCTTACTTTTATCTCTAAGGGTATTCTTTCAAAAGCAATTATATGCACAAAGCTTTACTTAGGCCAAAAACTTAAAATTTTGCAAACTGCCATTGGGTATTGTTCATCTGTATTTTTCTAGATTTAGTAGTCCAACTTTAAAAAATTATAACTAATTCTATAAACTCGTATAGAGATGCTTCAAATTTTTACTTGAAAATATTTCAATACTTTGTAAGGACAAATGTCAAACTAGACATATACTTGACCAATTCATACAATTTATTTAATGAACGTTACTGTTCATTTGATCAATTCTAGAACTTCCAGATTCTCTGCCTCAACTTTAGAAATTAATATCTCATAGTGTACATATTCAATTAAGAAAAATTATCCATGTTTTGAAATATTAGGACATTTACTACATTTCACAAAATATCTTGATCAGATTCAACTATTAACATGGTCAAATCAAGGTTGGAACATCACTGCTCCATAACCTACGAATTTGCCTTAGAAACTCCTTTCTTTAATTCTCTTTAATTATTCTAGCATGTTTGAACCATTATCTTGGCTTCTCATACATTCTTATACTCATATGAACATGCTATAATTATTCTATACAATTTCATTATATAATTTGTCATATTACATAACATTTACATAATTGGAGAATCACGCATTTCATGCTAGAACATGTGTTTCTCTACTTTTCTTCTTCCATTCATTAGTTATTCTTCATACATAAATCTTTCATGTTGCTTGACCTATATTGGTTGGTTAAGGAAAGGGTGAGATTTGGAAGAATCTCAGTAACAAACATTATCGCATACATGTACAAGATGGATATTAATGCATGATATGTAATTTTACTTAAACTTATGCTAACTAATAACATGCTATCATGCTTTATCCTTTGTATAAAATGCACGGCCATAGAAATTGTATTATAAACAACATTTCCAACAACAATTATTATGTCACAACATAATTCAATCAACTTATACATATCAACGCATAAGTATACAGCATCAAGCACATAAAGGGGTAAGTCAACTACCTGTACATAAAATTTCCCTTGTTGTTGAACTTGTTCCCTAAGCTTCCCAACTAATGAGTGCCTCAACCAACCTTATCAAATCTTTCTCTTGGATGTCACAAGGTCCTAAACATAGCCATATTAATCATATAACTCATTAAGACCAAGAACTCACACAATATGGAAGACTAACTCACTTGCACTTAATCTCTTTCTTTTATTTTTATGATTAGTGTTCTAGCTTTCTAAAATTTTTCTCATAGGTTAATCCTACACAATTTTGCATGACAAATCCAAATATGAGTTTGGATCTATTAAACTCATACTTCTTCCCCATGAAATTGTCCTTGGCTAATAGGTTACCATTCTTGGTACCAAAATTCCACTTTTGATTCCATTGCTTCCAACTTTACTTTCTGAACTTGGTTTCACATAATTTTTCATTATAAATCCATTGAAAGTCTTATAATCACCAAAATCACATAAATCCATTGAAAGTCATAGAATCACCAAAATCACATCCTAGGGTATAGAACTAGTCAAGGTTGTGGTACTCCTCTGGACAACAAATTCATGAAATTCAATCAACTACAAGCTAGAACTATTTGAATCATACTCTTTTCTATCCTTTAAACATATATCTATCACCATACTTATCTTTCTCTAAAATTTCAAATTTAAACTAGCAGTATCAACAAGCTTTCAAATCTATTAAATTTTCTACCTAAGCTCAAGAATACAACTACTACAAAATCAATAGCTAGAGTTGTCTTTTATCTTGATTGAAGCTTGATCTTTGCTCTTGCTTTCTCTCTCATCAGTGGCTGCCTCCTCTTTCTCTTTTCTCTCTAAATTTTTCCTTAGTTTCCCCTCTTGTTCCATGCTTTCCATGTCATATCCCAATTTTTAGGCTTAGAAGCCCAGTATATAACCTGAAAAAGGGATGCTACTAGACCCTATTGAGCAGAGGTCTTAATAAATAGAGAAAATGATGTTGATCAGTTTGATGCAACACAAAGTTTTAATATGAGGTCCCAAAAGATTTATATTAATTTCTGAAGAGAAGGAAAATTAATATAGTATTCTCTGTTAATTTTTGAAGAGAAGGAAAATTAATACAATATTCTCTGGACCTCATAATCAGATGAAATATGGCCGTAAATTCCTATAATTAATATAAGAATTTTTGAAACTGACAGAACTCAAAAAGGAGTTTTGTAGAATTTACTACAAAATTTACAGTGGATTAAAAGACCCGATAAATAAGTTTTAGGGGAATTTCTCGGGAATTAAGCCCATGAAGATAGGGGATCATACAGAGGGTCCAGAATGGCACCTTATAGGCCCAATGATATTTTTAGATAAGTATGTGGGTCAGGGCTAATAAAAATTGAGAAAAATGAAGAATTATGAAAATGCCACTAAAGGTATGCCACTGTGTTGTGTCATTGTGTCAGAGTCAGACAAAGGGTGTTATGATCATTTAACTAAGGTTACACAGTTAAGAAAGGGTATTTAGATAGCTGACCAGGGTGAAGAGATACTATGGTAAGGTATAAAAAATATAAGTGTTCGTATAAGTACTAAAGAGGAACTAAGGGCATTTTGGTAATTTACTAGGGATGTTTCTTGGGAACCGAGCCACCAGAGTGCTTAGGCTTGGTTAGAAACCCAAGATGACAATCCAAGGCCCAAAAATGTAGCCCAAGAGGCATTAAAATATTATTTTAGTGATTTTTCAATAAAGTAAAGTGACTCGGTCAAAGATAGAACTGGGTAAGCTAGTCTCATCTGGTATTGATGTTAATAAGGTATTAGAGTGAGATGGAATTATAGACCTTGTATTACTTTGGTAGTTGCTTGAGGAAGCACCACTTTTTTGGAATTGATTTGGCCTATCACCCCCACCTAAAGTTTGGGTAGTCTCTCCAACCAGGGTTGTATGTGTTGGAGTATGGGTCTCTCTTCTGTTATTAATTGTCTCACCCTTAATACATTACTGCCACTTCTTCATACTGTCTGTCACATGTACTAGTAGCATGCATCATTGAATCGCATAATTCAAATCTTGTAACCAAGTCTTGTAAGGTATCCACTGCATGAGCTTGTTTTGTGGAATGCAGCTCTCTTTTAATAAAATTCATCATCTTCTCCATTCTATTTCCTAGGGCTGCTATTTCATCTAAGATCACATTTGAATTACCCGAAGAAGATCTGGGCATTCTCCTTGGATCCCCTGTCTGATGGTCTTCATTGGCCATTTTCTGGAATAACTCCTAACTTACTTGTGGAGTCTTATCTCTCAAGGATCCATTTGCTACAACATTCAAGGAAACCTAATTATGAGGAAGTAGACCATCAAAGAAAATGTCTACTAAATCATCCTTGGTCATATTGTGGTGAGGACATCGAGCCAATAGGTTAAGAAACCTTGTCCAATACTCATGTAAAGATTCTTCATCCTGTTGCAGAATATTAGTGATCTCCTTCTTCATTCGAGTGGTCTTTGAAGCTAGGAAAAACTGTTCAAGATACGTTGACTTCAGTTGATCCCATGTAAGAGTAGAGAAATGAGTTGGCAAATTGTATAGCCACTCCTTAGCCTTCCCTTCCAAGGTAAAATGGAAACACATCCTTAAGACATCATCTAGTGCAGTCATTCGAGGCTTCATTGAAGAACAAATCATATGCATGGTTTGTAAGTGCCTGTGTGGACATTCTCCTGTAAAACCATGAAGTTTAGGTAAGGCTGCAATCAAAGCTCCTTTAATCTCAAAATTTGCTTCTTCAGTATAGAAACCATAAGGATCATAATTCACATGCGAATGATTAATTTCCCTCACACTTCTATTATCTCCTGCATTCATTAGTATTTCATTTTCTCCATGCCCATTTTGATTAATATCAGCCATATTCAATTCAATTTTAGACTCTAAAATACTAGAGGATTAACTATATTTTGCTTCTTCTTCCTTAAATTCCCTAAATTTGCTCTTTAGTTTCCTTAGTCTTCTCTCAATTTCAGGCTCAAAAGGCACTAATGGGTCAGTTCTTTTACGCATGCAATGCAGAAACAATAGAGAATAATCAATGCAATCAGTCAGAGTCAGTCACAGAAGTTACAAAGCAGAAAATTTTCAGCTAGTCATGACTAAAGTGTGTTATAGTCATGACTCAATATCATAGAGAGCAGTAGTCATGACTGAAGGTTTTAAATGTCACGACTGGTTTTCGCAGAGTAGTTAAATTTCACAGGGAAACAATCAGGTCGTGACACAAATTGTGTTTGGTCATGACTTAAAGTCACAAAGAGTAATTGTCGCGACGTGTCGTATCCTTATTTTTAACCTTAATTATACTCAATGGGAAGTCATTTGAACCAATTACATAACCTTTTGCTTTAGAAATATGTATTTTCAAAAGAGTGCTCCTCGGGTACTATTCATGGTTACTGTTCATTTGATAATCTATAACATGTACCTAACTTTAAAAATTCATAATTAAATATAAAAAAATCAAAATAGGGTGGTTCCAATTTCTAATGAAATCTTTTCTATTTAACTTTGATGGAAAAATGTAAAACTGAGGTTCCATTGTCCCAATGAAATCAATTTATTTGTTGAAAAATACTGTTCATTTGGTAAATCTGGAAGTTCCAGTTTCTTTGCCTTAAATTCAAAAATTCATTTCTCTTTGGTTACTTGTCCAAATTAACTGTGTTACCTATGGATTTAAAACTCCAGACGTGTTCTTTAAGACCATAAAATTTCATAGAAAAACTCATTCATTTGCTATATTAAATTAACGTTGGAACGTCACTGCTTCCAGTTGCTCACTTGATCTCAATTCTAGATTTTATGTCCAACTTAGAAAAATCATAGTAAATATAATACTTAACCAATTAAGGTTTTGTTGGTGTCCATTTAAATATCTGTATCTTAGATATTATCATTCCAATTTTGAAGTTCAAAATCATTGGTTAAGTCATCATAAACATCGTCACAAAGCCACATCCTTAGAATACAACCACATGATCATACACTATGCACCTCATCATATCCTTCTATAGTGTCAAGTAACCAATATGACTTATTATACAAGTTCAACCATATATATTTATCCTTTTTACTTGAGATGTTTCAGCACCTATAACATGGTTATGCATATGAAAAGAATGAGATTTCATGGAAATCTCAATAGCAAGTCATACAAACTATAATATCATGCATGCTTAATTAGATGCTTAACATGTTATCATGAGATGTGAGCTACTTCATAATAATACATAAGCAAACTCTAACATGCATATTGTCATGACATTAGTTGCAAGGAGTTGCAGTCATTCATACTTTATCATCAACATGATGGCATAATCTCAAGCTCAACCAAACATCATAACTAACAAGCAAGCATACAATCAAGCAAACATGAAACTATAGTTAGGTATTCTTGCTACCACTTTAGCTATCCTTGACAAAGTCTTCTTGAGATGGTTTCCTTCCCTCAAAAATGTCAAAACCTAGCCATTATAAATTAACATCAAGTTACAACTCAACTTGAAAACAATTTCAAGACTAGGTTTTCACTAACTTCCATTCTTTTTCCATTTTATGTTCTATACTTCCATCTTTCTAAAATAAATTCTCATTGTTCATTTCCACATAAATTTTCATGTAGAATCCAAATATGGAACCAAAATTTCTAAAATCAAAACATACCATTAGCTGCTGTACAGAACTGAAGTGACACCCTTATTTTCCAAAAATTCACATTTTGATTCCATTGCTTCCAATACTTGTTCTCCTAGTTTATACCCTCACAATTTTCCATTTTAAACTCATTGGAAGCATCAAAATCATGAAATTCTAGTATATGAACAGTGTTTTATACAGTAGCAGCCAAGAACACAAAACCTTAACTACATACATACTTGAATTTCCAAGCATATACCACTTGATTATAGCTTGTTTAAGCTTGTCTAAACTATCCATAATATAAAACACATATTCTTATCACATGTGGACAGCACTTCCAGAAGCACTCTCAAGGGAAATATGTCACAAAAACCTCAAAATCAAGAGCTAACTTGCTAGATTAAAGTCCAAGAACAAGGGAGCTAGTTACCTTGCTTGTTGCTCCAAGTTATGTGCTTCTTTCTTACTTCAAATAAAATTTGGCCAGAGGTTCCCTAAGGTACCATGGATGCTGCACAAGGTCTGGTTTGGAGGGGTATTTATAGAAAATTTTGGGTGGAAATGAAAGGCTAAGATTAGTTTGGTTACTATTTGATCTAATGGCCCATATTTCACCTTGAATCAAGCTTGCCCTAGAAGCCTTAGATTTTAGCCATGCATGACATAATTTAGGGCTATGTTTGGCTGGAAAAAGGTATATATACTTATAGGAAAAATTCAAGTCTAGTCCGGTACCGATCGGAGTAGTTTCACAAAAACCAGACTGTTTTATGTTCCTAATTTTTATAATATTCCAGGATATGTATTCTATCATGAAAACTAGTGTCTATTTTTTTACTACTATTGACATTGTTAGACTAAGTATTTATCTACCAACCATCCCTTGAGAAATGACCAAAATGCACTTGTTGCACTTTCTTACACTATATTAACCCTAAGGACAAAATTGTCATTTCATACCTCTTTATACTGTATCAGGGTATATACTGGCTCTAACTAATTATATTCATACTAGCTTGGGAATTTTTAGCCTATATATAATAACCAAAATGCCCTCCATCCATCTCTGGTACAATCTCCCTACACAGGGCATTTTCGTAATTTCACACTTTTTCTAGGTTACTCTAGACTCTGGCTCACTTAACTGTCTCACCACCTTACTGGGCCTCATGGGATGCCATTTAGGCCTTAGTATTGGTCCATTACCTTTATGGCATGAATCCCAAGGAATCTCTCTCTGGCTGTATTTATCGGGTATTTTATTCCACTGTAAATTCCCGTAAAAATTCTACAGGATTCCTTTTCTAACTCTGTCAATTTTATAAATTCTTATATTAAATATAGGAATTTAATGTAAAGTTTGATATGATTATGATGTCTAAAAAATACTGTAATAATTCTTCCTGAATTTAGGAATTCATATCAATTAATTGGGACCTCAAATCGAAATTCTGTGTTACGTTAAACTGATCCAAATAATTTTGTCTATCTATTGGTAAAATTTGGGATTAATATGATTCTGATTATTTTTGGGCATTTTCCGGTTCAACTTTCTCATAATTAAATCGTTGTCCCTGATCTTTTGGTTAATTAATTATATTTAGGTCCTTAAACTCTTGATAATTACACCTTTTGTCCTAACTTTTGTTTCTACTTTTACTTTTGGCCTTCAACCTTTTCTAATTTTTATTTAGGTCCCTGAACTTTCCTTAGTTACTAATCCTTCTATTTTCTTCCTCAATCTGATACAGTTTATTCTAAGAATCTCATGTATATTACATATAAATCGTACATATATATCAGATAAGAAAATTAGGGATATGACGCGATGCAAGTGAGTTTAGGTTGTAACTCACAGTCACAGAGAATGATTTTTTTTTGCAGAAACTCAGAAAAGTGCATAATACAATGCAATTTAAAAACTTCTAAAAACTAAAATGCAAACAAAAATAAGGAAAATGACTCAAGTAGCTAATGAAATTGACAAACAATTACTAGGGAACCAATTACTTGGTTCCCCGACAACGGTACCATTGATGAGGACGGATTGTCGTGGTCCAATCCATTAAAATAAAGTTAATTGCACCCAATATAAGGCCCATTTGGATAAGATTTTGGAAACGGGCTTATTAAAAAAGGGCTTTTAGGCAGCTTTTAGAAAAGGGCTTTTGGAGAAGAGCTTATGAAAAAAAGTGGGTTTGAATAAATAAGTGTTTGGACAGTTATTTCTAGAAGTACTTTTATTATTGGTAATTTACAAAAAAGAGTATGAGTATTAAATGAGGAGAGATAAGATATGAGAAGAGAGAGGAAAGAGGAGATAGGGTGTAAGAAAGAAAGGAGAGAGGGTATAAGAAAAGTAGGGGTAATATAGTAATTGGTTAGTTCATAAGCTCTTTTACTGTTCCATAAGCTACTCTGACCAGCTTATCTGAAACTTTAGTTTTAAATCATGGTTTAGTCCAAAAGCCTATTTGAACAAATATAGCTGTTTGTTTTAAAATTTCTCAAAACCTAGGTTTTGCCCAAACTTAAGTTTAAAACCTAGGTTTGGGCTCTTCCCAAACACACACATAATATAGTATAAGGCACAACCCTATCGTTCTTCTCAAGGAGCTTTTTATTTGAAAGCCTAGCAGATTGGATGTCAAAATCAATGAAAAACCTGAGTAGGGATAAAATAGTTTTTTGGGTTTTAGTGATCGATGCAATAAAAGTAGGGTGCAGAAAAGTAAATATTTTTAGATTTTTGATTAAGATGAAAACTAGTTGGTTTATTTGAGAAATATGTTATGAAAGACTCTTGATGATAAAAGTGTATCTATCCTTGCTCTCACGTTAAAATTAGAGTTTTGAAATCTCTAAGTCTCAAAGAAAACCTTAATCGATCGATTGAGTCCAGAACCCTAATTTTCCTTAAATCCCTTTGATCAAAGCTGATTTAAGAACTATTAGCGAACTATCATAAACTACTTAGCGTGTAAGTTGAATTAGATGATGAAAACACTCCGAATGGCCATCGATCGAAAACCCTAGATTTCATGCAATTGAATTAATTAACAATGATCGTTGATAATAACCTAACTCTCTTAAAATTGAAACTGAAATATTCTATTAAAAAGTAAATGTTCAAATCATTCGAATTCAATTACAAAGTCTAATCTGAGAATGATCAATCGATATTCAAAACTTGCTCATAAAATGAAAACCTAGATCTAGCAGCAATCATAACATAGAAGAAGCAAATTAGAATAGCAAAAACTCCCTGTTTCAGTCTATGAGCTCAAGATATCAGATCTATCACCAAGAAACTAAAGATTTAGCTTCTCATGACTCCTGCTATATTGCAATCGTTGTCCAGATGTGATACCATGAAGAAACAATGAGAAGATTGTAGATTGATGGTGTAGAGATATGGAGAAGTCTATAGAGAGGTGTAGAACAATGGAATATATGGAAAAGGTGATCAAAGAACGCTTGAGTACTGCTTCTTAGCCCAATCAGGTCATAAACTAGCCCCTGTTGATAGCAGCCCTCCTCTCCTTTTATTTTTGCATGACCTAATATTGGAAATTGTGCCCTAGGGGCCAATCATTGTCTTATGAATATTGTTGATTTATGAATTTATTAATTGTGTTATCATATTATTTGCATGTTTACTGTGATGACCATCCTTGGATAACTCATAATCTTATCCTAAATGTCCCTGGTCGGTCATCTATGCGGGAGCAGGGATAAAATAAGACCAGTATGACTTTGAAGATGTATAGAGATATAAATCAAAGTCATAGGCACATGTAAGAGTATAAGGTGTTGGATCGATCCGCTATGAGAGAGCTGTATGGGTTAAGTCATAAGCTTCTCTCATATACAAACCATGTCACTGTGCCCTTTGACCTGAGATCATCATGGATTCCTACATGACAAACGCTCAGCTTTGACCTAGTCATAAGTCACTTTTGACCGAGTGATCATGAAGACTATGTTCGGGCTTAGTGGTTTTCTGTGCGGAGGAATGTGAATGGTCAAGATGGAATTTGTCCCTCACATTCTTAGAGAGATATTATTGGGCCCCTCGATGAGTGAGTCTGAGAAATATATGGCCATACTGTAATGGAAAGGTAGTTCCATTTCTATAGTCAGACTACTCAGGGATCGAGAAAGTAACGGTCAGGAATAGGAGGATGACATTCTCCATGCCTCATCCATGACCAAAATATCGTGTGACAAAAGGGGCATGATATGGTTGTATAAAAGGTTACATCATTCATCGATCCTCATATGATTTGGGTAGTCGTGATGTCTTGCTAGAGACCGCTTGTGACTTGTGAGTCAGTATAGTAAATGGCCCACTGCCAACTTCATATGGGCCTATAGGGTCACACACAAAATAGCCCAACACGAGCTATGATGTCCAGATTCAATGAATGATCCAGGGTGGATGTATATATTTATTTATATTTATATTCATATATATATAAATTCGTATATATATTATATATAAGAGATATTTACAAGATTTAATTTATAAGGATAAATTAAATCTCTATCACATTTGAATTTGAAATTCAAATTGATGATATCTCATATAAGAGATATTTACAAGATTTAATTTATAAGGATAAAATTAAATCTCTATCACGTTTGAATTTGAAATTCAAACTGATATGATATCTCAAATTTGATTTATGAGAATAAGTCAAATGTAATTCTATCTTATCTTTATTTAAATTAAATAAATGGGAGAATTAAATCTGTGGGACGTTTAATACAAACACTATTTATTCAATTAGTTTCTATCAAATTATATAATATATGATATTGTATTAATTTTAGAATTAATATAAGATTAATTCCAAAAATCCAAGTCTATGGTAACACGCATAGCATCCTATTTATGTGATATTTAGGAGCTACAGTTGTGACAGAAAAAAGGGTGAACGTGAATCCGTAAAAGGTTTAAAGATAAGAAACTACCAAAATAGAGACGGAGAGGACGAATTCTTGAGTAAGCCCTGGAGGGACAGGAGGCGCTAGCACGTCGTTCATGTTAGAACGCTGTTCGTGTGGATACCAGTAGAGGAAGCTGACCTGATTCGTCGACTTCTTACGATCGAAAAGAGATAACGAGCCACGGAGAGAAGCTGTGGACATCGCAACCAGAAGCTGAGAAAGTTGTGACTGGATACTGAGGGTAATACTTCTTTCCACTTGACTTAAACACATACGATAGATCCTGGCAGGGAATGAAAAAATTTTTAAGTTAATTTCTGTTGCGTGTCTTCCAATTCCTTACATCTAATTCAAAACACATGGTTTCAGCGACTAAAAGGTGCAGGAGCATGGTTTCACTTTCATTGACTTGTGATTTCTTTCCTGGTCCTTGCTTTCTTCCAAAATACCTGCAATATAACATAAAAGCTCACTGTTAAAGTCCAAATCAGTAAATAATAGAAATATGTGTCACATCCTACTTTTTCTCTATCTGTATAATACTGATAGTAGAAAGAGGTTTGGAAAGAATTGTGATAATAAATAGAAAGGAAAAATAATGATTAGACAGAGGTATATTGATGAGGGACTAAAATAAAAAGTTTAAAGTTCAATAGTGCAAAGTGTAATTTTCAAGAGTTTAAGGGCAAAATGGTAATTTTTGAAAGTTGAGCCAGAAAAGGTTCAAAAATGCCCAGAATCAAATTAGTCCCAAATTTTTCTAGTAAATAGAGAAAATCATTCTGATCCGTTTGACGCAACACGGAATTCTTATGAGAGGTCTCGAAAATTTTATATTAATTTATGAAGAAAAGGGAAATTAATACGGTATCCTTTGGACCTCAGAATCAAGTAAAATTTGGTAGTAAATTCATACAATTAATATATGAATTTATGAAATTGACATAGCTCAAAAAGGAGTTCTGTAGAATTTATTATAGAATTTAAAGGAGTTCATGGAAATTTAAAGAAAAAGGAATAAAGTGAGAATTAGGGTTTGCACATGGTGGGACCCACAAGACCTCACACATAGCGTCTAAGACAAAGGGAAGAGAAGATTTTTATCATGTGACCTTATCTGAAGTTGGCTTGGTGAGTAAGTTTAATGTGAGAGCAATTATGAGCCATTAGATCAAATAGTGCATAAAGTGGTCTTGGCCATTAATTTTTCATGGAATTTTTCTATAAATACCCCACTATTTCTGCTCAAAACCGTGGCATGAGAACCCTTGGGGAACTACTTGCAAAATGAAAACTCAAGACAAGACAAAGAAGATTCAAGGTACCAAAGTTCAAGCAAGCTAGAGATTAAAGGTAAGCAATCTATCCTGGCTTATTTTTCTTTAGTTTGGGAGCTTGAACTTAAGGTTTTCATGGAAGAAAGTTGAGTTCTCCCTAAGGTGTTGTGCTGTCCAAAACCCTTAGATGAAAGGAAAAAGAAGAAATTAAAGTTAGAGATATGTGATTGAAGCTTAAACAAGCTAGTTAAGTGATTGAAGCATAAACAAACTAGTTAAGTAATTGATTGTTGAATCAAGTTGATATTCTTGACTTTGCCATGGTTGAACCATTTTGGTTTGCACTGTTCATGATAAAAGGAGATGGAATTTCAATGATCTAATGCTTCCATTGAATTTATATGATGATTTTGTGTAGGATTGGATAGGTTTTGAACCTTGGAAGTATTGGAATTTCAAGTTGTAGTTTTTGGAGTTCTTCTCTATTACTGTTCACTCGCATGAACAATGATTGAAATTTCATGATTTTGATGCTTCCAATGGTTTTAAAATGAAAAGTTGTGTGGGATAAAGTGGAGAAACAAGTATGAGAAGCATTAGAATCAAAATGAGAATTTTTGAAAGAAAAGAGGGTGTTATGCAATTCTGTACAGAACAATGCATAGGAGCTAGAATTTCATCATTCTAAGGTAATAAATGGATTCAAAAGATGAAATTATGTAGGGTAAAGTCAAGACATCAATTGGTTCAAGGGCCAAGTTAATTAGTGAAGAATAGAGAAAGTTATGTTAGTAAAGAGTTTATCAAGGTTAGTCTTGAATATTGTTGGAGTTCATGGTCCTAATGAATTATGTGATGAATATGAATGTGTTTTGGACCTTGAAACATGCAAGAAGATGTTGGGAAGTGATTGACCAAAAGGCTTCATGGTGGGAAAGCTAGGGAGCAAGTGCAGAAGATCAAGAGAAAATCTTAAGTGCAAGGTATTGGACTTACCTTTTTATGTGCTTGATGTGGTATGCTTATGTGTTGACATGTATATGATATTTGAATGATGTTGTGATATGATAAATAATTTTGAATGTATTGTGAATAACATGTTTTCCATGGCCATGCACTTTTATGCAGAAGTATATAGCTTGATGGCATGTCACTAATAAAAGAAAGTTTAATGAAATTACATATCATACATTAGCATCCATCTTGCATATTTAAGTGGTAATATTTGCTATTAAGATTCATTAGAATCTCACCCTCTCATAACCAACCAATTTAGGTCAAGCATGAAGGAATATGTATGCATGGAGAAGAGCTAAAGAATGAAAGAAAGGAAGTGAAGTAATTGAGATCCTAACATATGCTATAAATTATCCATGTATGTAAATGCCATGTATGGTGTCTATTTATGTGATGAAACTATATGAAATAATTATGGCATATGTACATGATGTATATGAATATATGAGAAGCTTATTTGATGGTTTAGGAATACTAGATTAGTTTATGAACATTTAAGCAAGAAGATGAAATGATAAAAACATAGGTCCTAAAGCAATTTTGTTAAAACTTCAGTTTGACCTAGCAAATAAATTGATTATTTGACAAACTTTTATAAGCATGTAGTACACATCAAGAGCTTTAAATTCATAGGCAACATGTCTCATTTGGATGTGTATATCAAGAGAAATGAATTTCTAAAGTTAAGAGACAGAATTTGGAATTTCCAGAATTTGCCATATGAACAGTAAAAAGTAATGATTTAACTGTATCAATTGGCAAAGTAAATATCCAAATTTATATTTTACCGTAAAGATCTATGAAAGAGATTCAATTAGAAATTTGGATCACCTCCATACTAGTTTTCTACAATTAGTTATGAATTTTTAAAGTTGGCCTGTAAATCTGGAAATCACCAAATGAATAGTACCCGTGAAGTAAATTTTAAAATTTTAATTTTTGGACTAATGTAATACTTCCGCTAATCAAATACGCTTTTGAATACATACTGTGAGGTGGTAAAAGTAGGATATTTCAACATACAGTTTGGAACATTTAATTTACCACTTTACCCTTTAATTAGTACATTGCCACGCACAATCATGTATTACCACAAAAGTACAATTTAAGGTATAAAATGAATGATAAAGTTGTTATAAAACTCTAAAAAAATGCCACAGAAACAATATATAAAATGTGTCTTATCACTACGTTTTTACTATTCCATCTTCTTTCTTTAATCCTCATAAATTGTTCTAGCATGTATAAATCATCTTCTTGACTTCCCATACATTCACATACATCATGTGAATATGCCATAATTATTTAATATATTTCCATTACATATATTGGTTATTACACAAGATTGCATAAATGGGAAATTCATACAACATGTTAAGACATCAATTTGTCTACTTTCATTCTTCCATTCTTTAGCTCCTCCACCATGCATAAATATTCCATTAATTATAGTTGACCTATTATGGTTGGTTATGGGAGGATGAAATTCTAGGAAATCTCAATAGCAAATATTACAAATCAATGTATATAAGATGTATGCAAGTGTATGACATGCTTCCTTTAACTTTCTCATACTTCTAATGACATGTTAACATGCTCAATGCTCCATATCATCAAACATGGCCATGTAAACACATATAAGCAGAGCATATCTCATTCATGCATATTACACATCATCATTTTGTTGGAAAATGTGCCCTAGGGGCCAATCATTGTCTTATAAACATTATTGATTTATGAGTTTATCAATTGTGTTATCATATTATTTGCAAGTTTACTGTGATGACCATCCTTGGATAATTCATGATCTTATCCTAAATGTCCCTGGTTAGTCATCTGTGCGGGAGCAGAGATGAAATAAGACCAGTATGACTTTGAAGATGTATAGAGATATAAATCAAAGTCATAGGTACATGTAAGAGTACAAGATGTTGGACCGACACGCTATGAGAGAGTTGCATGGGTTACATCATAAGCTTCTCTCATATACAAACCATGTCACTATGCCCTTTGACCTGAGATCATCATGGATTCCTACATGACAAACGTTCAGCTTTGACCTAGTCAAAAGTCACTTTTGACCGAGTGATCATAAAGACTATGTTCAGGCTTAGTGGGTTTTCATGCGGAGGAATGTGAATGGTCAAGATGGAATTTGTCCCTCACATTCGTAGAGAGATATTACTGAGCCCCTCGATGAGTGAGTCTGAGAAATGTATGGCCATACTGTAATGGAAAGGTAGTTCCATTTCTATAGTCAGACTACTCAGGGATCGAGAAAGTAATAGTCAGGAATAGGAGGATGACATTATTCATGCCTCATCTATGACCAAAATATCGCGTGACAGAAGGGACATGATATGGTTGTATAAAAGGTTACATCGTTTATCGATCCTCATATGATTTGGGTAGTCATTATGTCTTGCTAGAGACCGCTTGCGACTTGTGGGCCAGTATAGCAAATGGCCCACTGCCAACTTTATATGGGCCTACAGGGTCGCACACAAAATTGCCCAACACGAGTTATGATGTCCAGATTCATTGAATCTAAGACGTGTTTAGATTCAATGAATGATCCAGGATTGATGTATATATTTATTTATATTTATATTCGTATATATATAAATTCGTATATATATATTATATATAAGGGATATATAGGATTTAATTTATAAGGATAAATTAAATCTCTATCACGTTTGAATTTGAAATTCAAATTGATAGGATATCTCATATAAGATATATTTATAATATTTAATTTATAAGGATAAATTAAATCTCTATCACGTTTGAATTTGAAATTCAAATTGATAGGATATCTCATATAAGAGATATTTACAAGATTTAATTTATAAGGATAAATTAAATCTCTATCACATTTGAATTTGAAATTCAAATTGATAGGATATCTCAAATTTGATTTATGAGAATAAATCAAATATAGTCCAATCTTATCTTTATTTAAATTAAATAAATAGGTGAATTAAATCTGTGGGACGGATTTAATATAAACATTATTTATTTAATTAGTTTCTTATCAAATTATATAATATGTGATATTGTATTAATTTCAAAATTAATATAGATTAATTTCAAGATCCAATTCGGTTGAGAAAAACGCAGAGCATCCTATATATATGATTTTAGGAGCTACGTTTTTAACACACAACACACAACACAAAAGGCGAAATGGAATCTGTAAAAGGTTTGCAGATAAGAAACTGCTGAAGTAGAGACAGAGAGGACGAATTCTTGAGAGAGCCTTCAAGGGACAAGAGACGCTAGTACGTCGTTCGTGGTTGGAATGCTGTTCGTGTGGATACCAGTAGAGGAAGCCGACCTAAGGCGTCGACTTCTTGCGATCAGAAAGAGAGCACGAGCCGCGGAGAGAAGCTGTGGACATCTTCTTACGATCGGAAAGAGATCACCAGTCGCGGAGAGAAGCTATGGAAGTCGCTGAGGAACACTAAGGGTAATGCTTCTTTCCACTTAACTTAAACACATATGGTAGATTCTGGCAAGGAATGGGGAAAAATTTTAAATTAATTTCCACTGCATGTCTTCCAATTCCTTTCAGTGATATCAGAGCCATGTCATTTTGTGTTTAAGTTAGGCTTGATTGTTGATTAATATGATATGTGTTAGTCGTAGCCGATCATATAATGTGCATTTTATGTATGACATATAAGGAATCCGTGTTGTGTATGACATAAAAGGAATCTAAAAGGGAATTAAAATCGGTGGTGATGCTTTTTGATTTTATCAATTAACATAGATGGGATCTAAGAAAACCGAATACAGATTCGTGATCATAGCGGGACCGCCGTGGCTACCTGTTCGTATTACATCTGAATATTGATTCTTGAATATTTGGGTATGGTGAACAATATGGCTCTAGATTGCAAGTGTTGTAATTTTTTAAATACGGCCTGCGTGTCGTGCCTTCCTGTATATACTCTCAATATACTTTCTCTTCTCATCTCACTCCCCTCGAATGTTAAAAGAGGTTTCTATATGTAATTTCCCTTCTCTTACTAGAGAGCTCCTCTCATTGGCTTGAGGGGACTTAGGATAGGTGAGCCATATTGTATCACGTTTAGATTATGCGTATTATGATTATATCATAAACATGCATATACTTGTATGAGATACAAACTGAGAAACATGTATTCTTATAAACCAGATAGTTAAATTAAGCCCTCTAAATGAAATCTTAAGTCATAATGCCGTCAATTTATGAACACTTGTCAAAACCTCGATCGCTCAATTGTGGACTCCACCAAAGTGGGTGCTTTTGAGTTATTTTGGGGAGATAAGCAAGAGTAATGGTGCTACTCTCACATGTTTATTATTGTTTGACTTAATTGAGATTAACAAAACGGTTTTGGGTCTCAAGGCATTAGATGGGATTAAAAACATGACAGATCATATGATGATAGAATCCCATGAACATCTAAGAGTTACATTTGATATAATTGGTAAAGGTGTTACCTACCCAAATAACTTAATTTAAGCGTCCTGCCAAAGCGGACTTAAGTTTGAGCCAAATATGGATCTTAGCCCACTAACTATTGCATTGAGGGTTCTTTATTTAGTGGGAGATTGCTAATTAAATTGCATATTTTAATTGTAGAATCATGACGACTAGTAATACTGCTACATTATCGCTACGATATGTCCTTGAGAAGGACAAACTTAATGGGACAAACTTTCTTGACTGGTTTAGGAACTTGAGAATTGTTCTCAAGCAGGAAAGAAAGGCGCATGTCCTAGATCAACCCGTTCCTAAGGAGCCAGCGGCCAATGCTCCTAGAGCCCAGAGAGATGCTTACACGAAGCATAAGGAAGACTCTGTCGATGTGGGATGCTTGATGCTAGCCACCATGGTTCCGGAGCTCTAAAGAGATCTGGAACACATGGAGGCTTATGAGATGATTGTGCATCTCAAGGAAATGTTCCAGCAACAGGCAAGGCAAGAGAGATATGAGATCACTAAGGCCTTATATTCCTGCAAGATGGCTGAAGGTGCATCAGTCAGTACTCATGTCTTAAAGATGAAAGGGTACATTGATCACCTTGAAAGGCTTGGATTTCCCATGAGCCAGGAGTTAGCTAAGGATTTGATCTTGAACTCACTCCTAGAAAGTTATGAACAGTTTGTCATGAACTACAACATGAACAACATGGAGAAATCTATTTTTGAACTACATGTGATGCTTAAAACTGCTAAGCTGAGTCTTAAGAAGAAGCCCAGTGCTATTTTGGTGGTTCAGAAAGGAAAGGGTATGAAAAAGAAAGGCAAAGGCAAGGGGAAGGGTCATAGCTCATTAGGTAAGACTAAAGAGTCAGGTAAGCCCGAAACCAAGCCTGCACCAAAGAAGGCAAAGCCTCCAAAGGAAGGAGTCTGCTTCTTTTGCAATGAACATGGTCATTGAAAGAGGAATTGTAAACTCTACCTCGAAGATCTGAAAAAGAACAAGAAGGATAGTGGGGCTATCGCTTCAGGTATTTATATTATAGACATTCATCTTTCTACTTCCACTTCATGGGTATTAGATACTGCATGTGGTTCTCACATTTGTACAAATATGCAGGGACTAAAGGACAGTAGGAAGCTGAAAAAGGGTGAGGTTGACCTACGAGTTAGAAACAGAGCATGGGTTGCTGCGTTAACTATAGGCACTTATGAATTAGTTCTGCCCACTAGACTTTTGTTAGTTTTGAACAATTGCTATTATGTTACTACTTTAAGTAGTAACATTGTTTCACTTTCTTATTTGGATAAGGAAGGTTTCACTTCCATTACTGGGAATAGTAGATGTTCTATTTATCGTAATGATGTTTTCTATGCTCATGGTGATTTGCATGTTGATCATTACATATTAAATTTGGAACAACCCAGTCATGGAAATATCTATAACATAACCGCCAAAAGGGTCAAACCAAACGATTTGAATCCGACATACCTCTGGCACTATTGTCTGGGCCACATAAATGAGAAACGTATTTCTAAACTCCATCAAGATGGATTTCTAAACTCATTTTATTTTGAATCATATGACACTTGTGAGACTTGCTTGTTAGGAAAGATGACAAAGTCACCCTTCACTAGGCGCAATGAGAGGGCCACTGATTTATTGGGCCTCACACATACAGATGTGTGTGGACCGATGGACACAAATGCCAGAGGAGGTTATTCGTACTTCATAACATTCATAGATGATTTCAGCAGATATGGGTACATCTATCTGATGAAACATAAATCTGAATCTTTTGAAAAGTTCAAGATATTTCAAAATGAAGTACAAAACCAGCTTAGCAAAACAATTAAAGCCCTTCGATCTGATCAGGGTGGTGAATATTTGAGCCAAGAGTTCATAGATCATCTCAGGAGTTGTGGGATAGTCTCACAATTGACTCCTCCAGGGATACCATAATGGAATGGCATTTTTGAACGGAGGAATCAAACACTATTAGATATGGTTCGATCCATGATGAGTCGAACATATCTTCCGCCCTCCTTTTTGGGCCATGCCCTAGAGACAGTTACGTTCACACTCAATCGTGTTCCATCTAAGGCGATTGAAAAGACTCTGTGTGAGATATGGACTGGGAGGATGCCTAGTTTGTCTTTCCTCAAGATTTGGGGATGCGAGGTCTATGTTAAGCAACAAACCTCAGACAAATTAGCGCCCAAATCCTCAAAGTGCCTTTTTGGGGATATCCTAAGGAAACTAAGGGATATTATGTCTACAACCCTGCTGATAACAAAGTGTTTGTTGTCAGAAATGGTATCTTTCTCGAATGAGAATTTATCTCTAAAAGAACCAGTGGGAGTAAGGTACACCTCGAAGAAGTTCGAGAGCCACAAGATACCACAGAACTGTAGATGGAAAATAGAGAAGACTCACAACAAGTTGTTGAGACTCCTCAAGTCACGCAAGGTCCACAGAAGTCTAATAGGACACGACTTCAGCCTCAGAGATATGGATTTCTGATTTCTGACAGTCGTGATGTGTTGCTCATTGAGCATAATGAGCTGACTACCTATCAAGAAGCTATAGTGGGACCAAACTCTAAAAAGTGGCTTAATGCCATGAAGTCTGAGATACAATCCATGTACGACAATAAGGTTTTGACCTTAGTCAACCGGCCTGAAGGAGTAAAAACCGTCAGGTGCAAGTGGGTTTTTAAGGAGAAAACTGACTTGGATGGCAATGTAAATGTCTTCAAGGCACGAATAGTTGCAAAAGGATTTACTCAAACTCATGGTGTGGACTATGATGAGACCTTTTCCCCAGTTGCAATGGCAAAATCAATCAGAATCCTCTCTACCATAGCAGCATATTATGACTATAAAATATGGCAGATGGACGTCAAGACAGCCTTCCTTAATGGAAAGCTCCTTAAGGATGTATACATGACACAACCTGAAGGGTTTGTGCATTCCAAGGACTCTGGTAAAGTGTGTAAGCTTCAAAGGTCTATTTATGGACTGAAACAAGCCTCTCGGAGTTGGAACCATCGTTTTTATGAAGTAGTCAAAGAGTTTGGATTCCTTCAAAATATTGATGAACCTTGTGTGTACAAGAAGGTTAGTGGGAGCACAGTTGTGTTTTTAGTACTCTATGTCGATGACATCCTACTTATTGGGAATGACATTCCTACCTTACAGATTGTCAAGTCTTGGTTAGGAAAGTCTTTCTCGATGAAAGACTTGGGTGAAGCCACCTACATCCTAGGAATCAGGATCTATAGAGATAGATCTAAAAGACTTCTAGGACTCAGTCAGAGTACATACATAGACAAAATACTGCATAGGTTCAGTATGCATGAATCAAAGAGGGATTTCATACCCATGTCTCATGGTAGTCACCTCAGCAAAGATCTATGTCCTAGTACATATGATCAGTGAGGTCGCATGAGTAAAGTTCCATATGTCTCAGCCATAGGATCTATCATGTACACCATGTTATGTACTCGACCGGATGTCTCGTTTGCCTTAAGTATGACTAGCAAATATCAACAGGACCCTGGTGAGGCCCATTGGACTGCTGTCAAGAATATCCTTTAGTACTTAAGAAGGACTAAGGACTTATTCTTGGTCTATGATGGATTGGATGACGAACTATGCGTAACTGGTTACACAGACACGAGTTTCCAAACTGACCAGGACGACAAAAAATCGCAGTCTAGATATATATTCCTCCTCAATAATGGAGCAGTAAGCTGGAAGAGCTCTAAGCAGGGCACTGTAGCAGATTCTACAACGAAAGGTGAGTATATAGCAGCATCTAATTCAACTAAGGAAGCCGTTTGGATCAGGAAGTTCATCACGAAACTAGGGGTGATACCTACCATCTCAGATCCAATAACTTTGCTCTGTGACAATAGCGGTGCCATTGCACAGGCCAAAGAGCCTAGGTCACATCAAAGGACCAAGCACATACTCAGGCGATTTCATCTCATCAGAGAAATCAACGATAGAGGTGATATAAAAATATGCAAAGTAGCAGGAGAAGACAATGTTGCTGATCCTCTAACAAAGCCGCTTGTGCAGGCAAAGCATGAGTGTTATGTTAGGTCAATGGGAATTAGTCAAATTAATAATTGTACTTAGTGCAAGTGGGAGGTTGTTGGAAAACGTGCCCTAGGGGCCAATCATTGTCTTATAAACATTATTGATTTGAGTTTATCAATTGTGTTATCATATTATTTGCATGTTTACTGTGATGACTATCCTTGGATAATTCATGATCTTATCCTAAATGTCCCTAGTCGGTCATCTGTACGGGAGCAGAGATGAAATAAGACCAGTATGACTTTGAAGATGTATAGAGATATAAATCAAAGTCATAGGAACATGTAAGAGTATAAGGTGTTGGATCGACCCGCTATGAGAGAGTTACATGGGTTACGTCATAAGCTTCTCTCACATACAAACCATGTCACTATGCCCTTTGACCTGAGATCATCATGGATTCCTACATGACAAACACTTAGCTTTGACCTAGTCAAAAGTCACTTTTGATCGAGTACATGGGTTTTCATGCGGAGGAATGTGAATGGTCAAGATGGAATTTGTCCCTCACATTCGTAGAGAGATATTACTGGGCCCCTTGATGAGTGAGTCTCAGAAATGTATGGCCATACTATAATGGAAAGGTAGTTCCATTTCTACAGTCAGACTACTCAGGGATCAAGAAAGTAACGATCAGGAGTAGGAGGATGACATTATTCATGCCTCATCCATGACCAAAATATCACGTGACAGAAGGGACATGATATGGTTGTATAAAAGGTTACATCATTTATCGATCCTCATATGATTTGGGTAGTCATTATGTCTTGCTAAAGACCGCTTGCGACTTGTGGGCCAGTATAGCAAATGGCCCACTGTCAACTTCATATGAGCCTACAGGGTCGCACACAAAATAGCCCAACACGAGCTATGATGTCCAGATTCATTGAATCTAAGACGTGTCTAGATTCAATAAATGATCCAGGGTTGATGTATATATTTATTTAGATTTATATTCATATATATATATATAGAAATTCATGTATATATATATTATATATAAGGGATATATAGGATTTAATTTATAAGGATAAATTAAATCTCTATCACGTTTGAATTTGAAATTCAAATTGATAGGATATCTCATATAAGAGATATTTACAATATTTAATTTATAAAGATAAATTAAATCTCTATCACGTTTGAATTTGAAATTCAAATTGATAGGATATCTCATATAAGAGATATTTACAAGATTTAATTTATAAAGATAAATTAAATCTCTATCACGTTTGAATTTAAAATTCAAATTGATAAGATATCTCAAATTTGATTTATGAGAATAAATCAAATATAGTCCAATCTTATCTTTATTTAAATTAAATAAATTGGTAAATTAAATATGTGGGACGGATTTAATATAAACATTATTTATTTAATTAGTTTCTTATCAAATTATACAATATGTGATATTGTATTAATTTCAGAATTAATATAGATTAATTCCAAGATCCAATTCGGTTGAGAAAAACGCAGAGCATCCTATATGTTTGATTTTAGGAGCTACGTTTTTGACACACAACACACAACACAAAAGGCCGAACGGAATCTGCAAAAGGTTTGCAGATAAGAAACTGCTGAAGTAGAGACAGAGAGGACGAATTCTTGAGAGAGCCTTCAAGGGACAGGAGACGCTAGCATGTCGTTCGTGGTTGGAACACTGTTCCTGTGGATACCAGTAGAGGAAGCTGACCTGAGGGGTCGATTTCTTGCGATCAGAAAGAGAGCACGAGCCATGGAGAGAAGCTGTGGACATCTTCTTGTGATCGGAAAGAGATCACCAGTCGCGGAGAGAAGCTGTGGAAGTCGCTGAGGAACACCAAGGGTAATGCTTCTTTCCACTTGACTTAAACACATACAATAGATCCTGGCAAGGAATGGGAAAAAAATTTTAAATTAATTTCTGATGCATGTCTTCCAATTCCTTACACATTTCATAACATATAACATATCAACACATAACCATAAACATCATGCATACAAAAATGGTAAGTTCACTACCTTATACTTAAACTTTCTTCCTTGTTCTTGCACTTGCTCCCTAGGCTTCCCAACCATTAAGCTTCCTGTCAACCACTTCCCAACATCCTTTTGGATATCTCAAGGTCCTAAACACATTTATATTTATCATATAATTCATTAGGAATATGATCTTACATCAAATGGAAGACTAGCTTACATTAAGAAAGTTAGGGGATTGTCGGATTAAGGGTATTACCTCATGTTAAATTTGAGTTATGTAAAGCTATACAGGCTAGGGTAATAATGAAAATATTATTATGCCTTGTATAGGCTCTGACCTATGTAAAGAAGAAACCTTAAAACAAAGGCCAAGTACTATAGAAAAACTACCTAACAAGTAGTAAACTTATACTTAAACTTGTATACTTATTGCTTTAGTGTTGTTAATATGTTGTTGACTTATTTTAATTATGTGAAGCATGTATGATTGAGAATGCTTTATTTCTTTTTATGCTATGGCCATATGTTATAAGTAAGAATCATGGAAGTATGTATATTATGCAAGCATGATCATAGTAAAGCAAGCATGTTAAATACTAAGCATATACTTGCATACATTGTTTATGGTACCTTGCTACTCATATTTCTCCAAAAATCTCACCCCTTTCGTGTCAATACAATCACAACAGGTCTTCTCAAGATGGAGGAGATGAATATGAATGAAGAAAAGTTAAGAATTATTTAGCATGATTGATATGTGATTAATGTATACTATGCATATGTATGTAAAATTGGTTGCTAGAATTTGCCATTATGAACAATAACTCGTGATGAGATAGTGACCTTTAAGCTATAATAAAAAATAATAAATGATAGATTAAATATATGATAGTTTACCAGTAAATAGTAGAATACCAAGCTTCGATTTGATATATAAAATGCCTCATTTAGATGTCTACATGGAAGATATAACTTTCCAAAGTTGAGCATTTATGACGTTGACTTGGTCAAGACATGGTCAATAAGTTATATTTTCCTGAAAGAGGATTAAGTTAGCTTCTTGTAGCAACTTGAACCACTTCATTTCAATTTTTTTAGAATTAATTATGATATTTTGAAGCCAGGTCACCTGTCTAGAATTTATACAATGAACAATACTCAATAGAGCAAAATTCAAGATTGTGTAATTTGACTTAAATGACTTTAAAAGTGGTTCTAGATGTTACTGTTTGATTTTTAAGATGTAAGAAAATTAGGATTGACATATAACATCAAACTCTTCATTTCACTTACTCATACAGATCATGTTCAACAGCATAAAGGGAGTAATAAAATGATTTCTAACCACTTAATCTAACAATTAATCCTCCCAACTAAAGCTTAAGGATATAGGAAGAGATGTTACCTTAGATCCTTGCTTAATTGGCCTTCAATTTCTTCTTCTAGCTTTGAGTTTTCCTTCTACAAAAGGTTCCCCAAGGCTTCCTCATGCTTTATGTCATATCCCAATTTTTAGGCTTAGAAGCCCAGTATATAGCCTGAAAAAGGTATGCTACTAGATCCTGTTGAGCAGAGGTCTTAGTAAATAGAGAAAATTATGCTGATCAGTTTGATGCAACATAGAGTTTTGATATGAGGTAGCGAAAGATTTATATTAATTTCTGAAGAGAAGAAAACTTAATACAGTATTCTCTAGACCTCAGAATCAGATGAAATGTGGCAATAAATTCCTATAATTAATATAAGAATTTCTAAAACTGACAGAACCCAAAAATAAGTTATATAGAATTTACTACAGAATTTACAGTAGATTAAAAGACCCGATAAATAGGTTTCAGGGGAATTTCTCGGGAATTGAACCCATGAAGATAGTGGATCATATAGAGGGTCTAGAATGGCACCTTATAAGCCCAATGATATTTTTAGATAAGTATGTGGGTCAGGGCTAATAAAGACTAAGAAAAATGAAGAATTACGAAAATGCCACTAAAGGTATGCCACTGTGTTGTGTCATTAAGTTAGAGTCAGACGAAGGGCGTTATGATTTATTTGAATAAGGTTAGGCAGTCAAGAAAGGGTATCTGGATAGTTGACCAGGGTCAAGAGATACTATGGTAAGGTATAGAAATATAATAGTGCTCGTATAAGTACTAAAGAGGAACTAAGGGCATTTTGGTAATTTACTAAGGATATTTCTTGGGAACCGAGCCACCCAAGTGATTGGGCTTAGTTAGAAACCCAAGATGACAATCCAAGGCCCAAAAACGTAGCCCAAGAGTAATGTGGGCCCAAGAGGCATCAAAATATTATTTTAGTGCTTTTTCAATAAAGTAAAGTGATCCGGTCCAAGATAGAACTAGGTAAAGTGATCTGGAATCATGAATGGAGCCCACAAGGTGCCACATGGCTTGATTACAATAAAAGAAGAAAAGCAAAGGACACATGGCATGATAAGAGAAAAAGGAGAAAAAGCAAGAGGACACGTGGCACAATCTCGGCCATCCATTCAGGGAAAAGACTCTAGAACGCTCTGAAAAGGCTGAGTCAGCTGGTGAGGTATCCCAAGGGCCCCACCATTGTGCCACATACCCCCTGAGGTGTCCCTGAGGTGTCCTGGATGATGTCATTAGTGGTGAGTCATCAAGGAGGGTGATATCATCGTGATGATGCAGGCAAAGCTTCTTGAGGAAGCAAGCAATCTGAGCCATTCATCGCGAATCAATCTGGACCATTCATTCCACTTCCTCTCACCTATAAATAGGCCACTCCCCTCCCATTTCAAGGCACACCACGGATCTAGCAAGAAAAGGAAGAGAAAGAAGAGAGAAAGAGAGAAGGAAAGAAAGAAAGGAAAGAAAGGAAGGAGTTATGGTAGAGCCAGGAGCAGTCTAAGGAGCGAGGGAATGGGCAAATTGTAGGAATGAGGTAAGAAAGTTATCTAGTCCCTGCTCTAATAAAGTAGAGGATTGCTCTTAGTGGTTAAAATAGAGAAGTATCTCTATTAATGAAGGCAGCTAAAGGTAGAGAGAAAGCCAGGGGAATGTCAGAATAAGGATATCACCCCTAGTTAAGCATGAGTTAAGTAGAGTTGTACTGGATAATAATAAAGATATTATTATGCTATGTATAGGCTCTAACATATGAAAAGAAGGGACCTTAGAGACAAGGCTAGGAGCTAGAAGGAAAGGCTACACGCCAGGTAGTAGACTTACGTACTTGTATACTTATACTGCTTAGATATTTTATGTGATGTTTTCTTACCTTAATGATGTGAGGCATGTATGATTAAGTAATACTCTATTTCTTTTTATACTATGGCCATATGTTATAATTAAGTAACATGGAAGCATGTATGTTATCATGATGCAAGCATGATCATTAAGTACACACATAGTAACATCAAGCATATAGTTGCATACATTGTATGGTTACCGTTTGCTACTGAGATTTCCCCAGAAATCTCATCCCCTTCCACTTAATCCCAATCCCACATGTATGTTTAAAGAGGACCAAAGAATCATAGAGAGGAGCTAGGGATTGGATAGTGCAGAGGTTATGCAAAGATAGGACCAAAGTGCTGGAATCAGGGAAAAATGTAGGATGAACAGTAAACTTCGAACATTGACTGACATGGACCTGGTTAAGGCATGGTCAATAAGTTATTTTTCCTTGAAATAAAATTAAGTTAGCTTCGAGTAGCAATTTGAAGCACTCCATTTTGATTTTTCTAGAATTAGTTATGATTTTTTAGAGTCAGGTCACTCCACTGGAATTTACACAGTGAATAATACTCACTGGGAGTAAAATTCCAGATTGTATGATTTGACTTCAATGGCCCTAGAAGTGGTTCCAAATACTACTAAATGGTCCCTAAGATGTAAGAAAAGGAGGATGTTTTATTTTGGTATCAGAGCAGAGGATTCTGGCTTAGAGCAGAAGGTTCTAGTACAGAACAAAGGGTTCTGGCACAGAGCATAAGATTCTAGCATAGAACAGAAGGTTCTGGCTGAGTGATGCTCTAGTGTAGTTAGAGATTTGAACTAAGAGGTTGTCTCCCTAGTAGAAGATATGGGGATAGTGGTCACTACTTAGAGACAGTAACACCCAGATAGAATAGTACCCCATACCTTACAGTGGTACAAGGTAATATTCAAGGAAGTGGCTAGTCTTAGTCAGCCGTTACCGTCGAGGTCTCGTGTTTGCTAGCATGATGTGGCTGGACTAAGCAGGATAACATCTAGGGAGCTATTTTCTCTATGGATAGAGACAGAAGCTGACTATTCCCAGGTCAAGGGAAGCTGCCAGACGTTACAGTAATGATGATAGTAAAGGTACCAACCTGGTTGAAGTTAATCAACTAGAGGATTGGTACAACGCATAATCAAGCCAGATAGTATAAAGTAATGAGGTATGAAAGATTAAGACGATATTCAGAAGTAGATCCTCTATGTGAGTAGATCTACATTATGAAAGAATTTTTTCAGCTAGTGTTTCCTGAACGAAAGATTTAATAGTTATAAATGAGATAATTGATAGAAAGAGAGCTGATGTTCCCAAGATAGAGGAACCACAGTCTAGTCTAGAGCAAACTAAGACTGATAGAGAGAAAAGTAGCCACAATCTCAAAGATAAAGAGACTCCCCAATTTAAGAAAAAGTAAGAAGGGTTGAGTCTATTCCCTAGTAAGAAGGTAATGTGGCAACCTAAGTTAAATGAGTGGATATTTCAGATTCCTAAATGAATGTTTGGAATCTGGCAGATAATGGGTTAGAGGAAAGAATTTTTTAAAGTTTATTTAGTTGATTGTTTAATTGTAGTGTATATATAATGGATGGTTGAGCAAATTTATGTGATGATGATATGGCTTATGTTGCCATAAGTTATGAGGAATAGTTACATCTCCTTGCAGTTGTCATATGATGACATGCAAGTTAATATATGCTATGAATACTCCCCTCATGCAGTAGATGCAGGGTAGAGTTTATCATGAAATGAGAAAGTTATGTTGCTCCCATATCATACGACATACAATAAGAATGTACCCAGAATGAGAGACAGTCTCAATAAGTGAGACAATTGTTACAGTATGATTGGGGTTACTCAGGTATTTCTATAGACTTGTGAATAAAGTACTCAGGGCCATTTCTTATGTTAGGGTTACAGCAAGTACCAAGAAGGTGATAGTGTTATAAGGTGGTAGTGTTATAACTCTATCAAATAAAACGGTATACAGGAAGAGTAAGAGATAGAAATAAAGAGATTATTTTCATATCACTCTTCAGATAAGAGTTGGATATGAAATAGATGGCTCTCAGATAGAGCTAGATTCAGATGAGTTCATATCACTTTTCAAATAAGAGTTAGATCTGATACAGATTGCTCGCAGTAAGAGCATAGTTCAAATAGCTCGTTGTTAGAGCACAGATAGAAATGAGAAGTTATGATGAGACCATAGCAACAGAATGCAATGGCAGGTGGTTAGACCATAATTGGTAAGCCACAACAGAGTAAGAAAGATGAGAAGGAACTCCTGAGTAAGAAGGAAATAAGTAAAGTCTGGATAAATATATAGGCTACTAAATGTATTTTAAAATTTTTATTAAGTTATCAACAAGTGGAAGCAGTTAACCTTATAACTTAGTCTGTTGGATGAGATCTTTCAGAGATGATACAGTACAACAGAATCACAGAGGATTCTGGAGGATCACAGTTAGATCCTAATATGGCTCAAGGGTCGCAGTTAGATCCTAATAGATTCAGAGTCGCAGTTAGATTCTGAAGAGGCTTATGATTGATCGCAGTTAGATCCTGAGGTCGCAGTTAGACCTGGCTTAAGGAAAGTAAGGAGCCATGAAGAAATGAGAACAGTACATTATCTCTTTAGAAAGATGAGTACCAAAGACGAAGTTAAGGGAAGGAGCTTCACGAGTTGATTAACTTATCTAGAAAACTTATTTATGGCCTATATTATATATAGACTGAACTTAGTTTTCCTTAAACACATATGGAGTCCAAGTTCAAGTCTGAGTGCTTATATTCAAAAAGTTTTATAGAAGTATGCCTGAGAAATAGAGAAGAGAACCCCATATATTTTGAGAATAGAAAAGTATGAGTGGATAGATCCTTCAGATAAGGATCAAGAGATGAAGAGGCTAGTAAAGACCCAAAGAAGAAGGTCTAAGATAGAGTAAAGATAGAATGCAGTTATATGAAAAAAGTGTTAATGCCACAAGAGTTTGCATAGATACACAAAGTTATGAAAGATAGTAAGAGAAGTTAAAAAGAATTAAAAAGTTAAGAAAATGTTATGAAATGAAAGGGACATTCTCCTCAGAAGAAACTATTCATTAAGGAATGAATAGAGATTTGACCCTCAAATTTCGAGGACAAAATTATTTTAAGGGGAGGAGAAATGTCATATCCCAATTTTTAGGCTTAGAAGCCCAATATATAGCCTGAAAAAGGGATGCTACTAGACCCTGTTGAGCAGAGGTCTCAGTACATAGAGAAAATTATGCTGATCAGTTTGATACAACACAGAGTTTTGATATGAAGGTCCTAAAAGATTTATATTAATTTCTGAAGAAAAAAAACTTAATACAGTATTCTCTAGACCTCAGAATCAGGTGAAATATGGTAGTAAATTCCTATAATTAATATAAGAATTTTTGAAACTAACAGAACCCAAAAAGGAGTTCTATAGAATTTACTACAGAATTTATAGTGGATTAAAAGACCCGATAAATAGGTTTCAGGGAATTTCTCGAGAATTGAGCCCATGAAGATAGTGGATCATACAGTGGGTCCAGAATGGCACCTTATAAGCCTAATGATATTTTTAGATAAGAATGTGGGCCAGGGCTAATAAAGACTGAGAAAAATGAAGAATTAAGAAAATGCCACTAAAGGTATGCTACTGTGTTGTGTCATTAAGTTAGAGTCAGACGAAGGGCGTTATGATCATTTGACTATGGTTAGACAATCAAGAAAGGGTATCTGGATAATTGACCAGGGTCAAGAGATACTATGGTAAGGTATAGAAATATAATAGTGCTAGTATAAGTACTAAAGAGGAACTAAGGGCATTTTGGTAATTTACTAAGAATATTTCTTAGGAACTGAGCCACCAGAGTGATTGGGCTTGGTTAGAAACCCAAGATGACAATCCAAGACCCAAAAACGTAGCCCAAGAGTAATGTGGGCCCAAGAGGCATTAAAATAATATTTTAGTGCTTTTCAATAAAGTAAAGTGATCGGTCCAAGATAGAACTGGGTAAAGTGATCTGGAATCATGAATGGAGCCCACAAGGTGCCACATGGCATGATTACAATAAAAGAAGAAAAGCAAAGGACACATGATATGATAAGAGAAAAAGGAGGAAAAGTAAGAGGACACGTGGCATAATCTCGGCCATCCATTCAGGGAAAAGACTCTGGAACGCTCTGAAAAGGCTGAGTCAGCTGGTGAGGTATCCCAAGGGCCCTACCATTGCACCACATACCCCCTGAGGTGTCCCTGAGGTGTCCTGGATGATGTCATTAGTGGTGAGTCATCAAGGAGGGTGATGTCATCGTGATGATGCAGGCAAAGCTTCTTGAGGAAGCAAGCAATCTGAGCCATTCATCACGAATCAATCTAGACCATTCATTCCACCTCCTTTCACCTATAAATAGGCCACTCCCCTCCCATTTCAAGGCACACCATGGATCTATCAAGAAAAGGAAGAGAAAGAAGAGAGAAAGAGAGAAGGAAAGAAAAAAAGGAAAGAAAGGAAGGAGTTCTGGTAGAGCTAGGAGCAGTCTAAGGAGAGAGGGAATAGGCAAATCTTAGGAATGAGGTAAGAAAGTTATCTAGTCCCTGCTCTAATAAAGTATAGGATTGCTCTTAGTGGTTAAAATAGAGAAGTATCTCTATTAATGAAGGCAGCTAAAGGTAGAGAGAAAGCCAGGGGAATGTCAGAATAAGGATATCACCCCTAGTTAAGCATGAGTTAAGTAGAGCTGTACTAGACAATAATAAAGATATTATTATGCTATGTATAGGCTCTAACATATAAAAAGAAGGGACCTTAGAGACAAGGCTAGGAGCTGGAAGGAAAGGCTACACGCTAGGTAGTAGACTTACTTACTTGTATACTTATACTGCTTGGATGTTTTATGTGATGTTTTCTTACCTTAATGATATGAGGCATGTATGATTAATTAATGCTCTATTTCCTTTTATACTATGGCCATATGTTATAATTAAGTAACATGGAAGCATGTATGTTATCATGATGCAAGCATGATCATTAAGTACACACATAGTAACATCAAGCATATAGTTGCATACATTGTATGGTTACCATTTGCTACTGAGATTTCCCCAGAAATCTCATCCCCTTCCACTTAATCCTAATCCCACAGGTATGTTTAAAGAGGACCGAAGAATCATAGAGAGGAGCTAGGGATTGGATAGTGCAGAGGTTATGAAAAGTGGGACCAAAGTGCTAAAATCAGGGGAAAACGCAGGATGAATAGTAAACTTTAGATATTGACTGACATGGACTCGGTTAATGCGTGGTCAATAAGTTATTTTTACCTGAAGGAACATTAAGTTAGCTTCGAGTATCAATTTGAAGCACTCCATTTCGATTTTTCTAGAATTAGTTATGATTTTTTAGAGTCAGGTCACTCCGCTGTAATTTACACAGTGAATAGTACCGCTGGGAGTAAAATTTCAGATTGTATGATTTGACTTCAATGGCCATAGAAGTGGTTCCAAATGCTACTAAATGGTCCCTAAGATGTAAGAAAAGGAGGATGTTATACTTTACGTGCTGTAGATTTAAGGGATGTATTTATAGACTTGTGAAGGTTAAATCAATAGATGGCCAAGATTACATCTTAAAAACTAATGGCCAATATTTAACCATCCAACTCTTGCTTACATCATGATTACCTTATCCTTACATCATCCATGACATCATTCATGCTTGGTGGTGTCAACTAGAAGGAAGGACGAGCCTCTAGAAGACTTTGGACAAATCCTGTCCAGTCCTGTGTCAGCTGAGTCCAATTTTCCAAAATTAGACTGATTCCTAAATCTAATTTTTCTAAGATTCTATAATATATTTTTTGACATTAGATTCAGTGTCCATATTTTTCTGTCTATTGACAATCTTTGACTGGGTATAAATTTAATTAGTGATCCCTAGAAAATGACAAAAATGTCCTTGTTTCATCTTCATTCACTTTAATAATTATAAGGGCATTTATGTCTTTTTACGCTTCTTCAAAAGTATTTCTTGACCCTAGTATCATATTCCTATAACCCTCTTGGACTGTCTATTCTAGTGAAATGATCAAAATGCCCTCTATTCACTATTATTTATCCTTATAATAATATTGGCATTTTTATCTTTTTATATTTTATCTGGATATTTCTTGGCATTGGCCCCTATTTCTGAACCTGCATGATTTCCTATTCAAGATCATATTATTTGTTAGATATCTGATATAATATTTCCTGAGAATTTCTATTACTTCAAAAATTCAAATCAATTAATATGTGCCGCAAATAAAATTGTTACTGTTAGTCTAAAATTTCAGGAAAATTGCCTCTATTTTCTCCTGAAATCTAGGAACTTTTTTAAAATTGACGTTTATGTCCCCATCTTTTCCAAGAATGACATCATGTCCTTTACATTTTAGTCCCTGTACTTTCTCTATTTGCAATTTAGTACCTAATAACCCATATGTACATTTATAGGACTTCTGATCAAAGGGGCATGGTAGCTTACCTATTTTAGGCTTCTGGGCCTCAAAATTAGGATGTTACAATTCTCCCCCTTTTAAAATATTTTTTTTTTACTTTTATAACTTTTCCTCATCTTTTCTCAACTTGTTTTGCCATTTTGCAAAATTGGTGCATTTTTGTCAAACTTTTCAGCCATTTGCACCTTTTGACATGACTTCCTAGGGGGTCACCCATTCTTGGGCTACTCTGGCCTAAGCATGTTTAACTAAAAAATATTGATAAAAATCTAAAGCACTAGTGTTAATAGGCTCAAACTCTATTACTTACTGTCTTGGACCCTTCTCATATTATCTCTCTTAAGTCTTTTATGCTGCTATTATCATCTTAGCCTCATTTATGGCCCAGTTCCTCATTTTTAGCCTCACTATAGGCTTATTTTCTTACTCCAACCTTATTTATGAGCTTATTTTCTCATCTGTGGCCTCATCTATAACCTTATGAGGGTTTGCCCATCAATATTGAGTCTGTTTTCATATCACATAGGGTTTCTCTTACATTTAGAACTAGCTAAATACCTCTTGTTTAGGACTTATGGTACTAATTCCTCTAGCTCTGACCTTTGTTAATTGGAAGATATTTGTGCTATTGAGATTCCCCTTAATCTCATCCATCCCTGAACCAACCAATATAGGTCAAGCATTATAGAAGATGTATGCATGAAGAAGAGCCAATCAATGAAAGAAGAACACATTAAAATCCATATTTAATAATATTTTGAAGATGTCAAAAGTAACTCAAATTAATCTTGTAAAAAATAACTCAAAATAATAAAAAGTGTTTCTATGTTTAAATGATGTTAGAAAGAAAAACAAAAGGAGTTAATCCATTAATCAATCAATTAATGAGTAATAATTAATCAATGGGTTGTTCAATTAATGTTAGGATAGTGTTCTTGAAAGGAATTGGAAGACACACAGCGGAAATTAACTTAAAAAATTTTTCCATTCCTTGCCAGGATATACCGTATGTGTTTAAGTCAAGTGGGAAGAAGCATTACCCTCAATGTTCCTTTGCGACTTCCACAGCTTCTCTCCGCGACTGGTGATCTCTTTCCGATCGCAAGAAGATGTCCACAGCTTCTCTCCGCGGCTCGTGCTTTTTTTCTGAGCCAAGAAGTCGACGCCTCATGTCGGCTTCCTCTACTGGTATCCACACGAACAGCATTTCAACCACGAACGACGTGCTAGTATCTCCTGTCCCTCAAGGCTCTCTCAAGAATTCGTCCTCTCTGTCTCTACTTCAGCAGTTTCTTATCTGTAAACCTTTTGCAGATTCCGTTCGGCCTTTTGTGTTGTGTGTTGTGTGTCAAAAATATAGCTCCTAAAATTAGATATATAGGCTGCTCTGCATTTTTCTCAACCGAATTGGATCTTTGAATTAATCTATATTAATTCTGAAATTAATACAATATCACACATTGTATAATTTGATAAGAAACTAATTAAATAAATAATGTTTATATTAAATCCGTCCCACAGATTTAATTTACCTATTTATTTAATTTAAATAAAGATAAGATTGGACTATATTTGATTTATTCTCATAAATCAAATTTGAGATATCCTATCAATTTGAATTTTAAATTCAAACGTGATAGAGATTTAATTTATCCTTATAAATTAAATCTTGTAAATATCTCTTATATGAGATATCCTATCAATTTGAATTTCAAATTCAAACGTGATAGAGATTTAATTATCCTTATAAATTAAATCTTGTAAATATTTCTTATATGAGATATCCTATCAATTTGAATTTTAAATTCAAATGTGATAGAGATTTAATTTATTCTTATAAATTAAATTTTATATATCCCTTATATATAATATATATACACGAATTTATATATATACGAATATAAATATAAATAAATATATACATCAACCCTGGATCATTCATTGAATCTAGACACGTCTTAGATTCAATGAATCTGGACATCATAGCTCGTGTTGGGCTATTTTGTGTGCGACCCTGCAGACCTGTGATATCCTAATTTTTCCCTATCTGTATAGTACTGATAGTGGAAAGATGCTTAGAAAGGATTATGACAAAGATCATACGAAATAATAATGGTTAGATAAGTCTTAAAGAAAGAGAAGGACCTAAACGCAAATTGGAAAAGGTTAAATGCCAAAAGTTAAAGTAGAAATAAATGTTAGGCCAAAAGTGGTAATTTCTAAAAGTTTAGGTACCTAAATGTAAATATGCAAAAAGTTAGGGATATAAATGTAATTAAGCAAAAAGTCAGGGGCATAAATGTAATTATGGAAAAGTTCAGTCAAAAAAGGCTTAGAAATGCCTGTAAGTATTTCAGTCCCACATTCCATCAGTAAATAGAGGAAGTCATGCTGGTTAATTTGGCATGATACAGAAATTTTATTAGGGCTCCAGACAGCAGAAAATTATCTGATAGTCTAAAAGTTATCTGAAATTTTATCAGATTTCATGGACTTCAGATATAAGTGGACAAATTACAGGAAATTGTGCCCTACAGTGTCAGATGTCCTGGATCTAACAGAACTCTAGAAGAAGTTCTGTATAAAAAGTTATTCACATATCAGTGAATTTTGACGGTAGTTTGTTAACACCCGGGATCCGATAATGGAACTTATTGGTATGTAAGCCTGGATAGAATGAGATCAGATGACCTCATATATAGGCCCATAATGATGCCAAGGAAGGCCCAAAACCCAGGGTATCAGTCTATCAGTAGAATGGGCCAGTGCCCAGAAAAAGTGTAAAATTACGAAAATGCCCCTCGATGCCTAGATTGTACCAGAGATGGATGAAGGGCATTTTGGTCATCTGGGACAGGCTAAAAACATGGGACATAGTATAAATATGATTATATAGAGTTAATATATGCCCTAAGGCAATACAAGAAGGGGTGAAATGACAGTTATGCCCTTAGGGTCAGTGCAGTGCAAGAAAGGACACCAAGGGTATTTTGGTCATTTCCCAAGGGATCTATAATTAAGTTGTGACCAGTACAAGTATGTAAATGGTGTGGGAAGCATAGACATTGATTTCCAAGACATAATACATATCCTGGTATATTATAGAAAAATTCAGAACAGAAAACAGTCCAGTTGTTGTGAAACTGCACTGATTGGTACCGGATTGGACTGGAATTTCTCCAGAAGGTTCCTTGCATGGGCAGCACGCCACCTAACCCTCTTAGGTGTCCCATGAGCTGTCCCACATGATGTCATAATTATTATTTTATGAAAAAGTTAAATCCAAGATTAAATGTGGGCCTTTAGATCAAATAGTAACCAAATCAATCTTGGCCATTCATTTTTCTTGGATTTTGGCTATAAATACCCCTCAATTCTGGTTCAGAACCGTAAGCTCATGTACCCTTGGGGAAACTCTTGCAAAATGGAAACTCAAGCCAAGACAAAGAAGATTCAAGGTTTCAAAGTTCAAGCAAGCTAGAGATTAAAGGTAAGCAATCTCTCCTAGCTTATTTTCCTTTGATTTGGGAGCTTGAACTTAGGGTTTTGATGGGAGAAAAGTTTAGTTTTCTCTAAGGTGTGGTGCTGCCCAAAGACCTTAAAGGAAAGGGGAAAGAATAAATTAAAGTTAGAAACACATGATTGAAGCTTAAACAAGCTAGTTAAGTGGTTAGTTGTTGAATCAAATTGATATTCTTGACTTTGCCATGGTGTGCCATGTTCAGTCTGCACTGTTCATGAGGGAAGGAAATTGAATTTCAATGATTTAATTCTTCCATTGAGTTTGTATGATGATTTTGTGTAGGATTGGTAAGGTTTTGAACCTTGGAAACATTAAAATCTAAAGGTTGTAGTCTTTGAGATTCCTTACAGTTACTGTTCACTAGCATGAACAGTGATTAGAATTTCATGATTTTGATGGTTTCAATGGTTTTAAAATGAAAAGTTGTGTGGGGTAAAGTGGAGAAACAAGTATGGGAAGCATTAGAATCAAAATGAGAATTTTTGAAAGAATTGTATGCTTATGTTCAGTTCTGTACAGCAGGCCATGAAGGAGCTGGAATTTCATGATTCTAAGCTCATAAATGGATTCAAAAGATGAAATGGTGTAGGGTAAATGCAAGACATCAATTGATTCAAGAGCCAAGTGGATTAGTGAATATTAGGGAAAGTTATGACAATAAAGAGTGTAGCAAAGTTAATCTTAAATATGGTTGGAGTTCATGAGTCCTAATGAATTATGTGATGAATATGAATGTGTTTAGGACCTTGAAACATCCAAAAACATGTTGGGAAGTGATTGACATAGAGGCTTATTGGTTGGAAAGCTAGGAAGCAAATGCTAAAGATCAAGAGGAAAGCTTAAGTGCAAGGTAGTGAACTTATCTCTTTATGTGCTTGATGTGGTATGCTTATGTGTTGACATGTATATGTTATTTGAATGATGTTGTGGCATGATAAATGATGTTGAATGTATTGTGAATAACATGTTTTCCATGGCCATGCACTTTATGTAAAAGTATATAGCATGATAGCATGTCACTAACTAAAGAAAGTTTAATGAAATTACATATCATGCATTAGCATCCATCTTGCATATTTAAGTGGTAATGTTTGCTACTGAGATTCCCTAGAATCTCACTCTCCCATAACTAACTAATTTAGGTCAAGCATGATGAATAATGTATGCATGGAGAAGAGCTAAAGAATGGAAGAAAGGAAGTGAAGTATTGAGATTTTAGCATATACTATAAATTGTCTATGTATGTAAATGCCATGTAAGGTGTCCATTTATGTGATGAAACTATTGTAATACTTATGGCATATGTACATGTTGTATATGAATGTTAAGAAGCTTATTTGATGACTTGTGCATGCTGAAACAATTATTGGAAATGAAAGAAAAGAAACTGAAATGGTAAAAACGTAGGTCCTGAAGCAGTTTTGTTGTGGCTTCAGTTTGACCTAGCAAATGAAGGAATTAGTTCACGAAATTTTATGAGCATGTAGCACACACCCCATATCTTTAAATTCATAGGTAGAAAGTGTCATTTGGATGTGTATATCAAGAGAAACGATTTTCCAAAGTAAGGGACCAGAATCTGTTTCCAGAGTTTTTGACCAAATGAACATTAAACTTCAACGAATAAACTGTATAAATTGGATAATAATTTGGTCTATAAATTATTTTTCCCTTAACCTTCAAGATGTTATGTTCATGTAGCTTTTTGAACCACTTCATTTTGAGTTTTGTAGAATTAATTATAATTTTTTGAAGTTTATTGCGTAATCTGGAATACCATATGAACAGTAACCCGAGAAAGAGTAAAATTCCAGATTTGGCTAATGGACTTCCAAGGTCTTGTAAGTGGTTCTAAATGCTACTGAATGGTCCCTAAGTGATTTAAAAGTAAGGATGTTATAAGGCCCATATGAAGTTGGCAGTGGGCCATTTGCTATACTGGCCCACAAGTCGCAAGCGGTCTCTAGCAAGATATAACGACTACCCAAATCATATGAGGATTGATAAACGATGTAACCTTTTATACAACCATATCATGTCCCTTCTGTCACGCGATATTTTGGTCATGGATGAGGCATGAATAATGTCATCCTCCTATTCCTGACCGTTACTTTCTCGATCCCTGAGTAGTCTGACTGTAGAAATGGAACTACCTTTCCATTATAGTATGGCCATACATTTCTCAGACTCACTCATCGAGGGGCCCAGTAATATCTCTCTATGAATGTGAGGGCCAAATTCCATCTTGATCATTCACATTCCTCCGCATGAAAAACCACCAAGCCCGAACATAGTCTTTATGATCACTCGGTCAAAAGTGACTTTTGACTAGGTCAAAGCTGAGCGTTTGTCATGTAGGAATCCATGATGATCTCAGGTTAGAGGGCATAGTGACATGGTTTGTATATGAGAGAAGCTTATGACGTAACCCATACAGCTCTCTCATAGCGAGTCGGTCCAACACCTTGTACTCTTACATGTGCCTATGACTTTGATTTATATCTCTATACATCTTCAAAGTCATACTGGCCTTATTTCATCTCTGCTCCCACATAGATAACTGACCAGGGACATTTAGGATAAGATCATGAATTATCCAAGGATGGTCATCACAATAAATATGCAAATAATATGATAACACAATTGATAAACTCATAAATCAATAATGTTTATAAGACAATGATTGGCCCCTAGGGCACATTTTCCAATAACCTCCCACTTGCACTAGGTACAATCATTAATTTGACTAACTCCTATTGACCTAACATGATGCTCATGCTTTGTCTGCAAGAGCGGCTTTGTTAGAGGATCGGCAACATTGTCTTCTCCTGCTACTTTGCATATTTTTATATCACCTTTATTGTTGATTTCTCTGATGAGATGAAATCGCCTGAGTATATGCTTGGTCCTTTGATGTGACCTAGGCTCTTTAGCCTGTGCAATGGCACCGCTATTGTCACAGAGCAAAGTTATTGGATCTGAGATGGTAGGTATCACCCCTAGTTCTGTGATGAACTTCCTGATCCAAACGGCTTCCTTAGCTGCATCAGATGCTGCTATATACTCAGCTTCTGTTGCAGAATCTGCTACAGTGCCCTACTTAGAGCTCTTCCAGCTTACTGCTCTATTATTAAGGAGGAATATATATCCAGACTGCAATTTTTTGTTGTCCTGGTCAGTTTGGAAACTCGCGTCTGTGTAACCAGTTACACAGAGTTCATCATCCAATCTACCATAGACCAAGAATAAGTCCTTAGTCCTTCTTAAGTACTTAGGGTATTCTTGACAACAGTCTAATGGCCCTCACCAGGGTCCTGTTGATATTTACTAGTCGTACTTAAGGCAAATGAGACATCCGATCGAGTACATAACATGGCGTACATGATAGATCCTATGTCCGAGGCATATGGAACTTTACTCATGCGACCTCGCTGATCAGATATACTAGGACATAGATCTTTCTTGAGGTGACTACCATGAGACATGGGTATGAAACCCCTCTTTGATTCGTGCATACTGAACCTATGCATTATTTTGTCTATGTATGTACTCTGATTGAGTCCTAGAAGTCATTTAGATCTATCTCTATAGATCCTGATTCCTAGGATGTAGGTGGCTTTACTCAAGTCTTTCATCAAGAAAGACTTTCCTAACCAAGACTTGACAATCTGTAAGGTAGGAATGTCATTCCCAATAAGTAGGATGTCATTGATATAGAGTACCAAAAACACAACTATGCTCCCACTAACCTTCTTGTACACACAAGGTTCATCAATATTTTGAAGAAATCCAAACTCTTTGATTACTTCATCAAAATGATGATTCCAACTCCGAGAGGCTTGCTTTAGTCCATAAATGGACCTTTGAAGCTTGCACACTTTACCAGAGTCCTTAGAACGCACAAACCCTTCAGGTTGTGTCATGTACACATCCTCAAGGAGCTTTCCATTAAGGAAGGTTGTCTTGACGTCCATCTGCCATATTTCATAGTCATAATATGCTGCTATGGCAAAGAGGATTCTGATTGATTTGGCCATTGCAACTGGGGAAAAGGTCTCATCATAGTCCACACCATGAGTTTGAGTAAATCCTTTTGCAACCAGTCGTGCCTTGAAGACATTTACATTGCCATCCATGTCAATTTTTTCCTTAAAAACCCACTTGCACCCGACAGTTTTTACACCTTCAGGCGGGTTGACTAAGGTCCAAACCTTATTGTCATACATGGATTGTATTTCAGACTTCATGGCATTAAGCCACTTTTCAGAGTTTGGTCCCACTATAGCTTCTCGATAGGTAGTCGACTCATTATGCTCAATGAGCAACACACCACGACTATCAAAAATCAGAAATCCATATCTCTGAGGCTAAAGTCGTGTCCTATTAGATTTCCATGGACCTTACGTGACTTGAGGAGTCTCAAGAACTAGTTGTGAGTCTTCTCTATTTTCCATCTGCAATTCTGTGGTGTCTTGTGGCTCTCAAACTTCTTCGAGATGTACCTTACTCCCACTGGTTCTTTTAGAGATAAATTCTCGTTCGAGAAAGATACCATTTCTGACAACAAATACTTTGTTATTAGCAGGGTTGTAAACGTAATATCCCTTGGTTTCCTTAGGATATCCCACAAAAAGGCACCTTGAGGATTTGGGTGCTAATTTGTCTGAGGCTTGTTGCTTAACATAGACCTCGCATCCCCAAATCTTGAGGAAAGATAAACTAGGCGTCTTCGCAGTCCATATCTCATACGGAGTCTTTTCAATTGCCTTATATGGAACACGATTGAGTGTGAACGCAGCTGTCTCTAGGACATAGCCCCAAAAGGAGGGCAGAAGATCAGTTTAACTCATCATGGATTGAACCATATCTAATAGTGTTTGATTCCTCCGTTCAGAAATGCCATTCCATTGTGGTGTCCCTGGAGGAGTCAATTGTGAGACTATCCCATAACTCCTGAGATAATCTATGACCTCTTGGCTCAAATATTCACCACCCCGATCAGATCGAAGGGCTTTAATTGTTTTGCCAAGCTGGTTTTATACTTCATTTTGAAATATCTTGAACTTTTCAAAAGATTTATATTTATGTTTCATCAGATAGATGTACCCATATCTGCTGAAATCATCTATGAATGTTATGAAGTATGAATAACCTCCTCTGGCATTTGTGTTCATGGGTACACATACATCTGTATGTATGAGGCCCAATAAATCAGTGGCCCTCTCACTGTGCCCAGTGAAGGGTGACTTTGTCATCTTTCCTAACAAGTAAGACTCGCAAGTGTCATATGATTCAAAATCAAATGAGTTTAGAAATCCATCTTGATGGAGTTTGGAAATGCGTTTCTCATTTATGTAGCCCAGACGACAGTGCCAGAGGTATGTCGGATTCAAATCATTTGGTTTGACCCTTTTGGCGGTTATGTTATAGATATTTCTATGACTGGGTTGTTTCAAATTTAATATGTAATGATCAACATGCAAATCACCATGAGCATAGAAAAATTCATTATGATAAATAGAATATCTACTATTCCCAGCAATGGAAGTGAAACCTTCCTTATCCAAATAAGAAAGTGAAACAATGTTACTACTTAAAGCAGGAACATAATAGCAATTGCTCAAAACTAACAAAAGCCCAGTGGGCAGAACTAATTCATAAGTGCCTACAGCTAACATAGCAACCCTTGCTCTGTTTCCAACTCGTAGGTCAACCTCGCCCTTTTTCAGCTTCCTACTGTCCTTTAGTCCCTGCACATTTGTACAAATATGAGAACCACATGCAGTATCTAATACCTATGAAGTGAAAGTAGAAAGATGAATGTCTATAACATAAATACCTGAAGCGATAGCCCTGCTATCCTTCTTGTTCTTTTTTAGATCTTCGAGGTAGAGTTTGCAATTCCTCTTCCAATGACTAGGTTCATTGCAGAAAAAGCAAACTCCTTCCTTCGGAGGCTTTGCCTTCTTTCATGCAGGCTTGGTTTCAGGCTTGCTTGACTCTTTGGTCTTACCTGATGAGCCATGACCCTTCCCCTTGCCTTTGCCTTTCTTTTTCATACCCTTTCCTTTCTGAACTATCAAAACAGCACTGGGCTTCTTCTTAAGACTCAGTTCAGCAGTTTTAAGCATCCCATGCAGTTCAAAAATAGATTTCCCCATTTTGTTCATGTTGTAGTTCATGACAAACTGGTCATAACTTTCTGGGAGTGAGTTTAAGATCAAATCTGTAGCTAACTCCTGGCTCATAGGAAATCCAAGCCTTTTAAGGTGATTAATGTACCCTTTCATCTTTAAGACATGAGTACTGACTGATGCACCTTCAGCCATCTTGTAGGAATGTAAGGCCTTAATGGTCTCATACCTCTCTTGCCTTGCCTGTTGCTGGAACATTTCCTTGAGATGTACAATTATCTCATAAGCCTTCATGTGTTCCAGATCTCTTTAGAGCTCCGAAACCATGGTGGCTAGCATCAAGCATCCCACATCGACAGAGTCTTCCTTATGCTTCGTGTAAGCATCTCTCTGAGCTCTAGGAGCATTGGCCGCTGGCTCCTCAGGAATGGGTTGATCTAGGACATGCGCCTTTCTTTCCTCCTTGAGAACAATTCTCAAGTTCCTAAACCAGTCAAAAAAGCTTGTCCCATTAAGTTTGTCCTTCTCAAGGATACATCGCAGCGATAATGTAGAATTATTACTAGTTGTCATGATTCTACAATTAAAAATATGCAATTTAATTAGCAATCTCCCACTAAATAAAGAACCCTCAATGCAATAGTTAGTGGGCTAAGATCCATATTTGGCTCAAACTTAAGTTCGCTTTGGCAGGACGCTTAAATTAAGTTATTTAGATAGGTAACACCTTTACCAATTACATCAAATGTAACTCTTAGATGTTCATGGGATTGTATCATCATATGATCTGTCATGTTTTTAATCCCATCTAATGCCTTCAGACCCAAAACCGTTTTGTTAATCTCAATTAAGTCAAACAATAATAAACATATGAGAGTAGCACCATTACTCTTGCTTATCTCCCCAAGATAACTCAAAAGCACCCACTTTGGTGGAGTCCACAATTGAGCGATCGAGGTTTTGACAAGTGTTCATAAATTGACGGCATTATGACTTAAGATTTCATTTAGAGGGCTCAATTTAACTATATGGTTTATAAGAATGTATGTTTCTCAGTTTGTATCTCATACAAGTATATGCATGTTTATGATATAATCATAATACGCATAATCTAAATGTGATACAATATGGCTCACCTATCCTAAGTCCCCTCAAGCCAATTAGAGGAGCTCTCTAGTAAGAGAAGGGAAATTACATATAGAAACCTCTTTTAACATTTGAGGGGAGTGAGATGAGAAGAGAGGGTATATTGAGAGTATATAGAGGAAGGCACGACACGCAGGCCGTATTTAAAAAATTACAACACTTGCAATCTAGAGCCATATTGTTCACCATACTCAAACATTCAAGAATCAATATTCAGATCTAATTGAAGGGCAATTAATGTTTCAAATCTAAAACATTCACAAAATAACATGTGTTACAGTTGTGTTGTGCTACGAACAGGTAGCCACGACAGTCCCGCTATGATCACGAATCTGCATTCGGTTTTCTTAGACCCCATCTATGTTAATTGATCAAATCAAAATGCATCACCACTGATTTCAATTCCCTTTTAGATTCCTTTTATGTCATACATAACATGGATTCCTTATATGTCATACATAAAACGCATATTATATGAACGGCTACGACTAACACATATCATATTAATCAACAATCAAGCCTAACTTAAACACAAAACGGCATGGCTCTGATACCACTGAAAGGAATTGGAAGACACTCAGCAGAAATTAACTTAAAATTTTTTCCATTCCTTGCCAGGATCTACCGTATGTGTTTAAGTTAAGTGGGAAGAAGCATTACCCTCAATGTTCCTCTGTGACTTCCACAGCTCCTCTCCGCGGCTGGTGATCTCCTTTCAAAACTATTGTAATACTTATGGCATATGTACATGTTGTATATGAATGTTAAGAAGCTTATTTGATGGCTTGAGCATGCTGAAACAATTATTGGAAATGAAAGAAAAGAAACTGAAATGGTAAAAACGTAGGTCCTGAAGCAGTTTTGTTGTGGCTTCAGTTTGACCTAGCAAATGAAGGAATTAGTTCACGAAATTTTATGAGCATGTAGCACACATCCAGAGCTTTAAATGAATATGTGGAACATTTCATTTGGATGTGTATATCAAGAGAAATGATTTTCCAAAGTAAGGGACCAGAATCTGTTTCTAGAGTTTTTGACCAAATGAACAGTAAACTTCAACGAATAAACTGTATCAATTGGATAATCATTTGGTCTAGAAATTATTTTTCCCTTAAACGTCAAGATTTTATGTTCATGTAACTTTTTGAACTACTTCATTTCGATTTTTTTAGAATTAATTATGATTTTTCGAATTTCATTGCGTAATCTGAAATACCATATGAACAGTAACCCGAGAAAGAGTAAAATTCCAGATTTGGCTAATGGACTTCCAAGGTCTTGTAAGTGATTCTAAATGCTACTGAATGGTCCGTAAGACATATAAAAGTAAGGATGTTACACACTTAATCAATACTTAAACTCCTGACAAATCTTTGAGATTAAGTGTGTTTAGAAAAGGCTAAAAGTTTGAAATGATGAAGGCTACATCAATAGAAACTTGCTAAATCTAGCAAAGCATAAAATTGCAACTAACCACTGTGCCTTCACTCCAACGGATACAATATTTACAAGCTTGAGTCTAATGATAAACTCATATTTGTAGTGATTTTTAGTGTGTTTAAAGTGAGTTTTATTATTATTTTATCCCCATTTACCAATATGATAAGCAATTAATTAATAAAATTAAAATAGAACAAGTGGAAATTAATTGATTCGATTTTAGTAATTAATTGGATAAATAATCTATTAAATTTCTATTTTTTGCAGTGAACAAGCATCATATTATATCAATTGACAGCTGGACATTATATATGTGCTAGATTAAAGAAGTTGATAACAGATTTAAGCACATAGTTAATAGGAGCAAGTGGGCTGTTGTTTGAAGACACATGTATTATAACATAATCAAGTAGGCTGAATAGAAGCAGGAACATGCTGCACTAAAGCTAAGCAAGGGAGATGATACCAGACTTCAAGGATTGACTGCATGCTCATGCTGTAACTACATAAAAAGGGGAAAATAAGATACACCACGTGATCAGGTCATAACTGATGCATCACAGCTCATTACTTCACCCAAGACGCACTCGCAGATATGCTAACTGAATCACAGCACATGTGTATCATAACAGAAACAAATTGGTGATTCACACATACTCTGTAACAAATTCATGCAGCTGCCATTCAATTCATTCAATCCATTTCACTCACCCACACTGCTATAAAGGGCTCCATATATAAGCATTGAAGTGAGAGGACTACATAACACATACTGGATAGACTCAGACCATATTTTCCCCATTTCATTCACACACAACATCCATTTCACCTCCATTCTCCTATCATGACATTCTCCTTCCATTCCTGCTCCATCTCCATTTCCATTCTCTCATCTATAACTTTCCTCTATTCTAAAAAATAGAATCAGAGGAAAGTGTAACTATCATCTTTATCTTCTTCCACATTTACCATGATTGCTGTTGTGTTTTCTATTACTGCTAAAGTTCATATGGCAATGCAAGGCTAAGCTGTTATGATCTCTTGGAGATGATGCTAAGCCAAAATCCTTGAACTGAACAGGGAGTTCATTGTGTCTTTAATCCAGATTTGATTGTATCAAGTTAATGTAGTTATTTCTAGTTTATTGATTTAATTAGAGTTAGCAGAGGACAAAGAAGTAGGGAATTGAGTTGGATTTCTTACTTCTGTATTATTGATACTTTGATTGATTGTCATCCTTGGATCGAGTTAGACATGACTGTAATTGATTAGAGTAATCATAAAATAGAGTACAATTGTATCTATTTACTTCATCTTCTTCTATATCTAAGTTGAATAATTCATAATCTCTATTAATGTCTGCGGTTGTTGCTTTGATTGAGATTTAACTAGTGAGTTGTTAGCTAACATATTCTAATTCAACTGATTAATTTCTCATATTCTATATATAATGAAGGTAAGGTAATCTCCAAGGGAACACACTTGTCATTCATTTATCTCATCAACATAAACACTTAAAAGCATAAACAATAACATAGGATTTACTTTCAGAAGTTAGATAAAATCTCATCACACACTATCGCTTTAACTTGTTAATTTGTGGCTCATCAGATTAATTAGGTATCTTAGCATCCATCTAGGCCCCTTATGAATTGATATAGGTTAGCATTTACTTTCTATTAGTTAGCTTAGTTTTGTTTGATAATTAAAATGATAGTTATCAAAATGGCACTATTGCCAGGGAGCCTTACTTGTTAAGGTTTCCTAAGTAATCTCCTGGGCCCAAAAATCATAAAAAGTGATATGTGTTTTAGTTTTTCTGCCAATTTAGTGTTTTATCTTTTTGAGTCACGACCAATCGTCTTTCTTGTCATGAACAAAGTACTTAAAATTGATTTATGAGCGTCTCTATAAACTTTTTTCATGACCAGAAACATATTTAGCCACAACCAAATATTTATTTTTAGCTCATTTTACTCTCTGTTATATTTAGTCATGACTGGACTAGCTTGTGGTTGCAACCAAAATTATTTTTCATCAAGTTTTCTTCTATGTGATTTGTAGTCGCAACTAAATTTACACTTAGTCTGATCAAAAATTAGTGTTTCAATCAGATTTACTCTCTGTGATTTTTAGTTGTGACCTGAGTAACAATTGGTCATAACCAGAAGCTAAAAATTTTAAGCATTTGCTCTCTATGATTTTTAGTTGCAACCAAAGTAACCTTTGGTCACGACCAAAAATCTTGATTCAGAACTTTTCCTCAGTGTGACTGACAGACACAATGTGAAGTTAATTTTTGTCGCGATCTCTGTTCTCTAGATAATTAGTCATGACCTGGTGACCTTTTAGTCGCGACCTTACTGTTTTGAACTACATTATTTGATCTAAATTTCTGGAATTGCTGCATTTGTGATATATTTGACATATTGTATCATTATTAAGTATGATTTGCATGAACATAAGCTCTGAATTCTTTCCTTTAGATTTAGAAATCAATAGAACACTGAGGCAAATTAAGAAGGCTAAAATCTTAAATCAAGCTAATGTTGTATCTGTTGTTAAGCTTAGTTCATCTGGTGAATCTATTACAGCTAAAATTAATTGTGCATCTGGTGCTTAGAAAGTCATTTTGTCATGGAGCATGTCAATGAAGGAGAAACTCATACTCATAATTAGAATCTTAAAAATGAGCAATATAGAGAGAATAACCTAAATAATAGAAGAGCCCATAGGAGCATAAAAGAACTTACTTTATCTAATGCAAACTTTGATCCATTTTGCACTTGTCTTGCTTTACATGTTAATTTTGAGTTGAAAGGTCATTTATTAAGTAACTTACCAAAGTTTTATTGATTAGCAGGTGAAGATCCTTTCAAGCATTTGAAGATCATGCAGTGGGTTTACTCATCTATGAAACTTGTAGGTGCTGACATGGATGCTATGTAGAGACAAGTATTCCATTTTACACTTGAAGGGAAGGAAAATGAATGGTTTTATATGCTACCACATCATACACCTCAAGCCTTAGACTCTTGGAGTAACTTGAGGACTGCTTTCTTAGAGAGATATTTCCCTACTTCAAAGATTGCTACATTGAGAAAGGAGATTTTTGTTGCCAAATAGTATGATCAAGAGTCTTTCTATGAGTTTTTGGGAAGATTTTAAGAGCTGCTAGCTAGATGTCCATAACATTAGATTCCATGTGAGCATTTGGTGTAGTATTTTCATTTAAGATTGCATTATACATATAGAAAGAATTTGGATATAGCTACTGGATGTTCCATTAATGATTTAACTATAGATAAATCATGGAACTTGATTGAGAAGATAGCAAGCAATGACCAACAGTATGGAGGCTATGATGCTAGGCAAGTCCATGAGGTTTCTGCAAGGCATTCTCAAGATTATAATAGCTCATGTTCTCAACTAGCTACTATGAATACTCAGATCAAAAATCTAGCTGCTTAATAGAGCAATTCATATGTTCAATGCTCATACTCTCAACCTCTAGTTGCTCTTAGTTGTCAACTGTGTTATCTCTTATGCACACTATTATCAATTGTCCTACACATTGTGTAGATGTATCAGCCATCTATCAAGACAAACTAACCCAATATCCATAAATGAATCCATACTCTAACACATACAATGAAGGATGGAGAGATCATCCTAATCTTAGATAGAGGGATGGAGGTATAGACAAGAATTTTGGGTACTGATACCTAAAATTTCATCCTAATCTCATACTATTTGATCTAATGGTCTATAATCCACCTTCCAACAAGCTTGCCCTAGAAGCCTCATTCATGACACCATTCATGACCTCATTTAGGGCTGTGTTTAGCTAAAGAAAAGTAGAAATACTGATAGGAAAAATTCTAGTCCAGTCTGGTACCAATCTAAACAGTTTCACAAAAACTATACTATTTTATGTTTCCAATTTTTATAATATTCTAGAATATGTTTTATATCATGAAAATCAGTATTTAGGTTTTTTCTACCATTAAAATTGTTAGACTAAATATTTATCTACCAACCATCCCTTGAGAAATGACCAACCCTTATTGCACTTTCTTGCACTATATTAACCATAAGGGCATAATTCTCATTTCACACCTCTTTATACTTCATCAGAGTATATACTAGCTCTAACTAATCACCCTATACTTGGTTGGACATTTTTAACCTACCCAAAATGCCCTCTATCCTTCTCTAGTACAATCTTACAACATAGGGGCATTTTCGTAATTTTACACCTTTTCAGGGTTCCTCTGGACTTTAGCCCACTTAACTGTTCATCCATCTTACTGGGCCTTTGGGATGCCATTTTGGGCCTTTATATGGGTCTATTACCTTTATGGCACAAATCCCGAGTAGCCTCTTTTGAAGGTATTTATCGGGTATTTTATTATACTGTAAATTCCCGTAAAAATTCTACAAGATTCCTTTTTTGACTCTGTCAATTTTATAAATTCTCATATTAATTATAGAAATTTAATATAAAGTTATGTCTAATTCTGAGGTCTGAAAAATACTGTAATAATTTTTCCTAACTTCAAAAATTCATATCAATTAATCGAGACCTCAAATAAAAAATATGTATTATGTTAAATTGATCAGAATAATTTTCTCTACTTACTGGTAAAAGTTGAGACTAAACTATTTTTGGGCAGTTTTATGCCTTTTCTGGCTCAACTTTCTCATAATTACATTTTTGCCCTTGAACTTTTGATAAATTATATTTAAATCCCTTAACTTCTGGTAATTACACCTTTTGGCCCAACTTTTATTTCTACCTTTAGTTTTAGCCTTAAACCTTTTCTAAATTTCATTTAGGTCCTTGAACTTTCATTAGTTACAAGTCACTCTCTTTCCTTCTTCAATTTGATACAATTTACTTCAAGAATCTGATATCGATTATATATAAACTGTACATATATATCATATAAGAAAATTGGGGATATAACACCAGTGATAAGACACAAATTGTGTAACATCCTAATTTTCTTATGTCTTAGGGATCAAACAGTAGCATATGGAACCACTTTTAAGGTCATTGAAGTCAAATTACACAATCTGGAATTTTACTCTCCCTAGTACTGATCACTGTGTAAATTTTAGATAAGTGACCTGACTTCAAAAAATCATAACTAATTCTAGAAAAATTGAAATGAAGTGGTTCAAATTGCTACACGAAGCTAACGTAATGATCTTTCAGGAAAAAAATAACTTGTTGACCACACCTTGTCTCAGTCAATGTCAGTCAACGTATGAAGTTTACTGTTTATCCTGTATTTTTCCTGATTTCAGCATTTTGGTCCCAACTTTATATAGCATTTGTACTATCCAATCCCTAGCTTCTCTCCATGCTTCTTCAATCCTCTTCTAACATACATGTGGGATTGGGATTATATGGAAGGGAATGAGATTTATGGGGAAATCTCAGTAGCAAATAGTACTAAACAATGCATGCATTATTGTAAATACTAGAGCTTACTTGTGAAAGTATTAACATTGTGTAATGTGCATGCTTCCATGTTACATATGAAAAACAATTGGCCAAAGTAATCATAGGAATAGAGCTTCAAACATAAACACATATGCAACACAATTCAACAAAGCCATAGCACAACCAAGTATAACATTCAATGCATACAGGATAAGTTCACTACCTGACATATAGCCTTCGTCTAGCTTTTAGCCTTTGCTATAAGATTCTTTCTTTCCATAGGTCAGAGCATATACATAGTATAATAATATCTTTATTATTATCCAGTATAGCCTACTTAACTCATGCTTAACTTGGGGTAATATCCTTAATCTGACAATCCCCTAACTTTCTTTCTATTTACGGCTAACCTTATCAAGAGATATATTTCTCTATTCTAACCATTAAAAACAATAATCTAATTTATTAGAGCAGGGACTAGAATAACTTATCTTATTCTTAAGATCTGCCAAGTCCCTAAGCTCCTTGGACTGCTCCTAGCTCTACCAGAACTCCTCCTTTCTTTCTCTTCCTTCCTTTCTTTCTCTTTTTCTCTTTTCTCTCTTCTTTCTATTCATTTTTCCATGCTTGGCCATGAATGGAATAAAAGGAGGGGTGGGCTATTTATAGTTGATAGGAGGTGGAATGGATGGTCCAGATTGAATTACGATGAATGGCTCAGATTGCTTAGCTTCTTTAAGAAGCTTCGCCTGCATCATCATCCTAGATGACTCATCAAAGTGACATCATCCATGGGATAACTCACATGCTAGGTGGAGCAATGGTGGGGCCCTTGGGACACCTCACCAGCTGACTCAACCTTTCCAGAGAATTCCAGGGTCTTTTCCCGGAATGAACGGCTGAGATTATGCCACGTGTCCTTTAGCTTTTTCTCCTTTTCTTGGAATCATGCCATGTGTTATTAGCTTTTCTTCTTTTCCTAGAATCATGTCATGTGGCACCTTGTGTGAGGACGGTTTTCATACCACCTCATGGTCTAAAGCTTTATCTGATCACTTTTCCCAGTTCTATCCTTAACCGGGTAACTTTACTTTATGAAAAAGTACTAAAATATTATTTTAACATCACTTAAACCCCCATAATCATTGGGCCACATTTTTGGACCCTTAGATTTCTATCTTGGGTTTCTAACTAAGCCCAAGCACCTTGGTAGCTCGATTCCCAAGAAACATTCTTAGTAAATTATCAAAATACCCTTAGTTCCTCTTTAATACTTATAGGGGCACTATTGTCTTTTCTCACCTTTTCAGAGTATCTCTTGACCCTGGTCAACTATCCAGATACCCTTTCTTGATTGTCTAACCCCAGTCAAATGACCAAAATGCCCTTCGTTTGACTCTGACTTAATGACACAACACAGTGGCATACCTTTAGTGGCATTTTCGTAATTCTACATTTTCCCGGTCTTTATTAGCCCTGGCCCATATACTTATTTGAAAATATCATTAGGCCTATAAGGCGCCATTTTGGGCCGTCTGTTTGATCTACTAGGTTTATGGGATCAATTCTTGAGAAATTCCCCTGAAACCTATTTATCAGGTGTTTTAATCAACTGTAAATTTTATAATAAATTTTACATAACTCCTTTTTGGGCTCTGTTAGTCTTAAAAATTCTTATATTAATTATAGAAATTTACTGCCAAATTCAATATAATTCTGAGGTCTAAAGGATACTGTATTAATTTTTCTTTCTTCAAAAATTAATATAAATCTTTTGGAACCTCATATCAAAATTCTGTGTTATGTTAAACTGATCAGCATAATTTTCTCTATTTATTGGGACTTCTACTCAACAGGGCCTAGTAGCATACCTTTTTTAGGCTATATATTAGGCTTCTAGGCCTAAAAAGTGGGATGTGACAAATTGTGTATGGTTTCTGTGACATCTTCAGGGTCTTATTACAACTTTGCCATTAATTTTATGCCTGTATTTGTGCTTTCATGGTGATACATGATTGTGCTCGGCAATGTGCTAATTAAAGGGTAAAATGATAAATTAACTCTTCCAAACTACATAAATATTGTTCTCCACTGATTTGGACTTTTATAATGAGCTTTGGTTTTGAATCACAGGTATTTTGGAGGAAAACCAAGGACTAATATGAGCATAAAAGAAATCATAGGACAAAGAAAATTATATCACGCCTCTATGTTTTTTAGTCGCGACTAAAGAGTCAACAGGTCGCAACCTCATTTCTTCTGGAACTTTCTCTATGTTTACAGGACACGACGAAAACATGGATTTAGTCGTGACAAAAAGAGACAATTGTTGAACATGCACGTTTTAGATTAGGTCATACGGGAATAAAAGGAAGGGGAAGCTGCAGACGCAGGGGGCTGATTTTTGGACCTGATTAAGCTAAGAAGCATTAATTGAATCCTCTCTACACCTTCTCTATAACCTACACACTCATCTTTGATCTTTCTGCACCTCTCCACAGAATCTCACATCTCTACATCATTAATCCATCACCTCTTTCTGCTTTCCTCATGGCATCAAATCTGGACAGCGATTGCAACACAGTAGAAGTTATGAGAGGCTAAATCTTTAATCTATAGGTGATGGATCATATATCTTGAAATCTATGGTCATCGATTGATGATCATTTGAGGGCATCTACATCATCTGATTTGAATTGCATGCTAAGTGGCTTTTAACAGTTCATTAAGAGTTTAAACTAGCTTTGATCAAAGAAGTTTAAGGAACGTTAATGTTCTAGACTCAATCGATCGATTGAGGTTTCTTTTAAGACTTAGTGATTTTAAAACCCCATATCATATTAAGAGCAAGGATAGATCATCAAGAGTCTATCTCAACATACAAGGGAAAGTAAGTTGAGGAGATGGCAGAGTCGAGCAAGCAAGGAGCATCTATGCATACAGGTAAGGATGTAAGTATAAAAGATCTCCCTTTTTCTAAATCTTATTTTGCTGGAAAGAAAAATATCGATTCTAAATTTGCAAAAAATGCTTTCAATCTCTTTAACAGGTTAGAAATAAATATTCCTATGGTTAAATTCCTCAAGAGAAACCCTAAATATGCTAAAGTTTTAAAAGAATTATATGATAATAAGAAGAAGCTTAGGCTTGTTGAGAAAATTCAGGTGAGTGCTAATGTGTCATCACTTTTTAAGACTAAATTACCAGTTAAGTACTAAGACTCAGGATCCTACATAATCCCATGCACTATAGGAAATGTTCATATTAAGGGAGCGTTATTAGATCTAGGGGATGCCATTAATGTAATGCCTTGGTCGGTATACTTAGCTTTAGGTATTGAAAAACTTAGAGACACAAGTGTAGTGCTCTAATTAGCTGATAGATTAATTAGGTACCCTAAGGGAGTTCTAGAGGATATTCTAGTGCAAGTGAAGGACTTAGTGTTCCCAGCTGATTTTTATGTTTTGGACATGTCCAATGAGCTAGTGAATGAGAACACTTTGATCTTAGGCAGACCTTTTCTCCAAACTTCCAAGACAACCATTAGTATGAAACATAGTTTTATTACAATAGAAGTTAGAGGACATGTGGTGACTTTTAATATGAATGAAGCTATGAAATACCCTTTTGTTAATTATGCTTATGCTAGTTTGAATGCTATTGATTATGCTGTTTAAGAGACTAGGGTTGAGCACGAAATGAGTTTACATGATAGGTATGATTTCTCATTGTCACCAAATCTTGATTCTATTTCATCAATTGCAAGTGATAATACATTTGGGAAGGAGTTTGTGAGTATTTTATAGGGTCACAAGATAATTTGGGAGCCGCAAGAGGAACACATGAAGTAAGGTCTAGTATAAGTGATCCCAAGTCACGACTCAAAGACCTCTAAGTCATGACTAAACATCAATTTGCTGAGGGAGAGACTCTATATGAAAATGAGTCGTGACCTGAGAATGATAATGTCACGACTTACAACTCCCCGTGACTGTGTGTCGCAACCTAAGGATAGTAATGTCGCTACCAGAAGATCAACAAGAAACTCTCTATGAAGCAGAGCCACGACAAGATATCAATATGGTTGAGACATAAAACTAACGAGATGTATAGTCACAACTGAAAGACCACGGCGTCACGACCCAAAATTTCATATACACTCACTGTGATTTTAAGTCGTGACGAGAAGTTGAAGATAAGCCTGAGAGGTTGCGACTAGAAATGACAGACAAAATAAGTCATTCTCAAACCCCTTCAGTTTCACATTCTACTATTTTGGTTAAAGGGCCAATATGTTCTAACTCTACTCCTTCTCACTCACCTTCTAAAATTACCTCTCATACCTTATGATTCTTACTAGGGCATAGACTTAACCCTTCATTAGTTTTTCTTACATAGGGAATAGGGTAGTCACTTTATCTTTGAAACTACCTTTCATTACCTAAACATCATAAACTTCTTTTTATCATCTTGCATACATCTACCGCTCTATTGAACTTCTACAACTACATGAGAAAAACTATTTCTTTGTAACATAGAATTCAATCTGTGAACTAACTTCTTAGTCATTCAACTCTCACGGTTCATGTAGATGAACTTGGTTAAGTATTCATCAAAGGGTTTCTCTTTTTCTGCATTTACTCTTAGCCTCACGCTTATCTCTATCTAAATGAGAGGAATGCTTCTTGTAAACTATCTGGGAAAGCTTCTCAGGTGAGCGGATCAATCTCTATCTTTATGGAGTAACTTTTGTATCTCTCTACTATCTCCTAACTCTTTATATCTGTCTGTCTCAGTCTACTCTGTGCCATACCATGGTTCCTTTCTAATCTTTTCTTGATCTTGACTAACTTAAGTCACTTGGATCTCATTCATCATCTAGTACTATTACTTTTGTTCTTTATGATGCTCTACCTTAGGTCTGCTAAGTTACTGTCTATTCATGATGGTATCCCTATGGTCTGGGAAATTTAATTTTTTTATCTATTAACTATCATTTCTATAACATTAAGCCATATATTAGGCTCATTCTTAGGCAAGTCTCATTCTAACTTCTTATTATTTTGTTCAGTAAAAACAAGCTGAATAAATATTTTGTAACATAGATCAACTCTTGGTGATCATATGGAGGATCTAGTTTTGAACATTTTCTTAAACTGATATTCTGTATCTTTGTACATCATACTATTTAGCTTGTGTGTAGCTAAGCCAAACCTCTAACTAATAAACTTCAGTAAGGCTAGCATTTTTATTCTTGTTACCAGGTCTTTATACATTCTAGTCGCAACCTGAGTACTAGCTAGTCGAGACGTATATTCTCTGTAAACTTTAGTTGTGACCACCTCAACTTACTCGTCATGACTTGGTAGCTTTGTACCCTTCTACTGCGACCTGACATCTTTGGAACTTCAATTCGTGACCTAAACTACTTCACATCGTGACCTAAGCATAGCTTTTTCTAAACATTCTCTTCTAATATTCTTGACTTTGATAAGCTTGGGTCAATTGAGACTCATTCATATCTATCTATCATAATCACATTAAATAGGGAACATATTCACATAGATGTTCAACTAACTATCATTTCATTATATCTTATCAAAACTCATATTTCATATCACCATAACATTTGTACATACATGTTCACTACATATTCTGGGCACATCATAACGGTCATACATCTATGTATTTACTTTACTTTACACCATTTACAAATTTACATTACCCCTCATTACTTTTACTTTATTTTTTAGGGAATCATAAACTGCAAATACTTCTGCATACATAAATGCCACCCCTGTATATCAGTTGGTGGATTATTTGCCAAAAACTCACTTAGCTCTACATGCCATATAGGGGTATATGGCAGCATCTGACTCACTACCATCTCATGCTAATCTTCTAGAGTGTAAACCTGATTTAGGTCAATGCCCTCTATTGTATATCTATTTATCATCCCTGCTACAACATTCAAAAAGTACAGATAAACTGATAGCTCTTGATCTCTACTTCTGTCCATCCCTTGACCTAAACTGAGTAATTCACTCTCCACAGCTTTCTTGAGACTGATATAGTCAACATTATTTGTCTTTAGTAAAGAAGGCTAGGGTTGACTGGAACTAGGAATATCACACTGATCTTTCTCTATGAAATAACATATTCCTGGACTTTAAGAATAGACAGGGACTGTCATAAACTATGACTGGATCTTTGGATTAAGGGACAGATGGATATTACTCTATCAAATCTATCCTCAAACTCTGGTGGTAGAGGAATAATATCTAGTCTACCTGTAATCCAATACTAGTACTCAGCTTCCACAGCCGTAATATGTCATTTCATTAAAGGAATAAGGCTTACATCAGGGTTAAAGGGAACTCTAATAAACTCATATTGTATAGAGTCACTAGACTCATCATCATCTGGTACCTGTACAACTTAAGGCTAAATCTCTACATAATCTCTAGACTATAGGTTTGAGTCTACAGAAGCATCTATGGGATATTCTATTGTAGATCTTTCTCACTAATCCTCTATACTACCATCTAAACTCTGTTCATTGTCTGAAGGATGATTATAGTCTGGATGTATATCATTTTCATATATCACTACTGACCAGGGGTCTCCATTATTAACTAAAGACTCTGACTTAACTTTATGAAATTCCATATCTACTTCTGCATGAATTACTTAAATAAGCATTACTAACTATCCTAATAAATACCCTAACTTAACAAAGTACTTACTATTTAGAGTTAGGGTATGGGAACTATCTATTAGTATTCCAGAAACTTCTGCTCTGATACCAAAACTTCTGCTCTGAACTCTCTTTACTGTCTTAAGGAGGATCATAGTCTGGATGTATATCATCTTCATATATCACTACTAGCCGGGGGTCTCCCTTATTAACTAAAGACTCTGACTTAACTTTATGAAATCCCATATCTACTTTTGCATGAATTACTTAAATAAGCATCACTAACTATCCCAATAAATACCCTAACGTAATAAAGTACTTACTATTTAGAGTTAGGGTATGGGAACTATCTATAGTATGCCAGAAACTTATGCTCTGATACTAAAATGAAACAATCTTACTTTCATATGTATTAGGAACCATTCAGTAGTATTTAGAACCACTTATAAGACCTTGGAAGTCTATTAGCTAAATCTGGAATTTTACTCTTCTTGAGTTACTGTTCATGTGGTATTCCAGATTAGGCAACAAACTTCAAAAACTCATAATTACTTTTAGGAAAATTGAAATGAAGTGGTTCAAAAAGTTAAGTGAAGATAACGCCTTGAAATTTAAGTAAAAAATAATTTCTAGACCAAATGCTTAGCCAATTAATACAGTTTAATCGTCCAATATTACTGTTCATTTGGTCAAAAATTGAGAAAATAGATTCTAGTCCCTTACTTTGGAAAATTCGTTCTCTTTGTATAGAGATCAAAACAAGCAGTTCTTGGTGTCAAAACAAAGCTTGACATGTTAACTAAATGTCTATAAAATTTCATACATTTATTCCATCATCTACTATTTTTTATTACATCATGACCATCACTACTGGTATTGATCATATAGTAATATTACATATAACAATTCCTCACATAACATATATACTATCCAATCCCTAGCTCCTCTTCATGCCTCATCATCCTCTTTCATCATTCATAAAGCTGCTAGGGTTAGGATTACATGGAAGGGGTGAGATTTCTAGGGAAATCTCAGTAGCAAACGATAGTAAACAATGCATGTATTAATATAAATACTTGTGTTTGTTTGTGAAAGTGTTAACATTGTGTAATGTGCATGCTTCCTTGTAACATATGAAATACAATTGGCCAAAGTAATCATAGAAATAGAGCCCCAATCATAAACACATATGTAACACAATTCAACCAAGCTATAGCATAACTAAGCATAACATTCAATACGTACAAGTTTAGGATAAGTTTACTACCTCATATACTCGACTTTCTTTCAGTTTTCTTACTTCTTTCTTGTCACTTCTCTTTATCTAGCTCCTATGTACTGTTCTGAACAGATTTAAAAAACATGCATAATTCTTCCAAAAATTCTCATATTTATTCCAATGCTTCTTATACTTGTTTCTCTACTTTATCCCACATAACTTTTCATTTTAAAACCATTGGAAACATCAAAATTATGAAATTCCAATCACTATTTATACGAGTGAACAGTATCAGAGAAGAACTTCAAATACTATAACTTGAAATTCCAATGCTTCCAAGGTTCAAAACTTATCCAATCCTACACAAAATCATCATATGAATTCAATGAAAGCATTAGATCACTGAAATTACATCTCCTTCTATCATGAATAGTGCAGAATGAAATGGTTCAACCATGGTAAAATTAATAATATCAACTTGATTCAACAATCAATCACCTAATTAGCTTGTTTAAGCTTCAATCACATATCTCTAACTTTAATTTCTTCTTTCTCCTTTCATCTAAGGTTTTGGACAGCATATACACTTTAGAGAAAACTCAAATTTCTTCCATGAAAATCCTAAGTTTAGGCTCCCAAATCGAAGGAAAATAAGCTAGGATAGATTGCTTACCTTTAATCTCTAGCTTGCTTGAAATTTGGTACCTTTAATCTTCTATCTTGGCCTGAGTTTTTATTTTTCAAGAGGTTCCCCAAGGGTTCTCATGCCACAATTTTGAGCATAAATAGTGGGGGTATTTATAGAAAAATCTCATGAAAAATGAATGGCCAAGATCACTTTGTGCACTATTTGATCTAATGGCTCATAATTGCTCTTACATCAAACTTACCCACCAAGCCAACTTAAGATAAGATCACATGACAAAAATCTTCTTCTTCCCCTTGTCTTGGACGTCATGTGTGAGGGTGTGTGGGTCCCACCATGTGCAAACCTAATTTTCACTTTATTCCTTTTCTTCTTTTTTAGAAAAAATCATAAATCATTCACTATTGGATTTGGGCTCCAAGACAACTTTTGGGACTTATTGGGATGCCCTAGGATATTTTTTATTTCTATTCATCATCACAATCCTTTCTAAACTTCTTTCCAATATCAGTATTATACAAATAGGGAAAATTAAGATGTGACACATGGGATTGTGTAAAATCCTGGATCTTGGCACTTAACTAGTAATTCAGCCTTAAAAAGTGATGACACATTAGCACTCACCTGAATTCTCTCAAGAGGCCTAAACTTTTTCTTATTAGCACACAACTCTTTTAAAAATTTAGCATATTTAGGATTTCTTTTGAGGAATTTAACCATAGGGATATTTATTTCTAACTTATTAAAGAGATTGAAAGCATCTTTTGCAAATTCAAAATCAGCCTTTTTCTTTCCATCATAATAAGATTTAGGAATAAGGAGATCCTTTATACTTACCTCCTTACCTGTATGCATAGAGGCTCCTTGCTTGCTAGACTCCGCTTTCTCCTCAATTTACTTTCCCTTGTATGCTGGACTTAGAATTGTCACTTCATCTTCTTGCTTCTCTTATGTTTCCTCTTGTACTTGTGAGTTCTCCTCTTAGGTTACCTTCTTGATCAAGAGCTGTTGTTCTTTAATACTCTATGATTTCCCAATCTTCATCTATGACATTGCTAAATTTTCAACTTCAGAATCTTCCATATCCTCCCTTGCTATTTTATCTTCCTTAAATCAGACTTCTCTCCCACTTCTAAGTGATATGGCATTCAGACCCTTTAGATTAATGACAATATTTGAAGGTATGCTACCACTGCTCTTTGTTTAGATGTCACTCACTGTATTGGCAACTTGAGTTAAATGACTTGTAATATTTGCATTCTTGGAACTTAACTCCTCAAGTTTCCTGTGCACATCAGCATTATCCTTTTGCATACTTTAAAGGATTGAAGCTTTAGAGGTGAATTGAGTGTCATTCTCTTTGAGCTTATGGTTTATATTGGTCATTCAACCATCCATATTGTTCATTTATACAGCTATACTCTTCAACAACTGAGAAGTCTCATCTGGTCTTGATGCCACTAAAGCATTAGGTTCAGTTGGAACTATAAACCTTGCATTATTTGGTAGTTGCTTGAAGAAGCACCACCTCCTTATAATTGATACATTGCTACTACTTCTTTATATTGTCTATCACATGTATTGGTAGCATGTATCATTGAATCGCATGACTCACATCCTATAAGTAGTGCTTGTGAGGTTCACACTGCATGAATTTACTTTGTGGAACACAACTTTCTTTCAATTAAATTTATCCTCTTTTCCATTCAGTTTCTAGAGCTACTATTTCTACTAAGATCTCATTTGAATTACCTGAAGATGATGAAGGCATTCTCCTTGGATCCCCAATCTGATGGTCTTCATTAGCCATCTTCTAGAATAACTCCCAACTTGCTTGTGGAGTCTTATCTCTTAAAGAGCCATTTGCTGCTGCATTCAAGGATACCTGATTGTGAGGGAGTAAACCATCAAAGAAAATGTCTACTATATTAGCCTTTGTCATGTTGTGATGAGGACAATAAGCCAACAAATTGATAAATCTTATCCAATATTCATGTAATGACTCTCCTTCATGTTGCAAAATGTTTCTAATCTCCTTCTTCATCTGAGTTGTCTTCGAGGCTGGGAAGAACTGTTCTAGATATGTTGACTTCAACTGATCCCATATAAGTCAATAGAAACTACTTCTTAGCCTTCCCTTCCAAAGTGAAATGGAAATACCTCTGTAAAATATTATCCAATGCAGTCAATGAAGGCTTCATCGAAGAGCAAATCATATGCATGGTTTATTAGTACCGATGTGGGCATTCTCCTACAAAACCATGTAATTTAGGCAAGGTTGCAATCAAAGCTCATAATTTCAAAATTGGCCTCTTATGTGTAGAAGCCATAAGGATCATAATTCACATACGAATGATTTATTTCCCTCACATTTCTATTATCTTCTACATTCATTGGGAGTTCATTTTCTCCTTGTCTATTATGCCTATCATGCCCATTAGGATTAATCCGTATAGTACTGATAGTGGAAAGAGGTTTGGAAAGGATTATGACTAACATCAAGAGAAATAATAAAAGTTAGACGATTCTTTAAGGAAGAGAAGGGCTAAAATGAAAAATATAAAAGGTTGAAGGCAAAAAGTGAAGGTAGAAACAAGATTTGGGCCAAAAGTGGTAATTTTCAAAAGATAAGGGACTTAAATGTAATTAAGTAAAAAGTTCAAGGGCAAAATTATAATTATAGAAAGACCAGCCCGGAAAGGGTAATAACTACCCAAAAGTTTTTCAGTCTGACATTCGATCAGTAAATAGAGGAAGTTACGCTGGTTAATATGGCATGATACAGAAATTTTATTAGGGCTATAGACAACAGAAAATTATCTGATGTCTAAAAGTTATCTGAAATTTTATCAGATTTCATGGACTTCAGATGTAAGTTGGTAAATTATAGGAAAATGTGCCCTACAGTGTCAGATGTCCTAGATCTGACAGAACTCTGGAAGAAGTTCTGTATAAAAAGTTATTCACATATTAATAAATTTTGACGGGAGTTTGATAACACCCGTGATCCGATAATGGAATTTATCGGTCTGTAAGCCTAGATAGAATGAGATCATATGACCTCATATATAGGCCCATGATGAAACCAAGAAGGGCCAAGAACCCAGGGTTCTAGTCCATCAGTAGAAGGGGCCAGTGTCCAAAAAAAGTACGAAATTACAAAAATGCCCCTGATGCCCATATTGTACCAGAGATGGATAAAGGGCATTTTGGTCACCTGGGATAGGCTAAAAATGTGGCACATGGTATAAGTATGATTATTTGAGCCATTATATGCCCTGAGGCAGTACAAAGAGTAGTAAAATGACAATTATGCCCTTAGGGTTAGTATAGTGCAAGAAAGGACACCAAGGGTATTTTGGTTATTTCCCAAGGGATAGATGGTAGATAAATCTTCAGTATATCATTTTCAATGGTATGAGAAGCCTAGAAATTAATTTCTAGGACATAATACATATCCTGGTATATTATAGGAAAAATCGGAATAGAAAACAGTCCGGTTGTTGAGAAACTGCTCCGATCGGTATCGGATTAGACTAGAATTTTTCCAAAAGCTTCCTTACACTATAAGCACGCCACCTAGACCTCTTAGGTATCCCATGAGCTGTCCCACATGATGTCATAATTATTCTTTTATGAAAAAGTAAAATCCAAAATTAAATGTGAGCCTTTAGATCAAATAGTAACCAAATCAATCCTGGCCATTGATTTTTCTTAGATTTTGGCTATAAATACCCCCTCATTCTGCCCAAAACCGTGGCCTTGTGATACCTTGAGGAAACGCTTGCAAAATGAAAACTCAAGCCAAGACAAAGAAGATTCAAGGTTCCAAAGTTCAAGCAAGCTAGAGATTAGATGTAAGCAATCTATCCTAGCTTGTTTTCCTTTGATTTGGGAGCTTGAACTTAGGATTTTCATAGGAGAAAATTTGAGTTTTATCTAAGGGGTTGTGCTTCCCAACAACCTTAGATGAAATGGGAAAGAAGAAATTAAAGTTAGAAACATATCATTGAAGGTTAAACAAGCTAATTAATAGATTGGTTGTTAAATCAAGTTGGTATTCTTGACTTTACCTTAATGGAACCTGTTTGGTATGCACTGTTCATGAGGGAAGGAAATTGAATTTCAATGATTTAATGCTTCCATTGAATTTAGATTATGATTTTGTGTAGCATTGGAAAGGTTTTGAACCTTGAAAGCATTGAAATTCTAAGATTGCAGTTTTTGAAATCCTTCTCTATTACTGTTCACTCGCATGAACAGTGATTGGAATTTCATGATTTTGATGCTTCCAATGGTTTTAAAATGAAAAGTTGTGTGGGATAAAGTAGAGAAACAAGTATGGGAAGCATTGGAATCAAAATGAGAATTTTTGAAAGAATTAAGTGCAGTTTCGGTTCTGTACAGCATGTGATGAAGGAGCTGGAATTTCATGATTCCAAGCTCATAAATGGATTCAAAAGATGAAATTGTGTAGGGTAAAGTCAAGACATCAATTGATCTAAAGACCAAGTTCATTGGTTAAGATTAAGGAAAGTTAATGAGATTAATATTCAAGAAGAAGTTATGTTAGTTAAAGTGAGTTTAATGGTCAAAGAAGTTAGATTGTAATTGATGAATGATTATGTCATGTTAGGAATTGATTGGTATTCTTCACGAGAGGCAGCCACATGTTCAAGGAAAGTGAGAAGAAAGAAGTAAGTTAAGGTGAAAGAACGTCAAGTGTTCAAGGTAGTAAACTAATCCTAAACTTGTATGCATTCAATGTTATGCTTGATTGTGCTATGGCTTGATTGAATTGTGTTGCCTATATGCTTATGTATGAAGCTCTATTTATATGTTTAATTTGGCCAATTGTATTTCATATGTAACATGGAAGCATGCACATGACACAATAGTAACACTTTCACAAACAAGCACAAGGATTTACATTAATACATGCATTGTTTAGTACCGTTTGCTACTGAGATTTCCCCCAAAATCTCATCCCTTTCCATGTAATCCCAATTCCTTAGGTTTATGAATGATGAAAGAGGATGATGAGGCATGAAGAAAAGCTAGGGATTGGATAGTATATATGTTATGTGAATGTGTAATGTTGCTGTATGACCAATGTAAGCAGTGATGGTCATGATGTAATGAAAATAAATAAATGATAAAATACATGTATGAAATTTTACAGACATTTAGGTGACATTTCAATCTTCTTTTTGACACCAAGAATGCTTTATTTGGATGTCTGTACAAAGAGAACTAATTTTTCAAAGTAAGGGACTAGAATCTGTTTTCAGGATTTTTGACCAAATGAATAGTAAACTTTGGTGAATAAACTGTATTAATTGGATAATCATTTGGTCTAAAAATTATTTTTCCCTTAAATTTAAATATGTTATCTTCACGTATCTTTTTGAACCACTTCAGTTTAAGTTTTCTAGAATTAGTTATGATTTTTTGAAGTTTGTTGCTTAATCTGGAATACCATATGAACAGTAACCCGAGAAAGAGTAAAATTCCAGATTTAGCTAATGAACTTCCAAGGTCTTGTAAGTGGTTCTAAATCCTATTGATTGGTCCCTAATACGTATGAAAGTAAGGATGTTACATTTTGGTATCAGAGCAGAAGTTTCTGGCATGATATAAGATATTTCCCAGACCCTAACCTTAAAAAGTAAGTGTTTTGTTAAGTTAGGGTGTTTATTGGGATAATTAGCATTACTTAATTAAGCAAATATTGCAAGAGAAGGTATGGGATTTCATAAAGTTAATTTAGAGGCTTCAGTTAATAAGGGAGACCCCCATTTTGTAGTGATATATAAAGATGATGTACATCCAGACTTTGATCCTTCAGACAATGAAGAAAGTTCAGAGGAAAGTTTAGGGGATCAGTCAGGAAAGTCTCTAGTGGAATGTCCCATAGATGTTTTTGTGGACTCAAACCTGTAGTCTGGAGGCCACATAGAGATACAGCCTTAAGCGTACTATACCCCAGATAATGCTGAGTCTAGTGACTCTACATAGTATGAGATTTGTCAAAGTGCCCTCTAATCATGATGTAAGCCCTATTCCCCTAGTGAGAGGACATATTACGGCTGAGGAAGCTGAGTACTGGTACTGGATTATGGGTAGACCAGATATTATTCCTCCTCCACCAGAGTTTGAGGACAGTGTTACTATGAGTAATATACCACAATCCCTTAATTCAGATATCCAGTCAGAGTTTATGATAGAACTTGTTCATTCCCAAAGTCTAGGAATATGTGGCTTTATAGAGAAGCATCAATGTGATGTTCCTGGCCCTAGTTAACCCCAGCTTTCTTTATTAAAGACAGATAATGCTGACCATATCAGTCTTAAGAAAGCTGTGGAGAGTGAACTACTCAGTCTAGTTCAAGGAATAGACAGAAGTAGAGATCAAGAGCAGTTAGTTTACTTGTAGTTCCTCAATCCCGTATTGGGGATGATAAATAGATATGCAGTAGAGGGCATTAACCTAAATCAAGTTTATACTCTAGAGGACTCGCATGAGATGATAGTAAGCTAAGTACTGCCATATACCCCTACATGGCATATAAAGCTATGTGAGTATCTGGCAAATAATCTGCCAGCTGATATTCAGGGGTGGCATATCCATGTACAGAAGTATGTGCAGTTATAATCCCTTAGAAAGAAATGTAGAAGTAGATGAGGGGTAATGTAAATAGGTAAAGTGTAAAGAAAAGTAATTACTCATGTGTATGGTAGTTATGATGTACCCTAAATATGTAATTGATATGTATGTAATGTGTATACAAACGTTATGGTAATATGGAATATGGATATTGGTTGAACATGTATGTGAATATGTTCCCTATTTAAGTGTGACTATGATGTATGTATATGAATGCACTTTAATTAATTTAGAGTCATCCAAAGATAAGAGTTTTTACGAGCTACTAGGCCGTGACAGAAGATGACCTATAGTCGCGACGGAAGAATATATAGCTATTAAGCTGTGACAAGTAACTCAAGATGGTCATGACTAAAAGTTACAAAGAATATGAGACGGCTAGCAAGTACTTAGGTGGTGACTAAAATGAACAGAGACCTGATGATAAGAATAAGATGCTGACCTCATTGAAGTTTATCAGTTAGAGGCTTAGTAGAGGGTACAGGCAAGTTAGATAGTACGATACACTGAGATACAGAAGATCAGTTAAAGAAGAGGCTCAAAAGTATATCCTCCGTATGATCATCAGGAGTTGATCTATATTACAAAAGACTTGCCTAGAAAGAAGCCTAACGTATGACTTAAGGATAAAGATGTGATGGCTAATAGATAGAAAGTTAATGTTCCTAATGCAGAGGGATTCCATCACAAAGAGATAGTAACCTAACGCTCTGCCTTAGAGAGTAAAAATAGTAATGTTAAGTGATGAATGAGATCCAAGTGACCTGAATTGGTCGGGATCTAGAGACAGACCAGAAAAGAATCACAGTCTAGTCCAAAGTAGACTGAGACTGATGGACATAAAGAGTTAAAAGAATTAAGAGATACAGAAGTTACTCCATACGAGATGGAGAGTGATCCGCTCTCTTGAGAAGTTTTTCTCAAAGAAGTTTAAAAGAAGCATTCCTCTTAATTAGAGAGAGAGGTGAGCGTGAGGCTAAGGGTTAAAGCTAAGAAAAGAGAACTCTTTTGATGGATACTAAATCGAGTTCATTTATATGAACCTTGAGGCTTAGTAAGAGTTACTTTCTCTCGCCTGTTAGTAATCCAGGAGGATAGGGGAAAACTTAAAGGTTTAAATGGCATAAAGATATGAGCAAGACCTTTCCTCAGTTAGCTAATAGGAAATAGCTGACTTAGTTATGGATTACTGCTGGAATGCAATACGGCCAAGGACACATAAATCTTTCAGCCTAGAGACACAGAAGTCTTATAAGCGATAAGAGATAATATGATAGAATGAATATGACCTAGTAAGGTAGCCACGAATGAATATGACCTAATAAGGTAGCCATAGATTCAAACATAAAGTGAATTCCTATTTCTTATGTAAGAAAGAGTAAAGAAGGGTTGAGTCTATACCCTAGTAAGAGGGTAAAGTGACAACCTAAGTGAAATAAGTAAATGATTCAAGTTCCTAAATAAATGATCAGGACCTAGTAATTAAGGTAATGAAGGAACAGAATACTTTAAAGTCTACTTGGTTAATTATTTAATTGCAATATAAGTATAAGGGATGGTTGAGCAGATGTATGTGATAGTGGTATGGCTTATGCTGCCATAAGATATGATGAGAAGTTGCATCTCCTTGTAATTGTCATATGATGACATGCATGTTAGAGACTGCTTAAATGATTGCATCTCCTTACATATTATGCATGTTGAGTATGTTATGATGGATAAATACTCCCCTTTACACTACATGCAGGGTAGAGTAGATATGATGAGAAAGTTATGTTGCTCCCATGCCCTACGACATGCAATTAAATAATTCAACTTCGTAAGGATGAAGCAACAACAAAGGGCTAAACGAGATAGTTAGCTAGTTAAGTCCTAAAGAGTAGAAAGAGAAATTATGATCAAACAGTGATAGTCAATGAGATAGAGAATGATATTAAAGATGAGAATTAATAGTGAATCTACAGATAAATGATTATGATACTCAGGATATATCCCTTCAGTAGGGGTAAGATGTATGAATAGATGATGATGGACATGTGCATGATAGAGCCTGTGTAGCTCTCTACAGTAATGGATAAAGTAAAGTTATAAAGATGAGAATGGTATATAAAGTTCCTGAGTGATAGAGGGAATGAGTCAAGTCCTAATAGATAATATTGGCTTCTGTGGTCATTTTTGGGGAATTATCTGTGGAGTTAACAACGATATGGAAGTGACCAACCTTGTAACTTTGTCCATTGGTTAAGGTCTTCCAAAGATGAGAATACAGTGCAACAGAATCGCAGTAAATTCTGGAGGATTGCAGTTAGATCCTGGTATGGCTCACAGGGTCGCAGTTAGATCCTAAAAGGTTTACAGTTCATCGTAGTAGATCCCAAGGGTCACAGTAGACCAAGCCTAGAGCAACAAAAGTAATGAGCCATCAGTACAATATTTCTTTAGAAGGACGAATACCAAGGAAAAGTTAAGGTATAGAAGCTTCACAAGTTGATTAACTCATAACAGAGAGAGTACCCATGATGCTAGTTTCAGATAGCCTTATTACTATTAGGGACTGAACTCATAATCTTCTTACACATAACAGGAACTTAGTGATCAAAGTTAAAATTGTTAATCCTGAGTTCCAAGGATTTATGAGAATGTTTCATAAGATATGAGAAAGGGTCAAATGAGAATAAAGAGATCCTTACGATGAGACTATAAAGACTAAAAATAAAGGTAAGTAGATCCTCCAGATGAGGACAAAGAGATTAGAAGGCCAGATAGACCCAAGAGAGATAGTATAAGATGGGTCTAAGATGGTAAAGTACCAGGGTTAAAGCTAGTGAGCACCAGTGCTTTAGATTTTTATCTGCACATTTCAGTTAAGCGTGCTCAGGCAAGAGTAGCCCAATGATGGGTGACCTCCTGGGAAGTGATAAAAAGGTATGAATTCCATAGAAATTTGGCATATGTGCGCAGAACTATGTAAAATGATAGAAAGAGCTATGAAAAGCTAGAAAGGGTTATGAACGGTAAGAGACTAGAACCCTTATGTCAAGTCCAAATGAAATGGATTTGAAAGATGAACTATGATATAGCCAGATTTGACCAGATATGCCATTTTTTAAAGGAATTGGAAAACACGCAGCGGAAATTAATTTAAAAATTTTTTCCCATTCCTTGCCAGGATCTACCATATGTGTTTAAGTCAAGTGGAAAGAAGCATTACCCTTAGTGTTCCTCAGCGACTTCCACAGCTTCTCTCCGCAGCTCGTGCTCTCTTTCTAATCGCAAGAAGTCGACACCTCAGGTCGGCTTCCTCTACTGGTATCCACACGAACAGCGTTCCAACCACGAACGATGTGCTAGCGTCTCCTGTCCCTCCAAGGCTCTCTCAAGAATTTGTCCTCTCCGTCTCTACTTCAGCAGTTTCTTATCTGCAAACCTTTTGCAGATTTCGTTCGGCCTTTTGTGTTGTGTGTTGTTTTTTTCAAAAACGTAGCTCCTAAAATCAGATATATAGGATGCTCTGCGTTTTCCTCAACCAAATTGGATCTTGGAATTAATCTATATTAATTCTGAAATTAATACAATATCACATATTGTATAATTTGATAAGAAACTAATTAAATAAATAATGTTTATATTAAATCCGTCCCACAGATTTAATTCACCTATTTATTTAATTTAAATAAAGATAAGATTGGACTATATTTGATTTATTCTCATAAATCAAATTTGAGATATCCTATCAATTTGAATTTTAAATTCAAACCTAATAGAGATTTAATTTATCCTTATAAATTAAATCTTGTAAATATCTCTTATATGAGATATCCTATCAATTTGAATTTCAAATTCAAACGTGATAGAGATTTAATTTATCCTGATAAATTAAATCCTATATATCCCTTATATAATATATATATATATATATATACGAATTTATATATATACGAATATAAATATAAATAAATATATACATCAACCTTGGATCATTCATTGACTCTAGACACGTCTTAGATTCAATGAATCTGGACATCATAGCTTGTGTTGGGCTATTTTGTGTGTGACCATGCAGGCCCATATGAAGTTGGCAGTGAGCCATTTGCTATACTGGCCCACAAGTCGTAAGCGGTCTCTAGCAAGACATAACGACTACCCAAATCATATGAGGATCGATAAACGATGTAACCTTTTATACAACCATAACATGTCCCTTCTATCACGCGATATTTTAGTCATGGATGAGGTATGGATAATGTCATCCTCCTATTCCTGACTGTTACTTTCTCGATCCCTGAGTAGTCTGACTATAGAAATGGAACTACCTTTCCATTATAGTATGGCCATATATTTATTAGACTCACTCATCGAGGGGCCCAGTAATATCTCTCTACGAATGTGAGGGACAAATTCCATCTTGACCATTCACATTCCTCCGCATGAAAAACCACTAAGCCTAAACACAGTCTTTATGATCACTCGGTTAAAAGTGACTTTTGACTAGGTCAAAGCTGAGCGTTTGTCATGTAGGAATCCATGATGATCTCAGATCAAAGGGCATAGTGACATGGTTTGTATATGAGAGAAGCTTATGACGTAACCCATGCAACTCTCTCATAGCGGGTCGGTCCAACACCTTGTACTCTTACATATGCCTATGACTTTGATTTATATCTCTATACATCTTCAAAGTCATACTGGTCTTATTTCATCTCTGCTCTCGCACAGATGACCGACCAGGGACATTTAGGATAAGATCATGAATTATCCAAGGATGGTCATCACAGTAAACATGCAAATAATATGATAATACAATTGATAAACTCATAAATCAATAATATTTATAAAACAATGATTGGCCCCTAGGGCACATTTTCCAACAATTTTATGTCATGAAAGATACGAAATGAGAAGATATGCCTTCAGAAGTGGCTGTATAGCTAGCTTTATAAACAGATAGAGAGGCTTCCGTTCAGGAAAAGATAAGATGTTTGAATGATGAGTTACATGTGAAATAGCAAATGAGAGCTTTGAGAGCTTCCACTCCTTGCATAGAATGTTAGGCCTTATGTTATGTTATATTACATGATGTTTACAGAATATGCTAAAGCTCCGAATGTTAGAGCAGTGCAAGCTTCGAGTGTTAGAGCTATGCATATTAAGATAAGGAATGCTTGAGCTCTGATGTTAGAGCTTTGCATTCATGGGCAGGTATGCAGTCCTGCAATATGTTGGCCAGGCATTATGCATGTTAGAGTATGTTCTCCTATAGGCTCATATATGCTCCTATGTGCTCCTATTTAGCAGTAGACCAATGAAAGAAAGAATAATGATATAAGTCCTCTCTCTGTATTATAATGAGTTATTAAAGATGATAAGAATGTATGATGATATGAGAATGAGAGTTAAAGTGTGTGGATATTCAGAGAATTCCGCTAGTTACTCAGATGATAAAGAAGTGATTGCACTAAAAAGTATGATGAGTTGTTAATAGAAACTCCAAAATATAGTAGTATTCGAAGGAGTTTAATATGAAAGAAATGGACACTACTCACAAGTCTAGTATGGTGAGAAGTCCATATGCAGATAGATGTATAGCGAGTAAGTATGTAATAGAATGAACTGGAGTTCAACTCTTATTAAGTTGATTCATAATAGAAGAATCACCATAGTAAAGATATGAAGAATTGTGAATATGAAAAGTACTCTGCTAAGATGTTTATTTTAAGAGATAGATACCCCAATTCTTAGCCATAAAAAGGACAAGGATACCTATCCAATATTGTTGACTAAGGTGCTAAGTAAATTTTGAGGACGAAATTTATTTTAAGGGGGTAGAAATGTCATATCCTAATTTTTCCCTATCCGTATAGTACTGATAGTGGAAAAAGGTTTGGACAGGATTATGACTAACATTAAGAGAAATAATAAAAGTTAGATGATTCTTTAAGGAAGAGAAGGACTAAAATGAAAAGTAGAAAAGGTTAAAGGCAAAAAGTGAAAGTAGAAACAAGATTTGGGCCAAAAGTGGTAATTTCCAAAAGATAAGGGACTTAAATGTAATTAAGTAAAAAGTTCAAGGGCAAAATTGTAATTATACAAAGACTAGCCCAGAAAGGGTTATAACTGCCTAGAAATTTTTTAGTCTGATATTCGATCAGTAAATAGAGAAAGTTACACTGGTTAATCTGGCATGATACAGAAATTTTATTAGGGCTCTAGACAACAGAAAATTATCTGATAGTCTAAAAGTTATATGAAATTTTATCAGATTTCATGGACTTCAGATGTAAGTGGACAAATTACAGAAAATATGCCCTATAGTGTCAGATGTCCTAGATCTGACATAACTCTGGAAGAAGTTCTGTATAAAAAGTTATTTATATATTAATGAATTTTGACGGGAGTTTGATAACACCCGTGAACCGATAATAGAATTTATCAGTGTGTAAGCTGGATAGAATGAGATCATATGACCTCATATATAGGCCCATGCTGACGCCAAGAAGGGCCCAAAACCCAGGGTTCTAGTCCTTCAGTAGAAGGGGCCAGTGTCCAGAAAAAGTGTAAAATTACAAAAATGCCCCTGGATGCCCAGATTGTACTAGAGATGGATGAAGGGCATTTTGGTTGCCTGGGATAGGTTAAAAATATGGCACATGGTATAAGTATGATTAATTGAGCCATTATATGTCCTGAGGTAGTACAAATAGTGGTAAAATGATAATTATACCCTTAGGGTTAGTATAGTGCAAGAAAGGACACTAAGGGTATTTTGGTCATTTCCCAAGGGATGGATGGTAGATAAATCTTCAGTATATCATTTTCAATGGTATGAGAAGCCTAGACATTAATTTCCAGGACATAATACATATCCTGGTATATTATAGAAAAATTCGGAATAGAAAACAGTCTGGTTGTTGTGAAACTGCTCCGATCAGTACCGGATTGGACTGGAATTTTTCTAGAAGCTTCCTTACACTATGAGCACGCCACCTAGCCCTCTTAGGTGTCCCATGAGCTGTCCCACATGATGTCATAATTATTCTTTTATGAAAAAGTAAAATCCAAGATTAAATGTGAGCCTTTAGATCAAATAGTAACCAAATCAATCTTGGCCATTGATTTTTCTTGGATTTTGGCTATAAATACCCCCTCATTCTGCCCAAAACCGTGGCCTTGTGATACCTTGAAGAAACTCTTGCAAAATAAAAACTCAAGCCAAGACAAAGAAGATTCAAGGTTCCAAAGTTCAAGCAAGCTAGAGATTAAAGGTAAGCAATCTATCCTAGCTTATTTTCCTTTGATTTGGGAGCTTGAACTTAGGGTTTTCATGGGAGAAAAGTTGAGTTTTCTCTAAGGGGTTGTGTTGCCCAACAACCTTAGATGAAAGGGGAAAGAAGAAATTAAAGTTAGAAACATATGATTGAAGCTTAAACAAGCTAATTAATAGATTGGTTGTTGAATCAAGTTGCTATTCTTGACTTTACCTTAATGGAACCTGTTTGGTATGCACTGTTCATGAGGGAAGGAAATTGAATTTCAATGATTTAATGCTTCCATTGAATTTAGATTATGATTTTGTGTAGGACTGGAAAGGTTTTGAATCTTGAAAGCATTGAAATTCTAAGATTGTAGTTTTTGAAATCCTTCTCTGTTATTGTTCACTCGCATGAACAGTGATTGGAATTTCATGATTTTGATGCTTCCAATGGTTTTAAAATGAAAAGTTGTGTGGAATAAAGTAGAGAAACAAGTATGAGAAGCATTGGAATCAAAATGAGAATTTTTGAAAGAATTAAGTGCAGTTTCGGTTCTGTACAGCATGTGATGAAGGAGCTGGAATTTCATGATTCCAAGCTCATAAATGGATTCAAAAGATGAAATTGTGTAGGGTAAAGTCAAGGCATCAATTGATCCAAAGACCAAGTTCATTGGTTAAGATTAAGGAAAGTTAATGAGAATAATGTTCAAGAAGAAGTTATGTTAGTTAAAGTGAGTTTAATGCTCAAGGAAGTTAGATTGTAATTGATGAATGATTATGTCATGTTAAGAATTGATTGGTATGCTCCAAGGGAGGCAGCCACATTATCAAGGAAAGTGAGAAGAACGAAGCAAGTTAAGGTGAAAGAAAGTCAAGTGTTCAAGGTAGTAAACTAATCCTAAACTTGTATGCATTGAATGTTATGCTTGATTGTGCTATGGCTTGATTGAATTGTGTTGCCTATGTGCTTATGTATGAAGCTCTATTTATATGTTTAATTTGGCCAATTGTATTTCATATGTAACATGGAAGCATGCACATGACACAATAGTAACACTTTCACAAGCAAGCACAAGTATTTACATTAATACATGCATTGTTTAGTACCATTTGCTACTGAGATTTCCCCCAAAATCTCATCCCTTTCCATGTAATCCCAATTCCTTAGGTTTATGAATGATGAAAGAGGATGATGAGGCATGAAGAAAAGCTAGGGATTGGATAGTATATATGTTATGTGAATGTGTAATGTTGCTGTATGACCAATGTAAGCAGTGATGGTCATGATGTAATGAAAAATAATAAATGATAAAATAGATGTATGAAATTTTACAGACATTTAGGTGACATTCCAAGCTTCTTTTTGACACCAAGAATGCTTTATTTGGATGTCTGTACAAAGAGAACTAATTTTCCAAAGTAAGGAACCAGAATCTGTTTCTAGGATTTTTGACCAAATGAACAGTTAAATTTGGCAAATAAACTGTATTAATTGGCTAATCATTTGGTCTGGAAATTATTTTTCCCTTAAATTTAAAGATATTATCTTCACGTAACTTTTTGAACCACTTCATTTTGAGTTTTCTAGAATTAGTTATGTTGTTTCGAAGTTTATTGCGTAATCTGAAATACCATATGAACGGTAACCCGAGAAAGAGTAAAATTTCAGATTTAGCTAATGAACTTCCAAGGTCTTATAAGTGGTTCTAAATGCTATTGATTGGTCCCTAATGCATATGAAAGTAAGGATGTTACATCAGCCATGTTAGAAATTTCTAACTGAATCTCTAAATCGAGTTCAATTTTAGATTCAGGGACACTAGAGGGTGAACTAGATTATGCTGATCTTGCCTTTTCTCTAAATTTTCTCCTAAGTTTCCTAAGTTGTCTCTCAATTTCAAATGCCTGAGAGATTAGCAGGGAAAATCCATTATTATTTCCTAGATGGGTATTCAGGATATTTCTAGATTCCAATAGATCCGAGGGACCAGGAAAAGACCACATTTACATGTCCATTTGGTACATATGCCTGTAAAAGAATGCCATTTAGTTTGTGTAATTCTCCTGGCATATTCCAGCATTTTATGCTTTCTATATTTGCTGATTTTATTGAAAAGTGCATGGATGTATTCATGAACAATTTTACTGTATATGGCAATTCTTTTGATGAGTGTCTAGAAAGCCTTTATAGCATCTTTGCCAGATGTATTGAGAAAATATTGGTTTTGAACATTGAAAAGTGTCATTTCATGGTTGATCATGGAATAGTACTTGGATATCTTATATCAAGCAAGGGGACTGATATAACACCTTACTTTTTAACATCTTAGGGACCAAACAGTAGTATCTGGAACCGCCTATATGATCAATGAAGTCAAATTACATAATCTGGAATTTTTGACCACAAGTTACTGTTCATTTGGCAAAACTCCAGATAAGTGATGCAACTTCAAAAATTCATAACTAATTCTAGAAAACTCAAAATGAAGTGGTTCAAGTTGCTATACGGAGCAAACATAAGCCTATTTAAAGGGAAAATATGAACCTGACCAAAATCCATACCAATTAATACAGTATTGGCATGAAATATTACTATTTATTTGGTCAGTTTCACAGTTTCCAGATTTGGTTCCCTAACTTTGAAAAATTTGTTCTCTTTGTACAAATATCAGAATAAGGCGTACTTGGTACCAAAACAAAGTTCAACATGTCTATTATCATACTATAAAATCTCATACATTTATCCAAAGGTTAACTATTTTTCCCAAGTCTGAACAAAACATAACTAGAACTAAAATGAGTACTTAATACACACATTACATGTTTTCATAAAAAGTCTCCTATACAAGAAAGTATCTATGCATCATAACTTCTTCATTCTCCTTCCTTGATTCCATAAGATGGTCTGTCTGTGATGTTTGTATCATGGAAGGGGTGAGATTTTGGGAAAAATCTCAGTAGCAAACATAAACCAAATAGTGTATGCAACTCAAAGCTTGATGTTAATATATGTGTGCTTAATGATCATGTTTGCTTAATGATATATTTACATGCTTCCATGTTACTTAAATTATAACATATGGCCATAGTATAAAAAGAAACAGAGCATCATTCAATCATACATGCTTCACATCATCAAAGTAAACATCCAACACATAAAACATCTAAGCAAGCAAAGCATACAAGTTAGGTAAGTTTACTACCTTGGAATAGCTCTCCTTTAACCTTTTCTTTCTTGGTCTTTTAGTCTCCTCTTTCACAAATGTCAAAGCCTAATCATGGTAGAGTAACACACTTATTACAATTCATACCAATTCAGTTCTGCACCTACCTTAATAATTTACTTCCATTTTCCTAAACCAATAAACTCCTAACTTTCTGTATTTGCAGTTAATTGTCTTGTCCCTTGAATTAAATGGTGCCTTGACTAATATATAATGAATTTCCTACAAAGTTTCATAATTTTTTGAGATCCAGAAGTCTTGATAAAAATTTCCTACATTTCCTTTAATCCTTTATTGGTGTCCGATTTCACCAAAATTTTATAATTAATTCTACAGGAATCCTTTTTTACTTCTGTCAGTTTTATAAATTCTTATATTAATTATAAGAATTTACTACCAAATTTTATCTGATTATGAGGTCCAAAAGATACTGCAATAATCTCCCGATTTCAGAAATTTATATTAATTTTTCGGGACCTCAAATCAAACTTCTGTGTTGTGTTAAACTAATCAGAATAACTTTATCTATTTTATGATAAAATTTAGGACTAAAATTATTTTGGGCATTTTTTGTCCTCTTCTGGCTCAAATTTCTAAAATTACCATTTTGCCCATGAACTTTTGGAAATTGCACTTTAGGCCCTCAACTTTTCATAATTACACTTAATGGCCCAAAGCTTATGTCTACTTCCATTTTGTACCATGGAACTTTTAAAGTTTTCACTTTAATCCCTTTCTTTTCCAAAATGACCATTTGAAACTTTCATTAATTGCAATTTAGTCCCTAAACTTTTTCTAAATTGCAATCTAGCCCTTTTTACTTTATAAGTTTATACCTTCTCTCTTTCTTTAGCTTAACACTTATCTTACTCATTATCTTTTCTTCTTATTACCATCCCAATCTCTTCATTACCTCTTTCCTCTATCAGTCTTATACAGATAGGGAAAATTTGGGATGTTACATTTAATGTGGATAAAGCAAAAATTGAAGTCATTTCCTCATTACCCTATCCCACAACTTTAAAAGAACTTCGATCTTTTCTGGGGCACTTTGGATTTTATAGAAGATTGATCATATCCTAATTTTTCCCTATCTGTATAATACTGATATTGGAAAGAGGTTTGGAAAGGATTATGATGATGATCAGAAGGAATAATAAAGGTTATATAAGTTTTGAAGGAAGAAAGGGACTAAAATAAAAATTAGAAAAGGTTGAAGGTCAAAAATGAAAATAGAAACAAAAGTTAGGCCAAAAGTGGTCATTATCAAAAGTTTAGGGACCTAAATGTAATTAAGCAAAGTTTAGGGACAAAAAACTAATTAAGAAAGTTGAACCGAAAAAAGCCAAAAACTGCCCGGAAGCAGTTTAGTCCCAAATTTTACCATTAGATAGACAAAATTATTCTGATAGGTTTAACACAACACATAATTTCGATTTGAGGTACCGATTAATTGATATGAATTCCTTAACTAGGTGGCTAAATTATACCAGTGATTGATGGAGGGCATTTTGGTAATTCTGGACAGGCCAAAAACATCCAAACTAGTGTAAAGATGATTAGTTAGAGCCAGTATATACCCTGATACAGTATAAAGAGGTGTAAAATAACAATTATGCCCTTAGGGGTAATATAGTGCAAGATAGTGTAGACCAAGGGCATTCCAATCATTTCCCAAAGGATATGTAATTAAGTTTTGGCCCAATCCAAGAATGTCAATGGTAGTAAGAATCCAGATACTGGATTTAAGGTCAGAAAACATATTATGAAATCATAAAAAAATTATATTTATAAAATAGTCTGGTTTTGTGGAATCAGACTAAGCTGATACTGGATTGGACTAAAATTTTTCCAGAAGCTTTCCCCCATTGGATGTCATGGATGATGTCATAATTCTCTTTTTCATGCCAAGAGTTGTCCCTTGATGATGTCATAATTCTCTTTTTGGAAAAGTTAAATCCAAGATTAAATGTGAGCCTTTAGATCTAATAGTGCACAAAGTAATCTTGGCCATTGATTTTCCATGAGATTTTTCTATAAATACCCCCTCATTTCAGCCTCCAAATCATGAGCTAAAGAAACCTTAGGGAAACTCTTGCAAAATGAAAACTCAATCGAAGACAAAGAAGATTCAAGGTACTAAAGTTTAAGCAAGCTAGAGATTAAAGGTAAGCAATCTATCCTAGCTTATTTTCCTTTGATTTGGGAGCTTGAACTTAGGGTTTTCATAGAGGAAAGTTGATTTTTCTCTAAGGTGTTGTGCTGTCCAAACATTTTAGATGAAAGGGAAAAGAAGAAATTAAAGTTAGAGATTTATGATTGAAGCTTAAACAAGCTAGTTAAGTGATTGGTTGTTGAATCAAGTTGATCTTCTTGACTTTGTCATAGTTGAACGTGTTTGGTTTGCACTGTTCATGATGGAAGGAAATGGAATTTCAATGATTTAATGCTTTCATTGAATATATATGATGATTTTGTGTAGGATTGGATAGGTTTTGAACCTTGGAAATATTGAAATGCCAAGATTATAGTTTTTGAAATTCTCCTCTATTACTGTTCACTCACATGAACAGTGATTGGAATTTCATGATTTTGATGCTTTCAATCATTTTAAAATGAAAAGTTGTGTGGGATAAAGTGGAAAAACAAGTGTGGGAAGCATTAGAATCAAAATGAGAATTTTTGAAGGAATTGTGCACATGTTTTTGGTTTTGTCCAACAAGCTTTGAAGGAGCTAGAATTTTATGATTCTAAGTTCATAAATGGATTCAAAAGATGAAATTGTGTAGGGTAAGTCAAGACATCAATTGATTCAAAGGCCAAGTCCATTAGTTAAGATTAAGGAAAGTCAATGTAGTTAAATGAGCTTAATATTCAAAAGTAAGTTATGTTAGTTAAAGTGAGTTTAATGTTCAAGGAAGTTAGATTGTGATGGATAAATGATTATGTGACATTAGGAATTGATTGGTATGCTCCAAAAGAGGCAGCCACATATCCAAGAGAAGTGAGAAGAAAGAAGCAAGATAAAGTGAAAGAGAGTCAAGTATATGAGGTAGTAAACTTATCCTAAACTTGTATGCATTGAATGTTATGCTTGATTGTGTTGAATTGTGTTGCATATGTGCTTATGTATGAAGCTCTATTTCTATGATTACTTTGGGCAATTGTATTTCATATGTAACATGGAAGCATGCACATTACACAATATTAACACTTTCACAAGCAAGCACAAGTATTTACATTCATGTATGCACTGTTTAGTACCGTTTGCTACTGAGATTTCCCCATAAATCTCATCCCCTTCCATGTAATCCTAATCCCATAGGTTTTTTAATGATGAAAGAGAATGGAAGAAGCATGAATAGAAGCTAGGGATTGGATAATATAAATGTTATGTGAGGAATTATTATATGCAATGTTACTATTTGACCAATGAAAGTAGTGATGATCATGATGTAATGAAAAATAGTAAATGATGAGATAAATGTATGAAAATTTTCAGACATTTAGTTAACATGTCAAGCTTCATTTTGACACCAAGAATGCCTTATTTTGATGTCTGTATAAAAAGAACTAATTTTCCAAAGTAGGGGACCTGAATCTGTTTTCAGAATTTTTGACCAAATGAATAGTAAAATTTGATGAATAAACTGTATTAATTGGATAAGCATTTGATCTGAAAATTATTTTTACCTTAAATTTCAAGTTCTTATCTTCATGTATCTTTTTGAACAACTTCATTTCAATATTTCTATAATTAATTATGATTTTTAGAAGTTCATTACGTAATCTGGAATGCCATATGAACAGTAATTCGAGAAAGAAAAAAAATTCTATATTTAGATAATAAACTTCCAAAGTCTTGTAAGTGGTTCTAAATGCTACTGAATGGTCCTTAAGACGTATGAAAGTAAGGATGTTTCCAGATTCATTAAAGACTTGAGTAAAATTACTTTGCCACTCTCAAAACTTCTTCACAAGGACACTGAATTTATTTTTCTGTTGATTGCAAAGAGGCTTTTGAAAAATTGAAGGATAGGTTGGTTTTTCCTCCTATCCTAACTTCACCAAATTGAGATCTTTCTTTCGAACTATCATGTGATGCTTCCAATTACGCTATGGGAGCTTGATGGGACAAAAGGAAGTTAATTTATCGAGGGTGATTGCCTATACCTCGAAAACACTTGATGCTGCTCAAATTAATTATACCACTACTGAGAAAGAATTGTTTGTAATTGTAGTGGCTTTGGATAAATTCATAGCATATCTCATTAACTCCAGAGTTGTTGTTTACACATATCATACAACAGTCAAGTACTTGTTCCATAAACCTCAATCTAAGCCAAGACTTCTACGGTGGATGCTACTGCTTCAAGAGTTTGATATAGAAGTGAGGGATCGAGCTGGAAATGTGAACCACATTGCAGATCATCTAAGCAAGTTACCGACAGAGACAAGGGGAGTACTTAGTTTTGATCTTATTTGTGATTCTTTCCCTGATCAATCCCTTTCTTTGATTGCTGTTGTAGAACCTTGGTATGCTTATGTAGTTAATTTCATTAAGACTGGCCTAATCCCATCTCATTTGTCTAAGTTTCAGGCCCAAAAGCTTAAGAGTGAATCTAAACACTTTATTTTGGACAAACCTTTTTTGTGGAAGTTGTGTTCAGATCAAGTATTAAGATGATGTGTCCCAGACCAAGTTCACAAATCAGTTTTGGAAGCTTTCCATTGATGGGTTTGTGGTGGTCATCTTGTGGGGAAAAGGACTACATGTAGGGTCCTTGAATATGGTTTTTATTGGATTCTCTTTTCAAAGATGCTTTTGAGTTTTATAGAGCTTGTGATAGGTGCCAAAGATTTAGGGGGATTAGTAAAAGGCATGAGCTGCCACAATAACCTATTCTATTTTGTGAGGTTTTTGATGTTTAGGAAATAGATTTCATGGGACCTTTTCCACCTTCAGCAGGATTTCATTACATTTTATTGGTTGTAGACTATTTATCTAGGTGGGTAGAGGCCATTCCTACAAGACTAGATGATGCCCAAACAGTCTCCAATTTTCTAAGTCTCACATCTTTAGTAGATTTGAAGTACTGAAAGCGCTAATTAGTGATCAAGGTGCCCATTTTTTCAATAAGTTAATCAATAACTTATTGGCAAAATATGGTGTCACTCATAAAGCCTCAACCCCATACCACCCTCAAACTAAACATATTCTAGAAAGGATTGTTAAGCCATCCAATAAGGATTGAAATTTAAGACTTGACAATGCCTTATGGGCATACAGAACAACTTTTAAAACCCCTATAGGAATGTCCCCTTGTAGGATAGTTTTTGGTAAGGCTTGTCACATGCCTGTGGAAATAGAGCATAAGACATTTTGGGTAGTGAAAGCCTACAATGAGGACGTTGCATAAGCTAGTTTAGAGAGGTTGTTGTAGATTCAAGAGCTATAAGATATTATATTAGATGCCTGCAGCAGCTCTAAAATTTATAAACAGAAAACAAAGTTAATCCACGATGCTCATATTCTGAGAAAGAGTTTTAAGGAGGGTGATAGAATATTAAGGTACCAAGTTAGGTTCAAGTTTAAACGTGGAAAATTCAAAACTAGCTGGGACAGACCTTACGCAGTTGTTAAAGTCCGCAAATTTGGGATGATTGAATTGAAAGAGGAAGCGACGAGCAAAATCTTCCAGGCCAATAGTCACCATTCGAAACTTTATGAGGAATCTGTTTTGTCGTCTTGAGGACATGTTGTCCCTTTCTTATCTCTTACCTTTTATAAATTTTCCTAATGTGATATGTTGATGATGATTTGAGGATTGGAAAGGGATGATTCAGTAGGGTAGTATTTATCTTCAGTTTATTTCTATTTATTTTTAGTTTATTTGTGTTTTGCATAACGAAACATCCTCACTTTTATACCTCTTAGGGACCATTCAGTAGCATTTGAAACCACTTACAAGACCTTGGAAGTCCATTAGCCAAATCTGAAATTTTACTCTTTCTAGGATTACTGTTCATATGGTATTCTAGATTACAAAATAAACTTCAAAAAATCATAATTAATTCTAGAAAACTCAAAATGAAGTGGTTTAAAAAGATCCATGAAGCTAACATCTTGAAATTTAGGGTAAAAATAATTTCCAGACCAAATGATTAACCAATTAATACAGTTTATTCGTCAAAGTTTACTATTCATTTGGTCAAAAATTCTGAAGACAGATTATGGGCCCTTACTTTGGAAATTTATTTCTCTTGTTATACACATCTAAATGAAACGTTATACCTATACACTTAAATCTCTGGATGTGTGCTACACATTCATAAAATTTTGTGAAATAATTCTTTCATTTGTTAGGTCAAACTAAAGCCACAATAAAACTGCTTTAGGACCTACGTTTTTACCATTTCAGTTTCTTTTCTTTCACTTTCAATAATTGTTCCAACATGTATAAGCTATCAAATAAGCTTCTCAAAAATCATATACATCATGTATATAACATCCTCCTTTTCTTATGTCTTAGGGACCATTCAGTAGCATTTGGAACCACTTCTAGGGCCATTGAAGTCAAATCATATAATCTGAAATTTTACTCCCGGTGAATACTGTTCACTATGTAAATTCCAGCGGAGTGACCTGACTTCGAAAAATCATAACTAATTATAGAAAAATCAAAATGAAGTGCTTCAAATTGCCACTCGAATATAACTTAATGTTATTTCAGGAAAAAATGACTCATTGACCACACCTTGACCAGGTCAACGTTGGTCAATGTTCCGAAATTACTGTTCATCCAGCGTCCTGTCCCTGATTCCAGCATTCTGGTCCCATCTTTGATAAATCATATCTTTATGTGTAGACATCCAAATGAGACGTTCTATATATAAAATCGAAGCTTGGTATGTCTACTATTTACTGGAAAAATATCATACATTTATTCAATCATTTACTATTTATAATTACAGCTCAAATGTCACTGCCTCCCCACAAGTTACTGTTCACAGTGACAATTTCCAGCTAAGCAATTAACATCTCTTCATGCATCTTTATCTCCTCCATCTTGAGAAGACCTGCTGTAATTGGATTGATATGGAAGGGGTGAGATTTCTGGGGAAATCTCAATAGCAAACAGCACTAAACAATGCATGCATTAATGTGAATACTTGTGCTTATTTGTGAAAGTATTAATATTGTCTAATGTGCATGCTTCCATGTTACATATCAAATACAATTGGCCAAAGTAATCATAGGAACAGAGCTTCATACATAAGCACATGTTCAACACAATTCAACAAAGCCATAGCACATCAAGCATAACATTCAATGCATACAAGTTTAGGATTAGTTCACTACCTGACATGTAGCTTTCCTTCTAGCTCTTAGCCTTTGCTCTAAGGTTCATTCTTTCCATAGGTCAGAGCCTATACATAGCATAATAATATCTTCATTATTACTCTATCAGTATAGCTCTATTTAACTCATGCATAGCTAGGGGAAATATCCTTACTCCGAGATTCCTCTAACTTTCTTTCTATCTATAACTAACTTTATTAATAGAGATATTTCTCTATTCTAACCATTAAGAGAAATCCTCTACTTTATTAGAGAAGGGACTAGATAACTTTTTTACCTCATTTCTAAGCTTTGCCCAGTCCCTCGGCTCCTTAGACTGCTCCTGGCTCCACCAGAACTCCTTCCTTTCTTTCCTTTCTTTCTTTCCTTCTCTCTTTCTCTCTTTCTCTCTTCTTTATCTTCCTTTTCCTTGCTAGGCCGTGGTGTGCCTTGGAATGGGAGGGGAGTAGCCTATTTATAGGTGAGAGGAGGTGGAATGAATGGTCCAGATTGATTCGTGATGAATGGCTCAGATTGCTTGCTTCCTCAAGAAGCTTTGCCTGCATCATCACGATGACATCACCCTCCCTGATGACTCACTACTCATGACATCATCTCGGATACCTCAAGGGACACCTCATGGGTATATGTGGTGAAATGTGGGGCCCTTGGGACACCTCACCAGCTGACTCAGCCTTTCCAGAGAGTTCTAGAGTCTTTTCCCTAAATGGACGGCCGAGATCGTGCCACGTGTCCTCTTGCTTTTTCTCCTTTTTCTCTAATCATGCCATGTGTCCTTTGCTTTTTCTATTTTACTATAATAATGCCATGTGGCGCATTGTGGGCCTCATTTATGTCCTCTCATGATTCTAGATCACTTTACCCAGTTCTATCTTGGACCGGGTCACTTTACTTTATTGAAAAAGCACTAAAATATTATTTTAATGCCTCTTGGGCCCATATTACTCTTGGGCTACATTTTTGGGCCTTTAAATATCATCTTAGGTTTCTAACCAAGCCCAAGCACTCTGGTGGCTTGGTTCCCAAGGAACATCCTTAGTAAATTACCAAAATGCTCTTACTACTTCTTTAGTACTTATAGGGGCACTATTGTCTTTTCATACCTTACCAGAGTATTTCTTAACCCTGGTCAACTATCTAGATACCCTTTCTTAACTATCTAACCTTAGTCAAATGATCATAATGCCCTTCGTCTGACTCTAACTTAATGACACAACACAGTGGCATACCTTCAGTGACATTTTCGTAATTCTTCATTTTTCTCAGTCTTTATTAGCCCTAGCCCACATATTTATCTGAAAATATCATTGGGCCTATAAGTTGCCATTCTGGACCCTCTGTATGATCCCCTATCTTCATGGGCTTAATTCCCAAGAAATTCCCCCGAAACCTATTTATTGTGTCTTTTATCCACTGTAAATTCTATAGTAAATTCTACAGAACTCCTTTTTGAGCTCTGTCAGTTTCATAAATTCTTATATTAATTATAGGAATTTACTGCCATATTTCATTTGATTCTGAGATCCAGAGAATACTGTATTAATTTTGTTTCTATTCAGAACTTAATATAAATCTTTCGAGACCTCATATCAAAACTTTGTGTTGCATCAAACTGATCATCATAATTTTCTCTATTTATTAAGACCTCTGCTCAATAGGGTCTGGTAGCATCCCTTTTTTAGGCTATATACTGGGCTTTAATGCCTAAAAATTGGGATATGACAATGTACATATGCCATAATTATTACAAATAGTTTCATCACATAAATGAACACCTTACAAGGCATTTATATACATAGATAATTCATTGCATATAATAAGATCTCAATAACTTCCATTCCTTTCTTCCATTCTTTAGATCTTCTCCATGCATACATATTCCTTCATGCTTGACCTAAATTGGTTAGTTATGAGAGGGTGAGATTCTAGGGAATCTCAGTAGCAAATATTAGCACTTAAATATGCAAGATGGATGCTAATGCATGCTATGTAATTTCATTAAACTTTCTTTACTTAGTGACATGCCATCATGCTATATACTTTTACATAAAGTGCATGACCATGGAAAACATGTTATTCACAATACATTCAACATCATTTATCATGTCACAACATCATTCAAATATCATATACATGTCAACAAATAAGCATACCACATCAAACACATAAAGAGGTAAGTTAACTACCTTACACTTAAGCTTTCCTCTTGATCTTTAGCACTTGCTCCCTAGCTTTCTAACCATGAAGCCTTTATGTCAATTACTTCCCAAAATCTTCTTGAAGGTCCTAAATACATTCATATTCATCACATAATTCATTAGGACTTATGAACTCCAACCATGTTCAAGACTAACCTTGTTACACTCTTTATTATCATAACTTTCTCTAATCTTCACTAATCCACTTGGCTCTTGAACTAATTGATGTCTTGACTTTACCCTACACAATTTCATATTTTGAATCTATTTATTAGTTTAGAATCATAAAATTCTAGCTCCTTCATGGCCTGCTGTTCAGAACCGAACACATGAACACATGCACACAATTCTTTCAAAATTTCTCATTTTGGCTCTAATGCTTCCCATACTTGTTTCTCTACTTTATCCCACACAATTTTTTATTTTAAAACCATTGGAAGCATCAAAATCATGAAATTCCAATCACTTTTCATGAAAGTGACAGTAACAGAGAAATATTTCAACAACTACAATCTTGGAATTTCAATGTTTTCAAGGTTCAAAACCTTTCCAATCCTACACAAAATCATCGTATAAATTCAATGAAAACATTAAATCATTGAAATTCCATTTCCTTCCATAATGAACAGCACATACCGAATAGGTTCACCCATGGCAAAGTCAAGAACATCAACTTGATTCAACAACCAATCACTTAACTAGCTTGTTTAAGCTTCAATCATATACTTCTAACTCTAATTTCTTCTTTCCCCTTTCATCTAAGTTTTTTGGGAAGCACAATCCCTTAGAGAAAATTCAACTTTTCCCCCATGAAAACCCTAAGTTCAAGCTCCTAAATCAAAGGAAAATAAGCTAGGAGAGATTGCTTACCTTTAATCTCTAACTTGCTTGAACTTTGGTACCTTGAATCTTCTTTATCTTGGCTTGAGTTTCCATTTTTTAAGAGTTTCCCCAAGGTTCATGAGGCCACAGTTTTGAACCAGATTTGAGGGGGCATTTATAGAAAATGTCATGGAAAATCAATGGCAAGATTACTTTGTGCACTATTTGATCTTGGATTTAACTTTTTCAAAAAAAGAATAATTATGACATCATAAGAGACAGCTCAAGGGACACCTCATAGGGGTATGTGGCAAAATTCTCATGTAAGGAAGCTTCTGAAAAAATTCCAATCCAATCCGGTACTGATCGGAGCAATTTCACAACAACTGGACTATTTTCTGTTCCTAATTTTTTATAATATACTAGGATATGTATTCTATTTTAAAAATCAATGTCTAGACTTCTCATACCATTGACATTGATATACTGAATATTTATCTACCACCCATCCCTTGGGAAATGACCAAAATACCCTTGGTGTCCTTTCTTGTACTATATTAACCCTAAGGGCATAATTGTCATTTCACCCCTCATTGCCCTGCCTCAGGGCATATACTAGCTCTAAATAATCATATTTATACTATATCCCACATTTTTAGCCTGTTCTAGATGACCTAAATGCCCTCCATCTATCACTAGTACAATCTGGGCATCTAGGGGTATTTTCCTAATTTCGCACTTTTTCTGGACACTAGCCCCTTCTGCTGATGAACTGGTACCCTGGGTTTTGGGCCCTCCTTGGTGTCATTATGAGCCTATATATGAGGTCATCTGATCTTAGTCTATCCAGTCTTACATACTGATAGAGAAAAACAATAGCATCCTATATATCTAATTTTAGGAGCTACGTTTTGAATAGATATAGAACACATAAAGGATGAAGGGGAATATATAAAAGGTTTGCAGATAAGAAACTGCCAAAAGAGAGACGGTGAGGACAAATTCTTGAGAAAGCCCTGGAGGGACAAGAGATGCTAGCACGTCGTTTGTGGTTGGAATGTTGTTCGTGTGGATACCAGTAGAGGAAGCCAACTTAAGTCATCAACTTCTTGCGATCGGAAAGGGAGCACGAGCCGCAGAGAGAAGCTGTGAACGTTGTGACCAGAAGTTGTGGAAGTCGCTGAGGAACACTAAGGGTAATGCTTCTTTCCACTTAACTTAAACACATACGGTAGATCCTGGCAAGGAATGAAAAAAATTTTAAGTTAATTTCCGCTGCATGTCTTCCAATTCCTTATAGTGGTATCAGAGCCATGCTGTTTTGTATTTAAGTTAGGCTTAATTGTTGATTCATATGATATGTGTTAGTCATAGCCGATCATATAATATGCATTTTATGTGTGACATATAAGGGATCTGTGTTATGTATGACATAAAAGGAATCTAAAAGGGAATTGAAATTGGTGGTGATACGTTTTGATTTAATCAATTAACATAGATGGGGTCTAAGAAAACCGAATTCAAATTCGTGATTATTAACATAGCGGGACCGCCGTGGCTACCTATTCGTAGCGCAATATAACTGTAACATATATTATTTTGTGAATGTTTTAGATTTGAAACATTAATTGCCCTTCAATTAAATCTGAATGTTGATTCTTGAGTGCTTGGGTATGGTGAACAATATGGCTCTAGATTACAAGTGTTATAATTTTTTAAATACGGCTTGCGTGTCGTGCCTTCCTATATATGTACTCTCAATGTACCTTCTCTTTTTATCTCACTCCCCTCGAATGTTAAAAGAGGTTTCTATATGTAATTTCCCTCTTCATACTAGAGAGCTCCTCTCATTGGCTTGAGGGGACTTAGGATAGGTGAGCCATATTGTCATATCCTAATTTTTAGGCTTAGAAGCCCCGTATATAGCCTAAAAAAGGGATGCTACCAGACCCTATTGAGCAGAGGTCTCAATAAATAGAGAAAATTATGATGATCAGTTTGATGCAACACAAAGTTTTGATATGAGGTTTCGAAAGATTTATATTAATTTTTGAAGAGAAAGAAAATTAATATAGTATTCTCTAGACCTCAGAATCATATGAAATGTGGCAATAAATTCCTATAATTAATATAAGAATTTATGAAACTGACAGAGCTCAAAAAGGAGTTCTGCAGAATTTACTACAGAATTTACAGTGGATTAAATAACCCGATAAATAGGTTTTGGGAAAATTTCTCGGGAATTGAGCCCATGAAGATAGTTGATCATACAGAGGGTCCAGAATGGCACCTTATAGGCCCAATGATATTCTTAGATAAATATGTGGGCCAGGGCTAATAAAGACTGAGCAAAATGAAGAATTACGAAAATACCACTGAAGGTATGCCACTGTGTTGTGTCATTAAGTTAAAGTCAGACGAAGGGCATTATGATCGTTTGACTAAGGTTAGATAGTTAAGAAAGGGTATCTAGATAGTTGACCAGGGTTAAGAGATACTCTGGTAAGGTATGAAAAGACAATAGTGCCCCTATAAGTACTAAAGAGGTAGTAAGGGCATTTTGGTAATTTACTAAGGATGTTCCTTGGGAACCGAGCCACCAGAGTGCTTGGGCTTGGTTAGAAACCCAAGATGATATTTAAAGGCCCAAAAACGTAGCCCAAGAGTAATGTGGGCCCAAGAGGCATTAAAATAATATTTTAGTACTTTTTCAATAAAGTAAAGTGACCTAGTCCAAGATAGAACTGGGTAAAGTGATATGGAATCATGAGAGGACATAAATGGGGCCCACAATGTGCCACATGGCATGATTATAGTAAAAGAGGAAAAGCAAAGGACACATGGCATGATTAGAGAAAAAGGAGAAAAAGCAAGAGGACACATGGCACGATCTCGGCCGTCCATTCAGGGAAAAGACTCTGGAACTCTCTGGAAAGGCTGAGTCAGCTGGTGAGGTGTCCCAAGGGCCCCACATTTCGCCACATATACCCTTGAGGTGTCCCTTGAGGTGTCCTAGATGATGTCATGAGTGGTGAGTCATCAAGGAGGGTGATGTCATTATGATGATGCAGGTAAAGCTTCTTGAGGAAGCAAGAAATCTGGGCCATTCATTATGAATCAATCTAGACCATTCATTCCACCTCCTCTCACCTATAAATAGGCCACTCCCCTCCCATTCCAAGGCACACCACGGCCTAGCAAGGAAAAGGAAGAGAAAGAAGAGAGAAAGAGAGAAGGAAAGAAATAAAGGAAATAAAGGAAGGAGTTCTGGTGGAGCTAGGAGCAGTCTAAGGAGCTGAGGGACTGGACAAAGCTTAGGAATGAGGTAAGAAAGTTATCTAGTCCCTGCTCTAATAAAGTATAGGATTTCTCTTAATGGTTAGAATAGAGAAATATCTCTATTAATAAAGTTAGCTATAGATAGAAAGAAAGTTAGAGGAATGTTGGAGTAAGGATATTTCCCCTAGCTATGCATGAGTTAAATAGAGCTATACTGATAGAGTGATAATGAAAATATTATTATGCTATGTATAGGCTCTAACCTATGGAAAGAATGAACCTTAGAGCAAAGGTTAAGAGCTAGAAGAAAAGCTACATGTGAGGTAGTGAACTAATCCTAAACTTGTATGCATTGAATGTTATGCTTGATGTGCTATGGCTTTGTTGAATTGTGTTGAACATGTGCTTATGTATGAAGGTCTGTTCCTATGATTACTTTGGCCAATTGTATTTCATATGTAATATGGAAGAATGCACATTATGCAATGCTAACACTTTCACAAGCAAGTACAAGTATTCACATTAATGCATGCATTATTTAGTGTTGTTTGCTATTGAGATTTCCCCAGAAATCTCACCCCTTCCATATCAATCCAATTACAGCAGGTCTTCTCAAGATGGAGGAGATAAATATGCATGAAGAGATGTTAATTGCTTAGCATGATTGATATGTGATTCATGTATGTATAATTGCTGGAAAATTGTCACTATGAACAGTAACTCGTGATGGAGGCAGTGACATTTGAGCTGTAATTATAAATAGTAAATGATTGAATAAATGTATGATATTTTTCCAGTAAATAGTAGACATATTAAACTTCAATTTCATATATAGAATGTCTCATTTGGATTTCTACACATAAAGATATGATTTATCAAAGTTGGGACCAGAATGCTGGAATCAGGGACAGGATGCTGGATGAACAGTGATTTCGGAACGTTGACCAACGTTGACCTGGTCATGTCGTGGTCAACGAGTCATTTTTCCCTGAAATAGAATTATGTTAGCTTCATGTAGCAATTTGAACCACTCCATTTCAATTTTTATAGAATTAGTTATGATGTTTTGAAGTCAGGTCACTCCGCTGGAATTTACACAGTAAACAGTACTCGCTGGGAGTAAAATTCCAGATTATATGATTTGACTTCAATGGCCCTAGAAGTGGTTCCAAATGCTACTGAATGGTTCCTAAGTTGTAAGAAAAGGAGTATGTTATAATTTAGTATCAGAGCATAAGATTCTGGCACAGAATAGAAGGTTCTGGCTCAGTGATGCTTTGGAGTAGATAGATTAACCCCTTAAAACAAGTTAGGGATGTGAACTACAGAGGTTTCCTCCCTAGTATGAGATATGGGGATGATGTTCACTACCTAGAGAATATTTTGAACAAGAGATAGTGACACCCAGACAGATAGAATAGTACCCCATAACTTACAGCGGTACGGGGTAATCTTCAAAAGAAGTGACTAGTCTTAGTCAGCCATTACCGCCGAGGTCTCGTATTTCTCAGCACGATGTGGCTGGACTAAGCAGGATAACGTCTGGGGAGCAGTTTCCTCTATGGATAGAGGCAGAAGCTTACCAGTCCCAGGTTAAGGGAAACTGCCATATGTTACAGTAATAATGATAATGAAGGTACCAACCTCGCTGAAGTTCATCAGCTAGAGGGTTAGTACTGATATACAATGTTCAGAAGTAGATCCTCTGTGTGAGTATATCTACATTACGAAAGAATTTGTTCAGCTAGTGTTTCCTGAATAAAAGAATTAAAAGTTAGAATGAGGCTTGCCTATGAATAATCCTAGCACATGGCCTAAAGTTAGAGACTAGATGGGCCGCTGATGTTCCCAAGATAGAGAAACCACAGTCTAGTCTAGGGTAGACTAAGACTGATAAAGAGAAAGGTAGCCACAGTTTTAAAAGATAAAGTGACTCTCCTATTCCCTATGTAAGAAAGGGTAATGAAGGGTTGAGTCTATACCCTAGTAAGAGGGTAAGGTGGCAGCCTAAGTCAAATAAATAGTTATTTCTGATTCCTAAATGAATGTTTAGGATCTGGACAATATGATCAGACAATGATAGGCCATGAGATTAAGATGATGATTAATAGTGAATCTATAGATACATGATTATGATGCTCAGGATATATCCCTTCAGTAAGGGTAAGGAATATGAGTGATGAAAATGAAATGAAAAGAGAAGCATGTATGAAATATGGTACAGCTCTAAGAAAGAGCAGTGTCTATAAAGACATAAGGCTAGTGTTGTTGCAATAGAGGTAGATTGCTCTTGCGATAGAGTAAGATTACTTTTAGAATAAAACCCAAGATATGGGACAGTATAACTCAGATAGAGTAAGGTCCCTTTGATGAGACAAATAGATAAGGATAGATATATGCATGGTAGAGCCTGTGTAGCTCCCTGCAATGTTAAATGTAATAAAGTTATAAAGAATGAGAATGATATGAGAAGTTCCTGAGTGATAGAGGAAATAAGTAAAGTCCTGATAGATAATATTGGCTTATATGATCATTTTAGGGGAATTATCTGGTGAGTTAACAACTATGTGGAAGTGATTAACCTTGTAACTTTGTCCGTTGGTTTAAGTCTTCCAAAGGTGAGAATACAGTACAACGGAATCACAGTAGATTCTGGAGGATTGCAGTTAGATCTTAGTATGGCTCCCAGAGAATAGAATTCTAGGGTCATAGTTAGATCCTAAAAAGGCTTACGGTTGATCACAGTAGATCCCGAGGGTCGCAGTAGACCTAGCCTAGAGAGAGAAAGTATTGAGCCATAAGTACAGTATGTCTTTGGAACAACAAATACCAAGGAAAAGTTAAGGTACAGAAGCTTCACAAGTTGGTTAGCTTCTAACAGAGAGAGTACCCATAATGTTAGATAGCCTTATTCCTATCAGGGACTAAACTCAAAATATCCTTACATATACAGGAACTAAGTGATCAAAGTTAAAGTTATTAATCCTGAGTACCAAGGAGTTATGAGTTAATCTTATAAGATATGAGAAAGGGTCAAATAAGAATAAAGAGATCCTTACGATAAGAATAAAAGACAGATAGATCCTCCAGATGAGGATAAAGAGATAAGAAGACCAGATAGACCCAAGAGAGATAGTATAAGATGGGTCTAAGATGGTAAAGTACCAGGGTCAGAGCTAGTGAGCATCTGTGCTTCAGATTTATATCTGCACATTTCAGTTAAGCGTGCTCAGGCAAGAGTAGCCCAATGATGGGTGACCCCCTGGGAAGTAATGAAAGAGGTATGAATGCCATAAGAGGTTGGCATATATGTGCACAGAGTTGTGTAAGATGATAGAAAGAGCTATGAAAAGTTAGAAAGGGTTATGAACAGAAAGAGAATAGAACCCTTATGTCAAGTCTAAATGAAATAGATTTGAAAGGAAATGTTTAAAAGAATTCTCTTAAAGGCTAGCAACTTTTTAAGTTAAAAGAGAATGTTTTATGACAAGGCTAGATAGACTATGATATCGCCAAATGTGGCCAGATATGCTATGATACAGCATAAATGATATGTGATGAGATATGCTATGAAAAGTACGTAATGAGATGTGTTATGAGAAATATATATTAAGAAGTACACTATGAAGTGGCTTTATAGCTAGCCCTATAACAGATTGAGAGGCTCTATTTTTGAAAGGAAAAAGATGTTTGAATGATGAGTTACTATTGAAAGAGCAAATGAGAGCTTTTACTCCTTGCATGAAATGCCAGGCATTATGTTATACTATGTTATGTTATGCTAAAGCTCCAAATGTTAGAGCAGTGCAAGCTCTGAGTGTTAGAGCTGTGCAAGCTCCGAGTGTTAGAGCTGTGCATATTGAGAGAAGGAATGCTTGAGCTCCAATGTTAGAGCTTTGCATTCATAAGCAGGTACGTATTCCTGCAATATGTTGGCTAGGCATTATGCATGTTAGAGTATGTACTCCTATATGCTCTATGTGCTCCTATTTAGCAGTAGAGCAATGAAAGGGAGAATAATGATATAAGTCCTCTCTCTATATTATGATGGGTTAAGATGATAAAAGTATATGATGATATGAGAATGAAAGATGAAGTTTTGCGGATATTTAGAGAATTCCGCTGAATACTCAGATGAATAATAAGTGACTGCACTAAGAATCATGATGAGTAGTCAACAAAAACTCCAGAATATAGGAGTATATGAGAAATTTTAGTATGAAAGAAAGGGACATTCTCCTCAAAGGAACTCTTCATCGAAGGATGAATAGAGATTTAACCCTGAAATTTCGAGGACGAAATTTATTTTAAGGGGAGGAGAAATGTCATATCCTAATTTTTAGGCTTAGAAGCCCCATATATAGCCTGAAAAAGGGATGCTACGAGACCCTATTGAGCAGAGGTCTCAATAAATAGAGAAAATTATGATGATCAGTTTGATGCCACACAAAGTTTTGATATGAGGTCTCGAAAGATTTATATTAATTTTTGAAGAGAAAGAAAATTAATATAGCATTCTCTCGACCTCAGAATCAGATGAAATATGGCAATAAATTCCTATAATTAATATAAGAATTTATGAAACTGACAGAGCTCAAAAAGGAGTTCTGTAGAATTTACTACAGAATTTACAGTGGATTAAATGACCCGATAAATAGGTTTTAGGGGAATTTCTCGGGAATTGAGCCCATAAAGATAGTGGATCATACAGAGGGTCCAGAATGGCACCTTATAGGCCCAATGATATTTTTAGATAAATATGTGGGCCAGGGCTAATAAAGACTGAGCAAAATGAAGAATTACGAAAATGCCACTGAAGGTATGCCACTGTGTTGTGTCATTAAGTTAGAGTCAGACGAAGGGCATTATGATCATTTGACTAAGGTTAGATAGTTAAGAAAGGGTATCTAGATAGTTGACCAGGGCTAAGAGATACTCTGGTAAGGTATGAAAAGACAATAGTGCCCCTATAAGTATTAAAGAGGTAGTAAGGGCATTTTGGTAATTTGCTAAGGATGTTCCTTGGGAATCGAGCCACCAGAGTGCTTGGGCTTGGTTAGAAACCCAAGATGATATTTAAAGGCCCAAAAATGTAGCCCAAGAGTAATGTGGGCCCAAGAGGCATTAAAATAATGTTTTAGTGCTTTTTCAATAAAGTAAAGTGACCTGGTCCAAGATAGAACTGGGTAAAGTGATTTGGAATCATGAGAGGACATAAATGGGGACCACAATGCACCACATGGCATGATTATAGTAAAAGAGGAAAAGCAAAGGACACATGGCATGATAAGAGAAAAAGGAGAAAAAGAAAGAGGACACATGGCATGATCTCGGTCGTCTATTCAGGGAAAAAACTCTGGAACTCTCTGGAAAGGCTGAGTCAGCTAGTGAGGTGTCCCAAGGGCCCCACATTTCGCCACATATACCCTTGAGGTGTCCCTTGAGGTGTCCTAGATGATGTAAAGAGTGGTGAGTCATCAAGGAGGGTGATGTCATTATGATGATGCAGGTAAAGCTTCTTGAGGAAGCAAGCAATCTGGGCCATTCATTATGAATCAATCTAGACCATTCATTCCATCTCCTCTCACCTATAAATAGGCCACTCCCCTCCCATTCCAAGGCACACCACGGCCTAGCAAGGAAAAGGAAGAGAAAGAAGAGAGGTAGAGAGAAAGAGAGGAAGAAAGAAAGGAAAGAAAGGAAGGAGTTCTGGTGGAGACAGGAGCAGTCTGAGGAGCCGAGGGACTTGGCAAAGCTTAGGAATGAGGTAAGAAATTTATCTAGTCCCTGCTCTAATAAAGTAGAGGATTGCTCTTAGTGGTTAGAATAGAGAAATATCTCTATTAATAAAGGTAGCTAAAGGTAGAGAGAAAGGTAGGGGAATATCAGAGTAAGGATATTACCCCTAGCTATGCATGAGTTAAATAGAGCTATACTGATAGAGTAATAATGAAGATATTATTATGCTATGTATAGGCTCTAACCTATGGAATGAATGAACCTTATAGCAAAGGCTAAGAGCTAGAAGGAAAGCTACATGTCAGGTAGTGAACTAATCCTAAACTTGTATGCATTGAATGTTATGCTTGATGTGCTATGGCTTTGTTGAATTGTGTTGAACATAAGCTTATGTATGAAGCTCTGTTCCTATGATTACTTTGGCCAATTGTATTTCATATGTAACATGGAAGCATGCACATTATGCAATGCTAACACTTTCATAAGCAAGCACAAGTATTCACATTAATGCATGCATTGTTTAGTGCTGTTTGCTACTGAGATTTCCCCAGAAATCTCACCCCTTCTATATCAATCCAATTACAGCAGGTCTTCTCAAGATGGAGGAGATAAAGATACACGAAGAGATGTTAATTGCTTAGCATGATTGATGTGTGATTCATGTATGTATAATTGCTGGAAATTGTCACTGTGCACAATAACTTGTGGGGAGGCAGTGACATTTGAGCTATAATTATAAATAGTAAATGATTGAATAAATGTATGATATTCTTCCAGTAAATAGTAGACATATCAAGCTTCGATTTGATATATAGAACGTCTCATCTGTATGTCTACACATAAAGATATGATTTATCAAAGTTGGGACCAGAATGCTGGAATTAGGGACAGGGTGCTGGATGAACAGTGATTGACCAACGTTGACCTGGTCATGTCGTGGTCAACGAGTCATTTTTCCCTGAAATATAATTATGTTAGCTTCATGTAGCAATTTGAACCACTCCATTTCAATTTTTATAGAATTAGTTATGATTTTTTGAAGTCAGGTTACTCCGCTGGAATTTACACAGGAAACAGTACTCGCTGGGAGTAAAATTCCAGATTATATGATTTGACTTCAATGGCCCTAGAAGTGGTTTCAAATGCTACTGAATGGTCCCTAAGATGTAAGAAAAGGAGGATGTTATACATATTGTATCACATTTAAATTATGCATCTTATGATTATATCAGAAACATGCATATTACTTGTATGAGATACAAATTGAGAAACATGCATTCTTATAAACTAGATAGTTAAATTAAGCCCTCTAAATGAAATCTTAAGTCATAATGCCATCAATTTATGAACACTTGTCAAAACCTCGATCGCTCAATTGTAGACTCTACTAAAGTGGGTGCTTTTGAGTTATCTTGGGGAGATAAGCAAGAGTAATGGTGCTACTCTCACATGTTTATTATTGTTTGACTTAATTAAGATTAACAAAATGGTTTTGGGTCTCAAGGCATTAGATGGGATTAAAAATATGACAGATCATATAATGATAGGATCTTATGAACATCTAAGAGTTACATTTGATGTAATTGGTAAAGGTGTTACCTACCTAAATAACTTAATTTAAGTGTCCTGCCAAAGCGGACTTAAGTTTGAACTAAATATAGATCTTAGCCCACTAACTATTGCATTAAGAGTTGTTTATTTAATGGGAGATTGCTAATTAAATTGCATATTTTAATTGTAGAATCATGACGACTAGTAGTACTGCTACATTATCGCTGCGATCTGTCCTTGAGAAGGACAAACTCAATGGAACAAACTTTCTTGATTGGTTTAGAAACTTGAGAATTGTTCTCAAGTAGGAAAGAAAGACGCATGTCCTAGATCAACCCATTCCTGAGGAGACAGTGGCCAATGCTCCTCGAGCTCAGAGAGATGCTTACACGAAGCATAAGGAAGACTCTGTCGATATGGGATGCTTGATGCTAGCCACTATGGTTCCGGAGCTCCAAAGAGATGTGGAACAATGTAATATCCTTAATTTTCTGTACTGGTTCCTATGTACAGATTAAACGGAATATATGAGCTCTGTTTCAGGAAAAACATGTGTACCTTTATGTAAAGAAAAGGATTAAATTGCAAAAGAAAGGAAATTAAGGGACCTAAATGCAATTATGGAAAGTTTGAAGTTAGGAATGAAAGGAAAACAAAAATATGGGGTCTTAAAGTGTAATTTTAGCCAAATTAAGGGACTTAATTATAAAGAAGGAAAAGTTCCCTGGGGCTAAAGTATAATTAAAGAAAATAGGCCAGAAGTGATTTGCACCGCCCGACAGCATTTTAGTCCCAGATTCTACCAGAAGGTAGGGCAGGTGATGCCGGGTAACCAAGCCTAATACCGGAATTTTTGAAGACTCCAGATAGCCAGAAATGGACTGATCGTCCAAAAGTTATAAAAATTTATACCGGATACCCTAGATTTCAGATATAAGTGGGAAAATACAGGATGATGCGCCTTTATAGGCGGATGTCGGGAAACTGACAGGATACCGATAGGAGGTCTGTAGGAAAAGTTATTCACAAAATAAAAAAAATCCAGACGGAGTGTGAGGCCTCCGGGGATCCGGGTAGGAGATTTATCGGTATTTTTAAAGAGGCTGAATGCGATCGGATGACTTCGGTCAGATGACCGTTATAACCCCCAAGGATGCCTGAACACAGTAGGACACTATATCTGGGAAAAAGAGCCAGTGTCCGGAAAAGGTATATACTCGGTAAATAATAGTTAAAATATTCAATGAATTGTGTTAAAGGAAGATTCCTCGTAATGCGTGCCATACAGGTAATGGAACCAGGAAGCCCGAAAATGGCGCCATTAGAGGCCCAATAAGACTCTTGGACTAATAGGTGGGCCAGTGTCCAGCAGAACCCCGGAAAAGTGCGAAATTACGAAAATGACCCTGTGTTGTACAAAAAGGGCAGCAGATGAATATAGGGTATTCTGGTCATTTTGGACAGACCCAGAGGTCAAGACATGTCTAAATAAGGTTGACTAGAGCCAGTATAAGCTTTGACCGGGTCCAGAAAGGTGTGAAATGACGATTTTGCCCTTAGGGATTAAAATAGGACAAGATAGGGCACCAAGGGCATTTTGGTCATTTCGTAGGGGATCTGTAATTGAGTCTGGACCCAGTATTAAAAAGTTAATGATATAAAGGGTCTAGATACTAAATGTGAGGTCAGTAGACATAAAAAGGATCTTCAGAAACATCAGATTCAGAAAACGGCATGTTTTTCGAGGCGATGGACCGGGCCGGTACCAGATTGGACCGGAAAGCTTCCAAAACCTCCAAATTTCGTCACATAAAGAATATGGGTGGTGAGGTGTCCACGGTGATGCAGTAAAAAGAATTAAAGAAAATAGGAAATTCCAGGAAAAACCAGGACCACATGTTCAGATGGCTTCAAAATTACAAGAATGCCATCCATTAAAGCTATAAATACCCCCTTCCCCTCCCATTTTATGCATCCCACGTTTTTGGCAAGAAAAGAGAGAGAAAGAAGAGAGAGAAGGAGAAAGAAAGAAAGAAAGGAAGTTCTGGTGGAGTTGGAAGTAGTAAGGAAGTTCTGAAGCTCTGCTTTTGAGGTAATAACTAATCCTAGCTCTTATGTAATGTCTTTGTGATGTGTTGTTTTGTTTGGTTGATTGTTGTCCTATATGTTATGCTTGAAGCTCTATTCCAATGCTATGATCATATGTTATTGAATATGGAAGCATGCAGCATACTTATCTGTACACAGTCACAAGCAAGCACCGTCACTTTGCATTACATATTTTGTTATTATTGTTGTTACTGGGATTCTTTTGAATCTCATTCCCAAACATAACATTACAGGGGAGGTTCTGTCAAAATAAAATTTGGAAATCTTAAGAGACGCCGGTAGGCTGCCGAAATTCCGGCAACAAAGACGGAACAAAGAAAGGAACTGATACGTACTGTGTACGTAGTGCTGTCTAAGGAGGCTGGAAGTGAGTGGACCCAGCAGGTTCATCCAGTCTTTCCTGGGTACTACGTAGAATGGTAGTTCGCATAAGGGAATTACCGAATCGGTACAACATCAGTTACTTTCTAAAGAAGAATTGCAGCAGTTATGCTGCCGGTTTTTAGACAGAAAAGGATGTAATACAATATGAGGGAGTTAATCATGCACTAATATATAACAGTTGATTATTTATTAATTGTTATCTGGCCTGTATGACTGATATGTGTTGGCTGTAGGCTTGAGTATGTAAAGACTAAATGCTGAAAATAGGCTCAGTGAACAGGAACTCGTGAAGACCCATTCATGTTTGATAAATCATTAAAAATAGTAAATGATTGAATTAATGTACGAAATTTTTAGAGTAAAAAGTAGACATACTAAGATTTAATTTGATATATAGAATGTCTAATTTGGATGTATACACGAAAAGATATAAATTGTTAAAGTTGGGACCAGAATGCTGGATTCAGGAGAAAGTCATTGGATGAACAGTAAGATTGAAACGTTGAACCACGTGAAATTTGTCAAGGATTGGTCAACCAATGATTTTTCCCTGAAATATATTTGAGTTAGCTTCATGTAGCAATTTGAACCACTTCATTTCGATTTTTATAGAATTAGTTATAAATTTTCAAAATCAGGTCACTCATCTGGAATTTGCCACAGTGAACAGTACTCGATATGAATAAAATTCCAGATTAAGTGTTTAGACTTCAATGACCCTGAAAGTGGTTTAAGTGCTACTGAATGGTCCCTAAGATGTATAAATATAAGGATGTGACATTTTGGTATCAGAGCAAAGGATTCTGGCTTAAGAAATGCTTTGAATAGATGATTTATAGAAAGATATACCATGATAAAGCCGTCATAATTGACACTAAGTAGTGTTTGCAGGATGGCTAGACATAGATTTGGGTCTGAAACTACGGTAAACCAATGGAAATTAAGACCAGAGGTCTCTAGTTCAGATAGTTCAGAAGAAGAGATAGTAAGCAATGATTCTGACCTCTGGACACCTCCAGTAGCTGGTGATTCTGAGGAGGATAGTTCCTCGATAGGATCAAACTTTCCAATTGATGATCAGGAAGTGATGATAACAGAAGGCCCTATTCCTGCCATTTCCATATGTGCGGTACCCTTGAATATAACAGACAGTTCAGGGTCCAGCTAAGTACGTGTTCAGAGTAATGCGCCAGGTTCCAGTAGGCCCGAAGTGACTCTGGTAGAAATGTATTTGGGAGGTTTAATCGTAAGAATGGTCCCAGGGAGGAACCTGAGTAGAGAGCAACTTGAGAGCTCGGTAGCATTAGCCCGACAACTATACGAGTTGAGGCAGACCCTGTTCGAAAACATAGATCAAGATTATTCGGTCTACCAGGAGTTTATCACAAGGGTGAAAGCCATATATCAAGCCTGGGATTCAAATGTGTTAACCATGGGGCTTTGGCTAGAAATTATGAATGACGTATTGCCGAAGACTCCTACCTGGAGATCGGAGTTGGACCAGTATTTTGATAGAGAATCATATTGTACCATATCCGACTGGATCTACCTAGTAGAAGAATACATTAGAATAAAGTTTAAGAAAATTAGAGTATAAAAGACTAGAATGGTACTGTGATATGTACATATATTCTGTATGTATATTATGTGTAAAATGAAATTTATTGTATTCCCTTCTGTTTTTAAGTATAACAAAATGGTACGAACAAGGAGAACTATTCTAGCTGAGGAACCCCGAGAGGCTGGAAACCTTAATCAAATGATTCTAGAACGATTAGAACAGCAACAAAAGATGATAGAAGAAATGAGAGCTGCTCAAGCACGAAATGAACAAGACAGAGATGCTGCCATAGCCGCGGTAGTAGCAGTAGCTGTAAATAATTTAAGACCGCCAGAGCCTTCAGGAGCAACTAGTAGAGAACCTGAAGAAGTACCACAGCAGGCAGAACAGCCCCAGAGAAGGGTTAAATCAAGGGAGGAGGCAGTTGGCATCCAACAATGGATGGTGCGATTTTACAAACACAATCCTCCCATATTCGAAGGGACATTTGAAGTACATGTAGCAGAAAATTGGGTCAGCAGATTAGAGAAGATCTTTAAGGTCCTCAATTGCCCGACTGAAACCAAGGCCCAAATGGCCATCTATCAATTGGAAAAGGATGCGGATAGATGGTGGAAGAATACAGAATTACTTCTCCAAGCAAGAGATATTCCAATTACCTGGGAAATATTTCTTGAGCAATTTTATGAAAAATATTTCCCTCAATCTGTCAGAGATGAAAGGGAGGCTGAATTCCTTGTGCTAAGGCAAGGAGAAAAGAAGCTTTTGATGAATATTTGGCCAAGTTCATCCAGCTATCTCAATATTCAACTTACCTACGCCAAGTGGATGACGAACGCTGGATGACAGAAAGAATGATTCGAGGGCTGAATTCTATGTTAAAGGACAAGTTAACTCCCCAACAATACAGCCAGTTCAATAAGGCTGTGGAAGCATGTCGAATCGTTGAGAACAGCATGAATCATAGAATGCTGTCCAAATCTGGGAGTAAAGATCAAGCGACTCCTGATAAGGCCGAACGGAATCAAGAAGCGGCTAGTGGGAGCGGCTATAAGAAAAGAAAGCGCCCGTGGCAGACCAAGAGGCCTAATAGGGGAAATTTTCGCGGAAGATCCAATAACAGGGATCCGAAGGCCCCAGTATGTGAAAAGTGTGGAAAGAATCATGGTGACAGACCATGTTTGATGGGCCAGAATGTATGCTACACCTGCGGAAATCCCGGACATTTTTCCAAAGAATGTCCTCAAGCTATAACTGATCCAAGGCCAAGGACGGCGGGACGAGTGTTTGCACTCACTAGAGAGGATGCTCAGCGATCATCTGAGATGATCCAAGGTGAAAACCCCCACCAACGCTAGGGTGATCACATCTGATGCCTGTCTAAATAGTGTGGTGCGTTATGAGCACTGTAGTACCACCCTGGACCTGATCTGTATGCCTTTCCAGGAGATTGAAGTCATACTCGGTTTAAATTGGTTATCCTCCAATAATGTGATGTTGGACTGCAGAAACAAGACCCTAGTTCTTGGTCCAAAGATCACTGATCGGAGCTTAGAAGTACAACTGAACTTCGTGACAGAGGCTCAGGCAGAAAAATGTCTACGGAAAGGATGTCAGGGATATGTGGTATTCTTTTCTGTTCAAACAGAAGTGGAGGAAGGCATCGAGGAGGTTCCTGTAGTCAATGAATTTCCTGAAGTCTTTCCAAAGGAGATTCAGGGATTGCCTTCGGAGCGTGAAGTGGAGTTTGCGATCGACATTGTACCTGGAGCTGGACCAGTATCAAAAGCCCCATACAGGATGGCTCCCAACGAAATGATGGAACTGAAGAAGCAAATTGAGGAGCTATTGGAGAAAGGTTTTATACGACCCAATGTATCGCCATGGGGTGCTCCAATACTGTTCATCAAGAAGAAAGATGGTAGCTTAAGGCTGTGCATTGACTACAGGGAATTAAATAAGCTTACAGTTAAGAACAAGTATCCTCTTCCCAGAATTGATGACCTGCTAGATCAATTGGCAGGAGCGAGCTTATTCTCCAAGATTGACTTGAGATCTGGCTACCATCAACTAAGGGTCAAGCCAGATGATATTCCAAAGACGGCGTTCAGAACGCGCTACGGACATTTTGAATTTTTGGTGATGCCTTTTGGACTAACCAATGCACCTGCTATTTTCATGGACTATATGAACCGGATTTTCAGGCCTTATCTAGATCAGTTCGTTGTGGTCTTTATTGATGATATTCTGGTGTACTCCAAATCTCCAGAGGAGCATGAAAGGCATTTGAGGATTGTTCTTGGTATCCTTAAAGAGAAGAAGCTCTATGCTAAGCTGAGTAAGTGCGAGTTTTGGCTTTCAGAAGTCAAATTTCTCGGTCATGTCATATCCCGAGACGGAGTAGCTGTAGATCCTAGCAAAGTTGAAGCAGTTTTGAGCTGGGAACAGCCAAGGACAGTGACAGAGATTAGAAGTTTTCTCGGCCTAGCAGGGTACTACAGACGATTCATTCAAGACTTTTCTCGAATTGCCTTACCACTTACCAAGCTGACCAGAAAGAATCAGCAGTTTAAGTGGGATGAGAAGTGCGAGGCTAGCTTCCAGCAGTTGAAGCAGAGATTAACGACTACTCCCGTGCTGATTATTCCAGACCCAACTCAGACTTATGTAATCTACACTGATGCTAGCAAGCAGGGCCTGGGATGTGTGCTTATACAGCAAGGTCAAGTAGTAGCCTACGCCTCTCGGCAGTTAAAGCCTCATGAAGAGAATTATCCCACTCATGATCTGGAGCTTGCGGCGGTGGTCTATGCCCTGAAGATATGGAGGCACTATTTATATGGAGCAACGATAGAGTTGTTTTGCGACCACAAAAGCCTGAAGTATCTGCAGGATCAGAAAGAGCTGAACATGAGGCAGCGGCGATGGATGGAATTGTTAAAAGATTATGACTTCCAGATTAAATACCATCCAGGAAAAGCCAATGTGGTAGCTGATGCCCTGAGTAGAAAGGTGGTGCAGGTTGCATACATGATGATCAAGGAATTGGAACTGATAGAAGATATGCGCGACTGGAGCCCTCTATATCAAATGCAACTGACGGAGAATCCTTTTGGAGGAGTTCATGTCAGAACTTGCATAGAACATGAGATCAAAGAGGCTCAGGAGCAGGATAAGCTCGCAGCAATATTCAAAGACAAGCTGGAGAAAGGGAAGACAAGGGATTTTGAGATGTCCCCAGACGGATTGCTACAGTTTAGGGGAAAACCCTATATCCCAAATGTTGGGGGATTAAGGGAAAGAATTCTGGAGGAAGCACATAAAAGCCGATATACGGTACATCCAGGTATGACCAAAATGTACCATGATGTTAAAAGATTATTCTGGTGGCCTGGACTGAAGAAAGATGTTGTAGCTTACGTATCTAAGTGCTTAACCTGCTAGAAAGTGAAAGTTGAACATCAAAAACCAGCAGGAATGTTGCAGCCTTTAGATATTCCTGAGTGGAAATGGGATGGGATTGCCATGGACTTTGTGGAAGGACTACCCTTGACACCAAGTAGACATGATGCGGTTTGGGTAGTAATTGATCGACTGACAAAGTCAGCACATTTCCTGGCAATCAATAAGAGAGATTCTCTAGAAAAGCTGGCAAAGCTGTATATAAAGGAGATCGTTAGGCTCCATGGTATCCCAAGCAGCATTGTGTCTGATAGAGATCCACGATTTACTTCAAATTTCTGGAGGGCTCTACAGGAAGAAATGGGCACTACTCTCAGATTCAGTACAGCTTATCATCCTCAGACAGATGGTCAATCTGAAAGAACAATACAGACATTAGAGGATATGCTGAGAGCATGTGTCCTAGATTTCAAAGGCAGCTGGGATATCCATTTACCCCTTATAGAGTTTGCATATAACAATGGTTATCAGGCCAGTATACAGATGGCACCTTTTGAAGCACTCTATGGACGAAAATGTAGATCCCCCTTATGCTGGCTAGAGTTGAGCGAGAGAAGAATGCTTGGTCCGGATATAGTGGATCAAACTGTAGAACAAGTTGCGGTAATTAGAAAATGATTGTTGACGGCTCAAAGCAGACAGAAGAGCTATGCAGATGTCAGAAGGAAGCCGTTGGAATTTGAAGAAGGAGAACATGTATTCCTTAAGTTAACTCCAACCACAGGAGCCGGACGATCAATTAAGGTGAAGAAGTTGCATCCAAGATACATCGGGCCATTCCAGATTCTCTCAAAGATAGGAGCAGTAGCCTACAAGTTAGCTCTTCCTCCGAATCTCAGCCAGATACATGATGTGTTCCATGTTTCCCAATTAAAGAAGTATATTCCAGATCCATCTCATGTGATAGAGCAAGATGAGGTTACACTGCGAGATAACTTGACCTATGAGGTTGGACCGGTGCGAATTGCTGATAGAAAAGTCAAGCAGTTGCGGAATAAGCAGATTCCTTTAGTTAAAGTGATCTGGAAAGGTTTGACTGAACAAGAGGCTATATGGGAAACAGAAGAAAAGATGAGAGAAAAGTACCCTGAATTATTGGTATAGGATAGATGTAATGTAAATTTCGGGGACGAAATTTATTTTTAGGGGGAGAGAAATGTAATATCCTTAATTTTCTGTACTGGTTCCTATGTACAGATTAAACGGAATATATGAGCTCTGTTTCAGGAAAAACATGTGTACCTTTATGTAAAGAAAAGGATTAAATTGCAAAAGAAAGGAAATTAAGGGACCTAAATGCAATTATGGAAAGTTTAAAGTTAGGAATGAAAGGAAAACAAAAATATGGGGTCTTAAAGTGTAATTTTAGCCAAATTAAGGGACTTAATTATAAAGAAGGAAAAGTTCCCTGGGGCTAAAGTATAATTAAAGAAAATAGGCCAAAAGTGATTTGCACCGCCCGACAGCATTTCAGTCCCAGATTCTACCAGAAGGTAGGGCAGGTGACGCCGGGTAACCAAGCCTAATACCAGAATTTTTAAAGACTCCAGATAGCCAGAAATGGACTGATCGTCCAAAAGTTATAAAAATTTATACCGGATACCCTAGATTTCAGATATAAGTGGGAAAATACAGGATGATGCGCCTTTATGGTCGGATGTCGGGAAACTGACAGGATACCGATAGGAGGTCTGTAGGAAAAGTTATTCACAAAATAAAAAAAATCCAGACGGAGTGTGAGGCCTCCGGGGATCCGGGTAGGAGATTTATCGGTATTTTTAAAGAGGCTGAATGCGATCGGATGACTTCGGTCAGATGACCGTTATAACCCCCAAGGATGCCTGAACACAGTAGGACACTATATCTGGGAAAAAGAGCCGGTGTCCGGAAAAGGTATATACTCGGTAAATAATAGTTAAAATATTCAATGAATTGTGTTAAAGGAAGATTCCTCGTAATGCGTGCCATACAGGTAATGGAACCAGGAAGCCCAAAAATGGCGCCATTAGAGGCCCAATAAGACTCTTGGACTGATAGGTGGGCCAGTGTCCAGCAGAACCCCGGAAAAGTGCGAAATTACGAAAATGCCCCTGTGTTGTACAAAAAGGGCAGCAGATGAATATAGGGTATTCTGGTCATTTTGGACAGACCCAGAGGTCAAGACATGTCTAAATAAGGTTGACTAGAGCCAGTATAAGCTTTGACCGGGTCCAGAAAGGTGTAAAATGACGATTTTGCCCTTAGGGATTAAAATAGGACAAGATAGGGCACCAAGGGCATTTTGGTCATTTCGCAAGGGATCTGTAATTGAGTCTGGACCCAGTATTAAAAAGTTAATGATATAAAGGGTCTAGATACTAAATGTGAGGTCAGTAGACATAAAAAGGATCTTCAGAAATATCAGATTCAGAAAACGGCACGTTTTTCGAGGCGATAGACCGGGCCGGTACCAGATTGGACCGAAAAGCTTCCAGAACCTCCAAATTTCGTCACATGAAGAATATGGGTGGTGAGGTGTCCAGGGTGATGCAGTAAAAAGAATTAAAGAAAATAGGAAATTCCAGGAAAAACCAGGACCACATGTTCAGATGGCTTCAAAATTACAAGAATGCCATCCATTAAAGCTATAAATACCCCCTTCCCCTCCTATTTTATGCATCCCACGTTTTTGGCAAGAAAAGAGAGAGAAAGAAGAGAGAGAAGGAGAAAGAAAGAAAGAAAGAAAGGAAGTTCTGGTGGAGTTGGAAGTAGTAAGGAAGTTCTGAAGCTCTGCTTTTGAGGTAATAACTAATCCTAGCTCTTATGTAATGTCTTTGTGATGTGTTGTTTTGTTTGGTTGATTGTTGTCCTATATGTTATGCTTGAATCTCTATTCCAATGCTATGATCATATGTTATTGAATATGGAAGCATGCAGCATACTTATCTGTACACAGTCACAAGCAAGCACCGTCACTTTGCATTACATATTTTGTTATGATTGTTGTTACTGGGATTCTTTTGAATCTCATTCCCAAACATAACATTACAGGGGAGGTTCTGTCAAAATAAAATTTGGAAATCTTAAGAGACGCCGGTAGGCTGTCGAAATTCCGGCAACAAAGACGGAACAAAGAAAGGAACTGATACGTACTGTGTACATAGTGCTGTCTAAGGAGGCTGGAAGTGAGTGGACCCAGCAGGTTCATCCAGTCCTTCCTGGGTACTACGTAGAATGGTAGTTCGCATAAGGGAATTACCGAATCAGTACAACATCAGTTACTTTTAAAGAAGAATTGCAGCAGTTATGCTGCCGGTTTTTAGACAGAAAAGGATGTAATACAATATGAGGGAGTTAATCATGCACTAATATATAACAGTTGATTATTTATTAATTGTTATCTGGCCTGTATGACTGATATGTGTTGGCTGTAGGCTTGAGTATGTAAAGACTAAATGCTGAAAATAGGCTCAGTGAACAGGAACTCGTGAAGACCCATTCATGTTTGATAAATCATTAAAAATAGTAAATGATTGAATTAATGTACGAAATTTTTAGAGTAAAAAGTAGAAATACTAAGATTTAATTTGATATATAGAATGTCTAATTTGGATGTATACACGAAAAGATATAAATTGTTAAAGTTGGGACCAAAATGCTGGATTCAGGAGAAAGTCATTGGATGAACAGTAAGATTGAAACGTTGAACCACGTGAAATTTGTCAAGGATTGGTCAACCAATGATTTTTCCCTGAAATATATTTGAGTTAGCTTCATGTAGCAATTTGAACCACTTCATTTCGATTTTTATAGAATTAGTTATAAATTTTCAAAATCAGGTCACTCATCTGGAATTTGCCACAGTGAACAGTACTCGATATGAATAAAATTCCAGATTAAGTGTTTAGACTTCAATGACCCTGAAAGTGGTTTAAGTGCTACTGAATGGTCCCTAAGATGTATAAATATAAGGATGTGACATGGAACACATGGAGGCTTATGAGATGATTATGCATCTCAAGGAAATGTTCCAGCAACAGGCAAGGCAAGAGAGTATGAGACCACTAAGGCCTTACATTCCTGCAAGATGGCTGAAGGTGCATCAGTCAGTACTCATGTCTTAAAGATGAAAGGGTACATTGATCACCTTGAGAGGCTTGGATTTCCCATAAGCCAGGAGTTATATATGGATTTGATCTTGAACTCACTCCCAGAAAGTTATGACCAGTTTGTCATGAACTAAAACATGAACAACATGGAGAAATCTATTTCTGAACTGCATGGGATGCCTAAAACTGCTGAGCTGAGTCTTAAGAAGAAGCCCAGTACTGTTTTGATGGTTCATAAAGGAAAGGGTATGAAAAAGAAAGGCAAAGGCAAGGGGAAGGGTCATGGTTCATTAGGTAATACCAAAGAGTCAGGCAAGCCCAAAACCAAGCCTGCACCAAAGAAGGCAAAGCCTTTAAAGGAAGGAGTTTGCTTCTTCTGCAATGAACCTGGTCATTGGAAGAGGAATTGCAAACTCTACCTCGATGATCTGAAAAAGAACAAGAAGGATAGCGGGGCTATCGCTTCAGGTATTTATATTATAGACATTCATCTTTCTACTTCCACCTCATAGGTATTAGATACTGCATGTGGTTCTCACATTTCTACAAATGTGCAGGGACTAAAGGACAGTAGGAAGCTGAAAAATAGTGAGGTTGACCTACGAGTTGGAAAAAGAGCAAGGGTTGATGTGTTAGCTGTAGGCACTTATGAATTAGTTCTGCCCACTAGGCTTTTGTTAGTTTTACACAATTGCTATTATGTTCCTGCCTTAAGTAGTAACATTATTTCACTTTCTTATTTGGATAAGGAAGGTTTCACTTCCATTGCTGGGAATAGTAGATGTTCTATTTATCGTAATGATGTTTTCTATACTCATGGTGATTTGCTTGTTGATCATTACATATTAAATTTAGAACAACCCAATCATGAAAATATCTATAACATAACTTCCAAAAGGGTCAAACCAAACAATTTGAATCCCACATACCTCTGGCGCTGTCGTTTGGGCCACATAAATGAGAAACGCATTTCCAAACTCTATCAAGATGGATTTATAAACTCATTTGATTTTGAATCATATGACACTTGTGAGTCTTGCTTGTTAGGAAAGATGACAAAGTCACCTTTCACTGGGCACAGTGAGAGGGCCACTGATTTATTGGGCCTCATACATACAGATGTGTGTGGACCAATGAACACAAATGCCAGAGGAGGTTATTCGTACTTCATTTAATTCATAGATGATTTCAGCAGATATGGGTATATCTATATGATGAAACATAAATTTGAATCTATTGAAAAGTTCAAAATATTTCAAAATAAAGTACAAAACCAGCTTGACAAAATAATTAAAGCCCTTCGATCTGATCGGGGTGGTGAATATTTGAGCCAAGAGGTCATAGATCATCTTAGGAGTTGTGGAATAGTCTCACAATTGACTACTCCAGGGACACCACAATGGAATGGCATTTCTGAATGGAGGAATCAAACACTATTAAATATGGTTTGATCCATGATGAGTCGAACATATTTTCTACCCTCCTTTTAGGGCCATGCCCTAGAGACAGCTGCATTCACACTCAGTCGTGTTCTATCTAAGGCAATTGAAAAGACTCCGTATGAGATATGGACTGGGAGGACACCTAGTTTGTCTTTCCTCAATATTTGGGGATGTGAGGTCTATGTTAAGCAACAAGCCTCAGACAAATTAGCGCCCGAATCCTCAAGTTGCCTTTTTGTGGGATATCCTAAGGAAACTAAGGGATATTACGTCTACAACCCTACTAATAACAAAGTATTTGTTGTCAGAAATGGTATCTTTCTCGAACGAGAATTTATCTCTAAAAGAACCAGCGGGAGTAAGGTACACCTCGAAGAAGTTCAAGAGCCACAAGACACCACAGAACTGCAGATAGAAAATAGAAAAGACTCACAACAAGTTGTTGAGACTCCTCAAGTCATGCAAGGTCCACGGAAATCTAATAGGACACGACTTCAGCCTCAGAGATATGGATTTCTGATTTCTGATAGTCATGATGTGTTGCTAATTAAGCATAATGATCCGACTACCTATCAAGAAGCTATAGTGGGACCAAAATCTGAAAAATGGCTTAATGCCATGAAGTCTGAGATGCAATCCATGTACGATAATAAGGTTTGGACCTTAGTCGACCAGCTTGAAGGTGTAAAAATTGTCGGGTGCAAGTGGGTTTTTAAGGAGAAAATTGACATGGATGGCAATGTAAATGTCTTCAAGGCACGACTGGTTGCAAAAGGATTTACTCAAACTCATGGTGTGGACTATGATGAGACCTTTTCCCTAGTTGCAATAGCCAAATCAATCAGAATCCTCTTTGCTATAGCAGCATATTATGACAATGAAATATGGCAGATGGACATCAAGACAACATTCCTTAATAGAAAGCTCCTTGAGGATGTGTACATGACACAACCTGAAGGGTTTATGCATTCCAAGGACTCTGGTAAAGTGTGCAAGAAGGTTAGTGGGAGGACAGTTGTACATGACTTCAAAGAGTTTGGATTTCTTCAAAATATTGATGAACCTTGTGTATACAAGAAGGTTAGTGGGAGCATAGTTGTGTTTTTGGTACTCTATGTCGATGACATCCTACTTATTGGGAATGACATTCCTACCTTGCAGATTGTCAAGTCTTGGTTAGGAAAGTCTTTCACGATGAAAGACTTGGGTGAAGCCACCTACAACCTAGGAATTAGAATCTATAGAGATAGATCTAAAAGACTTCTAGGACTCAGTCAGAGTACATACATAGACAAAATACTGCATAGGTTCAGTATGCACGAATCAAAGAGGGGTTTCATACCCATGTCTCATGGTAGTCACCTCAGTAAAGATCTGTGTCCTAGTACATCTGATCAGTAAGGTCGCATGAGTAAAGTTCCATATGCCTCGGCCATAGGATCTATCATGTATGCCATGTTATGTACTCGACCGGATGTCTCATTTGCCTTAAGTATGACTAGCAGATATCAACAGGACCCTAGTAAGGGCCATTGCACTACTGTCAAGAATATCTTTAAGTACTTAAGAAGGACTAAGGACTTATTCTTGGTCTATGGTGGATTGGATAACAAAATCTATGTAACTGGTTACACAGATGCAAGTTTCCAAACTGACCAGGACAATAAAAAATCACAGTCTGGATATATATTCCTCCTCAATAATGGAGCAGTAAGCTGGAAGAGCTCTAAGAAGGGCACTGTAGCAAATTCTGTAACGGAAGCTGAGTATATAGCAGCATCTGATGTAGCTAAGGAAGCCATTTGGATCAGGAAGTTCATCACAAAACTAGGGGTGATGCCTACCATCTCAGATCCAATAATTTTGCTCTGTGACAATAGCGGTGCCATTGCACAGGCCAAAGAGCCTAGGTCACATCAAAGGACCAAGCATATACTCAGGCGATTTCATCTCATGAGAGAAATCAACGATAGAGGTTATATAAAAATATGCAAAGTAGCAGGTGAAGATAATGTTGCTGATCCTCTAATAAAGCCGCTTGTGCAGGCAAAGCATGAGCGTCATATTAGGTCAATAGGAATTAGTCAAATTAATGATTGTACCTAGTGCAAGTAGGAGGTTGTTGGAAATCGTGCCATAAGGGCCAATCATTGTCTTATGAACATTATTGATTTATGAATTTATTAATTGCGTTATCATATTATTTGCATGTTTACTGTGATGACCATCCTTGGATAATTTATGATCTCATTCTAAATGTCCCTGGTCGGTCATCTATGCGGGAGCAGAGATGAAATAAGACCAGTATGACTTTGAAGATGTATAGAGATATAAATCAAAGTCATAGGCACATGTAAGAGTACAAGGTATTAGACCGACTCGCTATGAGAGAGCTGCATAGGTTACGTCATAAGCTTATCTCATATACAAATCATGTCACTATGCCATTTGACCTGAGATCATCATGGATTCCTACATGACAAACGCTCAGCTTTGACCTAGTTAGAAGTCACTTTTGACCGAGTGATCATAAAGACTATGTTCGGGCTTAGTATTTTTTCATGCGGAGGAATGTGAATGGTCAAGATGGAATTTGTCCCTCACATTCGTAGAGAGATATTACTGGGCCCCTCAATGAGTGATCTGAGAAATGTATGGCCATACTATAATGGAAAGGTAGTTCCATTTCTATAGTCAGACTACTCAAAGATCGAGAAAGTAACGGTCAGGAATGGGAGGATGACATTATCCATACCTCATCTATGACCAAAATATTGCATGACAGAAGGGACATGATATGGTTGTATAAAAGGTTATATCGTTTAACGATCCTTATATGATTTGGGTAGTCATTATGTCTTGCTAGAGACCGTTTACGACTTATGGGCCAGTATAGCAAATGGCCCACTACCAACTTCATATGGGCCTACAGGGTCGCACACAAAATAGCCCAACACGAGCTATGATGTCCACATTCATTGAATCTAAGACATGTCCAGATTCAATGAATGATCCAGGGTGGATGTATATATTTATTTATATTTATATTCGTATATATATAAATTCATATATATACATTATATATAAGAGATATATGAGATTTAATTTATAAGGACAAATTAAATCTCTATCACGTTTGAATTTAAAATTAAAATTGATAGGATATCTCATATAAGAGATATTTATAAAATTTAATTTATAAGGATAAATTAAATCTCTATCACGTTTGAATTTGAAATTCAAATTGGTAGGATATCTCTTATAAAAGATATTTATAAGATTTAATTTATAAGGATAAATTAAATCTCTATCACGTTTGAATTTAAAATTCAAATTGATATGATATCTCAAATTTGATTTATGAGAATAAATCAAATATAGTTCAGCCTTATCTTTATTTTAAGTTAAATAAATAGGTGAATTAAATCTGTGGGACGGATTTATTATAAATATTATTTATTTAATTAGTTTCTTATCAAATTATACAATATATGATATTGTATTAATTTTGAAATTAATATAAGATTAACTCAAAAATCCAATTCGGTAGAGAAAAATGTATAGCATCCTATATATATGATTTTAGGAGCTACATTTTGAATACACATAGAACATAGAAAGGCCGAAGGGGAATCTGCAAAAGGTTTGCAGATAAGAAACTGCCGAAATAGAGATGGAGATGACGAATTCTTGAGAAAGCCCTGGAGGGACAAGAGACACTAGCACATCATTCGTGGTTGGAATGTTATTCTTGTGGATACTAGTAGAGGAAGCTGACCTAAGTCGTCGACTTTTTGCGATCGGAAAGGGAGCATGAGCCGCGGAGAAAAGCTGTGAACGTCATGACCAGAAGCTGTGGAAGTCGCTGAGGAACACTGAGGGTAATGCTTCTTTCCACTTGACTTAAACACATATGGTAGATCCTGACAAGGAATGGAAACATTTTTAAGTTAATTTCTGCTGTGTGTCTTCCAATTCCTTACACACAAATCATTAAATTCTATCAAACATAAGCTAGAACCACTTGAATCCTATATATTCTAACTTGTTTCTTCAATTTCTAACATGAATCTCTTACTTTCTTTTTGCTTTCAGATTTCATCCAATAGCATATAGGGAGGAGTAGAATGAGTTCTAACCACTTAATCTAATAATTAATCCTCTAAACTACATTCTTAAGGATATAGGAAGAGATGCTACCTTAGATCCTTGATTGATTGCCCTTTGACTTTGCCTTCTCCTTGCTTGAGATTTCATTTTGCAAGAGGTTCCCCACTATTTTCGTAGACTTGTGTTTCAACTACTAAAGGAAGGTATTTATAGACTTGAGGCAAGGTGAATCAAGGGCTTACATTACTTTGTTCATTATTTGACCAAATGGCCAAGATTGTATCTTGAATCTTGACTTGCCCACCAAGCAAAGCTTGTATCATCCATGAAATCACCTTGTGACATCATCCATGACATCAAAATGATAAGAAGAGACTTATGGAAAAATCTAGTCCAATCTTGTACTAGCTTAGTCTGATTTTCCAAAATTTAGATTATTTTTATAATCTAATTTTCATAAAATTCCAGAATATGTTTTGTATCGTTAAATCTAGTGTCTAAATTTTTCCTACCATTGACATTCTTAGAATATGTATAAATTTATTTATTGTCCCTTATAAAATGACCAAAATGTCCTTTGTTCACAATTATGCATTATATTAACCCTAAGGGCTTTATTATTATTCTACACTTCATCAGAATATTTTTTGACTCTGGTCAATTATTTTTATAGCCCTCTTTGACATCTTTACCTTGGAAAAATGACTAAAATGTCATCCATTCATCTCTTATTCATTTTTAATACATAGGGGCATTTTCATCATTTTGTATTTTCTAGGATATTTATAGGTACTAATCCCCTATTTTTTCTGCATAATTTCCTATGTACGAATATATAATTTTTATTAGATATCTAATCTAATATTATTTTTAAATATTTTCTGAATATTTAATTGTTTCAAAAAATCATACCAATTTATTAGAACCTCAAATAAAAATGTTACCCAAACAGCTTAGGAGAATCTCCTCTATCTTCTCCTAAAATCTAGAAACTTAGGTCTTAAACTTTTATGTTTTCCTAAAATTTACTCTTATGCCCTTGAAATCTTATAATTACAATTTGATCCCTTAACTTTTTATAATTACACTTTATGGCCCATAACTTGTCTCTACATTTATTTTAGGCCTTGGAACTTTTATAATTTTTATTTTAGTCCCTCTAACTTATGTATACATTTACTTTTATCCTAATGAACATTTATTCTTTACATTTGGGTCCTTATTTATTTTCTTAGGCTTTAAAGGACTTCCCTTCTTTATACATTAGTCATTTCTTTCTGTTTCCTCTTTCAGTGCCCAGGATGCTCTTCTAAAGCCTCTAACTTGGTTTACATACTTGCCCCTATAAACTTTAATTATTTATATTTAAGTCTTTAAACTTCTACTATATACAGTTTATTCCATGGACTAGTCACTGAACTTTTACTATTTATAGTTTAATCCATGAACACTTTTTGTATAATTCTAGGACTCCTGATTAAAAAGGCCTAGTAGCCTACATATTTCAGACTATTTTTTGGGTTTCTGGACCTAAAAATCAAGATATTACATTCACAAATTTCAAAACTTTCAAAACAAAGTGTTCAAGCTTAAAATATGCTCAAACAAGGTCAACACCAAGTAACAGAGACTTGTGTGCATCCACAATCAACTAAAGAATGTCAAACAAGTGATAAGCTCAAAACTCATTCAACTCAACTTAATGAAAGCAAAATTGCAAATATTGAGCAATTCAATGCAACAAGAACTATCCACAGGTATAAATCCAAGTTGAGAAATGGAGAGATTACTCCAAAACACAGTAGAGCAATCAATAATAGTAATTAGTTGTCATAAATTCACGTGTTAAGGTGCAAGAAAATGCAGCGATACACCCAATCAAGCAAGAGTATGACAAAAACAATCAAACGAAACTCAAGAACAAGTTAAATTGCAAATGATATGCAAGATGCAAATGTAAAAACAAAGAAAATCAAGATATTTGTTTCTATTTCCAAAACTTTTAATGCTACATAAATGCAAAAACTTATGCTCACTCAAATTAACCCAAATTAACAATTAAGTTGACAACCAATTACTTGGCTCCCTCCCTAGCAATAGCAACATTAGTTTGACCATGTCATTATGTACCTTGGGCTTCAAACGCAAAATAAACCAAGGATTGAAATTTAGAATGCAAACCTCGAGCCCTTCTCTCACTTGAATAGCCTTTCTATCAATTCCTAACCAATTGGTAATCAAAATTATTGAAAAACTACGTAAAAGAGGGGTTTTATTTGAGAAATCATGTAGGGGTGTGCAATAGAAAGTAAATGCAATTGAATTAAATATTTTTGGTCTTTTAGAAAATATAGAGAAATGGTTTGGATTTGAGAAATATGATAGAAAGGCCTTTGATGATGGAAATTGGGCTTTCATTACTCTTTTTAAATATTTGGGAGTTAAATTCACCAAGTCTAAGTTAACACTTAGGCAATCACCTAAGTCAAAAACATTAATTAATGAAAGTCTCTTTGATCAAAGTTAATTAACTCTATTTAATGCATTTTTAAGAACCAATTAGTGCATAGTTGGAATGAATAATGCAATTATGATCACAAGAAGATCAATCAATCAATAATCCAATTAATTTAAGAAATTAAATAAAATAGTAACCATAAACTATAAAAATCATATATATATATATATGAAATTCAACAATTACATCCTCCAAAAGTACAACTACAAAGTTAAATCAGAAGGATAATCCAATCGGCATCCATTACAATAAATCTATCAAATAGATCCCTAAATCTAGAGGTCTTAATACATATAAATTTAAATAAAGAACTAAATCACTCCCCTTGATGATCAATGAGCTCTAGCCTTCCTTCCTATCACCAAAGCACCTAGAAATTAGCAAGCATAGCTTGGAACTCGCCACAATCATGCTTAAGTACTGCTACCATGGAGAAACTAAAATGATGGAAAGGTGAAGAAGATGATGGATAAAGAGATTTAATCAGTGAAAAATGGGTTGTAATAAGGAAAATCAATAGAAAGGTGGAGGTTTGATGCTAGGGTTTGAATAAAGATAGGAGAAAACAAAAAGAATAAGTGTAAGAGCTCTAAAGTGAGTATGGGTCGAATATGGCGGTTGAGTCCACAATATAGGGTATGTTTTTATCCTAAATGGCAAAATGAGTAATTCTGATAAAAGCATGTTCACTGCGGTGAAAGGTGTCATTCACTGCTATGAACAAACATAGAGAAGATTTTCTAGAATTGTAAGTCAGTCCTCCCTTTTTATGCTTTACACTTGAGACCCTTTTCCTTGGTTGCTTTTCTTTAAACCTTAGAACTTCTTGTATAGTGTCCTTTGGGTCTTTTAATTTGTTCTTGGGGCACCAACGGGGGTTAGTCCGAGTGGTAAACAGCTCGGTATCGCTTAAGCGAGATCTCGAGTTTAAGCCTTGGCGTATGCAGAAAAACTCCATTAAGAGACTCACTCACCATAGCCAGGTGCGCGATACAGATCGGATCCGGATGTAGTCGGGGTAAAGCTCCTATGAACTGGGTGGGCAACCAAAAGAAAATTGTTCTTGGGCCTACAAAAAAACATCTAAGCTCTTTGTATTATAAATTATCTTAAGAATTCTAGGAACAAAAAATAAGTACAATTTTGACCATTTTATCCTCAAGTTTAGACAACTTAGAAAGAAATCCCACAACATAATTTATGCACTAAATGCATGCAATTTGGGTGGAAAATTATATAAAATCCTTTCAAAATAGCATAGAAAACCATATAACAATTTGGACAATCAATAAGCAAGCATAAGAGTATAAATTCTTACCAGGTTGAATTCCTTGATTAAAGAGCCAAAGAATGAGTAAAGCTACCACTTTTCTCTTGGCATTGTATACCTTCTTGCAAGAACTCGGTCTTATTAGAAGATATTTTCTTATTTATTACTGAAAGATACACTTCCATAACCTTTGGGTTTTGAGAGAAGTTAACCTTATCATAAAGAAAAGTAGGATTTAAGACATAAGATGCTCGATGAAGATCTTAATGAAGCTAATAATCCCACCTCCTCTTAATAATCCTTGAGTAAGGCTTGTACAATGTTTTTTGTGCATGAAAGTACTTTTAATAGCTTTCTTTGCCCTATGCGTCCCCTCATAGATATACCAAGTGAAGGCCCATCATCAGAATCAACAATTCTTAATAGTCGTTCAAGGGTTTTACAATTTCAACAATGACCTTACAATCATTCCAAAATTTTTTATCCAATACAAAATCATAGTCACATCATTTGCATTTTGATCTCATCTAGACTCTATAAATGTCTTGTTGGTTATCAAGGCCTATATATAATGCTTGGCTCAAGAATACTTTTCAAGGCAATAAAATTAGTAGCAAACCTTGTTGCTCCCGTTCGGATGATTTTGGTCTAACGTTCTCTTTTCCACAACCAATCTAGCAAAAATGCATGATTGTAAATGAATTTAGAAATCATAGATGCACGTGAAGTTAAACTTTGAACAGTGTGTATTTTGCCAATGTCTCCTAAAATCAAATTTAAGCAAAGGTAGAGATAGACCAATACTTGCCAGTCAATAACCTCCCAGCATCTTTATAATTAGATGCATTATAATTTACCAGATGAACAATATTATCTACCCCAACAAATGCAACAATGTCCATGAACAAGTTGCAAAGAGTTTGGGCATCCTTAACGAGGTATGAGACATCAACAAATTTGATGAAAACAATTTCTTTCGGGCAATATACAAGAAAATTAATTAATTATCTATTCCTTTGATCTTGCCATCTATCAGCCATTATTGTCTAAACAGTTTCTGCCCAAAATCTTTTACACTCATTGACTAATAGTTTTACTTCCTTTTTCATGTCTTGTAATGATTTTGTTTATGAAAGTGTGATAAGATGGCCCTTTATAACTAGGGCCAATGGCTGCAATCGCATATATCATTAGTTGGAAGTAAAAGGAATTCACAGTATTAATTGGAATACAACAATCATACATCAACCTAACAATAGCTAAGTCTGCTTTATGTATAGCCTCTTTACCTACAAGTGCATATCTTATTCCTTGTTGTGCACCTAAGGTTGTCCTTAGGGCAAAGAACTTTTCCATTATAGGTGTAGGCCTTTCTTTTTAGAAATTGGGAAGATCTTGTTTTAACATTTTGTTGGGATGAAGTTGGAGTAGGAGTTCGAGATTGTGTAGAAGGGACTTCTTGCAAATTTGGAGTAGGGCCATTTGGACTGTCCTCTTCATATACATATTGTGTCTTCCCTTTGTTCTCTCCAATTTCTTTCAAATTTTCTTGCAAACCAAAGCAAACATCTACTGGAACCTTTTTACAACTTACTATGTCCCCTTTAATTCCCATGAGAAGGAGTTTCATTCTATGTATCCCTCCACCCGCAAATTACTTTCCATAATACATTTATATCCAGCAAGACTTTTGGCACTTGAGTTTTTGTTAGGCACTTGAACACAATGCTCCCATACTGGATCAACATTTGATCTAACAGATTGTGTAGAGGGAGCAGGAGTTGATACTTGTTCAGCCGAATTTGGATGACATTTTCTAGTTCCTACAATAAAATAATATCAATTAATTATAATTATACTGAAGCAAGAGCATCCATTAATCAAACATCAAATAGTAGCTTTTTATTTTTTTTAAGTTATGGAAAAGACTCACATCAATTACATTCATATTAATCACTAAGGTTTATAAAATATATGACATTCATGCTTTTATTTGACAAATAAAATATGTGAGAAATAGAAATGTAATAATGCAAAATCAAAAGGAAACCAGCTCTAAAAAAGATTAGGTCCAAAATGTATAAAGGCAATATATTTTATACAAGTTGCCACACGTTACAAGTTTTACATATTTCTGAGCGTCACAGCTGTAGCCCCCATGTGTTTGCAAAAGGAAATGACTTTGATGTCTTGATTAGTTGTCTCTTTGCTTTTCAGTGACAAGGATAAATCTGATTACTTATCTCTTATCCAATATAGTTACCAATAATGATTATAAATTACCAGTTGCATCCATTAGTTTTTTTTTCCTCATCTCGATCTTCTTTTTAAGTTTATGTAGATTGTTCTAAGGCATATTTTCTTTATATGTGTTGCCTTCAAATCACCGTCATAACATGACAGGGTTAGGAACCTTGTTCTGCAAGTTTGATTATCAAATTAAGATAGTTTATTAGTGGAAAATTATCAAATTGGCTTATCTTTTTGTATTTTTTTTCATGTGTCTAATCTACATGGCAGGATAAAAATGGACTACAAGATTATTAGTGAATAGGAAATAGCAATAACAGGGAACAAGACTATCAAACTCAAGCAGCAATAGGAACTAGAAGCAATATAATAATGGACCACTAGATCTGAGATCATGACGACTTTGAACAAGGCAATTCACAAATAGCAGCAATAATGACAAGTAATAACTGAGGTTAGGGCCAAGGCAGTAATAGCGAAGTTTAATCAGAAAAATAAACCAACACATCCAAAGTTTAATTAAACAATATGCAAAGAACTCAACTCAGAAGTGTAATACTTCATTTCAATTTTGAATTAAAACCAACCAACAAGACTTTGAAGAAGATGGACGCACAATAAACTAAACAAGGGTTAGAAAGCTTCAGTTTCCAATCTACACACTCCAAATATAGAAATTTGAGAAAAACCAAAAACAGAGCATGGGAATACAACAAGAACGCTTTAGAAATATCTAAGAAATAACTTCATATAAGTACCAACGAGCGTAGAATCATTTACCTGTCTACAAGCAAACAACTTTGTTGAACTTTGATGACTTTGAAGTTTGAATCTTTGATCTTGTTCGACAAGTTCAAGGTCTCTTCCCTCTAAGACATGAAAACTGAAATCTTCAATCGCATTTTATGACACACAATAGAGGAAGACGGAGCACGGCGGAAGACTACGAGGCCGAGGAAAGCGAGTTGGATGGAGAGTGTTAGGGCACGAGCAAGACTGCAAAGCATGATGGTTTAAGGCTATTTTCAATATTTTTCAGCAAAAAATATTTTTCACATTTTCCTATAATATTTTTAGTTATTTATTTATTTATTTAAACTTGTCCAGCTACTTTTTTTATCATAAAAATTTTTAGAAATAAGTTAGACTCACCACAATCTAAAAATAGAGTGAAATCTCTATTCCTTCTAAACGATACTAATATCAGGCAAAGCGAATCATCAATTACCCTTATACGTAAACTTAGGCACTGAGAAATTAAAATATATTTCTAAATATTATAACTGAAATTATAATAAAATAATATTTATTAAAAATTAAATATACTATAAATAATTATATATCTCTTCTTTTTATTAATTAAACTCACACACTTATAGATAATTCATCAAGAGAGAATATATCGGTCTGGCTCATAGCCTAAACATAGCTAGCAGTCCAAAAGACAAAAAATAATAGCCCAAAATGGATTGATCCCTTAGGCAGCCCAACACACATAACTGAGTCACAAATATGGCCGGCTCATGGTCTGATCGAAAATCTTGATTAATATATATATATATATATATATATATATATATATATGCTTGGTTAACAAATATTTTGCACAGGATACAGATAGATAATCCAAAAAAACTATGTTGTACAATAATATTTATATTATATATTATATTTTCTATTTTATTTGTAATATTTGTATTCTTTATTTATATAAAATGAAGTTTGGATAAATACCAATACCTATTACAGGTATAAGGATAGAAACCAAAATAAATAGCTCTTGGGCCCATAATAAAAAAAGGTTATATATTACTTAATAGTTTGATCTTATTTCTCATATGTGTCCAGTATCATAATCTTATTTGTGGTACAATTTTACCCATAATATTTTTATTTTAGTACAATTTCACTTATAATATTTTTAATTTGGTATAATTTTACACATAATTTAATTTCTCAAGTACTAAGAATTATACCAAATTAAAAAGATTATAGATAAAATTGTATTAAATTAAAAAGATTATGGGTAAAATTGTATCACAAATAAGATAAGGATACTTGACGCATATGAAAAATAAAATTATAATAGTAAGTTTTATATAACTCTTAAAAAAAAGAAGTTTGCTTTAAAACTTGTATCCATAGAAAATCTGGCATAACATAGATAATGAATAAATAGGGATTAATATCATTCCAATTGCCATTACAAAAGTGATTAGTATGTATGTGATTAAAAGATATTTTTTTAAAAAAATCACATATTAATATAATAATTTCAATTGCAATTTTTATATTTAATGTAATTTTTTATTTGTAATATTTTTGTTCTTTATTTATATATAATAAATTTTAATTTCAATTATAATTTTTAAAATATATATATGTTTTCTAGTTGAGTTAATTAACATTCATTAACTATATGATTCATTAATATATATGTATAAGTATTATATAATATTGCATTGTATTGTATATGTTCTTTTTATATATTTAAAGAAAATCATCTATAATCAGAAAAAAAATATAATTACATAAAAATTAATTATTATAATAACATCTAATGATTCAAAATAAAAAACAATTTTCATCATTGATGGATTCTTTTATCATCCAATGAAAAGCCCATGTTCATGTGGTGCAAATAAAAATATGGGTGAATGAGACAAGGAGTAAACGACCTGATATAGCCACACCATACTGTTTGGTAACGAATTTTATGATTAATAAGAAGCATCACTTGTTTTGACTATGGATTGATAATTCAAATTCAAAATTTCCTACAATTATCTTGGGCAATAATCATAAATGGAGGTGTGTGCGCGCATATTGTTTAGTTATTAATAAGGTTCTGGAGGAATTTATTTCAATGAACCATAAAATCTTTCTTTCTTGCTGTGTCTAATGAGATCAATGATAAGGATAAACTTGTTAACACTAATCCCATAAATGTATTAATTTAGTTTGTAATTGAAAATATATTTAAATCATATATTACTAATTATGTTGTTATATAAGTTTTTGTATGGATTATAGTCTAAAATGATTTGAAATTAGCAACCGATTACCTAATTTCGTGGATAATCTGTCAAAAATTGATTGAATAAAGTTTTATCACTAATTCCGTCGCTTATTTACCATGTTGTAGCTCCTAATTTAAAGGTCAATCATCATTAATGACATTTTTTGAATTTTTATTTTTTTATTATGCAAAGACTTTCCCAACCTTAATTGCAACGAAGATATTTTTATTTTATTTTTATTATTTATTACAAAGGGGATTTTAAAAAAAAAAAATCTTAGCTCCAAGAAAGAATCAAGGAGGAATTTTTTATTTTTACTTTTAATTATTTATTTGTGGGCCTAGACAAAATTAGATGTTCATAGTTTCCCCTCTTTACTTGTTTTGTAGGTGAGAGAAGTGAGTTCATACCTATGAAACAAGTAAAGATAATAACACATATTTTATCCAGCCAAACACATTGTGCGAGAAAATAAGATGATCAGATAAAACCAACGTGCCCCCAAAAACTAAAGAAGGTTAGGACAAAATGGGGTGTTCACAAGTTAGCCATATGTGGATATGGTAAAATTATAATCTAAATAATTAAAACTCAGTAATATTCTTCCTAACAAAAAAGAAAAGAATTGGGTATTTCTATTTTTTTACTAAGTATTCAAAAAGGTAGAACGTTTTTTCATTTATTTTACAAATCTAAGATAAATTAAATTGTATTATTCAAGTTTATAAAAAGAGTAATTGTTATGAATTTATATTATATATTAATAAATAACTAGACATATTTTATTATTTGTTGTCCAGGGCAAGCTAGCCGCACTCATGGTTTATGAATAAAGCATTCACTTTAAATTTAGCATTTTATATAACAAATATCAACACACACACACACACACACACGTGTGTGTGTTGATATTTGCTATCACTCAACCAATTATTTTGTTAATTATCAGTTCATCGAACATAATGAAACAAATGTAACAAGACAAATCCTTTTGAAATTTTTATGGGAAAGTCTGGAGTTCATGCATTAATAGAAATCAAGTACATTTACATCGTTATTTAATTAAAGGATGTGACTGTATTGTCACAATGATCAAATGCCTTGTTTTGTTCTATTAAAAATAAATAAGAAAGGAAATGAAGGAAGCATGAAATCATGTAATGGAGTTAAAACTTGGGGAACTGAATATCAGAACCACATCTGCTTCTAGGAAGAATAGGGCAATCAATGAGGTCAGAACCAGAAGTGTCAACACACAAGTACACTTGGTAGAGTTGGCTGTTACGTGCTGAATCCTTATTGCATTCAATTCCTGGAGTAAATCCAATTTCTTCTTTTATGGCTCCTTGAATGCTCTCCATGCTGTAGAATCCATCATCTGGTTCTATCCCTGCAATTAATTTATTATCTCAGCTGTTACTTCTCGTTATCAACATCTTTCAATAATCCAATAACAATAAAATTCGTTAGTTTTTATATAGGGTTTGTTAATTTGTAGAATACCAATATACTCTTCTAGTTCTTAATATAAGACAGTTTGTAGTGCAATGAGTATAATCATTTAGCACATCTTTTCCACATTTTAATTGAGTGTTTATTAACTTAGTACTATACCAATATAACCATTTAGCGTATGACTGTTTTGTTTTTTTTGGGATTAGAAGTATCCTTTGCCAAAAACGAAAGTAATCTATCTCGAGGTATGGAGGGCAAATGGCATATTCTCTCAACTAGGTTTGGTCTACATGCACAAGAGTTAGAATTAAACTTCCAATCAAGCACGACAACCCCTTCCCCTAACACCAACATAAGTAAATTAGTGGCATATTAGGAAAAATTAATAAGCAAGTTCTTATAATTTCTTTTCTTTTAATCAAGATATAGTTTCTTACATTCTTAATCATATTCCTATCATCATGTTTGGTTGGAGGGAAGTGGGAGTGGGAAAATAAAAGTGAAATCTTCAACTTCCTCTCATTTGATACAATGTAAGTCACTTACACCTCTATTTCTACTTACACTTTCAATATTTTGAGATATTTAAATTTCATAAAAAAGTTAGGAATTGAGATGATGAAAGTAAAAGTAAAATTTTTTGAACTATTTTACTTTAATTATAAAATTCTTAGATAACTTTAATATTTTCTAAGTTATAAAAAAATATTTTGAACCATTTTATATCTCCACGTTATAAGAAAAATATACACAAATTTCATACTCATTTTTATCTACTAAACAAACTATTAAAACTCATTTTAAACCTAATTTCACTTCTATTTCCACTTCCACTTCCATAAAAAACTCTCCAATCCTACCAAGCGTACCGTATAAGTTTTTTTTTTAATTTTTATTAGGTCCTTATTGTTTCATCTTATTTTTAATTAGATCTCTATAGTTTTAGGTGATTGGCGAAAAGAAAAAAAATATTTAAACACCGGATAAAAAGAAAAAAAAAGCTACAAAGATTTAATTAAAAATCAAGTAAACTTATAGAAACTTGCAAATTAATCTTCCTAACTTTTTTTTTATTATTATATCACATGTTTGAATCATACTCTATCATATATCCTGCTGTACTTCTACTATTAAAGCCAATCTCCATGGCTGTTTAGCGCATGTTTTGAAAAAGAAAATTTTCTTATTAATTAATTGGGTGAATTTTTTATATTTTGGTGATTTATCTACAAAATTATTTTCATTTTTTGTGCTATAAATAATAGAGTATTAAATACAATCACAACTAATCCAAATTTGAGCCGAAGTGGGCCCAAGGACGAAGATCTCCCAACATGATTTTCTCTATCTACAGGGATTAAAGGGATAAAAATCTCCCAACATGGTTTTCTCTGTCTACAGGGATCAAACTCAAGACTTTACTTTTCAAGTCAGCTCAACTCAACCATTATTAGTTATAATTTAAGATTTGATTAAACATGAATTAGAAAATTTTATATGCATAATTAATTGAAAATAATATATATATATATATATATATATATAAGTACCAGCGTCTTTGAGGATCTTGAGGAGGTTGATTTTCTGCTTGAGTTGAAGGGCTTTCTCGAAGTAGTCACGAATATCAAGCTCTGATTCAGAGCAAGTTCCATGTTTCTCCCATTCATGGGACCAAAACCTCAACCTATTGCTGCTTGGGCAGCTCAGTGATGGCCAGTTTTTCTCCATGTTGCTTATCAAATCTGATATCTGTATATACATGTAACATTTAAATCCTAACTAATTAACATTTATATACTTGTATGCTTTCTTAGAAACGAAGACAACTCATCCTATAATAATCATCTACATAATATGCAAATCAAATATCTTGAATATTTTCAGACCGAGCTATCAAATGAAGTCCACCTACTTTGATTAGCTTATAAAACTTCCACTTGACTTATGGATCATGGGTTATTCTCTCTCTTCCTTTTTTTATTTAAAATTTTAAGGGAAAATTAAATAAAAAAGTCCCAAGAAATTCAATTTTTGACCAGTTTACAAAATTTAACTTAGAAATTACCCTAACTAAATTTGTAAATATGAAAATTTAAGTTGAAAAAAGAAATTGCTAAATTTTATTTGTAAATATATAAGTTTTACTCGTAAATATAAATTTTTGGGATTTTTTTGTATTTAATTTTCCCAACCCCAATTAGCTCCTTCATATATGGTAATATACATAAAGATAATTCTATGGGTTGGCCAAAAAAAAACAGAAAAGAAAATTCTATGGGGTACTACGGTTTTCTTTTTTTCTTTTATTTTTATTTTGAAGCTTAAAAAATGATCGACAGACGTAGGGAACATGAACAACGCATTCCTGAAAATCAAAAGGAAAAGAAGAGGACCAAGTTTGTTTGTGTGTAAAAATAATAACCGTATTTCAAAATCTTCTACGTTTAATTGCTGAAATGACACAATATATAAATAGGGAATATAAAGAAGGAAAAGAAAGATTCACACATACACTTTATATATTAATTTCTCTTCTAAATATATTATGCCTTATTATTGCAGAAGATTATATGATTGGTAGTAGTTCTCATTATTGTAGATATTTAATAAAGCCAATGTTCAGAACATGCACATGGATTGATGGCAGTGGCAAAAAGGTCAACGTTTCCCAGTATATATATAGCCAGACAGAAAATTCTTGAAAATGCAAGGAAAAACCGGCTAATTTAAATAGTTGATACCTGGTAAAAATAATCAACATTACACATTTATACATTAATGATCAATATATCATATGACATACAGAACTTATAATAAGCTATGAACAATGCAATTATAGTAAGCTCTCGGTAAAACACAAAAATACACATGACTAGTTGTTATAGCTTGAAGGTTTCTCTCTAGCTCTTTTACTGTGAAAAACTTTCATGAGAAAATTTTACTGTCCAAAGAAAATGTGAGAGAAAATTTTATACTTTTTATGAATAAGAAAATTCCTTGAGAGGAAATAATTGTTTTCTTGTCATGTTATTAATTATCCTATTGTGTTGATAACTAGTGCCCCAATGACTAGCGTCTTCACCTTGTTTTTCAGAGGTTCTGAGCTCGAATTTGACATTGACATGATTACGTTCATGTGTTTAAATTGATTGTTATGAAAAAAAATTATCTTACTGTGTAGTGTATATATATATTGTGTTAGCTGAGATTTATCAAAGACGCTATCAGGATCACAGTTTGAAGGCCAAGAGCTATCGTTTTAGTTAGGCCACAAGCCATGAATCCCAAAATCTGCTGCTGGTTTTCCACTCTTTGGATAGCAGCAACTCTGCTTTGTGTCACAGTATGCTCCTGACCACTGTATATATATATATATAGCATCATTATCCATATAAACTATAATTATATCAGATCCATCATCTAAATCCTAAAAAGAACCCTTCACTATATATATATATATATATACCTGCTGAACAAAGTAGAAGAAATCGAAATCCGGTGAAACACACAGAACTGACAAGTATTGCACTATCAAAAGCTTCAATAGAATGGAAACCTTTGTCTTCATCATTTTTTGATCCCGATCCTTCTCTCTCTCTCTCTCTCTCTCTATATATATATATATATAAATGAATTACAGATTGGCACTTTAGGCAAATGAGAAGGTAATGGATGATGACCTAAAGCGATATGTTGTTTATATATAGGCGCGTAAGTTTGAGTCTACAAGGTATCACTAATGGAATATGCCAAGATACTGTATGAGTTTGGATCGTCATCATCAGCTTAATTTTATTAATTAATTAAGGGAGAAAGATAAAAAAAAGCCCATTTGAATTTCAAAATGATAAATTGGGTCTCTGAATATTGAAAAAGACAGATTGGGTAGGAGGTCTAATCTGTCATTTACAAATTTATGTGCAAAGACCAAATTACCCTTCACTTTCCCAATATTTTGAAAATACGATTTACAAGTTTGCCAATGATATTTACAACTCTGACAATGATATTTGCAACTCCTATAGTAGTATTTATAACTTTGACAATAGTATTTACAATTTTGACAATGGTGTTTGTAACTTTGTTAATGGTATTTGTAACTCCCATAGTGATATTTGCAATTTCAACAATGATATTTGCAACTCCTACAATGGTATTTATAACTCCCACAATAGAGAAGAAGCAACTTTGACAATACAATTTATAACTTTGCCAATGGTATTTACAACTCTGACAATGGTATTTGCAACTGGGAAAAATTCAATTTTGGTAATTGGGAGAAACACTGTAGCTGACACTGTAGCTTTGACTAAGTGGAGTTGCAAATCCCATTATAAGAAGTTGTAAATCTTGTAGGTGAAGTTACAAACCCATTTGGTGAAGTTGCAAATCCCATTGATAAAGTTACAAATCCTATTAGGAGAGTTGTAAATAATATTAACTAAATTGAACACTAAACTACTGTTGTAAATCTCATTATTTAAAGGAACTTTACAAAAATTGAACATTGAAAAGTGATTAACTAAGTCAGAACATCAGTCGGTTAATGATTTAAGTTATTACAAATATCATTGCTTCTTTTATGTTATGAGAGTTGTAAATATCATTGCGGGAGTTGCAAATACCATTGGTAAAGTTGAAAATCCCATTGTGGAAGTAGCAAATACTAGAAGTTATAAATACAATTGATAAACTTGTTAATACTATTGGCAAAACTGCAAATACTATTGTGGGAGTTACAAATAACATTGTCAAAGTTGGTAATCCCATTGAAAAGTTGCTTCTTTTTTATTGTGGGATTACAAATACAATTGCGGGACTTGCAAATATCATTGTTGAAATTGCAAATACCACTATGGGAGTTACAAATACTATTGGCAAAGTTGCAAATACTATTGTCAAAACTATAAATACTATTGTCAAAGTTACAAACACCATTGTCAAAATTATAAATACTATTGTCAAAGTTATAAATACTATTATAGGAGTTGCAAATATCATTGTCAGAGTTATAAATTTCATTGAAAAACTTGTAAATCGTATTGTCAAAATATTGAGAAAGTGAAGGGTTTCTCTGTCCTTTTCAATATTCAGAGGCCCAATTTATCCTTTTAAAATTCAAATGGACTTTTTTTGTCTTTCTCCCATTAATTAATGGGGTTTCTAACTTCCTTGTGTTCATTAATTGCAATTAATTAATGGGTGTATGACTCTTTCATTTGGCTGAGCAACAGTGCAAAGTTTTTTAACCTGCCATTTTTCCCTCTCCCTTTCTTTTCTATTCTCTTTGTATTTGCTATGTTGGGATACCCAAGTCCATCATGGTGATTGGGTTATCTCGTGGTTAAATGAACAAATTGGTCTATATTTCTAGTACGCCCAAATCCTTTATACTTTAAAGTGACCTGTGAGCAAAAAGTCGTTTGCTCTCAAAGTTATAGGTGTATTTGATTTAGTTTTTATAGAATATATTCTAGAAAAAAATTGATTATATATAACGTCATTATAGATAATAGATTTTATAAAATTGATTTTGTATAAAAAGTGATTTTAAAGAAATAAGTGTTTAGATTATTGTTATCAGAATAACTTTTTTAATAGGTAAATTATCATAAAGGACATGAGGTAAAATGATAATTACATAAATTGGCAAGATGACAAAAATATATATAATAGGACAAAATTTGAATTTTACATGTTTATAATATGAAAAATACTTATAAGAGATGCTTATTGGAAACCATGATTTCAAGTGTCTAAACTATAGTTTTCTCCTATAATCACTTGTATAAATATAAGATGTGTTAGGATACTTGGTTTGAGTCCAAAAATACGTTTTTTTATGTCTAACCAAACACACATCATGTCAAACATCACATGTTAGGCTAAAGTGACTTTTTAGGGCAAAAAGATAAATGGCAAACAAGCGCTGGAGCTATTTGTACTCTTTTCACTTATATCCACATTTTTTTCAACCCGAATGCATCCAATGCTACGATACACGTCTTCCTATTGCACTCGTACTTTCACTCTAATTAATAGGCATCATGAACAAATATAGATAATGATATAAAAGCATGGTTACATAAATCCATGGGCAAAAATGCATCGAATTTATTTTGGTCCATTAATTTTATAAAGGCTTTTTTAGTAGCCCTGAATTTCATTAAAAAAGTATATCATTTGAAAAATTTTAAATACTAACTATAAACATTTTTATATGTTGATATATTAATTTAAATTTTTAAAATAACAATGATTGATATGAATAAAAAAATATCATTAAGCCTAACGGCATTAAGATTACAAAATTAAAAATCTAATTTATAAAATGGGAAAAAGGCAAAGAAAACCCATTTCAATTTATAAAGACAAATTGGACATCTCCATATTGAAAAGGACAGATTGGGCAGGAGGCCCAATCTGTCATTTATGAATTTATTTGTAAAGACCAAATTAGTCTTCACTTTGCCAATGGCATTTGCAAGTTTGATAATACGATTTACAACTTTGCCAATGATATTTGTAACTCTAACAATGGTATTTGCCACTCCTATAATGGTATTTATAACTTTGCCAATAGTATTTACAAGTATGACAATGGTATTCGTAACTCCCATAATGGTATTTATAACTTTGACAATGGTATTAGCAACTTTGATAATGGTGTTTGCAACTTTATCAATGGTATTTGTAACTCCTATAATGGTATTTACAAGTCTTTCCTTTATCAATGTGAAGAAGGAATTGTAGGTGCTCATGGGAGACGAAGCTTGTAGGAGACCTTTTTAGCTGAGCTGCAAATTGGCAGGAGACCTCTTGCGCGCATGGGAAACTATACTAAGACACTAAAAGTTGACTGATATAAGCAAAGAAAACATGAGCGAATTCTTTCTTCATATGCCTTTCCACCTTCATCAGAAGTTCCTTCCTCAATCTTTCTGAGGATTTTGGGGCTGAATTGGAGTGTTTGGATCAATATATGTTTGTTTAATATTGCATTTTGTTTCACTTTTTGTGTAATGAGTTTCACTTTTCTGAGAAGCAACTGATAAAAGTTGCGCACCTTTAGCCCATAACCTTGTGTTCCTCTGGAGCTACTTGTAATGGTGACTATGGCATCTAGCTTTGAAATTTGGGTATTAAGTTTTCGAGAAAGGGCGTCAAATTGAAGGGAAATATGGGTTTATGTTTTAGTCATAATTTTATCTTGTTTTAGTGGGAATCTAATTGCGCCTTTTAGATGGTGAAAATGTAATACTTAAGATCTTCGATTCTTTTTATCTCCTACATTTGGCAAATAACTCAAATGTGCAATAAGTTCTATTGTCAATGACCATAACAATTTTGTCTATGCTTGGATCTACTTATCGAGTTGCATTTGATGTGTTTCTGCAAAAGGAAAAGAGGATTACTGTGAAGTTTTTTGTGAGTTGCATCTAATATATTTTTGCAAATGGAAGACACATTATCTGAGAGAAGCTTATCTTTACAATTGAAATTACTTTATTACATAGTTGTAAATGTCTTAGGAAAAGTTGTAAATCTTATTGTTGAAATTGTAAATTATATTAGAGGAGTTACAAATACCCTTAGAGAAGTTACAAACTCAAAAGCAATTACTATTAGCAAAGTTGTTAATCCCATTGGTAAAGTTTCTTCTTCTCTGTTGTGAGAGTTGCAAATACCATTGGTAAAGTTGTAAATCCCGTTGTGGAAGTGGCAAATACCAGCAGGAGTTACAGATATTATTGACAAACTTACAAATACCATTGGTAAAGTTGTAAATACCATTATGGGAGTTGCAAATACTATTGTCAAAGTTGTTAATCCCATTAGCAAAGTTGCTTCTTCTCCTTTGTCGGAGTTACAAATATCATTGTAGGAGTTATAAATACCATTGACAAAGTTACAAATCCCATTATGGGAGTTACAAATACTATTAGCAAAGTTGTTAATCCCATTGGCAAAGATGCATCTTCTCCATTGTGTTAAGCCATGTGTTAAGATCATTCTTAGGCAAGTCTCATTCTAACTTTTAATTATTTTATTCAGTAAAGACTAGCTGCACAAAGTAGGGGTGTGCATAGTGCCCGGATGCCCGATATGCCCGCCCGGGCCCGAGAAAAAATTGCCCAGCCCAGCCCAAAAAAAGTGGCCCGAAATATAATTGGGCAGAGTCGGGCCGGGCAGGGCATCGGACGAGGTATACTGCCCTGCCCATTTGGCCCGGCCTTATATATATATATATATATTTTTTTTTTTAAAAAAAAATATTTATCCTAAAATAAAACCTAATGGCATATGATGAGCAGCTTCAGCGAGCCGCTATATCAGTGTCTATATTCAGAATTCCAAACAGATCTTGCTTCAGCGGTCCGCCTCCAACCAGTGAGCCGCGAGTCTCCGACTGTCCGACCTCTACTATGATTGTCCGACCTCTGTCTCTCATCGAAGTGCCTATCCATCTTCTGCATCTGGTTCGCTTCTCATTCTTGTTCTCAGTGATAAATTTTTCATATATCAAATTTTGTCATAAATAGTTGTAATCCTCGTTCATCTAGCTCAATGCTCATACTGTATGATTGTCAACTTTGGGGCAGAGTTTTCGTTCAACTTTTGGGGCAGAGTTTTCGTTCATCTGGTTCAATGCTCATACTGTATGATTGTCAACTTTGGGGAAGAGTTTTCATTCAACTTTTGGGGAAGAGTTTTCGTTCATCTGGTTTAATGCTCATATTGTATGATTGTCATACTGTATTTTATAGTTTTTACCTACTGATTGTCTAAACCACCCCAGCCCAAACAATTATTTCTTGTTTTTGGACTTTGGACACAAGCTAGTAAATACAAAAACTGAAAAAATAAGATCATTGCAATAATTTGAGGTCTTATCAACAGAAATACACTGAAAAAACAAGTAGGAGCCATCTGTCGGTATATCTTTACAAGTTATATGTATGTGACTTGCCTTTGTTAATGGCTCTGTAACTTATATATTCTACTCTATTAGTCATTTTGTATTTTATGAATGTATCAAATGGTTTCATTGGGTGTTAGACTATCTTTATTTTGCTTCAGTATAAGCAAAGGGTGTGATTTTCTCTATCCACTGTAAATATGTTGAAAATAAAAGTAATCTTTTAGTTAATTTATTTAAGAATCGGAACTAAGGTCAATTATCATATTGTTGTTGTTGTTGTTTTTCTCTTTCCTTCTCTTCCTGGTAAATATTATATTGTTTACTTCTATTTTTTGATAGATACAATGTTCTGCAATTTATAATCTTTTGGTTATGGTTTGGATAGGAAGATAGTCATGAGATGGAAGTAGATACTGCAACATCTACTATTTAATCCTCAGCTAAGCACTTATTGCTTGAGATGAAGATGTATTGTTACTTGCTCATACTTCTTTTTCTGATTGATCAGAAGAAATATAAGAAAATAGATTACTATTGCTGATTAAATGCTGAAGTTGCTTTATTTATATTTTTTTAGGCCAAAGCTTGCTCCTCAGAAAGCATTGTCCGAGTGAAGAGCCTTAACAGAAGAACTATTGATGTTATTGCATCCATATTGTACTTCTATTATTCATATATTTATGAACTCACTGGAGATCTTATGGAAATTCGGGGGTAAGTCATGTTCTTATATATGTAATCCACAAATAAAATGCTGAGATAGATGGCTAGATGTTTTTGGAATTTTGGATTCAGTAAGAGACGGTAGGATTTCATCTTGCACTCTAAATTGTAAGAATTGAAAGGCACCATTTTATTGATTCTTGTGATTCGTGAATAGGCAAATGGGATGGACTTATAGCATTCTATTGAATTTGCCTCTTAATCCAAATCTGATTAGTTTTTGCACCTAAGTAAAGGAAATTAGTGTATAAAATTGAATGAGATTTATGTTATTCCAAACTAAATTATATTTCTATTTTCAGTAACCTTCTTGCTTTGCTCCATATTGCCACCCTTGGTCATGATGAGCTTGCTCAGGTTTGGTTTAGATAAATTATAGGTTCTTTCACAAGGCTTAAGATCTTGTACTAACATGATGATGGGATGCAGGAAACACTCCTTAATTTGTTGCTTCGTGACTACCTCCACTACAACCTATATGATAAGGCAGAGATGCTGATATCCAAGGCACCACGATTTGAAGCACAATCCCTTCAAGGTTTTTTTTTAATATTATGCAACAAATTTTAAGATTTTAATTATTATCTTTCTATTATTTTATTTTTACTAGATTATAGATATTATTTTAACTCTTGAAGACATGTGAATATGGTATTATTTTAGAAATTCATAATTACAGATTTTTTTTTCAAAATATGAGCATGACATCACAACTTGGGCATGCCCAGCCCGCTCATGCCCTGCCCAAAATTGTTTGGGCTTTTACCTGGCAGGGCCGGGCATCGGGCTGCAAAATGCAGCCCATGCTTTTTACGGGCAGGGCACCGGGCAGGGGGGCTGCCCTGCCCAGTCCTGCCCATGCACACCCCTAGCACAAAGTCTTTCGTAATATAGGTCAACTCCTAATGATCATATCGAGGATCTACTTTTGAATTTTTTTTTAAACTAATCTTCTGTATCTCAATGTATCGTACTGTTTAGCTTGCCTGTACACTGAGCTAAACCTCTAACTGATAAACTTCAGTGAGGTCAGCATCTTTATTCTTATTATCAGGTCTCTGTGTATTCTAGTCACAACCTGAGTACTAGCTAGTCGCGTCTCAATTCTCTGTAAACTTTAGTTGCGACCTTCTCAACTTTCTCGTCACGACGTAGCAACTCTGTGTTACATAGTCGCAACTATATGTCATCTTCTGTCGTGACCTGATAGCTCTAGAGCTTCCTGTCGTGACCAATGGTCTTTACTCATTATGACCAAAAGCTTCCATAAATATTTGTCGTAACCTATGACTTAACTCATCGCAACTTAACTTGTTTGGAACTTCTAGTCGCGACTTAAACTACTTCATATTGCAACCTGGCATAGTTTTCTCTAAATATTCACTTAAAATGTTCTTGACTTTGATGAATTTGAGTTAATTAAAACTAATTCATATCTATACATCATAATCACATTAAATAGGGAACATATTCACATAAATGTTCAACCAACTATTATTTCAGTATATCACATAAAACTTCATATTTCATGTCACCATAACATTTGTACATACATTACACACATGTCAATTACATATTCGAGATACATTGTAACTATCATACATCTGAGTAATTACTTTACTTTACTATGTTTACATGTTTACATTACCCCTTATCTCTTTTATATTCTTTTCTAGGAAATCATAAACTGCACATACTTGTGCATACAGAAGTGCCACCCCTGTATATCAGCTGAGGGATCATTTGCCAGAAACTCACTTAACCTTACATGCCATGTAGGGGTATTTGGTGGTATCTAACTTACTACCATCTCATGCCAGTCTGCTAGAGTATAAACTTGATTTAGGTTAATGCCCTATACTATATATCTGTTTATCATCCCTACTATGGCATTGAGGAACTACAGATAAATGGACTGCTCTTAATCTCTACTTCTATCTATTCCCTGACCTAGACTGAGTAAATCACTCTCTAAGGCTTTCTTAAGATTGATATGGTCAACATTATCTGTCTTTAACAAAGAAGGCTAGGGTTAACTAGGACCAGGAACACCGTCCTGATCTTTCATTATAAAGTCACATATTCTTGGACTTTGGAATAGACAAGAATAGTCATAAACTCTAACTGGATATCTGAATTAGGGGACTATGGTCTATTACTCATAATAACTCTATCCTCAAACTCTGGTGGAGGAGGTATAATATATGGTCTACCTATCATCCAATACCAGTACTCAGCTTCCTCAGCCATAATCTGTCCTCTCATCGGAGGAATAAAGCTTATATCAGGGTTAGAGGGCACTCCAACAAACTCATACTGTATAGAGTCACTAGACTTAGCATTATCTGGTACATACATAACTTCAGGCTCAATCTCTACATAACCTCCAGACTATAGGCTTGAGTCTACAGAAATATCTAGGAACATTCCACTGTAGACCTCCCTGATTGATCCTCTATACTCTCCTCTGAACTCTCTTTATTGTCTAAGGGATAATCGAAGTCTGGATGTACATTATCTTCATATATCACTATTGACCAGGGGTCTCCCCTATTAATTGCCTTATTAATTGAGGCATCTGACTTAACTTTATGAAACCCCATATCTACTCCTGTAATATTTGCTTAATTAAGCAATACTAACTATCCCAATAAATACCCTAACTTAACAAGTACTTATTATTTAGAGTTAGGGACTAGGAATTATCTTAATTCATGCCAGAAACTTATGCTCTGATACCAAAATAAAATATCCTTACTTTGATATGTCTTAGGACCATTCAGTAGCATTTAGAACTACTTACAAGACTTTGGAAATCCATTAGCTAAATCTGGATTTTTTCTCTTTCTAGAGTTATTGTTCATATGGCATTCTAGATTACGCGATGAACTTTGAAAAATCATAATTAATTATAGAAAAATCAAAATAAATTTGTTCAAAAAGATATGTGTATATAAAATCTTGAAATTTAAGAGAAAAATGATTTCTAGACCAAATGCTTAGCCAATTAATACAGTTTATTCATCAAAGATTACTATTCATTTGGTCAAAAATTCTAAAAATAGATTCTGGTCCCTTACTTTGGAAAATTAGTTCTCTTTGTACAGACATCAAAATAAGGACTTCTTTGTGTCAAAATGAAGCTTGACATATTAACTAAATGTCTATAAAAGTTCATACATTTATCTCATCATTTACTATTTTTAATTACATCATGATCATCACTACTTGCATTGGTCAAATAGTAACATTACATATAACAATTCTTCACATAACATTTATACTATCCAATCCCTAGCTTCTCTTCATGCTTCTTCAATCCTCTTTCATCATTGACAAACCTGTGGGATTGGGATTACATGGAAGGGGATGAGATTTCTGGGGAAATCTCAGTAGCAAATGGTACTAAACAATGCATGCATTAATGTAAATACTTGTGCTTGTTTGTGAAAGTGTTAATATTGTGTAATGTGCATGCTTCCATCTTACATATGAAATACAATTGGCCAAAGTAATCATAGAAATAGAGCTTCATACATAAGCACATGTGCAACACAATTCAACAAAGCCATAGCACAATCAAGCATAACATTCAATGCATACAAGTTTAGGATAAGTTTACTACCTCATATAATTGACTCTCTTTCACTTTATCTTGCTTCTTTCTTCTCACTTCTCTTGGATATATGGCTGCCTCTTTTGGATCATACCAATCAATTCCTAACATCACATAATCATTCATCCATCACAATCTAACTTCCTTGAGCATTAAACTCACTTTAACTAACATAACTTCCTCTTGAACATTAAGCTCATTTAACTACATTAACTTTCCTTAATCTTAACTAATGGACTTGGCCTTTGAATCAATTGATGTCTTGACTTTACCCTACACAATTTCATATTTAGAATATATTGATGAGCTTAGAATCATGAAATTCCAGCCCCTTCGTGGCCTGCTGGACAGAACTGAACACATGAACACAATTCCTTCAAAAATTCTAATTTTGATTATAATGCTTCCCATACTTGTTTCTCCACTTGATCCCACACAAATTTTCATTTTAAAACATTGGAAGCATCAAAATCATGAAATTTCAATCACTGTTCACGCGAGTGAACAGTAATAGAGGAGAATTTTGAAAACTATAATCTTGGAATTTCAATGTTTCCAAGGTTCAAAACCTATTCAATCCTACACAAAATCATCAGATAAATTCAATGGAAGCATTAAATCATTGAAATTCCATTTCTTTCCATAATGAACAGTGTAAACTGAACTGGTTCAACCATGGCAAAGTCAAGAAGATCAACTTGATTCAACAACCAATCACTTAACTAGCTTGTTTAAGTTTCAATCATAAATCTATAACTTTAATTTCTTCTTTTCCCTTTCATCTAAGGTTTTTGGGCAGCACAACACCTTAGAGAAAACTCAACTTTACTCCATGAAAACCCTAAGTTGAAGCTCCCAAATCAAAGGAAAATAAGTTTGGATAGATTGCTTACCTTTAATCTCTAGCTTGCTTGAACTTTAGTACCTTGAATCTTCTTTGTCTTGGCTTGAGTTTTCATTTTGCAAGAGTTTCCCCAAGGGTTTTTGAGCTCACAGTTTGGAGGCTGAAATGAAGGGGTATTTATAGAAAAATCTCATGGAAAATCAATGGCCAAGATTACTTTGTGCACTATTTGATCTAAAGGTTCACATTTAATCTTGGATTTAACTTTTTTAAAAAGAGAATTATGACATCATCCATAACATCATCAAGGGACAACTCATGGGGCTAGGTGGCGAAATTCCATTGGGGGAAAGCTTCTAGAAAAAATTTAGTCCAATCTGGTACTGGCTCAGTCTGATTCCACAAAAACCAGACTGTTTTATAAATCTATTTTTTTTGAGATTTCATAATATGTTTTTTGACCTTAAATCCAATATCCAGATGCTTACTACCATTGACATTCTTGAACTGGACCAAAACTTAATTACAAATCCCTTGCAAAATGACTGAAATGCCCTTGGTCCATTATCTTGTACTATATTAACCTTAAGGGCATAATTATGATTTTACACTCCTTTATAATGCATCAGGTTGTATACTAGCTCTAATTAATCATCTTTATACTAGCATGGATATTTTTGGCCTATCTAAAATGACAAAAATGCCCTCCTTCCATCACTAGGATAATCTGGCCACACAGGGGCATTTTCGTAATTTCACACTTTTTTAGGGTTGCTCTGGACTTTGGCTCACCTAACTGTCCAACCACATTATTGGGCCTCTTGGGACACCATTTGGGCCTTAATATTGGTCAATTACCTTTATGTCACAAATCCCAAGGAACATCTCCCGACAACATTTATCAGGTATTTTATTCTATTGTAAATTACTATAAGAATTATACAGGATTCCTTTTCTGACTATAAATTTTATAAATTCTTATATTAAATATAGGAATTTAATATAAAGTTTCATATGATTATGAGGTCTAAAAAATACTGTAATAATTCTTCCTGACTTCAGGAATTCATATCAATTAATCGGGACCTTAAATCAAAATTATGTGTTGCATTAAACTGATCAAAATAATTTTGTCGATCTACTGGTAAAATTTGGGACTAAAATACTTTTGGGCAGTTTTTGCCTTTTTTCAGTTCAACTTTCTCATAATTACATTTTTGTCCCTCAACTTTTGCTTAATTATATTTAGGTCCCTAAACTTTTGATAATTATCATTTTTAGCCCAATTTTTGTTTCTACTTTTATTTTTGGCTTTCAACCTTTTTTAATTTTTATTTTAGTCCCTTTCTTCCTTCAAAACTCATATAACCTTTATTATTCCTTCCGATCATTGTCATAATCCTTTCCAAAACTCTTTCTACTATTAGTATTATACAGATAGAGAAAAATTAGGATATGACAAGTTTCATGGTTAAAAATGGAAGTAGACATAAGCTTTGGGTTATTAAGTGTAATTATAAAAAGTTGAGGGCCTACAGCGTAATTTCTAAAAGTTTAGGGGCAAAATGGTAATTATAGAAATTTGAGCCAGAAAAGGCTAAAAACTACCCGCAAGCATTTTAGTCCTAAATTTTAACACAAAATAGAGAATGCTATTCTGATTAGTTTAACGAAACACCAAATTTTGATTTGAAGTCCCGAAAAATTGATATAAATTTCTTAATTCAGGAGATTATTGCAGTATCTTTCAGACCTGATAATCAATTAAAATTTGACAGTAAATTCTTATATTTAATATAAGAATTTGTGAATCTAGAAGAAGTAAAAAATGAGTCCTATAGAATTAATTATGAAATTTAAAGTGAAATTAGCACCGATAAAGGGTTAAAGGAAATGTAGGAAATTTTTATCAAGACTTCTGGGTCTCAAAAAATTATGAGAATTTGTAGAAAATTTATTTTATATTAGAAAGAATTTCTAAAAATGTCAAAATCATTAAAAGAGATGTCTAGCATTTATCCCAAAAATGAGGGTGATTTAAGAATAATGGTATAAGAAAAGTGCCTTGGGATTTGTGCCAACTAGCTATTGGCCCTAAAAATGACCCAATATGACGTCCTATATAAGCCCAATAAGCCCAAGTAATTGTTATGTGGTCAAATGAATTTTTAGAATATTTTATGTATTTTTAAAAATAAGAATGTAAGAAAATCCAAGAAGCATGTGAGGTGTCCTTGTGGGACCTACAAGCTTTACACATGGCACTAAGAAGAGGAAAGAAAGATTATATCATGTGTCAAAATATAATAAAATAATATAAGAATTAACCTAATGATGATTAAGGTAAATTAATCCAAAAATCAACCAATCAAATTCAAGATTAAGCCATTGTAATAATTAGGAAAAGTGAGGACATTATGGATCCAAGGTGCCAACATTTTGGCTATAAATACCCCTCCCATTCCTCATCAAAACTGTGGCCTCTTGAACATTGGAGAAACTATAGCTGAATGAAAACTCAAGCCGAGACAAAGGGAGATTTAAGGCACTTTGATCCAAGGTAGTTAAAGCATAAGGTATGTAATCCTTTCTAGTGTATTTGTATGAGTTTTGGAAGGAGAAAGCTTAAGTTTTAATGGTAGAAAAGTGAGATATTCTCTTGGTAATGGTGCTGTTCAAATCTGGACAGAAATGAAGAAAGAAGAAAAGCAAGATAGAATTAAGTAGAAAACACTTATACAAGCTAGTTTGATGGTTGGTTATTAAATTGAGTTGATATTCTTTACTTTGCTCTTTCTTGAGGCCTTTTGGCCAAGACTGTTCTGGATATGAGGAGATAAAATTTCAATGATCTAATGCTTCCATTGATTTTAAAAGATCATTTTGTGTAAAATTGGATAGGTTTAGAACCTTGGAAGCATTGGAATTGAAAGTTATATTTTTTGAAGTCTTCTCTATTACTGTTCACACATATAAATAGTGATTGGAATTCATGATTTTGATGCTTCCAATAGTTTTAAAATAAAAAAATTGTGTGGAGTAATGTCATATCCTACATTTTCCCTATCTGTATAATACTGATAGTGGAAAGAGGTTTGGAAAGGATTGTGATGATGAATAGAAATGAAAGACAATGATTAGATAAAGGTATAAAAATGAGGGACTAAAATGAAATGTTTAAAAGTTCTATGGTGAAAAATGAAAGTAGAAATAAACTTTGGACCATTAAGTATAATTATGAAAAGTTGAGGGCCTAAAGTGTAATTTTCAAAAGTTCAATGGCAAAATGGTAGTTATGAGAAAATTGAGCCAAAAAAGGCCCAGAATCAGATTAGTCCCAAATTTTCCCAGCAAATAGAGAAAATTAGTCTGATGAGTTTGACGCAGCACAAAATTTTGATGTGAGGTCCCAAAAAATTTATCTGAATTTCTAAAAAAAAGAAAATTAATACAGTATCCTCTGAACTTCAGAATTAGATAAAATTTGGCAGTAAATTCCTATAATTAATATAAGAATTTATGAAACTGATAGAGCTTAAAAAGGAGTTTTGTAGAGTTTATTATGGAATTTATAGTAAATTAAAACATCTGATAAATATGTTTTGGGGAATTTCTCGGGAGTTTAGCCCATGAAGGTAGTGGATCATATAGAGAGCCCAAAATGGCATCTTGTAGGCCCAATAATATTTTTAGATAAGTATGTGGGCCATGGCTAATAAAGACAAAAAATAAAAAATTACAGAAATGCCACTGAATGAATGTAAGGCAGTGTGTTATGTCATTAAGTCAAAGTTAGATAGAGGGAATTTTGGTTATTTGATTATGGTTAGATGGTCAAGGAGAATTCTTGGAATAGTTGACCAAGGTCAGGGAATACTCTGGTGAGGTGTGAAAAGACAATAATGCCCTTAAGATGTTAAAGTAAATAAAGAAGAACCAAGGGACATTTTGGTAAATTACCAAGGGATCTATAATTAAATTCAGACCCAGTCCAAGAATATCAATGGTAGGATGGATATTATGAAATCTTAGGAAAATTAAATTCAAAAAACAATATGGTTTTGGGGAATCGGGCTGAGTCGGTACCGGATGGGACTATAATTTTTCCAGAAGCTTCTTTTCCTTGGAATGGTGCCACATGTCTTATGAGTTGTCCCTTGATGATGTCATGGATGATGTCATAATTCTCTTTTTAGAAAAGTTAAATCCAAGATTAAATTTGAGCCATTAGATCAAATAGTTCACAAAGTGATATTGGCCATTGATTTTCTATGGGATTTGGCTATAAATACCCCGACAAATTCTGAAGCAAATTGTAGCATGAAAACCCTTGGGGAACCTCTTGTAAAATAAAAACTCAAGCCAAGACAAAGAAGATTCAAGCTACCAAAGTTCAAAAAAGCTAGAGATTCAAGGTAAGCAATATATCCAAGATTATTTTCCTTTGATTTGGGAGCTTGAACTTAGGGTTTTCAAGGAAGAAAGTTGATTTTCTCTAAGGTGTACTTGATGTTCAAAAACCTTAGATGAAAGGAGACAGAAGAAATTAAAGTTAGAGATATGTGATTGAATCTTAAACAAGCTAGTTAAGTGATTGGTTGTTGAATCAAGTTGATATTCTTAACTTTGCCATGGTTGAACCATTTCTGTCTGCACTGTTCATGATGGAATGAAATGGAATTTCAATGATCTAATGCTTCCATTAGATGTATATGATGATTTTGTGTAGGATTTGATAGGTTTTGAACCTTGAAAGCATTGGAATTCCAAGTTGTAGTTTTTGAAGTTCTTCTCTATTATTGTTCACTCACATAAATAGTGATTTGAATTTCATGATTTTGATGATTCCAATGGTTTTAAAATGAAAAGTTGTGTGGGATAAGGTAGAGGAACAAGTATGGGAAGCATTGGAATCAATATGAGAATTTTTGGAAGAATTATGCATGTTTTTCAAATCTATTCAGAATAGTGTATAGGAGCTGGAATTTCATGATTCTAAGCTCATAAATGGTTTCAAAAGATGAAATTGTGTAGGGTAAAGTCTAGAAATCTATTGATTCAAAAGCCAAGTCCATTAGTTAAGATTAAGGAAAGTTAATGTAGTTAAATGAGCTTAATATTCAAGAGAAAGTTAGATTGTAATGGATGAATGATTATGTGATGTTAGGATTTGATTGTGGACTCCAAAGAGGCAGCCACACATCCAAGCGAAGTAAGAGGAAAGAGGCAAAGTTAAAGTGGAAGAAATCAAGTATATGAGGTAGTAAACTTATCCTAAACTTGTATGTATTGAATGTTATGCTTGGTTGTGCTATGGCTTTGTTGAATTGTGTTGCATATGTGCTTATGATTGAAGTTCTATTTCGATGATTACTTTGACCAATTGTATTTTATATGTAACATGGAAGCATGTACATTACACAATGTTAACATTTTCACAAGCAAACACAAGTATTTACTTTAATACATGCATTGTTTAGTACCGTTTGCTACTGAGATTTCCCCAGAAATCTCACCCCCTCCATGTAATCTCAACCCTAGCAGGTTTATTAATGATGAAAGAGGATGAGGAAGTATGAAGAGAAGCTAGGGATTAGGTAGTATATATGTTATGTAAAGAATTGTTATATGTAATGTTACTATTAGACCAATACAAGTAGTGATGATCATGATGTAATAAAAAATAGTAAATGATGAGATAAATATATGACATTTTATAGACATTTATTTAACATGTCAAGTTTCATTTTGACACTAAGAAATCCTTATTTTGATGTCTATACAAAGAGAACTAATTTTTCAAAGTAAGAGACTAGAATCTGTTTTCAAATTTTTTGACCAAATAAACAGTAATCTTTGATAAATAAACTGTATCAATTGGCTAAGCATTTGGTCTAAAAATTATTTTTTCCTTAAATTTCAAGATGTTATCTTCACGTAGAGTAAAATTCTAGATTTAATTAATGGACTTCCAAGGTCTTGTAAGTGGTTCCTAATACGTATGAAAGCAAGGATGTTTCAAGTAAAGTAGAGAAAGAAGTATTGGAAGCATTGGAATCAAAATGAGAATTTTTGAAAGAAAAAGGGAAGTTATGCAATTATGTCCAGAACAGTGTGCAGCTACTAGAATTTGTGAATTCTAAGTTCATAAATGGATTTAGAAGGTCAAATTGTGTAGCATAAAGTCAAGACATCAATTGATTCAATAACCAAACTAAATAACAAATATTAAAGAAAGTTACTTTAATAGATAAAGTTCAATGTTTAAGGAAGTAGGATTGCAATGAGTTAATGGTAATGCAATGTTAGGATTTGGTTTGTGTGCTCAAAGAGGGTAGTCACACATCAAGAAGTACGAAGCAAGAGGTAAAGGAAAAGAATAAGGAAAGCAATGGGTATGAGGTAGTGAACTTACCTACTTGTTTGCTTATGTTGCTTAGTTGTTTTGTGTGATGTTTGCTTACTTTGATGATATAAAGCATGTATGATTAAGTAATGCTCTATTTCTTTTTATGCTATGGACATATGTTATAATTAAGGGACATGAAAGCTTGTAAGTATCATTATGCAAGCATGATCATTAAGTGCACACATAGTAACATCAAGCATATAGTTGCATACATTGTGTGGTTTATGTTTACTACTGAGATTTCCCCCAAAATCTCATCCCTTCCTTATCACCCTAAAACCAACAGGTTCTTCAATGATGGAAGTAGATGAAAATGCAAGAAGAGGAGTTAGGAGATAGATGTCATGACTGATTGTACCTAATGATATGCTATGACTTATGTGATGTATGTATGTAATGTTTGCTTAAAAGCAGTACAGTAGTTTATGTAATTAAAAATAGTAAATGATCAAATAAATATATGATATTTTATCAGTATTTAGTCAATATGTCAAGATTCATTTTGACACCAAGAATACCTTATTCCAACGCCTATACAAGGAGAACAAAATTTTCAAAGTTATGGACTAGAAATTGTTTACCAGAAATTTGACCAAATGAATAGTAAATTTTGACATCAAAGTTGACTTAGTTAATTGGTCAATTGGTGCAAGTAACTATTTTTCCCTTAAAGCTTAATATGTTAGTTTTTTGTAGCTTTTTAAACCACTTTATTTCAATTTTTCTTGAATTAGTTATGATTTTTTGAAATTCATCACTTAATCTGAAATTACCATATGAACAGTACTCAAAGAGTGAAATTCTAGATTTTGTAATTGAACTTTAATGGACTTGTAAGTGGTTCTAAATGCTATCGAATGGTTCTGAAGTCGTATAAAAGTAAGGTGTTATATTTTTGGCATCAGAGGAAAGTTTCTTGTATCAGATAGGATAATTCCCAGACCCTAAACCTATGAAGTTAACACTATGTTAAGGTTAGGTTACTTAGTAGGAAATGTAGTATCATTTAAGTCTAGATCTTAAGTGAACCAAAGAGGTTCCCTTTCTAGAATAAGATATAGGGACGATGTTCACTATTTAGAGAAGTATTCAGACAAGAGACAATAACACCTAGATAAATAGAACTATACCTATATCTTACAGTTTTATGAGGTAGTCTTCAAGAAAATAACTACGATATACTAGTTTTAGTCAGCTGTTACTGTCGAGGTCTCATTTTTCTGAGCACGATGTGGCTAGACTAAGCAGGATAACATTGGAGGAGCAATTTCCTCTATTGATAGAGATAGAAGCTGACTAATCCAAGGTCAAGAAAGCTATTAGAGTAGCTTGAGATAATGATAGTAGAATGAATGAGAATCTTTCTGGTACTAAAGTAGTAACCAGACACTACAGTAATGATGATGATGAAGGTACCAATATCGCTGAAGTTTATCAACTAGAGGATTGGTATAAGACACGACCAAGTCATATAGTACGAGATACTGAGATATGGAAAATCAGTTTAATATGTTCAGAAGTAGATCCTCCATGTGATCCCTAGGAGTAGATCTACATTACGAAAGAATTTGTTCAGTTAGTCTTTCCTTAATAGAAGAATCAAAAGTTAAAATGAGACTTGCCTAGGAATTATCTTAGCACATAGCCTAAAGTTTGATAGGAAATGGTTAATAGATAGAGAGATGATGTTCCCAAGACAGAGGGACCATGTCACAAAGAAACAATAATAACCTAGTAGACCTAGGGTAGAGTACTCTATAGAACATAAGTAATAGTGCTAGATGATGAATGAGATCCATGTGACTCAAGTTCGTTAGGAGAAAGAAAAAGGCTAGAAAGGAATCACAGTCCGATCAAGAACAGACTGGGACTTATAGATAAATAGAAGAAATTAAGAGATAGTAAAGAGATACATTAATTACTGCATAAAGATGGAGATTGATCCGCTCACCAAAGAAGTTAGTTCATGGATGTTGGAAATCGTGCCCTAGGGGCCAATCATTGTCTTATGAATATTATTGATTTATGAATTTATTAATTGAGTTATCATATTATTTGCATGTTTACTATGATGATCATCCTTGGATAATTCATGATATTATCCTAAATGTCCCTGGTCGATCATCTATGCGGGAGCACAGATGAAATAAGACCAGTATGACTTTGAAGATGTATAGAGATATAAATCAAAGTCATAAGCACATGTAAGAGTACAAGGTGCTGGACCGACCCGCTATGAGAGAACTACATGGGTAACATCATAAGCTTCTCTCATATACAAACCATGTCAATACACCCTTTGACCTGAGATCATCATCGATTCCTACATGACAAAACGCTCAGCTTTGACCTAGTCAAAAGTCACTTTTGACCGAGTGATCATAAAGACTATGTTCGGCCTTAGTGGTTTTTCATGCGGAGGAATGTGAATGGTCAAGATGGAATTTGTCCCTCACATTCGTAGAGAGATATTACTGGGCCCCTCGATGAGTGAGTCTGAGAAATGTATGGCCATACTGTAATGGAAAGGTAGTTCCATTTCTATAGTCAGACTACTCAGGGATCGAGAAAGTAACGGTCAGGAATAGGAGGATGACATTATCCATGCCTCATCCATGACCAAAATATCGCGTGACAGAAGGGACATGATATGGTTGTATAAAAGGTTACATCGTTTATCGATCCTCATATGATTTGGGTAGTCGTTATGTCTTGCTAGAGACCGCTTGCGACTTGTGGGCTAGTATAGCAAATGGCCCACTGCCAACTTCATATGGGCCTACAGGGTCACACACAAAATAGCCCAACACGAGCTATGATGTCCAGATTCATTGAATCTAAGACATGTCCAGATTTAATGAATGATCCAGGATAGATGTATATATATTTATTTATATTTATATTCGTATATATATAAATTCGTATATATACATTATATGTATATATGAGATTTAATTTATAAGGATAAATTAAATCTCTATCACGTTTGAAATTCGAAATTCAAATTGATAGGATATCTCATATAAGAGATATTTATAAGATTTAATTTATAAGGATAAATTAAATCTCTATCATGTTTGAAATTCGAAATTCAAATTGATAGGATATCTCATATAAGAGATATTTATAAGATTTAATTTATAAGGATAAATTAAATCTCTATCACGTTTGAAATTCGAAATTCAAATTGATAGGATATCTCAAATTTGATTTATGAGAATAAATAAAAAATAGTTCAGTCTCATCTTTATTTAAAATTAAATAAATGGGTAATTAAATCTGTGGGACGGATTTGATATTATTTATTTAATTAGTTTCTTATAAAATTATACAATATATGATATTGTATTAATTTTGGAATTAATATAAGATTAACTCCAAAATCCGATTCGGTTGACAGAGAAAAACGCATAGCATCCTATATATCTGATTTTAGGAGCTGCATTTTGCACAGAGAAACATATAGAACATAGAAAGGCCGAAGGGGACTCTGCAAAAAGGTTTGCAGATAAGAAACTGCCGAAATAGAGACGGAGAGGACGAACTCTTGAGAAAGCCCTGGAGGGACAAGAGACGCTAGCACGTCGTTCGTGGTTAGAACGCTGTTCGTGTGGATACCAGTAGAGAAAGCCGACCTGAGTCGTCGACTTCTTGTGATCAGAAAGAGAGCACGAGCCGCAGAGAGAAACTGTGAATGTCGTGACCGAAAGCTGTGGAAGTCGCTGAGGCACACTAAGGGTAATACTTCTTCCCACTTGACTTAAACACATACGGTAGATCCTGACAAGGAATGGAAAAATTTTTAAATTAATTTCCGCTGCGTGTCTTCCAATTCCTTACAATGGATTGGATTCCAATATAAAGAAAGGATTTTTCTCAAGTATTTGCAAAAGTTTAACAGAGTGGTAAATGTATGCAAGATTAGAAAAAGAAGTTTATGATGTCTACAGAGAGAAAGGTAGTCACAGTTTTAAAGATAGACAGACTCCCATATTTAAGAAAGAGTAATGATCAAGAGTCAGATATAGTAGTGAAGGGTTGAGTCTATACCCTAGTATAAGGGTAACGTGGTAGCCTAAGTTAGATAAGTATTTATTTTAGGTTCTTGAATAAATGATTAGGATTTGATTGATAATGTGACAAAAGAAAGAATGCTTTAAGGTTAATTAATTGTATGATGGATGGTTGAGCAAAATTATGTTATGATATTGCTTATGTTGCCAAAGTTATGATGAATAGTTGCATCTCCTTGAAGTTGTCATATGATGACACGCATGTTAGAGTATGCTATGATGAATGAATACCCCCTCACGCAGTACATGCAGGGTAGAGTATATGATGAGAAAGTTATGTTGCTCCCATACCATACGACATACGATAAGAACGTACCCAGGATGATAGACAGTCTCAGTAAGTGGGTCAATTGTTACAAGATGATTGGGGTTACTCAGGTATTTCTACAAACTTGTGAATGAAGTACTCAGGGCCATATCTTATGTTAGGGTTATAGCAAGTACCAAGAAGGTGGTAGTGTTATGACTCTATCAAAAGAAATGGTATACATAAAGAGCAAAAGATAACAATAAAGAGATTGTTTTCATATCACTCTTCAGATAAGAGTTTGGTCTAAAACATATGCTCTCAAATAGAGCTAGATTCAGATGAGTTCATATCACTCTTCAGATAAGAGTTAGATCTGATACAGATTGCTCACAGTTAGAGCACATATTCAGATGAGATGTTCTGATATAGCGATAGCAACATAATGCAATGGCATGGGTTAGACCATGATTGCACAAGGCAACAGCCCATGGTAAGCCACAATAGAGTAAGAAAGATGAGAAGGAACTCTTGAGTAAGAGAGGAAATAAGTAAAGTCTTGGTAAATAATATGGGCTACTAGATGTATTTCTTAAAAATGTTTATTGATTGAGTTATTGACAAGTGGAAGTAGTACCTTATAACTTAGTCTATTAGTTTCAGGGTCACAGTTAGATCCTGAAGAGGCTTATAGTTTATTGCAATTAGATCCCGAGGTCATAGTAGACCTAGCCTAAGGAAAGTATGAGCCATGAAGATATAAGCACAACGTAGTAAATCTCTGTAAAGATGATTACAAAAGACGAAGTTAAGGTAGGGAAGCTTCACGAGTTGATTGACTCCTCCAGAAAAAAAATTATTTATAATATTTTTCCTCAGATAGCCTTTATTATAATCAGACTGAACTTCGTTTTCCCTTAAATGAAGACAGAGTCCAAGTTCAAGTCTGGGTGCTAATATTCAAAAGTTTGTGGAAGTATGCTTGAGGAACTAAGAAGAGAACCCCATATATTTGAGAACAGAAAAGTATGATCAGATAGATCCTCCAAATGAGGATAAAGAGATTAAGGGCCGAAGAGATTTAGAGAAGAGGGCCTAAGGCCAGAGAAGTCTAAGGATAGGTGACAATGGGAAGTATAGTGTTAAGTCACAAAGTTAGAAAGAGTTATAGTATATTGAGAAATAATAGCATAAGTGCTCAATAGAAAGAAATAGGGAACTTCATTATCCCTTGTATTAGTTCCAAATAGAGGAACTATATAAGAAGAAAGGTATAGAGAAAAAGAGATAGATAATACAATATTTCAAGCAGCTAATAGAAACCCCAGAGTATAGTAAAGTCTAATAAGGTTCAATATGAAACAAATGAACACTGCTTACAAGTTTAGTATAGTAATTTGTCCATATGTATGAGTAGATAGATACCCCAAGCCTTAGACATAAAGCAAGAAAGGATATAAATAAGAGATATATCCAAGATAGTTTGACTAAGGTACTAAGTGAATTTTGAGGATGAAATTTATTTTAAGGGGTAGAAATGTAACATAGCAAATTTTCTCTATCTGTATAAGACTGATAACTTTCGTACATCTTAGGGGCCATTCGATAGCATTTAGAACCACTTACAAGTCCATTGAAGTTCAATTACAAAATCTTGAATTTCACTCTTTACGAGTAATGTTCATAGGTAATTCCAGATTAAGTGATGAACTTCAAAAAATCATAACTAATTCTAGAAAAATCAAAATGAAGTGGTTAAAAAGATGCACAAATTCAACATATTACAATTTAAGAGGAAAGTAGTTACTTGGACCAATTGACTAGTTAATTGAGTCAACTATGAAGTCAAAGTTTACTATTTATTTGGTAAAATTTTTGGAAAATAGTTTCTGGTCCCAAATTTTGAAAATTTTATTCTCTTTGTAAGACATCAGAATAAGGCATTCTTAGTGTCAAAATATCATACATTTATTTGATCAATTACTATTTTTAATTATAGCAACTACTATACCGCTTTTAAGCATACATTACGTACATACATCACATAAGTCATAACATATCATTAGATACAATCAATCATGATATCTATCTCCTAACTCCTCTTCTTGCATCTTCATCTTCTTCCATCTTTGAAGAACCTGTTGGTTTTGGGGTGACATGGAGGGGATAAGATTTCTAGGGAAATTTCAGTAGTAAACAAAATCCATATAATGTATTCAACTATATGCTTGATATTACTATGTGTGCACTTAATGATTATGCTTGCATAATGATACTTACATGATTTCATGTCCCTTAATTGTAACATATGTATATAGCATAAAAAGAAATAGAACATTACTTAATCATACATGCTTCACATCATCAAAGTAAGCAAACATCACATAAAATAGCAAGCAACATAAGCATACAAGTAGGTAAGTTCACTACCTCATACTCCTTGCTTTCCTTATCCTTTTCCTTTACCTCTTGCTTCCTACTTCTTGATGTGTGACTGCCCTCTTTGAGCACACAAACCAAATCCTAACATTGCATTACCCTTAACTCATTACAATCCAACTTTCTTAAACATTGAACTTTATCTACTAAAGTAACTTTCTTTAATCTTTATTAATTACCTTGGTCTTTGAATCAATTGATGTCTTGACTTTATGCTACACAATTTGACCTTTTAAATCCATTTATGAACTAAGAATTCACAAATTCCAGCAGTTGCATACTGTTCTGGACATGATTGCATAACTTCCCTTTTTCTTTCAAAAATTCTCATTTTAATTCCAATGCTTCCAATACTTCTTTCTCTGCTTTACTCCACACAATTTTTCATTTTAAAACCATTGGAAGTATCAAAATTATGAAATTTCAATAACTGTTTATACGTGTGAAAAGTAATAGAGAAGACTTCAAAAATTACAACTTTCAATTCCATTGCTTCTAAGGTTCCAAACCTATCCAATTCTTCACAAAATCATCTTTTAAAATCAATGGAAGCATTAGATCATTGAAATTTCATATCCTCATATCCAGAACAGCCTTGGCCGAAAGGCCTCAAGAAAGAGCAAAGTCAAGAATATCAACTCAATTCAATAACCAACCATCAAACTAGCTTGTATAAGTGTTTTCTACTTAATTCTATCTTGCTTTTCTTCTTTCTTCATTTCTGTCCAGATTTGGACAGCACCATTACCAAGATAATATCTCACTTTTCTTCCATTAAAACTTATATTTCATCCTTCCAAAATAGTTACAAATAAATTAGGAAGGATTACATACATTAAACTCTAGCTAAAGTGCCTTGAATCTCCCTTTATCTTGGCTTGAGTTTCCATTTGGCCATAGTTTCTCCAAGGGTTCCAAGATCACATTTTTCCAAGGAAATGGAGGGTATTTATAGCCAAAACTTTGACATCTTTGGACAAGAATATCCCTCCTTCAACTAATTATTACAGCTCCCTAATCTTGAATCTTATTAGTTACTTAATTCTTTAATCTTCATTAACTTAATTCTTATATTATTTTAATAAATTTTTGCACATGGGATAAGGTTTCTTTCTTCTTCTTAATACCATATGTCCCTTGATATGGGTCTCACCATGTGGACCTTGACTTCCTCTTGAATTCTCTTGATTTTCCTTTGAGTTTTTATTTAAAATTCATAAAATATCAAAAATTGGCTTAAGCACCAATACTTGATCTTGGGCTTATTGGGCTTCATATTGATTCCATATTGGGCCTCTTTTAGATTCAATAGCTAATTGGCATAAATCCGAAGGCACTTTCCTTATACTGATATTCTTAAATCACTCTAATTTTTAAGATAAATGCTAGACACCTTATTTAATGAGTTTAAATTTTTTAGAAATTTATTCTAATATAAAATGGATTTCCTACGAAGTCTCATAATTTTCTAAGACCTAGAAGTCTTGATAAAAATTTCCTACATTTCCTTTAACCCTTTATCAGTGTCTGATTTCACCTTAAATTTTATAGTTAATTCTACAAGACTCCTTTTTGACTTCTACTAGATTCATAAATTCTTATATTAATTATAAGAATTTACTGCCAACTTTTAGAAATTGTACTTTAGGCCCTCAACTTTTCATAATTACACTCAATAGTACAAAGCTTATGTCTACTTCTATTTTGCACCATAGAACTTTTAAAGTTTTCACTTTAGTCCATTTCTTTTCCAAAATGACCATTTAAAACTTTCATTAATTACAATTTTGTCCATAGACTTTTTCTAAATTACAATTTAGCCCTTTTTGCTTTACAACTTTATACCTTTTCTCTTTCTTTGGCTTAACACTTATCTTAATCATTATTTTTTATTCTGATTACCATCCCAATCTCTTCATAACCTCTTTCCTCTATCAGTCTTATACAAATAGAAAAAATTTAGGATGTTACATTGGTGAAGAAAAAAACTATGATTAGTATGCATAATCTCTTTCTTACTATTAGATTTTTCAGTGATATCCTTAAAGCACAATTTTTTTTACTTTTTTAAATAGCATTAATAATAGGTTGAAAAATAAGTTTATATAATCTTTTAAAATCATTTTTCACAAATGTACTAGAAGAATTAGAATTGTTTACCATATGTACATCTTGACCTTCACACAATGATTCTTTCTCATTTGATTTGCTCATGTTGAGCTCTTATGGATACTCATTTTCTTCTTGTTGAACTAAGATTTCTCCTTCTTCAATTTCAGGTATCATTCATTTAGATAAGCTATTAGAATCATCACTTCAACATAATTGTTAGAGAATATTAGAGTCAATAGTATTTAAAATATCTATAGCATTAGACCATTGATTTTCTCTTAATCATTCTCGGTTAAATCACTATATAGAAACTGAATTGCTCTAATATTCAAGAAATACATTTTCTTTTCTTTCTTAGTCCAATCCTTTCTAATTTTGAAATCAAAATCATTTATAAAAATATATCTCATATCAAAATTAATAGCTTTTAAAAATATCATCATTCTAGATTTCTAAAAATAGAAATCAACATCTTTCAGAAAAGGAGGAATAGTATAATCAAAACCTTTGTATATAGCCATGATCCTTGAATTTGACATCGTTAGATACTTTAAACAAGTAACTTGCTATAATACTAAATGTTTGTTCTAGTTGTATCACCCAAGAGGATTGTGAGTTTGATAAATTAGAACTCATATTTTGATTTCTCATTACAAAACTAGAACACTAATTATAAAATTAAGAAAAGATGTTAAGAGTGATAGTCTTAACTATTGTCGTATCCTTATTTTCAACCTCAATTATACTCAATTGGAAGTAAATTGAACCAATTACATATCCCTTTGCTTTAGAAATTTGAAGTTTCAAGATAATGCTTCTCGAGGACTGTTCACGGCTACGGTTCATTTGGTAATCCAGAATATATTTCTAACTTTGAAAATTCATATTTAATATAGAAAAATTGAAATAGAGTGGTTCCAATTTCTAATGGAAGCTCTTTCATTTAAGTTTGAAGGAAAAATATAAAACTGAGGTTTCATAGTCTAAATGAAATCAGTTTATTCGTTGAAAAACATTGTTCATTTGGTAAATCTAGAAATTCTAGCTTCTTTGCCTTAAATTCAAAAATTCATTTCTATTTGGTTACCTGTCCAAATGAAATGTGTTACCTATGGATATAAATATCCAGATGTGTTCTTTAAGTCCATAAAATTTGGTAGAGAAATTCTTTCATTTACTATATGAAATTAGTGATTGAACATCACTACCTCTAGTCGCTCACTTTATCTCAATTCCAGATTTTATCTCCAATTAGAAAAATCATATTAAATAAAAAACTTAACCAATTGAGACGTTTTTGGTGTCTATTTAAAGCTCTACATCTTAGATATTTTCTTACCAAATTTCAAGTCCAAAATCGTTGGTTAAGTCATCATAATTATTGTCATAAGGTTACTGCATCATAATACAACCACACTATATGTACTATGCATCCCATCATATCCTCCTGTAATGTTAAGTGTTCAACATGACTTATTATACAAGTTCAACCATATATATTTGCCCTTTTTCCTTGAGATTTTCTAGCACCTATAACATGGTTATGCATATGGAAAGAATGAGATTTCATGGAAATATCAATAGCAAGTCAAACAAACTATAATATAAGGCATGATTGATTCAATGCCTAACATGTTATCATGAATTGGAGTTACTTCATAATAATACATAAGCAAACTCTAACATGCATATTGTCATGACATTAGTTGCAAGGATTTGCAATCATTCATACTTCATCATCATTATGATAGTATCATCTTAAGCTCAACCAAACATCATAACTAACAAGCAAACACACAATCAAACAGACATGAAATTATAGTTAGGCATTCTTGCTACCTCTTAAGATATCCTTGTCACACTCTTCTTGAAATGGTCTTGTTTCCATACAAATTTCAAAACCTAGCCATTACAAAGTAAGATCAAGTTACAACTCAACTTCAAAACAATTCCAAGACTAGGTTTTCACTGACTTTCATTCTTTTTCCATTTTATGTTCTGTACTTCCATCTTTCTAAAATAAATTCTCATGGTAAATTTCCACACAATTTTTTATGTAGAATACAAATATGAAACCAGATTTTCCAAAATCAAAACACATCCTTGGCTGTTGTACAGAACCGAAATGCCTCTAACATTTTTCAAAAATTCACATTTTGATTACAATGCTTCCAATACTTGTTTCTCTACATTATCCCCACACAATTTTCCATTTTAAACTCATTGGAAGCATCAAAATCATGAAATTCTAACACACGAATAGTGATTTGTACAGTGGCAGTCAAGAACACAAAACCCTAACTACATGTATACTTGAATTTCCAAGCCCATACCACTTGATTCTAGCTTGTTTAAGCTTGTCTAAACTACTATAACATAAAAATCATATTCTTATCACATATGGACAGCATACCCAGCAGCACCATCAAGGTAAATATGTCACAAAAACCTCTTAAAACTAAGAGCTAACTTGCTAGATTAAAGTCCAAGAACAAAGGAACTAGTTACCTTCCTTGTTGATCCAAGTTGTATGCTTCTTTCTTGCTTCAAATGAAATTTTGGCAGAGGTTCCCTAAGGTGTCTAAGCTGCTGAACAGGTCTGGAATTGTGGGGTATTTACAGAAAAATTGGGTGGAAATAGAAGGCCAAGATTAGTTTGGTTACTATTTGATCTAATGGCCCATAATCTACCTCCCATCAAGCTTGCCCTAGAAGCCTCATTAATGATGCCATTCATGACCTCATTTAGGGCTTTGTTTGGCTGAAGAAAAGTAGAAATACTGATAGAAAAAATTCTAGTCCAGTCTGGTAGTGATCTAAGTAGTTTCACAAAAACTAGATTGTTTTATGTTCCCAATTTTTGTAATATTCCAGAATATATATTCTGCATAAAGACTAATGTTTAGAGTTTTCCTACCATTGATATTGTTAGTGTTAGTATTTATCTATCAATCATTTCTTAAGAAATGACCAAAATACCTTTATTGAACTTTGTTGCACTATATTAACCCTAAGGCATAATTATCATTTCACACCTCTTTACACTTCATCAGAGTATATACTGGCTCTAACTAATTGCCCCTATACTTACTTGGACATTTTTGACCTATCTAAAATGACCAAAATGCCTCCATTCTCCTCTGGTACGATCTTACAATATAGGGATATTTTCATAATTTCACACTTTTCTGGGGTTCCTCTGTACTCTGGCCCACTTAACTGTTCAACCATCTTACTGGGCCTTTGGGACGCCATTTTGGGTTAACTTTTATTTCTATCTTTAGTTTTGGCCTTAACCTTTTCTAAATTTCATTTAGGTCCTTGAACTTTCCTTAGTTACAAGTCACTCTCTTTTCTTCCTCAATCTGATACAATTTACTTCAAGAATCTCATGTCGATTATATATAAACTGTACATATATATCAGATAAGAAAATTAGGGATATGACAACTATAGTGCAACCTATTGGTCCTAATAGCTTATATAATTAATGTGAATATGTTTAAGTCATTGAGACATCCAAGAAGATGTTTGGAAGAGTTTGACTAAAAGTCATTATGGTTAGGAAGCCTAGGGAGCAAGTTTAAGGACAAAGAAAAAAGCTTATATACAAGGTAATGGACGTACCCTTTTATGTACTTGATGTGGAATGCTTATGTGTTAAGTTATTTGACTTGATTGAATGCTGTGTGACATGATAAATTTTTTTGAAAATGCTACCTATAACATGCTTTACATGGCCATACATTTTATACAAAGCATAAAGTATGATGGTATGCCACTAACTAAAGTAAGTTTAAGTAAAATGGCATATCATGCATTAGTATCTATCTTGCATATGTAAGTGGTAATGTTCGCTACTGAGATTTCCCAGAATCTCACCCTCCCTTAACCAACCATAATAAGTCAATTATGATGGAAGACATGTACTTGAAGGAGAGTTAAAAAATGGAGGAGGGAAAGTAGAGAAATTTAATGTTGTAGCATGTGATGTATGATTTATCCTTTTTGTGTAAATGATGTGTGTGACGGATGTTGGTTTTGGTTGTATCACCCAAGAGGTAGTGAATTGGGTGATTTTAAAACTTTTGAAAACTCTAAGAATATTAAAATAAAATCAAAGAGTAGAGTTCAGAATGATGCCACCGATAAAGGAAGATGATAAAGAAATATTGCAATGAGACAATTTATGCTGGTTCAGCACAACTATTTAACCTACATCCATTCACCAGAGCTCCTCTGAGTGTTTCACTATTTTCCAAGATTAGCTAGGCTCTTGACACCTCAGTACATAAATGTGAGAATCCCTCTCACTCCCCTTTATAACCTATAAGGTATCTCCCGTGAAAATCCTCTTACTCCCCCTTACAACCAGTAAGGAAATAATCCCGCTTAAGAGACTCGCACTCTCAAGTAACTTAGAAAAATGATTGATACAAATATAATTATCGCTCAGTAGAGGTATTATGATAGACACTTAAGCACAAGAATGTATTATGCTATGTAATAAAGAAGAGAAACAGAGTGAAACAAACTCTATCTATTAATACAATAGAAATGCATTGTTGCATATTTTTTGTTTCTTTGACTTCCTTACCTCAACATCCCTAGCTTTCTCTTTCCGCCTTCTTCTTTTATAGTTAAGTTCTTCATAATTCTGTTAGATAGCCATTGGAGTAACCATTGAAGAATATATCCGTTATTACTTATGTATGCATTTAACTTTTTGTGATCTTCTTGGTTTGATCTTCTTTATGCCTAAAAATGATATGGAATATACTATATAGGAGATATATAATCTATATAAGCATATAGCAATTTTTTCTAAATGATTTAAATTTAAAGATCAAAATATGTCAAAGTCTAGTTTTGAAAATCAATTCAGTATCAGTTGAATCTTATACAAGTGTTCATCAAACAGGTGCCCTATTGAAAATTACTTTGATAAATTACTGATGAATAATATTGAAATAGTTTTAAGTCTTATCAAACAATGCTTCTATAATGAGCCTTATCGAAAAGGACTTTAATAAATCTTCAATAAATTTTATTACAACAGTTCTTGGATTTATCGAATAGTACTTTAATGAACATCCTTATTGAAAATCTTACCAAGAAATATTCTTTCCAAACATATGCTCTCATACTTATCGACATATTTCAAAATATTTTACAATACATGATTTATCGAAGTGTTCTTCAATAAATAAGCTTACCAAATAGTTTATAAATAAATGTTGATGAAGATTCTTTCAAACAGACTTTCATATACTTTGAGCTTTCACCAAATCAAAGCAAGTTATAATGTTATTAAGATCACATAAAGAATCATTTAATAAATCTTTAATAACTTCATAATCTAAATTTTCTTCCATTAATTGAAGTGCTTATTGAAAAGGGCCCTTATCGAAAAGGACTTTGATAAATGGCCTGATCGAATAGCTATTCGATAAATATCATCATTTTAGATTTTAGAATATCTAATTTATCAAAGTGTTTTTCAATAAATAGGTTTATCGAATATCTTATTGATAAAAATCAGAAGAAAACTATCAGACTTGTTTAATCTCTCTTATTTTTGCAAGATTTTTAAAGCATTTGGAGAGATAGACAATTCAAATAAATCACTATCAAAATCATTGCAATTCCAAGTTTTTCATAAATCATATGAGAAGAAAGCTATATGTTAAAACAAGATTTTATCAAAAGCAAGTAGCACATTATATCCAAAATCATTTATCAGTGCTTTTGGTAAAATATAAATTTCCTCTATTTATCAAAGTATACTTCGATAAATAGCCTTATCGAATAATACTTCAATAAGTGAGTTGGAATTATGTTTAGTTAAAAGACTCGACACTTATCAAAGAACTTATCGATAAATACTTCAAGAAATACATTTAAAAAACAAGTTTCACAAAGTTGACTGCTCGAAGTCTTTATCAATAAATATATTGATCTATTAGGACTTAGATAAAGGCTTCTTCGATAAATTCTCTTATTGAATAAGTCATCAAAAAATTCTAGTTCTAAAACAATGACACAGACTATTTCATAGGCTAAGTTCATATCTCTTTATCGATAAGTACCCTTATAGAATAAGTCTTCAATAAGTGCCCTTCAAAAATCACATTTCCTTCAAAAGTATTTTTTTTATTTATTAAAGAGCTTATTGAGAAAATAGCTTATTAATAAGCTTATCGATAAATGTTTATATTCTTTTTCATTATTTTATTAATTGTCATAATCAAAGCATTATAATATAACCAAGAAGATCTGGAGTAGCATGGTATGGAATAATTATGGCATGTTTCCATGATCTAAACGAATGTATGAGTAGCTAAGAGGATAATTTATTCGTGCTAGAATAATTAATGACAATTAAGGAAAGAAAGTAGCATGGTAAGAACATAGGACCTGGAGTAGTGAGTTTCCAGCTCCAGTTTGACCTAGCAAAAGAATGAATTAAATGTGATTTTTGATGGGCATATAGTACACATCCTAAGCTTTAAATTCACAAGTAGTATGCCTCAATTGGATGTGTATATTAAGATAAATGAATTTCTAAAGTTGAGGGTGAGAATTTAGAAGTTCCATGATTGCCCAAATGAACAGTAAGCTTCAACAAATTAACTATATTGATTGGTCAAGAAAATGTCCATATTTATATTTTTCCCTTAAAGAGCTTGAAGTAGAAATTTGGAGTACCTTTATATGATTTGTCTAGAATTAATTATGATTTTTTAAAGATGGACTGTCAATATGAAAAATGAATAATGAACAATACCCGAGGACCAAATTGCAAATTTTTAATTTTTGGCCTAAAGTAATACTTCTACTAATCATATATGGTTTCAAATGTGTACTTTGATGGGTTAAAAGTAGGATATTTCGTAACTCAAGCTTATGTGTGTTGGAAATCGTGCCCTAGGGGCCAATCATTGTCTTATGAACATTATTGATTTATGAATTTATTAATTGAGTTATCATATTATTTGCATGTTTACTATGATGACCATCCTTGGATAATTCATGATATTATCCTAAATGTCCCTGGTCGATCATCTATGTGGGAGCACAGATGAAATAAGACCAGTATGACTTTGAAGATGTATAGAGATATAAATCAAAGTCATAAGCACATGTAAGAGTACAGGGTGTTGGACCGACCCGCTATGAGAGAACTGCATGGGTAACGTCATAAGCTTCTCTCATATACAAACCATGTCAATATGCCCTTTGACCTGAGATCATCATGGATTCCTACATGACAAAACGCTCAGCTTTGACCTAGTCAAAAGTCACTTTTGACCGAGTGATCATAAAGACTATGTTTGGGCTTAGTGGTTTTTCATGCGGAGGAATGTGAATGGTCAAGATGGAATTTGTCCCTCACATTCGTGGAGAGATATTACTGGGCCCCTCGATGAGTGAGTCTGAGAAATGTATGGCCATACTGTAATGGAAAGGTAGTTCCATTTCTATAGTCAGACTACTCAGGGATCGAGAAAGTAACGGTCGGGAATAGGAGGATGACATTATCCATGCCTCATCCATGACCAAAATATCGCGTGACAGAAGGGACATGATATGGTTGTATAAAAGGTTACATCGTTTATCGATCCTCATATGATTTGGGTAGTTGTTATGTCTTGCTAGAGACCGCTTGCGACTTGTGGGCTAGTATAGCAAATGGCCCACTGCCAACTTCATATGGGCCTACAGGGTCGCACACAAAATAGCCCAACACGAGCTATGATGTCCAGATTCATTGAATCTAAGACATGTCCAGCTTCAATGAAAGATCCAGGTGAATGTATATATATATTTATTTATATTTATATTCGTATATATATAAATTCGTATATATATATATATTATATATATGAGATATATGAGATTTAATTTATAAGGATAAATTAAATCCCTATCATGTTTGAATTCGAAATTCAAATTGATAGGATATCTCATATAAGAGATATTTATAAGATTTAATTTATAAGGATAAATTAAATCTCTATCACGTTTGAAATTCGAAATTCAAATTGATAGGATATCTCATATAAGAGATATTTATAAGATTTAATTTATAAGGATAAATTAAATCTCTATCACGTTTGAAATTCGAAATTCAAATTGATAGGATATCTCATATAAGAGATATTTATAAGATTTAATTTATAAGGATAAATTAAATCTCTATCACGTTTGAAATTCGAAATTTAAATTGATAGGATATCTCAAATTTGATTTATGGGAATAAATCAAATATAACTCAGTCTCATCTTTATTTAAAGTTAAATAAATAAGTAATTAAATCTGTGGGACGGATTTAATATTATTTTATTTAATTAGTTTCTTATAAAATTATACAATATATGATATTGTATCAATTCGGAATTAATATAAGATTAACTCCAAAATCCAATTAGGTCAGGGGTAAAAACGCATAGCATCCTCTATATCTGATTGGAGGAGCTACGTTTGAAAATAACACAGAACACAAAAGGCCGAACGGAATCTGCAAAAGGTTTGCAGACAAGAAACTGCTGAAATAGAGACGGAGACTTGTGAAAGCCTTGGAGGGACAGGAGACGCTAGCACGTCGTTCGTGGTTGGAACGCTGTTCGTGTGGATACCAGTAGAGGAAGCCGACCTGAGGCGTCGACTTCTTGTGATCGGAAAGAGACCACCGTCCGCGGAGAGAATCTGTGAAGGTCGCTGAGGAACACTCCGTCGATTTCTTGCGATCAGAAAGAGATCACCACCCACGTAGAGAAGCTGTGAAATTCGCTGAGCAGAACTAAGGGTAATGATTCTTTCCACTTGACTTAAACACATACGGCAGATCCTGGCAAGGAATGGAAAATTTTTAAAGTTTATTTCCGCTGCGTGTCTTCCAATTCCTTACAGTGGTATCAAAGCCATGCCGTTTTGTGTTTAAGTTAGGCTTGATTTGTGATTTATATGATATATGTTATTAGTAGCCGATCATATAATAAGCGTTGTATGTGTGACATATATGGAATCCTTGTTGTGTATGACATAAAAGGAATCTAAAAGGAAATTGAAATCGGTGGTGATGCTTTTTGATTTGATCAATCCGCATAGATGGGGTCTAAGAAAACCGAATTCGAATTTGTGATTATTTGTGAAAACCGAATTCAGATTCGTGATTATTTATGAAACAAAAACAAAAAAAAATTTCTTCCGTAGCTACCTGTTCGTAGCGCAACATAACCGTAACATATGTTACTTTGTAAATGTTTTTTGCCCTTCGATTAGATCTGAATATTGATTCTTGAATGTTTGGGTATGGTGAACAATATGGCTCTAGATTGCAAGTGTTGTAATTTTAAAAATACGGCCTGCGTGTCGTGCCTTCCTCTATATACTCTCAATGTACCTTCTCCTCTCATCTCACTCCCCTCGAATGTTAAAAGAGGTTTCTATATGTAATTTCTCTTTTCTTACTAGAGAGCTCCTCTCATTGGCTTGAGGGGACTTAGGATAGGTGAGCCATATTGTATCACGTTTGAATTATGCATCTTATGATTAGATCAGCACATGCATATTACTTGTATGAGATACGAACTGAGAAACATGCGTTTTATAAACCAGATAGTTAAATTAGGCCCTCTAAAAGAAATCTTAAGTCATAATGCTGTCAATTTATGAACACTTGTCAAAACCTTGATCGCTCAATTGTGGACTCCACCAAAGTGGGTGCTTTTGAGTTATCTTGGGGAGATAAGCAAAGAGTAATGGTGCTACTCTCATAGGTTCATTATTGTTTGACTTAATTGAGATTAACAAAACGGTTTTGGATCTCAAGGCATTAGATGGGATTAGAACATGCCAGATCATATGATGATAGGATCCCATGAATATCTAAGAGTTACATTTGATGTAATTGGTAAAGGTGTTACCTACCTAAATAACTTAATCTAAGCGTCCTGCCAAAGCGGACTTAAGTTTGAGCCAAATATGGATCTTAGCCCACTAACTATTGCATTGAGGGTTGTTTATTTAGTGGGAGATTACTAATTACATTGCATATTTTAATTGTAGAATCATGACGACTAGTAATACTGCTACATTATCGCTGCGATCTGTCCTTGAGAAGGACAAACTCAATGGGACAAACTTTCTTGACTGGTTTAGGAACTTGAGAATTGTTCTCAAGCAGGAAAGAAAGGCGCATGTCCTAGATCAACCCATTCCTGAGGAGCCAGCCGCCAATGCTCCCAGAGCTCAGAGAGATGCTTATATGAAGCATAAGGAAGACTCTGTCGATGTGGGATGCTTGATGCTAGCCACCATGGTTCCGGAGCTCCAAAGAGATCTGGAACACATGGAGGCTTATGAGATGATTGTGCATCTCAAGGAAATGTTCCAGCAACAGGCAAGGCAAGAGAGGTATGAGACCACTAAGGCCTTACATTCCTGCAAGATGGCTGAAGGTGCATCAGTCAGTGCTCATGTCTTAAAGATGAAAGGGTACATTGATCACCTTGAACGGCTTGGATTTCCCATGAGCCAGGAGTTAGCTACAGATTTGATCTTAAACTCACTCCCGGAAAGTTATGACCAGTTTGTTATGAACTACAACATGAACAACATGGAGAAATCTATTTCTGAACTGCATGGGATGCTTAAAACTGCTGAGCCGAGTCTTAAGAAGAAACCCAGTAGTGTTTTGATGGTTCAGAAAGGAAAGGGTACGAAAAAGAAAGGCAAAGGCAAGGGGAAGGGTCATGGCTCATCAGGTAAGACCAAAGAGTCAGGCAAGCCCGAAACCAAGCCTGCACCAAAGAAGGCAAAGCCTCCGAAGGAAGGAGTCTGCTTCTTCTGCAATGAACCGGGTCATTGGAAGAGGAATTGCAAACTCTACCTCGAAGATCTGAAAAAGAACAAGAAGGATAGCGGGGCTATCGCTTCAGGTATTTATGTTATAGACATTCATCTTTCTACTTCCACCTCATGGGTATTAGATACTGCATGTGGTTCTCACATTTGTACGAATGTGCAGGGACTAAAGGACAGTAGGAAGCTGAAAAGGGGTGAAGTTGACCTACGAGTTGGAAATAGAGCAAGGGTTGCTGCGTTAGCTGTAGGCACTTATGAATTAGTTCTGCCCACTGGGCTTTTGTTAGTTTTGAACAATTGCTATTATGTTCCTGCTTTAAGTAGTAACATTGTTTCACTTTCTTATTTGGATAAGGAAGGTTTCACTTCCATTGCTGGGAATAGTAGATGTTCTATTTATCGTAATGATGTTTTCTATGCTCATGGTGATTTGCATGTTGATCATTACATATTAAATTTGGAACAACCCAATCATGGAAATATCTATAACATAACCGCCAAAAGGGTCAAACCAAACGATTTGAATCCCACATACCTCTGGCACTGTCGTCTGGGCCACATAAATGAGAAACGCATTTCCAAACTCCATCAAGATGGATTTCTAAACTCATTTGATTTTGAATCATATGACACTTGCGAGTCTTGCTTGTTAGGAAAGATGACAAAGTCACCTTTCACTGGGCACAGTGAGAGGGCCACTGATTTATTGGGCCTCATACATACAGATGTGTGTGGACCGATGAACACAAATGCCAGAGGAGGTTATTCGTACTTCATAACATTCATAGATGATTTCAGCAGATATGGGTACATCTATCTAATGAAACATAAATCTGAATCTTTTGAAAAGTTCAAGATATTTCAAAATGAAGTACAAAACCAGCTTGGCAAAACAATTAAAGCCCTTCGATCTGATCGGGGTGGTGAATATTTGAGCCAAGAGTTCATAGATCATCTTAGGAATTGTGGGACACTCTCACAATTGACTCCTCCAGGGACACCACAATGGAATGGCGTTTCTGAACGGAGAAATCGAACACTATTAGATATGGTTCGATCCATGATGAGTCGAACAGATCTTCCACCCTCCTTTTGGGGCTATGCCCTAGAGACAGCTGCGTTCACACTAAATCGTGTTCCATCTAAGGCAATCGAAAAGACTCCGTATGAGATATGGACTGGGAGGACGCCTAGTTTATCTTTCCTCAAGATTTGGGGATGCGAGGTCTATGTTAAGCAACAAGCCTCAGACAAATTAGCGCCCAAATCCTCAAAATGCCTTTTTGTGGGATATCCTAAGGAAACCAAGGGATATTACGTCTACAACCCTGCTGATAACAAAGTGTTTGTTGTCAGAAATGGTACCTTTCTTGAACGAGAATTTATCTCTAAAAGAACCAGTGGGAGTAAGGTACAACTCGAAGAAGTTCGAGAGCTACAAGACACCACAGAACTGCAGATGGAAAATAGAGAAGACTCACAACAAGTTGTTGAGACTCCTCAAGTCACGCAAGGTCCACGAAAGTCTAATAGGACACGACTTCAGCCTCAGAGATATGGATTTCTGATTTCTGATAGTCGTGATGTGTTGCTCATTGAGCATAATGAGCCGACTACCTATCGAGAAGCTATAGTGGGACCAAACTCCGAAAAATGGCTTAGTGCCATGAAGTCTGAGATGCAATCCATGTACGACAATCAGGTTTGGACCTTAGTCGACCCGCCTGAAGGTGTAAAAACCGTCGGGTGCAAGTGGGTTTTCAAAGAGAAAACTGACATGGATGGCAATGTAAATGTCTTCAAGGCACGACTGGTTGCAAAAGGTTTTACTCAAACTCATGGTGTGGACTATGATGAGACCTTTTCCCCAGTAGCAATGGCCAAATCAATCAGAATCCTCTTTGCTATTGCAGCATATTATGACTATGAAATATGGCAGATGGACGTCAAGACAGCCTTCCTTAATGGAAAGCTCCTTGAGGACGTGTACATGACACAACCTGAAGGGTTTGTGCGTTCCGAGGACTCTGGTAAAGTGTGCAAGCTTCAAAGGTCCATTTATGGACTAAAGCAAGCCTCTCGGAGTTGGAATCATCGTTTTGATGAAGTAATCAAAGAGTTTGGATTTCTTCAAAACATTGATGAACCTTGTGTGTACAAGAAGGTTAGTGGGAGCACAGTTGTGTTTTTAGTACTCTATGTCGATGACATCCTACTTATTGGGAATGACATTCCTACCTTGCAGATTGTCAAGTCTTGGTTAGGAAAGTCTTTCTCGATGAAAGACTTGGGTGAAGCCACCTACATCCTAGGAATCAGGATCTATAGAGATAGATCTAAAAGACTTCTAGGACTCAGTCAGAGTACATACATAGACAAAATACTGCATAGGTTCAGTATGCACGAATCAAAGAGGGGTTTCATACCCATGTCTCATGGTACTCACCTCAGCAAAGATCTGTGTCCTAGTACATCTGATCAGCGAGGTCGCATGAGTAAGGTTCCATATGCCTCGGCCATAGGATCTATCATGTACGCCATGTTATGTACTCGACCGGATGTCTCGTTTGCCTTAAGTATGACTAGCAGATACCAACAGGACCCTGGTGAGGGCCATTGGACTGCTGTCAAGAATATCCTTAAGTACTTAAGAAGGACTAAGGACTTATTCTTGGTCTATGGTGGATTGGATGATGAGCTCTGTGTAACTGGTTACACAGATGCGAGTTTCCAAACTGACCAGGACGACCAAAAATCGCAGTCTGGATACATATTCCTCCTCAATAATGGAGCAGTAAGCTGGAAGAGCTCTAAGCAGGGCACTGTAGCAGATTCTGCAACGGAAGCTGAGTATATAGCAGCATCTGATGCAGCTAAGGAAGCCGTTTGGATCAGGAAGTTCATCACAGAATTAGGGGTGATACCTACCATCTCAGATCCAATAACTTTGCTCTGTGACAATAGCGGTGCTATTGCACAGGCCAAAGAGCCTAGGTCACATCAAAGGACCAAGCATATACTCAGGCGATTTCATCTCATCAGAGAAATCAACGATAGAGGTGATATAAAAATATGCAAAGTAGCAGGAGAAGATAATGTTGCTGATCCTCTAACAAAGCCGCTTGTGCAGGCAAAGCATGAGCGTCATGTTAGGTCAATGGGAATTAGTCAAATTAATGATTGTACCTAGTGCAAGTGGGAGGTTGTTGGAAATCGTGCCCTAGGGGCCAATCATTGTCTTATGAACATTATTGATTTATGAATTTATTAATTGAGTTATCATATTATTTGCATGTTTACTATGATGACCATCCTTGGATAATTCATGATATTATCCTAAATGTCCCTGGTCGATCATCTATGTGGGAGCACAGATGAAATAAGACCAGTATGACTTTGAAGATGTATAGAGATATAAATCAAAGTCATAAGCACATGTAAGAGTACAGGGTGTTGGACCGACCCGCTATGAGAGAACTGCATGGGTAACGTCATAAGCTTCTCTCATATACAAACCATGTCAATATGCCCTTTGACCTGAGATCATCATGGATTCCTACATGACAAAACGCTCAGCTTTGACCTAGTCAAAAGTCACTTTTGACCGAGTGATCATAAAGACTATGTTTGGGCTTAGTGGTTTTTCATGCGGAGGAATGTGAATGGTCAAGATGGAATTTGTCCCTCACATTCGTGGAGAGATATTACTGGGCCCCTCGATGAGTGAGTCTGAGAAATGTATGGCCATACTGTAATGGAAAGGTAGTTCCATTTCTATAGTCAGACTACTCAGGGATCGAGAAAGTAACGGTCGGGAATAGGAGGATGACATTATCCATGCCTCATCCATGACCAAAATATCGCGTGACAGAAGGGACATGATATGGTTGTATAAAAGGTTACATCGTTTATCGATCCTCATATGATTTGGGTAGTTGTTATGTCTTGCTAGAGACCGCTTGCGACTTGTGGGCTAGTATAGCAAATGGCCCACTGCCAACTTCATATGGGCCTACAGGGTCGCACACAAAATAGCCCAACACGAGCTATGATGTCCAGATTCATTGAATCTAAGACATGTCCAGCTTCAATGAAAGATCCAGGTGAATGTATATATATATTTATTTATATTTATATTCGTATATATATAAATTCGTATATATATATATATTATATATATGAGATATATGAGATTTAATTTATAAGGATAAATTAAATCCCTATCATGTTTGAATTCGAAATTCAAATTGATAGGATATCTCATATAAGAGATATTTATAAGATTTAATTTATAAGGATAAATTAAATCTCTATCACGTTTGAAATTCGAAATTCAAATTGATAGGATATCTCATATAAGAGATATTTATAAGATTTAATTTATAAGGATAAATTAAATCTCTATCACGTTTGAAATTCGAAATTCAAATTGATAGGATATCTCATATAAGAGATATTTATAAGATTTAATTTATAAGGATAAATTAAATCTCTATCACGTTTGAAATTCGAAATTTAAATTGATAGGATATCTCAAATTTGATTTATGGGAATAAATCAAATATAACTCAGTCTCATCTTTATTTAAAGTTAAATAAATAAGTAATTAAATCTGTGGGACGGATTTAATATTATTTTATTTAATTAGTTTCTTATAAAATTATACAATATATGATATTGTATCAATTCGGAATTAATATAAGATTAACTCCAAAATCCAATTAGGTCAGGGGTAAAAACGCATAGCATCCTCTATATCTGATTGGAGGAGCTACGTTTGAAAATAACACAGAACACAAAAGGCCGAACGGAATCTGCAAAAGGTTTGCAGACAAGAAACTGCTGAAATAGAGACGGAGACTTGTGAAAGCCTTGGAGGGACAGGAGACGCTAGCACGTCGTTCGTGGTTGGAACGCTGTTCGTGTGGATACCAGTAGAGGAAGCCGACCTGAGGCGTCGACTTCTTGTGATCGGAAAGAGACCACCGTCCGCGGAGAGAATCTGTGAAGGTCGCTGAGGAACACTCCATCGATTTCTTGCGATCAGAAAGAGATCACCACCCACGTAGAGAAGCTGTGAAATTCGCTGAGCAGAACTAAGGGTAATGATTCTTTCCACTTGACTTAAACACATACGGCAGATCCTGGCAAGGAATGGAAAATTTTTAAAGTTTATTTCCGCTGCGTGTCTTCCAATTCCTTACAATGTGATCTATACATATGCTAGTAAATAGGGGTCAGGATGTGTATTGAGGCAGCAAGGTCAAGTAGTAGCCTAAGCCTCTGACTATTAAAGTCACATGAAGAAAACTATCCTACTCATGATCTAGAGCTAGCAGTGGTAGTTAAAGTCTGGAGATACTATTTATATGGAGTAACTATAGAGTTGTTCTGTGTAACATCACAAATTTTCTCTATCTATATAAGACTAATAGAGGAAAGAGGTTATGAAGAGATTGTGATGGTAATCAGAAGAAAAGATAATGATTAAGATAAGTATTAACCCAAAGAAAGAGAGAAGGTATAAACTTGTAAAGCAAAATGGGCTAAATTGAAATTTAGAAAAAGTCTAAGGACTAAATTGCAATTAGTGAAAGTTTTAAATTGACATTTTAGAAAAGAAAGGGACTAAAGTGAAAACTTTAAAAGTTCCATGGTGCAAAATGAAAGTAGAGATAAACTTTGGGCCATTAAGTATAATTATGAAAAGTTAAGGGCCTAATTTATAATTTCTAAAAGTTCAGGGGCAAAATGGTAATTATGAAAATTTGAGCCAGAAAAGGCTAAAAACTGCCCAGAAGAATTTTAGTCCTAAATTTTATCATAAAATAGAGAAAGTTATTCTGATCAGTTTAACGCAACACATAATTTTGATTTCATGTCCCAAAAAATTGATATAAATTTTTGAAGTCAGGAGATTATTACAGTATCTTTCAGAACTTAAATTAGATGAAATTTGGCAATAAATTCTTATAATTAATATAAAAATTTATGAAATTGACAGAAGTAAAAAAGGAGTCCTATAGAATTAATTATGAAATTTACTGTGAAATCGAACACCGATAAAGGGTTAAAGGAAATGTAGAGAATTTTTATTAGGACTTCTAGGTCTTAGAAAATTATGAGACTTTGTAAGAAATTCATTTTATATTTTATTGAATTTGTAAAAATATTAGAACCATTAAAAGAGGTGTCTAGCTTTTATCTCAAAAATCAGGGTGATTTAAGAATATTGGTATAAGGAAAGTGCCTTGGGATTTGTGCCAATTAGCTATTAGGCCTAAAAGAGGCCAAATATGACTTGATATACAAGCCCAATAAGACTAAGGAATTTTATGTGGTCAAATGAATTTTTAGAATATTTTATGTATTTTTAAAGATAAGAATTTAAGAAAATCTAAGAAGCAGGTGAGGTGTCCTTGGGGGACCCACAAGCTTTACACATGGCACCTAGAAGAGGAATATGTGTTAAAATGTAATAAAATAATATAAGAATTAACCTAATGATGATTAAGGTTAATTAATCCAAAAACTAACTAATCAAATTCAAGATTAAGCCATTGTAATAGTTAGGAAAAGTGAGGATATTGTGGACCCAAGGTGCCAAAATTTTGGCTATAAATACCCCTTACATTCTTCAAAAAACCGTGCATCCTTGGTTCCCTTGGAGAAACTCTTGTCATTTGAAAACTCAACCAAGATGAAGGCAATTCAAGGCATTTAGAGATCAAGGTAGTCAAGGCATAAGGCATAAGGTAGTCAAGGCATAAGGTATGAGTTTTGGAAGGATAAAGCTTAAGTTTTAATTGTAGAAAAGTGAGATATTCTCTTAGTAACCTTGCTATCCAAATCTAGACAGAAATGAAGAAAGAAGAAAAGTAAGATAGAATCAAGTAGAAGACACTTAGATAAGTTGGTTTTGAAGATTAGTTATTGAATTAAGTTGTGCTCTTGACTTTGTCATTGATGGAGGCATTCAACCTAGGTTTGTTCTGGACCAAGAAGAATGAATTTCAATGATCTAATGCTTCATTTAATTTATATGATGATTTTATGTAGGATTGGATAGATTTGGAACCTTGGAAGCATTGGAATTGAAAGTTGTAATTTTTAAGCCTTCTCTATATACTGTTCATACGCATGAACAGTGATTAGAATTTTATTATTTTTATGCTTCCAATGGTTTTAAAATGAAAAATTATGTGGGGTAATATAGAGAAACAAGTATTGGAAGTATTGGAATCAAAATGAGAATTTTTGAAAGAATTATATACATGTTTTCAGTTCTGCCCAGCAAGCCATGAAGGAGATTTAATTTCATGATTCTAGTTTCATAAATGGATTTAAAAGATGAAATTTTGTAGGGTAAAGTCAAGACAATTAATCCCAATTAAGAAAGATAGGGGTTAATTGATTAAGTTAAGTTTAATGTCCTTATATGCCAATTGAGTTAAATTACAATGAATGAATATGTGATGTTTAGGATTTGGTTTGTGTGCTCAAAGAGGTCAGTCACACATCAAGAAATAGGAAGCAAGAGGTAAAGTAAAAGGATAAGGAAAGCAAGAAGTATGAGGTAGTGAACTTACCTACTTGTGTGCTTATGTTGCTTGGATGTTTTATGTGATGTTTGCTTACTTTGATGATATGAAGCATGTATGATTAATTAATGCTCTATTTATTTTTATACTGTGGCCATATGTTATAATTAAGGGACATGAAATCATGTAAGTATCATTATGCAAGCATGATCACTAAGTGCACACATAGTAACATCAAGCATATAGTTGCATACATTGTATGGTTTATGTTTACTACTGAGATTTCTCCCAAAATCTTATCCCTTCCATGTCACCCCAAAACCAACAGGTTATTCAATGATGAAAGAAGATGAAGATGCAAGAAGAGGAGTTAGGAGATAAATGTCATGATTGATTGTACCTAATGATATGCTATGACTTATGTGATGTATGTATGTAATGTATGCTTAAAAGCAATACAATAGTTGCTGTAATTAAAAATAGTAAATGATCAAATAAATGTATGATATTTTATCAGTATTTAGTTAACATGTCAAGCTTCATTTTGACACCAAGATTGTCTTATTCCAATATCTATACAAGGAGAACAAAATTTTCAAAGTTATGGACCAGAAACTGTTTTCTAGAAATTTGACCAAATGAATAGTAAATTTTAACGTCAGAGTTGACTCAGTTAACTGGTCAATTGGTCCAAGTAACCACTTCATTTTGATTTTTCTAGAATGAGTTATGATTTTTCGAAGTTCATCACTTAATCTGGAATTACCACATGAACAATACTCATAAAGAGTGAAATTCTAGATTTTGTAATTGAACTTCAATGGACTTGTAAGTAGTTATAAATGCTATCAAATGGTCCCTAAGACATACGACAGTAAGGTGTTATATTGTGTGACTACAAAAGCCTAAAGTACCCACAAGATTATAAAGAGCTAAATATGCTACAATGAAGATTGATGGAACTACTAAAAGGCTATGATTTCTAAATCAAGTACCATCCAAGGAAAGCTAATATAGTACTTGATCAAGAAGAGTCTATATAGCTCAAAGCACACATAATAGTTATGCAGATGTTAGACAAAAGTCATCAAAGAAGTACATCCTAGACCTATTGCATGTAATCAATCAAGATGACATTGTACTAATAGATAACTTATCGTATGAAGTTCAACTAGTACGGATCATTGATCGAAAGGTCAAGCAGCTAAGAAACAAATAAATTATATTGGTTAAGGTGGTTTGGAAGGGTTTAATAGAGAATGAAGCTACCAGTGAATCAGAAGAGAGGATAAAGAAAACACATCTAGACCTGTTTACTTAAGCCATATTTTAAGTTTTGAGAACGAAATTTATTTTAAGGGGGAAGAAATATAACATCCTCAAATTTCCTCTCTAGGATAAAAAAAGTTTAATAAAGGAAAATGCTAGAGTATGGCTAGAGGAAGGACTAAACTATAAGACAAGAAGGTCCTTTAGGGCCTAAGTAAGACAGTTTAAAGGAACTAAAGTATACATTGTAAAGGTTCTATGGACTAAATTTAATGTAGTGATAAGTTAATGGAACATGAGCATATTTTTTAAAGAATTAAGGGACATAAGTTTCATTCTTGAAAAAGTCCAGGATACAAATATAATTATGAAAGTATACCCAATAAACCATAATTCAGTAGAAAATATAGGAGATTTTTCTGAGCCGTTTGACTGGCATCAAAATTTTTATTTGAGACCTCGATGAGTTGATATGAATTTATGAAAGATTAAATTTACAGTAGAAGTTTTCAGATAATGTTAGATCATATATCTCATAAAAGATATGACCGTGGACAAGAAGTCAAAGAGGGTTACAAGAATAGAAGACCCTAGTGGAATGTGTCACATCCCAATTTTCCCTATCTATATGACTGATAAGGAAAGAGGTTTGGAAGGGATTATGACAATGACTGGAAGAAAAGATAATTATTAGATAAGGTTTAAGTTATGGAAAGGAAGGAAAATGAGAGGTTATAAAGAAAGGGACTAAATTGCAAAGATAAAAAGTATTAAGGAAAGTAGAAAATTAAAAAGGACCTAAGTGAAAAGCTTAAAACCTTCTAGGGGTAAAAGTGTAATTATGAAAAGTTAGCTAGAAAAGGCCCAAAATTTTATAGAAAAAATTCAATTACAAATTTTACTAGTAAATAGATAATGGATTTGGGCTAGGCATTTTTTTAGAATTTCAGTCTGAGTTCCAAAAAAATTGATATTAATCTTCAAAGTTTAGAAATTATTACAAGTCTTCCAGACCTTACAATTAGATGACATTTTATAGTAAATACTTATAATTATTATAAGGATTTATGAAACTAACGGACATAAAAAAGAGTCATGTAGAATTTATTATGGAATTTATAATAGAAAAAGATATCGATAAAGGATTTAAAAGAAATATATATAATTTTTATGAGGACTTCTAGATCTAAAAAAATTATAAGAATTTGCAAAAAATTCATTTAGTAGTAAAATGAATTTGTAAAAATGTAAGAAACCTTAAAAGATATCTATATATAATTTTTATGAGGACTTCTAGATCTAAAAAAATTATAAGAATTTGCAAAAAATTCATTTAATAGTAAAATGAATTTGTAAAAATGTAAGAAACCTTAAAAGATATCTATAGAATTAATTCCAAAATTTAAGATATGCTAAGTACCTGGTACAGGAAGTGCCTTGTGATGTATGCCAAAAAATAATGGTTAGGCCTAGATAAGTTCTACATGGCATCAACAATGAAGCCCAATAGCCAAAGAATTGGCATGTGGTCAAAATAATTTTTTTGTTATTTTATTAAAAAAAGATAAGAAATGAGGAAAATTCAAGAGAGCATGAGTTGGCTTGTGAGATGTCCCAAGTGGGACCCACACTCCACATGGCACCAAGGCAAGGAGGAAGAGAATATGCCATTTGCTTCAATTTAATAAAATAATATAAGAATTAAATTAATTATGATTAAGATTAATTAATGAAAGAATCAACCAATGAGAATTAAATTCAGGTCATTATAATAATTAAGAAAAGTGAGGATATTCCCAAGATGACAAAATTTACTCTATAAATTCCCCTCCTTGATACAAAGTGAGCTCTTTTTAGGCTTGGAGAAACTCTTGAAAATTGGAGATTTACAAGGCAATTCCACGAGAGAGTTCAAGCCACGCACTTTGGTTCAAAATAGCTAAGGCAAAAGGTAAGTAATCTTCCTAGTTGTTATATATATATTTTGGATGATTAAAACCTAAGTTTTAGAGCTTGAAAAATGGAGTTCTTCATGATTATATTTTCTGTCCAAACCTGTACAGCATTGAAGGAAAAAGGAAATGGAGTTAGAACTAAGCAAAAGTCACTTGAATAAGCTAGTTTGGATGGTTAGTTGTTGTACTAAATTGATATTCTTAACTTTGCCCAATATGTATGCCATTCGGGCAACCATAGAATTGAGCCAAGGAAATAGAATTTCAATGTTCTAAGCTTCCATTGAATTTAGATGATGATTTTGTGTAGGATTGGAACATTGAAACATTGGAATTGTAAAGGGAAAATTTGAAACCCTTTCTATTACTTTTCATATGTATGAATAGTGATGATAATTTCATAATTTTGACATTTCCAATGGATTTAAAATGGAATATTGTGTGGGATTAATTAGAGAAACAAGTATTAGAATCTAAATAGAACTTTAATAAAACTTTATGAAAGAAAGTACACTTCTTTTCAGATCTGTCTAGAATTGCATAAAGAAGCTAGAAAGTACATTTAAATTAATTAAAAGGTCAAGCCAATTAATAAAAATGAGGAAATGTTATTCTAATTAATAGTCAAGTTCAATACTCTTAAATATTAATTAAATGGGAGTATGATAGATGAATGATTACATGATGTTTAGGCTTTGATTGAGTGTTCAAAGAAGTAGTGAACATACCAAGAGCAAGTGACAAAAGAAAGGTTAAAGGAAGAGCAAGGAATAGAGATAGTGAACTTACCTACTTGTATGTTTATGTTGGTTGGATGTTTTATGTTATATTTACTTACTTTTATTATGTGAAGCTTGTCTGATTAAGTGATACTCTATTTCTTTTTATGCTATAGCCATATGTTATAATTAAGGGACATGGAAGCATGTAAGTTATCATTATGCAAGAATGTTCATTAAGTTCACACATATTAATATCAAACATGTAGTTGCATACATTGCATGATATCTATTTGCTACTAAGATTTTCCCATAAATCTCACCCCTTCCACATCAATCCAATCACAGTAGGTATTCTCAAGATGGAGGAGATGAAGATGCATGAAGATAAGTTAAAAATTATTTATCATGATTGATATGTGATTGATGTATTTTATCTATATGTATGTAAAGTTGGTTGCTGGAATTTGCCACTGTAAACAGTAACTTGTGGTGAGGCAATAACATTTAAGATATAATTAAAAATAGAAAATGATAGAATAAATGTACGATATTTTACAAGAATTTAGTTAACATGTCAAGCTTCGTTTTGACACTGAGAATACCTTATTTTGATGGCTGTACAAAAAGAATAAAAAATTCAAATTTAGGGACCAGAAATTGTTTTCCAAAATAGTTGACCAAATGAACAATGATTTGTGATACTAAGTATGTACTGATTAACTGAGCATTTGGTCTAAAAATTATTTTTTTTTCTTAAAACTGATTATGTTAGCTTCGTATAGTCTTTTGAACCACTTCATTTTGATTTTAAGGGAATTAATTATGATTTTTCAAAGTTTATTGGCAAATTTGGAAATACCAAATGATCAATACCCACAGACTCAGAAATTTCAGATTTAGAAAATGATTTTCAATCGTGTTTAAGTAGTTATAAATGCTAGCGAATGATCTCTAAGACGTACGAAGGTAAGTTGTTATAGAATTTAAAAAGATGAAAGTGCCCGTGGAGTTATAAAAGTAAATGAAATGCATTTTCTCATTTCTAGGGTCAACTAATAAAATCCTTACCCATTTGATAAATGTTATAGTTAATGACCAAGTCGTTATAGGATTGGACATTATTTTCTAAAAACTCTCCAGAAGTTTTCTTCTTCCTTAAGATGGCGCCACTTGTCATCACAAGAATGGTAAGGATTTTGAAGATTAGTTTATGAGTTAATGACCCCTTAATCTTGATTAAGTAATTAATCAACCAATAGCAAGATTAAGCCATTGTAAATATTAAGACATGGAAGGAAGTAATGGTCCCTAGAGGTCAAAAATTTGTTTATAAATACCCCCTTAGCTCTCATGGTTGGCACTCTTGGCAACCTCAGGGAACCTTTTGTAAAAAAATTTCTCAACCTAAAATCAAGCTTTGAACCTTCTAAACTTCAAAGATTTCAATTTAATATGACTTTTCAAAGTTCAAGCTTAGAATCTAAAAAACTGGGAGTTAATAAATGAACAATGATCTTTAACAAAAAATTAGGAATGACTCATAGTTAATCAATTTTGTTTGATATTTTTCCCATTACATATGACTTAAATAGCTTTCAATAGGGCTTGTAATCACCTTATTTCAATTTTTCTATAATTATTTATGAATTTTTAAAATAGGGTCAAAAAACTAGAATTGATAATATGAATAGTTCCTGCCACATCCTGATTTTTTTTTATTTGTATGGAACAGATAGTGGAACCTAGACAAATAGAGAAAAAAGATTTGGAAGGGATTATGACGATGATCAAAAGAAATGATAAAAGTAAGATGAGTTTTAAGAGAAAGAAGAAAATGAAAGTCTAAAGATATAGCGTATGTCAAGGGACATAAACGCCATTTTGATGAAAGTTTAATATAAACTATTCAAAGGACTTAAATAGAGTTTGGTGAATTCAGAAATTAAATTAGAATTTCAAAATGTTTAGATGGGGACTAAAATAACATTTCAAAATTTGAAGTAAGGGACCAAAATATAATTTGACAAATCTAGGGACTAAAGTGTAATTTGTCAAAATCAAGGGGTAAAAATATAATTTACAAAAAAGTTGAGCTGAAATGGCCCAAATTTGACCAGTAAATATAGAATGGTAATTGGGCTAGTCATATTTTTCAGAATTTCAGTTTGAGGTGCCAATAAATTGATATTAATTTTTAAAGTTTGGTAATTAGTACAATATTTTTTAGACCTCATAATAAGATAAAATTTTGTAGTAAATTCTTAGAATTAATATAAGAATTTATGAAACTAATAGAAGTAAAAAAGGAGTCCTATAAAATTTATTATAGAATTTAAGGTAGAAAAAAGACACCGATAAAGGATTTAAAGAAAATTTATATAATTTTTATCAAGACTTCTGGACTCAAAAAATTATGAAACTTTGTAAGAAATTTACTCAATAGTAGAATGAATTTCTAAAAATGTCAAGACCCTTAAAATAGATTTATAGAATTTATCTCAAAAATGAGGGTGAGTTAAGACACCCAATATATAAAGTGCCTTGGGATGTGTGCTAAATAATGTGTTGGACACAAACAAAGCCCATAATGGCATCACACAAGAGATTAAGAATCCAAGGAAATTATCATGTGATTAAGTGGATTTTATGCGATATTTTCATGGATTTTAAATAAGTTAAAGCAAAGAAATTTCAAGAAAACTATAAGTGTTGCAAGGTGCCATAGTGAGGTGTCTCTTGGGTCCCACAAGGTGCCACATGGTAGTCAAATAAGGGAGGAGAATTCATCATGTGATCTATCAATTTTGCTTGGAGATAAAGCCAAGAATGAGAGTAATTTTGGACCATGAGATTAAATAGTATTTGAATAAATCTTGGCCATACATAACCTTGGATTTTTGCCTATATATACCCCCTCCTTTCTGCACATTCACACCAAGTATTAGGAACAATGGGAAGGTGCTGCCAAAATGAAGTTTAAGCAAGAAGAAGAAGCAATCCAGGAGACAATTCAAGGTAACTTATTCCTTCTATCTTTGTATTATGTTATAGGAAGATTTCTCTTGGAATTGGATTGTTGAAATACCATGTTTCTCTTCATCTTGGCTGTTGGACATGATCTGGAATTAGAGGGGAAATATGAATTTTAAATAATGGAATGTTTAGACAAGCATAAGTAAGCTTGAATCAAGTAGTATTGGTTTGGAAATTCAAGTATACATGCAATTAAAGTTTTATTCTCTTGGCTGCCATTGTATGAATCATAGTTCATATATGTCAATTTTATGATTTTGATATTTCTAATGTGTTTAAAATGAAAAATTATGTGGGATAAAGTAGAGAAATAAGTATTGAAAGCAAAATGAGAATTTTTGGAAAAAAAAGGAAAGGTGGTATAGTCAAGGACAGTAGGGAAGGAAAGAGTTGAAATTTTGAAATTCTAACCTCATATTTGGATTCCTTGGACAAAATTATATATGATTTGTCTAGGGAAATAATTATTACAAAGGTAAACCACTAACTCCAAGAATTAAGTTAAGGGTTAGGGTTTTAAGGAACTTGATGCACAATGTTTATGTAATGGCTCTAGTGAGTTGTATACACAATGTAATTGTGCTTAGATCCATGACATGTGATGAGACACATTTTGTATATGGTTTCTATGATATTTTTAAGAGTTTTATAACAAATTTACCATTCATTTTATGCCTTAAATTGTACTTTTGTGGTAATACATGATTGTGCGTGGCAATGTGCTAATTACAGGGTAAAATGGTAAATTAACTCTTCGAATATATTCTGTTATTCACTGATTTAGACTTTTACAGTGAACTTTTATGTTGAATTGTAGGTATTTTGGAAGAGATCAAGAACCAGGAAAGAAATTACAAATCAATGAAAGTGAAATCATGCTCCTGCGCCTTTTAGTCGTGACCAAAGAGTCTGCCAGTCACAACCTTGATTCTTTTGGAAGACTCTCTATGTTTATAGGTCGTGACCAAAACATGGATATGGTGGCAACTAAAATGCAAAATTGATGAAACTGCACATTTTGAATAAGGTCATGTAGAAATAAAAGGAAGGAGGGCTGCCGTCAATGAGGAGGCTGGTTTTTGGCCTGATTAGGCTAAAAAGCAGTACTCGAGCTCTCTGATCACCTTTCAACATCTTCCATCATTCTACACCTCTCCACAGTCTTCTCCACATCTTTGCACCATCAATCTACCGTCTTCTCATCATTTCTTCATGGCATCATATCTGGACAGAGATTGCAGTACAGCAGGAGTCATGAGAGGCTAAATCTTTAGTCTCTTAGTGATGCATCTAATATCTTGACCTCATTGATTGAAACTGGGAGTTTCTACTGTTATAATTTGTATCTTCTCATGTTATGATTGCTGCTAGATTTAGGGTTTTCATTTTATGAGCAAGTTTTGAATATCGATTGATCATTCTCATATTAGACTTTGTAATTGAATTCGGATGATTTGAACATTTGCTTTTTAATAGAATATTTTAGTTTCAATTTTAAGAGAGTTAGGTTATTATCAGTGAATGTTGTTAATTAATTCAATTGCTTGAAATCTAGGTTTTCGATCGATGACATTTCGAGGACATTTTCATCATCTAATTCAACATACACGATAAGTGGTTTCTGAAAGTTCTCTAATAGTTCTGAAACCAGGTCTGATCAAAGGGGTTTAAGGAAAATTAGGGTTCTGGACTCAATCGATCGATTGAGGTTTTCTTTGAGACTTAGTGATTTCAAAATTCCAATTTTATCGTGAAAGCAAGGATAGATACGTTTTCGTCATCAAGAGTCTTTAATAACATATTTCTCAAATAAACCAACTCATTTTCATCTTAATTAAAAATCCAAAAATATTTACTTTTCTACACCCTACTTTTATTGCATCAATTGTCACATCCTACTTTTTCCCTATCTGTATAATACTGACAGTGGAAAGAGGTTTGAAAAGGATTGTGATGATGAATAGAAAGGAAAAACAATGATTAGACAAAGGTATAAAGATGAGGGACTAAAATGAAAAGGTTAAAGGTTCCATGGTGGAAAATGAAGTAGAAGTAAACTTTAGGCCATTAAGTATAATTATGAAAAGTGAAGGGCTTAAAGTGTAATTTTTAAAAGTTCAAGGGTAAAATGGTAATTATGAGAAAGTTGAGCCAAAAAAAGCTCAAAAATACCCAGAATTATATTAGTCCCAAATTTTCCTAGTAAATAGAGAAAATTATTCTGATAAGTTTGACACAACACAGAATTTTGATTTGAGTTCCCGAAAAAATTATATTAATTTTTGAAGAAAGGAAAATTAATACGATATCCTCTTGATATCAAAATAAGATGAAATTTGATGGTAAATTACTATAAGAATTTATGAAACTGACAAAGCTCAAAAAGGAGTTTTGTATAATTTATTATGGAATTTACAATATATTAAAACACCCGATAAATATATTTCAGGAGAATTTCTCGAGAGTTTAGCCCATAAAGATAGTGGAACATGTAGAGGACCCAAAATAGCATTTTATAGGCCCAGTAATTTTTTTAAATAAGTATATGGGTCAGGGCTAATAATAACCGGAAAAAAATATAAAATTACGAAAATGCCATTGAATATATGCAATTGTATTGTATCATTAGGTCAGAGTCAGACGGAGGGCATTTTTGTCATTTGACTAAGGTTAGATGGTCAAGGAGAATTCCCATAATAGTTGAACAAGGTTAGGGAATACTCTAATGAGGTGTGAAAAGATAATAATGCCATTAAGATGTTAAAGTAAATAAAAAAGAACCAAGGGACATTTTGGTAATTTACCAAGGGATCTGTAATTAAGTTTAGGCCCATTCCAAGAATTTCAATGATAGGAAGGATCTGAATACTGGATTTAAGGTTAGAAAGCATAATATGGAATCTCAGAAAAATTAAATTTATAAAACATTTTGGTTTTTGAGAAATCGGACTGAGCCAGTATCAGATTGGACTTGAATTTTTCCAGAATTTTCTTTCCCTTGGAATGGTGCCACCTATCCCTATGAGTTGTCCCTTGATGATGTTATGGACGATGTCATCATTATCTTTTTAGAAAAGTTAAATCCAAGATTAAATGTGAACCATTAGATCAAATAGTGCACAAAGTGATATTGACCATTGATTTTCCGTAGGATTTGGCTATAAATACCCTCACAAATTCTGAAGCAAACCATGGCATGAGAACCCTTGGGGAACCTCTTGTAAAATGAAAACTCAAGGTAAGACAAAGAAGATTCAAGGTACCAAAGTTCAAACAAGCTAGAGATTAAAGGTAAGCAATCTATCCTAGCTTATTTTTCTTTTATTTGGGAGCTTGAACTTAGGGTTTTCATGGAGGAAAGTTGAGTTTTCTCTAAGGGGTTTGTGCTGTCCAAAAACCTTAGATGAAAAGGGAAAGAAGAAATTAAAGTTAGGGTTGTAATTGAAACTTCAACAATCTAGTTAAGTGATTGGTTGTTGAATCAAGTTGATATTCTTGACTTTACTATGGTTGAAACATTTCGGTCAGCACTGTTCCTGATAGAAGGAGATAGAATTTCAATGATTTAATGCTTCTTTTATTGAATTTATATGATGATTTTGTGTAGAATTGGATAAGGTTTTGAACCTTGGAAGCATTGAAATTCGAAGTTGTAGTTTTTAAAGTTCTTCATTTTTACTGTTCACTTTCATGAATAGTGATTAAAATTTCATGATTTTGATACTTCCAATGGTTTTAAAATGAAAAGTTGTGTGGGATAAAGTGGAGAAACAAGTGTGGGAAGCATTAGAATCAAAATGAGAATTTTTGAAAAAAAAGATGGTGTTATGCAATTCTGTACAGAACAATGCATAGGAGCTAGAATTTCATGATTCTAAGCTCATAAATGGATTCAAAAGATGAAATTGTATAGGGTAAAGTCAAGACATCAATTGGTTCAAGGGCCAAGTTAATTAGTAAAGACTAGATAAAGTTATGTTAGTAAAGAGTTTAGCAAGAATTGTCGTATCCTTATTTTTAACCTCAATTGGAAGTAATTTGAACAAATTACATAACCTTTTGCCATAGAAACATGTATTTTCAAAAGATTTCTTCTCGGGTACTGTTCATAGTTACTGTTCATTTAGTAGTCCAAAACATATATCTAACTTTGAAAATTCATAATTAAATGTAAAAAAATTGGAATGGTATGGTTCCAATTTCTAATGAAATTTCTTTCACTTAAATTTGAAGGAAAAATGTAAAACTGAGATTCCATTATCCCAATAAAATTAGTTTATTTGTTGAAAAATACTATTCATTTAGTAAATATGGAAGTTCCAGTTTTCTTGCCTTAATTTTAAAAATTCATTTCTCTTTAGTTACTTGTCCAAATGAAACATGTTACCTATGGATTTAAAGCTCCAGACGTGTTTTTTAAGACAATAAAATTTCATAGAAAAACTCGTTCATTTACTATATGAAATTAATGATGAAATGATATTGCCTCCAGTTTCTCACTTTATATCAATTCCAAATTTTAACTCCAAATTAGAAAAATCATAATAAATCGAATACTTAGCTATTTTTATGCCAAATTCCAATTCCAAAATCATTGATTAAGTCATTGTAATTATCATCATAAGGCTATTGCCTCATATTACAAATACACTATATCATCCTTGGTGTACCATCAAGTCATCATCATAATGCTAAGTGATCAACATAATTTATTACACGAGTTCAACCATATATATTTACCCTTTTTCCTTGAAATGTTCCAGCACCTATAACATAGTTATGCATATGGAAATAATGAGATTTCATGGAAATCTCAATAGCAAGTCATACAAAACTATAATATCATGCATGATTAATTAGATGCTTAACATGTTATCATGAGATGGGAGCTACTTCATAATAATACATAAGCAAACTCTAACATGCATATTGTCATGACATTAGTTGCAAGGAGTTGCAATCATTCATACTTCATCATCAACATAATGGCATAATCTCAAACTCAACTAAACATCATAATTAATAAGCAAGCATACAATCAAACAAACATGAAACTATAGTTAGATATTCTTGCTACCTCTTAAGCTATCCTTGAAAAAGTCTTCTTGAGATGGTTTCCTTTCCTCACAAATGTCAAAACCTAACAATTACAAAGTAACATCAAGTTACAACTCACCTTCAAAACAATTCTAAGACTAGGTTCTAACTAGATTCCATTCTTTGTCTATTTGATGCCTTATTCTTCCATCTTTCTCAAATAAATTCTCATGGTTCATTTTCACATAATTTTTCATGTAGAATCCAAATATCATAATTTCCAAAATCAAAACACATCCTTGGCTGCTATACAAAACTGAAGTGCCACTATATTTTTCCAAAAATTCACATTTTGATTATAATGCTTCCAATACCTGTTTCCCTACCTTATCCCCACACAATTTTCCATTTTAAACTCATTGGAAGCATCAAAATCATAAAATTCAAATATATAAATAGTGATTTGTACAGTGACAGCCAAGAACACAACCCTAATTGCATGCATACTTGAATTTTCAAGCATATACCACTTGATTCTAGCTTGTTTAAGCTTATCTAAGCTATCCATAACATAAAACTCATACTCTTATCACATATGAAAATCACTTCCAGAAGTACCCTCAAGGGAAATATGTCACAAAAACCCCTTAAAATCAAGAGCCAACTTGTTAGATTAAAGTCCAAGAACAAAGGAGCTAGTTATCATACTTGTTGCTCCAAGTTGTGTGCTTCTTTCTTGTTCAAAGAAAATTTTGGTAGAGGTTCCCTAAGGTGCTCATGGATTCCGCATCAAGTCTGATTTGAGGGGGTATTTATAGGCAAATTTGGGTTGAAATGGAAGGCTAAGATTAATTTGTTACTATTTGATCTATTGGTCCATATCTTGCCTTCAATCAAGCTTGCCCTAGAAGCATTGTAGTGAATCCATGCATGAACTCATTTAGGTCTGTGTTTGGATGGAAAAAGTTAGATATACTAATAGAAAAAATTCTAGTCCAGTCCAGTACCAATCTGGACAGTTTCACAAAAACCAAATTGTTTTATGTTCCTAATTTTTATAATATTCCATAATATGTATTCTATCATGAAAACCAGTGTCTAGGTTTTTCCTACCATTGAAATTATTAGACTGAGTATTTATCTTCCAACCATCCCTTGGAAAATGACCAAAATACCCTTATTGTACTTTCTTACACTATATTAGCCCTAAGGGCATAATTATCATTTCACACCTCTTTCTACTAAATCAGAGTATATACTAGCTCTAAATAATCATCATTGTACTTGCTTGTATGTTTTTGACCTATCTAGAATGACCAAAATTCCCTCCATCCATCTCTGGTATAATCTGGCTAAAAGGGGTATTTTCGTAATTTCACACTTTTCCTGTGTTGCTCTAGACTTTGGCCCACTTAACTGTCCAACCTCCTTACTAGGCCTCTGGGATGCCATTTTGGGCCTTGATATGGGTCCATTACCTTTATGGCATAAATACCAAGAAACCTCTCCCGACAATATTTATCGGGTATTTTATTATACTGTAAATTCCTGTAAGAATTCTACAGGATTCTTTTTCTAACTCTGTCAATTTTATAAATTCATATATTTAATATAGGAACTTAATGTAAAGTTTTATCTGATTCTGAGGTCCAAAAAATAGTGTAATAATTCTTCCTGACTTCAGGAGTTCATATCAATTAATCAGGACCTCAAATCAAAATTCTGTGTTGCGTTAAACTGATCAAAATAATTTTGTCTATCTAGTGATAAAATTTGGGACTAAACTGCTTCTGAGCAGTTTTTGACCTTTTTCGGTTCAACTTTCTCATAATTACATTTTTGTCCCTCAACTTTTGATAAATTACATTTAGGTCCCTAAATTTTTGATAATTACACCTTTTGGACTAACTTTTATTTCTAGTCTTCAACCTTTTCTAATTTTCATTTAGGTCCCTAAACTTTCCTTAGTTACTAGTCCCTCTCTTTTCTTCCTCAATAGGATTTCAAGAATCTCATGTCTATTACATATAAAGTGTACATATACATCAGATAAAGAAATTGGGGATATGACAAGAATAGTCTTGAACATTGCTGGAATTCATGGTCCTAATGAATTATGTGATGAATATGAATGTGTTTAGGGCCTTGAAACATCCAAGAATATGTTAGGAAGTGATTGACCAAAAGGCTTCATGGTTGGAAAGCTAGGGAGCAAGTGCAAAAGAACAAAAGAAAAGCTTAAGTGCAATGTAGTTGACTTACCTCTTTATGTGCTTGATGCGGTATGCTTATGTGTTGACATGTATATGATATTTGAATGATGTTGTGAGATGATAAATGATGTTGAATGTATTTTAATAACATATTTTCCATGGCCATGCACTTTTATGCAAAAGTATATAGCATGATGGCATGTCACTAATCAATGAAAGTTTAATGAAATTACATATCATGCATTAGCATCCATCTTGCATATTTAAGTGGTAATATTTGCTACTAAGATTCCTTAGAATCTCACCCTCCCTTAACCAAGCAATTTAGGTCAAGCATGAAGGAAAATGTATGCATGGAGAAGAGCTAAAGAATGAAAGAAAGGAAGTGAAGTAATTGAGATCCTAGCATATGCTATAAATTATCCATGTATGTAAATGGCATGTAAGGTGTCTATTTATGTGATAAAACTGTATGAAATAATTATGGCATATGTACATGATGTATATGAATATATGAGAAGATTATTTGATGGTTTAGAAATGCTAGATTAGTTTATGAACATTTAAGCAAGAAGATGAAATGGTAAAAATGTAGGTTCTAAACTAGTTTTGTTGGGACTTCAGTTTGACCTAGCAAATGAAATGATTATTTCATGAAATTTTATAATCATGTAGTACACATCTAGATATTTAAATTCATATTTAACACACCTCATTTGGATATGTATATCAAGATAAATGAATTTCCAAAGTTAAGAGACAGAATCTGAAAATTCCTGAATTTGCCATATGAACAGTAAAAAGTAACAATTTTACTGTATCAATTGGCAAAGTAAATGTCTATATTTATATTTTCCCCTAAATATATATGAAAGATATTCAATTAGAAATTTGGATCATCTCCATACAATTTTTCTATAATTAGTTATGATTTTTTAAAGTTGGACTATAAATCTAGAAATCACCAAATGAATAGTACCTGAGAAGTAAGTTTTAAACTGTTAATTTTTGGGCTAATGTAATGCTTCCACTAATCAAATACGCTTCTGAATATGTACTATAAGGTGGTAAAAGTAGGATGTTTCATCAATCACTAAAACCCCAAAAACCATTATATCCCTGCTCAAGTTTTTCATTGATTGTGTCATCCAATTTGTTAAGTTTCCAAATAAAAGGTTCCTTGAGAAGAACACTAGTGTTGTACCTTATACAATATTATATTGGGTGTAATTAACTTTATTTTGATGGATCGGACCATGACAATCTTCCCTCATAAATGGCATCGTTGCCGGGGAGCCAAATAATTGGTTCCCTTGTAATTGTTTATCAATTTCATTAGCTACCTGAGTCATTTTCCTTGTTTTTGTTTACATTCTAGTTTTTAGTACTTTTTAAAGTGCATTGCATTATGCACTCTTATGAGTTTTTCCAAAAAATTAGTGTCTGTGACTGTGAGTTGGGACCTAAACTCACCTGCATTGCGATAATTACTCTCTGTGACTTTAAGTCGTGACCAAACACCATTTGTGTCATGACATGATTGCTTCCATGTGAAATTTGACTACTCTGCGAAAACCAGTCATGACATTTAAAACCTTCAGTTGTGACTACTGCTCTCTTGATACTGAGTCACGACTAAAACACACTTTATTCATGACTAACTGAAATTTTTTACTGTACAACTTCCGTGACTGACTCTGACTGATTGCATTGATTATTCTCAATTGTTTCTGCATTGCATGCGTAAAAGAACTGAATCGTTAGTGCCTTTTGAACCTAAAATTGAGAGAAGACTTAGGAAACTAAAGAGATAATTTAGGGAATTTAGAGAAGAAGAAGCAAAATCTAGTTCCTCCTCTAGTATTCTAGAGTCTGAACCTGAACTGAATATGGCTGATATTAATCATAATGAGCATAATGGGCATAGAGAAAATGAAATACCAATGAATGCAGAAGATAATAGAAGTGTGAGGGAAATTAATCATTCACATGTGAATTATAATCCTTATGGTTTTTATACTGAAGAAGCTAATTTTGAGATTCAAGGAGCTTTGATTGCAACGTTACCTAAATTTCATGGTTTTATAGGAGAATGTCCACATAGGCACTTACAAACCCTGCATATGATATGTTCTTCAATGAAGCCACTAATGACTGCACTGGATGATGTCTTAAGGAGGTGCTTCCATTTTACCTTGGAAGAGAAGGCTAAGGAGTGGCTATACAATTTGCCAACTCATTTCTCCACTCTCACATGGGATTAGTTGAAGTCAACGTATCTTGAACATTTTTTCCCAACTTCAAAGACCACTCTAATAAAGAAGGAGATCACTAATATTTTGCAATAGGATGACGAATCTTTATATGAGTATTGGATGAGTTTTCTTAACTGTTGGCTCGATGCCCTTACCATAACATGACTTAGGTTAATTTAGTAGACGTTTTCTTTGATGGTCTACTTCCTCATAATCAGGTTTCCTTAAATGTTACAGCAAATGGATCCTTGAGAGATAAGACTCCACAAGCAAGTAAGGAGTTATTCCAAAAAATGGCCAATAAAGACTATCAGACAGGGGATCCAAGGAGAATTCACACATCTTCTTTGGGTAATTCAAATGTGATCTTAGCTGAAATAGCAGCCCTGGGAAACAAAATGGAGAAGAGGATGAATTTGATTGAAAGAGAGCTACATTCCATAAAATATGTTCATGCAGTGGATACCTCATAATCCTTGGTTACAGGATGCGAATCATGCAGTTCAATGATGCATGCTACCAGTACATGTGATAGATAGTATAAATAAGTGATAGTAATGTAGCAAGGGAGACAATTAATACCAGAAGAGAGACCCATACTCTAACACATACAACCCTGGTTGGAGAGACCACCCAAACTTTAAGTGGGGTGATATGCCAAATCAATCTAAGGAGGTGGTGCTTCCTCAAGCAACTACCAAAATAATATAAGGTTTATAGTTCTAACTCACTCTAATACCTTATTAATATCAAGGTCATATGAGACTTCTCAATTGTTGAAGACTATGGCTACACAGATAAATAATATGGATCATAGAATAACCAATATAGATAATAAGCTCAAGGAGAATGATGGTCAGTTCACCTCCACAGCTTCAATTGTCCAAAGTATGTAGAAAGATAATGCAGATGTGTACAACAAACTTGAAGAGTTAACTTCCAAGAATACAGATATCACAAGTCACTTAACTCAAGTTTCTAATACAGTGAGTGACATTAAAAGAAAGAACTGTGGCAGCATACCTTTGAACACTGTCATTAATCTGAGGGGTATGAATGGTATATCCCTCATAAGTGGCATAAAAGTGTATTTTAAGGAAACTGATACACCAAAGTAGGATATAGAAGATGTTGAATTTGAGAATTCATCTCTGCCACAGGTACAAATTAGGAAATCTAAAATTGCTAAAGAACAACAGCTTATAATAAAGAAGCTAGCTCAAGAAGATAACTCACAAACCCAAGTGGAGATACAAGAGCTACAAGAAAAAGCAACAATAGTACCAAGTCCAGCCTACAAAGGAAAGCAACCTGAGGAGAAGCCAGAATCAAGCAAGTAAGGAGCCTCTATGCACAAGGGTAAAGAGGTAAGTATAAAAGATCTCCCTTTCCCTAACACTTACTTTGATGGAAAGAAAAAGATTGACCTTGATTTTATAAAAGATGCTTATACTCTATTCAATAAGTTAGAAATAAATATCCTGCTAGTTGAATTCCTCAAGAGAAACCCTAAATATCCTGCTACCAGGAAACTCTAAACTCTTTCAGTTCCATACTCCACTGTTTTGGTTAAAGGGCCAATACATTCTAACCCTTCTCACCCTCATTCTCATTCCAAAATTATATCTCATACCTTAAGGTTTTTGAAAGATTTAATCTCTAATAATAATGCAGTATAGAAAAGAATGATCTCGAGTATGTTACAGTCGTAGACCAACCTCAGCTTGGTGCAATACTTGTGGAAGCAGATGATAAATTGGATGATCTACACAAGCTAGAGAAGAGCAACTGCAGGGAATATACAAAGAATGTAAAGGAAAAACTTCCCAAGTCTGTTGCTGCTACATGCCAACCATAGTTGGGCAAGTTCAAGTTTAAAGAGGGAAAATTCAAGATGAGCTTAGACGAATTTTAGTATAAGATGTGCAATTGTGGAATGCTGAAGTGGAGAGAGAGGGTAATAGGGAAAACCTTCTAATCAAATAGCCATCTCTCGAAGTTTTATGATTTCCCACCGCCTCTTTGAGGCCAGGTTGTCCCTTTCCTATCTCCTACCTGTTGCATATTTGTTCTTCTTCTGTGATATGTTTGATATATTGGGTTGAGTTTAGGAAAAGGATATTTCAGTAGGATAGTTTTTATTTTCTATTTATTCTATGTGTCTTTCTGTTTTGAACAATAACCCGTTACTGTCCATGTGTCACTTACTCATTGATTGTTCTCTATGGAACTTACACACTCACATGCATGATCTTAGCTTACCCATCCTGTCATCTCTATCTTACTAGTATTGATTTGCATGACTTGAATATGACTGTGTGCTGGACTGTTAATTTGCATTGAGTTATTAAGCTACATGCTATTTTGAAGCTAGATTTGATTGACTTTACAAAGTGATTGTGATCTTTCCTACTTTAGTTATATTGAAAGTGAGGACACTTTCAAGTTTAAGTATGGGGGAGGATGTTATTCTGTAAAAAAATTCTTTTATTAATCCAATCTTTCATCACAAATTTTTGGTTTTTGATCTTAATGTGTGTGATAAATTTCTAAAAATTGGACCCCTACTTTAAACTATGTTGATAGCGGGAAAGGTGTTAGCATGAAAAAAATATTTTGGGACTTTGATAATTATCACTTGGTAGTTTCTGTGAAACTTGGTCACGACATATGTGTTTTTTGGTCGTGACCTATAATGGAATTTTGGACTTAACATATGTACATAATGGTCGCGATAATAACTCTCTGTTGATTTGAGTCGCAACATGAGTACCTACCTAGTCGCGACTGTTCCTCTTTATGTATTTGCATCGTGAAAGGTACATTCTACGGTTGCAATTGGAAATGTTTTGAAAATCCTGAGCATGCACCTCTGTGACAAGTGGTCGCGACCTTCACTATTTTCAGTCGCGACCTATGTTTGAAAAATGTCCAATTACCTTCTCTTTGCTTTTGGACTGCTGTATAAAAGGACTCCTTTTAGACTACTAAGATTTTTTCATAAATGATTCATTTTTCCCTTATTTCAAAACATTTTTAGCTCCTAGAAACCACTGCCTCACTTGAATTTTTTGAAAAATCTTGGAAATTGAATTTGAAGAACCTAAGCTTTTGCTGTTAGATTTGGATTATCACATGGTTCTAAGTGACTACTTTGAAACTTTTAAATCATCGTTTAGAGGGTTTTTAGTTGTGATGAGTGTTTTAATGCCTAGTGAATGATGAACATTGTTTAAGACTTTAGCTTATGAGCAATCTAGATCAAAACCTTTGTTGGAAGGATTCTCGACCTTAAATTCTATATTGAGTGATTATTCAATTGGTTTTTATCCTCTAGAACTTGTCTTGGCTCTAAGTTCAGAATTACTTGCGCATTTATGAATTAAACATGATAGAGGCATTCTTTCTAAACTCTTTTATCTTAAACAAAAGCCTACTACATATTACATCCTTAGTCAACCCCTTTTGAGCCCATCATTTTTTCTTTTCATCATTCTTATAGAAAGTCATATGTGCATAAACATCATTTTGAAATAAAATTTGTATTCATGTCAAAAATTCATTATTGTTATGTTATTGTATTGCAGTTTTCATGAATGAGGTGTCAAATAAAAGAAGAAGAGAAAAGAAGCATATTGCACTGAAAAAAAAGAGTGCAAGAAAAAGAAAGCAAAAAGAAAAGAAAAAAAAGAAAAGAGAATAGGGCACCATTATCAACTCTTATTAGCACAATTACCACAGCTACATCCCTAGAGACATGAATTCATGCTACATATTCATTGTTGAATGCATATAGTACTTTCTATTCTTCATATTCCATTCCATGTGGCCCATCTCCATCATTTCAACCCTGAAAGACCTCTTGATTCTTTGCATAAGTGTTATATAGTTGCTGAGATTTAGAGCCATTACAAGTATATGGTAGGATATTTTCTAATTTGAATATGAGTGAAATAGAGAGTTAAACACTTACATCTTTTGAGAGGATCTATTGCACTCATACAGTTGAGGTTGATTTCACTTAGTAGTTGATTACTTGGGATTGCTCATATTATCACCTTTGTATTCGTAAAAGATGACAAAGTATTTGTTTTCAAGGTACACTATGGATTATGTTGTTATCTTGAATTTAATAGTATTGTTCTAGGTGTGATTTATTTCTTTGTCTAGGAGTACAAAGGTTCAAGTGTGGGGAAATTGATAAGACACATTTTGTACATGGTTTCTGTGACATTTTTAAGAGTTTTATAACAACTTTACCATTCATTTTATTCCTTAAATTGTACTTTTGTGGTAACACATGATTGTGTGTGGCAATGTGCTAATTAAAGGGTAAAATGATAAATTAATTATTTGAAACTGCATATATTATGTTATTTACTAATTTGAACTTTTACAGTAAGCTTTTATGTTGGATTGTAGGTATTTTTGGAAGAGAGCAAGGACTAGGAAAGAAATGACACGTCAATGAAAATAAAATCATGCTCCTGCACCTTTTAGTCGTAATTAAAGAGTCCGCCGGTCCTGATCTCTGTTCTTCTGGAAGTCTCTATGTTTGCAGGTTATGACCAAAACATGGATCTAGTCACGAATAAAATGCGAAATCACTGAAACTACGTGTTTTGAATTAGGTCATGCAGAAAAAAAAGGAGATGAGGGATGCCGTCAATGAGGAGGCTAATTTTTGGCCTGATTAAGCTAAGAAGCAGTACTCGAGCGCTCTCTGATCACCTTCTCGAATCTTTCATTGTTGTACACCTCTCCACAGACTTCTCCACATCTTTCCACCATCAATCTACCATCTTCCCATCGTTTCTTCATGGCATCACATCTAGACAGCGATTACAGTACAGCAGGAGTCATGAGAGGCTAAATCTTTAGTCTCTTGGTGATGGATCTAATATCTTTAGCTTATTGATTGAAATGGGGAGTTTTTACTGTTCTAATTTGCATCTTCTCGTGTTATGATTGCTGTTAGATCTAGGGTTTTCATTTTATGAGCAAGTTTTTAATATCGATTGATCATTCTCATATTAAACTTTGTAATTGAATTTGGATGATTTGAACATTTGCTTTTTAATAGAATATTTCAGTTTCAATTTTAAGAGAGTTGGGTTATTATTAGCGATCGTTGTTAATTAATTCAATTGCTTGAAATCTAGGGTTTTCGATCGACGAGCATTCGAGGGCGTTTTCATCATATAATTCAACTTACACGCTAAGTGGTTTCTGACAGTTCTCTAATAGTTCTTAAACCAGGTTTGATTAAAGGAGTTTAAGGAAAATTAAGGTTCTGGACTCAGTCAATCGATTGAGGTTTTCTTTGAGACTTAGTGATTTTAAAACTCAAATTTTAATGTGAGAGCAAAGATAGATACATTTTCATCATCAAGAGTCTTTTATAACATATTTCTCAAACAAACCAACTCGTTTTCATCTTAATCAAAAATCCAAAAACATTTACTTTTCTGCACCCTCCTTTTATTGCATCAATCACTAAAACCCCAAAAACCATTTTAGTCTTGCTTAGGTTTTTCATTGATTTTGGAATCCAATATGATAAATTTCTAAATAAAAGGCTCCTTGAGAAGAATGATAGGGTTGTGCCTTATACTATATTATATTGGGTGCAATTAACTTTATTTTGATAGATCGGACCACGACAATCTGCCCTCATCAATATGTCAAAGGAAATGAGTTAAAGAGGATGAGCAAGCAACCAATGTTTGGTTGGAGACAAAGGGAGCATAGATAAAAGGATAAAGTTTTAAGATAGTAGACTTACCTCTTTATGTGTTTGATGGGGTATGCTTATGTGTTGACATGTATGTGATGATTGAATGATGTTGTGACTTGATAGATGATGTTGAATATGTTATGGAAAACATGTTTCCCATGGCCAAGCATTTTTATACAAACCATATAGCATGATGGCATATCACTAATGAAAGAAAGTTTAATAAAATTATATATCATGCATTAGCATCCATCTTGCATATTTAATTGGTAATGTTTGCTACTTACATCCCCCATAATCTCACAACCAACCAATTTTGGTAAAGCATGATGGAAAATATACGCATATAGAAGAGCTAAAGAAGGGAAAAGAAAATGGCAATTATTTGTTCTAGCATGTATTGTAGAAATTACAACTATGTTCATGTCATATAATATGCCATTATAAGTAAAGAAATATGTATGAAATAATTATGGCATAAATCCATGTTGTATATGAGTGTGTAGGAATTCAAGTTGATGATTTATAAATGTTGGAATAATTTATGAGATTTATCAAAGAAAGTCATATGGTTAAAAGTAGGTCCTAAAGAAGTTTTGTTATGGCTTCATTTTGACCTATAAAATTAAGCAATTAATTCACAAAATTTTGTGAGCATGTAGTACACATCCATAGATTTAAATTCATAGGTAATACACCTCATCTAGATGTGTATATCAAGATAAATGAATTTTTAAAGTTACAAGACAGAATCTGAAACTTCCAGAATTTACCATATGAACAATAAAGAGTAATGATTTAACTGTATTTATTGGAAAGGTAAATGTTTAGAATTGTATTTTCCCTTTAATATATATGAAATAGATTCAAGTAGAAATTTGAATAACCTCTATACAAATTTTTTAGAATTGGTTATGAATTTTTAAAATTGAACTGTCAATCTGGAATTTACCAAATGAACAGTACCCCAGAAGTAAGTTTTAAAATTTTTATTTTTTTAGTCAAAGTAATGCTTCCACTAGCTAAATTCACTTCCAAATACATACTCTGAGGGGTAAAAGGTAGGATGTTTCAATTCTTGAGAATAAATTATTTGAAAATTCACTTTCCCAACATTAAGAGATCTTTAAGTGGTTTATAAAGCTTCTAAATGTGCATATAATCATAGTAAAAGGAAGATGTTTCACCAAGATCCCGTGAATCATTAAGGATAGTGAAACTGTAACATCCTACTTTTTGCCTCTTAGAGTACGTGTTCGGAAGTATATTTGACTAACAGAAGCATTACTTAGGCCCAAAAGTTAAAAATTTGCAATTTGGTAATGGGGTACTCTTCAATGTTCATTTTCTAGATTTGACAGTCTAACTTAAAAAAATCATAATTAATTTTAGAAAAATTATATGGAGGTAATCAAAAGTTCTACTTGAAGATCTTTCATTTTGCTTTAAGGAAAAAAAATATAAATATGGAGTTTTACTTGACCAATCAATACAGTTAAATAATTTAACTTTACTATTTATTTGGTAAATACAAAACCTTCCATATTTTGCGCCTTAAATTTATAAACTCATATATCCTAATGTACACATCCAATTGAGGAATACTACCCATGCTTTTAGAGCTTGTGATGTGTACTACATTCTCATCAAATTTTGTGCTTTAATTCTTTAATTTGCTAACTTGATTTGTAGGGCTATTTCCATCAACTTAAATTTTTTCTCTTGGGTCATTCATACATATTTGTTCATGTAGAATCCAAATATGAACTTTAATTCATGAAAATCAAACTCTTTATCTAGGTACTACCCTTGGTCGAGACAAATCATTCATAAATTTTAAATTTTAAATTTAGATCCAATGCTTCTAATACTTGTTTATTTGGCTCATCCTACATCATTTTTTATTTTAAACACATTGGAAGAATAAAAAACATTGAATTAAATTATTGGGACAGAGATTCATGAGTGTCTAAGAGGCCTAATTAAGTTATAATTAAAGGGAATTAAACAATCCTCATGCAATATTACCTAAACTCACCACTAATCCTTATCATGAACCTTGGTTTAACATCAAAATCATATTCCCTTAAATCTCACACAATCTGTACAGAATGCAACCATAGGACATTCTTGATTTTTCAACTACCTAAACTATGATTTAACTAGCTTAAATATCAACCAGGTGGTTGGAAACATAAAATAAGATTTTCATCATCTATCACCCCAAATGGGCCTGAATATGTCATTTCAAAATTTCTGCAATTTTTTTTTTGGAATTTTATACATTTTTCCAAAATTACCCCTATTAGTATGAAACTTTCTAAAAATATATTTATGTCCCATCTTTGACTTAACTTTATATATTGTGTTAATAATATTAATACAACTCTTCTAGCTTTAAAATTGTGGGATGTGACAAGTGTTGGTCCATCTTCCTCCTGTTGTGCTTAAGGTTCCAATTGTGGTTCTTGTTATTCAATTGTGACTCCAATTGCTTGAGGCTGTACATTAACCTTCTTGCTAGCCATCAATTGTTCCTCTTTGGATCTCTCAGATTTGCCCAACTTTATTTGTGTAATTATTAGACTATACATATCATCATCCACTTTGTTATACTCTTCATCACCTTCAAATTGAACCTTCTTACCATTCCTCAAGGATATAACATTAAGAGCCTTATGATTTATTACAATATTTGAAGGAACGTTCCCACTCACTTGGTCCTTGATCTTATTAATACTATTAGAGTTTTGAGTCACAAACCCTATAAGATTACCAAGTCTAGTGTTCACTTCATCAACTTTAGCCTCTAAACTATAAATCTTTTGATTACAAGCCTATGTGTTACTATCAATCTTGGCACCCAAATCTTTGAGGTATGTAAGAATGTTCTTGTTTACCTTAGCCAACTCATTATTGTTTGAAGATGATTGGCCTTGGATTGGAAATATAGCCATTAATTCATTTTTGTAATTAGTTGGATTTTGAGAGTTGCTTGTAGAACCTCCACCTCCACCTTGGTTCCAGTTCAACACACTACCATATCTAATGTTGGCATGATCTCTCGACCTTCACTGTAGGTGTTCAAGTAGGATCTCTCTTTTTACATTGATATGGCCTTCCTTAATGCATTGTAAATACTTATTCAAAACTCTCTGGACAATCACCACTCATATGTATTAGAAAGTTATAAAAAGTGCAACTTACAGCAACCATTGCTAGATATTAAGGTTGTTGTCCTCTAAGACTCTCAACTATAGTCACGAGCTCACACATATCATGTGCTAATTTTACTAAGAGTGGATCTTGGTTAGCTCTAACTCCTCTAGCTTCTCTTGTCCCAACATGTTGTTAGTTTGAGGCAAATGTTCTAATCAACTCCCAGGCAGCTATAGGCTCTATAAGTTCAACTAATTCCTTAGCAACAATATCCAAAACCTCGACATCATGTGTCAATAACCCATATAGAAGTACTACACTAAGTGCTCATGAAGAATTTGATGGTTGGGGAACTTAGTGAGAATCTCTTGAAACCTACTCCATAACTAAGAATGTATCGAATTTATTTTGCTTAGCAAATAAGATCTCCTTTATAGCAGCTGAGATCTTTGAGGAAGGAAAGTATTTATTCAAGAAAGCCATCCTCAAACTAGCCCATGACTCATAAACATTGTCTACATAAAGTAGAAAATTCATGTACTACTCTTTAGCCTTGCCTTCAAGTGAAAGATCAAAAACCTTCCATACAAGGTCTTAGGTTCATGCTACCATAAGTTTCATAGAAAGACGCTACATGTAAAAATCCTAGAGAAATGTATAGGGATTTTCACCTGAAAGGCCATAAAATTTAGGTAGTGAGTGTATCAATTGACCTTTAATTTCAAAATCAACATAAAAATTAGGAAAAGCACCAGGTAAAGGTTCAAAATTAGCATCAGACTAAGTAAGTTCTTTAATAGACCTACCCCTAGGTTATCCATCTTAAAGATTGTGCCCTAGGCTAATTAATTGGATGTAGACATTATAATTTATTTAATAAAAGTAAATTTATTAAATAAATATTTATTATATTGTTTTGCATGTTTTCTTTATAATAAAGACCTACGAATAATTGAAGAGTTATTCTAAATGTCCTTAGTTGATTATTATTATGGAAACAATAATAAATTAATACTAGTATGACTGTTATTGATGATCATGAGATAATTATGTATATAGATAGAAATTAAAGTTATTAGCACTTGTTAGAAACCAAGGCGCTGGATCCACCCATTATGAGATATCTATATGGACTAGATGATAAGTGTGTCTCATTATAACTATGTCACTGTGCCCTCAGACCTGAGATTACCATGGCACCAACATGAGGTACACTGTGGTTTGACAAGATTAAAAGTCACTTTTAAACAAGTGATCATAAATGTTGTGATTTAGTATAATGGGATCCATGTAGAGGAAAATGAGTGGTCAAGACAGAATTTGTCACTCTCATTATCAGAAAGATATCTCTTTCTCTAGGCCCCTCAATGAGTAAGACTGAGAAATGCATGTTTGTGCTTAAATAAAGAGTTTCTTTTGTCAGTCTACTTAAAGATTGAGAAACTATGATTGAGAAATATGAGAGAGACATCTCCATATCTCATGCTCGGTCTAAATATCATGTGACAAAAGAGACTTAACATATTTATAAGATAAGTTAAATCAGATAACTGACTTTCATATAATTTTGGTAGTCATTACATCTTGCTAAAGGTCACTTATGACTTATAGGCCAAAAGGTATTTTGGGCTCACTGCCAACAATATATGAGCCTATAGAGTTACCCACAAGAATAGGGCAATTGAGTTAAGGTATCCAGATTTATTGAATTTAGTAAATGTTCAAATTTAACAAATATAAAATGTCCTTATTTAATCTAGAAACTTTCTTATTCTGAAACAAGAAAATTATAGATCTTTTAATATGGATTGGAATTATAACATCCCAAAATTTGGGAAAAGAAATAATTAGAGAATTTTAGAGAATAAGAATATTTTTCTGAAATTTAACAGGTTTGACAAGAAATTTTAGGGAAATGACAAAAGAAGAGATAATTCCTAGACAAATATTGAAGGTTTAAAAAATTAGGGAAAATAATGGAAATGGTATTTTAAATACATATAAAATTATGGAATAGAGTATTTCTCAAAAAGAGGCTTAAATAAATTAAGATCAAAATTTCTAATTTGTAATTAGTTAGTTTTTTGGAAAATTCAAGAAAAATAGTTAGGAGTTATCGTTTGCCCTAAAAATTTTACAAAAAATATATTATGGGTTAGAGAATCTATAGAAGAAAGAAAATATGAATTCTAACATATGGTTTAATTTTTTAGAAACTCATGGTGCTCAAAAAATTCAAAGAAGAGTATGATATAGGCTTAAAATTAAAATGGGGACAAATATACTCTTATTTAACTAAAAGGCTAGGTGTCACTTATTTGGGCACCCAAGGACACATGGCACTATCACATTTAACTCATCCTCCACCTGTTTCCATATACCTACTCCTACTTACCCCTTACTATCATTCCTTTACCCGTGTCTCTTCCCTTTGTCAAACACCAGCCTTCTTTCTTTCTTTCTTTCATTTCATTATCGTCTTCTTCTTTCCTCAGCTATAGCACATGAGTGACAGAAGTGGAGACATAAGTGAAGTAGAGGGAGAAAGAGAGTGAGAATGAGATAGTAGAGCTCAAAAGTGAGAGAGAAGTGGAGGGATAAGAGACAAAGTGATGTGAAACTGAGAGACCAGAGAGAGCGAGAGCTGTCGGAGGAGGAGGAAAGGTTTGAGAATGCATGCAGAGGTGATTTTTAGTTTAGTGAGCTCTCTTAGCCTCATTCCATCTTTGTCTTGTACAATTACTGAGATTAGAGTTAATTTAACAAATTAAAAGTTGGAGTTTTAAGAGGAAATAACTTATTAAGAAAAGTATTAAGCGCTTGAGCAAGGAAATCTAACTTGAATCATAAAGATTGACTATTTCATGTGTTGATCTATTATGGGTTTGATATTAAAAAAACAAAAAGAAGTGTGATGATGCTACTACCATGAAGAATAGGAAGTTGTTTTATATATGTATATATATGTCTCTGTTGCTACCACGATGAAATGGAACTTACGTGTTGGTATGTGTTGAGAGTTGTAGAGGCATCAAGGGATAATTTTAATATTGATATGTTGATAGTGTTATTGTGTAACACCTTAATTTCACATGTCTTGGGGACCAATTGATAGCATTTAGAACTATTTTCATAACCTTTGAAGTCCATTAGCTAAATCTAGAATTTCACTCTTCCAAGTTACTGTTCATATGGTATTTCTAGATTCAGGGACAAACTTTCAAAAATCATAATTAATTATAGAAAAAGTTGAAATAAAGATGTTCAAAAAGCTATTCAAAGATAACATCTTGAACTTTATAGGAAAAATACTTCCTCAGACTAATTGACCAGTCAATTGAGTCAACACTGATGTCAAAGTTTACTATTCATTTGGTCAAAATTTCTAAAAATAGTTTCTGATCTCCAACTTTTAAAATTTTGTTCTCTTTACATAGACATCAGAATAAGGTGTACTTGGTGTCAAAATGAAGCTTGACATTTTAAATAACTACTGGTAAATTATCACATGTCTATTCCATGATTTATTGTTTTTCATTACATCATGAATATTATTTCTCAAACTGATCATATAACATTCTTACATGCAACAATTCATATATTAATCATATAACATTTACATTATCCAATCCCTAACTAGTGTTCATGGTTCTTCATCTTCTTTCATCAACCATGAACATGTTGGGATTGAGATTACATGGATGAGGTGATATTTCTAGGGAAATCTTAGTAGTAAATAGTACAAAACAATGCATGCATTAATGTAAATACTTGTGCTTGCTTGTGAAAGTGTTAACACTATATAATGTGCATGCTTCTATGTAACATATGAAATACAATTGGCCAAAGTAATCATAGAAATAGAGCTTCAATCATATACACATATTCAACAGAATTCAACATAGCCATAGCACAACAAAGCATAACATCTAATACATACAAGTTTATGATAGTTTACTATATTATTGCTTTACTTTATTTTATTCTTTTCCTTGTCCTCTTTCCTTGCTAAGTTGTTGCCTTCTTGACTTCTCAAAATGAAGCCTAAACATCACATATTCATTTGTTCATTATAAACCATTTCAATTGTCATATAAGGACATTGAACTTAACTTAAGCAATTAACACCTATCTTTCTTAATTTGTTATTAATTGTCTTGTCCTTTGAATTAATTTTTAACTTAAATTTACCCTACACAATTTCACCTTATTAATAAGTTTATCATCTTGGAAGAAAGTCAAGAACACAATTTAATTCAATAATCAACTATCAATTCTAACTTATCTAAGTATCTTCTACATATTTCTAACTTTAACTTATTCTTTTTTCTTTTATCAGGATTTTGGGCAGCATATATACCCTAGAGAATTTCCCATATCTCTTCAATAAGACATCAAGTTCAAGCCTCTAAATTGAAGAAAAATAAGCTAGGATAGATTGCTTACCTTAATCCCTATCTAGCTTGAATTTTGGTGCCATAAATCTCTCTTGTCTTAGCTTGAGTTTTCATTTGGCCATAGTTTCCCCAAGGGTTCCTATGCAACTCTTTTGGGCAGCATAGGGTGTAAAATCCTTACGTTTATACATTTTAGAGACCATTCAGTAGCATTTAGAACCACTTATAAGACATTGGAAGTCCATTAGCCACATCTGAAATTTTACTCTTTCTCGAGTTACTGTTCATATGGTATTCCAGATTACACAACAAACTTTAAAAAATCATAATTAATTCTAAAAAACTTGAAATGAAGTGGTTCAAAACGTTACGTGAAGATAACATCTTGAAATTTAAGGGAAAAATCATTTCCAGACCAAATGATTAGCCAATTGATACAGTTTATTTGTTGAAGTTTACTGTTCATTTGGTCAAAAACTCTAGAAACAGTTTCTAGTCCCTTATTTTGGAAATTCATTTCTCTTGATATACACATCCAAATGAAACCTTCTACCTATGCACTTAAAGATCTGGATGTTTACTACATGATCATAAAATTTCTTGAAATAATTCCTTTATTTGCTAGGTCACACTGAAGCCACAATAAAACTGCTTCAGGACCTACGTTTTTACCATTTCAGTTTCCTTTCTTTCAATTTCCATAATTGTTCCAGCATACATAAATCATCTCTTTTGCCTTTTCTGAATTCATATACATCATGGGGTTATACAATAATTGTTTCATACAATCTCATCACATAAATAGATACTTTACATGGCTCTTACATACATGGAAAGTGCATAGCATATGCTAACATCTTAAATACTTCACTTTTCTTCTTCCATGCTTTAACTCTTCTCCATGCATACATTATCCATCATGCTTGACCTAAATTGGTTGGTTATGGGAGAGTGAGATTCTAGGGAATCTAAGTACCAAACATTACCACTTAAATATGCAAGATAGATGCTAATGCATGATATGTAATTTCATTAACTTTCTTTGATTAGTGACATGCCATCATGCTATATACTTTTACATAAAGTGCATGGCCATGGAAACATGTTATTCACAATACATTCAACATCATTTATGATGTCACAACATCATTCAAATAACATATACATGTCAACACATAAGCATACCACATCAAGCACATAAAGAGGTAAGTTCCCTACCTTGCACTTAAGCTTTTCTCTAGACCTTTAACCCTTGCTCCCTAGCTTTTCAACCATGAAGCCTTTATGTCCATCACTTCCCAACATCTTCTTGGGTGTTTCATGGTCCTAAACACATTCATATTCATCACATAACTCATTAGGACTCATGAACTCCAACCATGTTCAAGACTAACTTTGTTACACTCTTTATTGTCATAACTTTCTCTAATTTTCACTAATCCACTTGGCTCTTAAACCAATTGATGTCTTGACTTTACCCTACACAATTTCATCTTTTGAATCCATTTATGAGATTAGAATCATGAAATTACAGCTCCTTCATGGCCTGCTGTACAGAACTGAACATAAGCATACAATTCTTTCAAAAATTCTCATTTTGATTCTAATGCTTCTCATACTTGTTTCTCCACTGTACCCCACACAACTTTTCATTTTAAAACCATTGGAACCATCAAAATCATGAAATTCCAATCACTGTTCATGTGAGTGAACAGTAACTGTAAGGAATCTCAAAGACTACAACCTTGAGATTTTAATATTTTCAAGGTTCAAAACCTTTCCAATCCTACACAAAATCATCATACAAACTCAATGGAAGCATTAAATCATTGAAATTCAATTTCCTTCCATCATGAACAGTGCAGACCGAATAGGGCACAACATGGCAAAGTCAAGAATATCAATTTAATTCAACAACCAACTACTTAACTAGCTTGTTTAAGCTTCAATCATATGGTTCTAACTTTAATTTCTTCTTTCCCCTTTCCTTTAAGGTATTTGGGCAGCACCACCCCTTAGAGAAAACTCAACTTTTCTCCTATCAAAACCCTAAGTTCAAGCTCCCAAATCAAAGGAAAATAAGCTAGGAGAGATTGCTTACCTTTAATCTCTAGCTTGCTTGAACTTTGGAACCTTGAATCTTCTTTGTCTTGGCTTGAGTTTTCATTTTGTAAGAATTTCCCCAAGGGTCCATGAGCTTATGGTTTGGCTGCCGAATGGAGGGGTATTTATAGCCAAAATCTAAGAAAAATCAATGGCCAAGATTAATTTGGTTACTATTTGATCTAAAGGCTCATATTTAATCTTGGATTTTACTTTTTCATGAAAGAATAATTATGACATCATGTGGGACAGCTCAAGGGACACCTCAAGGGGTTATGTGGAGTGCTCACCATGCCAGGAAGCTTCTAGAAAAATTCTAGTCCAATCTGGTACCGATCGGAGCAGTTTCACAACAACCAGACTATTTTCTGTTCTGACTTTTTTTATAATATACCAAGATATATATTTTGTCCTAGAAATCAATTGCTAGGCTTTTCATACCCTTTACATGGTTATACTAAGTATTTATCTGCCATCCATTCCCAGGGAAATGACCAAAATACCCTTGGTGTCCTTTCTTACACTATATTGACCCTAAGGGTATAATCGTTATTTTACCCCTCTTTATACTGCCTCAGGGTGTATCTGGGCTCAACTAATCATATTTATACCATGTGACACATTTTTAGCCTATCCCAGGTGACCACATTGCCCTTCATCCATCTCTGGTACAATCTGGGCACCCAGAGGCATTTTCGTAATTTCGCACTTTTTCTAGACACTGGCCCCTTCTACTGATGGACTGGTACCCTGGGTTCTAGGCCCTTCTTGGCAATATCATGGGCCTATATATGAGGTCATATGGTCTCATTCTATCCAGGCTCACATACCAATAAGTTCTATTATCGGATCACGGGTGTTATTAAACTCCCGTCAAAATTCATTAATATGTAAATAACTTTTTATACAGAACTTCTTCCAGAGTTCTGTTAGATTCATAACATCTGACACTGTAGGGCACACTTTTCTGTAATTCCCCCACATATATCTTATATCTATAGAATATGATAAAAATTCAAATAACTTTTAGACTATCAGATAATTTTCTGCTGTTTGGAGCCCTAATAAAATTTTTGTATCATGCCAGATTACCCAGCATGACTTCCTCTATTTACTGATGGAATGTGGGACTAAAATACTTACAGGTAGTTCTAAGCCTTTTCTGGCTGAACTTTTTCATAATTACATTTATGTCCCTGACTTTTTGCTTAATTACATTTAGGTCCCTAATCTTTTAGAAATTACCACTTTTGGCCCAACATTTATTTCTACTTCAACTTTTGGCCTTTAACCTTTTCCAATTTGCATTTAGGTCCTTCTCTTTCTTTAAGACTTATCTAACCTTTATTATTTCGTCTGATCTTCGTCATAATCCTTTCTAAGCCTCTTTCCACTATCAGTACTATACAGATAGGGAAAATTTAGGATATGACATAAGGTAGGGCATTTATAAATAAATTCCATCGAAAATGAATGGCCAAGATCACTTTGTGCACTATTTAATCCAATGGTCCATATTTTCTCTTGAAAGGGACACCTAATCCACCATGTGATGTAATTCCAAAAGAAGAAGAGTCAAGAAAAATTCCAGTCTAATAATGTACCGGCTCAGTCTAATTTCCTAAAAACTATACTATTTTCTAAATCTAATTTTTTGAGATTCTATAATATGTTTTCTAATCTTAAATCTAGTATCTGGATTTTTTCTACCATTGATATTCTTAAATTGGGTCTAAACTTAATTACTAATCCTTTGGCAAACTACCAAAATGCCCTTGGTTCTTCTTTATTTACTTTAATAAATCTAGTGATATTATCGTACTTTCAAATATCTTTAGAGTATTCCCTGACCTTGGTCAACTATTCAGATAACCCTCTTTAAATTTTTTAACCTTGCTTAAATGACCAAAATGCTCTCCATTTATCTCTTGTTCATTGTTATAACATAATGGCATTATATAGTGGCATTTTTGTAATGTTACTTTTTTTTAGGGTCTTTATAAACACTAGCCCACATACCTATTTGAAAGTATTATTAGACCTATGAGGCACTATTTTAGGCCTTTTAGTTGGTCCCAGGCCTTCATTAGCTCAACTCTCAAGAAACTCTCCTGAAAAGTATTTATTATACTTTAAATTACATTATAAATTTTACATAATTCCTTTTTGAATTCTGTTAGTTTTATAAATTCTTATATTAATTATAAGAATTTTCTACCAAATTTTGTCTAATTTTGAGATCTAAAAGATAATGTAATAATTTTCTAGATTTTAGAAATTCATATCAATTTATCAGAACCTTAAATCAAAATTTCGTGTTGCATAAAACTGATTAGAATAATTTTTTCTATTTTATGGTAAAATTTGGGGCCAAAATATTTTTGGGCAATCTTGGGCCTTTTCTGACTCAATTTTTCATAATTACACTTAATAGTCTAAAGCTTATGTCTACTTCCATTTTGCACCATGGAACTTTTAAGGTTTTTACTTTAATCCCTCTTCTTTATACCTTTATCTACTCATTATGTTTAATTATGTTTATTGTCACAATCTCTTACAAACCTCTTCCCTCTATTAGTCTTTTATAGATAGGGAAGAAAATTGGGATGTGACATTTCCACTACCTTAAACTAAAATTTGTCCTCAAAATTTACTTGGACCTTAGTCAATTAGCTTGGATATATCTCCCCTTTTTATCCTTTTTTGCTTTATGACTAATGATTGGGGTATCTATCTCTTATCTCAACATCTAACGAAGAGTTCTCATCATCTGCAGAAGCTTCATATCTTTGTTGCCATTACTCATCTTTTTTGAATCAACTCAATCAGATTTGAACTCTACTTTATTCTGCTACTTGCTTACTTGCCGTATATCTATTCATTTATAGACAACTTACTATATTGGACTTACGAGTAGTGTCCATTTCTTTCATATCAAAATCTCTCAAATTTTACTGTATTATGGAGTTTCTGTCAATTACTTATCATACTTTTTATTGCATATCTCTTATTACTTAATATCTAGTGGAATTTTCTTAACATCTGCAAAGTTTCATCTCTCATTTTCATATCATCATACTTCTTTTCCTTAGAAGTTCTTTCACCCTACTAATTGCTCTTATTGTCTTTAATAATTCAAAACAATACAAAGAGAGTACTTATGCAATTATTCTTTCTTTACTTTATTTTTGAGTAAAAGCTCATACTCTAACATGTATAATACCTGGCCAACATATTGTAGGTCTGCGTGTTGGAAATTGTGCCCTATGGGCCAATCATTGTCTTATAAATATTATTGATTTATGAATTTATTAATTGTGTTATCATATTATTTGCATGTTTGCTATGATGACCATCCTTGGATAATTCATAATCTTATCCTAAATATCCCTGGTCGGTCATCTATGACTTGAAAGATGTATAGAGATATGAATCAAAGTCATATTCACATGTAAGAGTACAAGGTATTGGACCGACCCGCTATAAGAGAGCTGCATGGGTTACGTCATAAGCTTCTCTCATATACAAACCATGTCACTATGCCCTTTGACCTGAGATCATCATGGATTCTTACATGACAGAATAGATGAATACAAACCATCTCTATCACGTTTGAATTTGAAATTCAAATTGATATGATATCTCAAATTTGATTTATCAGAATAAATCAAATATAGTTTAGTCTTATCTTTATTTTAAGTTAAATAAATATATGAATTAAATTTATGGGACGGATTTAATATAAATATTATTTATTTAATTAGTTTCTTATCAAATTATACAATATATGATATTGTATTAATTTTGGAATTAATATAAGATTAACTCCAAAATCCAATTTGGTAGAGAAAAAACGCATAGCATCCTACACATAGAACACAGAAAGGCCAAAGGGGAATCTGCAAAAGGTTTACAGATAAGAAACTGCCAAAATAGAGACAGAGAGGACGAATTCTTGAGAAAGCCTTAGAGGGACAAGAGACGCTAGCACGTCGTTCGTGGTTGGAACGCTGTTTGTATGGATACTAGTAGAGGAAGTCGACCTAAGTTGTTGACTTCTTGCGATCGAAAAGGGAGCACGAGCCACAGGGAGAAGCTGTGAACGTCATGACCAGAAGCTATGGAAGTCATTGAGGAACACTGTCGGTAATGCTTCTTCCCACTTAACTTAAACACATACGGTAGATCCTGGCAAGGAATGGAAAAATTTTTAAGTTAATTTCTGCTGCGTGTCTTCCAATTCCTTACAATGGTATCAAAGCCATGCAGTTTTGTGTTTAAGTTAGGCTTGATTGTTGATTCATATGATATGTGTTAGTCATAGCCGATCATATAATATGTGTTTTATATGTGACATATAAGGGATCTGTGTTATGTAAGACATAAAAAGAATCTAAAAGGGAATTGAAATTGGTGGTGATATGTTTTGATTTGATCAATTAACATAGATGGGGTCTAAGAAAACTGAATTCAGATTCATGATTATTAACATAGCGGGACCGCCGTGGCTACCTATTCGTAGCACAACATAACCGTAACATATATTATTTTGTGAATGTTTTAGATTTGAAACATTAATTGCCCTTCAATTAAATCTGAATGTTGATTCTTGGATGCTTGGGTATGGTGAACAATATGGCTCTAGATTGCAAGTGTTGTAATTTTTTAAATACGGCCTGCGTGTCATGCCTTCCTATATATATACTCTCAATGTACCTTCTCTTCTCATCTCACTCCTCTCGAATGTTAAATGAGGTTTCTATATGTAATTTCCCTCTTCTTACTAGAGAGCTCCTCTCATTGGGTTGAGGGGACTTAGGATAGGTGATCCATATTGTATCACGTTTAAATTATGCATCTTATGATTATATCATAAACATGCATATTACTTGTATGAGATACAAACTGAGAAACATACATTCTTATAAACCAGATAGTTAAATTAATCCCTCTAAATGAAATCTTAAGTCATAATGCCGTCAATTTATGAACACTTGTCAAAACCTCGATCGCTCAATTGTGCACTCCACTAAAGTGGGTGCTTTTGAGTTATCTTAGGGAGATAAGAAAGAGTAATGGTGCTACTCTCACATGTTTATTATTGTTTGACTTAATTGAGATTAACAAAATGGTTTTGGGTCTCAAGGCATTAGATGGGATTAAAAACATGCCAGATCATATGATGATAAGATCCCATGAACATCTAAGAGTTACATTTGATGTAATTGGTAAAGGGTTTACCTACCTAAATAACTTAATTTAAGTGTCCTGCCAAAGCGGACTTAAGTTTGAGCCAAATATGGATTTTAGCCCACTAACTATTGCATTGAGGGTTGTTTATTTAGTGGGAGATTGCTAATTAAATTGCATATTTTAATTGTAGAATCATGACGACTAGTAATACTGCTATATTATCGCTGTGATCTGTCCTTGAGAAGGACAAACTCAATGGGACAAGCTTTCTTGACTGGTTTAGGAACTTGAGAATTGTTATCAAGCAGGAAAGAAAGGTGCATGTCCTAGATTAATCCATTCCTGAGGAGCCAGCGGCCAATGCTCCTAGAGCTCAGATAGATGCTTACACGAAGCATAAGGAAGACTCTGTCGATGTGGGATGCTTAATGCTAGCCGCCATGGTTCCAGAGCTCCAAAGAGATCTCGAACACATGGAGGCTTATGTGATGATTGTGCATCTCAAGGAAATGTTCTAGCAACAGGCAAGGCAAGAGAGGTATGAGACCACTAAGGCCTTACATTCCTGCAAGATGGCTAAGGTGCATCAGTCAGTACTCATGTCTTAAAGATGAAAGGGTACATTGATCACCTTGAGAGGCTTGGATTTCCCATGAGCCAGAGTTAGCTACGGATTTGATCTTGAACTCACTCCTAGAAAGTTATGACCAGTTTGTCATGAACTACAACATGAACAACATGGAGAAATCTATTTCTAAACTGCATGGGATGCTTAAAACTGCTGAGCTGAGTCTTAAGAAGAAGCCCAGTACTGTTTTAATGGTTCAGAAAGGAAAGGGTATAAAAAAGAAAGGCAAAGGCAAGGGGAAGGGTCATGGCTCATCAGGTAAGACTAAAGAGTCAGGCAAGCCCGAAACTAAGCCTGTACCAAAGAAGGCAAAGCCTCCGAAGGAAAGAGTCTGCTTCTTCTGCAATGAACCTGGTCATTGGAAGAGGAATTGCAAACTCTACCTCAAAGATCTGAAAAAGAACAAGAAGGATAGCGGAGCTATCGCTTCAGGTATTTATGTTATAGACATTCATCTTTCTACTTCCACCTCATGGGTATTAGATACTGCATGTGGTTCTCATATTTGTACAAATGTGCAGGGACTAAAGGACTGTAGGAAGATAAAAAAGGGCGAGGTTAACCTACGAGTTGGAAATAGAGCAAGGGTTGCTGTGTTAGCTGTAGGCACTTATGAATTAGTTCTGCCCACTAGGCTTTTGTTAGTTTTGAACAATTGCTATTATGTTCCTGCTTTAAGTAGTAACATTGTTTTACTTTCTTATTTGGATAAGGAAGGTCTCACTTCCATTGCTGGGAATAATAGATGTTCTATTTATCGTAATGATGTTTTCTATACTGATAGTGATTTGCATGTTGATCATTACATATTAAATTTGGACCGACCCGCTATGAGAGAGCTGCATGGGTTACATCATCCATGCCTTATGGTATTCAAGATATGTCATGATAAGGTCAAGATGGAATTTGTCCCTCACATTCATAGAGAGATATTACTGGGCCCCTCGATGAGTGAGTCTGAGAAATGTATGGCCATACTGTAATGGAAAGGTAGTTCCATTTCTATAGTCAAACTACTCAGGGATCGAGAAAGTAACGGTCAGGAATAAGAGGATGACATTATCCATGCCTCATCCATGACCAAAATATCGCGTGACAGAAGGGACATGATATGGTTGTATAAAATGTTACATCATTTAACGATCCTCATATGATTTGGGTAGTCATTATGTCTTGCTAGAGACCGCTTGTGACTTGTGGGCCAGTATAGCAAGTAGCCCACTGCCAACTTCATATGGGCCTACAGGGTCGCACACAAAATAGCCCAACATGAGCTATGATGTCCAGATTCATTGAATCTAAGACATGTCCAGATTCAATGAATGATCCAGGGTGAATGTATATATTTATATTTATATTCATATATATACATTATATATAAGAGATATATGAGATTTAATTTATAAGGATAAATTAAATCTCTATCACGTTTGAATTTGAAATTCAAATTGATAGGATATCTCATATAAGAGACATTTATAAGATTTAATATATAAGGATAAATTAAAACTCTATCACGTTTGAATTTGAAATTCAAATTGGCAGGATATCTCATATAAGAGATATTTATAAGATTTAATTTATAAGGATAAATTAAATTTCTATCACGTTTGAATTTGAAATTCAAATTGATATCATATCTCAAATTTGATTTATCAAAATAAATCAAATATAGTTCAGTCTTATCTTTATTTTAAGTTAAATAAATAGGTGAATTAAATCTGTGGGACGGATTTAGTATAAATATTATTTATTTAATTAGTTTCTTATCAAATTATACAATATATGATATTGTATTAATTGCAGAATTAATATAAGATTAACTCCAAAATCCACTTCGGTAGAGAAAAAACTCATAGCACCCTATATATCTGATTTTAGGAGCTACATTTTGAATACACATAGAACACAGAAAGGTTGAAGGGGAATCTACAAAAGGTTTACAGATAAGAAATTGCTGAAATAGAGATGGAGAGGACAAATTCTTGAGAAAGCCCTGGAGGGACAAGAGACGCTAACACGTCGTTCATGGTTAGAATGTTGTTCGTGTGGATACCAGTAGAGGAAGCCAACCTGAGTCGTCGACTTCTTGCAATCAAAAAGGGAGCACGAGCCGTGAAGAGAAGTTGTGAACGTCGTGACCAGAAGCTGTGGAAGTCGTTGAGGAACACTGAGGATAATGCTTCTTCCCACTTGACTTAAACACATACGGTAGATTCTGGCAAGGAATGGAAAACTTTTTAAGTTAATTTCCGCCACGTGTCTTCCAATTCCTTACACTGCGTACCTACTTATGAATGCATAGCTCTAACATTGGAGCTTAAGCATTTCTTCCCTTATTATGCATAGCTATAACATTTAAAGCTTTAACATATTTTCATAAATACAACATAGTACCTGAATTTAATACAAGGAATGTAAGCTCTTACTCACTACTACCTTAATATCATTTTATTCAATCATTATATCCCTCCTAGAGAGATCCTCTCCATTTGTTTACAAAGTTAACTACAAAGCTACTTCTTACTATACTTTTCAATACACATTTCTCATTATGTGTCACATTACATATTTCTTATAGTGTATATCATTACGTGCTTCTTAAGTCGTATCATGGCATATTTGGTCATATCTGATTGTATCTTACCTTATCATGACATATCTCGAATACCATAAGTCTAACATTCTCTTTAACCTATAACTTTGCTAGCTTTTGAGAAGAAATTTCTGAGAAAGATATTGCTCTTAAACCTTTCTAACTTCCTCCTGAAATAAATATGTAATCTGAATATTTTCTTTCAAATCCACTCTATTTGGACTTGACATAAGGGTTCTAGTCCCTTACCTTTCATAACTCTTTCTAACTTTTCTTAACTCTTTATATCATTTTGCAAAACTTTGTGCATGACTTGGAAAAATGGACAATTTTTCATAACTTTTTAGGGACTACCTATCATAGTCAAAATGTTTTTGAGTTAACTATCTCTTCCTCTCTTCATAGTTCCTCTATTTGGAACTAGTACAAGAAATTCTAGTATCCCTTATTTTACTATTCACTAGGCACTTATGTCAATTAGCACTATTTTCTCAGTGTATTATAACATCTTTTTAATCTTGTGACTCAACACTGTACTTCCCAGTGGGTCTCCTATCACTGGATTATCTAGCATGAGTACGCTTAACCGAAGTGTGCTATTGAGTCAAGGCTAGATTATACTTTACATTGTTCTGGGCCTTAGCATATTCCTTCTTATAGAACTGTATTTTATCTTTACTCTACCTTTGACCATCTTCTCTGGGTCTCTCTAGCCTTTTAATCTCCTTATCTTCATATAAAGAATTTATCTACTCATACTTATTTGTTATCAAAACATATGGGTTCTCTTTTATATTCCTCAAGCATACTTCTACAAAACTTTGAATATCAACACTTAGATTTGAACTTCAACTTCGTCTTAATTTAAGAGAAAACTAAGTTTAGCATGTACATAATAGAGGCTATATGAGGAAAACCATTATAAATATCTTTCTCTAGATGAGTTAATCAACTCATGAAGCTCCCTTATTTTAACTTTGTCCTTGATAATCATCTTTCTAGAGAGATATTGCATTCTACTCATATCTTCATGGCTCACTATTTTCCTTAGGCTAGGTCTACATTAACCTTAGGATCTAACTGCAATCTACCGTAAACCTCGTCAAGATCTAACTATGACCCTGGAGTCATGGTAGAATCTAATTGTGATCCCCTAGAATCCTCTGTGACTCAATTGTACTATATCATCATCTCTGGACGATATTAAAACCAATAGACTAAGTTATAACGTTAACCACTTCCACTTGTTGATAACTCAATCAATATTTTTTTTTAAGAAATACATCTAGTAGCCTAAATTGTTTCCTAGGACTTTACTTATTTTCTTTCTTATTCAGGAGTTCCTTCTTATCTTTCTTACTCTGTTGTGATTTACCATTAATTTGTATCATAGCTTCTCATCTGAATATATGCCATATCTGAGGAGCAGTCTATACTTGAATTGTGTTCTTATCTGAACAGCAATTTGTATCATATCTGAAACATCCTTACTTTTTTACATCTTAGGGACAATTCAGTAGCATGTAGAACAAATTACAAGACCTTGGAAGTCCATTAGCTAAATCTAGAATTTTACTTTTCTCGAATTACTGTTCATATGGTATTCCAGATTAGGCGACAAACTTCAAAAAATCATAATTAATTATAGAAAAATTGAAATAAAGTGGTTCAAAAAGCTACATAAATATAATATCTTGAACTTTAATGGAAAAATAATATCGAAACCAAATACTTAGTCAATTAATACAGTTTAATCATCAAAGATTACTATTCATTTGGTCAAAAATTCTGAAAATATATTCTGGTCCCTTACTTTGAAAAATTTGTTCTCTTGGTACAGACATCGGAATAAGGTGTTATAGGTGTAAAAACAAAGCATGACATGTTAACTAAATGTCTATAAAATTTCATACATTTACCTCATCATTTACTATTTTTCATTACATCATGACCATCACTACTTATATTGGTCATATAGCAACATTTCATATAACAATTCTTCACATAACATTTATGCTATCCAATCCCTAGCTTATTTTCATGCTTCTTCATCCTCTTTCATCATTCATAAACCTGCTGGGATTGGGATTACATGGAAAGGGTGAGATTTTGGGGAAATCTTAGTAGCAAATGTTACTAAACAATGCATGCATTAATGTAAATACTTGTACTTGCTTGTGAAACTGTTAACATTGTGTGATGTGCATGCTTCAATGTAACATATAAAATACAATTGGCCAAAGTAATTATAGAAATAGAGCTTCAATCATAAGCACACTTGAAAACAATTCAACAAAGTCATAGCACTGTAAGGAATTGGAAGACACGCAGTGGAAATTAATTTAAAAATTTTTTCCATTCCTTGCCAGGATCTACCGTATGTGTTTAAGTCAAGTGGGAAGAAGCATTACCCTCAGTGTTTCTCAGCGACTTCCACAGCTTCTCTCCGTTGCTCGTGCTCTCTTTTTGATCACAAGAAGTCGACTCCTCAGGTCATCTTCCTCTACTGGTATCCACACGAACAGCGTTCCAACCACAAACGACGTGCTAGCGTCTCTTGTCCCTCCAAGGCTTTCTCAAGAGTTCATCCTCTCCGTCTCTACTTCAGCAGTTTCTTATCTGCAAACCTTTTACAGATTCCATTCGGCCCTTTTTGTGTTATGTGTTGTATTCAAAACGTAGCTTCTAAAATCGGATATATAGGATGCTCTGCGTTTTTCTCAACCGAATTGGATTTTGGAATTAATCTATATTAATTCCGAATACAATATCACATATTGTATAATTTGATAAGAAACTAATTAAATAAATAATGTTTATATTAAATCCGTCCCACATATTTAATTCACCTATTTATTTAATTTAAATAAAGATAAGATTGGACTGTATTTGATTTATTCTCATAAATCAAATTTGAGATATCCTATCAATTTAAATTTCAAATTCAAACGTGATAGAGATTTAATTTATCCTTATAAATTAAATCTTGTAAATATCTCTTATATGAGATATCCTATCAATTTGAATTTCAAATTCAAACGTCATAGAGATTTAATTTATCCTTATAAATTAAATCTTGTAAATATCTCTTATATGAGATATCCTATCAATTTGAATTTCAAATTCAAACGTGATAGAGATTTAATTTATCCTTATAAATTAAATCCTATATATCCCTTATATATAATATATATATACGAATTTATATATATATATACAAATATAAATATAAATAAATATATACATCAACCCTGGATCATTCATTGAATCTAGACACGTCTTAGATTTAATGAATCTGGATATCATAGCTCGTGTTGGACTATTTTGTGTCCGACCCTGTAGGCCCATATGAAGTTGGCAGTGGGCCATTTGCTATACTGGCCCACAAGTCGCAAGCGGTCTCTAGCAAGACATAACAACTACCCAAATCATATGAGAATCGATAAACGATGTAACCTTTTATACAACCATATCATGTCCCTTCTGTCACGCGATATTTTGGTCATGGATGAGGCATGGATAATGTCATCCTCCTATTCTTGACCGTTACTTTCTCGATCCCTGAGTAGTCTGACTATAGAAATGGAACTACCTTTCCATTACAGTATGGCCATACATTTCTCAGACTCACTCATCGAGGGGCCCAGTAATATCTCTCTATGAATGTGAGGGACAAATTCCATCTTGACCATTCACATTCCTTAGCATGAAAAACAACTAAGCCCGAACATAGTCTGTATGATCACTCGGTCAAAAGTGACTTTTGACTAGGCCAAAGCTGAGCGTTTGTCATGTAGGAATCGATGATGATCTCAGGTCAAAGGGCATAGTGACATGGTTTGTATATGAGAGAAGATTATGACGTAACCCATGCAACTCTCTCATAGCGGGTTGATCCAACACCTTGTACTCTTACATGTGCATATGACTTTGATTTATATCTCTATACATCTTCAAAGTTATACTGGTCTTATTTCATCTCTGCTCCCGCACAGATGACCGACCAGGGACATTTAGGATAAGATCGTGAATTATCCAAGGATGGTCATCACAGTAAACATGTAAATAATATGATAACACAATTAATAAATTCATAAATTAATAATGTTCATAAGACAATGATTGGCCCCTAGGGCACGTTTTCCAACAAGCACAACCAAGCATAACATTCAATGCATACAAGTTTAGGATAAGTTTACTACCTGATATACTTGACTTTCTTTCACTTTAACTTTTCTTTGCCTCTTTCTTCTCACTTCTCTTTGATGTGTGGCTGCCTCCTAGGAGTCCACCATCAAATCCTAACATCACAAAATCATCCATCCATTACAATCTAACTTCCTTAGACATTAAACTTACTTTAACAAACATAACTTCCTTTGATCTTTACTAATTGACTTGGCCTTTGAACCAATTGATGTCTTCACTTTACCTAACACAATTCTACCTTTTGAATCCATTTATGAGTTTAGAATCATGAAATTCCAGCTCATATACACTGTTCTAGATAGATTTGAAAAATATACATAATTCTTCAAAAAATTCTCATATTGATTCCAATGCTTCCCCACACTTGTTTCTCTACTTTATTCCACACAACTTTTCATTTTAAAACCATTAGAAATATCAAAATTATGAAATTCCAATCACTATTCATATGAGTGAATAGTAATAGAGAAGAACTTTAAAAACTACAACTTGGAATTCTAATGCTTCCAAGGTTCAAAGCCTATCCAATCCTACACAAAAATCAGCATATGAATTCAATGGAAGCATTAGACCATTGAAATTCCATCTCCTTTTATCATGAACAGTGCAGACCGAAATGGTTCAACCATGGCAAAGTCAAGAATATCAACTTGATTCAATAACCAATCACCTAACTAGCTTGTTTAAGCTTCAATCACATATCTATAACTTTAATTACTTCTTTCTCCTTTCATCTAAGGTTTTGGACAGCATATACACCTTAGAGAAAACTCAACTTTCTTTCATGAAAGCCCTAAGTCCAAGCTCCCAAATCAAAGGAAAACAAGCTAGGATACATTTCTTACCTTTAATATCTAGCTTACTTGAATTTTGGACCTTGGATTCTTCTTTGTTTTGGCTTGAGTTTTCATTTTGCAAGAGGTTTCCAAGGGTTCTCTTTCATGATTTTGAGTAGAAATAGTGGGGGTATTTATAGAAAAATCTCATGGAAAATGAATGGCCAAGATCACTTTGTGCACTATTTGATCTAATGGTTCATAATTGCTCTTACATCAAACTTACACACTAAGCCAATTTGAGATAAGATCACATGACAAAAATCTTCTCTAACCCTTGCTTTGGATGCCATGTGTGAGGTCTTGTGGGTCCCACAACATGCAAACCCTAAGTGTCACTTTATTCATTATTGGACTTGGGATCCAAGACAACTTTTGGGATTTATTGGGTTGCCCTAGGACAAAATATTGGGCTTCCCTATGCATTCCTTAGGTCCAATAGCTAATTGGCATAAATCCCAAGGCACTTTCCTTATACCAATATCCTTAAAATATCCTGATTTTGAAATAAATGCTAACACCTCTTTTAATGGTTATAACAATTTTAGAAATTCATCTAATATAAAATAAATCCCTTGGAAAGTCTCATAATTTTCTAAAACCCAGAAGTCCTGATAAAAATTTCCTATATTTCCTCAAGACCTTTTATCGGAACCCGATTTCACTGTAATTTCTCAAAGGAAATTATTGTCATTTCACACATCATCAGAGTATTCCCTGAACTTGGTCAACTATTATGGGAACTCTCCTTGACTATCTAACTTTAGTCAAATGACCAAAATACCCTTCATTTATCTCTGACTCATTGACACAACACAATGGCACACCTAGTAACATTTTCATAATTTTATATTTTTCCAGTCTTTATTAGCCCTGGCCCACATACTTATCTAAAAATATTATTGGTCCTATAAGGCACCATTTTGGTCCCTCTATATGATCCACTACCTTCATGGGCTCAACTCACGAGAAATTCTCCCAAAATATATTTATCCAGTGTTTTAATCCACTATAAATTCCTTAATAAATTCTACAGAACTCCTTTTTAAGCTCTGTTAGTTTCATAAATTCTCATATTAATTATAAGAATTTAGTACCAAATTGCATCTGATTCTGAGGTCCAGAGGATGCTGTATAATTTCCTTTTCTTCAGAAATTAATATAAATTTTTTGGGACCTCAAATCAAAATTCTGTGTTGCGTCAAACTGATCAGAATACTTTTCTCTATTTACTGGGAAAATTTGGGACTAATATGATTCTAGGCATTTTTGGCTCAATTTCAATAATTACCATTTTGCCCTTAAACTTTTAGAAATTACACTTCATGCCCTCAACTTTTTATAATTACACTTAATGGCCCAAAGTTTATTTCTACTTTCATTTTCCACTATGGAACCTTTAAACTTTTCATTTTAGTCCCTCTCTTTCTTCAAGACTCGTCAAACCTTTCTCATTCCTTCTTATCATCATCACAATCCTTTCCAAACCTCTTTCAACTATCAGTATATATAGATAGAAAAAAATTAGGATGTGACAATATCTAACTCTTATCTCAAGTTATATGAATTTAGTTGTATTTAAGAGCCATATATTTCATATCTAACACTTATATGAAGATTGATATGAAAGTAATCTCTTCACCATATTTGAGAGCCATATATGATGCTTATTCTGTATACCATATCTCGTGATAAAGTTATATCACTACCACTCTCTTAGTACTTGCTTTAACCTTGCCATAAGAAATGGCCCTGAGTACTGTATTCACAAGTCTATAGAAATACCTAAGTAACCCCAGTCATACTACTACTGACTATCCCACTCACTGAGACTATCTATCAACCTAGGTATATTCCTATTGCTTTATCATTACCAATTTAAATTATTTAATTACATGGCGTATGGTTTGGGAGCAACATAACTTTCTCATCATATATACTCTACCATGTATGTACTACGAAAGGGAGTATTCGTTCATTTTAGCATACTCTAACTTCGTGTCATCATATGACAACTGCAAGGAGATGTAACTATTCATCATAATTTATGGAAACATAAGCCATATCATCATAACATATTTTGGTTAATCATCCATCATACGTACAACGCAATTAAATAATTAATTGGGTAAATTTTAAAGCATTATATTCCTTTATAACATTATTTACCAAATCCTTATCATTTATTCAAGAACCTAAGATAATTACTGATCTCACTTAGGCTACCACATTACTAATCTACCAGGGTATAAACTCAATCCTTCATTACTATATATGATTCTTGATCATTACTTTTTCTTAAATATGGGAGTCTCTTTATCTTTTAAACTATGGCTACCTTTTTCTCTCTAGACATCATAAACTTCTTTTTTCTAATCTTGCATACCTCTACCACTCTATTGAACTTCTATAACTACCTGGGAAAAATTCTTTCTTTGTAACATGGAATTTAATCTGTGGATTAACTTCTCAAGTGAGCGGATAATTCTCCATTTTTATGGTGTAACTTCCTTATCTCTCTACTATCTCTTAACTTCTTCTGTCAATATATCAATCTCAGTTTGTTCTTGACTGGATTGTGTTTTCTTTCTAGTCTTTTTCTTGATCCTAGCTAACTTGAGTCGCATAGATCTCATTCATCAGCTACTATTACTTTTGCTATCTAGAGTGCTTTACCCGAGGTCTTTTAGGTTATTGTTTCTTTATGATAGGGTTCCTCTATTTTGAGAACATTAGCTATCTATCTATTAACTATCATGTCTCAAACTTTATGCCATATGCTAGGCTCATTCCTAGGCAAGTGTCAATATAGCTTTTGATTTTTCTTTTTTGGAAAGGCTAGCTGAACAAAGTCTTTCATAATGTAGATTTATTCCTAGTGGTCATACGGATAATTTACTTTTGAACATGTTACACTGATCTTCTGTATTGCCATAACCTCAGGTCTCTGTGTATCCTAGTCGTGACATGAGAACTAGCTAGTCGCAACTCATGAGAACATCAGGTCTCTGTGTATCCTAGTTTGTGAACTTTCATTGTGACCGTCTTACTCAACTTGTCACAACTAGATAGCCCTGTGTTCTTCCGTTATGACCAAAGGTTTTCTCCTATTGCTACCTGAACTCCTCTATGCATATTAGTCATAACCTATGACTTAACACATCACAACCTCACTTCTCTGTGACTACTAGTAGCAACCTAAACACCTTCACATTACGACTTGGACATACTTTTCTCTACATTCACTTTTAATATTCTTTGTCCAGTCTTTACTCAGCTTAACTACTTTATCTAATGTCAAAAACTTTGTTCTAATACAAAAAATGTAACATCTTACTTTCATATATCTTAAGGATCATTTAATAGTATTTAGAACTACTTCCATGAACTTTGAAGTCTATTAGGCAAATATGGAATTTCACTTTTCAAGAGTTACTGTTCATATGGTATTTCCATTTCAGTGATAAACTTCAAAAATCATAATTAATTCTAGAAAATTGAAATGAAGTAATTCAAAAAGCTACATAAAGATAACATCTTGAACTTTAAGGGAAAAATACTTTCTTAGACCAGTTGACCAGTCAATTGAGTCAACTCTAATGTCAAATTTATTGTTCATGTAGTCAAAATTTCTAGAAACGGTTTCTGGTCCCTAACTTTGAAAATTATGTTCTCTTTACATAGACATCAAAATAAGGCGTACTTTATGTCAAAATAAAACTTGACATGTTAAATAACTCTTGGTAAATTATTGTACATCCTTTCCATCATTTACTATGTTTTATTATATCATGAAAATTGTTGCTCAAACAGATCATATAACATTATTTTACATGCAACAATTCATATATTCATCATATAACATTTACATTATTCAATCCCTAACTTCTCTTCATGGTTCTTCATCTTCTTTCATCATTCATGAACCTATTAGGATTTGGATTACATGGATGGGGTGAGAATTCTAGGGAAATCTCAATTGCAAATAGTACTAAACAATGCATGCATCAATATAAATACTTGTGCTTGCTTGTGAAAGTGTTAATATTGTATAATATGCATGCTTACATATAACATATGAATATAATTGGAAAAAGTAATTATATAAATAGAGCTTCAATTATGTACACATATACTATTGGAAATCGTGCCCTAGGGGCCAATCATTGTCTTATGAACATTATTGATTTATGAATTTATTAATTGAGTTATCATATTATTTGCATGTTTACTATGATGATCATCCTTGGATAATTCATGATATTATCCTAAATGTCCCTGGTCGATCATCTATGCGGGAGCACAGATGAAATAAGACCAGTATGACTTTGAAGATGTATAGAGATATAAATCAAAGTCATAAGCACATGTAAGAGTACAAGGTGTTGGACCGACCCGCTATGAGAGAACTGCATGGATAACGTCATAAGCTTCTCTCATATACAAACCATGTTAATACGCCCTTTGACCTGAGATCATCATCGATTCCTACATGACAAAACGCTCAGCTTTGACCTAGTCAAAAGTCACTTTTGACCGAGTGATCATAAAGACTATGTTCGGCCTTAGTGATTTTTCATGCGGAGGAATGTGAATGGTCAAGATGGAATTTATCCCTCACATTCGTAGAGAGATATTACTGGGCCCCTCGATGAGTGAGTCTGAGAAATGTATGGCCATACTGTAATGGAAAGGTAGTTCTATTTCTATAGTCAGACTACTCAGGGATCGAGAAAGTAATGGTCAGGAATAGGAGGATGACATTATCCATGCCTCATCCATGACCAAAATATCGCGTGACAGAAGGGACATGATATGGTTGTATAAAAGGTTACATCGTTTATCGATCCTCATATGATTTGGGTAGTCGTTATGTCTTGCTAGAGACCGCTTGCGACTTATGGGCTAGTATAGCAAATGGTTATCTCAAATTTGATTTATGAGAATAAATAAAAAATAGTTCAGTCTCATCTTTATTTAAAATTAAATAAATGGGTAATTAAATCTGTGGGATGGATTTGATATTATTTATTTAATTAGTTTCTTATAAAATTATACAATATATGATATTGTATTAATTTTGGAATTAATATAAGATTAACTCCAAAATCCAATTCGGTTGACAGAGAAAAACGCATAGCATCCTATATATCTAATTTTAGGAGTTGCGTTTTGCACAGAGAAACATATAGAACATAGAAAGGCCGAAGGGGACTCTGTAAAAGATTTGCAGATAAGAAACTGCCGAAATAGAGACGGAGAGGACGAACTCTTGAGAAAGCCCTGGAGGGACAAGAGACGCTAGCACGTCGTTCGTGGTTGGAACGCTGTTCGTGTGGATACCAGTAGAGGAAGCCGACCTGAGTCGTCGACTTCTTGTGATCAGAAAGGGAGCACGAGCCACAGAGAGAAGCTGTGAACGTCGTGACCGAAAGCTGTGGAAGTCGCTGAGGCACACTAAGGGTAATACTTCTTCCCACTTGACTTAAACACATACGGTAGATCCTGGCAAGGAATGGAAAAATTTTTAAATTAATTTCCACTGCGTGTCTTCCAATTCCTTACATATACAACACAATTCAACATAGTCATAGCACAACCAAGCAAAACATCCAATACATACATGCTTACGATAGTTTACTACCTTATTGCTTTACTTTCTTTTATTCTTTTCCTTATCCTCTTTCCTTGTTTAGTGGCTGCCTTCTTGAGTCCACAAAACAAAGGCTAAACATCACATATTTATTCATTCATTATAATCCATTTCAATTGGTATATAAGGACATTGAACTTAACTTAATCAATTAACCCTTATCTTTCTTAATTTGTGGTAAATTGTCTTGTCCTTTGAATTAATTTGGGCCTTATCTTTACCCTACACAATTTCATCTTATCAATCTATTTATGACCTTAAAATCATGAAATTCTAATCACTGTTCATGTATGTGAACAGTAACATAGAAGACTTTACAAATTATAACTTCCAATCCAAATGCTTCCAAGGTTCCAAACCTATTCAATCCTACACAAAATCATCATATAAATTCAATGGAAGTATTATAACATTGAAATTCGAACTCATCCTTTCAGTTCTGGTCTTTTCCAAAAGGTCTCAATAATGAATAAAGTCAAGAACACAATTTAATTCAATAACCAACTATCAATTCTAACTTATCTAAGTATCTTCTACATAATTCTAACTTTAACTTCTTTCTTCTTTCTTCTTTCATCTAGGGTTTTGGACAGCATATATGTCCTATAGAATTTCCCATATCTCTTCCATAAAACCTCAAGTTCAAGCCTCCAAACTAAAGGAAAATAAGCTAGGATAGATTGCTTACTTAATCCTTAAATAGCTTGAACTTTAGTGCCATTAATCTCTCTTATCTTGGCTTGAGTTTTCATTTGGCATAAGGTGGGGTATTTATAAATAAATTCCATCAAAAATGAATGGCCAAGATCACTTTGTGCACTATTTAATCCAATGGTCCATATTTGCTCTTGAAATTTATCTTGCCTCATAAGCTTTGATGACATCATCCATGACATGATCAAGGGATACCTAATCCACCATGTGGTGCAATTCCAAGAGAAGAGTCAAAACAATTCTAGTCTAATCCGGTACCAGCTCAGTCCAATTTCCCAAAAGCCAAATTATTTTCTAAATTTAATTTTTAATATTCCATAATAGATTTTCTGATCTTAAATCCAGTATCCAAATTTTTCTTACCATTGACATTGTTAGAATGGGTCTAAACTTAGGTACTGATCCCTTGGCAAACTACCAAAATACCATTGGTTATTCTTTATTTACTTTAATAACTCTAGGGACATTATCGTCTTTTCAAATATCTCTGGAGTATTCCCTGTTAAATATCCTACTTTTAACCTCTCATAGTACATATTCAGAGGTGTATTTAACTAGTGGAAATATTACTTTAGCCCAAAAATTAAAATTTTAAAAGTTACTTATCAAGTATTGTTCATTAGGTGATTTTCATATTGATGGTACAAATTTGAAAATTCATAACTAATTCTAGAAAAATCGTATGGAGGTATTCCAAATTTCTACTTGAACCTCTTTCATAGATCTTTAAAGAAACAATATAAATCTAGACATTGACCTTACCAATCAATACAGTTAAATCGTTACTTTTTGCTGCTCATATGGCAAATTCTGGAAATTTCAGATTTTGTCTTTTAGCTTTGAAAATTCATTTCTCTTGATATATGTATCCAAATGAGATGTGTTACCTGTGCATTTAAATCTCTATATGAATAATTTATCATAAAAATTCATGAATTAATTTCTTCATTTGCTAGGTCAAAATGAAGCCACAACAAAACTGCTTTAGGACCTCTATTTTTACCATTTCAAGTTTCTTTCTTTAATTCATAATAATCGTTCCAATAGGCATAAACCATCGCTTTGGTCTCTCATACATTCATATTCATCATGTGGTTATGCCATAATTATTTCATATATTTTTCTTTACATATAATGGCATATTACATAACATTACATAAAAAGGATAATATACATGACATGCCATCACTTATCTACTTCTTCTCTTCCATTCCTTAGCTCATGTATCAAGCATGATTTTCCATCAGAAATAACCTATTATGGTTGGTTATGGGAGGGTGAGACTCTTGGGAATATTAGTAGCAAACATTACCACATATACAAGATGGATGCTAATGCATGATATGTAATTTCATTAAAATTTCTTTAATTAGTAACATGCCATTATGCTATATACTTTTTATAAAAATGCATGGCCATAGGAAACATGTTATTCATAACGTATTCAACATCATTTATCATGTTACAACATTATTCAATCATCATATACATGTCAACATATAGCATACCACAACAAGCACATAAAGAGGTAAGTCCATTGCCTTAAACATAAGCTTTGACTCATGTTCTTGCATTTGTTTCCTAAGCTTCCAACCATGTATACTTTTGGTCAACCACTTCCCAACATCCTCTTAGATGTCTCAAGGTCCTAAACATAATTATATGGTGTATACAACTCATTAAAGCCATTACATAATCCTTGTACACTAACTTCCTTAAAACTCCTAACTCTAAACTTAAATCTTGGAGTTAGTAGTTTAGCTTTGTAATAATTATTTCCTTAGACTAATCCTACACAATTTTGTCCAAGGAATCGAAATATGATCTTGGAATTATGAAAATAAAACTCCTCCTATGAGATTTGTCCAGAACTGTATAGGACCTTCCTCAATGTCAAAATTTCTCATTTTAATTCCATTGCTTCTAATACTTTTTTACCTACTTTATCCCAAACAATTTTTCATTACATATCTCATTACAGGTTTCTCTTTATATATATTGAGATATCATAAGCCTAATATTCTCTTGAACTTATAACTTTGCTAGCCTCTCATTAGAATATTGTTCTTTTGCATCTCTTTCTACTGCAACAAAGTTGTAATCTGAATCTTTCCTTTTAGATCCTCTCTTTAGACCTAATATAAGGGGTTATACTTGTCATATCCCCAGTTTTCTTACCTAATATAACTGTACAATTTATTTGAAATAGATATGAGATTCTTAGAATAAATTGTATTAGATTAAGAAAGGAAAGAGATGGATTGTTGACTAAGGAAAATATAGGGACCTAGATGTAAAGTAAAAAAGGTTAAAGGCCAGAAGTTAAACTAGAAATAAAAGTTGGGCCAAAGATGATAATTATGGAAATGTTCAGTTAGAAAAGGCTTATAACTGCCTGGAAGTATTTCAGTCCCACATTTCTCAGTAAATAGAGGAAGTTATGCTAGTTAATCTAGCATAATACAAAAATTTTAATAGGGTTCCAGATAGTGGATATTTATCTAAAAGTCTAAAAGTTATCTGAAATTTTATCAGATATAATGGAACTCAGGTATAAGTGAAAAAGTTACAGGAAGGTGTGCCCTATGACATTAGATGTCATAAATATGACAGAACCATGGAAGGAGTTCTGTATGAAAAGTTATCCCCATATTAGTGAATTTTGACGGGAGTTTGAGAACACCCGTGATCCAATTATGGAACTTAGTACTAAGTAAGCCTGGATAGAATGAGCTTAAATGACCTCATATATGGGCCTATGATGACACCAAGGAGGGTTCAAAACCCATGATACCAGTTCATCAGTAGAAGGGGCCAGTGTGCAAGAAAGTGTAAAATTACGAAAATGCCCCTAGATGACTATATTGTACCAATGACGGATAGAGGGAATTTTGGTCATTCTAGATAGGCTAAAAATGTGGTATATAGTATAAATATGATTAGTTAGAGCTAGTATATACCCTGAGGCAGTACAAAGAGGGGTAAAATGACAATTATGCCCTTAGGGTCAATATAGTGTAAGAAAAGACACCAAGGGTATTTTAGTCATTTTTTAAGGGATGGATGGCAGATAAATACTCATTCTAACAATTTCAATGGTATGAGGAACATAAACATTGATTTTTAGGATAGAATACATATCCTAGAATATTATAAAAATTAGGAACAGAAAATAGTCTGGTTTTTGTGAAAATGCTCCGATAGGTACCAAACTGGACTAGATTTTTTCCTATCAGTATATTCTAATTTTTTTAGCCAAACATGATCTTAAATTATGTCATGCATGGTGTCAAGTGAGAGGCTTCTAGGGCAAGCCAAGTTGAAGAATGATTATGGACCATCAGATCAAATAGTAACCAAATCAATCTTAGCCATCCATTTCAACCCAAGCTCATTAATAAATACCCCCTATTCAGCTTGGTTTGGCATGCTTGGACAACCATAGGGAAACTCTTGCAAAATTTCCATTCAACCAAAGAAGAAGCACACAACTTGGAGCACAAAGCAAAGTAATCATCTCCCTTGATCTTGAGCTTTATTCTAGCAAGTTAGCTCTTGATTTTAAGGGGTTTTTGTACCATATTTCCCTTACGGTTGTAGCTGGAAGTTCTGTCCATATGTGTTTAAAATGTTTTTTATGTTATGGATAGTTTATACAAGCTTAAACAAGCTAGAATCAAGTGGTATAAGCTTAGAAATCCAAGTATGTTTGGAATTAGGGTTTTGTGTTCTTGCTATTACTGTATGTGAAACTGTTCATATTTTGGAATTTCATGATTTTGATGCTTCCAATGAGTTTAAAATGCAAAATTGTGTGGGGATAAAGTAGGAGAACAAGTATTGGAAGCATTGGAATCAAAAGATGAATTTTAGAAAACAAGAGGGTTTACTTCAGTTTGGTACTGTAGCATGTGAAATGTTTTGATTTTGGAAATTATAGTTTCATATTTGGATTCTAAATGAAAAATTATATGGAAATGAACTATGAGAATTTATTTTGGAAAGGTGAAAGTATGAAACATAAAATAGACAAAGAATGGAAGTTAGTGAAAACTTAGTCTTGGATTAGTGTTCAAGTTGAGTTGTAACTTGATATTGCTTTGTAATGGCTAGGTTTTGACATTTGTCAAGGAAGGAAAGTATCTCAATAAGACTTTGACAAGAATATATAAGAGGTAGCAAGAATATCTAACTATAATTTCATGTTTGCTTAATTGTTTGCTTGCTTGTTGATTATGGTGTTTGGTTGAGCATGAGATTGTGTCATCATGTTGATGATGAAGTATGAATGATTGCAACTCCTTGCAAGTGATGTCATGACAATATGCATGTTAGAGTTTTCTTATGTACCATTATGAAGTAGCTCCCATCTCATGATAACATGTTAAGTATCTAATTAATCATTAATGATATTATGGTTTGTGTAAATTGCTATTAGGATTTCTATGAAATCTCATTCCTTCCATATGCATAAACATCTCATAGGTGCTGGAACTTCCCAAGGAAAGAGGGTAAGCATGGATGATTAAACTTGTATAATGAGTTACATGGTACTATGGAAGTATATATTGTAATGTATGTTGTATGATCATGTACTTGTGTCATGAGGCTGAAGCATTGTGACGATGATTACAATGCCTAAATCAATGAGTTTGAACTTGAAATTTGGTATGATAATAGCTAAGATATATATATATTTAAATTAACACCAATAATGCCTTAATTGGTCAAGTATTCAATTTGTTATGATTTTCCAAAGTTGGAGTTAAAATCCGGAATAGAGATAAAGTAAGCAATTGAAGGGAGTAACGTTCTGACATTAATTTTGTATAGAAAATGAATGTGATTTTACACAAAATTTTGTGAGCTTAAAGATAACATCTATATATTTAAATCAATAGGTAACATGGTTCAATTGGATAAGTAATGAAAGAGAAATGAATTTTTGAAGTTAAGGTAAAGAAACTAGAACTTTCAGATTTTACCAAATGAACAATATTTTTCAATGAATAAACTGATGTCATTGGGACATTGGAACCTCAGTTTTATATTTTTCCTTCAAAGTTTTAATGAAGTAGATTTCATTAGAAATTGGAAGCAACCTATTTCAATTTTTCTATATTTAATTATGAATTTTTAAAGTATGGTACATGTTCTGGAATTACCAAATGAACAGTAAAAGTGAACAGTACCTAAGAGCAATTCTTTGGAAAATGAATGTTTCTAAAGCAAAAGGCTATGTAATTGGTTCCAATGACTTATGAATGAATATAATTGAGGTTAAAAATAAGGATGTGATAATACTCTCTTACTTTTCATAACTTTTCTTAGCTTTTCTTATCATCTTACATACTTTGTGAATCAATGCCAAACATATGTGGTATTTGCACCATTTTTTATCACTTCCTAGGGGGTCACCTATCATTATGCAACTCTTGCCTGAGTACGCTGAACTAAGAAATGCTAATGAGAATATGAAGCATTAGTGCTAATAGGCTTATACCCTGGTACTTCACTATCTTAGACCCTTCTTATATTGTCTCTTTTGGGTCTATTTGGCTCTTATTCTCTTTATTTTCATATTAAAAAATTATCTGCTTAGATTTGATCTCTTCTTATTTCATGTGGAGTACTCTTTTTCTCTTTCTTAAATATCCTCCCTATGGACTTATTATAATGTCCTTACTTTTATACGTCTTAGGGACCATTCAGTAGCATTTAGAACCACTTATAAGACCTTGGAAGTCTATTAGCTAAATCTAGAATTTTTACTTTTCTTGAGTTACTGTTCATATGGTATTCAAGATTTGTGACAAACTTTAGAAAATCATAATTAATTCTAGAAAAATTGAAATGATATGGTTCAAAAAGGTAAGTGAAGCTAACATCTTGAAATTTAGGAGAAAAATAATTTTCAGACCAAATGCTTAGTCAATTAATACAGTTTATTTGTCAAATATTATTGTTCATTTGGTCAAGAATTATGAAAACAGATTCTTGTACCTAATTTTGGAAAAATTGTTCTTTTTGTATAGACATTGAAGGTTTTCTTGGGTGAAAATGAAGCTTGACATGTTAATTAAATGTATGTAAAATTTCATACATTTATTCCATCATTTACTATTTTTCATTACATCCTAAACATTGTTGCTCAAACTTATCATATAACATCATTACACATAAAAATTCTTCACATAACATTTATTCTATCCAATCCCTAGTTTCTCTTCATGCTTCTTCATCCTCTTTCATCATTCATAAACATGTTGGGATTGGGATTACATGGATGGGGTGAGAATTATAGGGAAATCTCAGTAGCAAACAGTACTAAATAATGCATACATTAATGTAAATACTTATGCTTGCTTATGAAAGTGTTAATATTGTACAATGTGCATGCTTCCATGTAACATGAAATACAATTGGCCAAAGTAATCATATAAATAGATATTCAATCATAAACATATATGCAACACAATTCAACTTAACCATAACACAACCAAGCATAACATTCAATACATACAAGTTTAGGATAAGTTTACTTCCTCACATGCTTGACTTCTTTTACTTTATCTTTGCCTCTTTCTTCTTACTTTCTCCTTGATGTGTGACTACCTCTTCTGAGTCCACAATCAATACCTAACATAGCATTACTATTAATTCATTACAATCTAACTCTCTTGAACATTGAACTCACTTTAACTGACATAACTTTCTCTAATCTTTATTAATTAACTTGGTCTTTGAATCAATTGATGTCTTGACTTTACCCTACACAATTTCATCTTTTGAATCCATTTATGACCTTAGAATCATAACATTCCAGCCACCATGTACTGTTCTAGATAGATTTATATAACATACACAATTCTTCCAAAAATTCTCATTTGAATCCCAATGATTCCAATACTTGTTTCTCCACTTTATCCCACACAACTTTTCATTTTAAAACTATTAGAAGTATCAAAAGCATGAAATTTCAATTAATGTTCATACAAGTAAATAGTAATAGAGAAGAATTTCAAGAATTATAACTTTCAATTCCTATGCTTCTAAGGTTCAAAACCTATCCAATCCTACACAAAATCATCATATAAATTCAATGGAAGCATTAGATAATTGAAATTCCATCTCCTTCTATTATTAACAGTTCAAACCAAAAGGTCTCTTCCATGGCAAAGTCAAGAATATCAACTTGATTCAACAACCAATCATCTAGCTAGCTTGTTTAAGCATCAATCATACAACTCTAAGTTTAATTTTTTTTCTTTCTCCTTTCATCTAGGGTGTTTATACAGCATATATACCCTAGAGAAAACTCAACTTTCTTCTATAGAAACCTTAAATTCAAGCCTCCAAATTAAAGGAAAATAAGCTAGGATAGATCTACCTTAATCCTTAGCTAGCTTGAACTTTGGCACCCTGAATCTTCTTTGTCTTGGCTTGATTTGGCATTTGGGCAGCACCTCCCCAAGGGTTGCATGGCCATGGTTTTGGACAGAAAATATAGGGGTATTTATAGAAAAAATCTAGGGAAAATAGATGGCCAAGATCACTTTGTGTACTATTTGATCTAATGACTCATAATTGCTCTTACATCCAACTTGCCAACCAACCTAATTTGAGAAAAAATCACATGATAAAAATCTTCTCTTCCCCTTGTGTTGGATGCCATGTGTAAAGTTTTATTGGTCCCACCATATGTAAACCCTAATCCTTACTTTATTCCTTTTTCTTTTCTTTTTCAAAAATTCATAAATTATTCATTATTGGACTTGGGATCCAAGACAACTTTTGGGACTTATTCGGCTGGCTAAGACAAAATCTAATTGCTAGTTTGCATAAATCCTAAGGCACTTTCCATATACCGATATCCTTAAATTACCCTGAACTTGAAATAAATGGTAGACACCACTTTTAATGGTTCTAAAATTTTTAAAAATTCATTATAATATAAAATGAATTTCCTACAAAGTTGCATAATTTTTTGAGACCCAAAAGTCCCGATAAAAATTCTCTACGCCCTTTTATCGGAGCCCGATTTCACTTTAATATCTCAAGGGCATTATCTTCTTTCCACACATCACCAGAGTATTCCCTAACCTTAGTCAAATATTCTAGGAACTCTCCTTGATCATCTAACCTTAATCAAATGACCAAAATATCCTCTGTCTATCTTTGTCTCAATGATACAACATAGTGGCATACTCAGTTGTATTTTTATAATTTTATATTTTTCTGGGTCTTTATTATACCTAGCCCACATACTTATCTAAAAATATTATTGGGCCTATAAGGTGCCATTTTGGGCCTTCTACATGATCCACTACCTTCATAGGCTCAACTCCCGTGAAATTCCCCTAAAACTTATTTTTGGGTATTTTAATCTACTATAAATTTCATAATAAATTATACAGAACTCCTTTTTAAGCTTAGTATTTTTCATAAATTCTTATATTAATTATAATAATTTAGTACCAAATTTCATCTGATTTAAAGTCCAAAGGATACTATATTAATTTTTCTTTCTTCATAAATTCATATCAATTTTTTGGGACCTCAAATCAAAATTTTGTATTGTGTCAAACTAATCAGAATAATTTTCTCTATTAACTGGGAAAATTTGGGACTAAATTGATTCAGGGCAGTTTTGGGCCTTTTCCTGGTCAACTTTCAATAATTACCATTTCCCCCAAAACTTTTGATAATTACACTTTATGCCCTCAACTTTTTAAAATTACACTTAATGGTCTAAAGTTTATGTCTAGTTTACATTTTGCATCATAGAACTTTTAAACTTTTTTAGTTTAGTCCCACTTCTTTATACTTTTGTCTAATCATCATTTTCCTATCTATTCATCCTCACAATCTTTTCCAAACATCTTTCCTCTATCAGTCTTTTACAGATAGAAAAAAATTAGGATATAACACTTATGAATACCTTGTACTTAGGACTATAAACTTTAACTTTGTTGACTTTAATTCTTTCTTTATGTAAGAGGATTATGAGTTTAGTCCATATAAGAAAATCATCTGAAAATAAATATTGGGGTACTATCTCTATATGAATTAACTAACTGTGAGGCTTTCCTACCTTAACCTTGTCCTTGGTAATCATCTTTCCAGAGAAATACTATATTGTACTCATAACTTTATGGCTTATTCCTTTCTTGAGGCTAGGTCTACTACGACCATCGAAATCTACTGCGATCTACCGTAAGCCTATTCAAGATCTAACTATTACCCTGGAACTCTGTATAAGCCATTTAGGATCTAACTGTGATCCTCCAGAATCTACTGTGATTCCATTATACTATGTCATAATTCTCTAGAAGACCTAAAACTACTGGACTAAGTTATAAGGTTAGCCACTTCCACTCAGTTGGTAACTCAGCTGATAATTTCCCTAAAAACTTTTTCCTTTAAACAATATTATTTTTTCATTAAGACTTTATTCATTTCCTCTTTCACTCAGGAATTTCTCATATCATTCTTATCTTTTATTTTAAATCATGTCATCAATATGTGTAATATTGTAAAGAGCTTCATAGGCTCTACCATGCACTTACTACTATAAACTATACATCTCTTCTTTCTTATTATGGTTCTATGCAGAACTGCTAAAGATTTCTTAACTTATCTGGTGGACATGGTTCTAGCATCAACTAAACTGTCCATTTCCTTAAACTAACTATATCGGAAGAGCAATCTAACTCTATTGCAAGAGCAATCTAGCTCTATTGCGAGAGCATTTGCTTTCATTACAAAGATACTTCTCTCTTAGAGCTACATCATCATTTTCATAACTATATCTTATTTTATTTCATGTCATCTATGTCATGTTCATAGCTCATCATTCATATATCTTATCATTATTAAATGACCCATCCTGAGTACTATAATCATATGTCCTTAGGTATGCATATAAAATTTATCTGTATAACCATATTGAACATACTCTATCATCTTCTTTGTTCTAACCAATTATCATTGTCTTACCTCAAGCCCTCATGCTATTATTGACTTTAATCGTTAAAGATTAACTGGAGCTAATTATATCATCCATCTTTAACATGTAAATGCAAATATATCATGTCTAGTGTAGCTCAATAGTGAGCATGCCGACTGTAACATCCCTATTTCTATTTTAGGATTTAAGTAGTATTAGAAAAAATTAATTTATAGTAGATAGAATTTTTATTTAATTATATAAGTTAAAATAGTTTATTTAAAGTATTAAAAAATTGTTTATGTTAAAAGTAAGAAAAAAGAGAAAAAGAGGAAAACAATAAGAAGAAGCATATGTAACCTCCTTGAAATATATATATATATATTATATAATCAAATGAAAAAAAATGAAAAGGAAAACAAAGAAGAAGAAACAGAAGAAGCAGCACAACTTCTTTAGAAATATATTTTATATAGTATAATATTAAAAAATTAAAGTGGGGCCCATATCCCTTTTATAATATTCAAATACACTCACAAGAGAAATTGCATGACGTCTTCTTCTTCCTTCGTGATTTTTGTTCAGTTGCTCCAATGCCATTGATGAATACAATATCTATTTAACCTCTGGTTTGTTCTAATAAAATCTGTCAACTATCATAGTTACTTCTTAATTATTTTTCTATAGCAAGAGAGCTATTTAGAAATATAATTTCTGTTAGAAGCAAAGTAAGTTTGAGGATTAGGGTTAGAAAGAAGTGTGAATTTTCAACAAATGAATTTAATTGGTTTAGATTTTTTTCTATTTGCATTATTTAAGAGGTTTAGAGTTAAGGTTTAAATGTTAGAGAGTAGAGATGATTTAATATCAAAATTTTGTTTATTTAATTTGAGTTTAATGATTGGGTTATGTTTATTGGAGGTATAATTGATATTTAATCAGTTTAGATTGTTGTTAGAGCTTGTAAATTAAAAATGGGTATTTTTGTTGAACCCTAGATTAGAGAAATTGGGGATTTTGATCAAATTGAATAATTATGGGTTAATTGGTAGTGCAAATAAATTATTGAAATTTAGGAATTATGTGATTTAATATTGAAATGAAGATTTGGATACTGAGTCAGATTTAGAATTTTGAGGTAAAAATTGGGAACTTTAAACTTAGGTAATTAAATTGATTATTTGTTTAACAATTTGATTGGTAATGAAACTCAAGGTTTAGCATATTGAGTGTTAATTATAAGTTAAGGGATTTGAGTATTTTGTATAATTGGAGGATTTGGTTATTGATTTAAGTAAATTAAAGTTAGAGTTTGATTGAAAATTATGAATTATGCTTTTGAGGTTGATTATGAAATGTGAGCATTGGAAATTTTGGGTGAACTTTAAGGGTTATAAATTTAGGTTTTTTAGATTGTTTGAGGAGTTTGAAGTTAAATGAGAATTTATATGAGTAAAATATTGTGGGACTTAAAGTAATTTAGAAAGTTTAAATGGAGATTAAATACTTGTTATATCTTGATATTGGAATTTGAAGAAAGTTATTATTTTGAGAAAAATCCTATTGTGATATTTATTGAAGTTATTGATTATTGAGCTATTGATATTTTGATTAGTATGATTATATTGAGAATTATGTACATGGTGAAGATGAAGTTATCTTTTCACCATATTGTATAGCCTCAATTGGAGCTTGGTGGTTGGCTTTTGTCCCACCAGTTTACTGAGGGACTTGCCCCACAGTTTATCGAGGCGCTGCGACACCCCTACTATTTTATCAAGGGAGAATGAACCCATAGTCTAATCTTATACTATGTGGATTTTGGCCAATCCACAACACTCAACTGGTTAACTTTTTGAGTGGCCAGTCATATGGTAGTTAGCACAAGCCTATGGGTTCGGTCGACAGGTATAAGGCGATTTGATTGGTTTGATGGGAGGAACTGGGGTGGTATTTCTATTTGATGATATTATGATAATGTATTATTTTCTATCTCGTGTATTTTATTAATTATCCCACTTGACACCTTACGAGCACATGTTAGTATGCATAATAAGTAGGATTATCGGTTACCAAGACATCTATCTCACCTCATGGTTATTAATATTTTTTAGGTGATATTCTCATTCTGTGACATTAGGAAGGCTTCAGAGGCTTGGTTGGTGCTATATTAATTGTATAGCCTCCTCCTCTTAATTTATGTGTGAAATAGTTATATATTGCCATAGTAAGGCTTATTTTGCATACTCTAATATAATGAGATACTTTATTTGGATTTGATGCTGGGAATACATGCTGGTAGTTTGGACTTGAGACCCTAGACTGTTGCTTGTGATTTGTTGATTGCAGATCCACTTTTTGAATGTGTAATATTGAGAATTTATTTATAAATGAGTATTATAAAGGATTTTGGTTGTGAAGTGGGCTTATGTGATGTTATTCTGGATTTGATGCTCAGAGTCCCATTTGAGATAGTTGTATAGAATTGGTGTTAATCGGGGCTTCAACCTAAATCCTTTCTAATATACTTTTATATGAAATGTTTTATGAATCTCTTATATCCATAATAATATCTTTATATAAGTTTTAATATTTTCTATCATGGATAAACTTTTCAAAATAAGTTGAATTATTTTAACCATGATAGTGCTTGATGGTTGTTTTGTCTTTTCCTATCATGGTTAATTCTTTAGAAGGAAAGTTTTCTTTCACTAGCCATGGTGAATTTCAAATAATTAAGAAAACTATTTATATCATAGTTAGTTTGTAACTAATTTTGGTAAAAATGATGTAAGGTGGGTTAATTATTGTTATTAAAAGGAGAATTTTATAACTTGGTATTAGTTTCAAGGTTTCTTGAATGTGTTGCATTGCATAGTTATGGTAATATATATTATTCACACATATCCTTCCTTGTTAGTATATATTTTATTAATTAGCTATTAAGGTGGGTTGTAGCCTTTGGAGGGGAGAGAAGGTATGAAACTAAGCAACTTAACACATTATTTTGCATTTTGTGCCTTAAAATAGTGTAATTTTGTGGTAAATAAGGGAATAATGTTAAATTTTAGTGAGAAAAGTTAAATGTTAGATTTGAAAATGAATAGAAGAGAGGCCAAAGAAAGAAAGATGATGATGTATTTAAAGGGTACATGATTAAAGCAATTGAGTTAAAGGAATAAAATCTGTAGTAAGTACTTAGTAGAGATAAAATTCTATTTGTAAAGAGTACAAAGTATCGTATATGATAAAGCTTCAAAATGGGATTTGAATATAAATGGTAAGATATTAAATTATGAAAGCTATGGTTTGGATCGAAGTATGCTGTTTTGAAAAGAATAGATGTTCCTATGGTTTCTAAAATGATTGATAATTGAACTTGAATATGAAAATGACATGAATAGTTATTATTTTGTTGGGTTTCTTGAGGTTAAAATTATAATAGGAATTATATGTTATTGGATTATGTTTTAAGATCTGGGGAATGATGATTTAATTTAGTTATATTGAACATAATAGTTTAAAGGAATAGTTGTTTTTAGGTTATTAATTATGTATTAAGTGATGTAGGCATAAATATATAATGATTAAGATTAAATTAGCAATTGGAGTTGTTTTGAGAATATTTGATTGATTCATGGATATTGGGGGTATCGTGATGGTGATTTGAGTGTTGAGTTTGAAGATTAATAGTTGAGAAGTTAGTTGTTACCCTAGGCTTGAATGGAAATTGTAAGTTACCAAATGGTGTTTGAGAATGATAGATTATAAAGATATGTATGTCATGGATACAGGCTTTAGACTGAAGGATTAGTGTTAGTAGTTATCTATATAAACTATTAGCATAAAGTGTATGAAGAATTGTTATTGGGGTTCAACTTTAGGATTAAAACTTGGAAGAATCTTGTGTGCAAAGCCTAATAGTTAAGCTTCATACTAAGTTTAATGACAAGATTACATGAGAAAATATACCTTTTAATGTAAATTTGTAGCTCTTGTTCATGAAAATACTACATTAATAGAGCATAAACAATTGTTTATAGAAATTGTTTTGTCTGGCTAGACTATTTATGAGATAAGTAGTAAATATATGAGGAAACAATATATATAAGTAAAGGTGAAAATGAAAGGAAGAAGATCATTTTGAGGAATTTTCAAGCTTTTAGTAACAATTAATATGAGATAGAATTTGAATTGGAAATAATTGTTAAGTAAGAGTATTATTGGAACTACGAGAAACTTGAAAACCATGAAGGTTGTTACAAATTTCAATGAGAAAGGGATACGGACAATATATAGAGGTATATAATGAGGTTGAGGAAATGAAAAATAAAAGAAAAAATAAATGTTTATCTTACTGTTTGAGACATATAAGAAAGGTGAATAGAAGGAATAACCATAGCTTGAGAATTTCCAATAATAAAAAGAGCTTGTATTTTGTTGGAAGCATGATTTCAAGGATGGAAAAACAAAATTGTAAACATTCTTATATGTTAGAAATTTAGAAGTATGGGAAACAACATAAAGGAAAATATATGAAGTGTTTCAATTGTGGAAAGGCAGGCTACATCTTGAGGTTTTATGAGTACTAAAGTGTGATAGGGAGTGATAGTTAAAAGGATGAATAGACTCTTGAGCTTAAATTGTATGATAAAAGATTTTGTGGACATATTTGATACAAGGAAAATTAGTTTGTTTCTTAATTATATATGACATTAGGAACTATAAAAAGATAAATTATTAATTGGTGTAAGTGCCATCCATTTTAGTGTCTTGTGAGAATTTTTAGGATTGTTTAATTTATAGGATTGAATTGGAAAATTTTGTTGGATTATTACATTAGTATATTGAATAAAAAAATTATTAGAGCTGAGGAATATTTTGATAATAATAATGTAAAATGTAGTTGGTAATGTAATAATGTGTAGGGATTGAAAGGTTAACTAAGTTGATGGATAAATGAGAATGATTTAAGGAGATTGAGGATAAGTATCTAAAGCATTGGCATATGAAATGAGGAAATAAAATTGACTTGAAAAGTATATTGAAAAGGAACACTTTAAAAAGTTGTACCTTAGATATAGTTAGTAATAACAACATTAAGGATAAATACAAATACCAAGATAAAAGAATGATGTTTGAATTGAGGATGAAGTAAAATTTGTTGATGGAAACCATGGCACACAAATTGTAATCATATATATAAGTAAATAGGGAAGTTTAATGAGAGAATTCAAGAGACTAAAGATATCAATGATGGGACCCGACTAATTTAGTTTGATGAGGTAATAGGTATAGGTTGTTTATCAATTGATTGACGGATGGAAAATCTTTAAATGGAAGCTTATTATGGCTAATGAAATAGGACAATTGTTAGAAGAAAGTATAAATTTATTAAATGGCTTAAAAAGTATGCATAATATAGTTTAAAGAAAAGAAACCGATAAAACATTGTGAATGAGCTTCCTCAAGGTACATGGAAACTTGGGAGATAAAACTTGTGTTAAGTGATGGATTTTATCATAAATTTAAAAGTATTAACGTATAGATTTTATGTGGATTTTTGTTATTTTTGAAATCTACTTTCTCTAAGTGAAGAGTTCCTACAAATTATAATTTTACAAGCAATGTACTACGGACAAGTATCTTTTTCTTAAATTGAGCTTTCCCATATTTTGTGAACTTGAAGCATTGTTAAATTTACTTGATGATTTGATCAAGGTGAAAAAAAAGTTTCATGAGGTGTTCAAAATCCTGTTTGAGAAATAGATATTGTGTGTGGTTACAAAAGAAAATATTTGTGAATTATGGTTATTCAAACATAAAGGCTTCCGGAAATATATGTTTTTGTACTTCGTGGAACCTTGGTAATATCAAAACTATTTTGTTATTGGATGATAGAGTTGTGATTAAAGTGATGTGGATTTTGGCCAATCCATCACACTTGACCGGTTAACTTTATGAGTGGCCAATCATATGGTAGTTATCACAAGCCCATGGGTTCAGTCGACATGTATAAGCCGAATCAATGGGTTTGACAGGAGGAACTGGGGTGGTTTTTATGTTTGATCATATTATGATAATGTATTATTTTCTATCTCGTGTATTTTATTAATTGTCCCACTTGACACCTCATAGCACATGTTAGTATGCATGATAAGTAGGATTGTATGTTACTGAGGCGTTTGTCTCACCCCGTGGTTATTAATATTTTTCAGGTGATAGTCTCGTGATAGGACCTCAAGAAGGCTTCAGAGGCTTAGTTAGTGTTATATTAATTATATAGCCTCCTCCTCTTGATTTATGTGTGAAATAGTTATATATTGCCACAGTAAGGCTTATTTTGCATACTCTGATATAATGAGATAATTTATTTGGATTGATTTGGGGATACGTGCTGATCGTGTGGGCTTAAGGCTCTAGACTGTTGCTTGTGATTTTTTGATTACGGATCCACTTTCTAAATGTGTAATATTGAGAATTTATTTATAAATGAATATTATAAAGGATTTTGGTTGTGAAATAGGCTTATGTGATGTTATTCTAGGTTTGATGCTCAAAGGCCCATTTGAGATAGTTGTATAGAAATTGGTGTTAATCAGGGCTTCAACTCGAATCCTTTCTAATATAGTTTTATATGCGAATGTTGTAAGGAATTGGAAGACACACAGTAGAAATTAACTTGAAAATTTTTCCATTCCCTGCTAGGATCTACCGTATGTGTTTAAGTCAAGTGGAAAGAAGTATTACCCTCAGTATTCAATCGCGACTTTCTCAGCTTCTAGTTGCGACGTCCACAGCTTCTCTCCGTGGCTCGTGATCTCTTTTCGATCGCAAGAAGTCGACAACTCAGGTCGGCTTCCTCTACTGGTATCCACACGAATAACGTTCCAACCACGAACGACGTGCTAGCGCCTCCTGTCCCTCCAGGGCTTACTCAAGAATTCGTCCTCTCTATCTCTATTTCGGCAGTTTCTTATCTGTAAACCTTTTGCAGATTCCTATTCACCCTTTTTTTTGTCCCAACTGTAGCTCCTAAATATCATATATATAGGATGCTATTCGTGTTACCACAGACTTGGATTTTTTTGGAATTAATCTTATATTAATTTTGAAATTAATACAATATCATATATTGTATAATTTGATAAGAAACTAATTGAATAAATAGTATTTGTATTAAATCCATCCCACAGATTTAATTCACCATTTATTTAATTTAAAATAAAGATAAGACGGAATTACATTTGATTTATTCTCATAAATCAAATTTGAGATATCATATCAATTTGAATTTCAAATTCAAATGTGATAGAGATTTAATTTTATCCTTATAAATTAAATCTTGTAAATATCTCTTATATGAGATATCATATCAATTTGAATTTCAAATTCAAACGTGATATAGATTTAATATATCCTTATAAATTAAATCTTGTAAATATCTCTTATATATAATATATATATATACGAATTTATATATATACGAATATAAATATAAATAAATATATACGTCCACCCTGGATTATTCATTTAATCTGGACGTGTTTTAGATTCAATGAATCTTGACATCATAGCTCGTGTTGGGCTATTTTGTGTGCGACCCTGTAGGCCCATATGAAGTTGGCAGTGGGCCATTTACTATACTGACTCACAAGTCGCAGCGGTCTCTAGCAAGACATCATGACTACCCAAATTATATGAGGATCGATGAACGATGTAACCTTTTATACAACCATATCATGTCCCTTTTGTCACACGATATTTTGGTCATGGATGAGGCATGGAGAATGTCATCCTCCTATTCCTGACCGTTACTTTCTCGATCCCTGAGTAGTCTGACTATAGAAATAGAACTACCATTCTATTACAGTATGGCCATACATTTCTCAGACTCACTCATCGAGGGGCCCAGTAATATCTCTCTATGAATGTGAGGGACAAATTCCATCTTGACCATTCATAGTCCTCCGTACGGAAAACCACTAAGCCCGAACATAATCTTTATGATCACTCGGTCAAAAGTGACTTTTGACTAGGTCAAAGCTGAGCGTTTGTCATGTAGGAATCCATGATGATCTCAGGTCAAAGGGCATAGTGACATGGTTTGTATATGAGAGAAGCTTATGACTTAACCCATGCAGCTCTCTCACAGCGGGTTGGTCCAACACCTTGTACTCTTACATGTGCCTATGACTTTGATTTATATCTCTATACATATTCAAAGTCATACTGGTCTTATTTCATCTCTGCTCCCACATAGATGACCGACCAGGGACATTTAGGATAAGATCATGAGTTATCCAAGGATGGTCATCACAGTAAACATGCAAATAATATGATAACACAATTAATAAATTCATAAATTAACAATATTTATAAGACAATGATTGGCCCCTAGGGCACAATTCCCAACAACCTCCCACTTGCACTAGGTACAATCATTAATTTGACTAATTCCCATTGACCTAACATGACGCTCATGCTTTGCCTACACAAGCGACTTTGTTAGAGGATCAGCAACATTATCTTCTCCTGCTACTTTGCATATTTTTATATCACCTCTATCATTGATTTCTCTGATGAGATGAAATTGCTTGAGTATATGGTTGGTCCTTTGATGTGACCTAGGCTCTTTGGCCTGTGCAATGGCACCGCTATTGTCACAGAGCAAAGTTATTGGATCTGAGATGGTAGGTATCACCCCTAGTTCTGTGATGAACTTCCTGATCCAAACGGCTTCCTTAGCTGCATCAGATGCTGCTATATACTCAGCTTCCATTGCAGAATCTGCTACAGTGCCCTACTTAGAGCTCTTCCAGCTTACTGCTCCATTATTGAGGAGGAATATATATCCAGACTGCGATTTTTTGGTCATCCTGGTCAATTTGGAAACTCGCATCTGCGTAACCAGTTACACAGAGTTCGTCATCCAATCCACCATAGACCAAAAATAAGTCCTTAGTTCTTCTTAAGTACTTAAGGATATTGTTAACAGCAGTCCAATGGCCCTCACCAGGGTCCTGTTGATATCTTCTAGTCATACTTCAGGCAAATGAGACATCTGGCTGAGTACATAACATGACGTACATGATAGATCCTATGGCCGAGGCTTATGGAACTTTACTCATGCGACCTTGCTAATCAAATGTACTAGGACACAGATCTTTGCTGAGGTTGTCATATCCTAAATTTTCCCTATCTGTATAGTACTGATAGTGGAAAGAGGCTTAGAAAGGATTATGACGAAGATCAAATGAAATAATAAAGGTTAGATAAGTCTTAAAGAAAGAGAAGGACCTAAACGCAAATTGAAAAAGGTTAAAGGCCAAAAGTTAAAGTAGAAATAAATGTTGGGCCAAAAGTGGTAATTTCTAAAAGTTTAGGGACTTAAATGTAATTAAGCAAAAAGTCAGGGACATAAATGTAATTATAGAAAAGTCCAGCCAGAAAAGACTTAGAACTGCCTGTAAGTATTTCAGTCCCATATTCCATCAATAAATAGAGGAAGTCATGCTGGGTAATCTGGCATGATACAGAAATTTTATTAGGGCTCTAAATAGCAGAAAATTATCTGATAGTCTAAAAGTTATCTGAATTTTTATCAAATTCTATGGACATCAAATTCTATGTGGGGGAATTACAGGAAAGTGTGCCCTACAGTGTTAGATGTTATCAATCTGACAGAACTCCAGAAGAAGTTCTGTATAAAAAGTTATTTACATATTAATAAATTTTGACAGGAGTTTGATAACACCCGTGATCTGATAATAGAACTTATCGGTATGTGAGCCTAGATGAAATAAGACTAGATGACCTCACATATAGGCCCATGATGACACCAAGAAGGGCCCAAAACCCAGGGTACCAGTTCATCAGTAGAAGGGGCTAGTGTCCAGAAAAAGTGTGAAATTACGAAAATACCCCTAGATGCCCAGATTATACCAGAGATGGATGAAGGGCATTTTGGTCACCTGGGACAAGATAAAAATGTGGCACATGGTATAAATATGATTATTTAAGCCCAGATATACCTTGAGGCAGTATAAAGAGGGGTAAAATGACGATTATGCTCTTAGGGTCAATATAGTGTAAGAAAGGACACCAAGGGTATTTTGGTCATTTCCCAATGAATGGATGGCAGATAAATACTCATTATAACCATGTAAAGGGTATATTATAGAAAAATTCAGAACAGAAAATAGTCCGATTGTTGTGAAACTGCTCTGATTGGTACCGGATTGGACTGAAATTTTTCCAGAAGCTTCCTGGCAGGGTGAGCACGCCACATAACCCCTTGAGGTGTCCCTTGAGCTGTCCCACATGAGATCATAATTATTTTTTTATGAAAAAGTAAAATCCAAGATTAAATGTGAGCCTTTAGATTAAATAGTAACCAAATCAATCTTGGCCATTGATTTTTCTTGGATTTTGGTTATAAATACCCCTCCATTTTGCAGCCAAACCGTAAGCTCATGGACCCTTGGGGAAACTCTTGCAAAATGAAAACTCAAGCCAGGACAAAGAAGATTCAAGGTTCCAAAGTTCAAGTAAGGTAGGGCATACTGGTCTTATTTCATCTCTGCTCCCGCATAGATGACCGACCAGGGACATTTAGAATAAGATCATGAGTTATCTAAGGATGGTCATCACAGTAAATATCCAAATAATATGATAACACAATTAATAAATTCATAAATCAACAATATTCATAAGACAATGATTGGTCCCTAGGGCACAATTTCCAATAAATGTTATGTGAATCTCTTATATCCATGACAATATCTTTATATAAGTTTTAATCTTTTCTATCATTTATAACCTTTTCAAAATAAGTTGAATTCTTTTAACCATGATAGTGCTTGATGGTGGTTTTGTCTTTTCCTATCATGGTTAATTCTTTAGAAGGAAAGTTTTCTTTCTCTAGCCATGGTTAATTTCATACAAATAACAAAACTATTTATATCATAGTTAGTTTGTAACTAATTTTGGTAGAAATGCTTTAAGGTGGGTGAAATATTTTTATTAAAAGGGGAATTTTACACTGACCATAACTATTTAAACATGCATAGGGTAGTACTACATAAAGCTAGTGAAAATACAAACATATTCATCTTATGGCATATTGCTAACAGGAATATCTAGTTGCCCTTTACATTCATTGTTATAAACAAATGACTAGCACCTGAGTCATATATTGTATCTACTTAGTGATCGTTAATCCATCCCATCTCTTGGATTATCTCTGGTGACTTCCTTAACTTTTCTCTTATCAGGGTAAAAGTTCTTTTATTTGTTTGGGATCTCTCATCTGTCAAATTCTGCAGATATTCCCTAGCCAAATGTCCTAGCTTGCCATATCTGTAGCAACTTCCTTAACCTGTTAAACAAATTTTATCTCATGGTCTCGACCACATATCTCGTGTCCCTTAGGTACTGATTGCATGTTTGAACTTCTTAATTCATTACCTTTTCTCAACTTCTAGCCTTTACATTTTTCTGGGCATCATAAACTTTTCTCTGAAATATTACATGCCATTACCGCTCTATTAAACCTTTGTAATTATACTAAGGTAAATACTTTTTGTAAAATTGTTTAAGTTATACTTCCTAATTGAATGGGTTATTCTTTGCTTGTATGATAACTTATGTACCCTTTAATATCTTTTAACATCTTTCTCTAATTTGTAAATAACTAACTGCACCTTCTATTGAGAGGGATATTTCACATTTTGGAGATCTTTGAATGTTCTTTCAACCGTAGGCAATTTGTGCTTACATAACTAAATATTATTTTATACTAGGTCTATTGAGTCATTAGTTTCTCTGTGATGGAATTCCTCCATCTCAGAAACATAAACCTTCAGTCTATTCATCATTATGTCTTTTCCCTTAGCCCATATGCTAGGTAGGCCTCTAGACAAGCCTCAGTCTAGCCTTTACTATTTTCGTTCGGAAAAAGATAATCCTGATAAAGTCTTTCATAATGTAGATCTACTCCAGATTATTGCACAGATGATCTATTTCTAAACATTCCTTAAACTGATTGTTCATATGTGAGTGTATCATACTAGCTAGTTTAGAAGCGTCTTGTACTAATCCTCTAGCTGATAAACTTCAGCGAGGTTGATACCTTTATTCTCATTGTCTCTACAGCACCTAGTTGTTGCCTCTTGGTGTATTGAACGATTCTAATTCATTCCCATATACTAATACCATTTTTGTAGGCCTTAGAAATTCTCTAGCCAATAACCTATCAATCGTTGTAAGTTTGACTTAGGTGTCATACTATACTCTACTCAATTTATATTAGAAGTCTTAGGGGTTTTCTCGCTCTTCCAGCTGCTTTAACATCTCTAATAATTATAATCAGTACAGAGGGAGGACTTTTGCGACTATTCTTTTCTTTAATTTATTGTTAAGTAAGAGCGCATACTCTAACATGCATAATGCCTGGACAACATGTTATAGGATTACATACTTGCTCATGAATGTAAAGCTCTAATATAGGAGCTCAAGCATTTCTTTTCTTAATATGCACAACTTTAACACTCGAAACTTGTACAGCTCTATCATGTGGAGCTTGCACTGCTCTAACATTCGAAGCTTTAGCATATTTTACAAACATAACATATTTCCTGGTATTTCATGCAAGGAGTAAAAGCTCTTACTTGCTACTCATTTGTAACATAAAATTTAAACATCTTATCCTTACAAAAAGGGAGCCTCTCTATCTGTCTACAGAGGCAGCTATAAAATTGTCTTGTTCATAAAATTAGAGGGAGAGGACTTATACTAGTCGATGCTTTCTTACATGATTAGTACATTGTTAAACTCTTTCCCTAAACTTTATTCTTGGCCAATCATACTTTTATTGGGTAAAGTCAACTTGCTTGCCTTACCTCAACTATATTATCTTTGTTCTTAATGGAGGACATATTCTTCTGTCAAAGAAATGTCAACTCCTTCTTAACTGCATCCCTTTTTCACATGGTTAAGGTATCTTGATATATTTGGAGCAATATCAACTGTAATTCAGAGGACTAGTTCCCAATTCTTAAAAAAAAACTAGGTGGCCAAAACTTTCATACATTATATCCCTTACTCAAGAGCCTCTCAACCTAACCCCAAAACTAAGTAGCTATTAACATTATCGGGAATATACTTGTCTCCCAACATATTACTTTCCTGTAACTTTCTATCTCTTATAATCTCTTTCTATTAATCCTCGAGAAATTATTGAGGCTATTTATTTTTATCTTACTATCTCCAAGATCCTGTTTATCAATTCAGGAATCTGAGATAGCTATTATGTCATGTTATCTTACCTTAACTAGGCTATATTCATTCTAAACTTTGGAGATTAACTAGCTAACTATCTCATTTACCACTTTTTGTATTGCTTTATCATTACCAAGTTAAATTATCTACGTGCATATGGTATAGGAGCAACATAATTTTCTCATCATATATACTCTATCCTGCATGTAATGTAAAAAGGGAGTATTCATTTATCATAGCATACTCTAACATATGTGTCATCATATGACAACTGCAAGGAGATACAACTGTTCATCATAACTTCTGGTAACATAAGCCATATCATCGCATAATTTGCTCAACCATCCATTATATGCACACAGTAATTAAACAATTACTTAGGTAAACCTTAAAGCATTCTTTTCTTTGTCACACTATCTGCCATATCCTAATCATTTATTCAGGAACCATAGTTAACTATCCATTTAACTTAGGCTGTCACGTTACCCTCTTGCCAAGGTATAGACTTAAACCTTAACTACTTTATCTAACTTTCAAGCATTACTCTTTCTAAGACAAGGGAGTCTCTTAATTTATGTCTACCTTTCCTTTTACTACTGCTAGTCATACTCAGTTTAATTCCATCATAACATCTCCTATCGCCTATAAGACTTTTATGTCCCTAGTCAGAATGACTTCTGTGTCCTTGGCTCACTGAGGAATTTCAACTAACTGAGGAAGGGTACGACTCACATCTTTATGCTATTTATACTTTTAAGTTTTCCCTATCCTCAAGGATCACTATCAAGCGAGAAGCTATCTCTTATTAAACCTCAATATTCAATTTCCCTAGAGCATTCATCTCCAATCCATAATCTTAGTTGGACTATGAATAAGTAAGCCATCATTAACCTCAATATTAATTGGGTCTTAGGTAATTCTCTACGTAGTCTGTTTCCTAATTAGAGCAAGTTTTACTTGCCCTAGAACCTTTATTATGTGCTTCAACTTTGTTATGTACTAATATCAGGAGCTTTTGCTCTGATACCAAAATCAAATTTTCTAATTTTAACCTCTCAAAGTACATATTCGAAAGTGTATTTAACTAGCGGAAGCATTACTTTAACCTAAAAATTAAAATTTTAAAACTTACTTCTCGGATACTGTTCATTAGGTCATTTCCATATTGACAGTCCAATTTAAAAATTCATAACTAATTCTAAAAAAATCGTATAGAGGTCTTTCAAATTTATACTTGAAGCTTTTTCATAGCTCTTTAAGGAAACAATATAAATTTGGATTGGGTATTTATCTGCCTACTAACCTGGAAAATGACTAAAATGCCCTTAATTTACTATCTTACACTATATTAACCTAAAGCCATAATTGTCATTTCACACCTTATCAGGGCATATACTAACTCTAATTAATTATTCATGTACCTGCCTTGGCATTTTGACTATACCCAAATGACCAAAATACCCTCCATTCATCTATTACTCAATGGCACAACACAATCACATTTTCGTAATTTTATATTATTTTGGGTCTTTATTAGCACTAGCCCATATACTTATCTAAACAATATTGTTATGCCTATGAGACACCATTTTGGGCCTTCTACATGGTTCCCTTATTTCATGGGCTCAACTCCTAATAAATTCCCTGAAAAGTATTTATTAGGTATTTTATTCTACTATAAATTCTACATAACTCCTTTTTGAGTTTTGTCAGTTTCATAAATTCTTATGTTAATTATAAGAATTTACTGTAAAAATTTTATCTGATTCTAAGATCTAGATTTTATAATGTAATAATTTCCCATACTTCAAAAATTCATATCAATTATCAAAATATCAAATCAAAATTTTGTGTTGCGTTAAACTGATCAGAATAATTTTCTCTATTTTATGGTAAAATTTGGGGCCAAAATATTTCTGGGCAAATTTGGGCATTTTCTGGCTCAACTTTCCATAATTACCAATTTTCCTATACTCTTGAAAATTAGACTTTAGGCCTTCAATTTTTTATAATTACACTTAGCGGGCTAAAGCTTATATCTACTTCTATTTTATACCATGAAACTTTTAGGATTTTCATTTTAGGCCCTCAATTCTTTCTATTTATTGTCACGATCTCTTCGAAACCTCTTTTCTCTATCAGTCTTTTACAAATAGGGAATAGAATTGGGATGTGACATGTTACATGAGGAGTTTGAAAGCATATGTTTATATATAAATGGCTACTATTGGTGTGTGCTGGTATGTATTTGAGTCTATGTTGGACGTTGGATAAGATAAAGTAAAAGGAAGTGTAAATGCCAAAGTATATAAATTATATTTGTTCTTAGTTGAACAATGATGAGACACAAGCTGGAATTCTGAGCCAATGTACTCTACAAATATAGATATTTCATATTTGTTGAAGAAGACTTGAGAGGTATTCAACAAGACATGTTTGAGAAAGAGGAAGTTATAAATGAGATTTTGTAAGGTATTAAAGAGATGAATAAAAGTTGTAATAGTGATATATATATAAATCTGGAGATTTAATTAAAGATTATGAGTTGAAGTTTCCAAATAATAATTAATCACATGAGATATTTAAGTTACAAATTATAAATGGAAAGGTATCAACCTACCTGTAACATCCTAATTTTCTTATGTATTAGGGACCAAACGGTAGCATTTGGAACCACTTTTAAGGCTATTGAAGTCAAATTACACAATCTGGAATTTTACTCTAGCGAGTACTGTTCACGGTGGAAATTCCAGAGAAGTGACCTACTTCAAAAAATCATAACTAATTCTAGAAAAATTGGAATGAAGTGGTTAAAATTGCTACACAAATATAATTTAATTCTGTTTCAGAAAAAAATAATTTGTTGACCATGTCTTGACCAAGTCAATATCGGTCAACGTTTCAATTTTACTGTTTATCCATCGTCTTCCCTTGATTCCAACATTTCTGGTCCCAACTTTGAAAAATCATATCTCTATGTGTAGTCATCCAAATGAGAAATTCTATATATCAAATCGAAGCTTGGCATGTCTACTATTTATTAAAAAAATATCATACATTTATTCAATCGTTTACGGTTTATAATTATAGCTCAAATGTTACTACCTCACCACGAGTTACTGTTCACAATGACAATTTCCAGCATTATACATACATGAATCACATATCAATCATGCTAAATAATTAAAATCTCTTCATGCATCTTTATCTGCTCCATCTTGAGAACACCTACTGTAATTAGATTGATATGGAAGGGATGAGATTTCTGGGGAAATCTCAGTAGCAAACAGTACTAAATAATGCATGCATTAATATGAATACTTGTGCTTGCTTGTGAAAGTGTTAACATTGCACAATGTACATGCTTCCATGTAACATATGAAATACAATTGGCCAAAGTAATCATAGGAATAGAGCTTCATACATAAGAACATATGCAACACCATTCAATAAATCCATAGCACAACCAAGCATAACATTCAATGCATACAAGTTTAGGATAAGTTTACTACCTGACTCATAGCCATTCCTTATTCCTTAACCTTTGCTCTGAGGTTCCTTCTTTTTATAGGTCAGAGCCTATACATAGCATAATAAATAGGTGAACTAAATCTGTGGGACAGATTTAATATAAACATTATTTATTTAATTAGTTTCTTATCAAATTATACAATATGTGATATTGTATTAATTTTAGAATTAATATAGATTAATTCCAAAATCTAATTCGGTTGAAGAAAACGCATATCATCCTATATATCTGATTTTAGGAGCTACATTTTCAACAGACAACACATAACACAAAAAACACAAAAGGCCGAACGAAATCTGCAAAAGGTTTGCAGATAAGAAACTGCTGAAGTAGAGACGGAGAGGATGAATTCTTGAGAAAGTCTTGGAGGGACAGGTAACGCTAGCATGTCATTTGTAGTTGGAACGCTGTTCGTGTGGATACCAGTAGAGGAAGCCAACCTGAGGCGTCGACTTCTTGCGATCAGAAAGAGAGCACGAGCTGCGGAGAGAAGCTGTGGACGTCTTCTTGCGATCAGAAGAGATCACCAGCCGCGGAGAGAAGCAGTGGAAGTCACTGAGAAACGCTGAGGGTAATGCTTCTTCCCACTTGACTTAAACACATACGGTAGACCCTGACAAGGAATGGAAAATTTTTTAAATTAATTTCCACTGCGTGTCTTCCAATTCCTTTCAGTGGTATCAGAGCCGTGTCGTTTTGTGTTTAAGTTAGGCTTGATTGTTGATTCATATGATATGTGTTAGTCGTAGTCGATCATATAATATGCGCTTTATGTTTGACATATAAGGGATCCGTATTATGTATGACATAAAAGGAATCTAAAAGGGAATTAAAATCGATGGTGATACACTTTGATTTGATCAATTAATGTAGATGGGGTCCAAGAAAATCGAATTCAGATTCGTGATTATTTATAAAGCAAAATTTTTTTCTCGGGGCGCTACCCCTAGACCCCACTCACTAACCACCATGGCTACCTGTTCGTAGCGCAACATAATCGTAACATATGTTATTTTATGAATGTTTTAGATTTGAAACATCAATTGCCCTGCCATTAAATCTGAATATTGATTCTTGAATGTTTGGGTATGGTGAATAATATGGCTCTAGATTGCAAGTGTTATAATTTTTAAATATGACCTGCGTGTCGTGCCTTCCTCTATATACTCTCAATGTACCTTCTCTTCTCATCTCACTCCCCTCGAATGTTAAAAGAGGTTTGTATATGTAATTTTCTTTCTCTTACTAGAAGATCTCCTCTCATTGGCTTGAGGGGACTTAGGATAGGTGAGCCATATTGTATCACGTTTAGATTATGCGTATTATGATTATATCAGAAACATGCATATACTTGTATGAGATACAAACTGAGAAACATGCATTCTTATAAACCAGATAGTTAAATTAAGCCCTCTAAATGAAATTTTAAGTCATAATGTCATCAATTTATGAACACTTGTCAAAACCTCGATCGCTCAATTGGGGACTCCACCAAAGTGGGTGCTTTTGAGTTATCTTGGGGAGATAAGCAAGAGTAATGGTGCTACTCTCACATGTTTATTATTGTTTGACTTAATTGAGATTAACAAAATGGTTTTGAGTCTCAAGGCATTAGATGGGATTAACAACATGCCAGATCATATGATGATAGAATCCCATAAACATCTAAGAGTTACATTTGATGTAATTGGTAAAGGTGTTACCTATCTAAATAACTTAATTTAAGCGTCCTGCCAAAGCGGACTTAAGTTTGAGCCAAATATGGATCTTAGCCCACTAACTATTGCATTGAGGGTTGTTTATTTTGTGGGAGATTGCTAATTAAATTGCATATTTTTAATTGTAGAATCATGACGACTAGTAATACTACTACATTATCGCTACGATCTGTCATTGAGAAGGACAAACTTAATGGGACAAACTTTCTTGACTGGTTTAGGAACTTGAGAATTATTCTCAAGCAGGAAAGAAAGGCGCATGTCATAGATCAACCCATTCCTGAGGAGCCAGTGGCCAATGCTCCTAGAGCTCAGAGAGATGCTTACACGAAGCATAAGGAAGACTCTGTTGATGTGGGATGCTTGATGCTAGCCACCATGGTTTTGGAGCTCCAAAGAGATCTGGACACATGGAGGCTTATGAGATGATTGTGCATCTCAAGGAAATATTCCAGCATCAGGCAAGGCAAGAGAGGTATGAGACCACTAAGGCCTTACATTATTGTAAGATGGCTGAAGGTGCATTAGTCAGTACTCATGTCTTAAAGATGAAGGGGTACATTGATCACCTTGAGAGGCTTGGATTTCCCATAAGCCAGGAGTTAGCTACAGATTTGATCTTGAACTCACTCCCCGAAAGTTATGACCAGTTTGTCATGAACTACAACATGAACAACATCGAGAAATCTATTTCTGAACTGTATGGGATGCTTAAAACTGCTGAGCCGAGTCTTAAAAAGAATCCCAGTAGTGTTTTGATGGTTCAGAAAGGAAAGGGTATGAAAAAGAAAGACAAAGGCAAGGGGAAGGGTTATGGCTCATCAGGTAAGACCAAAGAGTCAAGAAAGCCTAAAACCAAGCCTGCACCAAAGAAGGTAAAGCCTCCGAAGGAAGGAATCTACTTCTTCTGCAATGAACCTGGTCATTGGAAGAGGAATTGCAAACTCTACCTCGAAGATCTGAAAAAGAACAAGAAGGATAGCGGGGCTATCGCTTCAGGTATTTATGTTATAGACATTCATCTTTCTACTTTCACCTCATGGGTATTAGATACTGCGTGTGGTTCTCACATTTGTACAAATGTGCAGGGACTAAAGGACAGTAGGAAGCTAAAAAAGGGCAAGGTTGACCTACGAGTTGGAAACAGAGCAAGGGTTGCTGCGTTAGCTGTAGGCACTTATGAATTAGTTCTGCCCACTGGGCTTTTGTTAGATTTGAACAATTGCTATTATGTTCCTGCTTTAAGTAGTAACATTGTTTCACTTTCTTATTTGGATAAGGAAGGTTTCACTTCCATTGCTAGGAATAGTAGATGTTCTATTTATCGTAATGATGTTTTCTATGCTCATGGTGATTTGCATGTTGATTATTACATATTAAATTTGGAACAACCCAATCATAGAAATATCTATAACATAACCGCCAAAAGGGTCAAACCGAACGATTTGAATCTGACATACCTGTGGCACTGTCGTCTGGGCCACATAAATGAGAAACACATTTCCAAACTCCATCAAGATGGATTTCTAAACTCATTTGATTTTGAATCATATGACACTTGCGAGTCTTGCTTGTTAGGAAAGATGACAAAGTCACACTTCACTGGGAACAGTGAGAGGGCCACTAATTTATTGGGCCTCACACATACAGATGTGTGTGGACAGATGAACACAAATGCGAGAGGAGGTTATTCGTACTTCATAACATTTATAGATGATTTCAGCAGATATGGGTACATCTATCTGATGAAACATAAATCTGAATCTTTTAAAAAGTTCAAGATATTTCAAAATGAAGTACAAAACCAGCTTGGCAAAACAATTAAAGCCCTTCGATTTGATTGGGGTGGTGAATATTTGAGCCAAGAGTTCATAGATCATCTTAGGAGTTATGGGATAGTCTCATAATTGACTCCTCCAAGGACACCACAAAGGAATGGCATTTCTGAACAGAGGAATCAAACACTATTAGATATGGTTTGATCCATGATAAGTCGAACAGATCTTCCACCCTCCTTTTGGGGCCACGCCCTAGAAACAGCTGTGTTCACACTCAATCGTGTTCCATCTAAGGCAATTAAAAAGACTCCGTATGAGATATGGACTGGGAGGACGCCTAGTTTATCTTTCCTCAAGATTTAGGGATGCGAGGTCTATGTTAAGCAACAAGCCTCAGACAAATTAGTGCCCAAATCCTCAAAGTGCCTTTTTGTGGGATATCCTAAGGAAACCAAGGGATATTATGTTTACAACCCTGCTGATAACAAAGTGTTTGTTGTCAAAAATAGTATCTTTCTCGAACGAGAATTTATCTCTAAAAGAACCAGTTGGAGTAAGGTACACCTCAAAGAAGTTCAAGAGCCACAAGACACCACAGAACTGCAGATGCAAAATAGAGAAGACTCACAATAAGTTGTTGAGACTCCTCAAGTCACGCAAGGTCCACAGAAGTCTAATAGGACACGACTTCAGATTCAGAGATATGGATTTCTGATTTCTGACATTCGTGATGTGTTGCTCATTGAGTATAATGAGCTGACTACCTATCAAGGAGCTATAGTGGGACCAAACTCTGAAAAGTGGCTTAATGCCATGAAGTCTGAGATACAATCCATGTACAAAAATAAGGTTTGGACCTTAGTCGACCCGCCTGAAGGTGTAAAAACCGTCGGGTGCAAGTGGGTTTTTAAGGAGAAAATTGACATGGATGGCAATGTAAATGTCTTCAAGGCACGACTGGTTGCAAAAGGATTTACTCAAACTCATGGTGTGGACTATGATGAGACCTTTTTCCTAGTTGCAATGGCCAAATCAATCAGAATCCTCTTTGCCATAGCAGCATATTGTGACTATAAAATATGGCAGATGGACGTTAAGACAACCTTCCTTAATAGAAAGCTCCTTGAGGATGTGTACATGACACAACCTGAAGGGTTTGTACGCTCTGAGGACTCTGGCAAAGTATGCAAGCTTCAGAGGTCTATTTATGGACTGAAGCAATCATCTCAGAGTTGGAATTATCGTTTTGATGAAGTAGTCAAAGAGTTTATATTTCTTCAAAACATTGATGAACCTTGTGTGTACAAGAAGGTTAATGGGAGCACAGTTGTGTTTTTGGTACTTTATGTCGATGACATCCTACTTGTTGGGAATGACATTCCTACCTTGCAGATTGTCTAGTCTTGGTTAGGAAAATCTTTCTCGATGAAAGACTTAGGTGAAGCCACCTACATCGTAGGAATCATAATCTATAGAGATAGATCTAAAAGACTTCTAGGACTCAGTCAGAGTACATACATAGACAAAATACTGCATTGGTTCAGTATGCACGAATTAAAGAGGGGTTTCATACCCATGTCTCATGGTATTCACCTCAGCAAAGATCTGTGTCCTAGTACATCTGATCAGCGAGGTCGCATGAGTAAAGTTCCATATGCCTCGGCCATAGGATCTATCATGTACGCCATGTTATGTACTCGACCGGATGTCTCATTTGCCTTAAGTATGACTAGCAAATATCAACAGGACCCTGGTGAGGCCCATTGGACTACTGTTAAGAATATCCTTAAGTACTTAAGAATGACTAAGGACTTATTCTTGGTCTATGGTGGATTAGATGACGAACTCTGTGTAACTGGTTACACAGACGCGAGTTTCCAAACTGACCAGGATGGCCAAAAATTGCAGTCTGGATATATATTCCTCCTCAATAATGGAGCAGTAAGGTGGAAGAGCTCTAAGCAGGGCACTGTAGCAGATTCTACAATAGAAGCTGAGTATATAGCAGCATCTGATGCAACTAAGGAAGCCGTTTGGATCAGGAAGTTTATCAGGGAACTAGGGGTGATACCTACCATCTCAAATCCAATAACTTTGCTATGTGACAATAGCGGTGCCATTGCACAAGCCAAAGAGCCTAGGTCACATCAAAGGACCAAGCACATACTCAGGCGATTTCATCTCATCAGAGAAATCAATGATAGAGGTGATATAAATATATGCAAAGTAGCAGGAGAAGACAATGTTGTTGATCCTCTAACAAAGCCGCTTGTGCAGGCAAAGCATGAGCGTCATGTTAGGTCAATGGAAATTAGTCAAATTAATGATTGTACCTAGTGCAAGTGGGAGGTTGTTGGAAAATGTGCCCTAGGGGCCAATCATTGTCTTATGAACATTATTGATTTATGAGTTTATCAATTGTGTTATCATATTATTTGCATGTTTACTGTGATGACCATCCTTGGATAATTCATTATCTTATCCTAAATGTCCCTGGTCGATCATCTGTGCGGGAGCAGAGATAAAATAAGACCAGTATGACTTTGAAGATGTATAGAGATATAAATCAAAATCATAAGCACATGTAAGACTACAAGGTGTTGGATTGACCCGCTATGAGAGAGTTGCATGGGTTACGTCATAAGCTTCTCTCATATACAAACCATGTCACTATGCCCTTTGACCTGAGATCATCATGGATTCCTACATGACAAACACTCAGCTTTGACCTAGTCAAAAGTCACTTTTGACCGAGTGATCATAAAGACTATGCTCGGGCTTTGTGGCTTTTCATGCGGAGGAATGTGAATGGTCAAGATAGAATTTGTCCCTCACATTTGTAGAGAGATATTACTGGGCCCCTAGATGAGTGAGTATGAGAAATGTATGGCCATACTATAATGGAAAGGTAGTTCCATTTCTATAGTCAGACTACTCAGGGATCAAGAAAGTAACGGTCAGGAATAGGAGGATGACATTATCCATGCCTCATCCATGACCAAAATATCGCGTGACAGAAGGGACATGATATGGTTGTATAAAAGGTTACATCGTTTATCGATCCTCATATGATTTGGGTAGTCATTATGTCTTGCTAGAGACCGCTTGCGACTTTTGGGCCAGTATAGTAAATGGCCCACTGCCAACTTCATATGGGCCTACAGGGTCGCACACAAAATAGCCCAACACGAGCTATGATGTCTAGATTCATTGAATCTAAGACGTGTCTAGATTCAATAAATGATCTAGGGTTGATGTATATATTTATTTATATTTATATTCGTATATATATAAATTCGTATATATATTATATATAAGGGATATATAGGATTTAATTTATAAGGATAAACTAAATCTCTATCACGTTTGAATTTGAAATTCAAATTGATAGGATATCTCATATAAGAGATATTTATAAGATTTAATTTATAAGGATAAATTAAATCTCTATCACGTTTGAAATTCGAAATTCAAATTGATAGGATATCTCATATAAGAGATATTTATAGGATTTAATTTATAAGGATAAATTAAATCCCTATCACGTTTGAATTTGAAATTCAAATTGATAGGATATCTCAAATTTATTTATGAGAATAAATCAAATATAGTCTAGTCTCATCTTTATTTAAAATTAAATAAATGGGTAATTAAATCTATGGGACGGATTTGATATTATTTATTTAATTAGTTTTTTATAAAATTATACAATATATGATATTGTATTAATTTTGAAATTAATATAAGATTAACTCCAAAAATCCAATTCGGTTGAGAGAGGAAAAATGCATAGCATCCTATATATCTGATTCTTGGAGCTGCGTTTTACACAGAGAAACATATAGAACACAGAAAGGCCGAAGGGGACTCTGCAAAAGGTTTGCAGATAAGAAACTGCTGAAATAGAGACGGAGAGGACGAACTCTTGAGAAAGCCCTGGAGGGACAAAAGACGCTAGCACGTCGTTCGTGGTTGGAACGCTATTCGTGTGGATACCAGTAGAGGAAGCCGACCTGAGTCGTCGACTTCTTGTGATCAGAAAGGGAGCACGAGTCGCAGAGAGAAGCTGTGAATGTCATGACCGAAAGATGTGGAAGTCGCTGAGGCACACTAAGGGTAATACTTCTTCCCACTTGACTTAAACACATACGGTAGATCCTGGCAAGGAATGGAAAAATTTTTAAATTAATTTCCGCTGCGTGTCTTACATTTCCTTACAGGAGTAAGGTACACCTCGAAGAAGTTCGAGAGCCACAAGACACCATAAAACTGCAGATGGAAAATAGAGAAGACTCAGAATAAGTTGTTGAGACTCCTCAAGTCACGCAAGGTCCACGGAAGTCTAATAGGACACGACTTTAGCCTCAGAGATATGGATTTCTGATTTCTAACAGTCGTGATGTGTTGCTCATTGAGCATAATGAGCCGACTACCTATCGAGAAGCTATAGTGGGACTAAACTCTAAAAAGTGGCTTAATGCCATGAAGTCTGAAATACAATCCATGTACGACAATAAGGTTTAGACCTTAGTCGACCCGCCTGAAGGTGTAAAAACCGTCGGGTGCAAGTGGGTTTTTAAGGAGAAAATTGACATGGATGGCAATGTAAATGTCTTCAAGGCACGACTAGTTGCAAAAGGATTTACTCAAACTCATGGTGTGGACTATGATGAGACCTTTTCCCCAGTTGCAATGGCCAAATCAATCAGAATCCTCTTTGCCATAGCAGCATATTATGACTATAAAATATAGCAGATGGACGTTAAGACAACCTTCCTTAATAGAAAGCTCCTTGAGGATGTGTACATGACACAACCTGAAGGGTTTGTGCGCTCCGAGGACTCTGGCAAAGTGTGCAAGCTTCAGAGGTCTATTTATGGACTAAAGCAATCATCTCAGAGTTAGAATCATCGTTTTGATGAAGTAGTCAAAGAGTTTATATTTCTTCCAAACATTGATGAACCTTGTGTGTACAAGAAGGTTAGTGGGAGCACTGTTGTGTTTTTGGTACTCTATGTCGATGACATCCTACTTCTTGGGAATGACATTCCTACCTTACAGATTGTCAAGTCTTGGTTAGAAAAGTCTTTCTTGATGAAAGACTTGGGTGAAGCCACCTAGATCCTAGGAATCATAATCTATAGAGATAGATCTAAAAGACTTCTAGGACTCAGTCAGAGTACATACATAGACAAAATACTGCATAGGTTCAGTATGCACGAATCAAAGAGGGGTTTTATACCCATGTCTCATAGTAGTCACCTCAGCAAAGATATGTGTCCTAGTACATCTGATCAGCAAGGTCGCGTGAGTAAAGTTCCATATGCCTCGACCATAGGATCTATCATGTATGCCATGTTATGTACTCGACCGGATATCTCGTTTGCCTTAAGTATGACTAGCAGATATCAACAGGACCCTGGTGAGGGACATTGGACTACTGTCAAGAATATCCTTAAGTACTTAAGAAGGACTAAGGACTTATTCTTGGTCTATGATTGGATGATGAACTTTGTGTAACTGGTTACACAGACGCGAGTTTCCTAACTGACCAGGACAACCAAAAATCACAGTCTGGATATATATTCCTCCTCAATAATGGAGCAGTAAGCTGGAAGAGCTCTAAGCAGGGCACTGTAGCAGATTCTACAACAGAAGCTGAGTATATACAGCATCTGATGCAGCTAAGGAAGCCGTTTGGATCAGGAAGTTCATCACGGAACTAGGGGTGATACCTACCATCTCAGATTCAATAACTTTGCTCTGTGACAATTGCGGTGCCATTGCACAGGCCAAAGAGCCTAGGTCACATCAAAGGACCAAGCATATACTCAGACGATTTCATCTCATTAGAGAAATCAACGATAGAGGTGATATAAACATACGCAAAGTAGCAAGAGAAGACAATGTTGCTGATCCTCTAACAAAGCCACTTGTGCAGGCAAAGCATGAGCTTCATGTTAGGTCAATAGGAATTAGTCAAATTAATGATTGTACCTAGTTCAAGTGGGAGGTTGTTGGAAAACGTGCCCTATGGGCCAATCATTGTCTTATGAACATTATTGATTTATGAATTTATTAATTGTGTTATCATATTATTTGCATGTTTATTGCGATGACCATCCTTGGATAATTCATGATCTTATCCTAAATGTCCCTGGTCAGTCATCTATATGGGAACAGAGATAAAATAAGGCCAGTATGACTTTGAAGATGTATAGAGATATAAATCAAAACCATAGGCACATGTAAGAGTACAAGGTGTTGGACCGACCCGCTATGAGAGAGCTGCATGGGTTACGTCATAAGCTTCTCTCATATACAAACCATGTCACTATGCCCTTTGACCTGAGATCATCATGCATTCCTACACGACAAACGCTCAGCTTTGACCTAGTCAAAAGTCACTTTTGACTGAGTGATCATAAAGACTAAGTTCGGGCTTAGTGGTTTTTCATGCGGAGGAATGTGAATGGTCAAGATGGAATTTGTCCCTCACATTCGTAGAGAGATATTACTGGGCCCCTCAATGAGTGAGTTTGAGAAATGTATGGCCATACTGTAATGGAAAGGTAGTTTCATTTCTATAGTCAGACTACTCAGGGATCGAGAAAGTAACGGTCAGGAATAGGAGGATGACATTATCCATGCCTCATCCATGACCAAAATATCGCATGATAGAAGGGACATGATATGGTTGTATAAAAGGTTATATCGTTTATCTATCCTCATATGATTTAGGTAGTCGTTATGTCTTGCTAGAGACCGCTTGTGACTTGTGGGCTAGTATAGCAAATGGCCCACTGCCAACTTCATATAGGCCTACAATGTCGCACACACAAAATAGCCCAACACGAGCTATGATGTCCAGATTCATTGAATCTAAGACATGTCTAGATTCAATGAATGATCCAAGGTGGATGTATATATTTATTTATATTTATATTCGTATATATATAAATTCATATATATACATTATATATAAGGGATATATATAGGATTTAATTTATAAGGATAAATTAAATCTCTATCATTTTTGAATTTGAAATTCAAATTGATAGGATATCTCATATAAGAGATATTTACAAGATTTAATTTATAAGGATAAATTAAATCTCTATCATGTTTGAATTTTAAATTCAAATTGATAGAATATCTCATATAAGAGATATTTACAATATTTAATTTATAAGGATAAATTAAATCTCTATCACGTTTGAATTTGAAATTCAAATTGACATGATATCTCAAATTTGATTTGAGAATAAATCAAATATAGTCCAGTCTTATCTTTATTTTAAATTAAATAAATAGGTGAATTAAATTTGTGGGACGGATTTAATACAAACATTATTTATTTAATTAGTTTCTTATCAAATTATACAATATATGATATTGTATTAATTTTGGAATTAATATAGATTAATTCTAAAAATCCAATTCGGTTGAGAAAACGCAGAGCATCCTATATATCTGATTTTAGGAGCTACATTTTCAAGAACAACACATAACACAAAAGGCCGAAGGGAATCAGCAAAAAGGTTTGCAGATAAGAAACTACTGAAGTAGAGACGGAAAGAATGAATTCTTGAGAGAGCCTTGCAGGGACAGGAGACGCTAGCACGTCGTTCGTGGTTGTAACGCTGTTCGTGTGGATACCAGTAGAGGAAGCCGACCTGAGGTGTTGACTTCTTGCGATCAGAAAGAGAGCACAAGCCGCGGAGAGAAGCTGTGGACGTCTTCTTGTAATCGGAAAGAGATCACCAGCCGTGGAGAGAAGCTGTGGAAGTCGCTGAGAAACACTGAGGGTAATGCTTCTTCCCACTTGACTTAAACATATACGGTAGATCCTGGCAAGGAATGGAAAAAATTTTAAATTAATTTTCGCTGCGTGTCTTCCAATTCCTTACACATTCAATTTTGGTAAACCTATTGAAAATGAAGGGGTCTCACAAATTAAATCATCATCATCAATAACCCTTTTTTGTTGGAGAGCGACATATCATCTTTTATTTGCCGGATCAGTGATATAGAACACTTACTTTACTTGGTCTGCCATAATAAAAGGCTCATTCCCAAAACTTGTACTATTCAAATTAACCAGTATAAATCCTAACCGATCTAGCATAACACCGTTGTTTATATAGCCCATTTGCATTTGAAAATGGGAACTATAAATTTAGTGTAGTCCAACTCCCAAATCTCCTAAACGACACCATAATAAGGAATGACTGCTAATTTAGGATCGTTGTCTTTTGAACTAGAGAAGTACATAGCTTCATCCACTAATATAACACTACTATTATCCATGCTACTTTTATCATCTAGAGACTTAGTATAAAAGGAATACCCGTTGATGTCAAAGGAATTCTAACATATCACATTAAATTCAGGACCATATGCCAACCGTCTAACTGAATCAGATACACAAGCAGCATTTTTAACTTTTTGTTTGAACTAATGTGCAAAAGATTTATTGTGTTTTCTAATCAGCATTTGCTCTATCATTGTATTATTTTGTTTCCAGACAAGCTCTTTATGATCAGCTATATAGTCTTGAACTTCATCAATGTTTTTCAAGACGTGTAAGTGTATTTGCTGCAATTCATTACGATTAACACTTTTCACTGACATTATGCGTTGACCCCTTATTTGGCACAGGGTTTAGCAAGACTGGTAAGTCATACTTTAGACAGGTAGTGTTGACAAAAATCTATAACTTCTTCATAAACATATTTTTAAACAATAGATACCTCAGGCTGATTTGGATTCTTCATGTACCCTTTAAGGATTTGGGCATGTATGGATCTTTTTATACTGCATGCCTAAAGGACATATTATTTTCTTAGCATCATAGTAGCGTTTGTGTAACACATTTTCTTCTGGAAACATGTCTTGTAACAACTCAAGCAATTCTGAAAAACCTTTATCACTCCACCCATGCCATGCTTTCACACTTACCAATCTCAACACTACATTCAACAAGTTGTATTTTCTGCACCCTGGGTATAGAGGTTTTTATGCATCATTGCACATAGTACCATATGCATGTGACCGCACAAAAGCATCATCTCCAATATCATGAATTATGTCTTCTCCCAATCATCAGTATCCATGTCATCATCAAAGGTTTATTCCAACTACTCAGATACACTCGACCTTTCCATATTTTCACCATGCCATACCCATACTGTGTAACTCTTGCAGAATCCCTCATAAATTAGATGAGTGTAACTCACACAAGGACAATAAAATCTTCCATTATTATCATCACCATTCTGTTTAGCAAAATCCAAAAACTCATTCACTCCCTTAGCATACTCAACACTTGTTCGTTTGGCATTTATCCAACTACGATCCATATTTATGGAACACTAAAAAACTAGGAAAATAGAAAGTAAGAAAACCTAGCTTGCAACAATGAATCAAATTAAACAAGTAAATGACAGCAATTAATCTAGCACAAATAACGGCAAAAGGTATTGCCAGTAGTGCATAAATCTTCAGTTCTTGAGACAAGGAGTTTAAAACAAAACTCATTGGCTGTGAAGGGTTAAGAAGACTTGAAAGTGCGAATAAGTAAAAATGATAGATGGGAGGCGCGAAGGGGCTTTCGATTAAATTAAAGGGTATTTCATAAGCAAATCTAAACCGGATAAAATACAACACTGGTGTAGAAATAACTTTTTTTCTAAACTAGACAATATATTCTACATTGTTCACTATTACATTGGTGTAAAATAATATAAATAAACAACTTTACATCGGATAAAGTGAAAGACCAGTGTAGAAATAACTTGTTCTAAACTGGTCATTATTTCTACACCTAATATTGATATGTCCGGTTTCAAGCTGTTACATTTTTTGGGAAAATAAAAGAACATGTCATCAGAACAAGAAACTTCATTCATTCAGCTTTACTAATAACTTTACATCAAAAGTATGAAATTTTCAAATACTGTATCTATAAGAATATATAATATATGTTGGAAATCGTGCCCTAGGGGCCAATCATTGTCTTATGAACATTATTGATTTATGAATTTATTAATTGAGTTATCATATTATTTGCATGTTTACTATGATGACCATCCTTGGATAATTCATGATATTATCCTAAATGTCCCTGGTCGATCATCTATGTGGGAGCACAGATGAAATAAGACCAGTATGACTTTGAAGATGTATAGAGATATAAATCAAAGTCATAAGCACATGTAAGAGTACAGGGTGTTGGACCGACCCGCTATGAGAGAACTGCATGGGTAACGTCATAAGCTTCTCTCATATACAAACCATGTCAATATGCCCTTTGACCTGAGATCATCATGGATTCCTACATGACAAAACGCTCAGCTTTGACCTAGTCAAAAGTCACTTTTGACCGAGTGATCATAAAGACTATGTTCGGGCTTAGTGGTTTTTCATGCGGAGGAATGTGAATGGTCAAGATGGAATTTGTCCCTCACATTCGTGGAGAGATATTACTGGGCCCCTCGATGAGTGAGTCTGAGAAATGTATGGCCATACTGTAATGGAAAGGTAGTTCCATTTCTATAGTCAGACTACTCAGGGATCGAGAAAGTAACGGTCGGGAATAGGAGGATGACATTATCCATGCCTCATCCATGACCAAAATATCGCGTGACAGAAGGGACATGATATGGTTGTATAAAAGGTTACATCGTTTATCGATCCTCATATGATTTGGGTAGTTGTTATGTCTTGCTAGAGACCGCTTGCGACTTGTGGGCTAGTATAGCAAATGGCCCACTGCCAACTTCATATGGGCCTACAGGGTCGCACACAAAATAGCCCAACACGAGCTATGATGTCCAGATTCATTGAATCTAAGACATGTCCAGATTCAATGAAAGATCCAGGTGAATGTATATATATTTATTTATATTTATATTTGTATATATATAAATTCGTATATATATATATATTATATATATGAGATATATGAGATTTAATTTATAAGGATAAATTAAATCCCTATCACGTTTGAATTCGAAATTCAAATTGATAGGATATCTCATATAAGAGATATTTATAAGATTTAATTTATAAGGATAAATTAAATCTCTATCACGTTTGAAATTCGAAATTCAAATTGATAGGATATCTCATATAAGAGATATTTATAAGATTTAATTTATAAGGATAAATTAAATCTCTATCACGTTTGAAATTCGAAATTCAAATTGATAGGATATCTCATATAAGAGATATTTATAAGATTTAATTTATAAGGATAAATTAAATCTCTATCACGTTTGAAATTCGAAATTTAAATTGATAGGATATCTCAAATTTGATTTATGGGAATAAATCAAATATAACTCAGTCTCATCTTTATTTAAAGTTAAATAAATAAGTAATTAAATCTGTGGGACGGATTTAATATTATTTTATTTAATTAGTTTCTTATAAAATTATACAATATATGATATTATATCAATTCGGAATTAATATAAGATTAACTCCAAAATCCAATTAGGTCAGGTGTAAAAACGCATAGCATCCTCTATATCTGATTGGAGGAGCTACGTTTGAAAATAACACAGAACACAAAAGGCCGAACGGAATCTGCAAAAGGTTTGCAGACAAGAAACTGCTGAAATAGAGACGGAGACTTGTGAAAGCCTTGGAGGGACAGGAGACGCTAGCACGTCGTTCGTGGTTGGAACGCTGTTCGTGTGGATACCAGTAGAGGAAGCCGACCTGAGGCGTCGACTTCTTGTGATCGGAAAGAGACCACCGTCCGCGGAGAGAATCTGTGAAGGTCGCTGAGGAACACTCCGTCGATTTCTTGCGATCAGAAAGAGATCATCACCCACGTAGAGAAGCTGTGAAATTCGCTGAGCAACACTAAGGGTAATGATTCTTTCCACTTGACTTAAACACATACGGCAGATCCTGGCAAGGAATGGAAAATTTTTAAAGTTTATTTCCGCTGCGTGTCTTCCAATTCCTTACAGTGGTATCAGAGGCATGCCGTTTTGTGTTTAAGTTAGGCTTGATTTGTGATTTATATGATATATGTTAGTAGTAGCCGATCATATAATAAGCGTTGTATGTGTGACATATATGGAATCCTTGTTGTGTATGACATAAAAGGAATCTAAAAGGAAATTGAAATCGGTGGTGATGCTTTTTGATTTGATCAATCCGCATAGATGGGGTCTAAGAAAACCGAATTCGAATTTGTGATTATTTGTGAAAACCGAATTCAGATTCGTGATTATTTATGAAACAAAACAAAAAAAAAATTTCTTCCGGGGCGCTGCCCCAGAGACCCCGCCCGCTAACCGGCTAGCGGGACAGCCGCCCGCTAACCGGCTAGCGGGACCGCCGTAGCTACCTGTTCGTAGCGCAACATAACCGTAACATATGTTACTTTGTAAATGTTTTTTTTTTTTTTTTTTTTTTTTTTTTTTTTGCCCTTCGATTAGATCTGAATATTGATTCTTGAATGTTTGGGTATGGTGAACAATATGGCTCTAGATTGCAAGTGTTGTAATTTTAAAAATACGGCCTGCGTGTCGTGCCTTCCTCTATATACTCTCAATGTACCTTCTCCTCTCATCTCACTCCCCTCAAATGTTAAAAGAGGTTTCTATATGTAATTTCTCTTTTCTTACTAGAGAGCTCCTCTCATTGGCTTGAGGGGACTTAGGATAGGTGAGCCATATTGTATCACGTTTGAATTATGCATCTTATGATTAGATCAGCACATGCATATTACTTGTATGAGATACGAACTGAGAAACATGCGTTTTATAAACCAGATAGTTAAATTAGGCCCTCTAAAAGAAATCTTAAGTCATAATGCCGTCAATTTATGAACACTTGTCAAAACCTCGATCGCTCAATTGTTGACTCCACCAAAGTGGGTGCTTTTGAGTTATCTTGGGGAGATAAGCAAAGAGTAATGGTGCTACTCTCATAGGTTCATTATTGTTTGACTTAATTGAGATTAACAAAACGGTTTTGGATCTCAAGGCATTAGATGGGATTAGAACATGTCAGATCATATGATGATAGGATCCCATGAATATCTAAGAGTTACATTTGATGTAATTGGTAAAGGTGTTACCTACCTAAATAACTTAATTTAAGTGTCCTGCCAAAGCGGACTTAAGTTTGAGCCAAATATGGATCTTAGCCCACTAACTATTGCATTGAGGGTTGTTTATTTAGTGGGAGATTACTAATTACATTGCATATTTTAATTGTAGAATCATGACGACTAGTAATACTGCTACATTATCGCTGCGATCTGTCCTTGAGAAGGACAAACTTAATGGGACAAACTTTCTTGACTGGTTTAGGAACTTGAGAATTGTTCTCAAGCAGGAAAGAAAGGCGCATGTCCTAGATCAACCCATTCCTGAGGAGCCAGCCGCCAATGCTCCCAGAGCTCAGAGAGATGCTTATATGAAGCATAAGGAAGACTCTGTCGATGTGGGATGCTTGATGCTAGCCACCATGGTTCCGGAGCTCCAAAGAGATCTGGAACACATGGAGGCTTATGAGATGATTGTGCATCTCAAGGAAATGTTCCAGCAACAGGCAAGGCAAGAGAGGTATGAGACCACTAAGGCCTTACATTCCTGCAAGATGGCTGAAGGTGCATCAGTCAGTGCTCATGTCTTAAAGATGAAAGGGTACATTGATCACCTTGAACGGCTTGGATTTCCCATGAGCCAGGAGTTAGCTACAGATTTGATCTTAAACTCACTCCCGGAAAGTTATGACCAGTTTGTTATGAACTACAACATGAACAACATGGAGAAATCTATTTCTGAACTGCATGGGATGCTTAAAACTGCTGAGCCGAGTCTTAAGAAGAAACCCAGTAGTGTTTTGATGGTTCAAAAGGGAAAGGGTACGAAAAAGAAAGGCAAAGGCAAGGGGAAGGGTTATGGCTCATCAGGTAAGACCAAAGAGTCAGGCAAGCCCGAAACCAAGCCTGCACCAAAGAAGGCAAAGCCTCCGAAGGAAGGAGTCTGCTTCTTCTGCAATGAACCGGGTCATTGGAAGAGGAATTGCAAACTCTACCTCGAAGATCTGAAAAAGAACAAGAAGGATAGCGGGGCTATCGCTTCAGGTATTTATGTTATAGACATTCATCTTTCTACTTCCACCTCATGGGTATTAGATACTGCATGTGGTTCTCACATTTGTACGAATGTGCAGGGACTAAAGGACAGTAGGAAGCTGAAAAGGGGTGAAGTTGACCTACGAGTTGGAAACAGAGCAAGGGTTGCTGCGTTAGCTGTAGGCACTTATGAATTAGTTCTGCCCACTGGGCTTTTGTTAGTTTTGAACAATTGCTATTATGTTCCTGCTTTAAGTAGTAACATTGTTTCACTTTCTTATTTGGATAAGGAAGGTTTCACTTCCATTGCTGGGAATAGTAGATGTTCTATTTATCGTAATGATGTTTTATATGCTCATGGTGATTTGCATGTTGATCATTACATATTAAATTTGGAACAACCCAATCATGGAAATATCTATAACGTAACCGCCAAAAGGGTCAAACCAAACGATTTGAATCCCACATACCTCTGGCACTGTCGTCTGGGCCACATAAATGAGAAACGCATTTCTAAACTCCATCAAGATGGATTTCTAAACTCATTTGATTTTGAATCATATGACACTTGCGAGTCTTGCTTGTTAGGAAAGATGACAAAATCACCTTTCACTGGGCACAGTGAGAGGGCCACTGATTTATTGGGCCTCATACATACAGATGTGTGTGGACCGATGAACACAAATGCCAGAGGAGGTTATTCGTACTTTATAACATTCATAGATGATTTCAGCAGATATGGGTACATCTATCTAATGAAACATAAATCTGAATCTTTTGAAAAGTTCAAGATATTTCAAAATGAAGTACAAAACCAGCTTGGCAAAACAATTAAAGCCCTTCGATCTGATCGGGGTGGTGAATATTTGAGCCAAGAGTTCATAGATCATCTTAGGAATTGTGGGACACTCTCACAATTGACTCCTCCAGGGACACCACAATGGAATGGCGTTTCTGAACGGAGAAATCGAACACTATTAGATATGGTCCGATCCATGATGAGTCGAACAGATCTTCCGCCCTCCTTTTGGGGCTATGCCCTAGAGACAGCTGCGTTCACACTCAATCGTGTTCCATCTAAGGCAATCGAAAAGACTCCGTATGAGATATGGACTGGGAGGACGCCTAGTTTGTCTTTCCTCAAGATTTGGGGATGCGAGGTCTATGTTAAGCAACAAGCCTCAGACAAATTAGCGCCCAAATCCTCAAAATGCCTTTTTGTGGGATATCCTAAGGAAACCAAGGGATATTACGTCTACAACCCTGCTGATAACAAAGTGTTTGTTGTCAGAAATGGTATCTTTCTTGAACGAGAATTTATCTCTAAAAGAACCAGTGGGAGTAAGGTACAACTCGAAGAAGTTCGAGAGCTACAAGACACCACAGAACTGCAGATGGAAAATAGAGAAGACTCACAACAAGTTATTGAGACTCCTCAAGTCACGCAAGGTCCACGAAAGTCTAATAGGACACGACTTCAGCCTCAGAGATATGGATTTCTGATTTCTGATAGTCGTGATGTGTTGCTCATTGAGCATAATGAGCCGACTACCTATCGAGAAGCTATAGTGGGACCAAACTCCGAAAAATGGCTTAGTGCCATGAAGTCTGAGATGCAATCCATGTACGACAATAAGGTTTGGACCTTAGTCGACCCGCCTGAAGGTGTAAAAACCGTCGGGTGCAAGTGGGTTTTCAAAGAGAAAACTGACATGGATGGCAATGTAAATGTCTTCAAGGCACGACTGGTTGCAAAAGGTTTTACTCAAACTCATGGTGTGGACTATGATGAGACCTTTTCCCCAGTAGCAATGGCCAAATCAATCAGAATCCTCTTTGCTATTGCAGCATATTATGACTATGAAATATGGCAGATGGACGTCAAGACAGCCTTCCTTAATGGAAAGCTCCTTGAGGATGTGTACATGACACAACCTGAAGGGTTTGTGCGTTCCGAGGACTCTGGTAAAGTGTGCAAGCTTCAAAGGTCCATTTATGGACTAAAGCAAGCCTCTCGGAGTTGGAATCATCGTTTTGATGAAGTAATCAAAGAGTTTGGATTTCTTCAAAACATTGATGAACCTTGTGTGTACAAGAAGGTTAGTGGGAGCACAGTTGTGTTTTTGGTACTCTATGTCGATGACATCCTACTTATTGGGAATGATATTCCTACCTTGCAGATTGTCAAGTCTTGGTTAGGAAAGTCTTTCTCGATGAAAGACTTGGGTGAAGCCACCTACATCCTAGGAATCAGGATCTATAGAGATAGATCTAAAAGACTTCTAGGACTCAGTCAGAGTACATACATAGACAAAATACTGCATAGGTTCAGTATGCACGAATCAAAGAGGGGTTTCATACCCATGTCTCATGGTACTCACCTCAGCAAAGATCTGTGTCCTAGTACATCTGATCAGCGAGGTCGCATGAGTAAGGTTCCATATGCCTCGGCCATAGGATCTATCATGTACGCCATGTTATGTACTCGACCGGATGTCTCGTTTGCCTTAAGTATGACTAGCAGATACCAACAGGACCCTGGTGAGAGCCATTGGACTGCTGTCAAGAATATCCTTAAGTACTTAAGAAGGACTAAGGACTTATTCTTGGTCTATGGTGGATTGGATGATGAGCTCTGTGTAACTGGTTACACAGATGCGAGTTTCCAAACTGACCAGGACGACCAAAAATCGCAGTCTGGATACATATTCCTCCTCAATAATGGAGCAGTAAGCTGGAAGAGCTCTAAGCAGGGCACTGTAGCAGATTCTGCAACGGAAGCTGAGTATATAGCAGCATCTGATGCAGCTAAGGAAGCCGTTTGGATCAGGAAGTTCATCACAGAACTAGGGGTGATACCTACCATCTCAGATCCAATAACTTTGCTCTGTGACAATAGCGGTGCTATTGCACAGGCCAAAGAGCCTAGGTCACATCAAAGGACCAAGCATATACTCAGGCGATTTCATCTCATCAGAGAAATCAACGATAGAGGTGATATAAAAATATGCAAAGTAGCAGGAGAAGATAATGTTGCTGATCCTCTAACAAAGCCGCTTGTGCAGGCAAAGCATGAGCGTCATGTTAGGTCAATGGGAATTAGTCAAATTAATGATTGTACCTAGTGCAAGTGGGAGGTTGTTGGAAATCGTGCCCTAGGGGCCAATCATTGTCTTATGAACATTATTGATTTATGAATTTATTAATTGAGTTATCATATTATTTGCATGTTTACTATGATGACCATCCTTGGATAATTCATGATATTATCCTAAATGTCCCTGGTCGATCATCTATGTGGGAGCACAGATGAAATAAGACCAGTATGACTTTGAAGATGTATAGAGATATAAATCAAAGTCATAAGCACATGTAAGAGTACAGGGTGTTGGACCGACCCGCTATGAGAGAACTGCATGGGTAACGTCATAAGCTTCTCTCATATACAAACCATGTCAATATGCCCTTTGACCTGAGATCATCATGGATTCCTACATGACAAAACGCTCAGCTTTGACCTAGTCAAAAGTCACTTTTGACCGAGTGATCATAAAGACTATGTTCGGGCTTAGTGGTTTTTCATGCGGAGGAATGTGAATGGTCAAGATGGAATTTGTCCCTCACATTCGTGGAGAGATATTACTGGGCCCCTCGATGAGTGAGTCTGAGAAATGTATGGCCATACTGTAATGGAAAGGTAGTTCCATTTCTATAGTCAGACTACTCAGGGATCGAGAAAGTAACGGTCGGGAATAGGAGGATGACATTATCCATGCCTCATCCATGACCAAAATATCGCGTGACAGAAGGGACATGATATGGTTGTATAAAAGGTTACATCGTTTATCGATCCTCATATGATTTGGGTAGTTGTTATGTCTTGCTAGAGACCGCTTGCGACTTGTGGGCTAGTATAGCAAATGGCCCACTGCCAACTTCATATGGGCCTACAGGGTCGCACACAAAATAGCCCAACACGAGCTATGATGTCCAGATTCATTGAATCTAAGACATGTCCAGATTCAATGAAAGATCCAGGTGAATGTATATATATTTATTTATATTTATATTTGTATATATATAAATTCGTATATATATATATATTATATATATGAGATATATGAGATTTAATTTATAAGGATAAATTAAATCCCTATCACGTTTGAATTCGAAATTCAAATTGATAGGATATCTCATATAAGAGATATTTATAAGATTTAATTTATAAGGATAAATTAAATCTCTATCACGTTTGAAATTCGAAATTCAAATTGATAGGATATCTCATATAAGAGATATTTATAAGATTTAATTTATAAGGATAAATTAAATCTCTATCACGTTTGAAATTCGAAATTCAAATTGATAGGATATCTCATATAAGAGATATTTATAAGATTTAATTTATAAGGATAAATTAAATCTCTATCACGTTTGAAATTCGAAATTTAAATTGATAGGATATCTCAAATTTGATTTATGGGAATAAATCAAATATAACTCAGTCTCATCTTTATTTAAAGTTAAATAAATAAGTAATTAAATCTGTGGGACGGATTTAATATTATTTTATTTAATTAGTTTCTTATAAAATTATACAATATATGATATTATATCAATTCGGAATTAATATAAGATTAACTCCAAAATCCAATTAGGTCAGGTGTAAAAACGCATAGCATCCTCTATATCTGATTGGAGGAGCTACGTTTGAAAATAACACAGAACACAAAAGGCCGAACGGAATCTGCAAAAGGTTTGCAGACAAGAAACTGCTGAAATAGAGACGGAGACTTGTGAAAGCCTTGGAGGGACAGGAGACGCTAGCACGTCGTTCGTGGTTGGAACGCTGTTCGTGTGGATACCAGTAGAGGAAGCCGACCTGAGGCGTCGACTTCTTGTGATCGGAAAGAGACCACCGTCCGCGGAGAGAATCTGTGAAGGTCGCTGAGGAACACTCCGTCGATTTCTTGCGATCAGAAAGAGATCATCACCCACGTAGAGAAGCTGTGAAATTCGCTGAGCAACACTAAGGGTAATGATTCTTTCCACTTGACTTAAACACATACGGCAGATCCTGGCAAGGAATGGAAAATTTTTAAAGTTTATTTCCGCTGCGTGTCTTCCAATTCCTTACAATATATTCTCTCTTTTTGTCATTAAGTACAAAAAATAAAATAGGAGGGCCAAATAAAGGTTGCAAGCTTTCACTCCTCATCATACTCAAATGTATGGGATTCATCAGAGTCGGTAGGATCAATAGGATGATACAAGGTATCATGTTGTTGATGGCGGCAAACTTCTGAGCGTAAAGCTCTAAAATTGTCTTTTAGTCTAGTAACTTTCTGATATAGCTCTTCCACTGAGTCCTCCAGAGCATTGAAGCGCATGATCAGTTCCTCAAGGCGATCTATCAAAGTGATAACCAGGGGAGGAGGAAAAGGAACTATAAGGTGAGGGTCAGGATGTTTGTCTTCAAAATCATATCTATTTCTTTTGTGCTGTGGAGAATGAGCTGTGCGTGAGGAAGAAATCATTTGAGCATTTAGATAGAACAAAAGAAAATAAAATAGAGATAAAGTTATGAGACAAAAGTACTGATAATAGGAATGGTATACATATGGTTGAGGAATAAGAATGATTTCAGAAAAGAATATCGAATAATACAATTGGCCTTCTATCATAATGAGTACAAATATTAGGAACTGAAGAAGTGAACTGAACAGCTTAAGAAGGTATAGAGAAAAGAAGTGGAAAATCATAGACATGAAACTGAAGAGTTAGAATAGAAAGTATATTTAATATCGGTTATATATATTTTACATTGGTTCAATGTAAATCTGGTGTAAATATTTCATCTTATTTACAAAACTACCACATTTTATTTGTTCTAAAAGCTTCTCCGCAAGGTCTGAAGAAGTTAAAGAAAAGAAGCAGGAAAGCATAGACAGGAAACTGAAGAGTCAAAATATAAAGTATATTTAACACAGGCTATATATATTTTACACCGGTTCAATGTAAATCCGGTGTAAATATTTTATCTTATTTACAAAAATACCACCTTTCATTTGTTCTAAAAGTTTCTCTGCAATGTCTAAAGAAGTTAAAGAAAAGAAGCGGGAAAACATAGACAAGAAACTGAAGAGTTAGAATATGATGCAGCTAATCTACACCTATTGATATTAGTATCCGGCGTAGGAATTATATTTTACACTAGTGATGTGTTAATCTGATGTAACTATTTCATCTTATTTACAAAAATACCACCGATCATTTTTTTAAACCGTCTCCACAAGAACTGATTTAAAAATGGGACTTTAAAAAGTATATTTTGTACGAGTGATACACACACACATGTGTCTTGATATTTGTTATCACTCAACCATTTCGTTAATTATCAGTTCATCGAACATAATGAAACAAATGTAACAAGATATATCCTTTTGAAACTTTCATGGTAAAGTCTTGAGTTCATACATTAATAGAAATCAAGTACATTTACATTATTATTTAATTAAAAGCATGTCACTGTATTGTCACAATGATCAAATGCCTTGTTTTGTTTTATTAAAAATAAATAAGAAAGGAAATGAAGAAAGCATGAAATCATGTAATGGAGTTAAAACTTGGGGAACTGAATATTAGAACCACATCTGCTTCTAGGAAGAATAGGGCAATCAATGAGGTCAGAACCAGAAGTGTCAACACACAAGTACACTTGGTAGAGTTGGCTGTTACGTGCTAAATCCTTATTGCATTCAATTCCTGGAGTAAATCCAATTTCTTCTTTTATGGCTCCTTGAATGCTCTCCATGCTGTAGAATCCATCATCTGGTTCTATCCCTGCAATTAATTTATTATCTCTCAACTGTTACTTCTCATTATCAACATCTTTCAATAATCCAATAACAACAAACTTCATTGGTTTTTATATAGGGTTTGTTAATTTGTAGAATACTAATATACTCTTCTAGTTCTTAATATAAGACAGTTTGTAGTGCAATATGTATAATCAAGCATATGACTATTTATGACTGCTTTTCCACATTTTAATTGAGGGTTTATTAATTTAGTACTATACCAATATAACTTTTAGCATATGACTTTTTTTTTTTGGATTAGAAGTATCCTTTCCCAAAAACAAAAGTAATCTATCTCGAGGTATGGAGGGCAAATGGCATGATCTCTCAACTAGGTTTGGTCTAAATGCACAAGAGTTAGAATTAAACTTCCAATCAAGCAGGACAACCCCTTCCCCTAACACCAACATAAGTTAATTAGTGGCATATTAGGACAAATTAATAAGCAAGTTCCTATAACTTCTTTTCTTTTAGTGGCATATTAGGAAATATTAATAAGCAAGTTCCTATAATTTCTTTTCTTTTAATCAAGATATAGTTTCATACATTCTTAATCGTATCCCTATCATCATTTTTGGTTGGAGGGAAGTGGGAGTGGGGAAATGGAAGTGAGATTTTCAACTTCCCTCATTTAGTATGATGGAAGTTACTTCTATCTCTATTTGCACTTTCACTTTCAATATTTTTGGACATTTCAGTTCCATAAAAAAAGTTGAGAATTGAAATGATAAAAGTGAAAGTAAAATTTTTTGAACCATTTTACTCCAGTTATAAAATTTCTGGACAACTTTAACTTTTCCTAAGTTATAAAAAAAATATTTTGGACCATTTTATCCCCAAGTTATAAGAAAAATATACATAAATTCCATACTCATTTCTATCATACCAAACAAACTATTAAAACCTATTTCAAACCTAATTCCACTTCTATTTTCACTTCCACTTACATAAAAACTTCTTCTATCCTACCAAACGTACCACATAAGTTTTTTTAATTTTTATTAGGTCCTTATAGTTTTATCTTATTTTTAATTAGATCTCTATAGTTTTAGGTGATTGATGAAAAGAAAAAATATTTAAAAGCCTGATAAAAAGAAAAAAACTACAAAGATTTGATTAAAAATAAAGTAAACTTATAGAAACTTGCAAATTAATCTTCCTAACTTTTTTTTATTATATCACATGTTTGAATCATACTCACTATCATATATCCTGCTGCACTTCTACTACTAGAGCCAATCTCCATGGCTGTTTAGCGCATGTTTTGAAAAAGCAAATTTTCTTATTAATTAATTGGGTGCACTTTTTATATTTTACTGATTTATCTACAAAATTATTTTCATTTTTTGTGTTATAAACAATAGAGTATTAAATACAACCACAACTAATCCAAATTTGATCCAAAATGGGCCCAATTAAGGGGACAAAGATCTCTCAACATGGTTTCGTCTGTCTACAGGAATCAAACTCAATACTTTACTTTTAAAGAGAGATAAGTCAGCTCAACTCAACCATTAATAGTTATAATTTAAGATTTGATTAAACATGCATTAGAAAATTTTATATGCATAATTAATTGAAAATAATATATATATATATATATATATATATATATAATTACCAGCGCCTTTGAGGATCTTGAGGAGGTTGACTTTCTGCTTAAGTTGAAGAGCTTTCTCGAAGTAGTCACGAATATCAAGCTCTGATTCAGAGCAAGTTCCATGTTTCTCCCATTCATGGGACCAAAACCTCAACCCATTGCTGCTTGGGCAGCTCAGTGATGGCCAGTTTTTCTCCATGTTGCTTATCAAATCTGATATCTGTATATACATGTAACATTTAAATCCTAACTAATTAACATTTATAAACTTGTATGCTTTCTTAAAAACGAAGACAATTCGTATCCTATAATAATCATCCACACAATATGCCAATCAAATATCTTGAATATTTTCAGACCGAGCTATCAAATGAAGTCCACCTACTTTGATTAGCTTATAAAACTTCCACTTAACATATGCATCATTGGTTATTCTCTCTCTTCCTTTTTTTATTTAAAATTTTAAGGGAAAATTAAATAAAGAGAAGTCCCAAGAAATTCAATTTTTGACCAGGTTACAAAATTTAACTTATAAAAGACCCTAACTAAATTTTTAAATATGAAAATTTAAGTTGTAAACATAAATTGTTAAATTTTATTTGTAAATATATAAGTTTGACTCGTAAATATAAATTTTTGGGATTTTTTGGTATTTAATTTTCCCAACCCCAATTAGCTCCTTCAAATTAAACGTTATATATGGTAATATTCATAAAGATAATTCTATGGGTTTGCCAAAAAAAAAACAGAAAAGAAAATTCTATGGGGTACTACGGTTTTCTTTTTTTCTTTTATTTTTTTTTGTAGCTTAAAAAATGATCGACAGACGTGGGGAACATGAACATGAACAGCCTATACCTGAAAATAAAAAGGCAAAGCAGAGGACCAAGGTTATGTATGTGTAATTGTGTAAAAATAATAACCGTATTTCAAAATCTTCTACGTTTAATTGCTGAAATGACACAATATATAAATAGAGAATACGAAGAAGGAAAAAAAAGATTCACACATGCACTTTATATATTAATTTCTCTTCTAAATATATTATGCCTTATTATTGCAGAAGATTATAAGATTGGTAGTAGTTAAATAGAGAATACGAAGAAGGACAAAAAGATTCACACATGCACTTTATATATTAATTTCTCTTCTAAATATATTATGCCTTATTATTGCAGAAGATTATAAGATTGGTAGTAGTTCACATTATTGTAGATATTTAATAAAGCCAATGTTCAGAACATGCACATGGATTGATGGTAGTGGCAAAAAGGTAAACGTTCCCAGTATATATATAGCCAGACAGAAAATTCTTGAAAATGCAAGGAAAAACGGCTAATTTAAATAGTTGATACCTGGTAAAAATAATCAACATTACACATTTATACATTAATGATCAATATATCATATGACATACAGAACTTATATCTAGCTCTTTTTCTGTGAAAAACTTTCATGAGAAAATTTTACTGTCCAAAGAAAATGTGAGAAAATTTTATACTTTTTATGAATAAGAAACTTCCTTGAGAGGAAATAATTGTTTTCTTGTCATGTTATTAACTATCATATTGTGTTGATGACTAGTGCCCCAATGACTGGCGTCCTAACCTTGTTTTGCAGAGGTTCTGAGCTCGAATTTGACATTGACATGATTACGTTCATGTGATTAAATTGATTGTTATGAAAAATATGTATCTTACTGTGTAGTGGTATATATATATTGTGTTACCTGAGATTTATCAAAGACGCTATCAGGATCACAGTTTGAAGGCCAAGAGCCATCGTTGTAGTTAGGCCACAAGCCATGAATCCCAAAATCTGCTGCTGGTTTTCCACTCTTTGGATAGCAGCAACTCTGCTTTGTGTCACAGTATGCTCCTGGCCACTGTATATATATATCATCATTATCCATGTGAACTATAATTATAACAGATCCATCATCTAAATCCTAAAAGGAACCCTTCACTATATATATATATATACCTGCTGAACAAAGTAGAAGAAATCGAAATCCTGTGAAACACACAGAACTGACAAGTATTGCACTATCAAAAGCTTCAATAGAATGGAAACCTTTGTCTTCATCTTTTTTTGATCCCGATCCTTCTCTCTCTCTCTCTCTCTATATATATATATATATAAATGAATTACAGATTGTCACTTTAGGCAAATGAGAAGGTAATGGATGATGACCTAAAGCGATATGTTGTTTATATATAGGCACGTAAGTTTGAGTCTACAAGGTATCACTAATGGAATATGCCAAGATACTGTATGAGTTTGGATCGTCGTCATCAGCTTAATTTTATTAATTAATTAATGGGGTTTCTAACTTCCTTGTGTTAATTAACTGCAATTAATTAATGGGTGTATGACTCTTTCATTTGGCTGAGCAACAGTGCACAGTTTTTTCCTCTGCCATTTTCTCCTCTCCCTTTCTCTTCTATTATTTGTGTATTTGCTATGTTCGGATACCCAAGTCCATCACAGGTTATTTTGTTGCTAACTAAAGAAATTGGTCTATACTTTAAAGTGACTTTTGAGCAAAAAGTCGTTTGCTCACAAAGTCATGGGTGCGCTTGGTTTAGATTTTATAGAATAGATTTTAAAAAAAAATTGATTATATATAAAGTGATTCTAGATCATAGATTTTATAAAATTGATTTTATATAAAAAGTGATTTTAAAGAAATAAGTATTTATATTATTGTTATCAAAATAACTGGTTTAGAAATTGTCAAGATAACAAAAATATATATAATAGGGGAAAAATATATATAAGAGATGCTTATTGGAAACAATGATTTCAAGTGTCTAAACCATAGTTTTCTCCCATAATCACTTTTATAAATATAAGATGTGTTAGGCTACTTGGTTTGGGTCCAAGAATACTTTTTTTTTATGTCTAACCAAACACACATCATGTCAAACATCACATGTTAGGCTAAAGTGACTTTTTAGGGCAAAAAGATCAATTTGCAAACAAGCACTGAAGCTATTTGTACACTTTTCACTTATATACATTTTTTTCAACCCGAATGTATCCAATGCTACGATGCACATTTCTTCCTATTGCACTTGTACTTTCACTCTAATTAATAGGTATCATAAACATATATAGATAATGATATAAAAGCATGATTACATAAATCCATGGGAAAAATGCTTCGAATTTATTTTGGTCCATGAATTTTATAAAGGATTTTTTAGTAGCCCTGAATTTCATTAAAAAATATATATAATTTGAAAAATTTTAAACACTAACTATAAACATTTTTAAATGTTGATATATTAATTTTAATTTTTAAAATAACAATGATTGATATGAATAAAAAATACCATTAAGACTAACGACATTAATATCACAAGAATAAAAATCTACTTTCTAAAATTAATGGACAAAATTAAAATTTCGTAAAAAGTTAGAAGATTAAACATTCACTTTTATCTATATTAAAGATATTTCTATCTATCATATTGCATATCAAGCAGAAAACACATTATGAACATGAATATATCAAAACATTTTTTATAGCAAAATGAAGACAATGACGAACAACATGGCTTCCCGATTCAATGTTCTTAAGCCTTTAATTTTTTTATGTTATTATATTGATAAATTAATGTTTGGGACAAGAAATGGGTTGATGAAAGAGTGTTGAAGATTCACACGTAGTTGTCTCATATGGATGCAAGGGATAAGGTTATGACACGTATTAAGGAGTTAAATTAAAGAAAGGTGCAGTTGCAAGTGTCGTATAGTCAATTCATAGGTAAACTAACTAATAGAGCTTTGGAATATGTATGTGAGCATGTGGTCCTGTGTCGATTGGAGAAATGTTTAGAATAAACAGATACCAAAGGCATCTTTTCATGTCTCTTTCTTACTCGGATGAGGGTATCTTCTTCTCTAACACCATCTTAAGGAAAGAGTGTGTGTGTGTAAGAGGAGATGAGAAGAAAACGTAATCATTTTTAAATTACAATAGCTTAATTATTTATATTAGTTTAAACACTTTTCATATCCATATATATATATTATATAAAATTACAATAAAAAGACCTATGTACTCAGCTAAAGAGATTTGCGTAGATCAAAATGCCTGTGGTAGACACAAACCAATACAAATTACAAAATATGAATATCTAGTGTATTTGTTGTAGGAAAAGGGTCAGTCCACCTTGGTATATTAGGCATATACCCATATATGTGTGTGGAGTTGAAGTATAAATACCCAAAAGAGTTGGGTCATCAGTATCAATATCTTAGGATATTCAAAATGATAGAGAGAATAGTTTTGAGAATAACAACCTACTATCCCTCTTTTACTCCTATATGCGTACATGACTGGGTGGGAAACATAAATAGAAGCATTTTTCCATTCAGTGCTCTGAAAAGTGCTCTTCATGATTTCTCTCTTCTCTTGGCACTACATAAACTCTCTCTTCTCCTCTCTAGTGTGCTTTTGCTGTGTATCAGAGACCTGAGTCCAGTAACGGTGCTAGGTTGCCATGTGGATACCTAAAGTAAGTGAACCAATGACAAGTACGCCCGAAATCCTACAATGCTATCCAAGACAAATTCTTATTTTTGTGATTATTTCTGCTACATAAATATGTCTTTGGAATACCATATGAACAGTAACCCGAGAAAGAATAAAATTCCAGATTTGGCTAATGGACTTTCAAGGTATTGTAAGTGGTTATAAATGCTACTGAATGGTCTCTAAGACGTATGAAAGTAAGGTTGTTACAATAATAGCTAAGATACAAATATTTAAATTAACACCAAGAACGCCTCAATTGGTTAAGTATTTAATTTGTTATGATTTTCCAAAATTGGAAAATCTGGAATAGTGATAAAGTAAACAATTGGAGACAATAACGTTCTGACGTTAATTTCGTATAGCAAATGAACGAGTTTTTCCATGAAATTTTGTGATCTTAAAGAGGATGTCTAGATATTTAAATCCATAGGTAACACAGTTTATTTGGATAATTAACGAAAGAGAAATGAATTTTTGAAGTTAAGGCAAGGAAACTGGAACTTTTAGGTTTTACCAAATGAACAATGTTTTTCAAGGAATAAACTAATTTCATTGAAATTATAGAACCTCAGTTTTATATTTTTTCCTCAAATTAATTTCAATGAAATATATTTTATTAGAAATTAGAACCAACCTATTTTGATTTTTCTATATTTAATTATGAATTTTCAAAGTGAGGTACATGTTATGGAATTACCAAATGAACAGTAATATCAACAGTACCCGAGAGCAATTCTTTTGAAAATGAAAGTTTCTAAAGCAAAAGGCTATGTAATTGGTTCCAATGACTTATGAATGAGTATAAGTAAGGTTGAAAATAAGGATATGACATTTTGGTATCAGAGCAAATGATTCTAGCTTAGGAAATGCTCTGAATAGATTATTTATAGACTGATATATAAGTAAACAACTGCATAATTGACACTAAGTTAGTTATTGCAGGGTAAAGATGACTGAATCTAGGACTAGATCAGAAACCATAGTAAATCAGGGGATCCTATGCCTGAGGTATTTAGTTCAGATAGGTCAAGACTGAACCCAGAGGTGGTAAAAGCTTTGGTAAATGATCCAGAATTTGGACTTCCTCCAGTGATCCATATCTGAGATTCTGGTAGTGAATCAGAACTGGGCAGGTTAGGTAGTTCATCAGTTGGATCAAATGGAACAAATGATGATGAGTCATCAGAGGAGGATGTACCTGAGGAACCTATTCCAGCCCCACCTATTATTGTTGTACCTCTTGAAGAGGCTGACCTAGTACAGAGGGGAATGCAGATCAGGTAGATGACAAAGAGATGGTAGACCCTCAGGAAGAACGGTCTGATGTGGGTTACTCCTATATTGGGGGTGCTCAGAACCTGTACCTAGGCAGTCTACTGAGGTGATGTTCCTGGTCCAAGTCAAGTACCTAACCCAATTAATATACCTGGACCTAGTCATATACCAAACCCTACAGATATCCCAGGTCCCAGTGGAATGAAAAAGCCAATGGTGGAGATATATCTAGATAACCACCAGGTTATAGAGCTAACCCCTAGGATGATATGAATGAAGAGTGCTTCAAGAAAGCTGTGGAGCTAGCTAGACAGCTATATGACATAGGAAGAATGCTTATTAGAGAAGTAGATAAGGACTATAGAACTTACATGGACTTCATAACGAGTTTGAGAAGCCTATCAAGCTTATGATCCAGATACTCTTACTCTTGATGGTTGGACTAATATCATGGATGATATTTTACCACTTACAGCGACGTAGAGAGTAGGTCTGGACCAGTACTTTAATAAGGAAGCTTATGAGGATATCCATGATTAGATCTATATGGTAGGAGAGTTTATTAGGATCCATTATGAGAAAGTATAATGTAATGATTGTATTTATGAATGCTACTGTGATCTATATACTTATGAACAGTAATGATGTTGTACACGTATGCATGTTATGAAAAATCTATGTAATATTGTTGAACTTGTTGTATGCTACATTTTGAATGAAATATGAATTATGTTAGTTATGATATTCCTTTCCTATTATGATAGTAAAACAAAATGGTAAGAACAAGAAGAACTAGTTCTTCAGGAGAAACCCATAATGCTGGAGGCATTAACCAGCTGATCTTAGAATAATTAGAACAACAAAAGAAGCTGATTGAAGAAGTGAGAGCAGCTCAGGCAAGGAGTGATCAGGAAAGGGATGCTACTATAGTAGTGGCTATAGCAGAAGCAGTAGAGAATTTATGGCAACCAAAATCTGTGGGTACAACTAATACAAAACTAGAAATGGTTCAATAGACAGCTGAGCCACCAAGACAAACGGGACAGACAGTGGACCCCGCTAGCATTCAAGTGTGGATGGCTAAATTCTGTAAGCATAGTCCTCCAACGTTCGAGGGGACATTTGATGTACAGAAAGTAGAAGACTGGATCAGCAGATTGGATCAGCAGACTAGAAAAGATTTTCAAAGTACTTGATAGTCTGTCTGAGAATAAAGCACAGATGGCAATCTACTAGCTAGAAAGAGATGCCGATAGATGGTGGACGAACACTAAGCTGTTACTACAGGCTAGACACATTCATATCACATGGGAAGTGTTTCTTGAACAGTTTTATGAGAAGTATTTCCCTCAGTCTGTACGGGATGAAAGAGAAGCAAAGTTCCTTATGTCAAGGCAAGGGGTGAAAGAATTGTTTGAGGAGTACCTGGCTAAGTTCATCTGTCTTTCTCAGTATTCCACTTATCTGTGACAGGTGCATGATGAACGTTGGATGACAGAGAGGATGATAAGGGGACTGAATATTACTCTGAAAGATAAAATACTCCACAACAGTATAGCCAATTCAATAAAATAGTAGAAGCCTACAAAATTAATGAGAACAGCATGAATTATCGGATGCTGATGAGACCGATGAGCAGAGAGACCACTGTTCCTGAGAGAGCTAGCCAGAACATAAATGTGTCCAGTAGAAGTGGCTATAACAGAAAGAGGAAAAGATAGTGGCAGAATAGAAAGCCTGCTAGAGGAAACTTCAAGGACAACACAAATGATAAAGTCCTGAGGTTCAGAATATGTGACAAGTGCGAGAAAAGTCATTGAGATATACCGTACTTGATGGGGTAAAATATATGTTACATATGTGGGAAACCTAGACATTTTTTTAGGAATTGTCCACTAGTAGCTAATGAGTAAAGGCCACGCACTCAAGGCCGAGTGTTTGCATTAATAACGAATGATGCACAAAGGTCACCCAAGATGATTCAAGGTATCATCTATCTCAATAATCATTCTGTGATTGCTATGTTTGATTTAGGTGCAAGTCATTCCTTTGTTTCTTATGAATGTGCTAAATGGCTAGGCCTTATAATTAGCAAATCGCATTGTGCTATATGTGTGACAACTCCTACAAATGCTAAAGTAGTTACATCAGATGTCTGCCTAAATAGTGTCATTCGATATGAGTGTTACTGCACTACACTAAACCTAATATGTATGCCCTTTCACAAAATTGATGTCATAATTATATTGAATTGGTTATCTGCCAATAAGGTAATATTGGATTGTAAGAACAAAACTCTAGTTCTTTGTCCATAAGCCACAAATATGAATCCAGAAGTGAGACTAAATTTCCTAATGGAGGCTCAGGCAGATAAATGTTTACAGAAAGGATGTCAGGGGTATATGGTCTTCTTTTTTGTTTAAGTAGTAGTAGAGGAAGGAATTGAAATGATTCTAGTAGTTAAAGAATTTCCCGAAGTATTTCCAAAGGAGATTCAAGGACTACCTCCAGAACAAGAAGTGGAGTTTACAATCCATATCGTACCTGGAGCTGAACCAGTATCTAAAGCCCCATATCGTATGGCTCCCAATGAGATGATTGGGCTGAAGAAGCAGATATAGGAGCTTTTAGAGAAGGGTTTCATCTAACCCAGTGTTTCCCTGTGGGGTACTCCAGTGTTGTTTGTTAAGAAGGATGGTAATGTCAGATTATGCATTGACTATTGGGAGTTAAATAAGATTATAGTTAATAATAAGTACCCTCTTCCCCATATTGATGATTTGCTAGACTAGTTGGTTAGAGTGAGTTTATTCTTCAAGATTGATCTGAGATCAGGTTATCACCAACTCAGAGTCAAAGCAGATGATATTTCAAAGACTGCGTTCATGACTCGCTATGGTCATTTTGAATTTCTAGTGATGCCCTTTGGTTTGACAAATGCACCTGTAATTTTCATGGATTATATGAATATATGAATAGGATCTTCAGGCCTTATCTAGATCAGTTTGTTATTGTCTTCATTGATGATATCCTAGTGTACTCTAAATATGCTGAAGAGCATGAATAGCATTTGAGGATTATTCTTAGTACTCTTAAAGAAAAATGACTCTATGCTAAGCTTAGTAAATATGAGTTTTGGCTACAAAAAGTCAAATTTCTCGGTTATGTCATATCCCATGAAGGGTAGCTGTAGATCCTAGCAAAGTTGAAGTAATGCTAAGCTGGGAACAACCAAGGATATTGACAGAGATCAAAAGTTTTCTGGGATTAGTAGGGTATTACAGAAGATTTATTAAGGACTTTTCTCAAATTGCTCTGTTGTTAACCAAGCTGACTAAAAAGAACCAGCAGTTCAAGTGGGATGAGAAGTGCGAGGCTAGTTTCCAAGAACTAAAGCAGAGATTAACCATGACTCCTATGCTGATTATTCCAGACCCAACTCAGACTTATGTAGTCTATACTGATGCTAGCAAGTAGGGGTTAGGATGTATGCTAATGCAGCAGGGTCGAGTAGTAGCCTATGCTTCTTGGCAGTTAAAGCCACATAAAGAGAACTATCCCACTTAAGATCTAGAGCTTGCAGCAGTAGTTTATGCTCTCAGGACATGGAGACATTATCCGTATGGAGCTATTATAGAGCTATATTATGATCACAAAAGTTTGAAGTATCTACATGATCAGAAAGAATTGAAGATGAGGCAACGGAGATGGATGGAATTTCTGAAGGATTATGTTTTCCAGATCAAATACCATCCAGGAAAAGCAAATGTAGTAGCTGATGCCTTAAGCAGAAAAGTGGTACAGGTGGCAAGTCTCATGATCAAAGAGCTAGAATTGATAGAAGATGTTCAGGATTGGAGTCCTTTATATCAAATGCAGACAGTAGAAAGTTCTTATGGAGGAATGCATACTAAAGCTTTCATTGAGAATGAGACAAAAGAAGCTCAGGAGCATGATAAGCTCATAGAGATTTTTAGAAATAAGCTGGGAAAAGGGGAAACTAATAATTTTGATGTCTCCTAAGTTGGATTGTTACGATTTAGGGGACGACCATATATTTCCAATGTAATGGGATTGAGAGAGAAGATCTTAGATGAGGCACATAAAAGCAAATATACAATACATCCAGGTATGAGCAAGATGTATCATGATGTTAAAAGTTTATTTTGGTGGCCTGGATTAAGGAAGGATATGTGGCTTATATGTCAAAGTGCTTAACATGTCAGAAGGTGAAAGTTGAGCACCAAAAGCCAACATGGAAATTGCAACCACTAGAGATACCTGAGTAGAAATGGGACAGTATTGTCATAGATTTTGTTTAAGGACTACCCATGCTCCTACAAAGCATGATGCTATATGGGTAGTAATTGATCGATTGATTAAGTCAGCTTATTTCCAAGAAATCAACAAGAGAGATTCTCTTGAGAAGCTGGCAAAGCCATATGTAAAGGAGATTGTTGGATTCCATGGTATTCCAAGTAGTATCATATCTGACAGAGATCTTCGATGTATGTCACATTTTTTGCGGGCTTTACATAAAGAAATGGACACTACTATCATATTTAGTACAGCTTATCATCCTCAGACATATGGTTAATATGAGAGAACGATCCAAACCCTAGAGGATATGTTGAGAGCATGCGTATTGGATTTCAAAGGGAGTTGGGATGTCCATATGCCATTGATAGAGTTTACCTATAACAATAGTTATCAGGCTAGTATTCACATGGCTCTATTTGAAGCACTTTACAGACACAAGTGTAGATCTCCCTTATACTAGGTGGAGTTGAGTGAAAGAAGGATGTTTGGTCTCGATATAGTAGATCAAATAGTAGCATAGATTGATAAGATCAGAAAGAGATTGCTGACAGCTTAGAGTAAACATAAGAGTTATGCTGATGTTAGAAGAAAACCATTGGAGTTTGAAAAAGGAGAACATGTATTCCTTAAGTTAACTCCAATGACAGGAGGTGGACGATCGATCAAAGTAAAGAAGTTATATCCTAGATATATTGGGCCATTCCAGATCCTCACAAGAATAGGATCAGTGGCTTACAAGGTAGCTCTTCCTCCAAATCTCAGCAAGATCCATGATGTATTCTATATTTCCCAGTTAAAGAAGTACATTCCAGATCCATCACATGTGATCGAGCTGGATGAGGTTGCACTACGAGATGACCTAACTTATGAAGTTGGGCCAGTACAGATTATAGATAGAAAGGTCAAGCAGTTGTGAAATAAGTAGATCTCTCTAGTTAAGGTATTAACAGAGAATGAAGCTACCTGGGAAGCAGAGGAAGGAATGAAAGAAGAATATCTTGAACTATTTCCTTAATGTATGTGTAACATAAATTTTGAGGATGAAATTTATTTTAAGGGGGAGAGAAATGTCATATCCCCAATTTTCTTACCTGATGTAACTGTACAGTTTATCTGAAATGGACACGAGATTCTTGGAATAAACTGTATCTGATTGAGAAAGAAAAGAGAAGGATTATTGCCTAAGGAAAATATAGGGACCTAAATGCAAATTAGAAAAGGTTGAGCTAGGCATTTGGACTTACAAGAGGAGTGTCTAGGTAATAATCCTATACCCATATAATTAAGGACCAAAATAATGACAAAAACCCATCAAAAGGATATGAATAAATATAAAAAAAATATGGGTTTGTCATATAGCTAGGCATTTGGACTTAAAAGAGGAGTGTCTAAGTGCTTATAGAACCTATAGACAGGCCTATTTGACTAAGGATGCTAGCACTTCCCATTCAAAGCTTTATTTCAAGGAGGGCAAGAAGTTTCAAAAGAAAGGGAAGAAGGGCAGTCCTCAATTTTAAAGGGCAAGAAACAATTAAAGAAGGGCTAGAAATGTGGAAAGTAGAAATTGGACCTGAAGAAGGTAAAATGCTTTGTCTGCCAAAAGATGGTCTATTTTGTACATAACTATTCTAAACAGGATTAAAGTGAAAAGGCATTAGTGAATTATGTAAATTCACATACCTCGTATGTTTCTAGTATTGTTTTCTTAACAGAAACAATTTCTTCTTCTTAGGTTATTGATTTAGGCTCCACATACAAGGTAACCAAGGATTGAGAATCCTTCGTGTAGTGCTGTCGATTGCTGTATCAAAGCAAGGGGCTTTATATAGGGAACAATGTGAGAATCAAGGTTTGAGGTATTGACACTTGAAAATTCACTTTGCGTGGTGGAAAGACCTTGACACTCCATGATGTGCTTCATGCTTTCAAAATATAGTGAAACTTGGTCTATAGGGTTATGCCTTTCAGAGTTTGGATTTGAAGTGAATTTCTATGACAAAGTTGCAGGCATTTTTAGTAACTTCATCTCTTATGGTTCAGCTTTCCTATCAAGAAGTTCTTTGTTTTGGATATTGTTAGTGGTTCTAGTGTTAATGAATGCTTTACTATTTCTTTCAATATTATTGATATGTATGCCTGGTGCTATAAACTAGGACATAATAATCAAAATAGCATGATTAAATTGGAAAAAAGATGGATTGCTAGGTTCTATTGCAAATATAAAAATGTCCTTATGTCAAAACTTCTAGCTCGCAAAGCAACAAGAAAGCCTTTTGATAAAGGAACAAGAGTTGAGGGTCTATTGCAATTAATCCATTATGACTTTTACAGTCTAATAAGTGTGAGGGCAAGGCACGGTACTTGGTATTTTGTCATATCCCTAATTTTCTTACCTGATGTATATAGCATCCTCCTTTTCTTACATCTTAGGGACCATTTAGTAGCATTTGAAACCACTTCTAGGGCCATTGAAGTCAAATCATGCAATCTGGAATTTTACTCCCAGTGAGTATTGTTCACTGTGTAAATTCCAGCAGAGTGACCTGACTTCAAAAAATCATAACTAATAATTTAGTGGTTCAAATTGATACTTGAATCTAACTTATTGTTATTTTAGGGAAAAATGACTCGTTGACTATGACTTGACCAGGTAAACGTTGGTCAATGTTCCAAAAATACTGTTCATCCAACATCCTATCCCTGATTCCAGCATTCTGGTCCCAACTTTGATAAATCATATCTTTATGTGTAGACATCCAAATGATACGTTCTATATATCAAATCGAAGATTGGTATGTCTAATATTTACTGGAAAAATATCATACATTTAGTCAATCATTTACTATTTATAATTATAGCTCTAATGTTACTGCCTCCATCACGAGTTACTGTTCATAGTGACAATTTCAAGCAATTACACATACATGAATCACATATCAATAATGCCAAGTAATTAACATCTCTTCATGCATCATTATATCCTCCATCTTGAGAAGACTTGCTGTAATTGGATTGATATGGAAGGGGTGAGATTTCTGGGGAAATCTCAATAGCAAACATCACTAAACAATGCATGCATTAATGTGAATACTTGTGCTTGCTTGTGAAAGTGTTAACATTGCATAATGTGCATGCTTCCATGTTACATATGAAATACAGTTGGCCAAAGTAATCATAGGAACAGAGCTTCATACATAAGCACATATTCAACACAATTCAACAAAGCCATAGTACATCAAGCATAACATTCAATGCATACAAGTTTAGGATAAGTTCACTACCTGGCATATAGCCTTCCTCTAGCTTTTAGCCTTTGCTCTAAGATTCCTTCTTTTCATAGGTCAGAGCCTATACATAGCATAATAATATCTTCATTATTATTCTATCAACATAGCTCTATTTAACTCATGCATAGCTAGGGGTAATATCCTTACTCCGACATTCCTCTAACTTTCTTTCTATCTATAGCTAACTTTATTAATAGAGATATTTCTCTATTCTAACCATTAAGAGCAATCCTCTACTTTATTAGAGCAGGGACTAGATAACTTTCTTACCTCATTCCTAAGCTTTGCCCAGTCCCTCGGCTCCTCAGACTGCTCCTGGCTCTACCAGAATTCCTTCCTTTCTTTCCTCTCTTTCTCTCTTTCTCTCTTTCTCTCTTCTTTCTCTTCCTTTTACTTGCTAGGCCGTGGTGTGCCTTGGAATGGGAGGGGAGTGGACTATTTATAGGTGAGATGAGGTGGAATGAATGGTCCAGATTGATTCGTGATGAATGGCTCAGATTGCTTGCTTCCTCAAGAAGCTTTGCCTGCATCATCACAATGACATCACTCTCCCTGATGACTCACCACTCATGACATCATCTAGGACACCTCAAGGGACACCTTATGGGTATATGTGGTGAAATGTGGGGCCCTTGGGACACCTCACCAGCTGATTCAGCCTTTCTAGAGAGTTCTAGAGTCTTTTTCCTGAATAGACGGCCGAGATCGTGCCACGTGTCCTCTTGCTTTTTCTCCTTTTTCTCTAATCATGCCATGTGTCCTTTGCTTTTTCTCTTTTACTATAATCATGCCATGTGGTGCATTATGGGCCCCATTTATGTCCTCTCATGATTCCAGATCACTTTACCCAGTTCTATCTTGGACCGGGTCACTTTACTTTATTGAAAAAAATACTAAAACAATATTTTAATGCCTCTTGGGCCCACATTACTCTTGGGCTACGTTTTTGGGCCTTAGATTGTCATCTTGGATTTCTAACCAAGCCCAAGCACTCTGGTGGCTCGGTTCCCAAGGAACATCCTTTGTAAATTACCAAAATGCCCTTACTACCTCTTTAGTACTTTTAGGGACACTATTGTCTTTTCATACCTTACCAGAGTATTTCTTGACCCTGGTCAACTATCCAGATACCCTTTCTTAACTGTCTAACCTTAGTCAAATGATCATAACGCCCTTCATTTGACTCTGACTTAATGACACAACACAGTGGCATACCTTCAGTGGCATTTTCATAATTCTTTATTTTTCTTGGTCTTTATTAGCCCTGGCCCACATATTTATCTGAAAATATCATTGGGCCTATAAGGTGCTATTCTGGACCCTCTGTATGATCCACTATCTCCATGGGCTCAATTCCTGAGAAATTCCCCTGAAACCTATTATTGGGTCTTTTAATCAATTGTAAATTCTGTAATAAATTCTACATAACTCCTTTTTGAGCTCGGTCAATTTTAGAAATTCTTATATTAATTATAGGAATTTACTGCCATATTTTATCTGATTCTGAGGTCCAGAGAATACTGTATTAATTTTTCTTCTCTACGAAAATTAATATAAATCTTTCGGGACCTCATATCAAAACTTTATGTTGCATCAAACTGATCATCATAATTTTCTTTATTTATTGAGACCTCTACTCAACAGGGTCTGGTAGCATCCCTTTTTTAGGCTATATACTGGGTTTTAAGGCCTAAAAATTGGGATATGACAATGTAACTGTACAATTTATATGAAATGGACACAATATTCTTGGAATAAACTGTATCAGATTGAGAAAGAAAAGAGAAAGATTATTTCCTATGGAAAATATAGGGACCTAAACACAAATTAAAAAAGGCTGAAGACCAAAAGTTAAAGTAGAAACAAGATTTGGGCCAAAAGTGGTAATTTTCAAAAGTTTAGGGACTAAAATGTAATTATGAGAAAGTTAAACTGAAAAATGCTCAAAAATACCCGGAATTAGATTAGAGCCAAATTTTGCCAGTAGATAGACAAAGTTATTCTAGTCAGTTTATGGAGTCACAGAATTTTGATTTGAGGTCCCAATTAATTTATATAAATTCCTAAAGTCAAAAGGAATTATTACAGTATCTTTCAGATCTCTAAATCAGATGAAAATGTCATAGTAAATTATTATATTTAATGTATGAATTTATAAAACTTATAGAATCAGAAAAGGAATCTTGTAGAGTTCTTACGGGATTTTACGATGGAATAGAATACCTAATAAATATGTTCAGTAGAGTTGTCTTGGGATTTGTGCCATAAAGGGCATAAAGGCAATGAGCCCATGCCAAGGCCCAAATGGTGCCATCATGAGCCCAATATGGTGACTGGACAGTTAGGTGGGTCAAAGTCCAGAGCAGTCCAGGAAAAATGTGAAATTACAAAAATGCCTCTAGATGCCCATATTGTACCAGTGATAGATGGAGGAAATTTTGGTCATTTTGGACAGTCCAAAAATGTGTAATATGATATAAATATGATTAATTAGAGCCAGTATATGCCCTGTAGCAGTACAGAGAGGGGTAAAATGATAATTATGCCCTTAGGGTTAATATAGTGCAAGAAAGGATACCAAGGGTATTTTGGTCATTTCTCAAGAGATATATGCAGATAAATACTCAGTCTGACAATGTCAATGGTATGAAGAATCTAGACATTGATTTCTAGGACAGAATACATATCCTGGAATATTATAAAAATTAGGAACAAAAAATAGTCTGGTTTTTGTGAAATTGCTCTGATCGGTAACGGACCGGACTAAAATTTTTCCTATCAGTATATTTTACTTTTTCCAGCCAAACATGCCCCTAAATGATGTCATGCATGGAGTCAAAAGGTAAGGCTTCTAGGGCAAATTTGTGCAAGAATGAATAAGGACCATTAGATCAAATAGTAACCAAATCAATCTTGGCCATCCATTTACACTCAAGCTCATATATAAATATCCCCCTATTCAGCTTGGTTCAGCATGCCTTGACAACCATACGGAACCTCTTGCAAAATTTCCATTCAACCAAGAAAGAAGCACACAACTTGAAGCAAAAATTATGGTAATCATGTCCCTTGAACTTGAGCTTTGTTCTAGCAAGTTAGCTCATGGTTTTAAGGTATTTTTGTGCTATATTTCCCTTATGCTTGCTGCTAGAAGTGCAATCTATATATGGTTAGACTATGAGTTTTATGTTATGGATTGTTTAGACAAGCTTAAACAAGTTTGAATCAAGTAGTATAAGCTTGGGAATCCAAGTATGCATGAAGTTAGGGTTTTATGTTCATTACTGCTACTGTACGTGACACTATTCATATGTTGGAATTTCATGATTTTGATGCTTCCAATGGTTTAAAATGGAAAATTGTGAGGGGATAAAGTAGGAGAACAAGTATTGGAAGCATTGGAATCAAAATGTGAATTTTTGGAAAAAGGAGAGTACACTTCGGTTTGGTACTGTAGCATATGACATGTTTTGATTTTGGAGATTCTAGTTTCATATTTGGATTCTACAAGAAAAATTATGTGGAAATGAACTATGAGAAGTTATTTGGGAAAGATGAAAGTATGAAACCTAAAATAGAGAAAGAATGGAAGTTAGTGAAAACCTAGTCTTGGATTTGTGTTCAAGTTGAGTTGTAACTTGATATTTCTTTGTAATGGCTAGGTTTTGATATTTGTGAAGGAAGGAAATTATCTCAAGAATACCTTGACAAGGATAGCTAAGAGGTAGCAAGAATACCTAACTATAGTTCCATGTTTGTTTGCTTGCTTGCTTGCTTGTTGATTATGGTGTTTGGTTGAGCATGGGATGTGTCATTGTCATATCCTTACTTTTAACCTCAATTATACTTGATTAGAAGTGATTGGAACTAATTACATGATCATTTGCTTTGAAAACATCCATTTCCAAAAGATTTGCTCTCGGGTACTGTTCACTTTTACTGTTCATTTGGTAATTCCAGAACATGTACCCTACTTTGAAAATTCATAATTAATTGTAGAAAAATCGAAATAACATGGTTCCAATTTCTAATGAAATCTATTTCACATATCTTTGAGGGAAAAATATGAAACTAAGGTTTTCTTGTCCCAATGAAATCAGTTTAATCGTTGAAAATCACTATTCATTTGATAAAATCTGGAAGTTCCAGTTTCTTTGCTTAATTCAAAAATTCATTTCTCTTTGGTTACTTATCCAAATGAACTGTGTTACCTATGGATTCGAAGCTTTAGACATTATCTTTAGGATCATAAAATTTCGTAGAAAAACGCATTCATTTGGTATATGAAATCTTTGTGTAACCGTCACTGCCTCTTAGCACTCGTTTTACTCAATTCCAGATCTTACTTCCAACTTTGGAAAATCATAACAATTCAGATACTTATCCAAATGAGGCGTTCTTGGTGTTCATTTAAATCTATGTGTCTTAAATTTAAGCAGCCCAAGTTTCAGATTAAAACTCATTGATTTAGATGCCAAAAACATTGTCAAATCGCCACAGCCTCAAAACAGGACTAGAGAAACATACACCATGCATACTAGCATATCATCCCATAGTGTCATGTAAGTTATGTAGGTTATTATACAAACTTATTCATCAACATTTACTCTCCTCCCTTGAAAAGATCCAGCACCTAAAACATAGTTATGCATGTGGAAGGAATGAGATTTCATGGAAATCCCAATAGCAAGTTACACAAACTATAATATCATGCATGGATAATTGTATGGTTAACATGTTATCATGAGATGGGAGCTACTTCATAATGGTACATAAGCAAACTCTAACATGCATATTGTCATGACATAACTTGCAAGGAGTTGCAATCATTCATACTTCATCATAACATGATGACATAAGCTCAAGCTCAACCAAACACCATAATCAACAAGCAAGCAAAACAATTAAACAAACATGAGTTATAGTTAGGTATCCTTGCTACCTCTTAGCTATCTTGGTCAAGACCTTCTTGAAGTGCTTTCCTTCCTTCACAAATGTCAAAACCTAGCCATTACAACATAATATCAAGTTACAACTCAACTTAAAACCAAATCCAAGACTAGGTTTTCACTAGCTCCCTTTCTTTCTCTAATTTATGTTTCCTACTTCCACCTTTCCAAAATAAATTCTCAGGGTTCATTTCCACATAATTTTTCATGTAGAATCCAAATATGAAATCAGAATTTCCAAAATCAAAACATACCAATTGCTACAGTGCCAAACCGAAATGCATGCTCTTGTTTTCCAAAAATTCTCATTTTGATTCCAATGCTTCCAATACTTGTTCTCCTACTTTATCCCCACACAACTTTCCATTTTAAACTCATTGGAAGCATCAAAATCATGAAATTCCATCATATGAAAAGTACCATGTACAGTACCAGCAAGAACACAAAACCCTAAATCCAAACATACTTGAATTCACAAGCTTATACCACTTGATTCTAGCTTGTTTAAGCTTGTCTAAACTATCCATAACATAAAACTCATATTTTAACCACATATGAGCAGCACTTCCAGCAGCAACCATAAGGGAAATATAGCATGAAAACCCCTTAAAACCATGAGCTAACTTGCTAGAACAAAGCTTAAGATCAAGGGAGATGATTATCTTGCTTGTTACTTCACTTTGGATGCTTCTTTCTTGGTTGAAAGGAAATTTTGCAAGAGTTTCCCTATGGTTCACCATGCATGCCAAAGTGTTCTGAATAGGGAGGGGTATTTATAGAGAAATTTGGGTTGAAATGGATGGCCAAGATTGATTTGGTTACTATTTGATCTAAAGGCTCACATTTAATCTTGGATTTTACTTTTTCTAAAAAGAATAATTATTACATCATGTGGGACAGCTCATGGGACACCTAAGAGGGTTAGGTGGAGTTATGCCCATGTCAAGAAGGTTCTAGAAAAATTCTAGTCCAATCCGGTACCGATCGGAGCCGTTTCACAACAACCGGACTATTTTCTGTTCTGAATTTTTTTTATAATATACCAGGATATGTATTATGTCTTGGAAATCAATATATAGGCTTCTCATATCATTGAAAATGATATATTGAATATTTATCTGCCATCCATTCCTTGAAAAATAACCAAAATACTCTTAGTGTCCTTTCCTGCGTTGTACTAACCCTAAGGGCAAAATCATCATTTCACACCTCTTTACACTGCCTCAGGGCATATATTGACTCTATATAATCATATTTATACTATGTCCCACGTTTTTGGCCTATCCATAATGACCAAAATGACCTCCATCTATCACTGGTACAGTATAGGCATCCAGGGGTATTTTCGTAATTTTGTACTTTTCCTGGACTGCTCTGGCCTGTGGCCCATATAACTGTCCAGTCACCTTAATGGGCTCATGATGGTGTCATTTGGGCCTTATTATGGGCTTATTTCCTATATTGCCTTTATGACCCAATTCACTGTACAACTCTCCCGATCATATTTATCGGGTATTTTATTTCACTGTAAAATCTCGTATGGCTTCTACAGGATTCCTTTTCTGATTCTGTCAATTTTATAAATTCATATATTAAATATATGAATTTTCTATAAAGTCTCATCTAATTATGAGATCTCAAAAATACTGCAATAATTCCTTCTGACTTCAGGAATTTATATCAATTAATCGGGACCTCAAATCAAAATTCTGTGTTGCGTTAAACTGACCAGAATATTTTTGTCTATCTACTGGTAAAATTTGGGTCTGATCTGATTCCGGGCATTTTTGGCCTGTTTTGGCTCAACTTTTCCATATTTACATTTAGGTCCTTTAACTTTTGAATAATTGCACTTTGGTCCATGAACTTTTCATTAATTGCATTTAGGTCCCTCCTTTTTCTTCTACTTTCACTTTTCACCTTCAAACTTTTAAATTTTCATTTTGGTCCCTATTCTTTCCTTAGTTATTAATCCTTCCCTTTCCTTTCACAATCTGATACAGTTTATCCCAAGAATCTTATATCCATTGCAGATAAACTGTACAGGTACATCATGTCAAAAAAATTGGGGATATGACAGTCATCATGTTGATGATGAAGTATGAATGATTGTAACTCCTTGCAAATTATGTCATGACAATATACATGTTAGAGTTTACTTTTGTACCATTATGGAGTAGCTCCCATCTCATGATAACATGTTAAGCATCCAATTAATTATGCATGATATTATGGTTTGTGTAACTTGCTATTGGGATTTTCATGAAATCTCATTCTTTCCATATGCATAACCATGTCATAGATGCTGGATCTTCACATGGAAAAAGGGTCAACATAGATGGATGTATTTGTATTATAAGTTATATCACTTACATGACACTTTGGAAGGATATGATAGTATGGATGATGTATGATTCTGTACTTGTATTCTGAGGCTGTGACATTGTGACGATGATTATGATGTCTAAACTAACAAGTTTGAATCTGAAATTTGGCACGATAATAGCTAAGATACAGCAATTTAATGAACACCAATGACGCCTATTGGTTAAGTATTCAATTTGTTATGATTTTCCAAAGTTCGAGTTAAAATCTGGAATAGAGATAAAGTAAGCAATTGGAGGCAATAACATTTTGACGTTAATTTCGTATAGTAAATGAACAATTTTTACATTAAATTTTTTGAGCTTACATAAGATGTCTAGAGCTTTAAATCCATAGGTAACATGGTTCATTTGGATAAGTAATGAAAGAGAAATGAATTTTTGAAGTTAAGGTAAGGAAACTAGAACTTCTAAGTTTTACCAAATGAACAGTAGTTTTCAAAGAATAAACTGATTTCATTGAGAAAATGGAACCTAAGTTTTATATTTTTGGCTCAAAGTGCAATGAAAGAGCTTTCATTAGATATTGGAACGAACCTATTTTAATTTTTCTACATTTAATTATGAATTTTCAAAGTAGGGTACATGTTATAAAATTACCAAATGAACAGTAATGTCAATAGTACCCAAGAGCAATTCTTTTGAAAATGAAGGTATCTAAAGCAAAAGGCTATGTAATTAGTTTAAATGACTTATGAATGAGTATAATTGAGGTTGAAAATAAGGATATGACATATTTTGTTACCTATATTGACAAGTTTTCATAATATAGTTGTGTCTATTTGATCTCACATAAGTCTGAGGACCTTAAGTGTTTCAGACAATACATTAATGAGATAGAGAATCAAATAGACAATAAAATCATAGAATTACTCATTGATCGAGGTTGTGAATATTTTTTTGAGAAATTCAAACAGCTCCATGAAGAAAAAAGGGAAAGTTGGGCAATTGACTATCCCAGGTAGTCCATAATAGAATGGAGTTGCTGAAAGAAGAAACATATCTCTTCTAGACATGGTTTGGCCTATGATAGCTGAAGTAAACATACAAATTTCATATTGGGGTGATACATGATTGACAATAACCTTAATACTTAACCGTGTGCCCTTAAAATCAGTCAGTTCCATGCCCTAGGAGTCATGGACAAAATGCAAGCCCGATTAATCCATCCTTAGAGTATAGGGTCAGTTGAGTATATACATCATGATTCCTATGAGTATGGGAAGTTAGGTCCAAGAGGAAAGAGGTGTATCTTTATAAGGTATTATAAGAAATCTAAAGGATACATTTTCATAAGTGAAAATGAAGATGGAACAATGACTAAAATATAATTGAGAGATGTTACATTAATTGAGATTGAATTTCCTAATAGAGGAGATATTGATCGCATTATATATCTTTATGAAGAATAGGAATGTTATATCCTAAATTTTCCCTATCTATATAGTATTGATAGTGGAAAGAGGCTTAGAAAGGATTATGACGAAGATCAGATGAAATAATAAAGGTTAGATAAGTCTTAAAGAAAGAGAATGACCTAAACGCAAATTGGAAAAGGTTAAAGGCCAAAAGTTGAAGTAGAAATAAATGTTGGGCCAAAAGTGGTAATTTCCAAAAGTTTAGGGACCTAAGTGTACTTAAGCAAAAAGTCAGGGACATAGATGTAATTATAGAAAAGTTCAGCCAGAAAAGGCTTAGAACTGCCTGTAAGTATTTTAGTCCCACATTCTATCAGTAAATAGAGGAAGTCATGGTGGGTAATCTGGCATGATACAGAAATTTTATTAGGGCTCCAAAAAGCAGAGAATTATCTGATAGTCTAAAAGTTATCTGAATTTTTATCAGATTCTATGGACATCAGATATATGTGGGGGACTTACAAGAAAGTGTGTACTACAGTGTCGAATGTTATGAATCTGACAGAACTCCAGAAGAAGTTATGTATAAAAAGTTATTCAGATATTAGTGAATTTTGACGGGAGTTTGACAACACCCGTGATCCGATAATGGAACTTATCGGTATGTGAGCCTGGATAGAATGAGATCAGATGACCTCATATATAGGCCCATGATGACGCCAAGAAGGGCCCAAAACCCAGGGTACCAGTCCATCAGTAGAAGGGGCTAGTGTCCAGAAAAAGTGTGAAATTACGAAAATACCCCTGGATGCCCAGATTGTACTAGAGATGGATAAAGGGTATTTTGGTCACCTGGGATAGGCTAAAAATGTGACACATGGTATAAATATGATTAGTTGAGCCCAGATATGCCCTGAGGCAGTATAAAGAGGGGTAAAATGACGATTATGCCCTTAGGGTCAATATAGTGTAAGAAAGGACACCAAGGGTATTTTGGTCATTTCCCAAGGAATGGATGATACATAAATACTCAGTATAACCATGTCAAGGGTATGAGAAGCCTATACATTGATTTTTAGTATAGAATACATATCCTGGTATATTATAGAAAAATTCATAACATAAAACAGTCTGATTGTTGTGAAACTGCTCCGATCGGTACCGGATTGGACTAGAATTTTTCTAGAAACTTCCTGGCATGGTGAGCACACCACATAACCTCTTGAGGTATCCCTTGAGTTGTCCCACATGATGTCATAATTATTCTTTTATGAAAAAGTAAAATCCAAGATTAAATGTGAGCCTTTACATTAAATAGTAACCAAATCAATCTTGGCCATTGATTTTTCTTGGATTTTGGCTATAAATACCCCTCCATTCTGCAGCCAAACCGTAAGCTCATGGACCCTTGGGGAAACTCTTGCAAAATGAAAACTCAAGCCAAGACAAAGAAGATTCAAGGTTCCAAAGTTCAAGCAAGCTAGAGATTAAAGGTAAGCAATCTCTCCTAGCTTATTTTCCTTTGATTTGGGATCTTGAACTTAGGGTTTTGATGGGAGAAAAGTTGAGTTTTCTCTAAGGGGTGGTGCTGCCCAAAGACCTTAAAGGAAAGGGGAAAGAAGAAATTAAAGTTAGAACCATATGATTGAAGCTTAAACAAGCTAGTTAAGTGGTTAGTTGTTGAATCAAATTGATATTCTTGACTTTGTCATGGTGTATCCTGTTTGGTATGCACTGTTCATGAGAGAAGGAAATTGAATTTCAATGATTTAATGCTTCCATTGAGTTTGTATGATGATTTTGTGTAGGATTGGAAATGTTTTGAACCTTGGAAACATTAAAATCTCAAGGTTGTAGTCTTTTAGATTCCTTATGGTTACTGTTCACTCACATTAACATTGATTAGAATTTCATGATTTTGATGGTTCCAATAGTTTTAAAATGAAAAGTTGTGTTGGGTAAAGTGGAGAAACAAGTATAGGAAGCATTAGAATCAAAATGAAAATTTTTTAAATAATTGTATGCTTACGTTCAGTTCTATACAGCAGGCCATGAAGGAGCTGGAATTTCATGATTCTAAGCTCATAAATGGATTCAAAAGATGAAATTGTGTAGGGTAAAGTCAAGACATCAATTGGTTTAAGAGCCAAGTGGTTTAGTGAAAATTATAGAAAGTTATGACAATAAAGAGTGTAACAAAGTTAGTCTTGAACATGGTTGGAGTTCATGAGTCCTAATGAGTTATGTGATGAATATGAATGTGTTTAGAACCATGAAACAACCAAGAAGATGTTGGGAAGTGATGAACATAAAGGCTTCATGGTTGGAGAGCTAGGGAGCAAGGGCTAAAGGTCAAGATAAAATCTTAAGTGCAAGGTAGTGAACTTACCTCTTTATGTGCTTGATGTGGTATGCTTATGTGTTGACATGTATATGTTATTTGAATGATGTTGTGACATGATAAATGATGTTGAATGTATTGTGAATAACATGTTTCCATGGCCATGCACTTTATGTAAAAGTATATAGCATGATGGCATGTCACTAATCAAAGAAAGTTAATGAAATTACATATCATGCATTAGCATCCATTTTGCATATTTAAGTGGTAATGTTTACTACTAAGATTATCTAGAATCTCACTCTCCCATAACCAACCAATTTAGGTCAAGCATGATGGATAATGCATGCATAGAGAAGAGCTAAAGCATGGGAGAAGAAAAGTGAAGTATTTAAGATGTTAGCATATGCTATGCACTTTCCATATATGTCAAAGCCATGTAAAGTATCTATTTACGTGATGAGATTGTATGAAACAATTATTGTATAATCCCATGATGTATATAAATTCAGAAAAGGTAAAAGAGATTAATTATGTATGCTGGAACAATTATGAAAAGTGAAAGAAAGGAAACTGAAATGGTAAAAACGTAGGTCCTAAAGCAGTTTTGTTGTGGCTTCAGTTTGACTTAGCAAATGAAGGAATTATTTCAAGAAATTTTATGAGAATGTAGTATACATCCAGAGATTTAAGTGCATAGGTAGAACGTTTCATTTGGATGTGTATATCAAGAGAAATGAATTTCCAAAATAAGGGACCAGAAACTGTTTCCCGAGTATTTGACCAAATGAACAGTAAACTTCAACGAATAAACTGTATCAATTGGCTAATCATTTGGTCTGGAAATTATTTTTCCCTTAAATTTCAAGATGTTATATTCATGTAGAGTTTTGAACCACTTCATTTCCAGTTTTCTAGAATTAATTATGATTTTTTGAAGTTCATTGCGTCATCTGGAATAGCATATGAACATTAACCCGAGAAAGAGTAAAATTTTAGATTTGGCTAATGGACTTCCAAGGTCTTGTAAGTGGTTCTAAATGCTACTGAATGGTCCCTAAGACGTATAAAAGTAAGAATGTTATAAGGAACAAGACAGTAAAGAACAAATTGACATACTAGAAATATCTGCGCATATCAATATGAGTGGGAGCCAAGAAATGTCAATATTAATATTGGAACAAATGGAATCCAAATTAAAGGAGAATCACTCCTAGTTACTCCTGAAGGGGATAATGAACCTTCTTATGTACAAAATGCCTTGTCAAGTCCTATTAAGAAGGAGTGGAAGAAAGCAATGTAAGAAGAAATTGACTCAAATAAAAAGAAACAAGTCTAGGAGTTAGTTAATCTTCCAAAAGGGAGCAAAGCCATTGGGAACAAATGGATTCTCAACATTAAGAAAAAAGTAGATAGATCAATTGAAAAATATAAGGCTCGATTAGTAGCAAAGGGATAAACACAATAGGAAGGGATAAATTATGAGCATACTCTCTCACCTAAAGTTTATTATAGTAATAGTAAATAGTTTAGACCTGGAATTACATCAGATGGATGTAAAAACAACATTTCTGAATGGTGATCTGGATGAAGAAATCTATATGCAACAACCATTAAATTTTATTGAGAAAGGAATGGGCAACAAGGTCTGTAAACTCAAAAAGTCCATTTATGGATAGAAGAAATAATCTTTATAGTGGCATTTGAGTTTTCATAAAGCGATAACCTCATTTAATTTCCAGATTAAAGAGGAAGACCACTGCGTCTACATTAAGCAGTTTGAGGATAATTTTGTTATATTATCCTTATATGCAGATGATATATTATTGGACGGAAAGATTTTGTAACAACTATTAAAGAATGTCTGTCATCAAATTTTGATATGAAGGACATGGGTAAAATAGAATACATATTTGGAGTTAAGATTCAAAGAGATCGCTCAAGAAGGATCCTCTCTCTTTCATAACAGTTATCAAGAGGATACTTGAGAGATTCATTATGATAGACTGTAATCCCATGGATATCCCTTTAGCTATAAGAGTAAACTTGAGTCCTATTATGTGTCCCACAATTAAGTTAGATAAGAATAAGATTGAAAGAGTTCCATATACCAGTGCTATTGGTAGTTTAATGTATGCAATAATATGTACAAGACCATATATCTGTTATGTAGTAAGGCTAGTAAGCAGGTTCTAGTTCAATCCTGGTGAGAAACACTATAAGAGAGTGAGGATATTGATATATTTGCAAGGCATGGTTGATTTTGCACTGTGTTATAAGGTAAGCGATCTATTCCTAGTGTGATACTATATCGACTTCAGGTTATACCTTCTTACTGAATAATGAAGTCATATGTTGGAGTAACAAGAAGCAAACATGCATTGTCTTACACTCTATGAAAGTTAAGTTTGTGGCATGCACTGTAGCAGTATAAGAGGCTTTGTGGCTGAAAATATTCATAGAACACATTAGATTTTGGAAATAAGAGTACCAATCCAGTGTTAGTGCACTATGGCAATACTGCAGCCATAACCTACAATAAAGACCATAAGTATCATAGCAAGACAAAGCATATTAACATCAAGGACAATTTTGTGAGTGATTATATAGTACAAAAAATTGTTATTGTGCAATACATTTCCATTAAATGTATGGTAACATATCCCCTAACAAAGCCAATAGGTAAAGAAGTCTTTGAAAGACATGTAAAAGCTCTTGATATGCATAAAATGTGAAATGCAAACTTTTGTAATACTTTTATGATTGATGGAATTATATTTTTTCGTCATTACTTGATATGTCTATGTGAAAGTATACAATAGGCCTATTTGGATCAGGGTTTGGAAAATGGCTTATGAAAAAAGTGGTTATGAATAAATGAGTGTTTGGATAGTTATTATCAAAAGGACTTTTGTAATTGAAAAATTACTAGAAAGGGTATAATTTTATTAAAATTAGGAGAGATGAGAGATGAAAGAGGATAGAGGAGAGAGGGTGTAAGAAAAAGTAAGGGTAAAATAGTAATTTGGTAGTCCATAAGCTCGTTTACTGCTCCAGAACCTAGTCTCAAAAGCTTATCTAAAACCTAGGTTTTAAACTATGGTTTAGTCCAAAAGCCCTTTTAGACAAATATATATGTTTGTCTTAAAATTTCCTCAAACCAAGGTTTAGGCCAAAACCCCTTTTAAAACCTAGATTTAGGGGTTTCCCAAATAGGCACAATGTTTAGTATGTCATATATGTCACATATTTATTTTCAACCTCAATTATACTCATTCATAAGTCATTGGAACCAATTATATAGCCTTTTGCTTTAGAAATCTTCATTTCCAAAAGAATTGCTCTCGGGTACTGTTCATATTACTATTCATTTGATAATTCCATAACATGTACACAATTTTGAAAATTCATAATTAAATATAGAAAAATCAAAGTAATTGGTTTCCAATTTATAATGAAAGATATATCATTGAAATTTGAGGGAAAAATATAAAACTGAGGTTCCATTGTCCCAATGAAATCAATTTATTAGTTGAAAATATTGTTCATTTGGTAAAATATGGAAGTTCCAGTTTCTTTGCCTTAACTTCAAAAATTCATTTCTCTCTCATTACTTGTCCAACTGAACCGTGTTACCTATGGATTTAAATCTATAGATGTTCTCTTTAAGCTAAAAAAATTTCACCGAAAACATCACTAATTTACTATACAAAATTCATGTCGGAAGGTCACTACCTCCAGTTGCTTACTTTCTCTTGATTCCAGATTTTAACTTCAACTTTGGAAAAACATAACAATTTGAACACTTAACGAATTGAGGCATTCTTAGTGTTCATTTAAATCTATGTATGTTAGTTACAATTATACCAAATTTCAGACTTAAACTCAAGGATTTAGACATCATAATCATCGTCACAATGTCACAGCCTCAGAACACAATTTTAGAATCATACATCATGCCTACTATCACATCCTTCCAAAGTGTCATGTAAGTGCTATAACTTATAATACAAATTCATCCTTCTATGTTTACTCTTTTTACTTGTGAATATCCAGCACCTATGACATGGTTATGCATATGGAAAGAATGAGATTTCATGGAACTCCCAATAGTAAGTTACACAAACTATAATATCAGGCATGATTAATTGGATGCTTAACATGTTATCATGAGATGGGAGCTACTTCATAATGGTACATAAGCAAACTCTAACATACATATTGTCTTGACATAACTTGCAAGGAGTTGTAATCATTCATGCTTCATCGTCAACATGATGACACGATCTTATGCTCAACCAAACACCATAACTAACAAGCAAGCAAGCAATTAAACAAACATGAAACTATAGTTAGGTATTCTTGCTACCTCTTAGCTATCATTGTCAAAGCCTTCTTGAGATGATTTCCTTCCTTCACAAATGTCAAAACCTAGCTATTACAAAGTAATATCAAGTCACAACTCAACTTGAACACAAAACCAAGACAAGGTTTTCACTAGTTTCCATTCTTTCTCTATTTTATGTTTTATCCTTCCATCTTTCCAAAATAAATTCCCATGGTACGTTTTCATGTAGAATCCAAATATGAAACTAGAATTTCCAAAATCAAATCATGTCACATGATACAGTACCAAACCAAAGTGCATGCTATTGTTTTCCAAAATTCACATTTTGATTTCAATGCTTCCAATACTTGTTGTCCTACTTTATCCCCACACAATTTTCCATTTTAAACTCATTGGAAGCATCAAAATCATGAAATTCCAACATATGAACAGTGTCACATACAGTGACAGTAAGAACACAACCCTAACTTCATGTATACTTGGATTCCCAAGCTTCTACCACTTAATTCTAGCTTGTTTAAGCTTATATTAACTATCCATAACATAAAACTCATATTTTAACCATATATGGACAGCACTTCCAGCAGCAACCTCAAGGGAAATATAGCACAAAAACCCTTAAAACCATGAGCTAGCTTGTTAGAATAAAGCCCAAGATCAAGGGAGATGATTACCTTGATTGGTGCTTCAAGTTGTGTGCTTCTTTCTTGGTTTAATGGAAATTTTGAAAGAGGTTCCCTATGGTTGTCAAGGCATGCTGAACCAAGCTGAATAGGGGGTATTTATAGATGAGCTTGAGTGCAAATGGATGGCCAAGATTGATTTGGCTACTATTTGATCTAATAGTTTATATTTATTCTTGCACAAGCTTGCCCTAGAAGCCTTACCTTTTGATGCCATGCATGGCATCATTTAGGGCCATGTTTGGCTAGAAAAAGCAAAATATACTGATAGGAAAATTTTTAGTCTAGTCTAGTACCGATTGGAGCAGTTTCACAAAAACCAATCTGTTTTCTATTCCTCATTTTTACAATATTCTAGGATATGTATTCTATTTTGGAAATCAATGTCTAGGTTCCTCATACCATTGACATTATTATACTGAGTATTTATCTACATTCGTCCCTTGGGAAATAACCAAAATACCCTTGGTGTCCTTTCTTGCACTATATTAACCCTAAGGGCATAATTGTCATTTTACCCCTCTATGTACTACCTTAGGGCATATACTAGCTCCAACTAATCATATTTATACCATATTACATGTTTTTAACCTATCCAAAATGACCAAAATGCCCTCCATCCATCACTGGTACAATATAAGCATCTAGGGGCATTTTCATAATTTCACATTTTTCATGTATTGCTATAGACTCTGGCCCACCTAACTGTCCAATCACCATATTGGGCTCATGATGAAGCCATTTAGTCCTTGGCATGGGCTCATTGCCTTTATACCATTTATGGCACAAATCCCAAGACAACTATCCTGAACATATTTATCGGGTATTCTATTCCACCGTAAAATCCCGTAAGAACTCTACAAGACTCCTTTTCTGATTCTGTAAGTTTTATAAATTCATACATTAAATATAATAATTTACTATGAGGTTTTCATCTGATTTGGAGATCTAACAAATACTGTAATAATTCCTTTTGACTTCAGGAATTTATATCAATTAATTGGGACCTCAAATCAAAATTATGTTACTCCTTAAACTGACCAGGATAACTATTTCTATCTACTAGTAAAATTTGGGTCTAATCTGATTCTAGTCATTTTTGAGCATTTTTCAGTTCAACTTTCTCATAATTATATTTAGGTCCATAAACTTTTAGAAATTACCACTTTTGGCCCAAATCTTGTTTTTACTTCCACTTCTTGCCCTCAACCTTTTCTACTTTGCGTTTAGGTTCCTATGTTTTCTTTAGGCAATAATCCTTCTCTTTCCTTTCTCAATTTGATAGAGTTTATTCCAAGAATCTCATGTCCATTTCTTATAAACTGTACAGTTACATCAAGTAAAAAAGTTGGGGATATGGCATTTCTCTCCCCTTAAAATAAATTTTGTCCTCAAAATTTTTGTTACATATATACTAAGGAAACAGTTTAGGATATGGTTATTTCATCATTTCCTCTGCTTCCCAGGTAGCTTCATTCTCCACTAATCCCTTCCAGACCACCTTAACTAGAGAGATCTTCTTATTTCACAACTACTTGACCTTTCTATCTACAATCTATATTAGCCTGACTTTATAAGTTAGGTTATCTCATAGTGCAACCTCATCTTGTTCAATTACATGCAATGTATCTGGAACATACTTCTTTAACTGGGAAACATGGAATACATCATGGATCTTGCTGAGATTTGGAGGAAGAGCTAGCTTATAAGCCATTGATCCTATTCTTGTGAGGATTTGGAATGGCCCAATGTAACTAGGATGTAGCTTCTTCACTTTGATTGATTGTCTGACTCCTATCATTGGAGATAATTTAAGGAATACATGTTCTCCTTCTTCAAACTCTAATGACTTTTGTCTGATATCAGCATAACTCTTCTATCTACTCTGAGATGTCAGTAATCTCTTTCTGATCTTATCAATCTGTGCTGCTATTTGATCTACTATATCAGGATCAAACATCCTCCTTTCGCTCAACTCTACCCAGCACAAGGGAGATCTACACTTGCGTCTATAAAGTACTTCAAATGGGGCCATCTGAATACTAGCCTGATAACTGTTGTTATAGGCAAATTCTATTAATGGCAGATAGACTTCCTAACTCCCTTTAAAATCCAATACGCATGCTCTTAACATATCTTCTAAGGTTTGGATCGTTCTCTCAGATTGACCATCTGTGTGAGGATGATAAGCTGTACTAAATATGAGAGTAGTGTTCATTTCTTTATGTAAAGCCCACCAAAAATTTGACATAAATTGAGGATCTCTATTAGATATAATACTACTTGGAATACCATGTAATCTAACAATCTCCTTTACATACAATTTTGCCAGCTTCTCAAGAGCATCTCTCTTGTTGATTGCTAGGAAATGAGCCGACTTTGTCAATCGGTCAATTACTACCCATATAGCATCATGCTTAGTATCAGTCATGGGCAGTCCTTCAACAAAATCCATGGCAATGCTGTCCCATTTTAACTCAGGTATCTCTAGTGGTTGCAATTTTCCTACTGGATTTTGGTGCTCAACTTTCACCTTTTGACATGTTAAGCACTTTGACACATAAGTTACAACATTCTTTTTCAATCTAAGCCACCAAAATAAACTTTTAACATCATGATACATCTCGGTCTTACCTGGTTGTATTGCATATTTGATTTTATGTGCCTTATCTAAAATCTTTTCTCTTAATCCCATAGCATTGGGAATATATGGTTGTCCCCTAAATTATAGCAATCCATATTGGGAGATATCAAAATTATTAGTTTCCCTTCTTCCCAGCTTATTCTTGAAAATCTCTGCGAGCTGATCATGCTCCTGAGCTTCTTTTATTTCATTCTCAATGAAAGCTTTAATCTGCGTTCCTCCATAAGAGCTTTCTGTTGTCTGTATTTAATATAAAGGACTCCAATCTCTGACATTTTCTATCAACTCTAGCTCTTTGATCATTAGGTTTTCCACCTATACTACCTTCCTGCTCAAGGCATCAGCTACCACGTTTGCCTTTCCTAGATGGTACTTAATCTGGAAATCATAATCCTTCATAAATTCCATCCATCTCTGCTGCCTCATGTTTAATTCTTTCTGATCTTGTAGGTACTTCAGGCTCTTGTGGTCACAATACAACTCTATGATAGCTCTATACAAGTAATTTCTCTATATCTTGAGAGTATAGACTACCACTGCAAGCTCCAGATCATGACTAGGATATTTCTTTTTATGTGCCTTTAGCTGCCTATAAGCATAGGCTACCACTCGACCCTGCTGTATCAACACACATCCTAACCCTTGCTTTCTAGCATCAGTATAGACTACATAAGTCTGAGTTAGGTCTAGAATAATTAGCATAGGAGTCATGGTTAATCTCTGTTTAGTTCTTGGAAACTAGCCTCGCACTTCTCATCCCACTTGAACTGCTAGTTCTTTCTAGTCAGCTTGGTTAATGGCAGAGTAATTCAAGAAGAGTCCTTAATAAATCTTCTATTATACCCTGCTAAGCCCAGAAAACTTCTTATCTCTATCACTATCCTTGGCTATTCCCAGCTCAACACTGCTTCAACTTTGCTAGGATCTACAGCTACCGCTTCATGGGATATGACATGATCGAGAAATTTGACTTCTTGCTGCCAAAACTCACATTTACTAAGCTTAGTATAGAGTCATTTTTCTTCAAGAGTACTAAGAACAATCTTCAAATTCTCTTCATGCTCTTCTACAGATTTAGAGTAAACTAGGATATCATCAATGAAGATCATAACAAGCTGATCTAGATAAGGCCCGAAGATTATGTTCATATAATCCATGAAAATTGCAGGTACATTTGTCAGACCAAAGGGCATTACTAGAAATTCAAAATGACCATAGTGAGTCCTGATGTAGTCTTTAAAATATCATCTGCTTTAATTCTAAGCTAGTGATAACCTGATCTTAGATAAATCTTAGAGAATAAACTTGCTCCCACCCACTAGTCCAACAAATCATTATTCTGGGGAAAAGGGTACTTATTCTTAACTGTAATCTTGTTCAACTCCCAATAGTCAATGCACAATCTAAGACTACCATCCTTATTCTTGACAAACAACACTGGAGCACCTCATAGAGAAATGCTGGGTCAGATAAAACCCTTCTCTAACAGTTCCTCTATCTACTTCTTCAGCTCAATCATTTCGTTAAGAGCCATACGATATGGGGCTTTGGATACTAGTCCAGCTCCAGGTACAATATCGATTGCAAACTCTACTTCTCATTCTGGAGGCAATTCTTGAATTTCCTTTGGAAAGACTTCGAGAAATTCTTTAAGTACTGGAATCATTTCAATCCCTTCTTCTACTTCTGCTTGAATAGAAAAGAAGACCATATATCCCTAACATATTTTTTATAGAAATTTATCTGCCTGAGCCTCCGTTAGGAAATTCAGTTTCACTTCTGGGATTCACATTTGTGGCTTGTGGACAAAGAACTAGAGTTTTGTTCTTACAATCCAACATTATGTTATTGGCAGACAACCAATTCAGTATAATTATGACATCAATTTCACGAAATGGCACACATATTAGATCTAGAGTAGTGCAATAACACTCATATTGAATGACATTATTTAGGCAGACATCTGATGTAACTATAGCATTTGTTGGAGTTGTCACACATATAGTATAAGGCAATTTGCTAATTATAAGGCTTAGCCTTTTAGCACATTCATAAGAAACAAAGGAATGACTTACACTCGAATCAAACATAGCAATCATAGAATGATTATTGAGATAAATGATACCTTGAATCATCCCGGGTGATCTTTAGGCATCTTCCCTTATTAATGCGAACACTCGCCCTTGAGTGTGTGGCTTTGATCATTAGTTACCTGTGGACAATTCTTGGAGAAATGTATAGGTTTCCCGCATGTGTAACAGACATTATGCCCCATCAAGCATGGTCTATCTCCATGGCTTTTCCCGTACTTGTCGCATACTTTGAACCTCGGGTCTCTATTATTAGTATTGCCCCTGAAGTTTCCTCTGTTAGGCTTTCTGTTCTGCTACCACTGTCTTTTCCTCTTTCTATTATAGCCATTGCCACTGGCCATATTTCTGTTCTCGCTAGCTTTCTCAGGAATAGTGGTCTCTCTGCTCATCGTTCTCATCAGTATCCGATTATTCAGGCTGTTCTCAATGATTCTGTAGTCTTCTACTACTTTATTGAATTGGCCATACTGTTGGGGAGTCATCTTATCTTTGAGAGTAATATTCAGTCCCCTTATTATCCTCTTCGTCATCCAACGTTCATCATCCACTTGTCGCAGATAAGTGGAATACTGATAAAGATGGATGAACTTAGCCAGGTACTTGTCAAACGATTCTTTCTCCCTTTGCCTCAACACAAGGAACTCTGCTTCTCTTTCGTCCCTTACAGACTGAGGGAAATACTTCTCATAAAACTGTTCAAGAAATACTTCCCATGTGATAGGAATGTGTCTAGCCTACAGTAATAGCTCAGTATTCCTCCACCATCTATTGGTATTTCTTTCTAGCTGATAGATTGCCATCTATGCCTTACTCTTAGACATACAATCAAGTACCTTGAAAATCTTCTCTAGTCTACTGATCTAGTCTTCTATTTTTTGTACATCGAATGTCCCCTCAAATGTTGGAGGATTGTGCTTGCAGAATTTAGCCATCCACTATTGAATACCAGCGGGGTCCACTGTCTGTCCCGTTTGTTGGAAATTGTGCCCTAGGGGCCAATCATTGTCTTATGAACATTATTGATTTATGAATTTATTAATTGTGTTATCATATTATTTGCATGTTTATTGTGATAACCATCCTTGGATAATTCATGATCTTATCCTAAATGTCCCTAGTCGGTCATCTATGCGGGAGCAGAGATAAAATAAGACCAGTATGACTTTGGAGATGTATAGAGATATAAATCAAAGTTATAGGCACATGTAAGAGTACAAGGTATTGGACTGACCCGCTATGAGAGAGCTACATGGGTTACATCATAAGCTTCTCTCATATACAAACCATGTCACTATGCCCTTTGACCTGAGATCATCATGGATTCCTACATGACAAACGCTCATCTTTAACCTAGTCAAAAGTCACTTTTGACCAAGTGATCATAAATACTATTGTCGGGCTTAGTGGTTTTTCATGCGGAGGAATGTGAATGGTCAAGATGGAATTTGTCCCTCATATTCGTAGAGAGATATTATTGGGCCCCTCGATGAGTGAGTCTGAGAAATGTATGGCCATACTGTAATGGAAAGGTAGTTCCATTTCTATAGTCAGACTACTCAGGGATCGAGAAAGTAACGGTCAGGAATAGGAGGATGACATTATCCATGCTTCATCTATGACCAAAATATCGCGTGATAAAAGGGATACGATATGGTTGTATAAAAGGTTACATTGTTTAACGATCCTCATATGATTTGGGAAGTCGTTTTGTCTTGCTAGAGACCGCTTGTAACTTATGGGCTAGTATAGCAAATGGCCCACTGCAACTTCATATGGGCCTACAGGGTCGCACACAAAATAGCCTAACACTAGCTATGATGTCCAGATTCATTGAATCTAAGACATGTCCAGATTCAATGAATGATCTAGGGTAGATGTATATATTTATTTATATTTATATTTGTATATATATAAATTCGTATATATACATTATATATAAGAGATATATGAGATTTAATTTATAAGGATAAATTAAATCTCTATCACGTTTGAATTTGAAATTCAAATTGATAGGATATCTCATATTAGAGATATTTATAAGATTTAATTTATGAGGATAAATTAAATCTCTATCACGTTTGAATTTGAAATTCAAATTGATAGGATATATCATATAAGAGATATTTATAAGATTTAATTTATAAGGATAAATTAAATCTCTATCACGTTTGAATTTTAAATTAAAATTGATATGATATCTCAAATTTGATTTATAAGAATAAATCAAATATAGTTCAATCTTATCTTTATTTAAGTTAAATAAATAGGTGAATTAAATCTGTGGGATGGATTTAATATAAATATTATTTATTTAATTAGTTTCTTATCAAATTATACAATATATGATATTGTATTAATTTCAGAATTAATATAAGATTAACTCCAAAATCCAATTCGGTAGAGAAAAACGTATAGCATCCTATATATCTGATTTTAGGAGCTATATTTTAAAAAACACATAGAACACAGAAAGGCCGAAGGGGAATTTACAAAAGGCTTACAGATAAGAAACTGCCAAAGTAGAGACGGAGAGAACGAATTCTTGAGAAAGCCCTGGAGGGACAAGAGACACTAGCATGTCGTTCATGGTTGGAACACTGTTCGTGTGGATACCAGTAGAGGAAGATGACCTGAGTCGTCGACTTCTTGCGATCGGAAAGGGAGCATGAGCCGCGGAGAGAAGCTGTGAACGTCGTGACCAGAAGCTGTGGAAGTCGCTGAGGAACACTAAGGGTAATGCTTCTTCCCACTTGACTTAAATACATACGGTAGATCCTGGTAAGGAATGGAAAATTTTTAAGTTAATTTATGCTATGTGTCTTCCAATTCCTTACACCGTCTATCTTGGTGGCTAAGCTATCTGTTAAACCATCTCTAGTTCTGTATTAGCTGTACCCGCAGATTATGGTTGCCGTAAATTCTCTACCACTTCTACTACAGCCGCTACTATGGTAGCATCCCTTTCCTGTTTGCTTCTCGCCTGAGCTGATCTCACTTCTTCAATCAGCTTCTATTGTTCTAATCATTCTAAGATCATTTGGTTAATGTCTCTAGCATTCTGGGGTTCTCCCGAAGAACTAGCTCTTATTGTTCTTACCATTTTATTTTACTATCATAATAGATAAGGAATATCATAACTAATATAATTCATATTTCATTCAAAACATAGCATACAGTAAGTTCAGTAGCATTACATAGATCTTTCATAACATACATACCTGTAAAATATCATCACTGTTCATAAATACATAGATCACAGAAACATTCATAGATACAACTATTACATTATGTTTTCTCATAATGGATCCTAATAAACTCTCCTACCATATAGATCTAATCATGGATATCCTCATAAGGTTCTTCCTCAACATAATGATCAAGACCTTCTCTCCATGTCGCTATAAGTGGTAAAATATCATCCATAATATTAGTCCAATCATCAAGAGTAAGAGCATCTGGATCATAAGCTTGTTAGGCTTCTCGTACTCTTGTTATGAAGTCCATGTAAGTTCTATAGTCCTGATCTACTTCTTTAATCAGCATTCTTCCTCTGTCATACAGCTGTCTAGCTAGTTCCACAGCTTTCCTAAAATGTTCTTCATTCATATCTTCTCCACAAGTTAGCTCTATAACCTGGTGATTGTCCAGACGTATCTCTACCATTGGGTTCTTCATTCCACTGGGACATGGGATGTCTGTATGGTTTAGTATATGACTAGGTCTAGGTACATCAGCTGTATGGCTAGGTCTAGGTACATCAACTGGGTTAAACACTTGACTTGGACCAGGAACATCTACCTCAGTAGCCTGCTTAGGTACATGTTCTGTAGCTCCCCAACATATGAGTAACCCATATCAGACTATTCTTCCTGAGGGTCCACCATATCTCTATCATCTACCTGATCTGCATCCCCCTCTGCACTAGGGTCAGCCTCTTCAGGAGGTACAACATTAATAGGTAGGACTGGAATAGGTTCCTCAAGTACATCCTCCTCTGATGACTTATCATCATCTATCCCATTTGATCCAACTAATGAACTATCTAACCTGCCAAATTCTGATTCACTACTAGAATCTCTGATATGGATCACTGGAGGAAGGTCAAACTCCGGATCATTTACTAATGCCTCAACCACTTCTGGGTTCAGTCTTGATCTATCTGAACTAAATACCTCAGGCATAGGATCCCCTGGTTTATAGTAGTCTCTGATTCTGACCTAGACTCAGTCACCTTTACCCTGCAATAACTAACTTACTATCAATTATGCAGTTGTTTACTTATACATCAGTCTATAAATAATCTATTTAGAGCATTTCCTAAGTTAGAATCCTTTGCTCTGATACCAAAATGTCACATCTTTATTTTCAACTTCAATTATACTTATTCATAAGTCATTGGAACCAATTACATAGCCTTTTGCTTTAGAAACCTTCATTTTCAAAAGAATTGCTCTTAGGTACTGTTCACATTATTGTTCATTTGGTAATTCCAGAACATGTACCTAACTTTGAAAATTCATAATTAAATGTAGAAAAATCAAACTAGGTTGGTTCCAATTTCTAAAGAAAGCTCTTTCATTGAAATTTGAGGGAACAGTATAAAACTGAGGTTCTGTTGTCCCAATGAAATCAGTTTATTCATTGAAAAACACTATTCATTTGGTAAAATCTGGAAGTTTTAGTTTCTTTGCCTTAACTTCAAAAATTCATTTCTCTCTCATTACTTGTCCAAATGAACCGTGTTACATATGGATATAAATCTCTTGATGTCCTCTTCAATCTCAAAAGATTTGAAAGAAAAGATTGATCATTTGCTATACAAAATTCATGTCGAAATGTAACTACCTCCAGTTGCTTACTTTCTCTTGATTCCAGATTTTAACTTCAATTTTGGAAAATCATAACAATTCGAATACTTAACCAATTGAGCATTTCTTGCTTTTAATTTCTATATCTTATCTACAATCATGCCAAATTTCAGATTTAAACTCGTGGATTTAGACATCATAATCATCGTCACAATGTCACAGCCTCATAACACAATTTTAGAATCATACATCATGCATACTATCATAGCCTTCCAAAGTGTCATGTAAGTGCTATAACTTATAATATAAATTCATCCATCTATGTTTACCCTTTTTTCTTGTGAAGATTCATACATCATGCATACTATCATATCCTTCCAAAGTGTCATGTAAGTGCTATAACTTATAATATAAATTCATCCATCTATGTTTACCCTTTTTCCTTGTGAAGATCCAGTACCTATGACATGGTTATGCATATGGAAAGAATCAGATTTTATGGAAATCCCAATAGCAAGTTACACAAACCATAATATCATGCATGATTAATTGGATGCTTAACATGTTATCATGAGATGGGCGCTACTTCATAATGGTACATAAGCAAACTCTAACATGTATATTGTCATGATAACTTGTAAGGAGTTGCAATCATTCATACTTCATCATCAACATGATGACATGATCAAGGGAGATGATTAACTTGATTGTTGCTTCAAGTTGTGTGCTTCTTTCTTGGTTGAATGGAAATTTTGCAAGAGATTCCCTATGGTTGTCAAGTCATGCCAAACCAAGCTGAATTGGGGGTATTTATAGATGAGCTTGAGCACAAATGGATGGCCAATATTGATTTGATTACTATTTGATCTAACGGTTCATATTCATTCTTGCACAAGCTTGCCCTATAAGCCTTACCTTTTGATGCCATACATGACATCATTTAGGGGCATGTTTGGTTGGAAAAAGTAAAATATATTGATAGGAAAAATTTTAGTCCAGGACGGCATCGATCGGAGTAGTTTCACAAAAATCAGACTGTTTTCTGTTCATAATTTTTACAATATTCTAGGATATGTATTTTGTTATGAAAATCAATGTTTACATTCCTCATACCATTGACATTGTTAGACTAAGTATTTATTTGCCATCCATCCCTTAGAAAATGACCAAAATACCCTTAATGTCCTTTCTTGCACTATATTAACTCTAAGGGCATAATTGTCATTTTAACACTCTCTGCACTGCCTTAGGGCATATACTTGCTCTAAATAATCATATTTATACCATATTACACATTTTTAGCCTTTCCAAAATGACCAAAATGCCCTCCATCCATCACTGGTATAATATGGGCATCTAGGGGCATTTTCGTAATTTTACACTTTTCCTGTACTGCTATGAACTCTAGCCCACCTAACTGTCTAGTCACCATATTGGGCTCATGATGGTATAATTTGGGCCTTGGCATGGGCTCATTGCCTTTATGCCCTTTATGGCACAAATCCCAAGATAACTCTGCCAATCCTATTTATCAGGGTATTTTATTTCACTGTAAAATCCCATAAGAATTCTACAGGACTCCTTTTCTGACTTTGTCAGTTTTATAAAGTCATACATTAAATATAGGAATTTAGTATGAGGTTTCATCTGATTCTAAGGTCTAAAAATACTGCAATAATTCCTGCTGACTTCAGGAATTTATATCAATTAATCGGGACCTCAAATTAAAATTTTGTGACTCCTTAAACTGACTGGAATAACTTTTTCTATCTACTGATAAAATTTGGGTCTAATCTGATTTAGGGCATTTTTTAGCATTTTTCAGTTCAACTTTCTCATAATTACATTTAGGTCTCTGACTTCTTGCATATTTACATTTAGGTCCCTAAACTTTTAGAAATTACCACTTTTGGCCCAAATCTTGTTTCTACTTTTACTTCTTGCCCTCAACCTTTTCTACTTTGCATTTAGGTTCCTATGTTTTCTTTAGGCAATAATCCTTCTCTTTCGTTTCTCAATTTGATAGAGTTATTCCAAGAATCTCATATCCATTTCCTATAAACTGTATAGTTACATCAAGTAAGAAAATTGGAGATATGATAGTATAGGTTAGAGAGGTTGGCTTTCTCAGATGAGCAACCGCCTTTGGCACTCAGGTGGAGTGTGCAAACATGAGACATTTATGTTTACTAGTAAAGTGGCAAAGAGTGCTAATATGGTAGAGAAAAAACACAAACTATATGTTACCTTGGCTAAAGTGTGACAAGTCGATATGAGATAAGTATACATGAAATTGGATTGAACCATGGAAACTCACATCCATGATGCCTGTAGCCAGATAACAAATCCTTCAATATCGACTTCATATAAATGAAGTTAAAGAATTTGGATTTAGATGCTGAGAGTTTCTAGACTTAAATCTTTACGGCATTTATAATAGATCCAAAATTGGAGTACGCTCTTAATGTATAAGAGTAACACCGTAGCATGTGATTCATACCACATGTACTAGAAGAACGTAAAAGGGAAGCAAGTGAAAGATCCCTGTTTCATTATTGTGTGAGCCCTAGGAAGGAACAATCATTCCATTAGTGTCCTTTGACTTTGACAATATCATGGAGATATGATTCAACAACTGCTTCTTTAGCATATATTTTACGATCATGTTAGATACGATCTAAGGAATTATGCAACGAAAGCATATGATCTATATAAAAGTGATATATATATGGGCGAAAGAAAAATTACCTACAATATACACAAGTATGCTAGTGTATGTGACTAGTCCCTTATGATATTTTGTTTTCATAAGTGTGGACACTATGCTTACAAGAAAGGTAATTGATGGGGCGGATTGTCGTAGTCCGATCCATTAAAATAAAGTTAATTGCACCCAATATAATATAGTATAAGGCACAACCCTATCGTTCTTCTCAAGGAGCCTTTTATTTGGAAACAAATAATTCAACAATGAATATGTAGCATGAATTCATGTCTCTAAGGATGTAGATGTGGTAATTGTGCTAATAAAAGTTGATAATGGTGCCCTATTCTCTTCTCTTCTCTTTTCGTTTTGCTTTCTTTTTCTTGAACTCTCTATTTTTTTAGTACAATATTCTTCTTTTCTCTTCTTTTATTTGGCACCTCATTCATGGAAGTTGTAGCACAATAACACAACAATAATAAATTTTCATAAAAAAAATTATTTCAAAATGATGTTTATGCACATATGACTTTCTATAAGAATGATGAAAAGAAAAAGTGATGGGGCTCAAAAGTGGGTGACTAAGGTGTAATATGTAGTGGTCTTGTGTTTGGGATAAAAGGGCTTAGAAAGAATGCCTCAATCATGTTCAATTCATAAATGCGCAAGTAATTCTGAACTCAGAGCCAAGACAAGTTCTAGAGGATATAAACCAATTGAATAATCACTTAATATAGAATTTAAGGTTGAGAATCTTTCCAACAAAGGTTTTGGTCTATATTGCTCATAAACTAAAGTCTCAAACAATGTTCATCACTCACTAGGTAGTAAAACACTAATCACAACTGAAAACCCTCTAAACGATCATTTAAAAGTTTTAAAGTAATCACTTAGAACCATGTGATAATACAAATCTAACAGCAAAAGCTTAAGTGTTTCAAATTCAATTTCCAAGATTTTTTGAAAAAATTCAAGTGAGGAAGTGGTTTCTAGGAGCTAAAAAGGTTTTCAAATAAGGGAACAATGAATCATTTGTGAAAGAATCTCAATAATTAAAAATGAATCCTTCTATACAGCTTTGCACAAGGCAAAGAGAAGGTAATTGGACAGTTTTCAAACATAGGTCGTCACTTAAAAGAGTGAAGGTCGTGACCACTTGTCATAGGGGTGCATGCTAAAACATTTAGTCGCGACCACGGAATATACCTTTCGCGATGCAAATACACAGAGGGGAACAGTCGTGACTAGGTAGGTACTCATATTGTGACTCAAATCAATAGAGAGTTATTGTCGCGACCAATATGTACATAGGTCGCGACTTTAGTTCACAAAGAGCATGTTAAGTCCAAAATCACATTATAGGTCACGACCAAAAAGCACATATGTCGTGACCAGTTTTCATAGAGACTACCGAGTGATAATTGTCAAAGTCCTAAAACATTTTTTTATGCTAACACCTTTCCAATTATTAGCATAGTTTATACTGAGGATATAATTTTCAGTAATTTATCACACATATTAAGATCAAAAACCACAAATTTGTGATGAAAGATTGGATTAATAGAAGAGTTATTTTTTACAGAATAACATCTTCCCTATACTTAAACTTGATAGTGTCCTCACTGTCAATAGAACTAAAGTACAAAAGATCACAATCACTTTGTAAAGTCAATCAAATCTAGCTTTAAAACAACAGGTAGCCTAATCACTCAATGCAAATTAACAGTTTAGCACACAGTCACATTCAAGTCATGTAAAGAAATACTAGTAAGGCAGAGATGACATGATGGGTAAGCTAAGATCATGCATATGAGTGTGTAAGTTCCACACAGAACAATCAATAAGTAAGCGACACATGGACAATAACGGGTTGTTGTTCAAAATAGAAAGACACCTAGAATAAATAGAAAATGAAAACTATCCTACTAAAACATCCCTTTCCTATCCTCAAACCAACATCAACATATCACATTAGGGAAAACTTGTAAAGGTAGGAGATAGGAAAGGGACAACTTGGCCTCAAGGAGGCAAAGCATATTCCTCATAAAGTTTCAAATAGTGACCATTAGCTTGGAAGATTTTGCCCGTCTCTTCCTCTTTTAATTCAATCATCCTGAATTTGTGGACTTTAACAACTGTGTAAGGTCCGTCACAGGTAGTTTTGAATTTTCCATGTTTGAACTTGAACCTAGCTTGGTACCTTAATACTCTGTCACCCTACTAAAAACTCTTTCCCAAAATATGAGCATTGTGGAATAACTTTGTTTTCTGTTTATAAATTTCAGAGCTGCTGTAGGCATATAATCTAATATCTTATAGCTCTTGAATATACAACAACCTCTCTAAACTAGCTTTTACAAGGTCCTTATTGTAGGCCTTCACTACCCAAAATGTCTTATGCTCTATTTCCACAAGCATGAGACAAGCCTTCCCAAAAACCGTCCTATAAGGGGACATTCCTAGAGGAGTTTTAAAAGTTATTCTGTACACCCACAAGGAATCTTCAAGTCTTAAATTCCAATCCTTATTGGATGGCATAATAATCCTCTCTAGAATATGCTTAATTTCCCTATTAGAAACCTCTGCTAGACCATTAGTTTGAGGGTGGTATGGGGTTGAGACTTTATGAGTGACACCATATTTTGCCAATAAGCGATTGATTAACTTATTGCTAAAATAGGTGCCTTGATCACTGATTAATGTTTTAGATACTCTAAATCTACTAAATATGTGAGACCTTAGAAATTTAGAGACCATTTGGGCATCATCTAGTTATGTGGGAATGGCCTCTACCCACCTAGATAAATAGTCTACAACCAATAAAATGTAACGAAATCCTGCTAAAGGTGGAAAAGGTCCCATGAAATCTATTCCCCATACATCAAAAACCTCACAAGACATAATAGGTTGTTGCGGCATCTTATGCCTTTTACTAATCGCCCCAAATCTTTGGCACCTATCACAAGATCTACAAAACTCAATAAGCGTCTTTGAAAAGGGAAGGGCAATAAAAACTAGATTCAAGGACCCTACGTGTAGTCATTTCCCCCCCAAAATGACCACCACAAACCCATGAATGACAAGCTTCCAAAATTGATTTGTGATCTTGGTCTGGGACACATCGTCTTAATACTTGATCTGAGAACAACTTCCGCATAAAAGGTTTATACCAAATAAAGTATTTAGATTCACTCTTAAGCTTTTGGGCCTGAAACTTAGATAAATGAGATGGGATTAGGCCGATCTTAATGAAATTAACTAAATGAGCATACCAAGGTTCTACAATAGTAATCAAACAAAGGGATTGATCAGGGAAAGAATCACAAATAAGATCAGAACTATGTACTCCCCTTGTCTTTGTTGGTAACTTGCTTAGATGATCTGTAACGTGGTTCACATTTTCAGCTCGATCACTTACTTCTATATCGAACACTTGAAGCAGTAGCATCCACCATAGAAGTCTTGGCTTAGATTGAGGTTTATGGAACAAGAACTTGACTACTGCATGATCTGTGTAAACAATAACTCTGGAGTTGATGAGATATGCTCTGAATTTATCCAAAGCCACTACAATTGAAAACAATTCTTTCTTAGTAATGGTATAATTAATTTGAGTAGCATCAAGTGTTTTTGAGGCATAGGCAATCACCCTAGATAAATTACCTTCCTTTTGTCCTATCATAGCTCCCACAGCGTAATTGGAAGCATCACATGATAGTTTAAAAGGAAGATCCCAATTTGTTGAAGTTAGGATAGGTGGAGAAACCAACCTTTCCTTCAATTTTTCAAAAGCCTCTTTGCAATCAGCAGAAAAAAGGAATTAATTCTTTTTGAAGAAGTTTTGAGAGTGGCAAAGCAATTTTACTAAAGTCTTTGATGAATCTTCTATAAAATCCAATGTGCCTCAGAAAAGATCAAAGTTCTTTTAAAGTTGTGGGGTAGGGCAACGAGAAAATGACTTTAATTTTTGCCTTATCCACCTCAATCCACTTGCTAGATATAAGATGTTTGAGTACTATTACATGATCAACCATGAAATGTCTTCAAAGTTCAAAGCCAATTTTTTCTCAATACATCTAGCAAGGATACTATCAAGGCTTTCTAGATCAAACATCCTTACTTTCATATATCTTAGGGACCATTCAGTAACATTTAGAACCACTTACAAGACCTTGGAAGTCCATTGACTAAATCTAGAATTTTACTCTTCTTGAGTTATTGTTCATATGGTATTTCCAAATTAGAAAATGAACTTTAAAAAATCATAATTAATTATAGAAAAATCAAAATGAAGTGGTTCAAAAAGCTACATGAAGATAATATCTTGAAATTTAAGGAAAAAATAATTTCTAGACCATATTCTTATCCAATTAATACAGTTTATTCATAAAAAATTATTGTTTATTTGGTCAAAAATTCTAAAAATATATTATAGTCCCTTTCTTTGGAAAATTCATTCTCTTTGTACATACATCAAAATAAGGTGTTCTTAGTGTCAAAATGAAGCTTGACATGTTAACTAGATGTTTGTAAAATTTCATACATTTATCTCATCATTTGCTATTTTTAATTACATCATGAGCATTGTGGCTCAAACATGACATATAACATCATGACTTGCAACACTTTATACATTCATCATATAACATTTACATAATCCAATCCCTAATTTCTCTTCATACTTCTTCATCCTCTTTCATTATTAATAAACCTGTGGGATTGGGATTACATGGAGGGGGTGAGATTTCTGGGGAAATCTCAGTAGCAAAAGGTACTAAACAATGCATGCATTAATGTAAATACTTGTGCTTGCTTGTGAAGTGTTAACATTATGTAATGTGCATGCTTCCATGTAACATATGAAATACAATTGGCAAAAGTAATCATAGAAATAGAGCTTCAATCATAAGCACATATACAACACAATTCAACCAAGCCATAGCACAACCAAGCATAACATTCAATGCATACAAGTTTAGGATAAGTTTACTACCTCACTTGCTTGATTTCTTTCACTTTATATTGTCTCTTTCTTCTCACTTCTCTTTGATGTGTGGCTGTCTCCTTGTAGTCCACAATCAAATCCTAACATCACATAATCATTCATCCATTACAATCTATCTTTCTCTTGAACATTGAGCTCATTGAACTACATTAGCTTTCTTTAATCTTAGCTAATAGACTTGGTCATTGAATCAATTGATGTCTTGACTTTACCCTATACAATTTCATATTTTGAATCCATTTATGAGCTTAGAATAATGAAATCCTAGCTCCTATGTACTGTTCTAGACAGATTTGAAAAACATGCATAATTCTTCCAAAAATTCTCATATTGATTCCAATGCTTCCCATACTTGTTTCTCTACTTTATCCTACACAACTTTTCATTTTAAAACCATTAGAAATATCAAAATCATTAAATTTCAATCACTGTTCATACCAGTGAACAGTAATAGAGAAGAACTTTAAAAACTATAACTTCGAATTTCAATGCTTCCAAGGTTTAAAACCTAGCTAATCCTACACAAAATCATCATATGATTCAATAGAAGCATTAGATCATTGAAATTCTATCTCCTTCTATCATGAATAGTGTAGACTAAAATGGTTCAACCATGGCAAATTCAAGAGTATCAACTTGATTCAACAACTAATCACTTAATTAGCTTGTTAAAGCTTCAACCACATATTTCTAACTTTAATTTCTTCTTTCTCCTTTCATCTAAGGTTTTTGGACAGCACATACACCTTAGATAAAACTCAACTTTCTTCCATGAAAACCCTAAGTTCAAGCTCCCAAATCAAAGGAAAATAACCTAGGATAGATTGCTTACCTTTAATCTCTAGCTTGCTTGAACTTTGGTACCTTGAATCTTCTTTGTCTTGGATTGAGTTTTCATTTTGCAAAAGGTTCCCCAAGGGTTCTCATGCTACAGTTTTGAAGTTGAAATGTGGAGGTATTTATAGCCAAATTCCATGGAAAATCAATGGCCAATATCACTTTATACACTATTTAATTTAATGGCTCATATTTAATCTTGGATTTAACTTTTCTAAAATGGTAATCATGACATCATCCATGAAATCATCAAGGGACACTTCATAGGACATGTGGCAAAATTTCCAAGGGAAGAAACTTCTAAAAAAAATTCCAGTCTAATCTGGTATCGATCCAGTCCGATTTCCCAAAAACTAGACTGTTTTATAAATCTAATTTTCTGAGATTCCATAATATGCTTTCTAACCTTAAATCCAATATCCGAATTCTTCCTACCATTGACATTCTTGGATAGGGCCTGAACTTAATTACTGATCCCTTGTTAAATTACCAAAACGTCTTTTGGTTCTTCTTTATTTACTTTAATATCTTAAGGGCATTATCGTCTTTTCACACCTCATCAGAGTATTCCCTGACATTCTTCAACTATTCTAGGAATTCTCCTTGACTGTCTAACCTTAGTCAAATGACCAAAATGCCCTTTGTCTGACTCTGACTCAATGACACAACACAGTGGCATACTCAATGGCATTTTCGCAATTTTATATTTTTCCCAGTCTTTATTAGACCTATCCCACATACTTATCTAAAAATATTACTATACCTATAAGATGCTATTTTGGGCCCTCTACATGGTCCACTACCTTTATGGGCTAAACTCTCGAGAAATTCCCTCGGAACATATTTATCGGGCATTTTAATCCACTGTAAATTCCATAATAAATTCTACATAACTTCTTTTTTAGCTCTGTCAGTTTCATAAATTCTTATATTAGTTAGAGGAATTTACTGCTATATTTCATCTAATTCTGAGGTCTAGAGGATACTGCATTAATTTTCCTTTTTTAAGAGATTAATATAAAATTTTTGGGACTTCATCAAAATTCTGTGTACATGAAACTGATCAGTATAATTTTCTCTATTTATTGGGAAAATTTGGGACTAACATGATTCTAGGTATTTTTGGGCCTTTTCTGGCTCAACTTTCAGTAATTACCATTTTACCCTTGAACTTTTAAAAATTACACTTTACACCATTGAACTTTTAAACTTTTTATTTTAGTCCCTCATCTTTATACCTTTGTCTAATCATTGTTTTTCCTTTCTATTCATCATCACCATCCTTTCCAAACCTCTTTCCATTATCCGTATTATATATATAGGGAAAAAATATGATGTGACACTAACCACTCATCAAAAGAATTTCTATATACAGTATAATCATCCATGAACACATCTATGCATTTTTCAAAGAAATCAACAAATATAGAAAGCATAAAATGCTAAAATATGCCCAAAGCATTACACAAACCATATGGCATTCTTTTATAGGCATATGTACCAAAGGGACATGTAAATATGGTATTTTCCTGGTCCTTCGGGTCTATTGGAATCTGGAAATATCCTGAATATCCATCTAGAAAATAATAATGGCTTTTCCTTGCTAATCTCTCAAGCATTTTATCAATAAAAGGTAAGGGAAAATGATATTTCCTAGTAGAATCGTTCAACTTTTGATAATCAATATAAACCCTCCATGAATTTTGCACTCTAGTAGGTATCAATTCATCGTTCCCATTCTTGACTACTATCAATTTGCTTTTCTTAGGCACTACATGCACATGAGATACCAATTCACTATCTAAAATAGAATATATGATTCTTGCCTTTAACAATTTACTAATCTCCTTTCTAATCACATCAGAGATCAATGGATTTAATCTTCTTTGGGGTTGTTTAATTGGTTTGGAATCTTTACTTAGCATAATCCTATGGGTGCAAGCAGTGGCATCTATTCCTTTTATATCAGCTAATTACCAACCCAAGGCCTCTTTATTCTTTCTATGCACATTTAATAACCTAGACTCTTCACTAACAGTCAAAGAACTAGAAATTATGACTGGCAATTTAGAGTTTGGCTCAAGGTAAGCATACTTTAGGTTAGAAGGTAAATCTTTTAACTCTAATTTTGGGGGTTAGACAATGGAAGGAATCAAATGGGGGAATCATTTAAATTAGAAGTACTCCCTTTTGTAGATCCTTGGAGGTTTCTCATATATGATTCATTAGGACATTCCATCTTGATTATGGTCTCTTCAGGAGTTGTACCCAGCTTACGTTGGTCAACAGCTGCAACATAGTTGAGATCAGACTCTCTCATTCCTGTATTATTATTTGAGATCAAATTATTTAAGGTATGAGATATAATTTTGGAATGAGAATGATTTCGAGAAGAGTTAGAATGTATTGGTCCTTTAACCAAAATAGTGGAGTAAAGGAGTTTGGAGTTCCCTGATTGCATCTAGCATTTCTGGTTGTGATCTTTCAGCTTCTCGTTGTGTCTCCAGTTGACAGGGTGTCTCTGGAACTTGTTATCGTGACTTGGTCATCTTTTAGTCGCGACTTGGAGTCACAGAAAGGCTGTCCCTCAGGATATTGATGTTTAGTTGTGACATCTTCATCTTAGTATTGCGACTAATCGTCTCTGGAGTTTTGTGTTATGACCATAAAGCCATTTGGTCACGACTCAACTTCATAGTGAGTCTCAGATTGATGTTTAGTCGTGATGTAGATGTCATTTAGTCATGACCTTGGGTCACAGAAACCCAACCCTTCTTCAATTGTTGCATTTCTAGCTTCCAGAACATATTAGGATCCTATAAAATCACTCAACAAATCTTTTGCAAACGCATTATCTCTATCATTATCATGTAAACTCAGTTCATGTTTATCCCTAGTCTCTTCAACAGCATAATCAATGGCATTTAAAGCAGTGAAAGCAGAATTATCATAAGAAAATTTTATTGTTACATTCATGTTGAAGGTTACCACATGCTCTCTAACTTCTATTGTGATAGAACTATGCATCATACTAATGATGGTCTTGGAATTTTGGAGGAAAGGTCAGCCTTAGATCAAAGTGCTGTCATTTACTGACTCACTGGACATGTCCAAAACAAAAGAAACTAGCTGAGAACATTAAGTCCTTGACCTATACTAGAATATCCTCAAGGATTCCCTTATGATACTTAATTGACCTATCAGCTAACTAGAGCACTATGCTTGTGTCTCTAAGATTATTGATACCTAAAGCTTGATATATCGACCAAGGCATTACATTAAAGGTTGCTCCTAGATCTAGTAACTCTCCCTTAATAGGAATATTTCTTATAGTGCATGGGATTGTGTAAGATCTTGGGTCTTGGAACTTAACCAGTAATTCAGCCTTAAAGAGTGATAACACATTAACACTCACCTGGATTCTCTCAAGAGGCTTAAACTTCTTTTATCAGCACATAGTTCCTTCAAAAATTGTGCATATTTAAAGTTTCTCTTGAGGAATTCAACCAAAGGGATGCTTATTTCTAACTTATTGGATAGGGTATAAGTATCTTTTGCAAAATTAGGGTCAATTTTTTTCTTTCCAGCAAAGTAAGAGTTAGGAAAAGGGAGATCTTTTATACTTACCTCCTTATCTTTGTGCATAGAGGCTCCTTACTTGCTCAACTCTAACTTCTCCTCAGGTTGCTTGCCTTTGTAGGATGGACTTGGTATTGTTGCTACTTCTTCTTGTAGCTCTTGTATCTCCACTTGGGTTTGTGAGTTCTCCCCTTAGGTTGACTTCTTCATTATAAGCTACTGTTCTTTAGTACTTTCATATTTCCCAATTTGCACCTGCAGCAGAGATGAATTCTCAAATTCAGCATCTTCCATATCCTGCTCTAGTGTATCAGTTTTATTAAAATGCACCTTTCTGCTACTTCTGAGGAATATAGCATCCAGAACCCTCAGATTAATGATGGTGTTTAAAGATATGCTGCCACTACTCTTTCCTTGAATGTCACTCACTGTATTGGAGACTTGTGATATTTGCATTCTTGGAACTTAACTCTTCAAGTTTTTTGTGCATATCTGCATTATCCTTCTACATACTTTGGAGAATTGAAGCTATAGAGGTGAACTGACCATCATTCTCCTTAAGCTTGTTGTCTATATTGGTCATTCTACTACCCATATTGTTCATCTACGCAGCCATACTCTTCAGCAATTGAGAAGTCTCATATGGTCTTAACGCCACTAAGGTATTTGTGTGAGTTATAGCTATAGACCTTGCATTCTTTTGGTAGTTGTTTGAGGAAGTACCACCTCCTTGGAGCTGATTTGGCCTATCACCCCACCTAAAGTTTGGGTGCTCTCTCTAACCAGGGTTGTATGTGTTGGAGTATGGGTCTCTCTTCTGGTATTGATTGTCTCTCCCTTTATACATTGCTGCTACTTCTTCATACTGTTTGTCACATGTACTAGTAGCATGCATCATTAAACCGCATGATTCACATCCTATAACTAAGGCTTGTAAGGTATCCACTGAATGAACTTGTTTAGTGGAATGCAGCTCTCTTTCAATCAAATTCATCCTCTTCTCCATTCTATTTTTCAAGGCTACTATTTCAGCTAAGATCACATTTTAATTACCTGAGGAAGATATAGGCATTCTCCTTGGATCCCCTATCTGATGGTCTTCATTGGCGATTTTCTGGAATAACTCCTAACTTGCTTATGGAGTCTTATCTGTAAAGGATCCATTTGCTTTAACATTCAAGGAAACCTGATTATGAGGAAGTAGACCATCAAAGAAAATGTCTATTAAACCAGCCTTGGTCATGTTGGGCATCGAGCTAACAGGTTAAGAAACCTCATCCAATACTTATGTAAAGATTATCCATCCTATTGCAGAATATTAGTGATCTCCTTCTTCATTCGAGTGGTCTTTGAAGCTGGGAAAAACTGTTCAAGATACATTGACTTTAGCTGATCCCATGTAAGAGTAGAGAAATGAGTTGGCAAATTGTATAGACACTCCTTAGCCTTCCCTTTCAAGGTAAAATGGAAACACCTCCTTAAGACATCATCCAGTGTAGTCATTGGAAGCTTCATTGAAGAATAGATCATATGCATGGTTTGTAAGTGCCTATGTGGACATTCTCCTGTAAAACCATGAAATTTAAGTAGGGCTGCAATCAAAGCTCCTTTAATCTCAAAATTAGCTTCTTCAATATAGAAACCATAAGGATCATAATTCACATGCGAATGATTAATTTCCCTCGCACTTCTATTATCTTCTGCATTCATTGGTATTTCATTTTCTCCATGCCCATTGTGCCTATTATGATTAATATCAGCCATATTCAGTTCAATTTCAAACTCTAGAATAATAGAGGTGGAACTAGTTTTGCTTCTTCTTCTCTAAATTCTCTCTTTAGTTTTCTAAGTTTTCTCTCAATTTCATGTTCAAAAGGAACTAATGGTTCAGTTCTTTTACACATGCAATGCATAAACAATACAGAATAATCAATGCAATCAGTTAGAGTTAATCATAGAAGTTGAACAGTAAAAAATTTTTAGTTAGTCGTGAATAAAGTGTGTTTTAGTCGCGATTCAATATCACACAGAGTAGTAGTCACGATTGAAGGTTTTAAATGTCGTGACTGGTTTTCACATAGTAGTCAAATTTCACAGGGAAGCAATAAGGTTGTGATACAAATGGTGTTTGGTCACGACTTAAAGTCACAGTCACAGAGACTGATTTTTTGCAGAAACTCAAAAAAGTGCAAAATGCAATGCAATTTAAAAACTACTAAAAACTAAAATGCAAAAAAAGAAAAGAAAAATGACTCAAGTAGCTAATGAAATTGAAAAAACAATTACTAGGTAACCAATTACTTGGCTCCCTGGCAACAATGCCATTGATAGGGGCGGATTATCATGGTCCGATCCATCAAAATAAAGTTAATTGCACCCAATATAATATAGTATAAGGCATAACCCTATCGTTCTTCTCAAGGAACCTTTTATTTAGAAACCTAGAAGATTGGATGTCAAAATCAATGGAAAACCTGAGCAGGGATAAAATGGTTTTTGGGGCTTTAATGATTGATGAAATAAAAGTAGGGTGCATAAAAGTAAATATTTTTAGATTTTTGATTAAGATGAAAACGAGTTGGTTTGTTTGAGAAATATGTTATGAAAAGCTTTTGATGATGAAAACATATTTATCCTTACTCTCACGTTAAAATTGGAGTTTTGAAATCATTAAGTCTAAAAGAAAACCTCAATCGATTGATTGAGTCCAAAACCCTAATTTTCCTTAAACCCCTTTGATCAAAGCTGGTTTAAAAACTATTAGCAAACTATCAAAAACCACTTCAAGTGTAAGTTGAATTAGATGATGAAAATGACGAAAACCCTAGATTTCAAGAAATTGAATTAATTAACAACGATCGCTGATAATAACCCAATTATCTTAAAATCAAAACTAAAATATTCTATTAAAAAGTAAACGTTAAAATCATCCAAATTCAATTACAAAGTCAAATATGAGAATAATCAATCGATATTCAAAACTTGCTCATAAAATGAAAACCCTAGATCTAGCAACAATCATAACATGAGAAGATGTAAATTTAAATAGTAAAAACTCCCTGTTTCAATCCATAAGCTTAAGATATCATATCTATCACCAAGAGACTAAAGATTTAACCTCTAATGACTCCTACAATACTACAATCGCTGTCCAGATGCGATTCATGAAGAAACAATGAGAAGATGGTAGATCGATAGTGTAGAGATGTGGAGAAGTCTGTGGAGAGGTATAGAATGATGGAAGATGTGGAGAAGATGATCAGAGAGCGCTCAAGTACTGCTTCTTAGCCCAATCAGGTCAAAAACCAGCCTCCCAGTTGATGGCAGCCCTCCTCTCCTTTTATTTATGCATGACCTAATTCAAAACCCGCAGTTTTAGCAAATTCACATTTTAGTCGTGCCCAGATCCATATTTTGGTCGCAACCTGTAAACACAGAGAGACTTCCAGAAGAATCAAGGCTGCGACCGGCAGACTCTTTGGTCGCGACTAAAAGGTGTAAGAGCATGATTTCACTTTCATTGACTTGTGATTTCTTTCCTGGTCCTTGCTATCTTCCAAAATACCTACAATCCAACATAAAAGCTAATTGTAAAAGTCCAAATCAATAAATAACAGAATATATGCAGTTTGGAAGAGTTAATTTACCATTTTACCCTTTAATTAGCACATTGCCACGCACAATCATGTATTACCAAAAAAGTACAATAATGAATAGTAAAGTTGTTATAAAACTCTTTAAAATATCATAGAAACCATATACAAAATATGTCTTATCAGTAATGTAAGTCAAGTATTGATTTGAGAGGGATCAGATTAGCCATAGAAAAGTGTATATATGTAAATTTAGGACATATGAGGCATATTATTAAACTCAAGCTACACGAAGGAAATGTTGTATTATGCTAGTCCTATAAAAGGGATTTCTAATATAGGCACCTAGATGAAGACGTCGGCCCATGCGATTATGGTAAAGCAATTAATATGAAAGTAGGAAAAGAGAGTCTAAACCCATGATCCATAACTCACCAAGTAAGAGGGAGAGATGTAGAAAAATGGACTAGTCCACCATTGGTATATTAGACCCAAACCCATATATGAGAATAACCACCTAGTATCCCTCCATTACTCCTATATGAGTACATGACTACGTGGGCATATAACATAAACAGAAGCATTTTTCCATTTAGTGTTCTGAAAATTGCTCTTCGTGATTGCTCTCCTCTCTTAGCACTATAGAAAGTCTCTCTTCTCCTCTCTAGTATGCTTTTGCTTGTACTGGAGACCCAATTCCAGTAACAGTGCTAGGTTGCTATGTGGTACTTGAAGTAAGTAAACCGATGACAGGTACACCCAAATCCTACATTTGTAAATTAGGGATGCTTAGTTATATATGGTAGATAATGGAAACTTTCTAATATATAAAACATGACAAGTTTGGATTTTAGATGATTTACAAGTGAATTATGCTTGATTAACAACAACATTTTTGTGGCTTTTTGTGTAACTAAATCTTGCATGTCAATTTTTGGTTTTAAATAATTTACTGTTAATTTTCAATAATTTGTACAAATGAACTGTCCATAATTTACAGCCAGATTTTCATAATTATAAGTGCATTATCCATAATTTGGAGTTATGTATTGTTTTAATTGTCATCTAAGGGCATTTTTGTCTTCAAAAAATTATTTTTCACCTAAGGACAACCAAGGTCTTCATTGTAATTTATTGAATCAAGGGATATCAAGTATAATTGACATATTAGTTTTTACGAAGTTCCTTGAAAATAATTTTCCTTTAGAAAATATATTTAATATGAACAAATTGTTAGTTAAGATAATAAGCAGCCTTATCCCCTAAGAAAGAAAATATAAGTTTAAATATCAGGTATTTGTTAGGAGAGATAAAAATCTTTTGCACTCTAAGCCTTGAAAAGATTATATGATTGACTAAATAAGAAAAAAAAGAAAAATAGATCTAATAATTATCAATTCTTAAGAATTAATAATTGAGACTTGAAATCGATATGCCGTGTTAAATCCTATTAGTGATCACCCATGTAGAGTACCTTCATATTAAAATAGAGACCACAAAAATAATAAGAGGTTTTATATTGGGAATTAAACCTTAAATAAATTAAGGGTGGAATCTTCCTTGTTTTGAGACAAGATGTCATATATATATATACATATATGATTCGTACACTTAAAAAAAACTTTTTATAGCCAATGAGATATAGTCACAAACATATTGAATGCATTGCTTGTTTCATTTGATGGTGACTGATAAGACTAGTTGCATTAGTTTGTAGGCATTATGTGTTCAGATATGTGTAACAAATAAAATATAAAAAATGAGATGCATAAACAAATTCAATTTGTGTATATATTATAAAATTGAAATTATCAAAACAAACAATTAATTCATAATATATATTCGCGTCCAGACCTTCATATTCAAATATGTGAAGTTTCCAATATTTTGAAAAAGGGAAGATTAATATGCAAATCAATATATTTTACTTCATTTTTAATCATATTTTTGTAGTTTTTCCTTTTAATGAATCTTTGAAGTTTTCTCAATTATAAATATTAGCCTTTACACTCATAATTTGTAAGAGAAACACAACTAATGTTGTGGCTCTCATTCAGCATGCACCTGAAATAGTTTTGTCACATAGATCTAAATAAAATCCAAATGAACAATATTATATAGAAGCAAATGAGGCGGTTATGAGTATAATTTTTTTATTTTTATGTTGATAATAAATAAATTTTATTTTTAAAAAACCTATTTTTATTTTTTATTTTGTGGCTTACATATTGCTTAGTCTACATATTCCGATAATTAAAAAGGAGCAATATTTTTATATACACATATCATACGAATAACATATTCCATGTTAATGTAATGAATGGGACAATGGTTATATATTTTTTCATAGTCAAAAGAATATAAATGTAGATTGATTGTCGATGATGGAGATATATATATTTTTGTCCACCTCATTCACAGGAGTTTTGCTCTGACTACATCCGAATCTGACCCGCGTCATGCACCTGGCTATGGTGGGTGAGTCTCCTAACGGGGATTTTCTGCATACGCCAAGGCTCGAACTCGAGACCTCTCTTAAGCGATACTAAACCGCTTACCACTCGAACCAACCTCTGTTGATATATTGATTAAAGCAAGGGTTTAGTTGTAGCGTTTACGTGTTCAATATGATAAACCATATTTTTTAAGTTGGCCCATATTCATGATGGAATTATTATTGATCAATGATTAATAATTAATTCCATGAAATCGAAGATCTCGTGTGTACGTCGTACGCAGTTTCATGTATTTTTCATCCTTTAATACTATCATCATCATCACGAGAAGTCATATAAATGAAGATATGGGTATTTTTTTTTAAAGATATATTATATATATCACGTTGTCAAGCTTTGTATATAACCAAACAGACAACTTTGTATATAAGCAAACAACTAATCCTTATTTACATTTTTTATTATTATTTAAATAAAACGTAGAGCTTTGACTTTAAAGCCCTTTGAAGGTTTGAAGTATATTTGTTCATCCCATGAAACAACTGATCTACAACCCACGCAAAACTAAATCAGAGTCCGGATTTAGTTTATGTTATATATTGTGCCTTAACAAATCAAATCATTCAATAATATAATTGTTGAAGGCCAATCCACCTATAGTGAATTAGGCCTAGGTCCATATGTGTGAGATAAGGGAGTGAGCAATTTAATTTTTGAAAGGAAAAAAAATGAGGGATAGGGAGGTTATGAGTATCCCACTATCCAAAAAGAGACGTACCTGCAAAATTGAAGCATAAGCTATGTGCATTCAGTTTATCATTTGCTCTGCTCTCCTTCTCTCTCGGTCTTTGGAACTCTTTTCCCTTCCTTTTGGTATTATTTGTTGTGAAACGTAACTAGAGTCTAATATAAGTGCTTCGGTTTCTTGTGGGTACTGAGAGAGTAAGAGTAAGATTCTAGGTACACATGAAATCTTACATTGGTATCATGAGCAAGGTTATATTTGTTACTACTTATGTGCTTCTATGATTTTCCTTTTTAGTTCAGTGCGTTGTTCTTGTCTTATATTTAGGCTTAAGGTATTTGTTTATGTTAAGACACATGGAGCACGTATCTAAATCATAAAATACCAGAGAACATGCTGTGAAACCGTACATAGATTTTTCGATCAAAATTGTCATTAGCAAAATGCATTTTTAGGCCTTGAAATTAGTCCCATTGCATAGAGCACAAAAACTTGAAAAAATGACACCAATAACGTCCAAAATAGATGTTAGATGGAGAAGATATGGAGGAGGCACCCATGCTCTAGTCGGGTTTGGTATGACTCAGTTGGAGGTCAGGGATGATCAAAACAATGTGTTTAGATCATCCCCCAAAATGTCTTCATTTGCATCTTGTATATTAATAAAAGGGCTGCGCTGACAAGAAACTTTTTTCTGTTTGGGCCCAAGGGGTGGTGGGCCACTGATTGGTGTTACGGATTGTCGTCGTCCAATCCATCAAAATAAAGATAATTACACCCTATTAATATACAATAAGGCACAACCCAATCATTCTTCTCAAGGAGCCCTTTTTATTGGAACCCTAGCAAATCGGTGACAAAACCATTGAAAACTTGAGTAAAAGTAAAATAGGTTTTGGGGTTTGATTAATTTTATGCAATAAAATAAGGGTGTGGTAAAGTAAATATTTTTGTATTTTTGATTAAGATGGAAAATGAGTGGATTGTGAAAGAAATATGTTGAGAAAGATTATTGATGATAGCAACCTATCTATCCTTGCTCTTAATATGATATGGGAATTTTAAAATCACTAAGTCTGAAATAAAACCTCAATCAATCGATTGAGTATGTCATTAATATTCCTTAAACTACTTTGATCAAAGCTAGTTAGTTCAAAAACCATTAATGCGCTGTTAAGAACCACTTATCGTGTAATTAAATTAGACGATGAAAATGCCCTCAAATGATCATCGATCGATGACCATAGATTTCAAGCAATCGAATTAGTTAGCAACAAATGTTAATAAAAGCCCAATTATCCAGAAATCAAAACTAAAATATTCATATTAAATTCAACATTCAAATAATCCAAATTCAATTACAAAACCTTATCTTAGAATAATTGATCGATATTCAATCCTCACTCATACAATGAAAACCATAGATCTAGAAATTTTATTTTAAAACATGAACAAGATAAGATTAAAATAGAAAAACTCCCTAGTGCAGTGCAGTGTAGTCTATGAGCTCAAGATATGCGATCAATCACCAAGAGACTAAAGATTTAGCCTCTCATGACTCCTACTGTGTTACAATCACTGCTAAGATGTGATGCCATAAAGAAAGTAGAAAAACGATTATGAAAAGATGGAAGATGGAAGATATGTAGGTAGATTGCGTAGAGAGCATTGAGAGAATGTTCGAGTACTGCTTCTTAGCCGTATCAGGTAAAAAAAGCCTCCCCTTGAGTCTGTGACTTCCCTATCCTTTTAAAGCCAAAATGACCTAATAAATGTGTAGCTTCACTGGTTCTCTTCTCCAGTCGTGACCAGATCCTATTTTGGTCGTGACTTATGAACGCAGGAAAACTTCCCAAAAGAAATGAGGTCGCGACTAAAGAGCACATAAGCTGTCATCCTTGATTTGATTCTCTTTGTCTTGTGATTTCTTTTTTGCTCACATTAATCCTTGGTTTTCCTCCAAAATACCTGTAATTCAACATTAAAGTTCACTGTAAAAGTCCAACCAGTTACTAAAGAATGACATATATGAAGTTTGGAGGAGTTAATTTACTATTTTACCCTTAAATCTGCGTATTTCTCAGCACAATCATGTATTACTACAAATTGCAGGCATAAAATGAATGGTAACATTGTCACAAAACCCTTAAAATGTCATAGAAACTATACACAGATTGTGTCTTATCAACTCCCCCCACTTGAACCTTTGTACTCATGGACAAAGAAATGAAGTACACATAAGCTAACGCTATTAAATCCGAGGTAACAACATAACCCACAGTGAAACCTTAAGATAATTAATAGAGGTTAAATGAGTCTTGAAGTAAGAAAGGGACCTAAACAAAAATTAGAAAAGTTTAAAGGCCAAAAGTTAAAGTAGAAATAAAAGTTAGGCCAAAAGTGGTAATTTCCAAAAGTTTAAGGACCTTAAGGTAAATAAGCAAAAAGTTAGGGACCTAGTGTAATTATGAGAAAGTTGAACCGAAAAAGAATAAAAAATACCCAGAATCATATTAGACTCAAATTTTACTAGTAGATAGACAAAGTTATTTCGGTAAGTTTAAGGAGTCACAGAATTTTGATTTGAGGTCCCGATTAATTGATATGAATTTATGAAGTCGGAAGGAATTATTGTAAGGAATTGGAAGACATGCAGTGGAAATTAATTTAAAAATTTTTCCATTCCTTGCCAGGGTCTACCATATGTGTTTAAGTCAAGTGGGAAAAAGCATTACCCTCAGTGTTTCTCAATGACTTCCACTGCTTCTCTCCGCGGCTGGTGATCTCTTCCGATCGCAAGAAGACTTCCACAGCTTCTCTCCGCAGTTCGTGCTCTCTTTCTAATCGCAAGAAGTTGACGCCTCAGGTTAGCTTCCTCTACTGGAATCCACATGAACAGCGTTCCAACCACGGACGACGTGCTAGTGTCTCCTGTCCCTCAAAGGCTTTCTCAAGAATTCGTCCTCTCCGTCTCTACTTTAGCAGTTTCTTATCTGTAAATCTTTTGCAGATTCTGTTTGGGCTTTTGTGTTTTTTGTGTTATGTGTTGTCTGTTGAAAATGTAGCTCCTAAAATCAGATATATAGGATGATCTGCGTTTTCTTCAACCGAATTGGATTTTGGAATTAATCTATATTAATTCCAAAATTAATACAATATCACATATTGTATAATTTGATAAGAAACTAATTAAATAAATAATTTTTATATTAAATCCGTCCCACAGATTTAATTCACCTATTTATTTAATTTAAATAAAGATAAGACTGGACTATATTTAATTTATTCTCATAAATCCAATTTGGGATATCCTATCAATTTGAATTTCAAATTCAAACGTGGTAGAGATTTAATTTATCCTTATAAATTAAATCCTATATATCCCTTATATATAATATATATATACGAATTTATATATATACGAATATAAATATAAATAAATATATACATCAACCCTGGATCATTCATTGAATCTAGACACGTCTTAGATTCAATGAATCTTGACATCATAACTCATGTTGGGCTATTTTGTGTGCGACCCTGTAGGCCCATATGAAGTTGGCAGTGGGCCATTTGCTATACTAGCCCACAAGTCACAAGCGATCTCTAGCAAGACATAATGACTACCCAAATCATATGAGGATCGATAAACGATGTAACCTTTTATACAATCATATCATGTCCCTTTAGTCACGCGATATTTTGGTCATGGATGTGGCATGGATAATGTCATCCTCATATTCTTGACCGTTACTTTCTTGATCCCTGAGTAGTCTGACTATAGAAATGGAACTACCTTTCCATTACAGTATGGCCATACATTTCTCAGACTCACTCATGGAGGGGCCTAATAATATCTCTCTATGAATGTGAGGGACAAATTCTATCTTGACCATTCACATTCCTCCGCATAAAAAACCACTAAGCTCGAACATAGTCTTTATGATCACTCGGTCAAAAGTGACTTTTGACTAGGTCAAAGTTGAGCGTTTGTCATGTAGGAATCCATGATGATCTCAGGTCAAAGGGCATAGTGACATAGTTTGTAGATGAGAGAAGCTTATGACGTAACTCATGCAGCTCTCTCATAGCGGGTCGGTCCAACACCTTGTACTGTTACATGTGCCTATGACTTTGATTTATATCTCTATACATCTTCAAAGTCATACTGGTCTTATTTCATCTCTGCTCCCGCCCAGATGACCGACTAGGGACATTTAGGATAAGATCATGAATTATCCAAGGATGGTCATCACAGTAAACATGAAAATAATATGATAACACAATTGATAAACTCATAAATAAATAATGTTCATAAGACAATGATTGGCCCCTAGGGCACATTTTCCAACAATTATTGTAATATTTTTTAGATCTTATAATCAGATAAAACTTTACCATAAATTTTTATATTTAATATATGGATTTATAAAAATGACAGAGTCAAAAAAGGTATCCTATAGAATTCTTATGGGATTTTACGGTAGAATAGAATACCCGATAAATAGGATCGGGAAAGGTGTCTTAGGATTTGTGCCATAAATGGCATAAAGGCAATGAGCCCAAACCAAGGCCTAAATGGCACCATAGTAGGTCCAGTGTGATGACTAGACAGTTAAGTGGGCCAGGGTCCAGAGCAGTCCATGAAAAGTGAGAAATTATGAAAATACCCCTAGATACCCAAACTGTAGCAGTGATGGATAGAGGGAATTTTGGTGATTTTGGGCAGGCTAAAAATGTCCAAGATAGTATAAAGATGATTAGTTAGAGCCAATATACACCCTAAGGCAGTAAAAAGATATGTGAAATGACAATTATGCCCTTAGGGTTAATATAGTGCAAGACAGTTAACCAAGGGCATTTCAGTCATTTCCCAAGGGATCTGTAATTAAGTTGTGGTTAGTATAATATTTTAAATGGTATGAGATGCTTATACATTGATTTCTAGGATAAAATACACATCCTGGTATATTATAAAAAGATTAGGAACAAAACACAGTCTGGTGGTTGTGAAACTGCTCCGATCGGTACTGGATTGGACTGAAATTTTTTCAGAAGCTTCCTTACATGGGAATCATGCCACATACCCCTAAAAGGGGAAAGAAGAAATTAAAGTTAGAAACTTATTATTGAAGCTTAAACAAGCTAGTTAAGTGATTGGTGGTTGAATCAAGTTGATATTCTTGACTTTGCCATTGTGTGCCCTATTCAGTCTGCACTTTTCATGAGGGAATAAAATGTATTTTCAATGATTTAATGCTTCCATTGAATTTATATGATGATTTTGTGTAGGATTGGAAAGGTTTTGAACATTGGAAACATTAAAATCTCAAGATTGTAGTTCTTGAAATTCTTCATGATACTGTTCACTAGCATGAATAGTGATTGGAATTTCATGATTTTGATTCTTCCAATGGTTTTAAAATGAAAAGTTGTGTGGGATAAAGTGGAGAAACAAGTATAGGAAGCATCAGAATCAAAATGAGATTTTTTGAAAGAAATATGTGCATGTGTTCGGTTCTGTACAATAGGCCATGAAGGAGCTGGAATTTCATTATTCTAAGCTTGTATATGGATTCAAAAGATGAAATTGTGTAGGTTAAAGTCAAGACATCAATTGATTCAAAGGCCAAGTCTATTAGTGAAGATTAGAGAAAGTTATGATAATAAAGAGTGTAACAAGAATTAGTCTTGAACATGGTTAGAGTTCATGAGTCCTAATAAATGATGTGATGAATATGAATGTGTTTAGGACCTTGACACATCCAAGAAGATGTTGGGGAGTGATTGACATAAAGGCTTCATGGTTGGAAAGCTAGGGAACAAGTGCAAAAGATAAAGAGGAAAGCTTATGTGCAAGGTAGTGAACTTACTTCTTTATGTGCTTGATGCGGTATGCTTATGTGTTGACATATATACGTTATTTGAATGATGTTGTGACATGATAAATGATATTGAATGTATTGTAAATAACATGTTTCCATGGCCATGCAGTTTATGTAAAAGTATATAGTATAATGGCAGGTCACTAATCAAATAAAGTTAATGAAATTACATATCATGCATTAACATCCATCTTGCATATTTAAGTGGTAATGTTTTCTACTAAGATTCCCTAGAATCTCACTCTCCTATAAACAACCAATTTAGGTCAAGCATGATGGAAAATGTATACATGGAGAAAAGCTAAAGAATGGAGGAAAGGATAGCATATGCTATGAATAACCCATATATGTAAATGCCATGTAAAGTGTCTATTTATGTGATGAAACTATTTGTAATACTTATGGCATAGGTACATGATGTATATGAATATTGAGAAGCTTATTTAATGGCTTATGCATGCTGGAACAATTATGGAAAGTGAAAGAAAGGAAACTGAAATGGTAAAAATGTAAGTCCTAAAGTAGTTTTGTTGTGTCTTCAGTTTGACCTAGCAAATGAAGGAATTGTTTCATAAAATTTTACAAACGTGTATCACACATCCAGAGCTTTAATTGCATAGGTAGAACATTTCATTTAGATGTGTATATCAAGAGAAATAAATTTCCAAAGTAAGGGACTAGAATCTGTTTCCAGAGTTTTTGACCAAATAAACAGTGAACTTTAACGAATAAACTGTATTAATTGGCTAATCATTTGGTCTGGAAATTATTTTTCCCTTAAATGTTAAGATATTATCTTCACGTATAATTTTGAACCACTCCATTTAGAGTTTTATAGAATTAATTATGGTTTTTTGAAGTTCGTTGCATAATCTGGAATACCATATGAACAGTAACCCGAGAAAGAGTAAAATTCCATATTTTGCTTATAGACTTCCAAGGTCTTGTAAGTGGTTCCAAATTCTACTGAATGGTCTCTAAGACATATAACAGTAAGGATGTTACAAATCAACTACTAAATGAAATCAACCTTAACTATATGAGCGCAATATATTCTCTCTAAGGATGTAGTGTTTAGCTCTCTATATCCTCTCATTGTTAGGGTTCTTTCACTCAGTTTCAAATTAGAAAACATCCTACCATATGCTTGTAATGAGTCTAAATATCACCAACTATACAACACTTATGCAAAGAATCAAGAGGTCTTTTAAGGGTGAAATGATAGAGATAGGCCACGTGGAATGAAATATGAAGGATAGAAAGTACCATATGCATTTGATAATGAATATATAGGATGAATTCATGTCTTCATAGAAGAAAAGTTAGTAACTATGCCAATAGGAGTTGATAATAGTGCCTCATTCATTTTTTTTCTTTATTTGTGCAATATGCTTTTTCTCTCCTATATTTGGCACCTTGTATATAAAAGGTGCAGCACAATTTCACAATCCCAAAGATTTTATTACATGAATAAATTTATTTCAAAAAGATGTTCACGCATATAAGACTTTCTATGATGGAAAAAGAAAAATGATGGGCTCAAAGTGGGTGACTATGGATATAATATGTGTGGGCTTGTGTTTGGGATAAAAGGGTTTATAAATGAATGCCTCTATCATATTCAATAACAAAAATGCGCTAGTAATTTTCAACTCAGAGCTAAGACAAGTTTTAGGGGATATGAACCAATTGAATAATGACTCAATATAGAAATTTAGGCTAGAATCCTTCCAACTAAGGTTTCATCTAAATTGATCATAACCTAAAGTCTCAGACAATGTTCATCATTCACTAGGTATTAAAACACTTATCACAATCAAAAACCCTCTTAATTGATGATTTAAGAGTTCCAAAGTAATCACTCAGAATCATGTAATATCTAACTATAAAAATTAAGTGTTTCCAATTCCATTTCCATTTCAAAAAATTCAAGTGTGACAATAGTTTCTATAAGCTATTTATGCAAAAGGTTAAAAATTAGAGGGCAATGAATCGTTTATAAAACCTTAGTAGCTCAAAAGAAATCCTTCTATATAGCATTGCACAAAGCAAAGAGAAGATAAGTGGACATTAACACACTTGGGTCGTGATTGAAAGTAGTAAAGGTGGTGACCAAATTTCACAGTGAGTGCTTTCTCTGAACTTACAACAACTAGTCGTGACCAAATACATAGAGAGATATTGTCGCGACCTAATGCACTCATGTCACGACTTATTTTCACAGAGAGCATATTAAGTTCAAAATTCATTGTTCGGTTGTGACCATACAACACATAGGTCATGACAAAAAATAATACAGACTATCACTTGATGGTTTTCAAAGTCCAAAACATCTTTTACACTAAAACCTTTTTAGCTAACAACAAAATAGTTTAAAGTAGGATCCAATTTTCAGCAATTCATCAAACATTAAGATAAAAAACCAAAAATTTTGTGATAAAAATTTGATTAATCAAAAAGTTTTACATTAGTTACCACTAAAACAAGAACATCTCCCCCTCACTTAAACTTGACAGTGTCCTCACTATCGTAGAATTATAGACACCACAATGCTATATAAGATCAATTTTAGTCCAGCTTTAGCATAACAGTTAAACACATAACTCAATGAAAAATCATAATGAAGCTCACAGTCACATTCAAATCATATATCGTAACACAAGGAAAGCAAAGATGACAAGATGGGAAAGCTAAAATCATGCAATTGGGGTGGATTGAGCTCAGAGAACCAATAATAAGTAAACAACACATAGGCAACACAGGGGTATTATTCAAAATAGAAATAAACTAAAATTAAACACTATTCTATTGAATCATCAAGCAGGGAAATTAACTACTACTGCTACTGGTTCATCCCTTTTCCAATCATCAAACTAACATGTCAAGAATATATCACATTAGGAAAAATTGTAAAAGGTAAGAGAAAGGAAAGGGACAACCTGGCCTCAAGGTATTGGTGGGAACTTATAGAATTTTGAGAGATTATTATTTGATTGAAAAATCTTCCCCATTGCCTTCTCTCTCCACTCTAGCTTCCCAAAATCATGCACTTTGACTATATTGTGAAGTGTATCCAAGCTTGTCTTGAATTTTCCTGTTTAAACTTGAACTTGCCCAACTGTAGTTGGTATATATGAACAACACACTTGGGTGATGCTCCCTTTATATCCTTTGTATACTCTATTTCCTCAAGTGCTTCACCCAATTGAGGTTGGTATACCACTGCAACATACTTACGATCACTCTCCCTCGATTTATTCAAACTCTCCATCTTGCTTTCAATCTCCTCAAGTATTGCACTAAGCTTAAGTTGGTCTATAACTATAACATAGTTGAGATCAGTCTCTTTTGTTCATGCATCATTATTTGAGATCAAATTATTTAAGAATCTTAAAGTATGAGAGGTAATTGGTGAATATGAATATGGATAAGTAGAGTCAGAACATATTGGCCCTTTAACTAAAATAGCATATTATAGAGCTGAAGGAATTTAAAATTCGCTAATTGTGTCTGCCATTTCTGGTTACGACCTCTTAGGGTTATCTTGAACTTCTCATCGTAACTCAAATTGACAGTGAGTATCTCTAAAATGTTTGGTCGTGATGTATTCATCTTTTAGTCATAACTTGGAATCACAAAGAGATTGTCCCTCAGCACCCTGATATGCCATCACGACTGGATGTCTAGGGAGTTTCTGGTCGTGACCAAATAAGCATCTTGTCATGACTCAATTCCACAGAGAGTCTCTCCCTCATCAAGTTCATATCTAGTTATGACATTGACGTCTTTATGTTGTGTGTGACATCCTAATTTTCTTACGTCTTAGGGACCAAACAGTAGTATCTGGAACCACTTTTAAGGTTTTTGAAGTCAAATTACACAATCTGAAATTTTACTCTAGCGAATACTTTTCACTATGCAAATTCTAGAGAAGTGGTTTCACTTCGAAAAATCATAACTAAATCTAGAAAAATTGAAATGAAGTGGTTCAAATTGCTACACAAAGATAACTTAATGCTATTTTAGGAAAAACTAACTCGTTGACCATGACTTGACCAAGTCAATATCGGTCAATGTTCCAATTTTACCATTTATCCAGAGTCCTTCCCCTGATTTTAGCATTTCTTGTCCCAACTTTGAAAAATCATATCTCCATGTTTAGACATCCAAATGAGATGTTCTATATATCAAATTGAATATTGGTATCTCTACTATTTACTGGTAAAATATCATAAATTTATTCAATCATTTACTATTTTTAATTATAGCTCAAAGGTCACAGCCTCTCCACGAGCTACTGTTCACAGTGACAATTTTCAGCAACTTTACATACACATGTATAACATACATCAATGACATATCAATCATGCTAAATAATTCTTAACATCTCTTCATGCATCTTTATCTGCTCCATCTTGAGAAGACTTGCTATGATTAGATTGATATGAACGGGGTGAGATTTCTGGGGAAATCTCAGTAGTAAACGGAAACCATACAATGTATGCAACTATATGCTTGATGTTACTATGTGTGCACTTAATGATCATACTTACATAATAATAACATACATGCTTCCATGTCCCTTAATTATAACATATGGCCATAGCATAAAAAGAAAAAGAGCATTACTTAATCATACATGCTTCACATCATCAAAGTAAGTAAACATCACATAAAACATCCAAGCAATATAAGCATACAAGTAGGTAAGTTTACTACCTGGCATGGAGCCTTTCCTCTAGTCCTTAACCTTCGCTTTAAGGTTCCTTCTTTTCATAGGTCAGAGCCTTATTCCTAAGCTGGCCAAGTCTCTAAGCTCCTTGGACTGCTCCTAGCTTCACCAGAACTCCTTCTTTTTCCTTCCTTTCTTTCTCTTCCTCTCTTTCTCTCTTTCTCTTTATCTCTCTTCTTTCTCTTTCTTTCCTTGCTCTTAGCTGTGGGAATGAAGTGAGGGGGAGGGTTTATTTATAGTTGAAGAGAGGTGTGTCATATCCCAATTTTTAAGCTTAAGAGCCCAGTTTGTAGACTGAAAAAGGTAGGTTACCAGGCCCTATTAAGCATAAGTCCTAGAAATAAACATATGATATTTAGGGACTAAACTAACAAGTCTAAAAGGTTTACTAGTGCCAAAGGAAAGTAGACATAAAGTTTGGGTCATTAAGTGCAATAATGAAAAGTTAAGGGATGTTTCTTGGGAACGAGCCCCCAGAGTGCTTGGACTTGATTAGAGACCCAAGATGACATTCCTAGATGTCCAAAAACGTGGCCCAATAGTTATATGGGTCCAAGTGACATTAAAATAATATTTTAATACTTTTTCAATAAAGTAAAGTTACCCGGTCAAAGATAGAACTGGTAAAAGTGATCAGATAATGTTTTAGACTTATCTAGAGCCATGAGGTGGAATGAAAGCTGTCCTCATGGGACCCACAAGGCGCCACATGTCATAAGTATAGAAAAAGAGAAAAAGTTACAGACACATGGCACAATCTCAACCGTTTATCCCAGGAAAAGACTCTATAATTCTCTGGAAACACTGAGTCAGCTGGTAAGGTATCCCAAGGGCCCCACTATTGTGCCACCTAGCATGTGAGGTGTCCAATGGATGATGCCACTTTAATGAGTCATTGAGGATGATGATGTCATCGTGATGATATAGGCAAAGCTTCTTAAGGAAGCTAAACGATCTAAACCGTTCATCGTGATTCAATCTGGACCATCCATTCCACCTCCACTCAACTATAAATTCCCCACTCCCCCTTACTTCATTCCCACGGCCAAGAATGGAAAAACAAGAGAAATAAGAGAGAAAGAGAGAGAGAAAGAAAGATAAAGAAAGGAAGGAGTTTTGGTGGAGCTAGGAGCAGTCTAAGGAGCTTAGGGACTTGGCAGAGCTTAGGAATAAGGTAAGTTATTCTAGTCATTGCTCTAATAAATTAGAGATTGTTCTTATAAAGTTAATAGTTAGAATAGATAAATATCTCTCTTGATAAGGTTAGCTATGGATATAAAGAAAGTTAGACGCATGTCAGATTAAGGATATTACCTCAAGTTAAGCATGAGCTAAGTAGAACTATACTGGATATGATAATAATAAAGATATTATTATGCTATGTATAGGCTCTGACCTATGAAAAGAAGGAATCTTAGAGCAAAGGCTAAGAGCTAGAGGAAAGGCTACACATTAGGTAGTAAACTTATCCTAAACTTGTATATATTGAATGTTATGCTTGATTGTGCTATAGCTTTGTTGAATTGTGTTGCATATGTGCTTATATATGAAGCTCTATTTCTATGATTACTTTGGGCAATTGTATTTCATATGTTACATGTAAGCATACACATTACACAATGTTAGCACTTTCATAAGCAAGCACAAGTATTGACATTAATGCATCCATTGTTTAGTACCATATGCTACTGAGATTTTCCCAGAAATCTCACCCCTTCCATATCAATCCAATTATAGTAGGTCTTCTCAAGATGGACGAGATAAAGATGCATGCAGAGAATTTGATTATTTAGTATGATTGATATGTGATTGATGTATATATAATTGCTGGAAATTGCCACTATAAACAGTAACTCATGGTGAGTTTGTGGCAATTGATCCATAATTAGAAATAGTAAATAATTGAATAAATATATGATATTTTTCCAGTAAATAGTAGACAGACTAAGCTTTGATTTGATATATAGAATGTCTCATTTGTATATCTACACATGGAGATATGATTTTTCAAAGTTTGGACCAGAAATGCTAGAATTAGGGGAAGGACGCTGGATGAACAGTAAAATTGGAACGTTGACCAATATTGACTTGGCCAAGTCGTGGTCAAATACTTAAGTTAGCTTTTTGTAGCAATTTGAAACACTTCATTTCAATTTTTCTAGATTTAATTATGGTTTTTTGAAGTCAAGTCACTCCTCTGGAATTTACACAATAAATAATACTCAGGAGAGTAAAATTCTAGATTGTGTAATTTGACTTCAATAATCTCAAAAGTGGTTCTAGATGCTACCATTTGGTCTCTAAGACATAAGAAAATTAGGATGTTACAATGTAGAATGGATGGCTTAGATCGAATCGCGATGAATGGCTCAGATTGCTTAGCTTTCTCAAGAAGCCTTGCTTGCATCATCATGATGATATCATCATCCTCAATGACTCTTCAAAAGTGACATCATCCATGGATAACTCATATGAAAGGTGGCACAATGGTAGGGCCCTTGGGACACCTCACCAGCTGACTCAGTGTTTCCAGAGAATTCTAGAGTCTTCCTGGAATGAACGGCTCAGATTGTGCCACGTGTCCTTAGCTTTTTCTTCTTTTTTCTAGAATCATGACATGTGGCACTTTGTGGGTCCCATGTAGACACCTTTCATGCCACCTTATGGTTATAGATAAGTCTAAAGCCTTATCTGATCACTTTCCCCAGTTCTATCTTTAATCGGGTAACTTTACTTTATTGAAAAAGTACTAAAATATTATTTTAATGTCAGTTGGACCCACATCACTCTTGGGCCACGTTTTTGGACATCTGGGAATGTCATCTGGGGTCTCTAATCAAGTCCAAGTACTGTAGTGGCTCAGTTCTCAAGAACTATCCCTTAGTAAATTACCAAAATGCCCCAGGGACTTTCACTATTTATGATTTAGTCCCTGAACTCTCATTATTTGCAGTTTAGTCCCTACATATCATATGTATACTTCTAGAACTTTTGCTCAACAGAGCCTGGTATCATACCTTTTTTAGGCTACATACTGGGCTTTTAGGCCTAAAAATTGGGATATGACATTGTGACTTATAGTCACAGAAGCTTGACCCCTCTTTGTTTGTTCTACTTCCAGCTTCCACGATGTCTTGTATTCATATAAAATCACTCATAAATCTCTTTCCAAAAACATTATCACTCAAGAATGTTATTTACATGAAAATAATTAAAACATAATGCATTGCCTTCATAAGAGCAAGGAAAAGAATAAATAGATGAAAGAGATTCAAAATAGTTATCATAAGCACTCAAAGATGAATTTGAATTAACATGTTCCTAGGATGCTTTATGGGAATTTTGGGAATTATGCAACATAAGATCATATCTGTTATGCAAACTCAATTCAAGCTTATCCCTAGTTTCTTCAATAGCATAATCAATGGCATTAAACCCAGCAAAAGCAGATTTGTCAAAAGGATATTAACGTTTTGGACTCAATCAATCGATTGAGATTTTATTTAAGATTTGGTGATTTTAAAATTCTCATATCATATTCGTAGCAAGGATAGATAGGTTTTCATCAACAAGAGTCTTTCTCAACATATTTCTTTAACAACCCACTTATTCTCTATCTTGATAAAAAATACAAAAATATTTACTTTACTACACTCTTATTTTATTGCATAAAAAATCAACCAAATCTAAAACCTATTTTTACTTTCACTCAGGTTTTCAATGATTTTGTCAACAATCTGCTAGGGTTCCAATAAAAAGGGCTCCTTGAGAAGAACGATAGGGTTGTGCCTTATACTGCATTAATAGGGTACAATTACTTTTATTTTGATGAGTCGAATGATGAAAATCTGCCCAAATCAATGGCGTCATTGCCAGGGAGCCAAGTGATTGGTTAATTTGCTATTGGTTGTCAATTTCATTATTTACCTGAGTCATTTTTTGTTTGAATTTTAGTTTGTGTTGTTTTTATTGCATAGTATTCTGCATTTTTCTTTTCTTTCAAGTTTCTGTGATTTACTCTTTGTGAAATCTAGTCGCGATTAAACCACATTTTAGTTGCCACTTGAAATCCATTTTTAAGAACTTTTACTCTCTATGTAATTGGGTCACAACCTGAATATCATATCCCAATTTTTAGGCCTTAAAGTCCAGTATATAGCCTGAAAAAGGGATGCTACCAGACCCTATTGAGAAGAGGTCTCAGTAAATAGAGAAAATTATGATGATCAGTTTGATACAACACAGAGTTATGATATGAGGTCTCGAGAGATTTATATTAATTTCTAAAGAAAAGGAAAATTAGTACGGTATACTCTAGATCTCAGAATCAGATGAAATATGGCACTAAAATCCTATAATTAATATAAGAATTTCTGAAACTGACAGAGCTCAAAAAGAAGTTCTGTAGAATTTACTACAGAATTTACTGTGGATTAAAAGACCTGAAAATAGGTTTCGGGGGAATTTCTTGGGAATTGAGCCTATGAAGATAGGGGATCATACAGAGGGTCCAGAATGGCACCTTATAGGCCCAATGATATCTTCAGATAAATATGTTGGCCAGGGCTAATAAAGACCGAGAAAAATAAAGAATTACGAAAATGCCACTGAAGGTATGCCACTGTGTTATGTCATTGAGTTAGAGTCAAATGAAGGGCATTATGATAGTTTGACTAAGGTTAGATAGTTAAAAAAGGGTATCTAGATAGCTGATGAGGGTCAAGAGATACTTTGGTAAGGTATAGAAATATAACAGTGCTCCTATAAGTACTAAAAATGAACTAAGGGCATTATGGTAATTTACTAAGGATATTTCTTAGGAACCGAGCAACCAGAGTGCTTGGGCTTGGTTAAAAACCCAAGATGACAATCCAATGCCCAAAAACGTAGCCCAATAGTAATGTGGGCCCAAGAGGCATTAAAATATTATTTTAGTACTTTTTCAATGAAGTAAAGTGACTCGGTCCAAGATAGAACTGGGTAAAGTGATCTGGAATCATGAGGGGACATAAATAGGGCCCATAATGTGCCACATGGCATGATTCCAATTAAATAAAAAAAGCAAAGGACACATGGCATGATTAGAGAAAAAGGGGAAACAGCAAGAGGACACATGGCATGATCTCGGCCGTCCATTCAGGGAAAAGACTCTGGAACTCTCTGGAAAGGCTAAGTCAGCTGGTGAGGTGTCCCAAGGGCCCCACATTTTACCACATATACCCTTGAGGTGTCCCTTGAGGTGTCCTAGATGATGTCATGAGTGGTGAGTCATCAGGGAGGGTGATGTCATCGTGATGATGCAGGTAAAGCTTCTTGAGGAAGCAAGCAATCTGAGCCATTCATCGCGAATCAATCTAGACCATTCATTCCACCTCCTCTCACCTATAAATAGGGAAATCCCCTTATATTTCAAGGCACACCATGGATCTATCAAGAAAAGGAAGAGAAGGAAGAGAGAAAGAGAGAAAGAGAGAAGGAAAGAAAGAAAGGAAAGAAAGGAAGGAGTTCTAGTAGAGCCAGGAGCAGTCTAAGGAGCTGAGGGACTGGGCAAAGATTAGTAATGAGGTAAGAAAGTTATCTAGTCCCTTCTCTAATAAAGTAGAGGATTACTATTAATGGTTAGAATAGAGAAATATCTCTATTAATAAAGTTAGCTATAAATAGAAAGAAAGTTAGAGGAATGTCCGAGTAAGGATATTACCCCTAGCTATGCATGAGTTAATTAGAGCTATACTGATAGAGTAATAATGAAGATATTATTATGCTATGTATAGTCTCTAACCTATGGAAAGAATGAACCTTAGAGCAAAGGCAAAGAGCTAGAAGGAAAGCTACATGTCAGGTAGTGAACTTATCCAAAACTTGTATGCATTGAATGTTATGCTTGATGTGCTATGGCTTTGTTGAATTGTGTTGAACATGTGCTTATGTATGAAGCTCTATTCCTATGATTACTTTGGCTAATTGTATTTCATATGTAACATGAAAGCATGCACATTATGCAATGTTAACACTTTCACAAGCAAGCACAAGTATTCACATTAATGCATGCATTGTTTAGTGCTGTTTGCTACTGAGATTTCCCCAGAAATCTCACCCCTTCCATATCAATCCAATTACAGCAGGTCTTCTCAAGATGGAGGAGATAAAGATGCATGAAGAGATGTTAATTGCTTAGCATGATTGATATGTGATTCATGTATGTATAATTGTTGGAAATTGTCATTGTGAACAGTAACTCGTGATGTAGGCAGTGACATTTGAGCTATAATTATAAATAGTAAATGATTGAATAAATGTATGATATTTTTCCAGTAAATATTAGACATGCCAAGCTTTAATTTGATATGTAGAATGTCTTATTTGGATGTCTACATATAAATATATGATTTATCAAAGTTGGGACCAGAATGCTGGAATCAGGGATAGGAGTTGGAGGGACAGGATGTTGGAGGAACAGTAAACTTCAGATGTTGACCAACGTGACCTGGTCAAGTTATGGTCAATGAGTTATTTTTACCTGAAATATAATTATGTTAGCTTCATGTAGCAATTTGAACCACTCCATTTTGATTTTTATAGAATTAGTTATGATTTTTTGAATTCAAGTCACTCCTCTAGAATTCGTAGAGTGAACAGTTCTCGCTAAGAGTAAAATTCTAGATTGAGTAATTTGACTTCAACAGCCTTGGAAGTGGTTCCAGATGCTACTATTTAGTCCACAAGATGTAAGAAAAGGAGGATGTTATAATTTGGTATCAGAGCATAAGATTTTGGCACGGAACAGAAGGTTCTGGCTCAGTGATGCTCTAGAGTAGATAGAGTAACTGCTTAAAAAATGTTAGAGATGTGAAGTACAGATGTTTCCTCCCTAGTATGAGATATGGGGATAGTGTTCACTACCTAGAGCATGATTTGAACAAGAGATAGTGACACCCAGACAGATAGAATAATACCCCATAACTTACAGCGGTATGGGGTAATCTTCAAGGAAGTGGCTAGTCTTAGTCAGCCATTACCCCTGAGGTCTCATGTTTCTTAGCACGATGTGGCTGGACTAACTAGGATAACGTCTGGTGAGCAATTTCCTCTATGAATAAAGATAGAAGTTAACCAGTCCTAGGTCAAGGGAAACTGTCAGATGTTATAGTAACAATGATAATAAAGTTACCAACCTAGTTGAAATTAATTAACTAGATGATTGGTACAAAGCATAATCAAGCCAGATAATATAAAGTACGGAGATATGAAAGGTTATACGATGTTCATAAGTAGATCCTCTATGTGAATAGATCTCTATTATGAAAGAATTTGTTCAGCTAGTGTTTCCTGAACAAAAGAATGAGGCTTGCCTAGGAAAACCCTAGCACATGACCTAAAGTTAGAGATGAGATGGGCCACTGATGTTCCCAAGATAGAGGAACCATAGTCTAGTCTAGAGTAGACTAAGACTGATAAAGAGAAAGGTAGCCACAATTTTAAAGATAAAGTGACTCTCCTATTCCCTATGTAAGAAAGGGTAATGAAGGGTTGAGTCTATACCCTTGTAAGAGGGTAATGTGATAGCCTAAGTCATATAAATAGTTATTTTTGATTCCTAAATGAATGTTTGGGATCTGGACAATATGATCAGATAATGATAGGCAATGAGATTAAGATGATGATTAATAGTGAATCTACAGATAGATGATTACGATACTCAGGATATATCCCTTCAAGGGTAAGGAAGATGCGTGATATGAAATGAAAAGAGAAGCATGTATGAAAGATGGTACAACTCTAAAGAAAGAGCAGTAAAGACATAAGTTAGTATTGTTCCAATAGAAAAGGATTGCTTTTGAAATAAAGCCAAGAGATTGGACAATATAACTCAGATAGAGTAAGGTCCCTCTGATGAGATGAATATATGATGATAGATATATGCATAGTAGAGCCTGTATAGCTGTCTGCAGTAAAGGATATAGTAAAGCTATGAAAGATGAGAATGGTATGAGAAGTTCCTGAGTGATAGAGGAAATGAGTAAAGTCCTGATAGATAATATTGGCTTATGTGATCATTTTAGGGGAATTATCTATTGAGTTAACAACTATGTGGAAGTGATTAACCTTGTAACTTTGTCCGTTGGTTTAAGTCTTCCAGAGATGAGAATACAGTACAATAGAATCGCAGTAGATTCTGGAGGATTGCAGTTAGATCCTAGTATGGCTCCTAGTGAATAGAATTCCAGGGTTGCAGTTAGATCCTGAAGAGGCTTATGGTTGATCACAGTAGATCCCGAGGGTCACAGTAGACCAAGCCTAGAGCAAGAAAGTAATGATCCATAAGTACAGTATATCTTTAGAAGGACAAATACCAAGAAAAAGTTAAGGTACAAAAGCTTCACAAGTTGGTTAGCTCCTAACAGAGAGAGTACCCATGATGTTTGATAGCCTTATTATTATCAGGGACTGAACTCAAAATCTCCTTACATATACAGGAACTGAGTAATCAAAGTTAAAGTTATTAATCCTGAGTGCCAAAGAGTTATGAGCAAATCTCATAAGATATGAGAATGGGTAAAATAAGAATAAAGAGATCCTTATGATAAGAATAAAAAACAGATAGATCCTCCAGATGAGGATAAAGAGATTAGAAGGCCAGATAGACCCAAGAGATATAGCATAAGATAGGTCTAAGATAGTAGAGTACCAGGGTTAGAGCCTATGAGCACTAGTGCTTTAATTTTTATATGCACATTTCAGTTAATTGTGCTCAGGCAAGGATAGTCCAATGATAGGTGACCCCCTGGGAAGTGATGAAAAAGGTATGAATGCCACAGGAGTTTAGCATATATGTACACAGAGTTATGTAAGATGATAAAAAGAGCTATGAAAAGTTAGAAAGGGTTATGAACAGAAAGAGAATAGAACCCTTTATGTCAAGTCCAAATGAAATGGATTTGAAAGATGAACTATGATATAGCCAGATTTGGCTAGATATACCGTGATATGGCATAAAAGTTACGTGATGAGATATGCTATGAAAGATATGAGAAATATGTATTAAGAAGTACACTATAAAGTGACTTTATAACTAGCCCTATAAACAGATTGAGAGGCTCCATTTTTTTTAAAGAGATAAGATGTTTGAATGATAAGTTACATGTGAGAGAGCAAAAGAGAGCTTCACCTCCTTGCATAGAATGCCAGGCCTTATGTTATGTTATATTACGTGATGTTTACATAATATGCTAAAGCTCCGAGTGTTAGAGCAGTGCAAGCTCTGAGTGTTAGAGCTGTGCAAGCTCCGAGTGTTAGAGTTGTGTATATTAAGAGAATTAATGCTTGAGCTCCGTTGTGAGAGCTTTGCATTCATGAGCAGGTATATAGTCCTGCAGCATGCTGGCCTGACATTATGCATGTTAGAGTATGTGCTCCTATATGCTATTATATGCTCCTGTTTAGCAGTAGAGCAACAAAAGAAAAAAATAATGATATAAATCCTCTCTCTGTATTATGATGAGTTAGTAAAGATGATAAAAGCATATGATGATATGAGAATGAGAGATGAAGTTTTGCGGATATTTAGAGAATTCTGTTGAATACTCAGATGAGTAATAAGTAACTGCAATAAGAATCATGATGAGTAGTCAACAAAAACTCTAGAATATAGGAGTATATGAGAAAGTTTAGTATGAAAGAAAGGGACATTTTCCTCAAAGGAACTCTTCATCAAAGGATGAATAGAGATTTAGCCCTGAAATTTCGAGGACGAAATTTATTTTAAGGGGAGGAGAAATGTCATATCCCAATTTTTAGGCCTTAAAGCCCAGTATATAGCCTGAAAAAGGGATGCTAGCAGACCCTATTGAGCAGAGGTCTCAGTAAATAGAGAAAATTATGATGAGCAGTTTGATATAACACAGAGTTCTGATATGAGGTCTCGAGAGATTTATATTAATTTCTAAAGAAAAGGAAAATTAGTACGGTATGCTCTAGACCTCATAATCAGATGAAATGGCAGTAAAATCCTATAATTAATATAAGAATTTTTGAAACTGACAGAGCTCAAAAAGGAGTTCTGTAGAATTTACTATAGAATTTACAATAGATTAAAAGACCCGATAAATAGGTTTCGGGGCAATTTCTCGGGAATTGAGCCAATGAAGATAGGGGATCACACAGAGGGTCCAGAATGGCACCTTATAGGCCCAATGATATTTTCAGATAAATATGTGGGCCAGGGCTAATAAAGACAGAGAAAAATAAAGAATTATAAAAATGCCACTTAAGGTATGCCACTGTGTTGTGTCATTAAGTTAGAGTCAGACGAAGGGCATTATGATCATTTGACTAAGGTTAGATAGTTAAAAAAGGGTATCTGGATAGATGACCAGGGTCAAGAGATACTCTGGTAAGGTATAGAAATATAACAATGCTCCTATAAGTACTAAAAAGGAACTAAGGGCATTATGGTAATTTACTAAGGATGTTTCTTGGGAACCGAGCAACCAGAGTGCTTGGACTTGGTTAGAAACCCAAGATGACAATCCAAGGCCCAAAAACGTAGCCTAAGAGTAATGTGGGCCCAATAGGCATTAAAATATTGTTTTAGTGCTTTTTCAATGAAGTAAAGTGACCCGGTCCAAGATAGAACTGGGTAAAGTGATCTGGAATCATGAGGGGACATAAATGGGGCCCACAATGTGCCACATGGCATGATTGCAATAAAATAAGAAAATCAAAGGACACATGGCATGATTAGAGAAAAAGGAGAAACAGCAAGAGGACACGTGGCACGATCTCGACCGTCCATTCAGGGAAAAGACTCTAGAACTCTCTGGAAAGGCTGAGTCAGCTGGTGAGGTGTCCCAAGGGCCCCACATTTCGCCACATATACCCCTGAGGTATCCTAGATGATGTCATGAGTGGTGAGTCATCAGGGAGGGTGATGTCATCGTGATGATGCAGGCAAAGCTTCTTGAGGAAGGAAGCAATTTGAGCCATTCATCGTGAATTAATCTGGACCATTCATTCCACCCCCTCTCACCTATAAATAGGCCACTCCCCTCCCATTTCAAGGCACACCACGGATCTATCAAGAAAAGGAAGAGAAAGAAGAGAGAAAGAGAGAAGGAAAGAAAGAATGGAAAGAAAGGAAGGAGTTCTGGTGGAGCCAGGAGTAGTCTAAGGAGCTGAGGGACTAGGCAAAGATTAGTAATGAGGTAAGAAAGTTATCTAGTCCCTGCTCTAATAAAGTAGAGGATTACTATTAATTGTTAGAATAGAGAAATATCTCTATTAATAAAGTTAGCTATAGATAGAAAGAAAGTTAGAGGAATGTCGGAGTAAGGATATTACCCCTAGCTATGCATGAGTTAATTAGAGCTATACTAGTAGAGTAATAATAAAGATATTATTATGCTATGTATAGGCTCTAATCTATTGAAAGAATGAACCTTAGAGCAAAGGCTAAGAGCTAGAAGGAAAGCTACATGTCAGGCAGTGAACTTATCCAAAACTTGTATGCATTGAATGTTATGCTTGATATGCTATGGCTTTGTTGAATTGTGTTGAACATGTGCTTATGTATGAAGCTCTATTCCTATGATTACTTTGGCTAATTGTATTTCATATGTAACATGAAAGCATACATATTATGCAATGTTAACACTTTCACAAGCAAGCACAAGTATTCACATTAATGCATGCATTGTTTAGTGCTGTTTGCTACTGAGATTTCCCCAGAAATCTCACCCCTTCCATATCAATCCAATTACAGCAGGTCTTCTCAAGATGTAGGAGATAAAGATGCATGAATAGATGTTAATTGCTTGGCATGATTGATATGTGATTCATGTATGTATAATTGCTGGAAATTGTCACTTTGAATAGTAACTCGTGATGGAGGCAGTGACATTTGAGCTGTAATTATAAATAGTAAATGATTGAATAAATGTATGATATTTTTCCAATAAATATTAGACATGCCAAGCTTTGATTTGATATATAGAACGTCTTGTTTGGATGTCTATGTATAAATATATGATTTATCAAAGTTGGGACCAGAATGCTGGAATCAGGGATAGGACATTGGAGGGACAGGATGTTGGAGGAACAGTAAACTTTAGATGTTGACCAACGTTGACTTGGTCAAGTTATGGTCAACAAGTTATTTTTACCTAAAATATAATTATGTTAGTTTCGTGTAGCAATTTGAACCACTTCATTTCGATTTTTATAGAATTAGTTATGATTTTTCGAAGTCAGGTCACTCCTCTAGAATTCGCACAGTGAACAGTATTTGCTAAGAGTAAACTTACAGATTGAGTAATTTGACTTCAACAGCCTTGGAAGTGGTTCCATATACTACTGTTTGGTCCCTAAGATATAAGAAAAGGAGGATGTTATACTGAACACTATTGTGTCACGATCAATTGAACTTTTTTGCTGTCAAACTTCTATGTCTGATTCTAATTGCTTGCCTAGTTATTCTTAATTGTTCTTATGTTACATGCGTAGAAGAACTAAACCATTAGTGCCTTTTGAACCTGAAATTGAGAGACACCTTAGAAAACTAAAGAGAGAATTTAGAGAAAAGGCAAGATCAACATAATATAGTTCATCTTCTACCTCTCGGGGATATGAAATTGGAATTAATTTAGAGATTCCATTAAAAATTTCTAATATGGCTGAGATTAATCCTAATGGGCATGATGGGCATAATAGACAAGGAGAAAATAAAATACCAATAAATGTAGAAGATAATAGAAGTGTGAGGGAAATAAATTATTTGCATGTGAATTATGATCCTTATGGTTTTTATACTAAAAAGGCTAATTTTGAAATTAAAGGAGCTTTGATTGTAGCCTTACCTAAATTTTATGGTTTTACAGGAGAATGTCCACATCGACAATTACAAACTATACATATGATCTACTCCTTGATAAAGCCTCCAATGACTTCATTGGATGATGTCTTAAGGAAGTGTTTCCATTTCACTTTAGAAGGGAAGGCTAAGGAGTGGTTATACAATTTGCCAACTCATATCTCAACTCTTACATGGAATCAGTTGAAGTCAACATATTTAGAACAGTTCTTCTCAGCCTCTAAGACAACTCGGATGAAGAAGGAAATTACAAACATTCTAAAACAGGATGGAGAGCCATTACATGAATATTGGACAAGATTTATTGACTTGTTGACTCGATGTCCACACCACAATATGACAAAGGTTGATCTAGTAGACATTTTCTTTGATAGTCTACTCCCTCACAATCAAGTGTCCTTCAATGTAGCAGCAAATGGATCTTTATGAGATAAGACTCCATAAACAAGTTGGAAATTATTCCAAAAAATGGCTAATGAAGACATCAAAATGAGGATCCAAGGAGAATGACCTCATCATCTTTGGGTAATTCAAAAGAGATTTTGGAAGAAATAATAGCTTTAGGAAAAGATGATGAATTTAATTGAAAGAGAGTTACATTCCACAAAGCAAGTTTATGCAGTAAGAACCTCACAAGCACTAGTTACAGGATATGAATCATGCGGTTCAATGATGCATGCTACAAGTACATATGATAGACAATATGAATAAGTAGCAGCAATGTATCAAGGGAGAGAAAATCAATACCAGAAGAGAGACCCATACTCCAATACATAAAACCCTGGTTGGAGAGACCACCCAAATTTTAGGTGGGGAGTGGGGAAAATAAGCCAAACCAATTCCAAGGAGGTGTTGCTTCCCCAAGTAACTACCAAAATAATGCAAGGTCTATGGTCCAACTCACCCTAATACTTTCTTGGCATCAAGACCAGATAAGACTTCTCAGTTGTTGAAAAGTATGGCTGTATAGATAAACCACATAGACTGTAGAATGACCAATATAGAGCACAAGCTCAAAGAGAATGACAGTCAATTTACCTCCATAGCTTCAATCCTTCAAAGCATGTAGAAGGATAATATTGATATGCATAGGAAACTTGAGGATGTAAGTTCCAAGAATGCAGATATTACAAGTCAATTAACTCAAGTTGCCAATACAGTGAGTGACATACAAACGAATAGCAGTGGCAGCATACTTTCAAATACTGTCATTAATCTGAAGGGTCTAAATGCCATATCACTCAGAAGTGGGAGAGAAGTCTGATTTAAGGAAGATGAAACATCAAGAGAGGATATGGAAGATTCAGAAGTTTAAAATTCATTAACACAAATAAAGATTGGGAAATCATAGAGTATTGAAGAACAACAGCTTGTGATCAAGAAGACAACTCAAGAGAACTCACAAAAGGGAATACAAGAAAACCAATAAGAGGAAGTGATAATTCCAAGTCCATCATACAAGGAAAAGCAAACTGATAAGAAGGAGGAGTCGAGCAAGCGAGGAGGCTCTACACATACAGGTAAGGAGGTAAGTATAAAGGATTTCCCTATTCCAAAAGTTTATTTGTTTGTAAAGAAAAAGATTGATTAAGAATGTTCAAAAGATGCTTTCAATCTCTTTAATAAGTTAGAAATAAACATCCCTAGGTTGAATTCCTCAAAAGAAATCCTAAATATGCTAAATTTTTAAAAGAGTTGTGTGCTGATAAGAAAAAGTTTATGCCTCTTGAGAGAATTCTGGTGAGTGCTAATGTGTCATCACTTTTTAAGCCTGAATTACTGGTTAAGTGACAAGACCTAGGATCTTACACAATCTCATGCACTATAGGAAAGGTTCATATCAAGGGAACGTTATTAGATCTAGGGCTACCATTAATGTAATGCCTTGGTTGGTATGCTTAGTCTTAGGTATTAACAATCTTAGAGACACAAGTGTAGTGCTCGAATTAGATGATAGATCAATTAGGTATCCTAAGAGAATTCTTGAGGATATTCTAGTACAGGTTAAGGATTTAGTGTTCCCAACTAATTTTTATATTCTGGACATGTCCAATGAACTAGTGAATGAGAGAACTTTGATCCTAGGAAGATATTTCCTTCAAACTTTCAAGACAGTCATTAGTATGAAGCATAGTTCCATTACAATAGAAGTTAGAGGACATGTAGTGACTTTCAATATGAACGAAGCAATGAAGTATCCTTTTGATAATTTTGCTTTTGTTGGGTTGAATGCCATCAATTATTCTGTTAAAAAAAACTAGGGATAAGCCTTAATTGAGTTTGCTTGATGAGTATGATCCTATGTTGCATAATTTCCAGATTTCCCACGAAGCATTTCAAGAGCATGAGGATTCAAATTCTTCTTTGGGTGTTTATGATAACTATTTTGAATCTCTTTCCACTATATATTATTTTTCTTGCTCTTGTAAAGGCAATGCATTTTGTTTTAGTTGTTTTGACATGAATAACATGCTGTTAGTTACTAAATATTTCTTATTCCCATCTAACTTTGATACAATATCATCATTCTCTAGTGATAATATTTTTGGAAATGAAGTTGTGAGTGATTTTAAAGGAAAATAAGACATTGTGGGAATTAGAAGTGGAACAAAAAAAAAAGAGGTCAAGCTTATGTGACCACAAGTCACGATGTCAAGACCTGAATGTCGTATCCATATTTTTAACCTCAATTATACTTCGTTGGAAGTTATTTGGACTAATTATATAACCATTTGCCTTAGAAACATGCATTTTCAAAAGAATTGCTCTCAGGGTACTGTTCATGCTACTGTTCATTTGGTAATTCTATAACATATACCCAACTTTGAAAATTCATAATTAAATATAGAAAAATCGGAATAGGGTGGTTCCAATTTCAATTGAGGTTTCATTGTTCCAATGAAATCAGTTTATTCGTTGAAAAACACTATTTATTTAGTAAAATCTGGAAGTTCCAGTTTCTTTGTCTTAACTTCAAAAATTCATTTCTCTTTCATTACTTGTCTAAATGAACCGTGTTACCTATGGATTTAAATTTCCTGACGTTCTCTTTAAGCTCACAAAATTTCATGAAAAAACTCATACCTTTACTATACAAAATTAATGTCAGAATATTACTGCCTCCAGTTGCTTACTTCATCTTAGTTCCAGATTTTAACTTCAACTTGAAAAAATCATAAGAAATCGAATACTTAACCAATTGAGGCATTCTTTATGTTCATTTAAAGATATGTATCTTAGATATTATCATACTAAATTTCAAGTTCAACTCTTTGATTAAAGCATCATAATCATCACCACACCACCACAGCCCCATAACACAACTACAAAATTATACATCATACATCCATCATATCCTTTCATAGTGACATGTGACTCATATAATTGATTATACAAGTTAAACCATATATGTTTACCCTTTTTCCTTATGAGGTTCTAGCACCTATGACATGGTTATGCATATGGAAATAATGAGATTTCATGGAAATCCCAATAGCAAGGCATACAAACTATAATATCATGCATGATTAATTGGATGCTTAATATGTTATCATGATATGAGAGCTACTTCATAATGGTACATAATCAAACTCTAACATGCATATTGCCATGACATTAGTTGTAAGGAGTTGCAATCATTCATACTTCATCATCAACATGATGGCATAATCTCAAGCTCAACCAAACACCATAATCAATAAGCAAGCATACAATCAAGCAAACATGAAACTATAGTTAGGTATTCTTGCTACCTATTTAGCTATCCTTGTCAAAGTCTTCTTGAGATGATTTCCTTCCCTCACAAATTTCAAAATCTAGCCATTACCATGTAATATCAAGTTACAACTCAACTTGAAAACAAATCCAAGACTAGGTTTTCACTAACTTCCATTCTTTTTCCATTTTATGTTTCTTACTTCTATCTTTGTAAAATAAACTCTCATGGTTCATTTCCACATAATTTTTCATGTAGAATCCAAATATAAAACTAGAAATTCCAAAATCAAAACACATCACAAGTTGCTGTACCAAACCGAAGCAAACCCTTGATTTTCTAAAATTCACATTTTGATTCCAATGCTTCCAATACTTGTTCTCCTACTTTATCCCCCCCACAATTTTCCATTTTAAACTCATTGGAAGCATCAAAATCATGAAAATCCAACTTATGAACAGTATTACATACAGTAGCAGCCATGGACACAAACTTCTAACTACATACATACTTGAATTTCCAAGCTTATACCACTTTATTGTAGCTTGTTTAAGCTTGTATAAACTATCTATAACATAAAACTCATATTCTTATCACATGTGGACAGCACTTCCAGCAGCAACCTCAAGGGAATTAGGCCATAAAACCATTTAAAACCAATAGCTAACTTGCTAGATTAAAGCTCAAGAACAAAGGAGATAGTTACCTTGCTTGTTGCTCCAAGTTGTGTGCTTCTTTCTTGGTTCAAATGAAATTTTGCCAGAGTTTCCCTAAGGTTCCCAAGGCTGCCGAATGAGGTCTGAAATGAGGGGGTATTTATAGATAACTTTGGGTGGAAATGGATGGCCAAGATTGATTTGGTTACTATTTGATGTAATGGTCCATATTCATTCTTTAAACAAGCTTGCCCTAGAAGCCACAAATTTGATGCCATGCATGACATCATACAAGGCCATGTTTGGCTAGAAAAAGGTAAATATATTGATAGAAAAAATTCTAGTCCAGTCTGGTACCAGTCAGAGCAGTTTCACAAAAACTAGATTATTTTCTGTTCCTAATTTTTATAATATTGCAGGATATGAATTCTATCCTAGAACTCAGTGTCTAGGTTTCTTATACCATTGATATTGTTAGACTGAGTATTTATTTTCTATCCATCCCTTAGAAAATGACCAAAATACCCTTGGTGTCCTTTCTTGTACTATATTAACCCTAAGGGCATAATTGTCATTTCACACCTCCTTATACTGCCTTAGGGGCATATACTGGCTCTAACTAATCATATTTATAGTGTCTTGGACGTTTTGGGCCTATTCCTAATGACCAGAATACTCTCCATCCATTACTAGTCATCTAGGGGCATTTTCCTAATTTCGCACTTTTCCTGGGCTGCTCTAGACTCTGGCCCACCTAACTGTCTCATTACCTTATTGGGCCTACTGGGATGCCATTTGTGCCTTGATATTAGTCCATTACCTTTATGGCATAAATCCCAAGATATCTCTCCTGACCATATTTATCGGGTATTTTATTTCACTCTAAAATTCTATAAGAATTCTACAGGAATCCTTTTCTGACTCTGTCAATTTTATAAATTCTTATATTAAATATAGGAATTTACTGTAAAGTTTTATCTAATTATAAGGTCTAAAAATACTATAATAATTTCTTCTAACTTCAAGAATTTATATCAATTAATCGGGACCTCAAATCAAAATTCTATGTTGCGTTAAAGTGACCGGAATAATTTTATCTATCTACTGGTAAAATTTGGGTATAATCTGATTTTGGGCATTTTTAAGCCTTTTTTAGTTCAACTTTCTCATAATTATATTTAGGTCCCTAAACTTTTGATAATTACCACTTTTAGCCTAACTTTTGTTTCTACTTTAACTTTTGGCCTCCAACCTTTTATAATTTTCATTTAAGTCCCTCTCTTCCTTCAAGACTCATTTAACCTTTATTATTTATTCTAATCATTGTCATAATCCTTTCCAAATCTCATTCCACTATTAGTATTATACATATAGGAAAAATTTAGGATATGACACTGAATGTCATGACTAGATATGAACTTACTGAGGGAGAGACTCTCTGTGCAATAGAGTGGCAACTAGAAACTCCTGAGATATCCAGTCACGACGCGAAGATGATGAAGAGTCAATGGCATATGAAGGTGCTTAGGGACAACCTATCTATGATCCCAAGTCACAACTAATTGATGATCACATCATGACTAAGCATTCTAAAGACACTCACTATCAGTTTGAGTCATGACGAGGAGTTAAAGATAACCTTGAGAAGTCACGACCAGAAATGGGAGACACAAACAGTGAATTTCAATTTCCTTCAGCTCCATAGTCCGCTATTTTAGTTAAAGGGTCAATATGTTTTTACTCTACTTATCCTTACTCATATTCACCAATTACCTCTCATACTTTAAGATTCTTAAATGATTTGACCTCAAATAATAATGCAGGAATGCAAGAGACTGATCTCAACTATGTTGCAGCTGTAGACTAACGTAAGCTTGGTGTAACTCCTGAAGAGATCACAAGAAATAAGGAATATCCTAATAAGCTCAATATGAGCAACCTCTAAGGATCTACAAAAGGGAGTATTTCTAATATAAATATATTTGATCCCTTCTATTGCCTAACCAACAGAATTAGAGTTAAAATATTTACCTTCTAACCTAAAGTATACATACCTTGAGCCATACTCAAAATTGCCAATAATAATTTCCAATTATTTAATTGTTAATGAAGAGTATAGGTTATTAAATATGCTTAGAAAGAATAGAGAGGCCTTGGGTTGGCAATTAGCTGATATAAAAAGGATAGACCCCATTGTTTGCACTAATAGGATTTTGCTGAATGAAGATTCCAAGCCAATTAAACAACGCCAAAGAAGATTAAATCCATTTATCTCTGATGTGGTTAGGAAGGAGATTAGTAAATTGTGAAAGACAGGAATCATATATGCTATTTTTTATAGTAAATGGGTTTGTGGTGGTTATTTTGGGGGGAAAATGACTGCACTTAGGTTCCTTAAATCTAGTTTTTATTGGCCTTTCCTTTTCAAGGATGCTTTTGAGTTTCGTAGAGCTTGTGATAGGTGCAAAGTTTTAGGGGATTAGTAAAAGGCATGAGGTGCTGAACAACCTATTTTATTCTGTGAGGTTTTTAATGTTTAAGGAATAGACTTCATAGGACCCTTTTCCACCTTCACCAAGATTTCATTACATTTTATTGGCTGTAGACTATTTATCTAGGTGGGTAGAGGCTATCCCTACAAGACTATATGATGCCCAAATAGTCTCTAAGTTTATAAGGTCTCATATCTTTAGTAGATTTAGAGTGCCAAAAGCATTAATCAGTGACCCAGGTACCAACTTCTGCAATAATCTAATCAATAAATTATTAGCAAAATATAGTGTAACCCACAAAGTCTCAACACCATACCACCCTCGAACTAATGGTCTAGCAGAGGTTTCTAATAGGGAAATAAAGCACATTATAGAAAAGATTGTTAAGCCATCCAATAAGGATTAGAATTTAAGACTTGATGATGCTTTATGGGTGTACATAACATCTTTCAATACCCCTCTAGGCATGTCCCCTTATAGGACGAATTTTAGGAAAGCTTGTCACATGCCTATGGAAATAGAGCATAAGACATTCTAGGTAGTGAAAGCTTACAATGAGGACCTAATATAAGCTAGTTCAGAGAGGTTGTTATAGAATTAAAAGCTAGAAGAGATTAGGTTAGACCCCTATAGTAGCTCTGAGATTTATAAACTACAGACAAAAGTAATCCATGATGCTCATATTTTAAGGAAAAGGTTTAAGGAGGGTGATAGAGTGTTAAGGTACTAAGCTAGATTCAAGTTCAAAAATGGTAAATTCAAAACTACCTGGGATAGACCTTATAGAGTTGGAGGAGGAGGCAATAGGCAAAATCTTTCAGGAAAATGGCCACCTCTTGAAACTTTATGAGGAATCTGCTCTACTGCCTTGAGGCCAAGTTGCCTCTTTCCTATCTCTTACCTTTTACAAATTTGCCTAATCTGTTATATGCTTGACATGTTGGTTTGATGATTGGAAAGGGATGAACCAGTAGAAGTAGTAGTTAATTTTTTCTGCTTGATGATTCAATAGGAAAGTATTTAATTTTAGTTTGATTATGTTTTGAATAATACCCCTGTGCCCATGTGCTATTTTTTTAGTAACAGTTATCTGAGGTGCAACACACTCAATTGCATGATATAGTTTACCCATCTTATCATCTTTGCTTTCTTTGTATTGCGATATATGATTTGAATGTGACTACAAGCTTCACTATGAATTTGCATTGAGTAATGTGTTTAATTGTTGTGCTGAAGTTGGATTTAAATTGACCTTATATAGTGCTATGATATCTATAATTTTGCTGATAGTGAGGACACTGTCAAGTTTAAGTGTGGGGGAGATGTTATTGTTTCTATGCTAATTAATGAAAAATTCTTTGATTAATCCAATATTTCATCACAAAATTTTTTGTTTTTAATTTTAATGTGTGATGAATTGTTGAAAATTGGATCCCCACTTTAAATTGTTTTTGTGGTTAGCTAAAAAAGGTTTTAGTTTAAAAGATGTTTTAGGCTTTGAAAAGCATCAAGTAGTAGTCTCTGTGGTGTTTTGTCGCGCATATGTGTTGTATGGTTGTGACTTGACATGGACCTTAGGACTTGATATGCTCTATAACAATCAGTTGTGACTTAATCATTCCTGGTCATGACTATCTGTTGTAAGTTTAGGGCAAACACTCACTGTGAAATTTGGTCGCGACCTTCACTACTTTTAGTCACGACCTGCGGGTGAAAATGCAAATTACATTTTCTTTGCTTTGTGCACTACTATATAGAAGGATTCCTTTTGAGCTACTAAAGTTTTATAAATGATTCATTGTTCTCTTATTTTTAACCTTTTGCGTGAAATAGTTTATAAAAACTATTGTCACACTTGAATTTTTGAAAACGGAAATCGAATTGGAAACACTTAAGCTTTTACTGTTAGATTTGGGATTATTGCATGATTCAGAGTGATTACTTTAGAACTTTTAACCTGTCATTCAAGAGGGTTATCAATTGTGATAAGCGTTTTAATGCTTAGTGAATGATAAACATTGTATAAGACTTTATCTTATGAGAAGTTTAGATGAAAGCCTTAGTTGGAAGGATTCTTGGCCTAAATTTCTATATTGAATGGTTATTCAATTGGTTTATATCTTCTAGAACTTGTCTTAGCTATGAGTTGAAAATTACTTGCATATTTATGTTATTGAATATGATAGAGGCATCATTTCTAAACCCTTATATCCCAAACACAAGCCCGCACATATTATATTCGTAGTCACCCCCTTTGAACCCATTATTTTTTCTTTTTCCATCATAGAAAGTCATATATACATGAGCATCTCTTTGAAATAAACTTCTTATTTATGTTAGAAAATCATTGTGATTGTGAAATTGTGCTACATCTTTTATATATAAATTCGCAAATAAAGGAGAGAAAAAGCATATTGCACAAATAAAAAGGGGGAAATAGTACAAGAAAAATTGAAGAAAGAAAAGAGCATTGAATGAGGCATTATTATCAACTCCTATTACACAATCACCATCTCTACATCTCAGAAGACAAAGTCATGCTATATATTCATTATAGAATGCATATGGTACTTTCTATCCTTCATATTCCATTCCACATGTCTTATCTTCATTATTTCACCCTTAAAAGACCTCTTGATTCTTTGCATAAGTGTTGTATAGTTGATGAGATTTAGAGCCATTACAAGCATATGGTAGGATGCTTTCCAATTTGAATCTAAGTGAAAGAACCTTAACAATGAGAGTATATGGAGAGCTAAACACTTACATCCTTAGAGAGAATCTATTGCGCTCATATAATTGAGGTTGATTTCATTAAGTAGTTGATTGCTTGGCATTGCTCATATTATCACTTTTGCATTCCAAAAAGATAGTGCATTAATTGTCTTAAGGCTTCACTATGGATTATGTTTTTACCTCAGATTTAATAGCTTTGGCTTAGGAGTACTTAATGTCTTTGTCTTATGTTTTTACCTCAAATTTAATAGCTTTGGCTTAGGAGTACTTAATGTCTTTGTCTAGGAGTACAAAGGTTCAAGTGTGGGGGAATTGATAGGACATAAATTGTGTATGGTTTCTATAATATTTTGAGAGTTTTGTGATAACTTTACTATTTCATTTTATGCCTACAATTGTATTTTTGTGGTAATACATGGTTGTGCTTGGCAATATGCTAATTTCAGGATAAAATGGTGAATTAACTCCTTCAAACTACATATATGTTGTTCTTTATGAACTGGTTGAACTTTTACAGTGAGTTTTGATATTGAATTGTAGGTATTTTGGAGGAGAACCAAGGATTAAAGTGAGCAGAAAAGAGATCACAAGACAAAGAGAACCAAATCAAGGATGGCAACCTTTGTGCACTTCAATTGCGACAAAAGTGTCCACAGGTCGTGACCTTGAAGTTTTCCTACGTTCACAGGTCAGGACCAAAAATAGGATCTGGTCGCGACTAAAGAAGAGAATCAGTGAAGCTGCACATTTTTAATTAGGCTATCCTGGCTTTAAAAGGAAAAGGAAGTAGCAGGAGTCGAGAGCCTAGTTTTTTACCTATACGGCAAAGAAGCAATACTCAAAACATTCTCTCCACACTCTCTCCATAACCTACCCTCATATCTTCCATCATTTATCCTTCCATCACCGTTTTTCTGCTTTCTTCATGGCATCACATCTGGGCAGCGATTGCAGTACAGTAGGAGTCATGTGAGGCTAAACCTTTAGTCTCTTGTTAATGGATCACATATCTTGAGCTCATGGACTACACTGTACTGGGGAGTTTTCTGTTTTAATCTCACCTTTCTTATGTTTTGGAATTCCTAGATCTAGGGTTTAATTTTATGAGTAAGGATTGGATATCTATCGATTATTCTAAGATTAGGGTTTGTAATTGAATTTGGATGATTTGATGTTGGTTTAATAAGAATATTTTAGTTTTGATTTCTGGATAATTGGGGTTTTTATCAATGATCGTTACTAACTGATTTCTGATTTAACGTATTAGTGGTTTTTGATCTAGCATTGATCAAAGGAGTTTAAGGAATATTAAAGTTCTAGACTCAATCGATCGATTGAGGTTTTATTTAAGACTTAATGATTTTAAAATTCCCATATCATATTCAAAGCAAGGATATATAGGTTTCCATCATTAAGAGTCTTTCTCAACATATTTCTTTAACAATCCACTTATTCTCTATCTTGATCAAAAATACAAAAACATTTACTTTACTACATCCCTATTTTATTGCATAAAAAATCAACTAAACCTAAAACCCATTTTTACTTTCACTCAAGTTTTCAATAATTTTGTCACCAATCTGTTAGGGTTCCAATAAAAAGGGCTCCTTGAAAAGAACAATAAGGTTGTGCCTTATACTGCATTAATAGGGTGTAATACTTTTATTTTGATGAGTCGGACGACGACAATTGCCCAAATTATCTACCTAGGATCAAAGAGCTCTTATTCACTAGTTATATATATTAGTCATTTCTATGAGCTTGTTATCTATGTTAGTCATTCTTCCATCCATGTTGTTCCTCTGTACAGCCATACTCTTCAACAATTGAGAAGTCTCATATAGTCTTGATGCCACTAAAGCATTAGGTTGAGCATGAACCTTAGACCTTACATTACTTTAGTAGTTGCTTGATGAAGCACCACCTCCTTGGAATTGGTTTGGCCTATTTTCCCTATTACCCACCTAAAATTTGAGTGGTCTCTCCAACCAGGATTGTATGTGTTGGATTATGGGTTTCTCTTCTCATATTGATTGTCTTTCCCTTGATATATTTTTGCTACTTCTTCATACTATCCATCACACGTACTTGTAGCAAGCATCATTGAACCGCATGACTCACATCCTGTAACTAGTGCTTGTGAGGTCCCCACTACATGAACTTGCTTTGTGGAATGTACTATCTTTCAATTAAATTCATCCTATTTTCCATTCGATTTCCCAAAGCTGCTATTTCTACAAAAACTCTTTTGAATTACGCAAAGCTGATGAGGTTATTCTCCCTGGATTCTCAATCTGATGGTCTTCAGTAGCCATTTTCTAGAATAATTCTCAACTTGCCTGTGGAGTCTTATCTCTCAAAAATCCATTTGCTGCTGCATTCAAGGACACTTGATTGTGAGGAAGTATACTATCAAAGAAAATGTCTACCATATTAGCCTTTGTCATGTTGTGATGTTGACATCGAGCCAACAAGTTGATAAATCTTGTCAAATATTCATGTGATGACTCTCCAGCCTATTGCATACTGTTTGTAATCTCCTTCTTCATCTGAGTTGACTTAGAGGCTAGGAAAAATTGTTCTAAATGTGTTAACTTCAACTAATCCCATGTAAGAATGGACAAATGAGTTGGTAGATTGTATAACCACTCCTTAGCCTTCCTTTCCATAGTGAAATGGAAATACTTCCTTAAGGCACCTACCAATGTAGCCATTGGAGGTTTAATTGAAGAGAAGATCATATGCATGGTTTGTAAGTGCCGATATGGATATTCTCCTACAAAACCATGAAATTTAAGTAAGGCTGCAATCAAAGCTCATTTAATTTCAAAATGTGCCTCTTCAGTATAAAAACCATAAGGCTTATAATTCACATGCGAATGATTTATTTCCCTCATATTTCTATTATCTTCTACATTCATTGGTATTTCATTTTCTCCTTGTCTATTGTGCACATTATGCCCATTAGGGTTAATCTCAGCCCTGTTAGAAATTTCTAATGGAATCTCTAAATTAAGTTCAATTTCATATTCAGGGACATTAGAGGATGAGCTAGATTCTGTTGATCTTGTCTCTTCTCTAAATTCTTTCCATAGTTTCCAAAGTTGCCTCTTAATTTCAAGTTCAAAAGGAACTAATGGTTTAGTTCTTCTATACATGCAACACAGGAACAATTGAGAATAACCAAGCAAGCAATCACAGTCAAACATAGAAAATTCTCAATAGAAAAGTTCAACTGGTCACAACACAAGGGAGCTCATGTCATGACCTAATTACACAGAGTGTAAAAGTTCTGAAGATTGCATTTCACGTCGTGACTAAAATGTTGTTTGGTCAGGACCAAGAATCATAGAGAGTAAATTTTCTAAAATAGTCATGACTGGAGTTCACAGAGAGTAATCAAGCCCTACAAAAAAGTAATATGGTCGCGACACAATTATGTGTGGTGTAACATCCTTACTTTTATACGTCTTAGGGACCATTCAGTAGCATTTAGAACCACTTACAACACCTTGGAAGTCCATTAGCCAAATCTGAAATTTTACTCTTTGTCGGGTTACTGTTCATATGGTATTCCAGATTACACAATGAACTTCAAAAAATCATAATTAATTCTAGAAAACTCGAAATGAAGTGGTCCAAAAAGCTACATGAACATAACATCTTGAAATTTAAGGGAAAAATAATTTATAGACCAAATGATTATCCAATTGATACAGTTTATTCGTTGAAGTTTACTGTTCATTTGGTCAAAAACTCTGGAAACAGTTTCTGGTCCCTGATTTTGGAAATTCATTTCTCTTGATATACACATCCAAATGAAATGGTCTACCTATGAAATTAAAGCTATGGATGTGTGCTACATGCTCATAAAATTTCGTGAACTAATTCCTTCATTTGCTAGGTCAAACTGAAGCCACAACAAAACTGCTTTAGGACCTACGTTTTTACCATTTCAGTTTCTTTTCTTTCATTTCCAATAAATGTTTCAGCATGCACAAGGCATCAAATAAGCTTATTAACAATGATATACATCATGTACATATTCCATAATTATTACATACAAGTTTATCACATAAATAGACACCTTACATGGCATTTACATACATGGAAAATGCATAGCATATGCTAGAATCTTAAATACTTCACTTTCCTTCTTCCATGCGTTAGCTCTTCTCCATGCATACCTTTTCTTCATGCTTCACCTAAATTGGTTGGTTATGGGAGAGTGAGATTCTAGGGAATCTCAGTAGCAAACATTACCACTTAAATATGCAAGATGGATGCTAATGCATGATATGTAATTTCATTAATCTTTCTTTGATTAGTGACATGCCAACATGCTACAAACTTTTACATAAAGTGCATGGCCATGGAAACATGTTATTCATAACACATTCAACATCTTTTATCATGTCACAACATCATTAAAATATCATATATGTGTCAACACAAAAGCATACCACATCAAGCACATAAAGAAGTAAGTTCACTACCTTGCACTTAAGCTTTCCTCTTGATCTTTAGCACTTGCACCCTAGCTTTCCAACCATGAAGCCTTTATGCCAATCACTTCCCAACATGTTCTTGGATGTTTCAAGGTCCTAAACACATTCATATTCATCACATAATTCATTAGGACTCATGAACTCCAACCATGTTCAAGATTAACTTTGTTACCCTCTTTATTGTCATAACTTTCCCTAATATTCACTAATCCACTTGGCTCTTGAATCAATTGATGTGTTGACTTTACCCTACATAATTTCATCTTTTGAACTCATTTATGAGCTTAGAATCATGAAATTCCAACTCCTTCATGGCCTGCTGTACAGAATTGAACATAAGCATACAATTCTTTCAAAAATTCTCATTTTGATTCTAATGCTTCCCATACTTGTTTCTCCACTTTACCCCACACAAATTTTCATTTTAAAACCATTGGAACCATCAAAATCATGAAATTCCAATCACTGTTCATGCGAGTGAACAGCAACCTTAAGGAATCTCAAAGACTACAACCTTGAGATTTTAATGTTTCCAAGGTTCAAAACCTTTCCAATCCTACACAAAATCATCATACAAACTCAATGGAAGCATTAAATAATTGAAATTCAATTTCCTTCCCTCATGAACAGTGCATACAGAACAGGGCACACTATGGCAAAGTCAAGAATATCAATTTGATTTAACAACCAACCATTTAACTAGCTTGTTTAAGCTCCAATCATATAGTTCTAACTTTACTTTCTTCTTTCCCCTTTCCTTTGAGGTCTTTGGGAAGCACAACCCCTTAGAGAAAACTCAACTTTTCTCCCATGAAAACCCTAATTTCAAGCTCCCAAATCAAAGGAAAATAAGTTAGGAGAGATTGCTTACCTTTAATCTCTAGCTTGCTTGAACTTTGGAACCTTGAATCTTCTTTGTCTTGGCTTGATTTTCCATTTTGCAACAGCTTCCCCAAGGGTACATGAGCTTACGGTTCTGAACCAGAATTGAGGGGTATTTATAGCCAAAATCCAAGAAAAATGAATGGCCAAGATTGATTTGGTTACTATTTGATCTAAAGGCCCACATTTAATCTTGGATTTAACTTTTTCATAAAATAATAATTATGAAATCATGTGGGACCCATCAAGGGACACCTCAAGGGGTTAGGTGGCGTGCTCATAGTGTAAGGAAGCTTCTGGAAAAATTCCAGTCCAATTCGGTACCGATCAGTGCAGTTTCATAACAACCGGACTGTGTTCTGTTCCTAATTTTTTATAATATACCAGGATATGTATTCTATCCTAGAAATTAATGTCTAGGCTTCTCATACCATTGAAAATGTTAGAATGAGTATTTATCTGCCATCCATCCCTTGGAAAATGACCAAAATACCCTTAGTGTCCTTTATTGCACTGTACTGACCCTAAAGGCATAATTGTCATTTCACCCCTTCTTATACTGCCTCAGGGCATATATTAACTCTATATAATCATATTTATACTATGTACCACGTTTTTGGCTTGTCCAAAATGACCAAAATGCTCTTCATCTATCCCTGGTACAATCTGGGCATCCAGGGGCATTTTCGTAATTTCGTACTTTTTTGGCACTTGCCCCTTCTACTGATAGACTGGTACCCTGGGTTTTGGGCCTTCCTTGGCATCATTATGGGCCTATATATGAGGTCATATGATCTCATTCTATCCAAGCTTACATACCAATAAGTTCCACTATCGGATCACGGGTGTTATCAAACTCCCTTCAAAATTCACTAATATGTGAATAACTTTTTATACATAACTTATTGCAGAGTTCTGTCAGATCTAGCATATCTGAAATTGTAGGGCACATGTTCCTGTAATTTGTCCACTTATATCTGAAGTCTATGAAATTTGATAAAATTTCAGATAACTTTTAGACTATCAGATAAATATCTGCTGTCTGGAGCCCAAATAAAATTTCTGTATCATGTCAGATTATCCAGCATACCTTCCTCTATTTATTGATGGAAAATGGGACTAAAATACTTCTGGGCAGTTATAACCCTTTTTGGGCTGATATTTCTATAATTACAGTTTTGCCCTTGAACTTTTCTCTTAATTACATTTATATCCCTAACTTTTTGGATATTTACATTTAGGTCCCTAAACTTTTGGAAATTACAACTTTGGGCCCAACTTTTATTTCTACTTTAACTTTTGGCCTTTAAACTTTTCCAATTTTTGTTTAGGTCCCTTTCTTCCTTTAAGACTCATTTAACCTTTATCATTTCTTTTGATCTTTGTCATAATCCTTCTTAAACCTCTTTCCACTATCAGTACTATACAGATAGGGAAAAATTAGGATATGACATTTCTACCCCCTTAAAATAAATTTCGTCCTCGAAATTTACTTAGCACCTTAGTCAGTAAACTTAGATAGATATCCTTGTCTTCTTTTTGACTAAGGATTGGGGTATCTATCTCTTATCTTTTATCTTGACATCTTAGCGGAGTAATTTTCATATCCGCAATTCTTCATATCTTTGCTATTATCACTTTCTCTTATTCTGAATCAACTCAATAAGAGTTGAACTCCAATTAATTCTATTACTTTCTTGCTACGCATTTATCTACATATGGACTCCTCACTATACTGGACTTGTGAGTAGCGTCCATTTCTTTCATATCCAATTCTCTCAAATACCGCTATATTCAGGAGCTTCTATTAACAACTTCTCATACTTTTTAGTGCAATCATTTTTTCGTCATCTAAGTATCTAGAGGAATTCTTTGAACATCTGCACACTTTAACTCTCATTCTCATATCATCATACATACTTATTATCTTCAATAACTCATCATAATACAGAGAGAGGACTTATATCATTATTCTTTTTTCCATTGCTCTACTGCCCAGCAGGAGCACATAGGAGCACATATGAGCATATAGGAGCACATACTCTAACATGCATAATGCCTGGACCACATGCTGCAGGACTACATACTTGCTCATGAATGCAAAGCTCTAACATCGGAGCTCAAGCATTCCTTCTCTTAATATGCACATCTCTAACACTCGGAGCTTGCACAGCTTTATCGTATAAAGCTTGCACTGCTCTAACATTCGGAGCTTTAGCATATTTTACAAACATAACATAACATAACATAATGCCTGGCACTTTATGCAAGGAGTGAAAGCTCTCATTTTCTCTTTCACATGTAGCTCATCATTCAAACATCTTATCATTTCTAGAATGGAAGCCTCTCTATCTGTTTATAAAGCTAGCTATACAGCCGCTTCTCAATACATCTTTCTCATAAAATAACTCATTTCATATCTTTTCATAGCTCTTTCTATCATCTTACATAGCTCTGTGCACATATGCCAATTTCAATGGCATTTACACACTTTTCCTTCACTTCCCAGGGGGTCACCCATCATTGAATTACCGTTACCTGAGCACGCATAACTGAAATGTGCAGATAAAAATCTAAAGCACTGGTGCTCACTGGCTCTGACTGTTGGAAATCGTGCCCTAGGGGCCAATCATTGTCTTATGAACATTATTGATTTATGAATTTATTAATTGAGTTATCATATTATTTGCATGTTTACTATGATGACCATCCTTGGATAATTCATGATATTATCCTAAATGTCCCTGGTCGATCATCTATGTGGGAGCACAGATGAAATAAGACCAGTATGACTTTGAAGATGTATAGAGATATAAATCAAAGTCATAAGCACATGTAAGAGTACAGGGTGTTGGACCGACCCGCTATGAGAGAACTGCATGGGTAACGTCATAAGCTTCTCTCATATACAAACCATGTCAATATGCCCTTTGACCTGAGATCATCATGGATTCCTACATGACAAAACGCTCAGCTTTGACCTAGTCAAAAGTCACTTTTGACCGAGTGATCATAAAGACTATGTTTGGGCTTAGTGGTTTTTCATGCGGAGGAATGTGAATGGTCAAGATGGAATTTGTCCCTCACATTCGTGGAGAGATATTACTGGGCCCCTCGATGAGTGAGTCTGAGAAATGTATGGCCATACTGTAATGGAAAGGTAGTTCCATTTCTATAGTCAGACTACTCAGGGATCGAGAAAGTAACGGTCGGGAATAGGAGGATGACATTATCCATGCCTCATCCATGACCAAAATATCGCGTGACAGAAGGGACATGATATGGTTGTATAAAAGGTTACATCGTTTATCGATCCTCATATGATTTGGGTAGTTGTTATGTCTTGCTAGAGACCGCTTGCGACTTGTGGGCTAGTATAGCAAATGGCCCACTGCCAACTTCATATGGGCCTACAGGGTCGCACACAAAATAGCCCAACACGAGCTATGATGTCCAGATTCAATGAAAGATCCAGGTGAATGTATATATATATTTATTTATATTTATATTCGTATATATATAAATTCGTATATATATATATATATTATATATATGAGATATATGAGATTTAATTTATAAGGATAAATTAAATCCCTATCATGTTTGAATTCGAAATTCAAATTGATAGGATATCTCATATAAGAGATATTTATAAGATTTAATTTATAAGGATAAATTAAATCTCTATCACGTTTGAAATTCGAAATTCAAATTGATAGGATATCTCATATAAGAGATATTTATAAGATTTAATTTATAAGGATAAATTAAATCTCTGTCACGTTTGAAATTCGAAATTCAAATTGATAGGATATCTCATATAAGAGATATTTATAAGATTTAATTTATAAGGATAAATTAAATCTCTATCACGTTTGAAATTCGAAATTTAAATTGATAGGATATCTCAAATTTGATTTATGGGAATAAATCAAATATAACTCAGTCTCATCTTTATTTAAAGTTAAATAAATAAGTAATTAAATCTGTGGGACGGATTTAATATTATTTTATTTAATTAGTTTCTTATAAAATTATACAATATATGATATTGTATCAATTCGGAATTAATATAAGATTAACTCCAAAATCCAATTAGGTCAGGTGTAAAAACGCATAGCATCCTCTATATCTGATTGGAGGAGCTACGTTTGAAAATAACACAGAACACACAAAAGGCCGAACGGAATCTGCAAAAGGTTTGCAGACAAGAAACTGCTGAAATAGAGACGGAGACTTGTGAAAGCCTTGGAGGGACAGGAGACGCTAGCACGTCGTTCGTGGTTGGAACGCTGTTCGTGTGGATACCAGTAGAGGAAGCCGACCTGAGGCATCGACTTCTTGTGATCGGAAAGAGACCACCGTCCGCGGAGAGAATCTGTGAAGGTCGCTAAGGAACACTCCGTCGATTTCTTGCGATCAGAAAGAGATCACCACCCACGTAGAGAAGCTGTGAAATTCGCTGAGCAACACTAAGGGTAATGATTCTTTCCACTTGACTTAAACACATACGGCAGATCCTGGCAAGGAATGGAAAATTTTAAAGTTTATTTCCGCTGCGTGTCTTCCAATTCCTTACAGTGGTATCAGAGCCATGCCGTTTTGTGTTTAAGTTAGGCTTGATTTGTGATTTATATGATATATGTTATTAGTAGCCGATCATATAATAAGCGTTGTATGTGTGACATATATGGAATCCTTGTTGTGTATGACATAAAAGGAATCTAAAAGGAAATTGAAATCGGTGGTGATGCTTTTTGATTTGATCAATCCGCATAGATGGGGTCTAAGAAAACCGAATTCGAATTTGTGATTATTTGTGAAAACCGAATTCAGATTCGTGATTATTTATGAAACAAAAAACAAAAAAAAATTTCTTCCGGGGCGCTGCCCCAGAGACCCCGCCCGCTAACCGGCTAGCGGGACAGCCGCCCGCTAACCGGCTAGCGGGACCGCCGTAGCTACCTGTTCGTAGCGCATCATAACCGTAACATATGTTACTTTGTAAATGTTTTTTGCCCTTCGATTAGATCTGAATATTGATTCTTGAATGTTTGGGTATGGTGAACAATATGGCTCTAGATTGCAAGTGTTGTAATTTTTAAAAATACGGCCTGCGTGTCGTGCCTTCCTCTATATACTCTCAATGTACCTTCTCCTCTCATCTCACTCCCCTCGAATGTTAAAAGAGGTTTCTATATGTAATTTCTCTTTTCTTACTAGAGAGCTCCTCTCATTGGCTTGAGGGGACTTAGGATAGGTGAGCCATATTGTATCACGTTTGAATTATGCATCTTATGATTAGATCAGCACATGCATATTACTTGTATGAGATACGAACTGAGAAACATGCGTTTTATAAACCAGATAGTTAAATTAGGCCCTCTAAAAGAAATCTTAAGTCATAATGCTGTCAATTTATGAACACTTGTCAAAACCTTGATCGCTCAATTGTGGACTCCACCAAAGTGGGTGCTTTTGAGTTATCTTGGGGAGATAAGCAAAGAGTAATGGTGCTACTCTCATAGGTTCATTATTGTTTGACTTAATTGAGATTAACAAAACGGTTTTGGATCTCAAGGCATTAGATGGGATTAGAACATGCCAGATCATATGATGATAGGATCCCATGAATATCTAAGAGTTACATTTGATGTAATTGGTAAAGGTGTTACCTACCTAAATAACTTAATCTAAGCGTCCTGCCAAAGCGGACTTAAGTTTGAGCCAAATATGGATCTTAGCCCACTAACTATTGCATTGAGGGTTGTTTATTTAGTGGGAGATTACTAATTACATTGCATATTTTAATTGTAGAATCATGACGACTAGTAATACTGCTACATTATCGCTGCGATCTGTCCTTGAGAAGGACAAACTCAATGGGACAAACTTTCTTGACTGGTTTAGGAACTTGAGAATTGTTCTCAAGCAGGAAAGAAAGGCGCATGTCCTAGATCAACCCATTCCTGAGGAGCCAGCCGCCAATGCTCCCAGAGCTCAGAGAGATGCTTATATGAAGCATAAGGAAGACTCTGTCGATGTGGGATGCTTGATGCTAGCCACCATGGTTCCGGAGCTCCAAAGAGATCTGGAACACATGGAGGCTTATGAGATGATTGTGCATCTCAAGGAAATGTTCCAGCAACAGGCAAGGCAAGAGAGGTATGAGACCACTAAGGCCTTACATTCCTGCAAGATGGCTGAAGGTGCATCAGTCAGTGCTCATGTCTTAAAGATGAAAGGGTACATTGATCACCTTGAACGGCTTGGATTTCCCATGAGCCAGGAGTTAGCTACAGATTTGATCTTAAACTCACTCCCGGAAAGTTATGACCAGTTTGTTATGAACTACAACATGAACAACATGGAGAAATCTATTTCTGAACTGCATGGGATGCTTAAAACTGCTGAGCCGAGTCTTAAGAAGAAACCCAGTAGTGTTTTGATGGTTCAGAAAGGAAAGGGTACGAAAAAGAAAGGCAAAGGCAAGGGGAAGGGTCATGGCTCATCAGGTAAGACCAAAGAGTCAGGCAAGCCCGAAACCAAGCCTGCACCAAAGAAGGCAAAGCCTCCGAAGGAAGGAGTCTGCTTCTTCTGCAATGAACCGGGTCATTGGAAGAGGAATTGCAAACTCTACCTCGAAGATCTGAAAAAGAACAAGAAGGATAGCGGGGCTATCGCTTCAGGTATTTATGTTATAGACATTCATCTTTCTACTTCCACCTCATGGGTATTAGATACTGCATGTGGTTCTCACATTTGTACGAATGTGCAGGGACTAAAGGACAGTAGGAAGCTAAAAAGGGGTGAAGTTGACCTACGAGTTGGAAACAGAGCAAGGGTTGCTGCGTTAGCTGTAGGCACTTATGAATTAGTTCTGCCCACTGGGCTTTTGTTAGTTTTGAACAATTGCTATTATGTTCCTGCTTTAAGTAGTAACATTGTTTCACTTTCTTATTTGGATAAGGAAGGTTTCACTTCCATTGCTGGGAATAGTAGATGTTCTATTTATCGTAATGATGTTTTCTATGCTCATGGTGATTTGCATGTTGATCATTACATATTAAATTTGGAACAACCCAATCATGGAAATATCTATAACATAACCGCCAAAAGGGTCAAACCAAACGATTTGAATCCCACATACCTCTGGCACTGTCGTCTGGGCCACATAAATGAGAAACGCATTTCCAAACTCCATCAAGATGGATTTCTAAACTCATTTGATTTTGAATCATATGACACTTGCGAGTCTTGCTTGTTAGGAAAGATGACAAAGTCACCTTTCACTGGGCACAGTGAGAGGGCCACTGATTTATTGGGCCTCATACATACAGATGTGTGTGGACCGATGAACACAAATGCCAGAGGAGGTTATTCGTACTTCATAACATTCATAGATGATTTCAGCAGATATGGGTACATCTATCTAATGAAACATAAATCTGAATCTTTTGAAAAGTTCAAGATATTTCAAAATGAAGTACAAAACCAGCTTGGCAAAACAATTAAAGCCCTTCGATCTGATCGGGGTGGTGAATATTTGAGCCAAGAGTTCATAGATCATCTTAGGAATTGTGGGACACTCTCACAATTGACTCCTCCAGGGACACCACAATGGAATGGCGTTTCTGAACGGAGAAATCGAACACTATTAGATATGGTTCGATCCATGATGAGTCGAACAGATCTTCCACCCTCCTTTTGGGGCTATGCCCTAGAAACAGCTGCGTTCACACTAAATCGTGTTCCATCTAAGGCAATCGAAAAGACTCCGTATGAGATATGGACTGGGAGGACGCCTAGTTTATCTTTCCTCAAGATTTGGGGATGCGAGGTCTATGTTAAGCAACAAGCCTCAGACAAATTAGCGCCCAAATCCTCAAAATGCCTTTTTGTGGGATATCCTAAGGAAACCAAGGGATATTACGTCTACAACCCTGCTGATAACAAAGTGTTTGTTGTCAGAAATGGTACCTTTCTTGAACGAGAATTTATCTCTAAAAGAACCAGTGGGAGTAAGGTACAACTCGAAGAAGTTCGAGAGCTACAAGACACCACAGAACTGCAGATGGAAAATAGAGAAGACTCACAACAAGTTGTTGAGACTCCTCAAGTCACGCAAGGTCCACGAAAGTCTAATAGGACACGACTTCAGCCTCAGAGATATGGATTTCTGATTTCTGATAGTCGTGATGTGTTGCTCATTGAGCATAATGAGCCGACTACCTATCGAGAAGCTATAGTGGGACCAAACTCCGAAAAATGGCTTAGTGCCATGAAGTCTGAGATGCAATCCATGTACGACAATCAGGTTTGGACCTTAGTCGACCCGCCTGAAGGTGTAAAAACCGTCGGGTGCAAGTGGGTTTTCAAAGAGAAAACTGACATGGATGGCAATGTAAATGTCTTCAAGGCACGACTGGTTGCAAAAGGTTTTACTCAAACTCATGGTGTGGACTATGATGAGACCTTTTCCCCAGTAGCAATGGCCAAATCAATCAGAATCCTCTTTGCTATTGCAGCATATTATGACTATGAAATATGGCAGATGGACGTCAAGACAGCCTTCCTTAATGGAAAGCTCCTTGAGGACGTGTACATGACACAACCTGAAGGGTTTGTGCGTTCCGAGGACTCTGGTAAAGTGTGCAAGCTTCAAAGGTCCATTTATGGACTAAAGCAAGCCTCTCGGAGTTGGAATCATCGTTTTGATGAAGTAATCAAAGAGTTTGGATTTCTTCAAAACATTGATGAACCTTGTGTGTACAAGAAGGTTAGTGGGAGCACAGTTGTGTTTTTAGTACTCTATGTCGATGACATCCTACTTATTGGGAATGACATTCCTACCTTGCAGATTGTCAAGTCTTGGTTAGGAAAGTCTTTCTCGATGAAAGACTTGGGTGAAGCCACCTACATCCTAGGAATCAGGATCTATAGAGATAGATCTAAAAGACTTCTAGGACTCAGTCAGAGTACATACATAGACAAAATACTGCATAGGTTCAGTATGCACGAATCAAAGAGGGGTTTCATACCCATGTCTCATGGTACTCACCTCAGCAAAGATCTGTGTCCTAGTACATCTGATCAGCGAGGTCGCATGAGTAAGGTTCCATATGCCTCGGCCATAGGATCTATCATGTACGCCATGTTATGTACTCGACCGGATGTCTCGTTTGCCTTAAGTATGACTAGCAGATACCAACAGGACCCTGGTGAGGGCCATTGGACTGCTGTCAAGAATATCCTTAAGTACTTAAGAAGGACTAAGGACTTATTCTTGGTCTATGGTGGATTGGATGATGAGCTCTGTGTAACTGGTTACACAGATGCGAGTTTCCAAACTGACCAGGACGACCAAAAATCGCAGTCTGGATACATATTCCTCCTCAATAATGGAGCAGTAAGCTGGAAGAGCTCTAAGCAGGGCACTGTAGCAGATTCTGCAACGGAAGCTGAGTATATAGCAGCATCTGATGCAGCTAAGGAAGCCGTTTGGATCAGGAAGTTCATCACAGAACTAGGGGTGATACCTACCATCTCAGATCCAATAACTTTGCTCTGTGACAATAGCGGTGCTATTGCACAGGCCAAAGAGCCTAGGTCACATCAAAGGACCAAGCATATACTCAGGCGATTTCATCTCATCAGAGAAATCAACGATAGAGGTGATATAAAAATATGCAAAGTAGCAGGAGAAGATAATGTTGCTGATCCTCTAACAAAGCCGCTTGTGCAGGCAAAGCATGAGCGTCATGTTAGGTCAATGGGAATTAGTCAAATTAATGATTGTACCTAGTGCAAGTGGGAGGTTGTTGGAAATCGTGCCCTAGGGGCCAATCATTGTCTTATGAACATTATTGATTTATGAATTTATTAATTGAGTTATCATATTATTTGCATGTTTACTATGATGACCATCCTTGGATAATTCATGATATTATCCTAAATGTCCCTGGTCGATCATCTATGTGGGAGCACAGATGAAATAAGACCAGTATGACTTTGAAGATGTATAGAGATATAAATCAAAGTCATAAGCACATGTAAGAGTACAGGGTGTTGGACCGACCCGCTATGAGAGAACTGCATGGGTAACGTCATAAGCTTCTCTCATATACAAACCATGTCAATATGCCCTTTGACCTGAGATCATCATGGATTCCTACATGACAAAACGCTCAGCTTTGACCTAGTCAAAAGTCACTTTTGACCGAGTGATCATAAAGACTATGTTTGGGCTTAGTGGTTTTTCATGCGGAGGAATGTGAATGGTCAAGATGGAATTTGTCCCTCACATTCGTGGAGAGATATTACTGGGCCCCTCGATGAGTGAGTCTGAGAAATGTATGGCCATACTGTAATGGAAAGGTAGTTCCATTTCTATAGTCAGACTACTCAGGGATCGAGAAAGTAACGGTCGGGAATAGGAGGATGACATTATCCATGCCTCATCCATGACCAAAATATCGCGTGACAGAAGGGACATGATATGGTTGTATAAAAGGTTACATCGTTTATCGATCCTCATATGATTTGGGTAGTTGTTATGTCTTGCTAGAGACCGCTTGCGACTTGTGGGCTAGTATAGCAAATGGCCCACTGCCAACTTCATATGGGCCTACAGGGTCGCACACAAAATAGCCCAACACGAGCTATGATGTCCAGATTCAATGAAAGATCCAGGTGAATGTATATATATATTTATTTATATTTATATTCGTATATATATAAATTCGTATATATATATATATATTATATATATGAGATATATGAGATTTAATTTATAAGGATAAATTAAATCCCTATCATGTTTGAATTCGAAATTCAAATTGATAGGATATCTCATATAAGAGATATTTATAAGATTTAATTTATAAGGATAAATTAAATCTCTATCACGTTTGAAATTCGAAATTCAAATTGATAGGATATCTCATATAAGAGATATTTATAAGATTTAATTTATAAGGATAAATTAAATCTCTGTCACGTTTGAAATTCGAAATTCAAATTGATAGGATATCTCATATAAGAGATATTTATAAGATTTAATTTATAAGGATAAATTAAATCTCTATCACGTTTGAAATTCGAAATTTAAATTGATAGGATATCTCAAATTTGATTTATGGGAATAAATCAAATATAACTCAGTCTCATCTTTATTTAAAGTTAAATAAATAAGTAATTAAATCTGTGGGACGGATTTAATATTATTTTATTTAATTAGTTTCTTATAAAATTATACAATATATGATATTGTATCAATTCGGAATTAATATAAGATTAACTCCAAAATCCAATTAGGTCAGGTGTAAAAACGCATAGCATCCTCTATATCTGATTGGAGGAGCTACGTTTGAAAATAACACAGAACACACAAAAGGCCGAACGGAATCTGCAAAAGGTTTGCAGACAAGAAACTGCTGAAATAGAGACGGAGACTTGTGAAAGCCTTGGAGGGACAGGAGACGCTAGCACGTCGTTCGTGGTTGGAACGCTGTTCGTGTGGATACCAGTAGAGGAAGCCGACCTGAGGCATCGACTTCTTGTGATCGGAAAGAGACCACCGTCCGCGGAGAGAATCTGTGAAGGTCGCTAAGGAACACTCCGTCGATTTCTTGCGATCAGAAAGAGATCACCACCCACGTAGAGAAGCTGTGAAATTCGCTGAGCAACACTAAGGGTAATGATTCTTTCCACTTGACTTAAACACATACGGCAGATCCTGGCAAGGAATGGAAAATTTTAAAGTTTATTTCCGCTGCGTGTCTTCCAATTCCTTACACTGACCCTGGTACTTTACCATCTTAGACCTATCTTATACTATCTCTCTTGGGTCTATTTGGCCTTCTAATCTCTTTGTCCTCATCTGGAGGATCTACTTACCTTTATTTTTAGTCTTTGTAATATTATTATAAGGATCTCTTTATTCTCATTTGACCCTTTCTCATATCTTATAAAACATACTCATAAATCCTTGGAACTCAGGATTAATAGCTTTAACTTTGATCACTTAGTTCCTGATATGTGTAAGGAGATTCTGAGTTCAATCCCTGATAGTAATAAGACTATCTGAAACTAGCATCATGGGTAATCTCTCTGTTATGAGTTAATCAACTTGTGAAGCTTCTATACCTTAACTTTTCCTTGGTATTTGTCCTTCCAAAGAAATATTGTACTTATGGATCATTATTTTCTTGCTCTAGGCTTGGTCTACTGCGACCCTCGTGATCTACTACGATCAACCGTAAGCTTTTCAGGATCTACTGCGACCCTGTGAGCCATACTAGGATCTAACTGCAATCCTCTGAAATCTACTGGATTCTGTTATACTATATTCTCATCTCTGGAAGACCTAAACCAACAGACAAAGTTTCAAGGTTAGTCACTTCCACATAGTTGTTAACTCTACAGATAATTCCCCAAAAATGATCACAGAAGCCAATATTATTTATTAGGACTTGACTCATTTCCTCTATCACTTAGGAACTTTATATACCATTCTTAGCTTTATAACTTTATTACATTTAACATTGCAGGGAGCTACACAAGCTCTACCGTGCACATATCTGTCATCATTTATTTATCTCATCAGAGGGACTTTACTCTATTGCAAAAGCAATCTAGCTCTATTACAAAAACATTAACTTATGTTACTTAAAATCTGCTCTTTCTTAGATCCATATCATCTTTTATAACTGCATCTCATTTCCTTTCATCTATCTTATCCCTACTAAAGGGATATGTCCTGAGTATCATAATCATTTATCTGTAGACTCACTACTAATCTTCATCTTTAATCTCATTCTCTATCCCATTGACTATCATAGTCTGATCATAAATTCTCTTTCTATCTTCTGATAATCAAGTAGCTAACTTTCTAGTTTAGCACTTTACTATTGCTTCATTCTTGCTAAGTTGAATTATTTAATTGCATGTCATAGGGCATGGGAGTAACATAACTTTCTCATCTGGTATACTCTACCCTGCATGTAATGTAAAGGGGAGTATTCATTTATCATAGCATACTTAACTTGTATAATATGCAAGGAGATACAATCCTTTAAACATTCTCTAACATGCGTGTCATCATATGACAACTGCAATGAGATGCAATTTCTTATTATAACTTATGGCAACATAAGCCATACCACTATCACATATATCTGCTCAACCATCCCTTATACTCACATTGCAATTAAATAATTAACCAAGTAGACTTTAAAGTATTCTGTTCCTTCATTACCTTAATCACTAAGTCCTGATCATTTATTCAGGAACCTAAATCATTTACTTGTTTCACTTAGGTTGCCACTTTACCCTCTTATTAGGGTATAGACTCAACCCTTATTTACTCTTTCTTACATAAGGAATAGGGGAGTCACTTCATCTTTGAATCTATGGCTACCTTACTAGGCCATATTTATTCTATCATATCATCCCTTATTGCCTGTAAGATTTCTATGTCTCTAGCCTGAAGGATTTATGTGTCCTTGGCCTCACAACAACCCATAACTGAGTCAGCTATTCTCTTTCAGCTAACTGAGGAAGGTTTGGCTCCTATCTTTATGCCATTTGTACTTTTACGTTTCTCTTATCCTCCTGGATTACTAACAGGCGAGAAAGTATCCCTTATTAAGCCTCAAGGTTCATATGAATGAACTCGATTAAGTATCCATCAAAAGAGTTCTCTTTCCTTAGCTCTAACCCTTAGTCTCACACTCACCTCTCTCTAATTGAGAGGAATACTTCTTTTAAACTCTTTGAGAAAAACTTCTCAAGTGAGCGGATAATTCTCCATCTCATATGGAGTAACTTCTATGCCTCTCTGTATCTCTTAACTCTTTATGTCTATCAATCTCAGTCTACTCTGGACTAGATTGTGATTCTTTTCTAGTCTGCCTCTAGATCCTGACCAAGTCACTTGGATCTCATTCATCACTTAACATTACTATTGTCCTCTAGGGTGATCTACCCTAGGTGTACTAGGTTACTATCTCTTCATGATGTGATCCCTCTGTTTAGGAATATTAACTTTATGTCTATTAGCCTTCACGTCTTTAACCTTAGGCTGTGTGTTAAATCATTCTTAGGCAAGTCTCATTCTACGTCTCATTATTCTTTTCCATAAAGACTAGCTGCACAAAGTCTTTCGTACTTTAGATCAACTCCTGATGATCATACAGAAGATCTACTGTTGAACCTCTTCTTAAACTAATCTTCTGTATCTTAGTGCTTTGTACTGTTTAACTTGCCTATACTCTGTGCTAAACCTCTAACTGATAGACTTCAGTGAGGTTGGCATCTTTAGTCTCATGACACTTGACTTACTATCATCTCATACCAATCCTCTAAAGTATATTATGTTAATGCCCTCTACTGGATGTCTGTTTATCATTCCTGCTACGGCATTGAGGAACTGCAGATAACTAACTGTTCTTAATCTATACTTTTGTCCATCCCTTAACCTAGACTGAGTAATTCACTCTCCACAGCTTTCTTCAGACCAATATGGTCAACACTATATGTCTTTAACAAATAAGGCTGGGGTTACTAGGACTAAGAACATCCCACTGATCTTTCTCTATAAAGTCACATTTTCTTGGACTTTGGGAATGGACAAGAACTATCATAGGCTCTGATTGGATGTATGAACTAGGGGACTATTGTATCTTAATTATCTTAAATCTATCCATAAACTCTGGTAGAGGAGGAATAATATATGGTCTACCCATAATTCAATACCAGTACTCAGCTTCCTCAGCCATAATCTATCATCTTGTAAGAGGGATAAAGCTTATATCAGGGTTAGAGGGCATTCCAACAAACTTATACCGTATAAAGTCACTAGACTCAACATCAACTGGTACATATTAGGCTTCAGGCTGAATCTCTACATCACCTCCAAACTACAGGTTTAAGTCTACAGAAACGTCTATGGGATATTCCACTGTAGATTTTCCTGGCTGATCCCCTAAACTCTAATCTGGACTCTCTTCATTGTCTAAGGGATGTGGATATATATCATCTTCATATATCACTATTGGTCTGGAGTCTCCCTTATTAACTGAAGCCTCTAACTTAACCTTATGGAATCTCATATATATTCCTACAACATTTTCTTAATTAAGCAATGTTAACCATCCCATAACACACCCTAACTTAACAAAATACTTACTGTTTAGGGTTAGGGTCTGGGTATAATCTCATATCAATCCATAAATAATCTATTCAGAGCATTTCTTAAGCCAGAACCCTTTGTTCTGATACCATAATGTAACATCCTTACTTTTATACGTCTTAGGGACCATTCAGTAGCATTTAGAACCACTTACAACACCTTGGAAGTCCATTAGCCAAATCTGAAATTTTACTCTTTGTCGGGTTACTGTTCATATGGTATTCCAGATTACGCAATGAACTTCAAAAAATCATAATTAATTCTAGAAAACTCGAAATGAAGTGGTCCAAAAAGCTACATGAACATAACATCTTGAAATTTAAGGGAAAAATAATTTATAGACCAAATGATTATCCAATTGATACAGTTTATTCGTTGAAGTTTACTGTTCATTTGGTCAAAAACTCTGGAAACAGTTTCTGGTCCCTGAATTTGGAAATTCATTTCTCTTGATATACACATCCAAATGAAATGGTCTACCTATGAAATTAAAGCTATGGATGTGTGCTACATGCTCATAAAATTTCGTGAACTAATTCTTTCATTTGCTAGGTCAAACTGAAGCCACAACAAAACTGCTTTAGGACCTACGTTTTTACCATTTCAGTTTCTTTTCTTTCATTTCCAATAAATGTTTCAGCATGCACAAGGCATCAAATAAGCTTATTAACAATGATATACATCATGTACATATTCCATAATTATTACATACAAGTTTATCACATAAATAGACACCTTACATGGCATTTACATACATGGAAAATGCATAGCATATGCTAGAATCTTAAATACTTCACTTTCCTTCTTCCATGCGTTAGCTCTTCTCCATGCATACCTTTTCTTCATGCTTCACCTAAATTGGTTGGTTATGGGAGAGTGAGATTCTAGGGAATCTCAGTAGCAAACATTACCACTTAAATATGCAAGATGGATGCTAATGCATGATATGTAATTTCATTAATCTTTCTTTGATTAGTGACATGCCAACATGCTACAAACTTTTACATAAAGTGCATGGCCATGGAAACATGTTATTCATAACACATTCAACATCTTTTATCATGTCACAACATCATTAAAATATCATATACGTGTCAACACAAAAGCATACCACATCAAGCACATAAAGAAGTAAGTTCACTACCTTGCACTTAAGCTTTCCTCTTGATCTTTAGCACTTGCACCCTAGCTTTCCAACCATGAAGCCTTTATGCCAATCACTTCCCAACATGTTCTTGGATGTTTCAAGGTCCTAAACACATTCATATTCATCACATAATTCATTAGGACTCATGAACTCCAACCATGTTCAAGATTAACTTTGTTACCCTCTTTATTGTCATAACTTTCCCTAATATTCACTAATCCACTTGGCTCTTGAATCAATTGATGTGTTGACTTTACCCTACATAATTTCATCTTTTGAACTTATTTATGAGCTTAGAATCATGAAATTCCAACTCCTTCATGGCCTGCTGTACAGAATTGAACATAAGCATACAATTCTTTCAAAAATTCTCATTTTGATTCTAATACTTCCCATACTTGTTTCTCCACTTTACCCCACACAACTTTTCATTTTAAAACCATTGGAACCATCAAAATCATGAAATTCCAATCACTGTTCATGCGAGTGAACAGTAACCGTAAGGAATCTCAAAGACTACAACCTTGAGATTTTAATGTTTCCAAGGTTCAAAACCTTTCCAATCCTACACAAAATCATCATACAAACTCAATGGAAGCATTAAATAATTGAAATTCAATTTCCTTCCCTCATGAACAGTGCATACGGAACAGGGCACACCATGGCAAAGTCAAGAATATCAATTTGATTCAACAACCAACCATTTAACTAGCTTGTTTAAGCTCCAATCATATAGTTCTAACTTTACTTTCTTCTTTCCCCTTTCCTTTGAGGTCTTTGGGAAGCACAACCCCTTAGAGAAAAATCAACTTTTCTCCCATGAAAACCCTAATTTCAAGCTCCCAAATCAAAGGAAAATAAGCTAGGAGAGATTGCTTACCTTTAATCTCTAGCTTGCTTGAACTTTGGAACCTTGAATCTTCTTTGTCTTGGCTTGAGTTTCCATTTTGCAACAGCTTCCCCAAGGGTACATGAGCTTACGGTTCTGAACCAGAATTGAGGGGTATTTATAGCCAAAATCCAAGAAAAATGAATGGCCAAGATTGATTTGGTTACTATTTGATCTAAAGGCCCACATTTAATCTTGGATTTAACTTTTTCATAAAATAATAATTATGAAATCATGTGGGACCCATCAAGGGACACCTCAAGGGGTTAGGTGGCGTGCTCATAGTGTAAGGAAGCTTCTGGAAAAATTCCAGTCCAATTCGGTACCGATCGGTGCAGTTTCATAACAACCGGACTGTGTTCTGTTCCTAATTTTTTATAATATACCAGGATATGTATTCTATCCTAGAAATTAATGTCTAGGCTTCTCATACCATTGAAAATGTTAGACTGAGTATTTATCTGCCATCCATCCCTTGGGAAATGACCAAAATACCCTTAGTGTCCTTTCTTGCACTGTACTGACCCTAAGGGCATAATTGTCATTTCACCCCTTCTTATACTGCCTCAGGGCATATATTAACTCTATATAATCATATTTATACTATGTACCACATTTTTGGCCTGTCCAAAATGACCAAAATGCCCTTCATCAATCCCTGGTACAATCTGGGCATCCAGGGGCATTTTTTTAATTTTGTACTTTTTCTGGCACTGGCCCCTTCTACTGATAGACTGGTACCCTGGGTTTTGGGCCTTCCTTGGCATCATTATGGGCCTATATATGAGGTTATCTGATCTCATTCTATCTAGGCTTACATACCGATAAGTTCTATTATCGGATCACGGGTGTTATCAAACTCCCGTCAAAATTCACTAATATGTGAATAACTTTTTATACATAACTTCTTCCAGAGTTCTGTCAGATCTAGGATATCTGATACTGTAGGGCACACTTTCTTGTAATTTACCCACTTATATCTGAAGTCCATGAAATCTGATAAAATTTCAGATAACTTTTAGACTATCAGATAAATATCTGCTGTCTAGAGCCCTAATAAAATTTCTGTATAATGTCAGATTATCCAGCATACCTTCCTCTATTTGCTGATGGAATATGGGACTAAAATACTTCTGCAGTTATAACCCTTTTCGGGCTGATATTTCTATAATTATAATTTTGCCCTTGAACTTTTCTCTTAATTACATTTATATCCCTAACTTTTTGGATATTTATAGTTAGGTCCCTAAACTTTTAAAAATTATAACTTTTGGCCCAACTTTTGTTTTTACTTTAACTTTTGGCCTTTAAACTTTTCCAATTTTTGTTTAGGTCCCTTTCTTCCATCAAGACTCATTTAACCTTTATCATTTCTTCTGATCTTTGTCATAATCCTTCTTAAACCTCTTTCCACTATCAGTACTATACAGATAGGGAAAAATTAGGATATGACATTTGATCCCGACTCAAAGGTGCAACTTGAAACAAATATAGAATGCTGTGCAATGAAACAACAAAAAGTGAAATTCAAGCTAAAAATGACTCAGGTACATAATGAAATTGACAACTAATTGCTAATGAACCAATTCTTGGCTCCCCAACAATGGTGCCATTGATTAGTGTTGTGGATTGTCATCGTCCAATCCATCAAAATAAAGATAATTGCACCCTATTAATATAGTATAAGGCACAACCTATCATTCTTCTTAAGGAGCCAATTTTATTAGAACCTTAGCAAATCGGTGATAAGACCATTGAATACCTGAGTTAAAGTAAAATGGGTTTTGGGTTTGATTGATTTTTTATGCAATAAAATAAAGGTGCGGTAAAGTAAATCTTTTTGTATTTTGATTAAGATGGAAAATGAGTGGATTGTGAAAGAAATATGTTGAGAAAGACTCTTGATGATGGAAACATGTATATCCTTGCTCTTAATATGATATGGGAATTTTAAAATCATTAACTTTAAATAAAACATCAATCGATTGATTGAGTCCATAGCATTGATATTCCTTAAACTCCTTTGATCAAAGCTAGTTCAAAAACCATTAACGTGCTATTAAAAACCACAGTGTGTAATTAAATCATATGATAAAAATGCCTTCAAATGATCATCGATCGATGGCCATAGATTTTAAGGAATCGAATCAGTTAGCAACGATCGTTGATAAAAGCCCGATTATCCAGAAATCAAAACTGATATATTCATATTAAAATCAACATTCAAATCATCCAAATTCAATTACAAAACCTAACCTGTTTGAGGTGTCCCTTGTGATGTCATGGATGATGTCACAATTAGCTTTTCAGAAAAAGTTAAATCCAAGATTAAATGTGGGCCTTTAGATCAAATAGTGCACAAAGTAATCTTGGCCATTGATTTTCCATGAATTTTTCTATAAATACCCCCTCAAATCTGGTCTAAACTGTGAGCTTGTGATACCTTGGGGAAACTCTTGCAAAATGGAAACTCAAGCCAAGACAAAGAAGATTCAAGGTTCTAAAGTTCAAGCAAGCTAGAGATTAAAGGTAAGCAATCTATCCTAACTTATTTTTCTTCAATTTGGAAGCTTGAACTTAGGGTTTTCATGGGAGAAAAGTTGAGTTTTCTCTAAGGTGTTGAGCTGTCAAAAAACTATAGATGAAAGGGAAAAGAAGAAATTAAAGTTAGAGACATATGATTGAAGCTTAAACAAGCTAATTAAGTAGTTGGTTGTTGAATCAAGTTGATATTCTTGACTTTGCCATAGTTGAACCTATTGGTCTGCACTGTTCATGATGGAAGAAAATGGAATTTAAATGATTTAATGCTTCCATTGAATTTATATGATGATTTTTTGTAGGATTGGAAAGGTTTTGAACCTTAGAAGCATTGAAATTTCAAGATTGAAGTTTTTGAAATTCTTCACAGTTACTGTTCACTTGCATGAACAGTGATTAAAGTTTTATGATTTTGATGCTTCCAATGGTTTTAAAATGATAAGTTGTGCGGGGTAAAGTGGAAAAACAAGTATGGGGAGCATTAGAATTAAAATGAGAATTTTTGAAAGAATTGTATGCATATGTTCAGTTCTATTCAGCAGGCCATGAAGGAGCTGGAATTTCATTATTCTAAGCTCATAGATGGATTCAGAAGATGAAATTGTGTTGGGTAAAGGCAAGAGATCAATTGATTCAAAGGCCAATTCCATTGGGTAAGATTAAGGAAAATAAGTGAGCTTAATGTTCAAGAGGAAGTTATGTTAGTTAAAGTGAGGTTAATGCTCAAGGAAATTAGATGATGATGGATAAATGGTTATGTGATGTTAGGAATTGATTGATATGCTCCAAAAGAGGCAGCCACGTATCCAAGAGAAGTGAGAAGAAAGAAGCAAGATAAAGTAAAAGAAATCAAGTATATGAGATAGTAAACTTATCCTAAACTTGTATGCATTGAATGTTATGCTTGAATGTGCTATGGCTTTGTTGAATTGTGTTGCATATGTGCTTATGTATGAAGATCTATTGGTATGATTACTTTGGCCAATTGTATTTCATATGTTACATGGGAGCATGCACATTACACAATGTTAACACTTTCACAAGCAAGCACAAGTATCTACATTAATGTATGCATTTTTTAGTAATGCTTTCTACTGAGATTTCTCCGAAAATCTCATTCCTTTTCATGTAAACCTAATCCCACATATTTGTGAATAATGAAAGAGGATGATGAAGCATGAAGAAAAGCTCAGGATTGGATGGTATATATGTTATGTAAATGTGTAATGTTGTTGTATGACCAATGTAAGTAGTGATGGTCATGATGTAAAGAAAACTAGTAAATGATGGAATAAATGTATGAAATTTTACAGACATTTAGTTGACATGCCAAGCTTCATTTTGACACCAAGAATGCCTTATTTGGATGTCTGTACAAAGAGAACTCATTTTCCAAATTAAGGGACTAGAATATATTTTCAAAATTGTTGACCAAATGAAAAGTATACTTTGATGAATAAACTGTATTAATTTGTCAATCATTTGGTCTGGAAATTATTTTTTCCTTAAATTTAAAGATGTTATCTTCACGTAGCTTTTTGAATCACTTCATTTAGAGTTTTATAGAATTAATTATTATTTCTCAAATTTCATTGTGTAATCTGGAATACCATATGAACAGTAACCCGGGAAAGAGTAAAATTCCAGATTTGGCTAATGGACTTCCAAGGTCTTGTAAGTGGTTCCAAATACTATTGAATGGTCCCTAAGATGTATAAAAGTAAGGACATTATATTTTGGTATTAGAGCAGAAGTTTCTAGCATAATTTAAGATATTTCTCAGACCTTAACTCCAAATAGTAAGTACTTTGTTAAGTTAGGGTATGTATTGAGATAGTTAGCATTGCTTAATTAAGCAAATATTGCAAGAGTAGATATGGGATTTCATAAGGTTAAGTTAGAGGCTTTAGTTAATAAGGAAGACCCCCGGCCAGTAGTGATATGCGAGGATAATGTACATCCAGACTTTGATCATCCCTCAGACAATGAAGAGAGTTTAGATGAGAGTATAGGGGATCGGTTAGGAAAGTCTATAGTAGAATGTCCCATAGATATTTCTGTAGACTCAAACCTACAGTCTGTAGGTCGTGTAGAGATTTAGCCTAAAGCTGTGTATACACCAAATGATGTTGAGTCTAGTGACTATACACAGTATGAGTTTATTGGAGTACCCTCTAACCCTAATATAAGCTCTATTCCTCCTATGAGAGGACAGATTAAGGCTGAGGAAGCTGAGTATTGGTACTGGATTATGGGTAGAACATATATTATTCCTCCTCTACTAGAGTTTGAGGTAGAATTGTTATGAATAATATATCATAGTCCCCAGACATCCAGTTAGAGTTTATGACAGTTCCTGTCCATTCCTAAAGTCTAAGAATATGTGATCTTATGAGAAAGATTAATGTGATGTTCTTCATCCTTGTCAACCCTAGCCTTCTTTATTGAAGACAGATAATGCTCCCTATATCAGTCTCAAGAAAGTTGTGGAAAGTGAATTACTCAGTTTAGGTTAGGTGATGGATAGAAGTAGAAATCAAGAGTAGTTAATTTACTTATAGTTTCTCAATACCGTAGCAAGGATGATAAACAGATACATAGTGGAAGGCCTTAACCTAAATCAATTTTATGCTCTAGCAGACTGGCATGAGATGGTAGTGAGTCAAGTACTGCCATATACCCCTACATAGTAAATAGAGTTAAGCGAGTATCTGGCAGGGGATCCACCAGTTGATATACAGGAGTAGCACTTCTGTGTGCAGAAGTATGTGAAGTGTAAGATTTCCTATAAAAGAATGTAGAAGGAGATGAGGGGTAATGTAAATATGTAAAGTGTAAAGTAAAGTAATTACTGAGATGTATAGCAGTTACAATGTATCCCGAATATGTAATTGACATAAATGTAATGTATGTACAAATGTTATGGTAACATGAAATATGAAGTTTTGTGTGATATAATGAAATGATTGTTGGTTAAACATGTGTGTGAATATGTTCCCTTTTTAATGTGATTATGATGTATAGACATGAATGAATCTTTATTGACTCTGAAGATGCTGACCTCACTGAAGGTTATCAGTTAGAGGTTTGGCACAGAGTGCAGGAAAGTTAAACAGTATGAAGCACTAAGATACAGAAGATCAATTTAAGAAGAGGTTCAGAAGTAGATCCTTCATATGATCATCAGGAGTTAATCTATAATATAGAAGACTTTGTGCAGCTAGTCTTTACAGAAAAGAATAATGAGAAGTTAGAATGAAACTTGCCTAAGAATGATCTAATACATGGCTTAAGGGTAAAGACGTGATGGCTAATAGATAGAAGGTTAATGTTCCTAAAGCAAAGGGATTCCATCACAAAGAGATAGTAATCTAATGCTCTACCTTAGAGAACAGAAATAGGAATACTATGTGATGAATGATATCCAAGTGAATTAAATTAGTCAACATCTAAAGACAGACTAGGAGGAAACACAGTCCAGTCAAGAGCAGACTAAGACAGACAGACATAAAGAGTTAAAAGATAGTAGAGAGATATAGAAGTTACTCCATACAAGATGGATAGTGATTCGCTCACTTGAGAAGTTTTTCTCGAAGAAGTTTAAAAGAAGCATTCCTCTTAATTAGATGGAGGTGAGTATAAGGCTAAGGGTTAGAATAAAGGAAAGAGAAAGCCTTTGATGAATACTTAGCTAAGTTCATCCACATGAACGTTGAGGCGTAATAGGAGATATTCTCTCTCACCTGCTAGTAATCCAGGAGGATAAGGGAGAACTTAAAAGTATAAATGGCATAAAGAACAAGCCATTCCTCAGTTAGCTGAAAGGAAATAGCTGACTCAGTTATGGATTACTGCTAGATTACGGTGAGGCCAAGGACACAAAAGTCCTTCAGGTTATAGACATAGAAGTATTACAGGCGATGAGAAAATGTTATGATAATAATGAATATGGCCTAGTAAGGTAGCCACAGATTCAAAGATAAAGTTACTCCCCTATTCCTTATGTAAGAAAGAGTAAAGAAGGGTTGAGTCTATACCCTAATAAGAGGGTGAAGTGGTAACCTAAGTGAAACAAGTAAATGATTCAGGATCCTAAATAAATGATCAGGACCTAGTGATTAAGGTGATTAAGGGATAGAATATTTTAAAATCCACCTAGTTAATTGTTTAATTGCAATGTGAGTATAAGGGATGGTTGAGTAAACTATGTAATAGTGATATGGCTTATGTTGCCATAAGTTATGATGAGAAGTTGCATCTCCTTGTAGTTGTCATATGATGACACGCATGTTAGAGAATGCTTAAATGATTGCATCTCCTTGCATATTATGCATGTTGAGTATGCTATGATAAATGAATACTCCCCTTTACATTACATGTAGGGTAGAGTAGATATGATGAGAAAGTTTTCAAAAATTTATTGCTCCCATATCCTACGACATGCAATTAAATAATTTATCCTGATGATGATAGAGCAATAGAAAAGTGATGAACAAAATAGTTAGCCAATTAATTCCCAAAGAATGGAATAAGAATTTATGATCAGATAATGATAGTCAATGGGATAGAGACTGAGATTAAAGATGAAAGATTAATAGTGAATTTATAGATAAATGATTACAGTACACAGGACATATCCCTTCAGTAGGGATAAGATATATGAATGATGTGATATGAATATGAAAAGTTCTGTGGGGTAAAGTGAAAAACAAGTATGGGAAGCAGTAGAATCAAAATAAGAAATTTTGAAAGAATTGTATGCATATGTTCAGTTCTGTACAGTAGGCCATGAAGGAGCTGGAATTTCATTATAAAGACAACCAGTGTATATGTTGTCATATTTACATATACTATTTCTACTCCTGCCGGTGTATATATTGTTTCATTAACACCATCCCTTGAAGCTTCATGAATAAACTGCCCAAATATATAGACTAAAATAGACAGCAGCAGAGGCAAAGTTCAAGATGGCAGAGACAGATCTTCAATTGCTCATTACATTATTCATTTAATAAAATTCAATAAAAAATACAATCATTTGAACAGAAAAATAAAAAAAATGTATTCTTGTACATAATAACAAATACTATTGAGAAGGAATGATTTGAACAAAAAACTCAGCCTAAATATTGTGCAGGTCCTCAATATCTTGTTTAGGAAATGGGTCAGATTGATCAAACATATGAACCATCAAATTAAAATAAAAGAAATTAAAGCATTACTAAGATATATTAAATTGACCACAAATATATGAAATCATTAAAAACATAATTTACCTCCTCAGTTAGGTCAGTCCTATTTGACAAGATGATATTGATTGTGTGTCTAACCATGTAGAAACTGCACAAGTTGCTTTCTTTGGGTTGCCTTCGACTCTGTAATATTAACATGAACAAAATTATGTGTCATTAGCAAAAAAACTATATGGAGCATAACACTTGACAGTTTTATTACCTTCGGTGTGATCCATTCAGGGTCCCTCACCGAGTTGGCTTTCTTAAGACCCTTGCAATTGCAAATGTCCTCATAGCTCTATGACCAAAGTTTTGAACTTAGTAACCATTTTATTACAAAGACAATATTTAATTTATTACAAAATACCATTATTCTGTAAGGAAGAAAACTCACATGTTCATAATCTTATTGGCATTAATCGATGGCTTATAGTGGAGGGAGCATAAGAAGAAAATTTTATAAGTATGCTTACATAGTATGATCAATATCCAATGGTTGATGTAGAAAATAATTAAACAATAATGATTATTAGCATTAAACAAATACAAACCTAGTATGAAAAAACATAAATATTATTATTCTTACTCCTACATATATGGTGCGAAGAAACAATCAATATCGGTTTCACCAAGCCTCCTTGCAATGTACTCAAGTGTTGAAGATTAGGAGGTCACTTTTGAATAAATCTGAAATGGGCATAGGAATTTGAACTGACCTTGTTTGCCCTTGGAAACCAACTTAGCTTGCACGTACCTCCAATTAATGCAAACACGATGTTAGTTAATACAAACACTCAACTTGTATGAATTTTATTATTACATATAGTTACATTTAAATTAGACTTACATTAAAAACACTTAAATGCACCCGGAGGTTAGTTCATTCCTATGAGTGATAACTGATTTCACATATGCATGGTCAATAAAGGCAGCAACCCTTATGTCACCCAAACTGAATCCATAGGCAATGCATCTATATGGAACATTTCGTCATATGCCAATTGGTTCTCATGTTGCATGGAACTCAAATTGGGAGGTGTGGGAAGTTCGCTTAGAGATGAAACGACATGATCTGAAATAAGATGCTTTGGCCATAATATGAAAGTCCCCTTTACCTGACTCATAGTCTTCACCTCATCAGTCAAAATTGGGACAAGAGCATCTTCAAATATCACATCTTGGACTGCCACCCTTAACTGATCTTGCTGATTTTGGATATGGTGGGCAGTTTCCCCTAAGATATGGATGGAACCATGAGCCACTAACCTTTTGATAGGATCCTCCACATATAGATTACAAGGTTCAGCATCCTCTGACACATTTTTAGCCATGCAACAACTCCCTTTAATGCTAGGACGGGCTGCATGTGAGAGCATTTGGGTGGCACTTGGCTCCTCTTACCTTGATGTCAACATGGACAACATTTATTCCTTGATCTTTTTGAACCCCTCTTGTAATTATGCCTGAATTAAAGCTTCTGTCTATGCCCTAGCCTCTGCCCAAGACTCTGCCTTAGCATCTTCTCTCACGGTAGATAACAGTGATTCCAACTTTGCCCTTAGGATGTATGGGGAATGTAAAGGAGATGCTCTAAAAAATCTCTTATACTGACACCTTGACCAACTCCCCTGACACAACCCCATGCTCTTGCTTGCTCGTGGTAATAGCCAAGATGTCATTCCTACCATTTAACTTGAAGGAGCCATGGGCTTCTTGTTATTTAAGATCAACCTATAATATAAAAATAGCAAACATAAGAAATAATATAATTAGTCTACTCAAACAAAATAATACAAGTAGTAGTTACAATTTTTACTATAATCATGCGAGTGTGATCGCTTATAAATGATCCGCTCCTTTTTTGGTGAGCGTACAACCACTTATCTTCGTGACGTATTGGAGATGGGGGAGCAAGAGTAACACTAGGATTATACTCAGTAGCCTCTTCTAGCCTCTTCCTCTGGGCCCCTAACAAGTCTCTTTCAACTTTCGTGTAACCCCCTCGAGACTTTGTGTGGGGGCAATCATTCTTGAGGACGTGTTCAATGGCTTTTGCTCTTTTCTCCTACAAGATTTAAAGTAGTTAATCCCCAATACATATAAAAGGAAGAAATATGGGAAATGCAAGATCCTTTTTCACAATATATCAACTCACTATAGCTCCTGTAGTAGCTGAAGCTTAACAAATTCTTCCCAAGTAGCTTCATCAATGAATTGATACTTGCTGTATGGAGAAGGATTAGGCTGACCATCTTTTTCCTGGACATGCACATACTGACGAGGTAGTTGTGCCTTATAACATCCTTACTTTCATACGTCTTAGGGACCATTCAATAGCATTTAGAACCACTTACAATACCTTGGAAGTCCATTAGCCAAATTTGGAATTTTATTCTTTCTCGGGGTACTGTTCATATGGTATTCCAGATTACGCAACAAAATTCAAAAAATCATAATTAATTATAGAAAACTTTAAATGAAGTGGTTCAAAAAGCTACGTGAAGATAACATATTTAACTTGAAGGAAAAAATAATTTCTAGACCAAATGATTAGCCAATTAATACAGTTCATTCGCCAAAGTTTACTGTTCATTTGGTCAAAAATCCTAGAAACAGATTCTGGACCCTTACTTTGGAAAATCAATTCTCTTTGTACAGATATCCAAATAAAGAATTCTTGATGTCAAAAATAATCTTGGCATGTCATCTAAATGTCTGTAAAATTTCATACATTTATTCCATCATTTACTATTTTTCATTACATCATGACCATCACTGCTTACATTGGTCATACAACAACATTACACATTCACATAACATATATACTATCCAATCCCTAGCTTTTCTTCATGCTTCATCATCCTCTTTCATCGTTCATAAACCTGTCGGATTGGGATTACATGGAAAGGGATGAGATTTCGGTAGAAATCTGAGTAGGAAACGGTACTAAACAATGCATGCATTAATGTAAATACTTGTGCTTGCTTGTGAAAGTATTACTATTGTGTCATGTGCATTCTTCCATGTTACATATGAAATACAATTGGCCAAAGTAAACATATAAATAGAGCTTAGTACATAAGCATATAGGAAACACAATTCAATCAAGCCATAGCACAATCAAGCATAACATTCAATGCATACAAGTTTAGGATTAGTTTACTACCTTGAACACTTGACTTTCTTTCACCTTAACTTGCTTCTTTCTTCTCACTTTCCTTGAACATGTGGCTGTCTCTCTTGGAGCCTACCAATTAATTCCAATCACTGTTCATGCAAGTGAACAACAACAGAGAAGGGTTTCAAAAACTATAATCTTGGAATTTCAATGCTTTCAAGGTTCAAAACCTTTCCAATCCTACACAAAATCATCATGTAAAATCAATGGAAGCATTAAATCATTGAAATTCCATTTCCTTCCCTCATGAACAGTGCATACCGAACAGGTTCCATTAAGGCAAAGTGAAGAATATCAACTTGATTTGACAACCAATCTCTTAATTAGCTTGGTTAAGCTTCAATCATATGTTTCTAACTTTTATTTCTTCTTTCCCCTTTCATATAAGGTTGTTGGGAAGCACAACCCCTTAGATAAAACTCAACTTTTGTCCCATGAAAACCCTAAGTTCAAGCTCCCAAATCAAAGGAAAATAAGCTAGGATAGATTGCTTACCTTTAATCTCTAGCTTGCTAGAACTTTGGAACCTTGAATCTTCTTTGTCTTGGCTTGTGTCACATCCTTACTTTTAACCTCAATTATACTCCATTAGAAGTGATTGGAATCAATTACATGATCATTTGCTTTGAAAATATCCATTTCCAAAAGATTTGCTTTCGGGTACTGTTCACTGTTACTATTCATTTGGTAATTCCAGAACATGTACTCTACTTTGAAAATTCATAATTAATTGTACAAAAATCAAAATAATATGGTTCCAATTTCTAATGAAATATCTTTCACATATTGTTGAGGGACAAATATAAAACTGAGGTTTTCTTGTCCCAATGAAATCAGTTTAATCGTTGAAAATCACTGTTCATTTGGTAAAATCTGGAAGTTCCAGTTTCTTTGCTTGAACTTTAAAAATTTGTTTCTCTTTGGTTACTTGTCCAAATGAAATGTGTTACATATGGAATTAAATCTCTAGATCCTCTTTAAGATCACCAAATTTCATAGAAAAATTCGTTCATTTGATATATGAAATCATTGCATGAAGGTCACTGCCTCTCAGCACTCATTTTATCTCAATTCCAGATCTCACTTCAAACTTTGGAAAATCATAACAATTCGGATACTTATCCAGTTAAGGTGTTCTTGGTGTCCATTTAAAGATATGTATCTTAGCTAACCTCACACCAAATTTCAGAGTAAAAATCGTTGGTTTACATATCAAAATCAGCGTCACATCACCATGGCCTCAAAACAGGGTTACAGAAACATACACCATACACACTAACATATCATCCCATATTGTCATGTAAGTCATATAACTTGTCATACAAACTTAATCATCAACAATTACTCTCTTCCCTTGAGAGGATCCACCACCTAAAACATAATTATGCATGGGTAAGGAATGAGATTTCATGGAAATCCCAATAGCAAGTTACACAAACTATAATATCATGCATGAATAATTGTATGCTTAACATGTTATCATGTGATGGGAGCTACTTCATAATGGTACATAAGCAAACTCTAACATGCATATTGTCATGACATAACTTGCAAGGAGTTGCAATCATTCATACTTCATCATAACATGATGACATAAGCTCAAGCTCAACCAAACACCATAATCAACAAGCAAGCAAAACAATTAAACAAACATGAGTTATAGTTAGGTATCCTTGCTACCTCTTAGCTATCTTGGTCAAGACCTTCTTGAAGTGCTTTCCTTCCTTCACAAATGTCAAAACCTAGCCATTACAACATAATATCAAGTTACAACTCAACTTGAAACCAAATCCAAGACTAGGTTTTCACTAGCTCCCTTTCTTTCTCTAATTTATGTTTCCTACTTCCACCTTTCCAAAATAAATTCTCATGGTTCATTTCCACATAATTTTTCATGTAGAATCCAAATATGAAATAAGAATTTCCAAAATCAAAACATACCAATTGCTACAGTGCCAAACCGAAATGCATGCTCTTGTTTTCCAAAAATTCTCATTTTGATTCCAATGCTTCCAATACTTGTTCTCCTACTTTATCCCCACACAAATTTCCATTTTAAACTCATTGGAAGCATCAAAATCATGAAATTCCATCATATGAACAGTACCACGTACAGTACCAGCAAGAACACAAAACCCTAAATCCAAACATACTTGAATTCACAAGCTTATACCACTTGATTCTAGCTTGTTTAAGCTTGTCTAAACTATCCATAACATAAAACTCATATTTTAACCACATATGAGCAGCACTTCCAGCAGCAACCATAAGGGAAATATAGCATGAAAACCCCTTAAAACCATGAGCTAACTTGCTAGAACAAAGCTCAAGGTCAAGGGAGATGATTATCTTGCTTGTTACTTCACTTTGGTTGCTTCTTTCTTGGTTGAATGGAAATTTTGCAAGAGTTTCCCTATGGTTCACCATGCATGCTGAAGTGTTCTGAATAGGGGGTATTTATAGAGAAATTTGGGTTGAAATGGATGGCCAAGATTGATTTGGTTACTATTTGATCTAAAGGCTCACATTTAATCTTGGATTTTACTTTTTCTAAAAAGAATAATTATTACATCATGTGGGACAGCTCATGGGACACCTAATAGGGTTAGGTGGCGTTCTGCCCATGCAAAGAACCTTCTGGAGAAATTCTAGTCCAATCCGGTACCGATCAGTGCAGTTTCACAACAACCGGACTGTGTTCTGTTCCTAATTTTTTTATAATATACCAGGATATGTATTCTATCCTAGAAATTAATGTCTAGGCTTCTCATATCATTGAAAATATTATACTGAGTATTTATCTGCCATCTATCCCTTGGGAAATGACCAAAATACCCTTGGTGTCCTTTCCTGCACTGTACTAACCCTAAGGGCAAAATCGTCATTTCACCCCTCTTTATACTGGCTCATGGTGTATATGGGCTCTAAATAGTCCTCTTTATACTATATGACACGTTTTTAGCCTGTATAAAGTGACCAAAATGACCTCTATCCACTACTGGTACAGTATGGGCATCCAGGGGCATTTTCGTAATTTTGCACTTTTCCTGGACTGGTCTGGTCTCTGGCCCACATAACTGTCCAGTCACCTTAATGGGCTTATGATGGTGCCATGTGGGCCTTATTATGGGCTTATTGCCTGTATTGCCTTTATGGCCCAATTCACGTAACAACTATCCCGATCCTATTTATCGGATATTTTATTTCACTGAAAAATCCCGTATGGTTTCTACAGGATTCCTTTTCTGACTCTCTCAATTTTATAAATTCATATATTAAATATATGAATTTTTTATAAGGTCTCATCTGATTATGAGATCTAAAAAATACTGTAATAATTCCTTCCGACTTCAGAAATTTATATTAATTAATCGGGATCTCAAATCAAAATTCTGTGTGGCGTTAAACTAACCGAAATATTTTTGTCTATCTACTGGTAAAATTTGTGTCTGATCTGATTTCGGGCATTTTTGGCCTGTTTTGGCTCAACTTTTCCATATTTACATTTAGGTCCCTTAACTTTTGAATAATTACACTTTAGTCCCTGAACTTTTCATTAATTGCATCTAGGTCCCTCCTTTTTCTTCTACTTTCACTTTTCACCTTCAAACTTTTAAATTTTTATTTTGGTCCCTATTCTTTCCTTAGTTATTAATCCTTCCCTTTCCTTTCACAATCTGATACAGTTTATTCCAAGAATCTTATATCTATTGCAGATAAACTGTACAGGTATATCAGGTCAAAAAAATTAGGGATATGACAGCTTGAGTTTTCATTTTACAAAAGTTTCCCAAAGGTATCACAAGGCCACCATTTTGGGCAGAATGAGGGTGTATTTATAGCCAAAATCAAAGAAAAATGAATGGCCAAGATTGATTTGGTTACTATTTGATCTAAAGGCCCACATTTAATCTTGGATTTAATTTTTTCATAAAAGAATAATTATGACATCATGTGGGAAAGCTCAAGGGACACCTAAAGAGTTTAGGTGGTGTGCTCACAGTGTAAGGAAGTTTCTGGAAAAATTCTAGTCCAATCTGGTACCGATCGGAGCAGTTTCATAACAATCGGACTGTTTTCTATTCTGAACTTTTTATAATATACCAAGATATGTATTATGTCCTGGAAATCAATTTCTAGGATTCTCATATCTTTACATTGATATACTAAATATTTATCTGCCATCCATTCCTTGGAAAATGATCAAAATACCCTTGGTGTCTTTTCTTACACTATATTGACCCTAAGGGCATAATCATCATTTTACCCCTCTTTATACTGCCTCAGGGTGTATCTAGGCTCAATTAATCATATTTATACCATGTGCCACATTTTTAGCCTATCCCAAGTGACCAAAATGCCCTCTATCTATCACTAGTACAATCTGGGCATCTAGGGGCATTTTCGTAATTTCACACCTTTTTTGGACACTAGCCCCTTCTACTGATGAACTGGTACCCTGGGTTTTAGGCCTTTCTTGGCATCATCATGGGCCTATATATGAGGTCATATGATCTCATTCTATTCAGGCTTACATACCGATAAATTCTATTATCGGATCACGGGTGTTATCAAATTCCCGTCAAAATTCATTAATATGTGAATAACTTTTTATACAGAACTTCTTCCAGAGTTCTGTCAGATCCAGGATATCTGATACTGTAGGGAACATTTTTGTATAATTTGCCCACTTACATCTGAAGTCCATGAAATCTGATAAAATTTCAGATAACTTTAGACTATCAGATAATTTTCTATTGTCTGGAGTCCTAATAAAATTTTTGTATCATGCCAAATTAACCAGCGTAACTTCCTCTATTTACTGATAGAATGTGGGACTAAAAAACTTTTGGGCAGTTATAACCCTTTTCGGGCTGATCTTTCTATAATTATAATTTTGCCCTTGAACTTTTTACTTAATTACATTTAAGTCCCTTAACTTTTGAAAATTACCACTTTTGGCCCAAATCTTGTTTCTACTTTCACTTTTTACCTTTAACCTTTTCTACTTTTCATTTTAGTCTTTCTCTTCCTTAAAGAATCATCTAACCTTTATTATTTCTTCTGATGTTTGTCATAATCCTTTCTAAACCTCTTTCCACTATCAGTACTATACGGATAGGGAAAAATTAGGATATGACATTTCTACCCCCTTAAAATAAATTTCGTCCTCAAAATTTACTCAACATCTCAGTCAACAGTCTTTGATAGGTATCCTTGTCCTATTTATGACTAAGAATGGGGGTATCTATCTCTTAAAATAAACATCTTAGCGGAGTACTTTTCATATCCGCAATTCTTCATATTTTTACTGTGGTGATTCTTCTATTCTGAATCAACTCAATCAGAGTTGAACTCCAGTTCATTCTATTACTTACTTACTCTCTATACATCTATCTGCATATGGACTTCTCACTATACTAGACTTGTGAGTAGTGTCCATTTCTTTCATATCAAACTCCTTCGAACACTACTATATTCTGGAGTTTCTATTAACAACTCATCATACTTTTTAGTGCAATCACTTCTTTCTCATCTGAGTATCTAGCGAAATTCTCTGAATATCCGCACACTTTAACTCTCATTCTCATATCATCATACATTCTTATCACCTTTAATAACTCATCATAATATAGAGAGAGGACTTATATCATTATTCTTTCTTTCATTGCTCTACTGCTAAACAGGAGCACATAGGAGAATACAGGAGCACATATTCTAACATGCATAATGCCTGGCCAGCATGCTGCAGGACTACATACCTACCCATGAATACAAAGCTCTAACATCGGAGCTCAAGCATTCCTTCTCTTAATATGCACAGCTCTAACACTCGGAGCTTGCACAGTTCTAACACTCAGAGCTTGCACTGCTCTAACATTTAGAGCTTTAGCATATTCTGTAAACATCACATAATATAACGTAACATAAGGCCTAGCATTCTATGCAAGGAGTGGAAGCTCTCAAAGATCTTATTTGCTCTTTCACATGTAGTTTAACCTTCAAACATCTTATCCCTTTCAAAAAGGGAGCCTCTCAATCCGTTCATAGGGCTAACTATAAAGCCACCTCATATTGTACTTCACAACACATATCTCTCATATGTATCTTATTACATACTTTTCATAACATATCTCATTCCGTATCTTTCATGTCATAAAATGGCATATCTGGCCAAATCTAGCTATGTCATAGTCTATATTTCAAATCTATTTCATTTGGACTTTACATAAGGGTTCTAGTCTCTTATTATTCATAACCCTTTCTAGCTTTTCATAGATCTTTTTATCATTTTACATAGCTTTGTGCATATATGTCAATTTCTATGGCATTTCTACCTTTTTCTATCACTTCCTAGGGTTTACCCATCATTGAATTACTCTTGCCTGAGGACGTTTAACTGAAAAGTGCAGGTATAAATCTGAAGCACTGGTGCTAACAGGCTTCAACCCTGGTACTTTAGTATTTTAGACCCATCTTATACTATCTTTCTTGGGTCTATCTAGCCATTTAATGTCTTTATCCTCATACAGAGGATCTACTTGTCTCTTATTTTCTATAATCTCATCGGAAGGATCTCTTCTCATATCTTACGTAATATTCCCATAAATCCTTGAGACTCATGATTAATAACTTTAACTTTGATCACTGAGTTCTTGTTACATGTAAGAAGATTTTAAATTAAGTCCCTAATAGTAATAAGGCTATCTAAAACTAGTATCATGGGTACTATCTCTGTTATGAGTTAATCAACTTGTGAAGCTTCTATACCTTAACTTTTCCTTAGTATTCGTCCTTCCAAAGAAATATTGTACTGATGGCTCATTACTTTCTTGCTCTAGGCTTGGTCTACTGCGACCCTCGGGATCTACTGTGATCAACTGTACGCCTTTCAGGAACTAACTGCGACCCTGTGAGCCATACCAGGATCTAACTATAACCCTCCAGGATTTACTGCGATTTCGTTGTACTGTATTCTCATCTTTGGAAGACCTAAACCAACAGACAAAGTTACAAGGTTAATCACTTCCATATCATTGTTAACTCCATAGATAATTCCCCAGAAATGATCACAGAAGCCAATATTATCTATTAGGACTTGACTTATTCCCTCTACCACTCAGGAACTTCATATACCATTCTCATCTTTATAACTTTACTTTATCCATTACTGCAGAGAGCTACATAGGCTCTATCATGCATATGTCCATAATCATCTATTCATACATCTTACCCCTACTGAAGGGATATATCCTGAGTATCATATTTATTTATCTGTAGATTCACTATTAATTCTCAACTTTAATGTTATTCTCTATCTCATTGACTATCACTATTTGATCATAATTTCTCTTTCTACTCTTTGGGACTTAACTAGCTAACTATCTCGTTTAGCCCTTTGTTGTTGCTTCATCCTTACCAAGTTAAATTATTTAATTGCATGTCATAGGGCATGGGAGTAATATAACTTTCTCATCATATATACTTTACCCTGCATGTAATGTAAAGGGGAGTATTTATCCATCGTAACATACTCAACATGTATAATATGCAAGGAGATGCAATCATTTAAGCTGTCTCTAACATGCGTGTCATCATATGACAACTGCAAGGAGATGCAACTTCTAATCATATCTTATGGCAACATAAGCCATACCACTATCACATACATATACTAAACCATCCCTTATACTCACATTGCAATTAAACAATGAACTAGGTAGACTTTAAAATATTATGTCCCTTAATCACCTTAATCGCTAGGTCCTGATAATTTATTTAGGAACCTGAATCATTTACTTGTTTCACTTAGGCTGCCACATTACCCTCTTATTAGGGTATAAACTCAACCTTCTTTTTTTTACTCTTTCTTACATAAGGAATAGGGAAGTCACTTTACCTTTGAATCTGTGGCTACCTTACTAGGCCATATTCATTCTATCATATCATCTCTTATCGCCTGTAAGATTTCTGTGTCCTTGGCCTCACTGTAATCCATAACTGAGTCAACTATTCTCTTTCAACTAACTGAGGAAAGGTCGAGCTCACATCTCTATGCCATTTGAACCTTTAAGTTTTCCTTTATCCTCCTGGATTACTAACAAGCGAGAAAATATCTGTTATTAAGCCTCAAAGTTCATGCAGATGAATTTAGCTAATTATTCGTCAAAGGGTTCTCTTTCCTTTGCTCTAACCATTAGCCTCACGCTCACCTCTCTCTCTAATTGAGAGGAATGCTTCCTTTAAACTTCTTTGAGAAAAACTTCTCAACTGAGCGGATCACTCTCCATCTCATATGAAGTAACTTCTATATCTCTTAATTCTCTTAACTCTTTATGTCCATCAGTCTCAGTCTACTCTGGACTAGACTGTGATTCTTTTCTGGTCTGCCTCTAGATCCTAACCAATTAAGGTCACTTGGATCTCATTCAGCACTTAACATTACTATTTCTTCTCTCTAGGGCAGAGCGTTAGGTTACTATCTCTTAGTGATGGAATCCCTCTGCGTTGGGAACATTAACTTTCTATCTATTAGCCATCACGTCTTTATCCTTAAGTCATACATTAGGATCCTTTTTAGGCAAGTCTTTCATAACATAGATCAACTCCTGATGATCATACGAAGGATCTACTTTTGAGCCTCTTCTTCAACTGATCTTCTGTATCTCAGTGTATTGTACTATCTAACTTGCTCGCACTCTCTGCTAAGCCTCTAACTGATAAACTTCAGTGAGGTCAGCATCTTATTCTTATCATCAGATATCTGTGCATTTTAGTCACCATCTAAGTACTTGCTAGCCGTCTCATATTCTCTGTAACTTTTATTCATGACCATCTCGAGTTACTTGTCACAACTTAACAGCTATGTATTCTTCTGTCGCGACCATAGGTCATCTTCTGTTGCAGCCTAGCAGCTTATAAAAAGTCTTGTCTTTGGATGACTCTAAATTAATTAAAGCACATTCATATACATAGATCATAGTCACAATTAAATAGAGAACATATTTACATACATGTTCAACTAACATCCATATTCCATATTACCATAACATTTGTACACACATTACATACATATCAATTACAAATTTAGGGTACATCATAACATCATACACATGAATAATTACTTTTCTTTTCACTTTACCTATTTACATTACCCCTCATCTACTTCTACATTCTTTCTAAGGGATCATAGGCTGCACATACTTATGTACACAGATATGCCACCCCTGAATATCAACTGGCAGATCATTTGCCGAATACTCACTTAGCTCTACATGCCATGTAGGGGTATATGCAATACTTGGCTTACTATCATCTCATGCTAGTCCTCTAGAGTATAAACTTGATTTAGGTTCATGCCCTCTAATGCATATCTATTTATCATCCCTGATACGGCATTGAGGAACTGTAAGTAAATTGACTGCTCTTGATCTCTACTTCTGTCCATTTCTTGAACTAGACTGAGTAGTTCACTCTTCATAGCTTTCTTGAGATTGATATGGTCAGCATTATCTATATTTAACAAAGAAAGATGGGATTGACTAGGGCCAGGAACATCACACTGATCCTTCTCTATAAAGCCATATATTCCTGGACTTTGGGAATAAATAGGTTCTATCATAAACTCTGACTGGATATCTAAATTAGGGGACTGTGGTATTTTACTCATAGTAACTTTGTCCTTAAACTCTGGTAGAGGAGGAATAATATCTGGTCTACCCATAATCCAGTACCAGTACTCAACTTTCTCAGCCATAATTTGTCCTCTCATTAGAGGAATAGAATGTACATCAGGGTTAGATGGCACTCCAACAAACTCACACTGTGTAGAGTCACTAGACTCAGCATTATCTGGGGTATATTGGGCTTCAGGCTGTATCTCTACGTGACCTCCAGACTGCAGGTTTGAGTCCACAGAAACATCTATGGGACATTCCACTGTAGACTTTCCTGACTGATCCCCTAACTTAATAGTCTGGATGTACATCATCTTCATATATCACTACAGAATAGGGGTCTCCCTTATTAACTAAAGCCTCTGGATTAACTTTATGAAATCCCATACCTACTCCTGCAATAATTGCTTAATTAAGCAATGCTGATTATCCCAATAAACACCCTAACTTAATAAAACACTTACTTTTTAAGGTTAGGGTATGGGAAATATCTTATATTATGCCAGAAACTTCTGCTCTGATACCAAAAGGTAGAGTCCTTCTTAGGACTACATAAGGTACCTCAGATGCAAGTTTTATGCACTAGCCTCTTGACTGTAATGCAACCTCCTGGTGGTGAAGCCAGTTGGCCATGTCAGGGTAAGAGCCAATGCTTCGTCCCACTCTTAAGCAGTGAGAACCCCCAATCATGGTAAAGAATCTTAGCCATCTCATAACTTGTTTTGATACCAAAATATAACATCCTTATGTTCATACATCTTAGGGACCATTCAGTAGCATTTAGAACCACTTACAATACCTTAGAAGTCCATTAGCCAAATCTGGAATTTTATTCTTTCTCGGGTACTGTTCATATGGTATTCTAGATTACGCAATGAACTTCAAAAAATCATAATTAATTCTAGAAAACTCAAAATGAAGTGGTTCAAAAAGCTAAGTGAAGATAACATCTTGAAATTTAAGGAAAAAATAATTTCCAGACCAAATGATTAGCCAATTAATACAGTTTATTCGTCAAAATTTACTGTTCATTTGGTCAAAAATCCTGGAAACAGATTCTGGTCCCTTACTTTGGAAAATCAGTTCTCTTTGTACAGACATCCAAATAAAGCATTCTTGGTGTCAAAAAGAATCTTGTCATGTCATCTAAATGTTTGTAAAATTTCATACATTTATTCCATCATTTACTAGTTTTCATTACATCATGACCATCACTACTTACATTTGTCATACAACAACATTACACATTCACATAACATATATACTATCCAATCCCTAGCTTTTCTTCATGCTCCATCATCCTCTTTCATCGTTCATAAACCTATCGGATTGGGATTACATGGAAAGGGATATGATTTCGGGGGAAATCTCAATAGCAAACGGTACTAAACAATGCATGCATTAATGTAACTACTTGTGCTTGCTTGTGAAAGTGGTACTATTGTGTCGTGCATGCTTCCATGTTACATATGAAATACAATTGGCCAAAGTAAACATATAAACAGAGCTTCATACATGAGTACATAGGCAACACAATTCAATCAAGCCATAGCACAATCAAGCATAACATTTAATGCATACAAGTTTATGATAAGTTTACTACCTTGAACACTTGACTTTCTTTCACCTTAACTTGCTTCCTTCTTCTCACTTTTCTTGAACATGTGGCTGCCTCTCTTGGAGTATACCAATCAATTCCTAACATAACATAATCATTCATTCATCACAATCTAACTTCCTTGAGTATTAAACTCACTTTAACTAACATAACTTCTTCTTGAACATTAAGCCCATTAACTTTCCTTAATCTTAACCAATGGACTTGGTCTTTGAATCAATTGATGTCTTGATTTTACCCTACACAATTTCATCTTTTGAATCCATTTATGAGCTTAGAATCATGAAATTCCAGCTCCTTCCTAACATGCTGTACAGAACCGAAATTGCACATAATTGTTTCAAAAATTCTCATTTTGATTCCAATGCTTCCTATACTTGTTTCTCTACTTTATCCCACACAATTTTTCATTTTTAAACCATTGAAAGCATCAAAATCATGAAATCCCAATCACTGTTCATGAGAGTGAACAGTAATAGAGAAGGATTTAAAAAACTATAATCTTGGAATTTCAATGCTTTTAAGGTTCAAAACATTTCCAATCCTACACAAAATCATCATCTAAATTCAATGGAAGCATTAAATCATTGAAATTCAATTTCCTTCCCTCATGAACAGTGCAGACCGAACAGATTCACTCTTGGCAAAGTCAAGAATATCAACTTGATTCAACAACCAATCACTTAACTAGCTTGTTTAAGCTTCAATTATATGTTTCTAACTTTAATTTCTTCTTCCCCTTTCATCTAAGGTTTTTGGGCAGCACCTTCCCTTAGAGAAAACTCAACTTTTCTCCCATGAAAACCCTAAGTTCAAGCTCCCAAATCAGAAGAAAATAAGCTAGGAGAGATTGCTTACCTTTAATCTCTAGCTTGCTTGAACTTTGGAACCTTGAATCTTCTTTGTCTTGCCTTGAGTTTTCATTTTACAAGAGTTTACCCAAGGATTCTTTGCTCACAGTTTGGCTGCAGAATTGAGGGGCTATTTATAGAAAAATTCCATGGAAAATGAATGGCCAAGATCACTTTGTACACTATTTGATCTAATGGCTTATATTTGTTCTTACATCAAGCTTACTCACCAAGCCAACTTGAGATAAATCCACATGAAAAAAATCTTCTCCTACCCCTTGTCTTGGACGCCAAGTGTGTGGGTGTGTTGGTCCCACTATGTGCAAGCTATAATTCACACTTTATCCCTTTTTTTCTTTTCAAAAATTCAAAAATTATTCATTATTAGACTTGGGCTCCAAGACAACTCTTGGGACTTAATGGGATGCCCTAGCTTGAAATTTTGGGCTGCCATAGGCCTTCCTTGGGTCTAATAGCTAATTGGCACAAATCCCAAGGTACTTTTCTTTTACTGATATTCTTAAAATATCCTGATTTTGAAATAAATGCTAGATACCTCTTTTAATGGTTATAACATTTTTAGAAATTCATTCTAATATAAAATGAATTCCCTGTAAAGTCTCATAATTTTTTAAGACCCAGAAGTCTTGAGAAAAATTCCCTACATTTCCTTTAACCCTTTATCGGTGTCCGATTTTACTTTCATTTCTCAAAGGGCATTATCGTCTTTTCAAACATCATCAGACTATTTAATGGCTCTAATTAATCATCTTTAAACCATCTTACACATTTTTGGCCTGTCTAGAATGACCAGAATACCCTCCATCCATCATTGGTATAATAAGGGCATCTAGGGGCATTTTTATAATTTTGCACTTTTCCTGGACTACTCTGGACTCTGGCCCATATAACTGTCTCACTACTTTATTAGGATCATTATGGCAACATTTGGGCCTTGGTATGGGCTCATTAACCTCATTACCTTTATGGCACAATTCATAATAAATCTCACTCGATCCTATTTACTGGGTATTTTATTTTACCGTAAAATCCTGTAAGGCTTCTACAGGATTCATTTTCTGACTCTGTTAATTTTATAAATTCTATTATTAAATATGGGAATTTCCTATAATATCCCATATGATTCTGATGTCTGAAAAATACTATAATAATTCTTCTGACTTCAGGAATTTATATCAATTAATCGGCACCTCAAATCAAAATTCTGTGTTGCGTTAAACTGGCCGGAATAATTTTATCTATCTACTGGTAAAATTTGAGTGTGATCTGATTCCAAGCATTTTTTGCCTGTTTTGGCTCAACTTTTCTATAATTACATCTAGGTCCCTGAACTTTTGCATAATTGTACTTAGACCCCTAAACTTTTGGCTATTTGCATTTTAGCCCCTTAACTTTTGAAAATTACACTTAAGGGGCTAACTTTTATTTCTACCTTCACTTTTTGCCTTGAACTTTTTCTAATTTTCATTTGAGTCCTTCTCTTTCTTCAGAACTCATTTAACCTTTATCATTTCTTCTGATCTTCATCATAATCCTATCTAAACCTCTTTCCACTATCAGTACTATACAGATAGGGAAAAATTTAGGATATGATAGTTTATGTGAAATTTTTAAGAGTTTTATAGCAACTTTACCATTCATTTTATGCCTTAAATTGTACTTTTGTGGTAATACATGATTATGCATGGCAATGTTCTAGTTAATGTTGGAAAATGTGCCCTAGGGGCCAATCATTATCTTATAAACATTATTGATTTATGAGTTTATCAATTGTGTTATCATATTATTCGCATGTTTACTGTGATGACCATCCTTGGATAATTCATGATGTTATCCTAAATATCCCTGGTCGATCATCTGTGCGGGAGCAGAGATGAAATAAGACCAGTATGACTTTGAAGATGTATAGAGATATAAATCAAAGTCATAGGCACATGTAAGAGTACAAGGTGTTGGACCGACCCGCTATGAGAGAGTTGCATGGGTTACATCATAAGCTTCTCTCATATACAAACCATGTCACTATGCCCTTTGACTTGAGATCATCACGGATTCCTACATGACAAACGCTTAGCTTTGACATAGTCAAAAGTCACTTTTGACCGAGTGATTATAAAGACTATGTTTGGGTTTAGTGGTTTTTCATGCGGAGGAATGTGATTGGTCAAGATGGAATTTGTCCCTCACATTCGTAGAGAGATATTACTAGGCCCCTCGATGAGTGAGTCTGAGAAATGTATGGCTATACTATAATGGAAAGGTAGTTCCATTTCTATAGTCAGACTACTCAGGGATCGAGAAAGTAACAATCAGGAATAGGAGGATGACATTATCTATGCCGCATCCATGACTAAAATATAGTGTGACAGAAGGGACATGATATGGTTGTATAAAAGGTTACATCGTTTATCGATCCTCATATGATTTGGGTAGTCGTTATGTCTTGCTAGAGACCGCTTGCGACTTGTGGGCCAGTATAGCAAATGGCCCACTGCCAACTTCATATGGGCCTACAGGGTCACACACAAAGTAGCCCAACACGAGCTATGATGTCCAGATTCATTGAATCTAAGACGTGTCTAGATTCAATGAATGATCCAGGGTTGATGTATATATTTATTTATATTTATATTCTTATATATATATAAATTCGTATATATATATTATATATAAGGGATATATAGGATTTAATTTATAAGGATAAATTAAATCTCTATCACGTTTGAATTTGAAATTCAAATTGATAGGATATCTCATATAAGAGATATTTACAAGATTTAATTTATAAGCATAAATTAAATCTCTATCACATTTGAATTTGAAATTCAAATTGATAGGATATCTCAAATTTGATTTATGAGAATAAATCAAATATAGTCCAATCTTATCTTTATTTAAATTAAATAAATAGGTGAATTAAATATGTGGGACGGATTTAATATAAATATTATTTATTTAATTAGTTTCTTATCAAATTATACAATATGTGATATTGTATTAATTTCAGAATTAATATATAGATTAATTCCAAGATCCAATTCGGTTGAGAAAAACGTAGAGCATCCTATATATCTGATTTTAGGAGCTACGTTTTTGACACACAACACAAAAGGACAAACGGAATCTGCAAAAGGTTTGCAGATAAGAAACTGCTGAAGTAGAGACGGAGAGGACGAATTCTTGAGAGAGCCTTAGAGGGACAGGATGTAATATCCTTAATCTTCTGTACTGGTTCCTATGTACAGATTAAACGGAATATATGAGCTCTGTTTCAGGAAAAACATGTGTACCTTTATGTAAAGAAAAGGATTAAATTGCAAAAGAAAGGAAATTAAGGGACCTAAATGCAATTATGGAAAGTTTGAAGTTAGGAATGAAAGGAAGACAAAAATATGGGGTCTTAAAGTGTAATTTTAGCCAAATTAAGGGACTTAATTATAAAGAAGGAAAAGTTCCCTGGGGCTAAAGTATAATTAAAGAAAATAGGCCAGAAGTGGGTTGCACTGCCCGACAGCATTTCAGTCCCAGATTCTACCAGAAGGTAGGGCAGGTGACGCCGGGTAACCAAGCCTAATACCGGAATTTTTGAAGACTCCAGATAGCCAGAAATGGACTGATCGTCCAAAAGTTATAAAAATTTATACCGGATACCCTAGATTTCAGATATAAGTGGGAAAATACAGGATGATGCGCCTTTATGGGCAGATGTCGGGAAACTGACAGGATACCGATAGGAGGTCTGTAGGAAAAGTTATTCACAAAATAAAGAAATCCAGACGGAGTGTGAGGCCTCCGGGGATCCGGGTAGGAGATTTATCGGTATTTTTAAAGAGGCTGAATGCGATCGGATGACTTCGGTCAGATGACCGTTATAACCCCCAAGGATGCCTGAACACAGTAGGACACTATATCTGGGAAAAAGAGCCGGTGTCCGGAAAAGGTATATACTCGGTAAATAATAGTTAAAATATTCAATGAATTGTGTTAAAGGAAGATTCCTCGTAATGCGTGCCATACAGGTAATGGACCCAGGAAGCCGAAAATGGTGCCATTAGAGGCCCAATAAGACTCTTGGACTGATAGGTGGGCCAGTGTCCAGTAGAACCCCGGAAAAGTGCGAAATTACGAAAATGCCCCTATATTGTACAAAAAGGGCAGCAGATGAATATAGGGTATTCTGGTCATTTTGGACAGACCCAGAGGTCAAGACATGTCTAAATAAGGTTGACTAGAGCCAGTATAAGCTTTGACCGGGTCCAGAAAGGTGTGAAATGACGATTTTGCCCTTAGGGATTAAAATAGGACAAGATAGGGCACCAAGGGCATTTTGGTCATTTCGCAGGGGATCTGTAATTGAGTCTGGACCCAGTATTAAAAAGTTAATGATATAAAGGGTCTAGATACTAAATGTGAGGTCAGTAGACATAAAAAGGATCTTCAGAAACATCAGATTCAGAAAACGGCACGTTTTTCGAGGCGATGGACCGGGCCGGTACCAGATTGGACCGAAAAGCTTCCAGAACCTCCAAATTTTGTCACATGAAGAATATGGGTGGTGAGGTGTCCTATGAGGTGTCCCATGAGGTGTCCAGGGTGATGCAGTAAAAAGAATTAAAGAAAATAGGAAATTCCAGGAAAAACCAGGACCACATGTTCAGATGGCTTCAAAATTACAAGAATGCCATCCATTAAAGCTATAAATACCCCCTTCCCCTCCCATTTTATGCATCCCACGTTTTTGGCAAGAAAAGAGAGAGAAAGAAGAGAGAGAAGGAGAAAGAAAGAAAGAAAGGAAGTTCTGGTGGAGTTGGAAGTAGTAAGGAAGTTCTGAAGCTCTGCTTTTGAGGTAATAACTAATCATAGCTCTTATGTAATGTCTTTGTGATGTGTTGTTTTGTTTGGTTGATTGTTGTCCTATATGTTATGCTTGAAGCTCTATTCCAATGCTATGATCATATGTTATTGAATATGGAAGCATGCAGCATACTTATCTATACACAGTCACAAGCAAGCACTGTCACTTTGCATTACATATTTTGTTATGATTGTTGTTACTGGGATTCTTTTGAATCTCATTCCCAAACATAACATTACAGGGGAGGTTCTGTCAAAATAAAATTTGGAAATCTTAAGAGACGCCGGTAGGCTGCCGAAATTCCGACAACGAAGACGGAACAAAGAAAGGAACTGATACGTACTGTGTACGTAGTGCTGTCTAAGGAGGCTGGAAGTGAGTGGACCCAGCAGGTTCATCCAGTCTTTCCTGGGTACTACGTAGAATGGTAGTTCGCATAAGGGAATTACCGAATCGGTACAACATCGGTTACTTTCTAAAGAAGAATTGCAGCAATTATGCTGCCGGTTTTTAGACAGAAAAGGATGTAATACAATATGAGGGAGTTAATCATGCACTAATATATAACAGTTGATTATTTATTAATTGTTATCTGGCCTGTATGACTGATATGTGTTGGCTGTATGCTTGAGTATGTAAAGACTAAATGCTGAAAATAGGCTCAGTGAACAGTAACTCGTGAAGACCCATTCATGTTTGATAAATCATTAAAAATAGTAAATGATTGAATTAATGTACGAAATTTTTAGAGTAAAAAGTAGACATACTAAGATTTAATTTTATATATAGAATGTCTAATTTGGATGTATACACGAAAAGATATAAATTGTTAAAGTTGGGACCAGAATGCTGGATTCAGGAGAAAGTCATTGGATGAACAGTAAGATTGAAACGTTGACCCACGTGAAATTTGTCAAGGATTGGTCAACCAATGATTTTTCCCTGAAATATATTTGAGTTAGCTTCATGTAGCAATTTGAACCACTTCATTTCGATTTTTATAGAATTAGTTATAAATTTTCAAAATCAGGTCACTCATCTGGAATTTGCCACAGTGAACAGTACTCGATATGAATAAAATTCCAGATTAAGTGTTTAGACTTCAATGACCCTGAAAGTGGTTTAAGTGCTACTGAATGGTCCCTAAGATGTATAAATATAAGGATGTGACACAGGAGACGCTAGCACGTCATTCGTGGTTGGAACGCTGTTCATGTGGATACTAGTAGAGGAAGCTGACCTGAGGTGTCGACTTCTTGCGATCAGAAAGAGAGCACGAGCCGCAGAGAGAAGCTATGGACATCTTCTTGTGATCAGAAAAAGATCACCAGTTGTGGAGAGAAGCTGTGGAAGTCGTTGAGGAAGACCAAGGGTAATGCTTCTTTTCACTTGACTTAAACACATATGGTAGATCCTGGCAAGGAATGGAAATTTTTTTTTAAATTAATTTCCGCTGCGTGTCTTCCAATTCCTTACAATTAAAGGATAAAATGATAAATTAACTCTTCTAAACTCAAATATTCTGTTATTTACTAATTTGGACTTTTACAGTGAGCTTTTATGTTAGATTGCAGGTATTTTGGAAGAGAGCAAGGACCAGGAGAAAAATCACAACTCAATGAAAGTGAAATCTCACTCCTGCATCTTTTAGTCGTGACCAAAGAGTCTACCAGTCGTGACCTTAATTCTTTTAGAAGTCCTCTGTGATTATAGGTCATGACCAAAACATGGATCTGGTCGTGACTAAAATGCGAAATCGATGAAACTGCTTGTTTTGAATTAGGTCATGCAGAAATAAAAGCAGATGAGGGCTACCGTCAAGGAGGAGGCTGGTTTTTTACCTGATTAGGCTAAGAAGCAGTACTCTAGTTCTCTTTGATCACCTTCTCCATATCTTCTATTGTTCTATACCTCTCTACAGACTTCTACATATCTCTATACTATCAATCTACTATCTTCTCATTGTTTCTTCATGGCATCATATCTGGACATAGATTGTAGTACAGTAGGAGTTATAAGAGGCTAAATCTTTGGTCTCTTGATGATGGATATGATATCTTGAGCTCATGGATTGAAACAGAGAGTTTCTACTGTTCTAATTTACATATTCTCATGTTATGATTGCTGCTAGATCTAGGATTTTCATCTTATGAGCAAGTTTTGAATATCGATTGATCATTCTCAAATTAGCCTTTGTAATTGAATTCGAATGATTTAAACATTTGCTTTTTAATAGAATATTTCAGTTTTGATTTTGAGAAAGTTGGGTTATTACCAGCGATTGTTATCAATTAATTCAATTGCTTGAAATCTAGGGTTTTTGATCGACGACCATTCGAGGGAATTTTCATCATCTAATTCAACTTACACACTTTATGGTTTTTGACAGTTTGCTAATAGTTCCTAAACTAGCTTTGATCAAAGGGGTTTAAGGAAAATTAGGGTTCTGGACTCAATCGATCAATTGAGGTTTTCTTTGAGACTTAGTGATTTCAAAACTCCAATTTTAACGTGAGAGCAAGGACATATACGTATTCATCATCAAGAGTCTTTCATAACATATTTCTCAAACAACCTAACTTGTTTTCATCTTAATCAAAAATCCAAAAAGATTTACTTTTTTGCACCTTACTTTTATTGCATCAATTACTAAAACCCCAAAAACCATTTTATCCCTGCTCAGGTTTTCCATTGATTTTGACATCCAATTTTCTAGGTTTCCAAATAAAAGGCTCCTCAAAAAGAATGATAGGGTTGTGCCTTATACTATATTATATTGGGTGCAATTAACTTTATTTTGATGGATCAGACCATGAATATCCACTCACCTCATCAAGGGCGTTATTGCTAGGGAGCCAAGTAATTGGTTCCCTAGTAATTGTTTGTCAATTTCATTAACTACCTGAGTCATTTTTCTTGTTTTTGTTTGAATTTTAGTTTTTAGTAGCTTTTAAATTGCATTGCATTCTGCACTTTTCTGATTTTCTGCAAAAAATAGTCTTTATGACTGTGAGTCACGACCTAAACTCACCTGCATCGCGCCAACTACTCTCTGTGACTTTAAGTCACGCCCAAACACTATTTGTGTCATGACCTAATTGATTCCCTATGAAAACTAACTACTCTGCAAAATCCAGTTGTGACGTTTAAAACCTTTAGTCGCGACTACTACTCTTTGTGATATTGAATTGCGACTAAAACACACTATTGTCACGACTAACTGAAAATTTTCTACTGTGCAACTTCTGTGACTAACTCTAACTGATTGCATTGATTATTCTCTATTGTTTATGCATTGCATGTGTAAAAGAATTGAACCATTAGTGCCTTTTGAACCTGAAATTGAGAGAAGACTTAGGAAACTAAAGAGAGAATTTAGGGAATTTAGAGAAGAAGAAATAAAATCTAGTTCCTCCTCTAGTATTCCAGAGTCTAAAACTGAACTGAATATGGCAGATATTAATCATAATGGACATAATAGGCATAGAGAAAATGAAATACCAATGAACGCAGAAGATAATAGAAGTATGAGGGAAATTAATCATTTGCATGTGAATTATGATCCTTATGGTTTCTATACTAAAGAAGCTAATTGAGATTAAAGGAGCTTTGATTGTAGCCTTACCTAAATTTCATGGTTTTATAGGAGAATGTCCACATATGCACTTACAAACTATGCATATAATCTGTTCTTCAATGAAGCCTTTAATGACTGTATTGGATGATGTCTTAAAGAGGTGTTTCCATCTTACCTTAGAAGAGAAGGATAAGGAGTGGCTGTACAATTTGCCAACTCATTTCTCCACTCTTGCATGTGATTAGTTGAAGTCAATATGTCACATCCTTATTTTCAACCTCAGTTATACTCATTCATAAGTCATTGGAACCAATCACATAGCCTTTAGCATTAAAAACATCCATTTTCAAAAGAATTGCTCTTGGGTACTGTTCACATTACTGTTCATTTGCTAATTCTAGAACATGTACCGTACTTTGCAAATTCATAATTAAATGTAGAAAAATTGAAATGAGTTGTTCCAATTTCTAATGAAAGGCCTTTCATTGAAATTTGAGGGAAAAATATAAAATTGAGGTTCCATTATCCCAATGAAATCAGTTTATTCGTTGAAAAACACTATTTATTTGGTAAAATCTGTAAGTTCCAGTTTCTTTGCCTTAACTTCAAAAAATCATTTCTCTTTGGTTACTTGTCCAAATGAACCGTGTTACCTATAGATTTAAAGCTCTAGACATCCTCTTTAAGATCACAAAATTTCTTGAAAGAATTCGTTCATTTGCTATATGAAATGAATGTATGAACATCGTTATCTCTAATTACCCACTTTGCCTCAATTCTATATCTTAGTTCCAACTTAGAAAAATCACAACAATTCGAATACTTAACCAATTGAGACATTCTTGGTGTCCATTTATCTTAGCTCATTAATTAAGTTATTGTAAATATCATCAAAAGGTCACGGCCTCAGAGAACCAACACATGAACATTCAATATACATTCCAGCATATGCTTCCATAATGTCAAGAAACTCATTTAACTTATTATACATGTCTAACCATCCATGTTTACCCTCTTTCCTTGAGCAATTATAGCACCTATAACATGGTTATGTATATGGGAGGAATGAGATTTCATGGAAATCCTAATAGCAAGTTACATAAACCATAATATCATGCATGATCAATTGGATGCTTAACATGTTATCATGAGATGGGAGCTACTTCATAATGGTACATAGGCAAACTCTAACATGCATATTGTCATGACATAACTTGCAAGGAGTTGTAATCATTCATATCTCATCATCAACATGATGACACATTCTCATTCTCAACCAAACACCACAATCAACAAGCAAGCAAACAATTAAACAAACATGAAACTATAGTTAGGTATTTTTGCTACCTCTTAGCTATCCTTGTCAAAGTCTTCTTGAAATAGTTTCCTTCCTTCACAAATGTCAAAACCTATCCATTACAAAGCAATTTCAAGTTACAACTCAATTTGAACACAAATCCAAGACTAAGTTTTCACTAGTTTCCATTCTTTCTATGTTTTATGTTTCATCCTTCCATCTTTCCAAAATAAATTCTCATGGTTCATTTGCACATAATTTTTCATGTAGAATCCAAATATGAAACTATAATTTCCAAAATCAAATCATACCACTTGCTACAGTACCAAACCGAATGCATGCCCTTGTTCTCCAAAATTCACATTTTGATTCCAATGCTTCCAATACTTGTTCTCCTACTTTATCCCCACACAATTTTCCATTTTCAACCCATTGGAAGCATAAAAATCATGAAATTCTATCATATGAAAAGTGCCACATACAGTACCAGCAAGAACACAAAACCCTAATTCCAAACGTACTTGAATTTCCAAGCTTATACCACTTTATTCTAGCTTATTTTAGCTTATCTAAACTATCCATAACATGAAACTCATATTCTAACCATATATGTACAACACTTCCAGCAGCAACTACAATGGAAATATGGTACAAAAACCCCTTAAAATCAAGAGCTAGCTTGCTAGAATAAAGCTTAAGATCAAGGGAGATAATTACCTTGCTTGTTGCTCTAAGTTGTGTGCTTCTTTCTTGGTTGAGTGGAAATTTTGCAAGAGTTTCCCCATGGTTCTTGTGATCATGGGTTTGGTTCAGATTTGAGGGGTATTTATAGCCAAAATCCATGGAAAATCAATGGCCAAGATTAATTTGTGCACAATTTGATCTAATGGCTCACATTTAATCTTGAATTTAACTTTTTCAAAAAGAAGAATTATGACATCATCCATGACATCACAAGGGACAAATCATAGGAGTTAGGTGGTGTCATTTATAGAGGGAGAAACTTCTAGAAAAATTTTAGTCCAATTCGGTACAGGCTCGGTCTGATTTCCCAAAAACTAGACTATTTTTTGTTCCTAATTTCTATAATATTCTAGGATATGTATTCTATCCTGGAAATCAATGTCTAGGTTCTCCATACCATTGAAATTGTTAGACTGAGTATTTATCTACCATCCATCCCTTAGGAAATGACCAAAATACCTTGGTGTAATTTCTTGCACTATATTAACCCTAAGGGCACAATTATCATTTTACCCTTCTTTATACTACCTCAGGGCCTATACTAGCTCTAACTAATCATAGTTATACTATATCCCACATTTTTTGCCTATTCATAATGACCAAAATACCCTCTAGCTATCTCTGGCATAATATAGTCATCTAGGGGCATTTTCATAATTTTACAATTTTCTTGGACACTGGCCCATTCTATTGGTGGACTGGTATCTTGGGTTTTGGGACCTCCTTGGCATCATTATAGGCCTATATAGGAGGTCATATGAGTCTATTCTATCTAGGCTTACTTACTACTAAGTTTCCTTATTGGATCACGGGTGTTCTCAAACTCCTGTCAAAATTCACTAATAAGGGGATAACTTTTCATACAGAACTTCTTCTGAGGTTTTGTTAAATTCATGACATCTGATGTCATGGGGCACAACTTTCTATAACTTTTTCACTTATACCTGAGTTCCATGGTATCTGATAAAATTTCTAATAACTTTCAAACTATCAGATAAATATCCACTATTTAGAGTCCTAATAAAATTTTTGTGTGAGGCTAGATTAACAGCATAACTTTCTCTATTTACTGATGAAATATGGGACTGGAATACTTCTAGGCAATTCTAAGCCTTTTATGGCTGAAATTTTCTATAATTATATTTAGGTCCCTGACTTTTTACTTAATTACATTTGGGTCCCTAAACTTTTGGAAATTACCACTTTTGGCCCAACTTTTGTTTCTACTTTAACTTTTGGCCTCCAATTTTTTTAATTTTTGTTTAGCTCCCTTTCTTTCTGCAAGACTCATTTAACCTTTATTATCTCTTCTAATTATCATCATAATCCTTTCCAAACCTCTTTCCACTATCAGTATTATACAAATAGGAAAAATTTAGGATATGACACAATGTATCTTGAGCATTTTTTCCCATCTTCAAGGACCACTCGAATGAAAAAGAAGATCACTAATGTTCTACAACATGATAGAGAATCTTTACCTGAGGTTTGGACGAGGTTTCTAAACATGTTAGCTCGATGCCCTTACCACAATATGACCAAGGTTGATTTAGTAGATATTTTCTTTAATGGTCTACTTCCTCATAATAAGGTTTTCTTGAATGTTGCAGCAAATGGATCTTTAAGAGATAAGACTCCACAAGCAAGTTGGGAGTTATTCTAGAAAATGGCTAAGGAAGACCATCAAATAGGGGATCCAAGGAGAATGCCCACATCTTGTATAGGTAATTCAAAAGAGATCTTAGCTAAAATAGTAGCTATGGGAAATAGAATGGAGAAGAGGATGAATTTAATTGAAAGAGAGTTGCATTTCACAAAACAAGTTCATGCAGTGGGTATCTCGTAAGCCTTGGTTATAGGATGTGAATCATGTGGTTCAATGATGCATGCTACTAGTATATGTGACAGACAATATAAAGAAGTGGCAACAATATATCAAGGGAGAGACAATTAATACCAGAAGAGAGACCCATACTCCAATACATATAACCCTGGTTGGAGAAACCCCCAAATTTTAGGTAGGGGAGTGAGGAAAATAGTCCAAATCAATTCCAAGGAGGTGGTGCTTCCTCAAGGAACTACCAAAATAATACAAGGTTTATAGTTCCAACTCACCCTAATACCTTATTAACATGAAGGCCAGATGATACTTCTCAATTGTTGAAGAGTATAGCTATATAGATGAATAATATAGATAGTAGAATGACTAATATAGACACCAAGCTCAAAGAGAATGAAGGTCAATTCACCTCCATAGCTTCAATCCTTCAAAGTATGTAGAAGGATAATGCTGATAAGCACAGGAAACTTGAAGAGTTAAATTCCAAGAATACAGATATCACAAGTGACTTAACTCAAGTCTCCAACATAGTGAGTGACATTCAAGGAAAGAGTAATAGCATCATACCTTCGTACACCGTCATTAATCTGAGGGGTCTGAATGCTATATCCCTTAGAAGTGGCAGAAAGGTAAAAATTGGGAAATCTGAAAGTGCTAAAGAATAGCAACTTATAATGAAGAAGCTAACCCAATAGGAGAACTCATAAGCCTAAGTGGAGATATAAGAGCTGTAAGATGAAGTAGCAACAGTACTAAGTCCAGCCTATAAAGGAAAGAAACATGAGGAGAAGCTAGAGTCGAGCAAGCAAGGAGCCTTTATGCATAAAGGTAAGGAGGTAAGTATAAAAGATCTCCCTTTTCCTAACTCTTACTTTGCTGGAAAGAAAAAAATTGACCCTGATTTTGTAAAAGATGGTTATACTCTATTCAACAAGTTAGAAATAAACGTCCTTTTGGTTGAGTTCCTCAAGAGAAACCCTAAATATGTAAAATTTTTGAAAGAACCGTGTGCTGATAAAAATAAGTTTAGGCCTCTTGAGAGAATCTAGGTGAGTGCTAATGTGTCATCACTCTTTAACGCTGAACTACCTGTTAAGTGCCAAGACCTAGGATCCTACACAAATCCATGCACTATATGAAATATTCCTATTAAGGGAGCATTACTAGATCTAGGAGTAGCCATTAATATAATGCCTTGGTTGGTATATCAAGCTTTATGTATCAATAATCATATAGACACAAGCGTAGTGCTCTAGTTAGCTGATAGGTCAATTAGGTATCCTAAGGGAATCCTTGAGGATATTCTAGTACAGGTCAAGGACTTAGTGTTCCCAGCTAATTTTTATATTTTGGACATGTCCAATGAGTTTTGTAAATGATAGCACTTTGATCCTAGGCCCACCTTTCCTCCAAACTTTCAAGACCATCATTAGTATGAAGCATAGTTCCATCACAATGGAAGTTGGAGAGCATGTGGTAACCTTCAACATGAATGAAGCAATAGAATTTCCTTATGATAATTCTGCTTTTTACTGATTTAAATGTTGGAAAACGTGCCCTAGGGGCCAATCATTATCTTATGAACATTATTGATTTATGAATTTATTGTGTTATCATATTATTTGCATGTTTATTATGATGACCATCCTTGGATAATTCATGATCTTATCCTAAATGTCCCTGGTTGGTCATCTATGTGGGAGCAAAGATGAAATAAGACCAGTATGACTTTGAAGATGTATAGAGATATAAATCAAAGTCATAGGCACATGTAAGAGTACAAGGTGTTGGACCGACCCGCTATGAGAGAGTTGCATGGGCTACGTCATAAGCTTCTCTCATATACAAACCATGTCACTATGTCCTTTGACCTGAGATCATCATGGATTCCTACATGACAAATGCTCAGCTTTGACCTAGTCAAAAGTCACTTTTGATCGAGTGATCATAAAGACTATGTTCGGGCTTAGTGGTTTTTCATGCGGAGGAATGTGAATGGTCAAGATGGAATTTGTCCCTCACATTCGTAGAGAGATATTACTGGGCCTCTCGATGAGTGAGTCTGATAAATGTATGACCATACTGTAATAAAAAGGTAGTTCCATTTCTATAGTCAGACTACTCAGGGATCAAGAAAGTAACAGTCAAGAATAGGAGGATGACACTATCCATGCCTCATCCATGACTAAAATATCGCGTGACAAAAGGGACATGATATGGTTGTATAAAAGGTTACATCGTTTATCAATTCTCATATGATTTGGGTAGTCGTTATGTCTTGCTAGAGACTGCTTGCGACTTGTGGGCCAGTATAGCAAATAGCCCACTACCAACTTCATATGGGCCTACAGGGTCGTACACAAAATAGCCCAACACGAGCTATGATATCCAGATTCATTGAATCTAAGACGTGTCTAGATTCAATGAATGATCCAGGGTTGATGTATATATTTATTTATATTTATATTCGTATATATATAAATTCGTATATATATCTATTATATATAAGGGATATATAGGATTTAATTTATAAGGATAAATTAAATCTCTCTCACGTTTGAATTTGAAATTCAAATTGATAGGATATCTCAAATTTGATTTATGAGAATAAATCAAATATAGTCCAATCTTATCTTTATTTAAATTAAATAAATAGGTGAATTAAATCTGTAGGGCGGATTTAATATAAACATTATTTATTTAATTAGTTTCTTATCAAATTATACAATATGTGATATTGTATTTGGAATTAATATAGATTAATTTCAAAATCCAATTCGGTTGACTCCTCCAGGGACACCACAATGGAATGGCATTTTTGAATGGAGGAATCAAACACTATTAGATATGGTTCGATCCATGATGAGTCAAACAGATCTTCCACCCTCCTTTTGGGGCTATGCCCTAGAGACAGCTGCGTTCACACTCAATCGTGTTCCATCTAAGGAATTGAAAAGACTCCGTATGAGATATGGACTGGGAGGATGCCTAGTTTGTCTTTCCTCAAGATTTAGGGATGCGAGATCTATGTTAAGCAACAAGCCTCAGACAAATTAGCGCCCAAATCCTCAAAATGCCTTTTTGTGGGATATCCTAAGGAAACCAAGGGATATTACATCTACAACCCTGCTGATAACAAAGTGTTTGTTGTCAGAAATGGTATCTTTCTCGAACGAGAATTTATCTCTAAAAGAACCAGTGGGAGTAAGGTACACCTCGAAGAAGTTTGAGAGCCACAAGACACCACAGAACTGCAGATGGAAAATAGAAAAGACTCACAACAAGTTGTTGAGACTCCTCAAGTCACGCAAGGTCCACGGAAGTCTAATAGGACACAACTTCAGCCTCAGAGATATGGATTTCTGATTTCTGACAGTCGTGATGTGTTGCTCATTAAGCATAATGAGCCGACAACCTATCAAGAAGCTATAGTGGGACCAAACTCTGAAAAGTGGCTTAATGCCATAAAGTCTGAAATGCAATCCATGTACGATAATAAGGTTTGGACCTTAGTCGACCCGCCTGAAGGTGTAAAAACCGTTGGGTGCAAGTGGGTTTTTAAGGAGAAAATTGACATGGATGGCAATGTAAATGTCTTCAAGGCACGACTGGTTGAAAAAGGATTTACTCAAACTCATGGTGTGGACTATGATGAGACCTTTTCCCCAGTTGTAATAGCCAAATCAATCAGAATCCTCTTTGCCATAGCAGCATATTATGACTATGAAATATGGCAGATGGACGTCAAGACAGCCTTCCTTAATGAAAAGCTCCTTGAGGATGTGTACATGACATAACGTAAAGGGTTTGTGCGTTTCGAGGACTCTGGTAAAGTGTGCAAGCTTCAAAGGTCCATTTATGAACTGAAGCAAGCCTCTCGGAGTTGGAATCATCATTTTGATGAAGTAGTCAAAGAGTTTGGATTTCTTCAAAACATTGATGAACCTTGCGTGTACAAGAAGGTTAGTGGGAGCACAGTTGTGTTTTTAGTACTCTATGTCGATGACATCCTACTTATTGGGAATGATATTCCTACCTTACAGATTGTCAAGTCTTGGTTAGGAAAGTCTTTCTCGATAAAAGACTTAGGTGAAGCCACCTACATCCTAGGAATCAGGATCTATAGAGAGAGATCTTAAAGACTCCTAGGACTCAGTCAGAGTACATACATAGACAAAGTACTGCATAGGTTCAGTATGCACAAATCAAAGAGGGGTTTCATACCCATGTCTCATGGTAGTCACCTCAGCAAAGATCTGTGTCCTAGTACATTTGATTAGCGAGGTCGCACAAGTAAAGTTCCATATGCCTCGGCCATAGGATCTATCATGTACGCCAAGTTTTGTACCCGACTGGATGTCTCATTTGCCTTAAGTATGACTAGCAGATATCAACAGGACCCTGGTAAGGGCCATTGGACTGCTGTCAAGAATATCCTTAAGTACTTGAGAAGGACTAAGGACATATTCTTGGTCTATGGTGGATTGGATGACGAACTCTGTGTAACTGGTTACACAGACGCGAGTTTCCAAACTGACCAGGATGACCAAAAAATCGCAGTCTGGGTATATATTCCTCCTTAATAATGGAGCAGTAAGCTGGAAGAGCTCTAAGCAGGGCACTGTAATAGATTCTGCAATGGAAGCTGAGTATATAGCAGAATCTAATGCAGCTAAGGAAGTCGGCTGGATCAGGAAGTTTATCACAGAACAAGGGGTGATACCTACCATCTCAGATCTAATAACTTTGCTCAGTGATAATAGCAGTGCCATTGCACAAGCCAAAGAGCCTAGGACACATTAAAGGACCAAGCATATACCCAGGCGATTTCATCTCATCAGAGAAATCAATGATAGAGGTGATATAAAGATATGCAAAGTAGCAGGAGAAGACAATATTGCTGATCCTCTAACAAAGCCGCTTGCGCAGGTAAAGCATGAGTGTCATGTTAGGTCAATGGGAATTACTCAAATTAATGATTGTACCTAGTGCAAGTGGGAGGTTATTGGAAAATGTGCCTTAAGGGCCAATCATTATCTTATGAACATTATTGATTTATGAATTTATTATGTTATCATATTATTTGCATGTTTATTGTGATGACCATCCTTGGATAATTCATGATCTTATCCTAAATGTCCCTGGTCGGTCATCTGTGTAGGAGCAGAGATGAAACAAGACCAGTATGACTTTGAAGATGTATAGAGATATAAATCAAAGTCATATGCACATGTAAGAGTACAAGGTGTTGGACCGACCCGCTATGAGAGGTTTGCATGGGTTATGTCATAATCTTCTCTCAAATACAAACCATGTCACTATGCCCTTTGACCTGGGATCATTATGGATTCCTACATGACAAACGCTCAGCTTTGGCCTAGTCAAAAGTCACTTTTGACCGAGTGATCATAAAGACTATGTTCGGGCTTAGTGGTTTTTCATGCAGAGGAATGTGAATGGTCAAGATGGAATTTGTCCCTCACATTCGTAGAGAGATATTACTGGGCCCCTCGATGAGTAAGTCTGAGAAATGTATGGCCATACTGTAATGGAAAGGTAGTTCCATTTCTATAGTCAGACTACTCAGGGATCGAGAAAGTAACGGTCAGGAATAGGAAGATGACATTATCCATGCCTCATCCATAACCAAAATATCGCGCGACAGAAGGGACATGATATGGTTGTATAAAAGGTTACATCGTTTATCGATTCTCATATGATTTGGGTAGTCGTTATGTCTTGCTAGAGATCACTTGCGACTTGTAGGCCAGTATAGCAAATGGCCCACTGCCAACTTCATATGGGCCTACAGGGTCGCACACAAAATAGCCCAACACTAGCTATGATGTCCAGATTCATTAAATCTAAGACGTGTCTAGATTCAATGAATGATCCAGGGTTGATGTATATATTTATTTATATTTATATTCGTATATATATAAATTCGTATATATATATATATATTATATATAAGGGATATATAGGATTTAATTTATAAGGATAAATTAAATCTCTATCACGTTTGAATTTGAAATTCAAATTGATAGGATATCTCATATAAGAGATATTTACAAGATTTAATTTATAAGGATAAATTAAATCTCTATCACGTTTGAATTTGAAATTCAAATTGATAGGATATCTCAAATTTGATTTATGAGAATAAATCAAATACAGTCCAATCTTATCTTTATTTAAATTAAATAAATAGGTGAATTAAATATGTGGGACGGATTTAATATAAACATTATTTATTTAATTAGTTTCTTATCAAATTATACAATATGTGATATTGTATTCGGAATTAATATAGATTAATTTCAAAATCCAATTCGGTTGAGAAAACGCAGAGCATCCTATATATCCGATTTTGGGAGCTACATTTTGAACACAACACATAACACAAAAGGGGCCGAACGGAATCTGCAAAAGGTTTGCAGATAAGAAACTGCTGAAGTAGAGACGGAGAGGACGAACTCTTGAGAAAGCCTTGGAGGGACAGGAGACGCTAGCACGTCATTCGTGGTTGGAACGCTGTTCGTGTGGATACCAGTAGAGGAAGACGACCTGAGGAGTCGACTTCTTGCGATCAAAAAGAGAGCACGAGCCGCAGAGAGAAGCTGTAGAAGTTGCTGAGAAACACTGAGGGTAATGCTTCTTCCCACTTGACTTAAACACATACGGTAGATCCTGGCAAGGAATGGAAAAAAATTTTAAATTAATTTCTGCTGCGTGTCCTCCAATTCCTTACAGTGGTATCAGAGCCATGCCGTTTTGTGTTTAAGTTAGGCTTGATTGTTGATTCATATGATATGTGTTAGTCATAGCCGATCATATAATATGCGTTTTATGTATGATATATAAGGAATCCGTGTTATGTATGACATAAAAGGAATCTAAAAGGGAATTGAAATCGGTGGTGATGCGCTTTAATTTGATCAATTAACATAGATGGGGTCTAAGAAAATCGAATGTAGATTCGTGGCTACCTGTTCGTAGCGCAACATATCCGTAACATATGTTATTTGGTGAATGTTTTAGATATGAAACATTAATTACCCTTGAATTAAATCTGAATATTGATTCTTGAATGTTTAGGTATGGTGAACAATATGGCTCTAGATTGCAAGTGTTGTAATTTTTAAATACGGCCTGCGTGTCGTGCCTTCCTCTATATACTCTTAATGTACCTTCTCTTCTCATCTCACTCCCCTCGAATGTTAAAAGAGGTTTCTATATGTAATTTCCCTTTTCTTACTAGAGAGTTCCTCTCATTGGCTTGAGGGGAGTTAGGATAGGTGAGTCATATTGTATCACGTTTAGATTATGCGTATTATGATTATATCAGCACATGCATATTACTTGTATGAGATACAAACTGAGAAACATGTGTTTTTTATAAACCAGATAGTTAAATTAGGCCCTCTAAATGAAATCTTAAGTCATGATGCCGTCAATTTATGAACACTTATCAAAACCTCGATCGCTCAATTGTCCACTCCACCAAAGTGGGTGCTTTTGAGTTATCTTGGGGAGATAAGCAAGAGTAATGGTGCTACTCTCACATGTTTATTATTGTTTGACTTAATTGAGATTAACAAAACGGTTTTGGGTCTCAAGGCATTAGATGGGATTAAAAACATGCCAGATCATATGATGATAGAATCCCATAAACATCTAAGAGTTACATTTGATGTAATTGGTAAAGGTGTTACCTACCTAAATAACTTAATTTAAGCGTCCTGCCAAAGCGGACTTAAGTTTAAGCCAAATATGGATCTTAGCCCACTAACTAATGCATTGAGGGTTATTTATTTAGTGGGAGATTGCTAATTGAATTGCATATTTTTAATTGTAGAATCATGACGACTAGTAATACTGCTACATTATCGCTGCGATCTGTCCTTGAGAAGGACAAACTTAATGGGACAAACTTTCTTGACTAGTTTAGGAACTTGAGAATTATTCTCAAGCAGCAAAGAAAGACGCATGTCCTAGATCAACCCATTCCTGAGGAGCCAGCGGCCAATGCTCCTAGAGTTCAGAGAGATGTTTACATGAAGCATAAGGAAGACTCTGTCGATGTGGGATGCTTGATGCTAGCCACCATGGTTCCAGAGCTCCAAAGAGATCTCGAACACATGGTGGCTTATGAGATAATTGTGCATCTCAAGGAAATGTTCCAGCAACAGGCAAGGCAAGAGAGGTATGAGACCACTAAGGCCTTATATTCCTGTAAGATGGCTGAAGGTGCATCAGTCAGTACTCATGTCTTAAAGATGAAAGGGTACATTGATCACCTTGAAAGGCTTGGATTTCCCATGAGCCAGGAGTTAGCTACGGATTTGATCTTGAACTCACTCCCAGAAAGTTATGACCAGTTTGTCATGAACTACAACATGAATAACATGGAGAAATACTGCATGGGATGCTTAAAACTGCCGAGCTGAGTCTTAAGAAGAAGCCCAGTGCTGTTTTGATGGTTCAGAAAGGAAAGGGTATGAAAAAGAAAGGCAAAGGCAAGGGGAAGGGTCATGGCTCATCAGGTAAGACCAAAGAGTCAGGCAAGCCCGAAACCAAGCCTGCACCAAAGAAGGCAAAGCCTCCTAAGGAAGGAGTCTGTTTCTTCTGCAATGAACCTGGTCATTGGAAGAGGAATTGCAAACTCTACCTCAAAGATCTGAAAAAGAACAAGAAGGATAGCGGGGCTACCGCTTCAGGTATTTATGTTATAGACATTCATCTTTCTACTTCCACTTTGTAATATCCTTAATCTTCTGCACTGGTTCCTATGTACAGATTAAACGGAATATATGAGCTCTGTTTTAGGAAAAACATGTGTACCTTTATGTAAAGAAAAGGATTAAATTGCAAAAGAAAGGAAATTAAGGGACCTAAATGCAATTATGGAAAGTTTAAAGTTAGGAATGAAAGGAAGACAAAAATGTGGGGTCTTAAAGTGTAATTTTAGCCAAATTAAGGGACTTAATTATAAAGAAGGAAAAGTTCCCTGGGGCTAAAGTATAATTAAAGAAAATAGGCCAGAAGTGGTTTGCACCGCCCGACAGCATTTCAGTCCCAGATTCTACCAGAAGGTAGGGCAGGTGACGCCGGGTAACCAAGCCTAATACCGAAATTTTTGAAGACTCCAGATAGCCAGAAATGGACTGATCGTCCAAAAGTTATAAAAATTTATACCGGATACCCTAGATTTCAGATATAAGTGGGAAAATACAGGATGATGCGCCTTTATGGGCGGATGTCGGGAAACTGACAGGATACCGATAGGAGGTCTGTAGCAAAAGTTATTCACAAAATAAAGAAATCCAGACGGAGTGTGAGGCCTCCGGGGATCCGGGTAGGAGATTTATCGGTATTTTTAAAGAGGCTGAATGCGATCGGATGACTTCGGTCAGATGACCGTTATAACCCCCAAGGATGCCTGAACACAGTAGGACACTATATCTGGGAAAAAGAGCCGGTGTCCGGAAAAGGTATATACTCGGTAAATAATAGTTAAAATATTCAATGAATTGTGTTAAAGGAAGATTCCTCGTAATGCGTGCCATACAGGTAATGGACCCAGGAAGCCGAAAATGGCGCCATTAGAGGCCCAATAAGACTCTTGGACTGATAGGTGGGCCAGTGTCCAGCAGAACCCCGGAAAAGTGCGAAATTACGAAAATGCCCCTATGTTGTACAAAAAGGGCAGCAGATGAATATAGGGTATTCTGGTCATTTTGGACAGACCCAGAGGTCAAGACATGTCTAAATAAGGTTGACTAGAGTCAGAATAAGCTTTGACCAGGTCAAGAAAGGTGTGAAATGACGATTTTGCCCTTAGGGATTAAAATAGGACAAGATAGGGCACCAAGGGCATTTTGGTCATTTCGCAGGGGATCTGTAATTGAGTCTAGACCCAGTATTAAAAAGTTAATGATATAAAGGGTCTAGATACTAAATGTGAGGTCAGTAGACATAAAAAGGATCTTCAGAAACATCAGATTCTGAAAACGGCACGTTTTTCGAGGCGATGGACCGGGCCGGTACCAGATTGGACCGGAAAGCTTCCAGAACCTCCAAATTTTGTCACATGAAGAATATGGGTGGTGAAGTGTCCTATGAGGTGTCCCATGAGGTGTCTAGGGTGATGCAGTAAAAAGAATTAAAGAAACTAGGAAATTCCAGGAAAAACCAGGACCACATGTTCAGATGGCTTCAAAATTACAAGAATGCCATCCATTAAAGCTATAAATACCCCCTTCCCCTCCCATTTTATGCATCCCACGTTTTTGGCAAGAAAAGAGAGAGAAAGAAGAGAGAGAAGGAGAAAGAAAGAAAGAAAGGAAGTTCTGGTGGAGTTGGAAGTAGTAAGGAAGTTTTGAAGCTCTGCTTTTGAGGTAACAACTAATCCTAGCTCTTATGTAATGTCTTTGTGATGTGTTGTTTTGTTTGGTTGATTGTTGTCCTATATGTTATGCTTGAAGCTCTATTCCAATGCTATGATCATATGTTATTGAATATGGAAGCATGCAGCATACTTATCTATACACAGTCACAAGCAAGCACCGTCACTTTGCATTACATATTTTGTTATGATTGTTGTTACTGGGATTCTTTTGAATCTCATTCCCAAACATAACATTACAGGGGAGGTTCTGTCAAAATAAAATTTGGAAATCTTAAGAGACGCCGGTAGGCTGCCGAAATTCCGACAACAAAGACGGAACAAAGAAAAGAACTGATATGTACTGTGTACGTAGTGCTGTCTAAGGAGGCTGGAAGTGAGTGGATCCAGCAGGTTCATCCAGTCTTTCCTGGGTACTACGTAGAATGGTAGTTCGCATAAGGGAATTACCGAATCGGTACAACATCAGTTACTTTCTAAAGAAGAATTGTAGCAGTTATGCTGCCGGTTTTTAGACAGAAAAGGATGTAATAAAATATGAGGGAGTTAATCATGCACTAATATATAACAGTTGGTTATTTGATATTAATTGTTATCTGGCCTGTATGACTGATATGTGTTGGCTATAGGCTTGAGTATGTAAAGACTAAATGCTGAAAATAGGCTCAGTGAACAGTAACTCGTGAAGACCCATTCATGTTTGATAAATCATTAAAAATAGTAAATGATTGAATTGATGTACGAAATTTTTAGGGTAAAAAGTAGACATACTAAGATTTAATTTGATATATAGAATGTCTAATTTGGATTGATACACGAAAAGATATAAATTGTTAAAGTTGGGACCAGAATGCTGGATTCAGGAGAAAGTCATTGGATGAACAGTAAGATTGAAACGTTGACCCACGTGAGATTTGTCAAGTATTGGTCAACCAATGATTTTTCCCTGAAATATATTTGAGTTAGCTTCATGTAGCAATTTGAACCACTTCATTTCGATTTTTATAGAATTAGTTATAAATTTTCAAAATCAGGTCACTCATCTGGAATTTGCCACAGTGAACAGTACTCGATATGAATAAAATTCCAGATTAAGTGTTTAGACTTCAATGACCCTGAAAGTGGTTTAAGTGCTACTGAATGGTCCCTAAGATGTATAAATATAAGGATGTGAAACACTTCATGGGTATTAGATACTGCATGTGGTTCTCACATTTGTACAAATGTGCAGGGACTAAAGGACAGTAGGAAGCTGAAAAAGGGCGAGGTTGACCTACGAGTTGGAAATAGAGCAAGGGTTGCTGCGTTAGCTGTAGGCACTTATGAATTAGTTCTGCCCACTGGGCTTTTGTTAGTTTTGAACAATTGCTATTATGTTCCTGCTTTAAGTAGTAACATTGTTTCACTTTCTTATTTGGATAAGGAAGGTTTCACTTCCATTGCTGGGAATAGTAGATGTTCTATTTATCGTAATGATGTTTTCTATGCTCATGGTGATTTGCATGTTGATCATTACATATTAAATTTGGAACAACCCAATCATGGAAATATCTATAACATAACCGTCAAAAGGGTCAAACCGAATGATTTGAATCCGACATACCTCTGGTACTGTTGTCTGGGCCACATAAATGAGAAACGCATTTCCAAACTCCATCAAGATGGATTTCTAAACTCATTTGATTTTGAATCATATGACACTTGTGAGTCTTGCTTGTTAGGAAAGATGGCAAAGTCACCCTTCACTGGGCACAGTGAGAGGGCCACTGATTTATTGGGCCTCATACATACAGATGTGTGTGGACCGATGAACACAAATGCCAGAGGAGGTTATTCGTACTTCATAACATTCATAGATGATTTCAGCAGATATGGGTACATCTATATGATGGAACATAAATCTGAGTCTTTTGAAAAGTTTAAGATATTTCAAAATGAAGTACAAAACTAGCTTGGCAAAACAATTAAAGCCCTTCGATTTGATCAGGGTGGTGAATATTTGAGCCAAGAGTTCATAGATCATCTTAGGAGTTGTGGGATAGTCTCACAATTGACTCCTCCAGGGACACCACAATGGAATGGCGTTTCTGAACGGAGGAATTGAACACTATTAGATATGGTTCGATCCATGATGAGTCGAACAGATCTTCCGCCCTCCTTTTGGGGCCATGCCCTAGAGACAGCTATGTTCACACTCAATCGTGTTCCATCTAAGGCAATCAAAAAGACTCCGTATGAGATATGGACTGCAAGGATGCCTAGTTTGTCTTTCCTCAAGATTTGGGGATGCGAGGTCTATGTTAAGCAACAAGCCTCATACAAATTAGCTCCCAAATCCTCAAAATGCCTCTTTATGGGATATCCTAAGGAAACCAAGGGATATTACGTCTACAACCCTGCTGATAACAAAGTGTTTGTTGTCATAAATGGTATCTTTCTCGAACGAGAATTTATCTGTAAAAGAACCAGTGGGAGTAAGGTATACCTCGAAGAAGTTCAAGAGCCACAAGACACCACAGAACTGCAGATGGAAAATACAGAAGACTCACAACAAGTTGTTGAGACTCCTCAAGTCACGCAAGGTCCACGGAAGTCTAATAGGACACGACTTTAGCCTCAGAGATATGGATTTCTGATTTCTGACAGTCGTGATGTGTTGCTCATTGAGCATAATGAGCCCACTACCTATCGAGAAGCTATAGTGGGACCAAACTCTGAAAAGTGGCTTAATGCCATGAAGTCTGAAATGCAATCCATGTACAACAATAAGGTTTGGACCTTAGTCGACCCGCCTGAAGGTGTAAAAACCGTCGGGTGCAAGTGGGTTTTTAAGGAGAAAACTGACATGGATGGCAATGTAAATGTCTTAAAGGCGCGACTGGTTGTAAAAGGATTTACTCAAACACATGGTGTCGACTATGATGAGACCTTTTCCCCAGTTGCAATGGCCAAATCAATCAGAATCCTCTTTGCCATAGCAGCACATTATGACTATGAAATATGCAAGATGGACGTCAAGACAACCTTCCTTAATGGAAAGCTCCTTTAGGATGTGTATATGACACAACCTGAAGGGTTTGTGCGTTCTGAGGACTCTGGTAAAGTGTGCAAGCTTCAAAGGTCCATTTATGGACTGAAGCAAGCCTCTCAGAGTTGGAATCATCATTTTGATGAAGTAGTCAAAGAGTTTGGATTTCTTCAAAATATTGATGAACCTTGTGTGTACAAGAAGGTTAGTGGGAGCACAGTTGTGTTTTTGGTACTCTATGTCGATGACATCCTACTTATTGGGAATGACATTCCTACCTTGTAGATTATCAAGTCTTGGTTAGGAAAGTCTTTCTCGATGAAAGACTTGGGTGAAGCCACCTACATCCTAGGAATCAGGATCTATAGAGATAGATCTAAAAGACTTCTAGGACTCAGTCAGAGTACATACATAGACAAAATACTGCATAGGTTCAGTATGCATGAATCAAATAGGGGTTTCATACCCATGTCTCATGGTAGTCACCTCAGCAAAGATCTGTGTCCTAGTACACCTGATCAGCGAGGTCGCATGAGTAAAGTTCTATATGCCTCGGCCATAGGATCTATCATGTACGCCATATTTTGTACTCGACCGGATGTCTCATTTGCCTTAAGTATGACTAGCAGATATCAATAGGACCCTGGTGAGGGCCATTGGACTGCTGTCAAGAATATCCTTAAGTACTTGAGAAGGACTAAGGACTTATTCTTGGTCTATGGTGGATTGGATGACGAACTCTGTGTAACTGGTTACACAGACGCGAGTTTCCAAACTGACCAGGATGACCAAAAAATCGCAGTCTGGGTATATATTCCTCCTTAATAATGGAGCAGTAAGCTGGAAGAGCTCTAAGCAGGGCACTGTAACAGATTCTGCAATGGAAGCTGAGTATATAGCAGCATCTGATGCAGCTAAGGAAGCCGGCTGGATCAGGAAGTTCATCACGGAACAAGGGGTGATACCTACCATCTCAGATCCAATAACTTTGCTCGGTGATAATAGCAGTGCCATTGTACAAGCCAAAGAGCCTAGGTTACATTAAAGGACCAAGCATATACCCAGGCGATTTCATCTCATCAGAGAAATCAACGATAGAGGTGATATAAAGATATGCAAAGTAGCAGGAGAAGACAATGTTGCTGATCCTCTAACAAAGCCGCTTGCGCAGGCAAAGCATGAGCGTCATGTTAGGTCAATGGGAATTACTCAAATTAATGATTGTACCTAGTACAAATGGGAGGTTGTTGAAAAACGTGCCCTAGGGGCCAATCATTATCTTATGAATATTATTGATTTATGAATTTATTATGTTATCATATTATTTGCATGTTTATTGTGATGACCATCCTTGGATAATTCATGATCTTATCCTAAATGTCCCTGGTCGGTCATCTGTGTGGGAGCAGAGATGAAATAAGACCAGTATGACTTTGAAGATGTATAGAGATATAAATCAAAGTCATATGCACATGTAAGAGTACAAGGTGTTGGACTGACCCGCTATGAGAGAGTTGCATGGGTTACGTCATAATCTTCTCTCATATACAAACCATGTCACTATGCCCTTTGACCTGAGATCATTATGTATTCCTACATGACAAACGCTCAGCTTTGGCCTAGTCAAAAGTCACTTTTGACTGAGTGATCATAAAGACTATGTTCGGGCTTAGTGGTTTTTCATGCGGAGGAATGTGAATGGTCAAGATGGAATTTGTCCCTCACATTCGTAGAGAGATATTACTGGGCCCCTCGATGAGTAAGTCTGAGAAATGTATGGCCATACTGTAATGGAAAGGTAGTTCCATTTCTATAGTCAGACTACTCAGGGATAGAGAAAGTAACGGTCAGGAATAGGAGGATGACATTATCCATGCCTCATCCATGACCAAAATATCTCGTGACAGAAGGGACATGATATGGTTGTATAAAAGGTTACATCGTTTATCGATTCTCATATGATTTGGGTAGTCGTTATGTCTTGCTAGAGATCACTTGCGACTTGTAGGCCAGTAAAGCAAATGGCCCACTGCCAACTTCATATGGTCCTACAGGGTCGCACACAAAATAGCCCAACACGAGCTATGATGTCCAGATTCATTAAATCTAAGACGTGTCTAGATTCAATGAATGATCCAAGGTTGATGTATATATTTATTTATATTTATATTCGTATATATATAAATTCGTATATATATATATATTATATATAAGGGATATATAGGATTTAATTTATAAGGATAAATTAAATCTCTATCACGTTTGAATTTGATATTCAAATTGATAGGATATCTCATATAAGAGATATTTACAAGATTTAATTTATAAGGATAAATTAAATCTCTATCACATTTGAATTTGAAATTCAAATTGATAGGATATCTCATATAAGAGATATTTACAAGATTTAATTTATAAGGATAAATTAAATCTCTATCACGTTTGAATTTGAAATTCAAATTGATAGGATATCTCATATAAGAGATATTTACAAGATTTAATTTATAAGGATAAATTAAATCTCTATCACGTTTGAATTTGAAATTCAAATTGATAGGATATCTCATATAAGAGATATTTACAAGATTTAATTTATAAGGATAAATTAAATCTCTATCACGTTTGAATTTGAAATTCAAATTGATAGGATATCTCAAATTTGACTTAAACACATACGGTAGATCCTGGCAAGGAATGGAAAAAATTTTTAAATTAATTTTCGCTGGTGTCTTCCAATTCCTTACACTGAGGCAGTGTAAAGAGGTGTGAAATGACAATTTTGCCCTTAGGGTTAGTACAGCGCAGGAAAGGACACTAAGAGTATTTGGGTTATTTTTCAAGGAATGGATGGCAGATAAATATTCAATATATCATTTTCAATGATATGAGAAGCCTATATATTGATTTCTAGGACATAATACATATCCTGGTATATTATAAAAAAAATCAAAACAAAAAACAGTCCGGTTGTTGTAAAATGGCTCCGATCGGTACCGGATTGGACTGGAATTTTTCCAGAACCTTCTTGACCAGGGCAGCACGCCACCTAACCCTCTTAGGTGTCCCATGAGCTGTCCCACATGATGTAATAATTATTCTATTTAGAAAAAGTAAAATCTAAGATTAAATGTGAGCCTTTAGATCAAATAGTAACCAAATCAATCTTGGCCATCCATTTCAACCCAAATTTCTCTATAAATACCCCCCTATTCAGAACACTTCGGCATGCATGGTGAACCATAGGGAAACTCTTGCAAAATTTCCATTCAACCAAGAAAGAAGCAACCAAAGTGAAGTAACAAGCAAGGTAATCATCTCCCTTGATCTTGAGCTTTGTTCTAGCAAGTTAGCTCATGGTTTTAAGGGGTTTTCATGCTATATTTCCCTTATGGTTGCTGCTGGAAGTGCTGCTCATATGTGGTTAAAATATGAATTTTATGTTATGGATAGTTTAGACAAGTTTAAACAAGCTAGAATCAAGTGGTATAAGCTTGTGAATTCAAGTATGTTTGGATTTAGGGTTTTGTGTTCTTGCTGGTACTGTACGTGGTACTGTTCATATGATGGAATTTCATGATTTTGATGCTTCCAATGAGTTTAAAATGGAAAGTTGTGTGGGGATAAAGTAGGAGAACAAGTATTGGAAGCATTGGAATCAAAATGAGAATTTTTGGAAAACAAGAGCATGCATTTCGGTTTGGCACTGTAGCAATTGGTATGTTTTGATTTTGGAAATTCTGATTTCATATTTGGATTCTACATGAAAAATTATGTGGGAATGAACCATGAGAATTTATTTTGGAAAGGTGGAAGTAGGAAACATAAATTAGAGAAAGAAAGGGAGCTAGTGAAAACCTAGTCTTGGATTTGGTTTCAAGTTGAGTTGTAACTTGATATTATGTTGTAATGGCTAGGTTTTGACATTTGTGAAGGAAGGAAAGCACTTCAAGAAGGTCTTGACCAAGATAGCTAAGAGGTAGCAAGGATACCTAACTATAACTCATGTTTGTTTAATTGTTTTGCTTGCTTGTTGATTATGGTGTTTGGTTGAACTTGAGCTTATGTCATCATGTTATGATGAAGTATGAATGATTGCAACTCCTTGCAAGTTATGTCATGACAATATGCATGTTAGAGTTTGCTTATGTACCATTATGAAGTAGCTCCCATCTCATGATAACATGTTAAGCATACAATTATCCATGCATGATATTATAGTTTGTGTAACTTGCTATTGGGATTTCCATGAAATCTCATTCCTTCCACATGCATAACTATGTTTTAGGTGCTGGATCTTTTCAAGGGAGGAGAGTAAATGTTGATGAATAAGTTGTATAATAAGCTACATGACTTACATGACACTATGGGATGATATGCTAGTATGCATGGTGTATGTTTCTCTAGTCCTGTTTTGAGGCCGTGGTGATTTGACAATGTTTTTGGCATCTAAATCAACGAGTTTTAATCTGAAACTTGGCCTGCCTAAATTTAAGACACAGAGATTTAAATGAACACTAAGAACACCTCATTTGGATAAGTATCTGAATTGTTATGATTTTCCAAAGTTGGAAGTAAGATCTGGAATTGAGTAAAACGAGTGCTGAGAAGTAGTGACGGTTACATAAAGATTTCATATACCAAATGAACGCGTTTTTCTACGAAATTTTATGAGCTTAAAGATAACGTCTAAAGCTTCAAATTCATAGATAACACAGTTCATTTGGATACGTAACCAAAGAGAAATGAATTTTTGAAATTAAGCAAAGAAACTGGAACTTCCAGATTTTACCAAATGAACAGTGATTTTCAACGATTAAACTGATTTCATTGGGACAAGAAAACCTCAGTTTCATATTTTTTCCTCGAAGATATGTGAAAGAGATTTCATTAGAAATTGGAACCATGTTATTTCGATTTTTCTACAATTAATTATGAATTTTCAAAGTAGAGTACATGTTCTGAAATTACCAAATGAACAGTAAAAGTGAACATTACCTTAGAGCAAATCTTTTGGAAATGGATGTTTTCAAAGCAAATGATCATGTAATTGGTTCTAATCACTTCTAATCAAGTATAATTGAGGTTAAAAGTAAGGATATGACATTTTGGTATCAGAGCAAAGGATTCTGGCTTAGGAAATGCTCTGATTACATTATTTATAGACTGAAACATAAGTAAAGATTTGCATAATTGACCCTAAGTTAATTATTACAGGATAGCAATGACTGAGTCTAGAACATCAGAGACTACAGTAAACCAGGGGGACCCTAGACCCACAGTCTATAGTTCTGATAGATCAGGGTGGAACTCAGAAGAGATAGATGCTTTTATACATGATCCGGAGTTTGGTCTTCCCCCAGTGATCAATATCCGGGATTCCAGTAGTGAATCAGAATTGGGCAGGTTAGATAATTCTTCAGTGGGATCAAATGAGATGGATGAGGATGATGATGAAGAAGAGGAAATATCAGATGAGGATATACCATCAAAAGATGATGAACTTGAGGAACCTAACCCAGCCCCACCCATGAATATTGTACTAGAAAGAGATGCAGGTCAGATAGATGATAAAGAAATGATAGACCCTCAAGAGGAACAATCTGATGTGGGTTACTCTTATGTTAGGGGTGCAACAGACCCTGTGCCTAGGAAGGCCGATAAGGTAGATGTTCCTGAACTGAGTCAGGTACCTAAACTAGTTGATGTACCTGGACCCAGCCATATAACTAATATACCTGCTCATAGTCATGTAGCTGATATACCTAGACCTAGTCAGAGGCCAGACCCTACAGATATTCCAGGTCCAAGTGGAACCAAGAAGATAGTAGTACAGCTATACCTGGGTAACCATCAGATAATTGAGTTAATCCCTAGGAAGGATATGGATGAAGAACATTTTAGGAGAGCTGTGGAACTCACAAAGCAGCTATATGGGATAGGAAGCATGTTGATTAGAGATATGGATCAAGACTATAGAGTTTACAAAGATTTCATAGCAAGAGTAAGGGATGCCTATCAGGCATATGATCCAAATACTCTTACCCTTACTGATTGGGTTAACATCATGGATGATATTTTGCCTCTTACAGCAACATGGAGAGAAGGGTTAGATCAGTACTTTGAAGAGGAACCCTTTGAGGATATCCATGATTGGATCTACATGGTAGGGGAATTTATTAGGATCCATTATGAGAAAACATAGTGTAATAGCTGTATGTATGAATATTGTTGTAATCTATGTACTTTTGACTAGTAATGGCATAATACATGTATGTGTGTCTGTTATGAAGAGTTTATGTAATGATGTTAAACCTGTTGTATGCTATGTTTTGAATGAAATATAAAGTATTTTAATTATAATATTCCTTTCCTATTTCCTATTACGATAGTAAAACAAAATGGTAAGAACCAGAAGAGCTAGTGCTTCGGGTGAATCCCAAAATGCCAGAGATATTAATCAGCTGATTCTAGAACGGCTGGAGTAGCAGCAGAAGCTGATAGAGGAAGTAAAAGCTGCTCAAGCAAGGAGTAAGCAGGAAAGGGATGCTGCTATAGCAGCAGCTGTAGCTGAAGCAGTGGAGAACCTCAGACACCCAGAGTCTGCAGGTACAGCTAATACAGAACCAGAGATGGTTCAACAGACAACAGAACTACCGAGATAGATAGGACAAACAGCAGATCCTACTGGTATTCAACAATGGATGACTAAGTTCTGTAAGCATAGTCCTCCGACATTTGAGGGAACGTTCGATGTACAGAAAGTGGAGGATTGGATCAGCAGATTAGAGAAGATCTTTAAGGTACTAGGTTATCTGTCTGAGAGTAAAGGACAGATGGCAATCTACCAGCTAGAAAGGGATGCGGACAGATGGTGGAAGAACACAGAGTTAGTATTGCAGGCTAGACGCGTTCCTATCACATGGGAAGTTTTCCTTGAACAGTTTTATGAGAAGTATTTTCCCCAGTCTGTACGAGATGAACGTGAAGCAGAATTCCTTGTGCTAAGACAAGGAGAAAAAGAATCCTTTGACGAATACTTAGCAAAGTTCATCCGTCTTTCCCAGTATTCCACTTATCTACGACAGGTGGACGATGAGCAGTGGATGACGGAGAGGATGATCAGGGGATTGAATACTATTCTAAAAGATAAGATGACCCCTCAACAATACCATTAGTTCAATAAAGCAGTAGAGGCCTGCAGAATTATTGAGAATAGTCTGAATCATCGGATGCTACTGAGACCAGTAAACAGAGAGACTGCTGCTCCTGAGAGACCTAACCAGAATAGAAATACAGCCAGTGATAGTGGCTATAACAAGAAGAGGAAAAGGCAGTGGCAGCAGTACCGAAAGCTAACAGAGGGAATTATAGGGGCAACCCAAATAATAGAAACCAGAGGTCTAGAGTATGCAACAAATATGGGAAGAACCATGGAGACAGACCATGCTTGATGAGGCAGAATGTCTGTTACACATGTGGCCAGCCTGGACATTTTTCCAAAAATTGTCCCCAAGCAGTTAATGATCAAAGGCCACGCACTCAAGGGCGAGTGTTTGCAATGATAAGGGAAGAGGCACAGAGATCACCCGAGATGATCCAAGGTATCATCTATCTCAATAATCATGCTGTGATTGCTATGTTTGATTCGGGTGCAAGTCATTCCTTTGTTTCTTATGAATGTGCTAAATGTTTGGGCCTTACAATTAGCAAGCTGCATTATGCCATATGTGTCATAACCCCTACAAATGCTAAAGTAGTTACATCAGATGTCTGCCTAAATAGTATCATTCGATATGAATGTTGTTGCACTACTCTTGACCTAATATGCATGCCATTCCATGAAATTGATGTCATAATTGGATTGAATTGGTTGTCTGCCAATAATGTAATGCTGGATTGTAAGAACAAAACTCTAGTTCTTTGTCCACAAGCCCTAAATGTGAATCCAGAAGTGAAACTGAATTTCCTGACAGAGGCTCAAGCGGATAGATGTTTACGAAAAGGATGTCAGGGATATATGATCTTCTTTTCTGTTCAAGCAGAAGTGGAAGAAGGAATTGAAGCAATTCCTATGGTCAAAGAATTTCCTAAAGTCTTTCCAAAGGAGATTCAGGGATTGCCCCTAGAATGAGAAGTGGAGTTTGCAATTGACATCGTACCTGGAGCTGGACCAGTATCTAAAGCCCCATATCGTATGGCTCCCAATGAGATGATTGAACTTAAGAAGCAGATAGAGGAGCTATTAGAGAAGGGTTTCATCCGACCTAGTGTTTCTCCATGTGGTGCTCCAGTGTTATTCGTCAAGAAGAAGGATGGCAGTCTCAGATTGTGCATTGACTATCAGGAGTTGAATAAGATTACTGTTAAGAATAAGTACCCTCTTCCCCAAATTGATGATTTGCTAGACCAGTTGGTTGGAGCAAGCTTATTCTCTAAGATTGATCTGAGATCAGGTTATCACCAACTCAGAATCAAAGCAGATGATATTTCAAAGACTGCATTCAGGACTCGATATGGTCATTTTGAATTTCTAGTGATGCCCTTTGGTCTGACGAATGCACCTGCAATTTTCATGGATTACATGAACATAATCTTCAGGCCTTATCTAGATCAGTTTGTGGTAGTCTTCATTGATGATATCTTAGTGTACTACAAATCGGCTGCAGAGCATAAAGAGCATTTGAGGATTGTTCTTAGTACTCTTAAAGAGAAACGACTTTATGCTAAGCTTAGTAAATGTGAGTTTTGGCTTCAAGAAGTCAAATTTCTCGGTCATGTCATATCCCATGAAGGGGTAGCTGTAGATGCTAGCAAAGTTGAAGCAGTGTTAAGCTGGGAACAGCCAAAGACAGTGACAGAGATCAGAAGTTTTTTGGGCTTAGCAGGGTATTATAGAAGATTTATTAAGGACTTTTCTCGAATTGCTCTACCGTTAACCAAGCTAACAAGAAAGAATCAGCAATTCAAGTGCGATGAGAAGTGTGAGGCCAGTTTTCATGAACTAAAGCAGAGATTAACCACGACTCCTGTGCTGATTATTCCAGACCCAACTCAGACTTATGTAGTCTACACTGATGCTAGCAAGCAGGGGTTGGGATGTGTGTTGATGCAGCAAGGACGAGTGGTAGCCTATGCTTCTCGACAGTTAAAGCCACATGAAGAGAATTATCCCACGCATGATCTGGAGCTTGCAGCGGTAGTTTATGCTCTCAAGATATGGAGGCACTACCTGTATGGAGCCACCATAGAACTGTACTGTGATCATAAAAGCCTGAAGTATCTGCATGATCAGAAAGAATTAAACATGAGGCAACGGAGATGGATGGAATTTCTAAAGGATTATGATTTCCAGATCAAATACCATCCAGGAAAAGCTAATGTAGTGGCCGATGCCTTGAGCAGAAAGGTGGTGCAGGTTGCTAGTCTCATGATCAAAGAGCTAGAACTAATAGAAGATGTTCGAGATTGGAGTCCTCTGTATCAAATACAGACATCAGAAAGTTCTTATAGAGGAACGCAGATTAAAGCTTTTATTGAGGATGAGATAAAAGAGTCTCAGGAGCAGGATAGGCTAGCAGAAATTTTCAAAGGTAAGCTGGAAAGAGGGGAAACTAAAAACTTTGATATGTCCAAAGATGGATTACTACGATTTAGGGGATGACCATATATTCCCAATGCAATGGGATTGAGAGAAAAGATACTAGACGAGGCACATAAAAGCAAGTATACAGTACATCCAGGTATGACCAAAATGTATCATGATGTGAAGAGTTTATTTTGGTGGCCTGGATTGAAGAAAGATGTTGTAAATTATGTGTCCAAATGTTTGACATGTCAAAAGGTGAAAGTTAAGCATCAGAAGCCAGCAGGGAAATTACAACCACTAGAGATACCCGAGTGAAAATGGGACAGCATTGCCATGGATTTTGTTGAAGGACTGCCCATGACTCCTACTAAGCATGATGCTATATGGGTGGTAATTGACCGATTAACGAAGTCAGGTCATTTCCTGGCAATCAATAAAAAGGATTCTCTAGAGAAGCTGGCAAAACTCTATGTAAAAGAGATTATTAGACTACATGGTATTCCCAGTAGTATCATTTCTGACAGAGATCCTCAGTTTACATCAAACTTTTGGCGAGCTCTGCATAAAGAAATGGACACTACTCTCAGATTTAGTACAGCTTACCATCCTCAAATAGATGGTCAGTCCGAGAGAACAATCCAGACGCTTGAGGATATGCTAAGAGCTTGTGTTTTAGATTTCAAAGGGAGTTGGGATGCCCATCTACCATTAATAGAGTTTGCCTATAACAACAGTTATCAGGCTAGCATACAGATGGCTCCGTTTGAAGCACATTATGGATGAAAGTGTAGATCTCCCTTGTGCTGGGTGGAGTTGAGCGAAAGGAGGATATTTGGTCTTGATCTAGTAGACCAGATAGCAGTACAGATTGATAAGATCAGAAAAAGGCTATTAACAGCTCAAAGCAGACAGAAGAGTTATGATGATGTTAGAAGGAAGCCGTTGGAGTTTGAAGAAGGAGAGCATGTATTCCTTAAGTTGACTCCAACGATAGGAGCTGGACGATCAATCAAAGTGAAGAAGCTGCATCCTAGATACATTGGGCCATTTCAGATCCTCTCAAGAGTAGGATCAGTGGCTTACAAATTAGCTCTTCCTCCACATCTCAGCAAGATTCATGATGTATTCCATGTTTCCCAATTAAAAAAGTATGTTTCAGATCCATCACATGTGATTGAGCAGGATGATATTGCACTGCGAGATGACCCGACTTATGAAGTTGGACCAGTACAGATAGTAGATAGAAAGGTCAAGCAGTTGCGAAATAAGCAGATCCCTCTAGTTAAGGTGGTCTGGAAGGGATTAACAGAGAATGAAGCTACCTGGGAAGCAGAGGAAAGGATGAGAGAGATATACCCTGAACTATTTCCTTAATGTATATGTAATGTAAATTTCGAGGAGGAAATTTATTTTAAGGGGGAGAGAAATGTCATATCCCCAATTATTTTGACCTGATGTACCTATACAGTTTATCTGCAATGGATATAAGATTCTTGGAATAAACTGTATCAGATTATGAAAGGAAAGGGAAGGATTAATAACTAAGGAAAGAATAGGGACCAAAATGAAAATTTAAAAGTTTGAAGGTGAAAAGTGAAAGTAGAAGAAAAAGGAGGGACCTAAATGCAATAAATGAAAAGTTCAGGGACTAAAGTGCAATTATTCAAAAGTTAAGGGACCTAAATGTAAATATGGAAAAGTTGAGCCAAAGCAGGCCAAAAATGCCCGAAATCAGATCAGACCCAAATTTTACCAGTAGATAGACAAAAATATTCCGGTCAGTTTAACGCAACACAGAATTTTGATTTGAGGTCCCAATTAATTGATATAAATTCGTGAAGTCAGAAGGAATTATTGCAGTATTTTTGAGATCTCATAATTAGATGAGACTTTATATAAAATTCATATATTTAATATATGAATTTATAAAATTGACAGAATCAGAAAAGGAATCCTGTAGAAGCCATACGGGATTTTACAATGAAATAAAATACCCGATAAATATGATCGGGAGAGTTGTACAGTGAATTAGGCCATAAAGGCAATATAGGCAATAAGCCCATAATAAGGCCCAAATGACACCATCGTGAGCCCATTAAGGTGACTGGACAATTACATGGGCCACAGGCCAGAGCAGTCCAAGAAAAGTGTAAAATTACAAAAATGCCCCTGGATGCCTATACTGTACCAATGATGGATGGAGGTCATTTTGGTCATGATGGATAGGCCAAAAACGTGGGACATAGTATAAATATGATTATATAGAGTCAATATATGCCCTGAGGCAGTGTAAAGAGGTGTGAAATGACGATTTTGCCCTTAGGGTTAGTACAGCGCAGGAAAGGACACTAAGAGTATTTTGGTTATTTTTCAAGGAATGGATGGCAGATAAATATTCAATATATCATTTTCAATGATATGAGAAGCCTATATATTGATTTCTAGGACATAATACATATCCTGGTATATTATAAAAAAAATCAAAACAAAAAACAGTCCGGTTGTTGTGAAATGGCTCCGATCGGTACCGGATTGGACTGGAATTTTTCCAGAACCTTCTTGACAAGGGCAGCACGCCACCTAACCCTCTTAGGTGTCCCATGAGCTGTCCCACATGATGTAATAATTATTCTATTTAGAAAAAGTAAAATCTAAGATTAAATGTGAGCCTTTAGATCAAATAGTAACCAAATCAATCTTGGCCATCCATTTCAACCCAAATTTCTCTATAAATACCCCTATTCAGAACACTTCGGCATGCATGGTGAACCATAGGGAAACTCTTGCAAAATTTCCATTCAACCAAGAAAGAAGCAACCAAAGTGAAGTAACAAGCAAGGTAATCATCTCCCTTGATCTTGAGCTTTGTTCTAGCAAGTTAGCTCATGGTTTTAAGGGGTTTTCATGCTATATTTCCCTTATGGTTGCTGCTGGAAGTGCTGCTCATATGTGGTTAAAATATGAGTTTTATGTTATGGATAGTTTAGACAAGTTTAAACAAGCTAGAATCAAGTGGTATAAGCTTGTGAATTCAAGTATGTTTGGATTTAGGGTTTTGTGTTCTTGCTGGTACTGTACGTGGTACTGTTCATATGATGGAATTTCATGATTTTGATGCTTCCAATGAGTTTAAAATGGAAAGTTGTGTGGGGATAAGGTAGGAGAACAAGTATTGGAAGCATTGGAATCAAAATGAGAATTTTTGGAAAACAAGAGCATGCATTTCGGTTTGGCACTGTAGCAATTGGTATGTTTTGATTTTGGAAATTCTGATTTCATATTTGGATTCTACATGAAAAATTATGTGGGAATGAACCATGAGAATTTATTTTGGAAAGGTGGAAGTAGGAAACATAAATTAGAGAAAGAAAGGGAGCTAGTGAAAACCTAGTCTTGGATTTGGTTTCAAGTTGAGTTGTAACTTGATATTATGTTGTAATGGCTAGGTTTTGACATTTGTGAAGGAAGGAAAGCACTTCAAGAAGGTCTTGACCAAGATAGCTAAGAGGTAGCAAGGATACCTAACTATAACTCATGTTTGTTTAATTGTTTTGCTTGCTTGTTGATTATGGTGTTTGGTTGAACTTGAGCTTATGTCATCATGTTATGATGAAGTATGAATGATTGCAACTCCTTGCAAGTTATGTCATGACAATATGCATGTTAGAGTTTGCTTATGTACCATTATGAAGTAGCTCCCATCTCATGATAACATGTTAAGCATACAATTATCCATGCATGATATTATAGTTTGTGTAACTTGCTATTGGGATTTCCATGAAATCTCATTCCTTCCACATGCATAACTATGTTTTAGGTGCTGGATCTTTTCAAGGGAGGAGAGTAAATGTTGATGAATAAGTTGTATAATAAGCTACATGACTTACATGACACTATGGGATGATATGCTAGTATGCATGGTGTATGTTTCTCTAGTCCTGTTTTGAGGCCGTGGTGATTTGACAATGTTTTTGGCATCTAAATCAACGAGTTTTAATCTGAAACTTGGCCTGCCTAAATTTAAGACGCAGAGCTTTAAATGAACACTAAGAACACCCATTTGGATAAGTATCTGAATTGTTATGATTTTCCAAAGTTGGAAGTAAGATCTGGAATTGAGTAAAACGAGTGCTGAGAGGCAGTGACGGTTACACAAAGATTTCATATACCAAATGAACGCGTTTTTCTACGAAATTTTATGAGCTTAAAGATAACGTCTAAAGCTTCAAATCCATAGATAACACAGTTCATTTGGATACGTAACCAAAGAGAAATGAATTTTTGAAATTAAGCAAAGAAACTGGAACTTCCAGATTTTACCAAATGAACAGTGATTTTCAACGATTAAACTGATTTCATTGGGACAAGAAAACCTCAGTTTCATATTTTTCCCTCAAAGATATGTGAAAGAGATTTCATTAGAAATTAGAACCATGTTATTTCGATTTTTCTACAATTAATTATGAATTTTCAAAGTAGGGTACATGTTCTGAAATTACCAAATGAACAGTAAAAGTGAACAGTACCCGAGAGCAAATCTTTTGGAAATGGATGTTTTCAAAGCAAATGATCATGTAATTGGTTCCAATCACTTCTAATCAAGTATAATTGAGGTTAAAATTAAGGATATGACAAACATGAATTAAGTTTGTATGATAATGATAGAAATAATGCATTTGCAAAAGGTTTGTTGAGTGATTTTGCAGGATCCCAAGATGTTATGGAAGCTAGAAGTACAACAATTGAAGAAGGTTCAAGTTTCTGTGACCCAAGGTCATGACTAAACATCAATCTGAGACTTACTGTGAAGCTGATTCGTGACCAAATGGCTTTAAGGTCATGACACAAAGTTCTAGAGATTATCAGTTATGACTCAAAGATGAAGATGTCACGACTAAACATCAATCTGCTGAGGGGTGGCCTTTTTATGACCCCAAGTCATGAGTGAAAGATGAACAGTTCATGACAATAAGTTCCAGAGACACACCCTGTCAACTGGAGTCACAATAGAATATGAAAGGTTGCGACCAGAGATGCCAGACGCAACCAGGGAACTCCAAACTCCTTCAGTTCCATACTCTACTATTTTGGTTAAAGGGATAATACATTCTAACTCTTCTTAACCTCATTCTCATTCCAAAATTACATCTCATACCTTAAATGATTTGATCTCAAATAATGATGCAGAAATAAGAGAGTATGATCTCAACTATGCTGCAGCTGTGGACCAACGTAAGCTGGGTATAACCCTTAAAGAGACTACAATCAAGATGGAATGTCCTAATGAATCGTATATGAGCAAACTCCAAGGATCTACAAAAGGGAGTATTTCTAATTTAAATGATTCCCCCTATTTGATTCCCTCCATTGTCCAACCACCAGAATTAGAGTTAAAAGATTTACATTTTAACCTAAAGTATGCTTACCTTGAGCCAAACTCAAAATTGCCAGTCATAATTTCCAGTTCTTTGACTGTTAGTGAAGTGTCTATGTTAGTAAATATGCTTAGAAAGAATAGAGAGGCATTGGGTTGGCAATTAGCTAATATAAAAGGGATAGATTCCACTATTTGTACCCATAGGATTCTACTGAGTGAAGACTCCAAGCAAATCAAACAACCCCAAAGAAGATTAAATCCATGGATCTCTGATGTGGTTAGAAAGGAGATTAGTAAATTTTTAAAGGTAGGAATCACATATGCTATTTTAGATAGTGAATGGGTATCTCCTGTGTATTTAGTGCCTAAGAAGAGTGGATTGGCAGTAGTCAAGAATGAGAACGATGAATTGATACCTACAAAAAGTGCAAAATTGACAGAGGGTCTATATTGATTATCGGAAGTTGAACGATTCTACTAGGAAAGATCATTTCCCTTACCTTTTATTGATCAAATGCTTGAGAGATTAGCAGGGAAAATCCATTATTGTTTCCTAGATGGATATTTAGGATATTTCCAAATCCAAATAGACCTAAGGGACTAGGAAAAACCACATTTACATGTACCTTTGGTACATATGCCTATAAAAGAATGCCATTTGGTTTGTGTAATACTCTGGGCACATTTTAGCATTGTATGCTTTCTATATTTATTGATTTCATTGAAAAATGCATGGATATATTCATGGACGATTTTACTGTATATGGAAATTCTTTTGATGAGTGTCTAGACAGCCTTGATAACATCCTTGCTAGATGTATTGAGAAAAAATTGGCTTTAAACTTTGAAAAGTGCCATTTTATGGTTGATCATGGAATAGTACTTGGACATCTTATATCTAGCAAGGGTATTGAGGTGGATAAAGCGAAAATTGAAGTTATTTCCTCATTGCCCTACCACAAAACTTTAAAAGAACTTCGATCTTTTCTAGGGCACGTTGGATTTTATAGAAGATTAATCAAATACTTCAGTAAAATTGTTTTGCCACTCTCAAAAGGATACTGCATTTATTTTTTCTGCTGCTTGCAAAAGGGCTTTTGAAAAATTGAAGGATAGGTTGGTTTCACCACCAATCCTAACTTTACTGAATTGGGATCTTCCTTTTAAACTATTATGTGATGCTTCCAATTACGATTTGGGAGCTACGATAGGACAAAAAGAAGGTAACTTATCTAGGGTGATTGCCTATGCCTCAAAGACACTTGTTGCTACTCAAATTAATTATATCACTATTGAGAAAGAATTGTTTGCAATTGTAGTGACTTTGGATAAATTCAAAGCATATCTCATTAACTCCAGAGTTGTTGTTTACATAGATCATGCAACAGTCAAGTACTTGTTCCATAAACCTCAATCTAAGTCAAGACTTATACGATAGATGCTACTACTTCAAGAGTTCAATATAGAAGTGAGGAACTGAGCTAGAAATGTGAACTAAGTTGTAGATCATCTAAGCAGGTTACTAATAGAGATAAGGGGAGTACTTAGTTCTGATCTTATTTGTGATTCTTTCCCTGATCAATACCTTTGTTTGATTGTTGTTGTAGAACCTTGGTATGCTCATTTTGTTAATTTCATTAAAACTGGCCTAATCTAATCTCACTTGTCTAAGTTGTAGGCCCAAAAGCTCAAGAGTGAATTCAAATACTTCATTTGGGATAGGCCTTTTCTGTGGAAGTTGTGCTCAGATCAAGTATTAAGATGATGTGTCCCAGACTAAGATCACAACTCAGTTTTGGAAGCTTGCCATTCATGGGTTTGTGGTGGTCATTTTGGGGGGAAAGGACTGCATGTAGGGTCTTTGAATTTGGTTTTTATTGGCCTTCCCTTTTGAAAGATGCTTTTGAATTTTGTAGAGCCTGTGATAGGTGCTAAAGATTTGGGGGGATTAGTAAAAGGCATGAGATGCCCTAACAACCTATTATATTTTGTGAGGTTTTTTATGTATAGGGAATAGATTTCATGGGGCCTTTTTCACCTTCAGCAGGATTTCTTTACATTTTATTTGCTATAGACTATTTATCTAGGTAGGTAGAGGCCATTCATACCATAATAGATTATGCCCAAACGGTTTCCAAGTTTATAAGATATCACATATTTAGTAGGTTTAGGGTACCAAAAGCGTTAATCAGTGATCAAGGTACCCATTTTTACAATAAGTTAATCAATCACTTATTGGCAAAATATGGTGTCACTCATAAAGTCTCAACCCCATACCACCCTCAAACTAATGGTCTAGCAGAGGTTTCTAATAGGGAAATTAAGCATATTCTAGAGAGGATTGTTAAGCCATCCAATAAGGATTGGAATTTAAGACTTGATGATGCCTTGTGGGCATACATAATAGCTTTTAAAACTCCTCTAGGAATGTCTCCTTATAGGACAATTTTTGGGAAGGCTTATCACATGCCTGTGGAAATGAGCATAAGACATTTTAGGAAGTAAAAGCCTGCAATGAAGACCTTGCAAAAGCTAGTTCAGAGAGGTTGTTACATATTCAAGAGTTGGAAGAGATTAGATTATATGCCTACAACAGCTCTGAAATTTATAAGCAAAAAACAAAGTTAATCCACGATGCTCATATTATGAGAAAGATTTTTAAGGAGGGTGACAGAGTATTAAGGTACCAAGCTAGGTTCAAGTTCAAACATGGAAAATTGAAAACTAGTTGGGACTAACCTTATACAGTTGTTAAAGCATACGAATTCAGGATGATTGAATTGAAAGAGGACGCGACGGTGAAAATCTTTCAGGCTAATGGCCACCAATTGAAACTTTATGAGGGATCTACTTTGCCACCTTGAGGCTAGGTTGTCCCTTTCCTATCTCCTCCACTTACAAGTTTTCTTCTATGATATGTTTGATATGTTGAGTTGAGTATAGGAAAAGGATGTTTCAGTAGGATAATTTTTATTTTTTGTTTATTTCTATTTATTCTAGATCTCTTTATATTTTGAACAACCCTAATTACTGTCTATGTGTTGCATACTCATTGATTATTCTCTCTAGAACTTAAATGCTCACATGCATGATTTTAGCTTACCCATCCTGTCGTCTTTGCCTTACTAGTATTACTTTACATGACTTGAATGTGACTGTATGCTGAACTGTTAATTTACATTAAGTGATTAGGCTACCTACTATTTTGGAGCTAGATTTGATTAACTTTACAAAGTGATTGTGATCTTTTCTAGTTTAATTCTGTTAATAGTGAAGACACTGTCAAGTTTAAGTATGGGGGAGATGTCTTTGCTCCTGTGCTACTAAATTTGTGTTTTTGTGTTACTCAATATGACATTCTTTGATTAATCCAATCTTTCATCACAAAATTTTTGTTTTTGATCTTAATATGTAATGTATTGCTGAAAATTGGATCCCACTTTAAACTGTGTTGATAACTGGAATGGTGTTAGCATGAGAAAAACATTTTGGGATTTTGACAATTATCACTCGGTAGTCTCTGTGAAAATTGGTCGTGACATACTAGCTTTTGGGTTGCAACCTGTAATAAAAATTTGGACTTAACATGCTCTCTGTGAACTACGGTTGTGACCTATGTACATAGTAGCACGATAATAACTCTCTGCTGACTTGAGTCGCGACATGAGTACCTACCTGGTCATGACTGTTCCTCTCTGTGTATTTGCATCGCGAAAGGTACATTCCATGGTCGCGACTAAATGTTTTGAAAATCCTGAGCATGCACCTCTATGACAAGTGGTCGTGACCTTCACTATTTTCAATCGCGTCCTATATTTGAGAAATGTCCAATTACCTTCTCTTTGCCTTGTACAAAGCTGTATAGAAGGATCCCATTTGAACTATTGAGATTCTTTCACAAATGACTCATTGTCCCCTTATTGCAAAACCTTTTTAGCTCCTAGAAACCACTACCTCACTTGAATTTTTTGTAAAATCTTGGAAATTTAGTTTGAAACACCGAAGCTTTTACTATTAGATTTGGATTATCACATGGTTCTAAGTGATTACTTTAAAACTTTTAACTCATTGTTTAGAGGGTTTTCAGTTGTGATAAGTGTTTTAATGCCTAGTGAATGATGAACATTATTTGAGACTTTAGCTTATGAGCAATATAGACCAAAACCTTTGTTGGAAGGATTATTGACCTTAAATTCTATATTGAGTGATTATTCAATTGGTTTATATCCTCTAGAACTTGTCTTGTCTCTGAGTTTAGAATTACTTGCACATTTATGAATTGAACATGATAGAGGCATTCTTTCAAAACCATTTTATCCCAAACACAAGCTTACTACATATTACATCCTTAGTCACCCCTTTTTGAGCCCATCACATTTTCTTTTCATTATTCTTATAGAAAGTCATATGTGCATAAACATCATTTTGAAATAAATTTTTATTCATATCAAAAATTCATTATTGTTGTGTTATTGTGCTGCAATGTCCATGAATGAGGTGCCAAATAAAAGAAGAGAAAAGAAGCATATTGCACTGAAAAAAGAGTGCAAGAAAAAGAAAGCAAAAAAAAGAAAAGAAAAGAGACGAGGGCACCATTATCTACTCTTATTAGCACAATTACCACAGCTATATCCCTAGAGACATGAATTCATACTACATATTCATTGTTGAATGCATATAGTACTTTCTATTCTTCATATTCCATTCTATGTGGCCCATCTCCATCATTTCAATCCTAAAAAGACCTCTTGATTCTTTGCATAAGTGTTATATAGTTGCTGAGATTTAGAGCCATTACAAGAATATGGTAGGGTGTTTTCCAATTTGAATCTGAGTGAAAGAACCCTAACAATGAGAGGAAATAGAGACCTAAACACTTACACTCTTTGAGAGGATCTATTGCGCTCATATAGTTGAAGTTGATTTCACTTAGTAGTTGATTACTTGGCATTGCTCACATTATCACCTTTGCATTTCCAAAAGATGACGAATTATTTATTTTTAGGGTACACTATGGATTATGTTGTTATCATGAATTTAATAGTGTTGTTCTAGGTGTGATTTATTTCTTTGTCCAATAGTATAAAGGTTTAAATGTGGGGAATTGATAAGACACATTTTGTATATGGTTTCTGTAACATTTTTAAGAGTTTTATAACAACTTTACCATTCATTTTATGCCTTAAATTGTACTTTTGTGGTAATACATGATTGTGCGTGGTAATGTGCTAATTAAGGGTAAAATGGTAAATTAACTCTTCCAAACTGCATATATTCTATTATTTATTGATTTGGACTTTTACAGTGAGTTTTTATGCTAGATTACAGGTATTTTGGAAGATAACAAAGACCAGGAAAGAAATCACAAGTCAATGAAAGTGAAATCACGCTCCTATACCTTTTAGTCTCGACCAAAGAGTCCGCCGATCGTGACCTTGATTCTTCTGGAAGTCTCTCTGTGCTTACAGGTCGTGACCAAAACATGGATCTGGTCGTGACTAAAATGCAAAATTGTTGAAACTGTGTATTTTGAATTAGGTCATGCAAAAATAATAGAGGAGGGTTACTGTTAAGGAGGAGGCTAGTTTTTGACCTGATTAGGCTAAAAAGCAGTACTCTAGCGCTCTTTGATCACCTTCTCAACATCTTACATCATTCTATACCTCTCCACAAACTTCTCCATATCTCTATACCATCAATCTACTATATTCTCATCATTTCTTCATGGCATAACATCTGGACAGCAATTGTAGTACAACAAGAGTCATGAGAGGCTAAATCTTGAGCATTATACTGTTCATGGATATGATATCTTGAGCTCATGGACTGAAATGGGGAGTTTATACTGTTCTAATTTGTATCTTCTCATGTTATGATTACTACTAGATCTAGGGTTTTCATCTTATGGGCAAGTTTTGAATATCGATTCATTATTCTCATATTAGACTTTGTAATTGAATTCAGATGATTTGAACGTTTGCTTTTTAATAGAATATTTTAGTTTCAATTTTAAGAGAGTTGGGTTATTACCAGTGATTGTTGTTAATTAATTCGATTGGTTGAAATCTAGGGTTTTTGATCGATAACCATTTGAGGGTGTTTTGTCACATCCTTATATTTATACATCTTAGGGACCATTCAGTAGCACTTAAACCACTTTCAGGGTCATTGAAGTCTAAACACTTAATCTGGAATTTTATTCATATCGAGTACTATTCACAGTGGCAAATTCCAGATTAAGTGTTTAGACTTCAATGACCCTGAAAGTGGTTTAAGTGCTACTGAATGGTCCCTAAGATGTATAAATATAAGGATGTGACATTTTGGTATCAGAGCAAAGGATTCTGGCTTAAGAAATGCTCTGAATAGATGATTTATAGAAAGATATACCATGATAAAGCCGTCATAATTGACACTAAGTAGTGTTTGCAGGATGGCTAGACATAGAATTGGGTCTGGAACTGCGATAAACCAATGGGAATTAAGACCAGAGGTTTCTAGTTCAGATAGTTCAGAAGAAGAGATAGTAAGCAATGATTCTGACCTCTGGACACCTCCAGTAGCTGGTGATTCTGAGGAGGATAGTTCCTCGATAGGATCAAACTTTCCAATTGATGATCAGGAAGTGATGATAACAGAAGGCCCTATTCCTGCCATTTCCATATGTGCGGTACCCTTGAATATAACAGACAGTTCAGGGTCCAGCCAAGTATGTGTTCAGAGTAATGCGCCAGGTTCCAGTAGGCCCGAAGTGACTCTGGTAGAAATGTATTTGGGAGGTTTAATCGTAAGAATGGTCCCAGGGAGGAACCTAAGTAGAGAGCAACTTGAGAGCTCGGTAGCATTAGCCCGACAACTATACGAGTTGAGGCAGACCCTGTTCGAAAACATAGATCAAGATTATTCGGTCTACCAGGAGTTTATCACAAGGGTGAAAGCCATATATCAAGCCTGGGATTCAAATGTGTTAACGATGGGGTTTTGGCTAGAAATTATGAATGACGTATTGCCGAAGACTCCTACCTGGAGATCGGAGTTAGACCAGTATTTTGATAGAGAATCATATTGTACCATATCCGACTGGATCTACCTAGTAGAAGAATACATTAGAATAAAGTTTAAGAAAATTAGAGTATAAAAGACTAGAATGGTACTGTGATATGTACATATATTCTGTATGTATATTATGTGTAAAATGAAATTTATTGTATTCCCTTCTGTTTTTAAGTATAACAAAATGGTACGAACAAGGAGAACTATTCTAGCTGAGGAACCCCGAGAGGCTGGAAACCTTAATCAAATGATTCTAGAACGATTAGAACAGCAACAAAAGATGATAGAAGAAATGAGAGCTGCTCAAGCACGAAATGAACAAGACAGAGATGCTGCCATAGTCGCGGCAGTAGCAGCAGCTGTAAATAATTTAAGACCGCCAGAGCCTTCAGGAGCAACTAGTAGAGAACCTGAAGAAGTACCAAAGCAGGCAGAACAGCCCCAGAGAAGGGATGAATCAAGGGAGGAGGCAGTTGGCATCCAACAATGGATGGTGCGATTTTGCAAATACAATCCTCCCATATTCGAAGGGACATTTGAAGTACATGTAGCAGAAAATTGGGTCAGCAGATTAGAGAAGATCTTTAAGGTCCTCGACTGCCCGACTGAAACCAAGGCCCAAATGGCCATCTATCAATTGGAAAAGGATGCGGATAGATGGTGGAAGAATACAGAGTTACTTCTCCAAGCAAGAGATATTCCAGTTACCTGGGAAGTATTTCTTGAGCAATTTTATGAAAAATATTTCCCTCAATCTGTCAGAGATGAAAGGGAGGCTGAATTCCTTGTGCTAAGGCAAGGAGAAAAAGAAGCTTTTGATGAATATTTGGCCAAGTTCATCCAGCTATCTCAATATTCAACTTACCTACGCCAAGTGGATGACGAACGCTGGATGACAGAAAGAATGATTCGAGGGCTGAATTCTATGTTAAAGGAGAAGTTAACTCCCCAACAATACAGCCAGTTCAATAAGGCTGTGGAAGCATGTCGAATCGTTGAGAACAGCATGAATCATAGAATGCTGTCCAGATCTGGGAGTAAAGATCAAGCGACTCCTGATAAGGCCGGACGGAATCAAGAAGCGGCCAGTGGGAGCGGCTATAAGAAAAGAAAGCGCCCGTGGCAGACCAAGAGGCCTAATAGGGGAAATTTTCATGGAAGATCCAATAACAAGGATCCGAAGGCCCCAGTATGTGAAAAGTGTGGAAAGAATCATGGTGACAGACCATGTTTGATGGGCCAGAATGTATGCTACACCTGCGGAAAGCCCGGACATTTTTCCAGAGAATGTCCTCAAGCTATAACTGATCCAAGGCCAAGGACGGCGGGACGAGTGTTTGCACTCACTAGAGAGGATGCTCAGCGATCATCTGAGATGATCCAAGGTACAATCCATCTCAATGATCATGTTGTGACTGCCCTATTTGATTCGGGTGCAAGTCATTCCTTTATATCTTATGAATGTGCTAAAAGCCTAGGCCTTCTGATAAGCAAGTTATGTTATGATATACAGGTGAAAATCCCCACCAATGCTAGGGTGATCACATCTGATGCCTGTCTAAATAGTGTGGTGCGTTATGAGCACTGTAGTACCACCCTGGACCTGATCTGTATGCCTTTCCAGGAGATTGAAGTCATACTCGGTTTAAATTGGTTATCCTCCAATAATGTGATGTTGGACTGCAGAAACAAGACCCTAGTTCTTGGTCCAAAGATCACTGATCGGAGCTTAGAAGTACAACTGAACTTCGTGATAGAGGCTCAGGCAAAAAAATGTCTACGGAAAGGATGTCAGGGATATGTGGTATTCTTTTCTGTTCAAACAGAAGTGGAGGAAGGCATCGAGGAGGTTCCTGTAGTCAATGAATTTCCTGAAGTCTTTCCAAAGGAGATTCAGGGATTGCCTTCGGAGCGTGAAGTGGAGTTTGCAATCGACATTGTACCTGGAGCTGGACCAGTATCAAAAGCCCCATACAGGATGGCTCCCAACGAAATGATGGAACTGAAGAAGCAAATTGAGGAGCTATTGGAGAAAGGTTTTATACGACCCAGTGTATCGCCATGGGGTGCTCCAGTACTGTTCGTCAAGAAGAAAGATGGTAGCTTAAGGCTGTGCATTGACTACAGGGAATTAAATAAGCTTACAGTTAAGAACAAGTATCCTCTTCCCAGAATTGATGACCTGCTAGATCAATTGGCAGGAGCGAGCTTATTCTCCAAGATTGACTTGAGATCTGGCTACCATCAACTAAGGGTCAAGCCAGATGATATTCCAAAGACGGCGTTCAGAAAGCGCTACGGACATTTTGAATTTTTGGTGATGCCTTTTGGACTAACCAATGCACCTGCTATTTTCATGGACTATATGAACCGGATTTTCAGGCCTTATCTAGATCAGTTCGTTGTGGTCTTTATTGATGATATTCTGGTAGACTCCAAATCTCCAGAGGAGCATGAAAGGCATTTGAGGATTGTTCTTGGTATCCTTAAAGAGAAGAAGCTCTATGCTAAGCTGAGTAAGTGCGAGTTTTGGCTTTCAGAAGTCAAATTTCTCGGTCATGTCATATCCCGAGACGGGGTAGCTGTAGATCCTAGCAAAGTTGAAGCAGTTTTGAGCTGGGAACAGCCAAGGACAGTGACAGAGATTAGAAGTTTTCTCGGCCTAGCAGGGTACTACAGACGATTCATTCAAGACTTTTCTCGAATTGCCTTACCACTTACCAAGTTGACCAGAAAGAATCAGCAGTTTAAGTGGGATGAGAAGTGCGAGGCTAGCTTCCAGCAGTTGAAGCAGAGATTAACGACTACTCCCGTGCTGATTATTCCAGACCCAACTCAGACTTATGTAATCTACACTGATGCTAGCAAGCAGGGCCTGGGATGTGTGCTTATGCAGCAAGGTCGAGTAGTAGCCTACGCCTCTCGGCAGTTAAAGCCACATGAAGAGAATTATCCCACTCATGATCTGGAGCTTGCGGCGGTGGTCTATGCCCTGAAGATATGGAGGCACTATTTATACGGAGCAACGATAGAGTTGTTTTGTGACCACAAAAGCCTAAAGTATCTGCAGGATCAGAAAGAGCTGAACATGAGGCAGCGGTGATGGATGGAATTGTTAAAAGAGTATGACTTCCAGATTAAATACCATCCAGGAAAAGCCAATGTGGTAGCTGATGCCCTGAGTAGAAAGGTGGTGCAGGTTGCATACATGATGATCAAGGAATTGGAACTGATAGAAGATACGCGCGACTGGAGCCCTCTATATCAAATGCAACTGACGGAGAATCCTTTTGGAGGAGTTCATGTCAGAACTTGCATAGAAGATGAGATCAAAGAGGCTCAGGAGCAGGATAAGCTCGCAGCAATATTCAAAGACAAGCTGGAGAAAGGGAAGACAAGGGATTTTGAGATGTCCCCAGACGGATTGCTACAGTTTAGGGGAAAACCCTATATCCCAAATGTTGGGGGATTAAGGGAAAGAATTCTGGAGGAAGCACATAAAAGCCGATATACGGTACATCCAGGTATGACCAAAATGTACCATGATGTTAAAAGATTATTCTGGTGGCCTGGACTGAAGAAAGATGTTGTAGCTTACGTATCTAAGTGCTTAACCTGCCAGAAAGTGAAAGTTGAACATCAAAAACCAGCAGGAACGTTGCAGCCTTTAGATATTCCTGAGTGGAAATGGGATGGGATTGCCATGGACTTTGTGGAAGGACTACCCTTGACACCAAGTAGACATGATGCGGTTTGGGTAGTAATCGATCGACTGACAAAGTCAGCACATTTCCTGGCAATAAATAAGAGAGATTCTCTAGAAAAGCTGGCAAAGCTATATATAAAGGAAATCGTTAGGCTCCATGGTATCCCAAGCAGCATTGTGTCTGATAGAGATCCACGATTTACTTCAAATTTCTGGAGGGCTCTACAGGAAGAAATGGGCACTACTCTCAGATTCAGTACAGCTTATCATCCTCAGACAGATGGTCAATCTGAAAGAACAATACAGACGTTAGAGGATATGCTGAGAGCATGTGTCCTAGATTTCAAAGGCAGCTGGGATATCCATTTACCCCTTATAGAGTTTGCATATAACAATGGTTATCAGGCCAGTATACAGATGGCACCTTTTGAAGCACTCTATGGACGAAAATGTAGATCCCCCTTATGCTGGCTAGAGTTGAGCGAGAGAAGAATGCTTGGTCCGGATATAGTGGATCAAACTGCAGAACAAGTTGCGGTAATTAGAAAACGATTGTTGACGGCTCAAAGCAGACAGAAGAGCTATGCAGATGTCAGAAGGAAGCCGTTGGAATTTGAAGAAGGAGAACATGTATTCCTTAAGTTAACTCCAACCACAGGAGCCGGACGATCAATTAAGGTGAAGAAGTTGCATCCAAGATACATCGGGCCATTCCAGATTCTCTCAAAGATAGGAGCAGTAGCCTACAAGTTAGCTCTTCCTCCGAATCTCAGCCAGATACATGATGTGTTCCATGTTTCCCAATTAAAGAAGTATATTCCAGATCCATCTCATGTGATAGAGCAAGATGAGGTTACACTGCGAGATGACTTGACCTATGAGGTTGGACCGGTGCGAATTGCTGATAGAAAAGTCAAGCAGTTGCGGAATAAGCAGATTCCTTTAGTTAAAGTGATCTGGAAAGGTTTGACTGAAAAGAGGCTACATGGGAAACAGAAGAAAAGATGAGAGAAAAGTACCCTGAATTATTGGTATAGGATAGATGTAATGTAAATTTCGGGGACAAAATTTATTTTTAGGGGGAGAGAAATGTAATATCCTTAATTTTCTGTACTGGTTCCTATGTACAGATTAAACGGAATATATGAGCTCTGTTTCAGGAAAAACATGTGTACCTTTATGTAAAGAAAAGGATTAAATTGCAAAAGAAAGGAAATTAAGGGACCTAAATGCAATTATGGAAAGTTTGAAGTTAGGAATGAAAAGTAGACAAAAATATGGGGTCTTAAAGTGTAATTTTAGCCAAATTAAGGGACTTAATTATAAAGAAGGAAAAGTTCCCTGGGGCTAAAGTATAATTAAAGAAAATAGGCCAGAAGTGGTTTGCACCGCCCGACAGCATTTCAGTCCCAGATTCTACCAGAAGGTAGGGCAGGTGACGCCTGGTAACCAAGCCTAATACCGGAATTTTTGAAGACTCCAGATAGCCAGAAATGGACTGATCATCCAAAAGTTATAAAAATTTATACCGGATACCCTAGATTTCAGATATAAGTGGGAAAATACAGGATGATGCGCCTTTATGGGCGGATGTTGGGAAACTGACAGGATACCGATAGGAGGTCTGTAGGAAAAGTTATTCACAAAATAAAGAAATCCAGACGGAGTGTGAGGCCTCCGGGGATCCGGGTAGGAGATTTATCGGTATTTTTAAAGAGGCTGAATGCGATCGGATGACTTCGGTCAGATGACCATTATAACCCCCAAGGATGCCTGAACACAGTAGGACGCTATATCTGGGAAAAAGAGCCGGTGTCCGGAAAAGGTATATACTCGGTAAATAATAGTTAAAATATTCAATAAATTGTGTTAAAGGAAGATTCCTCGTAATGCGTGCCATACAGGTAATGGAACCAAGAAGCCCGAAAATGGCACCATTAGAGGCCCAATAAGACTCTTGGACTGATAGGTGGGCCAGTGTCCAGCAGAACCCCGGAAAAGTGCGAAATTACGAAAATGCCCCTATGTTGTACAAAAAGGGCAGCAGATGAATATAGGGTATTTTGGTCATTTTGGACAGACCCAGAGGTCAAGACATGTCTAAATAAGGTTGACTAGAGCCAGTATAAGCTTTGACCGGGTCCAGAAAGGTGTGAAATGACGATTTTGCCCTTAGGGATTAAAATAGGACAAGATAGGGCACCAAGGGCATTTTGGTCATTTCGCAGGGGATATGTAATTGAGTCTGGACCCAGTATTAAAAATTTAATGATATAAAGGGTCTAGATACTAAATGTGAAGTCAGTAGACATAAAAAGGATCTTCAGAAACATCAGATTCAGAAAACGGCACGTTTTTCGAGGCGATGGACCGGGCCGGTACCAGATTGGACCGGAAAGCTTCCAGAACCTCCAAATTTCGTCACATGAAGAATATGGGTGGTGAGGTGTCCTATGAGGTGTCCCATGAGGTGTCCAGGGTGATGCAGTAAAAAGAATTAAAGAAAATAGGAAATTCCAGGAAAAACCAGGACCACATGTTCAGATGGCTTCAAAATTACAAGAATGCCATCCATTAAAGCTATAAATACCCCCTTCCCCTCCCATTTTATGCATCCCACGTTTTTTGGCAAGAAAAGAGAGAGAAAGAAGAGAGAGAAGGAGAAAGAAAGAAAGAAAGGAAGTTCTGGTGGAGTTGGAAGTAGTAAGGAAGTTCTGAAGCTCTGCTTTTGAGGTAACAACTAATCCTAGCTCTTATGTAATGTCTTTGTGATGTGTTGTTTTGTTTGGTTGATTGTTGTCCTATATGTTATGCTTGAAGCTCTATTCCAATGCTATGATCATATGTTATTGAATATGGAAGCATGCAGCATACTTATCTGTACACAGTCACAAGCAAGCACCGTCACTTTGCATTACATATTTTGTTATGATTGTTGTTACTGGGATTCTTTTGAATCTCATTCCCAAACATAACATTACAGGGGAGGTTCTGTCAAAATAAAATTTGGAAATCTTAAGAGACGCTGGTAGGCTGCCGAAATTCTAACAACGAAGACGGAACAAAGAAAAGAACTGATACGTACTGTGTACGTAGTGCTGTCTAAGGAGGCTGGAAGTGAGTGGACCCAGCAGGTTCATCCAGTCTTTCCTAGGTACTACGTAGAATGGTAGTTCGCATAAGGGAATTACCGAATCGGTACAACATCGGTTACTTTCTAAAGAAGAATTGTAGCAGTTATGCTGCCGGTTTTTTTTTAGACAGAAAAGGATGTAATAAAATATGAGGGAGTTAATCATGCACTAATATATAACAGTTGATTATTTGATATTAATTGTTATCTGGCCTGTATGACTGGTATGTGTTGGCTGTATGCTTGAGTATGTAAAGACTAAATGCTGAAAATAGGCTCAGTGAACAGTAACTCGTGAAGACCCATTCATGTTTGATAAATCATTAAAAATAGTAAATGATTGAATTAATGTACGAAATTTTTAGAGTAAAAAGTAGACATACTAAGATTTAATTTGATATATAGAATGTCTAATTTGGATGTATACACGAAAAGATATAAATTGTTAAAGTTGGGACCAGAATGCTGGATTCAGGAGAAAGTCATTGGATGAACAGTAAGATTGAAACGTTGACCCACGTGAGATTTGTCAAGGATTGGTCAACCAATGATTTTTCCCTGAAATATATTTGAGTTAGCTTCATGTAGCAATTTGAACCACTTCATTTCGATTTTTATAGAAGTAGTTATAAATTTTCAAAATCAGGTCACTCATCTGGAATTTGCCACTGTGAACAGTACTCGATATGAATAAAATTCCAGATTAAGTGTTTAGACTTCAATGACCCTGAAAGTGGTTTAAGTGCTACTGAATGGTCCCTAAGATGTATAAATATAAGGATGTGACATGTTTTCATCATCTAATTCAACTTACACACTAAGTGATTTTTGACAGTTCGCTAATAGTTCTTAAAACATCTTTGATCAAAGGGGTTTAAGGAAAAATAGAGTTTTGGACTCAATCGATCGATTAAGGTTTTCTTTGAGACTTAGTGATTTCAAAAGTCCAATTTTAATGTGAGAGCAAGGATATATATGTTTTCATCATCAAGAATCTTTCATAACATATTTCTCAAACAAACGAACTTGTTTTCATCTTAATCAAAAATCCAAAAATATTTACTTTTCTGCATCCTACTTTTATTGCATCAATCACTAAAACCCCCAAAACCATTTTATCCCTACTCAGGTTTTCCATTGATTTTGACATCTAATCTGCTAGGTTTCCAAAAAGGCTCCTCGAGAAGAATGATAAGGTTGTGCCTTATGCTATATTATATTGGATGCAATTAACTTTATTTTGATGGATCGGACCACGACAATCCGCTCACCTCATCATATCGCTAGCCTCATTCTCATTACCACTACCCCCCATATTTCTATATACACAATAACAAAAACAAACATGGCAAACAGAGAAGAACGACTAACCACAGCGAAAGAAGTGCATGCATTTATCGATAGAAAGTACTACAAGCATTTATCGTAGAAAAATACAAAACCTAGATTTAACGAACATGTAAAAGGCGATGCACGTACGCAAGAAAATAAGTGTCCAGAACACATACGGCAAAACACAATGAGAGAGAGAACATAGAATAATGACTAACCACAGTGAAGCAAGATGAAAACCACAGAGCACGACGACTGGTGTAATGATAGAAGACGTGAAAACTAAGACTGTATATAACCTGAGAAATGAGAAAAGAAGAGACGCACCAAGGGGTGGGCTTTGATAAAGTATTTTCATTTAAGATTTTTTACACCGGTTAAGATTTAGATCCGGTGTAAATATCATACTTTGAATATGAAGCAACTAATATTTTGAAATTCAAAATAATTTCTACACTGGATAACATGTACAACTTGTGTAAAAAAGTTTTCATATAATTTTTTATGCCAGATAACAATTAAAACCGGTTTAAATATTGAAGTTGTTTTTTCAAAACAACATTTATTGACCCATCACTTGTAAGTTACAACAAAATAATATATGTAATCAGAACAATATACTTGTGTTATTATTACATCAAAACAATATATGCAATCACATAAAAATCAATCAGAATCCACTTATTCTTCATTCAATTTTGGTAAACCTACTGAAAATGAAGGGATCTCAAATTAAATCATCATCATCAATAACCCTTTTTTCTTGGAGACCGACAAACCATCTTTTATTTGCCAGACAATGATATAGAACACTTGCTTTGCGTGGTCTACCATAATGAAAGGCTCATTCCCAAAACTTGTACTTTTCAAATCAACCTGTATAGATCCTAACCGATCCATCATAACACCGTTGTTTACATTAGCCCACTTGCATTTTAACACGGGAACTGTGAATTTGGTGTAGTCTAACTCCAAAATCTCCTCAACGATGCCATAATAAGGGATGTCTGCTAATTTAGGATTGTTGTCTTTTGAACTAGAGAAATGAATAGCTTTAGCCACTAACATAACACTATTATTCTGCACGCTACTTTTTTCATTTAGGGACTTAGTGTAAAAGGAATACCTGTTGATGTCAAATGCATTCCAACATATCACATTAAATTTAGGACCATATGCCAACCATATAACTGAATTAGATACACAATCATCATTTTTAACCTTCTGTTTGAACCAATGTGCAAAAGATTTGTTGTATTCTCTAATCAACATTTGCTCTGTCATTCTATTATCTTGTTTCCAGACAAGCTCTTTATGATCAGCTATATAGTTTTGAACTTCATCAATATTATTCAAGATGTGCAAGCGTATTTGCTATAATTCATTATGATCAACACTCTTCACCAAAATTTCGCGTTGACCCTTTGTTTGGCATGCGGTTTAGCGAGACCGGTAAGTCATACTTTAGACAGGTAATGTTGAAAAAAAAACCCATAGCTTCTTCAGAAACATATTTTTCAATAATGGATGCCTCAGGCCAATTTGGATTCTTCATGTACCCTTTAAGGATTTTCATGTATCTTTCAAATGGGTACATCTATCATAAGTATATAGGGCTACATAGTTTTATCTCTCACACTAGATGAACGATGTGGTGTACCATGATGTCAAAAAAACCTGGAAGAAATAATTTTTCAAGTTGGCACAAATAACATAACCTTTGTGCTCCAATTCATCCAACTTTTTAGTCTCAAAGACTTTGCCATATATAGCATTGAAGAAGAAGCAAAGTTGGGTTACAATGTGTCTCAAATCATCTTGAAGGATTCCTCGAATAGCTACTGGGAGTAATTGTTGCATCAAGACATGACAATCATGAGATTTTTGGCTTACTAATCTCAAATCTTTCATCGACACAATCTTCTTAAGATTAGATGAATACCCAGAGGGAACTTTGATTCCTTGTAAACATTCACAAATACTTCTTCTCTCATCCTTCGAAAAAATATTAATCTCTTCAACACAATAACTCTCCTCACCATCTGGCCTTGGATGTAAATCCTAACGTAATCCTATTTCTTGCAAATCTAATCTTGCCTTCAAAGAGTCTTTAGAACCACCATGTTGGTTGAGAAGTGTTCCAAAACTGATGTCTCACATATTTTTCACCATATGCATGACATCAATACAGTGCCTTACCTGAAGATGTTACCAATACGGAAGCTAAAAGTAGATAGATCTTTCTTTCCATATATTTTTCTCACTTCTCTTGGTAGTCTTACTGAAAGTAATGTTGATGTCTTTTGTCATATCCTAATTTTTTCCTTTTCATGTAATACTGATAGTGGAAAGAGGTTTGGAAAGGATTATGATGAAGATCAGAAGAAATGATAAAGGTTAGATGAGTCTTAAAGAAAGAGAATGACTGAAACATAAAGTAGAAAAGGTTAAAGGCAAAACATGGAAGCAGAAACAAAAGTTGGGCCCTTAAGTATAATTTTCAAAAGTTAAGGGACTTAAATGCAAATAGCCAAAAGTTTAAGGGCCTAAGTGCAATTATTCAAAAGTTTAGGGACTTAAATGTAAATATGAGAAAGTTAAGCCGAAACAGGCCAAAAATGCGTAAAACCATATTAGACACAAATTTTACCAGTAGATAGACAAAGTGATTCCGGTCAGTTTAAGGAGACACAGAATTTCGATTCGAGGTCCTAATTAATTGATATAAATTCTTGAAGTCAGAAGGAATTATTGCAGTATTTTTCAGATCTCATAATCAGATAAAACTTTACCATAAATTATTATATTTAATATAAAAATTTATAAAATTGATAAAGTCAGAAAAAGAATCCTGTAGAATGTTTACTAGATTTTACGGTGAAATAAAATACCCGATAAATAGGATCGGGAGAGGTGTCTTGGGATTTGTGCCATAAAGGGCATAAAGGTAATAAGTCCAAACCAAGGCCTAAATGGTGCCATAGTAGGACCAATGTGATGACTAGACAATTAAGTGGGCCAGGGTCCAGAGCAGTCCAAGAAAAGTGCGAAAATACGAAAATACCCCTGGATGCCCACATTGTACCAGAGATAGATGGAGGGTATTTTGGCCATTCTAGACAGGCCAAAAAATGTCCAAGATAGGATAAAATGATTAGTTAGAGCCAGTATACATCCTGAGGCAGTATAAAGAGGTGTGAAATGACAATTATGCCCTTAGGGTTGATACAGTGTAAGACAGTGAACCAAGGGCATTTTAGTCATTTTCCAAGGGATTTGTAATTAAGTTGTGGCCCAGTACAAGTATGTCAATGGTAAGAAGATTCTGGATACTGGATTTAGGGTCAGAAAGTATATTATGAAATTTTTGAAAAATTAGATGTATAAAACAGTCCAGTTTTTGGGGAATCGGACTGAGCCGGTACCAGGTTGGACTATAATTTTTCTAGAAGCTTCCCCCATTAGAATTTCACCACATAACCCCTTTGAGGTGTCCCTTGTGATCACATGGATGATGTCACAATCATCTTTTTGAAAAAGGAAAATATAAGATTAAATGTGGGCTATTAGATCAAATAGTGTACAAACTAATCTTGGACATGATTTCCACCAAGATCTTTCTATAAATACCCCCTCAAATCTGCATCCAAACCGTGGCTTGTCAATCCTTGGGGAAAATCTTGCAAAATGAAAACTCAAGCCAAGACAAAGAAGATTCAAGGTACCAAAGTTCAAGCAAGCTAGAGATTAAAGGTAAGCAATCTCTCCTAGCTTATTTTCCTTGGATTTGGGAGCTTGAACTTGGGGTTTTCATAGGGGAAAAGTTGAGTTTTGTCTAAGGGGTGATGCTGCCTAAAAACCTTAGATGAAAGGGGAAAGAAGAAATTAAAGTTAGAAACATATGATTGAAGCTTAAACAAGCTAGTTCAGTGATTGGTTGTTGAATCAAGTTGATGTTCTTGACTTTGCCATGGTGTGCCCTGTTCGGTCTGCACTGTTCATGAGGGAAGGAAATTGAATTTCAATGATTTAATTCTTCCATTGAGTTTGTATGATGACTTTGTGTAGGATTGGAAAGATTTTGAACCTTGGAAACATTAAAATCTCAAGAGGGTAGTTTTTAAAATTCTTCATGGTTACTGTTCACTCACATGAACAGTGATAGGAATCTCATGATTTTGATGCTTCCAATGGTTTTAAAATGAATAGTTGTGTGGGGTAAAGTGGAGAAACAAGTATGGGAAGCATTAGAATCAAAATGAGAATTTTTGAAAGAATTATGTGCATGTGTTCAGTTCTGTACAAAAGGCCATGAAGGAGCTAGAATTTCATGATTCTAAGCTCATAAATGGATTCAAAAGATGAAATTGTGTAGGGTAAATTAAAGACATCAATTGGTTCAAGAGCCAAGTGGATTAGTGAAGATTAGAGAAAGTTATGATAATAAAGAGTGTAACAAGGTTAGTCTTGAACATGGTTAGAGTTCATGAGTGCTAATGAGTTATGTAATCAATATGAATGTGTTTAGGACCTTGAAACATCCAAGAAGGTGTTGGGAAGTGATTGACATAATGGCTTCATGGTTGGAAAGCTAGGGAGTAAGTGCAAAAGATCAAGAGGAAAGCTTAAGTGTGAGGTAGTGAACTTACCTCTTTATGTGCTTGATGTGGTATGCTTATGCGTTGACATGTATATGTTATTTAAATGATGATGTGACATGATAAATGATGTTGAATGTATTGTGAATAACATGTTTCCATGGCCATGCATTTTATGTAAAAGTATATAGCATGATGGCATGTCACTAATCAAATGAAGTTAATGAAATTACATATCATGTATTAGCATCCGTCTTGCATATTTAAGTGGTAATGTTTGCTACTGAGATTCCCTAGAATCTCACTCTCCCATAACCAACCAATTTAAGTCAAGCATGATGGAAAAAGGTATACATGGAGAAGAGCTAAAGAATGGAGGAAAGGATAACATATGCTATGAATGACCCATGTATGTAAATGCCATGTAAAGTGTCTATTTATGTGATGAAACTATTTGTAATACTTATGTACATGATGTATATGAATATTGAGAAGCTTATTTAAAGGCTTCTGCATGCTGGAATAATTATTGAAAGTGATAGAAAGGAATCTGAAATGGCAAAAACGTAGGTCCTAGAGCAGTTTTGTTGCGGCTTCAGTTTAACCTATCAAATGAAGGAATTATTTCATGAAATTTTACAAGCATGTAGAACACATCCATAGTTTTAAGTACATAGGTAGAAAGTTTCATTTAGATGTATATAACAAGAGAAATGAATTTCCAAAGTAAGGGACCAAAATCTATTTCCAGGATTTTTGACCAAATGAACAATAAACTTTGGTGAATAAACTGTATTGATCGACACTTCATTTGGTCTGAAAATTATTTTTCCCTTAAATTTAAAGATGTTATATTCATGTGGCTTTTTGAACCACTTCATTTCGATTTGTATATAATTAATTATGATTTTTTGAAGTCCGTTCCATAATCTGGAATACCATATGAATAGTAACCCGAGAAAGAGTCAAATTCTAGATTTGGCTAATGAACTTCTAAGGTCTTGTAAGTGGTTCTAAATGCTACTGAATGTATAAAAGTAAGGATGTTACATCTTTCACCTTTTCATAAACTTGTTCTCCTATCAATGGCTTCGGAGCATTTTCAAATTCTTGGCTGCCAAAAATGTTTTTCTTCAATCGATGGCATAGGTGGCCTTCTCTTAGAAATCTCTTATAACCTAGGTAAACTATCTTTCTTCCATGACAAAGTTGATAGTAGCAAGTCCATTCCTCATATATGGGACATGCTTTATGGCCCTTAACACTATATCCTGACAAATTTCTGTATGCAGAAAAGTCATTAATTGTACAAAAGATTATGGCCCTCATATTGAATACCTCCTTCTTAATAGCATAAAAAACATCCACGCCTTCCCATAGCTTCTTCAAATCTTCAATCAAGGGCATTAGGTAAACGTCTCTGTCATTTCCTGGTTGTAAACCACCAAGAGGATGGGCCATGACCTATATATACTACTAAGGCTACCATAACGGTTCATGCCATATATACTGAGTCCAAGCGTTAGGTTTCATGGTTTCTTGCCAAACTCAAGAAATAAGTCATTAATCTTCTTCCATTACAAAGAATTAGTCGGATGATGAAGTTTTCCATCACAAATCCTTTCAGTCGCATGCCATAACATTTTTTTTGCATAATCTTCATTAGCAAAACGCTGCTTAAACCTTGGTATAATTGGAAGATACCATAACACTTTTCTAGGAGACTTGTTTGATTTGTACCTTGGTGTCTTACATATTGGACATTTCTCCTCATCTTCAAAATATTTCCTGTACAATATGCAATCATTTGGGCATGTATGAAACTTTTTATACTGCATGCCTAAAGGACATATTATTTTCTTAGCATCTTAGTAGCATTTGGGTAACACATTTTCTTCTGGAAACATGTCTTACAACAACTCAAGCAATTTTGAAAAACCTCTATCACTCTACCCATGTCATGCTTTCATACTTACCAATCTCAACACCGCATTTAACAGGTTGTATTTTCTGCACCTTATGTATAGAGGTTTTTATGCATCATTGCACATAGTACCATATGAATGTGACCGCATAAAAGCATCGTCTCCAATATCACAAATCATGTCCTCTACCCGATTATTAGTATTGATGTTGTAACATCCTTACTTTTATACGTCTTAGGGACCATTCAGTAGCATTTAGAACCACTTACAAGACCTTGAAAGTCCATTAGCCAAATCTGAAATTTTACTCTTTCTCGGGTTACTGTTCATATGGTATTCCAAATTACGTAACGAACTTCAAAAACTCATAATTAATTCTAGAAAAATTAAAAATAAAGTGGTTTAAAAAGATACATGAAGATAACATCTTGAAATTTAAGGGAAAAATAATTTCCAGACCAAATGATTAGCCAATTGATATAGTTTATTCGTTGAAGTTTACTGTTCATTTGGTCAAAAACTCTAGAAATAGTTTCTGGTCCCTTATTTTGGAAATTCATTTCTCTTGATATACACATCCAAATGAAACGTTCTACCTATGCACTTAACGATCTGGATGTTTACTACTTTCTCATAAAATTTCTTGAAATAATTCCTTCATTTGCTAGGTCAAACTGAAGCCACAACAAAAGTACTTTAGGACCTACGTTTTTACCATTTCAGTTTCCTTTCTTTCACTTTCCATAATTGTTCCAGCATACATAAATCATCTCTTTTTCCTTTTTTGAAATGTATAGGTAGAACGTTTCATTTGGATGTGTATATCAAGAGAAATGAATTTCCAAAATAAGGGACCAGAAACTGTTTCCAGAGTTTTTGACCAAATGAACAGTAAACTTCAACGAATAAACTGTATCAATTGGCTAATCATTTGGTCTGGAAATTATTTTTCCCTTAAATTTAAAGATGTTATCTTCATGTACCTTTTTGAACCACTTCATTTTGAGTTTTCTAGAATTAATTATGATTTTTTGAAGTTCGTTGCATAATCTGGAATACCATATGAACAGTAACCCGAGAAAGAGTAAAATTCTAGATTTGGCTAATGGACTTCCAAGGTCTTATAAGTGGTTCTAAATGCTACTGAATGGTCCGTAAGATATATAAAAGTAAGGATGTTACATTTTGGTATCAGAGCAAAGGATTCTGGCTTAAGAAATGCTCTGAATAGATTATTTATGGACTGATATGAGATTATTCCCAGACCCTAACCCTAAACAGTAAGTATTTTATTAAGTTAGGGTATGTTATGGGATGGTTAACATTGCTTAATTAAGCAAATGTTACAGGAATAGATATGAGATTCCATAAGATTAAGTCAGAGGCTTCAGTTAAGAGGGGAAACCCCAGGCTAGTAGTGATATATGGATATGATGTACATCTAGACTTTGATCATCCCTCAGTCAATGAAGAGAATTCAGAGAAGAGTATAGGGGATCAGTCATGAAAGTCTACAGTAGATTACCCTATAGATATTTCTGTAGACTTAAACCTACAGTCTGGAGGTGATGTAGAGATTCATTCTGAAGTCGTGAATGCACCATATGATATTGAGTCTAGTGACTCTACATAGTATGAGGATTATTAGGGTGCCTTCTAACCCTGATGTAAATTCTATTCCTCCGATGAGAGGACAGATTATGGCTGAGGAAGCTGAGTATTGGTACTGGATTATGGGTAGACCATATATTATTTCTCCTCTACCAGAGTTTAAGGACAGAGTTATTATGAGTAATATACAATAGTCCCCTAATTCAGACATCCAGTCAGAGCCTATGACCATTCCTGTCCATTCCCAAAGTCCAGGAATATGTGACTTTATAGAGACAGATCAATGGTATGTTCTTGGTCCTAGTCAACCCCAGCCTTCTTTGTTAAATATAGATAGTGTTGACCATATTGGTCTGAAGAAAGCTGCGGAGGGTGACTTACTCTGTCCGGGTCAAGGGATGGATAGAAGTAGAGATTAAGAACAGTTAGTTATCTGCAGTTCCTCAATGCCGTAGTAGGAATGATAAACAAACATCTAGTAGAGGGCATTATTAACCTAATATACTTTAGAGGATTGGTATGAGATGATAGTAAGTCAAGTGTCATGAGACTAAAGATGCCAACCTCACTGAAGTCTATCAGTTAGAGATTTAACACAGAGTATAGGCAAGTTAAATAGTACGAAGCACTAAGATACAGAAGATCAATTTAAGAAGAGGTTCAACAGTAGATCTTTCGTATGATCATCATGAGTTGATCTACAGTACGAAAGAACTTGTATAGCTAGTCTTTATGGAAAATAATAATGAGAAGTTAGAATGAGACTTGCCTAAGAATAATCTAATACATAGCCTAAGGTTAAAGTTGTGATGGATAATAGATAGAAAATTAATGTTCCTAATACAGAGGGATTCTATCATGAAGAGACAGTAACCTAGCACATCTAGGGTAGAGCACCTAGTGAACATAAATAGTAATGTTAAGTGATGAATGAGATCTAAGTGACCTGAATTGGTCAGGATCTAGAGGCAGACTAGAAAAGAATCATAGTCTAGTCCAGAGTAGACTGAGATTGATAGACAGAAAGAGTTAAGAGATACAGAGAGGCACAGAAGTTACTCTATATGAGATGGAGAATGATCCGCTCACTTGAGAAGTTTTTCTCAAAGAAAGTTTAAAAGAAGCATTCCTCTCAATTAGAGAGAGAGGTGAGCGTGAGGCTAAGGGTTAGAGCTAAGGAAAGAGAACTCTTTTGATGGATACTTAATCGAGTTCATTCATATGAACCTTGAGGCTTTGTAAGAGTTACTTTTTCTCACCTGTTAGTAATCCCAGAGAATAGGGGAAAACATAAAGGTTTAAAAGGCATAAAGATATGAGACAAACCTTTTCTCAGTTAGTTGAAAGAAGACAACTAACTCAGTTGTGGATTACATATAGATTACAGTGAGGCCAAAGGCACAGAAATCCTTCAAGTTAGAGACATAAAAATCTTACAGGCGATGAGAAATGTTATGATAAGATAGCCTGATATGATAAGCTATCTCCGATTCCTAAATAAATAAATAGGATATTGGAGATACAAGCTAAAGATAAATTGCATCAGAAATTGTTTGAGGGTTAGTAGAAAAAGATATATGTAAGCTAAGAGAAAGAAGTTTATGAGGTTTAAAGAAAGTAAAGTAGCCACAGATTTAAAGCTAAGGTGACTCTCCTATTCCTTATATAAGAAAGAGTAACGAAGGGTTGAGTCTATACCCTAATAAGAGGGTAATGTGGCAGCCTAAGTGAAACAAGTAAATGACTCAGCTACCTGAATAGATGATCAAGACCTAGCAGTTAAGGTGATAAAGGGAAAAAATGTTTTAAAGTCTACCTAGTTAATTGCTTAATGGTAATGTGAGTATGAGGGATAGTTGAGCAAACTATGTAATGATGCATGGCTTATGTTTCCATAAGTTATAATAAGAAATTGCATCTCATTGTAGTTGTCATGTGATGACACACATAATAGAGAATGCTTAATTGATTGCATCTACTTGCATATTATGCATGCTGAGTATGCTATGATAAATGAATACTCCCCTTATGCAGTACGTACTCGGTAGAGTATACCATATGAGAAAGTCATATTGCTCCCATGCCCTATGACATGCAATTAAATAATTAAACTTAGCAAGAATAAAGCAATAGCAAAGTGCTAAACTAGAAAGTTAGCTACTTGATTCTTAGAAGATAGAAAGAGAATTTATGATCAGACTATGATAGTCAATGGGATAGAGAATGAGATTACAGATGAAGATTAGTAGTGAGTCTACAGATAAATGATTATGATACTCAAGACATATCCCCTTAGTAAGGATAAGATAGATGAAAGGAAATAAGACACAGTTATGAAAGATGATATGGCTCTAAGAAAGAGCAGTTTTTAAGTAATATAAGTTAATGTTTTTGCAATAGAGCCAGATTGCTCTTGCAATAGAGTAAAGTCCCTCTGATAAGATAAATAGATGATGACAGATATGTGCAAGGTAGAGCTTGTGTAGCTCCCTGTAATGTTAAATGTAATAAAGTTATAAAGATGAGAGTGGTATAAGAAGTTCCTCAGTGATAGAGGAAATGAGTCAAGTCCTAATAGATAATATTGGCTTCTATGATCATTTTTGGGGAATTATCTGTGGAGTTAATAACTATGTGGAAGTGACTAACCTTGTAACTTTGTCCGTTAGATTAGGTCTTCCAGAGATGAGAATACAGTACAATAGAATCCAGTAGATTCCAGAGGATTGCAGTTAGATCCTATTATGGCTCACAGGGTCACAGTTAGATCCTAAAAGGCTTACGGTTAATCGCAGTAGATCCTGAGGGTCACAGTAGACTAAGCCTAGAGCAAGAAAGTAATGAGCCATAAGTACAATATTTCTTTAGAAGGAAAAGTTAAGGTATAGAAGCTTCACAAGTTGATTAACTCATAACAGAGAGAGTACCCATGATGCTAGTTTCAGATAGCCTTATTACTATCAGGGACTGAACTCATAATCTCCTTACACGTATCAGGAACTAAGTGATGAAAGTTAAAGCTATTAATCCTGAGTTTCAAGGATTTATGAGAATATTTTATAAGATATGAGAAAGGGTCAAATGAGAATAAAGAGATCCTTATGATGATATTACAAAGACTAAAAATAAAGGTAAGTAGATCCTCCAGATGGGGACAAAGAGATTAGAAGGCTAGATAGACCCAATTGAGATAATATAAGATGGGTATAAGATGGTAAAGTACCAGGGTTAGAGCCAGTGAGCACCAGTGCTTTAGATTTTTATCTGCATATTTCAGTTAAGCGTGCTCAGGTAAGGATAGTCCAATGATGGGTGAACCCCTAGGAAGTGATGAAAAAAATGTGAATGCCATAAGAAATTGGCATATATGCACAAAGCTATGTAAAATGATAGAAAGAGTATGAAAAGTTAGAAAGAGTTGTGAACAATAAGAGATTAGAACCCTTTTGTCAAGTCCAAATGAAATGGATTTGAAAGATGAACTATGATATAGACAAATTTGGCCATATATGCCATTTTATGTCATGAAAGATACGAAATGAGAAGATATGCCTTAAGAAGCGGCTGTATAACTAGCTTTGTAAACAGATGGAGGGGCTTCTGTTCGGGAAAAGATAAGATATTTGAATGATGACCTACATGTGAAAGAGCAAATGAGAGATTTGAGCGCTTCCACTCCTTGCATAGAATGCAAGGCCTTATGTTACGTTACATTATGTGATATTTATAGAATATGCTAAAGCTCCGAATGTTAGAGCAGTGCAAGCTCTGAGTGTTAGAGCTATGCAAGCTCCGAGTGTTAGAGCTGTGCATATTAAGAGAAGGAATGCTTAAGCTATGATGTTAGAGCTTTGCATTCATGGGCAGGTATGCAATCCTGCAATATGTTGGCCAAGCATTATGCATGTTAGAGTACGTGCTCCTATATGCTCCTATATGCTCCTATGTGCTCCTATGTGCTCCTGTTAAGCAGTAGAGCAATGAAAGAAAGAATAATGATATAAGTATTCTCTCTATATTATGATGAGTTTTTAAAGATGATAAGAATGTATGATGATATGAGAATGAGAGTGAAAGTTTGCAGATATTCAGAGAATTCCACTAGATACTCAAATGAGTCATAAATTATTGCTCTAAGAAGTATGATGAATCATTAACAGAAACTCCTAAATATAGCAGTATTTAGGGGAGTTTGGCATGAAAGAAATGGACACTACTCACAAGTCCAGCATAGTGAGAAGTCCATATGCAGATAGATGCATAGCAAGAAAGTAATAGAATGAACTGGAGTTCAACTCTGATTGAGTTGATTCAGGATAGAAGAATGACCATAGTAAAGATATGAAGAATTGAGGATATGAAAAGTACTCCGCTAAGATGTTTATTTTAAGAGATAGATACCCCAATCATTGACTGAGATGTTGAGTAAATTTTGAGGACGAAATTTATTTTAAGGGGGGTAGAAATGTCATATCCTAAATTTTCCCTATCTGTATAGTACTGATAGTGGAAAGAGGCTTAGAAAGGATTATGATGAAGATCAGACAAAATAATAAAGGTTAAATAGGTCTTAAAGAAAGAGAAGGACCTAAACGCAAATTGGAAAAGGTTAAAGGCCAAAAGTTAAAGTAGAAATAAATGTTGGGCCAAAAGTGGTAATTTCCAAAAGTTTAGGGACCTAAATGTAATTAAGCAAAAAGTCAGGGACATAAATGTAATTATGAAAAAGTTCAGCCAGAAAAGGCTTAGAATTGCCTATAAGTATTTTAGTCCCATATTCCATCAACAAATACAGGAAGTAATTCTGGGTAATCTGGCATGATACATAAATTTTATTAGGGCTCCAGACAGCAAAAAATTATCTGATAGTCTAAAAGTTATCTGATTTTTTATCAGATTCTATGGACATCAGATATATGTGGGGGAATTACAGGAAAGTGTGCCCTACAGTGTTAGATGTTATGAATCTGACAGAAATCCAGAAGAAGTTATGTATAAAAGGTTATTTACATATTAATAAATTTTGACGGGAGTTTGATAACACCCGTGATCCAATAATGGAACTTATCGGTATGTGAGCCTAGATGAAATGAGACTAGATCATCTCACATGTAGGCCCATGATGACACTAAGAAGGGCCCAAAACCCAGGGTACCAGTCCATCAGTAGAAGGGGCTAGTGTCCAAAAAAAGTGCGAAATTACCAAAATACCCCTGGATGCCCAGATTATACCAGAGATGGATGAAGGGCATTTTGGTCACCTGGGACAGGCTAAAAACATGGCACATGGTATAAATATGATTAGTTGAGTCCAGATACACCCTGAGGCAGTATAAAGAAGGGTAAAATGATGATTATGCCCTTAGGGTCAATATAGTGTAAGAAAGGGCACCAAGGGTATTTTGGTCATTTTCCAAGGAATAGATGGCAGATAAATACTCAGTATAACCATGTCAAGGTTATGAGAAGCCTAGACTTTGATTTTCATGACATAATACATATCCTGGTATATTATAGAAAAATTCAGAACAGAAAATAGTTTGGTTGTTGTGAAACTGCTCCGATCGATACCAGATTGGACTAAAATTTTTCCAGAAGCTTCCTGGCATAGTGAGCACGTAAAATAACCCCTTGAGGTGTCCCTTGAGCTGGCCCACATGATGTCATAGTTATTCTTTTATGAAAAAGTAAAATCCAAGATTAAATGTGAGCCTTTAGATTAAATAGTAACCAAATCAATCTTGGCCATTGATTTTTCTTGGATTTTGGCTATAAATACCCCTCCATTCTGCAGCCAAACCGTAAGCTCATGGACCCTTGGGGAAACTCTTGCAAAATGAAAACTCAAGCCTAGACAAAGAAGATTCAAGGTTCCATAGTTCAAGCAAGCTAGAGATTAAAGGTAAGCAATCTCTCCTAGCTTATTTTCCTTTGATTTGGGAGCTTGAACTTAGGGTTTTGATGATAGAAAAGTTGAGTTTTCTCTAAGGGGTGGTGCTGCCCAAAGACCTTAAAGGAAAGGGGAAAGAAGAAATTAAAGTTAGAACCATATGATTGAGGCTTAAACAAGCTAGTTAAGTGGTTGGTTGTTGAATCAAATTGATATTCTTGACCTTGCCATGGTGTGCCCTATTTGGTATGCACTGTTAATGATGGAAGGAAATTGAATTTCAATGATTTAATGCTTCCATTGAGTTTGTATGATGATTTTGTGTAGGATTGGAAAGGTTTTGAACCTTGGAAACATTAAAATCTCAAGGTAGTAGTCTTTGAGATTCCTTATGGTACTGTTCACTCGCATGAACAGTGATTGGGATTTCATGATTTTGATGGTTCCAGTGGTTTTAAAATGAAAAGTTGTGTAGGGTAAAGTGGAGAAACATGTATGGGAAGCATTAGAATCAAAATGAGAATTTTTGAAAGAATTGTATGCTTATGTTCAGTTCTGTACAGCAGGCCATGAAGGAGCTGGAATTTCATGTTTTTAAGCTCATAAATGGATTTAAAAGATGAAATTGTGTAGGGTGAAGTCAAGACATCAATTGGTTCAACAGCCAAGTGGATTAGTGCAAATTAGAGAAAGTTATGACAATAAAGAGTGTAACAAAGTTAGTTTTGAACATGGTTGGAGTTCATGAGTCCTAACGAGTTATACGATAAATATGAATGTGTTTAGGACCATGAAACAACCAAGAAGATGTTGGGAAGTGATGGACATAAAGGTTTCATGGTTGGAAAGTTAGGGAGCAAGGGCTAAAGGTCAAGGGAAAAGCTTAAGTGCAAGGTAGTGAACTTACCTCTTTATGGCTTGATGTGGTATGCTTATGTGTTGTTATTTGAATGATGTTGTGACATGATAAATGATGTTGAATGTATTGTGAATAACATGTTCCCATGGCCATGCACTTTATGTAAAAGTATATAGCATGATGGCATGTCACTAATCATAGAAAGTTAATGAAATTACATATCATGCATTAGCATCCATCTTGCATATTTAAGTGGTAATGTTTGCTACTGAGATTCCCTAGAATCTCACTCTCCCATAACCAACCAATTTAGGTCAAGCATGATGGATAATGTATGCATGGAGAAGAGTTAAAGCATGGAAGAAGAAAAGTGAAGTGTTTAAGATGTTAGCATATGCTATGCACTTTCCATGTATGTCAGAGCCATGTAAAGTATCTATTTATGTGATGAGACTGTATGAAACAATTATTGTATAACCCCATGATGTATATGAATTCAGAAAAGGCATAAGAGATGATTTATGTATGCTGGAACAATTATGGAAAGTGAAAGAAAGGAAACTGAAATGGTAAAAACGTAGGTCCTAAAACAGTTTTGTTGTGGCTTCAGTTTGACCTATCAAATAAAGGAATTATTATAAGAAATTTTATGAGCATGTAGTAGACATCCATATCTTTAAGTGCATAGGTAGAACGTTTCATTTGGATGTGTATATGAAGAGAAATGAATTTCCAAAATAAGGGACCAGAAACTGTTTCTAGAGTTTTTGACCAAATGAACTGTAAACTTCAACGAATAAACTGTATCGATTGACTAATCATTTGGTCTGGAAATTATTTTTCCCTTAAATTTCAAGATGTTATCTTCAATTGATTAACTCCAAATATTCTATGGATAATGAAGGTAAGGTGAACCAAGGGAACACACTTATCATCGATACATCTCATCATTACAAACACATAAAATCATAAACAATACTATAGGATTTATATTCAGAATTTAGTCAACATCTCATATCACAAACCATATGATTAATTTGTTAATTTATGGCTCATTAGATTAATTAGGAATTTCTACATTCATTTAGGCTCCTTGTGAATCGACCTAGGTTTGCTTTACTCTATTGTTTGTTAGCTTAGTTTTGTTTGATAATTAAAACAACAGTTATCAGCTTGACTTTTCACTTGAGTAGCACCTCCCGAAGGCTCCTTCATGCTACAATTTATGGCAAAATATAGGGTATTTATAGAAAAATTCCACAGAAAATGAATGGCCAATATCACTTTGTACACTATTTGATCTAGTGGCTCATAATTGCTCTTACATTAAACTTGCCTACCAAGCCAATTTGAGAAAAAATCACATGTCAAAAATCTTCTCTTCCCCTTACCTTGGATGCCATGTGTAAAGTTTTGTGGGTCTCACCATGTACAAACCCTAATTCTTACTTTATTCCTTTTTCTTTTCTCTTTCAAATATTCATAAATTATTCATTTTTGATCTTGGGCTCCAAGACAACTTTTGGGACTTATTGGGCTACCCTGGGATGAAATCTTGGGCCTTTTTTAGGTCCAATCGCTAATTGGCACAAATTCTAAGGCACTTTCCTTATACTGATATCCTTAAATTACCCTGATCTTGAAATAAATACTATACACTACTTTTAATGGTTATAACATTTTTGAAAATTTATTCTAATATAAAATAAATTCCTTGCAAAGTCTTATAAGTTTTTTAGACTCATAAGTCCTAATAAAAATTCCCTACGTTTCCTCAAAACCCTTTATCGGTGTCCAATTTCACCTTAAATTCCAAAATTAATTCTACAATACTCGTTTTTTTACTTTTGCCAGTTTCATAAATCCTTATATTATTTATAAGAATTGACTACACAATTTCATCTAATTCTGAGGTCTAGAGAATAATGTATTAATTTTCCTTTCTTTAGAAATTGATATCAATTTTTCTAGACTTCAAATCAAAATTCAATGCTACGTTAAACTGATCAGAATAATTTTTTCTATTTATTGGGAAAATTTGGGATTAAATTGATTATGGGCAGTTTTGGGCCTTTTCCTGCTTAACTTACTCATAATTACCAATTTGCCCCTAAAATTTTGAAAATTATACTTTAGCCCCTCAACTTTTCATAATTACACTTAATAGCCCAAAGTTTATGTCTACTTTCATTTTTCACCATGGAAATTTTAAACTTTTCAGTTCTATTCCTTATACCTTTGTCTAATCTTCATTTTTTCCTCTCTATTCATTATCACAATCATTTTCAAATTTCTTTACTCTATCAATCTTATATAGGGAAAAATTATGATGTGACATTTCTATCCCCTTTAAAATAAATTTTGTCCTTGAAATTTACTTAGCACCTTAGTCAACTATCATAGATATATATCCTCTTTATATCCTTTTCGGGTTCATAACTAAGGGTTAGGATATCTATCTCTTATCTTCTTTCTTGACATCTTGCAGATTGCTTTCAATATCCATATATCCTCATATCTTTGCTGTCACCACTTTGCTTTTCTAAATCAAATCAATCAAGGTTGAACTCTACTTTATTCTGTTACTTGCTTACTTGATATGTATCTATTTATTTATGGATGACTCACTATACTATAGTTGTGAGTAGTGTCTATTTCTTTCATATAAAACTCTCTTGAATATTACTATATTATGGAATTTCTGTCAACTACTCATCATACTTTTTAAAGCATCTTATTACTTATATGAGTGTCTAGCAGAATTTCTTAACAACTGTAATGCTTCAACATTTGCTTTAATATCATCGTACTTCTTTTTCCTAAGAAATTCTATCATACTACTAATTGTTCTTGTCACATCCCCAATTTTCTTATTTGATGTATATATATAGTTTATATGTAATTGACATGAGATTCTTGAAGTAAATTGTATCAGATTGAGGAAGGAAAGAGAGGGACTGGTAACTAAGGAAAGCTCAAGTACCTAAATGAAATTTAGAAAAGGTTTAAGGCCAAAAATAAAGGTAGAGATAAAAGTTAGGCCATAAGGTGTAATTACTAAAAGTTTAGGGACTTAAATGTAATTTATCAAAAGTTCAGGGGAAAAAATGTAATTATGGATGGAATTTTTGAAGGATTATGATTTCCAGATTAAGTACCATCGAAAAAGCAAATGCTGTAGTTGATGCCCTAAGCAAAAAAGTAGTGCAGGTGGCAAGTCTACTAATTAAAGAGTTAAAACTAATAGAAGATGTTAGAGATTGGAGTCCATTATACCAAATGCAAATAGTAGAAAATTCTTATGTAGGAATGCAAGTTTGAACTTTCATTGAATATGAGATAAAAGAAGCTCAAAAGTATGATAAGCTCGCAACAATTTTTAAGGACAAGCTGGAGAGAGGGAAGACTAAGAATTTTGATATCTCCCATGATGGATGACTACAGTTTAGGGGAAGACCATATATTCCGAGTGCAATGGGATTAAAAGAGAATATTTTAAATGAAGCACATAAGAGCTGGTATACAGTACATCCAGGTATGACCAAGTTGTATCAGGATGTTAAAAGTTTATTTTGGTAGCCTAGATTAAAGAAGGATGTTGTGGCTTATGTATCAAAATACCTGACATGTCAGAAAGTAAAAGTTGAGCACCAAAGGCCAATAGGAAAATTACAACCACTAGATATACCTAAGTGGAAATGGGACAGTATTACCATAGATTTTGTTGAAGGACTACCCATGACACCAGTTAAGCATGATGTTATATGGGCAGTAATTGACCGATTGACAAAGTCAGCTCATTTTTTGGCAATCAATAAGAAAGATTCTCTTAAGAAACTGGCGAAGTTGTATGTAAAAGAGATTGTTAGATTGCACGGTGTCCCAAGTAGTATTGTATCTGATAGAGATCCTCGATTTACATCTAATTTTGGTGAGCTTTGCATAAAGAAATAGACTTACTCTCAGATTTAGTATAGCTTATCATCCTCAAATAGATGGTCAATCTGAGAGGACAATCCAGACACTAGAGGATATGTTGAGAGCCTGTGTTTTGGATTTCAAAGGGAATTGGGATGTTTATTTACCATTAATTGAATTTGCCAATAACAATAGTTATCAGGCTAGTATTCAAATGGCCCCATTTGAAGCACTTTATAGACATAGGTGTAGATATCCCTTATGCTGGTTAGAGTTAAGCCAAAGAAAGATATTTGGTCCTGATATAGTAGATCAAACAGTAGCATAGATTGATAAGATAAGAAAAAGATTGATGATGGCTCAAAGCAGACAAAAAAGTTATGCCGATGTCAGAAGGAAGCTATTGGAGTTTGAAGAAGGAGAACATGTGTTTTTTAAGTTAGCTCCAACTATAAGAATAGGATCAGTGGCTCACAAGTTAGCTTTTCCTACAAATATCAGTAAAATACATGATGTATTTCATGTTTCCAAGTTGAAAAAGTATGTTCCAGACCCATCACATATGATTGAATAGGATGATGTTGCACTGCGGGATGACCTAACCTACGAAGTTGGACTAGTACAAATTGTGGATCGAAAGGTCAAGCAATTGCGAAATAAACGAATCTCTTTAATTAAGGTGGTTTGGAAAGGATTAATTGATAATGAAGCTACATGGGAAGCAGAGGAAAGAATAAAAGAGACATATCTTGAGTTATTTCCTTAGTATATATGTAATATAAATTTTGGGGACAAAATCTATTTTAAGGGGAAGAGAAATGTCATATCCCCAATTTTCTTATTTGATGTATATGTACAATTTATATGTAATTGACATGAGATTCTTGAAGTAACTGTATCAGATTGAGGAAGGAAAGAGAGGCACTGGTAACTAAGGAAAGTTCAAGGACCTAAATGAAATTTAGAAAAGGTTTAAGGCCAAAAATAAAGTTAGAGAAAAAAGTTGGGCCAAAAGGTGTAATTACTAAAAGTTTAAGGACGCAAATGTAATTTATCAAAAGTTCAGGGGCAAAAATATAATTATGAGAAAGTTGAGCTAGATAAGGCCTAAAACTGCCCAAAAACAGTTTAGTCCCAAATTTTACCATTAAGTATAGAAAATTAGTCTAATCAGTTTAACGCAACACAAATTTTTGATTTGAGGTCCTGATTAATTGATATGAATTCCTGAAGTCAGGAAATATTATTACAATATTTTTCAGACCTCAGAATCAGATTAAATATTACAATAAATTCCTATAATTAATATGATAATTTATAAAATTGACAGAGTCAGAAGAGGAATCTTGTAGAAATTTTAAGGAAATTTACAGTGTACTAAAATACCCAATAAATACCTTGGGGAGAGGTTTCTCGATATTTGTGCCATAAAGGCATTCGACCCATATAAAGGCCCAAAATGGCATCCCAGAGGCCCAATGAGGTAGTTGGACAGTTAAGTAGGCCAAAGTCTAGAGCAACCCTAGAAAAGTATGAAATTCTGAAAATGCCCCTATGTTGTAAGATTGTACCAAAGATGGATGGAAGGCATTTTGGTTATTATGGATAGGTAAAAAATGTCCAAGCAAGTATAGGGGTGATTAAAGTCCAATAAGGGTATTTTGGTCATTTCTTAAGGGATACTTGATAGATAAATGCTCAGTCTAACAATGTCAATGGTAGGAAAAACCTAGATAATCGTTTTCATGACAGAATACATATTCTGGAATATTATAAAAATTGAGAACATAAAACAGTCTGATTTTTGTGACACTGCTCAGATCGGTACCAGACTGGACTAAATTTTTTTCTATCAATATTTCTACTTTTCTTCAGCCAAACACAGCCCTAAATAAGGTCATGCATGTCGTCATTAAGAAGGCTTCTAGGGCAAGCTTAATAGAAGGTGAGTTATGGACCATTAGATCAAATAGTAATCAAACTAATATTGACCTTCCATTTCCATCCAATTTTGCCTATAAATACCCCAACATTTTAGACTTGGTTCGGAATCTTGGATACCTTGGGGAACCTCTGCCAAAATTTCCTTTGAAGCAAGAAAGATGCATACACCTTGGACCAACAATTAAGGTAACTAGTTCCTTTGTTCTTGGACTTTAATCTAGCAAGTTGACTCTTGGTTTTAAAAGGTTTTTGTGACATATTTTCCTTGATGGTGCTGCTGCACATGCTGTCCAAGTATAGGCTTAGAAATCCAAGTATGCATGTAGTTAAGGTTTTGTGTTATTGGCTGCCACTGTATGAATCACTATTCATGTGTTAGAATTTCATGATTTTGATGCTTCTAAAGAGTTTGAAGTGGAAAATTGTGTGGGGATAAAGTAGAGCAACAAGTATTGGAAGCATAGAGGCATTCTTTCTAAACCCTTTTATCCTAAATACAAGCCCACTACATATTACATCCCTAGTCACCCCTTTTGAGCCTAGCACTTTTTCTTTTTTTTCCCATTCTCATAGAAAGTCATATGTGCATAAACATCAACTTGAAATAAAATTTCTATTCATGTCAAAAGTTCATCTTTGTTGTGTTCTTGTGCTGCAGCTCCCATGAACAAGGTGCCAAATACAAGAATAAAAAAGAAGCGTATTACACTGAAAAAAGAAAACAAATAAAGAGAGAGAGAAAGAGAGAGAGTGCAAGAAAAAGAAAAGAAAAGGGGAGAGGGCACCGTTATCAACTCTTATTAGCACAATTACCACAGCTACATCCCTAGAGACATGAATTCATGCTACATATTTATTGTTGAATGTATATAGTACTTTCTATTCTTCATATTCCATTCCATGTGGCCCATCTTGTCACATCCTTACTTTTAATCTTAATTATACTCCATTAGAAGTGATTGGAACCAATTACATGATCATTTGCTTTGAAAATATCCATTTCTAAAAGAATTGCTCTCGGGTACTATTAACTGTTCCTGTTCATTTGGTAATTCTAGAACATGTACCATACTTTGTAAATTCATAATTAATTGTAGAAAAATATAAATAATGTGGTTCCAATTTATAATGAAAGATCCTTCATAGATATTATAGGGAAAAATATAAAACTGAGGTTTTCTTGTCCAAATGAAATCAATTTATTGGTAAAAGATCACTGTTCATTTGGTAAAATTTGGAAGTTCCAGTTTCTTTGTCTTAACTTCAAAAATTAATTTCTCTTTGGTTACTTATCCAAATGAACTGTGTTACCTATGAATTTGAAGCTCTATATGTACTCTTTAAGTTCATAAAATTTCATAGAAAAAAGCATTCATTTGATATATAAAATCATTGCGTGAACGTCACTACCTCTCAGCACTCGTTTTATCTCAATTCCAAATCCTACTTCTAAATTTGGAAAATTATAACAATTCGGATAATTATCCAACTGAGGCGTTCTTGTTGTTCATTTAAAGCTCTATATCTTGACTTTGCTCATGCTAAATTTCAGACTAAAACTCATTGATTTAGGCATCAAAATTATCATCACATCACCATAGCCTCAGAACAAGGTTATAAAAACATACACCATGCATACTAGCATATAATCCCATAGTGTCATGTAAGTCATGTAGCTTATTATACAAATTAATCATCAACATTTACTCTCTTCCCTTGAGAGGATCCAGCACCTAAAACATAGTTATACATGTGGAAGGAATGAGATTTCATGGAAATCCCAATAGCCAGTTACACAAACTATAATATTATGCATGAATAATTGATGCTTAACATGTTATCATGAGATGGGAGCTACTTCATAATGGTACATAAGCAAACTCTAACATGCATATTGTCATGACATAACTTGCAAGGAGTTGCAATCATTCATACTTCATCATAACATGATGACATATGCTCAAGCTCAACCAAACACCATAATCAACAAGCAAGCAAACAATTAAACAAACATGAGTTATAGTTAGGTATCCTTGCTACCTCTTAGCTATATTGGTCAAGACCTTCTTGAGATGCTTTCCTTCCTTCACAAATGTTAAAACCTATCCAATACAAAGTAGTATCAAGTTATAACTCAACTTGAACACAAAACCAAGACTAGGTTTTCACTAACTCCCTTTCTTTCTCTACTTTATGTTTCATACTTCCATCTTTCCAAAATAAATTCTCATGGTTCATATCCACATAATTTTTCATGTAGAATACAAATATTAAACTAGAATTTCCAAAATCAAAACATGCCAATTGTCACAGTACCAAACCGAAATGAATGTCCCATTTTCCAAAAATTCATATTTTGATTCCAATACTTCCAATACTTGTTCTCCTACTTTATCCCCACACAATTTTCCATTTTAAACTCATTGTAAACATCAGAATCATAAAAGTCCATCATATGAATAGTGTCACATACAGTACCAGCAAGAACACAAGACCCTAAATCCAAACATGCTTGAATTCCCAAGCTTATACCACTTGATTCTAGCTTGTTTAAGCTTGTCTAAACTATCCATATCATAAAACTCATATTTTAACCATATATGAGAAGCACTTACAAAAGCAACCATAAGGGAAGTATAGCACAAAAACCCCTTAAGACCACGAGCTAACCTACTAGAACAAAGCTCAAGATCAAGGGAGATGATTACCTTGCTTGTTACTTCACTTTGGTTGCTTCTTTCTTGGTTGAATGGAAATTTTGCAAGAGTTTCCCTATGGTTTACCATGCATGCCAAAGTGATCTGAATAGGGGGTATTTATAGAGAAATTTGGGTTGAAATGGATGGCCAAGATTGATTTGGTTACTATTTGATCCAAGGGTTAACATTTAATCTTGGATTTAACTTTTTCTCAAAAGAATAATTATGACATCATGTGGGACAGCTCATGGGACACCTAAGAGGGGTATATGGCATGTTGTCCATGTAAGGAAGCTTCTGAAAAAATCCTCCTCCAATCCGGTACCGATCAGAGCAGTTTCACAACAACCGAACTGTGTTATGTTCCTAATTTTTATAATATACCAAGATATGTATTATGTCCTAGAAATTAATGTCTAGGCTTCTCCTACCATTGAAAATATTAGACTAAGTATTTATCTGCCATCCATCTCTTGAGAAATGACCAAAATACCCTTAGTGTCCTTTCTTGCACTATATTGAACCTAAGGACATAATTGTCATTTTACCCCTCTTTGTATTTCCTTATGGCATATACTGGCTCTAACTAATCATATTTATACTATGTGCCACATTTTTGGCCTGTCCAGAATAACTAAAATGACCTCCATCCATCACTGGTACATTATGGGCATCTAGAGGCATTTTCATTATTTTGCACTTTTCCTGGACTGCTCTGGTCTCTGGCCCACATAACTGTCTAGTCACCTTAATGGTCTCATGATGGCACCATTTGGACCTTGATATGGCTTATTGCCTGTGTTGCCTTTATGTTCTAATTCACAATACAACCTTCCCGATCCTATTTATTGGGTATTTTATTTCACTGTAAAATCCCGTATGGTTTCTACAGATTTTCTTTTTTGACTCTGTCAATTTTATAAATTCTTATATTAAATATATGAATTTTTTGTAGGGTCTCATCTGATTTTGAGATCTAAAAAATCATGTAATAATTCCTTCTGACTTCAGGAATTTATATCAATTAATCGGGACTTCAAATCAAAATTATGTGTTACGTTAAGCTGACTGGAATATTTTTATCTATCTACTGGTAAAATTTGGGTCTGATATGATTCTGGGCATTTTTGAGCATTTTTCAGTTAAACTTTTTCATATTTACATCTAGGTCCCTCAACTTTTGAATAATTGCACTTTAGTCACTGAACTTTTCATTAATTGCATTTAGGTCCCTCCTTTTTCTTCTACTTTCACTTTTTACCTTCAAACTTTTAAATTTTCATTTTGGTCCCTATTCTTTCCTTAGTTATTAATTCTTCACTTTCCTTTCTCAATCAGATACAGTTTATTCCAAGAATCTCATATCCATTGCAGATAAACTGTGCACACATATCAGATAAGAAAATTGGGGATATGACACATCTCCATCATTTTAACCCTAAAAGATCTATTGATTCCTTACATAAGTGCTATATAGTTGATGAGATTTAGAGCCATTACAAGTTTATGGTAGGGTGTTTTCCAATTTGAATCTACGTGAAAGAACCCTAACAATGAGAGGAAATATAGAGCTAAACAATAGGATCTGTTACGCTTATACAGTTGAAGTTGATTTCACTTAGTAGTTGATTGCTTGGTGTTGCTCACATTATCACCTTTGTATTCCCAAAAGATGATGAGTTATTTGTTTTCAGGGTACACTATGGATTATGCTATTATCTTAAATTTAATAGTATTGTTCTATGTGTAATTCATTTCTTTGTCCAGCAGTATAAAGGTTCAAGTGTAGGGGAATTGATAAGACACATTTTGTATATAGTTTCTATGACCCTTTTAAGAGCTTTATAACAACTTTACCATTCATTTATGCCTTAAATTGTACCTTTATGGTAATACATGATTGTGCATGGCAATGTGCTGATAAAAAGGTAAAATGATAAATTAAGTCTTCTAAACTACATATATTTTGTTATTTACTGATTTGGACTTTTATAGTGAGCTTTTATTTTGGATTGCAGGTATTTTGGGAGAGAGTAAGGACCAGGAAAGAAATCACAAGCCAATGAAAGTGAAACCACACTCCTGCAGATTTTAGTCGCGACCTTGATTCTTTTGGAAATCTCTTTATGTTTACAGGTCATGACCACAACATGGATCTGGTCATGAATAATATGTGAATTCGCTGAAGCTGTGTGTTTTAAATTAGGTTATGCAGAAATAAAAGGGGAAGGAAGGTTACCATCGGGGAGGCCGATTTTTTGACCTGATTAGGATAAGAAATAGTACTCTGGTGCTCTTTGATCATCTTCTCCATCCTTACCTATTGTATCCTTATTTTCAACCTCAATTATACTTAGTTGGAAGTTATTTGAACCAATTACATAGCCTTTTACCTTAGAAAGAAGCATTTTCAAAAGATTGTTTCTCAGGTACTATTCATGGTTACTGTTCATTTGGTCATCTAGAACATGTACCTAACTTTGAAAACTCATAATTAAATGTACAAAAATTAAAATAGGGTGGTTCCAATTTATAATGAAAGCTATTTCATATAAATGTGAAGAAAAAAAATGTAAAACTAAAGTTTCATTGTCCCAATGAAATCAGTTTATTAGTTGAAAAATATTGTTCATTGGGTAAATATGAAAGTTCCAGTTTCTTTGCCTTAACTTAAAAAATTAATTTATCTTTGGTTTCTTGTCCAAATAAACCGTGTAACCTATGGTTTTAAAGCTCCATATGTTTTATTTAAGCTCATAAAATCTCATAGAAAAACTCGTTCATTTGCTATATTAAATAAACATTGGAATGCCATTGCCTTCAGTTGCTTATTTTATCTCAATTCCAGATTTTATCTCCAACTTAGAAAAATCATAGTAAATCGAATACTTAACCAATTGAGGAATTTTTAGTGTTTATTTAAATATCTATATATTAAATATGATCATACCAAATTTCAAGTTCAAATTCATTGGTTAAGTCGTGGTAAACATCATCATAAAGCCACATCCTCATAATACAACTACATAATAATACACTATGTATCCCATCATGTTCTTCCGCAGTGCCAAGTAACCAATATGATGTATTATACAAGTTCAACCATCTATATTTACCCTTCTTTATTGAGAAGTTCTAGCACTTATAACATAGTTATGAATATGGAAAGAATGAGATTTCATAGAAATCTCAATAACAAGTCATACAAACTATAATATCATGCATGATTAATTTGATGCTTAACATGTTATCATGAGATGGGAGCTACTTCATAATAACACATAAGTAAACTCTAACATGCATATTGTCATGACATTAGTTGCAAGGAGTTGCAATCATTCATACTTCATCATCAACATGATGGCATAATCTGAAGCTCAACCAAACATCATAACTAACAAGCAAGCATACAATCAAACAAACATGAACTTATAGTTAGGTATTCTTGCTACCTCTTTAGCTATCATTGACAAAGTATTCTTGAGATAATTTCCTTCTTCACAAATATCAAAACTTAGCCATTACAAAGCAACATCAAGTTACAACTTAACTTGAAAACAATTCCAAGACAAGGTTTTTACTAACTTCCATTATTTTTCCATTTAATGTTTCATACTTCTATCTTTCTAAAATAAGTTCTCATGGTTGATTCACACATAATTTTTCATGTAGAATCCACATATGAAATCAGAATTTCCAAAATCAAAACACACCACGAGCTGCTGTACAGAACTAAAGTGACAGCCTTATTTTCCAAAAATTCACATTTTGGTTCTAATGCTTCCAATACTTGTTCTCCTACTTTATCCTCACACAATTTTCAATTTTAAACTCATTGGAAGCATCAAAACCATGAAATTCTAACATATGGATAGTGTTTAGTACAGTAGCATCCAAGAACACAAAACCCTAACTACAAGCATACTTGAATTTCTAAGCATATACCACTTGATTCTAGCTTGTTTAACCTTGTCTAAACTATCCATAATATAAAAATCATATTCTTATCACATATGTACAGCACTTCCACCAGCACCCACAAGGGAGATATGTCACAAAAACCCCTTAAAACCAAGAGCTAACTTGCTAGATTACAGTCCAAGAACAAGGGAGCTAGTTACCTTGTTTGTTGCTCCAAGTTGTGTACTTCTTTCTTGTTCAAATAAAATTTGGCCAGAGGTTCCCTAAGGTACTCCAAGATTCCACACCAATCTTGTTTGGGGTGGTATTTATAGAAAATCTTGGGTGGAAATGAATGTCCAAGATTAGTTTGATTACTATTTGATCTAATAATCCATATTCCACCACAACTCAAGCTTGCCCTAGAAGCCTTAGATTGATACCATGCATGACATAATTTAGGGCCATGTTTGGTTGGAAAAATGTAGATATACTGATAGAAAAAATTTTAGTCCAATCCGGTACCGATCGGAGCAGTTTCACAAAAACCATACTGTTTTATGTTCTTAATTTTTGTAAAATTCCAGAATATGTATTCTATTATGAAAACTAGTATCTAGGATTTTTCTACTATTGACATTGTTATATTGAGTATTTATCTACCAACTGTCCCTTGGAAAATGATGAAAATATCCTTGATACTCTTTCTTGGACTATATTAACCTTAAGGGCATAATTGTCATTTCATACCTCTTTATACTGTATTAGCATATATAATGTCTCTAACTAATCATATTTATACTAGCTTACACATTTTTTACTATCCAAAATGACCAAAATGCCCTCAATCCATCATTGATACAATCTGGCTACACAGGGGTATTTTCGTAATTTCACACTTCTCCTGGATTGCTCTGGACTTTAGCTCACTTATTGTGTCACCACCTTATTCAGCCTCTTGGGATGACATTTGGGCCTTGGTATTGGTCCACTACCTTTATGGCATAAATCTCAAGGAATTTCTCCCGACCATATTTATCGGTTATTTTATTCCACTGTAAATTCCTGTAAGAATTTTACAAGATTTCTTTTCTGACTCTATCAATTTTATAAATTCTTATATTAAATATAGGAATTTACTATAAATTTTCATCTAATTATGAGGTCTTAAAATACCGTAATAATTCTTCCTGACTTCAGAAATTCATATCAATTAATCGGGACCTCAAATAAAAATTCTATGCTGCGTTAAACTGATCAGAATAATTTTGTCTATCTACTAGTAAAATTTGGGACTGAACTGCTTATGAACAATTTTTGGCATTTTTCAGTTCAACTTTCTCATATTTATATTTAGGCCCCTAAACTTTTGATTATTACACATTTTGGCCTAACTTTTGTTTATACTTCCACTTATGGCCTTCAACCTTTTCTAATTTTCATTTAGGTCTATAAACTTTCCTTAGTTAATAATCTCTCTTTCTTTCCTCAATCTAATACATTTTATTTCAAAAATCCCATGTCTATTACACATAAACTGTACATATATATCAGATAAGAAAATTGGGGATATGACATGACCATCATTTTACACATCTCTACTTCTCTACCTATTCACTCCATCAACCTACCACCTTCTCACTGTTTCTTCATGGCGTCTTAACTGAACAACGATTGTAGTACAGCAGGAGTCATGAGAGACTAAACCTTTAGCCTATTGGTGATAAATCAGATATCTTGAGCTCATGGACTCAAACAGGGAGTTTCTTCTGTGCTAATTTGCATCTTCTCATCTTATGATTGTTGCTAGATATAGGGGTTTTGTCTTATGAGCAAGTTTGAATATTGATTGATTTTTCATTAGATTATATTTTGTAACTGGATTCGGATGATTTGAACGTTTGTTTTTAACATAATATTTCAGTTTTGATTTGAAGAGAGTGGGTTATTATTAGCGATTGTTGTTAATTAATTCACTGCTTGAAATCTAGGGTTTTTTATTGACGACCATTCTAGGGCATTTTAATCATCTAAATTCAATTTACACACTAAGTGGTTTATGATAGTTCACTAATAGTTCTTATACCAGCTTTGATCAAAGGGGTTTAAGGAAAATTAGGGTTCTGAACTCAATTGATAAATTGAGTTTTTTTTAGACTTAGTGATTTCTAACTCCAATTTTAAATGTGAGAGCAAGGATAGATACGTTTTCATCATCAAGAGTATGTCATAGCATATTTCTCAACTCAACTAACTCATTTTCATCGTAAACAAAAATGAAAAAAATATCTACTTTTTTGCACCCTACTTTTATTGCATCAATTGCTAAAACCCAAAAACTATTTTATCCCTGCTCAGGTTTTTTATTGATTTTGACATCCAATCTACTAGGTTTCCACAAAAGGCTCCTTGAGAAGAACGATAGGTGTCACATCCTTACTTTCAATCTCAGTTATACTTAATTGGAACCCATTTGGACCAATTACATAACCCTTAGCATCAAAAAGATGTATTTTCAAAAGTTGGTTTCTCGGGTACTGTTCATGTGGTAATTCCAGAACATGTACCCATTTTTGAAAAATCATAATTAAATGTAAAAAAAATTGAAATAGGATAGTTCCAATTTCTAGTGAAAGATCTTTCATTGAACTTTAAGGGAAAAATATAAAACTAAGGTTACCTTGTCCAAATGAAATCAGTTTATTCGTTAAAATTACTATTTATTTGGTAAAAACTGGAAGTTTCAGTTTCTTTGCCTTAACTTCAAAAATTCATTTCTCTTTGGTTTCTTATCCAAATAAATGATGTTACCTATGGATTTAAAGTTCTAAACGTGCTCTTTAAGATCACAAAAGTTCACAGAAAAGCTCGCTCATTTACTATACCAAATTCGTGTCATAACGTTACTAACTCCTAGTGCTTACTCTCTCTTAGTTCCATATTTTAACTTCAACTTATAAAACTCATAACAAATTGAATTCTTAACCAATTGAGGCATTCTTGATTTCCATTTAAAGCTATGTGTCTTAGCTATAATCATACCAAATTTCAAGTTCAGACTCATTGATTAAAGCATCTTAAAATCATCACAGCATCACAGCCGCATAACACAATTACATAATCATACATCATTCATCCATCATGTGCTTCCACAATGCCAAGTACTCATGTAAATTATTGTTAGAAATCATGCCCTGGGGGCCAATCATTGTCTTATGAATATTATTGATTTATGAATTTATTAATTATGTTATCATATTATTTGCATGTTTACTGTGATAACCATCCTTAGATATTCATGATCTTATCCTAAATGTCCCTGGTCAGTCATCTATGCGGGAGCAGAGATAAAATAAGACCAGTATGACTTTGAAGATGTATAGAGATATAAATCAAAGTCATAGGCACATGTAAGAGTACAAGGTATTGGACCGACCCGCTATGAGAGAGCTGCATGGGTTACGTTATAAGCTTCTCTTATATACAAACCATGTCACTATGCCCTTTGACCTGAGATCATCTTGGATTCCTACAGGACAAACGCTCAACTTTGACCTACTTAAAAGTCACTTTTGACTGAGTGATCATAAAGACTATGTTCGCGCTTAGTGGTTTTTCATGCGGAGGAATGTGAATGGTCAAGATGGAATTTGTCCCTCATATTCGTAGAGAGATATTACTGGGGCTCTCGATGAGTGAGTTTGAGAAATGTATAGCCATACTGTAAAGGAAAGGTAGTTCCATTTCTATAGTCAGACTACTCAGGGATTGAGAAAGTAACGGTCAGGAATAGGAGGATGACATTATCCATGCCTCATCCATGACCAAAATATTGCGTGACAGAAGGGACATGGTATGGTTGTATAAAAGGTTACATCTTTTAACGATCCTCATATAATTTGGGTAGTCGTTATGTCTTGCTAGAGACCGCTTGCGACTTGTGGGCCAGTATAGCAAATGGCCCACTGCCAACTTCATATGGGCCTACAGGTTCGCACACAAAATAGCTCAACATGAGCTATAATGTCCAGATTCATTGAATCTAAGACATGTCCAGATTCAATGAATGATCTAGGGTAGATGTATATATTTATTTATATTTATATTTTTATATACATTATATATAAGAGATATATGAGATTTAATTTATAAGGATAAATTAAATCTCTATCATGTTTGAATTTGAAATTCAAATTGATATGATATCTTAAATTTGATTTATGAGAATAAATCAAATATAGTTCAATCTTATCTTTATTTTAAGTTAAATAAATAGGTGAATTAAATCTGTGGGATAGATTTAATATAAATATTATTTATTTAATTAGTTTCTTATCAAATTATAAAATATATGATATTGTATTAATTTCGAAATTAATATAAGATTAACTCCAAAAATCCAATTCGGTAGAGAAAAATGCATAACATCCTATATATCTGATTTTAGAAGCTACATTTTGAAAACATATAGAACACAGAAAGGCCGAAGGGGAATCTGCAAAAGGTTTGTAGATAAGAAACTACTGAAGTAGAGACAGAGAGGACGAATTATTGAGAAAGCCCTAGAGGGACAAGAGACGCTAGCACGTCTTTCGTAGTTAGAACACTGTTCGTGTGGATACTAGTAGAGGAAGCTGACCTGAGTCGTCGACTTCTTGTGATCGGAAAGGGAGCACGAGCTGTGGAGAGAAGCTGTGAACATCGTGACCAGAAGCTGTGGAAGTTGCTGAGGAACACTGAGGGTAATGCTTCTTCCCACTTGACTTAAACACATACGGTAGATCCTGGCAAGGAATGGAAAAATTTTTAAGTTAATTTCTGCTGTGTGTCTTCCAATTCCTTACAGTGGTATCAGAGCCATACCGTTTTGTGTTTAAGTTAGGCTAGATTAATTCATATGATATGTGTTAGTCAAAGCCGATCATATAATATGCGTTTTATGTGTGACATATAAGGGATCCGTGTTATATATGACATAAAAGGAATCTAAAAGGGAATTGAAATTGATGGTGATATGTTTTGATTTGATCAATTAACATAGATGGGGTCTAAGAAAATCGAATTCAGATTTGTGATTATTTATGAAATAATTTTTTTTCTCGGGGTGCTGCCCCTAGACCCCGCCCGCTAACCAGCTAGCGGGACCGCCATGGCTATCTATTCGTAGCACAACATAACCGTAACATATATTATTTTGTGAATGTTTTAGATTTGAAACATTAATTGCCCTTTAATTAAATCTGAATGTTGATCTTGAATGCTTGGGTATGGTGAACAATATGGCTCTAGATTGCAAGTGTTATAATTTTTAAATACGGCCTGTGTGTTGTGCCTTCCTATATATACTCTCAATGTACCTTCTCATCTCATCTCACTCCCTTTGAATGTTAAAAGAGGTTTCTATATGTAATTTCCCTCTTCTTACTAGAGAGTTCCTCTTATTGGCTTGAGGGGACTTAGGATAGGTGAGCCATATTGTATCACGTTTAAATTATGCATCTTATGATTATATCAGAAACATGCATATTACTTGTATGAGATACAAACTAAGAAACATGTATTCTTATAAACCAGATAGTTAAATTAAGCCCTCTAAATGAAATCTTAAGTCATAATGCCATCAATTTTTGAACACTTATCAAAACCTCGATCGCTCAATTGTGGACTCTACCAAAGTGGGTGCTTTTAAGTTATATTGGGGAGATAAGCAAGAGTAATGGTGTTACTCTCACATGTTTATTATTGTTTGACTTAATTGAGATTAACAAAACGGTTTTGGGTCTCAAGGCATTAGATGGGATTAAAAACATGACAGATTATATGATGATAGGATCCCATGAACATCTAAGAGTTACATTTGATGTAATTGGTAAAGGTGTTACCTACCTAAATAACTTAATTTAAGTGCCCTGCCAAAGCGGACTTAAGTTTGAGCCAAATATGGATCTTAGCCCACTAACTATTGCATTGAGGATTGTTTATTTAGTGGGAGATTGCTAATTAAATTGCATATTTTAATTGTAGAATCATGACGACTAGTAATATTGCTATATTATTACTGCGATCTATCCTTGAGAATGACAAACTCAATGGGACAAACTTTCTTGATTGGTTTAGGAACTTGAGAATTGTTCTCAAGCAGTAAAGAAAGGCGCATGTCTTAGATCAACCCATTCCTGAGGAGCCAGCGGCCAATGCTCCTAGAGCTCAGAGAGATGCTTACACGAAGCATAAGGAAGACTCTGTCGATGTGGGATGCTTGATGCTAGCCACCATGGTTCTGGAGCTCCAAAGAGATCTGGAACACATGGAGGCTTATGAGATGATTGTGCATCTCAAGGAAATGTTCCAGCAACTGGCAAGGCAAGAGAGGTATGAGACCACTAAGGCCTTATATTCCTGCAAGATGGTTAAAGGTGCATTAGTTAGTACTCATGTCTTAAAGATGAAAGGGTACATTGATCACCTTGAGAGGCTTGGATTTCCCATAAGCTAAGAGTTAGCTACGGATTTGATCTTGAACTCACTCCCAAAAAGTTATAACCAATTTGTCATGAGCTACGACATGAATAACATGGAGAAATCTATTTTTGAACTGTATGACATGCTTAAAACTGCTGAGCCGAGTCTTAAGAAGAAGCCCAATACAATTTTGATGGTTCAGAAAGGAAAGGGTATGAAAAAAAAAAGGCAAAGGCAAGGGGAAGGGTCATGGCTCATCAGGTAAGACCAAAGAGTCAGGCAAGCCCGAAACTAAGCCTGCACCAAAGAAGGCAAAGCCTCCGAAGGAAGGAGTCTACTTTTTCTGTAATAAACCTGGTCATTGGAAGAGGAATTGCAAACTCTACCTCAAAGATCTGAAAAAGAACAAGAAGGATAGCAGGGGCTATCGCTTCATGTATTTATGTTATAGACATTCATCTTTCTACTTCCACCTCATGGGTATTAGATACTGTATGTGGTTTTCATATTTATACAAATGTGCAGGGACTAAAGGACAGTAGGAAGCTGAAAAAGGGCAAGGTTGACCTACAACTTGAAAACAGAGCAAGGGTTGTTGCGTTAGCTGTAGGCACTTATGAATTAGTTCTGTCCACTGGGCTTTTGTTAGTTTTGAACAATTGCTATTATGTTCCTGCTTTTAGTAATAACATTGTTTCAATTTCTTATTTGGATAAGGAAGATTTCACTTCTATTGCTGGGAATAGTAGATGTTCTATTTATCGTAATGATGTTTTCTATGCTTATGGTGATTTGCATGTTGATCATTACATATTAAATTTGGAATAACCCAATCATGGAAATATCTATAACATAACCGCCAAAAGGGTAAAACCAAACAATTTGAATCCCACATACCTCTGGCACTGTCGTCTGGGCCACATAAATGAGAAACGCATTTCCAAACTCCATCAAGATGGATTTCTAAACTCATTTGATTTTGAATCATATGACACTTGCGATTCTTGCTTGTTAGGAAAGATGACAAAGTCACCTTTCACTGGGCACAGTGAGAGGGCTACTAATTTATTGGGCCTCATACATATAGATGTGTGTGGACCGATGAACACAAATGCCAGAGGAGGTTATTCGTACTTCATAATATTCATAGATGATTTCAGCATATATGGGTATATCTATATGATGAAACATAAATCTGAATCTTTTGAAAAGTTCAAAATATTTCAAAATGAAGTACAAAACCAGCTTGGCAAAACAATTAAAGCCCTTTGATCTGATCGGGGTGGTGAATATTTGAGCCAAGAGTTTATAGATCATCTTAGGAGTTGTGGGATAATCTCACAATTGACTCCTCTAGGGACACCATAATTGAATGGCATTTCTGAATGGAGGAATCGAACACTATTAGATATGGTTCGATCCATGATGAGTCGAACAGATCTTCCGCCCTCCTTTTGGGGCCATGCCCTAGAGATAGCTGCGTTCACACTCAATCGTATTTCATCTAAGGTAATTGAAAAGACTCCTTATAAGATATGGATTGGGAGGACGCCTAGTTTGTATTTCCTCAAGATTTGGGCATGCGAGGTCTATGTTAAGCAACAAGCCTCAAAAAAATTAGAGCCCAAATCCTCAAGGTGCCTTTTTATGGGATATCCTAAGGAAACCAAGGGATATTACGTCTATAGCCCTGCTGATAATAAAGTATTTATAGTCAAAAATGGTATCTTTCTCAAACGATAATTTATCTCTAAAAGAACCAGTGGGAGTAAGGTATATCTCGAAGAAGTTCGAGAGCCACAAGACACCACATAATTACAGATGGAAAATAGAGAAGACTCACAACAAGTTGTTGAGTGTCATATCCCAATTTTTAGGCTTAGAAGCCCAGTATATAGCCTGAAAAGGGATGCTACTAGACCCTGTTGAGCAGAGGTCTCAGTAAATAGAGAAAATTATGCTGATCAATATGATGCAACACAGTGTTTTGATATGAGGTCCCAAAAGATTTATATTAATTTCTGAAGAGAAGGAAAATTAATACAGTATTCTTTAGACCTCAGAATTAGATGAAATATGGCAATAAAATACTATAATTAATATAAGAATTTCTGAAACTGATAGAGCTCAAAAAGGAGTTCTGTAGAATTTACTACAGAATTTACAGCGGATTAAAAGACATGATAAATAGGTTTTAGGGGATTTCTCGGGAATTGAGCCCATGAAGATAGTGGATCATACAGTGGGTCCAGAATGGCACCTTATAGGCCCAATGATATTTTCAGATAAGTATGTGGGCTAGGGCTAATAAAGACCGAGAAAAATGAAGAATTACAAAAATGCCACTGAAGGTATGCCACTGTGTTGTGTAATTGAGTGAGAGTCAGATGAAGGTCATTGTGATCACTTGACTAAGGTTAGATAGCCAAGAAAGGATATCTAGATAGTTGACCAAGGTCAAGAGATACTCTGGTAAGGTATGGAAAGATAACCATGCCCTTAGAAGCACTGAAGAGGTATTAAGGGTATTTAGGTAATTTACTATGTATGTGTCTTGGGAACTGAGCCATCAGAGTGCTTGGGCTAGGTTAGAAATCCAAGATGACAATCCGAGGCCCAAAAACGTAGCCCAAGAGTAATATGGGCCCAAGAGGCATTAAAATATTATTTTAGTGCTTTTTCAATAAAGTAAAGTGACCCGGTCCAAGATAGAACTGGGTAAAGTGATCTGGAATCATGAGGGGACATAAATAGGGCCCACAAGGTGCCACATGGCATGATTATAATAAAATAAGAAAAGAAAAGGACACATGGCATGATTATAGAGAAAGGAGAAAAAGCAAGAGGACACGTGACACGATCTCGGCCGTCCATTTAGGGAAAAGACTCTGAAACTCTCTAGAAATGCTGAGTCAGCTGGTGAGATGTCCTAAGGGCACCACATTTTGCCACATATACTCCTGAGGTGTCCCTTGAGGTGTCCTAGATGATTTCATGAGTGGTGAGTCATCAGGGAGGGTGATGTCATCGTGATGATGCAGGCAAAGCTTCTTAAGGAAGCAAGCAATCTGAGCCATTCATCGCGAATCAATCTGGACCATTCATTCCACCTCCTCTCACCTATAAATAGGCCACTCCCCTTCCATTTCAAGGAACACAACGGATCTAGCAAGAAAAGGAAGAGAAAGAAGAGAGAAAGAGAGAAAAAGGGAAGCAAAGAAAGAAAGGAAATATAGGAAGGAGTTTTGGTCGAGCCAGGAGCAGTCTAAGGAGCTGAGGGACTAGGAAAAGCTTAGGAATAAGGTAAGAAAGTTATCTAGTCCCTTCTCTAATAAAGTAGAGGATTGCTCTTAGTGGTTGGAATAGAGAAATATCTCTATTAATAAAGGTAGCTAAAGGTAGAAAGGAAGCAAGGGGAATGTCAGAATAAGGATATCACCCCTAGTTAAGTATGAGTTAAGTAGAGCTATACTGGATAATAATAAAGATATTATTCTACTATGTATAGGCTCTATCATATGGAAAGAAAGGACCTTAGAGACAAGGCTAGTAATATCTCTCTACGAATTTGAGGGACAAATATTCCATCTTGACCATTCACATTCCTCCGCATGAAAAACCACTAAGGCCGAACATAGTCTTTATGATCACTCGGTCAAAAGTGACTTTTGACTAGGTCAAAGCTGAGCGTTTTGTCATGTAGGAATCCATGATGATCTCAGGTCAAAGGGCGTATTGACATGGTTTGTATATGAGAGAAGCTTATGACGTTACCCATGCAGTTCTTTCATAGCGGGTCAGTCCAGCACCTTGTACTCTTACATGTGCTTATGACTTTGATTTATATCTCTATACATCTTCAAAGTCATACTGGTCTTATTTCATCTGTGCTCCCGCATAGATGATCGACCAGGGACATTTAGGATAATATCATGAATTATCCAAGGATGGTCATCATAGTAAACATGCAAATAATATGATAACTCAATTAAAAAATTCATAAATCAATAATGTTCATAAGACAATGATTGGCCCCTAGGGCACAATTTCCAACAGCTAATGCATGATATGTAATTTCATTAACTTTCTTTGATTAGTGACATGCCATCATGCTATATACTTTTACATAAAGTGCATGGCCATGGAAACATGTTATTCACAATACATTCAACATCATTTATCATGTCACAACATCATTCAAATAACATATACATGTCAACACATAAGCATACCACATCAAGCACATAAAGAGGTAAGTTCACTACCTTGCACTTTAGCTTTTCTCTTGACCTTTAGCCCTTGCTCCCTAGCTTTCCAACCATGAAACCTTTATGTCCATCACTTCCCAACATCTTCTTGGATGTTTCATGGTCCTAAACACATTCATATTCATCATATAACTCATTAGGACTCATGAACTCCAACCATGTTCAAGACTAACTTTGTTATACTCTTTATTGTCATAACTTTCTCTAATTTTCACTAATCCACTTGGCTCTTGAACCAATTGATGTATTGACTTTACCCTGCATAATTTCATCTTTTGAATCCATTTATGATCTTAGAATCATGAAATTCTAGCTCCTTCATGGCCTGCTGTACAAAACTGAACATAAGCATACAATTCTTCCAAAAATTCTCATTTTGATTCTAATGCTTCCCATACTTGTTTCTCCACTTTACCCCACACAAATTTTCATTTTAAAACCATTGGAACCATCAAAATCATGAAATTCCAATCACTGTTCATGCGAGTGAACAGTAACTGTAAGGAATCTCAAAGACTACAACCTTGAGATTTTAATGTTTCCAAGGTTCAAAACCTTTCCAATCCTACACAAAGTCATCATACAAATTCAATGGAAGAATTAAATCATTGAAATTCAATTTCCTTCCCTCATGAACAGTTCAGACCGAACAGGGCACACCATGGCAAAGTCAAGAACATCAATTTGATTCAACAACCAACCACTTAACTAGCTTGTTTAAGCTTCAATCATATGGTTCTAACTTTAATTTCTTCTTTACCCTTTCCTTTAAGGTCTTTAGGCAGCACCACACCTTAGAGAAAACTCAAATTTTCTCCCATCAAAACCCTAAGTTCAAGCTCCCAAATCAAAGGAAAATAAGCTAGGAGAGATTGCTTACCTTTAATCTCTAGCTTGCTTGAACTTTGGAACCTTGAATCTTCTTTGTCTTGGCTTGAGGTTTCATTTTGCAAGAGTTTCCCCAAGGGTCCATGAGCTTACAGTTTGGATGCAGAATGGAGGGGTATTTATAGCCAAAATCTAAGAAAAATCAATGGCCAAGATTGATTTGGTTACTATTTGATCTAAAGGCTCACATTTAATCTTGGCTTTTACTTTTTCATAAAAGAATAATTATGACATCATGTGGGTCAGCTCAAGGAACACCTCAAGGGGTTATGTGGCGTGCTCACCATGCCAGGAAACTTCTGGAAAAATTTCAGTCCAATCCGGTACTGATCGGAGCAGTTTCACAATAACCGGACTATTTTCAGTTATGAATTTTTCTATAATATACTAAGATATGTATTCTATCTCAGAAATCAATGTCTAGGCTTCTCATACCCTTGACATAGTTATACTAAGTATTTATCTGTCATCCATTCCTTGGAAAATAACCAAAATACCCTTGGTGTCCTTTCTTACACTATATTGACCCTAAGGACATAATCGTCATTTTACCTCTCTTTATACTGCCTTAGGGTGTATTTGGGCTCAACTAATCATATTTATACCATGTGCCGCGTTTTTACCCTGTCCCAGGTGACCAAAATGCCCTTCATCTATCTCTAGTATAATCTGGGCATCCAAGGGCATTTTCATAATTTCACACTTTTTCTGGACACTAGCCCCTTCTACTGATGGACTTGTACCCTGGGTTTTGGGCCCTTCTTGGCATCATCATGGGCCTATATATGAATTCATCTGATCTCATGCTATCCAGGCTCATATACTAATAAGTTCCATTATCGAATAACGGGTGTTGTCAAACTCCCGTCAAAATTCACTAATATGTGAATAACTTTTTATACATAACTTCTTCCGGTGTTCTGTCAGATTTATAACATCTGAGACTGTAGGGAACACTTTCCTGTAATTCCCCCATATATATCTGATATCTATGGAATCTGATAAAAATTCAGATAACTTTTAGACTATCAGATAATTTTCTATTGTCTGGAGCCCTAATAAAATTTCTATATCATGCCAGATTACCCAGCATGACTTCCTCTATTTACTAATGGAATATGGGATTGAAATACTTACAGGCAGTTCTAAGCCTTTTCTGGCTGAACTTTTCCATAATTATATTTATGTCCCTGACTTTTTGCTTAATTATATTTAGGTCCCTAAACTTTTGGAAATTACCACTTTTGGCCCAACATTTATTTCTACTTTAACTTTTGGCCTTGAACCTATTCCAATTTGCATTTAGGTCCTTCTCTTTTTTTAAGACTTATCTAACCTTTATTATTTCATCTGATCTTCGTTATAATCCTTTCTAGGCCTCTTTCCACTATCAATACTATACAGATAGGGAAAATTTAGGATATGACAAGCTAGGGATTGGATAGTGCAGAGGTTATGCAAAGAGGGGACCAAAGTGCTGGAATTAGGGGAAAATGTAGGATGGACAGTAAACTTCAGATGTTGACTGACATGGATCTGGTCAAGGCATGGTCAACGAGTTATTTTTCCCTGAAAGAACATTAAGTTATCTTCGAGTAGCAATTTGATCCACTCCATTTCAATTTTTCTAGAATTAGTTATGATTTTTTAAAGTCATGTCACTCTACTAGAATTTACATAGTGAATGGTACTCACTGGTAGTAAAATTCTAGATTGTATGATTTGACTTCAATGGCCCTAGAAGTGGTTCAAAATGCTACTAAATGGTCTCTAAGATGTAAGAAATAGAGGATGTTTCATTTTAGTATCAGAGCAGAGGATTCTAGCTCAGAGCAGAAGGTTCTGGTATAGAATCAAGAGGATTCTAGTACAGAACAAAGGGTTCTGGCACAGAGCATAAGATTCTAGCACAGAACAGAAGGTTCTGGCTCAGTGATGCTCTAGTATAGTTAGAGATTTGAACTAAGAGGTTGTCCCCCTACTGGAAGATATGGGGATAGTGTTCACTGCTTAGAGATAGTGACACCCACATAGATAGAACGATACCCTATACCTTATAGTGGTATAGGGTAATCTTCAAGGAAGTGGCTAGTCTTAATCAGCCGTTACCCCCGAGGTCTCGTGTTTCTTAGCACGATGTGGCTGGACTAAGCAGGATAACGTATGGGGAATAGTTTCCTCTATGAATAGAGATAGAAGCTGACCAGTCATAGGTCAAGGAAACTGTCAGACATTATAGTAACAATGATAATGAAGGTACCAACCTGGTTTAAGTTAATCAACTAGAGGATTGGTACAATGCATAATCAAGCCAGATAGTATAAAGTAATGAGGTATGAAAGATTAAGACGATGTTTAGAAGTAGATCCTCTATGTGACTAGATCTACATTACGAAAGAATTTGTTCAGCTAGTATTTCCTGAACAAAAGAATTAATAGTTAGAAATTAGATGATTGATAGATAGAGAGAGCTAATGTTTCCAAGATAGAGAAACCATAGTCTAGTTTAGAGTAGACTAAGATTGATAGAGAGAAAGGTAGCCATAACCTCAAAGATAAAGAGACTCCCCAATTTAAGAAAAAGTAATGAAGGGTTGAGTCTATACCCTAGTAAGAGGGTAATGTGGTAGCCTAAGTTAAATGAGTAGTTATTTCATATTCCTAAATGAATGTTTGGGATCTGGCAGATAATGTGATAGAGGAAAGGATATTCAATTGCAGTGTACGTATGATGGATGGTTGAGCAAAATTATGTGATGATGATATAGCTTATGTTGCCATAAGTTATGATGAGAAGTTGTATATCCTTACAATTGTCATATGATGACACGCATGTTAGAGTATGCTATGAATACTCCCCTTATACAGTACATGCAGGGTAGAGTTTATGATGAGTGTCATATCCTAATTTTTCCCTATCTGTATAGTACTGATAGTGGAAAGAGGTTTAGAAAGGATTATGACGAAGATAAGAAGGAATGATAAAGGTTATATGAGTCCTGAAGAAGGAGAAGGACTAAAACGCAAAGTAGAAAATGTTAAAGGCCAAAAGTTAAAGTAGAAACAAGATTTGGGCCCAAAGTGGTAATTTTCAAAAGTTTAGGGACCTAAATATAATTAAGTAAAAAGTCAGGGACCCAAATGTAATTATGGAAAAGTTGAGCCAAAACAGGCCAAAAATACCCGGAATTAGATCAGACTCAAATTTTACCAGTAGATAGACATAATTATTTCGGTCAGTTTAACGCAACACAGAATTTTGATTTGAGGTCCCGATTAATTGATATAAATTCCTGAAGTCAGCAGGAATTATTGCAGTATTTTTCATATCTCAGAATCAGATGAAACTTTACTGTAAATTCTTATATTTAATATATGAATTTATCAAACTGACAGAGTCAGAAAAGAAATCCTGTAGAATTCTTACGGGATTTTATGGTAAAATAGAATACCCGATAAATAGGATCGGGAGAGGTGTCTTGGGATTGTACCATAAAGGGCATAAAGGCAATGAGCCCAAACCAAGGCCCAAATGATGCCATAGTAGGCCCAATATGATGACTAGACAGTTAAGTGGGCCAGAGTACAGAGCTGTCCAGGATAAGTGCGAAATTACGAAAATACCCCTGGATGCCCATACTGTACCAGTGATGGGTGGAGGTCATTTTGGTCATTCTGTACAGGCCAAAAACGTGGGACATAGTATAAATATGATTATATAGAGTTAATATATGCCCGAAGGCAGTACAAAAGGGGTGAAATGACAATTATGCCCTTAGGGTCAGTGCAGTGTAAGAAAGGACACCAAGGGTATTTTAGTCATTTCTCAATGGATGGGTGGCAGATAAATACTCAGTCTAATATTTTCAATGGTATGAGAATCCTAGACATTAATTTTTAGGATAGAATACATATCCTGGTATATTATAAAAAATTAGGAATAGAACACAGTCCGGTTGTTGTGAAACTGCACTGATCGGTACCGGATTGGACTGGAATTTCTCCAGAAGGTTCCTTACACTATGAGCACGCCACCTAACCCCTTGATATGTCCCTTGAGCTGTCCCACATGATGTCATAATTATTATTTTATGAAAAAGTTAAATCCAAGATTAAATGTGGGCCTTAGATCAAATAGTAACCAAATCAATCTTGGCCATTCATTTTTCTTGGATTTTGGCTATAAATACCCCCTCATTCTGCAGCAAACCATAGCTTCATGGACCCTTGGGAAAACTCTTGCAAAATGGAAACTCAAGCCAAGACAAAGAAGATTCAAGGTTCCAAAGTTCAAGCAAGCTAGAGATTAAAGGTAAGCAATCTCTCCTAGCTTATTTTCCTTTGATTTGGGAGCTTGAACTTAGGGTTTTGATGGGAGAAAATTTGAGTTTTCTCTAAGGGTCGGTGCTTCCCAAAGAGCTTAAAGGAAAGGGTAACGAAGAAATTAAAGTTAGAACTAGATGATTGAAGCTTAAACAAGCTAGTTAAGTGGTTGGTTGTTAAATCAAATTGATATTCTTGACTTTGCCATGGTGTGCCCTATTTAGTATGCACTGTTCATGAGGGAAGGAAATTGAATTTCAATGATTTAATGCTTCCATTGAGTTTGTATGATGATTTTGTGTAGGATTGGAGAGGTTTTGAACCTTGGAAACATTAAAATCTCAAGGTTGTAGTCTTTGAGATTCCTTACGGTACTGTTAACTCGCATGAACAGTGATTGGAATTTCATGATTTTGATGGTTCCAATGGTTTTAAAATGAAAAGTTGTGTGGGGTAAAGTGGAGAAACAAGTATGGGAAGCATTAAAATCAAAATGAGAATTTTTGAAGGAATTGTGTGCTTATATTCAATTCTGTACAGCATGCCATGAAGGAGCTAGAATTTTATGATTCTAAGCTCATAAATGGATTCAAAAGATGAAATTGTGTAGGGTAAAGTCAAGACATCAATTGGTTCAAGAGCCAAGTGGATTCGTGAAAATTAGAGAAAGTTATGACAATAAAGAGTGTAACAAAGTTAGTCTTGAACATGGTTGGAGTTCATGAGTCCTAATGAGTTATATGATGAATATGAATGTGTTTAGGACCATGAAACATCCAAGAAGATGTTGGGAAGTGATGGACATAAAGGTTTCATGGTTGGAAAGCTAGGGAGCAAGGGCTAAAGGTCAAGAGAAAAGCTAAAGTGCAAGGTAGTGAACTTACCTCTTTATGTGCTTGATGTGGTATGCTTATGTGTTGACATGTATATGTTATTTGAATGATGTTGTGACATGATAAATGATGTTGAATGTATTGTGAATAACATGTTTCCATGGCCATGCACTTTATGTAAAAGTATATAGCATGATGGCATGTCACTAATCAAAGAAAGTTAATGAAATTACATATCATGCATTAGCTGTTGGAAATTGTGCCCTAGGGGCCAATCATTGTCTTATGAACATTATTGATTTATGAATTTTTTAATTGAGTTATCATATTATTTGCATGTTTACTATGATGACCATCCTTGGATAATTCATGATATTATCCTAAATGTCCCTGGTCGATCATCTATGCGGGAGCACAGATGAAATAAGACCAGTATGACTTTGAAGATGTATAGAGATATAAATCAAAGTCATAAGCACATGTAAGAGTACAAGGTGCTGGACTGACCCGCTATGAAAGAACTGCATGGGTAACGTCATAAGCTTCTCTCATATACAAACCATGTCAATACGCCCTTTGACCTGAGATCATCATGGATTCCTACATGACAAAACGCTCAGCTTTGACCTAGTCAAAAGTCACTTTTGACCGAGTGATCATAAAGACTATGTTCAGCCTTAGTGGTTTTTCATGCGGAGGAATGTGAATGGTCAAGATGGAATATTTGTCCCTCACATTCGTAGAGAGATATTACTGGGCCCCTCGATGAGTAAGTCTGAGAAATGTATGGTCATACTGTAATGGAAAGGTAGTTCCATTTCTATAGTCAGACTACTCAGGGATCGAGAAAGTAACGGTCAGGAATAGGAGGATGACATTATCCATGCCTCATCCATGACTAAAATATCGCGTGACAGAAGGGACATGATATGGTTGTATAAAAGGTTACATCGTTTATCGATCCTTATATGATTTTTGTAGTCTTATGTCTTGCTAGAGACCGCTTGCGACTTGTGGGCTAGTATAGCAAATGGCCCACTGCCAAATTCATATGGGCCTACAGGGTCGCACACAAAATAGCCCAACACGAGCTATGATGTCCAGATTCATTGAATCTAAGACATGTCCAGATTCAATGAATGATCCAGGATAGATGTATATATATTTATTTATATTTATTTTCGTATATATATATATAAATTTGTACATATACATTATATGTATATATGAGATATATGAGATTTAATTTATAAGGATAAATTAAATTCTATCACGTTTGAAATTCGAAATTCAAATTGATAGGATATCTCATATAAGAGATATTTATAAGATTTAATTTATAAGGATAAATTAAATCTCTATCACGTTTGAAATTTGAAATTCAAATTGATAGGATATCTCATATAAGAGATATTTATAAGATTTAATTTATAAGAATAAATTAAATCCCTATCACGTTTGAATTTGAAATTCAAATTGATCGGATATCTCATATAAGAGATATTTATAAGATTTAATTTATAAGGATAAATTAAATCTCTATCATGTTTAAAATTCAAAATTCAAATTGATAGGATATCTCATATAAGAGATATTTATAAGATTTAATTTATAAGGATAAATTAAATCTCTATCACGTTTGAAATTCGAAATTCAAATTGATAGGATATCTCAAATTTGATTTATGAGAATAAATCAAAAATAGTATAGTCTCATCTTTATTTAAAATTAAATAAATGGGTAATTAAATCTGTGGGACGGATTTGATATTATTTATTTAATTAGTTTCTTATAAAATTATACAATATATGATATTGTATTAATTTTGGAATTAATATAAGATTAACTCCAAAAATCCAATTCGGTTGAGAGAGGAAAAACGCATAGCATCCTATATATCTGATTCTAGGAGCTGCGTTTTACACAGAGAAACATATAGAACACATAAAGGCTGAAGGGGACTCTGCAAAAGGTTTGCAGATAAGAAACTGCCAAAATAGAGACGGAGAGGACGAACTCTTGAGAAAGCCCTGGAGGGACAAAAGACGCTAGCACGTCGTTCGTGGTTGGAACGTTGTTCGTGTGGATACCAGTAGAGGAAGTCGACCTGAGTCGTTGACTTCTTGTGATCAGAAAGGGAGCACGAGCCATAGAGAGAAGCTGTAAACATCGTGACCGAAAGCTGTGGAAGTCGCTGAGGCACACTAAGGGTAAAACTTCTTCCCACTTGACTTAAACACATACGGTAGATCCTGGCAAGGAATGGAAAAATTTTTAAATTAATTTCCGCTGCGTGTCTTCCAATTCCTGACATTAGCATCCATCTTGCTTATTTAAGTGGTAATATTTGCTACTGAGATTTCCTAGAATCTCACTCTCCCATAACCAACCAATTTAGGTCAAGCATGAAGAAAAGGTATGCATGGAGAAGAGCTAAAGAATGGAAAAAGGAAGTGAAGTATTGAGATTTTAGCATATACTATAAATTGTTCATGTATGTAAAAGCCATGTAAAGTATCTATTTATGTGATGAGACTATATGAAACAATTATTGTATAACCCCATGATGTATATGAATTCAGAAAAGGCAGAAGAGATGATTTATGTATGCTGGAACAATTATGGAAAGTGAAAGAAAGGAGACTGAAATAGTAAAAACGTAGGTACTGAAGCATTTTTGTTGTGGCTTCAGTTTGACCTAGCAAATGAAGGAATTATTTTAATAAATTTTATGAGCATATAGCACACATTCAGAGCTTTAAATTCATAGGTGGAACGTTTCATTTGGATGTGTATATCAAGAGAAATGAATTTCCAAAATAAGGGACCAGAATCTGTTTCCAGAGTTTTTGACCAAATGAACAGTAAACTTCAACGAATAAACTGTATCAATTGGCGAATCATTTGGTCTGGAAATTATTTTTCCCTTAAATTTTAAGATGTTATCTTCATGTAGATTTTTGAACCACTTCATTTTGAGTTTTCTAGAATTAATTATGATTTTTTGAAGTTCATTGCGTAATCTGGAATACCATATGAACAGTAACCCGAGAAAGAATAAAATTCCAGATTTGGCTAATGGACTTCCATGGTCTTGTAAGTGGTTCTAAATGCTGCTGAATGGCTCCTAATACGTATGGAAGTAAGGATGTTACATTTTGGTATCAGAGCATAGGATTCTGGCTTAAGAAATGCTCTGAATAGATTATTTATGGATTGATATGAGATTATACCCAGACCCTAACCCTAAACAGTAAGTATTTTGTTAAGTTAGGGTATGTTATGGGATGGTTAACATTGCTTAATTAAGCAAATGTTGTAGGAATATATATGAGATTCCATAAGATTAAGTCAGAGGCTTCAGTTAATAAGGAAGACTCCAGACCAATAGTGATATATGAAGATGATATATATGCACATCCCTTAGACAATGAAGAGAGTCCAGATGAGAGTTTAGGGGATCAGTCAGGAAAATCTACAGTGGAATGTCCCATAGACGTTTCTGTAGACTTAAACCTGCAGTCTGGAGGTGATGTAGAGATTCAGCCTAAAGCCTAATATGCACCAGTTGATGTTGAGTATAGTGACTCTATACGGTATAAGTTTGTTGGAATGCCCTCTAACCCTGATATAAGCTTTATCCCTCTTAAGAGATGATAGATTACGGCTGAGGAAGCTGAGTATTGGTACTGGATTATAGGTAGACCATATATTATTCCTCCTCTACCAGAGTTTGAGGATAGATTTTGAGATAATTAAGATATAACAGTCCCCTAATTCAGACATCCAGTCAGAGCCTATGATAGTTCTTATCCATTCCTAAAGTCCAAGAATATGTGACTTTATAGAGAAAGATCAGTGGGATGTTCCTAGTCCTAGTCAACCCCAGCCTTCTTCATTAAAGGCAGATAGTGTTGACCATATTGGTCTGATGAAAGCTGTGGAAAGTGAATTACTCAGTCTAGGTCAAGGGATGGACAGAAGTAGAGATTAAGAATAGTTAGTTATCTGCAGTTCCTCAATGTCGTAGCAGGAATAATAAACAGACATCCAGTATAGGGCATTAACCTAATATCCTTTAGAGGACTGGTATAAGATAATAGTAAGTCAAGTGTCATGAGACTAAAGATGCCAACCTCACTGAAGTCTATCAGTTAGAGATTTAGTATAAAGTATAGGCAAGTTAAACAGTACGAAGCACTAAGATACAGAATATCAGTTTAAGAAGAGGTTCAATAGTAGTTCCTCCGTATGATCATCAGGACTTGATCTACAGTACGAAAGACTTTGTTCAGCTAGTCTTTACAGAAAAGAATAATGAGAAGTTAGAATGAGACTTGCCTAAGAATGATTTAATACACAGCCTAAGGTTAAAGACATGATGGTTAATATATAGAAAGTTAATGTTCCCAAGGCAAAGGGATTCTATCACGAAGAGATAGTAACCTAACGCTCTGACCTAGAGAACATAAATAGTAATATTAAGTGATGAATGAGATCCAAGTGACCTGAATTGGTCAGGATCTAGAGGCAGACTAGAAAAGAATCACAATCTAGTCCAGAGTAGACTGAGATTGATAGACAGAAAGAGTTAAGAGATACAGAGAGGCACAAAAGTTACTCCATATGAGATGGAGAATTATCCGCTCACTTGAGAAGTTTTTCTCAAAAAGTTTAAAATAAGCATTCCTCTCAATTAGAGAAAGGTGAGCATGAAGTTAAAGGTTAGAGCTAAGGAAAGAGAACTCTTTTGATTGATACTTAATCGAATTCATTCATATGAACCTTGAGGCTTAATAAGAGATACTTTCTCGCCTGTTAGTAATCTAGGAGGATAAGAGAATGAGATTAAAGATGAAGATTAGTAGTGAGCCTATAGATAAATGATTATGATACTCAGGACATATCCCTTTAGTAAGGATAAGATAGATGAAAGGAAATGAGACGCAGTAAGATGATATGGCTCTAAGAAAGAGCAGTATTTAAGTAATATAAGTTAATGTTTTTGCAATAGATCTAGATTGCTCTTGCAATAGAGTAAAATTCCTCTGATGAGATAAATAGATGATGATAGATATGTGCATGGTAAAGCCTATGTAGCTCTTTGCAGTAATGGATCTAGTAAGTTATAAAGATGAGAATGGCATATGAAGTTCTTAAGTGATAGAGGAAATGAGTCAAGTCCTAATAGATAATATTGGCTTCTGTGATCATTTTTGGGGAATTATCTGTGGAGTTAACAACTATGTGGAAGTAACTAAACTTATAACTTTGTCCGTTGGTTTAGGTCTTCAGGAGATGAGAATACAGTACAATGAAATCCAGTAGATTCCAGAGGATTGCAGTTAGATCCTAGTATGGCTCACAGGGTCACAATAGATCCTAAAAGGCTTACGGTTGATCGCAGTAGATCCCGAGGGTCACAGTAGACCAAGCCTAGAGCAAGAAAGTAATGAGCCATAGGTACAATATTTCTTTGGAAGGACGAATACCAAGGAAAAGTTAAGGTATAGAAGCTTCACAAGTTGATTAACTCATAACAGAGAGAGTACCCATAATGCTAGTTTCAGATAGCCTTATTACTATCAGGGATTGAACTCAGAATTTCCTTACACGTATCAAGAACTAATTGATCAAAGTTAAGCTGTTAATGCTAAGTCCCAAGGATTTATGGGAATATTATGTAAGATATAAGAAGAGATCCTTATGATAAGATTACAGAAAATAAGAGACAAGTAAATCCTCCAGATGAGGATAAAGAGATTAGAAGGCCAGATAGACCCAAAAGAGATAGTATAAGATGGATCTAAGATAATAAAGTACCAGGGTTGAAGCCTGTAAGCACCAGTGCTTCAGATTTTTATCTGCACATTTTAGTTAAGCATGCTCAAGTAAGGGTAATTCAATGATGGGTGACCCCCTGGGAAGTGATGGAAAAGTGTGTAAATGCCATTGAAATTGGCATATGTGCACAGAGCTATGTAAGATGATAGAAAGAACTATGAAAAGCTAAAAAGGGTTATGAATAATAAGAGACTAGAACCCTTATGTTAAATCTAAATGAAATAGATTTGAAAGATAGACTATGATATAGCCAGATGTGGCTAGATATGTCATGTTATGATATAAAAGATACAAAATGAGATATGTTATGAGAAAGGTGTATTGAGAAATGCAATACAAAGTGGCATAATAGCTAGCCTTGTAAACAGATAGAGAGGTTCCCTGCTAAAAGGGGTAACACATTTAAATGATATGTTACGTATGAAAGAGCAATTGAGAGCTTTCACTCCTTGCATAATATGCTATGTTATGTTATGTTATGTTATGTTTGTAAAATATGCTAAAGCTCCGAATGTTAGAGCAGTGCAAGCTTTATATGATAAACCTGTGCAAGCTCCGAGTGTTAGAGTTGTGCATATTAAGAGAAGGAATGCTTGAGCTCCGATGTTAGAGCTTTGCATTCGTGAGCAGGTATGTAGTCCTGCAGCATGTTGTCCAGGCATTATGCATGTTAGAGTATGTGCTCCTATATGCTCCTACGTGCTCCTATTTAGCAGTAGAGCAATGAAAGAAAGAATAATGATATAAGTCCTCTCTCTGTATTATGATGAGTTTTTAAAGATGATAAGAATGTATGATGATATGAGAATGAGAGTTAAAGTTTGCGGATATTCAGAGAATTCCGCTAGATACTCAAATGAGCAATAAGTGATTGCACTAAGAAATATGATGAAGAGTTGGTAGAAGCTCCAGAATATAGCAGTATTTGAGGGAGTTTGACATGAAAGAAATGGACACTACTCACAAGTCTAGCATAGTGAAAAGTCCATATACAGATAGATGCGTAGCAAGAAGTAATAGAATGAACTGGAGTTCAACTCTGAGTGAGTTGATTCATGACAAAAGGATGATCATAGTAAGATATGAAGAATTGCGGATATAAAAAGAACTCCGTTAATATGTTACGATAAAAGATAAGAGGTAAATACCCCAATCCTTGACTGAGGTGTTGATTAAATTTCGAGGACAAAATTTATTTTAAGGGGGTAGAAATGTCATATCCTAATTTTTCCCTATCTGTATAGTACTAATAGTGGAAAGAGGTTTAGAAAGGATTATGACGAAGATAAGAAGGAATGATAAAGGTTATATGAGTCCTGAAGAAGGAGAAAGACTAAAACGCAAAGTAGAAAATGTTAAAGGCCAAAAGTTAAAGTAGAAACAAGATTTGGGCCCAAAGTGGTAATTTTCAAAAGTTTAGGGACCTAAATATAATTAAGTAAAAAGTCAGGGACCCAAATGTAATTATGGAAAAGTTGAGCCAAAACAGGCCAAAAATGCCCGGAATCATATCAGACTCAAATTTTACCAGTAGATAGACATAATTATTCCGGTCAGTTTAACGCAACACAGAATTTTGATTTGAGGTCCCGATTAATTGATATAAATTCCTGAAGTCAGCAGGAATTATTGTAGTATTTTTCATATCTCAGAATCAGATGAAACTTTACTATAAATTCATATATTTAATATATGAATTTATCAAACTGACAGAGTCAGAAAAGGAATCCTGTAGAATTCTTACGGGATTTTATGGTAAAATAGAATACCCGATAAATAGGATCGGGAGAGGTATCTTGGGATTGTGCCATAAAGGGCATAAAGGCAATGAACCCAAACCAAGGCCCAAATGAAGCCATAGTAGGCCCAATATGATGACTAGACAGTTAAGTGGGCCAGAGTACAGAGCTGTCCAGGATAAGTGCGAAATTACGAAAATACCCCTGGATGCCCATACTGTACCAGTGATGGATGGAGGTCATTTTGGTCATTCTGGACAGGCCAAAAACGTGGGACATAGTATAAATATGATTATATAGAGTTAATATATGCCCTAAGGCAGTACAAAAAGGGGTGAAATGACAATTATGCCCTTAGGGTCAGTGCAGTGCAAGAAAGGACCCCAAGGGTATTTTGGTCATTTCTCAAGGGATGGGTGGTAGATAAATACTCAGTCTAATATTTTCAATGGTATGAGAAGCCTAGACATTAATTTTTAGGATAGAATACATATCCTAGTATATTATAACAAATTAGGAATAGAACACAGTTCGGTTGTTGTGAAATTGCACTGATCGGTACCGGATTGGACTAGAATTTCTCCAGAAGGTTCCTTACACTATGAGCACGCCACCTAACCCCTTGAGGTGTCCCTTGAGCTGTCCCACATGATGTCATAATTATTATTTTATGAAAAAGTTAAATTCAAGATTAAATGTGGGCCTTTAGATCAAATAGTAACCAAATCAATCTTGGCCATTCATTTTTCTTGGATTTTGGCTATAAATACCCCCTCATTCTGCAGCAAACCATAGCTTCATGGACCCTTGGGGAAACTCTTGCAAAATGGAAACTCAAGCCAAGACAAAGAAGATTCAAGGTTCCAAAGTTCAAGCAAGCTAGAGATTAAAGGTAAGCAATCTCTCCTAGCTTATTTTCCTTTGATTTGGGAGCTTGAACTTAGGGTTTTGATGGGAGAAAATTTGAGTTTTCTCTATGGGGTGGTGCTGCCCAAAGACCTTAAGGGAAAGGGGAAAGAATAAATTAAAGTTAGAAACACGTGATTGAAGCTTAAACAAGCTAGTTAAGTGGTTGGTTGTTAAATCAAATTGATATTCTTGACTTTGCCATGGTGTGCCCTATTCAGTATGCACTGTTCATGAGGGAAGGAAATTGAATTTCAATGATTTAATGCTTCCATTGAGTTTGTATGATGATTTTGTGTAGGATTGGAGAGGTTTTGAACCTTGGAAACATTAAAATCTCAAGGTTGTAGCCTTTGAGATTCCTTACAGTTACTGTTCACTCGCATGAACAGTAATTGGAATTTCATGATTTTGATGGTTCCAATGGTTTTAAAATAAAAAGTTGTGTGGGGTAAGGTGGAGAAACAAGTATGGGAAGCATTAAAATCAAAATGAGAATTTTTGAAGGAATTGTGTGCTTATATTCAATTCTGTACAGCATGCCATGAAGGAGCTAGAATTTTATGATTCTAACCTCATAAATGGATTCAAAAGATGAAATTGTGTAGGGTAAAGTCAAGACATCAATTGGTTCAAGAGCCAAGTGGATTAGTGAAAATTAGAGAAAGTTATGACAATAAAGAGTGTAACAAAGTTAGTCTTGAACATGGTTGGAGTTCATGAGTCCTAATGAGTTATGTGATGAATATGAATGTGTTTAGGACCATGAAACATCCAAGAAGATGTTGGGAAGTAATGGACATAAAGGCTTCATGGTTGGAAAGCTAGGGAGCAAGGGCTAAAGGTCAAGAGAAAAGCTAAAGTGCAAGGTAGTGAACTTACCTCTTTATGTGCTTGATGTGGTATGCTTATGTGTTGACATGTATATGTTATTTGAATGATGTTGTGACATGATAAATGATATTGAATGTATTGTGAATAACATGTTTCCATGGCCATGCACTTTATGTAAAAGTATATAGCATGATGGCATGTTACTAATCAAAGAAAGTTAATGAAATTACATATCATGCATTAGCATCCATCTTGCATATTTAAGTGGTAATGTTTGCTATTGAGATTCCCTAGTATCTCGCTCTCCCATAACCAACCAATTTAGGTCAAGCATGAAGAAAAGGTATGCATGGAGAAGAGCTAAAGAATGGAAGAAAGGAAGTGAAGTATTGAGATTTTAGCATATACTAAAAATTGTCTATGTTTGTAAATGCCATGTAAGGTTTCCATTTATGTGATGAAACTATTGGAATACTTATGGCACATGTACATGATGTATATGAATGTTAAGAAGCTTATTTGATGGCTTGTGCATGCTGAAACAATTATTGGAAATGAAAGAAAAGAAACTGAAATGGTAAAAACGTAAGTCCTAACGCAGTTTTGTTGTGGCTTCAGTTTGACCTAGCAAATGAAGGAATTAGTTCACGAAATTTTATGAGCATGTAACAAACATCCAGATCTTTAAATTCATAGGTGGAATGTTTCATTTGGATGTGTATATCAAGAGAAATGAATTTCCAAAGTAAGGGACCAGAATATGTTTCCAGAGTTTTTGACCAAATGAACAGTAAACTTCAACGAATAAACTGTATCAATTGAATCATTTGGTCTGGAAATTATTTTTCCCTTAAATTTTAAGATGTTATATTCATGTAGCTTTTTGAACCACTTCATTTTGAGTTTTCTAGAATTAATTATGATATTTTAAAGTTCATTGCGTAATCTGGAATACCATATGAACAGTAACCCAAGAAAGAATAAAATTCTAGATTTGGCTAATGGACTTCCATGGTCTTGTAAGAGGTTCTAAATGCTGCTGAATGGTCCCTAATACATATGGAAGTAAGGATGTTACAATGAGAAAGTTATGTTGCTCCCATACCATACGACATGCAATAAGAATATACCCAGAATAAGAGACAATCTCAGTAAGTGAGACAATTGTTACAGTATGATTGGTGTTACTTAGATATTTCTATAGGCTTATGAATATAGTACTCAGGGCCATTTCTTATGTTAGGGTTACAACAAGTACCAAGAAGGTGGTAGTGTTAGAACTCTATTAAAAGAAATGGTATACAGAAAGAGTAAGAGATAGCAGTAAAGAGATTGTTTTCATATCACTCTTCAGATAAGAGTTGGATATGAAACAGATGGCTCTCAGATAGAGCTAGATTCAGATGAGTTCAGATCACTTTTCATATAAGAGTTAGATCTGATACAAATTGCTCGTAGTAAGAGCATAGTTCAAATAGCTCGCAGTTAGAGCACAGATGGAAATGAGAAGTTATGATGAGGCCATAGCAACAGAATGCAATGGAAGGTGGTTAGACCATAATTGGTAAGCCACAATAGAGTAAGAAAGATGAGAAGGAACTCCTGAGTAAGAGGGAAATAAGTAAAGTCTGGATAAATATATGGGCTACTAAATGTATTTTAAAATTTTTATTAAGTTATCAACAAGTGGAAGCAGTTAACCTTATAACTTAGTCTGTTTGATGAGATCTTTCAGAGATGATACAGTATAACAGAATCACAGAGGATTCTAGAGGATCGCAGTTAGATCCTATCATGGCTCAAGGGTCACAATTAGATCCTAATAGTTCTAGAGTCACAGTTAGATTCTGAAGAGGCTTACGGTTGATCGCAGTTAGATCCAGAGGTCACAGTTAGACCTGGCCTAAGGAAAGTAAGGAGCCATGAAGAAATGAGAACAATACAGCATCTCTCTGGAAAAATGAGTACCAAAGACGAAGTTAAGGGAAGGAGCTTCACGAGTTGATTAACTTATCTAGAAAACTTATTTATAGCCTATATTATATACAGACTAAACTTAGTTTTCCTTAAACAAAGATGGAGTCTAAGTTCAAGTTTGAGTGCTTATATTCAAAAAGTTTTGTAGAAGTATGCCTGAGGAATAGAGAAGATAACCCCATATGTTTTGAGAATAGAAAAGTATGAGTAGATAGATCCTTCAGATAAGGATCAAGAGACGAAGAGGCTAGTAAAGACCCAAAGAAGAGGGTATAAGATAGAGTAAAGATAGAATGCAATTATATGAAAAAAGTGTAAATGCCACAAAAGTTTGGCATAGATACACAAAGTTATGAAAGATAGTAAGAGAAGTTAAGAAGAGCTAAAAAGTTAAGAAAATGTTATGAAATGAAAGGGGCATTCTCCTCAGAAGAAACTATTCATTACGGAATGAATAGAGGTTTGACCCTCAAATTTCGAGGATGAAATTTATTTTAAGGGGAGGAGAAATGTCATATCCCAATTTTTAGGCTTAGAAGCCCAGTATATAGCCTGAAAAAGGAATGCTACTAGACCCTGTTGAGCAGAGGTCTCAGTAAATAGAGAAAATTATGTTGATCAGTATGATGCAACACAGAGTTTTGATATGAGGTCCCGAAAGATTTATATTAATTTCTAAAGAGAAGGAAAATTAATACAGTATTCTCTAGACCTCAGAATTAGATGAAATGTGCCAATAAAATCCTATAATTAATATAAGAATTTCTGAAACTGATAGAGCTCAAAAAGGAGTTCTGTAGAATTTACTACAGAATTTACAGTAGATTAAAAGACCCGATAAATATATTTCGGGGGAATTTCTCAGAAATTGAGCCCATGAAGATAGTGGATCATACATAAGGTCTATAATGTCACCTTATAGGCCCAATGATATTTTTAGATAAGTATGTGGGCCATGGCTAATAAAGACCGAGAAAAATGAAGAATTATGAAAATGCCACTGAAGGTATGCCACTGTGTTGTGTAATTTAGTGAGAGTCAGATAAAGGGCATTGTAATCACTTGACTAAGGTTAGATAGTCAAGAAAGGATATCTGGATAGTTGACCAGGGTCAAGAGATACTCTGGTAAGGTATGGAAAGATAACAGTGCCCCTAGAAGTACTAAAGAGGTATTAAGGGCATTTTGGTAATTTACTAAGTATGTGTCTTGGGAACTGAGCCATCAGAGTGCTTGGGCTTAGTTAGAAACCCAAGATGACAATCTGAGGCCCAAAAAAGTAGCCCAAGAGTAATGTGGGCCCAAGAGGCATTAAAATATTGTTTTAGTGCTTTTTCAATAAAGTAAAGTGACCCAGTCCAAGATAGAACTGGGTAAAGTGATCTGGAATCATGAGGGGACATAAATAGGGCCCACAAGGTGCCACATGGCATGATTATAATAAAATAAGAAAATTAAAGGACACATGGCATGATTATAGAAAAAGGAGAAAAAGCAAGAGGACACGTGGCACGATCTTGGCTGTCATTCAGGGAAAAGACTCTGGAACTCTCTAGAAAGGATGAGTCAGCTGGTGAGGTGTCCTAAGGGCCCCACATTTCGCCACATATACCCCTGAGGTGTCCCTTAAGGTGTGCTAGATGATGTCATGAGTGGTGAGTCATCAGGGAGGGTCATGTCATCGTGATGATGTAGGCAAAGCTTTTTAAGGAAGCAAGCAATCTGAGCCATTCATCACGAATCAATCTGGACCATTCATTCCACCTCCTCTCACCTATAAATAGGCCACTCCCCTCCCATTTCAAGGCACACCACGGATCTAGCAAGAAAAGGAAGAGAAAGAAGAGAGAAAGAGAGAAAAAGGGAAGGAAAGAAAGAAAGGAAATAAAGGAAGGAGTTCTGGTCGAGCCAGGAGCAGTCTAAGGAGCTGAGGGACTGGGAAAAGCTTAGGAATGAGGTAAGAATGTTATTTAGTCCCTGCTCTAATAAAGTAGAGGATTGCTCTTAGTGGTTAGAATAGAGAAATATCTCTATTAATAAAGGTAGCTAAAGGTAGAAAGGAAGCCAGGGGAATGTCGGAATAAGGATATCACCCCTAGTTAAGTATGGGTTAAGTAGAGCTATATTGGATAATAATAAAGATATTATTATTCTATGTATAGGCTCTAACATATGGAAAGAAGGGACCTTAGAGACAAGGCTAGGAGCTAGAAGGAAATGCTACACGCCAGGTAGTAGACTTACCTACTTGTATGCTTATACTGCTTGGATGTTTTATGTGATATTTTCTTACCTTGATGATGTGAGGCATGTATGATTAAGTAATGCTCTGTTTCTTTTTATACTATGGCCATATGTTATAATTAAATAACATGGAAGTATGTATGTTATCATGATGCAAGCACGATCATTAAGTACACACATAGTAACATCAAGCATATAGTTGCATACATTGTATGGTTACCGTTTGCTACTGAGATTTCTCCAGAAATCTCATCCCCTTCCATGTAATCCCAATCCCACAGGTATATTTAAAGAGGACCGAAGAATCATAGAGAGGAGTTAGGGATTGGATAGTGCAGAGGTTATGAAAAGAGGGGACCAAAGTGCTGGAATTAGGGAAAAATGCAGGATGACCAGTAAACTTCAGATGTTAGCTGACATGGACATGGTCAAGGCAGGGTCAATGAGCTATTTTTCCCTGAAAGAAAATTAAGTTATCTTCGAGTAGCAATTTGAACCACTCCATTTCAATTTTTATAGAATTAGTTATGATTTTTTAAAGTCAGGTCACTCCGCTGGAATTTACATAGTGAATGGTACTCACTGGTAGTAAAATTCCAGATTGTATGATTTGACTTCAATGGCCCTAGAAGTGGTTCCTAATGCTACTGAATGGTCCCTAAGATATAAGAAATAGAGGATGTTTCATTGAGACTCCTCAAGTCACTCAAGGTCCACAGAAATCTAATAGGACACAACTTCAGCCTCAAAGATATGGATTTATGATTTCTGATAGTCGTGATGTGTTGCTCATTTAGCATAATGAGCCGACTACCTATCGAGAAGCTATAGTGGGACCAAAGTATGAAAAATGGCTTAATGCTTTGAAGTCTGAGATGCAATCCATATACGACAATAAGGTTTGGACCTTAGTTGACCCGCCTGTAGGTGTAAAAACTATCGGTTGCAAGTGGGTTTTTAAGGAGAAAACTGACATGGATGGCAATGTAAATGTCTTCAAGGCACAACTGGTTGCAAAAGGATTTACTCAAACTCATGGTGTGGACTATAATGACCTTTTTCCCAGTTGCAATGGCCAAATCAATCAGAATCCTCTTTGCATAGCAGCATATTATGAATATGAAATATGGCATATGGACGTCAAGATAACCTTCCTTAATGGAAAGCTCCTTGATGATGTGTACATGACACAACCTGAAGGGTTTGTGCATTTTGAGGACTCTGGTAAAGTGTGCAAGCTTCAAAGGTCTATTTATGGACTGAAGACAGCCTCTCAGAGTTGGAATCATCGTTTTGATGAAGTAAAGTAGTCAAAGAGTTTGGATTTCTTCAAAATATTGATAAACCTTGTGTGTACAAGAAGGTTAGTGGGAGCACAATTGTGTTTTTGGTACTCTATGTCGATGACATCCTACTTATTGGGAATGACATTCCTACCTTGAAGATTGTCAAGTCTTGGTTAGGAAAGTCTTTCTCGATGAAAGACTTGGGTGAAGTCACCTACATCTTAGGAATCAGAATCTATAGAGATGGATCTAAAAGACTTCTAGGACTCAGTCAGAGTACATACATAGACAAAATACTGCATATGTTCAGTATGCACGAATCAAAGAGGGTTTCATACCCATGTCTCATGGTAGTCACCTCAGTAAAGATATGTGTCCTAATACATCTGATCAGCGAGGTCGCATGAGTAAAGTTCCATATGCCTCAGCCATAGGATCTATCATGTATGCCATATTATGTACTCGACTGGATGTCTTGTTTGCCTTAAGTATGACTAGCAGATATCAACAGGACCCTAGTGAGGGCCATTAGACTGCTGTTAAGAATATCCTTAAGTACTTAAGAAGGACTAAGGACTTATTCTTAGTCTATGGTCGATTGGATGATAAACTCTATGTAACTGGTTACACAGATGCAAGTTTCCAAACTGACCAGGACAACCAAAAATTGCAGTCTAGATATATATTCCTCCTCAATAATGGAGCAGTAAGCTAGAAGAGCTATAAGCAGGGCACTGTAGCAGATTCTGCAATGGAAGTTGAGTATATAGCAGCATCTGATGCAGCTAAGTCGTTTGGATCAGGAAGTTCATCACGGAACTACGGGTGATACCTTCCATCTCAGATCCAATAACTTTGCTCTGTGACAATAGCGGTACCATTGCACAGGTCAAAGAGCCTAGGTCACATCAAAGGACCAAGCATATACTCAGGCAATTTCATCTCATCAGAGAAATCAATGTTAGAGGTGATATAAAAATATGCAAAGTAGCAGGAGAAGATAATGTTGTTGATCCTCTAACAAACCCGCTTGTGCAGGCAAAGCATGAGCGTCAAGTTAGGTCAATGGGAATTAGTCAAATTAATGATTGTACCTAGTGTAAGTGGGAGGTTGTTAGAAATCGTACCATAGTGGCCAATCATTGTCTTATGAATATTATTGGTTTATGAATTTATTAATTGTGTTATCATATTATTTGCATGTTTACTGTGATGGCCATCTTTGGATAATTCATGATCTTATCCTAAATGTCCCTGTTCGGTCATATATGCGGGAGCAGAGATGAAATAAGACCAGTATGACGTTGAAGATGTATAGAGATATAAATCAAAGTCATAGGCACATGTAAGAGTATAAGGTGTTGGACCGACCTGCTATGAGAGAGCTGCATGGGTTAAGTCATAAGCTTCTCTCATATACAAACCATGTCACTATACCCTTTGACCTGAGATCATCATGGATTCCTTCATGACAAATGCTCAGCTTTGAACTAGTCAAAAGTCACTTTTGACCGAGTGATCATAAAGACTATGTTTGGGCTTAGTGATTTTTCATGCGGAGGAATGTGAATGGTCAAGATGGAATTTGTCCCTCATATTCGTAGAGAGATATTACTGGGTCCCTCGATGAGTGAGTATGAGAAATGTATTTCCATACTATAATGGAAAGGTAGTTCCATTTCTATAGTCAGACTACTCAGGGATCGAGCAAGTAACGGTCAGGAATAGGAGGATGACATTATCCATGCCTCATCTATGACCAAAATATCGCGTGACAGAAGGGACATGATATGGTTGTATAAAAGGTTACATCGTTTATCGATCCTTATATGATTTGGGTAGTCTTATGTCTTGCTAGAGACCGCTTGCGACTTGTGGGCTAGTATAGCAAATGGCCCACTGCCAAATTCATATGGGCCTACAGGGTCGCACACAAAATAGCCCAACATGAGCTATGATGTCCAGATTCATTGAATCTAAGACATGTCCATATTCAATGAATGATCCAAGGTGGATGTATATATTTATTTATATTTATATTCGTATATATATAAATTCCTATATATATATTATATATAAGAGATATACGAGATTTAATTTATAAGCATAAGTTAAATCTCTATCACGTTTGAATTTAAAATTCAAATTGATAGGATATCTCATATAAGAGATATTTATACGATTTAATTTATAAGGATAAATTAAATCTCTATAACGTTTGAATTTGAAATTCAAATTGATAGGATATCTCATATAAGAGATATTTGTAAGATTTAATTTATAAGGATAAATTAAATCTCTATCACGTTTGAATTTGAAATTCAAATTGATATGATATCTCAAATTTGATTTATGAGAATAAATCTAATATAGTTCAGTCTTATCTTTATTTTAAGTTACATAAATAGGTGAATTAAATCTGTGGGACGGATTTAATATAAATATTATTTATTTAATTAGTTTCTTATCAAATTATAAAATATATGATATTGTATTAATTTCGTAATTAATATAAGATTAACTCCAAAAATCCAATTCGGTAGAGAAAAACGCATAGCATCCTATATATCTGACTTTAGGAGCTACGTTTTGAAAACACATAGAACACAGAAAGGCCGAAGGGGAATCTGCAAAAGGTTTGCAGATAAGAAATTGCCAAAGTATAGATGGAGAGGACGAATTCTTGAGAAAGCCCTGGAGGGACAAGAGATGCTAGCACGTCGTTCATGGTTGGAACGCTATTCATGTGGATACCAGTAGAGGAAGCCGACCTGAGTTGTCAACTTCTTGCAATCGGAAAGGGAGCATGAGCCACAGAGAGAAGCTGTGAACATCGTGACTAGAAGTTGTGGAAGTTGCTGAGGAACACTGAGGGTAATGCTTCTTCCCACTTGACTTCAACACACACGGTAGATCCTGGCAAGGAATGGAAAAACTTTTAAGTTAATTTCCGCTACGTGTCTTCCAATTCCTTACACTTATTATACAATTCCATCCAACTATGCTTACCCTCCTTCCTTGAGAAATTCCAGAACCTAAACTTGGTTATGCATATGGGAGGAATGAGATTTCATGGAAATCCCAATAGCAAGTTACACAAATCATAATATCGTGCATGATTAATTAAATGCTTAACATGTTATTATGAGATGGGAGATACTTCATAATAGTACATAAACAAACTCTAACATGCATATTGTCATGACATAAGTTGCAAGGAGTTGCAATCATTCATACTTCATCATAGACATGATGACATAATCTCAAGCTCAACCAAATACCATAATCAATAAGCAAGCAAATAATTAAGCAAACATGAAACTATAGTTAGGTATTCTTGCTACCTCTTAGCTATCTTTGTCAAAGCCTTATTGAGATGATTTCCTTCCTTCACAAATGTAAAAAACTAGTCATTACAAAGTAATATCAAGTTACAATTCAACTTGAAAACAAATCCAAGACTAGTTTTCCACTAACTTCCGTTCTTTCTCTATTTTAGGTCTCATACTTCCATCTTTCAAAAATATATTATCATAGTTCATTTCCACATAATTTTTCATGTAGAATCCAAATATGAAGCTAGAATTTCCAAAATCAAATCATATCACAAGCTGCTGTACAGAACCGAAACACACCCTTGATTTTCCAAAAATTCACATTTTGATTCCAATGCTTCTAATACTTGTTCTCCTACTTTATCCTCACACAATTTTCCATTTTAAACTCATTGGAAGCATCAACAGCATGAAATTCCAACATATGAATAGTGATATGCACAGTAGCAGCCATGAACACAAACTTCCATTTACTTGCATACTTAAATTCCCAAGCTTATACCACTTGATTCTAGCTTGTTTAAGCTTGTCTAAACTATCCATAACATAAAACTCATATTCTAACCAAAAATGGACATCACTTCCAGCAGCAACCACAAGGGAAATAGGGCACAAAAATCTCTTAAAATCAAGAGCTAGCTTGCTAGAATAAAGATTAAGATCAAGGGAGATGATTACCTTGCTTTGTGCTCCAAGTTGTGTGCTTCTTTCTTGGTTGAATGGAAATTTTGCAAGAGTTTCCACATGTTTCTCAAGGCTACTGAATAGGGTCTGATTTGAGGGGGTATTTATAGAAAATTTGAGTGGAAATGGATGGCCAAGTTTGATTTGGTTACTATTTGATCTAATGGTCCATATTCATTCTTTAAACAAATCTTGCCCTAGAAGCCTTAGTATTTTCATCATGAATGACATCATTAGGGCCATGTTTGTCTGGAAAAAGTTAAATATACTGGTAGGCAAAATTCCAGTCCAGTCCGGTATCAATCGGAAAAGTTTCACAAAAACCATATTATTTTCTGTTCGTAACTTTTATAATATTCCAGGATATGTATTCTGTCCTAAAAACCAATTTCTAGGTTTCTTATACCATTGACAATGTTAGATTGAGTATTCCATCCCTTGGGAAATGACCAAAATACCCTTTGGTGTCTTTTCTTGCACTATATTAACCCTAAGGGCATAATTGTCATTTCACCCCTCTTTGTACTGGCTCGGGCCATATACTGGCCCTAACTAATCACATTTATGCTATATGACACATTTTTTGCCTGTCCAAAATTACCAAAATACCCTCCTTCCATCACTGGTACATTATATTCGTCCAGGGGCATTTTGGTAATTTCACACTTTTCCTGAACAGTGGCCCCTTCTACTGATGAACTGGTATCATGGGTTTTAGGCCCTCCTTGGTGTCATCATAGGCCTATATATGAGGTCATCTGAGCTTATTATATCTAGGCTTACTTACTGCTAAGTTCCATAATCGGATCACAGGTGTTCTCAAACTCCCGTCAAAATTCACTAATATGGGGATAACTTTTCCTACAGAGCTCCTTCCGGGGTTCTGTCAGATTCATGACATCGGATGTCATGGGGCACACCTTCCTGCAAATTTCCACTTATACATGAGGTCCATGAGATCTAATAAAGTTTCAGATAACTTTTAGACTATCAGATAAATATCCACTATCTGGAACCCTAATAAAATTTCTGAATATGCTAGGTGTTTAGCATAACTTTCTCTATCTACTGATGAAATGTGGGACTAGAATACTTCTAGGCAATTCTAAGCCTTTTCTGGCTGAACTTTTCTATAATTATATTTAGGTCCCTGACTTTTTGCTTAATTACATTTAGGTCCCTAAATTTTTGGAAATTACCACTTTTGGCACAACTTTTCTTTCTACTTTAACTTTGGGCCTTTAACCTTTTCTAATTTTTGTTTAGGTCCCTCTCTTTCTTCAAGACTCATTTAACCTTCATTATTTCTTCTGATCGTCAGCATAATCCTTTCCAAACCTCTTTCCACTATCAGTATTATATAGATAGGAAAAAAAATTAAGATATGACAATAGGGTTGTGCCTTATACTATATTATATTGGGTGCAATAACTTTATTTTGAATGATCGGACCATGACAATCTGACCTCATCAAGTAGACACATAAAAAATTAAATCCCTTGCTTAACCCCTTTAAGACCTTTACTTTCTTTTAAAATTTTATCATTGATTAATGAATGCTGTACAAGATTTTTGTTACTATAGTTAGTCTTAATAGTGCAATAACTGATAAATTGTACCACTTGTTAGATATATGAGTTTTAATATATGTACTTTCTTGTTCAATAGTGAAAAAAATAGAGAAATACAAAAATAAAAAGTACAAAAAGAAAGAAAGAAAGAAAGAAGAGATAAACCAAATAAAAAAAAGAGAGATGTGATATTCAACTTGCATGAATGGAAATATTTGGTGAATTGCGATACTTTCTATAGTTATGTAACATCCTTATTTTCTTACATCCTAAGGACCAAACGGTAGCATCTGGAACCACTTTTAAGGTTATTAAAGTCAATTTACACAATATGGAATTTTACTCTTAGCGAGTACTGTCCATGGTACAAATTTTAGAGAAGTAACCTGACTTCGAAAAATCATAACTAATTCTAGAAAAATTGAAATGAAGTGGTTCAAATTGCTACATGAAGATAACTTAATTCTATTTTAGGAAAAAATAACTTGTTGACCATGCCTTGACTCAGTCAATGTCAATCAATGTTTCAATTTTACTGTTTATCTAGCGTCCTGTCCCTGATTCCAGCATTTCTAGTCCCAATTTTGATAAATCGTATCATTATATGTAGACATCCAAATGAGACGTTCTATATATAAAATCGAATCTTGGTATGTCTACTATTTACTGGTAAAATATCATGCATTTATTCAATCATTTACTATTTTTAATTATAGCTCAAAGGTCATAGCCTCTCCACGAGCCAATGTTCATAGTGGCTAATTTAAGCAATCAATATTACATACATACATTAATCACGTATCAATCATACTAAATAATTCTTAACTTCTCTTCATGCATCTTCATCTCCTCCATCTCAAGAAGACCTGCTATGATTGGATTGACATGGAAGGGGTGATATTTCTGGGGAAATCTCAGTAGCAAATGGAAACCATACCATGTATGCAACTATATACTTGATGTTACTATATGTGCACTTAATGATCATGCTTGCATAATGATAACTTACATGCTTCCATGCCCCTTAATTATAACATATGGCAATAGCATAAAAAGAAATAGAGCATTATTTAATCATACATGCTTTACATTATTAAAGCAAGTAAACATCACATAAAATATCCAAACAATATAAGCATACAAGTAGGTAACTTTACTACCTGACATGGAGCCTTTCCTCTAGTCCTTAACTTTGCTCTAAGGTTCCTTATTTTCATAAGTCAGAACCTTATTCCTAAGCTTATCAAATCCCTAAGCTCCTTGGACTGCTCCTAGCTCCACCAAAACTCCTCCTTTCTTTCTTTCTCTCTTTCTCTCTTCTTTCTCTCCTTTTCTTTGCTTGCCATAGGTATGGAATGAAGTGAGGGGGAAGGGTTTATTTATAGGTGAAAGTAGATAGAATGGATGGTCTATATTGAATCATGATGAATGGCTCAGATTGCCTAGCTTTCTCAAGAAGCTTTGCCTATATCATCATGATGACATCATCATCCTAGATGACTCATCAAAGTGACATCATTCATGGGACATATCACATGCTAGGTGGCACAATGGTGGGACCCTTGGGATACCTCACCAGTTGACTCAGCGATTCCAGAGAATTCCAGAGTCTTTTCCTGGAATGAATGGCTGAGATTGTGCCACGTGTCCTTTTGCTTTTTTCTCCTTTTCCTATAATCCTGCCATGTGTCCTTAGCTTTTCTTCTTTTCCTAGAATCATGCCATGTGGCACCTTGTGGGTCCCTTTTATGCCACCTCATGATTCCATATCACTTTCCCCAGTTCTATCTTTGACCGGGTCACTTTACTTTATTGAAAAAGTACTAAACTAATATTTTAATGCCACTTGGGGCCACATCCCTCTTGGGCTATATTTTTGAACATCTGGGATGCTATATTGGCCTCTGATTAGGCTCAAGCACTCTGGTGGCTCAATTCCTAAGAAATATCCCTTTCTTTTCTAAAATGACCATTATAGCCCTAGAGACTTTTACTATTTACAATTTAATCCCTGAACTTTCACTTTCTTGCAGTTTAGTCCCTGAACATCATATGTATACTTTTGGGACTTTTGCTTAATAGAGCCTGGTAGCATACGTTTTTCAGGCTACATATTAGGCTTCTAGGCCTACAAATTGGGATATGACAAGTTGCACAATTGAGACTATGATCAAGTGTTGAATTAGCTTGAAGAAGTAAGATCATGTGCAGTATTTCATTAATCATTGATATGTACTTCCATTTCATCACTTGCCCTTTCCAACGTTACAACCTAATAAAGACATTTTGATTCACATCCCTTACATCAGTTAGTGGTGGATATGTAGGATGGTTACAAGGCTCTGGGAAGCCTAATCTAGATGGTTGAGTGAAATTACCTTGATAAGAGAATGAGTGAAACACTACACTTGTGAGGCAATCTCAACCTAGTTGCTTACTATGATTTCATTGCATGATTTGGATTCTTTTATTGATATAAGATTAGTTTGGATTGCTGCCAATTAAAAGGAAACAATTGATGATTGCAAGTGCTCATGCTGAATCTGTTTTGCCAAATATGCTGAACATGTGTGGTTGAATTTCAATTTTGATCCATAATTTTGCTCGGAGTACAAAAGCTAATTATAGGGGAGTTGATAAACTCATATTTATAGTAATTTGTAGTGTGTTTAAAGTGAGTTTATTATTGATTTTATCCCCATTTATCAATATATTGAGCAATTATTAAATAAATAATATTTAGAACAGTTGAGAATTAATTGATATCAATTTAGTGCTTAAAGTGAACAAATAATTTGTTTATTCTAATTTTCTATCACAGATCAATGGATTAAGGGAGAATGATAGCTGAACTTAAGGAGTCGATGACATGTGACAACACATGGGCTTGATCAAGGAATTAAGGAATAGATTGCAAGTGGGAGCTCAAGCATATGCTGGCACATGGAGAAGCACTATTCACGCATATATGGAACTATTCACGAATACTATTCATGCACACACAATAGAATCACATATTTCAGCAGTAGCTCATGCACTCCATACATCATTCACACCATTTCAGCTACCCTTTACATCTTTCCATACCTATATATGTATCCACACCATTCCATATAGGGGTTTGCTTCTGCCATATTCCAGCTCACACATATTCTTCCATTCCACCACACCAAACGCCATATTCTTCTCCATTTCTATTATATACTTTCCTTTATTATTTTCAATAGAACCAGAGCAAAGTTTTGTAGTTCATCTTCATATTCTTCTTTCATTCTCACCATGACTGCTGCTGCATTTTCTATTGCTACTGAAGTTCAGATAACAAGGGAAGGCTAAGTTGCTATGCTTTCTTGGAGATGATACTAAACCAGAATCCTTTAGCTAAATAGGGAGTTCACTGTGTCTTTAATTCAGAGTTAATTGTATCGATTTGAGGTACTTAATTCTATAATTAATGATATAATTAGAGTAGTAGAGGACAAAGAAGTAGGGAATTGAGTTAGATTTCTTATTTTTGTATAACTATCCTTTGGTTGATTTGCATCTTTGATCGAGTTTAACATAGTTATGATTAATTAAAGTGATTATATTTAATTCATATTCTACTATCTCTGAGTTGAATGATTCTTAATCTCTTTTAATGTCTGCTAGTTGTAGCTTTAATTAAGATTTAGCTAGCGAGTTGTTAGCTAATATATTCTAATTCAACTGATCTAATCCTCATATTCTGTGGATAATGAAGGTAAGGTAATCACCAAGGGAATACACTTGTCATTCATTCATTTACCTCATCATCACAAACACTAAAAAGCAAAAACAATAGCATAGGATTTACTTCTAGTAGTTAGATTCAAACTCACCAAACACCAACTCTTTAACTTATTAATTTGTGGCTCATTAGATTAATTAGGCATCTTAGCATCTATCTAGGCTCCTTGTGAATTGACTTAGGTTAGCATCCATTTTACTATTGGTTAGTTTAGTTTTGTTTGATATTTAAAATGACAGTTATTACCAGTGTCCAGAGGAACCCAGAAAAAGTATAAAATTATGAAAATGTCCCTTTGTTGTAATAATGAGCTGGAGATGGAAGGATGGCATTTTGGTCATTTTGGACAAGTAAAAAATGTCCAAGTAAGTACAGAGATGATTAGTTAGAGCCAGTATATCCCCTAATGAAGTATAAAGAGGTGCGAAATGATATTTATGCCCTTAGGGTTAATATAGTGTAAGAAAGTGCAATAAGGATATTTTGGTCATTTCTCAATGGATGGTTGGTAGATAAATACTCAGTCTAACAATATCGATAGTAGAAAAAACCTAAACACTAGTTTTCATGATAGAATATATATTTTGGAATATTATAAAAATTGGGAACATAAAACAGTCCAGTTTTTGTGAAACTACCTAGATCGATACCGGGCTGGACTATAATTTTTTCTATTAGTATTTATACTTTTCTTTAGCCAAACTCAGTCCTAAATGATGTCATGGATGATGTCATTAATGAGGCTTCTAGTGCAAGTTTGATGGAAGTGGATTATGGACCATTAGATCAAATAGTAACCAAACTAATCTTGGCCTTTCATTTCCACCCAATTTTGTCTATAAATACCCCACAATTCCAGACTTGTTTGGCAGCTTAGAATCCTTGGGGAACCTCTACCAAAATTCATTTTGAAGCAAGAAAGAAGCATACACCTTGGAGCAACAAGGTAACTAGTTCCTTTGATCTTGGACTTTGTTCTAGCAAGTTTGCTTTTGGTTTTAAGAGGTTTCTATGACACTTTCCCTTTGATGTCGCTGCTGGTCATGCTGTTCATATGTGGTGGGAATATGAATTTTATGTTATGTATAGTTTAGACAAGCTTAAACAAGCTATAATCAAGTGGTATTAGCTTGGAAATTCAAGTATACATGTAATTATGATTTTGTGTTCTTGGCTGCCACTGTACAAAACACTATTAATATATTAGAATTTCATGATTTTTATGCTTCTGATGGGTTTAGAATTGAAAATTGTGTGGGGATAAAGTAGTGAAACAAGTAGTGGAAGCATTGGAATCAAAATGAGAATGTTTGGAAAATAAAGGGAGACATTTTGGTTCTGTACAGTAGCCAAGGATGTGGTTTGATTTTGGAAAATCTGATTTCATATTTGGGTTCTACATGAAAAATTATGTGGAAATGAACCATGAGAATTTATTTTATAAAGATGGAAGCATAATTCATAAAGTAGACAAAGAATGGAATCTAATTAGAACCTAGTCTTGGAATTATTTTGAAGTTGAGTTGTAACTTGATGTTACTTTATAATGGTTAGGTTTTGACATTTGTGATGGAAGAAGACCATCTCAAGAAGAGTTTGTCAAGGATAACTTAAGAGGTAGCAACAATACCTAACTATATAATGTTATGTTTGTTTGATTGGATGCTTGCTCGTTATTTGTGATGATTGGTTGAGCTTAAGATTATACTATGATGATGATGAAGTTTGAATGATTGCAACTCCTTGCAACTAATGTCATGGCAATATTCTTGTTAGAGTTTTCTTATGTATGAACATGAAGTAGCTCCCATCTAATGAAAACATGTTAGGCATTTAATCAATCATACATGATATTATAGTTCGTATGACTTGCTATCGAGATTTTTATGAAATTTCATTCTTTCCATATGCATAACCATGTTATAGGTGCTAGAACCTCCTAAGGAAAAGGTTAAATGTGGATTTTTGAATTTGTGTAATAAGTTATGCTTACTACTTGGCACTATGAGATGACTTGATGGGATACCTAGCATATTATAGTGTGTATGTATTATGAGGAAGTAACCTTATAGTGGTAATTATGATGACTTAACCAATGAGTTTGAATGTGAAATTTGGTATAATAGTAGCTAAGATATAGGTCTGTAAATGGAGATAAAAAACATCTCAATTGGTTAAGTTTTTGATTTAATATGATTTTTCTAATTTGGAGATAGAATCTGGAATTGAGATAAAGTGAGTGACTGGAGGTAGTGACGTTCAATCGCTAATTTCTCTACAAAAGTTTATGGACTTAAAGGACACATCTGGAGCTTTAAATATATAGATAACATGTTTCATTTGGACATATGACCAAAGAGAAATGAATTTTTGAATTTAAGGCAAAGAAGCTAGAACTTCCAAATTTATCAAATGAATAGTATTTTTCAATGAATAAACTAATTTCATTTGGACAATAAAAACTCAGTTTTATATTTTTCCTTCAAAGTTAAATGAAAGACCTTCCATTAAAAAATAGAATCACTCCATTTCAATTTTTCTATATTTAATTATAGATTTTCAAAGTTTGGGATATATTCTGGATTACCAAATGAATAGTATCCATGAACAGTACCGATAAGCATTTTCTTGAGAATTCAAATTTCTAAAGCAAAGAGATATGTAATTGGTTCAAGTTACTTCCAATTGAGTATAATTGAGGTTGAAAATAAGGATACAACAGGACTAATATGATTATGGGCATTTTTGGGCATTTTCTGGCTTAACTTTCAATGATTATCGTTTTATCCTTGAACTTTTGAAAATTACACTTCAGGCCCTCAACTTTTCATAATTACACTTAACGGCCCAAAGTTTATTTCTACTTTCATGTTTGCACCAAAGAACTTTTAAAATTTTTATTTTAATCCCTCATCTTTATACCTTTGTCTAATCATTATTTTTCCTTTCTACTCATCATCACAATCATTTCCAAACCTCTTTCCACTATCAATATTATATAGATAGGGAAAAAAGTAGGATGTGACATTTCTATCCCTTTAAATAAATTTCATCCTCAAATTTTCCTTAGCACCTCAGTCAACTATCTTAAATATATATCTTTTTCCCACTTTATGACTAAGGATTGGGGTACCTATCTCTTATCTTCTATCTTGACATTTTAGCGGAGTACCTTCCATATCTGTAGATCTTCATATCTTTATTGTGATTATTCTTCTATTCTAAATCAACTCAATTAGAACTGAACTCTACTTTATTATATTACTTGCTTACTTGTTATGTGTCTATTTGTATATGGACTTCTCACCATATTAGACTTATGAGTAGTGTCCATTTCTTTCATATAAAATTCTCGCTAATACTATTATATTTTGGAGTTTTCATCAACTACTTATCATACCTTTAACACGTATCTCTTATTATTTCTCTGAGTATCTAGAGGATTTTTCTTAACATCCGCAAAACTTTATATCTCATTTCATTTCATCAAACTTCTTTTCTTCTTATCATCTTTAATAACTCATCATAATATAGAGAGAGGACTTATGTCATTATTCTTTCTTTCTTTACTTTACTTCTGGGTAGAAGCACATAGGAGCACATACTCTAACATGCATAATTCCTAGCCAACATGTTCCAGGACTACATACCTACCCATGAACGCAAAACTCTAACATCAGAGCTCAAGCATTCCTTTTCTTAATATGCACAGCTCTAACACTCGGAGCACACACAACTCTATCACATGGAGCTTGCATTGCTTTAACACTTGGATCTTTAGCATATTTTACAAACATAACATAATGCCTAACATTTCATGCAAGGAGTGAAAGCTCTCACTTGCTACTTCATATGTACATAATATTCAAACATCTTATCCCTTTCAAAAAGGGAGCCTCTCTATCTATTTATAAAGCTAGCTACAAAGCCACTTCATATTGTACCTCTCAATACAAATTTTCATGTCGTATCTCATTACATACTTGTCATGTCGTATCATGGAATATCTAGCCAAATCCGGCTATATCATAGTCTATCTTACCTTATCATGATGTATCTTGAGATACCATAATTCTAACATTCTCTTTAACTTATAACTTTTCTAGCTTTTAAGAAAACTCTTCTAAATATTTCCTTTCAAATCCATTTCATTTGGACTTGACATAAGGGTTCTAGTCTCTTACCGTTCATAACCCTTTTTCATCACTTCGCAGGGGTCACCCATCATAGGGCTACTCTTGTGTGAGCATGCTTAACTGAAAAGTGCTAATAAAAATATGAAGCACTGGTGCTATCAAGCTCCAACCCTAGTACTTTCTATCTTAGACCCTTCTCAAACTGTCTCTCTTTGGTCTATCTATCCTTCTAATCTCTTTATCCTTATATGGAGGATTTATTTGTCTCTCATTCTTATTCTCTATAATCTCATCGTAGGGATCTCTTTATTCTTATTTGACCCCTTCTCCTATCTTATGAGATATTCTTTTTATCTCCCTTAGGCATATTATTTATAGACTCATAAATATATGTTACTCAGGACTAAAATCTTTAACTCTGATCCCTTAATTCTCTTTCTGTGTAAGAAGATTATGAGTTCAATCCATAATAGTAATAAGGCAATATAAAATTAACATTATGGGTACTCTTCCTATTATGAGTTAACTAACTTGTGAAGCTTCTCTACCTTAACCTTGTCCTTGGTAATTGTTCTTCCAAAGACATATTGTACTTATGGCTCATTCATTTTCTTTCTCTAGGCTAGATCTGCTGTGACCTTGGGATCTACTCGATCAACCGTAAGCCTCTTCAGGATCTAACTGTGACCCTGAAATTCTATTCTCTATGAGCCATGCTAGGATCTAACTGTAATCCTCTGGAATCTACTATGATTCTGTTGTACTGTATTCTCATATCTGGAAGACCTAAACCAACAGACTAAGTTACAAGGTTAGCCACTTCCACTTAGTTGTTAACACAACAAATAATTCCCCAAAAATGATCACAGAAGACAATATTATCTATTAGGACCTTACTCATTTCCTCTATCACTCTGGAACTTCTCATATCATTCCCATCTTTCATAACTTTACTATGTCCATTACTGCAGAGCTACACAGGCTCTACCATTCACATATATGTCATAGTCTGTACATCTCATCTAGTAGACATTATTCTACATGAGCTACACTATCCATTCTCTTGGCTCTATCTCAAGAGCAATCTGACTCTATTGCAAGTGTAATCTAGCTCTATTATGAGAACATTAACTTGAATTGCATAGACGCTGCTCCCTCTCAGAGCTACATCATCTTTTATAATTGCGTCTCATTTCATGTTCGCTACTAAACTTCATCTCTAATCTCATTTATTGCTTTATCATTACCAAGTTGAATTATTCTTTTGCATGTCATATGGCATGGGAGCTGTAACATCCTTACTTTTATATGTCTTAGGGACAATTCAGTAGCATTTAGAACCACTTACAAGACCTTGGAAGTCCATTAGCCAAATCTGGAATTTTACTCTTTCTTGAGTTACTGTTCATATGATATTCCAGATTATGCAACAAACTTCAAAAAATCATAATTAATTCTAGAAAGCTCAAAATGAAGTGTTCAAAAATCTACATGAATATAACATCTTGAAATTTAAGGGAAAAATAATTTTCATACGAAATGATTAGCCAATTGATACAGTTTATTCGTTGAAGTTTACTGTTCCTTTGGTCAAAAACTCTGGAAACAGTTTCTAGTCCCTTATTTTGGAAATTCATTTCTCTTGATATACACATCCAAATGAAATGTTCTACCTATGAAATTAAATATCTGGATGTGTACTACATGCTCATAAAATTTCTTGAAATAATTCCTTCATTTGCTAGGTCAGATTGAAGCCACAACAAAACTACTTTAGGACCTAGTTTTTTGCCATTTCAGTTTCCTTTCTTTCACTTTCCATAAATGTTCCTGCATACATAAATAATCTCTTTTGCTTTTTCTGAATTTATATACATCATAGGGTTCTACAATGATTGTTTCATACAATCTCATCACATAAATAGATACTTTACATGGCTTTGACATACATGGAAAGTGCATAGCATATGCTAACATCTTAAATACTTCACTTTTCTTCTTCCATGCTTTAACTCTTCTCCATGCATACATTATCCATCATGCTTGACCTAAATTGGTTGGTTATGGGAGAGTGAGACTCTAGGGAATCTCAGTAGCAAACATTACCACTTAAATATGCAAGATGGATGCTAATGCATGATATGTAATTTCATTAACTTTCTTTGATTAGTGACATGCCATCATGCTATATACTTTTACATAAAGTGCATGGCCATGGAAACATGTTATTCACAATACATTCAACATCATTTATCATGTCACAACATCATTCAAATAACATATACATGTCAATACATAAGCATACCACATCAAGCACATAAAGAGGTAAGTTCACTACCTTGCACTTAAGCTTTTCTCTTGACCTTTGGCCCTTGCTCCCTAGCTTTCCAACCATTAAGCCTTTATGTCCATCACTTCCCAACATCTTCTTGGGTTTTCATGGTCCTAAACACATTCATATTCATCATATAACTCATTAGGACTCATGAACTCCAACCATATTCAAGACTAACTTTGTTACACTCTTATTGTCATAACTTTCTCTAATTTTCACTAATCCACTTGGCTCTTGAACCAATTAATGTCTTGACTTTACCCTACACAATTTCATCTTTTGAATCCATTTATGAGCTTAGAATCATGAAATTCCAGCTCCTTCATGGCCTGCTGTACAGAACTGAACATAAGCATACAATTCTTTCAAAAATTCTCATTTTGATTCTAATGCTTCCCATACTTGTTTCTCCACTTTACCCCACACAACTTTTCATTTTAAAACCATTGGAACCATCAAAATCATGAAATTCCAATCACTGTTCATGCGAATGAACAGTGACCGTAAGGAATCTCAAAGACTACAACCTTGAGATTTTAATGTTTCCAAGGTTCAAAATCTTTTCAATCCTACACAAAGTCATCATACAAACTCAATGGAAGCATTAAATCATTGAAATTCAATTTCCTTCCCTCATGAACAGTTCAGCCTGAACAGGGACCACCATGGCAAAGTCAAGCATATCAATTTGATTCAACAACCAACCACTTAACTAGCTTGTTTAAGCTTCAATCATATGGCTCTAACTTTAATTTCTTCTTTCCCCTTTCCTTTAAGGTCTTTGGGAAACACCACCCCTTAGAGAAAAATCAACTTTTCTCCCATCAAAACCCTAAGTTCAAGCTCCCAAATCAAAGGAAAATAAGCTAGGAGAGATTGCTTACCTTTAATCTCTAGCTTGCTTGAACTTTGGAACCTTGAATCTTCTTTGTCTTGGCTTGAGTTTTCATTTTGCAAGAGTTTCCCCAAGGGTCCATGAGCTTACGGTTTGGCTGCAGAATGGAGGTGTATTGATAGCCAAAATCCAAGAAAAATCAATGGCCAAGATTGATTTGGTTACTATTTGATCTAAAGGCAACACCTCAAGGGGTTATGTGGCATGCTCACCATGCCAGGAAGCTTCTGGAAAAATTCCAGTCCAATCTGGTATCGATCGGAGCAGTTTCATAACAACCAGACTGTTTTCTGTTCTGAATTTTTCTATAATATACCAGGATATGTATTCTGTCCTGAAAATCAATGTCTAGGCTTCTCATACCCTTGACATGGTTATACTGAAGATTTATCTGCCATCCATCCCTTGGAAAATGACCAAAATACCCTTGGTGTCCTTTCTTATACTATATTGACCCTAAGGGCATAATCGTCATTTTACCCCTCTTTATACTGCCTAAGGGTGTATCTAGGCTCAACTAATCATATTTATACCATGTGCCACGTTTTTAGCATGTCCCATGTGACCAAAATGCCATTCATCCATCTCTGGTATAATATAGGCATCCAGGGGCATTTTTGTAATTTCACACTTTTTCTGGACACTAGCTCCTTCTATTGATGGACTGGTACCTTGGGTTTTGGACCCTTCTTGGCATCATCATGGGCCTATATATGAGGTCATTTGATCTCATTTCATCTAGGCTCACATACCAATAAGTTTCATTATCGGATTACGGGTATTATTAAACTCCCGTTAAAATTCACTAATATGTAAATAACTTTTTATACAGAACTTCTTCTGGAGTTCTGTCAGATTCATAATATCTAACACTGTAGGGCACACTTTCCTGTAATTCCCCCACATATATCTGATGTCCATAGAATCTAATAAAAATTCAGATAACTTTTAGACTATCAGATAATTTTCTGCTGTCTAGAGGCTAATAAAATTTCTGTATCATGCCAGATTACCCAGCATTACTTCCTCTATTTACTGATGGAATGTGGGACTGGAATACTTACAGGCAGTTCTAAGCCTTTTGCTGGCTAAACTTTTCCATAATTACATTTATGTCCCTGACTTTTTGCTTAATTACATTTAGGTCCCTAAACTTTTGGAAATTACCACTTTTGGCCCAACATTTATTTCTACTTTAACTTTTAGCCTTTAACCTTTTCCAATTTACGTTTAGGTCCTTCTCTTTCTTTAAGACTTATCTAACCTTTATTATTTTATCTGATCTTCATCATAATCCTTTCTAAGCCTCTTTCCACTATCAGTACTATACAGATAGGGAAAATTTAGGATATGACATTTCTACCCCCCTTAAAATAAATTTCGTCCTCGAAATTTACTCAACATCTCAGTCAATGATTGGCGTATCTATCTCTTAAAATAAACATCTTAGCGGAGTACTTTTCATATCCGCAATTCTTCATATCTTTACTATGGTCATTCTTATATTCTGAATCAACTCAATCAGAGTTGAACTCCAGTTCATTCTATTACTTTCTTGCTATGCACCTATTTGCATATGGACTTCTCACTATGCTAGACCTGTGAGTAGTGTCCATTTCTTTCATGTCAAACTCCCTCGAATACTGCTATATTCTGGAGCTTCTACTAACTATTCATCATATTTCTTAGTGCAATCACTTATTGCTCACTTGAGTATCTAGCGGAATTCTCTGAATATCAGCAAACTTTAACTCTCATTCTCATATCATCATACATTCTTATCATCTTTAAAAACTCATCATAATACAGAGAGAGGACTTATATCATTATTCTTTCTTTCATTGCTCTACTGTTCATATGGTATTTACAGATTAGGTGATGAACTTTGGAAAATAATAATTAATTCTAGAAAAATTGAAATGAAGTGGTTCAAAAAGCTACGTGAAGATAGCATCTTGAACCATAAGGGTTTCAGACCAAATACTTAGTCAATTAATGTGACATCCTTATTTTCCACCTTAATTATACTCATTCATAAGTCAAATTACATAGCCCTTTGCTTTAGAAACTTTCATTTTCAAAAGATGACTCTCGGGTACTGTTTTCTTTCACTATTCATTTGGTAATTCCAGAACATGTACCCTATTTTAAAAATTCATAATTAAATATAGAAAAATCGAAATGAGTTGGTTCCAATTTCTAATGAAAGCTCTTTCATTAAAATTTGAGGAACAAATATAAATCTGAAGTTCTATTATCTTAATGAAATCAGTTTAATCGTTGAAAATTACTATTTATTTGGTAAAAACTGAAAGTTCCAGTTTCTTTGCCTTAAATTTAAAAATTCATTTATCTTTCATTACTTGTCCAAATGAACCGTGTTACCTATGAAATTAAAGCTATAGACGTCCTCTTTAAGCTCACAAAATTTCATGGAAATCTCATTTATCTGCTATACAAAATCAACACGTGAACATTGTTGCCTCTAATCACTCACTTTATCTCAATTCCAGATTTTAGTTCCAAATTTGGAAAATCATAACAATTTGGATACTTATCCAATTAAGGTGTTATTGGTGTCCATTTAAAACTCTTTATCTTAGCTATTATCATGCCAAATTTTAGACTAAAACTCATTGATTAAGGTACTGTAAATATCATCAAAAGGTCATGGCCTCAAAATACCAACACATGAACATTCAATATACATTCCACATATGCTTCCATAATGTCAAGCAACACATTTAACTTATTATACATGTCTAACCATCCATGCTTAAACTCTTTCCTTGAGAAATCACAGCACCTAAAGCATGGTTATGCATATGGAAGGAATGAAATTTCATGAAAATCCCAATAGCAAGTTACATAAACCATAATATCATGCATGACTAATTGGATGCTTAACATGCTATCATGAGATGGGAGCTACTTCATTATAGTACATAAGAAAACTCTAACATGCATATTGTCATGACATAACTTTCAAGGAGTTGCAATCATTCATACTTCATCATAACATGATTACATAAGCTCAAGCTCAACCAAACACCATAATCAACAAGCAAACAAACAATTAAGCAAACATGAAATATAGTTATGTATCCTCGTTACCTCTTAGCTATGTTGGTCAAGCCCTTCATGGGATGATTTCCTTCCTTCACAAATGTCAAAACCTAGCCATTACAAAATAATATCAAGTTATAACACAACTTGAACACAAAACCAAGACTAGGTTTTCACTAGCTCCCTTTCTTTCTCTACTTTATGTTTCTTACTTCCATCTTTCCAAAATAAATTCTCATGGTTCACCTCCACATAATTTTTCATGTATAATCTACATATGAAACTAGAATTTCCAAAATCAAAACACTTCAGTAGCTACAGTACCAAACCGAAGTGAAGCCATTAATTCTGAAAAATTCACATTTTGATTCCAATACTTGTTCTCCTACTTTATCCCCACACAATTTTCCATTTTAAACTCATTGGAAGAATCAAAACCATGAAATTCCATCATATGAACGGTGACACATACAGTACCAGCAACAACACAAAACCCTAAATCCAAACATACTTGAATTTCCAAGCTTATACCACTTGATTCTAGCTTGTTTAAGCTTGACTAAACTATCCATAATATAAAACTCATATTTTAACCACATATGGACAGAACTTCCAGCAGTAACCATAAGGGAAATATAGCTTGAGAACCCCTTAAAACAATGAGCTAACTTGCTAGAACAAAGCTTAAGATCAAGGGAGATGATTACCTTGATTGTTACTTTACTTTGTGTGCTTCTTTCTTGGTTGAATGGAAATTTTGCAAGTGCATGCCGAATGTATTCTGATTTGGGGGTATTTATAGAGAAATTTGGGTTAAAATGTGTAAGGAATTGGAAGACACGCAGCGGAAATTAATTTAAAAATTTTCCCATTCCTTGCCAGGATCTACCGTATGTGTTTAAGTCAAGTGGAAAGAAGCATTACCCTTGGTGTTCCTCAGCGACTCCCACAGCTTCTCTCCGCGACTGGTGATCTCTTTTCGATCGCAAGAAGATGTCCACAGCTTCTCTCCATGACTCGTGCTCTCTTTCTGATCGCAAGAAGTCGACGCCTCAGGTCGACTTCCTCTACTAGTATCCACACGAACATCGTTCTAACCACGAACGACGTGCTAGTGTCTCCTGTCCCTCCAAGGCTCTCTCAAGAATTCATCTTCTCCGTCTCTACTTCAGCAGTTTCTTATCTGCAAACCTTTTACAGATTTCATTTGGCCTTTTGTGTTGTGTGTTGTTTGTTGAAAACGTAGCTCCTCAAATCAGATATATAGGATGATCTGCGTTTTTCTCAACCGAATTAGATCTTAGAATTAATCTATATTAATTTTGAAATTAATACAATATCACATATTGTATAATTTGATAAGAAACTAATTAAATAAATAATGCTTATATTAAATCCGTCCCACAGATTTAATTCACCTATTTATTTAATTTAAATAAAGATAAGATTTGACTATATTTGATTTATTCTCATAAATCAAATTTGAGATATCCTATCAATTTGAATTTCAAATTCAAACGTGATAGAGATTTAATTTATCCTTATAAATTAAATCTTGTAAATATCTCTTATATGATAACACGCAAATAATATGATAACACAATTGATAAACTCATAAATCAATAATGTTCATAAGACAATGATTGACCCCTAGGGCACATTTTCCAACAAAATGGATGGCCAAGATTAATTTGGTTACTATTTGATCTAAGGGCTCACATTTAATCTTAGATTTAACTTTTTCTAAAAAGAATAATTATGACATCATGTGGCACAGCTCATGAGACACCTAATAGGGGTATATGGCATGATTACCATGTAAGGAAGCTTCTAGAAAAATTCTAATCCAATTCGATACCGATCAGAGCAGTTTCATAACAACCGGACTGTGTTCTGTTCCTAATTTTTTATAATATACCAGGATATGTATTATGTCTTAGAAATTAATGTCCAGGCTTCTCATACCATTGAAAATATTAGACTGACCACAACTTAATTATAGATCCCTTGGAAAATGACTAAAATACCCTTAGTGTCCTTTCTTACACTATATTGACCCTAAGGGCATAATTGTCATTTCACCCCTCTTGGTATTGTCTTATGGCATGTAATAGCTCTAAAGAATCATATTTATACTATGTTCCATGTTTTTAGCCTATCCCAGATGACCACAATGCCCTCCATCCATCACTAGTACAATCCGGGCATTTAAGTGCATTTTTGTAATTTCACACTTTTTCTGGACACTGGCTCCTTCTACTGATGGACTGGTACCCTGGGTTTTTGGCCCTTCTTGGCGTCATGATGGGCCTATATACGAGATCACCTAATCTCATTCTATCTAGGCTCATACACCGATAAGTTCCATTATTGGATCATGGTTGTTATCAAACTCCTGTCAAAATTCACTAATATGTGAATAACTTTTTATACATAACTTCTTTCGGGGTTCTATCAGATCCAGGACATCTGACCCTGCAGGGCACATTTTCCTATAATTCCCCCACTTATATCTGGTGTCCACGAAATCTGATAAAATTTCAGATAACTTTCAGACTATTAGATAAATATCTGCAGTTTGGAGCCCTAATAAAATTTCTGTATCATGCTAGATTGACCAGCATATCTTCCTTTATTTACTGATGGAATATGGGACTGAAATACTTCTGGTCAGTTCTAACCCTTTTCAGGCTGAACTTTCTATAATTACAATTTTGCCCTTGAACTTTTCTCTTAATTACATTTATATCCCTAACTTTTTGCATATTTACATTTAGGTCCCTAAACTTTTGAAAATTACCACTTTTGGCCCAACTTTTGTTTCTACTTTAACTTTTGGCCTTTAAACTTTTCCAATTTTTTTTAGGTCCCTTTCTTCCTTCAAGACTCATTTAACCTCTATTGTTTCTTCTGATCATCGTCATAATCCTCTATTATTTCCAGGAAAAGTGTGAAATTATGAAAATGCCCCTAGATGCCTGGATTATACCAGAGATAGATGGAGGGAATTTTGGTCATTATGGACAGGCTAAAAATATCAAAGATAGTATAAAGATGATTAATTAGAGCCCGTATACACCTTAAGGCAGTATAAAGAGGTGTGAAATGACAATTATGCCCTTAGGGTTGATATAGTGCAAGACAGCAAACCAAGGGCATTTCAGTCATTTCCTAAGGGGTCTGTAATTAAGTTATGGCCAGTACAAGTATGTCAATTGTAGGAAGAATCCAGATACTGGATTTAAGGTCAGAAAGCATATTTTGAAATATTAGAAAAATTAGATTTATAAAACAATCCAGTTTTTGGGGAATCGGACCTAGCAGGTATCGGATTGGACTAGAATTTTTCCATAACATTCTTCCCCCATTGGAATTGTGCCACATAACCCCATGAGGTGTCCCCTTGAGTTTTCCCTTGATGATGTTATGGATGATGTCATAATTATCTTTTTGAAAAAGTTAAATCCAAGATTAAATGTGAGCCTTTAGATCAAATAGTGCACAAACTAATCTTGGCCATTGATTTCCACCAAGATTTTTCTATAAATACCCCCTCAAATCTTCCCAAAACTGTGAAGCACATGAACCCTTGGGGAAACTCTTGCAAAATGAAAACTCAAGCCAAGACAAAGAAGATTCAAGGTACCAAAGTTCAAGCAAGCTAGAGATTTAAAGTAAGCAATCTCTTATAGCTTATTTTCCTTTGATTTGAGAGCTTGAACTTAGGGTTTTCATGGGGAAAATTTGAGTTTTGTCTAATTGCTGGTGCTGCCCAAAAACCTTAGATTAAAGGGGAAATAAGAAATTAAAGTTATAAGTATATGATTGAAGCTTAAACAAGCTAGTTAAGTGATTGGTTGTTGAAACAAGTTGATATTCTTGACTTTGCCAAGGGTGAACCTGTTCAGTCTATACTGTTAATGAGGGAAGGAAATGGAATTTCAATTATTTAATGCTTCCATTGAATTTATATGATGATTTTGTGTAGGGTTGGAAAGGTTTTGAACCTTGAAAGCATTGAAATTCCAAGATTGTTATTTTTGAAACTCTTCAGGTACTATTCACTCACATGAACAGTGATTGAAATTTCATGATTTTGATGCTTCCAATGAGTTTAAAATAGAAAATTGTGTAGGGTAAAGTCAATACGTCAATTGATTCAAAGGCCAAGTCCATTAGTTAAGATTAAGGAAAATAAGTGAGCTTAATGTTCAAGAGGAAGTTATGTTAGTTAAAGTGAGTTTAATGCTCAAGGAAATTAGATGATGATGGATGAATGGTTATGTGATGCTAGGAATTTGTTGGTATGCTCCAAAAGAGGCAGCCACATATCCAAGAGAAGTGAGAAGAAAGAAGCAAGATAAAGTGAAAGAAATCAAGTATATGAGGTAGTAAACTTATCCTAAACTTGTATACATTGAATGTTATGCTTGAATGTGCTATGACTTTATTAAATTGTGTTGCATATGTGCTTATGTATGAAGCTCTATTGCTATGATTACTTTTGCCAATTGTATTTCATATGTTACATGGAAGCATACACATTACACAATGTTAACACTTTCACAAGCAAGCACAAGTATCTACATTAATGTATGCATTGTTTAGTAATATTTGCTACTAAGATTTCTCTAGAAATCTCATTCCTTTTCATGTAAACCCAATCCCACAGGTTTGTGAATAATGAAAGAGGATGATGAAGCATGAAGAAAAGCTAGGGATTGGATGGTATATATGTTATGTAAATGTGTAATGTTGTTGTATGACCAATGTAAGTAGTAATGGTCATGATGTAAAGAAAAATAGTAAATGATGGAATAAATGTATGAAATTTTATGACATTTAGATGACATGCCAAGTTTCGTTTTAACACCAAGAATGCCTTATTTGGATGTCTGTACAAAGAAAACTAATTTTCCAAAGTAAGGGACCAGAATCTATGTCCAAGATTTTTGACCAAATGAACAGTAATTTTTGGAGAATAAAATGTATTAATTGACGGGTCATTTGGTTTGGAAATTATGTTTCTCTTAAATTTCAAGATGTTATATTCACGTATCTTTTCGAACCACTTAATTTTGATTTTTCTATACTTAATTATGATTTTTTGAAATTTGTTACGTAATCTGAAATACCATATGAACAGTAACCCGAGAAAGAGTAAAATTCCAGATTTGGCTAATGGACTTCCAAGGTCTTGTAAGTAGTTCCAAATGCTACTGAATGGTCCCTAAGACGTATAAAAGTAAGGATATTATAGAATTCCAATGCTTCCAAGGTACAAAACTTATCCAATCACACACAAAATCATCATATGAATTCAATGGAAGCATAGATCATTGAAAGTCCATCTTGTTCTATCATGAACAGTGCATACCGAAATGGTTAAACCATGGAAAAGTCAAGAATATCAACTTGATTCAACAACGAATCACCTAACTAGCTTGTGTAAGCTTCAATCACATATCTCTAACTTTAATTTCTTCTTTCTCCTTTCATCTAAGGTTTTTGGATAGCATATACACCTTAGAAAAAACTCAACTTTCTTCCGTGAAAACCCTAAGTTCAAGCTCACAAATCAAAGGAAAATAAGCTAGGATAGATTTCTTACCTTTAATCTCTAGTTTGCTTGAACTTTGGTACCTTGAATCTTCTTTGTCTTGGCTTGAGTTTTCATTTTTGATAAACTCATATTTGTAGTGTGTTTAAAGTGAGTTTATTATTGATTTTATCCCCATTTATCAATATATCGAGCAATTATTAAATAAATAATATTCATAATAGTTGAGAATTAATTGGTATCAATTTAGTACTTAAAGTGAATAAATAATCTGTTTATTCTAATTTTCTGTCACAGATCAATGGATTAAGGAAGAATGATAGCTGGACTTAAAGAGTTATGACATTTGACAGCACATGGGCTAGATCCAGAATTGAGGAACATATTGCAAGTGGGAGCTCATGCATATGCTAAACTACTGTTAACGCACACAACATTGTTCACGCGCATCTGGCACTATTCACGCACACCTCTTGAACTGTTAATGCACACACAACATAATCACACATTCTAGCAGTAGCTCGTGCGCTCCACACATCATTCATACTATTTTAGCTACCCTTCACATGCTTCCACACCATTCCATATGAGGGGGGTCTGCTTCTGCCCATTTCATTTACATACTCACCCATCCATTCCCTTCCATTGATGCCATACTCTACTCATTTCTATTTCTACTTCGTCTCCATTTTCTATTATGTACTTTCCTCTGTTCTTTTCAATAGAACCAGAGGAAAGTTCTACAGTTCATCTTGATCTTCTTCTATCATTCTCATATGACTGCTGCTGAATTTTCTATTGCTACTGAAGTTTAGATAGCAATGGAAGGCTAAGCTGCTGTGCTCTCATTGTGTCTTTAATTCATAGTTAATTGTATCGAGTTTATATGGTCAATTATGTAATTAATGATGCAATTAGAGTAATAGAGGATAAAGAAGTAGGGAACCGAGTTGAATTTCTTATTTTTTCATAACTATCCTTTGATTGATTTGCATCTTTGATCGAGTTGAACATAGTTATGATTAATTAAAGTGATTCTGTTTAATTCATATTCTACTATCTCTGAGTTGAATGATTGTTAACCTCTTTTAATGTCTAGGAGTTGTAGCTTTGATTGAGATTTAGCTAGCGAGTTGTTAGCTAACATATTCTAATTCAACTGATCTAATCCTCATATTCTATGGTAAGGTAATCTTCAAGGGAACACATATAACATCCTCCTTTTTTTACATCTTAGGGACCATTCAGTAGCATTTGGAACCACTTCTAGGGCCATTGAAGTCAAATCATACAATTTGCAATTTTACTCTTAGCGAGTACTATTCACTGTGTAAATTCTAGCGGAGTTACCTGATTTTAAAAAATCATAACTAATTATAGAAAAATAGAAATAGAGTGGTTCAAATTGCTACTAAAAGATAACTTAATTTTCTTTCAGGGAAAAATAACTCGTTGAACATGCCTTGACCAGGTCCATGTCAGTTAATGTCTGAAGTTTACTATTCATCCTGCATTTTTCCCTGATTCTAGCACTTTGGTCCCATCTTTGCATAACCTCTGTACTATCCAATCCCTAGCTCCTCTCTATGATTCTTTGGTCCTCTTTAAACATACCTCTAGGATTGGGATTACATGGAAGGGGATGAGATTTCTAAGGAAATCTCAGTAGCAAACAGTAACCATACAATGTATGCAACTATATGCTTGATGTTACTATGTGTGTACTTAATGATTATGTTTGCATCATGATAACATACATGCTTCCATGTTACTTAATTATAACATATGGCCATAGTATAAAAATAAACAGAGCATTACTTAATCATACATGCCTCACATAATCAAGGTAAGAAAATATCACATAAAACATCCAAGCAGTATAAGCATACAAGTAGGTAAGTCTACTACCTGGCGTGTAGCCTTTCCTTCCAGCTCTTAGCCTTGTCTCTAAGGTTCCTTCTTTTCATATATTAAAGCCTATACATAGCATAATAATATCTTTATTATTATCCAGTACAGCTATACTTAACTCATGCTTAACTAGGGGTGATATCCTTATTCCGACATTCCCCTGGCTTTCTCTCTACCTTTAGCTACTTTAATTAATAGAGATATTTCTCTATTCTAACCACTAAGAGCAATCCTGTAATTTATTAGAGCAGGGACTAGATAACTTTCTTACCTCATTCCTAAGCCTTGCCCAGTCCCTCAGTTCCTTAGACTGCTCCTGGCTCTACCAGACTCTTTCCTTTCTTTCCTTTCTTTCTTTCTTCCTCTCTTTCTCTCTTCTTTCTCTTCCTTTTCTTGCTAGATCCATGGTGTGCCTTGAAATGGGAGGGTATTGACCTATTTATAGGTGAGAGGAGGTGGAATGAATGGTCCAGATTGATTTGTGATGAATGGCTCAGATTGCTTGCTTCCTCAAGAAGCTTTGCCTGCATCATCCGATGATATCACCCTCCCTGATGACTCACCACTCATGACATCATCTAGGACACCTCAAGAGACACCTAAGGGGTATATGTGGCATAATGGTGGGGCCCTTGGGACACCTCACCAGCTGACTCAGCCTTTCTAGAGAGTTCTATAGTCTTTTCCCTGAATGGACAGCCGAGATCGTGCCACGTGTACTCTTTCTTTTTCTCATTTTTCTATAATCATGCCATGTGTCCTTTGCTTTTCTTCTTTTACTGTAATCATGCCATGTGGCACCTTGTCAGTCCCACTTATGTCCTCTCATGATTCCAGATCACTTTACCTAGTTCTATCTTGGACCGAGTCACTTTACTTTATTGAAAAAGCACTAAAATAATATTTTAATGCCTCTTGGGCTACGTTTTTGGGCCTTGGATTGTCATCTTGGGTTTTTAACCAAGCCCAAGCACTTTGGTGGCTCAGTTCCCAAGAAATATTCTTAGTAAATTATCAAAATGCCCTTACTACCTATTTAGTACTTCTAGGGGCACTATTGTCTTTTCATACCTTACCAGAGTATCTCTTGACCCTAGTCAACTATCCAGATACTCTTTCTTAACTATCTAACCTTAGTTAAATAATCATAATGCCCTTTGTCTGACTCTGACTTAATGACACAACACAGTGACATACTTTCAGTGGCATTTTTGTAATTCTTCATTTTTGTTAGTCTTTATTAGCCCTGGCCCACATATTTATCTAAAAATATCATTAGACCTATAAGGTGCTACTCTAGACCCTCTGTATGATCCCCTATCTTCATGGGCTCAATTCCTAAGAAATTCCCCTAAAACCTATTTATCAGGTCTTTTAATCCACTATAAATTCTGTAGTAAATTCTACATAACTCCTTTTTGAGCTCTATCTATTTCAGAAATTCTTATATTAATTATAGGAATTTACTATCACATTTTATCTGATTCTGAGGTCTAAAGAATACTGTATTAAATTTCCTTCTTTTCATAAATTAATATAAATCTTTCAGGATCTCATATCAAAACTCTGTGTTACATCAAACTGATCAGCATAATTTTCTCTATTTACTGAGACCTCTACTCAACAGGGTCTAGTAGCATCCCTTTTTTAGGCTATATACTGGGCTTCTAAGCATAAAAATTAGGATATGACAACACACTTGTCATTCATTCATCTCATCATCCTAAACACTAAAAACATAAACAATATCATGGAATTTACTTTCAGTAGTTAGATCAAAACACCATCTCTTTAACTTGTTAATTTGTGGCTCATTACATTAATTAGGCATCTTAGCATCCATCTAGGCTCTTTGTGAATCGATCTAGGTTTACCCCCACTTACTATTGGTTAGTTTATTTTTGTTTGATAATTAAAATGGCAATTATCAAAATGGCGTTATTGTCGGGGAGCCTTACTTGTTAAGGTTTTCTAAGTAATCTACTGGGCTTAAAATCATAAAAAGTAGATAGGTGTTTTAGTTTTTTTCTGCATATTTAGAGTTTTGTCTTGTTGAGTCACGACCAATTGCCTTTCTTGTCAGGACCAAAAGCATATTTGGTCGTAACCAAAAATTTGTTTTCAAGTCATTTTACTTTCTATTACTTTTAGTCATGACCTGACTGCTTTTTGGTCGCATCCAAACAATTTTTCATCTAGTTTTATTCTCTGTGATTTCTAGTCACAACCAGTTTGAATCTTAGTCACAACCAAAAATCATCATTTCAATCAGATTTACTTTCTTTGATTTTTAGTCGCGACCTAAGTAACAATTGGTCTCAACCATAAATTGAAAACTATAACCATTTTACTGTCTGTGAATTTTAGTCATAACTAAAGTGACATTTGGTCATGACCAAAAATATTGATTCAGATTTTTTTCCTCTCTATGATTGATAGTTGTGACGTGAAGTTTATTTTTGCCGCGATCTCTATTCTCTGTGCTTACTAGTCATGACCTTGTGACCTTTTAGCCATGACCTGACTGTTTTAAATTGTGATTATTTAATCTAAATTCCTGGAATTATTGTATCTGTGACATATTTGATATTCTACATCATTATTGAGTGTGATTTGCATAAATAGAAGCTCTGAACTCTTTCCTTTGGATAGAGAAATCAATAGAATAGTTAGGCAAATTAAGAAGGCTAAGATTTTAAATCAAGCTAGTGTTGCATTTTCTTCTTCTAGTGAATCTGTTCAGCTAAAATTGATTATGCATTTAGAGCTCTATTAGATAATCATTTTATCATGGAGCATGTTAATGAAGCTGATACTCCTACTCATAACCAGAATATTCAAAATGAGCAATATAGAGAGAATAACATGAACAATAGAAGAGCATGTATGAGCATAAGAGAATTGACTTCCTTTCATGCAAACTTTGATCCTTTCCGTACTTGTCCTGCTTTGGATGTTAATTTTGAGTTAAAAGGTCCTCTCTTGAAGTAACTTACCAAAATTTTATGGATTGGCAGGTGAATATCCTTTCAAGCACTTGAAGACTATGCAGCAGGTTTGCTCATACATGAAACTTGTAGGTGCTGATATGTATGCTGTACAGAGACAAGTATTCCACTTTACACTTAAAGGAAAGAAAAAAGAATGGTTTTATATGCTACCACATTATACACCTCAAGCATTGGATTCCTAGAACAACTTGAGGACTACTTTACTAGAGAGATACTTCCCTACTTGAAAGATAGCTACATTGAGGAAGGAGATTTTTGCTGCAAAATAGTATGATCAATAATATTTCCATGAGTTTTGGGGAAGATTTCAAGAGTTACTAGCTAGATGTCCATACCACCATATTTTAACTGAGTATTTGGTGCAGTATTTCCATTCAGAATTGCACTATGCATGCATAAAGAATTTGGATGCAGCTACTAGAGGCTATATTGATTATTTAACACCAGACGAAGCATGGAACCTAATTGAGAAAATAGTAAGCAATGACTAGTAGTATGGGGCTGTGATGCTAAGCAAATCCATGAGATTTCCATAAGGCCTTCTCAATATTAATTGTTTATCCTCTCAAATTGCTACCATGAATACTCAAATCAATAACCTAGCTGCTCAATTGGGAAATTCACATGTTCAAAGCCCATACTCTCAAGCTCTTGTTGCTCCTAGTTGTCAACTTTATTATTCTCCTATGCATACCACTACCAATTATCCTACACATTGTGCAAGTGTATCAGCTATCTATCAAGGCAAACTAAACCAGTATCCCCAAAGGAATCTATACTTCAACACATATAATGAAGGATGGAGAGATCATCCTAATTTTAGATGGAGGGATGGAGGTGGAGACATTAATTTTGGGCAGAACAAATTCAATAATGATAGACAAGTGGATGAATCATCTAGAGCTATAGAAGTACCCTCTGCTATAAAGGATGATGGAATATCTGAGATAATGAAGAGCATTAATATGATGAATTCGAATATAAACTATAACTTCAAGGACTTGAGATCTACTGTAGAGAACAATCAAGCAATGACATAGTACAGGTTTGCTACCTTGGATAATAAGATGGAACAGTGGGAAACAAAAGCTGCAAGCATGGATTGCTCTGTATCACAGCTAGCCAATTCAATTAATGATGTTCAAGCAAGAATCAGTGGAGATATATACCTCCAAATACAGTGGCTAACCCTAAATCTGTGAATGTTATAAGTTTGACAGTTGAACAACAAGTTAGGGGACAAGCTACAGATGTTAACAATGAAGAGGTATGTGAGGTAGACACTGATTCTAACGGTAGCATTAAGAATTATGAAAATACAAACTAAGCACAACCACTAGGGAAGGAAGAAGTTATAAAAAGTCAAATTAATTCTGCCCTAAATTCAGAAGGTTATGGATAGTTAAATGGTAAGGAAACTGCACTACCTGAAGCTATGGATTCTGATTTAAGGAATGATGTAGCTGAGGAAAAGGTGCATATGAAGGAACTACCTATTGCAAGGGAATTCATGAGCAATGAGAAGAAAGTCTTAGAGGAGCAGAATAAGGAAGTGCTTAATTTTTCAAAAAGATTAAAGTTAATGTGCCTATGCTAGAGAGAATCCAAAAAGTGTCAGATTATGCAAAATGTTTGAAGGACAGTTGCACATACAAGGAAAGACATGAACCTAATAAACTAGTGCAAGTTGGACCTAAAGCTTTTGCACTATTCAACTCTCAACTTCCTATGAAGTGTAAAGATCCAGGTGCATTTTCTATTCCTTGTACAATTGGCAAGATAACTATTCCAAAAGCATTGCTAGATTCAGGTGCTGCTATCAATATTATGCCAAGTTCTATTTATCATGCCTTAGGAGTAAATCTGATCAAACTAACTAGGGTGTTAGCTCAATTGGCTGATAAGAGAATTATTAATCCTAAGGGAATTTTAGAAAACATTTTAGTTCAAGTTAAGGAACTTATTTTTCCTATTGACTTTTATGTTTTGGATATGTCAAATAAATCTCTTGGTGATAGTATTCTTATTCTAGGAAGGTCATTCCTAAAGACAACTAATACCATGATTTGCATAAAAGATGGAATTATTAAAATGGATATTGGTGGGCACATAATTCAGTTCAGCATGTATAGATACCCACATCAGGATCATTCTCTCATAGGACTTAACATGTTGGTGTATCACTTGAAAATAAGTATTATAATATTCATAAGCTTGAAAATGATGATGAATTTGAAGAATCTTCTATTTCTAACCCCTCCACTGAATTCTCTGCTTTTTCTTCATCCAATAGTGATGTATTATGCATTATTCTAAAATTGCTGGCTGGCTTACCACTATGGGTATTTTTTTCTTCATCTTCATCTAATATTTGTTCTATTAAAACTAACCTCACTATTTCAAGTGATGAACAATATCTAGGAATGTTTGTAGTAGAATTAACAAAGTTGCAAGACAAGGATTATGCAACATACTTTGAGAGAGAAGGAATTAGAATCTCTAAGCTAGGGAGTTTTCAATTCAATAATTATATACTGCATTCTAACCCTGTTCATGAGAGCTTCAAACTGGAATTTTTAGACATTTTAGGACTGCAACAATTGAAGGATATGGTCCAATATCAACAGAATTACTTGGCAAGGACAAAAGAGAATAATGCAGTAGTTATATCAACAAGACCGTTCCCACTATATTTTGGATATGCATATATTCTGCAAGCTGTAGATTATCTCTTAAGATGGATAAAGGCTATATCAATAAGACAAGCTAAAGCAGATGGTACAACATCCCAGGATAATGGCCAAATATTCAAGTTGTACAAGGAGAACTTAAAGCTCCCATCATACTCAGGTTGTCTCCTTCCTTGTTTCCCCACTTACAATATCCTAATTTACATTGTTTTACTTATATACTTGAGCTATAAATTGTTGATTAAGTATGGGGGAGGAGACCAAGTCAATATGGGTAGATAAAAATTAATAAGTTCATCTTGGATTCTAATTTAGCTTTATCCTCTTCATTACTTCAGCCTTTGCATGCGTTTCTCTACTTCTTCACATTGAGGACAATGTAGAAATTAAGTGTGGGGGTAGTTTGTGAAATTGGTAAATAAAAATAAGATAATTGCTATGCTTTTGTATTTTGGTCATGACCTATAGATGTTCCTGTCACGACTAAATAGCGCAAAAATATCAAGTTTCTTTTCTATGAACATTAGCCATGACTATTGAACATGTTTGTCGCGACCAGTTATTCTTACTTTATGGTGATTACTTGTCTATGATGTTTTAGTCGTGTTCTGTGCTTATCTTTGTCGTGACTGTAATTCTCCGTGAATTTTGGTCATGACCAGATTGGCACTTGGTCGTGACCTGAGCTTGTGTGTTTGTCAGGATTACTCTATGTGATCATGAGTCATGACTGGTGTACTTGTTAGTCATGACCAATATTTCCTAATTTCTAGAAATTTCTTCTCTGTGAAAACAATCGTGACCTGAAGACCTTTTTGTCACGACTAGACTTGAACTTCAGCAGAAAAATTCTCTTGTTTCATCTGATTGTTTCTTGGTCTAATTGAACTTACTGTCATGGATTTGAAATCGAATTTTGAACACATACTTTTGAACATTGGCAAGCTTGATGAATGTATGAGCTGCTTGTTTTCATTGATTGATTATTGGAAATTGTACAGCATGTGTCATATCCTCAATTTTCTTACCTGACATAACTGTACAATTTACCTGCAATGGATGAGATTCTTGGAATAAACTGTATCAGCTTGAGAAAGGAAAGGGAAGGATTAATAACTAAAGAAATAATAGGGACTAAAACAAAATTTAAAAGTTTGAAGGTGAAAAGTGAAAGTAGAAGAAAAAGGAGGGACCTAAATATAATTAATGAAAAGTTTATGGACTAAAGTGCAATTATTCAAAAGTTGAGGGACCTAAATGTAAATATGAAAAAGTTGAACTGAAAAATGTGCAAAAGTACTAAAATATGCAATTAACTTTACTTTATGAAAAAGTACTAAAATATTATTTTAATGCCTCTCAAACTCCCATAACTACTGGGCCTACGTTTTTGGGTCTTTAAATGTCATCTTGGGTTTCTAACCAAGCTCAAGTACTCTGGTGGCTCAGTTCCCAAGAAACATCCCTTTCTTTTCTAGTATGCCCACAGGGACTTTCACTATTTTCACTTTCTTGCAGTTTAGTCCCTGAACATCATATGTACACTTCTGGGACTCCTGCATAATAGGGCCTAGTAGCCTTCCTTTTTCAGGTTATATACTGGGCTTTTAGGCCTAAAAATTGGGATATAACAGTACAAGTGATGGATGGAGGTCATTTTGGTCATTCTAGATAGGCCAAAAATGTAAGACATAGTATAAATGTGATTAGTTAGAGCCTGTATATGCCTTGAGGTAGTGTAAAGAGGGGTAAAATGACAATTATGCCCTTAGGGTTAATACAGTGCAAGAAAGGACAACAAGGGTATTTTAGTCATTTCTCAAGGGATGGATGGTAGATAAATACCAAGTATAACAATGTCAATGGTATGAGAAGCCTAGACATTGATTTCCAGGACAGAATACATATTTTGGTATATTATAAAAATTATGAACAGAAAATAGCCCAGTTGTGGTGAAACTGCTCCGATCGGTACCAGATTGGACTGGAATTTTTTCAGAAGCTTCCTTACATGGGCATCATGCCACATACCCCTATTAGGTGTCCCATGAGCTGTCCCACATGATGTCATAATTATTCTTTTTATAAAAAGTTAAATCCAAGATTAAATGTGAGCCCTTAGATCACATAGTAACCAAATTAATCTTGGCTATCCATTTCAACCCAAATTTCTCTATAAATACCCCCTATTCAGATCAGTTTGGTATGTATGGTGAACCATAGGGAAACTTTTGCAAAATTTCCATTCAACCAAGAAAGAAGCACACAAAGTGAAGCAACAATCAAGGTAATCATCTCCCTTGATCTTGAGCTTTGTTCTAGTAAGCTAGCTCATAGTTTTAAGGGGTTTTCATGCTATATTTTCCTTATGGTTGCTGCTTGAAGTGCTTCTCATATGTGGTTAAAATATGAGTTTTATGTTATGGATAGTTTAGACAAGCTTAAACAAGCTAGAATCAAGTGGTATAAGTTTGGGAATTCAAGTATGTTTGGATTTAGGATTTTGTGTTCTTGCTGGTACTATGTGTGACACTGTTCATATGATGGAATTTCATGATTTTGTTGCTTCTAATGAGTTTAAAATGGAAAATTGCGTGGGGATAAAGTAGGAGAACAAGTATTGGAAGTATTACAATCAAAATGTGAATTTTTAGAAACCAAGAGCATGCATTCGGATTGGTACTGTAGCAAGTGGTATGTTTTGATTTGGGAAATTCTGCTTTCATATTTCAATTCTACATGAAAAATTATGTGGAAATGAACCATGAGAATTTATTTTGGAAAGATGGAAGTATGAAACATAAAGTAGAGAAAGAAAGGGAGTTAGTGAAAACCTAGTATTGGATTTGGTTTCAAGTTGAGTTGTAACTTGATATTATTTAGTAATGGCTAGGTTTTGAAATTTGTGAAGGAAGAAAAGCATTTCCAAAAGGTCTTGACCAAGATTGCTAAGAGGTAGCAAAAATACCTAACTATAACTCATGTTTGTTTAATTGTTTGCTTGCTTGTTGATTATGGTGTTTGGTTGAGCTTGAGCTTATGTCATCATGTTATGATGAAGTATGAATGATTGCAACTCCTTGCAAGTTATGTCATGAGAATATGCCTGTTAGAGTTTACTTATGTACTATTATGAAGTAGCTCCCATATCATGATAACATGTTAAGTATCCAATTATTCATGCATGATATTATAGTTTGTGTAACTTGCTATTGGGATTTCCATGAAATCTCATTCCTTCCACATGCATAACTATGTTTTAGGTGCTGGATCCTATCAAGGGAAGAGAGTAAATGTTGATGATTAATTTTGTATAATAAGTTACATGACTTACATGACACTATGGGATGATATGCTAGTATGCATGGTGTATGTTTCTATAACCCTGTTTTGAAGCTGTGACGATGTGACGATGATTATGACGCTTCAATCAATGAGTTTTAGCTTGAAATTTGGCATGATAATAGCTAAGATATAGATATTTAAATGGACATTAAGAACACCTCAATTGGTTAAGAATTCGAAATGTTATGATTGTCCAAATTCGGAACTAAAGTTTGGAATTGAGATAAAATAAGTGTTAAGAGGCAGCGACGTTCAAGCAACAATTTTATATATCAAATGAACGAATTTTTCTATGAACTTTGGTGAGCTTAAAGAGGACGTCTAGAGATTTAATTCCATAGATAACATGGTTCATTTTTACAAGTAATGAAAGAGAAAGGAATTTTTGAAGTTAAGGCAAAGAAACCGGAACTTCCAGATTTTACCAAATGAACAGTAATTTTTAACCGATAAACTGATTTCGTGTGGACAAGAAAACCTCAGTTTCATATTTTTCCCTCAAATACGTATGAAAGAGCTTTAATTAGAAATTGGAACCACATTATGTCAATTTTTTCTGTAGTTACTTATGATTTTTCAAAGTAGGGTACGTGTTCTAGAATTACCAAATGAACAGTAAAAGTGAACAGTTACTGAGAGCAATTCTTTTGAAAATAAATGTTTTCAAAATAAATGATCATGATATTGGTTCCAATCACTTCTAATGGAGTATAATTGAAATTAAAAGTAAGGATGTGACAACATGAATGATTGATCTCATGTTTTTTGCTTAATATTCATGCAATCTTATCAAAGTAAGTTGATTAGGGTGAGTAAGCTAGATGGAAGGATCCTCGAGCCTCCAACAAATACTCATTACATTGTGTGACACCATCTAGTTTGGTAACTTTGCAGTACTTGTCTCAATCCTTGATTCAAAATCATATTAGCTTCTTGGAATTATGAATATGATAGGGGCATTTCTTTCAAAACCTTTTTGCCCAAACAGTAGCCACATAAAAAAATTAAATCCCTTGCTTAACCCCTTTGAGACCTTCACTTTCTTTTAAAATTTCATCCTTAATTAATGAATGTTGTACATGGTACTTGCTACTATGAAATAACTAATAAATTGTACCACTTGTTGGATATTTTAACTTCAATGTATTTGCTATCTGGTTCAACAGTGAAAGAAAATAAAAGCAAAAAGAAATAGTATAGGAAAGAGAAAAAGAAAGAAAGAAGAGATAGACTAGAAAGAACAAAAGTGATATTCAACTTGAATGAAAGGAAAATTTTTGGTACTATCTGCAGTTGCAAGTTCATATTAGATTGGAGAAGTAAGATCATGTGTAGTATTTCATTAATCATTGGCATGTACTTCCATTTCCTCACTTGGCCTTTCCAACATTACAACCTAATAAAGACCCTTTGATTCACAACCCTTGTGGCATGCAATGGTGGAGATGTAGGATGGTTACAAGCCTATGGGAAGCCTAAGCTAGATGGTTAAGTGAAATTACCTTGATAAAAGAATGAGTGAAACACTACACCTTTTGAGCAAATCTCAACCTAGTTGCTTTCTATGATTTTCATTGTATGATTTGGATTCTTTGATTAATATTAGATTAGTTTGGGCTGCTGCCAATTGAAAGGAAAAGATTGATGACTATAAGTGCTCATGATGAATCTGTTTTGCCAAATATGCTAAACATGCGTGTGGAAATTTCAATTTTGGTCCATAATTTTGCTCGGAGTGTAAAAGCTAAGTGTAGGGGAGTTGATAAACTCATATTTATAGTGATTTGTAGTGTGTTTAAAGTGAGTTTATTGTTGATTTTATCCACATTTATCAATATATCGAGCAATTATTAAATAAATAATATTTAGAACAATTGAGAATTAATCGATATCAATTTAGTGCATAAAGTGAACAAATAATCTGTTTATTCTAATTTTCTATCACAAATCAATGGATTAAGGGAGAATGATAGCTGGACTTAAGGAGTTGACAACATTTGAAAATACATGGGCTAGATCTAGGAATTGAGGAACATATTGCAAGTGGGAGCTCATGCATATGCTGAAGTACTGTTCAAGTACACAGCACTGTTCACACACACACCTGTGGCACTGTTCACGCACACACAATAGAATCACACATTCCAACAGTAGCTCATGCACTCCACACATCATTCACACTATTTAAGCTACCCTTCACATCCTTCCACACCTATATATACATCCACAGCATTCCATATGAGCGGGTCTGCTTCTACCCATTCTATTTACACACTCACCCATCAATTCCCTTCTATTGACGCTATACACCATTCATTTCCATTTCTACTTCTTTTCTAATTTCTATTATGTACTTTCCTCTATTCTTTTCAATAGAACCAAAGGAAAGCTCTGCAGTTCATCTTCATCTTCTTCTATCATTCTCACCATGACTAATGCTACATTTTCTGTTATTGCTGAAGTTTAGATAGCAATAGAAGGCTAAGTTGCTGTGCTCTCATGGAGATGATACTGAACCAGAATCCTTGAGCTGAATAAGGAGTTGATTGTGTCTTTAATTCGTAGTTAATTGTATCAAGTTAATGTAGTTAATTATATAATTAATTATGTAATTAGAGTAGTAGAGGACAAAGAAGTAGGGAACTGAGTTGGATTTCTTATTTCTGCATAACTATCCTTTGATTGATTTTCATCCTTGATTGAGTTAAACATAGTTGTGATTAATTTAAGTGATTCTATTTAATTCATATTATACTATCTCTGAATTCAATGATTCTTAAGCTCTTTTAATGTCCGCAAGTTGTAGCTTTGATTGAGATTTAGCTAGCAAGTTGTTAGCTAACATATTCTAATTCAACTGATCTAATCCTCATATTATGTGATAATGAGGGTAAGGTAATCTCCAAGGGAACACACTTGTCATTCATTCATCTCATTATCTTAAACACTAAAAACATAAACAATAGCATAGAATTTACTTTCAATAGTTAGATCAAAACTCATCAAACACCATCTCTTTAACTTGTTAATTTGTGGCTCATTAGATTAATTAGGCATCTTAGCATCCATCTAGGCTCCTTATAAATTTACCTAAGTTAGCCTCCATTTACTATTGTTTAGCTTAGTTTTGTTTGATAATTAAAATGATAGTTATCAATGTTACAAGAGGTTCCCCATGGGTTCTTTCTCCACGGTTTGCATCAAAAGTTTTGGGGGTATTTATAACAAAATTCCATGGAAAATCAATGGCTTACTTTGTGCAATATTTGATATAATAGCTCACATTTAATCTTAGATTTAACTTTTCTAAAAAGCGAATTAAGACATCATCCATGACATCATCAAGGGACAAAGCATAGGGTTATGTGGCGCCATTCTAATTTTTCTGATATTCCATACTATGCTTTCTAACCTTAAATCCAGTATCTGGATTCTTCATACTGTTGACATTCTTGGACTGGGCCTAAACTTAATTATAGATCCCTTGGCAATTTACCAAAATATCACTCGATTCTTCTTTATTTACTTTAACATCTTAAGGGCATTATTGTAACATCCTTACTTTTATATATCTTAGAGACCATTCAGTAGCATTTAGAACCACTTACAACACCTTGGAAGTCCATTAGCCAAATCAGGAATTTTACTCTTTCTCGGGTTACTGTTCATATGGTATTCCAGATTACGCAACGAACTTTGAAAAATCATAATTAATTCAAAAAAACTCAAAATGAAGTGGTTCAAAAAGCTACATCAATATACATCTTTAAATTTAAGGGAAAAATAATTTCCAGACCAAATGATTAGCCAATTGATACAGTTTATTTGTTGAAGTTTACTGTTTATTTGGTCAAAAACTCTGGAAATAGATTTTGGTCCCTTACTTTGAAAATTTATTTCTCTTGATATACACATCCAAATGAAACGTTCTACCTATGCAATTAAAGCTCTGGATGTGTAATACATGCTCATAAAATTTCTTGAAATAGTTCCTTCATTTGCTAGGTCAAATTGAAGCCACAACAAAACTGCTACAGGACCTAGTTTTTTACCATTTCAGTTTCCTTTCTTTCACTTTCCATAATTGTTCCAGCATACATAAATCATCTCTTTTGCTTTTTCTGAATTTATATACATCATGGGGTTATACAATAATTGTTTCATACAATCTCATCACATAAATAGATACTTTACATGGCTTTGACATACATGGAAAGTGCATAGCATATGCTAACACCTTAAATACTTCACTTTTCTTCTTCCATGCTTTAGCTCTTCTCCATGCATACATTTTCCATCATGCTTGACCTAAATTGGTTGGTTATGGGAGAGTGAGATTCTAGGGAATCTCAATAGCAAACATTACCACTTAAATATGCAAGATGGATGCTAATGCATGATATGTACTTTCATTAACTTTCTTTGATTAGTGACATGCCATCATGCTATATACTTTTACATAAAGTGTATGGCCATGGACACATGTTATTCACAATACATTCAACATCATTTATCATGTCACAACATCATTCAAATAACATATACATGTCAACACATAAGCATACCACATCAAGCACATAAAGAGGTAAGTTCACTACCTTACACTTAAGCTTTTCTCTTGACCTTTAGCCCTTGCTCCCTAGCTTTTCAACCACGAAGCCTTTATGTCCATCACTTCCCAACATCTTCTTGGATGTTTCATGGTCCTAAACACATTAATATTCATCACATAACTCATTAGGACTCATGAACTCCAACCATGTTCAAGACTAACTTTGTTACACTCTTTATTGTCATAACTTTCTCTAATTTTCACTAATCCACTTGGCTCTTGAACCAATTGATGTCTTGACTTTACCCTACACAATTTCATCTTTTGAATCCATTTATGAGCTTAGAATCATGAAATTCCAGCTCCTTCATGGCCCGCTATACAGAACTGAACATAAGCATACAATTCTTTCAAAAATTGTCATTTTGATTCTAATGCTTCCCATACTTGTTTCTCCACTTTACCCCACACAAATTTTCATTTTAAAACCATTGGAACCATCATAATCATGAAATTTCAATCACTGTTCATGCGAGTGAACAGTAACCGTAAGGAATCTCAAAGACTACAACCTTGAGATTTTAATGTTTTCAAGGTTCAAAACCTTTCCAATCCTACACAAAGTCATCATACAAACTCAATGGAAGCATTAAATCATTGAAATTCAATTTCCTTCCCTCATGAACAGTTCAGACTGAACAGGGAATACCATGGCAAAGTCAAGAATATCAATTTGATTCAACAACCAACCACTTAACTAGCTTGTTTAAGCTTCAATCATATGGTTCTAACTTTAATTTCTTCTTTCCCCTTTCCTTTCAGGTCTTTGGGCAGCACCACCCCTTAGGGAAAACTCAACTTTTATCCCATCAAAACCCTAAGTTCAAGCTCCCAAATCAAAGGAAAATAAGCTAGGAAAGATTGCTTACCTTTAATCTCTAGCTTGCTTGAACTTTGGAACCTTGAATCTTCTTTGTCTTGGCTTGAGTTTTCATTTTGCAAGATTTTCCCCAAGGGTCCATGAAGCCACGGTTTTGATGCAGAATGAGGGGGTATTTATAGCCAAAATCAAAGAAAAATCAATGGCCAAGATTGATTTGGTTACTATTTGATCTAAAGGCTCATATTTAATCTTCGATTTTACTTTTTCATAAAAGAATAATTATGACATCATGTGGGACAGCTCAAGGGGTTATGTGGCATGCTCACCATGCTAGGAAGCTTCTAGAAAAATTTCAGTCTAATCTGGTACGTATCAGAGCAGTTTCACAACAACCGGATAGTTTTCTATTCTGCATTTTTTTATAATATACCAGGATATGTATTCTGTCCTGGAACTCAATGTCTAGGCTTCTCATACCCTTTACATGGTTATACTGAGTATTTATCTTCCATCCATTCCTTGGGAAATGACCAAAATACCCTTGGTGTCATTTCTTATACTATATTGACCCTAATGGCATAATCGTCATTTTACCCCTCTTTATACTGCCTCAGGGTGTATATGGGCTCAACTAATCATATTTATACCATGTACCACATTTTGGCTCAACTAATTATATTTATACCATGTACCACATTTTTAGCCTGTCCCAGATGACCAAAATGCCCTTCATCCATCTTTGGTACAATCTGGGCATCCAGGGGCATTTTCATAATTTCACACTTTTTTTGGACACTGGCCCCTTCTACTGATGGACTGGTACCCTGGGTTTTGGGCCCTTCTTGGCATCATCATTGGCCTATATGTGAGGTCATATGATCTCATTCTATCCAGGCTCACATACCAATAAGTTCCATTATCAGATCACGGGTGTTGTCAAACTCCTGTCAAAATTCACTAATATATGAATAACTTTTTATACATAACTTCTTCTAGAGTTCTGTCAGATCCATAACATCTAACACTGTAGGGCACACTTCCCTATAATTCCCCCATATATATCTGATGTCCATAGAATATGATAAAAATTCAGATAACTTTTAGACTATCAGATAATTTTCTGCTGTTTGGAGCCCTAATAAAATTTCTGTATCATGCCAGATTACTCAGCATGACTTCCTCTATTTACTGATGGAATATGGGACTGAAATACTTATAGGCACTTTTCTAGCTGAACTTCTCCATAATTACATTTATGTCCCTGACTTTTTGCTTAATTACATTTAGGTCCCTAAACTTTTGGAAATTACCACTTGTGGCCCAACATTTATTTCTACTTTAACTTTTGGCCCTTAACCTTTTCCAATTTAAGTTTAGGTCCTTCTCTTTCTTTAAGACTTATCTAACCTTTATTATTTTGTCTGATCTTCGTCATAATCCTTTCAAAGCTTCTTTCCACTATCAGTACTATACAGATAGGGAAAATTTAGGATACGACAATTATCGTCTTTTCATACCTTATCAGAATATTCCCTGACCTTAGTCAACTTTTGTGGGAATTCTCCATGACCATCTAACCTTAGCCAAATGACTAAAATGACCTTCTTCTGACTCTAACTCAATGACACAACACAGTGGCATTTTTGTAATTTTACATTTTTCCCAGTCTTTATTAACCTTAGCCCACATACTTATCTGAAAATATTATTGGGCCTATAAGATACCATTTTGGGCCCTCACATGGTACAGTACCTTTATGGTCTAGTACTTACAGGACTCAAATAAAAATTCTATTACGTCAAACTGATCAGAATAATTTTCTCTATTTACTGGAAAAAGTTGGGACTAATGTAATTATAGGAATTTTTGGGCCTTTTCTAACTAAACTTTCAATAATTACCATTTTCCCTTAAACTTTTGAAAATTACAATTTAAGCCCTCAACTTTCATAATTACAGTTTATACCTTTGTCTAATCATTGTTTTTCCTTTCTATTCATCATCACAATCCTTTCCAAACCTCTTTCCACTATCAGTATTATACAGATAGGGAAAAAGTAGGATGTGACAAATAGCAGCTTATGATTAAGAAAGCTACCAAAAAGGGGAACTCACAACAGGAAATAGAAGAGAAGCAAAAGAGGAAGTGATAATGCAAAGTCCAACGTACAAAGGGAAACAATCAGAGGACAAGGCATATTCAAGCATGCAAGGAGACTCTATGCCTTCAGGTAAGGAGGTAAGTATAAAGGATCTCTTTTTTCCTAATGCTTAGCTTGCTAGAAAGAAAATGATTGACCCTGAATTTGCAAAAGATGCTTATACTATTTTTAATAAACTTGGAATAAATATTCCTATAGTTGAATTGCTCAAAAAGAACCCTAAATATGCTAAATTTTTAAAAGAAGTGATGTGCTGATGAGAAAAAGTTTAGGCCTCTTGAGAGAGAATTTAGGTGAGTGCTAACATGTTATCGCTTTTTAAGGCTGAATTACTGATTAAGTGCCAAGACTCTTCATCTTACATAATCCCATGCACTATAGGAAAGGTTCATAATAAAGGGAGTATTATTAGATTTAGAGGCTACTATTAATGTAATGCATTAGTCGGTATACTTAGCCTTAGGTATTAATAATCTTATAGACACAAGTGTAGTGCTCCAATTAGCTGATAGATCAATTAGGTGTCCTAAGGGAATTCTTGAGGATATTCTAGTAAAGGCAAGGACTTAGTGTTCCCAACTGATTTCTATATTATTGACATATCTAGTGAGCTAGTGAATGAGAGCATTTTGATCCTAAGTAGTCCTTTCCTATACACTTCCAAGACAATGATTAGTGTGAAGAAAGCTCAATTATAATTAAAGTTGGGAAACATGTAGTCACTTTCAATATGAATGAAGTAATGAAATATCCTTTTGACAATTCTTGTGCTAGTTTGAATGATATCGATTATGCTGTTGAAGAGGATAGGGATGAGCATGAATTGAGTTTGCATTAAGGGTATAATTTTGTGCTGAATAATTCCCAAAATTTCCATGAAGTATCTTCAGAGTATATGGTTTAAATTCAACTTTGAGTGCTTATGATGATTATTTTGTGTCTCTTTCTTGTCCTTATTCTTTTCTTGTTATCGTGAAAGCAATGCACCGTGTTTTAATTGCTTATATGTAAATATCATACTTTCAGTTTCTCAATATTTCTCATTCTCATCAAATCTTGATTCAATTTTATCATTTTCAAGTGATAATGCTTTTGTGAAGGATTTATTGAGTGATTTTATAGGAATACAAGATATTGTAGATGTTGGAAGTGGAACAAATAAAGAAGGGTCAAGTTTATGTGATACCAAGTCACGTCATGAAGATCTTCAAGTCATGAATAGATACCATCTTACTGAAGCAGAGGCTCTTTGTGGACCTAAGTAGTGACTAGATAATTGTTTTGTCGTGACCAAAACCTCCTGATAATGTGAGTCGTGACAGTTGGATGATCAAGTCGCGGCTAAAAGATCCAGAGAAGCTCTCTATCAAAATGGGTCGTGATGTGAAGTTGAAGATATACCTGAGAGGTCGTGACTAAGAATGTCAGATGCAACCAATAAAATTCAAAGTTTTTCAATTCCACATTCTAACATTACTGTTAAAGGTCCAATATGTTCTAACTATACTATTCCTCATTCCTATTCTAAGATTACATTGCATACCTTACATTTTCTAAACAATTTGATCTTCGATTATAGTATAGGTATAAAGGATAATATATTCAACTATGTTAAAGTTCTAGACTAACTTAAGCTTGGTGCAACACCTGAAGAATTAAAATCAAGATGGGGAGTCCAAATGGGCTAAACATGAATAACTTCCAAGACTCTACAAAGAGGAGTAATTATAACTTAACTGATTTCTCTTATCTTGTCCCTTCTATTGTTTAACTCCCTGAATTAAAGTTAAAAGATTTACCTTGTATCCTTAAGTATACTTATATAGAACCATACTTGAAATTGCCAACAATAATTTATTGTTATTTAAATGATAGTAAAGAGTCTAGGTTGTTAAGGTTGCTTAAAAAGCATAAAGAGGCTTTGGGTTGGCAATTAGCTGATATAAAAGGGATAGATGCCACTGTTTGCACTCATAGGATTTTGCTTAATGAAGATTCCAAACCAACTACATAACCCTAGAGGAGATTGAACCCATTGATCTCTGATGTTATTAGAAAGGAAATTAGTAAATTGCTAAAGGCAGGGATTATATATGCTATATTAGATAGTGAATGGGATCTCATGTACATGTAGTGCCTAAAAAGAGTGGAACTACAGTAGTGAGGAATGAGAATAATGAATTAATACCTATTAGAGTGCAAAATTCTAGGAGGGTCTGTATTGATGATAGGAATTAAATGACCTTACTAGAAAAGATCATTTTCCCTTGCCTTTTATTGATCAAATACTTGAGAGATTAGTAAGGAATAGCCATTATTGTTTGCTAGATGGGTATTTGGGATATTTCTAGATTCCAATTGCACTGGAAGACTAAGAGAAAACTATATTCACATGTCCATTTGGTAGCTATGCTTATAAGAGGATGCCATTTGGCTTGTGCAATGCTTCTGGAATATTTCAAAGAGTTATGATGTCCATATTCAATAACTTATTGGAAAGCAACATGAAGGTATTCATGGATGATTTTACAATGTATGGTAGGGATTTTGATTAATGTTTAGAAATTTTAGAAAATGTTTTAGCAAGATGCATTAAGAAAAAACTTGAGCTGAATTTTGAGAAATGTCATTTCATGGTAGAAAAAGGCATAGTTCTATGACACTTAATATTTAAGAATGGGATTGATGTAGATAGAGCTAAGATTGAGGCTATTTCTTCTCTTCCTTATCTTAAATCTTTAAAGGAGCTGAGGTTATTCCTAAGACATGCTGGATTCTGTAGAAGATTTATTAAGGATTTTAGCAAGATTGAATCTCCACTTTCTAAACTTATGAAAAAAGATATAGAGTTATGTTTTGATGAGACTTGCAAGAGATCATTTGACACTCTTAAATCTATGCTTATCACACCACCCATACTAGATGCACCTAATTGGCATTTAGTTTTTGAGCATTCATGTGATGCATCAAATAAAGTTGTAGGCACAATATTAGGATAGAAAAATGGTAAGCTGTCTAAAATCATTTCATATGATTCTAAGACATTATATAATGCTCAAAAGAACTACACTACCATTGAAAAAGAACTCTTTGCCATTGTGTTTGCACTTGATAAATTTAGATCTTATATTTTAAATGCTAAAGTGATTATATACACTGACCATGCTACTGTCTAGTTTTTTTTTAAAAAGCCATAATCTAAACCAAGACTTCTCCAATGGATGCTACTGCTTCAAGAGTTCGATATAGAGATGAGAGATCAAGCTGGAAATATGAACTAAGTTGCAGATCATCTAAGCAGACTACCAATAGAGATAAGGGGAGTACTTAGTTCTAATTTTATTTGTGATTCTTTCTCTGATTAGTCTCTTTGTTTGGTTATTGTTGTGGAACCTTGGTATGCTCATTTAGTTAATTTAAGTAAATCTAGCCTAATTCTACCTGATTTGTCTAAATTTTTGGACTAAAATCTGAAGAGTGAATCTAAATACTTTATTTGGGATAAACATTTTATGTGGATGTTGTGCTCTGATTAAGTATTAAGACGATGTGTTTCTAACCAAGATCACAAATCAGTTTTAGAAGCTCGCCATTCATGGGTTTGTGGGGGTTCTTTTGGGGGAAAATGACTAATATAGGTTCTTTCAATCTAGTTTCTATTGGCTTTCCTTTTTCAAGGATGCTTTTGAGTTTTGTAGAGCTTGTGATAAAAGCCAAAGATTTAGGGGGGATTGGTAAATGCAATGAGATGCAACAACAACCTATTATATTTTATGAGGTTTTTGATGTATAGGGAATAGATCTCATAGGACTTTTTCCACCTTCAGCAGAATTTCATTATATTATTTTGGCTGTAGACTATTTATCTAGGTGGGTAGAGCCATTCCTACGAGACTAGATAATGCTCAAACGGTCTCTAAATTTTTAAGGTTTGATATCTTTAGTAGATTTGGAGTACCAAAAGCGTTAATTAGTGATCAAGGTATCCATTTTTGCAATAATATGTGTAACTCATATAGTCTCCACCCCATACCATCCTCAAACCAATGGTCTGTCAGAGGTTTCAAATATGGAAATAAAGCATATTATAGACAAGATTGTTAAGCCATCCAATAAGGATTGGAACCTAAGTCTAGATGATGCTTTATGGGCATACAAAATAACTTTTAAAACCCCTCTAGAATGTCCTCATATAGGACAATTTTTGGGAAAGCTTGTTATATACCTATGGAAATAGAGCATAAGACATTTTGGGAAGTGAAAACTTGTAATGAATACCTTTTTGAAGCTAGTTCAGAGAAGTTGTTGTAGATTTAAGAGCTATAAGAAATTAGATTGGTGGCCTAAAATACCTCTAAAATTTATAAACTTAAGACAAAATTAATCTATAATGCTCATATTCTTAGGAAGAGGTCTAAAGAGGGTATAGAGTGTTAAGGTACCAAGCTATGTTTATGTTCAAACATGGTAAATTCAAAACTAGATGGGATAGACCTTACATAGTTATTAAAGTCCATAAGTTTGGAATGATTCAGTTGAAAGAGGAGGTGACATGCAAAATCTTTCAGGCAAATGGCTACCTCTTGAAGCGTTATGAGGGATATGCTTTGCCTCCTTAAAGCTAGGTTGTCCATTTCTTATCTCTTACCTTTTACATATTTTCCTAAAGTGATGTATGTTTGATATGTTGGTTTGACGATTGGAAAAGGACGATTTAGTAGGATAGTGTTTATTTTTAATTTGTTTATATTTTGAATAATACTCTTGTGTTGTGCATGTGTTGTTTACTCATTGTTGGTTCTCTGAGGTGCCTACACACTCAATTGCATGATACAGTTTACCCATCTTGTCATCTTCACTTTTCTTGTAGTACGATATATGATTTGAATGTGATTGTGTGCTTCACTAGTAAATTTACATTGAGTAGTGAAGAATGATGCTCTCAGTGTATTTTGGCTACAATGTAAACACATTATAGTCGCGATAAGACCTTTCTGAATACTTTTGTAACATCCCAAATTTTTCCTCTTTGTATATGAGTAATAGAGGAAAGAGGTTATGAATAGATTGGGATAGTAATCAGAAGAAAAGATAATGATTAAGATAAGTGTTAAGCTAAAGAAAGAGAGAAGGTATAAAGTTGTAAAGCAAAATGGGCTAAATTGTAATTTAGAAAAAGTCTATGGAAATTGCAATTAGTGAAAGTTTCAAATGGTCATTTTGGAAAAGAAAGGGACTAAAGTAAAAACTTTAAAAGTTCCATAGTGCAAAATGGAAGTAGACATAAGCTTTGGGCTATTAAGTGTAATTATGAAAAGTTGAGGGAATAAAGTGCAATTTTCAAAAATTCAAGGGAAAAATGGTAATTATGGAAATTTGAGCCATAAAAAGCCAAAACTACCCAAAAGCATTTTAGTCATAAATTTTACCATAAAATAGAGAAAGATTTTTTTGATCAGTTTAATGCAACATAATTTTGATTTGAGGTCCCGAAAATTTGATATAAATTTCTAAAGTTGTGATATTATTGCAATATTCTTTGGACCTATAATCAGATAAAATTTAGTAGTAAATTATTATAATTAATATAAGAATTTATGAAACTGACATAGTTAAAAAGGAGTCATGTATAATTAATTATGAATTTTAAGGTGAAATTGGACACCGTAAAGGGTTAAAGGAAATGTAGGGATTTTTTATCAAGACTTATAGGTCTCAGAAAATTATGAAACTTTGTAGAAAATTCATTTTATATTAGAATGAATTTCTAAAAATTTTAGTATAATTAAAAGAGGTGTCTAGCATTGATCTCAAAAATCAGGGTGATTTAAGAATATCGGTATAAGGAAAGTGCCTTTGGATTTTTGCCAATTAGCTATTGGACCTAAAAGAGGCATAGTATAACGTCCTATAAAGCCCAATAAGCCCAATGGATTGTTATGTGGTCAAATGAATTTTTAGAATATTTTATATATTTTTAAAAGATAAGAATTTAAAAAAATCCAAGAAGCATGTGAGGTGTCCTTGTGGCACCCACAAGCATTACACATGGCACCAAGAAGAGGAAAGGAAGATTATATCATGTGTCAAAATGTAATAAAATATTATAAGAATTAACCTAATGATGATTAAGGTAATTAATCTAAAAACTAACTAATCAAATTCAATATTAAGCCACTGTAATAATTAAGAAAAGTGAGAACATTATGGACCCAAGGTACCCAAATTTTGGCTATAAATACCCCTCCTATTCTTCACAAAATTGTTCACCCTTAGTTCCCTTGGAGAAACTCTTGTCATTTGAAAACTCAACCAAGATAAAGGAAATTCAAGGCATTTAGAGATCAAGGTAGGCAAGGCATAATGTATGTGATCCTTCCAACTTTATATAGATGTGTTTAGGAATGGTAAAACCTAAGTTGGTTTTGATAACATTTTTAGATGTGTTTGGGAATTTTAAAATCACTAAGTCTTAAATAAAACTTTAATTGATTGATTAAGTCCATAACATTAACATTCTTTAAACTCCTTTGATCAAAGCTAGTTCAAAAACTATTAATACATTGTTAAAAACCACTTAGCGTGTAATTAAATTAGATCATAAAAATGCCCTCAAATTAGAACATTAACATTCTTTAAACTCCTCTCATTGTTAGGGTTATTTCACTCAGATTCAAATTAGAAAATACCCTACCATATGGTTGTAATGGCCCTAAATCTTAGCAACTATATAACACTTATGCAAAGAATTAAGAGGTCTTCTAGGGTTGAAATGATGGAGATGGGCCACATGGAATAGAATATGAAGAATAGAAAGTACTATATGCATTCAACAATAAATATGTAGCATGAATTCATGTCTCTAGGGATGTAGATGTGGTAATTGTGCTAATAAGAGTTGATAATGGTGCCCTCTTCTCTTCTATTTTCTTTTCTCTCTTGTTTTTTTTTGGTTTCTTTTTCTTGCACTCTCTCCCTTTTTTCAGTGCAATATGCTTCTTTTCTCTTCTTTTATTTGACCCCTTATTCACAGAAGCTGCAGCACAACAACACAACAATAATGAATTTTTGACATGAACAAAAATTTTATTTCAAAATGATGTTTATGCATATATGACTTTCTATAAGGATGATGAAAAGAAAAAGTGATGGGCTCAAGAAGGGTGACTAAGGATGTAATATGTAGTGGGCTTGTGTTTGGGATAAAAAAGTTTAGAAAGAATGCCTCTATCATGTTCAATTCATAAATGCACAAGTAATTCTAAACTCAGAGCCAAGACAAGTTCTAGAGGATATAAACCAATTGAATAATCACTCAATATATGATTTAAAGCCGAGAATCCTTCCAACAAATGTTTTGATCTAGGTTGTTCATAAGTTAAAGTCTCAAACAATGTTTATCATTCCCTAAACATTAAAACACTTATTACAACTAAAAACCCTCTAAACGATGATTTAAAAGTTTCCAACTAATCACTTAGAACTATCATATCCTTATTTTCAACCTCAATTATACTCATTTGAAAGTCATTGGAACCAATTACATAGTCTTTTGCCTTAGAAACATTCATTTTCAAAAGATTTGCTCTCGGGTACTGTTCATGTTATTGTTCATTTGGTAGTTCCAGAACATGTACCCAACTTTGAAAATTCATAATTAAATGTAGAAAAATTGAAATAGGTTGGTTCTAATTTCTAATGAAAGCTCTTTCATTTGAATTTAAAGGAAAAATGTAAAACTGAGATTCCAATTTCTGTTCATTTGGTAAAATCTAGAAGTTCCAGTTTCTTTGCCTTAGATTCAAAAAATCATTTCTCTCTCGTTACTTGTGCAAATGAACTATGTTGCCTATGGATTTAAAGCTCCAAGTGTGCTATTTAATCTCACAAAATTTCACATAAAAATCCATTTGTTTACTATACAAAATTAATGTTGGAACATTACTGCATCCAGTTGCTTACTTTCTCTTAGTTCCAAAGTTTAGCTTAAATTTAGAAAAATCATAACAAATCGAATACTTAATCAATTGAGGCATTCTTAGCGTCAATTTAAAGATCTATAACTTAAATATTATCATGCAAAAGTTCGAGTTCAAACTCATTGGTTAAGACATTATAATCATTGTCACACCATCATGGCCTCATAACACATTTACAGAATTATACATCATACATCCATCATACCCTTTCACAGTGACATGTAACTCATGTAATATGCTATACAAGTTCAACCATCTATGTTTAACCTTTTTCCTTGTGAGGTTCCAGCACCTATGCCATGGTTATGCATATGGAAAGAATAAGATTTCATGGAAATCCCAATAGCAATGCAAACAAACTAAAATATCTCACATGATTAATTGGATGCTTAACAAGTTATCATGAGATGGGAGCTACTTCATAATGGTACATAAGCAAACTCTAACATGCATATTGTCATGACATTAGTTGCAAGGAGTTGCAATCATTCATACTTCATCATCAACATGATGGCATAATCTCATGCTCAACCAAACGCATAATCAACAAGCAAACATACAATCAAGCATACATGAAACTATAATTAGGTATTCTTGCTACCTCTTAGCTATCCTTGTCAAAGTCTTCTTGAGATGATTTCATTCCTTCACAAATGTCAAAACCTAGCCATTACAAAATAATATCAAGTTACAACTCAACTTGAACACAATACTAAGACTAGGTTTTCACTGACTTCCATTCTTTCTCTATTTTATGTTTCATACTTCCCTCTTTCCAAAATAAATTCTCATTGTTCATTTCCACATAATTTTTCATCTAGAATCCAAATATGAAACTAGAATTTCCAAAATTAAAACACATCATAAGCTACTGCTCTTGATCGAAGTAAATGCTTTTGTTTTCCAAACTTCACATTTTGATTCCATTGCTTCCAATACTTGTTCTCCTACTTTATCCCCACTCAATTTTCCATTTTAAACTCATTGGAAGTATCAAAAAAATGAAATTCCAACATATGAACAGTGTCACACACAGTAACAGCTAAGAACACAAAACCCTAATTCCAAACATACTTGAATTTCTAAGCTTATACCACTTGATTCTAGCTAGTTTAAGCTTGTCTAAACTATCAATAACATAAAACTCATATTCTAACCACAAATGGACAGCACTCCCAGCAGCAACCTCAAGGGAAATATGGCACAAAAACCCCTTAATATCAAGAGCTAGCTTGCTAGAATAAAGCTCATGATTAAGGGAGATGATTACCTTACTTGTTGCTTCAAGTTGTGTGCTTCTTTCTTGGTTGGATGGAAATTTTGCAAGAGTTTACCTATGGTTCTCAAGCATGTTGAATGGGGTATGAAATGAGGGGGTATTTATAGATAAATATGGGTGGAAATGGATGGCCAATATTGATTTGGTTACTATTTGATCTAATGGTCCATATTCATTCTTAATCTTGGCTTGCCCTAGAAACCATGCTTTTGACACCATGCATGACATCACACAAGGCCATGTTTTCCTAGAGAAAGGTAAATATACTGATAGAAAAAATTCTAGTCCAGTTCGGTACCGATCGGAGCTGTTTCACAAAAACCAGGCTGTTTTCTATTTCTAATTTTTATAATATTCCAGGATATGTATTCTATCCTAGAAACCAGTGTCTAGGTTCCTCATGCCATTAAAATTGTTAGACTAAGTATTTTTCTACCATCCATCCCTTGAAAAATAACCAAAATACCCTTAGAGTCCTTTCTTGCACTATATTAAGCCTAAGGGCATAATTATCATTTTACCCTTCTTTGTATTGCCTCAGGGCATATACTAGCTCTAAATAATCATATGTATACTATATTATACATTTTTGGCCTGTCCAGAATGACCAAAATGCCCTCCATCCATCACTGGTATAATCTGGTCATCTAGGGGCCTTTTTATAATTCGCACTTTTCCTAGACTGCTCTGGACTCTAGCCCACTTAACTATCCAGTCACTTTATTGGGCTTATGGTGGCACCATTTGGGCCTTGGTATGGGTTCATTGCCTTTATGGCATAAATCCCAATGAATCTCTTTCGACCATATTTATCGGGTATTTTATTTCACTGTAAAATCCCGTAAGAATTCTACAAGAATCATTTTCTGACTCTGTCAGATTTATAAATTCTTATATTAAATAAAGGAATTTACTATAAGGTTTCATCTAACTCTGAGGTCTATAAAATACTATAATGATTCCTTCTGACTTCAGAAATTTATATCAATTAATCAAGACCTCAAATCAAAATTCTGTGTTGCGTTAAACTGACCAGAATATTTTTATTTATCTACTGGTAAAATTTGGGTTTAATATAATTTTGGGCATTCTTGAGCCTTTTTCAGTTCAACTTTCTCATAATTACATTAGGACCTAAATTTTTTGCTTAATTACATTTAAGTCCTAAACTTTTGATAATTATCACTTTTGGCCTAACTTTTGTTTCTACTTTAACTTTTTGCCTCCAACCTTTTTTAATTTACGTTTAGGTCCCTGAACTTTCCTTAATTAATAATCCCTTTCTTTCCTATCTCAATCTGATACAGTTTATTCTAAGAATCTCATGTCCATTCATATAAATTGTATAGTTACATCAGATAAGAAATTTGGGAATATGACAGAAGTATGTGATAATCCAATGTAATAGCAAAAGCTTAGTTTTTTTCAAATTCAATTTCCAATATTTTCCAAAAAATATTCAAGTGGGGCAATATTTTCAAGGAGCTAAAAAAGTTTTGAAATAAGGGAATAATTAATCATTTATGAAAGAATCTCAGTTGTTAAAAAGGGATCCTTCTATACAGCTTTGCACAAGGCAAAGAGAAGGTAGTTTGGACATTTTTCAAACATAGGTCACGACGTGGAATAGTGAGGGTCATGACCAATTGTCACAGGGGTGTATGCTCAGGATTTTGAAAACATTTAGTCGAGTCCACAGGATATATCTTTCATGATGCAAACACACAGAGAGGAACAATCGCGACCAGGTAGGTTCTCATGTCGCGACTCAAATCAATAGAGAGTTATGTCATGACAACTATGTACATAGGTCACAACTGTTGGTCACAGAGAGTATGTCAAGTCTAAAGTTTTATTACAGGTCGAGACCCAAAAGGCAATATGTCGTGACCCTTTTTGGCAAAGACTACCGAGTGATAATTGTCAAAGTCCCAAAACAATTTTTCATGCTAAAACCTTTCTAGTTATCAACAAAGCTTAAAGTGAGGATATAATTTTAAGCAATTAATCACACATTAAGATCAAAAACACAAATTTTGTGATAAAAGATCGAATTAATCGAAGGTGTTACATTGAGTAGCACAAAAGCAAAGACATCTCCCCCATACTTAAACTTGACAGTGTTCTCACTGTCAACAGAACTAAAGCAGAAAATATAATCATAATTAGAGGGAGTAATGGATGAGTAAGTGACACATGGACATTAACGGGTTATTGTTCAAAACAGAAAGACACCTAGAATAAACAGGAATAAATAGAAAATGAAGCTATCCTATTGAAACATCAAGTAGAACAATTAACTACTACTTCTACTGGTTTATCCCTTTCCAATCACCAAACCAACATATCAAGCACATATGAGTTCATAAAGGTAGGAGATAGGAAAGGGACAACCTGGCCTAAAGGCGGCGGTGGGAAATCATAAAACTTTGAGAGATAGCTATTTGATTAGAAGGTTTTCCCTGTTGCCCTCTTTTTCCACTTTAGTATTCCACAATTGCTCATCTTATACTGAGATTCATCCAAGAAGCTGAGGTTGGCCTACGACTGTAACGTATTTGGGATCATTCTTTTCTATACCTATATTATTATTAGATATTAAATCGTTTAAAAATCTTAAGGTATGAGATGTAATTTTGGAATGAGAATGAGGGTGAGAAGAGTTAGAATGTATTAGCCCTTTAACCAAAATAGTAAAGTGTGGAATTAAAGGAGTTTGGAGTTTCCTTGTTGCATCTGGCATTTTCAATCGTGACCTTTCAGCTTCTCGTCGTGACTCTAGTTGACAGGGTGTGTCTCTAGAAGTTGTTGTCGCAACCTATGGAGTCTTTGGTCACAACTTGGTGTCACAAAAAGGATCCCCTCAGCAAATTGATGTTTAGTTGCGACATCTTCATCTTCGTGTCACGATGGATAGTCTTTGGAACTTTGTGTCGTAACCATAATACCATTTGGTCGTGACTCAACTTCACAGTAGATCTCAAGTTGATGTTTAGTCATAACAGATAGGCCATTTGTTCACAACCTTTGGTCATAGGAATTTGACCCTTCTTTAGTCATTGCACTTCCAGCTTCTAGAACATCTGGGGATCCTGCAAGATCACTCAACAAACCTTTTGCAAGCTCATTATCTCTATCATTATCATGTAAACTTAGTTCATATTCATCCCTAGTCTCTTCAACAGCATAATCAGTTGCATTCAAAGTAGTAAAAGCAGAATGATCATGTGGAAATTTCATTGCTTCATTCATGTTAAAGGTTACCACATGCTCTCAAACTTCTATTGTAATGGAACTATACTTCATACTAATGATGGTCTTGGAAGTTTGGAGGAAAGGTCAGCCTAGGATCAGAGTGTTGTCATTTACTAATTCATTGGACATGTCCAAAATATAAAAATTAGTTGGGAAAACTAAGTCCTTAACCTGTACTAGAATATCCTCAAGGATTCCCTTAGGATACCTAATTGACCTATCAGCTAACTAGAGCACTACATTTGTGTCTCTAAGGTTATTGATAGCTAAGGTTTGATAAATCGACCAAGGCATTACATTAATGGCTACCCCTAGATCTAGTAACGCTCCCTTAATAGGAACATTTCCTATAGTGCACGGGATTGTGTAGGATCATAGGTCTTGGCACTTAATAGGTAGTCCAGCCTTAAATAGTGATGACACATTAACACTCACTTGATTCTCTCAAGAGGCTTAAACTTCTTTTAATCAGCACAAAGTTTTTTAAAAAATTTTGCGTATTTAGGGTTTCTCTTTATGAACTCTACCAAAGGGACATTTATTTCTAACTTGTTGAATAGAGTATAAGCATCTTTTGCAAAGTCAGGGTCAATTTTTTTCTTTCTAGCAAAGTAAGAGTGAGGAAAAAGGAGATCTTTTATACTTACCTCCTTACCTTTATGCATAGAGGCTCATTGTTTGCTTGACTCTAGCTTTTCCTCAGGTTGCTTTCCATTGTAGGCTGGACTTGGTACTATTTCTACTTATTCTTGCAGGTCTTGTATCTCAACTTAGGCTTGTGAGTCCTCCTATTGTGTTGGCTTCTTCATCATAAGCTACTGTTCTTTAGCACTTTCAAGTTTACTAATTTGTACCTATGGCAAAGATGATTTCTAAAATTCATCTTCTTCCACATCCTTCCCCGATGTATTGTTCTCCTTAAAATACACCTTTCTACCACTTCTGAGAGATATAGCATTCAGACCCCTCAAATTGATGACAATATTCGAAGGTATGCTACCACTACTCTTTCCTTGAATCTCACTCACTGTATTCGAGACTTAAGTGACTTGTGATATCTGTATTCTTGGAACTTAACTCCTCAAGTTTCCTATACATATCAGATTATCCTTCTGCATACTTTGAAGGATTGAAGCTATGGAGGTGAATTGACCATCATTCTCTTTGGGCTTGTTGTCTATATTTGTCATTCTACCATCCATGTTGTTAATCTAAGTAGCCATACGCTTTAACAATTGAGAAGTCTCATCTTGCCTTGATGTTTATAAGGTTATAGGGTGAGTTGGAACTATAAACCTTGCATTATTTTTGTAGTAACTTGAGAAAGCACCACCTCCTTGGAATTGATTTGGCCTATCATCCCCGCCTAAAGTTTAAGTGTCTCTCCAACCAGGGTTGTATGTGTTAGAGTATGGGTCTCTCTTCTGGTAATGATTGTCTCTCCCTTGATATATTAATGCCACTTTTTCATATTGCCTATCACATGTACTGGTAGCGTGCATCATAGAACCATATGATTCACATCCTGTAACCAAGGCTTGTGAGGTATCCACTGCATGAACTTGTTTTATGGAATATAGCTCTCTTTCAATCAGATTCATCCTCTTCTCCATTATGTTTCCCAGGGCTGCTATGTTTGCTAAGATCTCTTTTGAATTACCTGAAGATGATATGGGTATTCTACTTGGATCCCCTATCTGATGGTATTCATTAGCCATTTTCTATAATAACTCTAAACTAGCCTGTAGAGTCTTATCTCTCAAGGATGTATTTGCTGCAGCATTCAAGGACACCTGATTATGAGGAAATAAACCATCAAAGAAAATGTCTACTAAATCAGCCTTGGTCAAGTTGTGGTGAGGGCATCGATCTAACAGGTTAAGAAACCTCGTATAATACTCATGTAAAGATTCTCCATCCTGTTGCAGAATATGAACAGATCATATGCATGGTTTTTAAGTGTATGTGTAGATATTCTCCTGTAAAACCATGAAATTTAGATAAGGCTGCAATCAAAGCTCCTTTAATCTCAAGATTAGCTTCTTCAGCGTAGAAACCATAAGGATCATAATTCACATGCGAATGATTAATTTCCCTCATACTTCTATTATCTTATAGGTTTATTGGTATTTTATTTTCTCCCTGCCCATTAGGCCCATTATGATTAATATCATCCATATTCAATTCAATTTCAGATATGGAATACTAGAGAAGGAACTAGATTTTGCTTCTTATTCTATAAATTCTCTAAACTCTCTCTTTAGTTTCCTAAGTCTTTTATCAATTTTAGGTTCAGAAGGCATTAATGGTTCAGCTCTTTTACACATGTAATGCAAAAAAGATAGAAAATAATTAATGCAATCAGTCAGAGTAAGTCACAAAAGTTGAACAGTAGTAAAATTTTAGTTAGTCGCGACTAAAGCTTATTTAGTCGTGATGCAATTTCACATAGAAAAGTATTCGCAACTGAAGGTGTCAAATGTGGCAACTAGTTTTCACAGAGTATTCAAATTTCACAGGGAAGCAATCAGGTTGCAACACAAATGGTGTTTGGTCGCAACTCAAATTCATAGAGAGTAATTATCGCGATGCAGGTTAGTTTAGGTTGTGACTCACAGTCATAGAGACTATTTTGGATAAACTAAGAAAAGTGTATAATGCAATGCAAAACTAAAAAAAGGCTAAAATGCTAAAAAAAACAAGAAAAATGACTCAGGTAGCTAATGACATTGATAATCAATTATAGGGAACCAATCACTTGGCTCCCCGGCAATAGTGCCATTGATGGGGTCAGATTGTTGTGGTCTGATCCATCAAAATAAAGTTTACTGCATCCAATATAACGTAGTATAAGGCACAACCCTATCGTTCTTCTCAAGGAGCCTTTTGTGTGGAAACATAGTAGATTGGATGTCAAAATCAATGAAAAACCTGAGCAGGGATAAAATAGTTTTGGGGTTTTTAGAGATTGAAGCGATAAAAGTAGGATACAGAAAGATAAATGTTTTTGGATTTTTGATTAAGATGAAAATGAGTTGGTTTGTTGAGAAATATGTTATGAAAGACTCTTGATGATGAAAACGTATCTATCCTTTCTCTCACGTTTAAAATTAGAGTTTAGAAAGCATTAAGTCTCAAGGAAAACCTCAATAGATCGATTGAGTCTAGAACCCTAATTTTCCTTAAATCCCATTGATCAAAGCTGGTTTAAGAACTATTAGTGAACTATCATAAACCACCTAGCGTGTAAATTGAATTTAGATGATGAAAACACCCTTGAATAGCCGTCAATCAAAAACCCTAGATTTCAAGCAATGAATTAGTTAACAACGATCGCTGATAATACCCCACTCTCTTAAAATCAAAACTGAAATATTCTATCAAAAGCAAAACTTGCTCACAAGATGAAAACCCTAGATCTAGCAGCAATCATAACATGAGAAGATACAAATTAGAACAGTAAAAACTCCCCGTTTGAATCCATGAGCTTAAGATATCTGATTCATCACCAAGAGGCTAAAGGTTTAGCCTCTCATGACTCTTGCTGTACTGCAATCGCTGTTCAGTTGAGATGCCATGAAGAAACAATGGAAAACTAGTAGATTGGTGGTGTAGAGATATGGAAAAATCTGTGGAAAGGTGTAGAACGATGGAAGAGGTTGAGAAGGTGATCAGAGAGCACTATAGTACTTCTTCTTAGCCTAATTAGGTCAAAAACTAGCCTCCCTTTGACGGCAACCTTTTTCCCCTTTTATTTCTGCATAACCTAATTCAAAATGTGCAGTTTCAGTAATTTTCTATTTTAGTTGGAACTAGATCCATGTTTTCATCATGACCTGTAAACACAAAGAGAATTCCAGAAGAATCAAGGTCGTGACCGGATGACTCTTTGGTCATGACTAAAATATGTAGGAGTATGGTTTCAACTTCATTGACTTGTGATTTCTTTCTTAGTCCTTTCTCTCTTCCAAAATACCTGCAATCCAGAATAAAAGCTTACTGTAAAAGTCTAAATCAGTAAATAACATAATTTATTCAGTTTAGAAGAGTTAATTTACCATTTTACCCTTTTATTAGCACATTGCCACGCACAATCATGTATTACCACAAAAGTACAATTTAAAGCACAAAATAGATGGTAAAGTTATTATAAAACTCTTAAAAGTGTCACATAAACCATATATAAAATGTGTCTTATCACAAAGAATTAAGAGGTCTTTTAAGGGGAAATGATGGAGATAGGCCACGTTGAATGGAATTTGAAGGATAGAAAGTACCATATGCATTTAAATATAAATTAATGTCTTTCGAGATGTAGAGGTGATAATTTTGCTAATAGGAGTTGATAATAGTGTCTCTTTCATTGCTCTTTTCTTTCTTCTTCAATTTTTCTTGCACTATCTTTTTTTTTATTTGAAACCTTGTATATAAAAGATATAACACAATTTCTTAATAACAATGATTTTCTGACATGAACAAGAAGTTTATTTTAAAAAGATGTTTATGCATATATGACTTTCTATGATGGAAAAAGAAGTGTGACGGGCTCAAAGGGGGTGACTATGGATATAACATGTGTGGGCTTGTGTTTGAGATAAAAAAGGTTTAGAAATGAATGCCTCTATCATATTCAAAAACATAAATGCACAAGAAATTTTTAACTAATATATGATACCATTAAGAAAGCAGAAAAATGATGATAGAAAGATGAATCATGGAGGATATGTGTGTAGGTTATGGAGAGAGCGTTGAGAGAATGTTCAAGTACTGCTTCTTAGATGTATCAGGTAAAAACTAGCCTTGTCATGTGTCTGCGACTTCCTTACCCTTTTAAAGCTAGAATGACCTAATAAAAAATGCACAACTTCACTTATTCTCTTTTTTGGTCGTGACCTGTGAATGCAGAAAAACTTCCCAGAAAAAGTGAGGTCGTGACCTGTGGACACTTTGGTCATGACTAAAGAGCATAGAAGTTTCCTTCCTTGATTTGATTCTCTTTGTCTTGCGATTTCTTTTCTGCTCACATTAGTCCTTGGTTCTCCTCCAAAGTACCTACAATTCAAAATCAAAGTTCACTATAAAAGTCCAACCAGTTACTAAAGAATGACATCTATGTAGTTTGGAGGAGTTAATTCACCATTTTACCCTTAAATCATCATTAAGAAAAATTATGAATTACCACAAAAGCATAATTGCCTACATAAAATGAATGGTAAAGTTGTCACGAAATCCTTAAAATGTCACAAAAACCATACATAATTTGTATCCTATCAGCTCCCTTAATTTATTGTATCAATGTTATATCAGACCAAAAACCTATGTTTTTACTCAAGTTTTCAATGGCTTTGTTCACCAATTTGCTAGGATTTCAATAAATAGGCTCCTTGAGAATAATGATAGGGTTGTGCCTTATACTACATTATTGGGTGCAATCATTATTTTGATAGATCGTACGATGACAATCCAAGCATATCATTAGTTTAATCCAGAATCACCCATAGTCATCATAAGCCATTTTCTGGATATACTGAACCCTGAAATACCATACTTTTGAGAACCATGTGAGGATCAAATCATAATTCTATTAGAAATTCATAACCCATGGATGAAGTTATAGGGTTAGCTGCTTCCACTGCTATCTATCAAGGCTTTATTCATTTCCTCAAGAACTTCTCTTATCTCTTTACTCTTCTCATATCTTATCATTAATGTATTTTATTCCCTACTAAAGGGATATGTCTTAAGTACTTTGTAATCATATGTCTATAGGTTTGCTACTGACATTTATCTCTAATATCATTCTTTGTCTAATTGACTATCTTCTGGTTTTAGACTCTCATTATAATCTTCGGGGATTAATTGGGCTTACTATGTCATTTAGCACGTTTTCAATTTCTTTATAATTACCAAGTTAAATGATCTAATTGTGTATTGTCTTATCCTTATTTTTCCCTCATTTATACTCATTTGGAAGTAGCTTGAACCAATTTAATACCTCTTTACCTTTAAAGAATAAATTTTCAAATAAATGAACTTATAGGTACTGCTCATTTGATATCCCATATTACAGACCCAACTTTAAAAATTCATAATTAAATCTAGACAAATCAAAATAGAGTGGTTCTAATTTCTAACGAAATATCTTTCATTGATATTTGAAGGAAAAATATAAAATTGAGGTTTCATTACCCAAATAAATACAGTTTATTCATTGAAAAACAATGTTCATTTGGTAAAAGCTGGAAGTTCAAGTTTCTTTGTCTTAACTTCAAAAACTCATTTCTCTTTGCTCACTTATCTAAATAAAACATGTTACATATTGATTTAAATCTCAATATGATCTCTTTATGCTCATAAAATTTTGTAGAAAAATTTATTCATTTACTATGTGAAATTAGCACTTGAAAGTCACTGCCTTTAATCACTCACTTTATCTCAATTCCAGATTTTATCTCCAACTTAGAAAAATCATATCAAATTGAAAACTTAATCAATTGAGATGTTCTTCTTGTCCATTTAAATCTGTATGTTAACTATTTTCTGTTGGAAATTGTGCCCTAGGGGCCAATCATTGTCTTATGAATATTGTTGATTTATAAATTTATTAATTGTGTTACATGTTATTTGCATGTTTACTGTGATGACCATCCTTAGATAACTCATGATCTTATCCTAAATGTCCCTGGTCGGTCATCTATACGAGAGAAGAGATGAAATAAGACCAGTATGACTTTAAAGATGTATAGAGATATAAATCAAAGTCATAGGCACATGTAAGAGTACAAGGTGTTGGACCGACCCGCTATGAGAGAGCTGCATGGGTTAAGTCATAAGCTTCTCTCATATACAAACCATGTCACTATGCCCTTTGACCTGAGATCATCATGGATTCCTACATGACAAATGCTCAGCTTTGACCTAGTCAAAAGTCACTTTTGACCGAGTGATCATAAAGACTATGTTCGGGCTTAGTGGTTTTTCATGCGGAGGAATGTGAATGGTCAAGATGGAATTTGTCCCTCACATTCGTAGAGAGATATTACTGGGCCCCTCGATGAGTGAGTATGAGAAATGTATGGCCATACTATAATGGAAAGGTAGTTCCATTTCTATAGTTAGACTACTCAGGGATCGAGAAAGTAATGATCAGGAATAGGAGAATGATATTATCCATGCCTCATCCATGACTAAAATATCGCATGACAGAAGGAACATGATATGGTTGTATAAAAGGTTACATCGTTTATCGATCCTCATATGATTTAGGTAGTCGTTATGCCTTGCTAGAGACCGCTTGTGACTTGTGAGTCAGTATAATAAATGGCCCACTACCAACTTCATATGGGCCTATAGGGTCACACACAAAATAGCCCAACACGAGCTATAATGTCCAGATTCATTGAATCTAACCAGATTCAATGAATGATCCAGGATGGATGTATATATTTATTTATATTTATATACATATATATATTACATATAAGAGATATTTACAAGATTTAATTTATAAGGATAAATTAAATCTCTATCACGTTTGAATTTGAAATTCAAATTGATATGATATCTCATATAAGAGATATTTATAAGATTTAATTTATAAGGATAAAATTAAATATCTATCATGTTTGAATTTGAAATTCAAATTGATATGATATCTCAAATTTGATTTATGAGAATAAATCAAATGTAAGTCCATCTTATCTTTATTTTAAATTAAACAAATGGGTGATTTAAATATGTGGGACGGATTTAATACAAACACTATTTATTCAATAGTTTCTTATCAAATTATACAATATATGATATTGTATTAATTTCAAAATTAATTTAAGATTAATTCCAAAAATCCAAGTCTGTGGTAACACGCATAGCATCCTATATATGTGATATTTAAGAGCTACGGTTGGGACACAAAGAAAAAAGGGGTGAATGGAAATCCACAAAAGTTTTGCAGATAAGAAATTGCCGAAATAGAGATGGAGAGGATGAATTCTTGAGTAAGCCCTGGAGGGACAGGAGGCGCTAGCACGTCGTTTGTGGTTGGAACTCTGTTCGTGTGGATACCAGTAGCGGAAGTCGACCTGAGTTATCGACTTCTTGCGATTGAAAAGAGATCACGAGCCACAGAGAGAAGCTGTGGACGTCACAACTTGAAGCTGAGAAAGTCGCGACTGAATACTGAAGGTAATACTTCTGTCCACTTGACTTAAACACATACGGTAGATCCTGACAGGGAATAGAAAAAATTGTTTAGTTAATTTCTGTTGCGTGTCTTCCAATTCCTTACAGTGGTATCAGAGTCATGCCATTTTATGTTTAAGTTAGGCTTCATTGTTGATTCATACGATGTGTGTTAGTCGTAGCCGATCATATGATAACGTGCATTTTATGTGTGACATATAAGGAATCCGTTTTATGTATGATATATAAGGAATCTGAAAGGGAATTAAAATCGGTGGTGCATGCGTTTTGATTTGATCAATTAATATTGATGGGGTCTAAGAAAAACGAATTTAGATTCGTGAGTATTTATGAAACAAAATTTTTTTTCTTGGGCCACTGCCCCAAACCCCGCCCGTTACCAGCTAACGGGACCGCCAGCCACTAACAGGCTAGCGGGACTACCATGGCTACCTGTTCATAGTGCAACATAACTGTAACATATACTGTTTTGTGAATGTTTTAGTTTTGAAACATTAATTGCCCTTCAAGTAAATCTGAATATTGATTCTTGAATGTTTGGGTATGGTGAACAATATGGCTCTAGATTGCAAGTGTTGTAATTTTTAAATACGGCCTGCGTGTCGTGCCTTCCTCTATAAACTCTTAATGTACCTTCTCTTCTCATCTCACTCCCCTTGAATATTAAAAGAGGTTTCTATATGTAATTTCCCTTTTCTTACTAGAGAGCTCCTCTCATTGGCTTGAGTGGACTTAGGATAAGTGAGTCATATTGTATCACATTTAAATTATGCATCTTATGATTATATCAGCACATGCATATTACTTGTATGAGATACAAACTGAGAAACATGCATTCTTATAAACCAGATAGTTAAATTAAGCCCTCTAAATGAAATCTTAAGTCATAATGCTTTCAATTTATGAGTTATCTTAAGTCAATCAATTGTGGACTCCGTTAAAGTGGGTGCATTTGAGTTATCTTGGGGAGATAACCAAGAGTAATGGTGCTACTCTCATATGTTTATTATTGTTTGACTTAATTGAGATTAACAAAACAGTTTTGGGTCTCAAGGCATTAGATGGGATTAAAAATATGCCAGATCATATGATGATAGAATCCCATGAACATCTAAGAGTTACATTTGATGTAATTGGTAAAGGTGTTACCTACCTAAATAACTTAATTTAAGCGTCCTGCCAAAGCGGACTTAAGTTTGAGCCAAATATGGATCTTAGCCCACTAAATATTGCATTGAGGGTTGTTTATTTAGTAGGAAATTGCTAATTCAATTGCATATTTTAATTGTAGAATCATGACGACTAGTAATACTGTTACATTATCGCTGCGATCTATCCATGAGAAGGACAAACTCAATGGGACAAACTTTCTTGACTGGTTTAGGAACTTGAGAATTGTTCTAAAGCAGGAAACAAAGACACATGTCCTAGATCAACCCATTCCTGAGGAGCCAGTAGCCAATGCTCCCAGAGCTCAGAGAGATGCTTACATGAAGCATAAGGAAGACTCTGTCGATGTGGGATGCTTGATGCTAGCCACTATGGTTTTGGAGCTCTAAAGAGATCTAGAACACATGGAGGCTTATGAGATGATTGTGCATCTCAAGGAAATATTCCAGCAACAGGCAAGGCAAGAGAGGTATGAGACCACTAAGGCCTTATATTCCTGCAAGATGGCTGAAGGTGCATCAGTCAGTACTCATGTCTTAAAGATGAAAGGGTACATTGATCACCTTGAGAGGCTTGGATTTCCCATGAGCCAGGAGTTAGCTACGGATTTGGTCTTAAACTCACTCCCAGAAAGTTATGACTAGTTTGTCATGAACTAAAACATGAACAACATGGAGAAATCTATTTCTGAACTGCATGGGATGCTTAAAACTGTTGAGCCGAGTCTTAAAAAGAAGCCCAGTACTGTTTTGATGGTTCAAAAGGAAAGGGTATGAAAAAGAAAGGCAAAGGCAAGGGGAAGGGTCATGGCTCATCAAGTAAGACCAAAGAGTCAGGCAAGCCCGAAACCAAGCCTGCACCAAAGAAGGCAAAGCCTCTGAAGGAAGGAGTCTGCTTCTTCTGCAATGAACCTGGTCATTGGAAGAGGAATTGTAAACTCTACCTCAAAAATCTAAAAAAGAACAAGAAGGACAGCGGGGCTATCGCTTCAGGTATTTATGTTATAGACATTAATCTTTCTACTTTCACCACACAGGTATTAGATACTGTATGTGGTTCTCACATTTGTACAAATGTGCAGGGACCAAAGGACAGTAGGAAGCTGAGAAAGGGTGAAGTTGACCTACGAGTTGGAAACAGAGCAAGGGTTGTTGCGTTAGCTGTAGGCACTTATAAATTAGTTCTGCCCACTGGGCTTTTGTTAGTTTTGAACAATTGCTATTATGTTCCTACTTTAAGTAGTAACATAGTTTCACTTTCTTATTTAGATAAGGAAGGTTTCACTTCCATTGCTGGGAATAGTAGATATTCTATTTATCGTAATGATGTTTTCTATGCTCATGGTGATTTGCATGTTGATCATTACATATTAAATTTGGAACAACCTAATCATGAAAATATCTATAACATAACCACCAAAAGGATCAAACCAAACAATTTGAATCTGACATACCTTTAGCACTGTCATCTGGGCCACATAAATGGGAAACGCATTTCCAAACTCCATCAAGATGGATTTCTCAACTCATTTGATTTTGAATCATATAACACTTGCGAGTCTTGCTTGTTAGGAAAGATGACAAATTCACCTTTCACTGGGCACAGTGAGAGGGCCACTGATTTATTGGGCCTCATACATACAGATGTGTGTGGACCGATAAACACAAATGTCAGAGGAAGTTATTCATACTTCATAACATTCATAGATGATTTTAGCATATATGGGTACATCTATCTGATAAAGCATAAATCTGAATATTTTGAAATGTTCAAAATATTTCAAAATGAAGTACAAAACCAGCTTGGTAAAACAATTAAAGCCCTTCAATCTGATCGGGGTGGTGAATATTTGAGCCAAGAGTTCATAGATCATCTTATGAGTTGTGGGATAGTCTCACAATTGACTCCTCCAGGGACACCACAATGGAATGGCATTTCTGAATGGAGGAATCAAACACTATTACATATAGTTCGATCCATGATGAGTCAAACAGATCTTCCGCCCTCCTTTTGGGGCCATGCCCTAAAGACAGCTGCATTCATACTCAATCGTGTTCCATCTAAGGCAATTGAAAAGACTCCATATGAGATATAGACTGGGAGGACGTCTAGTTTGCCTTTCCTCAAGATTTGGGGATGCGAGGATGTTAAACAACAAGCCTCAGACAAATTAGTGCCCAAATCCTCAAGGTGCCTTTTTGTGAGATATCCTAAGGAAACCAAGGGATATTACGTTTACAACCCCGCTGATAACAAAGTGTTTATTGTCAGAAAAGGTATCTTTCTCGAATGAGAATTTATTTCTAAATGAACCGGTGGAAGAAGTTTGAGAGCCACAAGACACCACAGAACTACAGATGGAAAATAGAGAAGACTCACAACAAGTTGTTGAGACTCTTCAAGTCACGCAAGGTCCACAGAAATCTAATAGGACACGACTTCAGCCTCAGAGATATGGATTTCTGATTTCTGATAGTCGTGATGTGTTGCTCATTGAGCATAATGAGCTGACTACCTATTAAGAAGCTATAGTGGGACCAAACTCTGAAAAATGGCTTAATGCCATTAAGTATGAGATGCAATCCATGTACGATAATAAGGTTTGGACCTTAGTCGACCCTCCTGAAGGTGTAGAAAATGTCAGGTGCAAGTGGGTTTTAAAGGAGAAAACTGACATGGATGGCAATGTAAATGTCTTCAAGGCACGACTGGTTGCAAAAGGATTTACTCAAACTCATGGTATGGACTATGATGAGACCTTTTCCCCAGTTGCAATAGCCAAATCAATCAGAATCCTTTTTGCCATAGCAACATATTATGACTATGAAATATGGCAAATGGACATCAAGGCAGCCTTCCTTACTGGAAAGCTCCTTGAGGATGTGTACATGACACAACCTGAAGGGTTTGTGCATTTCGAGGACTCTGGTAAAGTGTGCAAGCTTCAAAGGTCCATTTATGGACTGAAGCAAGCCTCTCGGAGTTGGAATCATCGTTTTGATGAAGTAGTCAAAGAGTTTGGATTTCTTCAAAATATTGATAAACCTTGTGTGTACAAGAAGGTTAGTGGTAGCACAGTTGTGTTTTTAGTACTCTATGTCGATGACATCCTACTTATTGGGAATGACATTCCTATCTTGCAGATTATCAAGTCTTGGTTAGGAAAGTCTTTCTCGATAAAAGACTTGGGTGAAGCCACCTACATCCTAGGAATCAGAATTTATAGAGATAGATCTAAAAGACTTCTAGGACTCAGTCAGAGTACATACATAGACAAAATACTGCATAGGTTCAGTATGCACGAATCAAAGAGGGGTTTCATACCCATGTCTCATGGTACTCACCTCAGCAAAGATCTGTGTCCTAGTACATCTGATCAGCGAGGTCGCATGAGTAAAGTTCCATATGCCACGCCATAGGACCTATCATGTACACTATGTTATGTACTCAATCGGATGTCTCATTGGCCTTAAGTATGACTAGCAGATATCAACAGGACCCTGGTGAGGGCCATTGGACTGCTGTTAACAATATCCTTAAGTACTTAAGAAGGACTAAGGACTTATTCTTGGTCTATGGTAGATTGGATGACGAACTTTGTATAACTGGTTACACAGATGCAAGTTTCCAAATTGACCAGGATGACTAAAAATCGTAGTCTGGATATATATTCCTCCTCAATAATAGAGCAGTAAGCTGGAAGAGCTCTAAGGTGACATTCTCCATGCCTCATCCATGACCAAAATATCGTGTGACAAAAGGGACATGATATGGTTGTATAAAAGGTTACATCATTCATCGATCCTCATATGATTTGGGTAGTCGTGATATCTTCCTAGAGACCGCTTGCGACTTGTGAGTCAGTATAGTAAATGACCCACTGCCAACTTCATATGGGCCTACAGGGTCGCACACAAAATAGCCCAACATGAGCTATAATGTCCAGATTCATTGGATCTAAGACATATCCAAATTCAATAAATGATCCAGGGTGGATGTATATATTTATTTATATTTATATTTGTATATATATATAAATTCGTATATATATTATATATAAGAGATATTTATAAGATTTAATTTATAAGGATAAATTAAATCTCTATCACGTTTGAATTTGAAATTCAAATTGATATTATATCTCATATAAGAGATATTTACAAGATTTAATTTATAAGGATAAAATTAAATCTCTATCACGTTTGAATTTGAAATTCAAATTGATATGATATCTTAAATTTGATTTATGAGAATAAATCAAAAGTAATTCGGCCTTATCTTTATTTTAAATTAAATAAATGGGTGAATTAAATCTATGGGACGGATTTAATACAAACACTATTTATTCAATTAGTTTCTTATCAAATTATACAATATATGATATTGTATTAATTTCAGAATTAATATAAGATTAATTTCAAAAATCCAAGTCTGTGGTAACACGCATAGCATCCTATATATCTAATATTTAGGAGCTACGGTTGGGATACAAAGAAAAAAGGGGTGAACGAGAATCTGTAAAAGTTTTACAGATAAGAAACTGCCGAAATAGAGACGGAGGGGACGAATTCTTAAGTAACCCCTGGAGGGACAGGAGGCCCTAGCACATCGTTCGTGGTTGGAACATTGTTCGTGTGGATTGTCATATCCTAATTTTTCCCTATCTGTGTAGTACTGATAGTGGAAAGAGGTTTAGGAAGGATTATGACAAATATCAGAAGAAATGATAAAGGTTAAATGAGTCTTGAAGGAAGAAAGAGACCTAAACAAAAATTGAAAAAGTTTAAAGGCCAAAAGTTAAAGTAGAAATAAATGTTGGGCCAAAAGTGGTAATTTCCAAAAGTTTAGGGACCTAAATGTAATTAAGCAAAAAGTCAGGGACATAAATTTAATTATGGAAAAGTTCATCCAGAAAAGGCTCAGAACTGCCTGTAAGTATTTCAGTCCCACATTCCATCAGTAAATAGAGGAAGTTATGCTGGGTAATCTGGCATGATACAGAAATTTTATTAGGGCTTCAGACAACAGAAAATTATCTGATAGTCTAAAAGTTATCTGAATTTTTATCAGATTCTTTGGACATCAGATATATATGGGGGAATTACAGGAAAGTGTGCCCTACAATGTCAGATGTTATGAATCTGACAGAACCCCGGAAGAAGTTATGTATAAAAAGTTATTCACATATTAGTGAATTTTGACGAGAGTTTGTTAACACCCGTGATCCGATAATGGAACTTATCGGTATGTAAGTCTGGATAGAATAAGATCAGCTGACCTTATATATAGGCCCATAATGATGCCAAGGAAGGCCCAAAACCCAGGGTACCAGTCTATCAGTAGAAGGGGCCAGTGCCAGAAAAAGTGCGAAATTATGAAAATGCCCCTGGATGCCCAGATTGTACCAGAGATAGATGAAGGGAATTTTGATCATCTGGGACAGGCTAAAAACGTGACAGATGGTATAAATATGATTAGTTGAGCCAATATATGCCCTGAGGCAGTACAAAGAGGGGTGAAATGACAATTAAGCCCTTAGGGTCAGTACAGTGCATGAAAGGACACCAAGGGTATTTTGGTCATTTCCAAAGGATGGATGGTAGATAAATACTCAGTCTAACATTTTCAATGGTATGAGAAGCCTAGACATTAATTTTCAGGATAGAATACATATCCTGGTATATTATAAAAAATTAGGAACAGAACACAGTCCGGTTGTTGTGAAACTGCACTGATCGGTACCGGATTAGACTGGAATTTCTCCAGAAGGTTCCTTGCATGGGTAGCACGCCACCTAACCCTCTTAGGTGTCCCATGAGCTGTCCCACATGATGTCATAATTATTATTTTATGAAAAAGTTAAATCCAAGATTAAATGTGGGCCTTTAGATCAAATAGTAACCAAATCAATCTTGGCCATTCATTTTTCTTGGATTTTGGCTATAAATACCCCTCAATTCTGGTTCAGAACCGTAAGCTCATGTACCCTTGGGGAAACTCTTGCAAAATGGAAACTCAAGCCAAGACAAAGAAGATTCAAGGTTCCAAAGTTCAATCAAGCTAGAGATTAAAGGTAAGCAATCTCTCCTAGCTTATTTTCCTTTGATTTGGGAGCTTGAACTTAGGGTTTTAATGGGAGAAAAGTTGAGTTTTCTCTAAGGGGTGGTGCTGCCCAAAGACCTTAAAGGAAAGGGGAAAGAATAAATTAAAGTTAGAAACACATGATTGAAGCTTAAACAAGCTATTTAAGTGGTTGGTTGTTGAATCAAATTGATATTCTTGACTTTACCATGGTGTGCCCTGTTCAGTATGCACTGTTCATGAGGGAAGAAAATTGAATTTCAATGATTTAATGCTTCCATTGAGTTTGTATGATGATTTTGTGTAGGATTGGAAAGGTTTTGAACCTTGGAAGCATTAAAATCTCAAGGTTGTAGTCTTTGAGATTCCTTACGGTTACTGTTCACTCTCATGAACAGTGATTATAATTTAATGATTTTGATGGTTCCAATGGTTTTAAAATGAAAAGTTGTGTGGGGTAAAGTGGTGAAACAAGTATGGGAAGCATTAGAATCAAAATGAGAATTTTTGAAAGAATTGTATGCTTATGTTCAGTTCTGTACAGCAGGCCATGAAGGAGCTGGAATTTCATGATTCTAAGCTCATAAATGGATTCAAAAGATGAAATTGTGTAGGGTAAAGTCAAGACATCAATTGGTTCAAGAGCCAAGTGGATTAGTGAAAATTAGAGGAAGTTATGACAATAAAGAGTGTAACAAAGTTAGTCTTGAACATGGTTGGAGTTCATTAGTCCTAATGAGTTATGTGTGAATATGAATGTGTTTAGGACCATGAAACATCCAAGAAGATGTTGGGAAGTGATGGACATAAATGCTTCATGGTTGGAAAGCTAGGGAGCAAGGGCTAAAGGTCAAGAGAAAAGCTTAAGTGCAAGGTAGTGAACTTATCTCTTTATGTGCTTGATGTGGTATGCTTATGTGTTGACATGTATATGTTATTTGAATGATATTGTGACATGATAAATGATGTTGAATGTGTTATGAATAACATGTTTCCATGGCCATGCAATTTATGTAAAAGTTTGTAGCATGATGGCATGTCACTAATCAAAGAAAGTTAATGAAATTACATATCATGCATTAGCATCCATCTTGCATATTTAAGTGGTAATGTTTGCTACTGAGATTCCCTAGAATCTCACTCTCCCATAACCAACCAATTTAGGTCAAGCATGAAGAAAAGGTATGCATGGAGAAGAGCTAAAGAATAGAAGAAAGGAAGTGAAGTATTGAGATTTTAGCATATACTATAAATTTTCCATGTATGTAAATGCCATGTAAGGTGTCTATTTATGTGATAAACTTGTATGTAATAATTATGGCATATGTACATGATGTATATGAATGTTAAGAAGCTTATTTAATGGCTTGTGCATGCTGAAACAATTATTGGAAATGAAAGAAAAGAAACTGAAATGGTAAAAACGTAGGTCCTGAAGTAGTTTTGTTGTGGCTTCAGTTTGACCTAGCAAATGAAGGAATTAGTTCACAAACTTTTATGAGCATGTATCACACATCCATAGCTTTAAGTGTATAGGTAGAACGTTTCATTTGGATGTGTATATCAAGAGAAATGAATTTCCAAAGTAAGGGACCAGAATCTGTTTCCAGAGTTTTTGACCAAATGAACAGTAAACTTCAACGAATAAACTGTATCAATTGGCTAATTATTTGGTCTGGAAATTATTTTTCCCTTAAATTTCAAGATGTTATCTTCACGTAGATTTTTGAACCACTTCATTTCGAGTTTTCTAGAATTAGTTATGATTTTTCGAAGTTCGTTGCATAATCTGGAATACCATATGAACAGTAATTCGATAAAGAGTAAAATTCCAGATTTGGCTAATGGACTTCCAAGGTCTTGTAAGTGGTTCTAAATGCTACTGAATGGTTTCTAAGACATATAAAAGTAAGGATGTTACATGGATACTAGTAGAGGAAGCCAACTTGAGTTGTTAACTTCTTGCGATCAAAAAGAGATCACGAGCCACAGAGAGAAGCTGTGGACGTCGCAACCAGAAGCTGAGAAAGTTGTGACTGAATACTGAGGGTAATACTTCTTTCCACTTGACTTAAACACATACGGTAGATCCTGGCAGGGAATGAAAAAATATTTAAGTTAATTTCTACTGTGTTTCTTCTAATTCCTTACACTTTCATGCCAAATTTCACATCATAGGCCGTTGGTTAATTCATGGAAAATCTCATCATAAGGTTACTACCTCATAATACATACATGCTATAATGTATCATTGCATCCCATATTGCATCTCATAGTGTTAAGTAGTCAACTTAACTTATATTACAAGTTCATTAATCAATATTTACCCTCTTTCCTTTGTAGGTCCTAGCACCTATAACATGGTTATGCATATGGAAAGAATGGGATTTCATGGAAATCTCAATAGCAAGGCACACAAACTATAATATCATGCATGCTTGATAAATGCCTAACATGTTATCATGATATGGGAGCTACTTCATAATTATACATAAGCAAACTATAACATGCATATTGTCATGACATTAGTTTTAAGGAGCTGCAATCATTCATTCTTCATCATTATCATCATGGTATCATCTTAAGCTCAAACAAACATCACAACTAACAAGCAAGTATAAAATCAAACAAACATAAGATTATAATTAGGTATTCTAGCTACCTCTTAGGTTATCCTTGTCAAACTCTTATTGAGATTATCTTCTTCCGACACAAATATCAAAACCTAGTAATTACATAGTAATATCAAGTTACAACTAAACTAAAAAACAATTCCCATACTAGATGCTTACTACATTCCATTCTTTCTCCATTTTATGTCTTTTACTTCCATCTTTCTAAAATAAATTCTCATAGTTCATTTCCACATAATTTTTCATGTAGAATCCAAATATAAAATCAGAATTTCTAAAATCAAATCAGTTCATTGGCTACTGTATAAAACTGAAATGCTTCCTTTTATTTTTCAAATATTCTCATTTTGATTATAATGCTTCCATTACTTGTTTATCTACCTTATCCCCACATAAATTTCCATTTTAAACCAATTGGAAGCATCAAAATTATGAAATTATAACATATGAATAGTGATTCATATAGTGGCAACTAAGAACACAAAACCCTAACTACATGAATACTTGAATTTCTAAGCCAATACCACTTGATTCTAGCTTGTTTAAGCTTGTCTAAACTATCCATAACATAAAATTTATAATCCCGCTACATATGAATAGCATGTCCAGCAGCAACACCAGGGGAAAATGCCATAAAAACCTTTTAAACCCAAGAGCAAATTTCCTAGAATAAAGGAACTAGTTACCTTTCTTGTTGCTCCAAGGTGTATGCTTTTTTCTTGTTCCAAAGTAAATTTTGGCAGAGTTTCCCTAAGTTGTCCAAGCTATTGAATAGGTCTATCATATACCCAATTTTTTCATCTGATATATATGTATAGTTTATATGTAATCGACATGAGATTCTTGAAGTAAACTGTATCATATCGAGGAAGGAAAGAGAGTGACTAGTAACTAAAGAATGTTCATGGACCTAAATAAAATTTAGAAAAGGTTTAAGGACAAAACTAAAGGTAGAGATAAAAGTTGGGCTAAAAGGTATAATTACCAAAAGTTAAAGGACTTAAATATAATTTATCAAAAGTTCAAGGGCAAAAATATAATTATAAGAAAGTTGAGCCAAAAAATGTTTAAAACTACCTGAAAACAATTTAGTTCCAAATTTTACCAATAAGTAGAGAAAATTATTCTGATCAGATTAACAAAGCACAGATTTTTGATTTGAGGTCTTGATTAATTGATATGAATTCCTGAAGTCAGAAAAAATTGTTATAGTATTTTTTGGACCTCATAATCAGATGAAACTGTACAGTAAATTCCTATAATTAATATGAGAATTTATAAAATTGATAGAGTCAAAAAAGGAATCCTATAGAATTTTAAAGGGAATTTACAGTGTAATAAAATACCCGATAAATGCCTTCATGAGAGATTTCTTGGGATTTTTGCATAAAGGCAATGGACCCATATAAAGTCCCAAAATGGCATTCCAAAGGCCCAGTGAGATGGTTGAATAGTTAAGTGGGCCAGAGTTCAGAGCAACCCCATAAAAGTGTTAAATTACAAAAATGACCCTATGTTGTAAGATTGTACCAGAGAAGGATGGAGAGTATTTTGGTCATTTTGGATAGTCAAAAACATCCAAGAAAGTATAGGGGTTATTAGTTAGAGATAGTATATACTTTGATGAAGTATAAAGAGGTGTGAAATGACAATTATGCCCTTAGGGATAATATAATGCAATAAAGGGCAATAAGGGTATTTTGGTCATTTCTCAAGGGATGGTTGGTAGATAAATACTTAGTCTAACAATATAAATGGTAGGAAAAACATAGACACTATTTTTCATGACATAATACATATTATGGAATATTACAAAAATTGGGAACATAAAATAGTCTGGTTTTTTGTGAAATTGCTTAGATCGGTACCGGACTGGACTAGAATTTTTCCTATAAGTATTTCTACTTTTCTTTAGCCAAACACATCCCTAAATGAGGTCATGCATGGTGTCATTAATGAAGTTTCTAGGGCAACCTTGATGGAAGGTGAATTATGGACCCTTAGATTAAATAGTAACCAAACTAATCTTGGCCTTCCATTTCCACCCAATTTTGTCAATAAATACCACATCATTTTGGACCTTTTTTGGAAGAATAGACAACTTAGGGAACCTCTACCAAAATTTCCTTTGAAGCAAGAAAGAAGCATACAACTTGGAGTAATAAGAAAGGTAATTAGTTCATTTGTTCTTGGACTTTATTCTAGCAAGTTGGCTCTTAGTTTTAAGAGGTTTTTGTGACATATTTCCCTTGATGGTGCTGCTGTTCATGCTATCCATATGTGATAAGAATGAGACAAGTTTAAACAAGCTAGAATCAAGTGGTATGGGTTTGGAAATTCAAGTATGCATGTAGTTAGGGTTTTGTGATCTTGGCTGCCACTATACAAATCACTATTCATGTGTTATAATTTCATGATTTTGATGCTTCCAATGAGTTTAAAATGGAAAATTGTGTAGGGATAAAGTAGCGAAAGAAGTATTGGAAGCATTGGGATCAAAATGAAATTTTTTGGAAAATGTTAGAGGCATTTCAGTTATGTACAGTAGCCAAGGATGTGCTTTGATTTTGGAAATTCTGGTTTCATATTTGGACTCTACATGAAAAATTATGTGGAAATGAACCATCAGAATTTATTTTAGAAAGATGGAAGTATGGAACATCAAATGGAAAAAGAATGGAAGTTAGTGAAAACCTAGTCTTGAAATTGTTTTGAAGTTGAGTTGTAACTTGATGTTACTTTGTAATGGCTAGGTTTTGACATTTGTGTGGATAAAAGACCATTTTAAGAAGAGTGTGGCAAGGATATTTTAAGAGCTAGCATGAATACCTAACTATAATTTCATGTTTGTTTGATTGTATGTTTTCTTTTAGTTATGATGTTTGGTTGAGCTTAAGATTATACCATCATAATGATGATAAAGTATGAATAATTGCAACTCCTTGCAACTAATGTCATGAAAATATGCATGTTAAATTTTTCTCTTATGTATTATTATGAAGTAGCTCCCATCTCATGCTAACATGTTAGGCATTTAATCAATCATGCATGATATTATAGTTTGTATGACTTGCTATTGAGATTTCCATGAAATCTCATTCTTTCCATATGTATAACCATGTTATAGGTGCTGGAACATCTCAAGGAAAAAGGTTAAATATAGATGGTTGAACTTGTATAATAAGTCATGTTGATCACTTGACACTATGGGAGGATATGATGGGATGCATAGTACATTATAGTGTGTTTGTATTTTGAGGCAGTAAATTTATAACGATAATTATGGTGACTTAACCCATGATCTTGTACTTGAAATCTGGTATGAAAATACCTAAGATACAAATATTTAAATGGACATCAGAAACATCTCAATTGGTTGCGTTTTTGATTTACTATGATTTTTCTAAGTTTGAGATAAAATCTGGAATTGAGATAAAGTGAGCGACTGGAGGTAGTGGTGTTCAATCACTAATTTCATATAGTAAATGAACGAATTTCTCTACATAATTTTATATACTTAAAGAAAACATCTGGATCTTTAAATCTATAGGTAACACATTTCATTTGGACAAGTAACCAAAGAGAAATGAATTTTTGAAGTTAAGGCAAAGAAGTTGGAACTTCCAGATTTACCAAATGAACAATGTTTTTGAATGAATAAACTAATTTCATTAGGACAATGAAACCTCTATTTTATATTTTTCCTTCAAATTTAACTGAAATATCTTCCATTAGAAATTTGAACCACTCTATTTTGATTTTTTGTATATTTAATTATGAATTTTCAAATTTAGGTATGTATTATGGATTACTACATGAACAGTACCCAAGAAGAAATTTCTTGAAAATACATATTTCTAAAGCAAAGGGATATGTAAGTTGTTCAATTTACTTCCAATTGAGTATAATTGAGGTTGAAAATAAGGATGCAATAGTCTAAATATGGGGTATCTATAGAAAAAGTTAGGTGGAAATTGAAGGCTAATATTACTGTGGTTACTATTTGATCTAATGGTTTATAATTCCCCTTCTATCAAGCTTGCCTTAAAAGCTTTATAATGACATCATATAGGGTTGTCTTTGGCTCAAGAAATATGGAAATACTGATAGGAAAACTTTTCAGTCCAATCCAATACTGATCCAGTCAGTTTCACAAAAATCAAACTATTTTATGTTTCTAATTTTTATAATATTCCAGAATATATATTCCAACATTAAATTGATAATCTAGATTTTTCCTACCATGGACATTGTTGGACTGAGTATTTATCTTCTTACCATCCCTTGAAAAATAACCGAAATGCCCTTGGTTCACTATTTTACACTATATCAACCTTAATGGCATAATTATCATTTTACGCATATTTACTTCTTATCAGGCCATATACTGACTTTGCTTAATCACCCCTATACTTTTCTAGACCTTTTTGACCTATCTAAAATGACCAAAATGCCCTCCATCCATCTCTTATTCATTATTATAACACAGGGGCATTTTTATAATTTCACACTTTTTTCCTAGTTCCTCTAGAAACTGGCTCACATAATAGTTGAAATGTTTTATTAGGCCTTTGGGACACCGTTTTAGGCCTTTATATGAGTCCAATACCTTTATGGCTCAATTCCTAAGAAACCTCTTCTAAAAATATTTATTGGCCATATAATTCTACTGTAAATTCTATTAAAAATTATACATAACTCCTTTTTGAGTTCTGTCAGTTTTATAAATTCTCATATTAATTATAAAAATTTACTGTAGGATTTTATCTGATTTTGAGGTCTAAAAAATATTGTACTACTTTTTCACATCTTCATAAATTTATATCAATTTATCGGGACCTCAAATCAAAATTATGTGTTGTGTTAAATTGATCAAAATAATTTTCTCTATTTATTGGTAAAATTTATTATTGAACTTATTTTTGGCAATTTTGGGCATTTTCTAGCTCAATTTTCTCATAATTACAATTTTGCCGCTTGAACTTTTGCTAAATTACATTTAGGTCCTCAAACTTTTTGAAATTACACTTATTGGCCCAACATTTATGTCTACCTTTTATTTTGGCCAACAAAATTTTCTATATTTCAATTAGGTCCTTAAACTTTCTATTATTTACAATTTAATCCCTTTCCTTCAGTAAATGACAACATTTTCTTTAGATAATCTCATGTATATTACATAAAAATTGTACATACATATTAGATAAAAAAATTAGGGATATGACATTTCTCTCCCTTTTAAAATAAATTTCGTCCTCAAAATTTACAACATATACATAATAAAGAAATAACTTAGGATATATCTCCTTCATTTTTTCCTCTCCTTTAACGTAGCTTTATTCTCAGTTAATCCTTTACAGACCACTTTGACTAACGAAATTTGTTTATTTTGTAGCTGCTTAACCTTTCGATGAATAATTTGTACTAGTCCAACTTCATAGGTCAGGTTATCCACAGTGTGATTGATTAGAGCAGATTGTCATCATCTGACTCATAAAAATAAAAGTAATTGCACCATATTAATGCAATATAAGGCACAACCTTAGCGTTTATCTCAAGAAGCCATTTTTGTTGGAACCCTAGCATAATGGTGACAAAATTATTGAAAACCTGAGTGAAAATAAAAATAGGTTTTGGATTTGGTTGATTTTTTATGCAATAAAATAAGGGTGCAATAAAATAAATATTTTTGTATTTTTTTGATTAAGATGGAAAATGAGTGGATTGTTAAAGAAATATGTTGAGAAAGACTCTTGATGATGAAAACCTATCTATCCTTGCTCTAAATATGATATGGAAATTTTAAAATCACTAAGTCTTAAATAAAACCTCAATCAATTGATTGGCTCCTAATCATTAATATTCCTTAAACCTTTTTAATCAAAGCTACTTCAAAAACCACTAATGCGATATTTAAAAACCACTTAGCATGTAATTAAATCAGATGATGAAGATGCCCTCGAATGATCATCGATTGATGACCATAGATTTCAAACAATTGAATCAGTTAGCAATGATCGTTGATAAAAGCCCAATTATCGATAAATTAAAACTAAAATATTCATATTAAAACAAACATCCAAATCATCCAAATTCAATTACAAAACCTAATCTCATCATAACTTATAGATATCCAATCCTTACTCATAAAATTAAAACCCTATATCTAGTAATTCCAAAACATAAGAAAGGTGAGATTAAAACATAAAACTCCTAGTGTAGTGCAGTCCATGAGCTCAAGATATGCGATTCATCACCAAGAAACTAAAGATTTAGCCTCTCATGACTCTTGTGCTACAATCAATGCTCAAATGTGATGCCATGAAGAAAGCAGAAAATGGTGATGGAAAGATGAATTATGGAAGATATGAGTGTAGGTTGTGGAGAGAATGTTGTAGTCTGCTTCTTCACCGTATTAGGTAAAAAACCAGTCTCCTGATTCCTGATGCTTCCCTCTTCTTTTAAAACCAGGATAACCTAATAAAAAATATGTAGCTTCACTGATTTTCTTCTTCTGTCATGACCAGATCCTATTTTTGGTTGTAACTTGTGAACGCAAGAAAACTTCCCAGAAGAAATGGTGTCACGACCTGTGGATACTTTAGTCACGACTGAAGTGCACAGAGGCTGCATCCTTGATTTGGTTCTCTTTGTCTTGTGATATCTTTTCTACTCCAAAATAATTTCAATTCAACATCAAAGCTCACTGTAAAAGTCCAACCAGTTAATAAAGAATAACATATATGTAGTTTGAAGGAGTTAATTTACTATTTTACCATTAAATTAGCATATTGCCAAGCATAACCATGTATTATCACAAAACACAATTACAGGCATAAAATGAATGAAAAAGTTGTCACAAAACCCTCAAAATGTTATAGAAACCATACACAATTTGTGTCATATCAATTCCCCCACACTTAAACCTTTGAACTACTGGACAAAGATATGAAATACACCTAATCCAAAGTTGTTAAATCTGAGGCAATAACATAATCCACAGTGAAACCTTAAGACAATTAATACACCATCTTTTAGGAATACAAAAGTGATAATATGGGCAATGCCAAGTAATTAACTACTAAATGAAATGAACCTTAACTATATGAGCACAATATATTCTCTCTAATGATATAAGTGTTTAGCTCTCAATATCCTCTCATTGTTAGGCTTCTTTTACTCAGATTTCAATTAGAAAACATCCTACCGTATGCTTGTAATGACAAAGACATGAAATACACCTCTAAATCTAATCAATTATACAACACTTATGCAAAGAATCAAGATGTCTTCTAAGGGTGTAATGATGGAGATACGCCACGTATAATAGGATATAAAGGATAGAAAGTTCTATATGCATGTGATAATGAATATATAACATGAATTCAAATCTTCTGAGGTGTAGAGGTGGTGATTGTACTAATAGGAGTCAATTATCTTTTGTTTCTTCAATTTTTCTTGCACCAATTTGTTTTTATTTGTGCAATATGTTTTTTCTCTCTTTTAGTTGGAACCTTATATATAAAAGATGTAGCATATTTTCACAATCATAATAATTTTTTGACATGAATAATAAGTTTATTTTAAAGAGATGCTCATGCATATATGACTTTGATGGAAAAAAATGATGGGCTCAAAGGGGGTGACTATGGATATAATGTGTGCTGGCTTGTGTTTAGGATAAAAGGGTTTAAAAATGAATGCCTCTATCATATTCAATAATACAGATGCACAAGTAATTTTCAACTCAGAGTTAAGACAAATTCTAGAGAATATAAACCAATTGAACAACCACTCAATATAGAAATTTAGGCTGAGAATCCTTCCAACTAGGGCTTTCATCTAAATTGCTCACAAGCTAAAGTCTCAGACAATATTCATCATTCACTAGGAATTAAAACACTTATCACAATTGAAAACCTTCTTGAATGACGGATTTAAAGTACCAAAGTAATCACTCAGAGTCATGTAATAATCCCAATTTTAACAGTCAAAACTTGAGCATTTCCAATTCAATTTCTATTTTCAAGAAATAAAGTGTGACAATGGTTTCTATAAACTATTTCATGCAAAAGGTTACAAATAAGAGGGCAACTGATCATTTATAAAACTTAAGTAGCTCAAAAGGAATCCTTCAATATAGTATTGTACAAAGTAAAGAGAAGGTAATTGGATATTTTTACGCTCAGGTCTCGACTAAAATCAGTGAAGGTTGTGGCCAAATTTCACATTGAGTGCTTGCCTGAACTTACAATAGATAGTCGCAGCCAGGATTGATTAAGTTGCAACTATAATACATAGAGAGATATTGTCGTGACCTAATTGTACTCGTATTGTGACTAATTTTCACAGAGAGCATATTAAGTCCAAAGGACCATGTCAAGTCACAACCATGTAACATATACGTCATGACTTAAAATCATAGAGACCACCACTTGATAGTTTTTAATGCCCAAAATATCTTTTACACTAAAATCTTTTAGCCAACAACAAAATAGTTTAAAGTGGGGATCCAATTTTTAGCAATTCATCACACATTAAGATCAAAAACCAAAAACTGTGATGAAAGATTAGATTAATCGAAGAATTTCATATTAATTAGCGCAGAACACAAGAACATCTCCCCCACACCTAAACTTGACAGTGTCCTTACTATCAGGAGAATTATAGACACCATAGAGCTATATAAGATCAATTTAAGTCCATCCATTTCTTGGGGGCATCTGCCCACCATATCCAAATTCAAGACGATCAATTAAGGTGGAAGTTGAAGACGTGATAATTGAAGATGCTCTTACCCTAATTTTGATTGATGAGGTGAAGACTGTGAATCATTCAAAAAGGACTTTCATATTATGGCCAAAGTATCTTGTTTCAGATCATATCATGTCATCCTCAAGTGAACTTCCCACACCTCCCAATTTAAGTGCCATGTAATGTGTGATCCTATTAGCATCTGACAAAATGTTCCATGTGGATGCGTTGCCTATGGATTCAATTGTGGGTGACATAGGGCCACCTGCCTTTATTGACCATGCAGATGTGAAATCTATTATCACTCCTAGGAATGAACTAACCTGCAGGTGCATCCAAGTGTTTTTGATGTAAGTCTAATTTAAATGTAAATATATGTAATAACAAAATTCATGCAAGCTCAGTGTTTGCATTAACTAACATTGTGTTTGCATTAACTGTATGTACATACAAGATGAGTTGGTTTCCAAGGGCAAACAAGGTTAGCTAGGGTTCCTATGCCCATTTCAAATTTATTCAAAAGGGACCTCCCAATCTTCAAGACTTCTGTATATTTCAAGGAGGCTTGGTAAAACCGATATTGATAGTTTCTTCGCACCATATATGCAGGAGTAACAACAATAACATTTCATTTTTTTATACTAGGTTTGTATTTGCTTAATGCTAATAATCGTTATTGTTTAATTATTTTCTACAACAATCATTAGCAATTGATCATACATGTAAGTATACTTATAAAGTTTTCTTCTTATTCTCCCTCCACTACAAGCTATCGGTTGATGCCAAGAAGATTATGAACATGTGAGTTTTCTTCCTTAGAGAACAATGGTGTTTGTAATAAATTAAATATGGTATTTGTAATAAAATGATTACTAAGTTCATAACTTTGGTCATAGGGTTATGAGGAAGTTTTCAATTGCAAGGGGTCTTAAGAAAGCTAACTCAATGAGGGACTCTGAATATATCACATCGAAGGTAATAAAAGTGTTAAGCCTTATGCTCCACACAGTTTTTTTGCTAATGACACATAATTTTGTTCATGTTAATATTATAGAGTCAAAGGAAACCCAAAGAAAATAACTTGTGCGGCTTCTACATGGTTAGACACATGATCAATAACATCTTGGTAAATAGGACTGACTAACTGAAGAGGTAAATTGTGTTTTTAATGATTTCATATATTTATTCTCAATTTAATATATCTTAATAATACTTTAATTTCTTTTATTTTAATTTGATGTTTCAGATGTTTGATTAATCTGACTCATTTCCTGAACAAGATATTGAGGACCTGCACAATATTTGGGCTGAGTTTTTTGTTCAAATTATTCCTTCTCAGTAGTATTTGTCATTGCCAAAATACATTTTCTTTATTTTTTTGTTCAAATTATTGTATAATTTTATTGAATTTTATTAAATGAATAATGTAATGAGCAATTGAATATTTGTCTCTGCCATATGGTACTCTGTCTCTACTACTATCTCTTTGAAGGGGATGTGGTTAATGAAATATTGAAGGGATAGTTTTTTAAAAATATATTTAAACTAGACAAATAATACCTACAGGTGCAGAAAAAATTATATATGTAAATATTACAACATCTACACCGGTTGCCTTTATGGTGAGGCGTAGAAAACTGATTAATCTGCGCTAGGTATAAATCCAACTGGTGTAAAAAATTGATTAATACTATTCACATAATCTCGTGTAGATATTAGCAAATTCTACTCCTGATTTCAAAAGAGACTAGTTTAAATTCTACTCATTTTACACCGGTGAACCGCACGATTTAAAAAGTGTACACTTTCTAAACAGTCTATTTCTACACCGATCATTGTCTGATTTATTTTCAACTGATTTATAAAGCCTTTTCTACAGTAGTGTGAGGAGTTTCTTCTCATATTTCTTACTCCGCCGTGGCTTTCCATGGGTTGTTGCCATGTGCAATCATGGTCTAGCTACCTGCAATGGCAATCTGTAATTGCGTTCTATTACTACGGTCGTATCATAACTTTTGATGAGTATGTGCTCTATCTATAAGCAATTTATATATAAACTTTTCATATCTGTGAGCAATCTGGGTTTAAACTGTGCTATTATCTGAAGAGTAATCTGTACCAGATCTAACTTATATCTAAAGAGTGATATGAACTCATCTAAATCTAGCTCTATCTGAGAGCTCTGTTTTAGATCTAACTCTTATATGAAGAGTGATATGAAAGCAATCTCTTTACTACTGTTTGTTGTTCTTACTATACTATTTCTTTTGATAGAGTTATAATGTCATATCCCTAATTTTCTTATCTGGCATGTATGTACAATTTGTATGTAATATATACGAGATTCTCTAGGAAAATATTGCAATTTAAGGAAGGAAAATGATTAAATTATAAATAATGGGAAGTTCAAGGACTTCAGTAAAATTTAGAAAAGTTATAATGCTAAAATAAAATGAAGGATAAATGTTGGGTCAAGAAGTGTAATTTTAAAAAGTTTGAGAGACTAAAATACAATTTGTCCAAAGTTCAAGGGTAAAATTATAATTATGAGGAAGTTGTGCCACAAAAGGCCTATAACTACCAAAATGCTGCATTTCTAAATTTTACCAGTAAATAGAGAATGGTAATTAGGCTAGGCATATTTTTCAGAATTTTAATTTGAAGCCAAAGATAATTGATATTAATTTATAAAATTAGGAGATTATTATAGGACTTTCTGGATCTCCTAATCAGATGAAATTTGACAATAAATTCCCATAATTAATATAGAAATTTATAAAATTGATATAGCTCCAAAAGCAATTTTGTATAATATTTTATGGAATTTATAGTAAAATAATATACCCAATACACACTTTTGGGTGAGTTTTCGTGGGAATTCTACCATAAAAGTATTGGACCCATGTAAATGCCCAAGTTAGTATCCCATAGGCCTAGTAAGATATTTGAATATTCATGTAGGCCATTGTCCAGAGGAACCATTAAAAAATACAAAATTATGAAAATGTCGAGTGTTGTAATAATGAACAATAGATGCATGAAGAGCATTTTGGTTATTTTAGATAGGTCAAAACACCAGGGCAAACATATGAATGATTAATCATAGTTAGTATATGCTCTTATATGGTATAAAGAGGTATGAAATGAGAATTATGCCCTTAGGGCTAATATTGTGTGAAATAGTGACCAAGGCACTTTAGTCATTTTCCAAGGGATGATAAGCAGATAAATACCCAGTGCAACAATGTCAATGTTAGAAAAAATTTGGATACTAGATTTAAGTTTAGAAAACATACTACAGAATCTCAGAAAAATTAGATTCACAAAACAATATGATTTTTGAGAAATTGGACTAGCCAGTACCAAATTAGGATAGATTTTCTAAACAGGCCCTTAACCTTTGAAAGATGCCAAATATAGCCTTAAGTGATGTCATGTATGATGTTCTTAGCTATTAGATCAAATAGTGCAAAAAAGTAATCCTAGCACATAATCATCAAGCAAAAAATCTATAAATGCCCCTTTTTTAGTAGCAATATGCAAGGCATTAGAAAGTTTGGGGAACCTTTTGCAAAATGAAATCTCAAGCAAGAACAAGGCAAATCCAAGATCTAATTGATTAAACAACTAAGGTAAGTTCTTCCTCTTCTCTTGGATTTGAATGGTTGAAACACCATTTTTCTCTCCATCTTAGCTTCGGGACATGATCTAGAATTAAAAGGGAAATATGAATTTTGAGTCATTGAATGTTTAGACAAGTTTAAAAAAGCTTGAATCAAGTAGTATTGACTAGGAAATTCAAGTATACATGAAATTAGGGTTTTATGCTCTTAGCTACCACTGTAATAATTATTGTTCATATGTGAGAATTTCATGGGTTTAATGCTTCCAATAGATTTAAAATAAACAAATTATGTGGGATAAAGTAGAGAAACAAGTATTGAAAATATTGGAATTAAAACAAGAATTTTTGGAAAATGTTAAAGGGTACCACAGTTTCTATCCAGTTCATGGGGAAAGAGTTTGACTTTTATAAATCTATGCTCATATTTAGATTCCTCCTGAAAAATTGTGTGGCATTGGCCTATGGAAGTAATTTTTAGAAAGATGGATAGAAATTCCTAAAGTTAAAGTAAAGATTTAAGAGTTCAAGAAGGATAGTCTTGAACATTGCTTGAGTTATGTCATATCCTCAATTTTCTCCTTTGATGTATATGTACACTTTATATGTAATAGGCATGAGATTCTTGAAGTAAACTGTATCAGATTGAGGAAGGAAAGAGAGGGATAGTAATCAAGGAAAGTTTAAGGGCCTAAATGAAAATTAGAAAAGGTTTAAGGCCAAAAATAAAAGTAGAGACAAAAGTTGGGCCAAAAGGTGTAATTACTAAAAGTTTAGGGACCTAAATGTAATTATGAGAAAGTTGAACCGGAAGAGGCAAAAAATTGCCCAGAAGCAATTTAGTCCCAAATTTTACCAGCTCATAGACAAAAGTATTCTGATTAGTTTAACGCAACATAGAATTTTGAATTGAGGTCCCGATTAATTAATATAAATTTCTAAAGTCAGAAAAATTATTACAGTATTTTTTGAATCTCAGAATTAGATGAAACCTTACAGTAAATTCTTATAATTAATATAAGAATTTATAAAATTGACATAGTCAGAAAAGGAATCTTGTAGAATTCTTAAGGGAATTTATAGTGTAATAAAATATCCAATAAATACCTTCGGGAAAAGTTTATCGGGATTTGTGCCAAAAAGGTAATGGACCCATATCAAGGCCCTAAATGGCATCTCAGAGGCCTAGTAAGGCGGTTGGACAATTAAGTGGGTCAGAGTCCAGAGCAACCCCAAAAAAGTGTGAAATTACAAAAATATCCCTGTATAGCCAGATTTTACCAGAGATAGATGGAGGGTATTTTGGTCATTCTGGATAGGTAAAAATGTCCAAGCTAGTATAGGGACAGTTAGTTAAAGCCAGTATATAGCCTGATAAAGTATAAAGAGGTGTGAAATGACGATTATGCCCTTAGTGTTAATATAATGCAAGAAAGTGCAATAAGGGTATTTTGGTCATTTCTCAAGGGTTGGTTGGCAGATAAATACTCATTTTAACATTTTCAATGGTAGAAAAAACCTAGATACTAGTTTTCATGATAGAATACATATTCTAGAATATTATAAAAATTAGGAACATAAAACAATATGGTTTTTGTGAAACTACTCAGATCAGTACTGGACTGGACTAGAATTTTTTGTATAATCATGTCCACTTTTTTCAGCCAAACATAGCATTAAATGAGGTCATGCATGGCATCATTATAAGGCTTATAGGGCAAGCTTGTTGTAAGGTGAATTATGAACCATTAGATCGAATAGTAACCAAACTAATCTTGGCATTCTATTTTCACCCAAATTTGCCTATAAATACCCCCTCATTTCATACTTGATTTGGCATTCTTGACACCTTATGGAACCTCTAACAAAATTTCCTTTGAAACAAAAAGAAGCATACAACTTAGAGCAACAAGTAAGATAACTAGTTCCTTTATTCTTGGACTTTAATCTAACAAGTTGGCTCGTAGTTTTAAGGGGTTTTTGTGACATATTTCCCTTGATGATGCTGCTGGAAGTGCTATCGATATATGATGAGAATATGATTTTTATGATATGGATAGTTTAGACAAGCTTAAACAAGCTAGAACCAAGTGGTATTGGCTTGGAAATTGAAGTATGCATGTACTTAGGGTTTTGTGTTCTTGGCTGCTACTGTATGAATCACTATTCATATATTGGAGTTTCATGATTTTGATGCTTCCAATGAGTTTAAAATGGAAAATTGTGTGGGGATAAAGTAGGAAAACAAGTATTGGAAGCATTAAAATCAAAATGTGAATTTTTGGAAAATAATAGTAGCTCTTTGGTTCTGTACAGCAGCCAAGGGTGTGTTTTGATTTTGGAAATTCTAGTTTCATATTTGGATTCTACATGAACAATTATATGGAAATGAACCATGAGAATTTATTTTAGAAAGATGGAAGTATAGAACATAAAATGGAAAAATAATGCAAGTTAGTGAGAATCTAGTCTGGGAATTGTTTTGAAGTTGATTTGTAACTTGATGTTACTTTGTAATGGCTAGATTTTGACATTTGTGTGGGAAGAAGACCAATTCAAGAAGTGTGTGACAAGTATACTTTAAGAGGTAGCAAGAATACCTAACTATAGTTTCATGTTTGCTTGATTGTATGCTTACTTGTTAGTTATGATGTTTGGTTGAGCTTAAGATTATGTCATCATGTTGATGATGAAGTATGAATGACTACAACTCCTTGCAACTAATGTCATGACAATATGCATGTTAGAGTTTGCTCTTATGTATTATTATAAAGTAGCTCCTATCTCATGATAACATGTTAAGCATCTAATTAATCATGCATATTATTATAGTTTGCTATTGAGATTTCCATGAAATCTCATTCTTTCCATATGCATAACCATGTTATAGGTACTAGAACATCTTAATAAAAAGTGTAAATATAGATTGTTGAACTTATGTAATAAGTTATGTTTATCACTTGGCACTACGATGATGACTTGATGGGATATTTAGCATGATATAGTGTGTTTGTATTCTAAGGCAGTAGCTTTATGAGGATACTTTTGATAACTTAATGAATGATTTTGGAATTTAAATTTAGCATGCAAATAGCTAAGATACAGAGCTTTAAATGGACACCAAGAATGCCTAAATTGTTTGAGTATTAGATTTATTATATTTTTCTAATTTGGATATAAAACCTGGAATTGTGATAAACTGGTCAATTGGAGGCAGTGACGTTCAATCACCAATTTCATATAGTAAACAAATGAATTTTGTTTATGAAATTTTATGGGATTAAATAACATGTCTATATATTTAAATCCATAGATAACACGTTTCATTTGGACAAGTAACCAAAGAGAAATGAATTTTTGAACTTAAGGCAAAGAAACTGGAACTTATAGATTTACCAAATGAACAGTGTTTTTCAATGAATTAATTGATTTCATTTGGATAATGAAACCTCAGTTTTACATTTTTCCTTGAAATTTAAATGAAAGAGATTTCATTAGAATTTGGAACCACCCTATTCCGATTTTTCTAAATTTAATTATGAATTTTCAAAGTTAGGTTTGTGTTCTGGATGACCAAATGAACAGTAATCATGAACAATACCCAAGAAGAAATCTTTAGAAAATGCATATTTCTAAAGAAAAGGGGTATGTAATTGGTTCAAATGACTTCCAATTGAGTATAATTGAGGTTGAAAATAAGGATACAATAAGTTCATGGTCGTAATGAATTATGTGATGAATATGAATGTGTTTAGGACCTTGAAACATCCAAAAAGGATGTTAGGAATTGGTTGACCTAAGGTATGCATGGTTGGGAGCCTAAGGAGTAAGCTTACGTTTAAGGTCGTGAACTTACCCATTCTTGTATGCTTGATGTATATGCTTGTATGTGTTGATATTTTTATGATATGTGATGATGATGTATGATATGTATGAATGATATATGCTCTTCCCTTTATGAGTTTATGGTCATGCATGATAGTAATAGGCATGGAGCATGATAGTATGCAAAGGGAAGCTAAAGAAAGATAAAGGAAATAGGTCATGCACTTGCATTCATCTTATATGCATTGAATTGTACCATTTGCTACTGAGATTTCTCTATAAATCTCACCCTCCCATAACTAACCAATATAGGCCAATTATGATGGGAGACATGCGTTAAGGAGAGCTACAATATGGAAGAAAGAAAGTGAAGTAATGGATGTCCTAGTAGATCTATGAATTTCTATGTATGTATATGTTATGTAAAGTACTTATTTATGTAAAGAAAAATGTATGAAATAATTATGGCATAACTCCATGTTGTATGTGTGTTTATTGGAATTAAAGTTTATGGTTTCTAAATGTTAGAATAATTTATGAGATTCATGAAAAAAAGTCAAATGGTAAAAACGTAGGTATTGGAGCAGTTATATTGTGACTCTAGTTTGACCTAGCAAAAAGAATTAATTCATGTATGTAAATGCCATGTAAGGTGTCTATTTATGTGATGAAATTGTATGAAATAATTATAGCATATGTACATGATGCATATAAATGCATGAAAGGCAAAAGAGATGGTTTATGAATGTTGGAACAATTAATAAAAGTGAAGGAAAGGAAATTGAAATGGTAAAGGCGTAGGTCCTAAAGTAGTTTTGTTGTGGCTCAGTTTGACCTAGCAAATGAATGAATTAATCCACAAAATTTAATGAGCAAGTAATACACATCCATATCTGTAAATTCATATGTAATACACTTCATTTGGATGTGTATATCAAGAGAAATGAATTTTCAAATTTAATAGATAGAATCTGGAAGTTCCAAAATTTGCCATATGAACAGTAAAAAAATAACGATTTAACTATATCAACTGGTAAAGTAAATTTCCAGATTTATATTTTTTCCTTAAGGAAATATGAAAGAGCTATAATTAGAAATTTGGATCACCTCCATATTATTTTTCTATAATTAGTTATGAATTTTTAAAGTTGGACTATAAATCTAGAAATTACCATGTGAACAGTACCCGATAAATAAGTTTCAAAATTTTAATTTTTGAGCTAATGTAATACTTCTGCTAACAAATATGCTTCCGAATACATACTCTGAGGTGGTAAAAGTAGTATGTTTCAAAAAGTAAGATGTTTTATTTTAGTATTAGAGCAAAAGATTTTGCCATAGGTATAGAACAATGTCTCAGCACATGATAGAGGTTCTAGCTCAATATAAACTTACTCTGATTAGGAAATAAAATACACAGTGGATTAGCTAAGGCTCAATTGAGATTGAGATTAGTGATGGGTTACTTGTTCATAGTCCAACTAAGATTATGGATTGGAGATGAATGCTCTAGGAAAATTGAACACCAAAGTTTAATAAGAGATAAAAGTGATATTTCAGTTAATTGAGATAAAGTTTAAACATCAGTTAGTTAAATTTAAATGAGAGTTGATATTAATAAGAGATAGCTTATCCCTTGATAGTGATCCTTGAGGATAGGGAAAACTTAAAAGTATGAATGGCCTAGAGATGTGAGCCAGAACCTTCCCCAGTTAGCTGAAGGGAAGCAACTGACTCAATTATGGATTACAGTGAGGCCAATGACATAGAAGTCCTTCAGGCTAGGGACATAAAGTCCTTCAAGCTAGGGACACAGAAGCCTATAGGTGATGGGAGATGTTATGATGGAATGAAACTAAGTATGACTAGCAGTAATAAAGGGAAAGGTAGCCACAGATTAAGAGACTCCTTTAGAAAGAGTAATGCTTGAAAGTTAGATCAAGCAATTAAGGGTCGAGTCTATACCCTGGTAGGAGGGTAAAGTGGCATTCTAAGTTAAATGGATAGTTATCTTAGGTTCCTGAATAAATGATCAAGACGTGGCAATTAAATGTGATAAAGAAAAGAATGCTTTAAAGTTTACATAGTTAATTGTTTAATTGCAGTGTGTGTATAATTGATGGTTGAGCAAATTATGTGATGATATGGCTTATGTTACCATAATTTATGATGAAAAGTTGTATCTCCTTCCAGTTGTCATATGGTGACATGTATGTTAGAGTATGCTTAAATGATTGAATCTCCTTGCACATTATGTATGTTAGCGAATGCTTTGATGAATGAATGCTCCCCTTTCATATTAAACGTAGGGTAGAGTATATCTGATGATAAAGTTATGTTGCTCCCATACCACATGACATGCACTTAGATAATTTAACTTGGTAATGATAAAGCAATAGAAAAAGTGGTAAATGAGATAGTTAACTAGTTAAGATACCTTACTATGTAGGAGCACATACTCTAACATGTATAAAGCAATACGTTAATGGTTTTGCGTGTAGTAATGCCTGGCTAACGTCACAGATAAAGCAACATGTTGGCCAGGCATTATACATGCTAGAGTATATGCTCTTACTTAGTAGTAAAGTAAAGAAAAGAATAGTAATATAGTCCTCTTTCTATACTGATTATAATTGTTAGAGACGGTGAGAGCAGCTGGAGGATCAAGAAAACCCTAAGACTTCTAATATAAATTGAGTAAAGTATAGAATAAGGCCTAAGCTAAACCTAAAAGGATGGATAGGTTGTTGGCTGGAGAATAGCTAAGGTCTAAGAAAATGGTACTAGTATATGGAAATAAATCAAAATCATTTGGTGTACTTGGAGGTAAAATCCCGATGCTATAGAGATGATGAAAATGAATGCACCACCATCACTAAAGTTTATTAGCTAGAGGATTGATACAATGTGTGGCTGAGCCAGCTAGTACAATACAATGATACATTATCTAGCTAAGTCTAATACCTAAAGGGTTTAACTAAGTCTAGCTACTATATTTATACTTATTCTATCACAATATCTTTCACATCTTGCTTATTCATTCAAGAGTTTGAAACAACTGCCTCACTTTACTTCCTTAGCCTTTATAAGGTTGCATTTACTCATCTTAGGTTGCCACATTATCCTCTTGGATGGTTTACTTGGCTCAACCCTTAATCTTATGAGACAGTCTTCAAGGATGCAATTATAATACACTAGTTTTAGTCAGCCAATACCGTAGAAGGTCTTGTGTTCCTTAACATGATGTGGTTGGACTAAGTGAAACAACGACTAGGAAGCAGTTTCCTCTGTTAACAGAGACAAGAGCTTTCCAATGTAACTAAGTCTAGCTATGTTATTTATACTTATTCTATCACAATATCTTTCACATCCTGTGCATTTATCCAAGAGTTTGAAACAACTGCTTCACTTTACTTCCTTAGCCTTTATAAGGCTGCATTTACTCATCTAGGTTAGGTTGCCACATACTCAACCCTTAATTACTTTATTTGGCTCATGTTGATTACTCTTTCTTAAATAGGGGAGTCTTTTATCTTTGAACTGTGGCTACCTTTCTCTTTTCTAAGCATCATAAACTTCTCTTCCATAACTAGATACTCTTATACTTCTTAACTGCTTCTACCATCTACAAGTCCTAGTCTATTCTTGATTAGACTGTGGTTCCTTCATGGTCTTCATATAGAGAATTTTGCTTATGAATATTCCCTTGAACTGGTCTTTCGTGTCTTTGTGCATCGTAATATCTAGCTCACATATACCTTATGCTCATTCTCGAGTCAATAAACTTTGGTAAGGTTGGTACCTTCGTTCTTATCATTACTCTAATGTTTGATCTTTGCTCTTAGAGAATTCAAGTTCATGGAACTCTTAGACTGGTCAACTTCTTTGACCACTGGAAAGCTCTTGTCTCTGTTAATAGAGGAAACTGCTTCCTGGTCATTGTTTCACTTAGTCCAACCACATCGTGTTAAGAAACACAAGACCTTATAAGGTATTGGATGACTAAGGTTAGTCTACTATAATTGCATCCTTGAAGACTATCTCATAAGATTTAAAGGCTAGGATATAACACAACATACCCATCTGAGGGTCACTATAACTTTTAGTCGCGTCTACCACACTAGCTCATTTAACTAAAATTTTCTGTGTTTATTCGTTGCAACTATAGTATTGGTCATAACTACTAAGACTTTACCATTCTACTTGGTTTACTAAGAATTCTAACCTTTAACTAATTCAACGTATCACTCAGCTATAACCTTCTATTCCATGCTAGAATCTTATACTCCATACACATGTTAAGGCATATGCTCTGTGGTTGGGGCACTACTTTGATTATTAGTCCTCTCATTATGGGACTCTATGTAACATCCCAAAGTTTCCTATCTATATAAGACTAATAGAGGAAAGAGTTTATGAAGGGATTGTGATGGTAATCAGAAGAAAATATAATGATTAGATAAGTTTTAAGTCAAAGAAAGAGAAAAGGTATAAAATTGTAAAAAATGGGGGGATAAATCACAATTTAGTGAAATTTTAAGGACTAAATTACGATTAATGGAAGTTTTTAAGGACAAAATGGTTATTTTGAAAATAAAGGGACTAAAGTGAAAACTCTAAAAGTTTCTCAGTGCAAAATAGAAGTAGACCTAAGCTTTGGGTCATTAAGTGTAATTATAAAAAGTTGAGAGCCTAAAGTATAATTTTTAAAAGTTTAGGGGTCAAATGGTAATTATGGAAAGTTGAGCCAAAAAATGCCTAAAATTGCCTGAATATGTTTTTAACCCAAATTTTACTATAAAATAGAGAAAATTATTATGATCAATCTAACGCAAAACAAAATTTTGATTTGAGGTCCTAATAAATTGATATTAATCTCTGAAGTCTGAAGAATGTAGTATCTTCCATACCTCATAATAAAATAAAATTTTATATTAAATTCTTATAATTAATATAAGAATTTATAAAACTAATAGAAGTAAAATTTAAGTCCTATATAATTAATTATAAAATTTATAGTGAAATCGAATACCGATAAAATGTTAAAGGAAATGTAGACAATTTTTATCAGGACTTTTGAGTCTCAAAAAAGTATGAAATATCGTAAGAAATTAATTTTTTATTAGTATGAATTTCTAAAAATGTCAGAACACTTAAAAGAATTTTATAGAATTTATTCCAAAAATCAAGGGCATTTAATGATATTGGTATAAGAAAGTGCCATGGAAGTTATACCAATTAGCCATTAAACCCAAGGAAAGCCCAAGAAAGACATCCCACACAAGTAAAATAGGCCCAAGAGAAAATCTTGGGGCCCATGTCATATTTGGATAATATTTTTTAAAAAAAGGAAGAAAAGAAGATAATTCAAGAGATAATGTGAGCTAACATGTGAGGTATCCTTATGGGACCCATATTCCTTCAATAATTAGCACTTCCAAGGGTGGATTAGTCTCAAGAACCCTAAAAATTGTCTATAAATACCTCCCTCCATTCCTTCATATTGCGCCACACATAAGAGGGAAAACTCTTGAGGATTGAAAACTCAAACAAACATAAAGAAGAGACAAAGCACTTTGATAATAGCAATTAAGGTTTAAGAAAAGTAATCTTCCTAATCTTTCTATATGTATTTTGGAAGATTAAAACATAGGGTTTAGTGGTTAGAAAACCTATTTTTCCTTGGTTATTCATGCTATCCAAATCTGGCCATAAATGAAGAAAGAAGAGAAGCAAGATAGAACTATGAAATATTAACCTATATAAGTTTGGATTGTTGGTTATTGCTTTAATTAATTGTGTAATCCTTGAAATCCCAATTTATGTAACCTTTCGGCCTAGAATAGAAATAAAGGAAGAAGGTTAAATTTCAATGATCTAATGCTTCCATTGAATTTATATGATGATTTAGTGTAAGATTGAATAAGATTATAACCTTAGAAACATTAAAATTGAGAAAGGAAGAATTTGAAACCTTCTCTATTACTATTAATTCTTCTAAAAAGTGATTGGAATTTCATGATTTTTATGTTTCAAATGGATTTAAAATGCAAAATTATGTAGGATTAAGTAAGATCAAAGTCTTGGAAGCATTGGAGTTGAAAAGAGGAATTTTTTAAAAAATGTAGTTGTTCTTTTGTTTCTATCTAGAACTGATGTAAACATTTAAATTTTACAATTATGAATCCATATTTGGATTCCTTGGGAAAAATTTTGTGGGATATAGTCAAGGCACAAATTAATTTAAAGGACAAGGCAATTAACCACAAATAAAGAAAGTTAGGAGTTTATCACTTTTGGAAAATGAAACTAAATTATTGAGTTAGGTTTAAAGTTGAATCGGTATGGATTGTAATAAGTGTATTACTCTACCATGATTAGGCTTTGACATTTGTAAAAGAAGAGATCAAAAGACTAAGAAATAAAAGGTTAAAGGAGAGTTATTTCAAGGTAGTAAACTTACCTAACTTGTATGTTTTGCTGGCTTGAAAGTTTATGTAATGGTTGATTACTTTGATTATGTGAAGCATGTAAGATTGAGTTATGCTTTTTTTTTCTTTTTATGTTATGGCCATATTTTAAAATTTAAGGAACATGGAAGCATGTTTGATAGGACATAAATTGTGTATGGTTTCTATAATGTTTTGAGGGTTTTGTGATAACGTTACCATTCATTTTATGCCTGCAATTATACTTTTGTGGTAATACATAATTGTGCTTGGTAGTATTCTAATTTAAGGGTAAAATGGTAAATTAACTCCTTCAAACTGCATATATGTTGTTCTTTAGTAACTAGTTGGACTTTTACAATGAGATTTAATGTTGAATTATAGGTATTTTGGAGGAGAATGGAGAATTAATGAGAGCAAAAAAGAGATCACAATACAAAGAGAACTAAATCAAGGATGGCAACCTCTGTACACTTCCATCGTGACCAAAGTGTCCACAGGTTGCAACCTCACTTCTTCTAGGAAGTTTCTCTGCGTTCACAGGTTATGACCAAAAATAGGATATGGTCACGACCAAAAAAGAGAATCAGTGAAGCTACGCATTTTTTATTAGGGTTTTGTGGCTTTAAAAGGAATAGGAAGCAGCAAGAGTCGGGGAGGCTAGTTTTTTACAGATACGGCTAAAAAGCAGTACTGCAACCTTCTCTCCATACTCTCTCCATAACCTACCACCATATCTTCATCTTTCAATCACCACTGTTCAGCTTTCTTTATGGCATCACATATGAGTAGCAATTGCAATACAGAAGGAGTCATAAGAGGCTAAATCTTTAGTCTGTTGGTGATGGATCACATATCTTGAGCTCATGGACTGCACTGCACTGCACTGGGGAGTTTTTCTATTTTGATCTTACCTCTTTCAATCTTGGAACTGCTAGATCTAAAGTGTTCATTATATGAGTAGGGAAAGATATCGATCAATTATTCTGAGATTTGTATGAGTAGGGTTTTGTAATTGAATTTGGATGTTGGTTTAAATGAATATTTAAGTTTTGATTTATGTATAATTGGGCTTTTAGCAACGATTGTTGCTACTAATATGATTGCTTGAAATCTATGGTCATTGTCATATCCTAATTTTTAGGCCTAGAAGCCTAATATGTAGTATAAAAAAGGTATGCTACCAGGCCCTGTTGAGCTGAAGTCCCAGAAGTATACATATGATGTTCAGGGACTAAACTGCAAGAAAGTGAAAGTTCAGGGACTACATTATAAATAGTGAAAGTCCCCAGGGCCATAATGGTCATTTTAGAAAAGAAAGGGATGTTTCTTAGGAATTGACCCACAAGAATCTTGGGCTTGATCAGAGGCCAAGATAGAATCCCAGATGTTAAAAAACGTAGCCCAAGAGGGATGTGGGCCCAAGAGGCATTAAAATGATATTTTAGTACTTTTTCAATAAAGTAAAGTTACCAGGTTAAAGATAGAATTGGGAAAAGTGATATGGAATCATGAGGTGGCATAAAAGGGACCCACAAGGTGCCACATGGCATGATTCTAGGAAAAGAAGAAAAGTTAAGGACACATGGCATGATTATAGAAAAAGGACAAAAAGCTAAAGGACACGTGGCACAATCTCAGTCATTCATTCTAGGAAAAGACTTTGGAATTCTTTGAAAGTGTTGAGTCAGCTGGTGAGGTGTCCCAAGGGCCCTACCATTGCACCACCTAGCATGTGAGGTGTTCCATTGATGATGTCACTTTGATGAGTCATCTAGGATGATGATGTCATTGTGATGATGCAGGCAAAGCTTCTTGAAGAAGCTAAGCGATCTGAGCCATTCATCGCGATTCAATCTGGACCATCTATTCCAACTCCACTCAACTATAAATATCCTACTCCCCCTCACTTCATTCCCATGGCCAAGCATGGCAAAACAAGAGAAAGAAGAGAGAAAAAGAGATAGAGAGAAAGCAAGAAAGGAAGAGAAAGAAAGGAAAGAGTTATGGTGGAGTTAGGAGCAGTCTAAGGAGTTTAAGAATTTGACAAGCTTAGGAATAAGGTTTTGACTTATGAAAAGAAGGAACCTTAGAGCAAAGGTTAAGGACTAGAGGTAAGTCTCCATGTCAGGTAGTAAACTTACCTACTTGTATGCTTATATTGCTTGGATATTTTATGTGATATTTACTTACTTTGATGATGTGAAGCATGTATGATTAAGTAATGCTCTGTTTCTTTTTATACTATGGCCATATGTTATAATTAAGGAATATGGAAGCATGTATGTTATCATTATGTAAGCATGATCATTAAGTACACACATCGTAACATCAAGCATATAGTTGTAGACATTGTATGGTTTCCGTTTGCTACTGAGATTTTCCCAGAAATCTCACCCCTTCTATATCAATCCAATTACAGTAGGTCTTCTCAAGATGGAGAAAATAAAGATGCATGAAGAGACATTAATTGTTTAGTATGATTGATATGTGATTCATGTATGTATAATTATTGGAAATTGTCACTGTGGACAGTAACTCGTGATGAGGCAGTGACATTTGAGCTGTAATTAGAAATAGTAAACATTTGAATAAATGTATGATATCTTTCCAATAAATAGTAGACATGCCAAGTTTCAATTTGATATATAGAATGTCTCATTTGAATGTCTACACATAAAGATATTATTTATCAAAGTTGGGACCAGAAATGCTAGAATCAAGGACAGGATGTTGGATGAATAGTAAATTTTGAATGTTGACTAATATTGACTGAGTCAAGGCGTGGTCAATGAGTTATTTTTTCCTAAAACAGAATTAAGTTATCTTTGTGTAGCAACTTGAACCACTTCATTTTGATTTTTCTAGTATTAGTTATGATTTTTTGAAGTCAGGTCACTCCTCTGGAATTTGTACAGTGAACAATATTCGCTAGAGTAAAATTATAGATTGTGTAAGTTGACTTCAATGGCCTTAAAAGTGGTTCCAAATGCTACTGTTTGGTTCTTAAGATATAAGAAAATGAGGATGTTTCAGTCATCGATTGTCACATCCTTACTTTTAACCTTATTTATACTCCATTAGAAGTGATTGGAACCAATTACATGGTCACTTGCTTTGAAAATATCCATTTCCAAAAGAATTGCTCCCGGGGGTACTGTTCACTTTTACTGTTCATTTGGTAATTCTAGAACATGTACCCTATTTTGAAAATTCATAATTAATTGTAGAAAAATTGAAATAATGTGGTTCCAATTTCTAATGAAAGCTCTTTCATAGATCTTTGAGGGAAAAATATGAAAGTGAGGTTTTCTTGTCCACATGAAATAAGTTGATTGATTAAAATCACTGTTCATTTGGTAAAATCTAGAAGTTCCAGTTTCTTTGCCTTAAATTCAAAAATTAATTTCTCGTTGGTTACTTTTCCAAATGAATTGTGTTACCTATGGATTTGAAGCTCTAGACGTCCTCTCTAAGTTCACAAAATTTTATAGAAAAATTCGTTCATTTGTTATATGAAATCATCGTGTGAATGTCTTTTAGACCTAGAAGCCTAGTATGTAGCATGAAAAAGGTAGGCTACTAAACCCTATTATGCAGGAGTCCCAGAAGTATACAGATGATGTTCATGGACTAAACTGCAAGAAAGTAAAAGTTCAGGGAAAATAGCGAAAGTCCCTGTGGGCATAATGGAAAAGTAAGAGGTGTTTCTTAGGAACCGAGTCACCAGAGTGATTGGGCTTAGTTAGAAACCCAATATGAAATGTAAAGGCCCAAAAACGTAGGCCCAGTAGTTATGGGAGTTTGAGAGACATTAAATAATATTTTAGTGCATTTCCATAAAGTAAAGTTACCTGGTTAAGGATAGAACTGGGAAAAGTGATCAGATATAGCTTTACACCATGAGGTGGCATGAAAAGTATCCTCAAGGGACCCACAAGGTGCCATATGGCATGATTCTAGAAAAATAAGAAAAGTTAAGGACACATGTCATGAGTTTACAAAAAGGAGAAAAAGTAAATGGGACATGTGGCACAATCTCAGCCATTCATTCCAGAAAAAGACTCTAGAATTCTCTGGAAAGGCTGAGTCAACTGGTGAGGTGTCCCAAGGGCCTCACCTTTATGCCACCTTGCATGTGAGGTGTCCCATGGATGATGTCATGATGGGGAGTCATTGAAGAGGGTGATGTCATCGTGATGATGCAGGTGAAGCTTCTTGAGGAAGCTAAGCGATCTGAGCTATTCATCACGATTTGATCTAGACCATTCATTCTACCTCCACTCACCTATAAATAGAAACTCCCCTCCCTCCATTTCATTCATGTCTTGGGCAACAAAAAGAAGAGAAAGAAGAGAGAAAGAGAGAAAGAGAGAAAGAAAGGAAGGAAGAAAAAAAAAGGAGGAGTTTTAGTAAAGCTAGGAGCAATCCAAGGAGCTGAGGGACTGGGCAAAGCTTAGGAATGGGGTAAGTAAGTTATTCTAGTCCCTGTTCTAATAAGATAGAGGATTGTTCTTAATAGTTAGAATAGAGAAATATCTCTATTAATAAGGTTAGCTATAGATGGAAAGAAAGTTAGGGGAATGTTAGATTAAGGATATTACCCCAAGTTGAGCATGAGTTAAGTAGAGTTATACTTGATAATAATAAGGATATTATTATGCTATGTATAGGCTCTGACTTATGAGAAGAAGGGACCTTAGAGGCAAGGCTAAGTGCTAGAAGGAAAGGCTACACGCCAGGTAGAAAACTTATCTACTTGTATGCTTATACTGTTTGGATGTTTTATGTGATATTTTCTTACCTTGATGATGTGAAGCATGTATGATTAAGTAATGCTCTGTTTCTTTTTATGCTATGGCCATATGTTATAATTAAGGAATATGGAAGCATGTAAGTTATCATTATGCAAGCATGATCATTAAGTACACATATCGTAACATCAAGCATATAGTTGCATACATTGTATGGTTTCCGTTTCGTACTGAGATTTCCCCAGAAATCTCACCCCCCTTCCATGTAATCCCAATCCCATAGGTATGTTAGAACAGGACTGAAGAAGTATGAAGATAAGCTGAGGATTGTATATTCAGATGTTGGGACCAAAATGCTGGAATCAGGAAAAAATGCAGGATGAACAGTAAACTTTGGACATTTACTGATGTTGACCTGGTCTAGGCATGGTCAATGAATTATTTTTCCCTGAACAAACATTAAGTTAGCTTTGTGTATCAAGTTGAACCACTTATTTTCAATTTTTATATAATTAGTTATGAATTTTTGACATCAGTTCACTCCTCTGGAATTTACATAGTGAACAGTACTTTTTAAGAGTAAAATTCTAGATTGAGTAATTTGACTTCAATAGCCTTAAAAGTGGTTCTATATGCTACTGTTTTGTCCCTAAGATGTATGAAAAGGAGGATGTTTCATTTTGTTATCAGAGAAGAGGATTCTGGCTCAGAACATAAGGTTCTGGCACACAATCGAGAGGGTTCTAGTATAGAACAAAGGGTTCTGGCACAGAGTATAAGATTCTAGCACAAAACAGAAGGTTCTAGCTCAATGATGGTCTGGTGTAGTTAGAGATTTGAACTAGAGAGGTTTCCTCCTAAGGATGAGATATGGGGATGGTGTTCACTACTTAGAGACAGTGACACCTAGATAGATAGAACAGTACCCCATACCTTACAACTTTACGGGGTAATGTTCAAGGAAGTAGTTAGTCTTAGTCAGCCGTTACCGATAAGGTCTCATGTTTCTTAGCACAATGTGGTTGGACTAAGTAAGCTAATGTCTGGGGAGCAGTTTCCTCTATCGATAGAGACAGAACCTGACCAGTCTCAGGTTAAGGGAAGCTGCCATAGGAGCTTGAGGCCAGACGTTACAGCAATGATGATGAAGGTACCAACCTCATTAAAGTTTGTCACATCCTTATTTTCCACCTCAATTAAACTCATTCATAAGTCATTGGAACCAATTACATATCCTTTTGCTTTATAAACCTTCATTTTCAAAAGATAACTCTCGGGTACTGTTCACTTTCACTATTCATTTGATAATTCTAGAACATGTACCCTACTTTGAAAATTCATAATTAAATATAAAAAAATAGAAATGAGTTGGTTCTAATTTATAATGAAATCTCTTTCATTTAAATTTGAGAAAAAAAATATATATAACTGAAGTTCCATTGTCTTAATGAAATCAGTTTAATTGTTGAAAATTACTATTCATTTGGTAGAAACTGGAAGTTCCAGTTTCTTTGCCTTATCTTTAAAAATTCATTTCTCTTTCATTACTTGTCCAAATGAACTGTGTTACTATGGAATTAAATCTCTAGACGTCCTCTTTAATATCACAAAATTTTGTGAAAAATCTCGTTTATTTGCTATACAAAATCAACACGTGAACGTCATTACCTCTAATCACTCACTTTATCTCAATTCCAGATTTTAGTTTCAAATTTGGAAAATCATAACAATTCAGATACTTATCCAATTAAGGCGTTCTTGGTGTCCATTTAAAGCTCAGTATCTTAGATATTATCATGCCAAATTTCAGACTAAAACTGGTTGATTAAGGTACTATAAATATCATCAAAAGGTCACAGCCTCAGAATACCAACACATGACACTCAATATACACTCCAGCATATGCTTCCATAATGTCAAGCAACTCATTTGACTTATTATACATGTCTAACCATCCATGCTTACCCTCTTTCCTTGAGAAACGCCAGCACATAAAACATGGTTATGCATATGGAAGGAATGAGATTTTATGGAAATTCCAATAGCATGTTACACAAACCATAATATCATGCATGAATAATTGGGTGCTTAACATGTTATCATGAGATGGGAGCTACTTCGTTATGGTACATAAGAAAACTCTAACATGCATATTTTCATGACATAACTTGCAAGGAGTTGCAATCATTCATACTTCATCATACATGATGACATATGCTCAAGCTCAACCAAACACCATAATCAACAAGCAAACAAATAATTAAATAAACATGAGTTATAGTTAAGTATCCTTGCTACCTCTTAGCTATCTTGGTCAAGAGCTTCTTGAGATGATTTTCTGCCTTCACAAATGTCAAAACCTAGCCATTACAAAATAATATCAAGTTACAACTCAACTTGAAACCAAATGCAAGACTAGGTTTTCTCTAACTCCCTTTCTTTTTCTACTTTATGTTTCATACTTCCATCTTTCCAAAATAAATTCTCATGGTTCCTTTCCACATAATTTTTCATGTAGAATCCAAATATGAAACTAGAATTTCCAAAATCAAAATATACCAATTGATACAGTACAAAATCGAAATGAATGTCCCTTTTTCCAAAAATTTACATTTTGATTCCAATGCTTCCAATACTTGTTCTCCTACTTTATCCCCACATAATTTTCTATTTTTGGCTCATTAGAAGCATCAAAATCATGAAATACCATCATATGAACAGTTCCACATATAATACCAGCAAGAACACAAAACCCTAAATCCAAACATACTTGAATTCCCAAGCTTATACCACTTGATTCTAGCTTGTTTAAGCTTGTCTAAACTATCCATAATATAAAACTCATATTCCAACCCCATATGGACAGCACTTCCAGCAGCAACCATAAGGGAAATAGAGCACAAAAACCCCTTAAAACCAAGAGCTAACTTGCTAGAATAAAGTCAAGATCAAGGGAGATGATTACCTTGCTTATTGCTTCAAGTTGTATGCTTCTTTCTTGGTTGAGTGGAAATTTTGTAAGAGTTTCCCCATGGTTCCAAGGGTTGCTGAAATAATCTGAATAGGGGGTATTTATAGAGAAATTTGGGTAAAAATGGATGGCTAAGATTAATTTGGTTACTATTTGATCTAAGAGCTCACATTTAATCTTGGATTTAACTTTTTCTAAAAAGAATAATTATGAAATCATGTGGGATAACTCATGGGACACCTAATAGAGGTATGTGGCATGCTTCCCATGTAAGGAAGCTTCTAGAAAAATTCCAGTTCAATCTGATACTGATCAGAGCAGTTTCACCACAACTAGACTGTGTCCTGTTCCTAATTTTTTATAATATACCAGGATATGTATTTTATCCTATAAATCAATTTCTAGGCTTCTCATACCATTGAAAATATTAGATTGAGTATTTATCTTCCATCCATCCCTTGAGGAATGACCAAAATACCCTTGTGCCCTTTCTTGCACTATATTGACCCTAAGGGCATAATTGTCATTTCACCCCTCTTGGTACTACCTTATGGCATGTACTAGCTCTAAATAATCATATTTATACTATGTGCCATATTTTAGACTATCCTAGATGACCACAATTACCTCCATCCAGTACTAGTACAATCCAGGCATCTAGGCGCATTTTCGTAATATCATATTTTTTCTGGACACTGGCTCCTTCTACTAATGGACTGGTACCCTGGGTTTTGGGGCCTTCTTGGCGTCATCATGGGCCTATATATAAGGTCATATGATCTCATTCTATCTAGGCTCACATACCGATAAGTTCTATTATCGGATCACGGGTGTTATTAAACTCCTGTCAAAATTCACTAATATGTGAATAACTTTTTATACAGAACTTCTTCTGGGGTTTTGTCAGATCCAGGACATCTGACACTGTAGGGCATATTTTCCTATAATTCCCCCACTTATATCTGAAGTCCATGAAATCTGATAAAATTTTAGATAACTTTAAGACTATCAGATAAATATCTATTATTGGAGCCTTAATAAAATTTCTGTATCATGCTAGACTGACCAGCATATCTTCCTCTATTTATTGATAGAATATGGAACTGAAATACTTTCAGGCAGTTCTAACCCTTTTCGGGCTGAACTTTCTATAATTACAATTTTGCCCTTGAACTTTTCTCTTAATTACATTTATGTCCCTAACTTTTTGCATATTTACATTTAGGTCCCTAAACTTTTGGACATTACCACTTTTGGCCCAACGTTTGTTTCTACTTTAACTTTTGGCCTTTAAACTTTTCCAATTTTTGTTTAGGTCCTTTTCTTCATTCAAAACTTATTTAACCTCTATTATTTCTTTTGATCTTCATCATAATCCTTCCTAAATCTCTTTCCACTATCAGTACTATACGGATAGGGAAACATTAGGATATAACAAAGTTTATCAACTAGAGGATTGGTATAAAGTATGATCGAGTCAGATAGTATAAAGTACTAAGATATGAAAGATTAGTTTAAGATAAAGGTCAGAAGTAGATCCTCTATGTCAGTAGATCTACATTACAAAAGAAGCAAAAGTTAGAATGAGACTTGCCTAGGAATGATCCTAGCATGAGATGAGATAATTAATAGATAGAAAGCTGATGTTCCTAAGACAGAGGAACTACAGTCTAGTCTAGAGTAGACTGAGACTGATAGAAAGAAAGAGCTAAGAGATAGTTGAGAGTTGAATGACTAAGAAGTTAGCTCATAGATTGAATTTCATGTTACAAAGAAAGAAGTTTATAATATTTAAAGAGAGAAAGGTAGCCACAGTTTCAAAGACAAAGTGACTCCCCTATTCCCTATGTAAGAAAGGGTAATGAAGGGTTGAGTCTATACCCTAGTAAGAGGAAATATGGCAACCTACGTTAGATGAATAGTTATTTTAGATTCCTAAATGAATGTTTGGAATCTGGCAGATAATATGATAGAGGAATTAATGCTTTAAAGTTTACTTAGTTAATTGATCAATTGCAGTGTACGTATGATGGATGGTTGAGAAAATTTATGTGATGATTATATGGCTTATGTTGCCATAAGTTATGATGAATAGTTATATCTCCTTGCTGTTGTCATATGATGGCACGCATGTTAGAGTATGCTATGAATACTCCCTTCATATAGTACATGCAGCGTAGAGTTTATGATGGGAAAGTTATGTTGCTCCCATACCATATGACATGCAATAAGAATGTTCCCAAGATGATAGATAGTCTTAGTAAGTGGGATATTTGTTATAGTATGATTGGGGTTACTCAGGTATTTTTATAGACTTGCGAATACAGTACTTAGGGCTATTTCTTATGTTAGGGTTACAGCAAGTACCAAGAAGGTGATAGTGTTATAACTATATCAAAAGAAATTGTATAAAGAAATAGCAAAAGATAACAGTAAAGAGATTTTTTTCATATTACTCTTTAGATAAGAGTTGAATCTAAAATAGATGGCTCTCAGATAGAGCTAGATTCAGATAAGTTCAAATCACTCTTTAGATAAGAGTTATATCTGATACAGATTGCTCACAGTTAGAGCATAGTTTAAATAGCTCACAGTTAGAGCACATATTTAAATGAGAAGTTATGATGAGGCCATAGCAACATAATGCAATGGCAGGTGGTTAGACCATAATTGGTAAACCATAATAGAGTAAGAAAAATGAGAAGGAACTCCTAAGTAAGGGGAAATAAGTAAAGTTTGGGTAAATAATATGGGATACTAAATGTATTTTAAAATTTTTTATTGAGTTATCACCAAGTGAAAGCAGTTAACCTTATAACTTAGTATGTTGGATGAGATCTTTCAAAGATTATGATATAGATCATCAGAATCACAGAGGATTTTGTAGGGTCACAGTTAGATCCTAACAGCTTCAGAGTCGTAGTTAGATTATGAAGAAGCTTACGGTTGATCGCAGTTAGATCCTGAGGTCGTAGTTAGACCTAGCCTAAGGAAAGTAATGAGCCATGAAGAAATGAGAACAATACAGTATCTCTTTGGAAAGATGAGTACCAAAGATGAAGTTAAGGTAAGGAGCTTCACGAGTTGATTAACTCATATATAAAACTTATTTATAGCCAATAATATATAAAAACTAAACTTAAACGAAGATGGAGTTCAAGTTCAAGTCTGAGTGCTGATATTCAAAAAGTTTTGTAGAAGTATGCTTAAGGAATATAGAAGAGAACCCCATATGTTTTGAGAATAGAAAAGTATGAGTAAAATAGTTAAAAGGTTAGTAAGACCCAGAGGAGAAGGTTTAAAGATAGAACACAGTTATATGAGAAAAGGTGTAAATGCCATAAAAGTTTGGCATAGAGACACAAAGTTATAAGAAAAGTTAAGAAGAGCTAGAAAAGTTCAGAAAATGTTATGAAAATAAAAGGACATTCTCCTCAGAGAAACTATTCATCAAAGTATGAATAGAGATTTAACCCTTAAATTTCGAGGACGAAATTTATTTTAAGGGGAGGAGAAATGTCATATCCCAATTTGTAGGCCTAGAAGCCTAGTATATAGCCTGAAAAAGGTAGGCTACTAGAACCTATTGTGCAGGAGTCCCAAAAGTATACAGTTGATGTTCAGAGACTAAACTGCAAGAAAGTAAAAGTTCAGGGAAAATAGGGAAAGTTCCTGTGGGCATAATGGAAAAGTAAGAGGTGTTTCTTAGGAACCAAGCTACCAGAGTGCTTGGGCTTGGTTAGAAACCCAAGATGACATTTAAAGGCCCAAAAACGTAGGCCCAATAGTTATGGGAGTTTTAGAGATATTAAAATAATATTTTAGTGCTTTTCCATAAAGTAAAGTTACCCGGTTAAGGATAGAACTGGGAAAAGTGATCAGTTATAGCTTTAGACCATGAGGTGGCATGAAAAGTGTCCTAAAGGGACCCACAAGGTGCCACATGGCATGATTATAGGAAAATAAGAAAATGTAAGGACACATGTCATGAGTTTACAAAAAGGAGAAAAAGTAAAAGGGACACGTGGCATAATCTCGGCCATTCATTCCGGGAAAAGACTCTAGAATTCTCTAGAAAGGCTGAGTCAGCTGGTGAGGTGTCCCAAGGGCCCCACCTTTGCGCCACCTTGCATGTGAGGTGTCCCATGGATGATGTCATGATGGTGAGTCATTGAGGAGGGTGATGTCATCATGATGATGTAGGCGAAGCTTCTTAAGGAAGCTAAGCGATCTGAGCCATTCATCGCGATTCGATCTGGACCATTCATCTACCTCCACTCACCTATAAATAGACACTCCCCTACCTCCATTTCATTAATTGCTTGGGCAACAAAAAGAAGAGAAAGAAGAGAGAAAAAGAGAAAGAGAGAAAGAAAGGAAGGAAGAAAAAGAAAGGAGGAGTTTTGGTAAAGTTAGGAGCAGTCCAAGGAGCTGAGTGTAAGGAATTGGAAGACACGCAGCGGAAATTAATTTAAAAAATTTTCCATTCCTTGCCAGGATCTACCGTATGTATTTAAGTCAAGTGGGAAGAAGTATTACCCTTAGTGTGCCGCAGCGACTTCCACAGCTTTCGGTCACGACGTTCACAGCTTCTCTCTGTGGCTCATGCTCCCTTTCTGATCACAAGAAGTCGACGACTCAGGTCACCTTCCTCTACTGGTATCCACACGAACAGCGTTCCAACCACGAACGACGTGCTAGCGTCTCTTGTCCCTCTAGGGCTTTCTCAAGAGTTCGTCCTCTCCGTCTCTATTTCGGCAGTTTCTTATCTATAAACCTTTTGTAGAGTCCCCTTCGGCCTTTATATGTTCTATATGTTTCTCTGTGCAAAACGCAGCTCCTAAAATCAGATATATAGAATGCTATGTGTTTTTCTCTGTCAACCGAATTGGATTTTGGAGTTAATCTTATATTCATTCCAAAATTAATACAATATCATATATTGTATAATTTTATAAGAAACTAATTAAATAAATAATATCAAATCCGTCCCACAGATTTAATTACCCATTTATTTAATTTTAAATAAAGATGAGACTGAACTATATTTGATTTATTCTCATAAATCAAATTTGAGATATCCTATCAATTTCAATTTCGAATTTCAAACATGATAGAGATTTAATTTATCCTTATAAATTAAATCTTATAAATATCTCTTATATGAGATATCCTATCAATTTGAATTTCAAATTTCAAACGTGATAGAGATTTAATTTATCCTTATAAATTAAATCTCATATATACATATAATGTATATATACGAATTTATATATATATATATATACGAATATAAATATAAATAAATATATATACATCTATCCTGGATCATTCATTGAATCTGGACATGTCTTAGATTCAATGAATTTGGACATCATAGCTCGTGTTGGGCTATTTTGTGTGCGACCCTGTAGGCCCATATGAAGTTGGCAGTGAGCCATTTGCTATACTAGCCCACAAGTCGCAAGCGGTATCTAGCAAGACATAACGACTACCCAAATCATATGAGGATCGATAAACGATGTAACCTTTTATACAACCATATCATGTCCCTTCTGTCACGCGATATTTTGGTCATGGATGAGGCATGGATAATGTCATCCTCCTATTCCTGACCGTTACTTTCTCGATCCCTGAGTAGTCTGACTATAGAAATTGAACTACCTTTCCATTACAGTATGGCCATACATTTCTCAGACTCACTCATCGAGGGGCCCAGTAATATCTCTCTACGAATGTGAGGGACAAATTCCATCTTGACCATTCACATTCCTCCGCATGAAAAACCACTAAGGCCGAACATAGTCTTTATGATCACTCGGTCAAAAGTGACTTTTGACTAGGTCAAAGCTGAGCGTTTTGTCATGTAGGAATCCATGATGATCTCAGGTCAAAGGGCGTATAGACATGGTTTGTATATGAGAGAAGCTTATGACGTTACCCATGCAGTTCTCTCATAGCGGGTCGGTCCAGCACCTTGTACTCTTACATGTGCTTATGACTTTGATTTATCTCTCTATACATCTTCAAAGTCATACTGGTCTTATTTCATCTGTGCTCCCACTTAGATGATCGACCAGGGACATTTAGGATAATATCATGAATTATCCAAGGATGGTCATCATAGTAAACATGCAAATAATATGATAACTCAATTAATAAATTCATAAATCAATAATGTTCATAAGACAATGATTGGCCCCTAAGGCACGATTTCTAACACTGAGGGACTGGGCAAAGCTTAGGAATGGGGTAAGTAAGTTATTCTAGTCCCTGCTCTAATAAGTTAGAGGATTGTTCTTAATAGTTAGAATAGAGAAATATCTCTATTAATAAGGTTAGCTATAGATGGAAAGAAAGTTAGGGGAATGTTAGATTAAGGATATTACCCCAAGTTAAGCATGAATTAAGTAGAGCTATATTAGATAATAATAAAGATATTATTATGCTATGTGTAGGCTCTGACTTATGAGAAGAAGGGACCTCTAAGGCAAGGCTAAGAGCTGGAAGGAAAGGCTACACGCCAGGTAGTAAACTTACCTACTTGTATGCTTATACTGCTTGGATGTTTTATGTGATATTTTCTTACCTTGATGATGTGAGGCATGTATGATTAAGTAATGGTATGTTTCTTTTTATGCTATAGCCATATGTTATAATTAAGGGACATGGAAGCATGTAAGTTATCATTATGCAAGCATGATGATTAAGTATACACATAGTAACATCAAGCATATAGTTGCATACATTGTATGGTTTTTGTTTGCTACTGAGATTTCCCCAGATATCTCACCCCAATCCCACAAGTATGTTAGAAGAGGACTGAAGAAGCATCAAGAGAAGTTGGGGATTGGATAGTGCAGATGTTGGGACGAAAATGCTGGACTCAGGGAAAAATATAGGATAAACAGTAAACTTTGGACATTTATTGATGTTAACTTGGTCAAGGCGTGGTCAATGAGTTATTTTTCTCTGAAAGAAAATTAAGTTAGCTTCGTGTAGCAAGTTGAACCACTTCATTTCAATTTTTCTATAATTAGTTATGATTTTTTGAAGTCAGGTCACTCCTATGAAATTTACACAGTGAATAGTACTCGCTAAGAGGAAAATTCCAGATTGAGTAATTTGACTTCAATAGCCTTAAAAGTGGTTCCAGATACTATTGTTTGGTCCCTAAGACGTATGAAAAGGAGGATGTTTTAGTGAACGTCACTGGCTCTAAACGCTTACTTCATCTCAATTCCAGATTTTCACCTCAACTTATAAAAATCATAACAAATCGAATTCTTAACAAATTGAGGCATTCTTGGTGTTCATTTAAAGATCTTTGTCTTAACTAAAATCATGTCAAATTTCAAGTTCAAAATCATTGATTAAGATGTCCCAACCATTGTCACACTGTCACGGCTTCAAAATAGAATTACAGAGTCATACACGATACCACCATACATGCTATCATAATGTCAAATAAGTATTGTAACTCATTATAAAAACTCATCCATCTATGTTTACCCTTTTTCTTTGTGAGGTTTCAGCACCTATAACATGATTATTCATATGGAAGGAATGAGATTTCATGGAAATCCCAATAGCAAGTTACATAAACCATTATATCATGCATGGTTCATTTAATAATTAACATGTTATCATGAGATGGGAGATACTTCATAATGGTACATAAGCAAACTCTAACATGCATATTTTCATGAATAACTTGCAAGGAGTTGCTATCACTCATGCTTCATCATAGACATGATGACATAATATCAAGCTTAACCAAACACCATAATCAACAAGCAAGCAAACAATTAAACAAACATGAAATTATAGTTTGGCATTATTACTACCTTTTAGCTATCTTGGTCAAGATTTTCTTGGAATAATTTCCTTCCTTCACAAATGTCAAAATCTAGCCATTACAAAATAATATCAAGTTACAACTCAACTTGAAACCAAATCCAAGACTAGGTTTTCACTAACTTTCTTTCTTTCTCCCTTTTATGTTTCATACTTCCATCTTTCCAAAATAAATTCTTATAGTTCATTTCCTCATACTTTTTCATGTAGAATCCAAATATGAAACTAGAATTTCAAGAATCAAATCATGCCACTTGCTATAGTACCAAACCAAAATGAATGTCCCTTTTTCCAAAAATTCACATTTTGATTCCAATGCTTCCAATACTTGTTCTCCTACTTTATCCCCACACAATTTTCCATTTTAAACTCATTGGAAGCAACAAAATCATGAAATTCCATCATATAAACAGTTCCAAGTACAGTAGCAGCAAGAATGCAAAACCCTAAATCTAAACATACTTGAATTCCCAAGCTTATACCACTTGATTCTAGCTTGTTTAAGCTTATCTAAACTATCCATAACATAAAAATTACATTTTAACCACCTATAAGCAGAACTTCCAGAAGAAACCATAAGGGAAATATAGCACAAAAACCCCTTAAAACAATGAGCTAACTTGCTAGAATAAAGCTCAAGATCAAGGGAGATGATTACCTTGCTTTTAGCTTCAAGTTGTGTGCTTCTTTCTTGATTGAATGGAAATTTTGCAAGAGTTTCTCTATGGTTCACCATGCATGCCGAATAGGTTCTGATGTGGGGGTTATTTATAGATGAACTTGAGGTGAATTAGATGGCCAAGATTGATTTGGTTACTATTTGATCTAATGGTCAATATTCAATCCTGCACTTGGCTTGCCCTAGAAGACTCTTACTTGATGGAATGCATGATATCATTTAGGGTCATGTTTGGCTAAAAAAGATGAACTTGACTGCATTGGATGATGTCTCAAGGAGGTGTTTCCATTTCACTTTGGAAGGGAAGGCTAAGGAGTAGTTATACAATCTGCCAACTCATTTCTCAACTCTTACATGAGATTATTTAAAGTCAACATATTTAGAATAGTTCTTCCCAGTCTCTAAGACAACTCAGATGAAGAAGGAGATTACAAATATTCTACAATAGGATGGAGAGTTATTACATGAATATTGGACAAGATTTATCAACTTGTTGGATCGATGTCCACACCATAACATGACAAGGGCTAATCTAGTAGACATTTTCTTTGATGGTTACTTCCTCATAATCAGGTGTCCCTGAATGCATTAGCAAATAGATCTTTACGAGATAAGACTCAATAAGCAAGTTGGCAATTATTCCAGAAAATGGCTAATGAAGACCATCAAATTGAGTATCCACGAAGAATGACCTCATAATCTTTGGGTAATTCAAAAGAGATTTTGGTAAAAATAATATCTTTAGGAAACTGAATGGAAAATATGATCAATTTAATTGAAAGAGAGCTACATTCCACAAGGCAAGTTCATACAGTAGGAACCTTTCAAGCACTATAGGATATGAGTCATGCGATTTAATAATGCATGCTACCAGTACATGTGATAAACAGTATGAAGAAATAGCAGCAATGTATCAAGGGAGAGAAAATTATTACCAGAAGAGAGAGCCATACTCTAACACATACAACCCTGGTTGAGGAGACCACACAATTTTAGGTGCGCGAATAGGGAAAATAGGCCAAACCAATTCCAAGTAGGTGGTGCTTCCTTAAGCAACTACCAAAATAATGCAAGGTTTATGGTTCCAACTCACCCTAATGCTTTAGCAGCATCAAGACTAGATGAGACCTCTCTGTTACTGAAGAGTATAGCTACACAGAGGAACAACATGGAGGTAGAATGGCCAATATAGACTATAAGCTCAAAGAGAATGACGCTCAATTCACCTCTATAGCTTCAGTCCTTCAAAGTATGCAGAAGGATAATGCCGATGTACATAGGAAACTAGAGGAGTTAAGTACCAAGAATACAGATATTATAAGTCATTTAACTCAAGTTGCCAACATAGTGAGTGACATCTAAATGAAGAGCAGTAGCATCATACCTTTAAATACTATCATTAATCCGAAGAGTCTGAATGCCATATCACTCAGAAGTGGGAAAGAAGTATGATTTAAGGAAGATGAAACAATAAGGGAAGACATGGAATATTCTAAAGTTGAAAATTCAGCAACACGAATAAAGATTGGCAAATCAAAGAATATTAAAGAACAACAGCTTATGATCAAGAAGGCAACCCAAGAGGAGAACTCACAAGAAGAGTAAGTGATAATTCTAAGTCCATCATACAAGAGAAAGCAAACTGAGCAAATTAAGGATCTCCCTTTTCCAAAAGATTATTTTGCTAGAAAGAAAAAGATTGATTTTGAATTTGCAAAAGCTGCTTTCAATCTCTTCAATAAGTTAGAAGTAAACATCCCTATAGTTGAATTCCTCCAGAGAAATCCTAAATATGCTAAATTTTTAAAAGAGTAGTGTGCTGATAAGAAAAAGTTTAGACTGCTTGAGAGAAATTAGGTGAGTGCTAATGTATCATCACTTTTTAAGGCTGAATTATCAATTAAGTGCCAAGACCCAGGATCTTACACAATCCCATGCACTATAGGAAAGGTTCATATTAACGGAACGTTATTAGATCTAGGGGCTACCATTAATGTAATGCCATAGTCAGTATACTTAGCCTTAGGTATTAACAATCTTACAGACACAAGTGTAGTGCTCCAATTCTCTTATAGATCAATTAGGTATCTTAAGGGAGTTCTTGAGGATATTCTAGTATAGGTGAAGGATTTAGTGTGTCTTGCTGATTTTTATGTTCTAGACATGTCCAGTGAACTATTGAATGAGAGCACTTTGATCTTAGGCAGACCTTTCCTTCAAACTTGCAAGACAATCATGAGTATGAAGTATAGTTCTATTACAATAAAAGTTAGAGGGCATGTAGTGACTTTCAATATGAACGAAGCAATTAAATATTATTTTGATAATTCTACTTTTATTGAGTTAAATGAAATTGATTATGTTATTAACGAAACTAGGGATGAGTATGAATTGATCTTGCATAATGAGTATATGATCCTAAGTTGCATAATTCCCAAAATTCCTATAAAGCATTTCAGGAGTATAAGGATTCAAATTCATCTTTGAGTGCTTATGATAACTATTTTGAATCATTGTCCTCTATTTATTCTTTTTCTTGCTCTTGTGAAGGCAATGCATCATGTTTTCATTGTTTTGATGTGAATAGCATGCTGTTAGTTCCCAAAGATTTCTCATTCCCATCTGTTAGTTCCCAAAGATTTCTCATTCCCATCTAACTTTGATACAATATCATCATTCTCTAGTTATAATGTTTTTGAAAAGGAATTTGTGAGTATTTTACAGGAATACAAGACATTGTGGAAGCTGGCAGTGGAACAAAGAGGGGTAACTTATATGACCACAAGTTGTAAAGACCTCTATGTCGTGACTAAATTTAAATATAAATTTACTGAGGGAGAGACTCTTTGTGTAATATAGTCATGACATGATGATTGTATAGTCATCACTTGAAACTCCTGATACATCTAGTTGTGATGTGAAGATGATGAAGTCATGATGACATATAAGGGTACTGAGGGATTGCCTCTTTGTGATCCCAAGTAATGACTAAATGACAACTATCACATCCTTACTTTTAACCTCAATTATACTCTATTAGAAGTGATTGGAACCAATTACATGATCATTTGCTTTGAAAACATACATTTCCAAAGATTTGCTCTTGGGTACTGTTCATTGTTACTGTTCATTTGGTAATTCCAGAACATGTACCCTACTTTGAAAATTCATAATTAATTGTAGAAAAATCAAAATAATGTGGTTCCAATTTATAATGAAATCTCTTTCAAAAATATTTGAGGAAAAAATATGAAGGTGAGGTTCTCTAGTCCAAATGAAATCAGTTTATTGGTTAAAAATCACTGTTCATTTGGTAAAAATCTGGAGGTTCCAGTTTCTTGGCTTAATTTCAAAAATTCATTTCTCTTTGATTACTTATCCAAATGAACTATGTTACATATGGAATTAAAGATCTAGACGTCCTATTTAAGCTCACCAAATTTCATAGAAAAATTCGTTCATTTGATATATGAAATTATTGCGTGAACGTCATTGCCTCTCAGTACTCGTTTTATCTCAATTCCAGATCTTACTTGCAACTTTGGAAAATCATAACAATTCGGATATTTATCCAATTAAGGTGTTATTGGTGTCCATTTAAAGATCCGTATCTTATATAACTTCACACCAAATTTCATACTAAAACTCGTTGGTTTACATATCAAAATCATTGTCACATCACCACAGCCTCACAACAGAGTTACAGAAACATACTCCTTGCATGCTAGCATATCATCCCATCGTGTCATGTGAGTCATATAACTTATTATACAAACTTAATCATTAACATTTACTCTCTTCCCTTGAGAGGATCCAGCACCTAAAACATAGTTATGCATGTGGAAGGAATGAGATTTCATGGAAATCCCAATAGCAAGTTACACAAACTATAATATCATGCATGAATAATTGTATGCTTAACATGTTATCATGTGATGGGAGCTACTTCATAATGGTACATAAGCAAACTCTAACATGCATATTGTCATGACATAACTTGCAAGGAGTTGCAATCATTCATACTTCATCATAACATGATGACATAAGCTCAAGCTCAACTAAACACCATAATCAACAAGCAAGCAAAAGAATTAAACAAACATGAGTTATAGTTAGGTATCCTTGCTACCTCTTAGCTATCTTGGTCAAGACCTTCTTGAAGTGCTTTCCTTCCTTCACAAATGTCAAAACCTAGCCATTACAACATAATATCAAGTTACAACTCAACTTGAAACCAAATCCAAGACTAGGTTTTCACTAGCTCCCTTTCTTTCTCTAATTTATGTTTCCTACTTCCACCTTTCCAAAATAAATTCTCATGGTTCATTTCCACATAATTTTTCATGTAGAATCCAAATATGAAATCAGAATTTCCAAAATCAAAACATACCAATTGCTACAGTGCCAAACCGAAATGCATGCTCTTGTTTTCCAAAAATTCTCATTTTGATTCCAATGCTTCCAATACTTGTTCTCCTACTTTATCCCCACACAACTTTCCATTTTAAACTCCTTGGAAGCATCAAAATCATGAAATTCCATCATATTAACAGTACCACATACAGTACCAGCAAGAACACAAAACCCTAAATCCAAACATACTTGAATTCACAAACTTATACCACTTGATTCTAGCTTGTTTAAGCTTGTCTGAACTATCCATAACATAAAACTCATATTTTAACCACATATGAGCAGAACTTCCAGCAGCAACCATAAGGGAAATATAGCATGAAAACCCCTTAAAACCATGAGCTAACTTGCTAGAACAAAGCTCAAGATCAAGGGAGATGATTACCTTGCTTGTTACTTCACTTTGGTTGCTTCTTTCTTGGTTGAATGGAAATTTTGCAAGAGTTTCCCTATGGTTCACCATGCATGCCGAAGTGTTCTGAATAGGGGGTATTTATAGAGAAATTTGGGTTGAAATGGATAGCCAAGATTGATTTGGTTACTATTTGATCTAAAGGCTCACATTTAATCTTGGATTTTACTTTTTCTAAAAAGAATAATTATTACATCATGTGGGACAGCTCATGGGACACCTAAGAGGGTTAGGTGGCGTGCTGCCCATGCAAAGAACCTTCTGGAGAAATTCCAGTCCAATCCGGTACCATCAGTTTAGTTTCACAACAACCGGACTGTGTTCTGTTCCTAATTTTTTATAATATACCAGGATATGTATTCTATCCTGAAAATTAATGTCTAGGCTTCTCATATCATTGAAAATGTTATACTGAGTATTTATCTGCCATCCATCCCTTGGGAAATGACCAAAATACCCTTAGTGTCCTTTCCTGCACTGTACTAACCCTAAGGGCAAAATCATCATTTCACACCTCTTTACATTGCCTCAGGGCATATATTGACTGTATATAATCATATTTATACTATGTCACACGTTTTTGGCCTATCCATAATGACCAAAATGACCTCCATCCATCACTAGTACAGTATGGGCATCCAGGGGCATTTTCATAATTTCATACTTTTCCTGGACTGCTCTGGTCTCTGGCCCACATAACTGTCCAATCACCTTAATGGGCTTATGATGGAGCCATTTGGGCCTTATTATGGGCTTATTGCCTGTATTGCCTTTATGGCCCAATTCACGTTACAACTCTCCCGATCCTATTTATCGGGTATTTTATTTCACTGAAAATTCCGGTTTGGCTTCTACAGGATTCCTTTTCCGATTTTGTCAATTTTATAAATTCATATATTAAATATATGAATTTCCTATAAAGTCTCGTATGTTTTTTAGATCTGAAAAATACTATAATAATTCCTTCTGACTTCAGGAATTTATATCAATTAATCAGGACCTCAAATCAAAATTATGTGTTGCGTTAAACTGACCAAAATATTTTTGTCTATCTACTGGTAAAATTTGGGTCTGATCTAATTTCGGGCATTTTTGGCCTGTTTTGGCTCAACTTTTCCATATTTATATTTAGGTCCCTTAACTTTTGAATAATTGCACTTTAGTCCCTGAACTTTTCATTAATTGCATTTAGGTCCCTCATTTTTCTTCTACTTTCACTTTTCACCTTCAAACTTTTAAATTTTCATTTTGGTCCCTATTCTTTCCTTAGTTATTAATCCTTCCCTTTCCTTTCACAATCTGATACAGTTTATTCCAAGAATCTTATATCCATTGCAGATAAATTGTACAGGTACATCAGGTTAGAAAATTGGGGATATGACATTTCTCTCCCCCTTAAAATAAATTTTGTCCTTGAAATTTACATTACATATACATCAAGGAAATAGTTCAGGGTATATCTCTCTCATCCTTTCCTCTGCTTCCTAGGTAGCTTCATTCTCCGTTAATCCCTTCCATACCACCTTAACTAGAGGGATCTGCTTATTTCGCAACTGCTTGACCTTTCTATCTATAATCTGTACTGGTCCAACTTCATAAGTCAGGTCATCTCGCAATGCAATATCATCCTGCTCAATCACATGTGATGGATCTGGAACATATTTCTTTAATTGGGAAACATGGAATACATCATGAATCTTGCTGAGATGTGGAGGAAGAGCTAATTTATAAGCCACTGATCCTACTCTTGAGAGGATCTAAAATAGCCTAATGTATATAGGATGCAGCTTATTCACTTTGATTGATCGTCCAGCTCCTGTCGTTGGAGTCAACTTAAGGAATACATGCTCTCCTTCTTCAAACTCCAACAGCTTCCGTCTAATATCAGCATAACTCTTCTGTCTGTTTTGAGCTGTTAATAGCCTTTTTCTGATCTTATCAATCTGTACTGCTGTCTGGTCTACTAGATCAGGACCAAACATCTTCCTTTCACTCAACTCCACCTAGCATAAGGGAGATCTATACTTCCATCCATAAAGTTCTTCAAATGGAGCCATCTGAATGCTAGCCTAATAACTGTCGTTATAGGCAAACTCTATCAACGGCAGATGGACATCCCAACTTCCTTTGAAATCCAAGACACAAGCTCTCAACATATCCTCAAGCGTCTGGATCGTTCTCTTAGATTGACCATCTGTTTGAGGATGGTAGGCTGTACTAAATCTGAGAGTAGTGTTCATTTCTTTATATAAAGCTCGCCAAAAGTTTGATGTAAACCGAGGATCTCTGTCAGAAATAATACTACTGGGAATACCATATAGTCTAACAATCTCTTTTATATAGAGTTTCGCTAGCTTCTCTAGAGAATCCTTTTTATTGATTGCCAGAAAATGAGCTGACTGTTGGAAAATGTACCCTAGGGGCCAATCATTGTCTTATGAACATTATTGATTTATGAATTTATTAATTGTGTTATCATATTATTTGCATGTTTAGTGTGATGACCATCCTTGGATAATTCATGATCTTATCCTAAATGTCCCTGGTCAGTCATCTGTGCGGGAATAGAGATAAAATAAGACCAGTATGACTTTGAAGACGTATAGAGATATAAATCAAAGTCATATGCACATGTAAGAGTACAAGGTGTTGGACCGACCCGCTATGAGAGAGTTGCATGGGTTACGTCATAATCTTCTCTCATATACAAACCATGTCACTATGCCCTTTGACCTGAGATCATCATGGATTCCTACATGACAAACGCTCAGCTTTGGCCTAGTCAAAAGTCACTTTTGACCGAGTGATCATAAAGACTATGTTCGGGCTTAGTGGTTTTTCATGCGGAGGAATGTGAATGGTCAAGATGGAATTTGTCCCTCACATTCGTAGAGAGATATTACTGGGCCCCTCGATGAGTGAGTCTGAGAAATGTATGGCCATACTATAATGCAAAGGTAGTTCTATTTCTATAGTCAGACTACTCAGGGATCGAGAAAGTAACGGTCAGGAATAGGAGGATGACATTATCCATGCCTCATCCATGACCAAAATATCGCGTGACAGAAGGGACATGATATGGTTGTATAAAAGGTTACATCGTTTATCGATTCTCATATAATTTGGGTAGTCGTTATGTCTTGCTAGAGACCACTTGCGACTTGTGGGCCAGTATAGCAAATGGCCCACTGCCAACTTCATATGGGCCTACAGGGTCGCACACAAAATAGCCCAACACGAGCTATGATGTCCAGAATCATTGAATCTAAGACGTGTCTAGATTCAATGAATGATCCAGGGTTGATGTATATATTTATTTATATTTATATTCGTATATATATAAATTCGTATATATATATATTATATATAAGGGATATATAGGATTTAATTTATAAGGATAAATTAAATCTCTATCACGTTTGAATTTGAAATTCAAATTGATAGGATATCTCAAATTTGATTTATGAGAATAAATCAAATACAGTCCAATCTTATCTTTATTTAAATTAAATAAATAGGTGAATTAAATCTGTGGGACGGATTTAATATAAACATTATTTATTTAATTAGTTTCTTATCAAATTATACAATATGTGATATTGTATTCAGAATTAATATAGATTAATTCTAAAATCTAATTCGGTTGAGAAAAACGCAGAGCATCCTATATATCCGATTTTAGGAGCTACGTTTTGAATACAACACATAACACAAAAAGGGCCGAACGGAATCTGCAAAAGGTTTGCAGATAAGAAACTGCTGAAGTAGAGACAGAGAGGACGAACTCTTGAGAAAGCCTTAGAGGGACAGGAGACGCTAGCATGTTGTTCGTGGTTAGAACGCTATTCGTGTAGATACCAGTAGAGGAAGACGACCTGAGGAGTCAACTTCTTGCGATAAAAAAGAAAGCATGAGCCGCAGAGAGAAGCTGTGGACGTCTCCTTATGATCGAAAAGAGATCACTAGCTGCAGAGAAGCTGTGGAAGTCGCTGAGAAACACTGAGGGTAATGCTTCTTCCCACTTGACTTAAACACATATGGTAGATCCTGGCAAGGAATGGAAAAAATTTTAAATTAATTTCCACTGCGTGTCTTCCAATTCCTTACACTGACTTCGTTAATCGGTCAATTATTACCCATATAGCACCATGCTTAGTAGGAGTTATGGGCAGTCCTTCAACAAAATCCATGGCAATGCTGTCCCATTTCCACTCAGGTATCTCTAATGGTTGTAATTTCCCTGTTGGCTTCTGATGCTCAACTTTCACCTTTTGACATGTCAAATATTTGGACACATAATTTACAACATCTTTCTTTGATCCAGGCCACTAAAATAAACACTTCACATCAGGATACATCTTGGTCATACCTAGATGTAGTGTATACTTGCTTTTATGTGCCTCCTCTAGTATCTTTTCTCTCAATCCCATTGCATTGGGAATATATGGTCGTCCCCTAAATCGTAGTAATCCATCTTGGGACACATCAAAGTTTTTAGTTTCCCCTCTTTCCTGCTTACCTTTGAAAATTTAAGTGAGCCTATCTTGCTCCTGAGCCTCTTTTATCTCATCCTCAATAAAAGCTTTAATCTACATTCCTCCATAAGAACTTTATGATGTCTACATTTGATACAGAGGACTCCAATCTCGAACATCTTCTATCAGTTCTAGCTCTTTGATCATGAGACTAACAACCTGCACCACCTTTCTGCTCAAGGCATCGGCCACTACATTAGCTTTTCCTAGATGGTATTTGATCTGGAAATCATAATCCTTTAGAAATTCCATCCATCTACGTTGCCTCATGTTCAATTCTTTCTGATCTTGCAGGTACTTCAGGCTTTTATGATCACAGTACAGTTCTATGGTAGCTCCATACAAGTAGTGCCTCCATATCTTGAGAGCATAAACTACTACTGTAAGCTCTAGATCATGAGTGGGATAATTCCCTTCATGTGGCTTTAACTGTCGAGAAGCATAGGCTACCACTCATCCTTGCTACATCAACACACATCCCAACCCCTACTTGCTAGCATCAGTGTAGACTACATAAGTCTGAGTTGGGTCTGGAATAATCAGCACAGGAGTCTTGGTTAATCTCTGCTTTAGTTCATGAAAACTGGCCTCACACTTCTCATCCCACTTGAACTGCTGATTCTTTCTTGTCAGCTTGGTTAATGGTAGAGCAATTCGAGAAAAGTCCTTAATAAATCTTCTATAATACCCTGCTAATCCCAGAAAACTTTTGATCTCTATCACTGTCCTTGGCTGTTCCCAGCTTAGCACTGCTTCAACTTTACTAGGATCTACAGCTACCCCTTCGTGGGATATGACATGACCGAGAAATTTGACTTCTTGCAGCAAAAACTCATATTTACTAAGCTTAACATAGAGTCGTTTCTCTTTAAGAGTACTAAGAATAATTCTCAAATGCTCTTCATGCTCTACAACAGATTTGGAGTACACTAGGATATCATCAATGAAAACTACCACAAACTGATCTAGGTAAGGCCTGAAGATTCTGTTCATGTAATTCATGAAAATTACAGGTGCATTCGTCAGACCAAAGGGCATCACTTGAAATTCAAAATGACCATATCGAGTCCTGAACGCAGTCTTTGAAATATCATCTGCTTTGATTCTGAGTTAGTGATAACCTGACCTCAAATCAATCTTAGAGAATAAGCTTGCTCCAACCAACTGGTCTAACAAATCATCAATTCAGGGAAAAGGGTACTTATTCTTAATAGTAATCTTATTCAACTCCCGATAATCAATGCACAATCTGAGACTGCCATCCTTCTTCTTGACGAATAACACTGAAGTACCCCATGGAGAAACACTAGGTTGGATGAAACCCTTCTCTAATAGTTCCTCTATCTGCTTTTTAAGTTCAATCATCTCATTGGGAGCCATACAATATGGGGCTTTAGATACTGGTCCAACTCCAGGTACAATGTCAATTGCAAACTCCACTTCTCGTTCTGGAGGCAATCCCTGAATCTCTTTAAGAAATACTTCAGGAAATTCTCTGACCACAGGAATTGCTTCAATTCCTTCTTCCACTTCTGCTTGAACAGAAAAGAAGACCATATATCCCTGACATCCTTTTCATAAACATATATCCACTTGAGCCTCCATCAAGAAATTCAGTTTCACCTCTGGATTCACATTTGGGGTTTGTGGACAAAGAACTAGAGTTTTGTTCTTACAATCCAGCATTACATTATTGGCAGACAACCAATTCAATCCAATTTTGACATCAATCTCATGGAATGGCATGCATATGAGGTCAAGAGTAGTGCAACAACATTCATATCGAATGACACTATTTAGGCAAACATATGATATAACTACTTTAGCATTTGTAGGAGTTGTGACACATATGGCATAATGCAGCTTGCTAATTGTAAGGCCCAAACATTTAGCACATTCATAAGAAATAAATGAATGACTTGTACCCGAATCAAACATAGCAATCACAGCATGATTATTGAGATAGATGATACCTTGGATCATCTCGGGTGATCTTTGTGCCTCTTCCCTTGTCATTGCAAACACTCGCCCTTGAGTGCGCGGCCTTTGATAATCAGATGCTTGAGGACAACTCCTAGAGAAATGTCCAGGCTTCCCACATGTGTAACAGACATTTTGCCCCATCAAGTATGGTCTGTGTCCATGGTTCTTCCCATATTTGTCACATACTCTAGACCTCTAATCTCTATTATTTGTGTTGCCCCTGTAATTCCCTCTACTAGGTTTTCAGTTCTACTGCCACTGCCTTTTCCTTTTCTTGTTATAGCCACTGCCACTGGCTGTATTTCTATTCTGGTTAAGTCTCTCAGGAGCAGTAGTCTCTCTGCTCACTGATTTCATTAGCATCCGGTGATTCAGGCTATTCTTGTCATATCCCAATTTTTAGGCCTTAAAGCCCAGTATATAGCCTAAAAAAGGGATGCTACCAGACCCTATTAAGTAGAGGTCTCAATAAATAGAGAAAATTATGATGATCAGTTTGATGCAACACAAAGTTTTGATATGAGGTCTCGAAAGATTTATATTAATTTTTGAAGAGAAGGAAAATTAATATAGTATTCTCTAGACCTCAGAATAAGATGAAATGTGGTAGTAAATTCCTATAATTAATATAAGAATTTATGAAACTGATAGAGCTCAAAAAGGAGTTCTGTAGAATTTACTATAGAATTTACAGTGAATTAAAAGACCCGATAAATAGGTTTCGGGGGAATTTCTCGGGAATTGAGCCCATGAAGATTGGGGATCAAACAGAGGGTCCAGAATGGCACCTTATAGGCCTAATGATATTTTTAGATAAATATGTGGGCTAGGGCTAATAAAGACCGAGAAAAATGAAGAATTACAAAAATGCCACTAAAGGTATGCCACTGTGTTGTGTCATTAAGTCAGAGTCAGACGAAGGGCGTTATGATCATTTGACTAAGGTTAGACAGTTAAGAAAGGGTATCTGGATAGTTGACCAGGGTTAAGAGATACTCTGGTAAGGTATGAAAAGACAATAGTGCCCCTAAAAGTACTAAAGAGGTAGTAAGGGCATTTTGGTAATTTACTAAGGATGTTCCTTGGGAACCGAGCCACCAGAGTGCTTGGGCTCGGTTAGAAACCCAAGATGATATTTAAAGGCCCAAAAACGTAGCCCAAGAGTAATGTGGGACCAAGAGGCATTAAAATAATGTTTTAGTGCTTTTTCAATAAAGTAAAGTGACCCGGTCCAAGATAGAACTGGGTAAAGTGATATGGAATCATGAGAGGACATAAATGGGGCCCACAATGTGCCACATGGCATGATTACAATAAAAGAGGAAAAGTAAAGGACACATGGCATGATTAGAGAAAAAGGAGAAAAAGCAAGAGGACACGTGGCACGATCTCGGCCGTCCATTCAGGGAAAAGACTCTGGAACTCTCTGGAAAGGCTGAGTCAGCTGGTGAGGTGTCCTAAGGGCCCCACATTTCACCACATATACCCTTGAGGTGTCCCTTGAGGTGTCCTAGATGATGTCATGAGTGGCGAGTCATTAAGGAGGGTGATGTCATCGTGATGATGCAAGCAAAGCTTCTTGAGGAAGCAAGCAATCTGAGCCATTCATCGCGAATCAATCTGGACCATTCATTCCACCTCCTCTCACCTATAAATAGGCCACTCCCCCTCACTTCATTCCCACGGATTTGGCAAGAGCAATAAGAGAAAGAAGAGAGAAAGAGAGAAAGAGAAAGAAAGGAAAGGAAGGAAGGAGTTCTGGTGGAGCCAGGAGCAGTCTAAGGAGCTGAGGGATTGGGCAAAGCTTAAGACTGTGGTAAGAAAGTTATCTAGTCCCTGCTATAATAAAGTAGAGGATTGCTCTTAATGGTTAGAATAGAGAAATATCTCTATTAATAAAGTTAGCTATAGATAGAAAGAAAGTTAGAGGAATGTCGGAGTAAGGATATTTCCCCTAGCTATGCATGAGTTAAATAGAGCTATCTGATAGAGTAATAATGAAGATATTATTATGCTATGTATAGGATCTGACCTATGGAAAGAATGAACCTTAGAGCAAAGGCTAAGAGCTAGAAGGAAAGCTACATGTCAGGTAGTAAACTAATCCTAAACTTGTATGCATTGAATGTTATGCTTGATGTGCTATGGCTTTGCTGAATTGTGTTGAATATGTGCTTATGTATGAAGCTCTGTTCCTATGATTACTTTGGCCAATTGTATTTTATATGTAACAGGAAGCATGCACATTATGCAATGTTAACACTTTCACAAGCAAGCACAAGTATTCACATTAATGCATGCATTGTTTAGTGTTGTTTGCTACTGAGATTTCCCCAGAAATCTCACCCCTTCCATATCAATCCAATTACAGTAGGTCTTCTCAAGATGGAGGAGATAAATATACATGAAGAGATGTTAATTACTTAGCATGATTGATGTGTGATTCATGTATGTATAATTGCTGGAAATTGTCACTGTGAACAGTAACTCGTGGGGAGGCAGTGACATTTGAGCTGTAATTATAAATAGTAAATGATTGAATAAATGTATGATATTTTACCAGTAAATAGTAGACATGATAATATTCGATTTGATATATAGAACGTCTCATTTAGATGTCTACAAATAAAGATATGATTTATCAAAGTTGGGACCAGAATGCTTGAATCAGGGACAGGACGCTGGGTGAACAGTATTTTCAGAATGTTTACCAACATTGACCTGGTCAAGGCATGGTCAACGAGTCATTTTTCCCTAAAATAGAATTATGTTAGCTTCGTGTAGCAATTTGAACCACTGCATTTCAATTTTTATAGAATTAGTTATGATTTTTTGAAGTCAAGTCACTCTGCTGGAATTTACACAGTGAACAGTGCTCACTGAGAGTAAAATTCCAGATTGTATGATTTGACTTCAATGGCCCTAGAAGTGGTTCCAAATGCTACTGAATGGTCCCTAAGACATAAGAAAAGGAGGATGTTATAATTTGGTATCAGAGCATAAGATTCTGGCACAGAACATAAGGTTCTGGCTCAGTGATGCTCTGGAGTAGATAGACTAACCCCTTAAAACAAGTTAGAGATGTGAACTACAGAGGTTTCCTCCCTAGTATGAGATATGGAGATGGTGTTTACTACCTAGAGAATGATTTGAACAAGAGATAGTGACACCCAGATAGATAGAATAGTACCCCATAACTTACAGTGGTACGAGGTGATCTTCAAGGAAGTGGCTAGTCTTAGTCAGCCGTTACCGCCAAGGTCTCGTGTTTCTTAGCACGATATGGCTGGACTAAGTAGGATAACGTCTGGGGAGTAGTTTCCTCTATGGATAGAGATAGAAGCTCACCAGTTTTAGGTCAAGGGAAACTGCTAGACGTTACAGTAACAATGATAATGAAGGTCCTAACCTCGCTGAAGTTCATCAGCTAGCGGGTTAGTACTGATATACAATGTTCAAAAGTAGATCCTCTGTGTGAGCATATCTACATTACGAAAGAATTTGTTCAGCTAGTGTTTCCTGAACGAAAGAATTAAAAGTTAGAATGAGGCTTGCCTAGGAATAATCCGAGCACATGGCCTAAAGTTAGAGACCAGATGGGCCGCTGATGTTCCCAAGATAGAGAAACCACAGTCTAGTATAGAGTAGACTAAGACTGATAAAGAGAAAGGTAGCCACATTTTCAAAAGATAAAGTGACTCTCCTATTCCCTATGTAAGAAAGGATAATGAAGGGTTGAGTCTATACCCTAGTAAGAGGGTAAGGTGGCAGCCTAAGTCAAATAAATAGTTATTTCTGATTCCTAAATGAATGTTTAGGATCTGGACAATATGATCAGATAATGATAGGCCATGAGATTAAGATGATGATTAATAGTGAATTTATAGATACATGTTTACGATGCTCAGGATATATCCCTTTAGTAAGGGTAAGGAATATGAGTGATGAAAATGAAATGAAAAGAGAAGCATGTATGAAAGATGGTACATCTCTAAGAAAGAGCAGTAAAGACATAAGTTAGTATTGTAGCAATAGAGCTAGATTGCTCTTGCAATAGAAAAGGATTGCTCTTGAAATAAAGCCAAGAGATGGGATAGTATAACTCAGATAGAGTAAGGTCCCTCTGATAATACGAATAGATGATGATAGATATGTGCATGGTAGAGCCTGTGTAGCTCTCTGCAGTAAAGGATAGAGTAAAGCTATGAAAGATGAGAATGATATGAGAAGTTCCTGAGTGATAGAGGAAATAAGTAAAGTCCTGATAGATAATATTGGCTTATATGATCATTTTAGGGGAATTATCTGTTGAGTTAACAACTATGTGGAAGTGATTAACCTTGTAATTTTATCCGTTGGTTTAAGTCTTCCAGAGATGAGAATATAGTACAATGGAATCACAGTAGATTCTGGAGGATTGCAGTTAGATCCTAGCATGGCTCCCAGAGAATAGAATTCCAGGGTCACAGTTAGATTCTAAAGAGGCTTACGGTTGATCGCAGTAGATCCCGAGGGTCGCAGTAGACCTAGCCTAGAGAGAGAAAGTATTAATCCATAAGTACAATATGTCTTTGGAATGACAAATACCAAGGAAAAGTTAAGGTACAGAAGCTTCACAAGTTGGTTAGCTCCTAATAGAGAGAGTACCCATGATGTTAGATAGCCTTATTACTATCAAGGACTAAACTCAAAATCTCCTTACACGTACAGGAACTAAGTAATCAAAGTTAAAGTTATTAATCCTGAGTACCAAGGAGTTATGAGTTAATCTCATAAGATATGAGAAAGGGTCAATTAAGAATAAAGAGATCCTTACGATAAGAATAAAAGACAGATAGATCCTCCAGATGAGGATAAAGAGATTAGAAGGCCACATAGACCCAAGAGAGATAGTATAAGATGGGTCTAAGATAGTAGAGTACCAGGGTTGGAGCCTATAAGCACCAGTGCTTCAGATTTATATCGGCACATTTCAGTTAAGCGTGCAAAAGCAAGAGTAGCCCAATGATGGGTGACCCCCTGGGAAGTGATGAAAGAGGTATGAATGCCACAAGAAGTTGGCATATATGTATACGGAGTTATGAAAAGTTAGAAAGGGTTATGAACAGAAAGAGAATAGAACCCTTATGTCAAGTCCAAATGAAATGGATTTGAAAGGAAATATTTGTAAAGGCTAGCAATATTTTAAGTTACAAGAGAATGTCTTATGACAAGGCCAGATAGACTATGATATCGCTAGATGTGGCTAGATATGCTATGATATGGCATAAATGATATGTCATGAGATATGCTATGAAAAGTACGTAATGAGAAATATGTATTAAGAAGTGCACTATGAAGTGGTTTTATAGCTAGCTTTATAAACAGATAGAGAGGCTTACGTTCTAGAAATGATAAGATGTTTGAATGATGAGCTACATGTGAAAGAGCAAATGAGAGCTTTGAGAGCTTCCACTCCTTGCATAGAATGCCAGGCCTTATGTTACATTATATTATGTGATGTTTACAGAATATGCTAAAGCTCCGAATGTTAGAGCAGTGCAAGCTCTGAGTGTTGGACCTATGCAAGCTCCGAGTGTTAGAGCTGTGCATATTAAGAGAAGGAATGCTTGAGCTCCGATGTTAGAGCTTTGCATTCATGAGCAGGTATGTAGTCCTGCAGCATGCTGGCCTGGCATTATGCATGTTAGAGTATGTGCTCCTATATGCTCCTATATGCTATTATGTGCTCCTATTTAGCAGTAGATCAACAAAAGAAAGAATAATGATATAAGTCCTCTCTCTGTATTATGATGAGTTAGTAAAGATGATAAAGCATATGATGATATGAGAATGAAAGATGAAGTTTTGTGGATATTTAGAGAATTCAGCTGGATACTCAGATGAGTAATAAGTGACTGCACTAAGAATCATGATGAGTAGTCAACAAAAACTCTAGAATATAGGAGTATATGAAAAAGTTTAGTATGAAAGAAATGGACATTCTCCTCAAAGGAACTCTTCATCGAAGGATGAATAGAGATTTAGCCCTAAAATTTCGAGGACGAAATTTATTTTAAGAGGAGGAGAAATGTCATATCCCAATTTTTAGGCCTTAAAGCCCAGTATATAGCCTAAAAAAGGGATGCTACCAGACCCTATTGAGTAGAGGTCTCAATAAATAGAGAAAATTATGATGATCAGTGTGATGCAACACAAAGTTTTGATATGAGGTCTTGAAAGATTTATATTAATTTTTGAAGAGAAGGAAAATTAATATAGTATTCTCTAGACCTCAGAATAAGATGAAATGTGGCAGTAAATTCCTATAATTAATATAAGAATTTATGAAACTGACAGAGCTTAAAAAGGAGTTCTGTAGAATTTACTATAGAATTTACAGTGAATTAAAAGACCCAATAAATAGGTTTCAGGGGAATTTCTTGGGAATTAAGCCCATGAAGATATGGGATCAAATAGAGGGTCCAGAATGGCACCTTATAGGCCCAATGATATTTTCAGATAAATATGTGGGCTAGGGCTAATAAAGACCTAGAAAAATGAAGAATTATGAAAATGCCACTAAAGGTATGCCACTGTGTTGTGTCATTAAGTCAGAGTCAGACGAAGGGCGTTATGATCATTTAACTAAGGTTAGACAGTTAAGAAAGGGTATCTGCATAGTTGACCAGGGTTAAGAGATACTCTGGTAAGGTATGAAAAGACAATAGTGCCCCTAAAAGTACTAAAGAGGTAGTAAGGGCATTTTGGTAATTTACTAAGGATGTTCCTTGGGAACCGAGCCACCAGAGTGCTTGGGCTCAGTTAGAAACCCAAGATGATATTTAAAGGCCCAAAAACGTAGCCCAAGAGTAATGTGGGACCAAGAGGCATTAAAATAATATTTTAGTGCTTTTTCAATAAAGTAAAGTGGCCCGGTCCAAGATAGAACTGGGTAAAGTGATATGGAATCATGAGAGGACATAAATGGGGCCCACAATGTGCCACATGGCATGATTACAATAAAAGAGGAAAAGCAAAGGACACATGGCATGATTAGAGAAAAAGGAGAAAAAGTAAGAGGACACGTGGCACAATCTCGGCCGTCCATTCAGGGAAAAGACTCTGGAACTCTCTGGAAAGGCTAAGTCAGCTGGTGAGGTGTCCCAAGGGCCCCAAATTTCTCCACATATACCCTTGAGGTGTCCTAGATGATGTCATGAGTGGTGAGTCATCAAGGAGGGTGATGTCATCGTGATGATGCAAGTAAAGCTTCTTGAGGAAGCAAGCAATCTGAGCCATTCATCGCGAATCAATCTGGACCATTCATTCCACCTCCTCTCACCTATAAATAGGCCACTCCCCCTCACTTCATTCCCACGGATTTGGCAAGAGCAATAAGAGAAAGAAGAGAGAAAGAGAAAGAAAGGAAAGGAAGGAAGGAGTTCTGGTGGAGCCAGGAGCAGTCTAAGGAGCTGAGGGACTGGGCAAAGCTTAGGAAGGTGGTAAGAAAGTTATCTAGTACCTGATATAATAAAGTAGAGGATTTCTCTTAATGGTTAGAATAGAGAAATATCTCTATTAATAAAGTTAGCTATAGATAGAAAGAAAGTTAGAGGAATATCGGAGTAAGGATATTTCCCCTAGCTATGCATGAGTTAAATAGAGCTATACTGATAGAGTAATAATGAAGATATTATTATGCTATTTATAGGCTCTGACCTATGGAAAGAATGAACCTTAGAGCAAAGGCTAAGAGCTAGAAGGAAAGCTACATGTCAGGTAGTAAACTAATCCTAAACTTGTATGCATTGAATGTTATGCTTGATGTGCTATGGCTTTGCTGAATTGTGTTGAATATGTGCTTATATATGAAGCTCTGTTCCTATGATTACTTTGGCCAATTGTATTTTATATGTAACAGGAAGCATGCACATTATGCAATGTTAACACTTTCACAAGCAAGCACAAGTATTCACATTAATGCATGCATTGTTTAGTGTTGTTTGCTACTGAGATTTCCCCAGAAATCTCACCCCTTCCATATCAATCCAATTACAGTAGGTCTTCTCAAGATGGAGGAGATAAATATACATGAAGAGATGTTAATTGCTTAGCATGATTGATGTGTGATTCATGTATGTATAATTGCTGGAAATTGTCACTGTGAACAGTAACTCGTGGGGAGGTAGTGACATTTGAGCTATAATTATAAATAGTAAATGATTGAATAAATGTATGATATTTTACCAGTAAATAGTAGACATGCTAAGATTCGATTTTATATATAGAACATCTCATTTGGATGTCTACACATAAAGATATGATTTATAAAATTTGGGACCAGAATGCTGGAATCAGGGACAGGACGCTGGATGAACAGTTTTTTCTTATCGTTTACCAACATTGACCTGGTCAAGGCGTGGTCAACGAGTTATTTTTCCCTGAAAGAGAATTATGTTAGCTTCGTGTATCAATTTGAACCACTGCATTTCAATTTTTATAGAATTAGTTATGATTTTTTGAAGTCAGGTCACTCCGCTGGAATTTACACAGTAAACAGTGCTCACTGAGAGTAAAATTCCAGATTGTATGATTTGACTTCAATGGCCCTAGAAGTGGTTCCAAATGCTACTGAATGGTCCCTAAGACATAAGAAAAGGAGGATGTTATAGTTCTCAATAATTCTGCAGGCCTCTACTGCTTTATTGAACTGATGATATTGTTGGGGGGTCATCTTATCTTTCAGAGTAGTATTTAATCCCCTGATCATCCTTTCCGTCATCCATCGCTCATCATCCACCTGTCGCAGGTAAGTGGAATACTGGGAAAGATGAATGAACTTTGCCAAGTATTTGTCAAATGATTCTTTTTCTCCTTGTCTTAACACAAGGAATTCTGCTTCTCGTTCATCCCGCACTGACTGGGAAAAATACTTCTCATAAAACTGTTCATGGAACACTTCCCATGTGATAGGAATGTGTCTGGCCTACAATACTAACTCTGTGTTCTTCCACTATCTGTCGGCATCTCTCTCTAACTGGTAGATTGCCATCTGTGCTTTACTCTTAAACGAACAACCCAGTATCTTAAAGATCTTCTCTGGTCTACTGATCCAATCCTCCACTTTTTATACATCGAACGTTCCCTCAAACGTCAGAGGACTATGCTTACAGAACTTAGCCATCCATTGTTGAATACCAGTAGGATCTACTATTTATCCTGTCTGTCTCGGTAGTTCTGTTGTCTGTTGAACCATCTCTGGTTCTGTATTAGCTGTACCTGTAGACTCTGGGTGTTTGAGGTTCTCCACTGCTTTAGCTATAGCAGCATCCCTTTCCTACTCACTCCTTGCTTGAGCAGCTTTTACTTCCTCTATCAGCTTCTGCTGTTGTTCCAGCCATTCTAGAATCAACTGATTAATATCTCCGGCGTTTTGGGGTTCACCCGAAGTACTAGCTCTTCTGGTTCTTACCATTTCATTTTACTATCGTAATAGGAAATAGGAAAGGAATATTATAATTAACATACGTTATATTTCATTCAAAACATAGCATACAGCAAGTTCAATAGCATTACTTCCATAACACAAACACATACCATAGCCTCACTGTCATAAGTACATTCATAGGTTCACTTATGTATCAGTCTAAAATAATCTATTCAGAGCATTTCCTAAGCCAGAATCCTATGCTCTAATACCAAATTATCACATCCTTACTTTTAACCTCAATTATACTCCATTAGAAGTGATTGGAACCAATTACATGATCATTTACTTTGAAAACATCCATTTCCAAAGATTTGCTCTTGGGCACTGTTCATTGTTACTGTTCATTTGATAATTCCAGAACATGTACCCTACTTTGAAAATTCATAATTAATTGTAAAAAAATCAAAATAATGTGGTTCCAATTTATAATGAAAGCTATTTCAAAAATATTTGAGGAAAAAATATGAAGGTGAGGTTCTCTGGTCCAAATGAAATCAGTTTATTGGTTAAAATCACTGTTCATTTGGTAAAAATCTGGAGGTTCCAGTTTCTTGGCTTAATTTCAAAAATTCATTTCTCTTTGCTTACTTATCCAAATGAACTGTGTTACATATGGAATTAAAGCTCTATACGTCCTATTTAAGCTCACCAAATTTTATAGAAAAATTCGTTCATTTGATATATGAAATCATTGCGTGAACGTCACTGCCTCTCAGCACTCCTTTTATCTCAATTCCAGATCTTACTTGCAACTTTGGAAAATCATAACAATTCAGATATTTATCCAATTAAGGCGTTCTTGGTGTCCATTTAAAGATCCATATCTTATCTAACTTTACACTCCAAATTTCATACTAAAAATCGTTGATTTACATGTCAAAATCATTTTCACATCACCACAGCCTCACAACAGAGTTACAGAAACATACACCTTGCATGCTAGCATATCATCCCATAGTGTCATGTGAGTCATATAACTTATTATACAAACTTAATCATTAACATTTACTCTCTTCCCTTGAGAGGATCCATCACCTAAAACATAGTTATGCATGTGGAAGGAATGAGATTTCATGGAAATCCCAATAGCAAGTTACACAAACTATAATATCATGCATGAATAATCGTATGCTTAACATGTTATCATGAGATGGGAGCTACTTCATAATGGTACATAAGCAAACTCTAACATGCATATTGTCATGACATAACTTGCAAGGAGTTTCAATCATTCATACTTCATCATAACATGATGACATAAGCTCAAGCTCAACCAAACACCATAATCAACAAGCAAGCAAAAGAATTAAACAAACATGAGTTATAGTTAGGTATCCTTGCTACCTCTTAGCTATCTTGGTCAAGACCTTCTTGAAGTGCTTTCCTTCCTTCACAAATGTCAAAACCTAGCCATTACAACATAATATCAAGTTACAACTCAACTTGAAACCAAATCCAAGACTAGGTTTTCACTAGCTCCCTTTCTTTCTCTAATTTATGTTTCCTACTTCCACCTTTCCAAAATAAATTCTCATGGTTCATTCCCACATAATTTTTCATGTAGAATCCAAATATGAAATCAGAATTTCCAAAATCAAAACATACCAATTGCTACAGTGCCAAACCGAAATGCATGCTCTTGTTTTCCAAAAATTCTCATTTTGATTCCAATGCTTCCAATGCTTCCAATACTTGTTCTCCTACTTTATCCCCACACAACTTTCCATTTTAAACTCGTTGGAATCATCAAAATCATGAAATTCCATCATATGAACAGTACCATGTACAGTACCAGCAAGAACACAAAACCCTAAATCCAAACATACTTGAATTCACAAACTTATACCACTTGATTCTAGCTTGTTTAAGCTTGTCTGAACTATCCATAACATAAAACTCATATTTTAACCACATATGAGCAGAACTTCCAGCAGAAACCATAAGGGAAATATAGCATGAAAACCCCTTAAAACCATGAGCTAACTTGCTAGAACAAAGCTCAAGATCAAGGGAGATGATTACCTTGCTTGTTACTTCACTTTGGTTGCTTCTTTCTTGGTTGAATGGAAATTTTGCAAGAGTTTCCCTATGGTTCACCATGCATGCCGAAGTGTTCTGAATAGGGGATATTTATAGAGAAATTTGGGTTGAAATGGATGGCCAAGATTGATTTGGTTACTATTTGATCTAAAGGCTCACATTTAATCTTGGATTTTACTTTTTCTAAAAAGAATAATTATTACATCATGTGGGACAGCTCATGGGACACCTAAGAGGGTTAGGTGGTGTGCTTCCCATGCAAAGAACCTTCTGGAGAAATTCCAGTCCAATCCGGTACCGATCAGTGCAGTTTCACAACAACCGGACTGTGTTTAGTTCCTAATTTTTTATAATATACCAGGATATGTATTCTATCCTAAAAATTAATGTCTAGGCTTCTCATATCATTGAAAATATTATACTAAGTATTTATCTGCCATCCATCCCTTGGAAAATGACCAAAATACCCTTAGTGTCCTTTCCTGCACTGTACTAACCCTAAGGGCAAAATCATCATTTCACACCTCTTTACATTGCCTCAGGGCATATATTGATTGTATATAATCATATTTATACTACGTCACACATTTTTGGCCTATCCATAATGACCAAAATGACCTCCATCCATCACTGGTACAGTATGGGCATCCAGGGGCATTTTCATAATTTCATACTTTTCCTGGACTGCTCTGGTCTCTGGCCCACATAACTGTCCAATCACCTTAATGGGCTTATGATGGAGCCATTTGGGCCTTATTATGGGCTTATTGCCTGTATTGCCTTTGTGGCCCAATTCACGTTACAACTCTCCCGATCCTATTTATCGGGTATTTTATTTCACTGAAAAATCCGGTTTGGCTTCTACAGGATTCCTTTTCCGATTCTATCAATTTTATAAATTCATACATTAAATATATGAATTTCCTATAAAGTCTCACATGATTTTTAGATCTGAAAAATACTATAATAATTCCTTCTGACTTCAGGAATTTATATCAATTAATTGGGACCTCAAATCAAAATTCTATGTTGCGTTAAACTGACCAGAATATTTTTGTTTATCTACTGGTAAAATTTGGGTCTGATGTAATTTCGGGCATTTTTGGCCTGTTTTGGCTCAACTTTTCCATATTTACATTTAGGTCCCTTAACTTTTGAATAATTGCACTTTAGTCCCTGAACTTTTCATTAATTGCATTTAAGTCCCTCACTTTTCTTCTACTTTCACTTTTCACCATCAAACTTTTAAATTTTCATTTTGGTCCATATTCTTTCCTTAGTTATTAATCCTTCCCTTTCCTTTCACAATCTGATAAAATTTATTCCAAGAATCTTATATCCATTGCAAATAAACTGTACAGGTACATCAGGTTAGAAAATTGTGGATATGACAACAACTACGTTATGACCAAACATTCCAGAGATACTCACTGTCAGTTTGAGTCATGACGAGAAGATAACTCTGAGAGGTCACGACTAGAAATGGCAGACACAACCAGTGAATTTCAAATTCCTTCAACTCCACATTATGTTATTTTGGTTAAAGGGCTAATATGTTATGACTCTACTTATCCTTACTCATATTTACTAATTACCTCTCATACTTTAAGATTCTTAAATGATTTGACCTCAAATAATGATGCAGGAATAAAGGAAAGTAATCCTAAGTATGTTGCAGCAGTATACTAACCTCAACTGGGTGATGCACTTGAGGAAGTGGAATATACAAAGGATATAAAGGGAACATCACTGAAGTTTATTGCTAATATATACCAGCCACAGTTGAGCAAGTTCAAGTTTATACAGGGAAAATTCAAGACAAGCTTGGATGGACTTTGCAATGTAATCAAGGTTCACAATTTTGGTATGCTTGGGTGGAGAGAGAAGGCAATGGTGAAGATTTTCCAATCAAACAACCATCTCTCAAAATTCTATAAGTTCCCACCACCGCCTTGAGGCTAGGTTGTCCCTTTCCTATCTCTTACCTTTTACAAATTTGCCTAATGTAATATATGTTTGACATGTTGGATTAATGATTAGAAAGGGATGAACTACTAAAAGTAATAGTCAATTTTTCTACTTGATAATTTAATAGGATAGTGTTTAATTTTAATTTAGTTATATTTTGAATAATACCCTGTGTTGCCCATGTGCTATTATTTTAGTGATGGTTATATGAGGTACGACACACTCAACTGCATGCTATAGTTTACTCATCTTGTCATCTTTACTTTCTTTATATTGCAATGTATGATTTGAATGTGACTACAAGCTTAACTAGGAATTTGCATTGAATGATATGTTTGACTGCTGTGCTGAAGCTGGATTTAAATTGACCTTATAGTGATATGATGTCTATAATTCTCTGATAATGAGGATACTATCAAGTTTAAGTATAGGGAAATGTTATTGTTTCTGTACTAATTAATGCGAAATTCATTGATTAATCCAATCTTTCATCACAAAATTTTTAGTTTTTGATTTTACTGTGTGATGAATAGCTAAAAATTGGATCCCCACTTTAAACTATTTTGTTGTTGGCTAAAAGGTTTCATTGTAGACGATATTTTGGGCTTTGAAAAGCATCAAGTGGTAGTCTCTGTGGTGTTTTGTCATAACCTATGTGTTGTATCATCATGACCTGATATGGAATTTTGGACTTAATATGCTCTCTGTGAAAATAAGTAATGACATGAGTTCAATTAGGTTGTGACAATATCACTCTACGTATTGTTGTCATGACTTAATCATTCCTGGTCACAACTATTTGTTATAGGTTCAGGGCAAACACTCACTATAAAATTTAGTCACGACTTAATTCAATAACCAATCATCTAATCAAACTTATTTAAGTACTAATTACATGACTCTACCTTAATCTTCCTTTTCCTTATTTCCTTATGAATTTTGGTCAGCAAGAGGATCAAAGGAAAAATCTATTTTCTAACATTAAAACCTAGGTTTTAATCTTCCAAAACACATAGAAATAAACTAGTAAGATTGCTTAACTTATGCCCTAAGTTCCTTGGATCAAAGTCCCTAGAATTGCCTTGGAATAGGTTGAGTTTTAAAATTGCAAGAGGTTCCCCTTGGTTCCCAATGTCCATAGTTTTATGAAGGAATTGGAAGGTGTATTTATAGCTACAATTTGGCCACCTTGGGACCACTTTATCCCTCCTTTTCTTAAATACTACAATTACTTAATTTTGAATATGATTGGTTGGTTTTAGGGTTAATTATCCTTAATCTTCATTAACTTAATTCTTATATTATTTTATTATATTGTAACACATGTCCAAACTCTTCTTCATTATTTTTGGCTTCCATATGGTGAAAATGTGGGGTCCACAAGGACACCTCACATGCCACCTTTCTTCCTTGGATTTTCTTTCTTTAAAAATTTATAAAATATCCTAAAATTTGTCTTGAGCTCTAAGATATTAACTTGGGCTTATTGGGTCTTCATGGGATGCCATTTGGGATGTTTCTTGAGTCCAATACTAAATGGCATAAATCCCAAAGTACTTTCCTTATGTTAATATTCTTAAATAACCTTAGTTTTTTAAATAAATTCTATACACTTCTTTTAAATGCTCTAACATGTCTAGAAATTCATTATACTATAAAATGATTTTTTTACAAAGTCTCATAATTTTCTAATACTCAGATGTCCTAATAAAAATTCGATACATTTTCTTTAAATCCTTTATTAGTGTCATATTTCACCTTATATTCTCTGATTAATTCTACAAGACTCCTTTTTGACTTCTGTTAGTTTTATAAATTCTTATATTAATTATAAAACTTTACTACAAAATTTCATCTGATTTGGAGATTCAGAAGATACTGTACTAATTTTTAGACTTTAGAAATTAACATTAATTTATCGGGACCTTAAATCAAATTTATGAGAGATATGCCGGACTCGAATTATATCCTCTGTTTATTGATAAAATTTGGAACTGAAGACATTTTGGGGCAATTTTGGGCCTTTTCTGTTTCAACTTTCCATAATTATCCTTTTACCTCTAAGTTTGGTAAAATTGCACTTTAGTCCCTGAAAATACCAAATTATATTTTAGTCCCTTTCTTCCATATTTGAAACTCCAATTTAGTCCCTACAATCTCAAAAATCTACTTAGGTTCTTTAACTTTCTCCTATGTGCAATTTGGTCCCTAGATTTCACTATTTATAGTTTAGTCCCTGAACTTTAACTATTTGCAGTTTAGTCCCTTTGACTTTACAACTTTATACCTTCTCTTTTTCTTTTACTTAAACCTTATCTAATCATTATCTTTTCTTCTTATTATCATCTCAATCCCTTCATAACTTTTTTTCTCTATCAATCTTATACAAATAGGGAAAATTTAGGATGTTATAATGAGAATGGTATGCTACATTTCAAACAAAGCTTGTGTAAGAAGTATACATGAAAAGACACCCTACAAGCTGTACAAAGGAAAAAAACAAAACATAGCTCACTTTAGGAACTTGGTAGAAAATGTTTCATCCATAACAATAACAAAGGCAACCTTAGTAATTTGATCCTAAATCTGATGAGGCTATATTTCTAGGTTATTCTACCCCAAGTAAAGCAAATTTTTAATAAAAGAACTTTTACAATTGAAGGTGAATTTGAAATGTCAATAATAGGTGAACTAAGCTTATTCCTTAGACTACAGATCAAAAAGAAGAAAAATGTCATTTTCATCTCACAAAGTATTTAAAGGAGCTTCTAAAGAATTTTGAGCTAGAACAAGCAAGAGTATGTCAACATCGATGAGTTCAACCATCCAACTATACGCAGATGAAAAAGGTGTAGACTTAGATATTAGAAAATACAAAGAAGTGATTAGGTCATTTTTGTATTTGATAACAAGTACAACAGATATATAGTATAGTGTTGCTATGTGGTCAAGATATCAGGCTAAACCCAAGGAATCTCATGCCAAATATGTAAAAAGGATGTACCCAAGGTCACTTTTGTATTGATAGCAAGTATACTAGATATACAATATCATATTGCTATGTTTTCATGATATCATGCCGCACACAAGGAATCCCATGCCATAAAAAGGATTTTTCGATATCTTTATGGAACTATCATTCTTGGAATATGGTTTCCTTGTCACCTAGTTAGACTTAGACCATGCGGGGTGCAAAACTGATAGGAAGAGTACCAGTGGACATCCCAATTTCTTGGTGATTGTCTTGTTTCTTGGTTTAGAAAGAAATAATACACAGTAGCTATCTTGTCCTTATTTTTACCCTCAGTTATGTTCAATTTGAAGGATTTTAAAACTTCTTTAACTTGAAAAGGTGAATTTTCAAAAATTTAAATCCGTGGGTACTTTTTATTGTGTAATTCCATATTATAGACCCTTCTTTAAAAAATCATAATTAAATCTAAAAAAATGAAGTGGTTCAAAGTTGTTTGGAAAGCCATTTCATTAAAATTTGATGGAAAAATATAAAATTGAGGTTTTATTGTCCAAATAAATACAACTTATTCGTTGAAAAAGCACTATTCAATTGGTAAATCTGGAAATTCTAGTTTTCTTGCATTAACTTCACAAATTCATTTCTTCTTGATCCCTTATCCAAATACGGCGTATTATTCATGGAACTAAATCTCAAGACGTGTTCTTTAACCTTGAAAACTTTTGTGGAAAAATTCTTTCATTTGGTATTTCAAAACATCACTTGAACCTCACTACCTCTGGATACTCATTTTATCTTATTCCAAATTTTACCTATGAATTTGAAACATCATGGTAAATCAAAAACTTAACCAATTGTGGCATTCTTAATATCCATTTAAAGCTATATAACTTATCTATATTCATGCTGAATTTCAAGTCATAAATCCTCCTTTAAGATATTTAAATATGTAAAGTAATATCACTACCTCTATCGTACATTACATTATAGCATGCCAATTTGTTCTACATATAAGTTCATTCATTCACATTCAACCCTTTTCCCTTTGAGGTTACAGCACCTAAAATATGGTTATTCATATGGAAGGAATGAGATTTCATTGAAATCCCAATAGTAAGTTATAAAAACTATAATATCATACATGATTAATTATAATATCATACATGATTAATTAAATGCCTAACATATTATCATGATATGGGAACCACTTCATGATCATATATAAGCAATATCTAACATGCATATTGTCATGACATATATAGCAAGGAGTTGCATCCCTTTATCTATCAACATCATAATATCATCTAAAGCTCAACCAAGCATCACAATGAACAAGCAAGCACATAATCAAACAAGTGCAACATTATAGGCAGTTATTCTTGTTACCACTTACACAATCCTTGACAAGCTCATCTTAAAGTGGTATTATTTTCAAACAAATATCAAAACCTAGCCAATACAAAGCATTACAAGTCACAACTTGATTTCAATACAAATCCAAGTCTAGGTTTTCACTAGTTTCCTTTCTTTGTCTATTTTATGTCTTATACTTCTACCTTTCCAAAATAAATTCTCATGGTTTTCCACATAATTTTTCATGTAGAATTCAAATATGAAAACTACTAGAATATAGGCTTTCTAAATCGGTTGAAAATGAGCTTTTACGCTGGACCTTGGTCCAGTGTAGAAATAACCCGTGTACAAAGTCTGCTATTATACACCAGTTGTATGATCGGTGTAGAAAATTATATTTTTTAAAATGATTATTCTATACAACCAATTTAAAAAGTAATGTAAAAATAAAAAAAAATATAGAATAAAAAAACTCTAGGTTTAGATCAGAGAAGCTTCTAAAATAGTTTTACCATTAAAGCATCAAAGTTCTTTTCTTCTTCGTCACAAATCTGAAGGAGGAAGAGAGTGATAAAGACAAATATGTACTTGTAAAACGTAAGTAGAGAAGAAAAAAGAGGAAGAAAGAAAAAGCTAGAGAACTCAAAAACAAAAAGACTCAAAATCTAGATCTATACACAGAAACAAAAACCCATAAACATTGTCACCTAATTGAAGACATCACAAAAACACCGTCACAATTCCTTTGTGTTACCTAGTCAAAAGATAACATAAATATATTTAAACATAGCCCATAAATGAAATAAACAAAAACCCAGATATATACACACAAATGAAAACCTAGAAATACAGTCATCTCATTGAAGACATCACAAAAACTCTGACAATTCCTTCAGCTTACCTGCTCAAAAGAGAACAAAAATATATTTAATCAAAACCTTAAAATAAAGACATAAGAAAAACATACACCCACCATCGCATATTGTTGTATCCTTATTTTCAACCTCAATTATACATAATTGGAAGTCATTTGAACCAATTACATAACCTTTTACTTTAGAAACATGCATTTCCAAAAGATTTCTTATTGGGGTACTATTCATGGTTACTGTTCATTTGGTAATCTAGAACGTATACCTAATTTTCAAAATTCATAATTAAATGTAAAAAAATTAGAATAGGGTGGTTCCAATTTCTAATGAAATCTCTTTCATTTAACTTTGAAGAAAAAAATGTAAAATTGAGGTTTCATTGTCCATATGAAATCAATTTATTCATTTGAAAAACACTATTCATTTTGTAAATCTAGAAGTTCCAGTTTCTTTGCCTTAAATTCAAAAAATCATTTCTCTTTCGTTACTTATCCAAATGAAACATGTTACCTATGGATTTAAAGCTCCAAATGTGTTATTTAAATCCATAAAATTTCATAGAAAAACTCATTCATTTACTATATTAAATTAATGTTAGAACGTCACTGCCTCCAGTTGCTTACTTTATCTCAATTCCAGGTTTTATCTCTAACTTAGAAAAATCAAAGTAAATTGAATACTTAACCAATTGAAGCATTCTTGGTATCCATTTAAAGCTATATATCTTATCTATTATCATACCAAATTTTAAGTCTGAAATCGTTGGTTAAATCATGGTAATTGTCACAATAAGGTTACTGCCTTATATTACAAACACACCAGATCATGCTAGATATCCCATCAAGTCATCTACACTTACGTCCATAAAGTGCTTCAAATGAGGCCATCTGAATACTAGCCTGATACCTATTGTTATAGACAAATTCTATTAATGGCAGATAGACATCCCAACCACCTTCAGAATCCAAAACACATGCTCTCAACATATCCTTTAGTGTCTGAATTATTCTCTCAGATTGACCATCTATTTGAGGATGATAAGTTATACTGAATCTAAGAGTAGTGTCCATTTCTTTATGCGAAGTGTCATATCCTAATTTTCCCTTATCTGTATAATACTGATAATGGAAAGAGGTTTGGAAAAGATTATGACGAAGACCAGAAGAAATGATAAAGGTTAAATAAGTCTTGAAGAAAGAAAAGACCGTAAACAAAAATTAGAAAAGGTTCAAGGCCCAAAATGAAAGTAGAAACAAAAGTTGGGCCAAAAGTGGTAATTTCCAAAAGTTAAGGGACTTAAATAAAATTAAGTAAAAAGTTCAAGGGCAAAATTGTAATTATAAAAAGATCAGCTGGAAAAAGGTTAGAACTGCCTGGAAGTATTTTAGTCACATATTCCATTAGTAAATAGAGAAAGATATGCTGGTTAATCTAGCATGATATAGGAATTTTATTAGGACTCTAGACAGTAGATATTTATCAGTTATCTAAAATTTTATCAGATTTCATAGACTTCAGATATAAGTGAGAGAATTACAGGAAAGTGTGCCCTATAGTGTCAGATGTTATGGATCTAACAGAACCCCGGAAGAAGTTTTGTATAAAAAGTTATCCCCATATTAGTGAATTTTGATGGGAGTTTGATAACACCCGTGATTCGATAATGGAACTTATCGGTATGTAAGCTTGGATAGAATGAGATCAGATAACCTCATATATAGGCCCATGATGATGCCAAGGAAGGCCCAAAACCCAGGATACCAGTCCATTAGCAGAAAGGGCTGGTGTCCAGAAAAAGTATGAAATTATGAAAATGCCCCTATGTGGTTAAAATGTACTATAGAAGGATAGAGGGTATTTTGGTCATCTGAAATAGGCTAAAAACATGGGATATAGTACAAATATGATTAGTTAGAGCCAGTATATGCCCTGAGGTAGGGCAATGAGGGGTGAAATGACAATTATGCCCTTAGGGTTAATAAAGTGCAAGAAAGGACGCTAAGGGTATTTTGGTCATTTTCCAAGGGATGGATGTAGATAAATATTCAGTATATCAATATCAATGGTATGAGAAGCCTAGACATTGATTTTTAGGGTATAATACATATCCTGGTATATTATAAAAAATTAGGAACAGAAAATAGTTTGGTTATGGTGAAACTGCTCCATTCGGTACCGGATTAGACTGAAATTTTTCTAGAAGCTTCCTTACATGAGAATTTCACCACATACCCCATGAGGTGTCCCTTGAGCTATCCCTTATGATGCCATAATTATTCTTGTTTGAAAAAGTTAAATCTAAGATTAAATGTAGGCCTTTAGATCAAATAGTGCACAAAGTAATATTGGCCACTGATTTTCCATGAATTTTTCTATAAATACCCCTAAATTCTGCCTAAAACCATGAGCTTGTGATTAAAGGTACTAAAGTTCAAGGTACCAAAGTTCAAGCAAGCTAGAGATTAAAGGTAAGCGATCTCTCCTAACTTATTTTCCTTTGATTTGGGAGATTGAACTTAGGGTTTTCATGGGGAAATTTTGAATTTTCTCTAAGGTGTTGTGCTGTCCAAAGCCCTTAGATGAAAGGGAAAAGAAGAAATTAAAGTTAGAGATTTATGATTGAAGCTTAAACAAGCTAGTTAAGTTGTTGGTTGTTGAATCAAGTTGATATTCTTGACTTTGCCATGGTTGAACCTATTCGGTTTGCACTGTTCATGATGGAAGGAAATTCAATTTCTATGATTTAATGCTTCCATTAAATTTATATGATGATTTTGTGTAGGATTGGAAAGGTTTTGAACCTTGGAAACATTAAAATCTTAAGATTATAGTTTTTGAAATTATTCGCTGTTACTGTTCACTCGCATGAACAGTGATTGTAATTTCATAATTTTGATGCTTCCAATGATTTTAAAATTAAAAATTGTGTGGGATAAAGTACATAAACAAGTATGGAAAGCATTAGACCAAAATGAGAATTTTTGAAAGAATTGTGTGCATGTGTTCGGTTCTGTACAGTGGGCCATGAAAGAGCTGAAATTTCATGATTATAATCTCATAAATGGATTCAAAACATGAAATTGTGTAGGGTAAAGTCAATATATCAATTGATTCAAAGGCCAAGTCTATTAGTTAAGATTAAGGAAAGTCAAGTGAGCTTAATGTTCAAGAGGAAGTTATGTTAGTTAAAGTGAGTTTAATACTCAAGGAAGTTAGATTTTGATGAATGAATGATTATGTGATGTTAGGGATTGATGGATATACTCCAAAAGAGGCAACCACATATCCAAAAGAAGTGAGAAGAAAGAAGCAAGATAAAGTGGAAGAGAGTCAAGTATATGAGGTAGTAAACTTGTCCTAAACTTGTATGCATTGAATGTTATGCTTGATGTGCTATGGCTTTGTTGACTTGTGCTGCATAGTGCTTATGTATGAAGCTCTATTGCTATGATTACTTTGGCCAATTGTATTTTATATGTTACATGGAAGCATGCGTATTACATAATGTTAACACTTTCATAAGCAAGCACAAGTATCTACATTAATATATGCATTGTTTAGTAATGTTTGCTACTGAGATTTCCCCAGAAATCTCATTCCTTTTCATGAAACCCAATCCCATAGGTTTCTAAATAATGAAAGAGGATGATGAAGCATGAATAAAAGCTAGGGATTGGATGGTATATATGTTATGTAAATGTGTATTGTTGTTGTATGACCAATGTAAGTAGTGATGGTCATATTGTAAAGAAAAATAGTAAAAGATGGAAAAAATGTATGAAATTTAATAGATATTTAGATGACATGCCAAGCTTCATTTTGACACCAAGAATGCCTTATTTTGATGTCTTTACAAAGAGAACTAATTTTTCAAATTAAGGGACCAGAATCTGTTTTTAGGATTTTTGACCAAATGAACAGTAGTCTTTGGTGAATAAACTGTATTAATTGACGAGTCATTTGGTCTAGAAATTATTTTTCCCTTAAATTTCAAGACATTATCTTCACGTAGCTTTTTGAACCACTTCATTTTGACTTTTCTAGAATTAATTATGATTTTTTGAATTTCCTTGCGTAATCTAGAATACCATATGAACAGTAACCCAAGAAAGAGTAAAATTCTAGATTTGGCTAATGGACTTCTTGTTGGAAATTGTGCCCTAAGGGCCAATCATTGTCTTATGAACATTATTAATTTATGAATTTATTAATTGTGTTATCATATTATTTGCATATTTACTGTGATAACCATCCTTGGATAATTCATGATCTTATCCTAAATATCCCTGGTCGATCATCTATGCGGGAGCAGAGATGAAATAAGACCAGTATGACTTTAAACATGTATAGAGATATAAATCAAAGTCATAGGCACATATAAAAGTATAAGGTGTTGGACCGACCCACTATGAGAGAGCTGCATGGGTTACATCATAAGCTTCTCTCATATACAAACCATGTCACTATGCCCTTTGACCTGAGATCATCATGGATTCCTACATGACAAACGCTCATCTTTGACCTAGTCAAAAGTCACTTTTGACTAAGTGATCATAAAGACTATGATCGGGCTTGGTGGTTTTTCATGCAGAGGAATGTGAATGGTCAAGATGGAATTTGTCCCTCACATTCGTAGAGAGATATTACTGGGCCCCTCGATGAGTAAGTCTGAGAAATGTATGGCTATACTGTAATAGAAAGGTAGTTCCATTTCTATAGTCAGACTACTCAGGGATTGAGAAAGTAACGATCAGGAATAGGAGGATGACATTATCTATGCCTCATTCATGACCAAAATATTGCATGACAGAAGGGACATGGTATGGTTGTATAAAAGGTTACATCTTTTAACGATCCTCATATAATTTGGGTAGTCGTTATGTCTTGCTAGAGACCGCTTGCGACTTGTGGGCCAGTATAGCAAATGGACCACTGCCAACTTCATATGGGCCTACAGGGTCGCACACAAAATAGCCCAACACGAGCTATGATGTATAGATTCATTGAATCTAAGACATGTCCAGATTCAATGAATGATCCAGTGTGGATGTATATATTTATTTATATTTAAATTCGTATATATATAAATTCGTATATATACATTATATATAAGAGATATATGAGATTTAATTTACAAGGATAAATTAAATCTCTATCATTTTTTAATTTGAAATTCAAATTGATAGGATATCTCATATAAGAGATATTTATAAGATTTAATTTATAAGGATAAATTAAATCTCTATCACGTTTGAATTTGAAATTCAAAGTGGTAGGATATCTAATATAAGAGATATTTATAAGGATAAATTAAATCTCTATCACGTTTGAATTTGAAATTCAAATTGATATGATATCTCAAATTTGATTTATGAGAATAAATCAAATATAGTTCAGTCTTATCTTTATTTTAAGTTAAATAAATAAGTGAATTAAATCTGTGGGACGAATTTAATATAAATATTATTTATTTAATTAGTTTCTTATAAAATTATACAATATATGATATTGTATTAGTTTCGGAATTAATATAAGATTAACTCCAAAATCCAATTCGATAGAGGAAAACACATAGCATCCTATATATCTGATTTTAGGAGCTACATTTTGAAAGAGATAGAACACAGAAAGGCCGAATTGGAATCTGCAAAAGGTTTATATATAAGAAACTGCTAAAATAGAGATGGAGAGGACGAATTATTGATAAAGCCCTGGAGGGACAAGAGACATTAGCACGTCGTTTGTGGTTGGAAGGCTTTTCGTGTGGATACCAGTAGAGGATGCCGACCTGAGCTGTCGAATTCTTGCGATCGAAAAGGGAGAGAAGTTATGAACGTCGTAACCAAAAGCTGTGGAAGTCGCTGAGGAACACTGAGGGTAATACTTCTTCCCACTTGACTTAAACATATACGGTAGATCCTGGCAAGAAATGGAAAAATTTTTAAGTTAATTTCCGCTGCGTGTCTTCCAATTCCTTACATTTGGACCATTGGATTGTTATCTTTGGTTTCTAACTAAGCCCAACCACTCTGGTGGCTCGATTCCCAAGAAACACCCTTAGTAAATTACCAAAATGTCCCTAGGGACTTTCACTATTTATGATTTAGTCCCTGAACTCTCATTATTTGTAGTTTAGTCCCTAAACATCATTTCTATACTTCTGAGACTTCTGCTCAACAGGGTCTGGTAGCATACCTTTTTCAGGCTATATATTAGCTTCTAGGCCTAAAAATTGGGATATGACACTCCTCCCATTGAGTAGCCTTCTCATCCTCTAACTGGACCCACTCTTCCGTCTCATCCAACTCCACAAGCTCAACCAACCACTGAACAACAAGCTCAATCTTTCTCCCATGATTCAATTTTTTATGAGTGACAAAAAGGGGAGAGATTAGATAAACTAAGATAGTAGTAGTTTATTTTTTTCTTATTTGTTTTAGAATTTTGACTTGCACTAACAATGATCAGTCAATAAAAATGTTTGTTTGCTTCTGTTACTTCTGTTTGATATATTGTCTAAATTCTTTAATTTCCTTAACTTTAATTGTTCTTATCTTTATCAGTTCTTCAATTGAGTTTTGTCATAATCAAGATGGGGGAGAAATATTATACTCTAATATTTTTTATGATGATAAATGAGTAAAGATTTCAAAAAGCATTTTAACTAATAAAGACATTTATTGATAAGTTTAATGCTAAGGGGTTTGATCGATAAGCTATTCTATAAAGAAGAAAGAAATTTGTGAAGAAATACGTTTTTTGAAGTGCTTCTATCAAAGTCTTATTTGATAAGGTTGCTTATCAATAAAGCCTTCGATAAATGAACAAGAAAATCAGTCTTAGTATTTGTTTAGAAACATTAATTTCTTAAAGTACTATTTGATAAGTTATTCGATAAATATCAAGTATGTTTATATTTTTTTGATTTCTAAGACTTAATTTATCGAAATACTATTTGATAAGGGCATTTATCAAAGAATACTTTGATAACTAGAGAAAATTTCAAATGATAGACTTGTAGAAGTTTCAGACTTAAAGTATTGTGTTACTATATATCTGTTTAAACTTAGATAAACTTAGAGTAATCATTCCTGTATATTTTTAATCATTATCTATTACTCTCATAAAATCCTCTAGTTGGTTTCTGTTACAGAGAACTTCGAGAGGCAACGTTACAGCTAAAAGCAAAATTGTCATAAGTGCATTAGGTGCAATTACCTACTGCATTCAATAACCAATGGCTTTGTCTTAGCTTCACTCAATCCTTCATGTATCTAAAGGATAACTCACAAGCTAAAGCTATAAATAGGAGACAAATTGAATATGGAGAAAAGAGGTGTCATAACCTACCATGAGATCATTTATTCGCATTCATTTTTATTCTCTGTGTTCATTGTTCATATTATGTTATACCCTATTTCAATTAGCGTGAACAAAGTACTTTTTTTATGAGAAAGAAATTCTTTTACTTTAGTGTTTATATAAATCCTCTACTGAGAGAGTCTGTAATTTCTCAGTCATCTTTACTGAGCTAATCAAGAGTCTGAGATATTTGAGTGGATTGATCATTACAGGTTGTAAGGGGGAGTAAGAGGGATTCTCATAGTTGATATACTGAGGTGTCAAGAGCCTAGTTTATCTTAGAATATATAATTAAAATCTTAGAGGGAATATGAGGATTTGACATAGGCCAAGAGGTTAGGCTTAACTAGGATAAATTAGTTGTGTGAACTTCTTCCTTCAACTACTCTCAGTGATATCGTTCTTAACATATCTATTTAATTTCCAAGAAGTTTTAGATTTTCAAATATCACCTAATTCACCCCCTCTTGGGTGTAATTGCCAAAACTAACATAAAGGAAACACTCCAATTTTCCTAGAGAAAGTTGTATTGCTTTTATAATAAAACCTAGTGCGAGCAATAGCAACCAAGAACATGACCTTTCCAATAAAATTTGTGTTATTCACAGTAAATATTAGCTCATCTTCTCCTGGTAGCATGAAATATTTAACATATTTTTTAGTCATATAAAACTATTTCTCATCTATATAAACTATGTAATGCATGCTATTAAAAGTTGGATCTCCTAGAACTAAATCACTTTCAATCATGTACAAACAAAACTGTAGCTATGAAAGCATATTCTCTTCCTTCAAAAATGGCTTAATGCCATGATAACAATACTTGATAGCTCCATTATTTTGAAACCTAACTAGTGAGGTTTTGTTTATTTTCAATGTGCAAGAAAAATCTCGTAAGGTGGTCCTCTAAGCAAAAGGAACTCAAAGAAATTGATTAGGGTCAAGTTCAAACCTCATGCTACCATACTTTCTTGTTTTTTTATGACAAATGTCATCCCCACCCAACCTTAAGTTTATGCCAAATGTGTTTAATGACACAATTAGATACTAAATACATTAACATAACTTCCTTTATAGCCCCTATAATTAATTTTGTCATATCCTAATTTTTCCCTATCTGTATAGTACTGATAGTGGAAAGAGGTTTGGAAAGGATTATGAAGAAGATCAGAAAAAATGATAAAGGTTAGATAAGTCTTGAAGAAAGAGAAGGACTAAAATGTAAAGTAGAAAAGGTTAAAAGCAAAAAGTGAAAGTAGAAACAAAAGTTGGGCCCTTAAGTATAATTTTCAAAAATTAAGGGACTTAAATGCAAATAGCCAAAAGTTCAGGGGCTTAAGTGCAGTTTTTTAAAAGTTCAGGGACCTAAATGTAAATATGAGAAAGTTGAGCCAAAGTAGGCCAAAAATGCCTAGAATTAGATCAGACCCAAATTTTACCAGTAAATAAATAAAATTATTCTGGTCAGTTTAACACAACACAGAATTTTGATTTGAGGTCCCAATTAATTGATATAAATTTCTGAAGTCAAAAGAATTATTATAGTATTTTTTTAGACATTAGAATAAGATGAAACTTTATAGGAAATTCCTACATTTAATGTAATAATTTATAAAATTGACAGAGTTAGAAAAGGAATCTTGTAGAATTTTTACGGGATTTTACAGTGAAATAAAATACCCGATAAATAGGATCGGGAGAGATGTCTTATAAATTAGACCATAAAGGCAATAAAGACGATAAGCCCAAACCAAGGCCCAAATGGTGCCATAGTAGGCCCAATGTGAACAAGTAAGTGGGCCAAGGGCCAGAACAGTATAGGAAAAGTGCAAAATTATGAAAATACCCCTGGATGCCCATACAATACCAGAGATAGATGGAGGGTATTTTACTCATTCTATACAGGCCAAAAATGTCCAAGACAATATAAGGATGATTAGTTAGAGCCAGTATACACCCTAAGGCAGTGTAAAGAGGTGTGAAATGACAATTATGCCCTTAGGGTTAATATAGGCAAGACAGTTAACCAAGGGTATTTTAGTCATTTCCCAAGGGATCTGTAATTAAGTTGTGGCCAATACAAGATGATAATGGTAGGAAAAATTCAGATACTAGATTTAAGGTTAGAAAGTATATTTTGAAATATTAGAAAAAATAGATTTACAAAACAGTCTAGTTTTTGGGGAATCAGATCAAGCCGGTACTGGATTGGATTGAAATTTTTCTAGAATATTCTTCCCCCATTGGAATTGCTCCACATCACCCCATGAGGTGTCCCCTTGAGTTGTCCCTTGATGATGTCATGGATGATGTCATAATTATCTTTTTGAAAAAGTGAAATCCAAGATTAAATGTGGGCCATTAGATTAAATAGTGTACAAACTAATCTTGGCCATTGATTTCCACCAAGATTTTTCTATAAATACCCCCTCAAATCTGCATCCAAACTGTGGCTTGTCAAACCTTGGGGAAACTATTGCAAAATAGAAACTCAAGCTAAGTCAAAGAAGATTCAAGGTACCAAAGTTCAAGCAAGCTAGAGATTAAAGGTAAGAGATCTCTCCTAACTTATTTTCCTTTGATTTGGGAGCTTGAACTTTGGGCTTTCATAGGAGAAAAGTTGAGTTTTCTCTAAGGGGTGGTGCTGCCCAAAGACCTTAAATGAAAGGGAAAAGAAGAAATTAAAGTTAGAGACATATGATTGAAGCTTAAATAAACTAGTTAAGTGGTTGGTTGTTGAATCAAGTTGACATTCTTGACTTTGCCATAATGGAACCTGTTCGGTATTCACTGTTCATGAGGGAAGGAAATGAAATTTCAATGATTTAATGCTTCCATTGAATTTATATGATGATTTTGTGTAAGATTGAAAAGGTTTTGAACCTTGGAAACATTGAAATTCCAAGATTGTAGTTTTTGAAATCCTTCACGGGTACTGTTCACTCACATGAACAGTGATTGGAATCTCATGATATTGATACTTCCAATGGTTTTAAAATAAAAAGTTGTGTGGGGTAAAGTGGAGAAACAAGTATGGAAAGCATTAGAATCAAAATGAGAATTTTTAAAAGAATTGTGTGCATGTGTTTTGTTCTATACAGCATGCCATGAAGGAGTTGAAATTTCATGATTCTAAGCTCATAAATGGATTCAAAATATGAAATTGTGTAGGGTAAAGTCAAGACATCAATGGGTTCAAAAGCCAAGTTGATTAGTAAAGGTTAGAGAAAGTTATGATAATAAAGAGTGTAACAAGGTTAATCTTGAAGATGGTTGGAGTTCATAAGTCCTAATGAATTATGTGATGAATATGAATGTGTTTATGATCTTGAAACATCCAAGAAGATGTTGGAAAGTGATGAAGGCTTCATGGTTGGAAAGCTAGGGAGCAAGGGCTAAAGGTCGAGAGAAAAGCTTAAGTGCAAGGTAGTGAACTTACCTCTTTATGTGCTTGATGTGGTATGCTTATGTGTTGACATGCATATGTTATTTGAATGATGTTGTGACATGATAAATGATGCTGAATGTATTGTGAATAACATGTTTTCTATGGCCATGCACTTTATGTAAAAGCATATAGCATGATGGCTTGTCACTAATCAAAGAAAATTTAATGAAATTACATATCATGCATTAGCATCCATCTTGCATATTTAAGTATTAATGTTTGCTACTGAGATTCCCTAGAATCTCACTCTCACATAACCAACAAATTTAGATAAATCATGATGGAAAATATATGCATGGAGAAGAGCTAAAGAATGGAAGAAAGGAATGGAAGTAATTGAGATCCTAGCATATGCTATGAATTATCTAAGTATGTAAATGCCATGTAAGGTGTCCATTTATGTGATAAAACTATTTGTAATAATTATGGCATATGTACATGATGTATATGAATATTGAGAAGCTTATTTGATGGCTTCTACATGTTGCAATAATTGTTGAAAATGAAGGAAAAGAAACTGAAATGGTAAAAACGTAGGTCATGAAGCAATTTTGTTGTGGCTTCAGTTTGACCTAGCAAATGAAGGAATTGTTTCATGAAATTTTACAAGCGTGTAGCACACATCCAGAGCTTCAATTTTATAGGTAGAACATTTCATTTGGATGTGTATATCAAGAGAAATGAATTTCCAAAGTAAGGGACCAGAATTTGTTTCCAGAGTTTTTGACCAAATGAACAGTAAACTTCAACGAATAAAATGTATTAATTGGCTAATCAATTTGTGTGGAAATTATTTTTCCCTTAAATTTCAAGATGTTATCTTCACATAGATTTTGAACTACTTCATTTCTATTTTTGTAGAATTAATTATGATTTTTTAAAATTTGTTACGTAATCTAGAATACTATATGAACAGCAACCCGAGAAAGAGTAAAATTCCATATTTGGCTAATAGACTTCCAAGCTCTTATAAGTGGTTCCAAATGCTACTGAATGGTCCCTAAGATATATAAAAGTAAGGATGTTACATTAACAAAGTACTTACTATTTAGAGTTAGAGTTTGGGGACTATCCTATCTAATGCCATAAACTTATGCTCTTATACAAAAATATAACATCCTTACTTTCATACGACTTGGGGACTATTCAGTAGTATTTAGATCTACTTACATGACATTTAAAATTCATAAGCTAAATCTGAAATTTTTGCTCTTGTCGAATTACTGTTCATATGGTATTATAGATTCGGCAACAAACTTTAAAAAATCATAATTTTTGAAAACTCAAAATGAAGCAGTTCAAAAAGCTACACGAAGATAACATCTTGAAATTTAAGGAAAAAATATATTCATGACCAAATGCTTAGTCAATCAATTTAGTTTAATCGTCAAGTATTACTATTCATTTAGTCAAAAATTATGAAAATAGATTCTATCCCTAAATCTGGAAAATCCTTCCTCTTAGTACAGAAATCGAAATAAGGCTTACTTGGTGTCAAAATGAAGCTTGACATGTTAACTAAATGTCTAAAAATTTTATACATTTATTCCATTGTTTACTATATTTCATTACATCATGAACATTGTTGTTCAAACTTGTCATATAACAATTCTTCATGTAACATTTTTACTATCTAATCCTTAACTTCTCTTCATGCTTCTTCATCTTCTTCATCATTCATGAACATTTTGGGATTGGGAGTACATGGATGGGGTTAGATTTCTTGCAAAATATCAGTAGCAACTAGTACTAAATAATGCATGCATTAATGTAAATACTTGTGCTTGCTTGTGAAAGTGTTAACATTGTGTAATGTGAATGCTTCCATGTAACATATAAAATATAATTGGCCAAAGTAATTATAGAAATAGAGCTTGAATCATAAATAGATATGCAACAAAATTCAATATAGCCATTGCATAACCAAGTATAACATCCAACACATTCAAGTTTATGATAAGTTTACTACCTCATGCTTAACCTTCTTTTACTTTATCTTTGCCTTCTTTTCTTACTTATCCTTGATGTGTGACTACCCTCTTTTGATACACCAACCAATTCCTAACATATCATTATCACCCATCATTTACAATCTAACTTTCTTGAATATTGAACTTGCTTTAACTAACATAACTTTTTCTAACCTTTGCTAATTGACTTGGCCTTTGAATCAATTGATTTCTTGACTTTACCCATACAATTTCACCTTTTGAATCCATTTATGAGCTTAGAATCGTGAAATTCCAATAACTATGCACTGTTCTAGACATAATTATCAAACATACATAATTTTTCTAAAAAATCTCATTTTAATTCCAATGTTTCCCACACTTGTTTGTCTACTTTATCCCACACAACTTTTCAAAATCATGAAATTCCAATAATTGTTCATATGAGTGAATAGTAATAGAGAAGAATTTCAAAAATTATAACTTTCAATTCCAATGCTTCCAAGGTTCAAAACCTATCCTATCCTATACAAATTATCATATAACTTCAATGGAAGCATTAGATCATTGAAATTCCATCTCATTCTATCATGAATAGTGAGACTAAAAGGTCTCCTTCTTGGCAAAGTCAAGAATATCAATTTGATTCAATAACTAACCATCTAACTAGCTTGTTCAAGCATCAATCACATAGCTCTAACTTTAATTTCTTCTTGCTCATTTCATCTTGGGTATTGGACAGCATATATACCCTAGAAAAAACTGAACTTTCTTCTATAGAAACCCTAAGTTCAAGCCCCTAAATTAAAGAAAAATAAGTTAGAATAGATTGCTTATCTTAATTCCTATCTAGTTTGAACTTTGGTCCTTCATTTCTTCTTTGTCTTGGGTTGAGTTTTCATTTGGGTAGAACCTCCCCAAGGATTCCAAGAGCCACAGTTTTTGAATAGAAATGGGAGGTATTTAAAGAAAAATCTCATGGGAAATAAAAGGTCAAGATCACTTTATGCACTATTTGATTTATGGCTCATATTTGCTCTTGGATTAAGCTTGCTCTAGAAACCAAAATATGACATCAACCATGACATCATCAAGGGACACCTCATAGTACATGCGATAAAATTCCAAGGGCAAGAAGCATCTGGAAAAATTCTAGTGTAATCCGGTACCTGCTCAATCCAATTTCCCAAAAACTATATTGTTTTCTAAATCTAATTTTTTTAGAATTTTATAATATACTTTTGGACCTTAAATCTAGTATCTGGATTCTTCTTACCATTGAAATTCTTAGAATGGGTCTAAACTTAATTATTGATCCCTTGAAAAATTATTAAAATTGGGCCTACTATGTCTCCATTTGGGCCTTGGTTTGGGCTTATTGCCTTTATGCCCTTTATGGCATAAATCCCAAGATACCTCTCCCGATCCTATTTACCGGGTATTCTATTTTACCATAAAATCCCGTAAGAATTCTACAGGATTCCTTTTCTGACTCTGTCAGTTTTATAAATTCATATATTAAATATAATAATTTATGGTAAAGTTTCATCTGATTCTGAGATTTGAAAAATACTACAATAATTCCTTCTGACTTCAAAAAATTTATATCAATTAATCGGGACCTCAAATTAAAATTTTGTGTTGCGTTAAACTGATTGGAATAATTTTGTCTATGTACTGGTAAAATTTGGGTATGATATGATTTCGAGTATTTTTGGCCTGTTTTGGCTCAACTTTCTCATAATTACACTTAGGTCCCTGAACTTTTGAATAATTGCACTTAAGCCCCTCATCTTTTGGCTATTTGCATTTAAGTCCCTTAACTTTTTAAAATTACACTTGAGGGCCCAACTTTTGTTTCTACTTCCACTTTTTGCCTTTAACCTTTTATACTTTACGTTTTAGTCCTTCTCAATGTAACATCCTAATTTTCTTACGTCTTAGGGACTAAATAGTAGCATCTAGAATCACTTTTAAGGTCATTGAAGTCAAATTACACAGTCTGGAATTTCACTCTAGCGAGTACTGTTCACTGTGCAAATTCTAGAGAAGTGACATGACTTCAAAAAATCATAACTAATTCTAGAAAAATCGGAATGAAGTGGTTCAAATTTCTACAGGAAGATAACTTAATGATATTTCAGGGAAAAATAACTCATTGACCACGCCTTGACCAAGTGAATGCCGGCCAATGCTCAAAGTTTACTGTTCCTCTAACATCCTGTCCCTGAATCCAGCATTTCTGGTTCCAACTTTGATAAATCATATCTTTATGTGTAGACATCCAAACAAGATGTTCTATATATCAAATCGAAACTTGGGATGTATACTATCTACTGGTAAAATATAATACATTTATTCAACCATTTACTATTTATAATTACAGATCAAAGGTCATAGCCTCTCCATGAGCTACTGTTCAAAGTGGTAAATTCTAGCAATTAATATTACATATATCAATCACATATCAATCATGCTAAATAATTAATGTATCTTCATGTATCTTTATCTCCTACATCTTGAGAAGAGCTGCTGTAATTGGATTGATATGGAAGGGGTGAGATTTCTGGGGAAATCTCAGTACCAAACTGTACTAAATAATGCATGCATTAATGTGAATACTAGTGCTTACTTGTGAAAGTGTTAACATTGTATAATGTGCATGCTTCCATGTAACATATGGAATACAATTGGCCAAAGTAATCATAGCAACAGAGCTTCATACATAAGCATATATGCAACACAATGCAACAAAGCCATAGCACATCAAGCATAACATTCAATGCATACAAGTTTAGGATAAGTTTACTACCTGGCATGTAGCCTTTCCTTAGTCCTTAACCTTTACTTTGAGGTTCCTTCTTTTCCTAGTTCAGAGCCTATACATAGCATAATAATATCTCCATTACTATTCTATCCAGTATAGCTCTACCTAGCTCATTCTTATCTTGAGGTAATACCCTTAGTCTCACAATTCCCTAACTTTCTTTACATCCACGGCTAACCTTATCAAGAAAGATATTCTTTATTCTAATTATTAACTTTATAAGAACAATCCTCTAATTTATTAGAGCAGGGATTAGAATAATTTACTTACTTTATTCCTAAGCTCTGTCAAGTCCCTAAATTCCTTGGATTGCTCCTAGCTCCACCAGAACTCCTTCCTTTCTTTCTCTTTCTTTCTTTCTTTCTCTTTTTCTCTCTTCTTTCTCTTGCTTTGCCATGCTTGGCCATGAATGGAATGGAGGGAGGGGTGATCTATTTATTGTTAAGAGGATGTGGAATGTATAGTCCAGATTGAATCGCGATGAATGGCTTAGATCGCTTAGCTTCCTTAAGAAGCTTTGCCTGCATCATCACGATAACATCATTGTCCTCAATGACTCACCAAAATGTCATCATCCATGGGATACCTCACATGCAAGGTGGCGTAGTGGTGGGGCCCTTGGGACACCTCACCATGTCGCGCCTTGTGTCCTTAGCTTTTCTTCTTTTCATAAAATCATTCCATGTAGTGCCTTGTGGGTCCCATGAGGACACCTTTCATGACACCTTATGGTCTAAAGCTTTATCTGGTCACTTTTCCCAATTCTATCCTTAACCGCATAACTTTACTTTATGGAAAAGTACTAAAATATTATTTTAGTATCACTTAAACCCCCATAATCATTGGGGCACATTTTTAGACACTTACAATGTCATCTTAGGTTTCTAACCAAGCCCAAGGACTCTGGTGTCTTGATTTCCAAGAAACACCCTTAGTGAATTACTAAGATGCCCTTAGTTCCTCTTTAATACTTATAGGGCACTATTGTCTTTTTATACCTTTTTAGAGTCTCTCTTGACCCTGGTCAACTATTCAGATACCCTTTCTTGATTGTCTAACCTTAGTCAACTGACCAAAATGCCCTTCGTCTGACTCTGACTTAATGACACAACACAGTGGCATACCTTCAATGGCATTTTTATAATTCTATATTTTTCACAGTCTTTATTAGCCCTAGCCCATATGCTTATCTAAAAAAATCATTAGGCCTATAAGGTGCCATTATGGTCCCTCTGTATGATCTACTACCTTCATGGGCTCAATTCCCGAGAAATTCCCCTGAAACCTATTTATCGGGTGTTTTAATTCACTGTAAATTCCATAACAAATTCTACATAACTCCTTTTTGGGCTCTGTTAGTCTTAGAAATTCTTATATCAATTATAGGAATTTACTTTCAAATTTCATCTAATTATGAGGTCCAGAGAATACTGTATTAATTTTCCTTTCTTCAAAAAATAATATAAATCTTTTAGGACCTCATCAAAATTCTGTGCTGCGTCAAACTGGTAAGAATAATTTTCTCTATTTACTAGCACTTATGATCAATAGGGCCTGATAGTATACATTTTTTAGGCTATATACTGGGCTTATAGGCCTAAAAATCAGGATATTACAATTAAGTTATGGTATTTGTTAGGTTTGTTAGCATTGCTTATTTAAGCTAGTCTTATGAGAGTAGATATGGGATTTTGTAAAGTTAAGTCAGAATCATCAGTTAATAATGAAGATCCCTGTCCAGTAATGATTTATGAAGATTGTCATATCTCGATTTTTATACATAGAAGCCCAGTATATAGTTTGAAAGAGGTAGGATACCAGGCCTTGTTGAGCAAAAGTCTCAGAAGTATACAGATAATGGTCAAGGACCAAACTATAAGTAAATAAAATATTAGGGACTAAATTGTAAATAGTGAATGTTCCTGGGGGCATAATGGTCATTTTGAAGGAAGAGATGGACTAAATTGAAAAATCTAAAAGTCCCAAGGCCAAAAATGAGAATAGATACAAGTTTTGGGCCATTAATTGTAATTATAAAAAGTTGAGGGACTAAAGTATAATTTTCAAAAGTTTCTAAGGGCAAAATTGTAATTATAGAAACTTGAGCCAGAAGTGGCTAGAACTGCCCAAAAATATTTCAGTACCAAATTTCATCAGTAGATAGAGAAAATTATGCTGGTTAATCTAGCATGATACATAAATTTTATTAGAGTTCCACATAGTTGATATATATATGATAGTCTAAAAGTTATCTAAAATTTTTATCTGACCTTATGGACCTTAAATATAAATGAAAAGTTATAGGAAGGTGTGTCCTATAAAGCAAGAGGTTAGGGAATTGACGGAAAAAGGAGTTTTTTTAGGAAAAGTTATTCACGTTTTAGTAAATTTTGTCTCAAGTTTATGAACGTCTGATATCCGATTGTGAAGCTTAAGCAGTAAGCAAGCAAGCACTGAATGAGCTTAGAGGATGTCACGAAGAGTCCCGTGATGATGTCAAGTGAGGCCTAGCCCCATGGTATCAGTTCCTCGGTTAAAGAGGCCAGTGTCCATAAACATTCAGAAAATATGCAAAATGACAAAAATACTCCTATATTATAAAAATAATTGAAGGGCATTTTAGGCATTTTACCCAGGTCTAAAGGTCAAAAAGAGCTAGAGGAGTAGTAAACTATGGTCAGGAAAGATTCTATTAAAATGTGAAAAGGCAATAATGCCCCTAGAATCATTAAAGTAAATAAAGAGCATCTAAGGACATTTTGGTAATTTTTCAAGGAAAGTTTCTTGGGAATTGAGCCATCGAAGTACTTGAGAGTGATCAGAGACCCAAGATGGCATTCTAATAAGTACAAAAATGTAGCCCAAGAGTTATGTGGGTCAAAGTGGAGTTCAAATAATACTTTAGTGGTTTTTAGTAAAGTATAATTTCCCGGTTGAAGTTATAAGTGTGGAATTGATCAGATAAAGCTTTGGATTTGTTTGAAAGCCATGAGGTGGCATGAAAGGCATCCTCATGGGACACACTAAGATGCCACATGGCATTAATCTAGGGAAAGAAGAAAAAGCTAAGGATAAGTGGCACGATCTCAATTGTTTATTCCGAGATAAGACTCTGAAATTCTCTAGAAGCGCTGAGTCAGCTGGTGAGGTATCCTAAGGGCCCCACCATTAAGCCACTTAAGCATGTGAGGTATCCCTTGATAATGTCACTTTGAGGATGGATGTTATCATGGTGATGCAAACAAGGCTTGGTAAGGAAGCTAAGTGATCTAAGCCGTCTATCGAGATTTTATTTGGACCATTCAATCTACTTTCCTCCACCTATAAATAGACCCACCCCCTCACTTCATCCACACCCACAGTTAAGAGCAAGAAAGGAAGAGAAATAAGAGAGAGAAAGAGAAAGAGAGAGAGAAATAAAGAGAAAGAAAGGAAGAGAAAGAAGGAGTTATGTATGAGTTAGGAGCTTAAGGACTTGGCAAGCTTAGGAATAAGATAAGTAATTTATCCTAGTTCCTACTCTAATAAATTGGAGGATTTTTCTTATGAATTTAATAGTTAGAATAGAGAAATGTCTCTCTCTTGATAAGGTTAGTCGTGGATAGAAAGAAAGTTAGGGGATTGTCGGATTAAGGGTATTACCTCAAGTTAAGCTTGAGTTAAGTAGAGCTATACTGGATAGAGTAATAATGAAGGTATTATTATACTATGTATAGGCTCTGACCTATGTAAAGAAGGAACCTCAGAGCAAAGGCTAAGGACTAAGGAGAAGCTACCCAACAGGTAGTGAACATACCTACTTGTATGCTTATGTTACTTGGATGCTTTATGTGTTGTTTACTTACTTTGATGGTGTGAAGCATGTATGATTAAGTAATGCTCTGTTTCTTTTTATGCTATGGCCATATGTTATAATTAAGGGACATGGAAGCATGTAAGTATTATTATGCAAGCATGATCATTAAGTGCACACATAGTAACATCAAGCATATAGCTGTATACATTGTATGGTTTTTGTTTACTACTACAATTTCCCCAGAAATCTTACCCCTTTCATATAAATCCAATCACAGTAGGTCTTCTTAAGATGGAGGAGATGAAGATGCATGCAGAAAAATTAAGAATTATTTAGTATTATTGATAGGTGATTGATGTTTTCATGTAATGTTTACTAGAATTTACCATTGTGAACAGTAGCTCATGGTGAGGTTATGATCTTTGAGCTATAATTAGAAATGGTAAATGGTTGAATAAATGTATGATAAGGGACCACTTTGATAAACACTTTGATAAATCAAGCTGATTTATGAAAAGATCTTTAAACTAGACTTTTATAGCTTTTAATCCTTAAATCTAAATAATTTAGAAACAATTACTATGAGCTTGTAGTTGAATAATGTGAGAAGATACAACTGATGCTCAACATGCACTTTAATCATATCTAGTGATTGTATCTCTATTTCACTCAATTTCCCTTCTTTGGTATAGAGCATACCATATCCTTCAAAGAAAGAAACACATATATTGTGTACTTAAGTACTTATCACAATTACTCTAGTTGACAGAGATATTTGTAAAATTACATTTTTCATTTTCCAAGTTGCTCAGGAGTGGATTCTCTTGAGTGCTTATCACCTTACGGATTGTAAGGGAGAGTGAGAGGGATTCTCACTAGTAAATACCTTACAGGTTGTAAGAGGTAGGGAAAAAGAATTCTAATGTTGATGTATTGAGGAGCCAAAAGCCCGGATAATCTTGAAAGATAGTGGAACACCCAGAGGAGCTTTGGAACTGGACTAGGGCAAGTGGATTGGAGTCAAACCAGTAGAAATTATCTCTGTGCAATATTTCTTCATTAACTTCTTCTTTCGGTGATATTATTCTAAGCTATACTCTTTACTTTATTCAAATATTTTTGGAGTTTTCAAAATTTTAAAGTCACCCAATTTATCCCCCTCTTTAGTGAACAGTTAGAATCAACATTTGGTATCAGGGCAGGTCACTTGTTTAAAGGATCTAACGATCTCAAATATAAAGATTATGTCTGTATTTGAGGGTTCTGATTATATTACTCCGCCTTTTCTAAAAGGTATTGATTTCTATTTTTGGAAAGCATGAATAATGATATTTTTAAAAACTATTGATTTTTATGAGACATATTTTTATAAATAATTTTATTTTAAATTTAGAAAGGATTGCACTGAGAAAGAAAATAAAATGTATTTTTAAACATTAGAGAAATAAAAATTTTGTATAATAGTTTAACCAAGATTGATTATGAGAAAATCAAATCTTGCTCTAATGCTAAAACTATTTTAGATACTCTTGACTTTATTTATTCTGCTAATGAGTATGTTAAAGTGAATGATTCAAACATCTTATTTGAACAAATAGCTCTTGAGATTGAGGAAGGAGAAATCACATAAGTCGTCTATTAATCTGGTAGACAAAATGAAAAGGAGTATTAAGAAAAGTTCAACATGGACAAACCAAATGAGAGTGAATTATTCCTAAAAGGTCAACATGTACATATGGTAAACACTTCCAATTTTTCTAGTACATTTGTGAAAAATGATTTTAAGAAATTGCACAAACTTATTTTTCAACCTATTATAGATGCTATTTCAAAAAGCAAAATATTTTGTATTATGAATATAAGGATATCACTAAGGACTCATATAGAAAGAGAGAAGTTATGCATGTTGATAATTATAGATTTCTTCCTCTCAACCAACACAATACTTGCAAATATACTTATAAAGTGCATCATCCTATTATCTACAACTATTGCAAAGAATCAAGAGGTATTTTATGGTTAAAATGATGGAAATATCAATTAAAAATGGAATAGAATGGAATATAATTAAGTGTCTTAATTAAAGATAATGCAAATCAAATTTTATCTAAATAAGCTCAAAGCATAACCTTCTATTACAAGGAAGAACTTATTCCAACTTTATCTTTTGTTATATCTCCTTGACAACACTACAACTATATTCAAAAATATTTTTTTTAATTCAGTAATTAGATGTACATGCAATACTTCCCATAAACTCCTTGAAGGTTATATGGTTTCAAATAGAAGGATGAAATTGACTTAATTTATAATACAATTTAGACACACAAACAAACAATGGATAACAATGGAAGACATGAAGGTCTAATAGGTAAACAATGGATCAATATTTAAGGCTTGTATTTGGGAGACATGAAGGTCCAATGGGTAAACATTAGGGGACATGGAGAGGCAAGACAAGTTCTAGAGAATGCAAACCAAATGAATAATCAATCAATATAGGAATTAATGTTGAGAATCCTTCCAACAAAAGTTTGCATCTAAATTATCCATACACTAAAGTCTCAAATAACATTCATTATTCACTAGGTATTTGAACACTTATTACAATTGAAAACCTTCTAAAATGATGATTAAAAGTACCAAAGTATTCATTCAATATCATATATAAATCCCAAGATAAATAGTTAAAACCTAAGTGTTTCCAATTCAATTTCCAAAATTTTCAAAATCTCAAGTGTGAAAATGGTTTCCATAAACTGTTTATGCAAAAAGGTTAGAAAAATAGGGCAATGATTCACTTATAAAAATACCATGGTAGTTTAAAAAAATCCTTCTATAGAGCATTGTACATAACAAAGAGAAGGAAGATTGACATTTTCACAGTTCAACATAGTCGCAACTGAAAATAGTGTAGCTTACAACTAGTTTTCACAGTGAGCAATTCCTCTGAACTTAGGACATTTAGTCATGACCAAACGACACATAGGTTGCAACCATAAAATATAGTAAGTATATTAAGTCCACAATTATATTTTAAGTCACGACCAAAGAACACGAAGGTCACAATAATTAATCACAGAGACTACCAAATGACAACTTTAAAAGCCTAAAATATTTTTTTATAGTCAAACCTTTTTAGCAAGCAACAAAACATTTTAAAGTGGAAATCCAATTTTTAGCAATTCGTCAGACAATAAGATCAAAAACCAAATGTCTTGTGATGAAATATGGGATTAATAAAAAAATTTGGCATTTATTAGAACAAAAACATCTCCCTCATAGTTAACTCGACAGTGTCCTCACTGTCAGCAGAGATATAAAAATAACATCCCAATAGAGAAGCAATGAAAAATAGTATATATAAATTAAAAGCAATGAAAAATAATGATAGTATCATCAATCAGTATCCTTGTTCAAATACAACCCAATCAAAAATAGAAACCAAAATTAAAATGTAATCATCTTCCAAACTAATCATCACTATGCTATTTATTCTGCACTATCAACAAGGTGAAACCGAGAGAGGAAAGGTTGTGCATGACTTTAGGGTTATGGGGTATTGTGGGCATGGAAGTTAAAAGGTCTAATGTTCAAAACACATAGTTGAATATGTTACCGAGGTCACGACCATAAGAAGTATAGGTTATAACTCAAATACACAGAGAGGCCAGTTGCTAGGAATATATTATAGTCACGACCTAAATTGACTAAAGTCACAACTAAAGTGGCAACCAAAGTACACAACCACTCTTTAACGTACTTAAAACCGTTTGCTAACTCGCCCAAATCTCCCTAAATCTTACCCTACAACAAATCAACAAATAACTCAATGTATATTTCATAGTTAAACAAGCAGTCACATTCTAATCATATAAAGTAATTTGAGAAAATCAAAGATTAAAGGATAGGTAAGCTAGAGCATGCAATTGATTGTGCAAGTGATAAAGCAGCAACAATAAGTAGTCAACAAGTGGACAATAGAGGAATTATATTCAAACAAAAATAAATAAACATAAGTACTATTCCTGTTGAATCATCTATTTCCAACTCATCAAACCATTATATAAAACATAACATCACAATAGAAAAGCATACAAAAGCTAAGAGACACAGGAAAAGGACAACATGACCTCATGGAGGAGAGCAAACTTTGTCTGTCGACTCCTCTCTCAGCTCTATCATCTTGAAGTCATGAACTTTAATAACAGTGTAAGGGCCATCCTAGCTAGTTTTGAATTTTTCAGTTTTTGAACTTGAATCGAGCTTAGTATCTCAACACTTTGTCACCTTCCTTAAACCTCTTCTTAAAGATATGAGTTTCATGTATTAATTTTGTTCTTAGCTTATAAATCTCATAGCTGCTAGAAGCATCCAATCTGATCTCTTATAGCTCTTGAATATGCACAATGTTTATGAACTAGCTTCTATAAGGTCCTCATTATAAGCTTTCACTGCCCAATATATTTTATGTTCTATTCTATAGGCATGTGACAAGTTTTCCCAAAAATTGTCCTATAAGGGGACATGCCTAGAGGTGTTTTAAAAGTTATTATGTAAGCCCATAAAGCATAATCTAATCTTAAGTTACAATCCTTAATAAATGGCTTAACAATCTTTTTAAGAATATGCTTTATTTCCTTATTAGAAACCTCAGTTAAGCCATTAGTTTAAGGGTGGTATGGGGTTGAGACCTTGTGAGTTACACCATATTTTGCCAATAAGTTATTGATTAACTTATTGCAAAAATGGATACCTTGATCACTAATTAATGCCTTTGGTACTCCAAACCTGCTAAAGATGTGAGACGTTAGAAATTTAGAGACCGTGTGGGCATCATCAAGTCTTGTAGGAATAGCCTCTACCCACCTAGACAAATAATCTATAGTTAATAAGATATAATGAAAACGAGCTAAAGGTGGCAAAGGTCCCATAAAGTTTATTCCACATACATAAAAAATCTCACAAAACATAATAGGTTATTATGGCCTCTCATAACGTTTACTAATTCTCCCAAATCTATGGCACCTATAACACGCCTTACAAAACTCAAAAGCATCCGTAAATAAAGAAAACCAATAAAAAATAGACTCAAGGATTCTACATACAGTCTTTTTCTCCCAAAGTGACCCCACAAACCTAAGAATAACAAGCTTCTAAAACTAGGTGTGGTCTTTATTAGGGACATATTTTCTTAATACTTGATATGGACACATTTTCTTAATACTTGATATGAACACATTTTCCCTATACAAGGGTTATCCCAAATATAATATTTCTACTCGCTGTTGAGCTTTTTCACCTGAAATTAAGACAAATAGATGGGATTAGGCCAGTTTTGAGGAAATTCACCAAATGTGTATACCCAGGTTCTACAATAGTGAACACACAAAGAGATTGATTAGGGGAAAGAACCACAAATAAGATCATAACTAAGTACTCCCCTTATCTCTGCTAGTAATATACTCAGATGATCTGTAACATGGTTCATATTTCTAGCATGATATTTCACTTCTATGTTGAATACTTGAAGCAGTAACATCCATCATATAAGTCTTGGATTAGATTGATGCTTATGGAATAAATACTTGACTGTTGTATGATATATGTCAACAATTACTTTGGAATTAATGAGTTGGCCTCTGAACTTATCTAAAGCCACTACAATTCCAAACAATTCTTTCTCAGTAGTTGTATAATTAATTTGAGCAACATCAAGTATTTTGTAGGTATAAGCAATTATCCTAGATAAATTACCTTTCTTTTGAGCTAACATAGCTCCCATAACATAATTGGAAGTATCACATGATAATTCAAAAGGAAGATCTTAATCTGGTGAAGTTAGAATAGGTGGAGAAATCAACCTATCCTGCAGATTTTCAAAAGCCTCCTTTTAATTAGTAGAAAAAATAAAATTAGTGTCTTTTTAAAGAAGCTTTGAAAGTGGAAAAGCAATTTTGCAAAAATCTTTGATAAATCTTCTATAAAATCCAACGTCCCAAAAAAAAGATCATAGTTCTTTTACAGTTGTCGGGCAGGGTAACAAGGAGATTACTTCAATTTGCTTCATTATCATAGAGACTCTTCTCCTTAGGAGTTTGATCTTCACTTGACTTGAGGGTCATCAAGTCCTAACTTGGGGTCACACAAGCTCGACCCTTCAATATTTGTTCTACTTCTAAGTTTTAAAATATCTTGTACTCTTGCAAAGTTACTCAACAATTATTTCCAAAGGCAATGTCACTTGCAAATGATGAAATAGAATAAAAATTCAAAACAACTGAGAAATCTTGAGAAACAAAAAGCATGCTATTAATATCTAGGCAATTGAAACATAATGCATTTTGTCATATCCTACTTTTTCCCTATCTATATAAGACTGATAGAGGAAAGATGTTTGTAAAGGATTGTGATGATAAATAGAGAGGAAAAGTGATTATTAGACAAAGGTATAAAGAACATGGACTAAATTGAAAAGTCTAAAAGTTCTATGGTGGAAAAATAAAAGTATAATTAAACTTTGGGCCATTAAGTGTATTTATGAAAAGTTGAGGGCCTAACGTATAATTTTTAAAAGTTCAAGGGTAAAATAGCAATTATTGAAAGTTGAGTCGAAAAAGGCCCAAAAATACCCAGAATAAGATTAGTCTCAAATTTTCCCAACAAATAGAGAATATTATTGTGAACAGTTTGACGCAATACAGAATTTTGATTTAAGGTCTCGAAAAATTTATATTAGTTTCTAAAGAAAGGAAAATTAATACAGTATCCTCTAGACCTCAGAAATAGATGAAATTTGGCAATAAATTCTTATAATTAATATGATAATTTATGAAATTGATAGAATTCAAAAAGGAATTTTGTAAAATTTATTATGGAATTTACAGTGGATTCAAGCACTTGATAAATACGTTTTCAGAGAATTTCTCAGGAGTTGAGCCCATGAAACTAATAGGCCATGTAGAAGGCAAAATGGTGCCTTATAGGCCTAATAATATTTTTAGATAAGTATATGGGCCAAGGCTAATAAGACATGAAAAAATATAAAATTATGAAAATGCCACTGAGTATGCCATTGTGCTGTGTCATAAAGTCAGAGATAGACAAAGGGCATTTTGGTCATTTGACTAAGGTTAGACAGTCAAGGAAAATTCCCATAATAGTTGACCAGGGTCATAGAATACTCTGATGAGGTGTAAAAGGACAATAATGCCCCTTGTTGATAAAGTGAACAAAGAGGAACCAAGGGCCATTTTGGTAATTTGCCAAGTGATATGCAATTAAGTTTAGACCAAGTACAAGAATGTCAATGGTAGAAAGAATCTGGATACTAGAAGGTCAAAATGCATATTATGGAATCTCAAAAAAATTAGATTTAGAAAAAGTGTGATTTTTAGGAAATTGGACTGAGTCGATACTAGATTGGACTAGAAGTTTTCTATATGCTTCCTCCCTTTGTAATTTCATCACATGGGCTATGAGGTTTCCTTTTATGATGTCATGGATGATGTCATCTCATTGGCTTGTAAGGCAAGCTAATCCAATATCAAATATGAGCCATTAGATCAAATAGTGCACAAAAGTGATCTTGGCCATTCATTTTCCATTTGTTTTCTCCATAAATACCCCCATATTTCTGATTCAAAACTGTGAAGGAAGAATCCAAAGTCCAAAGTTCAAGCTAGCAAGAGATTAAAGGTAAACAATCTATTCTAGCTTATTTTCCTCTAATTTAGGGGCTTGAACTTAGGGTTTTCATGGAAGAAAGTTGAGTTTTCTCTAAGGTGTATATGCTGTCCAAAACCTTAGATGAAAGGAGAAAGAAGAAATTAAAGTTCGAGTTATGTGATTACAGCCTAAATAAGCTAGTTAGGTGATTGGTTGTTGAATCAAGTTGATATTCTTGACTTTGCCATTAAAGATATATTTCAGTATACACTGTTCATGATAAAAGGATATGGAATTTCAATAATCTAATGCTTCCATTGAATTTATATGATGATTTTATGTAGGATTATATAGGTTTTGAACCTTAGAAGTATTGGAATTAAAAGTTATAATTCTTAGAATTCTTCTATGTTACTATTTACTCATATGAACAGTGATTGGAATTTCATAATTTTGATAATTCCAATGGTTTTAAAATGAAAAGTTGTGTGGGATAAAGTAGAGAAACAAGTATGGGAAGCATTGGAATCAAAATAAGAATTTTTGGAAGAATTATGCATATTTTTTAAATCTATGCAGAACATTACATAAGAGCTTAAATTCATGATTTTAAGCTAATAAATGGATTCAAAAAATGAAATTGTATAGAGTAAAGTCAATACATCAATTGATTCAAAGGCCAAGTCCATTAGTTAAGATTAAGGAAAGTTGATATAGTTAAATGAGGTCAATGCTCAAGATAAAGTTAGATTATAATGGAAGGATGATTATGTGATGTTAAGAAATGATTGTGGACTCCAAAGTGGCAGCCACATATCAAGAAGAAGTAAGAAGAAAGAGGCAAAGCAATGTTAACACTTTCACAAGTAAGCATGAGTATTTACATTAATGTATGCATTGTTTATTACTGTTTGCTACTAAGATTTCCATAGAAATCTCACCCCTCCATATAATCACAATCCCACAGGTTTATTAATGATGAAAGAGGATGAAGAAGCATGAAGAGAAGTTAGGGATTGGATAATGTAAATGTTATGAAGAATGTATAAATTGTTGCAAGTAATGATGTTATATGACGTGTTTGAGCCACAATGCTCATAATGTAATGAAAAATAGCAAATTATGAGATAAACGTATTAAATTTTACATATATTTAGTTATCATGCCAAGCTTCGTTTTGACACCAAGAACATCTTATTTTGATGTCTGTACAAAGAGAACGAATTTTCCAAAGTTAAGGTCCAAAATCTGTTTTCAGGATTTTTGATCAAATGAATAGTAATATTTAACGATTAAACTATACTAATTGACTAAGAATTTGTTCAGGAAATTATTTTTCTCTCAAATTTCAAGATGTTATCTTCCTGTAAATTTTTTAACCACTTCATTTCAATTTTTCTAGAATTAATTATGATTTTTTTAAATTTGTTACCTAATCTGGAATACCATATGAACAGTAACTCGAGAAGGGTAAAATTCCAGATTTAGCTAATGGATTTCCAAAGTCTTGTAAGTGATTCTAAATGCTAATGAATAGTACTTAAGACATATACAAGTAAGGATGTTTTATTTTGGTATTAGAGCAAAAGTTTGTGGCATCATATAAAATAGTTCCCATACCCTAACTCTAAATAGTAAGTACTTTGTTAAGTTAGGTATTTATTAGGATAGTTAGTATTGCTTATTTAATTAATTCATGCAGAATGAGATTTCATAAACTTAAGTTAGAGCTATCAGTTAATAAGGAAGACCCCAGCTAGTAATGATATATAAAGATTATGTACATCCAGACTATGATCCTCCTTCAGACAGTGAAGAGAGTTCAGATGGTAATATAGAGGATAGTCAGGAAGATTTACAGTAGAATATTCCATAGATGTTTCTGTAGACTCAAACCTGCTGTTTGGAGGTTATGTAGAGATTTAGTTTGAAGTTGTGCATGTACTAGATGATATTGAGTCTATCGACTCTATACAATAAGAGTTTGTTGGAGTACCCTCTAATCCTAATGTAAGCCCTATTCCTCCAATAAGAGGACAAATTACGGCTGAGGAAGATGAGTACTAGTACTGGATTACAGGTAAACTAGATATTATTCCTTCTCCACCAGAGTTTGAGGATAAATTTGATATGAATAACCTACACTAGTACCTTAATCCAGAGATCCAGTCAGAGTCTACTACAGTTCATTTCCATTCTCAAAGTCAAGGAATATATGACTTTATAGAGAAAGATCAGTGTGATGTTCCTGGTCCTAGTCAACCTTAGCCTTCTTTGCTAAAGATAGATAGTGTTGGCTTTATCAGTCTCAAGAAAGTTGTAGAGAGTGAATTACTCAATCTAGGTCAAGGGATGGATAGAAGTAGAGATCAAGAGCAGTCAGTTTATCTGCAGTCCTCAATACCATAGCAGGGATGACAAATATATATATAATATAGGGCATTGACCTAAATAAGGTTTATACTCTAGAAGATTGGCATGAGATGGTAGTAAGTTAGATACTGCCATATACCCCTACATGGTACATAGAGCTAAGTGAGGTTTTGGCAAATGATCCGTCAACTGATGTACAGGGGTAGCATTTCTGTATGTAGAAGTATTTGTGTAATATCCCAAATTTTCCCTATCTGTATAAGAATGATAGAGGAAAAGGATTATGAAGGGATTTTGATGGTCATCAGAAGAAAAGATAGTGATTAAGATAAGTTTTAAGCTAAAGAAAGAGAGAAGGTATGAAGTTGTAAAGAAAAAGGGGCCAAATTGCAATTTAGTAAAAATTTAGGGACTAAATTGCAATTATTGAAAGTCTCAAGGACATAATGGTTATTTTAGAAAAGAAATGGACTAAAGTGAAAATTCTAAGAGTTTCATGCTACAAATTGAAAGTAGACATAAGTTTTGTGCCATTAAGTATAATTATGAAAAGTCGAGGGCCTAAAGTGAAATTTCCAAAAGTTTAAGGGTAAAATGGTAATTATAGAAAGTTGAACCAGAAAGGCCAAAAAATTGCCTAGAAGCATTTTAGTCATAAAGTTTACCATAAAATAGAGAAAATTATTCTGATTAGTTTAACGTAACACAAAATTTTGATTTGAGGTCCCGATAAATTGATGTGAATTTATAAAGTCTAGAGATTAGTGTAGTGTCTTGTGGACCTCAGAATCAGATGAAACTTGGTAGTAAATTCTTATAAATAATATAAGAATTTATGAAGATGGAAGAAGTAAAAAAGGATTCCTGTAGAATTAATTATGAAATTTACGGTGAAATCAAACGCCGATAAAGGGTTAAAGGAAATGTAGGGAATTTTTATCAGGACTTCTGGGTCTCAAAAAATTATGAAAATTTATAGGGAATTCATTTTATATTAGAATGAATTTCTAAAAATTTTAGAATCCTTAAAAGAATTTTATATAATTTATTCTAAAAATTAGGATACTTTAAAGATATCGGTATAGGATATGCCTTGGGAATTGAACCAATTGGCAATTGGACTTAATTTAGGGCCAAAATCATGTTTTATAGTATCCCAAGATGATAAAGAATATTCTTGTGGCTAAATGAATTTTTAAGATATTTTTATTAAAAAAAAGAGAAAGGAGGAAGTTTCAAGACATGTGAGGTGTATGGTGAGGTGTCCCATGTGGGACCCACCTTGTGCCACATCTCAAGCATAGCAAGAGGAATGAATTATCACATGTACCTCATTACATTAAAATAATATAATAAATAGTTTAATGATGATTAAGATTAATTAATCTAAAATCCAACCAATGAGAATTAAGTTTAAGCCTTTGTAATAATTAGGAAATGGAAGGGTAGATTAGTCCTAAGGTGCTAAAGATTACTCTATAAATACCCTCCCTTCCCCTGTAAAATGTAGAGCCAAGAAGCTTGGGGAAGTTCTTGCAATTTCAAAACTCAACATAATCTAAAGGATTCCAAGAGGCATTCAAGGTACCTAGTGATCAAACAAGCAAAGAAGCAAGGTAAGTAATTTATCCTAACTTATTTTACCTCAATTTGGGAGATTGAAACTAGGGATTTAATAGTTGAATTTTGGAATAATCCTCAAAGAAGCATGCTGTACAAATCTAGACAGAATCAACAAAGATGAAAAACAAGTTAGAACTCTGAAATATTAACCTAGATAAGCTTGGATTATTGGCTATTGCTTGAATTAATTGTGTAATCCTTGAAATCCCAATTCATGTGACTTTTGACCTAGGAAAGAACTGAAGGAAGAAGATTGAATTTCAATGATCTAATGCTTCCATTGAATTTCTATGATGATTTTGTGGAGGATTGAATAAGATTGGAACCTTGGAAATGTTGACATTAAGAAAGGGATAATTTGAAACCTTCTCTGCTACTGTTCATGCATATGAACAGTGATTGAAATTTCATGATTTTGAAGTTTCCAATGGGTTTAAAATGTAAAATTTTGTAGGATTAAGTAAGATCAAAGTCTTGGAAGCATTAAAATTGAAAAGAGGAATTTTTGAAAAATTGCATGTGCTGTTTTTGTTTCTATCTAGACCTGAAGGAAACATTAGAATTTTGAAATTCTAAATCCATATTTGGATTCCTTGGGCAAAATTGTGTGGGATATAGTCAAGACACCAATTAATTCAAGGGACAAGACAATTAACCACAAATAAAGACCATGATTAGGCTTTGACATTTGTGCAAGAGGAGACTAAAAGACCAAGAAAGAAAAGGTTAAAGGAGAGCTATTCTAAGGTAGTAAACTTACCTAACTTGTATGCTTTTCTTGCTTAGATATTTTATGTGTCAGATGTTTACTTTGATGATGTGAAGCATGTATGATTGAATGATGCTCGGTTTATTTTTATGCTATGGCCATATGTTATAATTTAAGGAACATGGAAGCATGTAAAGATATCATTATGCAAGCATGATCATTAAGCACACACATATTAACATCAAGCATTGAGTTGTATACACTATTTGGTTTATGTTTGCTACTGAGATTTCTCTCAAAATCTCACCCCTTCCATGATACAACCATCACAGAAGGACCATCTTATAGAAGCAAGGAAGTAGAATGAAGAAGCTATGATGCACAGATACTTTATTGTATAGGAGACTTTTTATGAAAACATGTAATGTGTGTATTAAGTACTCATTTTAGTTCTAGTTATGTTTTGTTGAGACTTAGGAAAAATAGATAACCTTTGGATAAATGTATGAGACTTTATAGTATGATAATAGATGTGTTGAACTTTGTTTTGGCACCAAACACACCATATTCTAATATTTGTACAAAGAGAATGAATTTTTCAAAGTTAGGGAACAAAATCTGGAAACTGTAAAACTGACCAAATGAACATTAATATTTCATGCCAATACTGTATTAATTGGTATGGGAGTTTGGTCAGATTCATATTTTTTCTTTAAAGAAGCTTATGTTAGCTTCATATAGCAACTTGAACCTCTTCATTTTGAGTTTTCTAGAATTAGTTATGAATTTTTGAAGTTGCATTACTTGTCTAGAGTTTTGCCAAATGAACAGTAACTCGTGGTAAAAAACTTCAGATTATGTAATTTGACTTCATTGATCATATAAGTGGTTCCAGATGCTACTGTTTGGTTCCTAAGACATCAAAAATTAAGGTGTTACAATTTGCAGTTCACTATTTTCTATAAAAGAATGTAAAAAGAGATGAGGGGTAATGTAAATTTGTAAATAGTGTAAAGTTAAGTAATTATATAGATGTATAATAGCTATGACTTACCCCGTATGTGTAATTGATATATATGTAATGTATGTACAAATGTTATGGTGCCATGAAATATGAGTTTTGATGTGATATAATGAAATGATAGTTAGTTGAACACCTATAAGAATATGCTCCCTATTTAATATGATTATGATAGATAGATATGAATGAATTTCAATTAACTCAAGCTCAACAAAGTTAAGAACAAGAATAAACCATTTCTAGAGTAAAGACTGAACAAACAACATTAGAAGAGAATGTTCAAATAAAGTTATATCTAGGTCACGACTGGAAGGTGTTGAAGTCGCAGCTGGTAGTCATAGAGAAGTGAAGTTGTGACAAGTTAAGACATGAGTCACGACAAATATTCATAAAGGTGTTATGGTCATGACAAGTGGAGACTATTGGTCGCGATAGGAGTTCCAGAGCTATCAGGTCGCGATGAGTCAAGTCATAATATGCGACTAATATATACAAAGCAGTTCAGGTCACAACAGAAGAAGACCTATGATCACGACTGGAGAACACAGAGCTGTCAAGTCGTGACGAGTAAGTTGAGATGGTTACGACTAATGTTTAAAGATAATATGAGTCACGACTAGCCAATAATCAAGTCGAGACTAGGATACAGAGAGACCTAATGACAAGAATAAAGATGCCAACCTCACTGAAGTTTATCAGTTAGAGGTTTAGCAAAGCGTGTAGGCAAGCTAAACAATATGAGGCATTGAGATATAGAAGATCAGTTTAAGAAAATGTTCAAAAGTATATCCTCTGTATGATCACCAAGACTTGATCTACGTTACGAAGGATTCATTGAGCTAGTCTTTACTAAACAGAATAATAAGAAGTTAGAATGAGACTTGCCTAATAATAAGCCTAATACATGGCTTAAGCTTACAGACGTGATGGTTAATAGATAAAAAGTTAAAGTTCCTGGAATAGAGGGATACCATCATGAAGAGACAGTAGCCTAGCAGACCTAAGGTAGAGCACCCTAAAAAACAAAAGTAATAGTACTAAATGATGAATGAGATCCAAGTGACTTAAGTTAGTCAGAGTCAAGGGACAGATCTGAAAGGAACCACAGTCCAATCAAGAGCAAACAGGGACTAATGTACAAATAGAAATAGTCAAGAGATAATAAAGAGATATAAAAGTTATTCCATAGAGATGGAGACTGATCTGCTCACCTGAGAAGTTTTTCTTGAGTAGATTAATGAGAAGCATTCCTCTCAGTTAGATAGAGATCAATGTGAGGCTAAGGGTTAAAGCATGAAAAGAGAAACCCTTTAATAAAAACCAAGCCTAGTTTATCCACACTAACAGTGAGAGTTGAATGACTTAGAAGTTAGTTCACGGATTGAATTCTGTATTATAAAGAAAGAGTTTTTCTCAGGTAGTTGAAAAAGGTCAACAGATAGGTATATGTATGTAAGGTTAAAAATAAGTTTATGATGTCTAAAGAGAGAAAGGTAGCCACAATTTCAAAGATAAAGTGACTCCCTATTCCCTAGTAAGAAAGAGTAATGAAGGGTTGAGTCTATACCCTAATAAGAGGGTAATATGACAACCTAAGTTATATGAGTAATTATTTCAAATTCTTGAATAAATTGTCAGATCCTGATCAGATAATGTGATAGATAATTTGACAGATAATATAACAGAGGAAAGATTGCTTTAGAGTTTAACTAGTTAATTGTTTAATTGCAGTATGCGTATAAAGGGTGTTGAGCAAATTATGTGATGATGATATGGCTTATATTGCCATAAGTTATGATGAACAAATATATCTCCTTGCAGTTGTCATATGATGACAGGCATGTTAGAGAATGCTTAAATAATTGCATCTCCTTGCATAATATGCATGTTAGAGTATGCTATGATAAATGAATACTCCCCTTTCGTATTTCATTAAGGGTATAGTATATATGATGAGCAAATTATGTTTCTCCCATACCATACGACATATAATTAGATAATTCAACTTAGTAATGATAAAACAATAGAAAAGTGATAAATGAGATAGTTAGCCAGTAAATTCCCAAAGAGTAGAATGAGAAATTATGACCAGACAATGGTAGTTAATTGAGCAGAGAATGAGATTAGAGATGAATGTTTTAGCAAATCTATAGATATATGATTACAGTACTTAGGATATATCCCTTCAGTAGGGATAAGAACATGAATGGTGTACCATTAAAATGAAGTGAAATGAGACATAGTTATGAAAGAGAATGCAGTTCTGAGAAGAATAATGTCTATAAAAAGTTAATGTTCCCGTAATAGAGCTAGATTGCTCTTGCAATAGAGTCAGATTGCTCTTGTGATATAGCCAAGAGAATGGACAGTGCATCTCATGTTAGAGCCATGTCTACCAGATGAGATGAACATATTATAATAGATATAGCATGGTTGAGCATGTGTAGCTCTCTACAGTACTAGACATAGTAAAGTTATGAAAGATATGAATGATATGAGAAATTCATGAGTAACATTGGAAATGAGTAAAGTCTTACTGGATAATATTGGCTTTTGTGATATTCTTGGGGAATTATCTATTGAGTAAACAATTGAGTAGAAGTGGCTAACCTTGTAACTTAGTCTGTTGGTTAGGTCTTCCAGAGATGGAAATATAGTACAATAGAATTGCAGTAGATTCCATAGGATTGGAGTTAGATCCTAACATGGCTAATAGAGAATAGAATTATAGGGTCATAGTTAGATCCAGAAGAGGCTTACGATTGATCATAGTAAATTCTGAGGGTCGCAATAGACCTAGCCTAGAGAAAGAAAGTAATGAGCCATAAGTACAATATTTCTTTTGAAAGATGATTATAAAGGACAAGGTTAAAGTAGGGAAGCCTCACAAGTTGGTTAACTCATAACAGAGAGAGTATCCCTGATTTTAGTTTTATATAGCCTTATTATTAACATGGATTGAACTCATAATCCTCTCATACCAAAAAGTAATTTAGTGATTAAAGATTGTTTTTAGTCCTTAGTAATTGATATTTTTGAGTCTATAGTTAATATGCCTATAGAAGAAAAGAATGAGAGACAAATTGATCACCAAATGAGGATAAAGAGATTAGAAGGCTAGATAGACCCAAGAGGGACAATATGAGAAGGGTTTAAGATAGTAAAGTATCAGGGTTAGAGATTGTTAGTACCACTACTTCAAATTTTTATTAGCACTTTTCAGTTAAGTGTGCTCAGGCAAGAGTAGTCCAATGATAGGTGACCCCTTGAAAAGTGATAAAAAAGGGTGTAAATGTCACAGAAGTTTGGCATATATGCATAGAGTTATGTAAAATGATAGAAAGAGCTATGAAAAGTTAGAAAGGGTTTTGAACGGTAAGAGACTATAACCCTTATGTGAAGTCCAAATAAAATGGATTTGAAAGGAAATATTTAGAAGAGTTTTCTCAAAAGCTAGCAAAGTTATAAGTTAAAGAGAATGTTAGACTTTTATTACCTTAGGATACGTCATGATAAGGCAAGATAGACCATGATATATCCAGATTTGACCAGATATGCCATGATACGTCATGAAAAGTACGTAATATGAGATACATTACAAGAAATATGTATTGAGAAGTGCAATATGAAATGACTTTGTAGCTAGCTTTGTAAACAAATAGAGAGGCTCCCTTTTTGAAAGGGGTAAGATGTTTGTATGTTATGTTATAAATGAAATAGCAAGTGAGAGCTTTCACTTCTTGCATGAAATGCCAGGCATTATGTTATGTCTGTAAAATATGCTAATGCTCCAAATGTTAGAGCAGTGCAAGCTCCAGGTGATAGAGTTGTACAAGCTCTAAGTGTTAGAGCTATGCATATTAAGAAAATGAATCTTGAGCTCTGGTGTTAGAGCTTTGTATTAATGGGCAGGTATAAAGTCCTGCAACATGTTGGCCAGGCTTTATGCATGTTTGAGTATGTGCTACCTAGTAGTAAAGTAAAGAAAGAAAGAATAATAACATAAGTCCTCTCTTTCTATTATGATGAATTATTAAAGATGATAAGAGCAATTGAAAGGTGATAAGTTTTTTAAGGTAAAAGAAGTAGAATGATACGAAAATGAGATATAAAGCTTTGTGGATGTTAAGAAAATTCTGTTAGATATTCAGAGAAATAGTAAGAGATATGTGTTAAAGGTATGATGAGTAGTTGATGAAAACTCCAGAATACAACAATATTCGTGAGAGTTTTATATGAAAGAAAGGGACACTACTCACAAGTCCAGTATAGTGAGAAGTCCATATGCAAATAGGTGCATAACAAGTAACCAAGTAACAGAATGAAGTAGAGTTCAACTTGATTGAGTTGATTCAGAAAAGAAGAGTAATGACAACAAATATATGAAGATCCACAGATATGAGAAATACTCTGCCATATTTTAAGATAGAATATAAGAGATAGATACCCTAATCCTTATTTATAAAGCAGGAAGGGATATAAAGAAGATAATTGACTAAGATGCTAAGTAAATTTTGAGGACAAAATTTATTTTAAGGGGTATAAATGTCATATCCTACTTTTTTCATATTGTATAAAACTGATAGAGAAAGAGTGATTATTAGACAAAGGTATAAAGAAAAGGGAATAAATTGAAAAGTCTAAAAGTTCTATGGTACAAAAATGAAAGTAAAAATAAACTTTGGGCTATTAAGTGTAATTATGAAAAGTTCAGGGCCTAAAGTGTAATTTTCAAAAGTTGAAGGGCAAAATGGTAATTATTGAAAGTTGAGCCAGAAAAGGCCTAAAAATGCCTAAAATCATATTACTCCTAAACTTTTCTAATAAATAGAGAAAATTATTCTGATCAGTTTGAAGCAACACAAAATTTTGATTTGAAATCCTGAAAAATTTATGTTAATTTCTAAAGAAAGAAAAATTAATAAGTATCATCTGGACCTCAAAATCATATAAAATTTGGCAATAAATTATTGTAATTAATATAAGAATTTATGAAACTGATAGAGCTCAAGAAGGAATTTTGTAGAATTTATTATAGAATTTACAATGGATTAAAACACTCGATAAATACGTTTCGGTGGAATTTCTCGGGAGTTGAACCCATAAAGGCAGTGGACCATGTAGAAGGCCCAAAATGGTGCCTTATAGACCCAATAATATTTTTAGATAACTATGTGGGCTAGGGCTAATAAAGACCCAAAAAAATATAAAATTATGGAAATACCACTAAGTATGCCACTGTGTTGTGTCATAAAGTCAGAGATAGACGAAGGGTATTTTGGTCATTTGACTAAGGTTAGATAGATAAGGAGAGTTCCCATAATAGTTGACAAAGGTCAGGGAATACTCTGATGAGGTGTGAAAAGACGATAATGCCCTTGAGATATTAAAGTGAATAAAGAGGAACCAAGGGGCATTTTGGTAATTTGCCAAGGAATCTGTAATTAAGTTTAGACCCAGTACAAGACTATCAGTGGTAGGAAGAATTTGGATACTAGATTTAAGGTTAGAAAGTATAATATGGAATCTCAAAAAAATTAGATTTAGAAAATAGTCTGATTTTTGGGAAATCGGACTAAGTCAGTACTGGATTGGACTAAAAATTTTCCATATGCTTCCTAAAACATCCTTACTTTCATATGTCTTAGGAGTCAATCAGTAGCATTTAGAACAACTTATAAGTCTTTGAAAGACCATTAGCTAAATCTGAATTTTTTCTCTTTCTCGGGTTACTGTTCATTTGGTATTCCAGATTACGGGATAAATTTCAAAAACTCATAATTAATTCTACAAAACTCAAAATGTAGTGATTCAAAAAGATACATGAAGCTAACATCATTAAATTTAATGAAAAAATAATTTCCAGACCAAATGATTAACCAATTAATACAGTTTATTCGTCAAAGTTTAATGTTCATTTGGACAAAACTTCTAAAGACAGATTATGGTCCCTTACTTTAGAAATTCATTTCTCTTGTTATACACATCCAAATGAAGTGTTCTACCTATCCATTTAGATATATAGATATGTGCTACATGCTCATAAAAGTTTGTGAAATAATTCCTTCATTTGCTAGGTCAAACTGAAGCCATAACAAAACTGCTTCAAGACCTACATTTTACCATTTCAGTTTCTTTTCTTTCACTTCCAATAATTGTTCCAACATGTATAAGCCATCAAAGAAGCTTCTCAATATTCATATAAATCATGTACATATGCCATGATTATTACAAATAGTTTCATCACAGAAATAGACACCTTACATGGCATTTACATACATAGATAATTCATAGCATATAATAAGATCTCAATTACTTCCATTCCTTTCTTCCATTCTTTAGCTCTTCTCCATGTATACCTTTTCCATCATGCTTGACCTAAATTGGTTGGTTATGGGAGATTGAGATTCTAGGGAATCTCAGTAGCAAACATTACCACTTAAACATGCAAGATGGATGCTAATGCATGATATGTAATTTCATTAAACTTTCTTTGATTAGTGACATGCCATCATGCTATATGCTTTTATATAAAAGTGCATGGCCATGGAAACATGTTATTCACAATACATTCAACATCATTAATCATGTCACAGCATCATTCAAATAATATATACATGTCAACACATAAGCATACCATATCAAGCACATACAGAGGTAAGTTCACTACCTTATACACTTGACTTTCTTTCACATTATCTTGCCTCTTTCTTCTCACTTTTCTTGAACATGTGGCTGCCTCTTTTGGAGTATACCAACCAATTCCTAACATCACATAACCATTTATCCATTACCATCTAACTTTATTGAGTATTAAACTTACTTTAACTAACATAACTTTCTCTTGATCATTAACCTCACTAACTTTCCTTAATCTTAACTAATGGACTTGGCCTTTGAATCAATTGATGTCTTGACTTTACCCTACACAATTTCATCTTTTGAATCCATCTATGAGCTTAGAATAATGAAATTCTAGCTCCTTCATGGCGTGCTTTATAGAATTGAACATATGCATATAATTCTTTCAAAAATTCTCATTTTGATTCTAATGCTTCCCATACTTGTTTCTCCACTTTATCCCACACAATTTTTCATTTTAAAACCATTGGAAGCATAAAAAACATGGAATTCCAATCATTTTTCATGTGAGTGAACAATAACTGTGAAGAATTTCAAAAACTACAATCTTGAGATTTTAATGTTTTTAAGGTTCAAAACCTTTTTAATCTTACACAAAATATCATATAAATTCAATGGAAGCATTAAATCATTGAAATTTCATTTCCTTCCCTTATTAAAAGTTCATAATGAATAGGTTCATCCATGGCAAAGTCAAGAATATCAATTTGATTCAACAACCAATCACTTAACTAGCTTGTTTAAGCTTCAATCATATACTTCTAACTTTAATTTCTTCTTTTCCCTTTCATCTAAGGTTTTTGGGTAGCACCACCTCTTAGAGAAAACTCAACTTTTCCCCATGAAAAGCCTACAGTCAAGCTCCCAAACCACAGGAAAATAAGCTAAGAGAGATTACTTACAATTAATCTCTAGCTTGCTTGAACTTTGGTACCTTGAATCTTCTTTGTCTTGGCTTGAGTTTTCATTTTACAAGAGTTTCCCCTAAGTTCCTTGGCTCATGGTTTAGATACAGATTTGAGGGGGTATTTATAGAAAAATCTTGGTGGAAATCAATGGCCAAGATTAGTTTGTGCATTATTTGATCTAATGGTTCACATTTAATCTTGGATTTTCCTTTTTCAAAAAGATAATTATGACATCATCCATGACATCATCAAGGGAAAACTCAAGGGGAAACCTCATGGGGTTATGTGGTGCAATTCCAATGGGGGAAGAATGTTCTGGAAAAATTTCAGTCCAATCTAGTACCAGCTCGATCCGATTCCCAAAAAACTGAACTATTTTATAAATATAATTTTTCTAATATTTCAAAATATACTTTCTAACCTTAAATCCAGTATCCGGATTCTTTCTACCATTAACATTCTTGTACTAGCCACAACTTAATTACAGATCCCTTGGAAAATGACTGAAATGCCCTTGGTTCACTATCTTGCACTATATTAACCTTAAGAGCATAATTGTCATTTCACACCTCTTTATACTGCCTCAGGGTGTATACTAGCTCTAACTAATCATCTTTTTACTATCTTGGACTATTTTGGCCTTTCTAGAATGACCAAAATACCCTCTATCTATCTCTGGTACAATCTGGGCATCTAGGGGTATTTTTGTAATTTTACACTTTTTCTGGGCACTGGCCCCTTCTACTGATAAACTGGTACCCTGGGTTTTGGGCCCTCCTTGGCATCATCATGGGCCTATATATGAGGTCATTTGATCTTATTCTATCTAGACTTACATACTGATAAGTTCTATTATTGGATCACGAGTGTTATCAAACTCCTGTTAAAATTCACTAATATGTGAATAAATTTTTATACAAAACTTCTTTCAGGGTTCTGTTAGATCCAGGATATCTGACACTGTAGGGCATACTTTCCTGTAAATCCCTCACTTATATCTGAAGTCTATGAAATCTGATAAAGTTTTAGATAACTTTCAGACTGTCAGATAAATATCTGCTGTCTGGATCCCTAATAAAATTTATGTATCATACTAGATTTACCAGCATATCTTTCTCTATTTACTGATGGAATATGGGACTGAAATATTTTTGGGCAGTTCTAACCCTTTCCGGGCTGATCTTTCTTTAATTACAATTTTGCCCTTAAAATTTTTACTTAATTACATTTAAGTCCCTTAACTTTTGAAAATTACCACTTTTGACCCAACTTTTGTTTCTATCTTAACTTTTGGCCTTTAATCTTTTTTCACTTTGTGTTTAGGTCCCTCTCATTTTTCAAAATGACCATTATTCCCCCAGGGACTTTTACTATTTATAATTTAGTCCCTGAACTCTCATTATTTGTAGTTTAGTCTCTAAACATTATTTGTATACTTATGGGACTCTTACACAATAGGGCCTGGTAGCCTACCTTTTTCAGGCTACATACTAGGCTTCTAGACCTAAAAATTAGGATGTGACACTTCCTCTATTTGTAATGTCATCCCATGGGCTATGAGGTGTCTTTTGATGATGTCATGGATGATGTCATATCATTTGCTTCTAGGGAAAGTGAATCCAAGGTTAAATAAGAGCCATGAGATCAAATAGTGCATAAAGTGATCTTGGCCATTTATTTTCTATTGGAATTCTCTATAAATAACCCCATATTTCTGATTCAAAACTGTGAAGGAAGAGCCCTTGGGGAGGCTATGTCAAAATGAAAACTGAAGCCAAGACAAAGAACAATCGAAAGTCCAAAGTTCAAGCAAGCAAGAGATTAAAGGTAAGCAATATATTCTAGTTTATTTTCCTCTAATTTGGGGTCTTGAACTTAGTTTTTTATGAAAGAAAGTTGAGTTTTCTCTAAGGTGTATATGCTATCCAAAACCTTAGATGAAAGGAGAAAGAAGAAAATAAAGTTAGAGTTATGTGATTGAAGCTTAAACAAGGTAGTTAGGTGATTGGTTGTTGAATCAAGTTGATATTCTTGACTTTACCATTGAAGATATATTTCTGTATGCACTATTCATGATAGAAGGAGATGAAATTTCAATGATCTAATGCTTCCATTGAATTTATATGATAATTTTGTGTAGGATTTGATATATCTTGAACCTTGGAAGCATTGAAATTGAAAGTTGTAATTCTTGGAATTCTTCTTTGTTATTGTTTACTCGTATGAACAGCTATTGAAATTTCATAATTTTAATGATTCCAATGGTTTTAAAATGAAAATTTGTGTGAGATAAAGTAGAGAAACAAGTATAGGAAGTATTGGAATCAAATGAGAATTTTTGGAAGAATTATGAATGTTTTTTCAAGTCTGTCCAGACCAGTGATAAGAGCTAAAATTTCATGATTCTAAGCTCATAAATGGATTCAACAGATAAAATTGTGTAGGGTAAAGTCAATACATCAATTGATTCAAAGGCCAAGTCCATTAGTTAAGATTAAGGAAAGTTAATATAGTTAAATTAGCTCAATGTTCAAGAGAAAGTTAGATTGTAATGGATTGATGATTATGTAATGTTAGGATTTAATTGTGGACTCTAAAGAGGCAGCCACACATCAAGAAGAAATAAAAAGAAAGAGGCAAAGGAATGTTAAAGTGAAAGAAAGTCAAGTATATGGGGTAGTAAACTTATCCTAAACTTGTATGTATTGAATGTTATGCTTGATTGTGCTATGGCTATGTTGAATTGAGTTGTTCGTGTATATGATTAAAGGTCTATTTCTATTATTACTTTAGCCTATTGTATTTGATATGTTACAATAAGCATGCACATTACACAATGTTAATACTTTCACAAGCAAGCACAAGTATTTACATTAATGCATGTATTGTTTAGGACTGTTTGCTTCTGAGATTTCCCTAGAAATCTCCCTCCCTCCATATAATCCTAATCCCACAAGTTTATTAATGATGAAATAGAATGAAGAATCATGAAGAGAAGTTAGGGACTGGATAATGTAAATGTTATATGATGAATGTATAAGTTGTTGCAAGTAATGATGTTATATGACATGTTTAAGCCGCAATGCGCATGATGTAATGATACATAGCAAATGATGAGATAAATGTATGAAATTTTATAGACATTTATTTAACATGCCAAGCTTTCTTTTGACTCCAAGAACATCTTATTTCAATATTTGTACAAAGAGAAAGAATTTTCCTAAGATAGGGACCAGAATCTGTTTCCAGGATTGTTGACCAAATAAACAGTAATATTTGACGATTAAACTATATTAATAGACTAAGAATTTGGTCAGTAAATTATTTTTTCCTTAAATTTCAAGTTGTTATATTCACGTACCTTTTTGAACCACTTCATTTAGATTTTTCTAGTATTAATTATGAGTTTTTAAAGTTCATTGCCTAATCTGGAATACCATATGAACAGTAATTCGAGAAGAGTAAAATTCCAGATTTAGCTAATGGACTTCCAAGGTCTTGTAAGTAGTTCTAAATGCTATTGAATGGTCCCTAAGACATAAAAATGTCAGGATGTTTCACATTTCTTCAACAAGAATAGGAGAAAGAAGAAATAGAAGAAAAAGATGTAAAATAATAATCATAAGCACTCAAAAATGAATTTGAATCAACATGCTCCTGAGATGCTTTATAGGAATTATGAAATTGATGCAACACCAAATTATACCCATCATGCAAACTCAATTCATGCTATCTTGAGTTTCTTCAACAACATAATAAATAGCATTTAACCCAACAAAAGCATAATTGTTAAAAGGATATTTCATGGGTTTATTCATATTAAAAGTGACTATATGTTCTCCAACTTCCATTGTAATAGGACTATGACTCATACTAATAATTGTCTTAGAAGTTTGGAGGAAAGGTCTGCCTAAGATCAAAGTGCTCTCATTCACTAGCTCATTAGACATATGTAGGACACAAAAATCAGCTGGGAACACTAAGGCCTTGACCTACATTAGAATATCCTTAAGAATTTTATTGGGGTATCTAATTGATTTACAAAGTAATTAGAGCACTATGCTTGTGTCTGTAAGATTATTAATTCCTAAGGCTAAGTATACAAACTAAGGCATTACATTGATAACAACCCTTAGATATAATAATGCTCCCTTTATATGAACCTTGCCTATTGTGCATAGGATAGTGTAGGATCCTAAGTCTTGGCTATTAATCAGTAATTCAACCTTAAAAAAGAGATGACATATTAGCACTCTATGAATTCTCTCAAGAAGCCTAAACTTTTTCTTATCAGCATATAACTTTTTCAAAAATATAACATAGTTATGATTCCTCTTGAGAACTTCAACCATAGGGATATTTATTTATAGTTTATTGAATCAAGTATAAGTATCTTTTGCCAACTCAGGGTTAATCTTTTTCTTTCTAGTAAAATAGGTTTTAGGAAAATGGAGGTCCTTAATGCTTACCTCCTTACTTGTAAGCATAGAGGCTCCTTGCTTGCTCGACTCCACTTTCTCCTTAATTTGTTTCCCTTTATAATCTAGACTTTGTATTCTCTCTTTCTCTTCTTGAATCTCTTACACTTCTTGTACATGCGAGTTCTCCTATTGGTTTACTCTATTTGTCATGAACTATTGCTCTTTAATGCTCTTAGATTTCCTAATTTTCATCAGTGACAGTGGTAGATTTTCAATTTTAAGGTCTTCAATATCTTCCTTAGGTGCATCATCTTCCTTGAAATGCACCTTTCTATCACTCCTTAATGAAATAGCTTTTAGATCCTTCGAGTTAATAACAATATTTGAAGGTATACGGCCATTACTCTTTGTTTGGATATCACTTGCAGTATTAGAGACTTGAATTAGATGACTAGTAATATCAATATTCTTAAAACTTAACTCTTAAAGTTTCCTCTACTCATCACATTATCTTTTTACATACTTTGAAGAATTGAAGCTATGGAGGTGAATTGACTTTAATTCTCTTTTAGCTTGTTGTCTATATGGGTTATCCTACCATCCATGTTGTTCATTTGCGTAGTCATACCTTTTAACAATTGAGAAGTCTCATATGGTCTTTGTGCTATTAAAGTATTAGGTTGAGTAGGAACAATAGGCCTTACATTACTTTGATAGTTGCTTGAAGTAGCACTACCACCTTCAAATTGATTTGGTATATTGTCACTACTCCCCCACCTAAAATTTGGGTGGTCTCTCCAACCAGGGTTATATGTATTTGAATAAGGATCTATGTTCAAGTACTTATTGTCTCTCTCTTGATACATTGCTATTACATCTTTATATTGTCTATCACATGTACTTGTAGATGCATCATTGAACTGCCTTACTCACATCCTATAACTAATGCTTGTGAAGTTCCCAATGCATTTACTTGCTTTGTAGAATGTAGCTCCCTTTTAAGTAGATTCATTCTCTTCTCCATTTAGTTGCCTAAAGATGCTATTTCTGATAAAATCTCTTTAGAGTTACCCAAAAATGATGTGGGCATTCTCGGATCCTTAGACTGATGGTCTTAATTAGCCATTATCTTAAAGAATATTTGTCGTTGCATTCAAGGATACTTTGTTATGAGGAAGTAAACCATCAAATAATATGTCTACTAAGTCATCCTTGGTAATATTATGGTGCGGACACCGAGCCAGCAAATTTATAAATCTTGTCCATATTCATGTAGTGACTTTTCATCCTGGTAAAGAATATTTGTATTCTCTTTCTTCATTCGAGTGGTCTTGGAGGCTAGGAATAATAGTTATAAGAATGTTGTCTTTAATTGATCCCATCAATACTACAAAATAGTCTTGCTAAAGTCCCATTTCTAAACCAGTCCTTATGGAGATGGTTTGAAAAATAACCAATAGCATTTGTTTAAATAAGATAAAATATTTACATATGATGTATACATAATATGTGTATAAGATAATTACTACATCAGATACTTTCATAACCAGTGTACAAAAATACTTTCTACATCTGTTGTATATATGTCTGGTTTAGATAAAATTCTTTCTACACTAGTTGCCTCTAGGTATGGTTTAGATGTTTTCTTTCTACACTAGATTTCATTTCAATAGGTGTAGATTAGCTTCGCCTTATATTCTAACTATTTATTTTCTTGTATATGCTTTCTCTCTTATTTTTTGTGTAACTTATTCAGCCTGTTCATTTTTCTTCTTCGATTCCTAACATTTGTAGTCCTTATGATAGAAGGCCAATTGTATTATTTTATATTCTTTTATGAAATTGTTTTTATTCCTCAACTTTATATGTATACCCTTTCTTTGATTAGTATTTTTTATCTCATCACTTCATCTCTATTTTTTTATCTGAACCCTCTAATAGCTTATTCCTCAAAAGAAACAAAGACAATTTTGAAGATAAACATCCTGACCCTTACCCTATATAGTTCATTCTTCTCCCCTAGTTGTCATTTTGATGGAGCGCCTTGAGAAACTCATCATACACTTTAATGGCTGGAGGACTATGTGGAAGAACTTACTCTAAAAGTTGATAGATTGAAAGACCGTTTTAAAGTTTTCAGCTTTGAAGTTTGCCACCATCAACATAATGATACCTTCTATAATCTTGTTGATCTTTCCTATTCTAAATCCCAAAACTCTGACTTTGAGGAATGAAAGCTTGCAACTTTTATCTGTCCCTCCTATTTTATTTGTTTATGTAATGACAAAGGAGATAATATATTATATATAGGTTGATAGATATTTTTTTAAAAAAATTTAAACTTTTGATGTAAAGTTATTGTAAAGTTTCAATAAATGGAGTTTCTTCTTATGATGAAATAGTGTTCATTTTATTTTTTAAAAACTAAAGAATAGAATAGATTAAAATAGGACATTTCAAAGTCAGGTGTAAATTGTCACATTTTCTACACCCACTGCAAATTTTATCAGGTATAGATTTGGTTATGAAATAAGTTTTAATCTTTTTACACCGGATGTGCATGTAATTGGTGTAGAACAAAATTACTACACTAGATACTTTCATAGTATGTGTGAAATATAATTTCTACAATGGTTGCATATATGTCCAATTTAGAAAAAGTTATTTCTATAACGGTGTTCCTTTGAATCTGGTGTATATTTGCTTACCAAAGACACTTTAATTTAATAGAAACCCCCTTCACGCCTTTCATCTCTCATTTTCACTAGTTCGTGCATTTAAGTATTTTTAGATGTTCTGTAATGGTAAGTTTTGTCTTGAACTCCTTGTCTCGAGTACTAAAAATATATGCAATACTGGCGGTATCTTTTATTATTATTTATGTGGATTCATTGCTATCATTTACTTGTTTGGATTAGTGAGTTTGTTCACTTGTGCGTGATATATTTTCTTCCATATTTCGTTACAATCTAGGTTTTCTTGTTTTCTAGTTTTTTAGTCTTATAGAAATATGGATCTTAGTTGGATAAATGCTAAACGAACAAGTGTTGAGTATTGATAAGACACATTTTGTATATGGTTTATGTTACACTTTTTAGAGCTTTATATCAACTTTACCATTCATTTATGCCTTAAATTATACTTTTGTGGTAATACATGATTATGAGTGGCAATGTGCTAATAAAAGGGTAAAATGGTAAATTAACACTTCCAAACTGCATATATTATGTTATTAATTGATTTGGACATTTAGAGTGAGCTTTTATTTTGGATTGTAGGTATTTTGGAAGAGAGCAAGGACCATGAAAGAAATCATGAGCCAATGAAAGTGAAACCATGCTCCTGCACATTTTAGTCGCGACCAAAGAGTCCGCCGGTCAGGATGTTGATTCTTCTGGAATATTCTCTGTATTTACAGGTCACGACCAAAACATGGATCTGGTTGTGACTAAAATGTGAAATCACTGAAGCTATGCATTTTGAATTAGGTTATGCAAAAATAAAAGTGGAAGGTAGGCTGTGTCATATCCCCAATTTTCTGACCTGATGTACCTATACAATTTATCTGCAATGGATATAAGATTCTTGGAATAAATTGTATCAGATTGTGAAAGGAAAGGGAAGGATTAATAACTAAGGAAAGAATAGGGACCAAAATGAAAATTTAAAAGTTTAAAGGTGAAAAGGGAAAGTAGAAGAAAAAGGAGGGACCTAAATGCAATTAATCAAAAGTTCAGGGACTAAAGTGCAATTATTCAAAAGTTAAGGGACCTAAATATAAATATGGAAAAGTTGAGCCAAAACAGGCCAAAAATGCCCGGAATCAGATCATACCCAAATTTTACCAGTAGATAGACAAAAATATTCCGGTCGATTTAACGCAACACAAAATTTTGATTTGAGGTCCCAATTAATTGATATAAATTTCTGAAGTCAGAAGGAATTATTATAGTATTTTTCAGATCTCATAATCAAATGAGACCTTATAGAAAATTCATATATTTAATATATGAATTTATAAAGTTGAGAGAGTCAGAAAAGGAATCCTGTAGAAACCATACGGGATTTTACAGTGAAATAAAATACCCGATGAATAGGACCGGGGAAGCTATAGTGTGAATTGGGCCATAAAGGCAATACAGGCAATAAGCCCATAGTGAGGCCCAAATGGCGCCATCATGAGCCTATTAAGGTAACTGGACAGTTTATGTGGGCTAGAGACCAGAGCAGTCCAGGAAAAGTGCAAAATTACAAAAATGCCTCTAAATGCCCATACTGTACCAGTAGTGGATGGAGATCATTTTGGTCACTCCAGATAGGCTAAAAACGTGTCATATAGTATAAAGAGGATTATGTAGAGCCCATATACACCCTGAGGCAGTATAAAGAAGTGTGAAATGACGATTTTGCCCTTAGGGTATGAACAGTGCAAGAAAGGACACCAAGGGTATTTTGGTCATTTTCCAATAGATCGATGGCAGATAAATACTCAGTCTAACATTTTCAATGATATGAGAAGCCTAGACATTAATTTCCAGGATAGAATACATATCCTGGTATATTATAAAAAATTAGGAACAGAACACAGTTCAGTTGTTGTGAAACTGCACTACTCGGTACCAGATTAGACTGGAATTTCTCCAGAAGGTTCCTTGCATGGGCAGCACGCCACCTAAACCTCTTAGGTGTCCCATGAGCTGTCCCACATGATGTAATAATTATTCTTTTTAGAAAAAGTAAATTCCAAGATTAAATGTGAGCCTTTAGATCAAATAGTAACCAAATTAATCTTGGCCATCCATTTCAACCCAAATTTCTCTATAAATACCCCGCTATTCAGATCAACTCGGAATGCATGGTGAACCATAGGGAAACTCTTGCAAAATTTCCATTCAACCAAGAAAGAAGCAACCAAAGTGAAGTAACAAGCAAGGTAATCATCTCCCTTGATCTTGAGCTTTATTCTAGCAAGTTAGCTCATGGTTTTAAGGGGTTTTCTCGCTATATTTCCCTTATGGTTTCTGCTGGAAGTTCTGCTCATATATGGTTAAAATATGATTTTTATGTTATGGATAGTTTAGACAAGCTTAAACAAGCTAGAATCAAGTGGTATAAGCTTGGGAATTCAAGTATGTTTGGATTTAGGGTTTTGTGTTGTTGCTGGTACTGTACGTGGTACTGTTCATATGATGGAATTTCATGATTTTGATGATTCCAATGATTTTAGAATGGAAAATTGAGTGGGGATAAAGTAGGAGAACAAGTATTGGAAGCTTTGGAATCAAAATGTGAATTTTTGGAGAAAGGGACATCCATTGCGGTTTGGTACTGTAGCAATTGGTATGTTTTGATTTTGGAAATTCTGATTTCATATTTGGATTCTACAGGAAAAATTATGTGGAAATGAACCATGAGAATTTATTTTGGAAAGGTGGAGGTAGGAAACATAAATTAGAGAAAGAAAGGGAGCTAGTGAAAACCTAGTCTTGGATTTGGTTTCAAGTTGAGTTGTAACTTGATATTATGTTGTAATGGCTAGGTTTTGACATTTGTGAAGGAAGGAAAGCACTTCAAGAAGGTCTTGACAAAGATAGTTAAGAGGTAGCAAGGATACCTAACTATAACTCATGTTTGTTTAATTGTTTTGCTTGCTTGTTGATTATAGTGTTTGGTTGAGCTTAAGCTTATGTCATCATGTTATGATGAAGTATGAATGATTGCAACTCCTTGCAAGTTATGTCATGACAATATGCATGTTAGAGTTTGCTTATGTACTCTTATAAAGTAGCTCCCATCACATGATAACATGTTAAGCATTCAATTATTCATGCATGATATTATGGTTTGTGTAACTTGCTATTGGAATTTCTATGAAATCTCATTCCTTCCATACGCATAATCTTGTTATAGGTGCTGGAACTTCACATGGAAAAAGGGTAAACATAGATGAATGAGTTTGTATAATAAGTCACATGAGTTACTTGACCTTATAGAAGCATATGATAGCATGTATGGTTGAATGGTGTATGGTTCTATAATTCTGTTTTGAGACCGTTGTGATGTGACGATGTTTATGATGCCCAAATCAACGTGTTTTAGTCTGAAACTTGGTATGATTAAAGTTAAGATACAGAGATTTAAATGGACACCAAGAATGCAGCATTTGGATAAGTATCCGAATTGTTCTGATTTTCCAAAGTTGGAAGTAAGATCTGGAATTGAGATAAAACGAGTGCTGAGAGGCAGTGATGTTCACGCAATGGTTTCATATAATAAATGAACGAGTTTTTCTATGAAATTTTATGAGCTTAAAGAAAACATCTAGAGATTCAAATCCATAGGTAACAAAGCTCATTTGGATAAGTAACCAAAGAGAAATGAACTTTTGAAGTTAAGCAAAGAAATTGGAACTTCCAGATTTTTACCAAAGGAACAGTGATTTTTAACCAATAAACTGATTTCACTTAAACCAGAAAACCTCAGTTTCATATTTTTTCCTCAAAGATTTATGAAAGATCTTTCATTAGAAATTGGAACCAAACTATTTTAATTTTTCTACAATTAATTATGGATTTTCAAAGTAGGGTACATAGTCTGGAATTACCAAATGAACAGTAAAAGTGAACAGTACCCGAGAGCAAATCTTTTGGAAATGGATGTTTTCAAAGCAAATGATCATGTAATTGGTTCCAATCACTTCTAATGGAGTATAATTGAAGTTAAAAGTAAGGATGTGACAGGCTGCCATTGGGAGGAGGTTGGTTTTTCGACCTTATTAGGCTAAGAAGTAGTACTCTTGCGCTCTCTGATCACCTTCTCCACTCCTACCATCATTCTATACCTCTCCACAGATTTCTCCACCTCTTCACACCATCAACCTACCACATTCTCAGTGTTTCTTCATGACGTCTTAACTGAATAGCAATTGCAGTGCAGTAAGAGTCATGAGAGGCTAAACCTCAAGCCTCTTGGTGATGAATAAGATATCTTGAGCTCATGGACTCAAACAGGGAGTTTCTTCTATTCTAATTTGCATCTTTTTATCTTATGATTACTGCTAGATCTATGGTTTTTATCTTACGAGCAAGTTTTGAATATCGATTGATTTTTCATCATATTAGATTTTGTAATTGGATTTAGATGATTTGAACGTTTGCTTTTAATAGAATATTTCATTTTTGATTTTAAGAGAGTGGGTTATTATCAGCGATCGTTGTTAATTAATTCATTACTTGAAATCTAGGGTTTTTTATTGACGACCATTCAAGGGTATTTTCATCATCTAAATTCAATTTACGTGCTAAGTGGTTTACGATAGTTCACTAATAGTTCTTAGACAAGCTTTGATCAAAGGGGTTCAAGGAAAATTAGGGTTCTAGACTTAATCGATAGATTGAGGTTTTCTTTGAGACTTAGTGTTTTCTAAACTCCAATTTTAAACGTGAGAGCAAGGATATATACGATTTCATCATCAAGAGTCTATCATAACATATTTCTCAACTCAACCAACTCGTTTTCATCATAAACAAAAATCCAAAAATATATACTTTTTTGAACCCTACTTTTATTGCATCAATCACTAAAACCCAAAAACCATTTTATCCCTACTCAGGTTTTTCATTGATTTTGACATCCAAACTAGGTTTTCACATAAAAGGCTCCTCGAGAAAAACGATAAAGTTGTGCCTTATACTATATTATATTAGGTACAATAACGTTATTTTTGATGGATCAGACCACGACTATCCGACCTTATCAATAGCGTCGTTGCTAGGGAGCCAAGTAATTAGTTCCCTAGTAATTGATTGTCAACTTTATTAGCTACCTGAGTTATCTTTCTAGCTTTTGTTTGCTTTTAGTTTTTAGTAGTTTTTAAATTGCACTGCATTGCATTATGCACTTTTCTGACTATTCTACAAAATTAGTCTCTATGACTTATAGTTGTGACCAAAACTCACCTGCGTCACGACCACTATTCTCTATGACTTTAAGTCACAACCAAACATCATTTGTGTCATGAGCTGATTGCTCCCTTGTGAAATTTGACTACTCTATGAAAACCAGACGTGACATTTGACACCTTCAGTCGCGACTACTTTTCCCTATGATATTGTGTCACAATTAGAACACTTTTTGGTCATGACTAACTGAAAATTTCCTGCTGTGTAACTACCATGACTGACTATGACTGATTATATTTATTATTCTCTATCTGTTTTGTATTGTATGTGTAAACAAGCTGAACCATTAGTGCCTTTTGAACCTAAAATTGAGAGAAGACTTAGAAAACTAAAGAGAGAGTTTAGAGAATTTAGAGAAGAAGAAGCAAAATCTAGTTTCTCCTCTAGTATTCCTGAGTCTGAAACTAAACTGAATATGAATGACAATAATCATAATGGGCCTAATGGACATAGAGAAAATGAAATACCAATGAACTCAGAAGATAATAGAAGTGTGAGGGAAATTAATCATTCGCATGTGAATTATGATCCTTATGGTTTCTATACTGAAGAAGCTAATTTTGAGATTAAAGAAGCTTTGATTGTAGCCTTACCTAAATTTCATAGTTTTGTAGGAGAATGTCCACACAGACACTTACAAACCATGAATATGATCTGTTCTTTAAGAAAGCCCCCAATGACTGCACTAGATGATGTCTTAAGGAGGTGTTTTCATTTTACCTTGGAAGGTAAGGCTAAGAAGTAGCTGTACAATTTGCCTACCTATTTCCCTACTCTTACATAGGATCAGCTAAAGTCAACAACCTTGAACAATTTTTTCTGGCTTCAAAGACCACTTGATTGTAAAAGGAAATCATGAATATTCTGCAACAGGATGGAGAATCTCTACATGAGTATTGGATGAGGTTTCATAACCTGTTGGCTCGATGCCCTCACCATAACATGACAAAGGCTGATTTGGTAAACATTTTCTTTGATGGTCTACTTCCTCATAATCAGGTTTCCTTGAATACTGCAGCAAATGGATCCTCGAGAGATAAGATTGCACAAGCAAGTTGGGAGTTGTTCCAGAAAATGGTCAATGAAGACCATTAGATAGGGGATCCAAGGAGAATGCCCATATCTTCTTTGGGTAATTCAAAAGAGATCTTGGCAGAAATAGCATCCTTGGGAAACATAATGAAGAAGAAAATGAATTTGATTGAAAGAAAGTTATATTCCATAAAGCAACTTCATGCAGTAGATACCTAACAAGCCTTCATTACAAGATGCGAATCATGTGGTTCTATGATGCATGCTACCAATACATGTGACAGATAGTATAAAGAAGTGTCAGCGATGTATCAAGGGAGGGATAATCAATACCAAAAGAGAGACCTATACTCTAACACATACAACCCTAGTTAGAGAGACCACCCAAATTTTAGGTGGGGGTGATAGGGCAAATCAATTCCAAGGAGGTGGTGCTTCCTCAAGTAAATACCAAAATAATGCAAGGTCCATAGTTCCAACTTACCCTATGACATTATTAACATCAATGCCATGTGAGACTTCTCAATTGTTAAAGAGTATGGCTGTGCAGATGAATAATATGGATAGTAGAATGACCAATATAGACAACAAGCTCAAAGAGAATGATGGTCAATTCACTTCCACAGCTTCAATCCTTAAAAGTATGTAGAAGGATAATGTTGATGTGTACAGGAAAATTGAGGAGTTAAGTTCCAAGAATGCAGATATCACAAGTCACTTAACTCAAGTCTCCAATACAGTGAGAGACATCCAAGGAAAGAGTATGGACTAAAAGATGAATAGGTCATGACTAAAAGCTCCAGAAACACACCCTGTTAACTTAGGTCACGACGAGAAGATGAAAGGTCGCGACCAGAAATGACAAATACAACTAGGGAACTCCACACTCCTTCATTCCCATACTCCACTGCTTTGGTTAAAAGGCCAATACATTCTAACTTTTCTCAACTTCATTCTCATTCCAAAATTACATCTCATACCTTAAATGATTTGACCTCAAATAATGATGTAGGAATGAAAGAGTCTGACCCTAACTATGTTACAGCTGTGGAACAACGTGAGTTGGGTGCAACCCCTAAAAAAACTACAATCAAGATGGAATGCCCTAATAACTTGAACATGAGCAACCCCCAAGGATCTACAAAGGGGAGTATTTCTAACCTGAATGATTTTCCCATTTGATCCCTTCCATTATCCAACCCCCCGAACTAGAGTTAAAAGATTTGCCTTCCAATATAAAGTATGCTTATCTTGAGCCAAACTCAAAATTACCGATCATAATTTCCAGTTCTCTAACTGTTAGTAAAGAGTCTAGGTTATTAAGTGTGCATAGAAAAAATAGAGAGGCTTTGGGTTGGTAATTAGCTGATATAAAAGGAATAGATACCACTGTTTGCACCCATAGGATCTTGCTGAGTGAAGATTCCAAGCCAATTAAACAACCCTAAAGAAGATTAAACCCTTTGATCTCGGATGTGGTTAGGAAAGAGATTAGTAAATTGTTAAAGAAAGGAATCATATATGCTATTTTAGATAGGAAAGATCATTTCCCCTTACCTTTTATTGATCAAATGCTTGAGAAACTAGTAGGGAAAAGCCATTATTGTTTTCTAGATGGATATTTGGGGTATTTCCAGATTCCAATAGACCCGAGGGACAGGAAAATACCATATTTACATGTCTTTTCAGTACATATGCCTATAAAAGAATGCAATTTGGTTTATGTAATGCTCCAGGCATATTCCAGATTGTATGCTTTCTATATTTGTTAATTTCATTGAAAAATGCATGGATGTGTTCATGGATGATTTGACTGTATATGAAAATTCTTTTGATGAGTGTCTAAAAAGACTTGATAGCATCCTTGCTAGATGTATTGAGAAAAAATTGGTTTTGAACTTTGAAAAGTGCCATTTCATGTTTGATCATAGAATAGTACTTGAACATCTTATATCTAGCAAGGGGATTGAGGTAGATAAAGCGAAAATTGAAGTTATTTCCTTGTTTCCCTATCCCACAACTTAAAAAGAACTTCAATCTTTTCTGGGACACGTTGGATTTTATAGAAGATTCATCAAAGATTTTAGTAAAATTGCTTTGCCACTTTCAAAACTTCTTCAAAATGACACTGAATTTGTTTTTTATGCTGATTGCAAAAAGGCTTTTGAAAAACTGAAGGATAGGTTGGTTTCTCCACCTATCCTAACTTCACCAAATTGGGATTTTCCTTTTGAACTATCATGTGATGCTTCTAATTACGCTGTGGGAGTTATGATAGGACAAAAGGAAGATAATTTAACTAGGGTGATTGCCTAAAACATTATTACTTTCTTATATCTTAGAGACCAAACGGTAGCATTTGGAACCACTTTTAAGGTCATTGAAGTCAAATTACACAATATAGAATTTTACTCTATTGAGTATTGTTCACTGTGTATATTCCAGAGGAGTGACCTGACTTCAAAAACTCACAATTAAATATAGAAAAATTGAAATGAAGTGGTTCAAATTGTTATACAAATCTAACTTAATCCTCTTTCAAGAAAAAATAAATTGTTAAACACGCCTTGACCTACTCAATATCAGTCAACATTTAAAGTTTACTATTCATCCATCATCCTTCGCCTGATTCCAACATTTTTGGTCCCAAATTTGAAAAATCATATCACCATGTGTAGGCATCCAAATGAGACGTTCTATATATAAAATAGAAGCTTGTTATGTATACTATTTACTGGTAAAATATCATACATTTATTCAATCATTTACTATCTTTAATTATAACTCAAAGGTTACTATCTCACTACAGGTTACTGTTCACAGTGACAATTTTTAGCAACTAATTTATACATACATTAATCACATATCAATCATGCTAAATAATTATTAACTTCTCTTCATGCATATTTATCTCCTCAATCTTAAGAAGACCTACTGTAATTGGATTGATATAGATGGGGTGAGATTTTTGGGGAAATTTTAGTAGCAAACAATGTATGCAACTATATGCTTGATGTTACTATTGTGCACTTAATGATCATGCTTACATAGTGATAACATACATGATTCCATGCTACTTAATTATAACATATGGCCATAACATAAAAAGAAATAGAGCATTACTTAATCATACATGCTTCCCATCATCAAGGTAAGTAAACATCACATAAAACATCCAAGCAACATAAGCATACAAGTAGATAAGTTTACTACCTGACGTGTAGCCTTTCCTCTAGCTCTTAGCTTTGCTCTAAGGTTCCTTATTTTCATAGGACAAAGCCTATACTTAGCATAACAATATCTTCATTATTATCCTATTAGTATAGCTCTACTTAACTCATGCTTAACTTGAGGTAATACCCTTAATCTGACAATCCCCTAACTTTCTTTCTATCCATGACTAACATTATCAAGAGAGATATTTCTCTATTCTAACTATTAAATTCATAAGAAAAATCCTCTAATTTATTAGATCAAGGAATAGAATAAATTACTTACCTTATTCCTAAGCTTGCCAAGTCCTTAAGCTCCTTGGATTGCTCCTAGCTCTGCTAGAACTCTTCCTTTTTCCTTCCTTTCTTTCTTTTCCTTTCTCTCTTTCTCTCTTCTTTCTCTTGCTTTCTTTTCTTGTACGTAGAGTGCCTTAAAGGGGCTGGGGGTATTTATAGTTGGAAGGAGGTGGAATAGATGGCTCAGATCGAATGGCGATGTGGCTCATATCGCTTAGCTTTCTCAAGAAGCCTTGCTTATATCATCATGATGAAATCATTATCCTCAATTACTTATCCAAGGGACACCTCACATGCTTAGGTGATATAATGGTGGGGCCCTCGAGACACCTCACCAGCTGACTCAGCACTTTTAGAGAATTATAGTGTCATGTCTCAGAATGAACGGCTGAGATCGTGCCATGTGTCCTTAGCTTTTTCTTCTTTCCTTAGACTCATTCCATGTGGCACCTTGTGGGTCCCATGAGGACACCTTTCATGCCAACTCATGGTTCTAGATGAGTCTAAAGCTCTATCTAATCACTTTCCCCAGTTCTATCTTTAACCAGCTAACTTTACTTTATGAAAAAGTATTAAACTTTTACTTTAATGCCACTTAAACCTAACATAATCATTGGGCCACATTTTTGGACCATTGGAATGCTATCTTGGCCTCTAATCAAGCTCAAGCACTCTGTGCCTCGATTCCCAAAAAATATCCCTTACCAAATTACCAAAATGCCCCTGGTTACTCTTTATTTCCTTGAATAATTCTAGGGGCATTATTGTCTTTTCATACTTTACCAGAGTATTTCCTGAAGTTGGTCAATTATCCAAATAACCTTCCTTGACTGTCTAATCATATTCAATTGACCAAAATACCCTTCACCCATTCTTTAATCATTTAATAACATAAGGGCATTTTTGTCATTTCACACTTTTTCTAGACACTGGCCCCTTTGACCGATGAACTGATATTATGGGTTTAGGCATCACTTGGCATCATCATGGGCCTCTTTGTGACATCATCTGAGCTCATTAAGTCATAACTTTCTTACTGCTAAGTTTCATAATTCGATCGCGGGAGTTCTCAAACTCCCGTCAAAATTTACTAAAGCATGAATAACTTTCTCTATACAACTCCTTTCGAGGTTCTGTCAGATCCATGACATCTGGCGTCATAGGGCACACCTTCCTATAACTTTTTACTTATATCTGAGGTCCATAAGATTTGATAAAAATTTAAATAACTTTCATATTTTTGGATAAATATCGGCTATATGTAACTCTAAACTAGATTAACCATCATAATTTTCTCTATCTACTGACGAATTTTGGGACTGAAATGCTTTCAGGCAGTTCTAAGCCTTTTCTAGCTAAACTTTCTATAATTACAATTTTGTCCTTAGAACTTTTAGAAATTACACTTTAGTCCATCAACTTTTCATAATTACCCTTAATGGCCCATAACTTGGGACTTTTAGATTTTTCAGTTTAGTCCCTCTCTTTCTTCAACATGACCATTATACCCTAGGGACTTTCACTATTTATAATTTAGTCCCTAATCTTTCACTTACTTGCAATTTAGTCCCTGAATATCATATGTATACTTCTGGGATTTCTGCTCAATAGGGCCTAGTACCCTACCTCTTTCAAGATACATATTGGGCTTCTAGGCCTAAAATTAGGATATGACATTGCCTATGCCTCTAAGACACTTGATGCTGCTTAAATTAATTATACCACTACTGAGAAATAATTGTTTGCAATTGTGATGGCTTTAGATAAATTCAGAGCATATTTCATTAACTCTAGAGTTATAGTTTACACAGATCATACAGTAGTCAAATACTTGTTCTATAAGCCCTAATCTAAGCCAAGACTTCTACGGTGGATATTACTGCTTTAAGAGTTTGATATAGAAGTGCGGGATCGGGCTAGAAATGTGAATCACGCTGTAGATCATCTAAGCATGCTACTAACAAAGACAAAGGGAGTACTTAGTTTTGACCTTATTTATGATTCTTTCCCTGATCAATCCCTTTGTTTGATTGCTATTATAGAACCTTGGTATGCTCATTTAGTTAATTTCATTGAGACCAGCCTAATTCTATCTCATTTGTTTAAGTTTTAGACCCAAAAGCTCAGGAGTGAATCCAAATACTTCATTTGGGACAAGCCCTTTATGTGGAAGTTGTGCTCATATAAGGTATTAAGATGATGTGTGCCAGACCAAGATCACAAATTAGTTTTGGAAGCTTGCCATTCATGGGTTTGTGGTGGTCAATTTTGGGGGAAAAGGACTGCACGTAGGTCCTTAACTCTGGTTTTTATTGGCCCTCCCTTTTTAAAGATGCTTTTGATTTTTGTAGAGCATGTGATAGGTGCCAGAGATTTGGGGGGGGTTAGCAAAAGGCATGAGATGCCACAACAACCTATTATATTCTGTGAGGTTTTTGATGTATGGGGAATAGATTTCATGGGCCCTTTTCCACCTTCAGCAAGATTTTGTTACATTTTATTGGCTGTAGATTATTTGTCTAGGTGGGTGGAGGCCATTCCTACAAGACTAGATGATGCCCAAACAGTCTCCAAGTTTCTTAGGTCTCACATATTTAGTAGATTTGGAGTTCCTAAAGCGCTAATCAGTGATCAACGCACCCATTTTTGCAATAAGTTAATCAATCACTTGTTGGAAAAATATGGTGTCACTTAAAAGTCTCAACCCCATATCACCCTTAAACTAATGGTCTTGTAGAGGTTTCTAATAGGGAAATTAAGCATATTCTAGAGAGAATTGTTATGCCATACAACAAGGATTGGAATTTATGACTTGACGATGCATTATGGGCATACATAGCAGCTTTTAAAACCCTTCTAGGAATGTCCCCTTATCGAACAGTTTTTTGGAAGGCTTAGTACATGACCATGAAAATAGAGCATAAGATGTTTTGGGCAGTTAAAGCCTATAATGAAGACCTTACAGAAGCTAGTTTAGAGAGGTTGTTATAGATTTAGGAGTTAGAAGAAATTAGATTAGATGCCTACAACAACTTTGAAATTTATATGTAGAAAACAAAGTTAATCCACGACGCTCACATTCTGAGGAGTTTTAAGGAGGGTGATAGAGTATTAAAGTACCAAGCTAGGTTCAAGTTCAAATATGGAAAATTCAAAACTAGCTAGGATGAACCTTACATAGTTGTTAAAGTCCACAGCTTCGGGATGATTAAATTGAAAGAGGAGGCAACAGGCAAAATTTTCTAGGCCAATGGGCACCATTTGAAACTTTATGAGGAACCTGCTCTGCCTCCTTGAGGCTAGGTTGTCCCTTTCCTATCTTTTTCCTTTATGAATTCATATGTTCTTGACATGTTAATTTGGTGATTGGAAAGGGATGAACCAGTAGGAGTAGTAGTTAATTTTTTTCTTGATGCTTCAATAAGGTAGTTTTCAGTTTCTATTTATTTCTGTTTATTCTAGGGTTCTTTCTATTTTGAACACCCCTGTTCCTGTCTATATATCGTTTAGTCATTGATTATTCCTTTTGGAGTTTTCACACTCACATGCATGATCTTAGCCTACCCATCCTGTCATCCCTACCTTATAGTATTGCTTTACATGACTTGAATGTGACTATGTGTTGAATTGTTAATTTGCATTGAATGAATAGGCTACCTATTATTTTATAGCTATATTTGATTGGCTTTTCAGAGTGATTATGATATTTTCTACTTTAGTTCTATTGACAGTCAGGACATGCCAAGTTTAAGTGTGGGGGAGATGTCTTACTTTTGTTCTACTCAATCTTTGCTAATCCAATCTTTTCATCACAAAATTTTTTTTTTAGATATTAACGTGTGATAAATTGCTAAAAATTGGACCCCCGCCTTAAACTTTATTGATAACTGGAAAGGTTTTAGCATGAAAAATCGTTTTGTGACTTTGACAATTACCACTCAGTAGTCTCTGTGAAAAATGGTCGCGACATACTGGCTTTTGGGTCATGACCTGTAATGAAACTTTGGACTTGATATGTTCTCTATAACCTACGGTCGTGACCTATGTACATATCGATCATGACAATAACTCTGTGGATTAGAGTCATGACATGAGTACCTACTTAGTCATAACTATTACTCTTTGTGTGTTTGCGTTGTGAAAGTTACACCTCATTGACGTGACTAATGATCTAAAAGTCCTGAGCATGTACCACTATGTCATTTATCATGACCTTCACTGTTCCATGTCACGACCAATGTTTAAAAATGTCCAATTACCTTCTCTTTGCCTTATGAAAAGCTGTATAAAAGGATCCCTTTTTGAACTACTGAGATTCTTTCACAAATAATTCATTGTTCCCTTATTTCAAAGCCTTTCTAGCTCCTAGAAACCATTGCCCCACTTGAAATTTTTGAAATATCTTGGAAATTAAATTTGAAAACACCTAAGCCTTCGCTGTTACATTTAAATTATCACATGGTTCTAAGTGATTACTTTGAAACTTGTAAATCATCGTTTAGAGGGTTTTCAGTTGTGATAAGTGGTTTAATGCCTAGTGAATGATGAACATTGTTTGGGACTTTAACTTATGAGCAATCTAGATCAAAACCTTTATTGGAAGGATTCTCGGCCTTAAATTCGATATTGAGTGATTATTCAATTGGTGTATATTCTCTAGAACTTGTCGTGGCTCTGAGTTTAGAGTTACTTGCGCATTTATGAACTGGACATGATAGAGGTATTCTTTCTAAACCTTTTTATCCCAACACAAGCCTACTACATATTACATCCTTAGTCACCCCTTTTGAGCCCATCACTTTTGCTTTTCATCATTCTTATAGAAAGTTACATGTGCATAACTATCATCTTGAAATAAAATTTTTATTCATGTCAAAAATTTATCATTATTGTGTTATTGTATTGTAGCTCCCATGAACAAGGTGCCAAATAAAAGAAGAAGAGAAAAGAAGCATTTTGCACTGAAAAAAAAGAAAGAGAGAGAGTACAAGAAAAATAAAAGAAAAGAAAAACAAAAAGAGAAGAAAAGGGGAGAGGGCACCTTTATCAACTCTTATTAGCACAATTACCAAAACTACATCCATAGAGACATGAATTCATGCTACTTATTTATTGTTAAATACATATAGTACTTTCTATTCTTTCATTCCATGTGGCCATCTCCATCATTTGAACCATGAAATACCTCTTGATTCTTAGCATAAGTGCTATATAGTTGCTGAGATTTTGAGCCATTACAAGCATATGGTTGGATGTTTTCCAATTTGAATCTGAGTGAAAGAACCCTAACAATAAGAGGAAATAGAGAGCTAAGTACTTAACCTTTGAGAGGATCTATTGCTCTCAAATTGTTGAAGTTGATTGCTTGGTTTTGCTCACATTATCACCTTTGCATTCCCAAAGGATGACAAGTTATTTGTTTTCAAGGTACACTATGGATTATGCTGTTATCTTGAATTTAATAGGGTTGTTCTAGGTGTGATTCATTTCTTTGTCAAGGAGTACAAAGATTCAAGTGTGGGGGAATTGATAAAACACATTTTGTATATAGTTTATTTGACACTTTTTAGAGCTTTATAACAACTTTACCATTCATTTATGCCTTAAATTGTACTTTTGTGGTAATACATGATTGTGCTTAGCAATGTGCTAATAAAAGGTTAAAATAGTAAATTAACTCTTCTAAACTGCATATATTCTGTTATTTACTGATTTGGACTTTTACAGTGAGTTTTTATTTTAGATTATAGGAATTTTGGAAGAGAGCAAGGAATAGGAAAGAAATCACAAGCCAATAAAAGTGAAACCATGCTCCTACACATTTTAGTCGCGACCAAAGAGTCCACCGGTTGTAACCTTGATTCTTCTGAAATATTCTCTGTGTTTACAGGTCACCACCAAAACATGGATCTGGTCATTACTAAAATGCAAAATTGCTGAAGTTGCATGCTTTGAATTAGGTTATGCAGAAATAAAAGGGGAAGGAAGGCTGCCGTCAGATTTCTACACCTCTCCACATATTTCTCCACCTCTTCACCCCATTAACCTACCACCTTCTCACTATTTCTTAATGACATCTCAACTGAATAGCGATTGCAGTATAGCAAGAGTAATGAGAGGCTAAACCTTTAGCCTTTTCGTGATGAATCAGATATCTTAAGCTCATGGGCTCAAATGGGGAGTTTCTTATGTTTTAATTTGCATCTTCTCATCTTATGATTACTCCTAGATCTAGGGTTTTCGTCTTATGAGCAAGTTTTGAATATCGATTAATTTTTCATCAGATTAGATTTTGTAACTAGATTCAGATGATTTGAACTTTTACTTTTAATTGAATATTTTAGTTTTAATTTTCAGAGAGTGGGTTATTATTAGCGATCGTTGTTAATTAATTCATTACTTGAAATCTAGGGTTTTCGATCGATGACCATTCGAGGGTATTTTCATCATCTAAATTCAATTTACACGCTAAGCGGTTTACGACAGTTCACTAATAGTTCTTAGACCAGCTTTGATCAAAGGGGTTTAAGGAAAATTAGGGTTATGGACTCAATCGATAAATTGAGGTTTTCTTTGAGACTTAATGGTTTCTAAACTCCAATTTTAAACGTGAGAGCAAGGATAGATACGATTTCATCATCAAGAGTCTATCATAGCATATTTCTCAACTCAACCAACTCATTTTCATCATAAACAAAAATCTAAAATTATCTACTTTTCTACACCTTACTTTTATTGCATCAATCACTAAAACCCACAAACTATTTTATCCCTACTCAAGTTTTTTATTGATTTTGACATCCAAACTACTAGGTTTCCACATAAAAGGCTCCTTGAGAAGAACGATAGGGTTGTACCTTATACTATATTATATTTGGTACACTAACTTTATTTTTGATGGATCAGACCACGAGAATCTGACCTAATCAAGTATGATGAGGGGTTGAAGGAGTTTTTGGATTTTTCTAAACAAAATGGTCATGATAATAATGGAAGCTTTTATTGTCCTTGTGGGAGTTCTTTGAATGAGAGAAAATAAAGTCCTACAAATATGTATATTCATCTAATTTGTGGGGGATTTTGCAAGAGTTACAAGGTATGTGTATGGCATAGTGAAAATATGGAAAGGTCTAATGTATATGAACAGGTAGAACAAACCTTTGATGATGACATGGATACTGATAATTGGTTAGAGGACATGATTCATAATGTTGAAGAAGATGCTTTTATACGGTCTCATGCATATAGTAATATACGGTCACATGTATTTATACGATCACATGCAAGGTTTTAAGTTGTTGTAAGACATGTTTCCATAAGAAAATGTGCTACCCAAGCACTGCTATGATGCAAAGAAAATAATATATCCTTTAGACATGCAGTATAAAAAGTTCATGCATGCCCAAATGATTGTATACTATATAGGAAAGAGTTTGCAGATAAGAAGTGTATAATATGTAAGACACCAAGGTACAGATCAAATAACTCTTCTGCAAATATGTTATAGTATCTTTCAATTATACCAAGGTTTAAGCGCCTCTTTGCTAATGAAGATGATGCAAAAAAAAAGTTATGGCATACGGCTAAAAGGATTTATGATAGAAAGCTTTGTCATCTTGCTAATTCTTTGCAATAGAAGAAGATTGATGACTTATTTCCTGAGTTTGCAATAAACCATGAAACCTAAGGCTTGGACTTAGTACAAATAGCATGAACCCTTATGGTAGCCTTAATAGTATACATAGTTCAAGGCCCATCCTCTTCATGATTTATAACCTATCGCCCCTATTATGTATGAAACACAAGTATGTAATAATGTATATGTTGATCTTAGGACTAAAACAACAAGAAAATGATATAGACATTTACCTAATAACCTTGATCAAAGATTTGAAGAAGCTATGGGAAGGTGTGGATGTTTTTTATGCGATTAAGATGACGGTATTCAATATATAGGCCATGATCTTTTATACAATTAATGACTTTCCTACATACAAAAATTTGTCAGGGTATAGTGTTAAGGGCCATAAAGCATGTCAAATTTATGAGGAATATACTTGCTACTATCAACTTTATCATGGAAAAAAGATAGTCTACCTAAGTTATAGGAGATTTCTAAGATAAGGCCACCCATACTGTCAACAGAAAAAAAATTTAGCGGCCAAGAATTTGAAAATGCTCCAAAGCCATTGACTGAGGAGTAAGTTTTATGAAAAGGTGAAGACATCCCCGTTACTTTCAATAAGACTTTCAAGAGAAATGAGAAAAATATATGGAAAAAAGATAGTTTAAGCTTCCATATTGGCAACATCTTCATGTAAGACACTGTACTGATGTCATGCATGTAGAGAAAAATGTGTGTGATAGCATTGTTGGAACACTTCTCAACATATAGTGTAGTTCCAAGGACAATTTGAAGGCAAGATTAGATTTGTAAAAAATGGGAATATGAGAGGATTTACATTCAATGCCATATTGTGAGGGGAGTTATTGTGTTAAAGAGATTAATATTTTGTCTAAGGATAAGAGAATAAGTATTTATGAGTGTTTTCAAGGAATCAAAGTTCCCTCTAGGTACTCATCTAATCTTAACAACATTTTGTCAATGAAATATTTGAAATTAGTAGGCAAAAAGTCTCATGATTGTCATGTCTTGATGCAACAATTACTCCAAGTGGCTATTAAAGGAATCCTTCAAGATGATTTGAGATACATTGTAACCCGACTATTCTTCTTCTTTAATGCTATATGTGGCAAGTCTTTGAGACTAAAAAGTTGGACGAATTGGAGCATGAGGGTTAGGTTATTTTGTACCAACTTGAAAAACTATTTCTTCCTACCATTTTTGACATCAAGGTATACACCTCATCATTTATCTAGTGTGAATGATAAAACTGTGTGAACCTGTATACTTACAATGGATGTACCCAATTGAAATATACATGAAAATCCTTAAAGGGTGTATGAAGTATCCATTGTTCAAAAATATGTTTCTAAAGAAGCTATGGATTTTTGTCAACAATACCTGTCAAAAGTAAGACTTACCGGTCTCCCGAAACCCCATGCCAAATAGGGGTCAACGCGGAATGTCTATGAAGAGTCTTAATCATAATAAATTTTAGCAAATATACTTAATATCTTGAATAACATTGATGAAGTTCAAGACTATATAGTTGTTCATAAAGAGCTTGTTAGGAAAAAAATAATAGAAGGATAGAGAAAAAGCTTATTAGAGAACACAATAAATCTTTTACTCATTGGTTCAAATATAAAGGTTGAAAATGAGGATTATGTTTCTGATTCAATTAGATGGATAGCATATGGTCTTGAATTTAATGTGATATGTTGGAATTTGTCATATCCCCAATTTTTTGACCTGATGTACCTATACAGTTTATCTACAATGGATATAAGATTCTTGGAATAAACTGTATTAGATTGTGAAAGGAAATGGAAGGATTAATAACTAAGGAAAGAATAGGGACCAAAATGAAAATTTAAAAGTTTGAAGGTGAAAAGTGAAAGTAGAAGAAAAAGGAGGGACCTAAATGTAATTAATGAAAAGTTCAGGGACTAAAGTGCAATTATTCAAAAGTTAAGGGACCTAAATGTAAATATGGAAAAGTTGAGCCAAAACAGGCCAAAAATGTCCAGAATCAGATCAGACCCAGATTTTACTAGTAGATAGACAAAAATATTTCGGTCACTTTAACGCAACACAGAATTTTGATTTAAGATCCCGATTAATTGATATAAATTTCTGAAGTCGGAAGAAATTATTACAGTATTTTTCAGATCTCATAATCAGATGAGACCTTATAGAAAATTCATATATTTAATATATGAATTTATAAAATTGAGAGAGTCAGAAAAGGAATCCTGTAGAAATCATACGGGATTTTTCAGTGAAATAAAATACACGAGAAATAGGATCGGGAGAGTTGTAACGTGAATTGGACCATAAAGGTAATACAGGCAATAAGCCCATAATAAGGCCCAAATGGCGGCATCATAAGCCCATTAAGGTGACTGGACAGTTATGTGGGCCAGAGACCAGAGCAGTCCAGGAAAAGTGCAAAATTACAAAAATGCCCCTAGATGCCCACACTGTACCAGTAGTGGATAGAGGTCCTTTTGGTCACTTTAGACAGGCTAAAAATGTGTCATAGAGTATAAAGAAGATTATTTAGAGCCCATATACACCATGATCCAGTATAAAGAGGGGTGAAATGACAATTTTACCCTTAGGGTTAGTATAGTGCAGGAAAGGACACCAAGGGTATTTTGGTCATTTCCCAAGGGATGGATGGCAGATAAATACTCAGTATAATATTTTCAATGATATGAGAAGCCTAGACATTAATTTCTAGGATAGAATACATATCCTGGTATATTATAAAAAAATTAGGAACAGAACACAGTCCAGTTGTTGTGAAACTGCACTGATCGGTACCGGATTGGACTGGAATTTCTCCAGAAGGTTCTTTGCATGGGCAGCACGCCACCTAACCCTCTTAGGTGTCCCATGAGCTGTCCCACATGATGTAATAATTATTCTTTTTAGAAAAAGTAAAATCTAAGATTAAATGTGAGCCTTTAGATTAAATAATAACCAAATCAATCTTGGCCATCCATTTCAACCCAAATTTCTCTATAAATACCCGCTAACCAGCTAGTGGGACCGCCGCTCACTAACCGACTAATGGGACCGCCATGGCTACCTGTTCGTAGTGCAACATAACCGTAACATATGTTATTTTGTGAATATTTTAGATTTAAAACATCAATTGCCCTGCAATTAAATCTGAATGTTGATTCTTGAATGCTTGGATATGGTGAACAATATGGCTCTAGATTGCAAGTGTTGTAATTTTTTAAATACGGCCTATGTGTCGTGCCTTCCTATATATATACTCTCAATGTACCTTCTCTTTCTCATCTCACTCCCCTCGAATGTTAAAAGAGGTTTCTATATGTAATTTCCCTTTTCTTACTAGAGAGCTCCTCTCATTGGCTTGAGGGGACTTAGGATAGGTTAGCCATATTGTATCACATTTAAATTATGCATCTTATGATTATATTAGCACATGCATATTACTTGTATGAGATACAAACTGAGAAACATGCATTCTTATAAACCAAATAGTTAAATTAAGCCCTATAAATGAAATCTTAAGTCATAATGCCGTCAATTTATGAACACTTGTCAAAACCTCGATCGTTCAATTGTGGACTCCACCAAAGTGGGTGCTTTTGAGTTATCTTGGGGAGATAAGCAAGAGTAATGGTGCTACTCTCATATGTTTATTATTGTTTGACTTAATTGAGATTAACAAAATGGTTTTGGGTCTCAAGGCATTAGATGGGATTAAAAACATGCCAGATCATATGATGATAGGATCCCATGAACATCTAAGAGTTACATTTTGCAATTGGTAAAGGTTTTACCTACCTAAATAACTTAATTTAAACGTCCTACCAAAGCGGACTTAAGTTTGAGCCAAATATGGATCTTAGCCCACTAACTATTGCATTGAGGGTTGTTTATTCAGTGGGAGATTTCTAATTAAATTGCATATTTTAATTGTAGAATCATGACGACTAGTAATACTGCTACATTATCGATGCAATCTGTCCTTGAGAAGGACAAACTCAATAGGACAAACTTTCTTGACTGGTTTTGGAACTTGAGAATTGTTCTTAAGCAGGAAAGAAAGGCGCATGTCCTAGATTAACCCATTCCTGAGGAGCCAGTGGCCAATGCTCCTAGAGCTCAGAGAGATGCTTACACAAAGCATAAGGAAGACTCTGTCGATGTAGGATGCTTGATGCTAGCCACCATGGTTTCAGAGCTCCAAAGAGATCTGGAACACATGGAGGCTTATGAGATGATTGTGTATCTCAAGGAAATGTTCCAGCAATAGGTAAGGCAAGAGAGGTATGAGACCACTAAGGCCTTATATTCCTACAAGATGGCTGAAGGTGCATCAGTCAGTACTCATATCTTAAAGATGAAGGGGTACATTGATCACCTTGAGAGGCTTGGATTTCCCATGAGCTAGGAGTTAGCTACGGATTTGATCTTGAACTCCCTCCGAAAAAGTTATGACCAATTTGTCATGAACTACAACATGAACAACATGAAGAAATCTATTTCTGAACTGCATGGGATGCTTAAAACTGCTGAGCTGAGTCTTAAGAAGCCCAGTAGTGTTTTGATGGTTCAGAAAGGAAAGGGTATGAAAAAGAAAGGCAAAGGCAACGGGAAGGGTCATGACTCATCAGGTAAGACCAAAGAGTCAGGCAAGCCTGAAACCAAGCCTGCACCAAAGAAGGAAAAGCCTCCAAAGGAAGGAGTCTGCTTCTTCTGCAATGAACCTAATCATTGGAAGAGGAATTGCAAACTCTACCTCAAACATCTGAAAAAGAACAAGAAGGATAGTGGGGCTATCACTTCAGGTATTTATGTTATAGACATTAATCTTTCTACTTTCACCTCATGGGTATTGGATATTGTGTGTGGTTCTCACATTTGTACAAATGTGCAGGGACTAAAGGACAGTAGGAAGCTAAAAAAGGGCGAGGTTGACCTACGAGTTAGAAACAGACCAAAGGTTACTGCGTTAGTTGTAAGCACTTATGAATTAGTTCTACCCACTGGGCTTTTGTTAGTTTTAAACAATTCCTATTATGTTCCTGCTTTAAGTAGTAACATTGTTTCACTTTCTTATTTAGATAAGGAAGGTTTCACTTCCATTGCTGGGAATAGTAGATGTTCTATTTATCGTAATGATGTTTTCTATGCTCATGGTGGTTTGCATGTTGATCATTACATATTAAATTTGGAACAACCTAATCATGGAAATATCTATAACATAACTACCAAAAGGGTCAAACCAAATGATTTGAATCCCACATACCTCTGGCACTGTCGTTTGGGCCACATAAATGAGAAACGCATTTCCAAACTCCATCAAGATGGATTTCTAAACTCATTTGATTTTATATCATATGACACTTGCGAGTCTTATTTGTTAGGAAAGATGACAAAGTCACCTTTCAATGGGCACAGTGAGAGGGCCATTGATTTATTGGGCCTCATACATATAGATGTGTGTGGACCAATTAACACAAATACCAGAGGAGGTTATTCTTACTTCATAACATTCATAGATGATTTCAGCAGATATGGGTATATCTATCTGATAAAACATAAATTTGAGTCTTTTGAAAAGTTCAAAATATTTCAAAATGAAGTACAAAACCAGCTTGGCAAAACAATTAAAGCCCTTCGATCTGATCGGGGTGGTGAATATTTGAGCCAAGAGTTCATAGATCATCTTAGGAGTTATGGGATAGTCTCATAATTGACTCTTCTAGGGACACCACAATGGAATGGCGTTTCTAAATGGAGGAATCGAACACTATTAGATATGGTTCGATCCATGATGAGTTGAACAGATCTTCCGCCCTCTTTTTGGGGCCATGCCCTAGAGACAGCTGCGTTCACACTCAATCGTGTTCCATCTAAGGCAATTGAAAAGACTCCGTATAAGATATGGACTGTGAGGACGCCTAGTTTGTCTTTCCTCAAGATTTGGGGATGCGAGGTCTATGTTAAGCAATAAGTCTCAGACAAATTAGTGCCCAAATCCTCAAAGTGCCTTTTTATGGGATATCCTAAGGAAACCAAGGGATATTACGTCTACAACCCTGTTGATAACAAAGTGTTTGTTGTCAAAAATGGTATCTTTCTCAAACGAGAATTTATCTTTAAAAGAACCAGTGGGAGTAAGGTACACCTCGAAGAAGCTTGAGAGCTAGAAGACACCACAGAACTATAGATGGAAAATAGAGAAGACTCACAACAAGTTGTTGAGACTCCTCAAGTCACACAAGGTCCACAGAAATCTAATAGGACACGACTTCAGCCTCAGAGATATGGATTTCTGATTTTTGACTGTCGTGATGTGTTGCTCATTGAGCATAATGAGCTTACTACCTATCGATAAGCTATAGTGGGACTAAACTCTAAAAAATGGCTTAATGCCATAAAGTCTGAGATGCAATCCATGTACGACAATAAGGTTTGGACCTTAGTCGACCCGCCTGAAGGTATGAAAACTGTCGGGTGCAAGTGGATTTTTAAGGAGAAAACTGACATGGATGGCAATGTAAATGTCTTCAAGGCAAGTCTGGTTGCAAAAGGATTTACTCAAACTCATGGTGTGGACTATGATGAGACCTTTTCCCCAGTTGCAATGGCCAAATCAATCAGAATCCTCTTTGCCATAGCAGCATATTATGACTATGAAATATGGCATATGGACGTCAAGACAGCCTTCCTTAATGGAAAGCTCCTTGAGGATATGTACATGACACAACTTGAAGGGTTTGTGCGTTCTGAGGACTCTAGTAAAGTGTGTAAGCTTCAAAGATCCATTTATGGACTGAAGCAAGCCTCTCAGAGTTAGAATCATTATTTTGATGAAGTAGTCAAAGAGTTTGGATTTCTTCAAAATATTGATGAACCTTGTGTGTACAAGAAATTTAGTGGGAGCACAGTTGTATTTTTGGTACACTATGTCGATGACATCCTACTTATTGGGAATGACATTCCTAGCTTGTAGATTGTCAAGTCTTGGTTAGGAAAGTCTTTCTCGATAAAATACTTGGATGAAGCCACCTACATCCTAGGAATCAGAATCTATAGAGATAGATCTAAAAGACTTATAGGACTCAGTCAGAGTACATACATAGACAAAATACTGCATAGGTTCAGTATGCACGAATCAAAGAGGGGTTTCATACCCATGTCTCATGGTATTTACCTCAGCAAAGATCTATGTCATAGTACATCTGATCAGTGAGGTCGCATGAGTAAAGTTCCATATGCCTCGGCCATAGGATCTATCATATACGCCATGTTATGTACTCGACCGGATGTCTCGTTTGCCTTAAGTATGACTAGCAGATATCGATAGGACCCTGGTGAGGGCCATTGGACTACTGTCAAGAATATCCTTAAGTACTTAAGAAGGACTAAGGACTTATTTTTGGTCTATGGTGGATTGGATGACAAACTCTATGTAACTGGTTACACAGATGCGAGTTTCCAAACTGACCAGGATGACCAAAAATCGCAGTCTAGATATATATTCCTCCTCAATAATGGATCAGTAAGCTGGAAGAGCTCTAAGCAGGGCATTGTAGCAGATTCTGCAACAAAAGTTGAGTATATAGCAATATCAGATGCAGCTAAGGAAGCCATTTGGATCAGGAAGTTCATCACAGAACTAGGGGTGATCTAATAACTGTGCTCTATGACAATAGCGGTGCCATAGCATAGGCCAAAGAGCCTAGGTCACATCAAAGGACCAAGCATATACTCAAGTGATTTCATCTCATCAGAGAAATCAACGATAGAGGTGATATAAAAAAATGCAAAGTAGCAATAGAAGATAATGTTCTGATCCTCTAACAAAGCCGCTTGTGCAGCTAAAGCATGAGCGTCATGTTAGGTCAATGGGAATTAGTTAAATTAATGATTGTACCTAGTGCAAGTGGGATGTTATTGGAAATCGTGCCCTATGAGCCAATCATTGTCTTATGAACATTATTGATTTATGAATTTATTAATTGTGTTATCATATTATTTGCATGTTTACTATGATGACCATCCTTGGATAATTCATGATCTTATCCTAAATGTCCCTGGTCAGTCATCTATGCGGGAGCACAGATGAAATAAGACCAATATGACTTTGAAGATATATAGAGATATAAATCAGAGTCATATGCACATGTAAGAGTATAAGGTGTTGGACTGACCCGCTATGAGAGAACTGCATGGGTAACGTCATAAGCTTCTCTCATATACAAACCATGTTAATATACCCTTTGACCTAAGATCATCATGGATTCCTACATGACAAACACTCAGCTTTGACCTAGTCAAAAGTCACTTTTGATCGAGTGATCATAAAGACTATGTTCGGGCTTAGTGGTTTTACATGCGGAGGAATGTGAATGGTCAAGATGGAATTTGTCCCTCACATTCGTAGAGAGATATTACTGGGTCCCTCGATGAGTGAGTCTGAGAAATGTATGGCCATACTGTAATGGAAAGGTAGTTCCATTTCTACAGTTAGACTACTCAAAGATCAAGAAAGTAACGGTCAGGAATAGGAGGATGACATTATCCATGCCTCAACCATGACCAAAATATCGCATGACAAATGGGACATGATATGGTTGTATAAAAGGTTACATTGTTTAATGATCCTCATATGATTTGGGTAGTCGTTATGTCTTGCTAGAGACCACTTGCAACTTGTGGGCTAGTATAGCAAATGGCCCACTGCTAACTTCATATGGGCCAACAGGGTCGCACACAAAATAGCCCAACACGAGCTATGATGTCCAGATTCATTGAATCTAAGACATGTCCATATTCAATAAATAATCCAGGGTGGATGTATATATTTATTTATATTTATATTCATATATTTATAAATTCGTATATATATATATATATTATATATAAGAGATATATGAGATTTAATTTATAAGGATAAATTAAATCTCTATCACGTTTGAATTTGAAATTCAAATTGATAGGATATCTCATATAAGAGATATTTATAAGATTTAATTTATAAGGATAAATTAAATCCCTATCACGTTTGAATTTGAAATTCAAATTGATATGATATCTCAAATTTGATTTATGAGAATAAATCAAATATAGTTCAGTCTCATCTTTATTTAAAGTTAAATAAATAGGTAATTAAATATGTGGGACGGATTTAATATTATTTATTTAATTAGTTTCTTATAAAATTATACAATATATGATATTGTATTAATTTTGGAATTAATATAAGATTAACTCCAAAATCCAATTCGGTAGAGAAAAAAATGCATAGCATCCTATATATATGATTTTAGGAGCTGCGTTTTAGTCACACACATAGAACACATAAAGGCCAAAGGGGAATCTGTAAAAGGTTTGCAGATAAGAAACTGCCAAAATAGAGACGGAGAGGACAAATTCTCGAGAAAGCCCTGGAGGGACAAGAGACGCTAGCACGTCGTTCATGGTTGGAACGCTGTTTGTGTGGATACCAATAGAGGAAGCCAACCTGAGTGGTTAACTTGCGATCGAAAAGGGAGCACGAGCCGCGGAGAGAAGCTGTGAACATGGTGACCAAAAGCTGTGGAAGTCGCTGAGGAACACTGAGGGTAATGCTTCTTCCCACTTGACTTAAACACATACGGTAGATCCTGGCAAGGAATGAAAAAATTTTTAAATTAATTTCCGCCGCGTATCTTCCAATTCCTTACACAGTGTTCCTCCACCATCTATCTGTATCTTTTTCTAGCTAATAGATTGCCATCTGTGCTTTACACTCAGACGGACAATCAAGTACCTTGAAAATCTTTTCCAGTCTACTAATCCAGTTTTTCGCTTTCTATACATCAAATGTCCCCTCAAACATTGGAGGACTATGCTTACATAATTTAGCCATCTGCTATTGAATACTAGTGGGATCCACTATATGTCCCATCTGCCTTGGTGGCTCAGCTGTCTGTTTAACCATTTTTGGTTCTGTATTAGCTGTACTCATAGATTCTAGTTACCGTAAATTCTCTACCACTTCTACTATAGCTATTGCTTGCTCCTCGCCTGAGCTGCTCTTAGCTCTTCAATTAGCTTATGTTGTTATTCTAATCATTTTAAGATTAACTGGTTAACGTCTCCAGTATTTTGGGGTTCTCCCGAAGAAATAGCTCTCCATGTTCTTACCATTTTGTTTTACTGTTGTAATAGGAAAGGAATATCATAACTAACATAATTCATATTTCTTTCAAAACATAGTATACAGCAAGTTCAACAACATTACACAGATCTTTCATAACATACATACATGTACAATATATCCTTACTAGTCATAAATACATAGATCACGATAACATTCATAAATATAACTATTACATTATGCTTCCTCATAATGGATCCTAATAAACTCTCCTACCTATAGATCCAGTTATGAATGCCCTCATAAGGTTCCTCATCAATGTACTGATCCAGACCTTCTCTCCATGTCACTATGAGAGGTAAGATGTCATCCATGATATTAGTCCAATCATCTAAGGTAAGGGTATCTGGATCATAAGCTTGATAGGCTTCTCATACTCTTGTTATGAAATCCATATAAGTTTTATAGTCTTGATCTACTTCTCTAATCAGTATTCGTCCTATGTCATATAATCGCCTAGCTAATTCCACGGCTTTCTTGAAATGTTCTTCATTCATATCCTCCCTAGAGGTTAGCTCTATAACCTAGTGGTTGTCCAGATATATCTCTACCATTAGCTTCTTCGTTCCACTGTGACCTGGGATATCTGTATGGTCTGGTATATGACTAGGTCCAGTTGTGTTAACTGTACAACTGGGTCCATGTACATCAACTGGTTTAGTCACTTGACTTAGACCAGGAGCATCTATCTCAATAGCCTGCCTATGTATACGTTCTATAGTCCCCACAACATAGGAGTAACCCTCCTCAACCTGTTCTTCTTGAGGGTCTACCATATCTCTATCATCCATTTGAGCTACGTCTCCTTCTCCACTAGGGTCAGTTTCCTCTAGAGGTACCACATTAATAGGTAGGGCTGGAATAGGTTCCTTATCTGATGACTCATCTATCCCATTTGATCCAACTGAAGAACTATCAAACCTGCCCAATTCTGATTTACTACTAGAATCCCGGATGTAGATCACTGGTGGAAGCCAAAACTCTGGATCATTCACTAAAGCCTCAACCACCTCTGGGTTTAGCCTTGACCTATCTAAACTAAATACCTCAGGTATAGGATCCCCTGGTTTACTGTAGTCTTTGAACCACTCATAGATTCAGTCATCTTTAACCTGTAATAACTAACTTAGTGTTAATTATATAGATGTTTACTTATGTATCAGTCTATAAATAATCTATTCAGAGCATTTCCAAAGCCAGAATCCTTTGCACCAAAATGTCACATCCTTATTTTCAACCTCAATTATACTCATTCATAATTCATTGGAACCAATTGCATTGCCTTTTGCTTTAGAAACATCCATTTTCAAAAGAATTACTCTCGGGGGGTACTGTTCACTTTTACTGTTCATTTGTTAATTATAGAACATGTATCCAACTTTAAAAATTCATAATTAAATATAGAAAATTTGAAATAAGGTGGTTCTAATTTCTAATGAAATATATTTCATAAATATTTGATGTAAAAATATGAAAATGAGGTTTTCTTGTCCCAATAAAATAAGTTTATTCGTTGAAAATCACTGTTCATTTGATAAAATTTGGAAGTTCCAGTTTCTTTGTCTTAATTTCAAAAATTCATTTCTCTTTCATTAATTGTCCAAATGAACATTTTTACCTATAGATTTGAAGATCTAGACGTCCTCTTTAAGCTCACAAAATTGTATGGAAAAAATCATTCATTTGCTTTACAAAATTAAGTCAGAACTATACTGCCTCCAATTGCTTTCTTTATCTCTATTCTAGATTTTGACTTCAAATTTAGAAAATGATAACAATTCGAATACTTAACTAATTGAGGCATTCTTGGTGGTCATTTAAAGATATGTATCTTATCTATCAGCATGCTAAATTTCAAGTTCAAACTCATTGATTAGGGCATCCTAATAATCGTCAGACCATCATGACCTTAGAGCACAATTACAAAATTATACATCATACATCCATCATATCCTTTCATAGTGACATGTAACTCATGTAATTAGTTATACAAATTCATCCATCTATGTTTACCCTTTTTCCTTGTGAAGATCCAGCACCTATAACATGGTTATGCATATCGAAGGAATGAGATTTTATGGAAATCCCAATAGCAAGTTACACAAACTATAATATCATGCATGATTAATTGGATGCTTAACATGTTATCATGAGATGGGAGCTACTTCATAATGGTACATAAGCAAATTCTAACATGCATATTGTCATGACATAACTTACAAGGAGTTGCAATCATTCATAACTCATCATCAACATGATGACACATTCTCATGCTCAACCAAACACCACAATCAACAAGCAAGTAAACAATTAAGCATACATGAAACTATACTTAGGTATTCTTGCTACCTCTTAGCTATCCTTGACAAGGCCTTCTTGGAATGATTTTCTTCCTTCACAAATGTTAAAACCTAGCCATTATATACAGTAACAACAATGAACACAAAACCCTAACTTCATGCATACTTGGATTCCCAAACTTATACCACTTGATTCTAGCTTGTTTAAGCTTGTCTAAACTATCCATAACATAAAACGCATATTTTAACCACATATGGACAGCACTTCTACTAGTAACCATAAGGGAAATATGGTACAAAAACCCCTTAAAATCAAGAGCTAACTTGCTAGAACAAAGCTCAAGATCAAGGGAGATGATTACTTTGCTTTGAGCTCCAAGTTGTGTGCTTCTTTCTTGGTTGAATGGAAATTTTGCAAGATTTTCCTATGGTTCACCACGCATGACAAAAGGGTATGATTTGAGGGGGTATTTATAGATGAGCTTGATTGCAAATAGATGGACAAGATTGATTTGATTACTATTTGATCTAATGGTCCATATTCATTCTTGTACAAAGCTTGACCTAGAAGCCTCCCCTTTTGACACCATGCACGATATCATTTAGGGGCATGTTTGGCTAGAAAAAGTGAAATATACTAATAGGAAAAATTCTAGTCCAGTCTGGTATCGATCGAAGCAGTTTCACAAAAACTAGACTATTTTCTGTTCCTAATTTTTATAATATTCCAGGATATGTATTATGTCCTGGAAATCAATGTCTAGGTTCCTCATACCATTGAAATTGTTAAACTGAGTATTTATCTACCATCCATTCATTGGAAAATGATCAAAATACCCTTAGTGTCCTTTCTTGCACTGTATTAACCCTAAGGGAATAATTGTCATTTTACCCCTCTTTGTACTGCCTCAGGGCACATACTGGCTCTAAATAATCATATTTATACCATGTTACACATTTTTGGCCTATCCATAATGATCAAAATACCCTCTATCCATCACTAGTACAATATGGGCATCTAAGGGTATTTTCATAATTTCACACTTTTCTTGGCCTCTTGCCCCTTCTATTGATGAACTAGTATCATGGGTTTTGGGCCCTCCTTAGTGTCATCATAGGCCTATATATAAAGTCATCTAAGCTCATTATGTCTAGGCTCACTTACTGCTAAGTTCCATATTCGGATCACGGATGTTCTCAAACTCGTTAAAATTCACTAATATGGGGATAACTTTTCATACATAGCTCCTTATGGGGTTTTATTAGATTCATAACATCTGATGTCATGTGACACACCTTCCTATAACTTTTTCACTTATACCTGAGGTCCATGAGATATGATAAAATTTCAGGTAACTCTCAAACTATCAGATAAATACCCACTATCTAGAACCCTAATAAAATTTCTATATTATGCTAGATTAACCAGCATAGCTTTCTATATTTACTGATCACATGTGGGACTGGAATACTTCTAGGCAGTTCTAAGCCTTTTCTGTCTGAACTTTTCTATAACTACATTTAGGTCCCTGACTTTCTTGCTTAATTACATTCAGGTCCCTAAACTTTTAAAAATTACCTCTTTTGGCCCAACTTTTGTTTCTACTTTAACTTTCGACTTTTAACCTTTTCTACTTTGCGTTTAGGTCCCTATATTTTCCTTAGACAATAATCCCTCTCTTTCCTTTCTCAATCTGATACAGTTTATTCCAAGAATCTCATACCCATTTCATATAAACTATACAGTTACATTGGGTAAGAAAATTGGGGATATGATAGTATACATGTATCAAAAGAAAGTTTTGAAAGATAAATAGGAACAAAATATTCTAAATCTGTTAGGGAAATTGGAAGTTAATGTGCCACTGGTGGATCTGATTAGAAGTATACCTAAGTATGGGAAATTCATGAAAGAACTTTGCACTAATAAAAGAATCTACAAACCAAATAAAAGGGTTCAAGTAGGATCTAGTATGTCAACTTTATTTAAGCCATAACTTCCTATTAAATGTGATGACCTAGGTTCCTTTATAATCCCAATCATTATAGGCAAGTTTCAGTATGCTAGTGCTTTGTTAGATCTTGATGCAGCCATTAATGTAATGCTAACTTCTATTTATACATCATTATGCATAAGTATAGGCTCACTTAAGGAAACATCAATGATAGTGTAACTTGTTGACCACAGGAAACCTGAGGGACTTCTAGAGGACATACTAGTGAATAGATTTTGGTCTTGGATATGTCACATGAAGCAAATTTAGAGGGACCTATTATCTTGGGCAGTCCATTCTTTAGAACAGCCAACACTGTTATATGTATGAAAAATGGGAGCATCACAATAGAAGTGGGTGATAATGTCTATGAAGCAATGAGACATCCATTTGAAGATTACTCACTGTTAGGCGTAAGTACAATTGATGCATACATTGAAGAAGCTAAAGAGGAATGTCATATCCTAATTTTTTCCTATCCGTATAGTAATGATAGTGGAAAGAGGTTTGGAAAGGATTATGACGAACATCAGAAGAAATAATAAAGGTTAGATGATTCTTTAAGGAAGAGAAGGACTAAAATGAAAAGTAGAAAAGGCTAAAGGCAAAAAGTTAAAGTAGAAACAATATTTAGGCCAAAAGTGGTAATTTCTGAAAGTTAAGGGATTTAAATGTAATTAAGTAAAAAGTTCAATGGCAAAATTATAATTATAAAAAGATCAGCCCATAAAGGGTTATAACTGCTCTAAAGTTTTTCAGTCCCACATTCCATCAGTAAATAGAGGAAGTTGCGCTGGCTAATCTGGCATGATATAGAAATTTTATTAGGACTCTAGACAACAGAAAATTATCTGATAGTCTAAAAGTTATATGAAATTTTACCAGATTTCTTGGACTTCAGATGTAAGTGGGCAAATTATAGGAAAATATGCCCTACAGTATCAGATGTCTTGGATCTAACAGAACTCCAGAAGAAGTTTTGTATAAAAAGTTATTCACATATTAATGAATTTTGACGGGAGTTTGATAACACCCGTGATCCGATAATGGAATTTATCGATATGTAAGCCTAGATAGAATGAGATCAAATGACCTCATATATAGGCCCATGATGACACCAAGAAGGGCCCAAAACCATGGGTACCAGTTCATCAGTAGAAGGGGCTAGTGTCCAGAAAATGCGTGAAATTATGAAAATGCCCCTGGATGCCCAGATTGTACCAGAGATGGATGAAGGGCATTTTGGTTAGCTGGGACAGGATAAAAACATGTCACATGGTATAAATATGATTAGTTGAGCCCAAATACACCCTGAGCCAGTATAAAGAGGGGTAAAATGACGATTATGCCCTTAGGGTCAATATAGTGTAAGAAAGGACACCAAGGGTATTTTGGTCATTTCCCAAGGAATGGACGGCATATAAATACTCAGTATAACCATTTAAAGAGTATGATAAGCCTAGACATTGATTTCTAGGACATAATACATATATTGGTATATTATAGAAAAATTCAGAACCAGAAAATAGTCCGGTTATTGTGAAACTGCTCCGATCGGTACCGGATTGGACTAGAATTTTTCCAGAAGCTTCCTTACACTATGAGCATGCCACCTAGCCCTCTTATGTGTCCCATGATCTATCTCACATGATGTCATAATTATTCTTTTATGAAAAAGTAAAATTCAAGATTAAATGTGAGCCTTTAGATCAAATAGTAACCAAATCAAACCTGGCCATTGATTTTTCTTGGATTTTGGCTATAAATACCTCCTCATTATGGCAAAAACCGTGGCCTTGTGATACCTTGGGGAAACTCTTTCAAAATGAAAACTCAAGCCAAGATAAAGAAGATTCAAGGTTCCAAAGTTCAACCAAGCTAGAGATTAAAGGTAAGCAATCTATCCTAGCTTATTTTCCTTTGATTTGGGAGCTTGAACTTATGGTTTTCATGGGGTAAAAGTTGAGTTTTCTCTAAGGTTTGGTGCTTTCCAACAACCTTAGATGAAAGGGGAAAGAATAAATTAAAGTTAGAAACATATGATTGAAGCTTAAACAAGCTAATTTAGAGATTGGTTGTTGAATCAAGTTGATATTCTTGACTTTGCCTTAATGGAACCTGTTCGGTCTGCACTGTTCATGAGGGAAGAAAATGGAATTTCAATGATTTAATGCTTCCATTGAATTTATATGATGATTTTGTGTAGGATTGGAAAGGTTTTGAACCTTGAAAGCATTGAAATTCCAATATTGCAGTTTTTGAAATCCTTCTCTATTACTGTTCACTCATATGAATAGTGATTGGAATTTCATGACTTTGATACTTCCAATGGTTTTAAAATGAAAAGTTGTGTGGGATAAAGTAGAGAAACAAGTATGGGAAGCATTGGAATCAAAATGAGAATTTTTAAAAGAATTAAGTGCAGTTTTGGTTCTGTACAATATGTGATGAAGGAGATGGAATTTCATGATTCTAAGCTCATAAATGGATTCAAAAGATGAAATTGTGTAGGGTAAAGTCAAGGCATCAATTGATTCAAAGACCAAGGCCATTGGTTAAGATTAAGGAAATTTAATGAGATTAATGTTCAAGAAGAAGTTATGTTAGTTAAAGTGAGTTTAATGCTCAAGAAAGTTAGATTGTAATTGATGAATGATTATTTGATGTTAGGAATTGATTGGTATGCTCCAAGAGAGGCACCCACATGTTCAAGGAAAGTGAGAAGAAAGAAGAAAGTTAAGGTGAAAGAAAGTCAAGTGTTAAGGTAGTAAACTAATCCTAAACTTGGAGGCATTGAATGTTATGCTTGATTGTGCTATGGCTTGATTGAATTGTGTTACCTATATGCTTATGTATGAAGCTATGTTTATATGTTGACTTTGGCCAATTGTATTTTATATATAACATGGAAGCATGCACATGACACAATAGTAACACTTTCACAAGCAAGCACAAGTATTTACATTAATGCATGCATTGTTTAGTACCATTTGCTACTGAGATTTCCCCCGAAATCTCATCCCTTTCCATGTAATCACAATCCCACAGGTTTATGAATGATGAAAGAGGATGATGAAGCATGAAGAAAAGCAAGGGATTGGATAGTATATATGTTATGTGAATGTGTCATGTTGTTGTATGACCAATGTAAGCAGTGATGGACATGATGTAATGAAAAATAGTAAATGATGGAATAAATGTATGAAATTTTACAGATATTTAGATGACATGCCAAGCTCCATTTTGACACTAAGAATTCTTTATTTGGATGTCTGTACAAAGAGAACTGATTTTCCAAAGTAAGGGACTAGAATCTATTTTCAGGATTTTTGACGAAATGAACAGTAAACTTTGCGAATAAACTGTATTAATTGGCTAATCATTTGGTCTGAAAATTATTTTTTTCTTAAATTTAAAGCTGTTATCTTCACATAAATTTTGAACTGCTTCATGTCGAGTTTTTTAGAATTAGTTATGATTTTTTTAAGTTCATTGCGCAATCTGGAATACCATATGAACAATAACCCGAGAAAGAGTAAAATTCCAGATTTAGCTAATGAACTTCCAAGGTCTTGTAAGTGATTCTAAAAGCTACTGATTGGTCCCTAATACATATGAAAGTAAGGATATTATATTTTGGTATCAGAGCAGAAGTTTATGGCATGATATAAGATGTTCCCAGACCTTAACCCTAAACAATAAGTATTTTGTTAAGTTAAGGTGTTTATTGGGATAATTAGCATTACTTAATTAAGCAAATATTGCAGGAGAAGGTATGGGATTTCATAAAGTTAATTCAGAGGCTTCAGTTAATAATAAAGACCCCCATTCTCTAGTGATATATGAAGATGATGTACATCCAGACTTTGATCCTTCAGACAATGAAGAAAGTTTAGAGGAAAGTTTAGGGGATCAGTTAGGAAAGTCTACAGTGGAATATCCCATAGATGTTTCTGTGGACTCAAACCTGCAGTCTGGAGGTCACGTAGAGATACAGCCTGAAGCCCAGTATACCCTAGATAATGCTGAGTCTAGTGACTCTACACAGAATGCGTTTGTTGGAGTGCCATTTAACCCTGATGTACGTTCTAGTCCTCCAATGAGAGGATATATTACGGCTGAGGAAGCTGAGTACTAGTACTGGATTACGGGTAGACTAGATATTATTCCTCCTCCACCAGAGTTTGAGAACAGAGTTACTATAAGTAATATACCATAATCCTCTATTCAAATATCCAGTCAGAGTTTATGACAGGACCTGTTTATTCCCAAAGTCCAGGAATATGTGGCTTTATAGAGAAGGATCAATGTGATGTTCCTGGCCCTAGTCAACCCCAGCTTTCTTTGTTAAAGACAGATAATGCTAACCATATCAATCTCAGGAAAGCTGTGGAGAGTGAATTACTCAGTCTAGTTCAAGGAATTGACAAAAGTAGAGATCAAGAGTAGTCAGTTTACTTATAGTTTCTCAACGCCTTATCAGGGATGATAAATAGATACACAGTAGAGGGCATTAACCTAAATCAAGTTTATACTCTAGAGGACTAGCATGAGATGATAGTAAGCCAAGCACTGCCATATACCCCTACATGGCATATAGAGCTAAGTGAGTATCTGGCAAATGATCCGCCAGCTGATGTTTAGGGGTGGCATATCCATGTACAAAAGTATGTGCAGTCTATCATCCCTTAGAAAGAAATGTAGAAGTAGATGAGGGGTAATGTAAATAGGTAAAGTGAAAAGAAAAGTAATTACTCATGTGTATGATAGTTATGATGTACCCCAAATATGTAATTGATATCTATGTAATGTGTGTACAAATGTTATGGTAATATGGAATATGGATGTTGGTTGAACATGTATGTAAATATGTTCTCTATTTAGGTGTGACTATGATGTATGAATATAAATGCACTTTAATTAATTTAGAGTCATCCAAAGACAAGAGTTTTTACGAGCTGCTAGGCCACAACAGAAGATGACTTATGGTCACGACAGAAGAATACATAGCTATTAAGCTGTGATAAGTAACTCGAGATGGTCACAACTAAAAGTTACAGAGAATATGAGATGGCTAGCAAGTACTTAGGTGGTGACTAAAATGTACAGAGACCTGATGATAAGAATAAGATGCTGACCTAACTGAAGTTTATCAGTTAGAGGCTTAATAGAGAGTGCGGGCAAGTTAGACAGTACGATACATTGAGATACAGAAGATCAGTTAAAGAAGAGGCTCAAAGGTAGATCCTCTGTATGATCATCAAGAGTTGATCTATAGTACGAAAGACTTGTCTAGAAAGGAGCCTAACGTATGACTTAAGGATAAAGACGTGATGGTTAATAGATAGAAAGTTAATATTCCCAAAACAGAGGGATTCCATCACAAAGAGATAGTAACCTAACACTCTGCCTTAGAGAACATAAATAGTAATATTAGATGATTAATGAGATCTAAGTGACTTAAATTAGTCAGGATCCAAAGACATACTAGAAAGGAAGTACAGTCCAGTCAAGAATAGACTAAAACTGACAGACAGAAAGAGTTAAGAGATACAGAGAGATATAGAAGTTACTTTATACGAGATAGAGAGTGATCCACTCACTTGAGAAGTTTTTCTCAAATAAGTTTAAAGGAAGCATTTCTCTCAATTAAAGAGAGAGGTGAGTGTGAAGTTAAGGGCTAGAGCAAAGGAAAGAGAACCCTTTTGATGGATACTTAATCAAGTTTAATCATATGAACCTTGAGGCTTAATAAGAGTTACTTTCTCACCTGTTAGTAATCCAACAGGATAAGGGAAAACTTAAAAGTTTGAATGGCATAAAGATATGAGTCAAACCTTTCCTCAGTTAGCTGAAAGGAAATAGCTGACTCAGTTATGGATTACCACTAGATTTTGATGAGGCCAAGGACACATAAATCCTTCAGGCTAGAGACATAGAAGTCTTAAAGGCGATAAGAGATGATATGATAGAATGAATATGACCTAGTAAGGTAACCACAGATTCAAAGATGAAGTGACTCCCCTATTCCTTATGTAAGAAGGAGTAAAGAAGGGTTGAGTTATTCCCTAGTAAGAGGGTAAAGTGGCAACCTAAGTGAAATAAGTAAATGATTCAGATTCCTGAATAAATGATCAGGACCTAGTGATTAAGGTAATGAAGGAACAGAATACTTTAAAGTCTACTTGGTTAATTATTTAATTGTAATATGAGTATAAGGGATGGTTGAGTAGATGTATGTGATAGTGGTATGGCTTATATTGCCATAAGATATGATGAGAAGTTACATCTCCTTGCAGTTGTCATATGATAACATGCATGTTAGAGACTTCTTAAATGATTGCATCTCCTTGTATATTATGCATGTTGAGTATGTTATGATGGATAAATACTCCCCTTTACACTACATGCAGGGTAGAGTAGATATGATGAGAAAGTTATGTTGCTCCCATGCCCTATAACATGCAATTAAATAATTCAACTTGGTAAGCATGAAGCAACAGTAAAAGGCTAAACGAGATAGTTAGCTAGTTAAGTCCCAAAGAGTAGAAAGAGAAATTATGATCAAACAATGATAGTCAATAAGATAGAGAACAAGATTAAAGATGAGAATTAATAGTGAATTTGCAAATAAATGATTATGCTACTCAGGATATATCCTTTCAGTAGGGGTAAGATGTATGAATAGATGATGATGGACATGTGCATAATAAAGCCTATGTAGCGCTCTACAGTAATGGATAAAGTAAAGTTATAAAGATGAGAATGGTATATGAAGTTCCTGAGTGATAGAGGGAATGAGTCAAGTCCTAATAGATAATATTGACTTTTGTGATTATTTTTGGGGAATTATCTGTGGAGTTAACAACGATGTGGAAGTGACCAACCTTGTAACTTTGTCCGTTGATTTAGGTCTTCCAAAGATAAGAATACAGTACAATGGGATCGCAGTAAATTTTGGAGGATTACAGTTAGATCCTGGTATGGCTCACAGGGTCATAGTTAGATCCTGAAAGGCTTATGGTTGATCGTAGTAGATCCTGAGGGTCACAGTAGACCAAGCCTAGAGCAAGAAAGTAATGAACCATCAGTACAGTATTTCTTTGGAAGGACGAATACTAAGGAAAAGTTAAGGTATAGAAGCTTCACAAGTTGATTAACTCATAACAGAGAGAGTACCCATGATGCTAGTTTCAGATAGCCTTATTACTATTAGGGACTGAACTCAGAATCTTCTTACACATAACAGGAACTCAGCGATCAAAGTTAAAGTTGTTAATCCTGAGTTCAAAGGATTTATGAAAATGTTTCATAAGATATGAGAAAGGGTCAAATGAGAATAAAGAGATCCATACGATGAGATTACAAAGACTAAAAATAAACGTAAGTAGATCCTCCAGATGAGGACAAAGAGATTAAAAGGCCAGATAGACCCAAGAGAGATAGTATAAGATGGGTCTAAGATGGTAAAATACCAAGGTTGAAGCCAGTGAGCACCAGCGCTTTAGATTTTTATCTATAAATTTTAGTTAAGCGTGCTCAGGCAAGAGTAGCCCAATGATGGGTGACCTCCTGGGAAGTGATGAAAAAGGTATGAATGCTATAGAAATTTGGCATATGTGCGCAGAACTATGTAAAATGATAGAAAGAGCTATGAAAAGCTAGAAAGGGTTATGAACGGTAAGAGACTAGAACCCTTATGTCAAGTCCAAATGAAATGGATTTGAAAGATGAACTGTGATATAGACGGATGTGGCCAGATATGTCATGTTATGATATGAAAAGATACGAAATGAGAAATGCTATGAAGAGTACGTAATGAAATATGTTATGAGAAGTATAATATGAGGTAGCTTTATAGTTAGCCCTATGAACGGATTGAGAGGCTCCCTTTTTTAAAGGGATAAGATGTTTGAAGGTTAAACTACATGTGAAAGAGCAAATGAGAGCTTTGAGAGCTTCCACTCCTTGCATAGAATGCCAGGCCTTATGTTACGTTATATTACATGATGTATACAGAATATGCTAAAGCTTCGAATGTTAGAGCAGTGAAAGCTCTAAGTGTTAGAGCTGTGCAAGCTCCAAGTGTTAGAGCTGTGCATATTAAGAAAAGGAATGCTTGAGCTCTGATGTTAGAGCTTTGCATTTATGGGCAGGTATGCAGTCCTGCAATATGTTGGCCAGGCATTATGCATGTTAGAGTATGTGCTCCTGTTTAGCAGTAGAGTAATGAATGAAAGAATAATGATATAAGTCCTCTCTTTGTATTATGATGAGTTATTAAAGATGATAAGAATGTATGATGATATAAGAATGAGAGTTAAAGTGTGCGGATATTCAGAGAATTCTGCTAGATACTCAAATGAGAAAGAAGTGATTGCATTAAAAATTATGATGAGCTGTTAACAGAAACTCCCAAATATAGTAGTATTCGAAGGAGTTTGATATGAAAGAAATGGACACTACTCACAAGTTTAGTATGGTGAAAAGTCCATATATAGATAGATGCATAGCAAGAAAGTAAGTAATAGAATGAACGGGAGTTAAACTCTGATTGAGTTGATTCAGAATAGAAGAATTATCATAGTAAAGATATGAAGAATTGTGGATATGAAAAGTACTCCGCTAAGATGTTTATTTTAAGAGATAGATACCTCAATTCTTAGTCATAAAGAGGACAAGGATACCTATCCAAGATTGTTGACTAAGGTGCTAAGTAAATTTTGAGGACAAAATTTATTTTAAGGAGGGTAGAAATGTCATATCCTAATTTTTCCCATCCGTATAGTAATGATAGTGGAAAGAGGTTTGGAAAGGATTATGATGAACATCAGAAGAAATAATAAAGGTTAGATGATTCTTTAAGGAAGAGAAGGACTAAAATGAAAAGTAGAAAATGTTAAAGGCAAAAAGTGAAAGTAGAAACAAGATTTAGGCCAAAAGTGGTAATTTCAAAAAGTTAAGGGATTTAAATGTAATTAAGTAAAAAGTTCAAGGGCAAAATTGTAATTATAAAAAGATCAGCCCAGAAAGGGTTATAACTGCTCAAAAGTTTTTTAGTCCCACATTCCATCAGTAAATAGAGGAAGTTGCGCTAGTTAATCTGGCATGATACAGAAATTTTATTAGCACTCTGGACAACAAAAAATTATCTGATAGTCCAAAAGTTATCTGAAATTTTATCAGATTTCATGGACTTTGGATGTAAGTGGGCAAATTACAGGAAAATGTGCCCTACAGTGTCAGATGTCCTGGATCTGACAGAACTCCAGAAGAAGTTCAATATAAAAAGTTATTCACATATTAATGAATTTTGACGGGAGTTTGATAACACCCGTGATCCGATAATGAAATTTATCAGTATGTAAGCCTAGATAGAATGAGATCAGATGACCTCATATATAGGCCCATGATGACGTCAATAAGGGCCCAAAACCCAGTGTACCAGTTCATCAGTAGAAGGGGCCAGCGTCCAGAAAAGGTGTGAAATTACGAAAATGTCCCTAGATGCCCAGATTGTACCAGAGATAGATGAAAGGCATTTTGGTCACCTGGAATAAGGTAAAAACATGGAACATGGTATAAATATGATTAGTTGAGCCCAGATAAACCCTGAGCCAATATAAAGAGGGGTAAAATGACGATTAGACCCTTAGGGTCAATATAGTGTAAGAAAGGACACCAAGGGTATTTTGGTCATTTCCCAAGGAATGTATGGTAGATAAATACTCAGTATAACCATTTCAAGAGTATGAGAAGTGTATACATTGATTTGTAGGATATAATACATTCCTGGTATATTATAGGAAAATTCGGAACCAGAAAATAGTCCGGTTGTTATGTAACTGCTCCGATCGGTACCAGATTGGACTGAAATTTTTCCAAAAGCTTCCTTACACTATGAGCATTCCACCTAGCCCTCTTAGGTGTCCCATGAGCTGTCCCACATGATGTCATAATTATTCTTTTATGAAAAAGTAAAATTCAAAATTAAATATGAGCCTTTAGATCAAATCGTAACCAAATCAATCTTGGCCATTGATTTTTCTTGGATTTTGGCTATAAATACCCCCTCATTCTGGCCAAAACCATGGCCTTGTGATACCTTGGGGAAACTCTTGCAAAATGAAAACTCAAGCCAAGACAAAGAAGATTCAAGGTTCCAAAGTTCAACCAAACTAGAGATTAAAGGTAAGCAATCTATCCTAGCTTATTTTCCTTTGATTTGGGAGCTTGAACTTAGGGTTTTCATGGGGGAAAAGTTGAGTTTTCTCTAAGGGGTGGTGCTTTCCAACAACCTTAGATGAAAGGGGAAAGAATAAATTAAAGTTAGAAACATATGATTGAAGCTTAAACAAGCTAATTAAGAGATTGGTTGTTGAATCAAGTTGATATTCTTGACTTTGTCTTAATGGAACCTGTTCGGTATGCACTGTTCATGAGGGAAGGAAATGGAATTTCAATGATTTAATGCTTCCATTGAATTTAGATGATGACTTTGTGTACGATTGGAAAGGTTTTAAACCTTGAAAGCATTGAAATTCCAAGATTGTAGTTTTTGAAATCCTTCTCTATTACTGTTTACTCGTATGAATAGTGATTGGAATTTCATGATTTTGATGCTTCCAATGATTTTAAAGTGAAAAGTTGTGTGGGATAAAGTAGAGAAACAAGTATGGGAAGCATTGGAATCAAAATGAGAATTTTTGAAAGAATTAAGTGCAGTTTCGGTTCTGTACAGCGTGTGATGAAGGAGCTGGAATTTCATGATTCTAAGCTCATAAATGGATTCAAAAGATGAAATTATGTAGGGTAAAGTCAAGGCATCAATTGATTCAAAGACCAAGGCCATTGGTTAAGATTAAGGAAAGTTAATGAGATTAATGTTCAAGAAGAAGTTATGTTAGTTAAAGTGAGTTTAATGCTCAAGAAAGTTAGATTGTAATTGATGAATGATTATGTGATGTTAGGAATTGATTGGTATGCTCCAAGAGAGGCAGCCACATGTTCAAGGAAAGTGAGAAGAAAGAAGCAAGTTAAGGTGAAAGAAAGTCAAGTGTTCAAGGTAGTAAACTAATCCTAAACTTGGAGGCATTGAATGTTTTGCTTGATTGTGCTATGGCTTGATTGAATTGTGTTGCCTATGTACTTATGTATGAAGCTCTGTTTATATGTTGACTTTGGCCAATTGTATTTTATATATAACATGGAAGCATGCACATGACACAATAGTAACACTTTCACAAGCAAGCACAAGTATTTACATTAATGCATGCATTGTTTAATACCATTTGCTACTGAGATTTCCCCCAAAATCTCATCCCTTTCCATGTAATCCCAATCCTACAGGTTATGAATGATGAAAGAGGATGATGAAGCATGAAGAAAAGCTAGGGATTGGATAGTATATATGTTATGTGAATGTGTAATGTTGCTGTATGACCAATGTAAGCAGTGATGGACATGATGTAATGAAAAATAGTAAATGTTGGAATAAATGTATGAAATTTTACAGATATTTAGATTACATGCCAAGATTCATTTTGACACCAAGAATGCTTTATTTGGATGTCTGTACAAAGAGAACTGATTTTCCAAAGTAAGGGACCAGAATCTGTTTCCAGGATTTTTGACCAAATGAATAGTAAACTTTGCGAATAAACTGTATTAATTAGCTAATCTTCTGGAATAAACTATAATTAGTTATGATTTTTTTTAAGTTCATTGCGTAATCTGGAATACCATATGAATAGTAACCCGAGAAAGAGTAAAATTCTAGATTTAGCTAATAAACTTCTAAGGTCTTGTAAGTGGTTCTAAATGCTACTGATTGGTCCCTAATACATATGAAAGTAAGGATGTTACAAGGAACATGAATTACTGCTGCTGCAAAATTCTGATAAAGTTGAATGTGAATTGCTTGAATATAAAATTTCTTCTTCTTTCGTATTTTCTTGGATAGTAGTAGTGATGTGTCAAGTATTAACCATATTTTAGTTAATAGTTTACTTTCCACCCTACAATCTTTTTCTTTACCTATTATTGACTTTGTGAATGAAGGATTTGGAGAGAAACAATAGGATAAAATTATAGGAGAAATCATAGTTGCCGGAACTCTCATTACAGGAACAGAATTGGACAACACATAACCTATAAGCTTAGAACTCCCAATTTAACAGAATTGCCGGAACTCCCAATTTTTAGGCTTAGAAGCCCAGTATATAGCCTAAAAAAGGGATGCTACTAGACCCTATTGAGCAGAGGTCTCAGTAAATAGAGAAAATTATGCTGATCAGTTTGATGCAACACAGAGTTTTGATATGAGGTCCCGAAAGATTTATATTAGTTTTTGAAGAGAAGGAAAATTAATATAGTATTCTCTGGACCTCAGAATTAGATGAAATATGGCAGTAAATTCCTATAATTAATATAAGAATTTTTGAAACTGACATAGCTCAAAAAGGAGTTCTGTAGAATTTACTACAGAATTTACAGTAGATTAAAATACCCGATAAATAGGTTTCAGGGGAATTTCTCGAGAATTGAGCCCATGAAGATAGTGGATCATACAGAGGGTCCATAATGGCACCTTATAGGCCCAATGATATTTTTAGATAAGTATGTGGGCCAGGGCTAAGAAAGACTGATAAAAATGAAGAATTACGAAAATGCCACTGAAGGTATGCCACTGTGTTGTGTCATTGAGTCAGAGTCAAATAAAGGGCATTATGATCATTTGGCTAAGGTTAGACAGTCAAAAAAGGGTATTTGGATAGTTGACCAGGGTCAAGAGACACTCTAGTAAGGTATAGAAATATAACAGTGCTCCTATAAGTACTAAAAAGGAATTGAGGGTATTTTGGTAATTTACTAAGGATGATTCTTGGGAATCGAGCAACCAGAGTGCTTGGGCTCAGTTAGAAACCCAAGATGACAATCCAAGGCCCAAAAACGTAGCCCAGCAATAATGTGGGCCCAAGAGACATTAAAATATTGTTTTAGTGTTTTTTCAATAAAGTAAAGTGACCTGGTCCAAGATAGAACTGGGTAAAGTAATATGGAATCATGAGAGGACATAAATGCGGCCCACAAGGTGCCACATAGCATGATTACAATAAAATAATAAAAGCAAAGGACACATGGCATGATTAGAGAAAAAAGAGAAAAATCAAGAGGACACGTGGCGCGATCTCGGCCGTGCATTCAGGGAAAAGACTCTGGAACTCTCTAGAAAGGCAGAGTCAGTTGGTGAGGTGTCCCAAGGGACCCACTATTGCACCACATATGCCCCTGAGGGTCCCTTGAGGTGTCCTAGATGTTGTCATGAGTGGTGAGTCATTAAGGTGGATGATGTCATCGTGATGATGCAGGCAAAACTTCTTGAGGAAGCAAGCAATTTGAGCCATTCATCGTGAATCAATCTGGATCATTCATTCCACCTCCTCTCACTTATAAATAGGCCACTCCCCTCCCATTTCAAGGCACACCACGGATCTAGCAAGAAAAGGAAGAGAAAGAAGAGAGAAAGAGAGAAGGAAAGAAAGAAAGGAAGGAGTTCTGGTGGAGCCAGGAGCAGTCTAAGGAGCTTAAGGACTGGGAAAAGCTTAGGAATGAGGTAAGTAAGTTATATAGTCCCTACTCTAATAAAGTAGAGGATTGCTCTTAGTAGTTAGAATAGAGAAATATCTCTATTAATAAAGTTAGCTATAGCTAGAAAGAAAGTTAGAGGAATGTTAGAGTAAGGATATTACCCCTAGTTGAGCATGAGGTAAGTTGAGCTATACTGGATAATAATAAAGATATTATTATGCTATGTATAGGCTCTAACTTATGAAAAGAAGGAACCTTAGAGACAAGGCTAAGAGCTGGAAGGAAAGGCTACACGTCAGGTAGTAAACTTACATACTTGTATGCTTATACTGCTTGGATATTTTATGTGATATTTTCTTACCTTAATGATGTGAGGCATGTATGATTAAGTAGTGCTCTGTTCTTTTATATACTATGGCCATATGTTATAATTAAGTAACATGGAAGCATGTATGTTATCATGATGCAAGGCATAATCATGAAGTACACACATAGTAACATCAAGCATATAGTTGCATACATTGTATGGTTATCATTTGCTACTGAGATTTCCCCATAAATCTCATCCCCTTCCATGTAATCCCAATCCCACAGGTATATTTAAAGAGGATCAAAGAATCATAGAGAGGAGCTAGGGATTGGATAGTGCAGAGGTTATGCCAAGATGGGACCAAAGTGCTGGAATCAGGGAAAAACGTAGGATGAACAGTAAACTTCGGACGTTGACTAATGTGGACCTGGTCAAGGCGTGGTCAACAAGTTATTTTTCCTTGAAGTAGGATTACATTAGCTTTGTGTAGCAATTTGAACCACTTCGTTTAAATTTTTCTAGAATTAGTTATGATTTTTCAAAGTCAGGTTACTCCGCTGGAATTTACACAGTGAACAGTGTTCACTAGGAGTAAAATTTTAGATTGTATGATTTGACTTCAATGGCCCTAGAAGTGGTTCTAAATGCTACTGAATGGTCCCTAAAATGTAAGAAAAGAAGGATGTTATACCAACCACCTAAGTTAGAACTCAAATCACTTCCTAATAACCTTAAATATGTGTTTCTAGCTGGACATGATACATTACCTATTATAATTACTAACTCACTTTCTGTTTTTGAGGAAGAAATACTAACTTTAGTTTTAAAAACATATAAGAGATCAATAGGTTGGGCTCTAGCTGATATACCTAGTATAGATGCATTTGTATGTACACATAAAATTATGTTAAATGAGGGAGCCAAACCAATTAAATAGCACAAAGAAGGCTAAACCCCTTGATTTCTGATATGGTCAAAAAAGAGGTAACTAAAATGTTGAATACTGGCATTATTTACCCAATTTCAGACAGTGAATGGGCAAGTCCAGTTCATGTGGTGCCTAAGAAAAGTGGTATAACTGTCGTAAGTAATAAAAGAATAAATTAATCCCTACTAAAGTGCAAAACTCATAGAGAGTGTTTATTGATTACAAGAAATTGAATGATGCAACTAGGAAGGACTATTTTCCTTTACCATTTATTGATCAAATATTGGAAAGACTTACTGGAAAGGACCATTACTATTTTCTTAATGGATTTTCAGGATATTTTCATGTTCTAATTGTACTAGAGGACCAAGAAAAGACCACATTCACATGTCCATTTGGTACCTATGCTTATAGGAGGATGCCATTTGGCTTGTGCAATGCTCCTGGAATATTTCAAAGAGCTATGATGTCCATATTCAGTGAATTCTTGGAAAACAACATGGAGGTATTCATTGATGATTTTACAATGTATGGTAAGGACTTTGATGAATGTTTAGAAAATTTAGAGAAATTTTTAGCAAGGTTAATTGAGAAAAAAATTGTGCTAAATTTTGAGAAATTTCACTTCATGGTAGATAAAGGTGTAGTTCTAGGACATTTAATATCTAAAGATGGGATTGAGGTAGATAAAGCTAAGATTGAGGTTATTTTTTCTCTTCCTTCTTTAAAGAAACTAAGGTCATTTCTAGGACATGTTAGATTCTATAGAAGGTTCATTAAGGACTTTAGCAAGAGTGCATCTCAAATTTCTAAACTCATGCAAAAGGATATAGAGTTTTGTTTTGATGATAGTTGTAAGAGAGCATTTGACAATATTAAAGCTATGCTTATCACACCACCTATACTTGTTACACCTAATTGGCATTTAGGTTTTGAGCTTTCATGTGATACAGCAAATGAAGCTATAGGTGCAATGTTATGACAGAAAGATTGTAAGCTATCTAAAGTCATTTCATATGCCTCTAAGACATTAGATAATGTTCAAAAGAACTACACTACCACAACAAAAGAACTCTTTGCTATTATTGTGTTTACACTAGACAAATTCAGATCTTTATATTTTAAGATCCAAGGTGATTATATACACTGATCATGCAGCTTTCAAGTTCTTATTTAAAAAGCCATAGTCCAAGTCTAGACTCTTGAGGTGGATACTGCTAATCCAAGAATATGATCTGGAGATAAGGGAAAAAATGGGGGCAAAAAATCTGGTAGCTAATCATTTAAGAAAGTTTCCTGAAAATACAAGGGGAGTATTAGATTCTGACATTACTTGTGATACATTTAGAGATTGCTCTGTTTCTGAGATTTCTGTAATTATACATTGGTATTGCCACTTAGTGAATTATATAGTTACTAGTATAATTTCACCTTCTTTATCTCATTTCTAGGGCCAGAAGATCAAGCATGAGGCAAAATTTACATTTGGGAACCACCCATTATATGGAAAATATGCAGTTATCAAATTATAAGAAGATGTGTGCCAAGTGAAGAGGTAGACAATATTCTTATAGATTGTCATTCTTATATTTGTGGAGGACATTTTAGTGTAAAGAAGACATCAAGGAAGATTCTTGATGCTAGTTTTTATTGGCCACATCTATTCAAAGACTACTATGACTTCTGTAAAGCTTGTGATAGGTGCCAACGCTTTGGTGGACTGACCAAAAGGCATGAAATGCCTCAGTAACCTATGCTTGTTGAAATCATTTCCACCATCTTTTGGATATACATATATTCTGCTAGTTGTGGATTATCTTTCAAGATGGGTGGAGGCTATACCAACAAGGAACGATAATGCAGTAACATATCTTTTCAAGGTTTGGTGTGCCAAGAGCTATAGTAAGTAATCAAGGTTCTCATTTCTATAATAAGATTTTAGGTGGGTTATTTGCCAACTTTGGGATCAAGTACAAGGTTTCAACAGCTTACCATCCCCAAACAAATCGTCAAGTTGAAAATTCTAACAAAGCTATCAAGAGGATTCTGGAGAGGATAGTATAACCCTCAAGGAAAGATTAGAGTGCAAGGTTAAATGAAGCTTTGTGGGCATACATAATAGCTCATAAAACCCCACTTGAGAAGTCCCCATATAGAATGGTCTATGGTAAAACATGTCATCTACCAGTAGAAGTTGAGAACAAAACATTCTAGGCAATCTATAACATCCCAATTTTCTTACATCTTAGGGACCAAATAGTAGCATCTGGAACCACTTTTAAGGTTTTTGAAGTCAAATTACACAATCTAGAATTTTACTCTACTTAATATTGTTCACAATGCAAATTCCAGAGAAGTAACCTGACTTCAAAAAATCATAACTAATTCTAAAAAATCAAAATGAAGTGGTTCAAATTGATATATAAAGCTAACTTAATACTCGTTCAGTAAAAAATAAGTCGTTGACCAAGCCTTAACCAAGTCAACATCGGTCAACACTCAAAGTTTACTGTTCATCCAATGTCTTCCCCTGATTCTAGCATTTATGGTCCCAACTTTAAAAAATCTTATCTCCATGTGTAGAAATCCAAATGAGACGTTCTATATCTCAAATTGAAGCTTGGCATGTATACTATTTACTAAAAAAATATCATACATTTATTCAATTGTTTACTATAATTTATTATAGCTCAAATGTCACTGCCTCATCATGAGTTACTGTTCACAGTGACAATTTCCAGCAACTAATCATACATATATCAATCACATATCAATCATGCTACATAATTATTAACTTCTCTTTATGTATCTTTATCTCCTCCTTCTTGAGAAGACCTGCTGTAATTGGATTGATATGGAAGGGGTGAGATTTATGGGAAAATATCAGTAGCAAACGGAAACCATACCATGTATTCAACTACATGCTTGATATTACTATGTGTGCACTTAATGATCATGCTTGCATAATGATAACTTACATGATTCCATGTCCCTTAATTATAACATATGGCCATAGCATAAAAAGAAACAGAGCATTACTTAATCATACATGCTTCACATTATCAAAGTGAGTAAACATCACATAAAACATCCAAGCAACATAAGCATACAAGTAGGTAAGTTTACTACCTGATGTTAAGCATTTCCTCTAGTCCTTAGCCTTTACTCTAAGGTTCCTTCTTTTCATAGGTCAGGACCTTATTCCTAAGCTGGCCAAATCCCTAAGCTCCTTGGATTGCTCCTAACTGCACCAGAACTCCTTCATTTTCCTTCCTTTCTTTCTCTTTTTCTCTCTTCTTTCTCTCCTTTTTCTCTTGCTGGCCATGGCATGGAATGGGAGGGGAGTGGGGTATTTATAGTTGAGTGGAGGTAGAATGGATGGTCCAAATTTGTCATATCCTAAATTTTCCCTATCTGTATAATACTGATAGTGGAAAGAGGTTTGGAAAGGATTATGACGAAGATTAGAAGAAATGATAAAGGTTAAATGAGTATTGAAGGAAGAAAGGGACCTAAACAAAAATTGGAAAAGTTTAAAGGCCAAAAGTTAAAGTAGAAATAAAAGTTGGGCCAAAAGTGATAATTTTCAAAAGTTTAGGGACCTAAATATAAATATGCCAAAAGTTAGGGACATAAATGTAATTAAGAGAAAAGTTCAAGGGCAAAATTGTAATTATAGAAAGTTTAGCCCGAAAAAGGTTAGAACTACCCAAAAGTATTTCAGTCCCATATTCCATCAGAAAATAGAGGAAGATATGTTGGTCAATCTAGCATGATACAGAAATTTTATTAGGGCTCCAGACAGCAGATATTTATCTGATAGTCTAAAAGTTATCTAAAATTTTATCAGATTTTATGGACTTCAGATATAAGTGGGGGAATTACAAGAAAGTTTGCCCTACAGTGTCAGATGTTCTGGCTCTGACAGAACCCCGGAAGAAGTTATGTATAAAAAGTTATTCACATATTAGTGAATTTTGACGGGAGTTTGATAACACCCGTGATCTGATAATGAAACTTATCGGAATATGAGCCTGGATAGAATGAGATCAGATGACCTCATATATAGGCCCATGATGATGCTAAGAAGGGCCCAAAACCCTGGGTACTAGTCCATCAGTAGAAGGGGCCATTGTCCAGAAAAAGCGTAAAATTATGAAAATACCTTTGGATGCCCAGATTGTACCAGTAATGGATGGAGGGCATTTTGGTCATATGGGATAGGCTAACAATGTGTCACATGGAATAAATATGATTAGTTGAGCCAGTATATGCCCTTAGACAGTACAAAGAGGGGTAAAATGACAATTATGCCCTTAGGGTGAGTACAGTGCAAGAAAGGACACCAAGGGTATTTTGGTCATTTTTAAAGGGATGGATGGCAGATAAATCTTCAGTATATCATTTTCAATGGTATGAGAAGCCTAGACATTAATTTCCAGGATAGAATACATATCCTGGTATATTATAAAAAATTAGGAACAGAACGCAATCTAGTTATTGTGAAACTGCTCCGATCGATACTGGATTGGATTGGAATTTTTCCAGAATCTTCCTTACATGGTAATCACGCCACATACCCCTATTAGTTGTCCCATGAGCTGTCCCACATGATGTCATAATTATTCTTTTTAGAAAAAGTTAAATCCAAGATTAAATATGAGCCCTTGGATCAAATAGTGGACAAATCAATCTTGGCCATCCATTTTCACCCAAATTTCTCTATAAATACCCCGTCATTTCAGACCTATTCGGCATCCCTTGTAAATATGGGAAAAATCTTGCAAAATTTCCACTCAACCAAGAAAGAAGTACACAACTTGATGCAAGAAACAAGGTAATCATCTCCCTTGATCTTGAGCTTTATTCTAGTAAGTTAGCTCTTAGTTTTAAGGGGTTTTTGTGCTCTATTTCCCTTATGGTTGCTGCTGGAAGTTCTGTCCATATGGGGTTGGAATATGAGTTTTATGTTATGGATAGTTTAGACAATCTTAAACAAGCTAGAATCAAGTGGTATAAGCTTGGGAATTCAAGTATGTTTGGATTTAGGGTTTTGTGTTCTTCATGGTACTGTGCATGACACTGTTTATATGATGGAATTTCATGGTTTTGATGCTTCTAATGAGTTTAAAATGGAAAATTATGTGGGGATAAAGTAGGAGAACAAGTATTGGAAGTATTGGAATCAAAATGTGAAATTTTGGAAAAGGGGGGCATTCACTTCGATTTGGCACAGCACCTTTTGAGATGTTTTGATTTGGAAATTCTAGTTTCATATTTAGATTCTACATGAAAAATTATGTGAAAATGAACTATGAGAATTTATTTTGGAAAGATGGAAGTATGAAGCATAAAAGGAAGAAAGAAAGTAAGTTAGTGAAAACTTAGTCTTGGATTTGCTTTCAAGTTGAATTGTAACTTGATATTATTTTGTAATGGATAGGTTTTGACATTTGTGAAAGAAGGAAACTACTTCAAGAAGACCTTCTGAAGGATAGCTAAGAGGTAGCAAGGATACCTAACTATAACTCATGTTTGTTTAATTGTTTTGCTTGCTTGTTAATTATGGTGTTTGGTTGAGCTTGAGCTTATGTCATCATGTTATGATAAAGTATGAATGATTGCAACTCCTTGAAAGTTAGGTCATGACAATATGCATGTTAGAGTTTTCTTATGTACCATTATAAAGTAGCTCTCATCTCATGATAATATGTTAAGCATCCAATTATTCGTGCATGATATTATAATTTGTGTAACTTGCTATTGGGATTTTCATGAAATCTCATTCCTTCCACATGCATAACTATGTTTTAGGTGATGTATCATATCAATGGAAGAGAGTAAATGTTGATGATTAAGTTTGTATAATAAGTTACATGACTTACATGATACTATAGGACGATATGCTAGCATGTATGGTGTATGTTTCTGTAACTATGTTTTGAGGCTGATGCTTTGTGACGATGGTTTTAACGTCTAAACCAACTAGTTTTAGTCTGAAACTTGGCATGATTAAATATAAGATATATATATTTAAATGAACACCAAGAACGCCTCATTTGGATAAGTATCTGAATTATTATGATTTTCCAAAGTTGGAAGTAAGATCTGGAATTGAGATAAAACGAGTACTGAGAGGCAGTGACGTTCACGCAATGATTTCATATAACAAATGAGTGAGTTTTTCTATGAAATTTTATGAAATTAAATAGGACATATAGGGATTCAAATCCATAGGTAACACAGTTCATTTGGATAATTAACCAAAGAGAAATGAATTTTTGAAGTTAAGCAAAGATACTGGACCTTCCAGATTTTACCAAGTGAACAGTGATTTTTAACCAATAAACTGATTTCATGTGAACAAGAAAACCTTAGTTTCATATTTTTTCCTCAAATATCTATGAAATATCTTTCATTATAAATTGGAACCAAATTATTTCTATTTTTTATAATTAATTATGAATTTTCAAAGTAAGGTACATGTTCTAGAATTACCAAATGAATAGTAAAAGTGAACAGTACCCCCGAGAGCAATTCTTTTGAAAATGAATGTTTTCAAAGCAAATGATCATGTAATTGGTTCCAATCACTTCTAATAGAGTATAATTAAGGTTAAAAGTAAGGATGTGATAAGATTGAATCGCGATGAATAGCTCAAATTGCTTAGCTTCCTCAAGAAGCCTTACCTGCATCATCACGATGACATCATCATCCTCAATAACTCATCAAAGTGACATTATCCATGGGACACCTCACATGCTAGGTGGCGCAATGGTGGGACCCTTGGGATACCTCACTAGCTGACTCAGCACTTCCAGAGAATTCCAGAGTCTTTTCCTGGAAAGAACGGCTGAGATTGTACCACGTGTCCTTAGGTTTTTCTTCTTTCCTATACTTATGCCATGTGGTGTCTTGTGGGTCCTATGAGGACACCTTTTATGCCACCTCATGGTTCCAGATGAGTCTAAAGCTTTATCTGATCACTTTGATCGAGTAATTTTTCTTTATTGAAGAAGTACTAAACTAATATTTTAATACTACTTGGGCCCATATTACTCTTGGACCACATTTTTGGATGTATGGGAATGTCATCTTGGGTCTCTATCAAGCTCAAGCACTCTGGTGGCTCAGTTCCCAAGAAACATCCCTTTCTTTTCCAAAATGACCATTATACCCCTAGGGACTTTCACTATTTATAATTTAGTCCTTGATATTTCACCTTCTTACAGTTTACTCCTTGAATATCATATGTATACTTCTGGAACTTCTGCTCAATAGGACCTAGTAGTATACCTTTTCCAGGCTACATATTAGGCTTCTAGGCCTAAAAATTGAGATATGACACAGTCAAAGCTTGCAACATGGATTTTGACACTATTAGAGAATAAAGAATGTTGCAAATTCAGGAATTTGAAGAAATAAGGCTGGATGCCTATGAGAATTCTAGGATTTATAAAGAAAGAGCCAAGTTTCTTCATGATAAATAGATTATGTGTAACGAATTTCAGGTTGGAGATAAGGTTTTTAGATTTAAAGCTAGATATGCTTTCAAACCTAGAAAATTTGCTGCAAGATAGGATGGTCCATATCTGGTGACCAAGATCCATGATTATGGAATAACTGAATTACTGGATGAAGCAAATGGTACATCTTTTCAGGTCAATGGCCACTTATTAAAGCTATACAAGGAGAACTTTAAACCCCTATGACGCTCAGGTTGTCTCATTCCTTTTTTCCCCACTTACAATAGTATGCTTTAATCAGTTTACTTATGTAGTTGAGCTGTTAATTGTTGATTAAGTGTGAGGGAGGAGACCAAGTCAGTAGGGGTAGATAAAAATTAACAAGTTCATCTTGGTTCTAGTTAGCTTTGTCCTTATTATTTCTGCCTTTGCATGTGCTTTATTATTTCTTCACATTGAGGACAATGTAGCAATTAAGTGTAGCGGAGTAGTTTGTGAAATAGGTAAATAAAATCATACAATTGTTGTGATTATGTATTCTAGTCACGACCTTATATTGTTTTTATCGTGACTAATATGTGCGAATATGTCAAGTTTCTTCTCTGTAAAACTTAGTCGTGACTAATTCTTATTTTTCCTGTGACATTAACTGTCTGTGACAATTAGTCACGACCATTGATCATTATTTGTCATGACCAGTAATTCCTATTTTTTTATGCTTACCTATCTGTGATGTTTAGTCGTGATATGTGCTTATCTTTATTGCACTGTAACTCTATGAATTTTGGTCATGACTAGATTGACACTTGTGCTCTCTTGGAGATTATGCTGAACTAGAATCCTTAAACTGAATAGGGAGTTTCATTGTGTCTTAAGTCAGATTTAATTGTATCGAGTTATGTAGTTTGTGATATCCTAGAATTTCCTTAGCCGTAAACCCTAAGTTTTAGCTAAGGAAATGATTAGAGAAATGTAAATGGTATTATCGATTGAGAAAAGGATCAAATCGTAAAGTTAGAAGTATTATGGCCAAAAGTACCAAGTAAACAAAGCTTCAAGGACTAAAACAGCCAATTCAGATTTAAGATATGAAAATATAGCAAGATAATGCACAAATTTTGGGTTGAATGAGAGATGTCAGAATTTTGATTTGAGGTCCCGATTAATTGATAAAAATTCGATAAGTCCGAGAAAATTACTTGGGATTTTTAGGAGACTAACTGGATTTCAGAATTTTGTGAGATTATGATAGAAGATACTTTGTGAATTATGGGAGATTGTAAAAAAGACCACACTTCCAAATGAGGTTCAGATAATTTTAAATAGAATTTTAAAGGAATTTTAGGAGCATGTTTACCTTCTCTAAAAATTAGAATTTTATTCATTGAAGGATTATATCTAAACTGAAGACCATGAAATTTTATCAGGTGGCTTAGAATGAATTTATATGGGTTATTATGGGCTAAGTCAAAGTCTAATAGCCAGTATAAGTCCAAACTAAAATAGGGGCAAAATTGTAATTTCAAGAAATTTTGGGCCAGAAATGGCAGTTCTAAAAATATTTAGAAAATTCCCAATAAATTCCATGAAATGGAAAATGAGGTTTTAAAACATTTTTATAAAGGAAAAATGACAAAAATACCCCTATATGAATTTTTATCGTATTATAGTTTCTTTTAAGGTATCCGGCAAAATTAAGTATTCAAACTATAAAAAAACCTTAGCAAAATATAAGAAAAAAGGGATAAATATTTAAAGGGTCAATAACGATTTTAAACAAGCTAGATAGGGTCAGAGAGTATTATAGAAAATATCATTCCATTAAATAATTTTTTCCCCAAAAATCACCCGAATCGGTACTGGTTAATTCCGAAAAATTGGAGAAAACTCAAGAAGCTTCAAGAAACCCCATGAAGCTCCAGGACCCCTTGATTTGGCACCAAATGAAGGGAAGAAGGGAAAAGAAGAGGACAGCTCAAAAGTTGTCATAATTACAAATAAAAAGAGATTAAATCCTAGCCCTTGGATCAAACTTTTAAGAATTGAATCTTAGCCCTTGATTCCCCTCAATTTGTTCTATAAATACCCCCTCCCAATACCTCCATTTCCTACAACCCTTTTTACTGGAAGGAATTGGAAGACACGCAGCAAAAATTAACTTAAAAATTTTTCCATTCCCTGCCTGGATCTACCGTATGTGTTTAAGTCAAATGGAAAGAAGTATTACCCTCAGTATTCAGTCGCGACTTTCTCAGCTTCTGGTTGCGACATCCACAGCTTCTCTCCATGGCTCGTGATCTCTTTTCGATTGCAAGAAGTCGACAACTCAGGTCAGCTTCCTCTACTAGTATACACACGAATAGCGTTCCAACCACGAATGACGTGCTAGCGCCTCCTGTCCCTTCAGGGCTTACTCAAGAATTCGTCCTCTTCGTCTCTGTTTTGACAGTTTCTTATCTGCAAACCTTTTACGGATTCCCATTCACTCGTTTTTTTTCTCTGTCCCAACCGTATCTCCTAAATATCATATATATAGGATGCTATGCGTGTTACCACAGACTTGGATTTTTGGAATTAATCTTATATTAATTCTGAAATTAATACAATATCATATATTCTATAATTTGATAATAAACTAATTGAATAAATAGTGTTTGTATTAAATTCGTCCCACAGATTTAATTCACCCATTTACTTAATTTAAAATAAAGATAAGACAGAATTACATTTGATTTATTCTCATAAATCAAATTTGAGATATCCTATCAATTTGAATTTCAAATTCAAATGTGATAGAGATTTAATTTATCCTTATAAATTAAATCCTATATATCCCTTATATATAATATATATATACGAATATAAATATAAATAAATATATACATCAACCCTGGATCATTCATTGAATCTAGACACGTCTTAGATTCAATGAATCTGGACATCATAGCTTGTGTTGGGCTATTTTGTGTGTGACCCTGTAGGCCCATATGAAGTTGGCAGTGGGCCATTTGCTATACTGGCCCACAAGTCGCAAGCGGTCTCTAGCAAGATATAACGACTACCCAAACATATGAGGATCGATAAACGATGTAACCTTTTATACAACCATATCATGTCCCTTTTGTAACACGATATTTTGGTCATGGATGAGGCATGGAGAATGTCATCCTCCTATTCCTGACTGTTACTTTCTCGATCCATGAGTAGACTGACTATAGAAATAGAACTTCCTTTTTATTACAGTATGGCCATACATTTCTCAGACTCACTCATCGAGGGGCCTAGTAATATCTCTCTATGAATGTGAGGGACAAATTCCATCTTAACCATTCACATTCCTCCGTACGAAAAACCACTAAGCCCGAACATAGTCTTTATGATCACTCGGTCAAAAGTGACTTTTGACTAGGTCAAAGCTGAGCGTTTGTCATGTAGGAATCCATGATGATCTCAGGTCAAAGGGCATAGTGACATGGTTTGTATATGAGAGAAGCTTATGACTTAACCCATGCAGCTCTCTTATTGCGGGTCGATCCAACACCTTGTACTCTTACATGTGCCTATGACTTTGATTTATATCTCTAAACATCTTCAAAGTCATACTGGTCTTATTTTATCTCTGCTCCTGCATAGATGACCGACTAGGGACATTTAGGATAAGATCATGAGTTATCCAAGGATGGTGGTCATCACAGTAAACTTGCAAATAATATCATAACACAATTGATAAACTCATAAATCAACAATGTTTATAAGAGAATGATTGGCCCCTAGGACACAATTTCAAACATTTACATAGGGAAAACTCTTGACAATTCAAAACTCAAGCCAACAACAAAGGTTTCAACCTCCCAAAATTCAAGGATACTAAGGTAAGCATACTTCCAAGCTTTTAGTGATTTATTTGGAAGTTAAATTTATGGTTTTTAGGGGTTGGGAACCATGAATTTCTAAGGGGAGATACTGCCCAAATTAGGAAAAGATGAAAATTATAATAAGGCTAGCAAAGACAAGTGGAAAAGCATAAGATTTAACATGTTTGTGTTCATGAAATCAATAGTTTCTTGGAATTGTTCTTGAAATAACTTGTTGCCTGATTTGTGTACTATGTTCTAGGGTTGAGATTTTAAGGTCTCCAACGTGTTCAAAATGCAATTTTGTGCAGGGTAAAGTAGTGAGACCCTAATTTGAAAGCCTTAAGCATCAAAATTTGGATCACACCATTGCATTCCTTAGACAAGATTATGTGGGATAGGATCCCAAGAGTTAATGTTAGTGCTTGGGAGAAATAAAACCCTAATTTGATTCAAGAAAGGTAGTTAGGGTTTTTGAGTTTAATTATCTTTGAGAAGTTGTAATAACATGAAACTGTTGTTCAATAATTAGGATTTGACATATGTACACCTAAAGAACTTCAAGGCAACAAGGAAAGAAAAGGATCTCAAAGAGGTAGCAACGACTCTAGCTTTATCACACTCTCTTGCAATTATTTATTGGTATTATTGTTTATGACATTTGGTTGAGCATGATATTATGTGATGATGTGCAAGCTTGATGGGCTTGATGATGTGGTAATCTTCATGACAAATGCATATTAGAGAATGCCAAAATATGAGAATGATTGTGTGACTCCCATAGCATATAACATACTTGATAATTGCTTGAAGATGTTAAAGGTTGTGTTAGTTGCTATTGGGATTTCTTTGGAAATCTCACTCCTTTTCAAACTAAACCATGTTAGGTGCTAGGCATTCTAGAAACAAAGAGCCAATAGATGGTGTTTGAATCATGCTTGGTTGTGTCAGATAAACCTATATTATGTAAATATGGAAGTATGTTGTTTAAGTTCTATTAGGATATAGTGAGCTTGGCACCATATTTTTAATATGACATTGAGTGAACATCCAATTTGGATAAGAAATGAATTTATGGTGATTTTCAAAGTCAAGAGTTGAATTCTAGAAAACAAGAAAAATTACCATATGAACAATATGTCTTTGTGAATTTATTGGGAATGCTACAGTAATTTTTGAACCTAGTTATTATTTTTTCCATAAAGATGCCTTAAATATATTTCAGTAGGACTTGGAACCACCTCATTTGGAATTTTATACATTTAAATATGAATTTTCAAAGTTGGAATTTTTTTTTGAAAAATGCTAAATGAATAGTACCCGAGAGGAATTTACAAAAATTCCATATTCTTGTTTCCAACTTTAATTGATCCTAAAGTGGTTCCAAAGGCTACTAATGGGTCATATAATGGTATTAAAGTAAGGATACGACATAGTTACTTCAAGTTTATTGATTCAGTTAGAGTTAGTAGATGACAAAGAAGTAGGGAGCCGAGTTGAATTTCTTATTTCTACATAATTAATCTTTGATTTATTCTCATCCTTGCACTAGTTGGAAATGGTTGTTAATATTTAAAGTGATTATATAACAGAGTATAGTTGTATCTATTTAATTCATCTTTTTCTATCTTTGAGTTGAATGATTCATAATCTCTATTAAATGTAGGTGAGTTATAGCTTTGATTGAGATTTAGCCAGTGAGTTATTAGCTAACATATTCTAATTCAACTGATTAACTTCTCATATTCTGTGGATAATGAAGGTAAGGTAATCTCCAAGGGAATACTCTTGTCATTCATTCATCTCATCATCATAAACATCTAAAAACATAAACAATATCATAGGATTTACTTTTAGAAGTTAGATAATATCTTATCACACATTATCTGATTAACTTATTAATTTATAGCTCATTAGATTAATTAGGTACTGTAGCATCTATCTAAGCTCCTTGTGAATCAACTTAGGTTAGCCTATACTTTACTATTGGTTAGCTTAGTTTTGTTTGATAATTAAAATGACAGTTGTCACTCGTAGTGCTTTATGGTCTTCATAAGGCTTCACTATGCTCATTTGTTCTTCTCTATTCTCGCTCTCATTGTGCTTTGCCATGTACGTGTTCTTGATACTTCTTTTCTTGTGTATGTGCTTCTCCATTTATGTGTTCATTTAATCTAGGTTTTCTAGTTTTCCTGTGATAAATGCTTGCACTTCTTTCCATAGATAAATGTTAAAGCAATAAGTTTTATACATTATAACACGGTAAAGGAAAAATAGTTAAGTCTGTACATCTACTATGTTTGATTTTGTTATTACATATATAGGAATATGGGGGTAGTGTTAATCAGAATTAAGTTAGCAATGCTCCCAGCGACTTTACTTAAAGGAGGGGCAGAAGTATGATGCGATTGAAAGATATTGAGAAAGACAGGAAGAAAGGGAAAATGCTACCAATTGAGTTTGACAAACATTGAAACCCAATTGGTGAATGCAAGATCAAGTACATAAGTTATGTTAGTCTCCTAGTATACAACAAGCCTAATATCACCATACAGATTTGGGATGATGTTGATGATCATGTGAAGAATCAAATTTAGGACACTATCCAAGTATAGAAACTAACTATTTTATATTGTATACAGAGTAATACAAAAAAGTACAATTATTTGTTGATAACTCTGCTTCAATGACAATTATTGCAGCTCACTTATGATGTTCCCAACAATGAATCTTGAAGAAGAAGACGTCTTATTGTACTGAGAGTTAGAGGGTATTCAAGACATAACTAGCTCATTATTATGTGCATAGCTGGGACAAAGATGGTCAGCCTCATACTTCTCCATGCAGCTGTAAGGAATTAGAAGACACACAGCGGAAATTAATTTAAAATTTTTTTTATTCCTTGCCAGGGTCTACCGTATGTGTTTAAGTCAAGTGGGAAGAAGCATTACCCTCAGCATTTTCCAGTGACTTCCACTGCTTCTCTCCGCGGCTGGTGATCTCTTCCGATCGCAAGAAGATGTCCACAGTTTCTCTCCGCAGCTCATGCTCTCTTTCTAATCGCAAGAAGTCGACGCCTCAGGTCAACTTCCTCTATGGTATCCATAGGAACATCATTCCAACTACGAACGACGTGCTAGCGTCTCTTGTCCCTTCAAGGATTTCTCAAGAATTCGTCCTCTCCATCTCTACTTCAGCAGTTTCTTATCTGCAAACCTTTTGCAGATTCCATTCGGCCTTTTGTGTTTTTGTGTTATGTGTTGTCTATTGAAAACGTAGCTCCTAAAATCATATATATAGGATGATCTGTATTTTCTTCAACCGAATTGGATTTTGGAATTAATCTATATTAATTCTGAAATTAATACAATATCACATATTGTATAATTTGATAAGAAACTAATTAAATAAATAATGTTTATATTAAATCTGTCCCACAGATTTAATTCACCTATTTATTTAATTTAAATAAAGATAAGACTGGACTATATTTGATTTAATCTCATAAATCAAATTTGAGATATCCTATCAATTTGAATTTCAAATTCAAACATGATAGAGATTTAATTTATCCTTATAAATTAAATCCTATATATCCCTTATATATAATATATATATATATATACGAATTTATATATATACGAATATAAATATAAATAAATATATACATCAACCCTGGATCATTCATTGAATCTAGACACGTCTTAGATTCAATGAATCTGGACATCATAGCTTGTGTTGGGCTATTTTGTGTGCGACCCTGTAGGCCCATATGAAGTTGGCAGTGGGCCATTTGCTATACTGGCCCACAAGTCGCAAGCGGTCTCTAGCAAGACATAACGACTACCCAAATCATATGAGGATCGATAAACGATGTAACCTTTTATACAACCATATCATGTCCCTTCTGTCACGCGATATTTTGGTCATAGATGAGGCATGGATAATGTCATCCTCCTATTCCTGACCATTACTTTCTCGATCCCTTAGTAATTTGACTATAGAAATGGAACTTCCTTTCTATTACAGTATGGCCATACATTTCTCAGACTCACTCATCGAGGGGCCTAGTAATATCTCTCTACGAATATAAGGGACAAATTCCATCTTGACCATTCACATTCCTCCGTACGAAAAACCACTAAGCCCGAACATAGTCTTTATGATCACTCGGTCAAAAGTGACTTTTGACTAGGTCAAAGCTGAGCGTTTGTCATGTAGGAATCCATGATGATCTCAGGTCAAAAGGTATAGTGACATGGTTTGTATATGAGAGAAGCTTATGACGTAACCCATGCAACTCTCTCATAGCGGGTCTGTCCAACACCTTGTACTCTTACATGTGCCTATGACTTTGATTTATATCTCTATCTATCTTCAAAGCCATACTGGTCTTATTTTATCTCTGCTCCCGCACAGATGATCGACCAGGGACATTTAGGATAAGATCATGAATTATCCAAGGATGGTCATCACAGTAAACATGCAAATAATATGATAACACAATTGATAAACTCATAAATCAATAATGTTCATAAGACAATGATTGGCCCCTAGGGCACATTTTCCAACAGCAGCAAGTATCAATTCTTTAACAAAGCTACTTGGGAAGAATTTGTTAGGATTCAGACTATGCAAGTAGCTCTGGTGAGTTGATCCATCTCAGAGATCCTTCGTGTATATGTTATATATAGGATCCTTATATTTCCCATGTTTATATAACCACTCCTTAGCCTTCCCTTCCACAGTGAAGTAGAAACGCCTCTTTAAGACATCATCAAATGCAGCCAATAGAGGCTTCATCGAAGAACAAATCATGTGCATTGTTTGTAAGTGCTATGTGGATATTCTCTTTCAAAACCATGAAATTTAGGTAAGGTTGCAATCAAAGCTCCTTTAATTTTAAAATTAACCTCATCAGTGTAAAAACCATAACGATCATAATTCACATGCGAATGATTTATTTCCCTAATGCTCCTATTATCTTCTACATTATTAGGTATTTCATTCTCTCCCTGTCGATTATGTCCATTAGGATTAATCTTAGTCATATTAAAAATTTCTAATGGAATCTCTAAATTAAGTCCAATTTCATATCCTTGGAAACTAAAGAATGAACTAGATTATGTTGATCTCACCTCTTCTTCAGCTACAACTTCACTAGGTCCTTGTGCTCTAAATTCTCTTCTAAGTTTCCTCTCAATTTTAGGATCCGGTTCAATTCTTCTATGCAAGCCAATATAGAAACAATCAGGAACAATCAACCAAGTAATTAAAATCATACACAAAAAATTCACAGTTGAAAAATTAATGCAGTCACGACAAAAAGATGTTCAAGTCGCGACTACTAATCACAGAGAGCAAAACTCTTGAAAATAGATGTCAGCTCACAAGAACTGATGTAAACGGTCACAACTAAATATCATAGAGAGTATAACTCATTAATTTAGTCACGACAAAATATTCTCAAGGTTGTGACTAAATATCATAGAGGCAATCAACCACTTTAGTAGCACAAGTAGGTCGCAACTTAACAAAGAATTGATCATGACACCAAAACACACAGAGTAATTTCACATAAACTTGGAAACATGCATAATGCTATGCAATTATGCAAATGCGTTAGTAAAAGAAAATAAGATATTTGTTTCTATTTCTAAACTTTTCTATGCAATGAAAACTGTCATGTCCTTATTCTTATCTTCAATTATGCTCAATTGAAAGTATTTTAGACCATGTCATAACTTTTTTAACTTGGAAGAGTGAAGTTTTAAAAAAAATTGTGGGTATTGTTCATTATGTAATTCCATATTACAAACCCATCTGTAAAAATTCATAATTAAATCTAAAAAAATTAAAATGAAGTGGTTCAAATTTATTGTGGAATATATTTTATTTAAATTTGAGGGAAAAATATAAAACTGAGGTTCCTTGTTCAAATGAATACAGTTTATTCGTTGAATAAGCATTGTTCATGTGGTAAATCTTGAAATTCTAGTTTTATTGTCTTAACTTCAAAAATTCATTTCTCCCTGATCCCTTATCCAAATGAGGTGTATTATACATGGAAATAAACCTCAGGATGTAATCTTTAACCTTGAAAAATTTTGTGGACAAATTATTTCATTTGCTATTTCAAAACATCGCTTGAACTTCATTGCCTGTGTATACTCGTTTTATCTTAATCCAAATTTTACCTCTGATTTTGAAAAATTATAGTAAATCGAAAACTTAACTAATTGTGTAGTTCTTGATTTCCATTTAAATATATATACCTTATCTATATTCATGCCAAATATCTAGTCATAACTTCTCTTTATGATATTTATAAATGTAAAGTAAAGTCACTGCCTCCAGCTTATATTACATAACATCATACAAAATTGTTCTAGTGCATGTCATAAAGTCTTGTAACTACATTATATCTTAATACAAGTTCATTCATTCACATTCAACCCTTTTCCCTTTCAGGTTCCAGCACCTAAAACATGGTTATTCATATGGAAGGAATGAGATTTCATTGAAATCTCAATGGCAAGTCATTCAAACTATAATATCCTGCATGCTTAATTAAACATGTTATCATGATACGGGAGCTACATCATGATCATATTTAAGAAATTTCTAACATACATATTATCATGAAATATATAGCAAGGAGTTTCATCCATTCATCTATCATCATAATCATCATAACATCATCTAGAGGTCAACCAAACATCATAATGAACAAGCAAGCATATAATCAAATAAGTACGACATTATGGTTAGGTATTCTTGCTACCTCTTATACAATCCTTGACAAACTCCTCTTGAAATGATCTTCTTTTCACACAAATATCAAAACCTATCAATTACAAAGCATTACAAGTCACAACTTGATTCAAATACCAATCCAAGACTAGGTTTTTCACTAGTTCCCTTTCTTTGTCCATGTTATATCTTATACTTCTATCTTCTCAAAATAAATTCTCATGGTCCATTTCCACATATTTTTTCATGTATAATTCAAATATGAAGGTAGAATTTCAAGATTCAATTTCCTTCTTAACCTACTGTATAGAACAAAATATACCCTCCTTATTTTTCAAAAATTTTCATTTTGATTCCAGTGCTTCTAATAATTATTTCTCTACTTTATCCCACATAATTTTCCATTTTAAACCCATTAGAAGTATCAAAATCATGAAATTCTTACATATGAATAGTGATCCATACAGTGGCTGAAGTGAAACCATAATTGCATGCATACTTGAATTCCCATGCTATTTCCACTTGATTTAGCTTGTTTAAGCTCATCTAACTTATACATAGCATAAATTGCATACTTTCTCCATAATATGGCAGCACCTCCAGAAACCATTGTGGAAGAGATGCTTCCATTAAATCACTTGAAACCTAGAGAAATATTTCGACACCAAAGTCCAAGATTTAGAAAAGTAGCTACCTTGTTATTGTTCCAAGTTTGCTTGCTTCCTTTTTAGCTTCAATTGAAATTTTGGCAGTACCTCCCTAAGCTTATACATGATACCATTTCAAGGGAAGGGAGGGGATATTTATAGCTAAAACTTTGGCATTCTACGTCCATTATCTCCTTGCTTTTCTTAATTATTACACTCCTTTAATCTTTGCTTCCCTTGGTTGGTTTTCTAATTAAGCTTAATCTAATCTTTATATTATTTTATTCTAATATATCACATGCTTCAATTCTTCTTCCTCATATGGCATACATGTGGCAAAATTTGTAGCTATGTGGGACCCAAAAATACATATCATCATGCCATCTTTCCATTCATGAAGTTTCCTACTTCTTTTCCCTTTTTTTATAAAATCTGCATGAAATATCCATGGGTCCAAAAAACATGGATTTGGCATGTTGGGATTCTTATGGGACACCATATTGGTTGTACAAATCCAGTTCAATATTTTTGGTACACATTCTGAAGTATTTCCTTTAATAGGTATCCTAAATCACCATGATTTTCAAAATAAATTTTGTATAATTCTTTTTATGGTTTAGACGTTTTTAGAAAGTTATTATACTATAAAATGAATTTTCTAGAAAGTTTCATAATTTTCTAAGACCCATAAGTCCTGATAAATATTCCATACGTTTTCTTTAAATCTTTTGTTTGTGTCTGATTTCACCTTAAATTCTATAATAAATTCTACATGACTCTTTTTTTACTTCTATCAGTTTCATAAATTATTATATTAATTATAAGAATTTACTACCAATTTTATCTTATTCTGAGGTCCAAAGGATATTAAACTAATTACCATAATTTATAAATAAATATCAATTTATTATGGACCTCAAATCAAAATTTCGTATTGCCTTAAAATGATTAGAATAATTTTCTTTATTTATTCATAAAATTTGGGACAAAACCATTTTTGGGAAATTCTAAGCTTTTCTGACTCAACTTTCTCATAATTATAATTTTACCCATGAATTGTTAAAAATTATATTTTAGTCCCATAACTTTTTATAATTACCCTTAATGGCTCAAACCTTGTATCTACCTCTATTTTGCACTATGGAACTTTCAAGATTTTCACTTTAGTCCCTTTTTGTCTAGTATATTGCAACATTTTCCTTTATTAATATTCAAATATGTTGAATACATATAGATCTACTCAATACCAAAAATTAGGGATATGACAAAAATAATAAAAGCTAAAGCTCAAATTAAAAGGATGACTTAGGCTAACAATGCAATCAACAACATATTGTTAAGGAACCATTCAACTGGCTCCCCGACAATGGTGCCATTGAAAAGTCTTTATATTGTCGAGATCCCAGCTTTCAAAATAAAAATTGAACCCAATAATGTAGTATAAGTCACAACCCTATCATTCTTCTCAAGGAGCCTTCCAAGTGGATTCCTAACAATTAGTGAACAATAATATTGAAAACCTGAGTAAAGGCATGGGTTCTTGGTTTGGTTCAAAATTGGTGCAATAGAAATAAGAGTGTAGTAAAAGTAACTATTTTTGTATTTTTGATTAGTGTGAAAATGATTTGGTTTATAAAAAATATGATAGGAAAGACTCTTAATGATGAAAACATAGCTATCCTCCTCTTGATTTAGAATGAGAGTTATAAAATCACTAAATTTTATATAAAACCTCAATCAATTAATCAAGTCCAATTCATTACTATACTCAAACTCCCTTTTATCAAAGTTGAATTAAAACCCTTTAATATACTACTGAAAATTGGATAATACAACAACCCTCTATTAACTACCAGTCAGTAGATAAAGACTTGAATAAATTGAATTAATTACTAACAATCGCTAATAATGAATCAACTAACCAGAATTCAAACTGAAATATATGTATGCAAATCAATATTGCATAATCCAAATCAATTACAAATATCTAATATGAGAATAATTAATTGATATTCAATCCTCATACATATTATGAAATCCCTAAATCTAGAAATCCCAAAATATGAAATGAGTGCAAACTAGGATAAAATAATTTCCCATTGTAGTCTATGAGCTCAAGCTATGCTATATATTACTAAGAGGCTAAAAATATAGCCTCTCATAGCTCCTATTGTGCTGCAATCACTATCCAGGGTTAGTGCCATGAGATTGCAGGAAAAGACGATGAAAAGGTAAAGAGAAAGGTAGTAGAGATGGATTAATTAGTGTAGAAATAGATAAATTTGTGAAAAGATTAAGAAAGATGGAAGATTTGATTGAAGGTTATTGAGAGGAGTTGAGAGTAGCTTCAACTTGGCCAAATATGTAAAAATATCTAGCCCTCCTGTTTGGCTGCTGACCCTTGCCTTAATTGTAGAGTGACCTAAATGAAAATGTACAACTTCACTAACTGTCTATTCTAGTCATGACTAGATCCATATTTAGGTTATGATCTGAGAATACAGAGAACCTCCCAGAAGAAAAATAGGTTGCAGCCAGTAGACTTGGAGGTCACGACTAAACATCACAGAAGCTGACTTTCTCGATTCAGGTCATCTTTGTCTTGTACTTTCTTCTCTGCTCCACTTTGGGTCTTTTAGTCCATTCTAAAACCCCTACAATTCAAAATCAAACCTCATTGTAAAGGCGAAGCTAATTAAAGAACACAATATATGCAGCTTGGAAGAGCTAATTGATCATTTATCTTTTAATAAGCATATTACAATGCACAACCATGTATTACCACAAAAGCACAATTTTAGGCATAAAATGAATGGTAAAAGTGTCACAAAACCCTTGAAAATGTTAAAGAAATCATATACAATTTGTATCTTATTATGAACTTTTACTTTGCCAAATCCAAGTGTACTCCAATGCCTTACCAGCAACTGATTTCCTTCTTCCTTCAATGTAATAACATAAAGTACCTATAGAAAGGTGAAAAAGAAGTGAAGTTATTAAGATTTGGGCTGAGTAGATACACTGAATGAGGATTATTGCCACTAAAAGATGGTGGCAAGAGAGCTCAGAAAGGCAAACAGCTGTCCACTTTAAGGCAAGCATACGAAGAACATTCTTCAGCAAATCCATCACAACCTTCATCTGCTCCTTCATATGATCAAGTTGACGTCCAACTCCTTATACAACAAGAACTTAAAAGTTTTAAAGAAAAAATGTTGGCTTAGGTTCAAGCAAGTATGAAGTCTTATGATCATGATTTCCCTAAGTTGCTTAATGAATTTGGATATTCTTTGGAGCACAAGATTGTTTTTGATGTTGCAAAGGGTAATCAAGTTAATAAGGAACAAGTACCCACTGTTCTTTATATCCTTGGTCTATAGACACATGAACTCAAGTTTCTAAGAGAGGAAGCTACTGATTTGTAAAGCAAAATTGCAAGTTCCTACACTCAAGCCCCAATAACTCCTCCTCTTGGTCCAACTACTTCTACTCCATTTAACCTAAATGTAATTCCTTCATCTTCTTCTAAGTATAAACACACTAAACCTGCCCAATAATCCCATTTTTTATTGATATCAAAAAAGGAGAGAGATGAACTATTTAATAATAGTTGTTTTGGTTTAGTTTGTGATTTTCTTGATTTACTTGTTGAATTGTGTCATATCCCCAATTTTCTTACCTGATGTAACTGTACAGTTTATATGAAATGGACATGAGATTCTTGGAATAAACTGTATCAGATTGAGATAGGAAAGAAAGGGATTATTAAGTAAGGAAATTTCAGGGACCTAAACGCAAATTAGAAAAGATTGAAGGCAAAAAGTTAAAGTAGAAACAAAAGTTGGGCCAAAAGTGGTAATTATCAAAAGTTTAGGGACCTAAATGTAAATAAGTAAAAAGTTAGGGACCTAAATATAATTATGAGAAAGTTGGATTGAAAAAGGCTAAAAAATGCTTGGAATCATATTAGACCCAAATTTTACCAGTAGATAGACAAAGTTACTCTGGTCAGCTTAAGCAGTCACAGAATTTTGATTTGAGGTATCGATTAATTGATATAAATTCCTGAAGTTAGAAAGAATTATTATAGTAATTTTTAGACCTTAGAATCAGATGAAACCTCACATTAAATTCTTATATTAAATATATAAATTTGTAAAACTAACAGAGTCAGAAAAGGAGTCATGTAGAATTCTTATAGGATTTTACGGTGGAATGGAATACCTGATAAATACGGTCAAGAGAGTTGTTTATTTGTACCATAAAGGGAAAAAAGGCAATAAGCCTATGCCAAGGCCCAAATGGCACCATCATGAGCCCAATATGGTGACTGGACAGTTAGGTGGGCTAGAGTCCATAACAGTCCAGGAAAAGTGTGAAATTACAAAAATGCCCCTAGATACCCATATTGTACCAGTGATGGATGGAGGATATTTTAGTCATTCTAGATAGGATAAAAACGTGTAATATAGTATAAATATGATTATTTGGAGTCAATATATGCCCTGAGGTAGTATAAAGAGGGGTAAAATGACAATTATGCCCTTAGTGTTAATGTAGTGCAAGAAAGGACACCAAGGGTATTTTGGTCATTTCTCAAGGGATGGATGACAGATAAATACTTAGTCTAACAATTTTAATGGTATGAGGAACCTAGACACTAGGTTTCTATGATAGAATACATATCCTGGAATATTATAAAAATTAGGAATAGAAAACAGTCTAGTTTTTGTGAAACTGCTCGATCAGTACCGGACTGGACTAGAATTTTTTCTATCAATATATTTAAAATTTTCCAGCCAAACATGCCACTAAATGATTCCATGCATGGCATCAAAAGGCATGGCTTCTATGGAAAGCTTGTGCAAGAATGAATATGGACCGTTAGATCAAATAGTAACCAAATCAATCTTGGCCTTCCATTTCTACTCAAGCTCATCTATAAATACCCCTCAAATTAGACCTTGTTCGGAAGCCCTTGGAACCATAGGGGAAAATCTTACAAAATTTCCATTCAACCAAGAAAGAAGCACACAACTTGAAGCAACAATCAAGGTAATCATCTCCCTTGTTCTTGAACTTAATTCTAGCAAGTTAGCTCTTGATTTTAAGAGGTTTTTGTGCCATATTTCCCTTGTGGTTGCTGCTGTAAGTGCTGCCCATATATGGTTAGAATATGATTTTTATGTTTTGGATAATTTAGATAAGCTTACACAAGCTAGAATCAAGTGGTATAAGCTTGGAAATTCAAGTATGTTTGGAAATAGGGTTTTGTGTTCTTGGCTATTACTGTGCATGACACTATTCATATGTTGGAATTTCATAATTTTGATGCTTCCAATGAGTTTAAAATAGAAAATTGCATGGGGATAAAGTAGGAGAACAAGCATTGGAAGCATTGGAATCAAAATGTGAATTTTGGAAAACAAGAGCATGTACTTCGGTCAAGGACAGAAACTTGTGACATGTTTTGATTTTGGAAATTCTAGTTTCATATTTGGATTCTAAATGAAAAATTATATGGAAATGAACCACGAGAATTTATTTTGGAAAGATGGAAGTAAGAAACATAAAATAGAGAAAGAAAGGAAGTTCGTGAAAACCTAGTCTTAGTTTTGTGTTCAAGTTGAGTTGTAACTTGATATTGCTTTGTAATTACTAGGTTTTGACATTTGTGAAGGAAGGAAATCATCTTAATAAGACCTTGACAAGGATAGCTAATAGGTAGCAAGAATACCTAACTATAGTTTCATGTTTATTAAATTGCTTGCTTGCTTGTTGATTATGGAGTTTGGTTGAGTATGAGATTGTGTCATCATGTTGACGATGAATTATGAATGATTGCAACTCCTTACAAGTTATGTCATGACAATATGCATGTCAGAGTTTGCTTATGTACTATGAATTAGCTCCCATCTCAAGATAACATGTTAAGCATCCAATTAATCATACATGATATTATGGTTTATGTAACTTGCTATTGGGATTTCCATGAAATCTCATTCCTCCCATATGCATAATCATGTCATAGGTGCTGGAACTTTCCAAGGAAAGAGGGTAAGCATGGATGGTTTAACATGTATAATAAGTCAAATGAGTTGCTTGACATTATGGAAGCATATGCTAGAATGTATATTGAATGTTTATGTGTTGGTGTTCTGAGGTTGTGACATTTTGATGATATTTACAATACCATAACCAAAGAGTTTGAACTTAAAATTTGGCATGATAATAGCTAACTTTCAGAGCTTTAAATTGACACCAAGATCTCCTCAATTGGTTAAGTATTCAATTTGTTATGATTTTTCTAAGTTGAAGTTAAAATCTGGAATATAGATAAAGTAAGCAACTGGAGGCAGTAATATTCTGACATTAATTTTGTATAGTGAATGAATGAGTTTTTAAGTGAAATATGTTGATCTTAAAGAGAGAGTCTAGAGCTTTAAATCCATAGGTAACATGATTCATTTGGACAATTGATGAAAGAGAAATGAATTTTTGAAGTTAAGGTAAAGAAACTGTAACTTCCAGATTTTATCAAATGAATAATATTTTTCAACGAATAAACTGATTTTATTGGGACATTGGAACCTCAGTTTTATATTTGTTCATCAAATTCCAATAAAAGAGCTTTCATTAGAAATTAGAACCAACCTATTTCAATTTTTTCACATTTAATTATGAATTTTCAAAGTTGGGTACATATTCTGAAATTACCAAATGAACAATAACATGAACAGTACCCGAGAGTAATTCTTTTGAAAATGAATGTTTCTAATGTAAAAGGCTATGTAATTAGTTCCAATGACTTTCTAATGAGTATAATTGAGGTTGAAAATAAGGATTCGACAAATTGTAATTAAAATGTTTGAAATAATGAAATCCTTGCTTATGTGTTATTTGCCTTTGGATCTTTTCATTGCTTATTTGTCAATGCTTAATGTCAGTGTGAGTGGTCGATTTTGAATCAGTACTTAATTTTAAATTGTATTTTATTATTTTTCAAGTACCTCAATTAATTTTTGACATCATCAAAAAGTGAAAGAAATGTTAGACTCTAATATTTTGATGATGTCAATTAATTGAGAAAATATTTAAAAAAACTTAAGTGATAAAAACATTTATCGATAAGGTAGTTATTCGATAAATTATTTGATAAATGAGAAAGAAATTTTGAAGGAAAATATGATTTATGAAAAGCATTTACCGATGACCTATTCGATAAAGTTTCTTATTAGTGAAGACTTCAATAAAGACTCAATTTTAACCAAATAATTTTATGAAAGCTTTTATCGAAGCATTGATCAATCAAGGTAATAAAGACTTCAATAAGGCTGTTTATCAAAGTCTTATTCAATAAATCTAGAACTATTTGAAAAAAAAATCATTAAAGATTTATCGAAGTCCTTTTCAATAAGGCTGATTATCAAAGTATTGCTCGATAAGAGTTAAAACTGTTTCAATGCAGTTTATCAGTAATTTATCGAATAATTTTTGATAAGGGACCTCTTCGATAAACACTTTGATAAATCAAGCTGATTTATGAAAATATATTTAAACTAGACTTTGACAGATTTTGATGTTTAAATCTAAATAATTTAGAAACAATTACTATGTGATGATACTATTTATACATCTCTTATATAACATATTTTAGATCATTTTTAGGCATAAAGAAGATCATAAAAAGTAAAATGCATACGTCAGCAATAACAACTATATTCATCAACGACTATCTCAACTGCTACTTCAACGGATTTATGAAGAATCAACTATAAAAGAAGAAGCCAAAAAGAGAACGATGAGGAAGTTGAATGATGTGAGAAGATACAACTAATGCTCAACGCGTACTTTGATCATATCATGCTTGTATCTCTACTTCACTCTATTTTTCTTCTTTGATATAGAGCAATCCATATTATTGAAAGAGAGAAACTTAGATATAATGTACTTAAGTGTTTATCACAATCCCTCTAGTTGAGAGATATTTGTAAAATTACATTTTCATTTTCTGAGTTGCTCAAGGGTAGTTCTCTTGAGTGGTTATCACCTTACAGATTATAAAAGGGAGTGAGAGGGATTCTCACTGTAAATACCTTATAGATTGTAAGAGGTAGTGAGAGGTAATTCTCATGTCGATGTACTAAGGTGCCAAAAGCATGGATAATCTTGGAAGAAAGTGGAACACCCAAAGGAGTTTTGAGGTATTAGATGTAGGCTGAGTAGATTGTGGCCAAACTAGTATAAATTATGTCTGTGTAATATTTCTTCATCAACTTCTTCCTTCAGTAATATTATTTTAAACTCTACACTTTAATTTTATTCAAATATTTTTAAATTTTCAAAATTTTAAAATCACCAAACTTCCCACCTCTTGAAAGGGACTTGGAAGTTTGTCCAAGTCCAAGAGAAACCCACTTAAAAGTGATATCAAAGGATTAGTAATTGAAATAGTGATTTAGCATATGCCAAGAATTGTTCTTAACTTGTCAAGATAACAAGCTATAAAGTTTAAAGTCATTACCTATTCCTTCACTGTTCAAATCCAAGTTTATGGGCATGGACTCTAATTGATTTTTGACAGTGGCTGGTAACTTTACGTGTTGACAGCAAGCAAGTCGGAATGCCACATTCACTTCCAAATAGAGAAATTGGTAATCGATGAAACAAGCCAATGAAGATTGGCGTTAACTCCTATAGCGACAGCACTCAGATCAAGCAAAATGATCAAGACAAAAATCTGTTGATAGGTACCTACTCTCAAGGCCATGTTTCGTGAAGGTAGAAAACTGCACTAATTTTGGCCTGATCAGTATTTTTTATAAAATTTATACAAGGATATTTTGGGAACATCAAGTAATATTTGTTATAATTAATTAATTTATCTAACATATTTAATTTATCCAGATTAATTAAGTGGATTTTATAATTAAGACTAGAGGTATTATTTATTGGATTTTAGGCATGTGTTGACCATTGGATTTAAAGAGGACATATGAATTTCATGGGTATATTTTAAATAAGAAATATTTGCTCTAGAGGAATTTTGAATAAATTCGTTATTAATTGCATATCAATATAAGAATGAAATTAGTAAGTGAAGATATACATAATGTAATTTATTCAAAAAAAAAAAAATTGCACGGGTTTAAGAGCAGACACCACGAGGGGCCCATTGGCAATCAAAGTTAAGACCCATGGAAATGGACACGTGTCAGCGGGAAAATGTGTATATGCATATATATATATATATATATAAGAAAATATTAAATTTGATATTTAATATATATATATATATATATATATATATATATATATATGACTTTTAAGAAAGCACGGTCTTGGAGCAATTATATCTAAAGAAGCTTTTGATTAAAACCTTCTTAATAATATGGGATGAGACATCAATGACAAACACATTATTTTGAAGCACTGGATAGAATACTACGTGATATCATGAAACAAAATAACCCTGGTAACAAATTTATAGTAACATTTTCAACCCTATGCATTACGCTGGTCCTAAACTCGTTATATATAATAATAGAGGTATGAAGTAGGATTCATACGAGCCCGACATGTTATAGTACCAGAAGACAGTTAATTTAATGTATTTTAAAAAATATTAATACTTTGTGGCTATCTCTTTTATATATCTTGGATTTTTAGGTTTTATTTTAAATGATAAAAAAGAAAATTAGAAAATAAAATATTCCCTTACCTAAATATTTAGAAAATCCACAACTTCTGTAGTTCAACCTATTTTTTTCTATTATTAAATAATTAAACCTAAATATTGAATGCGCTTATATCGCCAAGTACTCAGCCCACTCACCCCTCATTTCATGAAAATTAGCAACTTCGGCAATTCAACCCAATTTTTCTATCATTAAATAATTAAACTTAAATATTGAATTCCTTTTTTTAACTAAAAATAAATATTTAATTGAATTCTCTTATATCCCAATATGTGCGCCTACTCAGCCCGCATTTCATGGTGGTTTCATGGGTGTATTTTATATTTATCAGGCATTTAACTCTTATCATTATTGGTTATAAATTCCAAATTTAAAAAATCAAATCCTTTTTATTTGAGTTATTTTCAAATTATCTTTCTTTTCCTATTTATTTCTACAAACAGTGATACATTGTTATTTAATTGGCCCCCTAAGTTTTCTCGGCAGTCCATATGAAGTAAGGATATGGAAGATAATAATATATCTTTCTTAAATGTTTATTATTGAGGGTTAACATTTAATTATTTTGAAATACAGAAATCAAATCTATTATCTTATCTATTTTTATTTTATATACGTTTATTTTATTCAAAATAATAATACTTACTCCGAATTTAAGAGAAAATTTTATTTAAATTTCTTTTTTATTCTTATTTTATTTTCATTTATTTATATTAATAGAGACATTCATTGACCTCTTCAATTTTCAGCGGCACACATGAAATGAGGACCATTGGAAGATAATTTGTTTTTCTTCCATTATTAAGTATTAGTATTAATTATTTCAAATTACAGAAATCAAATTTATTATAATATCTATTATTTAGTAATCTCATATGCCAAATGATGATTGGTGATTTAATAACTATTATATAGAGAGAGAGAGTATGGCACGATAGCCGTTTCTTTTATGATCTCATTTTATTTTGTTTCAAATATTTATGTGGCATTTTTCCGGAAATTGTTAAATTAAAGAATATTAGATTTTCATAGGTTTGAACCATGTCAGTAGATGGAAAATATTTTCTTAGAAGAGACAAAATCTATTTTAATGATCTGTATACTTCCTAATTATTATCTATGTATAAGATGATATCACTTGGACTCTACCAAAAAATATAGGGTAGTTAGTCAATTTAAATAACAAAAAAGATTATTTTTTTGTGAATTTATTTTATGTGTATTGGATATTAAATTAAAATAATATTAAAATTTCAAATTTTCACATATGTTTTAATTAACCTTCTCCCCATTAGTCGGCTAAAGATTTCTCATTTACATAGTCGGTGATAGTTATGAAATTAAATTAAATGGATGATTTTTAAATCATGGTAATTTTATGGGTGTATTTTAAATTTAAAATTAAGTAAATCAAAACAATCAAATAACTTTCATAGCCTACAAAAGAAGTTCCTATTATTTACACACACGATGTCATATGTACTATTTACATGTACAATTTTAAAAGCTTAAAAAGCGTAACCCATTAATTATTTTTATTTGAATTCTTTGTCTTTATTTCAAAATTTAGCTTTATACTATATATATATATATTTAATTTCAATTTCACCGTTTATTTTCCTCCATCCTAACTTCTTGTATATTAGTTAAATTTAAAAACATTATTTTGAAGCATTGGATAGAATACTACGAAACAATTGACACTGAAGTTGGTAACAAATTTATAGTAACATTTTTAACCCCGTACATTGCGCGGATCCTGAACTCCTTAGTTATAAGTTTTCATTGTAAAGATGGGAAATCTAGAATTTCGTAAGAGAGAAAACAGGGCATGACCAAAGACCAGTTCATGCTTTTATCCATAAAAAAAGGACTCTCACAGCTCTAAAATGAGATAAGAGCCAACTCAATCTGATTTTATATAATACATTATGAGTTTTAGGTTAGCTGAAAATTCTGAAATAAGTTGAGAATAGTTCTGAGATTGAGTTAGGAATTCAAAGATTTTTCCAAGTTTTTGTCTGTAAATGAATACTAATGAGACTTTTTCATTATCATATTTAAGGTTGGTGAAGGTTTTTGGGGGTACCTGAGATGATTTTTTTTTCTACTGAGATACCCACACGCAACCAGAGCACCTTGTATGGACTCTGGTATGTTTCATAGTAAATTCACCCACAAAGGAAGAGCACTAATGAACAGGAAAAATGGAAGGAGAACAGAGGAGGAGAGAAAGAAGAGAACACTCCTTTTCCTTTTGCCATTGGAAAAAAAGGACTACACACTCGAGAGTCTAAAAACTAATTTCTAACCCACTGTTTCTTCTGTACGTGTATATCTTATGGGAGGTGTGGGATACTTATAACTTATCACTCCCTCATTTTCCTCCCTTCAAAAATATAATCGTTCCCTCCATCTTCACTTCTCATGGACCTGGGCCTAATCATCCAAGGGTAGACTGGCCTTTTTTCTACCATCTCCCACTCACACTTGGTGGATTAGATGTCGTAGGTCCAATCTCATTCTCTTCCTTCTTTCATACTAGGTGCTTTTCCATGACCGCATAGGCATGACGTCTCTATTCGGGCGTTTGTACTAGAAATCCCTTTTATAGAGACCAGCACAAAGCAACCCTTTAGTGCAGCTCGATCAGAATAAGTTATAGTGCCTTAAATGTCCTAGATTTGCTTATATACATTTCTTATAGCTAATCTAATCCCTCTTGAGTCAGTACATAACTCAGATAGCCTCTACTTATGTATAGTATCCACACTCATAAAATTAACAAAATAATATCACAAGAGACCGGTCACAGATATTAGTATGGATGTGTATATTTTAGCAATCTTTCTTTCACCAATATATCATTTTGATATGAATCAACCGCTTTCCTAGCATAATACATTTGGTTCATATACGACTTGACCGTAGGACATATACTAATGTAGCAATCGCTGAAACATACCTCCATAATACTGTCAAAGTCAAAGGACATTAATGAAATAATTATACCTTTCTAGAACTCACATAACAATGAAGCAGGGATTGATTCACTTATCCTTTGAAGAGTGTATGTCATTTTGATTCTATCAATCACACCGTATAGACTTAAGTATAGACACTCATATTATCTACACCTAAACTCTTCAATTATATTCATATAATATGATGTCAATTTTGAAGAATTTGTTATCTAGCAACAGGTTTCATAGATGTGGGTATCCATTGTTCGATCTATACACTTACTCATGGATCTCATTTCGACTTACTACACATTTTAAGCCAAGGCGACATTTATTGTGTTTCTTTTCTACCACATCTACACTCTTGCTACTTTACTGGTGAACACATGTCTCATCTTTGAATGTTTCTCCAGCATCAAAGGCGGTTGATTTTGTGAGAGAGCTACCCTTTTTAACTTGTACGATATACTAGACATTGTATATTTTTACCCAGACATATAAGTAATAATAAATGACATGATATCATTAATGAAAACAATGGTATTACATACAGTCTATAACTTTACATTTTTTGCATGCCAATGGCTTTTACATGTTTCTCGAATATTTTTTGCCTATTGGCTTGGTTAGGGGGACTGCAACCATACATTTGGTTGAAATGTATTGTACAATTACAATTTTCTGTGCTATATAATCCTTCACAAAGTTATACTTTATATCAATGTGTTTGGTCTTGCTGTGATACTTAGGGTCTTTGGTGTGTAGGCTATAGCTGCATTATTGTCACAGTATATCAACACTGGATGGGTACTCTCACTCTCAAATCCTAGGTGTTCGATAAATCTCTTCAGCCAAATAGCCTCTTGAGCTGCAGTGCATGCCACAAACTTAGCTTCTATAAAGTGTAAAGCAATGCACGTCTGCTTCTTGCTACTCCAACATATGGCGCCGTTGTTAAGCAATAAAATGTATCATAAAGTCGATCTTCATTCTTCTTCATCACCGCCTACATCAACATTAGAATATCTGATTAGGCGCAGATCGCTTCCTTGATAACACAACGCATAGTCAATTATGCCCTTTAAGTATCTCATGATCCTCTTCACTGCTTTTCAGTGTTTCTCATCGGGGTTAGACTAGAATCTACTAACAAATATATGATCTTATACACATCATTGCATACATCAGGCTACTAACAGCACTGGCATATGGAACTCTTTCCATTTGCTTTTTATCTAATTCAGTTTTAGGGCACATGTCATAACTCAAGGCCACTCCATTTGCTACAGGGATATCCATGGGATTGCAGTCACTCATATTAAATCGCTCAAGTATTTTCTTAATATAATTATCTTATGAAAGAGTAAGGATTCTCTTGGAGCGATTCTTTTGAATCTAACTCCAAGTATGTATTATGCTTCACCCATATCTTTCATCTTGAAATTTGATGAAAGCCATTCTTTAATAGCTATCACCGAGTTAAAAACTATTTTTGGCTAAGAGTATGTCATCTACGTATAAGGATAATATCACAAAGTTACCCTCAAACTACTTAACATAGACACAGTGGTCTTCATTTATCATCTGGAAGTTATGAGGTTATTACTTTGTGAAACCTCAAGTACCACTGTCTAGATAACTCCTTTAATCCATAAATGGATATTTTGAGTTTACACTTCTTGTGTTCAAACCCTTTTTCAATAAAACCTATTGGTGTTCTATATAGATTTCTTCATCCATATCACCATTCAGGAATACAGTTTTTACATTCATCTAATGTAACTCTAAGTTTAAATTGTTTACTATTGCCAGTCTTATTGAATTGAAGCGCATAACAGATGAAAAAGTATCCTCATAATCTGTACCTTCCTATTGTGTATATCCCTTTGCAACCAGTCGAGATTTGAATTTGTCAATTAATCCATCCATATTTCTCTTGATTTTGAGAACCCATTTATTCCCGATGGCTTTAAGCCCTTTTGGTAGATCAACCAATTCCCAAATTTTGTTTTTCATCATTGAGTCCATTTTCTCTTTCATTGCTTTCTTCCATTCCTCCTTGGTAGGACCTGCCAAGGCCTCATGAACAATGCGGGGTTCATCATCCATTTATGGAGTAACTAAGTTTTTCGCTTTCTATTTGGAAGCTTTTTTCTGGAACACTTCCCTGTACTCTTTCTGGTAGGAGCAACTTGCTTATCTTTTATCATTTGTCTTGGTCTTTGTGTTTACTGGTCTTGGCTTCCACTCAGATTGACATACCTAGAGGATTCTAGTTTGTCAATTTGTTCGGTATTGTCCTATTCTTGAGTCTCATAAAGAGATAAAGTGCAGTCAATATCTCCCCTATGGGAAAACTCCGTCTCAATAAATGCAGCATCTCTTGATTATGTTTTAGTCACTGTTCCATCTTCAATTTCACTTATGAATACATATCCTTTTGAGGGTTCAGAGTACCTTATAAGAATACATTTCTTCCCTCTAGGAACTAGTTTCCCATTCTATGAGAATTGTCATGGATATATGCCGTCAAGCCCTAAAGTCTAAGGATGCTTAGATCTGCCTAACGTTTAGTCCATAACTCGTAGGGTGTTGAAGCGATTGACTTTGAGGGCACACGGTTAAGTATGAAGGTTGCCATCAACAAAGCATCACCTTAATGTGAAATTGGAAGGTTTACCTGAGTCATCATAGACCTAACCATGTCTAGAACAGTTCTATTTCTTCTTTTGGCAACCTTATTCTGTTAAGGTGTGCCAGGGATAGTTAGTTGCCTAATAATTCCTTTTTCTTCATAGAACTGTTTGAATTGATTTGAAAGGTATTCATGACCTCAATCAGTACCATTTGATTATCTACTTCATTTACGTATTGTCTAAAGAACTATAGTGCCTCAGACTTATGTGAAATCAATAGACATGACTATATCGTGAAAAATCATCAATAAAGTTAATGAAATACCAAGCTCTGTGTCTCGCCCTCACACTTATTGGACAGCAAATATCAAGATGGATTAATTGGAATGGGTTTTTGGCTCGTATTCCCTTACTGAATGGTTTCCTGGTAGCCTTACAAACTAGATAGCTTTCGTATAATGACATATCCATGTCAGGGATCACCCCCAACAAGCCTTCTTTAGCTAGTTTAATCATTCTATTTTGATTAATATGTCCTAGTCTAGCATGCAAATATGAACATTAAAATCACTAGCAAGATCCAAAATAAAGAACTTTTGAAATCAGAAAGTTGAACCATAAAATATTGAGTTACTATAAATGTCTGCAATTTTACCATGAAAGTTTACATTAAACCCAAAGTCTAATAAGCAAATTATAGAAATTAAATTCCATCAGATTTAGGAGCATGAAGTGTAAGGAATTGGAAGACACGCAGCAGAAATTAACTTAAAAATTTTTCCATTCCCTGCCAGGATCTACCGTATGTGTTTAAGTCAAGTGGAAAGAAGTATTACCCTCAGTATTCAGTTGCGACTTTCTCAGCTTCAGGTTGTGATGTCCATAGCTTCTCTCCTCGGCTCGTGATCTCTTTTCGACCGCAAGAAGTCGACGACTCAGGTCGGCTTCCTCTACTGGTATCCACGCGAACAGCGTTCCAACCACGAATGACATGCTAGCACCTCCTGTCCCTCCAGGGCTCACTTAAGAATTCGTCCTCTCCGTCTCTATTTCGGCCGTTTTTTACCTGCAAACATTTTGCGGATTCCCGTTCACCCTTTTTCTATCCCAACCGTAGCTCCTAAATATCAGATATATAGGATGCTATGCGTGTTACCCCAGACTTGGATTTTTGGAATTAATCTTATATTAATTCTAAAATTAATACAATATCATATATTGTATAATTTGATTAAAAACTAATCAAATAAATAGTGTTTGTATTAAATTCGTCCCACAGATTTAATTCACCTATTTATTTAATTTAAAATAAAGATAAGACGGAATTACATTTGATTTATTCTCATAAATCAAATGTGAGATATCAAATCAATTTGAATTTCAAATTCAAACGTGATAGAGATTTAATTTTATCCTTATAAATTAAATCTTGTAAACATCTCTTATATGAGATATTATATCAATTTGAATTTTAAATTCAAACGTGATAGAGATTTAATTTATCCTTATAAATTAAATATTGTAAATATTTCTTATATATAATATATATATACGAATATAAATATAAATAAATATATACATCCACCCTGTATCATTCATTGAATCTGGACATGTCTTATATTCAATGAATCTGGACATCATAGCTCGTATTGGGCTATTTTGTGTGTGACCCTATAGGCCCATATGAAGTTGGTAGTGGGCTATTTACTATACTGACTCACAAGTCACAAGCGGTCTCTAGCAAGACATCACTACTACCCAAATTATATGAGGATCAATGAACAATGTAACCTTTTATACAACCATATCATGTTCCTTTTGTCACACGATATTTTGGTCATAGATGAGGCATGGAGAATGTCATCGTCCTATTCCTGACCATTACTTTCTCAATCCTGAGTAGTCTAACTACAAAAATGGAGCTATCTTTCCATTACAGTATGGCCATACATTTCTCAGACTCACTCATCGAGGGGCCCAGTAATATCTCTCTTCGAATGTGAGGGATAAATTCCATCTTGACCATTAACATTTCTCTGCATGGAAAACCACTAAGCTCGAACATAGTCTTTATGATCACTCGGTAAAAAGTGACTTTTGACTAGGTCAAAGCTGAGCGTTTGTCATGTAGGAATCCATAATGATCTCAGGTCAAAGGGCAGAGTGACATGGTTTGTATATGAAAGAAGCTTATGACTTAACCCATGCAGCTCTCTCACAGCAGGTCGGTCCAACACCTTGTACTCTTACATGTGCCTATGACTTTGATTTATATCTCTATACATCTTCAAAGTCATACTGGTCTTATTTTATCTCTGCTCCCGCATAAATGACCGACCAGGGACATTTAGGATAAGATCATGAGTTATCCAAGGATGGTCATCACAGTAAATATGCAAATAATATGATAACACAATTAATAAATTCATAAATCAACAATGTTCATAAGACAATGATTGGCCCCTAGGGCACAATTTTCAACAACCTCCCACTTGTACTAGGTACAATTATTAATTTGACTAATTCCCATTGACCTAACATGACGCTCATGGTTTGCCTGCACAAGCAGCTTTGTTAGAGGATCAGCAACATTATCTTCTCCTGTTACTTTGCATATTTTTATATCACCTCTATCATTGATTTCTCTGATGAGATGAAATCGCCTGAGTATATGCTTAGTCCTTTGATGTGAACTAGGCTCTTTGGCATGTGCAATGGCACCACTATTTGTAAGGAATTGGAAGACACGCAGCAGAAATTAATTTAAAAATTTTTCCATTCCTTGCCAGGATCTACCGTATGTGTTTAAGTCAAGTGGGAAGAAGTATTACCCTCAGTGTTTCTCAGCGACTTTCACAGCTTCTCTCCACGGCTGGTGATCTCTTTCCGATTGTAAGGAGACGTCCACAGCTTCTCTCCGTGGTTCATGCTCTCTTTTTGATCGCAAGAAGTCGACTCCTCAGGTCGTCTTCCTCTACTGGTATCCACACGAACAGCGTTCCACCCATAAACGACGTGCTAGCGTCTCCTGTCCCTCCAAGGCTTTCTCAAGAGATCGTCCTCTCCGTCTTTATTTCAGCAGTTTCTTATCTGCAAACCTTTTGCAGATTCCGTTTGGCCCTTTTTGTGTTATGTGTTGTGTTCAAAACGTAGCTCCTAAAATCGGATATATAGGATGCTCTACGTTTTTCTCAATCGAATTGGATTTTGGAATTAATCTATATTAATTCCGAATACAATATCACATATTGTATAATTTGATAAGAAACTAATTAAATAAATAATATTTATATTAAATCCGTCCCACAGATTTAATTCACCTATTTATTTAATTTAAATAAAGATAAGATTGGACTGTATTTGATTTATTCTTATAAATCAAATTTGAGATATCCTATCAATTTGAATTTCAAATTCAAACGTGATAGAGATTTAATTTATCCTTATAAATTAAATCTTGCAAATATCTCTTATATGTAAATATCTCTTATATGAGATATCCTATCAATTTGAATTTCAAATTCAAACGTGATAGAGATTTAATTTATCCTTATAAATTAAATCTTGTAAATATCTCTTATATGAGATATCCTATCAATTTGAATTTCAAATTCAAACGTGATAGAGATTTAATTTATCCTTATAAATTAAATCCTATATATCCCTTATATAATATATATATATATATGAATTTATATATATACGAATATAAATATAAATAAATATATACATCAACCCTGGATCATTCATTGAATCTAGACACGTCTTAGATTCAATGAATCTGGATATCATAGCTCGTGTTGGGCTATTTTGTGTGCGACCCTGTAGGCCCATATGAAGTTGGCAGTGGGCCATTTGCTATACTAGCCCATAAGTCGCAAGCGGTCTCTAGCAAGACATAACGACAACCCAAATTATATGAGAATCGATAAACGATGTAACCTTTTATACAACCATATCATGTCCCTTCTGTCACGCGATATTTTGGTCATGGATGAGGCATGGATAATGTCATCCTCCTATTCCTGACCGTTACTTTCTCGATCCCTGAGTAGTCTGACTATAGAAATGGAACTACCTTTCCATTACAGTATGGCCATACATTTCTCAGACTCACTCATCGAGGGGCCCAGTAATATCTCTCTACGAATGTGAGGGACAAATTCCATCTTGACCATTCACATTCCTCCGCATGAAAAACCACTAAGCCTGAACATAGTCTTTATGATCACTCGATCAAAAGTGACTTTTGACTAGGCCAAAGCTGAGCGTTTGTCATGTAGGAATCCATGATGATCTCAGGTCAAAGGGCATAGTGCATTGGTTTGTATATGAGAGAAGATTATGACGTAACCCATGCAACTCTCTCATAGTGGGTCGGTCCAACACCTTGTACTCTTACATGTGCATATGACTTTAATTTATATCTTTATACATCTTTAAAGTCATACTGGTCTTATTTCATCTCTGCTCCCATACAGATGACCGACCAGGGACATTTAGGATAAGATCATGAATTATCCAAGGATGGTCATCACAGTAAACATGCAAATAATATGATAACACAATTAATAAATTCATAAATAAATAATGTTCATAAGACAATGATTGGCCCCTAGGGAACATTTTCCAACACTATTGTCACAGAGCAAAGTTATTGGATCTGAGATGGTAGGTATCATCCCTAGTTCCGTGATGAACTTCCTGATCTAAACGGCTTCCTTAGCTGCATTAGATGCTGCTATATACTCAGCTTCTATTGCAGAATATGCTACAGTACCCTGCTTAGAGCTCTTCCAGCTTACTGCTCCATTATTGAGGAGGAATATATATCCAGACTGTAATTTTTGGTCATCCTGGTCAGTTTGGAAACTCTCATTTGTGTATCTAGTTACACAGAGTTCGTCATCCAATCCACCATAGACCAAAAATAAGTCCTTAGTCCTTCTTAAGTACTTAAGAATTTTCTTGATAGCAGTTAAATAGCCCTCACTAGGGTCTTGTTGATATCTGCTAGTCATACTTAAGGCAAACGAGACAACCGGTCGAGTATATAACATGCCGTACATGATAGATCCTATGGCTGAGGCATATGGAACTTTACTCATGCGACCTCGCTGATCAGATGTACTAGGACACAGATCTTTACTGAGGTGAATACCATGAGATATGGGTATGAAACCCCTCTTTGATTCGTGCATACTAAACCTATGCAGTATTTTGTCTATATATGTACTCTGACTAAGTCCTAGAAGTCTTTTAAATCTATCTCTATATATCCTGATTCCTTGGATGTAGGTGGCTTCACCTAAGTCTTTCATCGAGAAAGACTTTCCTAACCAAGACTTTACAATCTGCAAGGTAGGAATGTCATTTCCAATAAGTAGGATGTCATCAACATAGAGTACCAAAAACACAACTGTTCTCCCAGTAAGCTTCTTGTACACATAAGGTTCATCAATATTTTTAAGATATCCAAACTCTTTGACTACTTCATCAAAATGATGATTCCAACTTCGAGAGGCTTGCTTCAGTCCATAAATGGACCTTTGAAGCTTGCATACTTTACCAGAGTCCTCAGAACGCATAAACCCTTCAGGTTATGTCATGTACACATCCTCAAGGAGTTTTCTATTAAGGAAGGCTGTCTTGACGTCCATCTACCATATTTCAGTCATAATATGCTGCTTTGGCAAAGAGGATTCTGATTGATTTAGCCATTGCAACTGGGGAAGGTCTCATCATAGTCCACACCATGAGTTTGAGTAAATCCTTTTGCAACTAGTCGTGCCTTGAAGACATTTACATTGCCATCCATGTCAATTTTCTCCTTAAAAATCCACTTGTACCCGACAGTTTTTACACCTTTAGGTGAGTCGACTAAGGTCCAAACCTGATTGTTGTACATGGATTGCATCTCAGACTTCATGGCATTAAGCCATTTTTCAGAGTTTGGTCCCACTATAGCTTCTCGATAGGTAGTCAGCTCATTATGCTCAATGAACAACACATCACGACTGTCAGAAATTACAAATCCATATATCTGAGGCTGAAGTCGTGTCCTATTAGATTTTCGTGGACCTTGCGTGACTTGAGGAGTCTCAACAACTTGTTGTGAGTCTTCTTTATTTTCCATCTGCAGTTTTATGGTGTCTTGTGGCTCTCAAACTTCTTCGAGGTGTACCTTTCTCCCACTGGTTCTTTTAGAGATAAATTCTCATTCGAGAAAGATACCATTTCTGACAACAAACACTTTGTTATCAGCAGGGTTGTAGACATAGTATCCCTTAGTTTCCTTAGGATATCCCACAAAAAGGCACTTTGAGGATTTGTGCGCTAATTTGTCTAAGGCTTGTTGCTTAACATAGACCTCGCATCCCCAAATCTTGAGGAAAGACAAACTAGGTGTCCTCCCATTCCATATCTCATACGGAGTCTTTTCAATTTCCTTATATGGAACAGATTGAGTGTGAACGCAGCTGTCTCTAGGGCATGACCCCAAAAGGAGGGTGGAAGATCTATTTGACTCATCATAGATCAAACCATATCTAATAGTGTTCGATTCCTCTGTTCAGAAATGCCATTCCATTGTGGTGTCCCTGGAGGAGTCAATTGTGAGACTATCCCACAACTCCTAAGATGATCAATGAACTGTTGGCTCAAATATTCACCACCCTGATCAGATCGAAAGGCTTTAATTGTTTTGCCAAACTAGTTTTATACTTTATTTTGAAATATTTTGAATATTTCAAAAGATTCAGATTTATGCTTTATCAGATAGATGTACCCATATCTGCTAAAATCATCTATGGATGTTATGAAATACGAATAACCTCCTCTGGCATTTGTGTTCATCGGTCCACACACATCTGTATGTATGAGGCCCAATAAATAAGTGGCCCTCTCACTGTACCCAGTGAAAGGTGACTTTTTCATCTTTCCTAACAAGCAAGACTCGCAAGTGTCATATGATTCAAAATCAAATGAGTTGAGAAATCCATCTTGATGGAGTTTGGAAATGCGTTTCTCATTTATGTGGCCCAGACGACAGTGCTAGAGGTATGTTAGATTCAAATCATTTGGGTTGACCCTTTTGGCAGTTATGTTATAGATATTTCCATGATTGGGTTGTTCCAAATTTAATATGTAATGATCAACATGCAAATCACCATGAGCGTAGAAAATATCATTACGATAAATAGAACATCTACTATTCCCAGCAATGGAAGTGAAACCTTCCTTGTCCAAATAAGAAAGTGAAACTATGTTAGTACTTAAAGCAAGAACATAATAGCAATTGCTCAAAACTAACAAAAGCCCAGTGGGCAAAACTAATTCATAAGTGCCTACAGCTAACGCAGTAACCCTTGCTCTGTTTCCAACTCGTAGGTCAACTTCGCCCTTTTTCAGCTTCCTACTATCCTTTAGTCCCTGCACATTTGTACAAATGTGAGAACCACATGCAGTATCTAATACCCATGTGGTGGAAGTAGAAAGATGAATGTCTATAACATAAATACCTGAAGCGATAGCCCCGCTATCCTTCTTGTTCTTTTTCATATCTTCGAGGTAGAGTTTGCAATTCATCTTCCAATGACCAGGTTCATTGTAGAAGAAGCAGAGTCCTTCCTTCGGAGGCTTTGCCTTCTTTGGTGCAGGCTTGGTTTTGGGCTTGCTTGACTCTTTGGTCTTACCTGATGAGCCATGACCCTTCCCCTTGCCTTTGCCTTTCTTTTTCATGCCCTTTCTTTTCTGAACCATCAAAACAGTATTGGGCTTCTTCTTAAGACTCGGCTCAGTAGTTTTAAGCATCCCATGTAGTTCAAAAATAGATTTCTCCATGTTGTTCATGTTGTAGTTCATGACAAACTGGTCATAACTTTCTGGGAGTGAGTTGAAGACCAAATTTGTAGCTAACTCCTGGCTCATGGGAAATACAAGCCTCTCAAGGTGATCAATGTACCCTTTCATCTTTAAGACATGAGTACTGACTAATACACCTTCAGCCATCTTGCAGGAATTTAAGGCCTTAGTGGTTTGATACCTTTCTTGCTTTGCCTGTTGCTGGAACATTTCCTTGAGATGCACAATCATCTCATAAGCCTCCATGTGTTCTAGAGCTCTTTGGAGCTCTAGAACCATGGTGGCTAGCATCAAGCATCCCACATCAACAGAGTCTTCCTTATGCTTCGTGTAAGCATCTCTCTGAGCTCTAGGAGCATTGGCTGCTGGCTCCTCAGGAATGGGTTGATCTAGGATATGTGCCTTTCTTTCCTGCTTTAGAACAATTCTCAAGTTCCTAAACCAGTCAAGAAAGTTTATCCCATTGAGTTTGTCCTTCTCAAGGATAGATCGCAGCGATAATATAGCAGTATTACTAGTCGTCATGATTGTACATTAAAATATGCAATTGAATTAGCAATCTCCCACTAACTAAACAACCTTCAATGCAATAGTTAGTGGGCTAAGATCCATATTTGGCTCAAACTTAAGTCTGCTTTGGCAGGACGCTTAAATTAAGTTATTTAGGTAGGTAACATCTTTACCAATTATATCAAATGTAACTCTTAGATGTTCATGGGATTCTATCATCATATGATCTGGCATGTTTTTAATCCCATCTAATGCCTTGAGACCCAAAACTGTTTTGTTAATCTCAATTAAGTGAAACAATAATAAACATGTGAGAGTAGCACCATTACTCTTGGTTATCTCCCCAAGATAACTCAAATGCACCCACTTTGGTGGAGTCCACAATTGAGCAATCGAGGTTTTGACAAGTGTTCATAAATTAACAGTATTATGACTTAAGATTTTATTTAGAGGGCTTAATTTAACTATCTGGTCTATAAGAATGCATGTTTCTCAGTTTGTATCTCATACAAGTAATATTCATGTGCTGATATAATCATAAGATGCATAATTTAAACGTGATACAATATGACTCACCTATCCTAAGTCCACTCAAGCCAATGAGAGGAGCTCTCTAGTAAGAAAAGGGAAATTACATATAGAAACCTCTTTTAAAATTCGAGGGGAGTGAGATGGGAAGAGAAGGTATATTAAGAGTATATAGAGGAAGGCACAACACGCGGGCTGTATTTAAAAATTACAACACTTGCAATCTATAGCCATATTATTCACCATACACAAACATTCAAGAATCAATATTCAGATTTATTTGAAGGGCAATTAATGTTTCAAAACTAAAACATTCACAAAATAGTATATGTTACGGTTATGTTGCGCTACGAACAGGTAGCCACGGTGGTCCCTCTAGCCGATTAGCGGGCGGGGTCTGGGGCAGCGGCCCAAGGATTTTTTTTTTCATAAATAATCATAAATCTGAATTCATTTTTCTTAGACCCCATCAATATTAATTGATCAAATCAAAACGCATGCACCACCAATTTCAATTCCCTTTCAGATTCCTTATATGTCATGCATAAAACGGATTCCTTATATGTCACACATAAAATGCATGTTATCATATGATCGGCTACGACTAACACATATCATATGAATCAACAATCAAGCCTAACTTAAACACAAAACGGCATGGCACTGATACCTCTATAAGGAATTGGAAGACACACAGTAGAAATTAACTTACAAATTTTTCCATTCTCTACCAGGATCTACCGTATGTGTTTAAGTCAAGTGGAAAGAAGTATTACCCTTAGTATTTAGTTGCGACTTTCTCAGCTTTTGGTTGCGACGTCCACAGCTTCTCTCCATGGCTCATGATCTCTTTTTGATCGCAAGAAGTCAACGATTCAGGTTGGCTTCCTCTACTGGTATCCATATGAACAGCGTTCCAACCACGAATGACGTGTTAGTGCCTTCTGTCCCTCTAGGGCTTACTCAAGAATTCATCCTCTCCGTCTCTATTTTGGCAGTTTCTTATCTGTAACCCTTTTGCGGATTCCCGTTTACCCTTTTTCTATCCTAACCGTAGCTCCTAAATATCAGATATATAGGATGCTATGCGTGTTACCCTAGACATGGATTTTTGGAATTAATCTTATATTAATTCTAAAATTAATGCAATATCATATATTGTATAATTTGATAAAAAACTAATCAAATAAATAGTGTTTGTATTAAATTCGTCCCACAGATTAAATTCACCAATTTATTTAATTTAAAATAAAGATAAGACAGAATTACATTTGATTTATTCTCATAAATCAAATTTGAGATATCAAATAAATTTGAATGTCAAATTCAAACATGATAGAGATTTAATTTTATCCTTATAAATTAAATCTTATAAATATCTCTTATATGAGATATCATTATCAATTTAAATTTTAAATTCAAACGTGATAGATATTTAATTTATCCTTATAAATTAAATATTATAAAGATCTCTTATATATAATATATATACACGAATTTATATATCTATGAATATAAATATAAATAAATATATACATCCACCCTGGATCATTCATTGAATCTGGACATGTCTTAGATTCTATGACTTTGGACATCATAGCTCGTGTTGGACTATTTTATGTGTGACCCTGTAGGCCCATATGAAGTTGGCAATGGGCCATTTACTATACTGACTAACAAGTCACAAGTGGTCTCTAGCAAGACATCACGACTACCCAAATCATATACGGATCGATGAATGATGTAACCTTTTATACAACCATATCATGTCCCTTTTGTCACATGATATTTTGGTCATGGATGAGGCATGGATAATGTCATCGTCCTATTCCTGACCGTTACTTTCTCGATCCCTAAGTAGTCTGACTATAGAAATGGAACTACCTTTCCATTACAGTATGGCCATACATTTCTTAGACTCACTCATCGAGGGGCCCAGTAATATCTCTCTATGAATGTGAGGGACAAATTCCATCTTGACCATTCACATTCCTTCGCACGGAAAACCACTAAGCTCGAACATAGTCTTTATGATCACTCGGTCAAAAGTAACTTTTGACTAGGTCAAAGCTGAGCGTTTGTCATGTAGGAATCCATGATAATCTCAGGTCAAAGGGCAGAGTGACATGGTTTGTATATGAGAGAAGCTTATGATTTAACCCATGCAGCTCTATCATAGAGGGTCGATCTAACACCTTGTACTCTTACATGTGCCTATGACTTTAATTTATATCTATATACATCTTCAAAGTCATACTGGTCTTATTTCATCTCTTCTCCCACACAAATGACCGACCAGGGACATTTAGGATAAGACCATGAGTTATCCAAGGATGGTCATCACAGTAAACATGCAAATAATATGATAACACAATTAATAAATTCATAAATCAACAATATTCATAAGACAATGATTGGCCCCTAGGGCACAATTTCCAACATGAAGCACATCATGCAGCATCAAGGTCTTTCCACAGCGTAAAACTAGTTTGTAGGTGCCAATGCCTTAAACCTCGATCCTTACATTATTGCCAATGAAAAGCCACTTGCTTTGAAATGGCAACTGACGGTATTCCATAAAAAATCCTATATCTTGACTTACGTGATCTATGGAGCCTGAGTTAATAATCCAAGAAAAAGAAATAGGTTCTGTCAGAAAAATATTACTAGAAATAAATGAGATATGTGAATTCACATAATTCACTGTTACCTTTTTGTTCTCGGTCTGTTTAGAACAGTCATGTGTGAAATATCCCAAATTGTGGCAAGCAAAGCATTTGACCTTCTTTAGGTATAACTTTTTCTTGCCTCCTTTCTTTTCCTTCTTGTATTGTTGCTTGCCCTTCTTGGGTAGAGGACCACCTTCTTCCCATTTTTATAAAATTTCTTGTCCGTTTTGAATTTAGGCTTTGATTGGGAAGGACCAGTACCTTTAGTCAAATAGGCTTGTCTAATGGCCTTATAAGCCTCCAGACGTTCATCCTCTAGCTCTAAATGCTTAGCTACATCATTGAAAGTAATAATATTTTCATTATGGGTCAGATTAACTTTCATGTGCTTCCAACTGGTAAAAAGTAACCTGATGATAGCCTGTAATTGCTATTCATCAGATAGATTATGTCAAGCTTCCTTTAGTTCACGAATCATTGTGGACATCTCTCGTAGATATCACCTCACAGGATTATTTGATTTTAGCTTATAGGTATCGAATTTAATCGTCAACCTTCTAAACTTAGTCATGGAGACTTCCCTAAACTTATCCTTTAAAGCAATCCATATTGCTTGAGTCATTTTGTGTGTCTCAAACTCACACATTAAATCATCAGCCATTGTACTCAACAATGTGATTCTTGCGATGCTATTCTTCCTTTTCTATGACAGGTATGCTTCCTGGTCTCTCCTGTGCTGGGTCGTATTTATAGCCTCAGGCTCTATCATAGCCATTGTTAATGGCTCAATTGTATCCTATTATTCTATAATATATTGGACCTTTCGATGCCAAATATCCCAGTTGTCCCCGTTGAGTTTTTCCCCTTGTTCAATTCAGCAATAATATTCTTTGATGCTATTGTTCAATATCGGTTATGTGACAAACCTTTCCCACATTAATTTATTGAACCATGGAAAATTTAAGTGAATTTACATATATATAGTACATGTAAAGAATACAATATCACGTACTTTTATCATCTTTTATCAGAAAATAATAATATCACTAGACTCATGATCAAAAGAATACATTTGTACCTCCCATCACATAAGCACTAGCAATGCCATCATTTCCTATCAAAATTAATATAAGTACTATTCTCATCAAATCTTGCTTTTAGAATACTCATCATCTAAAAAGCTCCCACTTATAAAAAGGTATACATGAATCACAACTAAGATAAAAAAATGAAATGAAACATGTTTTTCTTGCATATAAGGCATATAATAAATGACAAGTCTTTAAAAAGAAAGAGTAATAAAGCATGTCCTTAACAAAGAAAAGCAATGGAAATCAAAATACAAATATACATCATTTGATATGAGTTTTACAATATTTTAACATCGCTTTTCTTAGGTTCTTAAACTCACGATACAAATTCTATTATTCTAATCCAATATGTCTTGCTCATGCGTCATGTTTTGAGCTTGCCTCTAACCCTTATTGCTCTTATATATTCCATTATGACTTTCAAGTAGAATTTAGTATTCTCCTTATCTATCATGCATTCAATGTAATCACCAATCATGCCATTAACGCCTTTTATGTTTGTTAGTTTGGCTGCATTTCTTTTAGCTATATTCATAGCCAAAGTAGGGGTAAGAGGTTGGTTCACTTCCTCTCCTTCCTCAACTAGAGATTCTTTGTTAAGAGTAGGTAACATCTTGGAGTTTAAATCTGAAGACACCATAAAAGGCTATAGAGGAAGAGGTTCGATGGGGAATAAAGTTTCTGGGCACGGTCCAGAATCATAGATTACTTCTGGTTCCTCTTGCAAAACTTCCTCTATCAACTCCTCTGGGTCTTCTTCAGAAAGTTCATTAAGATCTTGTTTTGGATCATCCTCAAGTTCTGTCACGTCCCAAAATTTGGACTGTGACCGGCACAGAATATGAATAGTTTCATATTCTGAAAGCCTAAAACTTTAAATGAAACGTTTTGAAATAAAACCATAATGAATTGTATCTCATAAATCATCAGAATATTTTCTAAGGACTATGTGGAGCATTTACCTTCCTTTCAAAATAATACAAGCACTTTCTTAATAATAATTATATAAAAAATAATTTTGTCAAAAATGGCGCTTCGGATCGGCAACGAGGCTCTTCACTACTCAGCGGGAAGGTTAGGGTCACCTGCACTATCTGAGGCCAAAGAATCTACTAGTGAATAATGTCCCAAAAACATGATTTAAAAGAATGTGGAAATAAACAATGCATGATCATGTTAAAAATGTATTTCATAATATTTCGTAATTTGATGCCAACCTTTCCGTAAACATTTGTATTTCAGGGGAAACAACAATCTGAAAGAACCATTTCAAATCAATCTGAAATAACCATTTTAAACCAATCATTTAAAAACAATCCTTTCAAAACTATGATCTTTCTATAGGATTTCAACAGAACAAAAACAGACGTGGACACACAGTCTACGAGGGTAACTAACCATTCTGGTGGCTCGAAGCCACTAACTGTCGCGAGAATGAATCCCACGAAATAATTCTGGTGGCTCTGGCCACAAACAGTCACGAGAGTAAGTCCCACGAAATAATTCTGGGGGCTCACGGCCACAAACTGTCGCGAGAGTAAATCCCACGAAATAATTCTGGTGGCTCAAGGCCACAAACTGTCGAGCTCGAGTAACCAAGGTGCACCATGGACTAACAGTACTGTTGTTAGCAACCAACATTCTATGTTCCGTCCTAAAACATTTCCATCATGCGTGGGATTTATTTCTCATAAATTAATCTCAATCATTTCAATGCCATAACCATTGGTAAAAACCACTTGCATTTCAAAAACCCCAGCATGTACATCTAAAATCAAGTTACTGTAAAAACATACGAAATTCGCATAAGAATGTACTTCATGAGTAACACCAGTTCAATTCAACTTTTGCCAAACTCTTTTCAAAATACTTATTCATTAATTTTCATACAGAATCAAAATTCTTTTATAAACTAATCGAAAGAAAATCATTTCTAACGATTTAAACTATACTTTCGTAAAATTTTCTTTAAGAAATTCTTATTTGAAATTCAAAATTTGAAATGACAGTGCATTTGAAAATGTAAAGTTTAGGGAACGTTATTCACTCACCTGCCACGCTCCAAAACCTTTACTCGTTTTAGCCAATCACTTTCTTTTAAAATCACTTTTTAATTCCCTGGTATCCCGAAACAATATATTAACATTCTATTCAAATTCTTAGTAAAAGTAATCGCCCTCAATCTACAACTAATCATGAAGACAAACACTTAATCATTTACACGCACACACATGGCATCAGAAATCCCTTTTCTTCAGTTATTTTTCTTACTTTCTTCTTGCAATCTATAACAACATTGCCTTATATATATCATTTAGCTTCCAGCACAGAGGCATAGTTCCCTGATCTAAGAACCCCATCTTTATACATATATACATATATATTAACCAAAACTACAAGTCATGCACATACATGTACACCAACAGCAACACTGAATACAATGTATGGGTGTGTCAAAGTAATAGCGTCCATTATCTCTTCTTCCTTCCTCCCATAACATTTCCCATATACATATGCATCATTATCACCTAACTATAACCTTGTAAAAATCGACTAGATTCTTAACAACATTTCTCCATTTCTTTTATAAAGACCTTCATTTAATTTTTATCATAACTTTACTTTCCAAATCCAATCAATATACCCTTTGTGAATGACTACCAGTTAAAAACTTGTCCTTATTCTTAATTTCATATCAACACGAAATTAAACACCAAAACCACTTTGAATCGAGTCAAAGATGCCACCAATAAGGCTAAGTACCATTTGATATTATTTAACAAACTCCAGAAATAGCAATCTTGGTAACATAATATCTTAGTAACATAATATCTCTGATCCCAAACCTTTAACCAAAATCCACTTCATCACTAGACTTCAATAAGACACACCCCATAATAGAGATAAAATATTGAATAACGACTTATTTTGGTTCTTGAACTTATCACCCAAACTTTACTACTCAAACATTAATAACTTAACTTTCTAACTTAAGTTCTTTGAATCATTTACTCACAATTGCCAACAACTCATGAGTTAAATATATATACATTTCTAGGTTCAGCCTTCACAGTTTGAATGCACCTACTAAAGACCATAAATCATGAACAGTTCCTTCCATTAACTTTGCTTTGAAAGCTATACTCTTATTATCCTGATTTCAAAGATCCGGAAGCCACACACACCAATGGCAAAACTCAATATGCTCAAACAATCCCAACTCAAATCACCACAGCACAAATAGCAACCAAGCTCATTGATTTAAGCTAAGTTTTGTATTAAAAAGCTTCAATATATAGTTATCCACAGCAAATCTAATGTTACTCCCACCAGCTCCAACTTTGATCGGATAGGGTACCCCCAAACACTCAGACAACTGGAAAGAATGGTGGAAGGGAATAGGGAATACTTACCACTTACAATTACGAACTCAATAAAAGCATCACAGCCCTTGCGCCAAAAGTTCCTTCACTTTTCCCCCTTCCTAGACTTGGCAAACAGAGAAAAAATCATCCTGCTGCCGTGAACGCTGATCATACAGAAGAGAAAAGAAATCTTTCATACGTAGCACCAACCAAAAGGAATATGACTGAGGTAGTGAAGGATCTTAACAAAATGTTACTACTAAATAACCAAATTACTCCCTCATTGATACTCTCACTCTACTCTTCTCCTACGAAGGCAAATTTAGGAAGCACGGCAACACCGATGGCAACAGCAAGGACTAGAATTTGAGGAGAGCAAGGAAACGATTCGACTGACCTTGAAGCTTTTGGCGACAGAAATGAAACTTGAAAGTAGAGACTTGCTACAGTGACTCAATCACTCACTCATAACAATCATCGATGAGTTGGCCGAAAAATGAGGAAGTTGGATGATTGCTGTGACAGAATAGTTACCACTAACAGCAATATTGGCGGAGAGTTTACACAGCACTACAATTAGAGTTCTCCCTACACCGAACTGCAAGCTCCCGTTCCTTGCTTTCTCTCACTCTGCCTCGCCGGTGAGTGTAACGCCAGACCAGACGACGGGGCTAAAGAGTTTTCCCGTGGTTGAAGATGGTAAGCCACCCAACAGCAGACTTCATCGTCGTACACCTTCCTCTGTTTCCTTTACACCTGACCTCTTTTCTCCATTTAAAGGACCATCGGCACTGAGTGGAGTGACAACTCTAACAGTGATAGCATGACCAAAGTGACTGTCTGAAGCAACAGCTGGCTGCACGACATCACTTGCGTGAAGGCTGCCGCTGCTCTTACTGAGCCTATTCCTCTGCTGTCACCGCGAGGTTTAGAGAAAGAAAATGGCGAAGGTATGACTCAGCAGAAATGAAAAAGGAGGGGTGATTTGGTAATTTCGCATGATGCAAAAATAAAAGAAATTCTCACTTCTTGCAGTGACCAGGGCTCGAACATGGGACCTCCTGCTCTTGCCAGCGCCTTTGACCACTCAGCTAAAGCCTCAATATTGAAATATTTTGCAATGAATATAAATATATCCCTTTATTAAAACAATTTCAGCTATAAATTTTTTCAAGCCATAACATTCTTCCCTTCTTAAGAAGTTCGGTCCTTCGAATTTGCAAATAGGCTGACCATAGTCCTCAAATAAATGTGGGTACTTGTTTCGCACCTCACTTTCCATTTCCACTTTTATAGCAGGATTCTCTTTGTTGAGCAGAGCCTCAATCTGAAGTCTTATCACTTCTAGAGCTTCATCCAACTGGCGGATATCTAGGCGTCATTTAACTATATGCCAAAAACATAGAAACTATTCAATTTATGAGGAAAAATAGGTTTTCAAAACCATAGGAAAACAAAACACTTTTAAATTTTCTAAAGAGATCTTCAGAAATACCTCAACTATGGTTATGCCTGGGTTCATAACGATAATTGAGACCCTACTGAAGTATCCCTGCTCCACTTAGCCATAGAAAAACTTTTAGCTCTGATACCAAACTGTCACGTCCCAAAATTTGGACCGTGACCGGTACATAATATGAATAGTTTTATATTTCGAAAGCCTAAAACTTTAAATAAAACGTTTTGAAATAAAACCATAATGAATAGTATCTCATAAATCATCAGAATATTTTCTAAGGACTATGTGGAGCATTTACCTTCCTTTCAAAATAATACAAACACTTTCTTAATAATAATTATATCAAAAATAATTTTGTCAAAAATGACGCTTCAGATCGACAATGAGGCTCTTCACTACTCAGCGGGAAGGTTAGGGTCACTTGCACTATCTGAGGCCAAAGAATCTACTCGTGAATAACGTCCCAAAAACATGATTTAAAACAATGTGGAAATAAACAATGCATGATCATGTTAAAAATGTATTTCATAATATTTCGTAATTTGATGCCAACCTTTCCGTAAACATTTGTATTTCAGGGGAAACAACAATCTGAAATAACCATTTCAAATCAATCTGAAATAACCATTTCAAACCAATCATTTAAAAACATTCCTTTCAAAACTATGATCTTTCTGTAGGATTTCAACAAAACAAAAACAGACGTGGACACACAGTCCATGAGGGTAACTAACCATTCTGGTGGCTCGAAGCCACTAACTGTCATGAGAATAAATCCCACGAAATAATTCTGGTGGCTCTGGCCATAAACTGTCGCGAGAGTAAATCCCACAAAATAATTCTGGTGGCTCACGGCCATAAACTGTCGCGAGAGTAAATCCTACGAAATAATTCTGGTGGCTCAAGGCCACAAACTATCGCGAGAGTAAATCCCAGGAAATAATTCTGGTGGCTCAAGGCCACAAACTGTCGCGCTCGAGTAACCAAGGTGCACCATGGACTAACAGTACTGCTATTAGCAACCAGCGTTCTGTATTCCGTCCTAAAATATTTCCATCATATGTGGGGTTTATTTCTCACAAATTAATCTCAATCGTTTCAATGCCATAACCATTGGTAAAAACCACTTGCATTTCAAAAACCCCAGCATGTACATATAAAATCAAGTTATTGTAAAAACATAAGAAATTTGCATAAGAATGTACTTCATGAGTAACATCAGTTCAATGCAACTTTTGCCAAACTCTTTTCAAAATACTTATTCATTAATTTTCATACAGAATCAAAATTCTTTTGTAAACTAATCGAAAGAAAATCATTTCTAACAATTTAAACTATACTTTCGTAAAATTTGCTTTACAAAATTTTTATTTGAATTTCAACATTTGAAATGACAATGCATTTGAAAATGTGAAGTTTAGGGAAAGTTATTCACTCACCTACCACACTCCAAAACCTTTACTCGTTTCAGCCAATCACTTTTGATTAAAATCACTTTTTAATTCCCTGGTATCCTGAAACAATATATTAACATTCTATTCAAATTCTCAGCAAAAGTAATCGCCCTCAATCTACAACTAATCATGAAGACAAACACTTAATCATTTACACGCACACACATGGCATCAGAAATCCCTTTTCTTCAGTTATTTTTCTTACTTTCTTCTTGCAATTTATAACAACATTGCCTTATATATATATATATCATTTAGCTTCCAGCACAGAGGCATAGTTCTCTAATCTAAGAACCCCATCTTTATACATATATACATATATATTAACCAAAACTACAAGTCATGCACATACATGTACACCAACAGCAACACTGAATACAATGTATGGGTGTGTCAAAGTAATAGCGTCCATTATCTCTTCTTCCTTCCTCCCATAACATTTCCCATATACATATGCATCATTATCACCTAACTATAACCTTGTAAAAATCGACTAGATTCTTAACAACATTTCTCTATTTCTTTTATAAAGACCTTCATTTAATTTTTATCATAACTTTACTTTCCAAATCTAATCAATATACCCTTTGTGAATGACTACCAGTTAAAAACTTGTCCTTATTCTTAATTTCATATCAACACGTAATTAAACACCAAAACCACTTTGAATCGAGTCAAAGATGCCACCAATAAGGCTAAGTACCATTTGATATTATTTAACAAACTCCAGAAATAGCAATCTTGGTAACATAATATCTTAGTAACATAATATCTCCGATCCCAAACCTTTAACCAAAATCCACTTCATCACTAGACTTCAATAAGACACACCCCATAATAGAGATAAAATATTGAATAGCGACTTATTTTGGTTCTTGAACTTATCACCCAAACTTTACTACTCAAACATTAATAACTTAACTTTCTAACTTAAGTTCTTTGAATCATTTACTCACAATTACCAACAACTCATGAGTTAAATATATATACATTTCTAGGTTCAGCCTTCACAGTTTGAATGCACCTACTAAAGACCATAAATCATGAACAGTTCCTTCCATTAACTTTGCTTTGAAAGCTATACTCTTATTATCCTGATTTCAAAGATCCGGAAGCCACACACACCAATGGCAAAACTCAATATGCTCAAACAATCCCAACTCAAATCACCACAGCACAAATAGCAACCAAGCTCATTGATTTAAGCTAAGTTTTGTATTAAAAAGCTTCAATATATAGTTATCCACAGCAAATCTAACGTTACTCCCACCAGCTCCAACTTTGATCGGATAGGGCACCCCCAAACACTCAGACAACTGGAAAGAATGGTGGAAGGGAATAGGGAATACTTACCACTTACAATTACGAACTCAATAAAAGCATCATAGCCCTTGCGCCAAAAGTTCATTCACTTTTCCCCCTTCCTAGACTTGGCAAACAGAGAAAATAGAGAACAAATCATCCTGCTGCCGTGAACGCTGATCATACATAAGAGAAAAGAAATCTTTCATACGTAGCACCAACCAAAAGGAATATGACTGAGGTAGTGAAGGATCTCAACAAAATGTTACTACTAAGATAACCAAATTACTCCGTCACTAATACTCTCACTCTACTCTTCTCCTACGAAGGCAAATTTAGGAAGCACGGCAACACCGATGGCAGCAGTAGGGACTAGAATTTGAGGAGAGCAAGGAAACGATTCGACTGACCTTGAAGCTTTCGGCGATAGAAATGAAACTTGAAAGTAGAGACTTGCTACAGTGACTCAATCACTCACTCATAACAATCACCGATGAGCTGGCTGAAAAATGAGGAATTTGGATGATTGCTATGACGGAATAGTTACCACTAACAGCAACATTGGCGGAGAGTTTACACAGCACAACAATTAGAGTTCTCCCTGCACCGAACTACAAGCTCCCATTCCTTGCTTTCTCTTACTCTGCCTCGTCGGTGAGTGTAACGCCAGACCAGATAACGGGGCTAAAGAGTTTTCCCGTGGTCGAAGACGGTAAGCCACCCAACAGCAGACTTCACCGTCACACACCTTCCTCTTTTTCCCTTACACCCGACCTCTTTGCTCCATTTAAAGGACTATCGGCACTGAGTGGAGTGACAACTCTAACAGTGATAGCACGACCAAAGCGACTGTCTGAAGCAACGGCTGGCTGCACGATATCACTTGCGTGAAGGCTACCGCTGCTCTTACTGAGCCTATTCCTCTGCTATCACCGCGAGGTTCAGAGAAAGAAAATGGCGAAGGTACGACTCAGCAGAAATGAAAAAGGAGGGGTGATTTGGTAATTTTGCGTGATGCAAAAATAAAAGAAATTCTCACTTCTTGCAGTGATCAGGGCTCGAACATGGGACCTCCTGCTCATGCCGGCGCCTTTAACCACTCAGCTAAAGCCTCAATATTGAAATATTTTGCAATGAATATAAATATATCCCTTTATTAAACCAATTTCATCTATAAAATTTTTCAAGCCATAACAGGTTCCCCCTCAGGGTCCTCTTAAAGGTTCTCTTCTAGGTTATTGTTATCATCTAAAAATGAGATATCATCATTTAAGGTATATCCCAGAGGTTCAGTGCTAGATAAAGTCTTTTTCATCTAAATAATAAAAAATATTAATTATCATAATTTTCTACAATTTTTAAACACTAAAAAACACAAGAAAATATATTGAATATTCATAACTAAGTTCACAATTGCCCCCCAAAATTAGGCAAATTATATATCAAAATAAAGATCTTGATTTTAGGGATTTTTAGAAATAAACTGGACCTCAATCGGAGGTACCACGCTCCCTCAAGCTATAAAAAAATAAAAAAATTGCACAAAGCCCACTCTCGACATCTGGCGCGTGCATTACACGCGCTAGTCTAGTGGTGCCACGTGGCCACTGTTATGTGTCAGTCACCAGATTTTTATCTTTTTCTGTTAATTAAAAAAATTAAATTTTTTATTCAATTTTTTTTATTTTTTATGTGGGTCTGGGTGTGATCTACTCATCCAACCCGGCCGATAACACCTACTTTCGAAAAACAAAAAAAATATTTTTTTTAGAAATGGGCTTCTCTCAACCCAAATTTATTTTTTTTTGTTGGATTGGGTTGGATGTAGCCCAGTCTGCATAATAGTACTGCTCTATTTTTTTTATGTATCAAAATGAAGTCATTTTGGGATGATCAAAAGGTGTGTTTAGCCGTAACTTCTCCGTCCGACGTTCGATTTTGACGTTCTTGGTGTCATTTTCTTCATTTTTCATACTCTACACAATGAGACTAATTTTAAGGCCTAAAACCTCTGTTTAAATGCATGCTCTATGATTCTTGGCATATAACAAATGTTTTTAAACATAAATAGAGGCAATAAACGTATGTTACTAGAAAAAACATAAAATTACAGAGTTTATGTAGGAGCATAGAACTTGGCTCTGATACCACTGAAGGTTTTCAGGCGTACCTGAGATGGTTTCTTTTCCCTTGAGATACCTACACGTAATCAGAGAACCTTGTATGGATTCCGGTACGTTTCACAGCAAATTACAAAGGAAGAGCATCGATGAACAGGAAAAATGGAAGTAGAACAGAGAAGGAGAGAAAGAAGAGCACACTCCTTTTCCTTTTGCTATTGAAAAAAAGGACTACACACCCGAGTCTGAAAACTGATTTATAACCCACTATTTCTTCTGTACGTGTGTATCTTATGGGAGGAGTGGGATACTTATAACTTCTCACTCCCACATTTTCCTCCCTTAAAAAATATAATCGTTCTCTCCATTTTCACTTCTCATAGACCTGGGCCTAATCCACGAAGGGTGAATTGGCCCATTTTCTAACAGTTGGTAAGAAAGACGTTACAGAAGGGGTGGTGATATAGAGAACATAAAGGATGGAGAGAAAAAAAGAGAGGATAGATTTAATGAAGAAATTGAGGGAAATAGCTATATTATTTTCAGCCATATTTTTTGTTTTATAAAACAGAAAAACAAAAATAAAAAGTATTTTTAGTTAAGTATTTTGGGAAAAAAATATAAACATGTTCTAAAAATAAAAAAAAAATTATAACAACTTTTATCTCATTTTTTATTTTTAATTATGTGAAATTTCAATAAAAAGCGAAGAATAGGTTTTTTTAAAATAATAATCCAAAAAGACTTTTTTTTGTTCTTTTCTTCTTAAAACTTTCTTTGAAAAAAATTATAAAAGTACTCTAAGAGTAGAAAAAAAATTAAAAGCAGAATCAAACAATCTCATATTTTTCCCTATTCCTAATCCATAGTTATACGTGATACTAAAAGACGCGATTAAATTTTATTCGAATTAAAAATATAGATAGGATAATCCTAGTCTCTAACTAAGTTTATTTAAAATATGGTTTCCTAAGAATTTTCCTTTTAGAAAAATAACAAAAATCATTAAAAAAGAAGAAGCAATAAACTACTAGGCTTTTCTTCTCTGGAGTCTTCCATATCTGAAATCAATCATTCTCTCATTATATATGTTTACTTCAGCATAACATGCAATCTTGCATTGTGTTTACATCATTAGTTAGCAGATTTTATGGCTTCTGTAAATGATTAACTATTTGTTTCACAGAGTAGTAGCTACCGAGCACAACAATGAATGGTCCTATTAGTAGAATCCCAGTAATGATCATCAACTCGAACCCGAATCTTCGAGCAGCTTTATTGATCTTTAGGTAACACAGGGAAGGTAGAATCAATGAGACAGTGACACCCAAGAGAGCACCAGTGAAAGCCATGAGGTATCCAAAAAATGGAATAAACAGTGCAACAAGAACGGTGCTTATCAAAATGCTTGTTCTAATGATTACGCTAATAGGCCTGCTCTTTTTATTATGAAATAGCATTTTGCTCTCCATAGCATTGGCGATTGGAGTGACCATAATTGCATACTTAGCGATCGGGTTAATTATTGTAGCATATATTGCTATTTTGGTGCTTAATTCTCTTGTTGGAAGATTTAAGGTCACTTGAGACTTTGAAAATTCTCCAAATATCATGTAGCCTATTATGGCCATGACTCCATATGTTACGGTGCTTATGGTAAAGCAGATAAGTAGAACCTGAAATTATTAAGCAATGTCAGTAATGAAAACGTAATTATTGAAAATAATTAGAGGAAACAAGTTAAAATTTTCTATTTTGTAATCCTATAAACTTTATATTTGTTCATCCGGCCAATTGATATTAGTTTTTGAACAAATAAACTTAGTATAGTCCATCTAAATATATATTGTCATGTTCTAAGTAACATCCTAGAAATTACAAAGAGATTTACAAGGCATACTAGAGGCTTAATGATATCAGTTCAATATTTAAAATGCCTCAAAAATAAATTGTTGGTCAAAAGCTAATTTTTCATTGAAATTTTAATGAAATAAATGAGAATAATTATAAAAATTATCTAAGGCATCAAAAAAGTTGAGGAAAATCATGAAATATTATATTAAATTTGAGGATCTAGAAAATTATGGAGATCAAGGTTTAATACTCCAAAGGTGCATATGGCTAAACTACTCAATAGGTGACTATAGAATAAGGTGTAACATTCTACACATCAAAAAATATACTACACTTTGAGTCTCAGAAACATCTTGTTTGTTAATTAAAAATGGATTTCTTTTATATATGTATATATATCACTCTGTGTTTTAAAAGATTTTTTTTTTCACATGTCCTGTTGATACTTAATTAGGAAACTGACGTCAGAAACTCCAACATACATTGAATCAAAGTCTAGTCTTATCAATGATATGTTACTCACTCAGACAATTTTTCTGTTTTGTTTTATTTATTCAAGGGCACCCACTACCCTTTTAAAGTTTGTTCCATTAAAGGTTTTCACCTCTAGCAATAAATATGTTTATCGGGATTAAAATTTGTGTTAGTTGACTATACCTTAGAAGTTTGCTTGGTGAGTATATTCTTGCAACTATATCATCAACATGTTTACCAACTAATTATTGGTTGGAGTGCTAAATGAAGATCTTTATAAAAAGAATAATACAAATTCAAATTCCATAAAGCGTACTTGTTATAAGAAGAGAAACCCTTTGCACTATAAGTTTCGAAAAAGATTCGTCTCAAATCTAAAGTGATAGCTTAGAGATACCCTTAATTAAATAAAAGATCAGGAAAAATATATTTGTTACCTTGGGAAATTGTCTTGTATCTTTCATGGAACTGCGTAAGGTCGGAAACACAGAGTGGCCACAATAGCAAAATATATAGAGGCTAACAGACGTAGTCAATCCTCCCAAATTCACTATTTTTCCTCTTTCATGAAACATTACACCATCAAAAGCTCCAACCCAACTAACACAACCAACCAGAATAATTGATGTTAGGGCACCACCAACAGAAACATAGGCCAAAATACCTAAGTTTCTTAGCCATGTGGTTGGTAATATCACTAGGGCTGTGAGAACCACAAAGCCTTGTTTCCCTGCAATTTTGAGGCCACATGCTTTGAAGCTCATGTTTGGGAACATCTTCTCCAAGTTGTCACCTTCTAATATTAGAAGTGCTATGGCTGCCAGAAACAGTTCTAGGTAGATCACTGTGGATACTAGGGCTCTTCCTTTGTCTCCAAAAGCTTCCGCGGCTATGTCGGGGTAGGATTTGATGAGGGGCCGTCCATTCATACACCTGTGTAGAAGCAGTCCTGTGTACCAACAAAGCATTGCGACCAGAAGTAGCATAATTAAACTTAACCACCCTCCTTGAGAAACTGCATAGGGCATTGAAAGTATTCCAATACCTGAAATTATACAAACATAGCCTTGTTAGTAATCTCAGCAATCAATTGACCTCTTGCCAATCGGAATCCTATGTAAGGTAGCACTCTATGTGATTATTGGCCTCTTAATAAAAGCAAATTTGTTATGAACATAAATCTAAAGGGAGAGTTTGAATTTAAAAGACTAATTGAGAAGAAGAGCCCCTTAACTTATAAATCACACTTTACTTGTGAGGCTCTCCTATATGTGACTCTCATAACGTTAAACACCTAGACTTTCCAAGTTAATAAATGGGTCAAATTGACTTGGCAGTTCTAAACTTTTGATTTCAACATTTGTTTACACTTAGTATGTGGTTTCTTGATCAACTACTGTGTGGATGCATGTGTAGTTAGGTGTGTGCATGTGCATGGTGCTCATGCTTGCGTGTGCGTTTACGTGTGGGTGTGTGCATGCATGTGTGTGTGTCTCACCCATGTTGGAATATGTTAAAGCACACTTTTAGACGTCTCAAGTCAGTAGTAATCTAAAGTTGACAAAGTTATCAACTAATGTTATCAAAAGAGTTCTGGGAGTTCTGAACTTTTGATATTTGCTTTTTAACTAAATGGCTTTATGATCAATTTCTATTTGTGTGTGTGTCACCCATGTTGGAATCATATAAAGTACGCTTTTAGAAAACTCAAATAAGTAGAAATCCAGATTTTATAAATTACTAAGTAACTAATGAGGTCAACATGAGTTTTAGCAGTTCTGAACTTGCAATGTTTTTATATACATAAATATAGGCAAGGGGCCTCTAATGCCCTTGTAATGTTCCAACATCCTAAATATATTTTTCTTTTTTTATAGATCATTAGATTCTACAAAAAATGAGTGCCATTTTAGAGTACATTTCTTTGAAAACATCACAACAAATTCAAAACTCCACCAGTTTTAGCCCATGGTATCAAAATTTCACTCATTTTATGTAGAAACTAATGATACTTACAAGAAAAAAAAAGGGAAGAAAGCATTTAGGAGGCTGGAACAATTGAAAGGGTTGCCCTTTGCCCAATAAATACATACATGCTAATTGCTAAATAACCAGCAATGACAGAAAGAGGGAAAGAAAGAATATTAGATGAAGATATCTTGTGGGCGAAAGGGAGACTGACATTAAATCACAACTTTGAAATTTGATCACTTCCAGTAAATAGGAGAATGAGACAATGGATTGGCAGTATACTATACAATGATTCAAGCACTTTTATTTTGGTGAGCTTCTGTCAATTCTTTCATAGAATATTTCTTAATCCTGATGTTGTGCTAATTAGCATTGAAGAACGACCATGAGCTAAAGAAAATCTTTTTAATAATTTTGGTTTTGTAGTTCTTACAATCATAAGAGGAAAAACATAGCATATATATATAGAGAGAGAGAGAGACCTGTTAAGGTATTGAGTCCATTGAAACAAGTTTCGAAAAAGGTAGTTCCTCTTCTGCTGAACTGCTCTGATGAATGAGGATCTTCACAGTGGCTTTCCATCTCCATGTTGTGTATTTTTATGCAAGCGAATCCCTTATTACTCTCTTTATATAGAGCTTCATCGGTTTCCCCATAAGTCAAACAAGTTTTATAGAACAAGAAAAAAGTTACCCTTACTAAAAAAAAAGTATATATGTCATAGACCCCATTTTTTAATTAATATATGTTTTGGTTTTACCCAAAGACAAAATTGTGATTAAACTATTGCAAAAAAAATAAAAAATACAGTTCACATGAAATTATTATTATTTTAAATAATATTATAGTTTATAACTTAATATATATATATTCAGTGTTTTACAGTTAATAAACAAAAACGAGACACCAGGAGTTATGAAGTCAATTTAAGTTAAAGATAATTTATTCAAAATTAAGATAATATTTGAATATTGGAATTAGATGAGTCAAAAAAGTGATGCTAAATATATATATATATATATGTGTGTGTGTGTGTGTGATGATTACATAGCTCATTAAGTATTCAACGAGAGAGACAGAGAATAGGGCAGGGGAGGTGTGGCCTGGATCTATCAAATACTAAGAATAGATACTTAAATATAAGAATCAACTAAATTTACAAATATTAAAAAATCAATTAATTATAAAAAAATATGAGCTTATCTGAAATATTCTCTTTAATAATTTATACTAGAAATTAATTACCTCATAAAAACGTTCGTTTGTTAGAAAATAACTTATAAAAAATATATATAAAAATAATTTTAGAAAAATAATTTTTTTTCTTCTTAAAAATCATGGTTTTCTACCTCAAACTATAATTTGACTTTACTACTTTATAGTTTGGATTGAAACTATCATTTTAAAAATTGTGCCCAATAAAGCGAATGCTCCAACTAACTTCTACACTTAAAATCAATAGTAGATAGTATATTTTTCCCTTCTTTAATAATTTATATATTGTACTAGGATTTTACTCTACACACTATACCTGTAGTCCTAGTCTCCCATTACGAGTATATCGAAGCAAACAGTGATTTGTGAGCAAAGTTTGGTAGAAAGGACGAAATTAAACATTAACACTAAACAAACATGTTAGATTCTCCTAAGCTAAAAGTGATATTAAATGGTCCTTTCTTGCGATCCTAGAAAAAAAAGTCTTTAACGACAATTTTTTTTTATAGCATGAATTCTATTACCATTGCAAATGTATCATTTAACATCAGTTTTAAAACTATAGTTAAATATCACCTTTAACAGCGATTTTTTTTTATTAACAACTGCTGTTAAATATTTATACATTAACAGCAGTTATATTAAACACCACCATTAATGTATCAATTTTCCACAGTGATATATATTTTTATTTTTTTAAAACTTTCCACGACTGTTTTATGTAATACTGTTGCGGAAAGAATTTATTTTTTTCAAGGATTTCATTTCATTTTCATTTTAAGCCATCTTGCATGTAGTATAATTAAGACAAACCAATTAATTCCAGGCATCAAAGTTTGAAGTTCGCAATCCTAAAATCCAAATAGTCATAGAATAATCCAAATTGTTACATAAACTTTCAATGAACCTCTATCTTTGTACATCATATATATAAGAAGATAAAGGTTGAATGATGAAACCTAATCAAGTTAAAAGACTATTGAACAAATATTAATTGAAAATGTACTCCATCACGTTTATAATAATAAGTACATGTAAGAACAAAAAATATTAATAATGCAATTAATTAAGTAATCAAACGGACATTTATTACAAAAGAATAAACTAATTTCCTACTATTTTGTATCCACCCAAATTCCTTCACAATAATCATCCCTAATAGGATATTCTTCATTTTCCAAGACAAACCTTATTGTTATATAGGTCGAGTAGTTGTGAAAGGTCGGGTTTGGTCAAGGTCAAATTCTAAGTCACAATCATCACCAATCGCTTGCCTTTTACCTTAGAGTATAATGGAAAGATCTTTATTTGATAGATAGGTTACATAAAATACTTGAATTGCTTGACTTGATAAGATGAATGGCTTATCTAGGTATCTAAATCTCTAAAGATCGACTGAAACAAATCTAAATTTCTCATCTACTTGGACAACATTACTATTTACTTACTTATATTTAAAGATTGACACTTTAAACTTAGAGTAACTAACCTCCTAAATCTCTTCAATCACTCAATAATTTGGCATAGACGCCAATGTTAGCATTTTATCTTTTAAACTAGCAAAATGCATCACTTAGTCCACAACCATCACCTCACTATTATGGATTGTACTTTTATCATCTTGAACTTTTGTGTAAAAAGAGCAGATTTCTGTCATATCGTTCCCAACACAACCTCAAAATGAGGCCCTACAGTTAGCCATTGTATTCTCTTAGAAGGATTGTTATCCTTTAAGATGTCTTGCTTGAACTATTTAGTAAAAAACATGTTGTGCTTATTAGTTAGTTGCATATCGATCTTTCTTGGGTTTATGTTTCTGAGCATATTCTTATGAGCATTCAAGTAAGGCATAACTTCATCTTTATTGTTCAAAATATAAAGATATGCTTGCATCACCAATTCGCGAGACATACACTTCACTTTGGCACCCTGAGTTCCCTTACTTTTTCTCCCTTGGTCATGTTGAGATTGAAGAAGTCCAACTGCCTTTACCCCAGCAAGATATGAGTTACAAAACTCAACTACCTCCTCAGCTACATACCTCTAAATAATTGATGCTTCGGTTTGATAAGGATTTTTAGAATACCCTTAAAGGATTTTCATGTATCAGTTCAACCATTTCTCAATTCAAATTCATCAATCGCAACACATATTTTAACCTTGTGTACTCATCTTTACTCCCCAAGTACAATGGTGTCTCAGTATCACTTGAGAAACTTTCACATATAGGAGAGAACTATGGAAAGGACTCGGCTCTAATATCATAAAACATATATGGAATTCTGTCACTAAAGTTATTATTCACAACTTCCTCACACAAAAGGGTCCTCCTAATCTCATCGTGCCAAATCCAATTTGTATATCTTAAATTTATTCCATCACATATAAGATGATATCTTATATTAGGAATATACAATCTGTTATAGTTGAAATAGTTGACACAGGGACAGAAGAACAACACATCCTTTTTCTTTAAAGTATTCCTCTCAACAAATTCAATAAACCTCATTATGCCAAATCTAATTTATATATCTTAAATTTATTACATCACATATAAGATGCTCTCTTATATTAGGAATAAACAACAATATGTTATAGTTGAAATAGTTGACACAGTGACAGAAGAACAACCCATCTTTTTTTCTAAAGCATTCCTCTCAACAAATTCAAGAAACCTCATTGTGCCAAATCCAATTTGTATATCTTAAATTTATTCTATCACATATAAGATGCTCTCTTATATCATGAAAAGACAATCTGTTATAGTTGAAACAGTTGACACAAGGACAGAAGAACAACTCATCCTTTTTCTTTAAAGCATTCTTCTCAACAAATTCAAGAAATTTTTTTACCCCATCTTCATATCTTCATATTCATTAGTCATTCTCTGAGCCTTCATCTAACTATGATTCATTATTCCCTTAAATGTAAACAATATCGAATGGTAACTAAATCTATCCAATAGGAAATTATAGGAACCAACATTTTTAATAATAGGAAATAAATAGGAACCATTTTTAATAAGCTAGTTAGTAAACCAAAACTACCAAAAATAAAATCTTTAGTAAGGTAAGATAGCTCACAATATATATTACATTTTATAACAAACAAATTAAACAATAGAATAATTGACAAAAACACAAAGATTTAAAAAATATGAAAAATGCACCTATAGACAAATAGGAACCAATGTAATAAACTAAAACTATAAAAACCATTTCTTTAACACAAGGTTGATAGCCCATAAGATGTATTACATCTTATAAATAACAAACAATTGAAAAACAATAAACATGAGTAAATAAAGAAGTTAAATGGTGACTTACGAGACTAATGCATAGAACGACGATGGAGACGACAGAGAAGGACAATGTCAATAGTGATACCAAAAGTACGATGAAAATATCAAGAAATAACATTCGTACAAATCTATCGTGGTTCGGTAGAGCAGCAGAACACACACATTATGAAAAAGTTAAAATGAAATTGTACTACATGAGGGTTTTTGGAATTTTGTGTCAGTTATAAAATATGATTTCATGGCAGCTTTATAAAACCGGCGTAAAATAAGTTTTTACATGAGATTTATTTACTAATATGCTACCATTTTTTTATGGCTTTTTTTCTTTTAACAGCCGTGAGCTAATGCCTTGATAAGTGTTTTTCTAATAGTGTATATGCATTATGCATTAATAGCCTTTTTTGTGAGGGGGGTCATATTCATCTTTTCATGCCAAACATTTATTAATAGAAAATTATTTCCCTAGAGTTGAATATTCATAACGATGCCTCGGACTCTCCATTGTCTGATGAAGTGCCAAGGTTTATGTTATCAATCAATATTTTAAATTAGAGATATTTCTTTCTCTTTATGTTACTTAAAATTTACAAGTTTGGTGCAGTTGTGGAGTTATACATCAAGTGCGTGGATTATATCAAGTAATAAAGTGATGATGGTTAAAGTATCGTTCCTATAAAAGTATAGTACCAATAACTTAGTTGAACATTACTTTTATACTTTTGCATAATTTAAGCAAAAAACAAAACTTGGATTCAAGGTATAATCTATATATTTCAGATTTAAAAGAAGTAAATGGTGTTAAACATAAATAATGTTTTGGACGTCCTATTTGTAGAAATAAAGCTAGTGGTATTATTATAAAACAAAGTGAATTTTCCATCGTTTCCGTACGTAAGTGATGTAGAAATTATGATTTTCACGTAATCAGTTTAAAAGCAAAAATACTAATTTAACCGACTTAAAAATTAGCATTCACATTATTACCCGAAAAAAAAATTAGCATTTGCAATTAATGATATTTTGTAGGAGGGGAAGGTGAAATTTTTTTGGGGGGATTATGTGTGAAATTATTTTCTTATATAGATAACATTTATATATAATATTAGGTTTTTGTTAGTTGCATGTGGGTCGATCTTAGTGGATACTTTTCAAGTGTATCCATATACCTTAAAGTTTCTACTAAAACTTATTTTTATAGATGCCGGATGTATGTACTTCACTTAAAAATGATTTTGTGGGGTTAATGTTTATGTTAAAATTGCTTCTAGAAAAATATTAAGGGAAAAGTTTTTTCTAATAAATTAATACTTTAAAGGTATAATTATCACACAAAATATTTTAAGATACTTGATATACTTTAAATTTTTTTTTTATAATAATACTAGATGAATTATAAATATTTTAGGATAATAGATATATCTAAAAAAATATTTGTGTTAGATGCAGTTTAACCATATATTTTTTTAACTTTCACTTTTTGTTTTTCTTTAGAGTTAGGCAAATAATTAAGTAGCATAGAAGACACGTGTTCAGAATAACTAGTCCACCTAACTATTTAATGCCGAAGTATAATAATTTGTCTCTTACATGTTTACAACTTTATTAGACCTCTATAATATAACTGGCAAGGTGCCCTCCGTCTAATTAATGACTTTTTTTCATTGTGTAATCCTTAATTTTTTTCCAATTATAATTATGATGAATTTAAATTACAGTAAAATTAAAAAATATACTTCTTTCAAATTATATAAATACTCATCAATCACATATTCTTAGAAAAAGTGAAATTATATTTTTATATTTTGAAATTTTATAATAAATAAAGACGATAAATAAACGAGCACGAAGTGTTGCTTTCACAATAATTAAAGTAGAACAACAAAAAACTAGGTGGACATATATAATTAGGCCTTTATTTATTGCCTAGTTCTATTGGGAAAAAAATACAATACCCACATGTCTCGCGTCTCTAAAATTTTGCGGACCAAAAATTTTCGTTTAAGTGCCAATTTTCGAGCGTACTTTAGATCTTCTTTAATTCATCAAGATATCTACACAAAACTGGAATACCTTGTTTAGACTCTGGTTATATCTCACAGCAAATAACACCCAAGTAAACGAAGGAAGAATAGAGGAGGAGAAAAAAGAGCACTCTCTTTTTGTCTGCAGAGTAGGAGTCACACCATGAAAAATATGATCACCTTTTATTCTGCTGTTTTTTGTATGTGTGTATACGATGGGAGGAGTGGGATACCCATATAACTTCCCACTTCTTCATTTTCCTACTTTCAAATAAAGTTGTTCCCTCCATAGAGATCCTCATATTTGACCCGATTGACCCATTTCCTAACATCTCCCACTCATACTTGGTGAATTAGATATTGTGGCCCTTATTTTATTCTCTTCCTTCTTTCATACTAAGTGCTTTGTCATGACCATATTGGCATGGCATCTTCATTCGAGCATCTGTAGTAGAAATCCTTTTTACAGAGACCAGCACAAATTAACCCTTTAGTATAGCTCAATCAAATATGTTATAGTACCTTAAATGTCCTATATTTACCCATTTACACTTTTCTTATGACTTATCTAATCCATCCTGATTCAGCATATAACTCAGATAGCCTCCACACTTATGAAAATAACAAAATAATATCACAAGGGACCTATCATAGACACCAAGATGGATGTATATATTATGGCAATCTTTCTTTTGCCCATATATCAATTTTTATGAATCAACCACTTTCCTAGCATAATACCTTTACTTCATATAAAATTTGATCATATGACATATACTAAAGTAGCAATTACTGCAACATACCTCCATAACACTGTCAAAGTTAAAGGACATTAATGAAAGGACGATACCTTTCTAGAACTCACACAACAATGAAGCAAGGATTGATTCACATGCTTTCTATTTACGGTTCTTGAGCACATGTGGTATGAATAATATGTTACAGTGTTCCTCTTATCCTATAAGAGTGTACGTCATTTTGATTATATCAATCACACCATACAAACTTAACTCCAGATACTCATAGTATTTAAACCTAAACTCTTCAATTTTATTAACATAATATGACGTCAATTTTGAATAATTTGTTATCTCGCAATAGGTTTCATGGATCTAGGTACCTATAGTTCAATCTATATCCATACTTACGGATCTCATCTCGAATTATTGCACTTTTTAAGCTAAGGAGACATTTATTGTGTTTCTTCTCTACCATATCAACACTCTTACTACTTTACTGGTAAACACATATCTCATCTTTAAATGATTCTCTAGCATCAAAGGCGATTGCTCATGTGAAAGAGCTAACCTTTTCAACCTGTATGACATACTAGCATTGTATACTTTCACTTAGACATATAAGTAATAGTAAATGACATGATATCATTAATGGAAACAAAAGTATTAAATATAGTCTACAAATTTAAAATTTTTGCATGCTAATGTGTTTTACATGTTTCTCAAATGTTTCTTTGCATATTGGCTTAATCAGAGGGTCTGCAACCATACATTTTGTCATATCTCAATTTTTAAGCCTACAAGCCCAGTATGTAGCCTGAAATAGGTAGGCTACTAGGCCCTATTGAGTAGAAGTCTTAGAAATATACAAATGATGTTCATAGACTAAACTATAGATAATGAAAGTTCAGGGACTAAATTGTAAAAAGTGAAAGTTTAGTGGGAAAATATATAAATAAGTTAGAGACTTTAGCAGAGTCTCCTAGGCATAAAAAGAGAAAATAAGTTAGTTAGAGGTAAGAAGTTAGTTAGAGGCCTAAGGTTAAGATAAAGATCTCTAAGGGATGATTTACAATGTTAAAGCCTAAGTAAGGGTAAGATCGTAATTTTAGAAAAGTCCCAAGGCATAATAGTTATTTTGAGAAAGAAGGATTAAAGCGAAAAATCTAAAAGTTCCATGGTATGAAAGGAAATTATACACAAGTTATGGGCCACTAAGTGTAATTATGAAAAGTTAAGAGCCTAAAGTGTAATTTTTAAAAATTCAGGGGTAAAAGGGTAATTATAGAAAATTGAGCCATAAAAGGCCCAAAAATACCCATAAATAGTTTAGCCCCAGATTTTACCAATAAATAGAAAAAATTATTCTGTCAGATTAGCGCAACAGAATTTTAATTTGGGGTTCCTATAAATTTATATGAATTTCTAAAAATTAGAAAATTATTACAGTATCTTGGGAATTAGATAAAATTAGATAAAATTTTATAGTAAATTCTTATAATTAATATAAGAATTTATGAAACTGATAAAACTCAAAAAGAAATTATGTAGATTTTTTAATAGAATTTACAGTGGAATAAAACACCCGATAAATACTTTTTGGGGGAATTTCTTGGGCGTTATGCCCATGAAGGCAGGGGACCACGTAGAAGACCCAAAATGGTGTCTTATATTCCTAATAATATTTTTAGATAAGTATTTAGGTCAGTGCTAATAAAGACCTAGAAAAATATAAAATTATAAAAATGCCACTTTGTATGCCACTATGTTGTACAATGAGTAAGAAATGAATGGAGGGAAATTTAGTCATTTGAATAAGGTCAAATGGTCAAGGAAGTTTATCTAAATAGCTGATCAAGATCAGGGAATACTCTGGTGATGTGTGAAAAGACGATAATGTCCTAGAGATATTAAAATAAATAAAGAAGAAACAAGGGGTATTTTGGTAATTTGTTAAGCGATCAGTAATTAAGTTTAGACCTAGTCCAAGAATGTTAATAGTAGGAAAAATCTAGATACTAGATTTAAGATTAAAAAGCATATTATGAAATCTCAAACATATTAGATTTATAAAAGAGTATGATTTTTGGGAAATTTGACTCAGTCGATACCGGATTAGACTAAAATTTTTTCAGATGCTTCTTTCCCTTGGTTTTAGGGTGATGGGTGATGTCATCTTTTGGCTTTTAAGGCAAGCCAAGATCAAGAGCAAATATGAGTTATTAGATCAAATAGTGCACAAAGTGATCTTAGCCATCCATTTCCATGCCTTGAAGTCTATAAATACATCCCATTTTCTACCCAAAACTATGGCATGAGGATACCATGGGGAGGTGCTACTCAAATGAAAAGTCAATCCAAGACACAGAAGAATCCAAAGTCCAAAGTTCAAGCTAGCTAGGGATTAAGGTAAGCAATCTATCCTATTTTAATTTCCTTTAATTTGGGGCCTTGAACTTAGAATTTTCATGGAAGAAATATGAGGTTTCTCTAGGGTGTATATGCTGTCCAAAATCCTAGATGAAAGGAGAAAGAAGAAATTAAACTTAGAGCTATGTGGTTAATGCTTAAACAAGCTAGTTAGATGATTGGTTATTGAATCCAGTTAATATTCTTAACTTTACTATAGAAGAGACCTTTTGGTCTACACTGTTCATGGTAGAGGGAGATGGAATTTCAATGATCTAATACTTCTATTGAATTTATATGATAATTTTGTGTAGAATGGGATAAGTTTGGAACCTTGGAAGCATTGGAATTGAAAGTTATAATTTTTGAAAGTCTTCTCTATTACTATTCACACACATGAATAGTGATTGGAATTTCATGATTTTGATGCTTTCAATGGTTTTAAAATGAAAAGTTGTGTGGGGTCAAGTAGAGAAACAAATATGGGAAGTAATGGAATTAGAATAAGAATTTTTGAAAGAAAAATGGGAGTTATGCAATTCTATCCAAAATAGTATGTAGTTGCTAGAATTTGGGAATTATGAGTTCATAAATGAATTCATATTGCCAAATTGTGTAGGTAAGGTTAATACATCAATTAATTTAAAGGTCAAGTCAATTAGTAAAGATTAAGGAAATTTGTTCTAGGATTTGAATGGATGATGATATGATTTTAGGATTTGAATTTTATGCTCAAAAGAGGGCAGCCACACATTAAGGAGAAGTAAGAAGAAAGAGGAAAAGATAAAATAAAAGAAAGTCAAGCATGTGAGGTAGTAAACTTTCCTAAACTTGCACATATTGGATGTTAGGCTTGATTGTGCTTTGTATGTGTATATGATTGAAGCTCTATTTATATTATTAATTTAGCCAATTTTATTTCATATGTTACATGGAAGTATACACATTACATAATGTTAACACTTTTACAAGCAAGCACAAGTATTTACATTGATGCATACATTATTTAGTACCATTTGTCACTGAGATTTTCCTATAAATCTCACCCTACCCATATAATGTCAATCTCAACCTGTTCATGAATGATGAAAGATGACAAAGAGGTATGAAAAGAAGTTAGGGATTGAATAATATAAATGTTATATGATGAATTGTTCTATGTAATGATGTTATATGACCAGTTTGAGCAGTAGTGTTCATAATCTAATAAAAAATAGTAAATGAAGGAATAAAATATATGAAATTTTATAGATATTTAGTTATCAGGTTAAGTTTCATTTTGACACTAAGTACGCCTTATTTTGATATTTGTATAAAGAGAACAAAATTTTCAAATTCAGGGACCAAAATCTATTTTAAAAAATTTTAACCAAATGAACAATAAACTTTGACGTGAGAGTTGACTCAGTTGACTAGTCAATTGATCCAATGAAATATTTTTCCCTTAAATTTCAAGATGTTAGCTTCGTGTATCTTTTTGAACTGCTTCATTTTAACTTTTTTAGAATTAATTATAATTTTTCGAAGTTCATCGCCAAATATGGAAATACCTTATGAACAATAACTCGTTAGAGTGAAGTTCCAAATTTAGCTAATAGACTTTAAAATTCATATAAGTGGTGATAAATACTACTAAATGGTCCCTTATACATACGAAAGTAAGGATGTTACACATTTAGTTGAAATGTATTATACAGTTACAATTTTTTGTGCTATATAATCCCTCACAAAGTTATACTTGATATCAATGTATATGATCTTACTATGATACTTAAGGTCTTTGGTGAAGGCAATGGCTGTAGTATTGTCACAGTGTATTAACACCGAATTGGCACTCTCATTCCCAAATCCTAGGTGTTTGATAAATCTCTTTAGTTAAATAGCCTCTTGCGCTACTGCAGTACATGCCACAAACTTAGCTTCTATAGAGTGTAAAGCAATGCTTTGCTACTCCAACATATGGCTCCGTTGTTAATCAAGAAGGTGTATCCTAAAGTCCATCTTCATTCTTCTTTATCACCACCTACATCAGCATCAGAATATATGAATAGGTGTAGATCACTTCCTTGATAATACAACTAATTGTCAGTTATGCCTTTAAGTATCTCAAGATACTTTTCACTACTTTCTAGTGTTTCTTACCAAGGTTAGATTGGAATATGCTAACCAACCCCATGGCATAACAAATATATAGTCTTGTACACATCATCGCATATATCATGCTTCCAACAACACCAGAAACTCTTTCCATTTACTTTTTGTCTAATTCAGTTTTGGTACACATGTCAGAACTTAAGGCCACTCCAGTGGCTATAGGGATATCCATGGGATTGCAATCACTCATATTGAATTGCTCAAGTATATTCTTGACATAATTCTCTTGTGAAAGAGTAAGGATTCTCTTGGAGCCATTCCTTCAAATCTTGACTCCAAGTATGTATTTTGCTTCACCCCCATGTTTTTCATCTCAAAATTCCACGAAATCCATTCTTTAATAGCTATCACTGAGTCAAGACTATTTTTAGCCAAGAGTATATCATTTACATATAAGGATAATATTATTATAAAGTTACCCACAAATTGATTAACGTAATTGCAATTGTCTTCCTCTATCATCTGGATGTTATATGTGGTTATAGCCTTGTGAAACCTCAAGTACCACTACCTGGATGACTTTTTTAATCCATAAATAGATCTTGAGTTTACACTTCTTATGTTCAAACCCTTTTTTGATGAAACTTATTGGTTGTTCCATATAGATTTCTTCATCCATATCACCATTTAGGAATGCGGCTTTTACATCCATATGATATAACTCCAAGTTTAAACTGTTTACTATTACCAGAATAAGTCTTATAGAATTAAAGCGCATAAAAGGTAAAAAAGTATCCTTATAATCTATACCTCCCTATTGTGTAAATCCTTATACAACCAATTGAGCTTTGAATTTGTGATAAGACACATTTTGTATATAGTTTATGTGATAGTTTTTAAAGCTTTATAACAATTTCACCATCATTTTAGGTCTTAAATTGTACTTTTGTGGTAATACATTATTATGCATGGCAATGTGCTAATAAAATGTTAAAATGATAAATTAACTCTTCCAAATTGTATATATTCTATTATTTACTGATTTGAACTTTTACAGTGAGCTTTTATTTTGGATTGCAGGTATTTTGGAAGAGAGCAAGGACTAGGAAAGAAATCACAAGCCAATGAAGTGAAACCACGCTCTTGCATCTTTTAGTCGTGACCAAAGAGTACACCGGTCATGACCTTAATTCTTCTGGAATTCTCTGTGTTAACAGGTCACGACCAAAAAATGGATCTGGTCGCGCCTAATATGTAAAATCGCTGAAATTGTGTGTTTTGAATTAGGTGATACAGAAATAAAAGGAGGAGGAAGGCTGTCATCGAGGAGAGGCTGATTTTTAGACCTGATTAGGCTAAGAAGCAGTACTCTCGTACTCTCTGATCACCTTCTCAACATTTGCCACTATTTTATACCTCTCCACACCATCAACCTACCATCTTCTCATTGTTTCTCCATGCCATCCCAACTAAACAGCGATTACAGTACAGCAGGAGTCATAAGAGGCTAAACCTTTAGCCTCTTGGTGTTGAATCAGATATCTTGAGCTCATGGACTCAAATGGGGATTTTCTTTTATTCTAATTATCTTCTCATCTTATGATTGCTGCTAGATCTAGGATTTTCATCTTATGAGCAAGTTTTGAAAATCGATTTATCATTCTTAGATTAGACTTTGTAATTGAATCCGGATGATTTGAACGTTTTCTTTTAATAGAATATTTCAGTTAAGAAAGTGGGTTATTATCAGCAATTGTTGTTAATTAATTCATTGCTTGAAATCTAGGGTTTTCGATCGATGACTATTCGGGGGCATTTTCTGTCTTATCCTAATTTTTTCCCTATCTATATAATACTGATAGAGGAAAGAGGTTTGGAAAGGATTATGATGTTGATAAGAAGAAATAATAGAGGTTAACTAAGTCTTGAAGGAAGAAAGGGACCTAAATGTAATTAGAAAAGTTTAAAGGCCAAAAGTTAAAGTAGAAATAAAAGTTGCGCCAAAAGTGATAATTTTCAAAAGTTAAGGGACTTAAATGTAATTAAGTAAAAAGTTCAAGGGCAAAATTGTAATTATGGAAAGGTCAGCCCGAAAAGGGTTAGAACTGCCTGAAAGTATTTCAGTCCCATATTCCATCAGTAAATAGAGGAAGATATGCTGGTTAATTTAGCATGATAAAAAAAATTTATTAGGGCTCCACACAACATATATTATCTGATAATCTAAAGGTTATCTAAAATTTTATCAGATTTCATAGACTTCAGATATAAGTGGGGGAGTTACAGAAAAGTGTGCCCTACAGTGTCAGATGTCCTGGATCTGATAGAACCCCAGAAGAAGTTATGTATAAAAAGTTATTCACATATTAGTGAATTTTGACGGGAGTTTATAACACCTGTGATCTGATAATTGAACTTATCGGTATGTAAGCCTGGATAAAATGAGATCAGATAGCTTCATACATAGGCCGATGATAATGCCAAGGAGGGCCCAAAACCTAGGGTACCAGTTTATCAGTAGAAGGGGCCAATGTCCAGAAAAAGTGCAAAATTACAAAAATGCCCAGATTGTACCAGAGATGGATGAAGGGAATTTTGGTCATCTGGAATAGGCTAAAAACATGGGATATAGCCTAAGTATGATTATTTAGAGCCAGTATAGGCCCTGAGGCATTACAAAGAAGGGTGAAAAGATGATTTTACCCTTAGGGTCAATATAGTGCAAGAAAGGACACCAAGGGTATTTTGGTCATTTTCCAATAGATCTGCAATAAAGTATTGGCCCAGTACAAGTATGTCAGTGGTATAAAAAGCTTAGACATTGATTTCTAGGACATAATACATATCTTGGTATATTATAAAAATTAGGAACAGAAAACAGTCCGGTTTTTGGTGAAACTGCTCCGATCGGTACCAGATTGGACTGAAATTTTTCCAGAAGCTTTCTTACATGCGAATTTCACCACATATCCCCATGAGGTGTCCCTTGACCTGTCCTTTATGATGTCATAATTATTCTTTTTGGAAAAAGTTAAATACAAGATTAAATGTGAGCCTTTAGATCAAATAGTGTACAAAGTAATCTTGGCCATTAATTTTCCATGAATTTTTCTATAAATATCCCCTCAAATCTGGTCCAAACTGTGAGCTTGTAGAAACTATGGGAAACTCTTGCAAAATGAAAACTCAAGCCAAGACAAAGAAGATTCAAGGTTCTAAAGTTCAAGCAAGCTAGAGATTAAAGGTAAGCAATCTATTGTAGCTTATTTTCCTTTGACTTGGGAGCTTGAACTTAGGGGTTTTCATGAAAGAAAGTTGAGTTATATTTAAGGTGTTGTGCTGCCCAAAAACCTTAGATGAAAGGGAAAAGAAGAAATTAAAGTTAGAGACATGATTAAAGCTTAAACAAGCTAGTTAAGTGATTGGTTAAGTTGATATTCTTGACTTTGCCATGGGTGAAACTGTTCGGTCTGCACTGTTCATGAGGGAAGGAAATAGAATTTTAATGATTTAATGCTTCCATTGAATTTATATGATGATTTTGTGTAGGATTGGAAAGGTTTTGAACCTTGGAAACATTGAAATTCCAAGATTGTAGTTTTTAAAATTCTTCACGGTTACTGTTCACTGGCATGAACAGTGATTGAAATTTCATGATTTTGATGCTTCCAATGGTTTTAAAATGACAAGTTGTGTGCGAAAAAATGGAGAAACAAGTATAGGAAGCATTAGAATTAAAATGAGATTTTTTGAAAGAATTGTATGCATATGTTCAGTTCTGTATAGCAGGCCATGAAGGAGCTAGAATTTCATTATTCTAAGCTTATAGATGGATTCAAAAGATGAAATTGTGTAGATTAAAGTCATGACATCAATTGATTTAAAGGCCAAGTCCATTAGTTAAAATTAAGGAAAATAAGTGAGCTTAATGTTCAAGAAGAAGTTATGTTAGTTAAAGTAAGTTTAATGCTCAAGGAAATTAGATGATGATGGATGAATGGTTATGTGATGTTAGGGATTGATTGATATGCTCCAAAATAGGTAGCCACATATCCAAGAGAAGTGAGAAGAAAGAAGCAAGATAAAATGAAAGAAATCAAGTATATGAGGTAGTAAACTTATCCTAAACTTGTATGTATTGAATGTTATGCTTGATGTGCTATGGCTTTGTTGAATTGTGTTGCATATGTGCTTATGTATGAAGCTCTGTTGCTATGATTACTTTGTTCAATTGTATTTCATATGTTACATAGAAGCATGCACATTACACAATGTTAACACTTTCACAAGCAAGCACAAGTATCTACATTAATGTATGAATTATTTAGTAATATTTGCTACTGAGATTTTCCCAGAAATCTCATTCCTTTTCATGTAAACCCAATCCCACAGGTTTGTGAATAATGAAATAGGATGATGAAGCATGAAGAAAAGCTAGGGATTGGATGGTATATATGTTATGTAAATATGTAATGTTGTTGTTTGACCAATGTAAGTAGTGATGGTCATGATGTAAGAAAAAATAGTAAATGATATAATAAATGTATAAAATTTTATAGAAATTTGGACGACATGCCAAGCTTCGTTTTGACACCAAGAACACATTATTCGATGTCTTTACAAAGAGAACTAATTTTCCAAAGTAAGTGACCAGAATCGGTTTCTAGAATTTTTGACCAAATGAACAGTCGTCTTTGGCGAATAAATTGTATTAATTGACGAGTCATTTGGTCTAGAAATTATTTTTCCCTTAAATTTCAAGATGTTATCTTCATGTAGCTTTTTGAACCACTTCATTTCAATTTTTTGAGAATTAATTATGATTTTTTAAATTTTATTGTGTAATATGTAATACTATATGAACAGTAACCCGAGAAAGAGTAAAATTTGAGATTTTGCTAATGGACTTCCAAGGTCTTGTAAGTGGTTTCAAATGCTACTAAATGGTCCTTAAGATGTATAAAAGTAAGGATGTTATATTTTCATCATCTAAATACAATTTACATGCTAAGTGATTTATGACAATTCACTAATAGTTCTTAAATCAACTTTGATCAAAGGGGTTTAAGGAGAATTAGGGTTTTGAACTCAATCGATTGATTGAGGTTTTCTTTTAGACTTGGCGCTTTCTAAACTCCAACTTTAAACGTGAGAGCAAAGATATATACGTTTTCATCATCAAGAGTCTTTCACAGCATATTTCTCAACTAAACCAACTCGTTTTCATTGTAAACAAAAATCCAAAAATATTTACTTTTCTACACCCTACTTTTATTGCATCAATCACTAAAACCCAAAAACTATTTTATCCCTACTCAGGTTTTTCATTGATTTTGATATCCAATATACTAGGTTTCCACATAAAAGGCCTCGAGAAGAACGATAGGGTTATGCCTTATACTACATTATATTGGGTGCAATAAACTTTATTTTGATGGATCAGACCACGACAGTCAGGCTCTATCAATTTGTCAATTGATCCATCCATCTTTCTCTTGATTTTGAGAACCTACTTGTTCTTAATGGCTTTATGCCCTTTTGGCAGATCAACCAATTCCAAAACTTGGTTTTTCATCATTGAGTCCATTTCCTCTTTTATTGATTTCTTCCATTCATCCTTAGCAGGACTTGCTAAGGCTTCATGAACAGTGTGAGGTTCATCATCCCTATCTGGAGTAACTAAGATGCTTCACCTTCTATTTGGAAGTGTTTATCTTTTTTCATTTGTCTTGATCTTTGTGTTGACCATTCTTGACTCCCACTCACATTGACATACCTAGAGGATTATAGTCTATCAATTTGTTTGGCACTATCCTATTCCTGAGTCTCATAAAGAGATACAGTACAGTCAAAATCTCCCTTACTGGGAAATTGTATCTCAATGAATACAACATTTCTTGATTCTATTTCAGTCACTGTCCCATCTTCAATTTCACTTATGAATACATATCCTTTTAAGGATTCAAACTAGCATATGAAAATAAATTTCGTCCCTCTAGGATCAAGTTTCCTATTCCTATGAGAACTGTCATGGATATAGGTCGCCGAGCCCCAAGGTCTAAGGATGCTTAGATTTGGCTGGATTTTAGTCTATAACTCGTAGGGCATGGAAATGACTGACTTTAAGGGTACACAGTTAAGTGTGAAGATTGTTGTTAACAAAGCATCACCCTAATGTGAAATTGGAAGGTTTACCTGAGTCATCATAGACCTAACCATGTCTACAAGAGTTCTATTTCTTTTTTCAGTGACTCTATTCTATTAAGGTTCCAGGGATAGTTAGTTGCCTAATAATTTCTTTTTCTTCATAGAGTCATTTGAATTAATCTAAAAAGTATTCACGATCTCGATTAGTGCATAATGCCTTGATTTTATTGTCCATTTGATTCTTTACATTTATGTATCATCTAAAATACTCTAGTACCTCAGACTTATATGAGATCAAAAATACATGATCATATCTTGAAAAATCATCAATAAAGGTAATGAAATACCTAGCTTTGTGTCTCACCCTCACACTCATTGGACCACAAATATCTGAATAGATTAATTGCAACAGATTTTTGGCTCATGTTCCCTTGTCGAATGGCTTTCGAGTAACCTTACTAGCTAGACAACTATTGCATAATGACATATCCATATTAAGGATTACCCCTAGTATAACATCCTCATTTTCTTACATCTTAGGGACCAAATGGTAACATCTGGAACCACTTCTAAGGCTGTTAAAGTCAAATTACTCAATCTGGAATTTTACTCTTAACGAGACTGTTCACTGTGTGAATTCCAGAGGAGTGTTCTGACTTCGAAAAATCATACCTAATTTTATAAAAATCATAATAGAGTGGTTCAAATTGTTACATGAAGCTAACATAATGATATTTCAGGGAAAAATGACTTGTTGACCATGTATTGACCAGGTCAATGTTGGTCAACGTCCAAAGTTCACTGTTCCTCCAGCGTCCTGTCCCTGATTTTAACATTTTGGTCCCAACTTTGACAAATCATATCTTTATGTGTAGACATCCAAATGAGATGTTCTATATATCAAATCAAATCTTGGAATGTCTAATATTTACTGGAAAAATATCATACATTTATTCAATAATTTACTATTTATAATTATAGCTCAAATGTCACTGCCTCCATCACAAGTTACTATTCATAGTGACAATTTCCAGCAACTATATATACATGAATCACATATCAATCATGCTAAGCAATTAACATATCTTTATGTATCCTTATATCCTCCATTAATACCTACTGTAATTGGATTGATATGGAAGGGGTGAGATTTCTGGAGAAATCTCAATAGCAAACGGTACTAAACAATGCATGTATTAATGTGAATACTTCTGCTTGCTTGTGAAAGTGTTAACATTGCATAATGTGCATGCTTCCATGTTATATATGAAATACAATTAGCCGAAGTAATCATAGGAACAGAGCTTCATACATAAGCACATATATTCAACATAATTCAACAAAGCCATAGCACATCAAGCATAACATTTAATGCATACAAGTTTAGGATAAGTTTACTACCTGACATGTAGCTTTTCCTTCCAGCTCCTAGCCTTGTCTCTAAGGTCTCTTCTTTTTATATGTTAGAGCCTATACATAGCATAATAATATCTCTATTATTATCCAGTATAGGTCTACTTAACTCATACTTAATTAGGGGTGATATCCTTAGTTTGACATTCCCCTGTCTTTCTTTCTGCCTTTAGCTACCTTTATTAATAGAGATATTCCTCTATTCTAACTACTAAGAGCAATCCTCTACTTTATTAGAGCAGGGACTAGACTCACCACTCATGACATCATCCAGGACACCTCAAGGGAAACCTCAGCGGTATATGTGGTTCAATAGTGGGGCCCTTAGGACACCTTACCAGCTGACTCGGCCTTTTCAGAGAGTTCTAAAGTCTTTTCCCTGAATGGACAGCCGAGAACGTGCCACGTGTCCTCTTGCTTTTTCTCCTTTTTCTGTATCATGCCATGTGTCCTTTGATTTTCTTATTTTATTGTAATCATGCCATGTGGCACATTGTGGTCCCCATTTATGTCCCCTCATGACTCCAGATTACTTTACCTAGTTCTATCTTGGACCAGGTCACTTTACTTTATTGAAAAAATACTAAAATAATATTTTAATGCCTCTTGGTCCCACATTACTCTTGGGCTACGATTTTGGGCCTTGGATTGTCATCTTGGGTTTCTAACCAAGCTCAAGCACTCTGGTGGCTTGGTTCCCAAGGAACATCCTTAGTAAACTACCAAAATGCCCTTACTACCTCTTTAGTACTTCTAGGGGCACTATTGTCTTTTATATACCTTACCAGAGTATCTCTTGAACCTGGTTAGCTATCCAGATACCCTTTCTTGACTATCTAACCTTAGTCAAATGATCATAATGCCCTTCATCTGACTCTGACTTAATGACACAACACAGTGGCATACCTTCAGTGGCATTTGTGTAATTCTTTACTTTTCTCGGTATTTCTTAGCCCTAGCCCACATACTTATCTGAAAATATCATTGGGCCTATAAGGTGCCATTCTGGACCCTATGTATGATCCCCTATCTTCATGGGCTCAATTCCTGAGAAATTCCCCTAAAACCTATTTATCAGGTCTTTTAATCCACTGTAAATTTTGTAGTAAATTTTACATAACTCCTTTTTGGGCTCTGTCATTTTTAGAAATTCTTATATTAATTATAGGAATTTACTGCCATATTTTCTGAGGTCTAGAGAATACTGTATTAATTTTCCTTCTCTTTCAAAATTAATGTAAATCTTTCGGGACCTCATATCAAAACTCTGTGTTGCATCAAACTGATCAGCATAATTTTCTCTATTTACTGAGACCTCTGCTCAATAGGGTCTAGTAGCATCCCTTTTTTAGGCTATATACTGGGCTTCTCAGCCTAAAAATTGGGATATAACATTTCTCCTCCCCTTAAAATAAATTTCGTCCTCGAAATTGCCGAGCTAAATCTCTATTCATCCTTCGATGAAGAGTTCCTTTGAGGAGAATGTCCCTTTCTTTCATACTAAACTTTCTCATATACTCCTATATTCTGGAGTTTTTGTTGACTACTCATCATGATTCTTAGTGTAGTCACTTATTACTCATCTAAGTATTCAGTGGAATTCTCTAAATATCCGCAAAACTTCATCTCTCATCTCATATCATCATATGATTTTATCATATTTACCAACTCATCATAATATAGAGAGATAACTTATATCATTATTCTTTCTTTTGTTGCTCTACTGCTAAACAGGAGCACATAATAACATATAGGAGCATATAGGAGCACATACTCTAACATGCATAATGCCTGGCCAGCATGCTGCAGGACTACATACCTGCTCATGAATGCAAAGCTCTCATAGCGGAGCTCAAGCATTCCTTCTCTTAATATGCACAGCTCTAACACTCGGAGCTTGCATAACTCTATTACATAGAGCTGTTGGAAATCGTGCCCTAGGGGCCAATCATTGTCTTATGAACATTATTGATTTATGAATTTATTAATTGCGTTATCATATTATTTGCATGTTTACTATGATGACCATCCTTAGATAATTCATGATCTTATCCTAAATGTCCCTGGTCAGCCATCTATATGGGAGCACAGATGAAATAAAACCAGTATGACTTTGAAGATATATAGAGATATAAATCAGAGTCATAGGCATATGTAAGAGTACAAGGTGTTAGACTGACCCGCTATGAGAGAACTGCATGGGTAACGTCATAAGCTTCTCTCATATACAAATCATGTCAATATGCCCTTTGACCTGAGATCATCATGGATTCCTACATGACAAACGCTCAGCTTTGACCTAGTCAAAAGTCACTTTTGACCGAGTGATCATAAAGACTATGTTCGAGCTTAGTGGTTTTCCATGCGGAGGAATGTGAATGGTCAAGATGGAATTTGTCCCTCACATTTGTAGAGAGATATTACTGGGCCCCTCGATGAGTGAGTCTGAGAAATGTATGGCCATACTGTAATAGAAAGGTAGTTCCATTTCTACAGTCAGATTACTCAAGGATCAAGAAAGTAACGGTCAGGAATAGGAGGATGACATTATCCATGCCTTAACCATGACCAAAATATCGTGTGACAAAAGGGACATGATATGGTTGTATAAAAGGTTACATCGTTTAACGATCCTCATATGATTTGGGTAGTCGTTATGTCTTGCTAGAGACCGCTTGCGACTTGTGGGCCAGTATAGCAAATGGCCCACTGTCAACTTCATATGGGCCTACAGGGTCGCACACAAAATAGCCCAACACGAGCTATGATGTCCAGATTCATTAAATCTAAGACATGTCCAGATTCAATGAATGATCCAGGGTGGATGTATATATTTATTTATATTTATATTTATATATATATAAATTTATATATATATATATAAGAGATATATGAGATTTAATTTATAATGATAAATTAAATCTCTATCACGTTTGAATTTGAAATTTAAATTGATAGGATATCTCGTATAAGAGATATTTATAAGATTTAATTTATAAGGATAAATTAAATCTCTATCACGTTTGAATTTGAAATTCAAATTGATATGATATCTCAAATTTGATTTATGAGAATAAATCAAATATAGTTCAGTCTCATCTTTATTTAAAGTTAAATAAATAGGTAATTAAATCTATGGGACGGATTTAATATTATTTATTTAATTAGTTTCTTATAAAATTATACAATATATGATATTATATTAATTTCAGAATTAATATAAGATTAACTCCAAAATCCAATTCGGTAGAGAGAGAAAAATACATATCATCCTATATATCTGATTTTAGGAGCTGCATTTTAGAGACGCACATAGAACACAAAAAGGCTGAAGGGGAATCTGCAAAAGGTTTACAGATAAGAAACTGCCGAAATAGAGACGGAGAGGACGAATTCTTGAGAAAGCCTTGGAGGGACGAGAGACACTAGAACGTCGTTTGTGGTTAGAACGCTGTTCGTGTGGATACCAGTAGAGGAAGCTGACTTAAGTCATTGACTTCTTGCGATCGGAAAGGGAGCACGAGCCGTGGAGAGAAGCTGTGAACGTCGTGACCAGAAGCTGTGGAAGTCACTGAGGAACACTGAGGGTAATGCTTCTTCCCACTTAACTTAAACACATACGCTAGATCCTGGAAAGGAATGGAAAAATTTTTAAATTAATTTCCGCTGCGTGTCTTCTAATTCCTTACAAGAGCTTGCATTGCTCTAATATTCGGAGCTTTAGCTTAACAAAACATAATATAACATAATGCGTGGCATTTCATGCAAAGAGTGAAAGCTCTCATTTGCTCTTTCACACGTAACTCATCTTTCAAACATCTTTTTCCTTTCAAAAAGGGAACCTCTCAATCTGTTTATAGGGCTAATTATAAAGCCACTCCATAGTGTACTTCTTAAGACATACTTTTCCTATCTTTCATGCCGTAACATGGCATATCTAGCCAAATCTGGCTTCATCATAGTTCATCTTTCAAATCCATTTTATTTGGACTTGACATAAGGGTTCTAGTCTCTTTCTGTTCATAACCCTTTCTAACTTTTCATAACTCCGTGTACATGTATGCCAACTTCTTGTGGCATTCATACCTCTTTCATCACTTCCTAGGGGGTTACCCATCATTAGGCTACTCTTGCCTGAGCATGTTTAACTGAAATGTACCGATATAAATCTGAAGCACATATGCTCACAGGCTCTAACCCTGGTAATTTACTGTCTTAGACCCGTCTTATGCTATCTCTCTTGGGTCTATCTGGCCTTCTTATCTCTTTACCTGGAGAATCTATCTGTCTTTTATTCTTATCTTAAGGATCTCTTTATTTGACCCTTTCTCATATCTTATGAGATTTACTCATAACTCCTTGGTACTCAGGATTAATAACTTTAACTTTGATCACTTAGTTCCTATATGTGTAAGGAGATTTTGAGTTCAGTCCCTGATAGTAATAAGGCTATCTAACATCATGGGTACTCTCTCTGTTAGGAGCTAACCAACTTGTGAAGCTTATGTACTTTAATTTTTCCTTGGTATTTGTCATTCCAAAGACATACTGTACCTATGGCTCAATACTTTCTCTCTCTAGGCTAGGTCTACTACGACCCTCAGGATCTATTGCGATCAACCGTAAGCCTCTTCAGGATCTAACTGTGACCCTAGAATTCTATTCTCTGGGAGCCATACTAGGATCTAACTGTAATCCTCCAGAATCTACTGCGATTCCGTTGTACTATATTCTCATCTCTGGAAGACTTGAACCAACGGACAAAATTACAAGGTTAATCACTTCCACATAGTTGTTAACTCAACAAATAATTCCCCTAAAATGATCACATAAGCCAATATTATCTATCAGGACTTTACTTATTTCCTCTATCACTCAGGAACTTCTCATACCATTCTCATCTTTTATAGCTCTACTATATCCTTTACTGCAGAGAGCTACACAGGCTCTACTATGCACATATCTATCATATAGACATTGCTCTTCCTTAGAGCTGCACCATCTTTCATAAATGCTTCTTATTTCATTTCATATCACTCATATTACTTACCCTTACTGAAGGGATATATCTTGAGTATCATAATCATGTATCTGTAGATTTACTATTAATCATCATCTTAATCTCATTGCCTATCATTATCTGATCATATTGTCCAGGTCCCAAACATTCATTTAGGAATCAGAAATAACTATTTATCTGACTTAGGCTACCACATTACCCTCTTACTAGGGTATAGACTCAACCCTTTATTACACTTTCTTACATAAGGAACAGGAGAGTCACTTTATTTTTAAAACTGTGGCTACCTTTCTCTTTATCAGTCTTAGTCTACTCTAGACTAGACTGTGGTTCCTTTATCTTGGGGACATCAGCAGCCTATCTCGTCTCTAACTTTAGGTCATGTGCTAGGATTATTCCTAGGCAAGCCTCATTCTTTTGTTCAAGAAACACTAGCTGAACCAATTCTTTCGTAATGGAGATCTACTCACATAGAGGATATACTTCTGAACATCGTCTAACCTTTCAGATCTCCTTACTTTATATTATTTGGCTTGATTATGCTTTGTACCAATCCTTTAGTTGATTAATTTCAACCAGGTTGGTACCTTCATTATCATTGTTACTATAACGTCTGATAGTTTCCCTTGGCCTGGGACTGGTCAGGTTCTATCTCTATTCATAGAGGAAATTGCTCCCCAGACGTTATCTTGCTTAGTCCAGCCACATCGTGCTAAGAAATACGAGACCTCAGTGGTAACGGCTGACTAAGACTAGCCACTTCCTTGAAGATTACCCCGTACCGCTGTAAGTTATGGGGTACTATTCTATCTATCTAGGTGTCACTATCTCTTGTTCAAATCATTCTCTAGGTAGTGAACACCATCCCCATATCTCACTAGGGAGGAAACCTCTGTAGTTCACATCTCTAACTTGTTTTAAGGGGTTAGTCTATCTACTCCAGAGTATCACTAAGCCAGAACCTTCTGTTCTGTGCTAGAATCTTATACTCTGAAACCAAATTATAACATCCTCATTTTCTTACATCTTAGGGACCAAATGGTAGCGTCTATAACCACTTCTAAGTCTGTTAAACTCAAATTACTCAATCAGGAATTTTACTCTTAGCGAGTACAGTTCACTGTGTGAATTCCAGAGGAGTAATTTGACTACAAAAAATCATAACTAATTCTACAAAAATCAGAATAGAGTGGTTCAAATTGATACATGAATCTAACATAATGCTCTTTCAGGGAAAAATTACTTGTTGACCATGCCTTGACCAGGTCAATGTTGGTCAATGTCTGAAGTTCACTATTCCTCCAGCGTCCTGCCCCTGATTCCAGCATTCTGGTCCCAACTTTGATAAATCATATCTTTATGTTTAGACATCCAAATGAGATTTTCTATATATCAAATCGAGGATTGGCATGTCTAATATTTACTAGAAAAATATCATACATTTATTCAATCATTTACTATTTATAATTACAGCTCAAATGTCACTACCTCCATCACGAGTTACTGTTTATAGTGACAATTTCCAGCAACTATACATACATGAATCACATATCAATCATGCTAAGCAATTAACATCTCTTCATGTATCCTTATCTCCTCCATTAAGACCTACTGTAATTGGATTGATATGGAAGGGGTGAGATTTCTGGGGAAATCTCAGTAGCAAATGGTACTAAACAATGCATGCATTAATGTGAATACTTGTACTTGCTTGTGAAAGTGTTAACATTGCATAATGTGCATGCTTCCATGTTACATATAAAATACAATTGGCCAAAGTAATCATAGGAACAGAGCTTCATACATAAACACATATTCAACACAATTCAACAAAGCCATAGAACATCAAGCATAACATTTAATGCATACAGGTTTAGGATAAGTTTATTACCTGACATGTAGCTTTTCGTTCCAGCTCCTAGCCTTGTCTCTAAGGTCCCTTCTTTTCATATGTTAGAGCTTATACATAGTATAATAATATCTTTATTATTATCCAGTATAGGTCTACTTAACTCATGCTTAACTAGGGGTGATATCCTTAATCTGACATTCCCCTGTCTTTCTTTCTACCTTTAGCTACCTTTATTAATAGAGATATTTCTCTATTCTAACTACTAAGAGCAATCCTCTACTTTATTAGAGCAGGGACTAGATAACTTTCTTACCTCATTCCTAAGCTTTGCCCAGTCCTTCGACTCCTTAGACTGCTCCTGGCTCCACCAGAACTCCTTCATTTCTTTCATTTCTTTCTTTCCTTCTCTCTTTCTCCCTTATTTCTCTTCTCTCTCTTGCCAAATCCGTGGTATGCCTTGAAATGAGAGGGGAGTGGCCTATTTATAGGTGAGAGAAGGTGGAATAAATGGTCCAGATTGATTTGCGATGAATGGCTCAGATTGCTTGCTTCCTCAAGAAGCTTTGCCTGCATTATCTCGACCCTCCCTGATGATTCACCACTCATGACATCATCTAGGACACCTCAAGGGACACCTCAGGGGTATATGTGGTGTAATGGTGGGGCCCTTGGGACACCTCACCAGCTGACTCAGCCTTTCCAGAGAGTTCCAGAGTCTTTTCCCTGAATGGACGGCCGAGATCGTACCATGTGTCGTCTTGCTTTTTCTCCTTTTTCTGTATAATGCCATGTGGCCTTTTCTTTTCTTCTTTTATTGTAACCATGCCACGTGGCACACTGTGGGACCCATTTATGTCCCCTCATGATTCCAGATCACTTTACCTAGTTCTATCTTGGACCGGGTCACTTTACTTTATTGAAAAAGTACTAAAATAATATTTTAATGCCTCGTGGGCCCACATTACTCTTGGGCTACGTTTTTGGGCCTTGGATTGTCATCTTGGGTTTCTAACGAAGCCCAAGCACTCTGGTGGCTTGGTTCCCAAGGAATATCCTTAGTAAACTACCAAAATGCCCTTACTACCTCTTTAGTACTTCTAGGAGCACTATTGTCTTTTCTATACCTTACCAGAGTATCTCTTGAACCTGGTCAGCTATCTAGATACCCTTTCTTGTCTGTCTAACCTTAGCAAAATGATCATAATTCCCTTCGTCTGACTCTGACTTAATGACACAACACAATGGCATACCTTTAGTGGCATTTTTGTAATTCTTCACTTTTCTCGGTCTTTCTTAGCCCTGGCCCACATACTTATCTGAAATTATCATTGGGCCTATAAGGTGCCATTCTGGACCCTCTGTATGATCCCCTATCTTCATGGGCTCAATTCCCGAGAAATTCCCCTAAAACCTATTTATCGAGTCTTTTAATCCACTATAAATTTTGTAATAAATTTTACAAAACTCCTTTTTGGGCTCTGTTAGTTTTAGAAATTCTTATATTAATTATAGAAATTTACTGCCATATTTCATCTGATTCTGAGGTATAGAGAATACTATATTAATTTTTCTTCTCTTCGAAAATTAATATAAATCTTTCGGGACCTCATATCAAAACTCTATGTTGCATCAAACTGATCAGCATAATTTTCTCTATTTATTGAGACCTCTGCTCAATAGAGTCTAGTAGCTTCCCTTTTTTAGGCTATATACTTGGCTTTTAAGCCTAAAAATTTGGATATAACACCTAGCATGCTCTCTTTTTCTAGTTTAATTATTATATTTTGATTAATATGTTATAGTCAACAATGCCAGATATGCATATCAGGATTATTTGAAGTAATAGCAAAATAATCGTGAGAATTAAAATCACCACAAGATCCATAATAAAGAACTTTTTGAGAACAAAAGGCTGAACCATAAAATATTGAGTTGCTATAAATGTCTACAACTTTACCATGAAAGTTTACATTAAACCCAATGTCTAATAAGCAAATTATAGAAATTAAATTCCATCAGATGTCAGGAGCTTGAAGCATATTATGCAGCATCAAGGTCTTTCCACCATGCAAAATAAGTTGCAGGTGCCAATGCCTATCCTTGCATTATTGCCAACGAAAAGCTACTTGCTTTGACACAACAGCCGACGGTATTCCATGAAAGATCCTCAATCTTGACTTATGTGATTTGTGGAGCTTAAGTCAATAATCCAAGAAAATGAAACAGTTTTTGTCAGAAAAACAATACTAGAAACAAATGAGACATGTGAATTCATATAATTCACTGTTACCTTTCCGATCTTGGCCTTTTTAGAATGGTCATGTGTGAAATGTCTCGTGCTGTGGCAAGCAAAGTATTTGACCTTCTTTAGGTTTAACTTTTTCTTGCTGCCTTTTTTTTTCTTGTATTGTAGCTTGCCTTTTTTAGGCGGAGGACTGCCTTCCTTCCCATTTTTCTGAAATTTCTTACCCTTCTTAAATTTAGGCTTTGAATGGGAAAGAACAGCATTTACAGTCAAATAGGTTAGTCCAGTGGCCTTATAAGCCTCTAAACATTCATCCTCTAGCTTTAAATGCTTAGCTACACATTGAAAATGGTGATATTTTTATTATGGGTCAAATTAACTTTCATGTGCTCCCAACTAGCAGGGAGCGACCTGATGGCAACCTGCAATTACTGCTCATCAGATAAATTATGTCCAACCTCCTTCAGTTCAAGAATCATGTTGGATATTTCTCTTAAATGTTACCTTATAGGATTATTTAGCTTTAGTTTATAGGTATTGAATTTAATTGTCATCCTTTTAAGCTTAATAGTGGAATTTCTACCAAACTTATCCTTCAGGGCTATCCACATAGATTGTGCAGTTCTGTGTCTCAAACTTACACATCAAGTCATCAACCATAGAGCTCAGCATTGTGATTCTTGCAATGCTATTCTTTTCTAGGACAAGTATCACATCTTAATCTTTCTATATCTGTATAAGACTGGCAAAGGAAAAAGGTTTATAAAGGATTGTGATTATGATCAGAAGGAATAATAAAGTTTAGATGAGTCTTGAAGAAAGAAAGGGACTAAATTGAAACGTTTAAAAGTTTTATAGTGTAAAAATGAAAGTAGACATACACTTTGGGCCATTAAGTGTAATTATAAAAAGTTGAGGGCCTAAAGTGTAATTTTTAAAAGTTCATGGGCAAAATTATAATTATTGAAAGTTGAACCAAAAAAGGCCTAGAATTTGTTTAGTCCCAAATTTTCATAGTAAATAAAGAAAATTATTCTGATTAGTTTGATGCAACATAGAATTTTGATTTGAGGTCCCGAAAAATTGATGTTAATTTATAAAGAAAGAAAAATTAATACAGTATCCTCAGGACCTCAAAATTAGATAAAATTTTACAGTAAATTCTTATAATTAATATAAGAATTTATGAAACTGATAGAGCTCAAAAAGGAGCTAAGTAGACTTTATTATGGAATTTATAATAAATTAAAATACCTGATAAATACGTTTTGGGGGAATTTCTCAGGAGTTGAGCTCATGAATATATTGGACCATGTAAAAGGCCCAAAATGGCATCTTATAGACCAATAATATTTTCATATAAGTTTATGGGCCAATGCTAATAAAGACCAGAAAAAATACAAAATTATTCAAATGCTATTGAGTATGCCACTGCGTTGTGTCCTTAAGCCATACATAAAAGAAGGGCATTTTGGTCATTTGGACAGGGTCAAACACATCAAGGGAAGTATAGGGATGAATAATCAGAGTCAATATATACCCTGATAAGATGTAAAGATGTGTGAAATGATAATTATACTCTTAGGGTTAATATAGTGCAAGATAGTGAACCAATGGCATTTCAGTCATTTTCTAAGGGATCTATAGTTAAATTTAAACCCAGTACAAGAATGTCAATGGTAGAAAGAATCTGGATAATGGATTTAAGGTCAGAAAACGTATTGTGGAATCTCAGAAGAATTAGATTCAGAAAATAATATAGTTCTTAAGAAATCGGACTGAACTGGCATTAGATTGGATTGTAATTTTTTTAGATGCTTCCTCCCTTTGCAATTTCATCACATGGGCTATGAGGTGTCATTTGATGATGTCATCTCATTGGCTTCTAGGGCAAGCTAATCCAAGATCAAATCTGAGCCATTAGATCAAATAGTGCACGAAGTGATCTTGGCCATTCATTTTCTATAGAATTTTTCTATAAATACCCCCATTTTTTTCTGTACAAAACCATGGCCCTTGAAATCTTTGGGGAGGTGCTACTTAAATGAAGAGTCAAGCCAAGACAAAGAAGAATTCAAGGCCAAAGTTCAAGCTAACTAGGAATTAAGGTAAGCAATCTATCCTAACTTATTTTCCTTTAATTTGGGGGCTTGAACTAAGGGTTTTTATGGAAGAAATATGAGGTTTCTCTAGGGTGTATATGACGTCCAAAAAACCTTAGTTGAAAGGAAAAAGAAGAAATTAAAGTTAGAGTTATGTGATTGATGCTTAAATAAGCTAGTTAGATGATTGGTTGTTGAATCAATTTGATATTTTTAATTTTGCCAAGAAGGATACCTTTCGGTCTTCACTGTTCATGATAGAAGGAGATAGAATTTCAATGATCCAATGCTTCTATTGAATTTATATGATGATTTTATGTAGGATTGGATATATTTTAAACCTTGGAAGCATTGGAATTGAAAGTTATAATGTTTAGAATTCATCTCTATTATTGTTAACTCGTAATCTAATTTTTGTAAATTGTGAAATTTAGAACTAATCAGTTAAATTGAAAGAGTTAGGGATGAATAATCTCGTAAGTGTAATTGTGATCTAAATTTTATGTTCTTAAATCTAGAGGATTATTAAAGTTCGTAAGTTAATTGTGAAATTGTTGCACAAAATTGTTAATAGTTAATCGATTTTTGTATAAATATCTAAAGCATTAATTATTGTTAATAGCTGATCATGTGTCGTATGTGATTCGCTCACACCAAAAGTTTATTTTCGTAAGTTAATTGTGAAAGTGTTGCAAAAAATTGTTAATAGTTAATCGGTTGTTATGAATACCTAAAGCATTTTTCTTAATAGTTAATCATTTTATATGTGATTCGCTAACACCAGAAGTTTATTTTTGTAAGTTAATTGTGAAAGTGTTGCGCAAAATTATCAATTAATAGCTAATCAGTTATTGTGAATAATGTGCTTTATGTGATTTGCTTACACCAAAAGTATATTTTTGTAAGTTAATTGTGAAAGTGTTGCAAAAAGCTGTTAATAGCTAATCTATTATTGTAAATGACGATTGTCCAACTGCCGCTATAGTTGGAGCTCTGGCCGCCGGTAGGGGTGATATATCACTGACAAAGGTGGCTTGTTTTGTTGTTTGTTTTTTAAAAAGTGAGTGGCAATGTGATAAAAACACAACATTCACAAAATCTCAAGTTGGTCCGACGAACTTATTTGGATTCTGTTAAATCCAGTGGATCAATTTGGAATTGAAGTATTTCAAAGGGATTTTTACTAAAACTAAATTAAATAAATAAACAAATAAGATTTTAAAAAATGGAACGAAAATTAGAAGATAACCAAATAAAAAATCCATATATCAAAAGCTTCGAGGGAGTGATAGGTTGGATCTTCTGTGAAAGAAGTCCACATTACTTGGAAGATGGGGAGAGGACACTCTAGAATCCTATATGTTAACTAGCATTTATTTTAGGTGACAGTAAAAGTTGTGAGCCCAAAATGGTTTCTTTTATGCATTTTGTGGTATAGAGGACTTAGCATTAATTTATAGATTTGTATGGCTTTAAGGTAGCCTTAAGGATTAGATAATAAGGTATATAATTATTTTATTCTACTTATTGTATTATTTATCAGTAAAATCTTTTTACATATTTAAAACCATTTCATTGGCATATTATAACACAAGTTAGATTAAAATAATAATATATTTGTTTTATGTTTTGTGAATGGTAACAAATTATAAAAAAATATTTATAAGTATTTACACTATTACAAAATGTAGCTTCTCTGATAGTTTTCTATGTCAGTTAAAGAAAAAAGTGATATTAAAGAAAATGCAGTAGCATTTTTATAATAAAAGTAAACCTTAAAAGTTTTTCTACATCAGTTTTAATTTAAAACTGGTATAAATATTATATCATATGTGGATATTCATAGTCTTTTCGAATTCTATTTCATATTGAATGGCATTATAGTTTATAACTCTTAAATTAAAAGGTATCTAATATTCATTATCTATAATCTCTAATTATATAATTACGTTGCTTAATTCCTTTCTTTATGTACTTGTAACTCTTTAGGATTAGTCTTTAATATTAGTGTCCTATAGATAAAGGATAATATACATATATTGGGAATAACAATATGAATGAGAATCACTCCCTCTTTCTCTCCAATTCTCTCTTGTCCTTCTCTTTTCTTTCATCCTAAAACTCTTATATTTTTCTTTATTTCTATAACACGTTATCAGCATAAGTTTACTCCAGAAAATTTAAGGTATAAATTTCGTATAGATTTATATGTTATTGTGGTATATGATAATGATGTATTTACACAAATATTTTTTTTATCCAGTTATCATGTGCAACTTTAATTTTTTGTATATTTATTATATTCAATATATTAATTTTTATTTTCTAATCATTTTTATTTTATTTTGTTATATGTATCTATCATGTTGTTTATCTCATATTATATTATTATTTTTTCTATTGTTATATTTTATCTTGCTATTTATTTTTATATTATCTTTTATGTTATTTATTATTATGTTCACAGTATTATAATTGACACACATAATTTATGTCATTTACGTGTTTCCTTTATTTTATTGGGTTTGTATTTATGTTGTTTGCTTTATATATTTATATATGAATGTATGCATATGTATATATATATATATGTGTATGTGTGTGTATAATACATAATATATAGTATTATATATGATTATATAATGTAATTTATATTATTTTGGGTTTATTTTTTTCTTATATTATTTGATTATGAGATTAAATTTATTTAATTTATTTTGTTCTAGTATTATTCTTGCCCTTATTTAAATTGTTGTATTTATATTTATATATTTTTAATTCCCCTTACACTCTTTCTACATATATATTAAGTTATATTTTAATAAATCTATTTATATCTTATATATCCCGTCTCTCTCTAGTTATTATAATTTTATATTATTAAATAGCCAATAGCCATAATATTCTCAATTTTCTAATTAGATGGCCATAAGTCACTATTGATATATTTTTGGTAAAGGATCATCTTCTGATTTTAATAATTGGTATCGTAAGACAAATATTATGAGAATTTGATTATGTAATGATTATATAAGTCCTAAAGGCTAATGATTCAAATCTAATTTTTATAAAAATTGTACATACCCATGATTTATACATCAAATTATACAAAATAGCTTTATAGATTTTAAAGATTTTTGTTATGATTCTTAAGACTATGATACACTTAAAGAAATTGATGATGATGTGCTATTGAAAGCATGAAATAAATCTGTAAAAGTGGTAATAACCATCACATTATATTATAAAGATTGACAATTGATCGTATAATATTTTGTTTTGGTTATTGAACCATAATTTTGACCATAAGTCATATAGATAAAAGGTAAATGTTATCATATGACCAGAAGTCAAATGGATTAATTAAAAAAAGTTATAATATGACTAGCAGTCCTATAGGCAAAAGGCAAATGTTATAATGTGGCAGAAGGTCATATGGACAAAAATGGATTAATTCATGAAAATTAAATGTCAAAAGGAAATGACACAAGCGCATAAGGCTATGGACTACATGTTATTTGTTTATGATATTTAATTTTTATTATTTAAATTTACTGTGATTAATTTGTGTGAAATAAATTATTATAAGCATGTGATATTATGATATTGATGCCAATTTTAAATTTGTATGAAAGCAAATAGACCAAAAAGTAATTATTATTACTAACATATTATATTATTTGTGTACAAATTAAAAGGATGATATATATTATATATATTTTCTTATTTATTCGTATGATGCTATTCAATATTAGTTTGAATTTATTGTGATTCATTGGGGATAAATTTTAAATATTTGAATTTGTTTTTATTTTAATTTTTTTGAGAAAAAAATAAGAACTGATACAATATGTAAGAATTAGTCCACATGACATATTTTGAATGTTACAAATAAGTTGTATATAGTATCTCAAAAGTTCACTTTAAAAGATCTTTTATATTTAGGTTTGATGAGTTTGATAAATATTGGATTGATTTAAATACAATTATATACTTATATTTATTATTAATATTTTATTCTAATCTCAAGAGAACTTTCATTTTTGAAATGAATTATTGGGCATATATATTAAAATTAAATTTGGTTTTCTTATGACATTTGAGAGAAAAAAATCATATATTTATGTTACATTTGAATGATAATTTATTATTTTATGGATTCTAATTTTAAGAATTATTACATACTAGTCTTAACATTTAAGATTTGGAAATTGATTTTGGTTAGCGGCATATTTTAAATTCCATTAGATATAGTTAATACTGGTGTAACATTACTCATGTGAGGACCTTGGATGAATTATCATTGGATGAAGGTAATTTTTACTTTCTTTATCTGATGATTAAAGTGATGATTGATACAAACAAATATTAAAAATGGTATGTATTATATTAATTATTGACTATTGATTTACTTGCTATGGGATTGATAATCTTTAAAGTTATTTATATTAGATACTCAATTATTGATCAATAGTAGTTAAATTTATAGATACTAAAATTGTTGAGACAATTTGAAAGAAAAGTATAAATATCATAATCATTTATTATTTTGTATTATAATGTTGATGATATGTTGGATCTTATTCCACTATACCCCTAAACATCATAAATAATTATAGTATTTTGAATATGTCGAAGTATGTTATTAATGAATACTAAAATTATATAGTGATATAATAATATATGATAGTTCTTGATGAACTTACGAGACAAAATAATTGAAATAATTCTTGAACAACTAATACATATTTTCCTTATAAAATGATTGCTAATAAAAATCATGACCCATACATCTACATTAGATCCATGATTATATATAAGGTACGAAGCATCTAGACTTCCTAGTAAAATCATTGAAAAAGGAAGACATGTTGATATGACTCATACTTGAGGGGATATTGTTGGAATACAAGTGTGAGTAACATTGGGTCAAATCTACTAAGATCTTCACATAAGTCTAATTGATCTCCAAAAAATGAATGCCATATTGAGGTTGTAAATGAGTCATATGTTATGAAAATTAAATTTATTGTTGGTTATAGTAAATCAGAAGTTTATTTATCCAAATAGATTTGTTATTAGCATGACTTATTTGATCATCCTTAATCATATAGATGATATAATAAATTATTAAAAATTATTTATTGCTATCTATTGAAAAACCAAAAGATTCTTCATGAATAGTTAACATAAGAATTAAAATGTGTTGCTTGTTTTCAAACAAAATTAATTATGAGAATATCACTTCTTATGATTTGGAATGTATCGCTACATTTCTAAAAATATATTAAATTTATACATTGGCCCATTCAATTAGCATGTAACAATACAAGTATTCAATAAATTTGATAGATGCGTCTATAAGATGGTTACATATGTGATTATTATGAGTTTGTAATTAGAAATTTGCAAGATTATTTGAATAAATATAATCAATATGTTAAGTGCACAATTTCTAAAATATGATAATTATTTATTAATGCCTCTATAAGTAACTGGATCAATGCTTATGAGAACAATATTTCTATTTCTGTGTTGACGTACTTGATTTGATATATTGCAGCAATTATATATATCAGGCCAATAAAATTCACCCAATAAAATTGACTTTTGATCAAGAGCCAGATATTTTTGAATGTGCAATGCTTATTTCTATTGATCCACCACAATGCACTAAGATAACTATTAAAAGAAAATTGAGATAAATGTTGGGTAAGAACATCTTTATTCTTAGTTCTCTCTAAATGAAACAAAATGGTGTTTCTAAAGGAAACAAATGGATTTAGGAGACTTATATCATATGATTAGTTGATAATCATTTGACAAAGTTTTCTCAATATAAGTGGAGAAATTGAATAGCTGGAAAGGAAAATACAAGGAATGCATCATTACTATAAATGTAGATCCTTAAATATAGTAGTATAAACCAGCAGTTCATCAAATATTTCATTAATAAGATATTATAAAATATCTGCTAGATATGATTACTTCCCTAAATGAGGATGATCAAATCTCGTATTCTAGCTAAAATGCTTTAATTAGTATAAATCAAAGTGAGACATGTTTAAAGCATAAAATGCTAATTGGTTCTAAATATAATATTAAAAATATTGGAGCATATGATTAAGATGATCATATTAAGGAGACAGGTACTCCATAAGAGTACAAAGACATAACTACTTGTAATAACCTTAGAGGTTTAGGTACCTGATATATAATAAAGAGAGCTTAATAATTTATGTTACAAAAAGAAAAATGTAACCGAAAAGATAAAGTTATCGACAAAAGTTTTGATAATAATAATATCACTAAATGAGGATATTGTGTGTAGATCTATCATGTGAAGTAGATATAAAAATATGTTTGTCTAAAAGGAAAAGTAAAAGGGCAAATACACAATGAAAACATAATTATATTATTTTAATATGTGAAAATTATGGACCTACAGTTTAAACCCTTGAGATATAAAGTTATTATGAAATATATAAATATTTATATGAAAATAAAGATTTTCACAAAAGCTAATGATGAATATAATAAGGAATATTATTTTGTAGTAGATACAATAATTTTTGGATATATTAATAGTTTGGAGTTCTATGAAAATTAAATATTTGTCTAATAGTTAGGATTTAAAATACCTGAAGCATATGACAAAAAATGTCTAGAGTTAAATATTCAATGATTTCATAATTTTAAGATTTTTGCTATGATTATTTTGTCTATAAAAATATATTAAATTTAATGTATTAGAAGTCCCATATAGTTATAATATTTACCAATTGTGTTGGTGTTGGTATACAAATAGATAATGAAATTGATATTTGAGGTGATAGTTATGCGAAACATTATATGAGATCATTTTGTTTTAAATAAATAAAACATGTGATGCAAGATCTATCATGGTGATTTTTAGGATATTTTCTGTTATTTTCATAGTGCATAAGGCAGAAGAAGAGTATATTGATAATTCAACATATCCTAAAGATATGTTAGAGGTATATATTTAAAAAAATATATGACAATGCATTATGCATAATTTGAATAAAAGGAAGATATGCTTAAAAGGCCTTGAAATAATCTATTTCAAAAACTAATACATTATGTTCATATGAAAGGACGAATAATAATGTTGTCATCAAGGGAGTAAAATTGATGTTGTCTCATGAGATGTTAGAAGAGGTCAAGTAAGAATAGAAAAATCCCTAAGATGAGGCTAAAGAAAATGAAAATAAGAGCCAGATAGACCCAAGAAAGACAGTATGTGAAGGTCTAAGATAGTAAAGTACTAGGGTTGGAGCTTATTAGCACTAGTACTTCAGATTTTTATTGGCACTTTTCAGTTAAGTGTGCTTAGGCAAGATAGGCCAATGATGGGTGACCTCATGGGAAGTAATAAAAAAGGGTGTAAATGCACAGAAGTTTGGTATAAATGCACAAAGTTATGTAAAATGATAGAAAAAGTTATGGAAAGTTAGAAAAGGTTATGAATGTTAAAGGACTAAAACCCTTATGTCAAGTCTAAATAGAGTGGATTTGAAAGAAAATATTTAGAAGAGTTTTCTCAAAAGCTAGCAAAATTATAAGTTAAAGAGAATGTTAGCCTTATGGTATATAAGGATACGTTATGACAAGGCAAGATAGACCATGATATAGCTATATTTAGCCATATATGCCATGATACTATATGAAAAGTACGTAATGAGCTATGCTATGAAAAACATGTAATGTGATACATAATGAGAAATATGTATCGAGAAGCATAATACGAAGTGGCTTTTTAGCTAGTTTTGTAAACAGATAGAGAGGCTCCTTTTTTTGGTTGGGATAAGATGTTTGCATTATATGTTATAGAGAAAAGAGCAAATAAGAGCTTTTACTCCTTCCATGAAATGCCAGGTATTATGTTACATTTGTAAAATATGCTAAAACTTCAAATGTTCGAGCAGTGCAAGCTCCATGTGATAGAGCTGTGCAAGCTCTAAGTGTTAGAGCTATGCATATTAAAGAAAGGAATACTTGAGTTTTGATGTTAGAGCTTCTCATTCATGAGTAGGTATGTAGTCCTGTAATATGTTGGCCAGGCATTATGCATGTTAGAGTATGTGCTCCTACTTAGCAGTAAAGTAAAGAAAGAAAGAATAATGGTATAAGTCCTCTCTCTGTATTATGATAAATTATATTAAAGGTGATAAGAAGAAGAAGTATGATGAGTAATTGACAGAAACTCCAGAATATAGTAGTATTCGAGATAGTTTGATATGAAAGAAATGGACATTACTCACAAGTCTAGTATGGTGAGAAGTCTATATGCAAATAGATGCATAGAAAGTAAGCAAGTAATATAATGAAGTAGAGTTCAACTCTGATTGAGTTGATTTAGAAATGAAAAATAATCACAGCAAATATATGAAGATCTGCAGATATGGAAAGTACCCCGTTAAGATGTCAAGATAGAAGATAAGAGATAGATACCCTAATGCTTAGTCATACAGTGGGAAAAATGATATATATATCTAAGATAGTTGACTAAGGTGTTAAATAAATTTTGAGGACAAAATTTATTTTAAGGACTAAAAATATCTTATCATATTTTTTCTCTATCTGTATAATACTGATAGTGGAAAGAGGTTTGGAAAGGATTGTGATGATGAATAGAAAGGAAAAATAATGATTAGACAAAGGTATAAAGATGAGGGACTAAATTGAAAATTCTAAAATTTCTATCGTACAAAAATGAAAGTAGAAATAAACTTTAGGCTATTAAGTGTAATTATAAAAAGTTGAGGGCCTAAAGTGTAATTTTTAAAAGTTCAAGGGTAAAATGGTAATTATTGAAAGTTGAGATGGAAAATGCCTAAAAATACCCATAATCAGATTAGTCTTAAATTTTCCTAATAAATAGAGAAAATTATTTTGATAAATTTAATGCAACACAGAACTTTGATTTGATCTCTCAAAAAATTTATATTAGTTTTTAAAGAAAAGAAAATTAATACAGTATCCTCTGGACCTCAGAATTAGATGAAATTTGGCAAAAAAATCTTATAATTAATATAAGAATTTATCAAACTGACATAGCTCAAAAACAAGTTCTGTAGAATTTATTATGGAATTTACAGTAGATTAAAACACCCAATAAATTTGTTTCAGGGGAATTTCTGGGGAATTTAGCCTATGAAGACAGTGGACCATGTAGAGGGCCCAAAATGATGCCTTATAGGCCCAATAATAGTTTTAGATAAGTACATGGGCCAGAGCTAATAAAGACAGAGAAAAACATAAAATTATGAAAATGTCACTGAGTATGCCACTATGTTGTGTCATTGAGTCAGAGTTAGACGAAGGGTATTTTGGTCATTTGACTAATGTTACAAAGTCAAGGAGAGTTCCCAAAATAGTTAACCATAGTCAGAGAATACTCTGATAATGTGTGAAAAGATAATAATGCCCTTTGAGAAATTAAAGTGAAATTTTGCTCCGATAAAGGGTTTTGAGAAAATATAGGGAAATTTTATTAGGACTTCTGGGTCTCAAAAAATTATGAGACTTTGAAGGGGATTTATTTTATATTATAATGAATTTATAAAAGTTTTAGAACCATCAAAAGAGGTGTCTAGAATTTATTTCAAAACTAGGATAATTTAAGGATATCAGTTTAAGGAAAGTGCCTTGGGATTTGTGCCACTTAGCTATTGGACACAAGGAAAGCCTAGGGAAGCCCAATAAGTCCCAAAAGTTGTCTTGGAGCCCAAGTCAAATAGTAAATAATTTATGAATTTTTGAAAAAGAAAAAGGAATAAAGTGAGAATTAGGGTTTGCACATGGTGGGGAAAAGATGATTTTTGGTGGGCAAGTTTGATGTAAGAGTAATTATGAGCCATTAGATCAAATAGTGCACAAAGTGATCTTGGCCATTCATTTTCCATGAGATTTTCTATAAATACCCCCACTATTTTCTGCTCAAAACCGTGAAGCAGAATCTTGCAAAATGAAAACTGAAGGCAAAACAAAGAAGAATCCAAGGTCCAAAGTTCAAGTAAGCTAGAGATTAAAGGTAAGCAATCTATCCTAGCTTATTTTCCTTTGAATTGGGAGCTTGAACTTAGGGTTTTCATGGAAGAAAGTTAAGTTTTCTCTAAGGTGTATGTGCTGTCCAAAACTTTAGATAAAAGGAGAAAGAAGAAATTAAAGTTAGAGATATGTGATTGAAACTTAAACAAGCTAGTTAGGTGATTGGTTGTTGAATAAAGTTGATATTCTTGACTTTGCCTTAGTTGAACCATTTTGGTCTGCATTGTTCATGATATAAGGAGATGGAATTTCAATGATTTAATGCTTCTATTGATTCATATAATGATTTTGTGCAGGATTAGAAAGGTTTAAAATCTTGTAAGTATTGGAATTCCAAGTTGTAGCTTTTGAAGTTATTCTCTATTACTGTTCACTCATATGAACAGTGATTGGAATTTCATTATTTTGATGTTTCCAATGGTTTTAAAATGAAAAGTTGTGTGGGATAAAGTAGAGAAACAAGTATGGGAAGCATTGGAATCAATATGAGAATTTTTGGAAGAATTATGCATGTTTTTCAAATCTTTCCAGAATAGTGTATAGGATCTAGAATTTCATGATTCTAAGCTCATACATGGATTCAAAAGGTGGAATTGTGTAGGGCAAAGTAAAGACATCAATTGATTCAAAGGCCAAGTCAATTAGTAAAGATCAAAGGAAGTTATGTTAGTTAAAGTAAGTTTAATGTCCGAGGAAGTTAGATTGTAATGGATGGATGATTATATGATGTTAGGATTTTATGGTGGACTCTAAGGAGGCATCCACACATAAAAGAGAAGTGAGAAGAAAGAGGCAAGATAAAGTGAAAGAAATTCAAGTATATAAGATAGTAAACTTATCTTAAACTTGCATGTATTGAATGTATGCTTGGTTGTGCGATGGCTATGTTGAATTATGTTGCATATGTGTTTATATTTGAAGCTCTTTTTCTATTATTACTTTGATCAATTGTATTTCATATGTTACATGGAAGCATGCACATTACACAATGTTAACACTTTCACAAGCTAGCACAAGTATTTACATTAATGCATGCATAGTTTCGTACAGTTTGCTAATGAGATTTCCCCCAGAAATCTCACCCCTCCATGTAATCCAAATTGCACAGGTTTATTAATGATGAAAGAGGATGAAGAAGCATGAAGAGAAGTTAGGGATTGGATAATGTAAATGTTATATGATGAATATATAAATTGTTGCAAGTAATGATGTTATATGACATGTTTTAGCCACAATGCTCATAATATAATGAAAAATAGTAAATGATGAGATAAATATATGAAATTTTATAGACATTTATTTAACATGTCAAGCTTTGTTTTGATACTAAGAACACCTTATTTTGATGTCTGTACCAAGAGAACAAATTTTCCAAAGTAAGGGGCTAGAATCTATTTTTAGAATTTGACCAAATGAACAGTAATCTTTGACGATTATACTGTATTAATTGACTAAGTATTTGGTCTAGAGATTACTTTTCCCTTATAGTTCAAGATGTTATCTTCACATATCTTTTTGAACCACTTCATTTCGAGTTTGCTAGAATTAATTATGATTTTTTTACCTAATCTAGAAATACCATATGAACAGTAACTCGAGAAGAGTAAAATTCCATATTTAGCTAATATACTTCCAAGGTCTTGTAAGTGGTTCTAAATGCTACTGAATGGTCCCTAAGATGTATAAAAGTAAGGATGTTTGAATTAATCCTAATGGGCATAATGGGAATCATAGACAAGGAGAGAATGAAATACTTAATAATGTAAAAAATAGTAAGAGTGTTAGGGAAATAAACCATTCACATGTGAATTATGATCCTTATAGTTTTACACTAATGAGGTTAATTTTGAAATTAAAGGAGCTTTGATTACAGCCTTACCTAAATTTCATGGTTTGCAGAAGAATGCACATATTGACACATACAAATCATGCACATGATATGTTCTTCGATGAAGCCTCTAATGACTGCATTGGATGACGTCTTGAGGAGGTGTTTCAACTTCACTATGGAGGGGAAGACTAAGGAGTGGTTATATAATCTACCAAATCACTTCATAACTCTTACATGGGATCAGTTAAAGATAACATTCTTAGAATAGTTCTTCCCGGCCTCTAGACCACTTGGATGAAGAAAGAAATTACGAATATTTTTTAACAAAACAGAGAGTCACTACATGAATATTAGACAAAGTTTATAAATTTGTTGTCTTGGTGTCCATACCATAACATCACCAAGGCTGACTTAATAGATATATTCTTTGACAATCCACTACCTCACAACAAAGTATCCCTGAATGTAGTTGTAAATGGTTCCTTAAGAGATAAAACTCTACAAGCAAGTTGGGAGTTATTTCAAAAAATTTCTAATGAAGAATATCAGTCTAAGGATCCAAGGAGAATGCCCATATCAACTTCAGGCAACTCCAAGGAGATTTTGTCTGAAAGAGTAGCTTTAGGCAACAAAATGGAGAAAAGAATGAGAATAGAAAGGGAGCTATATTCTATAAAACAAGTACATGCCATGTATATATCGCAAGTACTAGTTATAGGATGTGAGTTATGTGGTTTAATGATGCATGCTACAAGTGCATGTGATAGACAATATGAAGAAGTAGCAATAATATATCAATAGAGAGATAATCAGTTTCAGAAGACAGACTTTTATTTAAATTTTTATAATCCTTTATAGAGAGATTACCCAAACTTTAGGTGGGAAAGTGGTGACAATAGGCCAAATCAATTCCAAGGTGGAGGTGCTTCTTTAAGCAATTATCAAAGTAATACAAGGCCTATTATTCTTGCTCAACCTAATTCTTTAGTAGCACCAAGACCACATGAGACCTCTCAATTATTGAAAAGTATGGCTACATAAATGAACAACATAGATGGTAGAATAACCCATGCAAACAACACGCTAAAAGAGAATGATGTCAATTAACCTTCATAGCTTCAATTCTTCAAAGTATGCACAAAGATAATGCAGATGTGCAGAGGAAACTTGGAGAGTTATGTTCTAAGAATGCTACTATCTCCAGCCATCTAACTCAAGTATCCAATACTATGAGTGATATCCAAGTAAAGAGCAGTGGTAACATAGCTTCAAATATTGTCATTAATCCCGAAGGCTCTAAATGTTATCTCATTAAAGAGTAAAGAGTAGTAGTTCAGCTCAAGATAGATGATGCACCCAATGAAGATATTGAAGACCTTGAGATTGAAAATCCACCACTATTATTAATGACTCGAGAAATCAGAGAGCACCAAAGAGCAGTAGCTCATGACAAAAAGAGCAACCCAAGAGGAAAATTCACAAGAATAAGAAGTACAAGAGATTCAAGAAGAGGAAGAGATAATACAAAGTTTAGCTTACAAGGGGAAACAAACTAAGAAGAAAGTAGAGTTGAGCAAATAGGGAGCCTTTATGCCTACGAGTAAGGAGGTAATTATTAAAGGCCTCCCTTTTCCTAAAGTTTATTTTGCTAGAAAGAAAAAGTTTAACCCTAAGTTTCCAAAAGATATATATGCCATGTTCAATAAACTAGAAATAAATATCCCTATAGTTAAATTTCTCAAGAAGAATCTTAAGTATGCCAAATTTTTGAAACAACTGTATACTAATAAGAAAAATTTAGGCCTTTTAAGAGGATTCAGGTGAGTGCTAATGTGTTATCTCTTTTTAAGGCTAAATTACCTGTTAAGTGTGAAGACCCAAGATCCTATACTATTCCATGCACAATAGGCAATGTTCATATTAAGGGAGCATTATTAGATCTAAGGCTTATTATCAATGTCATTCCTTGGTCGGTATACTTAGCTTTATGTATTAATAATCCTAGAGATATAAGCATAGTGCTCTAATTAGATGATAGATCAATTAGGTACCCTAAGGGAATTCTTGAGGATATTCTAGTGCAAGTCAAGGACTTAGTATTCCCAGCTGATTTTTATGTCCTAGATATGTCCAATAAGCTTGTAAATGAGAGCTCTTTGATCCTAGGTAGACCTTTCCTCCAAACTTTCAAGACAATCATTAGTATGAAGCATAATTCTATTACAATAGAAGTCGGGAACATGTAGTCACTTTTAATATGAATGAAGGCATGGAATATCCTTTTGACAATTCTTCTTTTATTGGGTTAAATGCTATTGATTATGTTGTTGAAGAAAATCGAGAGGAACATGTAGTCACTTTTAATATGAATAAAGGCATAAAATATCCTTTTGATAATTCTTCTTTTATTGGGTTAAATGCTATTGATTATATTGTTGAAGAAACTCGAGATGAGCATGAATTGAGTTTGCATGATGAGAATATTTGGTGTTGCCTAAATTCCATAATTCCCATGAAGTATCTTAGGAGCATATTGATTCAACTTCATATTTGAGTGTTTATGATAATTATTTTGCATCTCTCTCTTCTATTTATTCTTTCTCCTATCTTATGGGAGTGATGCACCATATTTCAATTGCCTAGATATTAATAGCATGCTCTCTATTTCTCAAGATTTCTCATTCTTATCAAATTTTGATTATATTTCATCATTTGCTAGTGACTTTGCCATTTGAAAGGAATTGTTGCTTGACTTTACAGGATTACAAGATATTTTTGAAGTCAAAAGTTGAACAAATGCTAAAGGGTCGAGCTTCTGTGACCCCAAGTTATGACCTTATGACCCTCACGTCACGACTGAATCTCAAACTTCTGAGGAGAAGAGTCTCTGTATTATTGAGTCACGACTTTATGATTGTTTGGTCATGACTGAAAAGTAAAATGACTAGAAAAAAGGCTGTGTATGTCCCAGTTATGACCAAAAGATGTACAAGTCTCAACTAAATATTACAAGAATGTTATATGTGAACCTGAGTCACGGCAAGAAGTTACAAACAAGATAATTAGGTCATAACCTGAATTTCCAAACATAACAATTGAACTACAAGCTTCATCACTTCCACCATATAATGTTAAGTTAAAGGACCAACATTTTTTTAACTAATTCTTCTTACTTGAATTCTAAAATTACATCTTATACCTTATAGTTTCTGAATGACTTGATCTCTAATAATGATGTAGGTATGAAGAACAATAAACCCAAGTATGTAACAGTTGTAGACAAACTTGAGCTTGGTATAACACTTAAGAAAATTAATGGTAAAGTGGAGAATCTGAATGATCTAGATAAGAGCAGCCTTCAAGAATCTACAAATGGGAGTATCTCTAACTTTAGTGTTGTATGCTTTCTATATTTGCTAATTTTATTGAGAAATACATAGATGTGTTCATAGATGATTTTACTGTATAATACAATTCATTTGATCAGTATCTAGAGAGTCTTGATCAAATCCTTCCTAGATACATTGAGAAGAAACTGGTTTTGAAATTCAAAAGTTGTCATTTCATGATTGATAATGGCACTCGCGATGTGAAGGTGTTTTAGGTCACGACTAGTAGTCACAAAAAAGTGAAGTTGCGACAAGTTAAGACATAGGTCACGATAAAGATTTACAGAGGTATTTTGGTCATGAAAAGTGAAGACTATTGGTTATGACAAAAAGTCATAGAGCTATCAGGCCACAATGAGTCAGGTCATAGGAGGCTACTAGGATATACATAGACCTGATAACAAGAATAAAGATGCTAACCTCACTGAAGTTTATCAGCTAGAGGTTTAGCATATGATGCAGGCAAGCCAAACAGTACGAGGTACTGAGATATAAAAGATTAGTTTAAGAAGAGGTTCAGAAGTAGATCCTCTGTATGATCATTAGGAGTTTATCTACGTTATGAAAGACTTTGTTTAGCTAGTCTTTACTGAAGAGAATAATCAAAAGGTAGATTGAGACTTGCCTAAGAATGAGCCTACCACATGGCTTAAGGTTAGAGGTGTGACGGTTAATAGATAGAGAGTTAATGATTATGAAATAGAGGGATACCATCATGAAAAACCAATAACCCAGCAAACCTAGAGTAGAGCACCCCGTGGAGTAAATGTAATAGTACTAGATGATGAATGATGTCCATGTGACTTAAGTTAGTCAAGATTAAGAAAAAAGAGCAGAAAGGAGCTACAGTTTGGTCTAGAGCATACTGAAACTAATATAGACAGAAAAAGTTAAGAGATAATAAAGAGATGCAGAAGTACTCCATAGAGATGGAGATCGATCCGCTCACCTTAGACATTTTTCTCAAATAGTTTACAAGAAGCATTCCTCTCAGTTAGATAGAGATGAGCGAGAGGCTAAGAGTTAAAGCAGGGAAAGAGGAACCATTTGATGAATACTTAGCTAAGTTCATCCACATGAATAGTGAGATTTAAATGACTAAGAAGTTAATTAACGGATTGAATTTTGTGTTGTAAAGAAAGAATTTTTCTCAGGTAGTTGTAAAAGTTCAATTGAGTGGTAGATGTATGCAAGGTTAGAAAAAGAAGTTTATGATGTCTAAAGAGAGAAAGGTAGCCACAGTTTAAAAGATAAAAAAAATCCCAAATTTAAGAACAAGTAATGATTAAGAGTCAGATAAAGTAGTGAAAGGTTACATATATACCCTGGTAGGAGGGTAACGTGGCAGCCTAAGTAGATGAGTAGTTATCTCAGGTGCCTGAATGAATGATCAGGATCTGGCAGATAATGTGGTAGAGGAAAGAATACTTTAAAGTTTAACTAGTTAATTGTTTAATTACAGTGTGCATATAATAGATGGTTGAGCAAATTATGTGATGATGATATGGCTTATATTGCCATAAGTTATGATAAACACTTGTATCTCCTTACATTTATCATGTGATGACACACATGTTAGAGTATACTTAAATGATTGCATCTCTTTACATATTATACATGTTAGAGTATGTTATGATGAATGAATACTTCCCTTTTGCATTTCATTAAGGGTAGAGTATATATTATGAGAAAGTTATGTTGCTCCCATTCCATATGACAAGTAATTAGATAATTTAACTACGTAATGATAAAGCAATAGAAAAGTGATAGATGAGATAATTAGCTAGTTAATTCCTAAATTTTAGAATGTTAATCTAATATAGACAATGATAGTCAGTTAGATAGAGAACACGATTTAAGATGAATGTTAGTGGTAGACCCATAGACATGTGATTATAGTGCTCATGACATATCCCTTCAGTAAGGGATGAGATACATGAATGGTTTACCATGAATATGAAATGAAATGAGACACAGTCATGAAAGATGATACAGCTCTAAGAGAGAGCAGCATCTATGTAATAAAAGTTAATATTTTCACAATAGAGCTAGATTGTTCTTACGATAGAGCCAGTTGCTCTTGAGATAGAGCCAAGAGAATGGATAGTGCAGCTCATGTTAGAGTAATATCTACAAGATGAGATATATAGATTATGAAAAATATGTGCATGGTAGAGCCTATGTAGCTCTCTATAGTACTAGATATAGTAAATTTATGAGAGATGACAATGATATGAGAAATTATTGAGTAAAGTCTTAATAAATAATATTAGCTTCTGTTATCATTCTTAGGGAATTATCTATTAAGTTAGCAACTAAGTGGAAGTAGCTAACCTTGTAACTTAGTCTGTTGGTTTTAGGTCTTCTAGAGATAAGAATACTGGACAATAGAATCACAGTAGATTTTAGAGAATTGCAGTTAAATCCTAGCATAGCTCACAGAGAATAGAATCCAGGGTCGCAGCTAGATCCTGAAGAGGCTTACGGTTGATCGCAGTAGATTCCAAGGGTCGCAATAGACCTAGCCTAAAGAAAGAAAATGAATGAGCCATAAGTACAATATTTCTTTGGAAAGATGAATACCAAGGATAATGCTAAGGTAGGGAAGCCTCATAAGTTAGTTAACTCATAACAGAGAGAGTACCAATTATGTTAATTTCATATAGCCTTATTATTAATATGGATTGAACTCAAAATCTTTTTACATGGAAAAGGAATTAAGTGATCATAATTAATGTTTTAATCTAAGTAACAGGTACTTATGAGTCTGTAGATAATATGCCTAAAGAAGATATGCATAATATCATGAGAAATTAGAAGGGGTCAAGTAAGAGCAGCGAGATCCCTAAGATGAGGCTAAAGAGAATGAGAATAAGAGCCAGATAGACCCAAGCGAGACAGAATAAGAGGGTATAAGATAGAAAAGTACCAGGGTTAGCCTGTTAGCACTAGTGCTTTAGATTTTATCAGTACTTTACAGTTAATCGTGCTCAGGCAAGAGTAGCACAATGATGGGTGACCCCTAGGAAGTAATGAGAAAGGATATAATGCCATAGAAGTTTGGCATAGATGTACAAAGTTATGTAAAATGATGGAAAGTGTTATGAAAAGTTAGAAAATGTTATGAACAGTAAGACACTAGAACCCTTATGTCAAGTCCAAATTGAGTGGATTTAAAGGGAAAGATTCATATTACAGTTTTATGTATGAGGAAGTTAGAAAGACTTAAGAGCAAGATCTTCCTCATAAAATGTTTTCTTAAAAACCAGTAAAATTATGAGTTGAAGAGAATATTAGACTCATGTTATCTCAAGTTACGTCATGATAAGGCAAGATATGTCATGATACAGCTAGATATAGCAAGATACACCATGATATGCCATGAGAAGTACATAATGAGATACACTATGAGAAACATGTAATGAGTTACATAATGAGAAATATGTATTGAGAAATATAATTCAAAATGGCTTTGGAGCTAATTTTATAGACAGATAGAGAGGCTCCCTTTTAGTAGGGATAAGATATTTAAATATTATACTACAAATAAAATATCAAGTAAGAGCTTTCACTCCTTACATGAAATGCCAGGCATTATGTTATTTTTTAAAAATATGCTAAATCTCTAAATCTTAGAGAAGTACAAGCTCCATATGCTAGAACTATGCAAGCTCCGAGTGTTAGAGTTGTGCATATTAAGGAAAGGAATGCTTAAGCTTTGATGTTAAAGCTTTATATTCATGAGCAGGTATATAGTCATGCGACATGTTGGCAGACATTATGCATGTTAAAGTATATGCTTCTATGTGCTCTTACTTGTAGTGATTTTTAGTATGATAAACTCATATTTGTAGTGGTTTTTAGTATGTTTAAAGTGTGTTTTATTATTGATTTTATCCCCATTTACTAATATGATGAGCAATTAATTAATAAAATAAAATTGGAACTATTGGGAATTAATTGAAGTAATTTTAGTGATTAATTTAATAAATTTTTAGTGATTAATTTAATAAATAATCTATTTATGTTAAAATTCCATTACAGGTCAATGCAGATTAGATGGAGATCAATTGACAGTTGGACAAGAGAAGATTTAAACATGTGCTGAAAAGGGGAAGTTAATATATTAAGCATGTGCTGTACTAAACAAGTGGGATAACAAAATCATATGGACTGAGTGATGAAAAGAACAAGGGGAACTTCACGCACAACACACCAGACAATTCACGCCTATACCACCTAAAGCACACCACATCCATTCCACTTCAATCATCTGTAGCTCTATCACTTCAGTCATTCATCTAATAGAGCTCTCACTCCACCTCAATTCTCTCTCTCACACATGCATTCTCTCTCTCTACTTACACTCTCTCTCATCTGTAACTTTCCTCTGTTCTAAACAATAGAACTAGAGGAAAGTTTAGCTATCATCTTCATCTTCTTCTTCCATATTCACCATGACTACTTCTGTGTTTTCTGTTGCTGCTAAAGTTCAAATAGCAATGCAAGGCTAAGCTGTTATGCTCTCTTAGAGATGATGTTGAACCACAATCCTTGAGCTGAACAGGGAGTTTATTGTGTCTTTAATCCAGATTTGATTGTATCAATTTGATGTGATTAATTCTGTAATTACTGATACAAGCAGAGCTAGTATATTATTAATCAATAGGGAACTGCGTTAGATTTTCTACTTCTACATGATTGATTGCTTTAGTTGATTCTCATCTTTGGACTGATTAATAATATACTATTGATTAATAATATACTAGCTCCCTATTAATAATATACTATTGATCAATTGATTCTCATCTAATTCAATTGATTAACTTCTCATATTCTATAGATAATGAAAGTAAGGTAATCTCCAAGGGAACACACTTGTCATTCATTCATCTCATCATCATAAACACTTAAAAGCATAAATAATATCATAGGATTTACTTTCAGAAGTTAGATAAAATCTCATCACAGATCGTCTGATCAACTTGTTAAGGCCTAAAAATAAAAAAAAGTATATAGGTTTTTCAGTTTTTCTGTGAATTTAGTATTTTGTGTTGTTGAGTCGTGACCAATTGCCTTTCAAATCAAGACCAGAGTGCTTAAAATTGATTTCTGAGTATCTCTGCCAACTCTAGTGTTGAAAATAAATTTTTAGTTGCAACCAAATGTGTTTCTAGTCATGACTAGAAACACATTTGGTTGCAACTAAAAATTTATTTTCAACTCTTTTGCTCTATGTTATTTTTGGTCGTGACTAGACTGCTTTGTCGTCGCAACCAAAAATATTTTTATCTAGTTTTCTTCTCTATAATTTCTAGTTACAACCAGTTTGACACTTAGTCCCGACAAAAAATCATTATTTCAATCAGATTTATTCTCTGTGATTTTTAGTCGTGACCTAAGTAACACAATCGGTCGCAACCAAAAACTGAAAATTTCAAGCATTTGTTGTCTGTGATTTGTCGTCGCCACCAAAGTGACATTTGGTCGTGACTAAAAATCTAGATTTAGAATTTTTCCTCTCTGTGACTGAAAGTCGCAACATAAAGTTCAATTTTATCGCGATATCTGTTCTCTGTAATTATTAGTCGCGACCTGATGACCTTCTAGTCACGACTTGACTATTTTTGTCATATCTTGATTTTTAGACATAGAAGCCCAATATGTTTCCTAAAAGAGGTAGGCTACCAGGCCCTGTTGAGCAGAAGTCCCAGAAGTATAAATATGATGTTCAGGGACTAAACAGCAAGTGAGTGAAAGATCAGGGACTAAATTATAAATAATGAAAGTCCCTAGGGGCATAATGGTCATTTTGAAGAAAGAAAGGAACTAAACTGAAAAGTCTAAAAGGTTTAATGGTGCCAAAAGGAAGTAGACATAAAGTTTGGGCCATTATGTGTAATTATGAAAAATTAAGGGACTTAATTAAAAAGATGGAAAGTTTCCAGGGGTAAAATTGTAATTATAGAGAGTTGAGCCAAAAAAGGCTTAGAACTGCCTGAAAGTATTTCAGTCTCAAATTTTATCAGTAGATAAAGAAAATTATGCTAGTTAATCTAGCATAATACATAAATTTTATTGAAGTTCAAGATAGCTAATATTTATCTGATAGTCTAAAAGTCATCTGAAATTTTTTATCAGATCCTATGGACCTCAGATATAAGTGAAAAGTTATAGGAAGGTGTTCCCTATGATGCTAGATGTCATGGATCTAACAGAACCTCGAAAGGAGTTCTATAGAGAAAGTTATTCACAGTTTAGTGAATTTTGATGGGAGGTTATGAACACCCGCAATCTGATTATGAAACTTAGCAGTAAGCAAGTTATGGCTGAATGTGCTCAGATGATGTCACAAAGAGGCCCATGATGATGCCAAGTGAGGCCCAAACCCATGATATCAGTTCATCGATCAAAGGGGCCAGTGTCCAGAAAAAGTGTAAAATGATGAAAATACCCCTATGTTGTAAAATAATTAAATAATGGGTGAAAGGTATTTTGGTCATTTGATTAAGGTTAAACAGTCAAGGAAGGTTATCTGGATAGTTGACCATGGTTAGAAAATACTCTGGCAAGTTATGAAAAGACAATAATGCCCTAGAATTATTCAAGGAAATAAAGAGTAACCAAGAGCATTTTGGTAATTTGCTAAGGGATGTTTCTTAGGAATCGAGCCACCAGGGTGTTTGAGCTTGATTAGAGGCCAAGATAGCATTCCAAGTGTCCAAAAATGTGGCCTAATGATTATGGTGGTTTAAGTGACATTAAAATAATATTTTAGTACTTTTCCATAAAGTAAAGTTACCTAGTTAAAGATAGAACTATGGAAAATGATCAGATAGAGCTTTAGACTCATCCAGAACCATCAGGTGGCATGAAAGGTGTCCTCATGGGACCCACAAGGTATAACGTCCTCCTTTTCATATGTCTTAGGGACCAAACAGTAGCATCTGGAATCACTTCCAAGGTTGTTGAAGTCAAATTACTTAATCTGCAATTTTACTCTTAGCGAGTACTGTTCACTGTGCGAATTCCAAAGAACTGACCTGACTTCGAAAAATCATAACTAATTCTATAAAAATCGAAATGGAGTGGTTCAAATTGCTACACGAAGCTAACATAATGATATTTCATAGAAAAATGACTCATTGACCATACCTTGACCAGGTCAACGTTGGTAAATGTCTGAAGTTTACTGTTCCTCCAGCGTCTTATCCCTAATTCCAGCATTCTGGTCCCAACTTTGATAAATCATATCTTTATATGTAGACATCCAAATAAGATGTTCTATATATCAAATTGAATCTTTGCATGTCTAATATTTAATGGGAAAATATCATACATTTATTCAATCATTTACTATTTATAATTACAGTTCAAATGTCACTGCCTCCATCACGAATTACTGTTCATAGTGACAATTTCCAGCAATTATACATACATGAATCACATATCAATCATGCTAAGCAATTAACATCTCTTTCATGCATCTTTATCTCCTCCATCTTGAAAAGACCTGCTGTAATTGGATTGATATGGAAGAGGTGAGATTTCTAGGGAAATCTCAGTAGCAAACAGCACTAAACAATACATGCATTAATGTGAATACTTGTGCAGAAAGTCAGGGACCTAAATATAATTATAGAAAAGTTCAACCAGAAAAGGCTTAGAACTACCTGGAAGTATTTCAGTCCCACATACTATCAGCAAATAGAGGAAGTTACACTGGTTAATCTAGCATGACACAGAAATTTTATTAAGGCTCCAGACAGCAGATATTTAACTGATAGTCTAAAAGTTATATAAAATTTTATCATATTTCATAGACTTCAGATATAAGTGAGACTATTATAGGAAAGTGTGCCCTATAGTGTCAGATGTCATGAATCTGACAGAACCCCAGAAGGAGTTCTGTATAAAAAGTTATTACCACACAAGTGAATTTTGAGGGGAGTTTGAGAATCCCGTGATCCGATTATGGGATTTAGCAGTATGTAAGCCTGGATAGACTGAGATCAGATAACCTCATATATAGGCTCATGATGATGCCAAGGAGGGCCCAAAACCCAGGGTACCAGTTCATCATTAGAAGGGGGCCAGTGTCTAGAAAAAGTGTAAAATTATGAAAATGCCCTATATAGCCAGAGTGTACCAGAGATAGATGGAGGGTATTATGGTCACCTAGGACAAGCCAAAAACATGTAGTGTAGTATAAAGATGATTAGTTAGAGCCAGTATACACCCTGAGGTAGTATAAAGAGGTGTGAAATGACAATAATGCCTTTAGGGTTAATACAGTGCAAGACAGCGAACCAAGGGCATTTCAATCATTTCCCAAGGGATCTGTAATTAAATTGTGGCCCAGTACAAAAATATCAATGGTATGAGAAACCTAGATATTGATTTCCAGGACAGAATACATATCTTCGAATATTATAAAAATTAAGAACAAAAAATAGTCTAGTTTTTAGGGAATCGGATCTAGCCGATACCAGATTGGACTAGAATTTCTCTAGAAGCTTCCTCCCCATGAGAATTGTACCACATACCCCCATGAGGTGTCTCATGAGTTTTACCTTATGATGTCATGGATGATGTCATAAATCTCCATTTTGAAAAAGTTAAATCTAAGATTAAATGTGAGCCTTTAGATCAAATAGTGCACATTTGAGAAGCTTATTTGATGGCTTATACATGTTGGAACAATTATTGGAAGTGAAAGAAAAGAAATTGAAATGGTAAAAACATAGGTCCTAAAGCAGTTTTGTTGTGGCTTCATTTTGACCTAGCAAAGGAAGGAATTATTTCACAAAATTTTATGCGCATGTAGCACACATCCAGAGCTTTAAATTCATAGGTAGAATGCTTCATTTGGATGTGTATATGAAGAGAAATGAATTTCCAAAATAAGGGACTGTCATATCCCAATTTTTAGGCTTAGAAGCCCAGTATATAGCCTAAAAAATGGATGCTACTAGACCCTGTTGAGCAGAGGTCTCAGTAAATAGAGAAAATTATGCTGATCAGTTTGATGCAACACAGAGTTTTGATATGAGGTCCCGAAAGATTTACATTAATTCCCAAAGAGAAGGAAAATTAATACAATATTCTCTAGACCTCAGAATCAGATGAAATGTGATAGTAAATTCCTATAATTAGTATACGAATTTTTGAAACTGACAGAGCTCAAAAAGGAGTTTTGTAGAATTTACTACAGAACTTACAGTAGATTAAAATACCCGATAAATAGGTTTCAGGGGAATTTCTTGGGAATTGAGCCCATGAAGATAGTGGATCATACAGAGGGTCCAGAAACGTAACCCAAGAGTAATGTGGGCCTAAGAGGCATTAAAATTTTGTTTTAGTGCTTTTTCAATAAAGTAAAGTGACCCGGTCCAAGATAGAACTGGGTAAAGTGATATGGACTCATGAGGGGACATAAATGGCACCCACAATGCGCCGCATGGCATGTTTAAAATAAAAGAAGAAAAGCAAAGGACACATGGCATGATTAGAGAAAAAGGAGAAAAAGCAAGAGGACACGTGGCACGATCTCGGCCGTCCATTCAGGGAAAAGACTCTGAAACTCTCTAGAGAGGCTGAGTCAGCTGGTGAAGTGTCCCAAGGGCCCCACCATTGCACCACATATACCCCTGAGGTGTCCCTAAGGTGTCCTGGATGATGTCATGAGTGGTGAGTCATTAAGGAGGGTGATGTCAGCGTGATGATGCAGGTAAAGCTTCTTGAGGAAGCAAGCAATCTGAGCCATTCATCGCGAATCAATCTGGACCATCCACTTACCTATAAATAGGCCACTCCCCTCCCATTTCAAGGTATACCACAGATCTAGCAATAAAAGGAAGAGAAAGAAGAGAGAAAGAGAGAAAGAGAGGAAGAAAGAAAGAAATGAAAGAGTTCTGGTAGAGCCAGGAGCAGTCTAAGGAGCCAAGGGACTAGGCAAAGCTTAGGAATGAGGTAAGAAAGTTATCTATTCCCTGCTCTAATAAAGTAGAGGATTGCTCTGAGTAGTTAGAATAGGGAAATATCTCTATTAATAAAGGTAGCTAAAGGTAGAAAGAAAGACAGGGGAATGTCAGATTAAGGATATCACCTCTAGTTAAGCATAAGTTAAGTAGAGCTATACTGGATAATAATAAAGATATTATTATGCTATGTATAGGCTCTAACATATGAAAAGAAGGGACCTTAGAGACAAGGCTAGGAGCTGGAAGGAAAGGCTACACGCCAGGTAGTAGACTTACCTACTTGTATGCTTATACTGCTTGGATGTTTTATGTGATGTTTTCTTACCTTGATGATGTGAGGTATCATATCCCAATTTTTAGGCCTTGAAGCCCAATATATAGCCTAAAAAAGGGATGCTACCAGACCCTATTGAGCAGAGGTCTCAATAAATAGAGAAAATTATGATGATCAGTTTGATGCAACACAAAGTTTTGATATGAGGTCCCGAAAGATTTATATTAATTTTTGAAGATAAGGAAAATTAATATAGTATTCTCTAGCCCTCAGAATCAGATGAAATGTGGCAGTAAATTCCTATAATTAATATCAGAATTTCTGAAATTGACAGAGCTCAAAAAGAAGTTATGTAGAATTTACTACAGAAGTTACAGTAGATTAAAAGACCCGATAAATATGTTTTAGGGGAATTTCTCGAGAATTGAGCCTATGAAGATAGTGGATCATATAGAGGGTCCAAAATGGCACCTTATAGGGCCAATGATATTTTCAGATAAATATGTGGGTCAGGGGTAATAAAGACTGAGAAAAATAAAGAATTACAAAAATACCACTGAAGGTATGCCACTGTGTTGTGTCATTAAGGCATAGTTAGACAACGGGCATTATGATCATTTGACTAAGGTTAGATAATTAATAAAGGGTATCTGGATAGTAGACCAGGGTCAAGAGATACTCTGGTAAGGTATGAAAAGACAATAGTGTCCCTAAAAGTACTAAAAAGGTAATAAGGGCATTTTGGTAATTTACTAAGGATGTTCCTTGGGAACGGAGCCACCAGAGTGCTTGGGCTTGGTTAGAAACCCAAGATGACAATCCAAGGCCCAAAAACGTAACCCAAGAGTAATGTGGGCCCAAGAGGCATTAAAATTTTGTTTTAGTGCTTTTTCAATAAAGTAAAGTGACCCGGTCCAAGATAGAACTGAGTAAAGCGATATGGAATCATAAGGGGACATAAATGGGGCCCACAATGCACCACATGGCATGATTACAATAAAAGAAGAAAAGCAAAGAACACATGGCATGATTAGAGAAAAGGGAGAAAAAGCAAGAGGACATGTCGCACGATCTCGGATGTCTATTCAGGGAAAAGACTCTGGAACTCTCTGGAGAGACTGAGTCAGCTGGTGAGGTGTCCCAAGGACCACATATTTCACCACATATACCCCTGAGGTGTCCCTTGAGGATTCCTAGATGATGTCAGAGTGGTGAGTCATCAGGGAGGGTGATGTCATCGAGATGATGCAGCCAAAGCTTCTTGAGGAAGCAAGTAATCTGAACCATTCATCATAAATCAATCTGGACCATTCATTTTATCTCCACTCACTTATAAATAGCCAACTCCCCTTCACTTCATTCCCATAGCCAAAGGAAGAGAAATAAGAGAGAAGAGAGAAAGAGAGAAAGAAAGGAAGGAAGAGAAAGAAGGAAGGAGTTCTGGTGGAGCCATGAGTAGTCTGAGGAGCCGAGGGACTGGGTAAAGCTTAGGAATGAGGAAAGAAAGTTATCTAGTCTTTACTCTAATAAAGTAGAGGATTGCTCTTAATGGTTAGAATAGAGAAATATCTCTATTAATAAAGTTAGTTATAGATAGAAAGAAAGTTAGAGGAATGTTGGAGTAAGGATATTACCCCTAGCTATGCATGAGTTAAATAGAGCTATACTGATAGAGTAATAATAAAGATATTATTATGCTATGTATAGGCGCTAACCTATCGAAAGAATGAACCTTAGAGCAAAGTCTAAGAGCTAGAAGGAAAGCTGCATGTCAGGTAGTAAACTAATCCTAAACTTGTATGCATTGAATGTTATGCTTGATGTGCTATGGCTTTGTGGAATTGTGTTGAATATGTGCTTATATATGAAGCTCTGTTCCTATAATGACTTTGGCCAATTGTATTTCATATGTAAAATGGAAGCATGCACATTATGCAATGTTAACACTTTCACAAGCAAGCACAAGTATTCACATTAATGCATGCATCATTTAGTGATGTTTGCTACTGAAGATGGAGGAGATAAAGATGCATGAAGATATGTTAATTGCTTAGCATGATTGATATGTGATTCATGTATGTATAATTGCTGGAAATTGTCACTGTGAACAGTAACTCGTGATGGAGGCAGTGACATTTGAGCTGTAATTATAAATAGTAAATAATTGAATAAATGTATGATATTTTTCCAGTAAATAGTAGACATGCCAAGCTTCAATTTGATATATAGATTGTCTTATTTGGATGTCTACATATAAAGATATGATTTATCAAAATTGGGACCAGAATGCTGGAATCAGTGACAGGATGCTGGAGGAACAGTAAACTTTAGACGTTGACTAATATTGACCAGATCAAGTTATGGTCAACGATTCATTTTTCCCTGAAATAGCATTATGTTAGCTTCGTGTAGCAATTTGAAATACTCCATTTCAATTTTTATAGAATTAGTTATAATTTTTTGAAGTTAGGTCACTCCTCTAGAACTCACATAGTGAACAGTACTCACTAAGAGTAAAATTCCAGATTCAGTAATTTGACTTCAACAGGCTTGGAAGTGGTTCCAGATGCTACTGTCTAGTCCCTAAGATGTATGAAAAGGAAGATGTTATAATTTGGTATCAGAGCATAAGATTCTAGCACAGAATAGAAGGTTCTAGCTTAGTGATGCTCTAGAGTAAATAGACTAACCCCTTAAAATAAGTTAGGGATGTGAACTATAGAGGTTTTTTCCCTAGTATGAGATATGGGGATGGTGTTTACTACCTAGAGAATGATTTGAACAAGAGATAGTGACACCCAGACAGATAGAATAGTACCCCATAACTTAGAGCGGTACAGGGTAATCTTCAAGGAAGTGGCTAGTCTTAGTCAGCCGTTACCGTCGAGGTCTCGTGTTTCTTAGCACGATGTGGCTGAACTAAGTAGGATAACGTCTGAGGAGCAGTTTCCTCTATAGATAAAGACAGAAGCGAACCAGTCCCAGGTCAAGGGAAACTGTCAGACGTTATAATAATATGATAATAAAGGTACCAACTTGGTTGAAGTTAATCAACTAGAGGTTAGATGATAGTATAAAGTAAGGAGATGTGAAAGGTTAGATGATGTTCAGAAGTAGATCCTCTATGTGGGTAGATCTCCATTATGAAAGAATTTGTTCAGCTAGTGTTTCCTGACCAAAAGAATTAGGCTTGCCTAGGAATAATCCTAACACATGACCTAAAGTTAGAAACGAGATGGATCACTGATGTCCCCAAGATAGAGGAACCACAGTCTAGTCTAGAGTAGACTAAGAATGATAAAGAGACAGGTAGCCACAGTTTTAAAGATAAAGTGACTCTCCTATTCCCTATGTAGGAAATGGTAATGAAGGGTTGAGTCTATACCCTAGTAAGATGGTAATGTGGTAGCCTAAGTTAGATAAATAGTTATTTCTGATTCCTAAAGGAATGTTTGGGATCTGGACAATATGATCAGACAATGATAGGCAATGAGATTAAGATGATGATTAATAGTGAATCTACAGATGGATGATTACGATACTCAGGATATATCCCTTCAAGGATAAGGTTCATGAGTGATGAAAGTGAAATAAAAAGAGAAGCATGTATGAAAGATGGTACAGCTCTAAGAAAGAGCAGTAAAGACATAAGTTAGTATTGTTGCAATAGAGCTAGATTGCTCTTGCAATAGAAAATGATTGCTTTTGAAATAAAGCCAAGAGATGGGACAGTATAACTCAGATAGAGTAAGGTCCCTCTTATGAGACGAATAGATAATGATAGATATGTGCATAGTAGAGCCTGTGTAGCTCTCTGCAGTAAAGGGTATAGTAAAGTTATGAATGGTATGAGAAGATTCTAAGTGATAAAGGAAATGAGTAAAGTCCTGATAGATAATATTGGCTTATGTGATCATTTTTGGGGAATTATCTATTGAGTTAACAACTATGTAAAAGTGATTGACCTTGTAACTTTGTCCATTGGTCTAGATCTTCCAGAGATGAGAATATAGTACAACGGAATCACAGTAGATTCTGGAGGATTGCATTTAGATCCTAGTATGGCTCCTAGAGAATAGAATTCCAGGGTCATAGTTAGATCCTGAAGAGGCTTACGGTTGATAGCAGTAGATCCCGAGGGTCGCAGTAGACCTAGCCTAGAGAGAGAAAGTATTGAGCCATAAGTACAGTATGTCTTTGGAACGACAAATACCAAGGAAAAGTCAAGGTAAAAAAGCTTCACAAGTTGGTTAGCTCCTAACAGAGAGAGTACCCATGATGTTAGATAGCCTTATTACTATCAGGGACTAAACTCAAAATCTCCTTACACGTACAGGAACTAAGTAATCAAAGTTAAAGTTATTAATCTTGAATACCAAGGAGTTATGACCAAATCTCATAAGATATGAGAAAGGGTCAAATAAAGAGATCCTTACGATAAGAATAAAAGATAGATAGATCCTCCAAGTAAAGAGATTAGAAGGCTAAATAAACCCAAAAGAGATAGTATAAGATGGGTCTAAGATAGTAGAGTACCAGGGTTGGAGCCTATGAGCTCCAGTACTTCAGATTTATATCTACACATTTCAGTTAAGCGTGCTCAGGCAAGAGTAGCCCAATGATGGGTGACCCCCTAGGAAGTAATGAAAGAGATATGAATGCCACAAGAGGTTGGCATATATGTACATAGAATTATAGAAAGAGCTATGGTAAGTTGAGATGGTTATGAACAGAACGAGAATATAGCCCTTATGAAATGGATGTGAAAGATGAACTATGATATAGCCAGATTTGGCCAGATATGCCGTGATATGGCATAAAAGATATGTGATGTGATATGACATGAAAGATAGGAAAAGTATGTGTTAAGAAGTACACTATTAAGTTGCTTTATAATTAGCCCTATAAATAGATTGAGAGGCTCCCTTTTTGAAAGGAAAAAGATGTTTGAATGATGAGTTACGTGTGAAAGAGAAAATGAGAGCTTTCACTCCTTACATGAAATGCCAGGCATTATGTTATATTATGTTATGCTAAAGCTCCGAATGTTAGAGCAGTGCAAGCTCTATGTAATAGAGTTGTGCAAGCTCTGAGTGTTTGAGCTGTGCATATTAAGAGAAGGAATGCTTGAGCTCCACTGTGAGAACTTTGCATTCATGAGCAGGTATGTAGTCCTGCAGCATGCTGGCCGGGCATTATGCATGTTAGAGTATGTGCTTCTATATGCTCCAATATGCTATTATGTGCTCCTGTTTAGCAGTAGAGCAAAAAAAGAAAGAATAATGATATAAGTCCTCTCTTTGTATTATGATGAGTTAGTAAAGATGATAAAAGCATATGATGATATGAGAATGAGAGATAAAGTTTTGTGGATATTTAGAGAATTCCATTAGATACTCAGATGAGTAATAAGTGACTGCACTAAGAATCATGATGAGTAGTCAACAAAAACTCCAGAATATAGGAGTATATGAGAAAGTTTAGTATGAAAGAAAGGGACATTCCTCAAAGGAACTCTTTATCGAAGGATGAATAGAGATTTAGCCCTGAAATTTCAAGGATGAAATTTATTTTAAGGGGAGGAGAAATGTCATATCCCAATTTTTAGGATTTAAAGCCTAGTATATAACCTGAAAAAGGGATGCTACCAGACCCTATTGAGCAGAGGTCTCAGTAAATAGAGAAAATTATGATGATCAGTTTGATGCAACACAGAGTTTTGATATGAGGTCTCGAAAGATTTATATTAATTTTTGAAGAGAAGGAAAATTAATATAGTATTATCTAGAACTTACAATTAGATTAAATGTGGTAGTAAATTCCTATAATTAATATAAGAATTTTTGAAACTGACAGAGCTCAAAAAGGAGTATTTACTACAGAATTTACATTGGATTAAAAGACCCGATAAATAGGTTTCGGGGGAATTTCTCGGGAATTGAGCCCATGAAGATAGCGGATCATACAGAGGGTCCAAAATGGCACCTTATAGGCCCAATGATATTTTCAAATAAATATGTGGGCCAGGGCTAATAAAGACCGAGAAAAATGAAGAATTCCAAAAATGCCACTGAAGGTATGCCACTGTGTTGTGTCATTGAGTTAGAGTCACACAAAGGGCATTATGATCATTTGACTAATGTTAAATAGTTAAGAAAGGGTATCTGGATAGCTGACCAGGGTCAAGAGATACTCTGGTAAGGTATAGAAGTATAACAGTGCTCCTATAAGTACTAAAAAGGAACTTAGGGCATTATGGTAATTTACTAAGGATGTTTCTTGGGAACCGAGCAACCAAAGTGCTTGGGCTTGGTTAGAAACCCAAGATGACAATCCAAGGCCAAAAAGCGTAGCCCAAGAGTAATGTGGGCCCAAGAGGCATTAAAATATTGTTTTAGTGCTTTTTCAATAAAGTAAAGTGACCCGGTCCAAGATAGAACTGGGTAAAGTGATCTGGAATCATGAAGGGACATAAATGGGCCCTACAATGCATCACATGGCATGATTACAGTAAAAGAAGAAAAGCAAAGCACACATGGCATGATTATAGAAAAAGGAGAAAAAGCAAGATGACATGTGTCACGATCTCAGCCGCCCATTCAAGGAAAAGACTCTGGAACTCTTTGGAAAGGCCAAGTTAGCTGGTGAGGTGTCCCAAGGGACCCATATTTCACCACATTTACCCTTGAGGTGTCCTAGATGATGTCATGAGTAGTGAGTCATCAGGGAGGGTGATATCATCGTGATGATGCAGCTAAAGCTTCTTGAGGAAGGAAGCAATCTGAGCCATTCATCAAGAATCAATCTAAACCATTCATTTCACCTCCACTCACCTATCAATATCCAACTCCCCTTCACTTCATTCCCACGGCCAAAGCAAGCCAAAGGGAGAGAAACAAGAGAGAAGATAGAAAGAAGGAAGGAGTTCTGGTGGAGCCAGGAGCAGTCTGAGGAGCCGAGGGACTGGGCAAAACTTAGGAATGAGGTAAGAAAGTTATCTAGTCCCTGCTCTAATAAAGTATATGATTGCTCTTAATGGTTTGAATAGAGAAATATCTCTATTAATAAAGTTAGCTATAGATAGAAAGAAAGTTAGAGGAATGTCGGAGTAAGGATGTTACCCCTAGCTATGCATGAGTTAAATAGAGCTATACTGATAGAGTAATAATAAAGATATTATTATGCTATATATAGGCTCTAACTTATGGAAAGAATGAACCTTAGAGCAAAGGCTAAGAGCTAGAAGGAAAGCTACATGGTAGTAAACTAATCATAAACTTGTATGCATTGAATGTTATGCTTGATGTGCTATGCCTTTGTGGAATTGTGTTGAATATGTGCTTATGTATGAAGCTCTGTTCCTATGATTACTTTGGCCAATTGTATTTCATATGTAAAATGGAAGCATACACATTATGCAATGTTAACACTTTCACAAGCAAGCACAAGTATTCACATTAATGCATGCTTTGTTTAGTATTGTTTGCTACTGAGATTTCCCCAGAAATCTCACCCCTTCCATATCAATCCAATTACAGCAGGACTTCTCAAGATGGAGGAGATAAAGATGCATTAAAATATGTTAATTGCTTAGCATGATTGATATGTGATTCGTGTATGTATAATTGCTGGAAATTGTCATTGTGAACAGTAACTCATGATGGAGGCAGTGACATTTGAGCTGTAATTATAAATAGTAAATGATTGAATAAATGTATGATATTTTTCCAGTAAATAGTATACATGCCAAGATTCAATTTGATATATAGAATGTATTATTTGGATGTCTACATATAAAGATATGATTTATCAAAGTTGGAAACAGAATGCTGGAATCAGGGATAGGACATTGGAGGAATAGTAAACTTCAGACATTGACCAACGTTGACCTGGTCAAGGTATGGTCAACAAGTCATTTTTCCCTGAAATAGAATTATGTTATCTTCGTGTAGAAATTTGAACCACTCCATTTCAATTTTTATAGAATTAGTTATTATTTTTTGAAGTTAGATCACTCCTTTGGAATTCACACAGTGAATAGTACTCGCTAAGAGTAAAATTCCAGATTGAGTAATTTGACTTTAACAGCCTTGGAAGTGGTTCTAGATGCTACTGTATGGTCCTTAAGATGTATAAAAAGGAGGATGTTATACTGAGGAACACTGAGGGTAATGCTTCTTCCCACTTGACTTAAATACATATAGTAGATCCTAGCAAGGAATGGAAAATTTTTTAAGTTAATTTCCGCTGCGTGTCTTTCAATTCCTTACATCTCCCCCACACTTAAACTTGACAGTGTACTCACTGTCAATAGAACTAAAGTGAACAATATCATAATCACAACAAATCCAATCAAATATAACTAGAAAATAGTAGGTAGCCTAATCACTCAATGCAAATTAACAATTCAGCATATAGTCACATTTAGGCCATGTAAAGCAATACTAGTAAGGCAAAGATGACAAGATGGGTAAGCTAAGATCATGCATGGGAGTGTAGAAGCTCCAGAGGGACAACCAATGATTGAACAATATATGGACAAGAACGGGGGTGTTCAAAATAGAAAGAACCCTAGAATAAACAGAAATAAAAAGAAAATGAAAACTACCCTACTGAAGTATCGAGAAGAAAAATTAAATACTACTCCTATTGGTTTATCCCTTTCCAATCACCAAACCAACATGTCAAGCATATATGAATTCATAAAGTAAAGAGATAGGAAAGGGACAATCTAGCCTCAAGGTAGCAGAGCAGGTTCCTCATAAAGTTTCAAATAGTGACCATTGGCCTGGAAGATTTTGCCCCGTTGCCTCCTCTTTCAATTCAACATCCTAAAGTCATGGACTTTAACAACTGTATAAGGTCATCCTAGCTAGTTTTGAATTTTCCATATTTGAACTTGAACATAGCTTGGTACTTTAATACTCTATCACCTTCCTTAAAACTCTTTCTCAGAATGTGAGCATCGTGGATTAACTTTATTTTCTGCTTATAAATTTTAGAGCTATTGTAGGCATCTAATCTAATTTCTTCCAACTCCTGAATCTGCAACAACCTCTCTGAACCAACTTCTGCAAGGTCTTTATTACAGGCTTTCACTGAATGAAGACTGTTTAGGCTTTAGGTACTCTAAATCTACTGAATATGTAATATCTTATAAACTTGGAGGCTGTTTGGGCATCATCTAGTCTTGTAGGAATGTCCTCCACCCACCTAGACAAATAATCTACAGCTAATAAAATGTAACAAAATCCTACTAAAGGTAGAAAAGGGCCCATGAAATTTATTCCCCATACATAAAAAACCTCACAGAATATAATAGGTTATTGTGGTATCTCATGCCTTTTGCTAATCCCCATAAATCTCTGGCACCTATCACAGGCTCTACAAAACTCAAAAGCATCTTTAAAAAGGGAGGGCAAATAAAAACCAGAGTCAAGGACCCTACGTGTAGTCCTTTTCCCCCCAAAATGATCACCACAAACCCATGAATGGCAAGCTTCCAAAACTGATTTGTGATCTTGGTTTGGCACAATCGTCTCAATACCTGATATAAGCACAACTTCCACAGAAAAGGCTTGTCCCAAATGAAGTACTTGGATTTACTCTTGAGCTTTTAGGCCTGAAACTTAGACAAATGAGATGGGATTAGGATGGTCTCAATGAAATTAACTAAATGAGCATACCAAGGTTCTACAACAACAATCAAACAAAGGGATTGATCAGGGAAAGAATCACAAATAAGGTCATAACTAAGTACTCCCCTTGTCACTGTTGGTAACCTGCTTAGATGATCTGCAATGTGGTTCACATTTCTACCCTGATCCCTCACTTCTATATCTAACTCTTGAAGCAGTAGCATCCACCGTAGAAGTCTTGGCTTAGATTAGGGCTTATAGAATAGGTATTTGACTATTACATGATTTGTGTAAACATCAACTCTGAAGTTAATGAGATATGCTCTGAATTTATCTAAAGCTATCACAATTGCAAACAATTCTTTCTTAGTAGTGGTATAATTAATTTGAGTAGCATCAAGTATCTTAGAGGCATAGGTAATCACCTTAGATAAATTATTTTCCTTTTGTCCTATCATAGCTCCCAAGCGTAATTAGAAGCATCACATGATAATTCAAAAGGAAGATCCCAATTTGGTGAAGTTAGGATAGGTTGAGAAACTAACATATCCTTCAATTTTTCAAAAGCCTCTTTGCAATCAGCAGAAAAAAATTTAGTGTCCTTTTGAAGAAGTTTTGAGAGTGGCAAAGCAATTTTATTAAAATATTTGATGAATCTTCTGTAAAATCCAATGTGTCCCAGAAAAGATAGAAGTTCTTTTAAAGTTATGAGATAGGGTAATGAGGAAATGACTTCAATTTTTGCTTTATCCACCTTAATCCCCTAGCTAGATATAAGATGTCCAAGTACTATTCCAGATCAACTATGAAATACCACTTTTCAAAGTTCAAAACCATTTTTTTCTCAATACATCTAGTAAGGATGCTATCAAGGCTTTCTAGACACTCATCAAAATAATTTCCATATACGGTAAAATCATCTATGAACACATCCATGTATTTTTCAATGAAATCCACAAATATAGAAAGCATACAACGCTGAAATGTGCTTAGAGCATTACATAAACCAAATGGCATTCTTTTACAGGAATCTGCACCGAAAGGACATGTAAATGTGGTCTTTTCCTAGTCCCTCAGGTCTATTGGAATTTAGAAATACCCTGAATATCCATCTAGGAAACAATAATAGCTTTTCCCTGCTAGTCTCTCAAGCATTTGATCAATAAAAAGGTAAGGGGAAATGATCTTTCCTAGTATAATCGTTCAACTTTCGATAATCGATACAAACCCTCCATGAATTTTGCACTCTAGTAGGTATCAATTCATCATTCTCATTCTTGACTACTATCAATCCACTCTTCTTAGGCACAACATGCACAGGAGATACTTATTCACTATCTAAAATGGCATATATGATTCCTGCCTTTAACTATTTACTAATCTCTTTCCAAACAATATCTGAGATTAAAGGGTTTAATCTTCTTTGGGGTTGTTTAATTGGCTTGGAATCTTCACTCAATAGGATCCTATAGGTGCAAACTATGGCATATATCCCTTTTATATAAGCTAATTGCCAACCCAAAGCCTCTCTATTTTTTCTAAGCATACTTAATAACCTAGACTCTTCACTAACAGTCAGAGAACTGGAAATTTTGACTGGCAATTTTGAGTTTGCCTCAAGATAAGCATACTTTAGGTTAGAAGGCAAATATTTTAACTCTAGTTCGGGGGGTTGGATAATGGAAGGGTTCAAATGGGGGAAATCATTCAGGTTAGAAATACTCTCTTTAGTAGATCCTTGGGGTTGCTCATGTTTAAGTCATTAGGGCATTCCATCTTGATTGTAGTCTCTTCAGGGGTTGACCTAACTCACGTTGGTCCACGACTGCAACATAGTTAGGGTTAAACTCTTTCATTTCTGTGTCATTATTTGAGGTCAAATATGTCATATCCCTAATTTTCTTACCTATGTACATGTACAGTTTATATGAAATGGATATGAGATTCTTTGAATAAACTGTATCAGATTAAGAAAAAAAATAAAGGGATTATGAAGTAAGGAAGTTTTAGGGACCAAAATGCAAATTGGAAAAGGTTGAAGGCAAAAAGGTGAAAGTAGAAATAAAAAGAGGGACCTAAATGCAAATAGCCAAACGTTCAGAGGGCTAAGTGCAATTATCCAAAAGTTGAGGGACCTAAATGTAAATATGAGAAAGTTGAGCTAAAATAGGCCAAAAATGCCCAGAATTAGATCAGACCCAAATTTTACCAGTAGATAGACAAAATTATTCTGGTCAGTTTAACGCAACATAGAATTTTGATTTGAGATCCTGATTAATTAATATAAATTACTGAAGTTAGAGGAATTATTATAGTATTTTTTAGACATCAGAATCAGATGAAACTTTATAGAAAATTCCTATATTTCATATAAGAATTTGTAAAATTGACAGAGTTAGAAAATAAATCCTGTAGAATCCTTATGGGATTTTACGGTGAAATAAAATGCCCGATAAATAGGATCGGGAGAGTTGTATGGTGAATTGTACTGTAAAGGCAATGGGCCCAATAGGCCCATACAAAGGCCCAAATAGTGCCATCATGAGCCCAATAAAGTAGTGAGGCAGTTAAGTGGGCCAGAGTCCAGAGCAGTCCAGGAAACGTGTGAAATTACGAAAATACCCCTGGATGCCTATAATGTACCAGTGATGCATGGAGGGCATTTTAGTCATTTTGGATAGTCCAAAAATGTCTAAGATAGTATAAAGATGATTATTTAGAGCCAATATACACCCTGAGGCCGTATAAAGAGGTGTGAAGTGACAATAATGCCCTTAGGGTTAATAGAGTATAAGACAATGAACCAAGGGCATTTCAGTCATTTCCCAAGGGATCTGTAATTAAATTGTGGCCAGTACAAGAATGTCAATGGTAGGAAGAATTGAGATACTGGATTTAAGGTCAAAAATCATATTATGAAATCTCATAAAAATTAGATTTATAGAATAGTCTAGTTTTTAGGAAATCAGACCGAGCCAGTACCGGATTAGACTAGAATTTTTTTAGAAGCTTCCTCCCTATGAGAATTGTGCCACATAACCTCCATGAGTTTTCCCTTGTGATGTCATGGATGATGTCATGAATCTCCTTTTTGAAAAAGTTAAATTCAATATTAAATGTGAGCCTTTAGATTAAATAGTGTACAAAGTAATCTTGGCCATTGATTTTCCATAAAATTTTCTACAAATACCCCCTAAAATCTGGTTCAAAACCGTGGGCTCATGAACCTTTGGGAAACTCTTGCAAAATGGAAACTCAAGCCAAGACAAAGAAGATTCACGGTACTAAAGTTCAAGCAAGCTAGAGATTAAAGGTAAGCAATCTATCCTAGCTTATTTTCCTTTGATTTGGGAGCTTGAACTTAGGGTTTTCATGGGAGAAAAGTTGAGTTTTCTCTAAGGTGTTGGGCTGCCGAAAAACCATAGATGAAAGGGAAAAGAAGAAATTAAAGTTAGAGACATATGATTGAAGCTTAAACAAGCTAGTTAAGTGATTGGTTGTTGAATCAAGTTGATATTCTTGACATTGCCAAGGGTGAACCTATTCGGTCTGTACTATTTATGAGGGAAGAAAATGGAATTTCACTGATTTAATGCTTCCACTGAATTTATATGATGAGTTTGTGTAGGATTTGAAAGGTTTTGAACCTTGGAAACATTAAAACCTCAAGATTGTATTTTTTTAAATATTTCTCTATTACTGTTCATTCATGTGAACATGGTTGGAGTTCATGATTCCTAATGAATTATGTGGTGAATATGAATGTGTTTAGGACCTTGAACCATCCAAGAAGATGTTTGGAAGTGATGGACATAAAGGCTTCATGGTTGGAAAGCTAGGAAGCAAGTGCAAGAGATCAATAGAAAAGTTTAAGTGCAAGGTAGTGAACTTACCTTTTTATGTGCCTGATGTGGTCTGCTTATGTGTTGACATGTATATGATATTTGAATGATATTGTGACATGATAAATGATGTTGAACATATTATGAATAACATGTTTTCCATGGCCATGCATTTTATGTAAAAGTATATAGCATGATGGCATGTCACTAATCAAATAAAGTTTAATGAAATTACATATCATGCATTAGCATCCATCTTACATATTTAAGTGGTAATATTTGCTACTGAGATTCCCTAGGATCTCACTCTTCCAAAACCAACCAATTTACGTCAAGCATGATGCAAAAGGTATGCATGGAGAAGAGCTAAAGAATGGAAGAAGGAAATGGAAGTAATTGAGATCTTAGTATATCCTATGAATTATCTATGTACGTAAATGCCATGTAAGGTGATCATCTATGTGATAAAACTATTTGTTATAATTATGGCATATGTACATGATGTATATGAATATTGAGAAGCTTATTTGATGGCTTATACATGCTGGAACAGTTATTGAAAGTGAAAGAAAATAAACTAAAAATGTAAAAATGTAGGTCCTGAAGCAGTTTTGTTGTGGCTTCAGTTTGACTTAGCAATTGAAGGAATTATTTCACAAAATTTTATGAGCATGTAGCACACATCAAGAGATTTAAGTTAATAGGTAGAACATTTCATTTGGATGTGTATATCAAGAGAAATGAATTTCCAAAGTAATGAACCATAATTTGTCTTCAAAATTTTTGACCAAATGAATAGTAAAATTTGACAAACAAACTGTATTAATTGGTTAATCATTTGGTCTGTAAATTATTTTTTCCATAAACTCCAAGATGTTAGCTTCACGTAGCTGTTTGAACCACTTCATTTTGATTTTTGTAGAATTAATTATGAGTTTTTGAAGTTCATTGTGTAATCTAGAATACCATATGAATAGTAACCTGAGAAAGAGTAAAATTCCAGATTTGGCTAATGGACTTCCAAGGTCTTGTAAGTGGTTTTAAATGCTATTGAATGGTCCCTAAGACATATGAAAGTAAGGATGTTTCATTTTTGTATCAGAGTATAGGATTCTGGTTTAAGAAGTGCTCTGAATAAATTATTTTTTGGACTAATATGAGATTATTCCCATACCCTAACCCTAAACAGTAAGTATTTTGTTAAGGTAGGGTATGTATTAGGATAGTTAGCATTGCTTAATTAAGAAAAGATTGCAGGAATAGATATGATATTTCATAAAGTTAAGTTAGAGACTTTAGTTAATAAGGGAGACCCCAGGCCAGTAGTGATATATGGACATGGTGTACATCTATACTTTGATCATCCTTGAAACAATGAAGAGAGTTCAGAAGAGAGTATAAGGAATCAGTCAGGAAAGTCTATAGTAGAATGTCCCATAGATGATTCTATAGACTCAAACCTGCAGTCAGGAGATCATGTAAAGATTCAGCCTGATGCCCAATATGCACCAGATGATGTTGAGTATAGTGACTCTATATGGTATAAGTTTGTTGGAGTGCCCTCTAACCCTGATATAAGCTTTATACCTCCAATAAGAGAACATATTATGGCTAAGGAAGTTGAGTACTAGTACTAAATTATGGGTAGATCATATATTATTCCTCCTCTACTAGAGGTTTAGGACAGAGTTATTATAAGTAATAGATCACATTCCCCTAATTTAGACATCCAGTCAGAGTTTATGACAGTTCTTATCCATCCCCAAAGTCTAAAAATACGTGACTTTATAGAGAAAGATCAGTGGGATGTTCCTGGTCCTAGTCAACCCCAGCTTTCTTTGTTAAAGACAGATAGTGTTGACCATATTAGTCTAAAGAAAGCTATGGATAGTGAATTACTTAATCTAGGTCAAGGGATGGACAAAAGTAGAGATTAAGAACAGTCAATTTATCTGTAGTTCCTTAATACCGTAGTAGGGATGATAAACAGACATATAGTAGAGGGCATTAACCTAATATACTCTAGAGGACTGGCATGAGATGATAGTAAGTCATGTATTACCATATACCCCTACATGGCATATAGAGTTAAGTGAGTATTTAGCAAATGATTTGCCAATCGATATACAAGGGGTGGTACTTCTGTATGCAAAAGTATGTGCAGACCATGATTTCTATGAAAGAATGTAAAAGCGATAAGGGGTAATGTATGTACAAATGTTATGGTGACATAAAAGGTGATGGCTATAAGTACCAGACAAGTTAAGTCACGATGAGTTAAGCCACAGGTCATGACAAATATTTATAGAAACTCATGGTCATGACAAGTAAAGATCATTGATCGCAACAGAAGATGACCTATGGTCATGGTTATAGAGAATATGAGACGTAACTAGCAAGTACTCAGGTGGCGACTAAAATGCATAGAGACCTAATGACAGGAATGAAGATATTGACCTCACTGAAGATTATCAATTAGAGGTTTAGCATAGAGTATAGGTAAGCTAGATAGTGCGATGCGCTGAGATACAGAAGATCAGTTTAAGAAGAGGTTCAAAAGTATGTACTCTGTATGATCATCAGGAGTTGATCTACATTACGAAATACTTTGTGCAGCTAGTCTCTATTGAACATAATAATAAGAAGTCAGAATGAGACTTGCCTAAGAATGATTTAATACATGGCCTAGGTTAAAGACGTGATGGCTAATAGATAGAATGTTAATATTCCCAAAAGAAAGGGATTCCATCACGAAGATATAGTAACCTAACGCTCTACCCCAAAGAACAGAAGTAATAGTACTAGATGATGAATGAGATCCATATGACCTAAATAAGTCAGGATCCAAAGACAGACCAAAAAGGAATCATAGTCCAGTCAAGAATAAACTGAGATAGATGAATAGAAAGTGTTAAGAGATAGTAGAGAGATATAGAAGTTACTCCATATAAGATGGAGAGTGATCTGCTCACTTGAGAAGTTTTTCTCAAAGAGTTTAAAAGAAACATTTCTCTTAATTAGATAGAGGTAAGCGTGAGGCTAAGGGTTAGAGCAAAGGAAAGAGCAACTCTTTGATGAATAATTAGCCGAGTTCATCTACATGAACCTTGAGGCTTAATAAGAGGCATTTTCTCGCCTATTAGTAGTCTAGGAGGATAAGGGAAAACTTAAGAGTTCGAATGGCATAAAGATATGAGCCAAACCCTTCCTCAGTTAGCTGAAAGGAAATAGTTAACTTAGTTATGGATTAATGCTAGATTACAGTGAGGCCAAGGACACATAAGTCCTTTAGGCTAAGGACACATAAGTCTTACAGGCGATGAGAAATATTATGATAATAATGAATATGGCATAGTAAGGTAGCCACAAATTCAAAGATAAAGTGACTCCCCTATTCCTTATGTAAAAAAGAGTAAAAAAGGGTTGAGTCTATATCCTAGTAAGAGGGTAATATGGCAGCCTAAGTAAAACAAGTAAATGACTCAGGTACCTGAATAGATAATCAGGACCTAGCAGTTAAGGTGATAAAGGGACATAATGTTTTAAAGTCTACCTAGTTAATTGTTTAATTGCAATATGTGAGTAAGGGGAATAGTTGAGCAAATTTATATGATGATGTTATGGCTTGTGTTGCCATATGTCATGAGGAATAGTTGTATCTCCTCGCATTTTTTAGATAATGACACGCACAAAAGGGATAGTATAAGAAGTGTCTAAGATAGTAAAGTACTAGGGTTGGAGCCTGTTAGCATAAGTGCATCAGATTTTTATCTACATATTTCAGTTAAGCGTGCTCAGGTAATAGTAGCCCAATGATGGGTGACCCCCTGGGAAGTGATAGAAAAAGGTGTAAATGCCATAGAAATTGGCATATATGCATAGAGTTATGTAGAATGATACTAAGAGCTATGAAAAGTACTTAATAAGATACGTTATGAGAAATATGTATTGAGCAATACAATATGAAGTGATTTTATAGCTAGCTTTAAAAACAGATCGAAAGGCTTCCATCTTGAAAGGGATAAGATGTTTAAGTGTTATGTTATAGATGAAGTAGTAAATGAGAGCTTTCACTCCTTACATAAAATGCCAGGCATTATGTTATGTTATATTTGTAGAATATGCTAAAGCTCTAAATGTTAGAGCAATGCAATCTCTATGTGATAGAGTTGTGCAAGGTCCGAGTGTTAAAGCTGTGCATATTAAGAGAAGGAATGCTTAAGCTCCGATATTAGATCTTTACATTCATGAGCAGGTATGTAGTCCTGTAACATGTTGGCAAGGCATTATGCATGTTAGAGTATGTTCTCCTATATGCTTCTATGTGCTCCTACTCATTAGTAAAGTAATGAAAGAAAGAGTAATGACATAAGTCCTCTCTCTCTGTATTATGATGAGTTATTGAAGATCATAAGAAGTATGATAATATGAAAATGAGAGTAAAGTTTTGCGGATATTTAGAAAATTCCGCTAGATACTCAGATGAGTAATAAATGATTATACTAAGAAATATGATGAGTTGTTAATAGAAACTCCAGAATATAGTAGTATATAAGTGAGTTTTATATGAAAGAAATGGACACTACTCACTAGTCCAGTATGGTGAGAAATCCATACGCAAATGGATGCAAAGCAAATAAACAAGTAACAGAATGAGGTACCGTTGAACTCTGATTGAGTTGACTCCGAACAGGAGAAAAGTAATAATAGTAAAGATATGAAGAGCTGCGGATATGAGAAGTACTCCCCTGAATATATCAAGATAAAATATAAGGGATAGATACCTCGATTCTTAGGCATAAAGAAGAAAAAGAGATCTATCTAAGATTGTTGAATAAGGTGTCACGTAAATTTTGAGGACGAAATTTATTTTAAGGGGAAGAGAAATGCCATATCCCTAATTTTCTTACCTGAGGTACATGTACAGTTTATATGAAATGGATATGAGATTCTTTGAATAAACTGTATCATATTAAGAAAAGAAAGAAAGGGATTATGAACTAAGGAAGTTTTAGGGACCAAAACGTAAATTGAAAAAGGTTGAAGGTAAAAAGGTGAAAGTAGAAATAAAAGGAGGGACCTAAATGCAAATAGCCAAAAGTTCAGGGGCCTAAGTGCAATTATCCAAAAGTTGAGGGACCTAAATGTAAATATGAGAAAGTTGAGCCAAAACAGGCCAAAAATACCCTAAATAAGATCAGACCCAAATTTTACCAGTAGATAGACAAAATTATTCAGGTCAGTTTAACCCAACACAGAATTTTGATTTGAGGTCCTGATTAATTAATATAAATTTCTAAAATTAGAGGAATTATTACAGTATTTTTTAGACATCAGAATTAGATGAAACTTTACAGGAAATTCATATATTTCATATAAGAATTTATAAAACTGACACAATCAGAAAAGGAATCCTGTAGAATCCTTATGGGATTTTACGGTGAAATAAAATACCCAGTAAATAGGATCGAGAGAGTTGTATGGTGAATTGTCCTATAAAGGCAATGGGCCCAATGAGCCCATACAAAGGCCCAAATGGTGCCATTGTTATATCCTAATTTTTTTCCTATCCGTATAGTACTGATAGTGGAAAGAGGTTTGGAAAGGATTATGACAAAGATCAGAAGAAATGACAAAGGCTAAATGAGTCCTAAAGAAAGAGAAGGACTAAAACAAAAATTAGAAAATGTTGAAGGCAAAAAGTGAAGGTAGAAACAAGATTTGGGCCAAAAGTGGTAATTTCCAAAAGTTAAGGGACTTAAATGTAATTAAGTAAAAGGTTTAAGGGCAAAATTGTAATTATAGAAAGATTAGCCTAGAAATGGTTATAACTACCCAGAAGTTTTTTAGTCCCACATTCCATCAGTAAATAGAGGAAGTTACGCTGGTTAATCTGGCATGATACAGAAATTTTATTAGAACTCTAGACAATAGAAAATTATCTGATAGTCTAAAAGTTATCTGGAATTTTATCAGATTTCATAGACTTCAGATATAAGGGGCAAATTACAGGACAATGTACCCTACAGTGTCAGATGTCCTGGATCTGATAGAACTCCAGAAGAAGTTCTGTATAAAAAGTTATTCACATATTAATGAATTTTGACAGGAGTTTGATAACACCCGTGATCCGATAATGGAATTTATCGGTATGTAAACCTGGATAGAATGAGATCAGATGACCTCATATATTGGCCCATGATGACACCAAGAAGGGCCTAAAACCCAGGGTACCAGTTCATCAGTAGAAGGGGCCAGTGTCTAGAAAAAGTATAAAATTACAAAAATGCCCATAGATCCACAGATTGTATCACAGATGGATGAAGGGCATTTTGGTCATCTGGGATAGGCTAAAAATATGGATCATGGTATAAATATGATTAGTTAAAGCCAGTATATGCCATAAGGCAGTGCAAAGAGGGGTAAAATGACGATTATACCCTTATGGTTAGTACAGTGCAAGAAAGGACACCAAGGGTATTTTGGTCATTTCCCAAGGGATGGATGGTAGATAAATATTTAGTATATCAATTTCAATGATATAAGAAGCCTAGACATTCATTTTCAGGATAGAATATATATCCTGGTATATTATAAAAAATTCAAAATAGAAAATAGTCCGGTTGTTGTGAAACTGCTCCGATCGGTATTGAATTGGACTGGAATTTTTCCAGAAACTTCCTTACATGGGCAGCACGCCACCTAGCCCTATTAGGTGTCCCATGAGCTGTCTCACATGATGTCATAATTATTCTTTTATGAAAAAGTAAAATCCAATATTAAATGTAAGCTTATTTTCCTAGAGTTCAAGCAAGTTAGAGATTAAAGGTAAGCAATCTATCCTAGCTTATTTTCCTTTGATTTGAGAGCTTGAACTTTGGGTTTTCATGGGAGAAAAGTTGAGTTTTATCTAACGGGTTGTGCTTCCCAACAACCTTAGATGAAAGGGGAAGGAAGAAATTAAAGTTAGAAACATATGATTGAAGCTTAAACAAGCTAATTAAGAGATTGGTTGTTGAATCAAGTTGATATTCTTGACTTTGCCTTAATGGAACCTGTTCGGTCTGCACTGTTCATGAGGGAAGGAAATGGAATTTCAATGATTTAATGCTTCCATTGAATTTAGATGATGATTTTGTGTAGGATTGGAAAGGTTTTAATCCTTGAAAGCATTGAAATTCCAAGATTGTAGCTTTCAAAATCCTTCTTTGTTACTGTTAACTCACATGAACAGTGATTGGAATTTCATGATTTTGTTGCTTCCAATGGTTTTAAAATGAAAAGTTGTGTGGGATAAAGTAGAGAAACAAGTATGGGAAGCATTGGAATCAAAATGAGAATTTTTGAAAGAATCAAGTGCAGTTTTAGTTCTGTACAACGTGTGATGAAGGAGCTGGAATTTCATGATTCTAAGCTCATAAATGGATTCAAAAGATAAAATTGTGTAGGGTAAATTCAAGGCATCAATTGATTCAAAGACCAAGTCCATTGGTTAAGATTAAGGAAAGTTAACGAGATTAATGTTCAAGAAGAAGTTATGTTAGTTAAAGTGAGTTTAATTCTCAAGGAAGTTAGATTGTAATGGATGAATGATTATGTTATGTTAGGAATTGATTGGTATGCTCCAAGAGAGGCAGCCACATGTTCAAGGAAAGTGAGAAGAAAGAAGCAAGTTAAGGTGAAAGAAAGTCAAGTGTTCAAGGTAGTAAACTAATCCTAAACTTGTATGCATTGAATGTTATGCTTGATTGAGCTATGGCTTTGTTGAATTGTGTTGAATATGTGCTTATGTATGAAGCTCTGTTTATATGTTTACTTTGGCCAATTGTATTTCATATGTAACATGGAAGCATGCACATGACACAATAGTAACACATTCACAAGCAAGTACAAGTATTTACATTAATGCATGCATTGTTTAGTACCGTTTGCTACTGAGATTTCCCCTAAAATCTCATCCATTTCCATGTAATCCCAATCCCACAGGTTTATGAATGATGAAAGAGGATGATGGAGAATGAAGAAAAGTTAGGGATTGGATAGTATATATGTTATGTGAATGTGTAAGGTTACTGTATGACCAATGTAAGCAGTGATGGTCATGATGTAATAAAAAATAGTAAATAATGGAATAAATGTATGAAATTTTACAGACATTTAGATGACATGCCAAGGTTCATTTTGACACCAAGAATCCTTTATTTGAATGTCTGTACAAAGAGAAATGAATTTCCAAATAAGGGACCAGAATCTGTTTCCAGAGTTTTTGACCAAATGAACAGTAAACTTCAATGAATAAACTGTATTAATTGGCTAATCATTTGGTCTAGAAATTATTTTTCCCTTAAATTTCAATATGTTATCTTCTCGTAGCTTTTTGAAACACTTCATTTTTAGTTTTTAGAATTAATTATGATTTTTTGAAGTTCATTGCGTAATCTGGAATGCCATATGAAAAGTAACCCGAGAAAGAGTAAAATTCCATATTTGGCTAATGGACTTCCAAGGTCTTGTAAGTGGTTCTAAATGCTTCTGAATGGTCCATAAGACGTATAAAAGTAAGGATGTTATATTTTGGTATCAGAGCAGAAGTTTCTGGCATGATATAAGATATTTCCCAGACCCTAACCTTAAAATGTAAGTGTTTTGTTAAGTTAGGGTGTTTATTGGGGTAATTAGTATTGCTTAATTAAGCAAATATTGTAGGAGTAGGTATGGGATTTCATAAAGTTAATTTAGAGGCTTCAGTTAATAGGGGAGACCCCCATTCTATAGTAATATATGAAGATGATGTATGTCATATCCCCAATTTTTTGACCTGATATACCTGTACAGTTTATCTGCAATGGATATAAGATTCTTGGAATAAACTGTATCAGATTGTGAAAGGAAAGGGAATGATTAATAACTAAGGAAACAATAGGGACCAAAATGAAAATTTAAAAGTTTGAAGGTGAAAAGTGAAAGTAGAAGAAAAAGGAGGGACCTAAATACAATTAATGAAAAGTTCAGGGACTAAAGTGCAATTATTCAAAAGTTAAGGGACCTAAATGTAAATATGGAAAAGTTGAGCCAAAACAGGCCAAAAATGCCCAAAATCAGATCAGACCCAAATTTTACCAGTAGATAGACAAAAATATTCCGGTCAGTTTAACGCAACACATAATTTTGATTTGAGGTCCTGATTAATTGATATAAATTTCTGAAGTCGGAAGGAATTATTATAGTATTTTTCAGATCTCATAATCAGATGAGACCTTATAGAAAATTCATATATTTAATATATGAATTTATAAAATTGAGAGAGTCAGAAAAGGAATCCTGTAGAAACCATACGGGATTTTACAGTGAAATAAAATACCCGATAAATAGGATCGGGGAAGCTATAGTGTGAATTGGGCCATAAAGGCAATACAGGCAATAAGCCCATAGTGAGGCCCAAATGGTGCCATCATGAGCCCATTAAGGTGACTGGACAGTTTATGTGGGCTAGAGACCAGAGCAGTCCAGGGAAAATGTAAAATTACGAAAATGCCCCTGGATGCCCATACTATACCAGTAGTGGATGGAGATTATTTTGGTCACTCTAGATAGGCTAAAAACATGTCATATAGTATAAATAGAATTATTTAGAGCCCATATACACCCTGAGGCAGTATAAAGAGGGGTGAAATGACAATTATGCCCTTAGGGTCAATATAGTACAAGAAAGGACACCAAGGGTATTTTGGTCATTTCCCAAGGGATCTGTAATTAAGTTGTGGCCAGTACAAGTATGTCAATGGTGTGGGAAGCCTAGACATTGATTTCCAAGACATAATACATATCCTGGTATATTATAAAAAATTAGGAACAGAAAACAGTCCTGTTGCTGTGAAATTACACCGATCGGTACTGGATTGGACTGGAATTTTTCCAGAAGCTTCCTTACACTATGAGCACGCCACCTAACCCTCTTATGTGTCCTATGAGCTCTCCCACATGATGTAATAATTATTTTTTTAGAAAAAGTAAAATCCAAGATTAAATGTGAGCCCTTTAGATCAAATAGTAACCAAATCAATCTTGGCCATCCATTTCAACCCAAATTTCTCTATAAATACCCCCCTATTCAGAACACTTCGGCATGCATGGTGAACCATAGGGAAACTCTTGCAAAATTTCCATTCAACCAAGAAAGAAGCAACCAAAGTGAAGTAACGAGCAAGGTAATCATCTCCCTTGATCTTGAGCTTTGTTCTAGCAAGTTAGCTCATGGTTTTAAGGGGTTTTCATGCTATATTTCCCTTATGGTTGCTGCTGGAAGTGCTGCTCATATGTGGTTAAAATATGAGTTTTATGTTATGGATAGTTTAAACAAGCTTAAACAAGTTAGAATCAAGTGGTATAAGCTTGTGAATTCAAGTATGTTTGGATTTAGGGTTTTGTGTTCTTGCTGGTACTGTACGTGCTACTGTTCATATGATGGAATTTCATGATTTTGATGCTTCCAATGAGTTTAAAATGGAAAATTGTGTGGAGATAAAGTAGGAGAACAAGTATTGGAAGCATTGGAATCAAAATGAGAATTTTTGGAAAACAAGAGCATGCATTTCGGTTTGGCACTGTAGCAATTGGTATGTTTTGATTTTGGAAATTCTGATTTCATATTTGGATTCTACATGAAAAAATATGTGTAAATGAACCATGAGAATTTATTTTGGAAAGGTGGAAGTAGGAAACATAAATTAGAGAAAGAAAGGGAGCTAGTGAAAACCTAGTCTTGGATTTGGTTTCAAGTTGAGTTGTAACTTGATATTATGTTGTAATGGATAGGTTTTGACATTTGTGAAGGAAGGAAAGCACTTCAAGAAGGTCTTGACCAAGATAGCTAAGAGGTAGTAAGGATACCTAACTATAACTCATGTTTGTTTAATTGTTTTGCTTGCTTGTTGATTATGGTGTTTGGTTGAGCTTGAGCTTATGTCATCATGTTATGATGAAGTATGAATGATTGCAACTCCTTGCAAGTTATGTCATGACAATATGCATGTTAGAGTTTGCTTATGTACCATTATGAAGTAGCTCCCATCACATGATAACATGTTAAGCATACAATTATTCATGCATGATATTATAGTTTGTGTAACTTGCTATTGGGATTTCCATGAAATCTCATTCCTTCCACATGCATAACTATGTTTTAGGTGCTGGATCCTCTCAAGTGAAGAGAGTAATTCTTGATGATTAAGTTTGTATAACAAGTTATATGACTTACATGAAAATATGGGATGACATGCTAGTGTGTATGATGTATGTTTCTGTAACCCTGTTTTGAGGCCGTGGTGATGTGACAATATTTATGACATTTAAATCAACGAGTTTTAGACTGAGACTTGGTATGATTAAATTTAATATACATAGCTTTAAATTAACACCAAGAACGCCTTAATTGGATAAGTATCCAAATTGTTATGATTTTCCAAAGTTGGAAGTAAGATCTGGAATTGAGATAAAACGAGTGCTGAGAGGCAGTGACGTTCATGCAATGATTTCATATATCAAATGAACGAATTTTTCTATGAAATTTGGTGATATTAAATAGGACGTCTAGAGCTTTAATTCAATATGTAACACAGTTCATTTGGATAAGTAACCAAAGAGAAATGAATTTTTGAAGTTAAGCAAAGAAACTGGAACTTCCAGATTTTTACCAAATGAACAGTGATTTTTAACCAATAAACTGATTTCATTTGGACCAGAAAACCTTAGTTTCATATTTTCCCCACAACAATTTATGAAAGAGATTTCATTAGAAATTGGAACCACATTATTTTGATTTTTCTACAATTAATTATGAATTTTCAAAGTAGGGTACATGTTCTGGAATTACCAAATGAACAGTAACAGTGAACAGTTCCCGAAAGCAAATCTTTTAGAAAAGAATATTTTCAAAGAAAATGATCATGAAATTGGTTCCAATCACTTCGAGTTTTCTAGAATTAATTATGATTTTTCGAAGTTCATTGCGTAATCTGGAATACCATATGAACAGTAACCCGAGAAAGTAAAATTCCAGATTTGGCTAATGGACTTCCAAGGTCTTGTAAGTGGTTCTAAATGCTACTGAATGGTCCCTAAGACATATGAAAGTAAGGATGTTACAGAAGAAGCAGACTCCTTTCTTTGGAGGCTTTGCCTTCTTTGGTGCAGGCTTGGTTTCGGGCTTGCTTGACTCTTTGGTCTTACCTGATGAGCCATGACCGTTCCCCTTGCCTTTGCCTTTCTTATTCATACCCTTTTCTTTCTGAACCATCAAAACAGTACTGGGCTTCTTCTTAAGACTTGGCTCAGCAGTTTTAAGCATCCCATGCAGTTCAAAAATAGATTTCTCTATGTTGTTCATGTTATAGTTCATGACAAACTGGTCATAACTTTCTGGGAGTGAGTTCAAGATCAAATCCGTAGCTAACTCTTGGCTCATGGAAAATCCAAGCCTCTCAAGGTGATCAATGTACCCTTTCATCTTTAAGACATGAGTACTGACTGATGCACCTTCAGCCATCTTGCAGGAATATAAGGCCTTAGTGGTCTCATACCTCTCTTGCCTTGCCTATTGCTGGAACATTTCCTTGAGATGCACAATCATCTCATAAGCCTCCATGTGTTCCAGATCTCTTTGGAGTTCCGGAACCATGGTAGCTAGTATCAAGCATCCCACATCGACAGAGTCTTCCTTATGCTTCTTGTAAGCATCTCTCTGAGCTATAGGAGCATTGGCCTCTGGCTCCTCAGGAATGGGTTGATTTAGGACATGCGCCTTTCTTTCCTACTTGAGAATAATTCTCAAGTTCCTAAACCAGTCAAGAAAGTTTGTTCCATTGAGTTTGTCCTTCTCAAGGACAGATCACAGCGATAATGTAGCAGTATTACTAGTCGTCATGATTCTACAATTAAAATATGCAATTTAATTACCAATCTCCCACTAAATAAACAACCTTCAATGCAATAGTTAGTGGGCTAAGATCCATATTTGGCTCAAACTTAAGTCCGCTTTGGCAGGACGCTTAAATTAAGTTATTTAGGTAGGTAACACCTTTACCAATTACATCAAATGTAACTCTTAGATGTTCATGGGATCCTATCATCATATGATCTGTCATGTTTTTAATCCCATCTAATGTCTTGAGACCCAAAACCATTTTGTTAATCTCAATTAAGTTAAACAATAATAAACATGTGAGAGTAGCACTATTACTCTTGCTTATCTCCCCAAGATACCTCAAAAGCACCCACTTTGGTGGAGTCCACAATTGAGCGATCAAGTTTTTTGACAAGTGTTAATAAATTGACGGCATTATGACTTAAGATTTCATTTAGAGGACTTAAGAATGCATGTTTCTCAGTTTGTATCTCATACAAGTAATATGCATGTTTATGATATTATCATAAGATGCATAATTTAAATGTTATACAATATGGCTCACCTAGCCTAAGTCCCCTCAAGCCAATGAGAGGAGCTCTCTAGTAAGAAGAGGGAAATTACATATAGAAACCTCTTTTAACATTCGAGGGGAGTGAGATGAGAAGAGAAGGTACATTGAGAGTATATATAGGAAGGCACGACACGCAAGCCGTATTTAAAAATTACAACACTTGTAATCTAGAGTATATATAGGAATCTGAATTCGGTTTTCTTAAACCCCATATATGTTAATTGATCAAATCAAAACGTATCACCACCAATTTTAATTCCCTTTTAGATTCTTTTTATGTCATCCATAACACGGATCCCTTATATGTCACACATAAAATGCATATTATATGATCGGCTATGACTAACACATATCATATGAATCAACAATCAAGCCTAACTTAAACACAAAATGGCATGGCTCTGATACCACTGAAAGGAATTGGAAGACACGCAATGGAAAATAACTTAAAAATAACTCAAGTGAGAAGAAGCATTACCCTCAATGTTCCTCAGCGACTTCCACAGCTTCTAGTCATTACGTTCACAGCTTCTCTCTGCGGCTCGTGCTCCCTTTTCGATCGCAAGAAGTCGATGACTCAGGTCAGCTTCCTCTACTGGTATCCACACGAAAAATGTTTCAACTACGAACAACGTGCTAGCGTCTCTTGTCCCTCTAGGGCTTTCTCAAGAATTCGTCTTCCCTGTCTCTGTTTCGGCAGTTTCTTATCTGTAAACCTTTTGCAAATTCCCCTTCGGCCTTTCTGTGTTCTATCTATTTTTAAAACGTAGCTCCTAAAATCAGATATATAGGATGCTATGCGTTTTTCTCTACTGAATTGGATTTTGGAGTTAATCTTATATTAATTATGAAATTAATACAATATCATATATTGTATAATTTTATAAGAAACTACTTAAATAAATAATATTTATATTAAATCCGTCCCACAGATTTAATTTACCTATTTATTTAACTTAAAATAAAGATAAGACTAAATTATATTTGATTTATTCTCATAAATCAAATTTGATTTATCATATCAATTTGAATTTCAAATTCAAATGTGATAGGGATTTAATTTATCCTTATAAATTAAATCTTATAAATATCTCTTATATGAAATATCCTATCAATTTGAATTTCAAATTCAAACGTGAAAAAGATTAAATTTATCCTTATAAATTAAATCTTATAAATATCTCTTATATGAGATATCCTATTAATTTAAATTTCAAATTCAAACGTGATAGAGATTTAATTTATCCTTATAAATTAAATCTCATATATTTCTTATATATAATGTATATATACGAATTTATATATATAAATATAAATAAATATATACATCCACCCTTGATCATTCATTGAATCTGGACATGTCTTAGATTCAATGAATCTGGACATCATAGCTTGTGTTGGGCTATTTTGTGTGCAACCCTGTAGGCCCATATGAAGTTGGCAGTGGGCCATTTGCTATACTGGACCACAAGTCGGTAGCGGTCTCTAGCAAGACATAACGACTACCTAAATCATATGAGGATCATTAAACGATGTAACCTTTTATACAACCATATCATGTCCCTTCTGTCACGCGATATTTTGGTCATGGATGAGGCATGGATAATGTCATCCTCTTGTTCCTGACCGTTACTTTCCCGATCCCTGAGTAGTCTGACTATAGAAATAGAACTACTTTTCCATTATAGTATGGCCATACATTTCTCAGACTCACTCATCGAGGGGCCCAGTAATATCTCTCGATGAATGTGAGGGACAAATTCCATCTTGACCATTCACATTCCTCCGCATGAAAAACCACTAAGCCCGAACATAGTCTTTATGATCACTCGGTCAAAAGTGACTTTTGACTAGGTCAAAGCTGAGCATTTGTCATGTAAGAATCCATGATGATCTCAGGTTAAAGGGCATAGTGACATGGTTTGTATATGAGAGAAGCTTATGATGTAACCCATGCAGCTCTCTCATAGCGAGTCGGTCCAATACCTTGTACTCTTACATATGCCTATGACTTTGATTTATAACTCTATACATCTTCAAAGTCATACTGCTCTTATTTCATCTCTGCTCCCGCATAGATGACCGACTAGGGATATTTAGGATAAGATCATGAATTATCCAAGGATGGTCATCACAATAAACATGCAAATAATATGATAACCCAATTAATAAATTCATAAATCAATAATATTTATAAGACAATGATTGGCCCCTAGGGCACGATTTCTAACATATTTATGTGATGAAACTATTTATGATAATTATGGCATATGTACATGATGTATATGAATATTGAGAAGCTTATTTAATGGCCTATACATGCTGGAACAATTATTGAAAGTGAAAGAAAATAAACTGAAATTGTAAAAACGTAGGTCTTGAAGCAGTTTTGTTATGGCTTCAATTTGACTTATCAACTAAAGGAATTATTTCACGAAATTTTACGAGCATGTAGCACACATCCAGATCTTTAAGTGCATAGGTAGAACATTACATTTGAATGTGTATATCAAGAGAAATGAATTTTCAATGTAAGGGACCAGAATTTGTCTTTCTAATTTTTGACCAAATGAACAGTACAATTTGACGAATAAACTGTATTAATTGGTTAACCATTTGGTCTGGAAATTATTTTTCTCTTAAAGTCCAAGATGTTAGCTTTACATATCTTTTTGAACCACTTCATTTCAATTTTTCTAGAATTAATTATGATTGGAAATTATTTTTCTCTTAAAGTCCAAGATGTTAGCTTCACATATCTTTTTGAACCACTTCATTTCAATTTTTCTAGAATTAATTATGATTTCTTGAAATTCGTTGTGTACTCTGGAATACCATATGAACAGTAACCTGAGAAAGAGTAAAATTCTAGATTAGGCTAATGGACTTCTAAGGTCTTGTAAGTAGTTATAAATGCTACTGAATGGTCCCTAACAGATATGAAAGTAAGGATGTTTCAAAATCATTTAAGGTATGAGATGTAATTTTTGAATGAGAATGAGGTTGAGAAAAGTTATAATATATTGGCCCTTTAACCAAAATAGTGGAGTGTGAGACTGAAGGAGTGTGGGGTTCCCTAGTTGCGTCTAGTGTTTCTGGTCAAGACCTTTGATCTTTTCGTCGTGACTTTAGTTGACAGGGTGCATCTCTAGAGCTTTTAGTTGTGACCTGTTCATCTTTCAATCACGACTTATGAAACATCCTTACTTTCGTACATCTTAGGGACTATTCAATAGTATTTAGATCCACTTACAAGACTTTGGAAGTCCATTAGCTAAATATGGAATTTTTCTCTTTCTTAAATTACTGTTCATATGGCATTATAAATTATACGATGAACTTCAAAAAATCATAATTAATTCTAGAAAAATCGAAATGAAGTACTTCAAAAAGATACACAAAGATAACATCTTAAAATTTAAGGAAAAAATAATTTCTAGACCAAATGCTTAGCCAATTAATACAGTTTATTCGTCAAAATTTACTGTTCATTTGGTCAAAAATTCTGAAAACAGATTCTGGTCCCTTACTTTAGAAAATTAGTTCTCTTAGTATAGACATCAAAATAAGGAATTATTAGTGTCAAAATGAAGCTAGACATGTTAACTAAATGTTTGTAAAATTTCATACATTTATCTCATCATTTACTATTTTTTATTACATCACGATCATCACTACTTGCATTGGTCAAATAGTAACATTACATATAACAATTCTTCACACAACATTTATACTATCCAATCCCTAGCTTCTCTTCATGCTTCTTCAATCCTCTTTCATCATTAACAAACCTGTGGGATTGGGATTACATGGAAGGGGATGAGATTTCTGGGGATATCTCAGTAACAAATGGTACTAAACAATGCGCATTAATGTAATTACCTGTGCTTGCTTATGAAAGTGTTAACATTGTGTAATATGCATGCTTCCATGTAACATATGAAATACAATTGGCCAAAGTAATCATAGAAACAGAGCTTCATACATAAGCACATATGCAACACAATTCAACAAAGCCATAGCACAACCAAGCATAACATTTAATGTATACAAGTTTAGGATAAGTTTACTACCTCATATACTTGACTCTTTTTCAATTCATCTTGCTTCTTTCTTCTCACTTCTCTTGGATATGTGGCTGTCTCTTTTGGAGCATACCAATCAATTCCTAACATCACATAACCATTCATCCATCACAATCTAACTCCCTTGAGCATTAAACTCACTTTAACTAATATAACTTCCTCTTGAACATTAAGCTCATTTAACTACATTAACTTTCCTTAATCTTAACTAATGGACTTAGCCTTTGAATCAATTGATGTCTTGACTTTACCCGACACAATTTCATCTTTTGAATCCATTTATGAGATTTGAATCATGAAATTCTAGCTCCTTCATGGCCTGCTGGACAGAACAAAAAACATGCACATAATTCCTTCAAAAATTCTCATTTTGATTCTAATGCTTTCCATACTTGTTTCTCCACTTTATCCTACACAAATTTTCATTTTAAAACCATTGGAAGTATCAAAATCATGAAATTCCAATCACTATTTATATGAGTGAACAGTAATAGATGAGAATTTCAAAAACTACAATCTTGCAATTTCAATATTTCCAAGGTTCAAAACCTATCCAACCCTACATAAAATCATCATATAAATTCAATGGAAGCATCAAATCATTGAAATTACATTTCCTTCCTTCATAAACAGTGCAATCTAAACTTGTTCATCCATGGCAAAGTAAGAAGATCAACTTGATTCAATAACCCATCACTTAACTAGCTTGTTTAAACTTCAATCATAAATCTCTAACTTTAATTTCTTCTTTTCCCTTTCATCTAACATTTTTGGACAGCATAATACCTTAGAGAAAACTGAACTTTTCTCCATAAAAACCCTAAGTTTAAGCTCCCAAATCAAAGGAAAATAAACTAGGATAAATTGCTTACCTTTAATCTCAAGCTTGCTTGAACTTTGTTACCTTGAATCTTCTTTGTCTTGGCTTGAGTTTTCATTTTGCAAGAGTTTCCCCAAGGGTTCTTGTGCTCATGGTTTGCTTCAAATTTGAGGGGGTATGTACAGAAAAATCTCATGGAAAATCATTGGCCAAGATTACTTTGTGCACTATTTGATCCAATGGCTCATATTTAATCTTGGATTTAACTTTTTTAAAAAGATAATTATGACATCATCCATGACATCATCAAGGGACAACTCATAGGGCTAGGTGGAAAAATTCCAAGGGATAGAAGATTCTGGAAAAATTTCAGTCCAATTTTTTTGAGACCGGCTCAGTCTGATTCCTCAAAAACTATACTATTTTATGAATATAATTTGTCTAAGATTCCATAATATGCTGTCTAACCTTAAACCCAGTGTCTAGATTCTTCTTACCATTGATATTCTAGGACTGGGTCAAAACTTAATTACAGATCCCTTGGCAAATGACTAAAATGCCCTTGGTCCCCTGTCTTATACTATATTAACTCTAAGGGCATAATTGTCATTTTACCCCTCTTTATACTTCATTAGAGTATATACTAGCTCTAACTAATCACCCATGTACTTACTTGGATGTTTTTTACCTGTCCATAATGACCAAAATACCCTCTATCCATTATTGGTACAATTAGACTACACAGGGGCATTTTCTTAATTTCACACTTTTTCGGGGTTGCTCTAGACTCTAGCTCGCTTAACTATCCAACCACCTTATTGGGCTACTTATGATACCATTTGGGCATTAATATTGGGCCTTTAGCATTTATCAGGTATTTTATTCTACTGTAAATTCCCTTAAGAATTCTACAGGATTTATTTTCTGACTTTGACAATTTTATAAATTCTTATATTAAATATAGGAATTTACTGTAAAGTTTCATCTGATTCTAAGGTCTAAAAAATACTATAATAATTCTTCCTAACTTTAGGAATTCATATAAATTAATCGGGACCTTAAATCGAAATTCTGTTTTGCGTTAAACTGATCAGAATAATTTTCTCTACTTACTGGTAAATTTTGGGACTAATATGATTCTGTCCATTTTGGGCCTTTTTCCTGCTCAACTTTCGCATAATTATATTTTTATCCCTGAACTTTTGCTTAATTATATTTAGGTACCTAAACTTTTGATAATTATCACTTTTGGCCCAACTTTTGTTTATACTTTCACTTTTGGCCTTCAACCTTTTATAATTTTTATTTTCATCCCTCTCTTCCTTCAAGACTTATCTAACCTTTATTATTTATTCTAATCATCATAATCCTTTTTAAGCCTCTTTCAACTATCAGTATTATACAGATAGAGAAAAATTAGGATATGACAACTTATGGTCGCAGAAAGGTTCTCCTTCAGCAGATTGATATGTAGTCACAACATCTTTATCTTCGTGTCGTGACAAGTGGTCACTGGAGTTTTGTGTCGTGACCTTAAATCCATTAGGTCACAACACAGATTCATAGTGGATCTCAGGTTGATGTTCAGTCGTGACAGAGAGGCAATTTGGTCTTGACCTTTGGTCACAGAAATTCAACCATTCTTCAATCATTGCACTTCCAACTTCCATAACATCTTGGGATCCTGCAATATCACTTAACAAACCTTTTGCAAGTGCATTATCTCTATCATTATCATGAAAAATCAGTTCATGTTCATCCCTAATCTCTTTAATAGCATAATCAATGGCATTTAAAACAGTAAAAGGATAATTATCAGGAGGAAATTTCATTGCTTCATTCACGTTGAAGGTTACTACATGTTCTCCAACTTCCATTATGATGGAACAATGCTTCATACTAATGATGGTCTTGGAGGTTTGGAGGAAAGATCAGCCTAGGATCAGAGTGTTGTCATTTACTAATGTAAGGAATTGGAAGACACGCAGCGGAAATTAATTTAAAAATTTTTCCATTCCTTGCCAGGATCTACCATATGTGTTTAAGTCAAGTGGGAAGAAGCATTACCCTTAGTATGCCTCAGTGACTTCCACAGCTTCTCTTCGCGGCTGGTGATCTCTTTTCGATCGTAAGGAGACGTCCACAGCTTCTCTCCGCGGCTCGTGCTCTCCTTTTGATCTCAAGAAGTCAACTCCTCAGGTCGTCTTCCTCTATTGGTATCCACACGAATAGCATTCTAACCACAAACGACGTGCTAGCGTCTCTTGTCCCTCCAAGGCTTTCTCAAGAGTTCGTCCTCTCCGTCTCTACTTCAGCAGTTTCTTATCTGTAAACCTTTTGCATATTCCGTTCGGCCCTTTTGTATTATGTGTTGTATTCAAAACGTAGCTCCTAAAATTGGATATATAGGATGCTCTGCATTTTCTCAACCGAATTGGATTTTGGAATTAATCTATATTAATTCCAAATACAATATCACATATTGTATAATTTGATAAGAAACTAATTAAATAAATAATATTTATATTAAATCCATCCCACAGATTTAATTCACCTATTTATTTAATTTAAATAAAGATAAGATTGGACTGTATTTGATTTATTCTCATAAATCAAATTTGAGATATCCTATCAATTTGAATTTCAAATTCAAACGTGATAGAGATTTAATTTATCCTTATAAATTAAATCTTGTAAATATCTCTTATATGAGATATCCTATCAATTTGAATTTCAAATTCAAACGTGATAGAGATTTAATTTATCCTTATAAATTAAATCTTGTAAATATCTCTTATATGGGATATCCTATCAATTTGAATTTCAAATTCAAACGTGATAGAAATTTAATTTATCCTTATAAATTAAATCCTATATATCCCTTATATATAATATATATATGCGAATTTATATATATATGAATATAAATATAAATAAATGTATACATCAACCCTGGATCATTCATTGAATCTAGACACGTCTTAGATTCAATGAATCTGGACATCATAGCTCATGTTGGGCTATTTTATGTGCGACCCTGTAGGCCCATATGAAGTTGGTAGTGGGCCATTTGCTATACTGGCCCACAAGTCGCAAGCGGTCTCTAGCAAGACATAACGACTACCCAAATCATATTAGAATCGATAAATGATGTAACCTTTTATACAACCATATCATGTCCCTTCTGTCACGCGATATTTTGGTCATGGATGAGGCATGGATAATGTCATCCTCCTATTCCTGACCGTTACTTTCTCGATCCCTGAGTAGTCTGACTATAGAAATGGAACTACCTTTCCATTACAGTATGGCCATACATTTCTCAGACTCACTCATCGAGGGGCCCAGTAATATCTCTCTAAGAATGTGAGGGACAAATTCCATCTTGACCATTCACATTCCTCCGCATAAAAAACCACTAAGCCGGAACATAGTCTTTATGATCACTCGGTCAAAAGTGACTTTTGACTAGGCCAAAGCTGAGCATTTGTCATGTAGGAATCCATGATGATCTCAGGTCAAAGGGCATAGTGACATGGTTTGTATATGAGAGAAGATTATGACGTAACCCATGCAACTCTCTCATAGTGGGTCGGTCCAACACCTTGTACTCTTACATGTGCATATGACTTTGATTTATATCTCTATACATCTTCAAAGTCATACTGGTCTTGTTTTATCTCTGCTCCCGCACAGATGACCGACCAGGGACATTTAGGATAAGATCATGAATTATCCAAGGATGGTCATCACAGTAAACATGCAAATAATATGATAACACAATTAATAAATTCATAAATCAATAATGTTCATAAGACAATGATTGGCTCCTAGGGCACATTTTCCAACAACTAACTCATTGGACATATCCAGAATATAAAAATCAGCTGGAAACATTAAGTCCTTAACCTGTGCTAGAATATCCTCAAGGATTCTCTTAGGATATCTAATTGACCTATCAGCTAACTGGAGCACTACGTTTGTATCTCTAAGGTTGTTGATTCCTAAGGCTTGATATACTGACCAAGGCATTATATTAATGGTTAACCTTATATATAGTAATGGTCCCTTAATAGGAACATTCCCTATAGTGCATGGGATGGTATAGGATCCTAGGTCTTGGCATTTAACAGGTAGTTCAGCCTTAAATAGTGATGATACATTAGCAGTCACCTAAATTCTCTCAAGAGGCCTAAAATTCTTTTTATCGGTACACAGTTCTTTTAGAAATTTTGCATACTTAGGGTTTATCTTAAGGAACTCGACTAAAGGGACAATTCTCTCTAACTTGTTGAATAGAATATAAGCATCTTTTGTAAAGTCAGGGTCAATTTTTTCTTTCCAGCAAAGTAAGAGTTAGGAAAAGGGAGATCTTTTATACTTACCTCCTTACCTTTGTGCATAGAGGCTTCTTGCTTGCTCGACTCTGTCTTATCCTAATGTTGCTTTCTTCTGTAGGCTAGACTTGGTATTGTTGATGCTTCTTCTTACAGCTCTTGTATCTCCACTTGGGTTTATGAGTTCTCTTCTTGGGTTAGCTTCTTTATTACAAGCTACTGTTCTTTAGCACTTTCATATTTCCCAATCTGTACCTGTGGCAGAGATGAATTCTCAATTTCATCATCTTCCACATCTTGCTCCGGTGTATCAGCTTCCTTAAAATGAACCTTTATGTCACTTCTAAGGGATATAGGATTCAGACCCTTCAGATTGATGACAGTATTCGAAAGTATGATGCCACTGTTCTTTCCTTGGATGTCACTCACTGTATTGGAGACTTAAGTCAAGTGACTTGTGATATATGCATTCTTTGAACTTAACTCCTCAAATTTCATGTGCACATCAGCATTATCCTTCTATATACTTTGAAGGATTGAAGCTATGAAAGTGAATTGACTATCATTCTCTTTAAGCTTGTTGTTTATATTGGTCATTATACCATCCATATTGTTTATCTGTGCAACCATACTCTTTAGCAATTGAGAAATCTCATCTGGCCTTGATGTTAATAAGGTCATAAGGTGAGTTAGAACTATGGACCTTGCATTATTTTGGTAGTTGCTGGAGGAAGTACCACCTCATTGGAATTGATTTGTCCTATCACCGCACCAAAAGTTTAGGTGGTCTCTCGAACTAGGGTTATATGTGTTGGAGTATGGGTCTCTCTTCTAGTATTGATTGTCCTTCCCTTTATACATCGCTACTACTTCTTCATATTGTCTGTCACATGTATTGGGTAACATGCATCATAGAACCGCATGATTCGTATCCTATAACCAAGGCTTGTGAGGTATCCATTACATGAACTTGTTTTATAGGATGCAACTCTATTTCAATCAAATTCATCATCTTCTCCATTTTGTTTCCCAAGGCTGCTATTTTTGCCAAGATCTCTTTTAAATTACCTAAAAAAGATATGGGCATTCTCCTTGGATCCCCTGTTTAATGGTCTTCATTGGCCATTTTCTGGAACTACTCCCAACTTGCTTGTGAAGTCTTACCTCTCCAGGATCCATTTACTACAGCATTCAAGGAAACTTAATATTAAGGAAGTAGACCATCAAAGAAAATGTCTACTAAATCAACCTTGGTCATGTTGTGGTGAGGGCATCGAGCCAATAGGTTAATAAACCCCTCTAATACTCATGTAAAGATTCTCCATCCTATTACAGAATATTCGTGATTTCCTTATTCATTTGAGTGGTCCTTAAAGTCAAGAAAAATTGTTCAATGTATGTTGACTTCAGCTGATCCCATGTAAGAGTAGAGAAATGGGTGGGCAAATTGTACAACCACTCCTTAGACTTCCCTTCCAAGGTAAAATGAAAACACCTTCTTAAGACGTCATCCGTATGGTCATTAGGGGTCTCATTGAAGAACAGGTCATATGCATCATTTGTAAGTGCCTATGTGGACATTCTCCTACAAAACCATGAAATTTAGGTAAGGCTACAACCAAAGCTCCTTTAATCTAAAAATTAGATTCTTCAGTATAGAAACCATAAGGATCATAATTCACATGCGAATGATTAATTTCCCTAACGCTTCTATTATCTTCTGGGTTCATTAGTATTTCATTTTCTCCATACCCATTAGGCCCATTATGATTTTTGTTATCCATATTCGGTTTAGTTTTAGACTCGGGAATACTAGAGGAAGAAGTAGACTTTGCTTCTTCTTCTCTAAATTCTCTAAACTCTCTCTTTAGTTTACTAAGCCTTCTCTCAATTTCAGGTTCAAAAGGCACTAATGGTTCAGTTCTTTTACGCATGCAATATAGAACAGACAAAGAATAATAAATGCAATTTGTCACAATCAGTCACAGAAGTTGTACAGCAGGAAAGTTTCAGTTAGTCGTGACCAAAAAGTGTTTTAGTTGTGACACAATATCACAGAGAAAAGTGGTGACGACTGTAGGTGTTAAATGTCACGACTGGTTTTTGAAGAGTAGTCAAATTTCATAGGGGAGCAATCAGGTCATGACACAAATGATGTTTGGTCACGACTTAAAGTCACAGAAATAGTGGTCTCAACTCAAGGGAGTGTAGGTTACGACTAACAGTCACAGAGACTGATTTTGTAGAATACTCATAAAAGTGCATAATGCGATGCAATGCAAATTAAAAACTACTAAAAACTAAAAGCAAACAAAAGCAAGAAAGATGACTCAGGTAGCTAATGAAATTGACAATCAATTATTAGGGAACCAATTACTTGGCTTCCCCAACAACGGCGCCATTAATAAGGTCAAATTGTCATGATCTAATCATTCGAAATAAAGTTATTGCAACTAATATAATATAGTATAAGGCATAACCCTATCGTTCTTCTCGATGAGCCTTTTGTGGAAACCTAGTAGATTGGATGTCAAAATCAATAAAATACCTGAGTAGGGAAAAAATAGTTTTTGGGTTTTAGTAGGGTATAGAAAAGTAGGGATAAAAACCTAGTAGATTGATGCAATAAAAGTAGGGTAAAGAAAAGTACATATATTTTTGGATTTTTGTTTACAATGAAAATGGGTTAGTTGAGTTGAGAAATATGCTATGGCAGACTCTTGATGATGAAACGTATCTATCCTTGCTCTCACATTTAAAATTTTAGTTAGAAATCACTAAATCTTAAAGAAAATCACAATCTATCAATTGAGTCTAAAACCCTAATTTTCCTTAAACCCCTTTGATCAAAGCTGGTCTAAGAACTATTAGTGAACTGTCATAAACTACTTAGCATGTAAATTGAACTTAGATGACAAAAATACCCTCAAATAGTTGTCGATCAAAAACCCTAGATTTCAAACAATTAATTAATTAACAACAATTGCGGATAATAACCCACTCTCTTAAAATCAAAACTGAAATATTCTGTTAAAAGCAAATGTTCAAATCATCCGAATCCAGTTACAAAATCCAATCTGATAAAAAATCAATCGATATTCAAACTTGCTCATAAGATGAAAATCCTAGCTCTAGCAACAATCATAAGATGAGAAGATGTAAATTAGAATAGAAGAAACTCCCCGTTTGAGTCCATGAGCTCAATATATCTAATTCATCACCAAGAGGCTAAACCTTTAGCCTCTCATGACTCATGTTGCACTGCAATCATGTTCAGTTGAGACGTCATGAAGAAACAGTGAGAAGGTGATAGGTTGATGGCGTGAAGAGGTGGAGAAGTCTGTGGAAAGGTATAGAACGATGGTAGGGGTGGAGAAGATGATCAGAGAGTGCCAGAGTAATGCTTCTTAGCCTAATCAGGTCCAAAAACTAGCCTCCACTGACTGCAACCTTCTTTCCCCTTTTATTTTTGCATGCTTAATTCAAAATGCACAGCTTCATTGATTTCGCATATTAGTTACAACCATATCCATGTTTTGGCTGTAAACACGGAGAACATTCCAGAAGAATTAAGGTCACGACCGGCAGACTCTTTGGTCGCGACTAATATGTGTAGGAGCGTGGTTTCACTTTTATTGGCTTGTTATTTCTTTCCTGGTCCTTGCTTTCTTCCAAAGTACCTGCAATCTAAAATAAAAGCTCACTATAAAAGTCTAAATCAGTAAATAACAGAATATATGCAGTTTGGAAGAGTTAATTTATTGTTTTACCCTTTTATCAGCACATTGCCATGCACAATCATGTATTACCACAAAGGTACAATTTAAGGCATAAATGAATAGTAAAGTTGTTATAAATCTCTAAAAAGGGTCACATAAACCATATACAAAATATGTTTTATCACTACTTTTTGGGCAAAAGGATTTTGAAAGAAATGCCCTTATCATATTCATAATTCCAATAAGCTAATGTGGTTTTAAATCGAGGATTGAGACAAGTTTTGCAAAGTTACTAAACTAAATGGTGTCACACAATGTAATGAGTATCTGTTAGAGGCTCAAGGATCCTTCCATCTAGCTTACTCACCCTAATCAACTCAATGACAAGATTTTATGAATATCAAACAAAATATATGAGATCAATCATTCATGCTGCATAATTTCCAGTAGAAAATCAATGAAACAAGCAACTCATACTTCATCAAGCTTGCCAATGTTCAAAAGTATATGTTCAAAATTCAATTTTAAATCTATGACAGTAAGTTCCATTAGACCAAGCAACAATCAGATGAAACAAGAGAATTTTTCTTCTGAAGTTTAAGTCTAGTCGTGACAAAAAGGGCTTCAGGTCATGATTGTTTTATATAGAGAAGAAATTTTTAGAAAATAGGGAATATTGGTCATGACTAACAGGCACATTGGTCATGACGCATGATCACAGTGAGTAATCCTGACAAACACACAAGCACAGGTCGCGAGCAAGTGTCTATCCATTCATAACCAAAAATCACAGTGAGTTACAGTCGCGACAAAGATAAGTACAGAACATGACTAAAACATCACATACAAGTAAGCATTAGAAAATAAGAATTACTGGTCATGACGAGAATGTTTATTGGTGGCGACTAATTTTCATAGAAAAGAAACTTGACATTTTGCGCAGTTTAGTCGCGACAATTACATCTCATGGTCAACACCAGAATACAGAATCACAACAATTATGTAATTTTACTTACCAATTTCACAAACTACTCCCCCACACTTAATTTCTACATTGTTCTCAATGTGAAGAAGTAGAGAAACGCATGCAAAGGCTGAAGTAATGAAGAGGACAAAGCTGAATTAAAATCCAAGATGGACTTATTAATTTTTATCTACCCCTACTGACTTGGTCTCCTCCCCCACACTTAATCAACAATGTACAGCTCAAGTATATAAGTAAAACAATGTAAACCAAACTATTGTAAGTGGGGAAACAAGGAAGGAGACAAACTGAGTATCATGGGGGCTTGAAGTTCTAATTGTACAACTTGAATACTTGGCCATTAACCTGGGATGTTGTACCATCTGCTTCATCTTGTCTTGTTGATATAGCCTTTATCCATCTTAAGAGATAATCTATAGCTTACAGAATATATGCATATCCAAAAGATAGTGGGAATGGTCTTGTTGATATAACAGCTGCATTATTCTCTTTTGTCCTTGCCAAGTAATTCTATTGATGTTGGATCATATATTTCAATTGTTACAGTCCTTAAATGTCTAAAAATTCCAATATGAAGCTCTCATGAATAGGATTATAATGTAGTATATAATTATTGAATTAAAAACTCCCTAGCTTAGAGGTTCTAATTCCTTATCTCTCAAAGTATGCTGTATAAACCTTGTCCTGTAACTCTGTTAAATATGTTCCAAACCTTCCTGGATATTGCTCATCACTTGAAACAGTGAGGTTAGTTCCAATAGAAAAAATATTAGATAAAGATAAAGAAAAATCACCCATAGTGGTAAGCCAGTCATCAATTTTAGAATTAATGCGTAACACATCACCATTGGATGAAGAAAAAGTAGAGAAATTAGTGGAGGGGTTAGAAATGGAAGATTCTTTAACTTCATCATCATTTTCAAGCTCATGAATATTATCACACACATTTTCAAGTGATGCACCAATCATGTTAAGTCCTATGAGAGAATGATCCTGATGTGGGTGTCTACACATGATAAACTGAATTATGTGCCCACCAAATTCCATCTTAATAATTCCATCTTTCAAGCAAATCATGGTGTTAGCTGTTTTCAAGAATGGCCTTCCTATAATAAGAATACTATCACCAAGAGATTTATTTGACATCCAAAACATAAAAGTCCACAGGAAAAACAGGTTCCTTAACTTGAACTAAGATGTTTTCTAAAATTCCCTTAGGATTAACAATTCTCTTATCAGCCAATTGAGCTAATACCTTAGTTGGTTTGATTAGATTTACTCCTAAGGCATGATAAATGGAACTTGGCATAACATTGATAGTAGCACCTAAATCTAGCAATGCTTTAGGAATAGTTATCTTGCCATTTGTATAAGGAATAGAAAATGCACCTGGATCTTTACACTTCATTGGAAGTTGAGAGTTGAAAAGTGCAGAAGTTGTAGGTCCAACTTACACCAGTTTATTAGGTTAATGTCTTTCCTTGTATATGCAACTGTCCTTCAAACATTTTGCATAATATGATACTCTTTAAATTCTCTCCAGCATAGGCACATTCACTTCAATCTTTTTGAAAGAATTAAGCACTTCCTTGTTCTACTCCTCTAAGGCTTTCTTCTTGTTGCTCATGAATTCCCTTGGAATAGGTATTTCCCTCAGATGCACCTTTTCCTCAGCTACATCAGAGGTTATTTCTTGCTGCTTGATCTCTAAATTTATTGTTTGTTGTGTTTCGTTAGTTATGTCCACTCTAAGATTCCTTAAATTAGAATCCATAGCTTCAGGTAACGTAGTTTCCTTGCTATTTAGCTGTCCATAACCTTATGAATTTGGGGCAGAATTGATTTAACTTGTTGTAACTTTTTCGTTTCCTAATAGTTGGGCTTCTTCTATATTTTTAGACTTCTTAATGCTACCATTAGAATCAGTGTCTACCTCACATTCCTCTTTATTGTTAACATCTGTAACTTGTTCCCCAACATGTTCTTCAACTGTCAAACTTATAACATTAACATATTTGGGGTTAACAACTATATTTGAAGGTATATCTCCACTGATTCTTGCCTGAACATCATTAATTGAATTGGCTAGCTGTGATACATAGCAATCCATGTTTGTAGCTTTTGTTTCCCACTCTTCCAACATTTTATCCAAGGTAGCAAACCTAGACTCTATCTTTGCTTGATTATTCTCCACAATAGATCTCAAGTCCTTGAAGTTAGAGCAGAAGTTTGTGTTGATGGAGTTTATATTTGAATTTATCATATTAATGCTCTTCATTATCTCAGATATTCCATCATCCTTTACAGTATAAGGTACTTCTATAGCTCTAGAAAATTCAACCACTTATCTATCATCGTTGAATCTATCCTGCCCATAATTCTTGTATGCACCTTCTTTCATATCCCAATTTTTAGGCTTAGAAGCCCAGTATATAGCCTAAAAAAGGGATGCTACTAGACCCTGTTGAGCAAAGGTCTTAGTAAATAGAGAAAATTATGCTGATCAGTTTGATGCAACACAGAGTTTTGATGGTTCCCAAAAGATTTATATTAATTTTCGTAGAGAAGGAAAATTAATATAGTATTATCTGGACCTCAGAATTAGATGAAATATGACAGTAAACTCCTATATCTAATATAATAATTTTTGAAACTGACAGAGCTTAAAAAGGAGTTATGTAGAATTTACTATAGAATTTACAGTGGATTAAAAGACCCGATAAATAGGTTTTGGGAGAATTTCTTGGGAATTTAGCCCATGGAGATAGTGGATCATACAGAGGGTCCAGAATGGCACCTTATAGGCCCAATGATATTTTCAGATAAATATGTGGGCCAGGGCTAATAAAGACCGAGGAAAATAAAGAATTACGAAAATGCCACTGAAGGTATGCCACTGTGTTGTGTCATTAAGTCAGAGTCAGACGAAGGGCATTATGATCATTTGACTAAGGTTAAACAGTTAAGAAAGGGTATCTGGATAGTTGACCAGGGTCAAGAGATACTCTGGTAAGGTATGAAAAGACAATAGTGCCCCTAGAAGTACTAAAGAGGTAGTAAGGGCATTTTGGTAATTTACTAAGGATGTTTCTTGGGAAACGAGCCACAAGAGTGCTTGGGCTTGGTTAGAAACCCAAGATGATATTTAAAGGCCCAAAAACGTAGCTCAAGAGTAATGTGGGCCCAAGAGGCATTAAAATAATGTTTTAGTGCTTTTTCAATAAAGTAAAGTAATCTAGTCCAAGATAGAACTGGGTAAAGTGATCTGGAATCATGAGAGGACATAAATGGGGCCCGCAATGCGCCACATGGAATTATTATAGTAAAAGAGGAAAAGCAAGAGGACACATGGCATGATCACGGTCGTCCATTTAGGGAAAAGACTCTGGAACTCTCTGGAAAGGTTGAGTCAGCTGGTGAGGTGTCCCAAGGGCCCCACATTTTGCCACATATACCCTTGAGGTGTCCTAGATGATGTCATGAGTGGTGAGTCATCAGGGAGGGTGATGTCATCGTGATGATGCAGGCAAAGCTTCATGAGGAAGCAAGCAATCTGAGCCATTCATCACGAATCAATCTGGACCATTCATTTCACCTCCTCTCACCTATAAATAGGCCACTCCCCTCCCATTTCAAGGCACACCATGGATCGAGCAAGAAAAGGAAGAGAACGAAGAGAGAAAGAGAGAAAGAAAGGAAGAAAGAAAGAAAGGAAAGAAATGAAGGAGTTATGGTGGAGCCAAGAGCAGTCTAAGGAGCCGAGGGACTGGGCAAAGCTTAGGAATGAGGTAAGAAAGTTATCTAGTCCCTGCTCTAAAAAAGTATAGGATTGCTCTTAATGGTTAGAATAGAGAAATATCTCTATTAATAAAGTTAGCTATAGATAGAAAGAAAATTAGAGGAATGTCGGAGTAAGAATAATACCCCTAGCTATGCATGAGTTAAATAGAGCTATACTGATAGAGTAATTATTATGCTATGTATAGGCTCTAACCTATGGAAAGAATGAACCTTATAGCAAAGGCTAAGAGCTAGGAGGAAAGCTACATGTCAGGTAGTAAACTAATCCTAAACTTGTATGCATTGAATGTTATGCTTGATGTGCTATGGCTTTGTTGAATTGTGTTGAACATGTGCTTATGTATGAAGCTCTGTTCCTATGATCACTTTGGCCAATTGTATTTCATATGTAACATGGAAGCATGCACATTGTGCAATGTTAACACTTTTAGAAGCAAGCACAAGTATTCACATTAATGCATGCATTGTTTAGTGCTGTTTGCTACTGAGATTTCCCCAGAAATCTCACCCCTTCCATATCAATCCAATTACAGCAGGTCTTCTCAAGATGGAGGAGATAAATATGCATGAAGAGATGTTAATTGCTTAGCATGATTGATATGTGATTCATATATGTATAATTGCTGGAAATTGTTAGTGAACAGTAACTCGTGATGGAGGCAGTGATATTTGAACTATAATTATAAATAGTAAATGATTGAATAAATGTATGATATTTTTTCAGTAAATAGTAGACATGCAAGCTTCGATTTGATATATAGAACGTCTTATTTGGATGTCTACATATAAAGATTTGATTTATCAAAGTTGGGACCAGAATGCTGGAATTAGGGACAGGACACTAGAGGAACAGTAAACTTCGGATGTTGACCAACGTTGACCTGATTAAGGTATGGTCAACGAGTCATTTTTCCCTGAAATAGCATTATGTTAGCTTCGTATAGCAATTTAAACAACTCCATTTCAATTTTTGTATAATTACTTATGATTTTTTGAAGTCAGGTTACTACTCTGGAATTCGCATAGTAAACAGTACTCGCGAAGAGTAAAATTCTAGATTGAGTAATTTTACTTCAACAGCCTTGGAAGTGGTTCCAGATGCTACTGTTTGGTCCCTAAGACATATGAAAAGGAGGATGTTATACCTTCATCCCTCCATCTGAAATTAGAATGATCTCTCCATCCTTCATTATATGCGTTGGAGTATAGATTCCTTTGTGGATACTGGTTTAGTTTGCCTTGATAGATAGCTATTACACCTACACAATGTGTAGGATAATTGACAGTGGTGTGCATAGGAGAATAACAAAGTTGACAACTAGGAGCAATAAGAGCTTGAGAGTATGGGCTTTGAACATGTGAATTTCCCAATTGAGCAGTAAGGTTATTGACCTGAGCATTCATGGCATCAACTTGAGAGGATAAACAATTATAATCTTGAGAAGGCCTTGCAGAAATCTCATGGACTTACCTAGCATCACATCCCCCATACTACTAGTCATTACTTGTTATTTTCTCAATCAGGTTACATACTTCATCTGGAGTCAAATCATCAATAGAGCCTCCAGCAGCTGCATCCAAATTCTTTTTGCATATATAGCGTAATCCTGAATGGAAATACTGTACCAAATGCTCAGTTAAAATCTGGTGGTATGGGTATCTAGCTAGCAGCTCTTGAAATCTTCCCCAAAACTCATGGAAAGATTCTTGATCATACTATTTTGCAGCAAAAATCTCCTTCCTTAATGTAGCTATCTTTGAAGTAGGGAAGTATCTTTCTAGGAAAGTAGTCCTCAAGTTGTTCTAGGAATCTAATGCTTGTGGTGTATGATATGTTAGTATATAAAACCATTCCTTTGCCTTTCCTTCAAGTATAAAATGGAATACTTGTCTCAGCACAGTATCCATGTCAGCACTTATAGGTTTCATGGATAAGCAAACTCACTGCATAGTCTTCAAGTGCTTGAAAGGATCTTCACCTGCCAATCCATAAAATTTTGGTAACTTACTTAACAAAGGATATTTTAACTCAAAATTAACATCCAAAGCAGGACAAGTACGGGAATGAGCAAAGTTTGCATGAGAATAAGTCAATTCTCTTATGCTCCTACGTGCTCTTCTATTGTTCATGTTATTCTCTCCATGTTGCTCATTTTGAATATTCTGGTTATGAGTATGAGGATCAGCTTCATTAACATGCTCCATGACAAAATGATTATCTATTAGAGCTCCAGATGCACAATCAATTTCAGCTGCAACATATTCACTAGAAGAAGAAGATGCAACTGTAGCTTGAATTAAAATCTTAGCCTTCTTAATTTGCCTAGGTGTTATATTGATTTCTCTATCCAAAGGAAAGAATTCAGAGCTTATGTTCATGCAAATCACACTCAATAATGATGCAAAACATCAAATATGTCAGATACAACAATTCCAATAATTCAGATCAAATGTCACTTTGGTTGCGACTAAAAATCACAGACAATAAAATGCTTAAAGTTTTTAGTTTCTGGTTGTGACCAATTGTCACTTAGGTCATGACTAAAAATCACATAAAGTAAATCTGATTGAAACGATAATTTTTGGTTGCGACTATAAATTACAGAGAATAAAACTCGATGAAAAATATTCTTGGTTGCGACCAACAAGCAGTCAGGTCACGACTATAAGTAACAAGAAGCCAAATGACTTGAAAACAAATTTTTGGTTACGACCAAATGTACTTCTGTTCACGACTAAAGTTCACAGAGATGCTCATAAATCAACTTTAAGTACTTTGGTCTTGACGAGAAAGGCAATTGGTCATGACTCAACAAGACAAAATACTGAATAAGCAAAAAAAACTGAAATGCCTATCTACTTTTTATAATTTTAGGCCCAGGAGATTGCTTAGGAAACCTTAACAAGTAAGGCTCCCCGACAACGACGCCATTTTGATAACTGTCATTTTAATTATTAAATAAAACTAAGCTAACTAATAGTAAAGCGAAGGAAAACCTAGGTCGATTCACAAGGAGCCTATATGGATGCTAAGAAGCCTAATTACTCTAATGAGCCATAAATTAACAAGTTAAAGATATGGTGTTGATGAGTTTCAATCTAATTACTAGAAGCAAATCCTCTGCTAATGTTTATGCTTTTTAGTGTTTGTGATGATGAGGTGAATGAATGACAAGTGTGTTCCCTTGGAGATGACTTTACCTTCATTATCCACAGAATATGAGGATTAGATTAGTTGAATTATGATATGTTAGCTAACAACTCGCTAGCTAAATCTCAATCAAAGCTATAACTAGCAGACATTAAAAAAGACTAAGAATCATTCAACTCAGAGATAGTAGAATATGAATTAAACATAATCACTTCAATTAATCACAACTATGTTTAACTCGATCAAAGATGCAAATCAATCAAAGGATAGTTACGTATAAATAAGAAATCCAACTCGGTTCCCTACTTCTTTGTCCTCTACTACTCTAATTGTATCATTAATGATAGAATTAACTACATCAAATCGATACAATTAACTCTGAATTAAAGACACAATAAACTCCCTATTCAGCTCAAGGATACTGGTTTAGCATCATCTCCAAGAGAGCACAGTCGCTTAGCCTTCCATTGTTATTTGAACTTCAACAGCAACAGAAAATACAGCAGCAGTCATGGTGAGAATGAAAGAAGAAGATGAAGATGAACTACAAAACTTTCCTTTGGTTCTATTGAAAAGAATAGAGGAAAGTGCAGAATAGAAATGGAGAAATAAATAGAGAATAAGATGGCGTCTGGTGTGGTGGAATGTGTCATATCCCAATTTTTAGGCCTAGAAGCCCAGTTTGTAGCTTAAAAAGGTAGGCTACAAGGCCTTATTGAGAAGAAGTCCTAGAAGTATACAAATGATGTTTAGAGACTAAACTGCAAGAAAGTGAAAGTTCAGGGAAAATAGTGAAAATCCCTGTAGGCATAATGGAAAAGTAAGGGATATTTCTTGGGAACTGAGCCAACAGAGTGCTTGAGCTTGGTTAGAAACCCAAGATGACATTTAAAATTCCAAAAACGTAGGCCCAGTTATTATGGGAGTTTAAGAGACATTAAAATAATATTTTAGTACATTTCCATAAAGTAAAATTACCCGGTTAAGGATAGAACTGGGAAAAGTGATCAGATATAATTTTAGACCATGAGGTGGCATGAAAGGTAACCTCACGGGACCCACAAGGTGCCACATGGCATGATTATAGGAAAAGAAGAAAAGTTAAGGACACATGTCATGAGATAGGAAAAAGGAGAAAAAGTCAAAATGACACGTGGCACAATCTCGGCCGCTCATTCAAGGAAAAGACTTTGGAATTCTCTGGAGAGGTTGAGTAAGCTAGTGAGGTATCCCAAGGGCCCCACCATTTGTGCCAAATACCCCCTAAGGTGTCCCCTGAGGTGTCCTTGGATGATGTTATATTGGTAAGTCATCAAGGAGGATGATGTCATGTGATGATGTAGGCAAAGCTTCTTGAGGAAGCTAAGTGATCTAGGCCATTCATCATGATTCGATCTGAGCCATCCATTCCACCTCCCTCCACCTATAAATAGGCCACCCCTCCCTCCAAGGAAGCCATGGCCAAGAGCAACGAAAAGGAGAGAAAGAAGAGAGAAAAGAGAAAGAGAGAAAGAAAGGAAATAAGAGAAAGAAAGGAGGAGCTCTGGTGGAGCCAGGAGCAGTCCAAGGAAATTAGGAACTAGGCAAAGCTTAGGAATAAGGTAAGTAAGTTATCTAGTCCCTGCTCTAATAAAGTAGAGGATTGCTCTTAATAGTTATAATAGAGAAATATCTCTATTAATAAGGTTAGCTGTAGAAAGAAAGGAAGTTAGGGGAATGTCAGATTAAGGATATTACCCTAAAGTTAAGCATGAGTTAAGTAGAGCTATACTGGATAATAATAAAGATATTATTATGCTATTTATAGGCTCTGACTGATGAAAAGAAGGGACCCTAGATACAAGGTTAAGAGCTGGAAGGAAAGGCTACATGCCAACCTACTTGTATGCTTATACTGCTTGGATGTTTTATGTAATGTTTTCTTACCTTGATAATGTGAGGCATGTATGATTAAGTAATGTTCTATTTCTTTTTATGCTATGGCCATATGTTATAATTAAGTCACATGGAAGCATGTATGTTATCATTATGCAAGCATGATCATAAGTACACACATAGTAACATCAAGCATATAGTTGCATACATTGTATGGTTTCCATTTGCTACTGAGATTTCTGCAAAAATCTCACCCCTTCCATATAATCCCAATCTCACAGGTATGTTAGAAGAGGATTGAAGAAGCATGAAAAGAAGCTGGGGATTGGATAGTGCAAATGTTAGGACCAAAATGTTGGAATTAGGAAAAAAGGTAAGATGAACAGTAAATTTTAGACATTTATTAATGTTGACCTAGTCAAGGCGTGGTAAACAAGTTATTTTTCACTAAAAGAGCATTAAGTTAGCTTTGTGTAGCAATTTGAACCACTTCATTTTGGTTTTTCTATAATTAGTTATGATTTTTTGAAGTCAGGTCACTCCTTTGGAATTTACACAGTGAATAGTACTCGCTAAGAGTAAAATTCTAAATTGAGTAATTTGACTTCAGTAGCATTAAAAGTGGTTCCAAATGCTACCTTTTGGTCCCTGAGACGTAAGAAAAGAAGGATGTTTCATAATGGAAGAATGTGTGTGAGCTAGAATATGGCAGAAGTAGACCTTCTGATATGGAATGGTGTGGATGCATATATAGGTATGGCAGGATGTGAAAGGTAGCTGAAATGGTGTGAATGATGTGTGAAGTGCATGAGCTAGTGTTGAAATGTGTGATTCTGTTGTGTGCATATGAATAGTATTCAGGAAAAGTTCCATATATGCGTGAACAGTGGTTCTCCATGTGCCAGCATATGCATGAGCTCCCACTTGCAATCTATTCCTCAATTCCTTGATCTAACCCATGTGCTGTCACATGTCATCAACTCCTTAAGTCTAGCTGTCATTCTCCCTTAAACCATTGATCTGTGATAGAAAATTAGAATAAATAAATTATTTGTTCACTTTAAGCACTAAATTGATATCAATTAATTCTCAACTGTTCTGAATATTATTTATTTAATAAATGCTCAATATATGGGTCAATAATAAACTCACTTTAAATATACTACAAATTACTACAAATATGAGTTTATCAACTGGCCTATTTAACTGTTTAAATATCTTATTGCGCCTTTTGGATGCCATTTTGGGCCTCTATATGGGTCCAATATATTTATGGTTAAATTTCCAAAACCTCACCCAAAAGTATTTATCGGGAATATAATTCTATTATAAATTCCATTAAAAATTCTACTGAACTTCTTTTTCAGCTCTGTCAGTTTTATAAATTTCTATATTAATTATGGGAATTTACTACCAAATTTAATCTGGTTAGGAGATCCAGAAGGATTTGTAATAATCTCCAGACTTTAAAAATTAATATCAATTATCTGGGGCATCAGATCAAAATTCTGAAAAATATGCCTCACCCAATTTCCATTCTCTGTTTACTGGTAAATTTTGGGACTATAGCATTTCTGTTCAGTTCTGGGCCTTTTCTGGCACAACTTCCTCATAATTACAATTTTGCCCCTTGAACTTTTGCTTAATTAAATTTAGGTCCCTAAACTTTTTGAAATTACACTAAATGGCCTAACTTTTTTATCTACTTTCTATTTTGGCCATAAGACTTTTATAAATTCTATCTAGGTCCTTGAACTTTCTATTATTTATACTTTAAGCCCTTTCCTTCCATAAATTTCTACACTTTCCTTAGAGAATTTCATATTTATTACATAGAAATTGTACATACATACTAGATAAGAAAATTGGGGATATGACATTTCTCTCCCCCTTAAAATAAATTTTGTCCTCAAAATTTACAATATATACATATTAAGGAAATAATTCACGATATATCTCCATCATTCTTTCCTCTACTTCCCATGTGGCTTCATCCTTAGTTAATCCTTTCCAGACTACTTTGACTAACAAAATTTGTTTATTTCGTAGTTGTTTAACCTTTTGATCAATAATTTATACTGGTCCAACTTCATAAGTCAGGTCATCTCGTAGCATGATATCATCTTGTTCAAGCACATGTATAAATAAGTCTAGAACATACTTCTTTAATTAGGAAACATGAAATACATCATGTATCTGGTTGAGATTTGGGGGAAGAGCTAACTTATAAGCCCCTGATCTTACCTTCGAGAGAATTTGAAATGGTCCGATGTATCTAGGATGCAACTCCTTCACTTTGATTGATCGTCTGACTCCCATAGTTAGAGTCAACTTAAGAAACACATGTTCTCCTTCTTCAAACTCCAATGGTTTTCTTCTAACATCAGCATAACTTTTATGTCTACTTTGAGCAGTTAACGACCTTTTTCTAATCATATCAATCTGTGTTAGTTATTTGATCTACTATATGAGGACCAAATATTCTTCTCTCGCTTAAGTCTAACCAGCATAACAGACATCTACATTTATGTTCATAGAGTGCTTCAAATGGGGCCATCTGGATACTAGTCTGATAACTATTATTATAACCAAATTCTGTTAATGGCAGATGGACATCCCAACTTCCTTTGAAATTCAAAACACAAGCTCTTACCATATCTTCTAGTGTATGGATTGTTCTCTCAGATTGCCCATCCATTTGAGGACGATAAGCTGTACTAAACTTGAGAGTAGTGTCCATTTCTTTGTGCAAAGGTTTCCAGAAATTAGATGTGAATCTAGGGTCTCTGTCATACACAATACTACTTGGAACACTATGAAGTCTAACAACCTCTTTGATATACAACTTTGCCAGCTTTTCTAGAGAATCTCTTTTATTTATTGCCAGGAAATGAGCTAACTTTGTCAATCGATCAATTACCACCCATATTGCATCACGCTTAGTGGGAGTCATGGGCAATCCTTCTACAAAATCCATGGCAATACTGTCCCATTTCTACTGAGGTATATCTAATGGTTGTAATTTTCTTCCTAGCCTTTGATATTCAACTTTTACTTTCTGACGTGTTAGGAATTTTGATACATAAACCACAACATCCTTCTTTAATCCAGGCCACCAAACTAGACTTTTAACATCATGATACATCTTGGTCATACCTAGATGTACTGCATATCAGCTTTTATGTGCTTTATCTAAAATTTTCTCTCTTAATCCCATGGTGTTAGGAATATACGGTCTTCCCCTAAACCATAGCAATCCATCTTGACACATCTCAAAATTTTTAGTTTCCCCTTTTTCCACTTATCTTTAAAAATTGTTGCGAGCTTATCATACTTTTAGGCTTATTTTATCTCATCTTCAATAAAAGCTCTGACATGTACTCTTCCATAAGGATTCTCTGCTATATGCACTTGATATAACAGACTCCAATCTCTGACATCTCTACTAATTTCAATTCTTTGATCATTAGACTTGCCACCTGCACCACTTTTCTGCTTAAAGCATCAGCTACAACATTTGCCTTTCCTAAATGGTATTTAATCTAAAAATCATAATCTTTCAACAATTCCATCCATCTATGTTGTCTCATATTCAATTCTATTTTATCATGCAAATACTTCAAACTTTTATGGTCACAGTATGTCATATCCTAATTTTTCCCTATCTGTATAGTACTGATATTGGAAAGAGGTTTAGGAAGGATTATGACAAAGATCAGAAGAAATGATAAAGGTTATATGAGTCCTGAACAAGGAGAAGGACTAAAACGCAAAGAAGAAAATGTTAAAGGCCAAAAGTTAAAGTAGAAACAAGATTTGGGCCCAAAGTGATAATTTCCAAAAGTTTAGGGACCTAAATGTAATTAAGTAAAAAGTCAGGGACCCAAATGTAATTATGGAAAAGTTGAGCCAAAATAGGCCAAAAATGGTCGGAATTAGATCAGACTCAAATTTTCCCAGTAGATAGACATAATTATTCCGGTCAGTTTAATGCAACACAAAATTTTGATTTTAGGTCCCGATTAATTGATATAAATTCTTGAAGTCAGCAGGAATTATTGCAGTATTTTTCATATCTCAAAATCAAATGAAACTTTACTGTAAATTCTTATATTTAATATATGAATTTATCAAACTGACAGAGTCAAAAAAGGAATCCTGTAGAATTCGTACGGGGTTTTATGGTAAAATAGAATATTCGATAAATAGGATCGGGAGAGGTGTCTTGGGATTTGTGCCATAAAGAGCATAAAGGCAATAAGCCCAAACCAAGGCCCAAATGGGACTTGAAGAGCAAGTGAGAGCTTTCACTCCTTGCATAAATGCCAGGTACTATGTTATACCATGTTATGTTATGTTTATAAAAAATGCTAAAGCTCTGAATGTTAGAGCAATGCAAGCTCTATGTGATAGAGCTGTGCAAGCTCTGAATGTTAGAGCTGTGCATATTAAGAGAAGGAATGCTTGAGCTCCAATGTTAGAGCTTTGCATTCATGAGCAGGTATGTAGTCCTGTAACACGTTAGCCAGGCGTTATGCATGTTAGAGTATATGCTCCTATATGCTCCTATGTGCTCCTATGTGCTCCTGCTGGCAGTAGAGCAATGAAAGAAAGAATAATGATATAAGTTATCTCTCTATATTATGATGAATTATTAAAGATGATAAGAAGTGTAATGATATGAAAGTAAGAGATGATGTTGGTAGATGTTTAAAGAATTCCGCTAGATACTCAAATGAGCAATAAGTGATTGCACCAAAAAAATATGATGAATAGTTACTTGAAGCTCCAGAATATAGCAGTATTCGAGAGAGTTTAATATGAAAGAAATGGATGCTACTCACAAGTCCAGAATAGTGAGGAGTCTATATATAGTTAAATGTTTAGCAAGAAGGTAAGTAATAGAATTAACTGGAGTTCAACTCTTATTGAGTTGATTCAGAATAAGAGAAAGTGATAATAGCAAAGATATGAAGAATTGCGGATATGAAAAGTACTCCGCTAAGATGTCAAGATAAAAGATAAGAGATAGATACCCAATCCTTAATCAAAAAGAAGACAAGGATATCTATCTAAGATTACTGACTAAGGTGCTAAGTAAATTTCGAGGACGAAATTTATTTTAAGGGGGGTAGAAATGTCATATCCTAATTTTTCCCAATATGTATAGTACTGATAGTGGAAAGAGGTTTAGGAAGGATTATGACAAAGATCAGAAGAAATGATAAAGGTTATATGAGTCCTGAACAAGGAGAAGGACTAAAACGCAAAGTAGAAAATGTTAAAGGCCAAAAGTTAAAGTAGAAACAAGATTTGGGCCCAAAGTGGTAATTTCCAAAAGTTTAGGGACCTAAATGTAATTAAGTAAAAAGTCAGGGACCCAAATGTAATTATGGAAAAGTTGAGCCAAAACAGGCCAAAAATGGTCGAAATCAGATCAGACTCAAATTTTACCAGTAGATAGACATAATTATTTCGGTCAGTTTAATGCACACAAAATTTTGATTTGAGGTCCCGATTAATTGATATAAATTCCTGAAGTCATCAGGAATTATTGCAGTATTTTTCATATCTTAGAATCAGATGAAACTTTACTGTAAATTCTTATATTTAATATATAAATTTATCAAATTGACAGAGTCAGAAAAGGAATCCTGTAGAATTCGTACGGGATTTTATGGTAAAATAGAATACTAGATAAATAGGATCGGGAGAGGTGTCTTGAGATTTGTGCCATAAAGAGCATAAAGGCAATAAGCCCAAACCAAGGCCCAAATGGTGCCATAGTAGGCCCAATGTGATGACTAGACAGTTAAGTGGGCCAGAGTACAGAGCAGTCCAGGATAAGTGCGAAATTACAAAAATGCCCCTGGATGCCCAGATTGTACTAGAGATGGATGAAGGTTATTTTGGTCATCTGAGACAGGCTAAAAACGTGGCACATGGTATAAATATGATTAGTTGAGCCAATATATGCCCTGAGGTAGTACAAGAAAGGGTGAAATGACAATTATGCCCTTAGGGTCAGTACAGTGCAAGAAGGACACCAAGGGTATTTTGGTCATTTCCCAAGGGATGGATGGCAGATAAATACTCAGTCTAACATTTTTAATGGTATGAGAAGACTATACATTAATTTCTAGGATAGAATACATATCCTGGTATATTATAAAAAATTAGGAACAGAACACAATCCGGTTGTTGTGAAACTGCACTAATTGGTACCGGATTGGACTGGAATTTCTCCAGAAGGTTCCTTACACTATGAGCACGCTACCTAACCCCTTGAGGTGTCCCTTGATGGGTCCCACATGATGTCATAATTATTATTTTATGGAAAAGTTAAATCCAAGATTAAATGTGGGCCTTTAGATCAAATAGTAACCAAATCAATCTTGACCATTCATTTTTCTTGGATTTTGGCTATAAATACCCCCTCATTCTGCAGCAAACCGTAGCTTCATGGACCCTTGGGGAAGCTCTTGCAAAATGGAAACTCAAGCCAAGACAAAGAAGATTCAAGGTTCCAAAGTTCAAGAAAGCTAGAGATTAAAGGTAAGCAATCTCTCCTAGCTTATTTTCCTTTGATTTGGGAGCTTGAACTTAGGGTTTTCATGGGAAAAAGTTGATTTTTCTCTAAGGGGAGGTGCTGCCCAAAAACCTTAAAGGAAAGGGGAAAGAAGAAATTAAAGTTAGAAACTTATGATTGATGCTTAAACAAGCTACTTAAGAGATTGGTGGTTGAATCAAATTGATATTCCTGACTTTGCCATGGTGTGCCCTGTTCGGTATGCACTGTTCATGAGGGAAGGAAATTGAATTTCAATGATTTAATGCTTCCATTGAGTTTGTATGATGATTTTGTGTAGGATTGGAAAGGTTTTGAACCTTGGAAACACTCACATGAACAGTGATTGGAATTTCATGATTTTGATGGTTCCAATGGTTTTAAAATGAAAAGTTGTGTGGGGTAAAGTGGAGAAACAAGTATGGGAAGCATTAGAATCAAAATGAGAATTTTTGAAAGAATTGTATGCTTATGTTCAGTTCTATACAGCAGGCCATGAAGGAGCTGGAATTTCATGATTCTAAGCTCATAAATGGATTCAAAAGATGAAATTGTGTAGGGCAAAGTCAAGACATCAATTGGTTCAAGAGCCAAGTGGATTGGTGAAAATTAGAGAAAGTTATGACAATAAAGAGTGTAACAAAGTTAGTCTTGAACATGGTTGGAGTTCATGAGTCCTAATGAGTTATGTGATGAATATGAATGTGTTTAGGACCATGAAACATCCAAGAAGATGTTGGGAAGTGATGGACATAAAGACTTCATGGTTGGAAAACTAGGGAGCAAGGGCTAAGGTCAAGAGGAAAGCTTAAGTTCAAGGTAGTGAACTTACTTCTTTATGTGCTCGATGTGGTCTGCTTTTGTGTTGACATGTATATGATATTTTAATAAGGTTGTGACATGATAAATGATGTTGAATGTGTTATGAATAACATGTTTCCATGGCCATGCACTTTATGTAAAAGTTTGTAGCATGTTGGCATGTCACTAATCAAAGAAAGTTAATGAAATTACATATCATGCATTAGCATCCATCTTGCATATTTAAGTGGTAATGTTTGCTATTGAAATTCCCTAGAATCTCACTTTCCCATAACCAACCAATTTAGGTCAAGCATGAAGAAAAGGTATGCGTGGAGAAGAGCTCAAGAATGGAAGAAATGAAGTGAAGTATTGAGATTTTAGCATATACTATAAATTGTCCATGTATGTAAATGCCATGTAAGGTGTCTATTTATGTGATGAAACTATTGTAATACTCATGGCATATGTACATGATGTATATGAATGTTAAGAAGCTTATTTAATGGCTTGTGCATGCTGAAACAATTATCGGAAATGAAAGAAAAGAAACTGAAATGGTAAAAATGTAGGTCCTGAAGCAGTTTTGTTGTGGCTTCAGTTTGACCTAGCAAATGAAGGAATTAGTTCACGAAATTTTATGATCATGTAGCACACATCCAGAGATTTAAATTCATAGGTAGAACGTGTCATTTGGATGTGTATATCAAGAGAAATGATTTTCCAAAGTAAGGGACAAGAATCTGTTTCCAGAGTTTTTGACTAAATGAACAGTAAACTTCAACGAATAAACTGTATCAATTGGCGAATCATTTGGTCTGGAAATTATTTTTTCCTTAAATTTTAAGATGTTATCTTCATGTATATTTTTGAACCACTTCATTTCGAGTTTTCTAGAATTAATTATGATTTTTTGAAGTTTGTTACGTAATCTGGAATACCATATGAACAGTAACCCGAGAAAGAGTAAAATTCCAGATTTGGCTAATGGACTTCCAAGGTCTTGTAAGTGGTTCTAAATGCTACTGAATGGTCCCTAAGATGTATAAAAGTAAGGATGTTACACAGTACAACTCTATAGTGGCTCTATACAAATAATGCCTCTAAATCTTATGAGCATAGGCTACCGCTGCAAGCTCCAGATCATGAGTGGGATAATTTTCTTCATATGGCTTTAGCTACCAAGATGCGTAGGCTACCACTCTACTTTACTAAATTAACACACATCCCAACCCCTATTTGCTAGTATCAATATATATCACATAGGTCTGAGTGGGATCTGGAATAATCAACACTGGAGTAGTGGTTAGCTTCTGTTTTAATTCTTGAAAACTAGCCTCGCACTTCTCATCCCATTTGAAAGGCTGATTCTTTATGATTAACTTGGTCAATGACAAGGCAAGTCGAGAAAAATTCTTAATAAATCTTCTATAATATCCTACTAAGCCCATAAAACTTATAATCTCTGTCACTCTCCTTGGCTGCTCCCATCTTAATACTACTTCAACTTTGCTAGGATCTACAACTATACCTTCATAGGATATGACATGACCGAGAAATTTGATTTCTTGAAGCCTAAACTCACATTTACTAAGCTTAGCATAAAGCTATTTTTCTTTAAGACCACAACAAATTGATCCAAATAGGGCCTGAAGATTCGGTTCATGTAATCCATGAAAATTATAGGTGCATTTGTCAGACAAAAAGGCATCAGAAGAAATTCAAAATGACCATAATGAGTCCTAAAAGCGGTCTTTGAAATATCATCTGATTTAATCCTGAGTTGATGATAGCCAGATCTTAAATCAATCTTAGAGAATAAACTTGTTCCTGCCAACTGATCTAGTAGGTCATCAATTATAGGAAGAGGGTACTTATTCTTAATAGTAATCTTATTCATCTCCCTATAATCAATACACAATCTTAGGCTGACATCCTTCTTCTAAACAAATAACACTGGAGCACCCCATGGTGAAACACTGGGTTAGATGAAACCCTGCTTTAAAAGCTCTTCAATTTGCTTCTTTAATTCCATCATCTCATTAGGGGCCATATGATATGGGGCTTTGGATACTGGTCTAGCTCCAGGTACAATATCATTTATAAACTCCACTTCTCATTCAGGAGGTAATCCACGAATGTCCTTTGGAAAAACTTCAATAAATTCCTTAACAACTGAAATCTCCTCAACCCTTTCTTCTATTTCTTCCTGGACAGAAAAGAATATCATGTACCCTTGACATCCTTTTCCTAAGCATTTATCTGCCTGAGCCTCCGTCATCCAATTTAGCCTTACTTCTGGACTTACATCTATTGCCCTTGGACAAATAACTAGGGTCTTGTTCTTACAATCCAGCATCACGTTATTAGAAGACAACCAGTTTAATCTAATTATGACATCAATTTCTTGAAAAGGCATACATATTAAATCTAGAGTAATGCAACAATGTTCATATCGAACAATACTATTTAGGAAGACATCATATGTAACTACTCTATCATTTCTAGAAGTTGTCACACATATAACATAATGCAACTTGCTAATCATAAGGCCTAGTTGTTTAGCACATTCATAAGAAATAAAGGAATGACTTGCACCCGAGTCAAACATAGCAATCAGAGAGTGATTATTGAGATAAATTGTACCTTGGATCATTTGGGGTGACTTCTGAGCATCTTCACGTGTAAGTACAAACACTTATCCTTGAGTTCATGGCCTTTGATTATTCACTGCTTGAGGACAATCCTTAGAGAAATTTCCAAGTTTCCCACATGTATAACAAACATTCTATCCCATCAAACACAGCTTGTCACCATGATTCTTTCCGCACTTGTCACATATATGGAACCTTGAGTCCCAGTTGCCACCATTGCCTCAAATGTTTCCTCGATTAGGCTTTCTATTCTGCCATTGCCTTTTTCTCTTCCTATAGCCACCACCACTAGCAACATTGAAACATCCCTACTTTTATACGTTTTAGGGACCACTTAGTACCATTTAGAATCACTTACAAGTCTTTGGAAGTTCATTAGCTTAATTTGGAATTTTTCTCTTTCTCAGGTTAATGTTCATATGGTATACTGGATTACGCGATGAACTTCAAAAAATCATAATTAATTCTAGATAACTCAAAATGAAGTGGTTCAAAAAGATACGTGAAGCTAACATCTTGAACTTTAAAGAAAAAATAATTTCCAGAACAAATGATTAACTAATTAATACATTTTATCGTCAAAGTTTACTGTTCATTTAGTCAAGAATTCTGAAGACAGATTCTGGTCCCTTACTTTGGAAATTAATTTCCTTGTTATATACATCCAAATGAAGCGTTCTACCTATGTATTTAAAGCTATGGATGTGTGCTATATGGTCATAAAATTTGTGAAAACAATTTCTTCATTTGCTAGGTCAAATTGAAGCCACAACAAAACTGCTTCAGGACCAACGTTTTTACCATTTCAGTTTCTTTTCTTTCATTTTCAATAATTGTTCCAACATGTATAAGCCATCAAATAAGCTTCTCAATATTCATATGCATCATGTATATATGCCATAATTATTACAAGTGGTTTCATCACATAAATGGACACTTTACATGGCATTTACATACATGGACAATTCATAGCATATGCTAGGATTTCAATTACTTCACTTTCTTTCTTCCATCCTTTAGGTCTTCTTCACGTATACCTTTTACATCATACTTGACCTAGATTGGTTAGTTATGGGAGAGTAAGATTCTAGCGAATCTCAGTAGCAAACATTACCACTTAAAAATGAAAGATGTATGTTAATGCATGATATGTAATTTCATTAAACTTTCTTTGATTAGTGACATGCCATCATGCTACATACTTTTACATAAAGTGCATGGCCATGGAAAACATGTTATTCACAATACATTCAACATCATTTATCATGTCACACATCATTCAAATATCATACACATGTCAACACATAAACATACCACATCAAGCACATAAAGAGGTAAGTTCACTACCTTGTACTTAACATTTCCTCTTGATCTTTAGCACTTGCTCCCTAGCTTTCTAATCATGAAGTCTTTATGTCAATCACTTCCCAACATCTTCTTGGATATTTCAAGGTCCTAAACACATTCATATTCATAACATAATTCATTAGGACTCATGAACTCCAACCATGTTCAAGAGTAACCTTGTTACACTCTTTATTATGATAACTATCTCTAATCTTCACTAATCCACTTGGCTATTGAACCAATTGATGTCTTGACTTTACCCTACACAATTTCATATTTTTAATCCATTGATGAGATTAGAATCATGAAATTTCACCTCCTTCATGGCCTGCTGTATAGAACCAAAACATGTACATAATTCCCTCAAAAATTCTCAGTTTTATTCTAATGCTTTCCATACTTGTTTCTCCACTTTATCCCACACAAATTTTCATTTTAAAACCATTGGAAGCATCAAAATCATGAAATTATAATCTCTGTTCAAGTGAGTGAACAGTAAAAGAGAAGAATTTCAAAAACTACAATATTGGAATTTCAATGTTTCCAAGGTTCAAAGCCTTTCCAATCCAATGCAAAATCATCATCTAAATTCAATGGAATCATCAAATCATTGAAATTCCATTTCCTTCCACATGAACAGTGCATATCGAACAGGTTCATCCATGGCAAAGTCAAGAATATCAATTTGATTCAACAACCAATCACTTAACTAGCATGTTTAAGCTTCAATCATATACTTCTAACTTTAATTTATTCTTTCTCCTTTTGCAACATCCTTACTTTTATACGTCTTAGGGACCATTTAGTAGCATTTGGAACGACTTACAATCCAGCATACTGAACCTATTCATGTGGTATTCCAGATTACGCAACGAATTTTAGAAAATCATAATTAATTCTATAAAACTCGAAATAAAGTGGTTCAAAAAGCTACGTGAAGATAACATCTTGAAATTCAAGGGAAAAATAACTTCCAGAACAAATGATCAGCCAATTAATACAGTTTATTTGTTGAAGTTTACTGTTCATTTGATCAAAAATGCTAGAAACAGATTATGGTCTCTTACTTTGGAAATTTATTTCTCTTGATATACACATCCAAATGAAACATTCTACCTATTCATTTAAATCTCTGGATGTGTAATACATGCTCATAAAAGTTCGTGAAATAATTCCTTCATTTGCTAGGTCAAACTGAAGCCACAACAAAACTGCTTTAGGACCTATGTTTTTACCATTTCATTTTCCTTCCTTTTATTTTAGTATTTGTTTTAGCATGCATAAGCTATCAAATAAGCTTCTTAATATTCATATACATCATATACATATGCCATAAGTATTTCAAATAGTTTCATCACATAACTAGACACCTTACATGGCATTTACATACATGGGCAATTTACAGAATATGCTAAAATCTCAATACTTCACTTCCTTCCTCCATTCTTTAGCTCTTCTCTATGCATACCTTTTCTATCGTGCTTGACCTAAATTGGTTGGTTATGGGAGAGTGAAATTCTAGGGAATCTCAGTGATAAATATTACCACTTAAATATGCAAGATGGATGCTAATGCATGATATGTAATTCCATTAAACTTTATTTGATTAGTGACATGCCATCATGCTATATACTTTTACATAAAGTGCATGGCCATGGAAAACATGATATTCACAATACATTCAACACCATTTATCATTTCACAATATCATTTAAATATCATATACATGTCAACACATAAGCATACCACATCAAGTACATAAAGAGGTAAGTTCACTACCTTGCACTTACATTTTCCTCTTGATCTTTAGCATTTTCTCCCTAGCTTTCCAACCTTGAAGCCTTTATGTCCATCACTTCCCAACATCTTCTTGGGTGTTTCATGGTCCTAAACACATTCATATTCATCACATAACTCATTAGGACTCTTGAACTCCAACCAAGTTTAAGACTAACTTCGTTACACTCTTTATTGACATAACTTTCTCTAATCTTCACTAATCCACTTGGCTCTTGAACTAATTGATGTCTTGACTTTACCTACACAATTTCATCTTTTGAATCTAGTGATAAGCTTAAAATCATGAAATTCTAGCTCCTTCATGGCCTGCTGTACAGAATTGAACATGAGCATACAATTCTTTCAAAAATTCTTATTTTGATTCTAATGCTTCCCATACTTGTTTCCCCACACAACTTTTTATTTTAAACCCATTGGAACTATCAAAATCCTGAAATTCTAATCACTGTTCATGAGAGTGAACAGTAATGGTAAGAAATCTCAAAGACTACAACCTTGAGATTTTAATGTTTCCAAGAAAACTTTTCCAATGCTACACAAAATGATCATATGAAGTCAATGGAAGCATTAAATCATTGAAATTCCATTTCCTTCCCTCATGAATAGTGCAGACTAAACAGGGCACACTATGGCAAAGTCAAGAATATCAATTTGCTTCAATAACCAACCACTTAACTAGCTTATTTAAGCTTCAATCATATGTTTCTAACTTTAATTTATTCTTTCCGCTTTCATCTAACATTTTTGGGAAGCACAACACCTTAGAGAAAACTCAACTTTTTCACATGAAAACCCTAAGTTCAAGCTCCCAAATTAAAGGAAAATAAGCTAGGAGAGATTGCTTACCTTTAATCTTTAGCTTGCTTGAACTTTGGTACCTTGAATATTCTTTATCTTGGCTTGAGTTTCCATTTTGCAAGAGCTTCCCCAAGGGTCTATGAGCTTACAGTTTTGAACGAGAATTGAGGGGGTATTTATAGAAAATTTCATGGAAAATCAATGGCCAATATTGATTTGGTTACTATTTGATCTAAAGGCCCACATTTAATCTTGGATTTAACTTTTTCTAAAATGTTAATTATGACATCATCATGACATCATAAAGGACAGCTCAATGGACACCTCAAAGGGGTTATGTGGCAAAAATGGTAGGAAGCTTCTAGAAAAATTCTAGTCCATTCTAATACCGATCGGAGCAGTTTCACAATAACTGGACTGTTTTCTGTTCCTATTTTTTTATAATATACTAGGATATGTATTTTATCCTGGAAATCAATGTATAGGATTCTCAGACCATTGAAATACTTGTACTGGGCCTCAACATAATTACAGATCCCTTGAAAAATGACTGAAATGCTCTTGGTTCACGATATTGCACTATATTAACCCTAAGGGCATAATTGTCATTTCACACCTCTTTACACTACCTCAGGGCATATATTGACTCTAACTAATCATATTTATACTATGTCCCATATTTTTGGCCTATCCAGAATGACCAAAATGCCCTACATCCATCACTTGTACAATAGGGGCATCTAGGGGCATTTCTATAATTTCGTATTTTTCCTGGACTGCTCTGGACCTTAGCCCACATAACTGTCTCACTACTTTATTATGCTCATGATGGAGCCATTTGGGCCTTAATATGGGCTCATTGCCTTTATTACCTTTATGGCCCAATTCACCTGACAACTCTCCCGATCCTATTTATCGAGTATTTTATTTCACTGTAAAAACCCATAAAGATTCTACAGGATTCCTTTGATGACTCTGTCAATTTTATAAATTATTACATTAAATATGGGAATTTCCAGTAAAGTTTCATCTAATTTTGATGTCTAAAAAATACTATAATGATTCTTCTGACTTCATAAATTTATATCAATTATTCGGGACCTCAAATCAAAATTATGTGCTGCGTTAAACTTACCAGAATAATTTTGTCTATCTACTAGTAAATTTTGGGTCTAATATGATTCCAGGCATTTTTGGCCTGTTTTGACTCAACTTTCTCATATTTACATTTAGGTCCTTGAACTTTTGAATAATTGTACTTTAGCCCCTGAACTTTTAGCTATTTGCATTTAAGTCCCTCAACTTTTGAAAATTACACTTAATGGCCCAACTTTTGTTTCTACTTTCACTTTCTACCTTTAACCTTTTCTACTTTACATTTTAGTCCTTCTCTTTCCTCAAGACTCATCTAATCTCTATTATTTCTTCTTATCTTCTTCATAATCCTTTCCAAACCTCTTTACACTATCAGTATTATACAAATAGGGAAAATTTAGGATATGACATTTCTACCCCCTTAAAATAAATTTTGTCATCAAAATTTACTTAGCACCTTAGTTAACAATCTTGGATAGATATCCAGTATACACCTTGAGGCAGTACAAAGAGGGGTGAAAAGACAATTTTACCTTTACGGTTAATATAGTGCAAGAAATGACATCAAGAGTATTTCAGTCATTTTTAAAAGATCTGTAATTAAGTTGTGGCCCAGTACAAGAGTGTCAATGGTAAGAAGAATCCGGATACTGGATTTAAGGTTAGAAAGCATATTATGAAATCTCAGAAAAATTAGATTTATAGAACAGTCCGATATTTGGGGAATCAGACCGAGCCAGTACCAGATTGGACTAGAATTTTACCAGAAGCTTCCTCCCCATGAGAATTGAGCCACATACCCCCATGAGGTGTCCCATAAGTTGTCTCATGTGATGTCATGAATGATGTCGTAAATCTCCTTTTTTAAAAAGTTAAATCCAATATTAAATGTGAGCTTTTAGATCAAATAGTGCACAAAGTAATCTTGACCATTGATTTTCCATGAAATTTTCTATAAATATCCCCTCAAATCTGGTTCAAAACTGTGGCCCCATGAACCTTGGGGAAACTCTTGCAAAATGGAAACTCAAGCCAAGACAAAAAATATTCAAGGTACCAAAGTTCAAGCAAGCTAGAGATTAAAGGTAAGCAATCTCTCCAAGCTTATTTTCCTTTGATTTGGGAGCTTGAACTTAGGGTTTTCTTGGAGGAAAAGTTGCATTTTCTTTAAGGGGTTGTGCTGCCCAAAAACTTTAGATGAAAGGGGAAAAAAGAAATTAAAATTAGAAGTATATGATTGAAGCTTAAACAAGCTAGTTAAGTGATTGGTTGTTGAATCAAATTGATATTCCTGACTTTGCCAAGGATGAACCTGTTCAGTCTATGCTGTTTATGAGGGAAGGAAATGGAATTTCAATGATTTAGTTCTTCCGTTGAATTTATATGATGATTTTGTGTAGGATTGAAAAGGTTTTGAACCTTAGAAACATTGAAATTCCAAGATTGTAATTTTTAAAATTCTTATGTGTTACTGTTCACTTGCATCAATAGTGATTGGAATTTCATGATTTTGATGCTTCCAATGGTTTTAAAATGAAAAATTGTGGGGGATAAAGTGGAGAAACAAGTATGGAAATTCCATACCAAATGAGTGGCCAATTAATACAGTTTATTCGTTAAAGTTTATTGTTTATTTGGTCAAAAACTCTAGAAACAGATTCTGGTCCCTTACTCTGGAAATTCATTTCTCTTGATATACACATCAAAATAAAACATTCTACCTATACACTTAAAGCTTTGCATGTTTTCTACAAGCTCATAAAAGTTCATGAAATAATTCCTTCATTTGCTAGGTCAAACTGAAACCACAATAAAACTGCTTTAAGACCTACGTTTTTACCATTTCATTTTCCTTCCTTTTACTTTGAATAATTGTTTCAACATCCATAAGCTATCAAATAAGCTTCTTCATATTCATAGACATCATGTACATATGCCAGAAGTATTTTAAATAGTTTCATCACATAAATAGACACCTTACATGGCATTTACATATATAGGTAATTTATAGTATATGCTAAAATCTCAATACTTCACTTCCTTTCTTCCATTCTTTAGCTCTTCTCCTTGCATACCTTTTCCATCATGCTTGACCTAAATTGGTTGGTTATGGGAGAGTGAGATTCTAGGAAATCTCTGTAGCAAACATTACCACTTAAATATGCAAGATGGATGCTAATGCATGATATGTAATTCCATTAAACTTTATTTGATTAGTGACATGCCATCATGCTATATACTTTTACATAAAATACATGGCCATGAAAATATGTTATTCATAATACATTCAACATCATTTATCATGTCACAACATCATTCAAATATCATATACATGTCAACATATAAGCATACCACATCAAGAATATAAAGAGTTAAGTTCACTATCTTGTACTGAAGCTTTCCTCTTGATCTTTAGCACTTGCTCCCTAGCTTTTCAACCATGAAGCCTTTATGTCGATCACTTTCCAACATCTTCTTAGATGTTTCAAGGTCCTACACGCATTCATATTCATCACATAATTCATTAGGACTCATGAACTCTAACCATGTTCAAGACTAATTCTTGTTACACTCTTTATTATCATAACTTTCTCTAATCTTCACTAATCCACTTGGCCTTTGAATCAATTGATGTTTTACTTTACATTACACAATTTCATCTTTTGAATCCATTTATGAGCCTGGAATCATGAAGTTCTAGCTCCTTCATGGCCTGCTGTATGGAACTGAAACATGTACATAATTCCCTTAAAAATTCTTATTTTGATTCTAATGCTTTTCATACTTGTTTCTCTACTTTATGCCACACAATTTTTCATTTTAAAACTATTGGAAGTATAAAAATCAAGAAATTCCAATTACTACTCATGTGAGTGAACAATAACTATGAAGAATTTCAAGAACTACAATCTTGAGATTTTAATGTTTCCAAGGTTTAAAACCTTTCCGATCCTACACAAAATCATCATATAAATTCAATGGAAGCATTAAATCATTGAAAAGACATTTTCTTCCCTCATGAACAGTGGAGACCGAACAGGGCACACCATGGCAAAGTCAATAATATCAACTTGATTCAACCACCAATTACTTAACTAGCTTGCTTAAGCTTCAATCATAAGTTTATAACTTTAATTTCTTTTTTCCCCTTTCATCTACGGTTTTTGGGCAGCACCTCCCCTTCGAGAAAACTCAACTTTTCCCCCATGAAAACCCTAAGTTCAAGCTCCCAAATCAAAGGAAAATAAACTAGGAGATATTGCTTACCTTTAATCTCTAGCTTGCTTTAACTTTGGTACCTTGAATCTTCTTTAGCTTGGCTTGAGTTTTCATTTTGTAAGAGTTTCCCCAAGGTTCATGAGGCCACAGTTTGGATGCAGAATTGAGGGGGTATTTATAGAAAATTTCATGGAAAATCAATGGCCAAGATTACTTTGTGCACTATTTGATCTAAAGGCTCACATTGAATATTGGATTTAACTTTTTTAAAAAGAATAATTATGACATCATAAGGGACAGCTCAAGGGACACCTCATGGGGGTATGTGGCAAAATTCTCATGTAAGGAAGCTTCTGGAAAAATTCTAGTCCAATCCGATACCGATCGGAGCAGTTTCACAATAACCAGACTGTGTTCTGTTCCTATTTTTCTTATAATATACTAGGATATATATTCTATCTTGAAAATCAATTTCTAGACTTCTCATACCATTGACAATATTAGACTAACCACAACTTAATTACAGATCCCTTGGAAAATGACTAAAATGCCCTTGGTTCACTGTCTTGCACTATATTAACCTTAAGGGCATAATTGTCATTTCACACCTCTTTTTACTACCTCAGGGTGTATATTGGCTCTAATTAATCATCTTTATACTATCTTGGATGTTTTTGGCCTGTCCAAAATGACCAAAATACCCTCTATCCATCACTGGTACAGTATGGGCATCTAGGGGCATTTTCGTAATTTCACACTTTTCCTGGACTGCTCTGGACCCTGGCCACTGAACTATCTAGTCATTACACTGGGCCTACTATGGCACCATTTAGGCCTTGGTTTAGGCTCATTGCCTTTATGCCCTTTATAGGATAAATCCCCAAACACCTCTCCCGATCTTATTTATCGAGTATTCTATTCTACCGCAAAATCCAGTAAGAATTCTATAGGATTCCTTTTCTAACTCTATTAGTTTTATAAATTATATATTAAAGATAAGAATTTACGGTAAAGTTTTATCTGATTCTGAGATATGAAAAATACTGCAATAATTCCTTCTAACTTCAAGAATTCATATCAATTATTCGGGACCTCAAATCAAAATTCTATAACTCCTTAAACTGATCGGAATAACTTTATCTATCTACTGGTAAAATTTGAGTCTAATCTGATTCTGAGCATTTTTTAGCCTTTTTCGGTTTAACTTTCTCATAATTACACTTAGGTCCCTGACTTTTTGCTTATTTACATTCATATCCCTAAACTTTTGGAAATTACCAATTTTGGCCCAACTTTTGTTTCTACTTTAACTTTTGGCCTTTAAACTTTTCCAATTTTTGTTTAGGTCCCTTTCTTCCTTCAAGACTCATTTAACCTTTATCATTTCTTCTGATCTTTGTCATAATCTCTTCCAAACCTCTTTCCAATCAGTATTATACAGATAGGGAAAATTTAGAATATGACATGAAACATCCAAGAAGATGTTGGGAAGATTGACATAAAGGCTTCATGGTTGGAAAGCTAGGGAGCAAGTGCAAAAGATCAAGAGGAAAGCTTAAGTGCAAGGTAGTGAACTTATCTCTTTATGTGCTTTATGTGGTATGCTTATTTGTTGACATGTATATATTATTTCAATGATGTTGTGACATGATAAATGATGTTGAATGTATTGTGAATAACATATTTCCATGGCCATGTATTTTATGTAAAATTATATAGCATGATGGCATGTTACTAATCAAAGAAAATTTAATGAAATTATATATCATGCATTAGCATCCATCTTGCATATTTAAGTGGTACTGTTTGCTACTGAGATTCCCTAGAATCGCACTCTCCCATTACCAACCCATATAGGTCAAGCATGATGGAAAAGGTATACATGGAGAAGAGCTAAAGAATGGAAGTAATTGAGATGTTATTATCTGCTATGAATTATCTATGTATGTAAATGCTATGTAAGGTGTCCATTGTCATATCCTAATTTTTCCCTATCCGTATAGTAGTGATAGAGGAAAGAGGTTTGGAAAGGATTATGACGGAGATCAGACGAAATAATAAAGGTTAGATAAGTCTTAAAGAAAGAGAAGGACTTAAACGCAAATTGCAAAAGGTTAAAGGCCAAAAGTTAAAGTAGAAATAAATCTTAGGGCAAAAGTGGTAATTTTCAAAAGTTTAGGGACTTAAATGTAATTAAGCAAAAAGTCAGGGACATAAATGTAATTATGGAAAAGTTCAGCCATAAAAGGCTTAGAACTGCCTATAAGTATTTCGGTCCCACATTCCATTAGTAAATAGAGGAAGTCATGCTGGGTAATTTGGCATGATACAGAAATTTTATTAGGGCTCCAGATAGCAGAGAATTATCTGATAGTCTAAAAGTTATCTGAATTTTTATTAGATTATATGGACATCAGATATATGTGGGGGAATTACAGGAAAGTGTACCCTACAGTGTCAGATGTTATGATCTGACAGAACCCCAGAAGAAGTTATGTATAAAAAGTTATTCATATATTAGTGAATTTTGACGGGAGTTTGACAACACCCGTGATCCGATAATAGAATTTATCGGTATGTGAGCCTAGATAGAATGAGATCAGATGACCTCACATATAGGCCCATGATGATGCCAAGAAGGGCCCAAAACCTAGGGTACCAGTCCATCAGTAGAAGGGGCTAGTGTCCAGAAAAAGTACAAAATTACGAAAATGCCCCTGGATGCCTAGATTGTACCAGAGATGGATGAAGGGCATTTTGATCACCTGGGATAGGCTAAAAACCTAGAACATGGTATAAATATGATTATTTGAGCCCAAATACACCCTGCGGTAGTATAAAGAGGGGTAAAATGACGATTATGCCCTTAGGGTCAATATAGTGTAAGAAAGGACACCAAGGGTATTTTGGTCATTTCCTAAGGAATGGATGGAAGATAAATACTCAGTATAACCATGTCAATGATATGAGAAGCCTATACATTGATTTCCAGGACAGAATACATATCCTGGTATATTATAGAAAAATTCAGAACAGAAAACAGTCCGGTTGTTGTGAAACTGCTCTGATCGGTACTGGATTGAATTGGAATTTTTCCAGAAGCTTCCTGGCATGGTGAGCATGCCACATAACCTCTTGAGGTGTCCCTTGAGCTGGCCCACATGATGTCATAATTATTCTTTTATGAAAAAGTAAAATCCAAGATTAAATATGAGCCTTTAGATCAAATAGTAACCAAATCAATCTTGGCCATTGATTTTTCTTGGATTTTGGCTATAAATACCCCTCCATTCTGCAGCCAAACCGTAAGCTCATGGACCCTTGGGGAAACTCTTGCAAAATGAAAACTCAAGCCAAGACAAAGAAGATTCAAGGTTCCAAAGTTCAAGCAAGCTAGAGATTAAAGGTAAGTAATCTCTCCTAGCTTATTTTCCTTTGATTTGGGAGCTTGAACTTAGGGTTTTGATGGGAGAAAAGTTGAGTTTTCTCTAAGGGGTGGTGCTTCCCAAAGACCTTAAAGTTAAGGGGAAAGAAGAAATTAAAGTTAGAACTATATGATTGAAGCTTAAACAAGCTAGTTAAGTGGTTAGTTGTTGAATCAAATTGATATTCTTGACTTTGCCATGGTGTGCCCTGTTTGGTATGCACTGTTCATGAGGGAAGGAAATTTAATTTCAATGATTTAATGCTTCCATTCAGTTTGTATAATGATTTTGTGTAGGATTGGAAAGGTTTTGAACCTTGAAAATATTAAAATCTCAAGGATGTAGTCTTTGAGATTCCTTACAGTTACTGTTCACTCACATGAACAGTGATTAGAATTTCATGATTTTGATGGTTCCAATGATTTTAAAATGAAAAGTTGTGTGGGGTAAAGTGTAGAAACAAGTATGGGAAGCATTAGAATCAAAATGAGAATTTTTGAAAGAGTTGTATGCTCATGTTCAGTTCTGTACAGCAGGCCATGAAGGAGCTGGAATTTTATGATTCTAAGCTCATAAATGGATTCAAAAGATGGAATTGTGTAGGGTAAAGTCAAAACATCAAATGCTTCAAGAGCCAAGTGGATTAGTGAAAATTAGAGAAAGTTATGACAATAAAGAGTATAACAAAGTTAGTCTTAAACTTGGTTGGAGTTCAAGAGTCCTAATGAGTTATGTGATGAATATGAATGTGTTTAGGACCATGAAACACCCAAGAAGATGTTGGGAAGTGATGAACATAAAGGCTTCATGGTTGGGAAGCTAGGGAGCAAGGGATAAAGATCAAGAGAAAAGCTTAAGTGCAAGGTAGTGAACTTACCTCTTTATGTGCTTGATATGGTATGCTTATGTGTTAACATGTATATGTTATTTGAATAATGTTGTGGCATGATAAATGATGTTGAATGTATTGTGAATAACATGTTTCCATGGCCATGCACTTTATGTAAAAGTATATAGCATGATGGCTTGTTGATGTCGCTTGTCGTTAGCGCTCAAATTAATTACTAGTTTTAACCCTATGTGTATAGGAGCTAACCCTAGGTCAATCTCAAGGTGGAGTCAATGCGGACTTGATTATGATTAATTAAAGTGATTAAGGAATAAATATGGGTAGAGAACAATATTCAGTTTAATTAAAGCGATAATTGCAAGAAAGTAAAAGAGTTAAATGATACGATTACCAGTAAGTCAAACGTTCCCAAGGATTAATGCGTGGCTATCATCGTTCAATAATATATTAGAGTTATAACAATTATATATACTAAGCCCCTAACATGCAAAATCTCAGACAATCGTCATGGTTATAATCATAAAATCCACAAAATAACTATAATTATTATAATAATATCTATTAATCATGATAAATCCTCTGAAATAGATAGAAAATAATATGATAAAATAGGGATTCATCAAATTCCCCCACACTTAAACCTTTGTACTCCTGGGCAAAGTAATGAAGAACATCTTTATAAACCTTGAAAACAAGTAGAGGAACCAAGCAAATTTGAGCATGAAAGTGATAATTAAATCAATCAAATCCTTCAAGTCAGCCTGGTCAGATAATAACAAATGCAACGTGATCAATCTATATGAACACAGTTAAGACAGAGGAAAAGGATAGAAGGGAGCACACTCAGGGATATATTCATTTCACTCATCTCACCTTTTACGGGTTTTTTCACTCAATCCTGTATATACTAGCCCCTACCATAGGCTTGTAAAAGTTCTAAGTCTCTATCGTCAGTTACATATGCATTATTTAATCAAGAGGACTTTATAAGCTTGTAATATTGGAAATAGGCTAAGTGAAATGGAATATGAAGAATAGAAAGTAGTATATGCATGTAATAATGAATGTCTATCATGAATTCATGTCATAAGAGATGTATAAGTAATAATTGTGCTAATAAGATGTGATAATAGTGCCTTCTTCATTTCTTTTTTCTCTTTTTTTTCTTTTCTTTGTTTATTTTCTTTAATTTTTCTTGCACTATCTTTTCTTTTTTTCTTTTTCTTTTTCTTTTTTCTTTTTTTTTTTGCACCTTGTATATAAAAGATATAACACAATATTTCAATAATAATGATTTTTTGACATGAATAAAAATTTTATTTCAAGATGTTGATGCATATATGACTTTCTATGATGGAAAAAGAAAAGTGATGGGCTCAAAGGGGGTGACTAGGGATATAATATGTAATGGGCTTGTGTTTGGGATAAAAAGGGTTTAGAATATGATGGCCTTAATCATTTTAAAGAATTGCACATGAGCTAGACATAAGATAAAAGAACTAAGACAAGTTCTGAAGAGAAATTAGTATAGGAGGTACTTACTCAATTTAGGAATTTAAGGCCGAGAATCCTTCCAATATGGTTGTCTCTCTTCATTTCTATTCACAGAGCCTCACTGAAGACTTTAACTGTTCTCAATGCATTACATTATATGTTTATAGGATAACTCTTAGAATATTAATTAACTGAACTATCACAATCAACAAGGGAATTAAAAGATTCATACTTGTATCAGTGTAATAAAGATGATATTTTAATTTGAAACAGGAGTGTTCAGAAATATAAGTGTGGGAAAATTTTGAAAAATAGACATTTTCAAGAGCTATCAGATAATCAATCAAATTCATTCTCTCCCCATACTTAAATCATGCGTTGTCCTCAACGCAGCATTAAGGCATATATAAGAGGGAGGAGGAAGATGGTTAAAGAGTCATGTGCTAAAAGAGGATATTTTATTCAAAGAAAAACTAATATAAAACTAAGAAATCTTTGAAATACAACCTATTCTAGAAAATTGTTAAAAGATATAAAGCAATAAATCTACCTTTTACTACTGAGATGGTCCCTCCCCCTACTTATCTCAAATAATAAAGCTTAGAATATATAGAAGAATAAGATAAGGAAAGAGACAACCTGGTGCCTTTATGTCACTTAAGGGTCTTAAAATTGAAATTCTCATCTATGATGAGGAACATGCTCTTATGTAAGTGTACCTTCTCTACATAGCTTTCTCTAAATGTTTGGGGTGGTGGCTCGGGGTCAATTTGTGGAGGCGCCACAATATAGGGAGTATGGTGATCACCGTAAAATCCTCCTAAGTGATATTCATGCAAGAAATTCAACAAACCACAAGCAGCACCTTTTCTAACTCTAAGTATGGGACAAGAATCAAAGTACTTGAAACCATGAAAAGTCATCAAGCGTGCAATATTAGTAATCAAGACACCAGATGTGAGAACTCTATAAGACATATAAGAACACAAGTATTTCTCATATCCAATAAAATCAATTCAGTAAGACCCTTGACTTCAACATGAGAAATTGAAATATAATCATTAGTAATTATTTCTTTATCGGGTGGCAAATCACATGATAACACCTCATCCTTACTAGCACCCTCCTTTTCATCATCATGCATTTGAGGCATAACATTAATAGCTACTCCTTGATCTAATAAAGCCTTATTAATATGTATTTTTCTAATAGTACAAGGAATTATAAAAGCCCCTGGATCTTGGCATTTAATTGGAAGTTGAGGTTTAAAGAGGGCAGAGATATTAGAAGAAACTTGGACTCTTTCATTTGGTCTAAACCTACGTTTATGGGTACATAGATCTTTGATAAATTTAGCAACTCCAGGCATTCCTTTAAGTAATTCTAACAATGGAAGATTTACCTTAAGTTTGCTAAACAAGTCATAAATCTCCTTGTCCTGTTCTTTATTAGTAGTTCTCTTACTCATTGCATAGGATTTAGGGAAAGGAATACTTACCTCTTTACTAATGGTTGTAGGAGTCTCTACTTGAGTAGCCTCATCTTTCTTGAGTAGTTCTTTTTCTTTCAGACTTGCTGATTGCTTGGGCACTTTAGGGATGTGTTCAGTAACATCTTCCATACCTTCAGTGGTGTGCTCATGGATGTGTTCAACAGTATCTTCAATGATATGCTCAATAGTGTTTGTCACATCATCATTTTCTAAGAATCTTACCTTTTTACCACCTTTCAGTGTGATGGCATCTAAGGATCCAGGATTGATGAAAGTATTGGAAGGGATGATCCCTCCATTCTTCGCTTGTTGCTCATTTATAGAGTTAGCCAATTGAGTCACACAAGTTGATAGATTATCATACTTACTATCTAAGGTAGCATAACCCGAGGCTAGCTTGTCAAGTTTAGCATCCGTACTAGATTTCTCTATATCAAATTGGGATGACAAGTTTGAGAGTTGAGAAGTTACACCTGTGACAGCAGAGGTCAGATCTGATATACCTTTAAGAACTAATGTCATATCATCATTCTTGTTATAAGGGTCTTGGATTGGCACATATGTAGTAAATAAAGACTCAAAGTAGGGTTTATGTGTTGGGGAGGACGGTTCATGATATAGTTGAGGTGGCAATTGAGCCATGTATTGTTGGTTACTCATGACAAATGATTTAAGAAATTCCCAAGCCTCGTCTACATTTAAGTCCAACAAGTCTCCTCCCGCTGCACCATCTATTATTTTTCGATCCTGCTCTTTCAATCCCTTATGGAAATATAGTATAAGGTATTCATCAGGTATTTGGTGATGCGAGAACTCGTGCAGGATGTATTGGAATCGATCCCAATATTTAGCAAAAGATTCATGAATATTTTGTGCAAATGATGATATTTGTGCTCTTGTTTGATCCCTTGAAATATTATCACATGTAAAAGACTGGGAGTGCATGATTAGATTAGGATTATATTGATGATGATTGTTAAACCAAGACATAATATAATTTAGAGAAGGAAACAAAGAAAATGTGAATAATTAAAAAAAATCACAATAAGAAATCAAGAATCAAAGGAATTGACTCCCCGGTAACGGCGCCAAAATTTGATATCGCTTGTCATTAGCGCTCAAATTAATTACTAGTTTTAACCCTATGTGTATAGGAGCTAACCCTAGGTTGATCTCAAGGTGGAGTCAATGCGTAGCTTGATTATGATTAATTAAAGTGATTAAGGAATAAATATGGGTAGAGAAGAATATTCAGTTTAATTAAAGCGATAATTACAAGAAAGTAAAAGAGTTAAATGATACGATTACTAGTAAGTCAAACGTTCCCAAGGATTGATGCGTGGCTATCATTGTTCAATAATATATTAGAGTTATAACAATTATATATACTAAGTCCCTAACATGCAAAATCCCAGACAATCGTCATGGTCATAATCATAAAATCCACAATTATACCTAAATCTAGCATACAATTGTATCAAGAATGATTAGTGAAGATCTACTTAGCATGTGATAAATTAAACAATAAATGATTTATTCCTCTGACATAGATATTCAATCGAAAATCCTATAACTAATCATGTGAATCCAGCATGAATAATTATAAGAGGAAACTAAGGATATTAAATAAAGAATATCAAATCATAAATTGAAATAATAAATCACAAGGGGTTGATCACAAAGTTATCTCAATCGAAACCCTAGGTCCAACATATACAAATCTCAAAACCTAAATTTAGGAAATCATAAATTTGTATAAAGGAAAAGATCAAAACATAAAATTGTTCAACTCCTAACTCTAAAGCACAGAAACTCAAGCCACTACATCTCTCCTCAAGAACTTAGAAGGAAAATGATGGAATTGTGGAAGAGATGAAGAAGATGATTGTGATGGTGGTGATTGGTGTGTTGAATGGAGGAGCCTTTGGGTCCTTTATATAGCCTTTGGGAGTGAATCTTGTTTGATGTAAGTCTCTTCACTGATTGGCTCTTCAAAAGATAATGATAATCTCCATTTATCTTCAATATCCTTTCAAGCTGTCATTTTTTCCAATATCTCCAGAGATAATATTTTTAAACTCAAATATCCTATAAACAATTCAAATAAAAAGTAATAGGATAAAACAGATAAAACAATTAATAGGAAAATAGGAAAAGATAACATATTTATCATTATCCTTTAATTAGATTCAGATGTTAGATATTAATAAACTATCTTTGAATCAATTCAAATGATATATGATATAATATAAGGAATAAGAGATAAGATATAATTAATATTTATCCTCTTACTTTGAATCTTGACTTATGATTGGCTCCTCTTTTGTGGGCTATTAATTATTTCCTATTCTTCCTGAAAGTCATAAAAGATAAAAATATCTTCGTGCATACCAGTATGATAATAAAATTAGTAAAAATACAAGAAAATGACCTTTTTAGTTATTTAATTCATATAGTCAACTAAGGCACAAAATAACTATAATGATTATAATAATATCTATTAATCATGATAAATCCCCTGAAATAGATAGAAAATAATATGATAAAATAGGGATTCATCACATGTCACTAATCAAAGAAAGTTAATGAAATTACATATCATGCATTAGCATCCATCTTGCATATTTAAGTGGTAATATTTGCTACTGAGATTCCCTAGTATCTCACTCTCCCACAACCAACCAATTTAGGTCAAGCATGATGGATAATGTATGCATGGAGAAGAGCTAAAGTATGGAAGAAGAAACGTGAAGTATTTAAGATGTTAGCATATGCTATGCACTTTCCATGTATGTCAAAGCCATGTAAAGTATCTATTTAAGTGATGAGACTGTAGGAAACAATTATTGTATAACCCCATGATGTATATGAATTCAGAAAAGGCAAAAGAGATGATTTATGTATGCTGGAACAATTATGGAAAGTGAAAGAAAGGAAACTGAAATGGTAAAAATGTAGGTCCTGAAACAGTTTTGTTGTGGCTTCAGTTTGACCTAGTAAATGAAGGAATTATTTCAAGAAATTTTATGAGCATGTATTACACATCCATAGATTTAAGTGCATAGGTAGAACGTTTCATTTGGATGTGTATATCAAGAGAAATGAATTTTCAAAGTAAGGGACCAGAAACTATTTCCAGAGTTTTTGACCAAATGAACAGTAAACTTCAACGGATAAACTGTATCATCAATTGGCTAATCATTTGGTCTGAAAATTATTTTTCCCTTAAATTTCAATATGTTATATTCATGTATCTTTTTGAACCACTTCATTTTGAGTTTTCTAGAATTAATTATGATTTTTTGAAGTTCATTGCGTAATCTAGAATACCATATGAACAGTAATCTGAGAAAGAGTAAAATTCCAGATTTGGCTAATGGACTTCCAAGGTCTTGTAAGTGGTTTTAAATGCTACTGAATGGTCCCTAAGACGTATAAAAGTAAGGATATTACATCCATTTATGTGATGAAAGTATTTGTAATAATTATGGCATACGTACATGATGTATATGAATATTGAGAAGCTTATTTGATGACTTATACATGTTGGAACAATTATTGGAAGTGAAAGAAAAGAAACTAAAATGGCAAAACCGTAGGTCCTGAAGTAGTTTTGTTTTGGCTTCATTTTGACCTAGAAAAGGAAGGAATTATTTAATAAAATTTTTTGAGCATGTAGCACAAATCCAGAGCTTTAAATGAATAGGTAGAACGCTTTATTTGGATGTGTATATCAAGAGAAATGAATTTTCAAAGTAAGGGACCAGAATCTGTTTTCAGAATTTTGACCAAATGAACAGTAAACTTTAACGAATAAACTGGATTAATTGGTTAATCATTTGGTCTGGAAACTATTTTTTTCCCTTAAATTTCAAGATGTTAGCTTCACATATCATTTTGAAACACTTCATTTTGATTTTTCTACAATTAATTATGATTTTTTGAAGTTCGTTGTGTAATATGGAATACCATATGAACAGTAATCCGAGAAAGAGTAAAATTCTAGATTTGACTAATGGACTTCTAAGGTCTTGTAAGTGGTTCTAAATGCTACTAAATGGTCCCTAAGATATATGAAAGTGAGGATATTTCAGTACTCTATAACTAAATCAGCTATTTTCTTTTAGGTAACTGAGAAAAGGCCTGGCTCACATCTCTATGCCATTCAAACTTTTAAGTTTTCCCCTTATCCTCCTGGATTACTAACAGGTAAGAAAATAGCTCTTATTAAGCCTCAAGGTTTGTGTAGATAAACTCAACTAATTATTCATCAAAGGGTTTATCTTTCCTTTGCTCTAACCCTTAGCCTCACGCTCACCTCTCTCTAATTGAGAGGAATACTTCTTTTAAACTATTCGAGAAAAACTTCTCAAGTGAGCATATTACTCTCCATCTCGTATGGAGTAACTTCTATATCTCTCTGTATCACTTAATTCTTTCTATCTATCAGTCTCAGTCTGCTCTTGGCTGGACTATAATTCAAACCTGGTCTGCCTTTGGATCCTGACTAATTTAGGTCCTATGAATGTCATTCATCATGCAGCACTATTACTTATGTTCTCTAGGGTGATCTACCCTAGGTGTACTAGGTTACTGTCTCTTCATGATGGGATCCCTCTATTTTGGGAACATTAACTTTTTATCTATTAGCCATCACGTCTTTAATCTTAAGCCATGTATTAGATTATTCTAACTTCTTATTATTCTTTTCAATAGAGACTAGCTTCACAAATTGTTTCGTAATGTAGATCAACTCCTATTGATCAAATGGAGGATATACTTTTGAACCTCTTCTTAAATTGATCTTCTATATCTTAGTCCATCATACTATCTAGCTTGCCTGTACTCTATGCTAAACCTCTAACTAATAATCTTCAGTGAGGTCAGCATCTTCATTCTTGTCATCAGGTCTCTATGCATTTTAGTTGCCACTTGAATACTTGTTAGCCGCATCTCATATTTTCTATAACCTTTAGTCTTGACCATCTCAACTTACTTGTTATGCCTTATCAATTCTGTATTCTTCCGTTATGATCATAGGTCATCTTTCGTTGTGGCCTAGTAGCTCAGGAAATTCCTATCGCGATCAATGGTCTTTACTTGTCACGACCATGAGTTTTTGTACTTATTTATCGCGACATATGGCTTAACTCACCATGACTTAACTTGTCTGGTAATTCTAGCCATCACCTTTTATGTCACCATAACATTTGTACATATATTACCCTTTATCTCTTTTACATTCTTTCCTAGAAATCATGGACTACACATACTTTTGCATACAGAAGTACCACCCCTTGTATATTGGTTGGCAGATCATTTGCCAAATATTCGCTTAACTCTATATGCCATGTAGGGGTATATGGTAATACCTGACTTACTACCATCTCATGCCAGTCCTCTAGAGTATATTAGGTTAATGCCCTTTACTATATGTCTGTTCAGCACCCCTGCTATAGCATTGAGGAACTATAGATAAACTGACTGTTCTCATATATACTTTTGTTTATCCCTTGACCTAGACTGAGTAATTCACTCTTTATAGCTTTCTTCAGACTAATATGGTCAACACTATCTATCTTTAACAAAGAAGGCTGGGGTTGACTAGGACTAGGAACATCCCACTGATCTTTCTCTATAAAGTCACATATTCCTGGACTTTGGGAATGGACAAGAACTGTCATAAACTCTTATTGAATGTCTAAATTAGGGGACTGTGATCTATTACTTATAACAACTCTGTCCTCAACCTCTAGTGGAAGAGGAATAATATATGGTTTATCCATAATTTAGTACGAGTACATAGCTTCCTCAACCTTAATTTGTCCTCTTATCATAGGGATAAAGCTTATTCAGGGTTAGAGGGCACACCAACAAACTCATACCATATAGAGTCACTAGACTCAATATCATCTGTACATACTGGGTTTCAAATTGAATCTCTACATGACCTCCAAACTACAGGTTTGAGTCTACAGAAATATCTATGAAATATAATTCCTTATACTCTCCTCTGAACTCTCTTTATTGTCTGAATGATGATCAAAGTATGGATGTACACCATATCCATACATCACTACTGGCCTAGGGTCTCCCTTACTAACTGAAGCCTCTGACTTAACTTAATAAAATATCATATCTACTTTTGCAATATTTGCTTAATTAACCAATGCTAACTATCCCATAACATACCCTAACTTAACAAAATACTTACTGTTTAGGGTTAGGGTCTTGGAATAATCTCATATCAGTCCATGAATAATCTATTCAGAGCATTTTTTAAGCCAAAATCCTTTGCTCTGATACCAAAATGAAACATCCTTACTTTTATATGTTTTAGGGACAACTTAGTAGCATTTAGAACTACTTATAAGTCTTTGTAAGTTCATTAGCTAAATCTGGAAATTTTCTCTTTCTTGGGTTACTGTTCATATGGTATTCTAGATTACGCGATGAACTTCAAAAAATTATAATTAATTCTAAAAAAATTGAAATGAAGTGTTTCAAAAAGATACGTGAAGGTAACATCTTGAAATTTAAGGAAAAAATAATTTCCAGATCAAATGATAAACTAATTAATACAGTTTATCATCAAAGTTTACTATTCTTTTGGTCAAGACTTCTGTAGACAGATTCTGGTCCCTTAATTTAGAAATTCATTTCTGTTGTTATAAACATCCAAATAAAGTGTTCTACCTATGAATTTAAAGATATGGATGTTTTCTATATGCTCATAAAAGTTTGTGAAATAATTCCTTCATTTACTAGGTCAAATTGAAGCCACAATAAAACTGCTTCAGGACCTTCATTTTTTTACCATTTCAGTTTCTTATCTTTTATTTTCAATAATTGTTCCAACATGTATAAGCCATCAAATAAGCTTCTCAATATTCATATACATCATGTACATATGCCATAATTATTACAAATAGTTTCATCACATAAATGGACATTTTACATTTACATACATGGATAATTCATACCATATGCTAGGATTTCAATTACTTCACTTCCTTTCCTCCATCCTTTAGCTCTTCTCCATGTATACCTTTTGCATCATACTTGACCTAGATTTGTTGGTTATGGGAGAGTGAGATTCTAGGGAATCTCACTAGCAAACATTACCACTTAAACATGAAAGATGGATGCTAATGCATGATATGTAATTTCATTAAACTTTCTTTGATTAGTGACATGCCATCATGCTATATACTTTTACATAAAATGCATGGCCATGGAAAACAAGTTATTCACAATACATTCAATATCATTTATCATGTCACAACATTATTCAAATATCATATACATGTCAACACATAAGCATACCACATTAAGCACATACAGAGATAAGTTCACTACCTTACACTTAAGCTTTCCTCTTGATCTTGAGCACTTGCTCACTAGCTTTCTAACCATGAAGTCTTTATGTCAATTACTTTCCAACATCTTATTGGATATTTCAAGTTCCTAAACATATTCATATTCATCACATAATTCATTAGGACTCATGAACTCAGCCCATGTTCAAGACTAACCTTGTTACACTCTTTATTATCATAACTTTCGCTAATCTTCACTAATCCACTTGGCTCCTAAACCAATTGATGTCTTTACTTTACCCTACACAATTTTATCTTTTGAATCCATTTCTGAGCTTCAAAACATAAAATTCCAGCTCCTTCATGGCCTGTTGTATAGAACTGAAACATGTACATAATTCCCTAAAAACTTCTCATTTTGATTCTAATGCTTTCCATACTTGTTTCTCCACTTTATCCCACATAATTTTTCATTTTAAAACCATTGGACGCATCAAAATGATGAAATTCCAATCACTGTTCATCCAAGTGAACAGTAATAGAGAAGAATTTCAAAAACTACAATATTGGAATTTCAATGTTTCCATGGTTCAAAACCTTTCAAATCCTATACAAAATCATCATCTAAATTCAATGGAATCATTAAATCATTAAAATTCCATTTCCTTCCATCATGAACAGTGCATACCGAATTGGTTCATCCATGGAAAAGTCAAGAATATCAATTTGATTTAACAACCAAGCACTTAACTAGCTTGTGTAAGCTTCAATCATATACTTCTAACTTTAATTTCTTCTTTCCCCTTTCATCTAAGGTTTTTGGGCAGCACAACACCTTAGAAAAAATTCAAATTTTCCCCCATGAAAGCCCTATGTTCAAGCTCCCAAATCAAAGGAAAATAAGCTAGGAGAGATTGCTTACCTTTAATATCTAGCTTGCTTGAACTTTGGTACCTTGAATCTTCTTTATCTTGGCTTGAGTTTCCATTTTACAAAAGTTTCCCCAAGGTTCATGAGGCCAAAGTTTTGAACCAGATTTGAGGGGGTATTTATAGAAAATTTCATGGAAAATCAATGGCTAAGATTACTTTGTGCACTATTTGATCTAAAAGCTCACATTTAATCTTGGATTTAACTTTTTAAAAAAGGAGATTTATGACATCATCCATGACATCAGAAGAGACAACTCATGGGACACCTCATGGGTGTATGTGGCTCAATTCTCATGGGGAGGAAGCTTCTGGTAAAATTCTAGTCCAATCCAGTACTAGCTCGGTTTGATTCCCCAAAAATCAGACGATTCTGTAAATCTAATTTTTCGAAGATTTCATAATATGCTTTCTAAACTTAAATCCAGTATTTGGATTCTTCCTACCATTAACACTCTTCTACTGGGCCACAACTTAATTACATATCCCTTGGGAAATGACTGAATTGGTGTCCTTTCTTGCACTATATTAACCCTAAGGGTAAAATTGTCCTTTCTCCCCTCTTTGTACTGCCTCAGGGTGTATATTGGCCCTAACTAATCATACTTATACTACACTACATGTTTTTGACCTGTCCTAGATGACCACAATGCCCTCCATCCATCTCTAGTACACTCTAGCTACATAGGGATATTTTTGTAATTTCATAATTTTTCTGGACACTAGCCCCTTCTACTGATGAACTAGTACCCTGGGTTTTGGGTCCTCCTTGGTGTCATCATGGGCCAATATATGAGTTTATCTTATCTCAGTCTATCTTAACTTACATACTAATAAGTTCTATAATCGAATCACTGGTGTTCTCAAACTCCCGTCAAAATTCACTTATATGGGAATAACTTTTTATACATAACTCCTTCCGGGGTTCTATCAGATCCATGACATCTGACACTATAGGGCAAACTTTCCTGTAATTCTCCCACTTATATCTGAAGTTCATGAAATCTGATAAAATTTCAAATAACTTTCAGACTATCAGATAAATATTTACTCTCTGGAGCCGTAATAAAATTTATGTATCATGCTAGATTAACCAACATGACTTCCTCTATTTACTGATGGAATGTGGGACTGAAATACTTCCAGGTAGTTCTAAGCATTTTTTGGATGACCTTTTCCATAATTATATTTAGGTCCCTGACTTTTTGCTTAATTACATTTAGGTCCCTAAACTTTTGGAAATTACCACTTTTGGCCCAAATCTTGTTTCTACTTTAACTTTTTGCCTTTAACCTTTTCTAATTTTTGTTTAGGTCCCTTTCTTTCTTCAAGACTCATTTAACCTTTATTATTTCTTTTGATCTTCATCATAATCCTTTCCAAATCTTTTTCCACTATCAGTATTATACAGATAGGGAAAATTTAGGATATGACAAACATCGCAACTGTGACTATTTCTTTCAGGAATTACAGTTGCTTTACCTAATAGCTTAAACAATGTTTGATGATTCAGGCTATTTTCAATTATTTGACATGCCTCACTGCTCTATTAAATTGACTATACTGTTGAGGCATCATATTTTCCTTCAATATAACATTTAGTCCCCTAATCATCCTTTCTATCATCCATCGTTCATCATCCACTTGACAGAGATACATGGAATACTGAGAAAGATGGATAAACTTAGGCATATATTTTTATCAAAGGGCTTATTCTCTCCTTACCTTAGTATAAGGAATTCAGTTTCCCATTTATCACGTACCGACTGAGGAAAATATTTCTCATAGAATTGTTCAAGAAAAACTTCCCATGTGATAGGAATATTTCTGGCTTATAGCAGTAGTTCAGTGTTCTACCACCGGTCTGTATCCTTTTCTAGCTGATAAATAGTCATCTAAGCCTTACTTTTTGATGGACAATCAAGCACCTTGAAAATCTTCTTTAACTGACTGATCCAATTTTTTACCATTTTAGCATTAAATGCCCCTTCAAATGTTGGAGGATTGTGTTTGCAAAATTTGGTCATCCACTGTTGGATACCAATAGGGTCCATCATCGTCTTAGCTTGCCTAGGTGGCTCTACCGGTTGTTGTACCCCTTCTAGTGTAAGCTCTGGCTGTCTTAGATTATCTATAGCTTATGTTAGTGTGGCTATAACAGAATCTCATTCTTGGTCACTTAAGCTTGAGCTACTCTCATATCCTCTATCATCTTTTGTTGCAGCTTTAATTGTTCCAGAATTAACTCTTTAATGTCTACGTGATTTCAAGGTTCTTCTTATGGAATAGTTCTTCTTGTTCATACCATTTTGTTTTTCTATTTAAATATGAAAGGGAATAACATAAATAATGTAACTTATACTTCATTTATAATGTATCATTTCTTAACCACAACTGTCATATCCCCAATTTTCTTATTTGATGTAATTGTACAGTTTATTTGTAATAGATATGAAATTATTAGAGCAAACTGTACCGGATTGAGAAAGGAAAGAAAGGAATTATGAACTAGGGAAATTTTGGGGACCTAAATGCAAATTAGAAAAGGTTAAAGGCCAAAAATTAAAGTAGAAACAAAAGTTAGGCCAAAAGTGGTAATTTCTAAAAGTTTGGGGACCTAAATGTAAATAAGCAAATAGTCAGGGACCTAAATGTTATTATGGAAAAGGTAAGCCAGAAAAGGCTTAAGACTGTCTGAAAGTATTTCAGTTCCATATTTCATCAGTAAATAGAGGAAGTTAAGCTGATTAATCTAGCATAATACAGAAAATTTATTAAGGTTCCAGATAGTGGATATTTATCCGACAGTCTAAAAGTTATCTGAAATTTTATCAGATTACATGTATCTCAGATATAAGTGAAGAAGTTATAGGAAGGTGTGCCTCACAGCATCAGATGTCATGAATCTGACAAGACCTTGAAAGGAGCTCTATAGGAAAAGTTATCCCCATATTAGTGAATTTTGATACGAGTTTGAGAATACCCGTTATCCAATTATGGAACTTAATAGTAAATAAGCCTATATAGAATGAACTCAGATGGCCTCATATATAGGAACAAGATGATGCCAAGGAGGACCCAAAACCCAGGGTACCAATTCATCAGTAGAAGGGGCCAGAGTCTAGAAAAAGTGTGAAATTACAAAATTACCCCTGGATGCCCATATTATACCAAAGATGGATGGAAGGCATTTTGGTCACCTGGGATAGGGCAAAAACATGGCACATAGTATAAATATGATTAACTAGAGCCAGTATATGCCCTGAGGTTAGTACAAATAGGGGTGAAATGACAATTATACCCCATATCGTATGGCTCCCAACGAATTAATTGAGCTTAAGAAGCATATTGAGGAGCTTCTAGAGAAGGGTTTCATTCGACCTAGTGTTCTTCGTGGGGTGTTCCAGTGTTATTCGTCAAGAATAAGGATAGCAGTCTTAGATTATGCATTGACTATCGGGAGTTAAATAATATTACAGTTAAGAATAAGTACCCTCTTCCTAAAATTGATGATTTGCTATATCAGTTGGTTAGAGCAAGCTTATTCTCTAAGATTGATATGAGATCAAGTTATCACCAACTCAAAATCAAAGCAGATGATATTTCAAAAACTGCGTTCAGGACTCGATATGGTCATTTCGAATTTCTAGTAATGCCCTTTGGACTGACAAATGTGCTTGCAATTTTCATGGATTATATGAACAGGATCTTCAGGCCTTACTAGATTAGTTTGTGGTGGTCTTCATTGATGATATCTTAGTGTACTCCAAATCTGCTACAAAGCATGAAGAACATTTGAGAATTGTTCTTAGTACTCTTAAAGAGAAATAACTATATGCTAAGCTTAGTAAATGTGAGTTTTGGCTAAAAGAAGTCAAATTTCTCGGTCATGTCATATCCCACGAAAGGGTAGTTATATATCTTAGTAAAGTTGAAGCAGTGCGAAGCTGGGAACGACCAAGGACAATGTAACATCCTTACTTTTATACGTCTTAGGGACCATTCAGTAGCATTTAAAACCACTTACAAGATTATGCATTGAACTTTGAAAAATCATATGGTATTCCAGATTATGCAATGAACTTTACTCTTTCTGGAATTTTACTCTTTCTCGGGTGTTCACATGGTATTCCAGATTATGCAATGAACTTTGAAAAATCATAATTAATTATAGAAAACTCAAACCAAAGTGGTTCAAAAATCTACATGAAGATAACATCTTGAAATTTAAGGGAAAAATAATTTCTAGACCAAATGATTAGCCAATTGATACAGTTTATTTGTTGAAGTTTACTGTTCATTTGGTCAAAAACTATGGAAACAGTTTCTGGTCCCTTATTTTGGAAATTCATTTCTCTTGATATACACATCCAAATGTAACATTCTACCTATGCACTTAAATACCTGGATGTTTACTACATGCTCATAAATGTTCTTGAAATAATTCCTTCATTTGATAGGTCAGACTGAAGCCACAACAAAATTGCTTTAGGACCAAGTTTTCTACCATTTCAGTTTCCTTTCTTTCATTTTCCATAATTATTCCAACATACATAAATCATCTCTTTTGATTTTTCTAAATTTATATACATCATGGGGTTATACAATAATTGTTTCATACAGTCTCATCACATAAATAGATACTTTACATGGGTTTGACATACATGGAAAGTACATAGCATATGCTAACATCTTAAATACTTCACTTTTCTTCTTCCATGCTTTAGCTCTTCTCAATGCATACATTATCGATCATGCTTGACCTAAATTGGTTGGTTATGGGAGAGTCAGATTCTAGGGAATCTCAGTAGCAAACATTACCACTTAAATATGCAAGATGGATGCTAATGCATGATATGTAATTTCATTAACTTTCTCTGATTAGTGACCTGTCATCATGCTATATACTTTTACATAAAGTGCATGGCCATGGAAACATGTTATTCACAATACATTCAACATCATTTATCATGTCACAACATCATTCAAATAATATATACATGTCAACACATAAGCATACCACATCAAGCACATAAAGAGGTAAGTTCACTACCTTGCACTTAAGCTTTTCTCTTGACCTTTAGCCCTTGCTCCCTAGCTTTCCAACCATGAAGCCTTCATGTCCATCACTTCCCAACATCTTCTTGGTTGTTTCATGGTCCTAAACACATTCATATTTATCACATAACTCATTAGGACTCATAAACTCTAACCATGTTCAAGACTAACTTTGTTACACTCTTTATTGTCATAACTTTCTCCAATTTTCACTAATCCACTTGGCTCTTGAACCAATTGATGTATTGACTTTACCCTACACAATTTCATCTTTTAAATCTATTTATGAGCTTAGAATCATGAAATTCCAGCTCCTTCATGGCCTGCTATACAGAACTGAACATAAGCATACAACTCTTTCAAAAATTCTCATTTTGATTCTAATGCTTCCCATACTTGTTTCTCCACTTTACCCCACACAAATTTTCATTTTAAAACCATTGGAACCATCAAAATATGAAATCCCAATCACTGTTCATGCGAGTGAACAATAACTGTAAGGAATCTCAAAGACTACAACCTTGAGATTTTAATGTTTCCAAGGTTCAAAACCTTTCCAATCCTACACAAAATCATCATACAATCTCAATGGAAGCATTAAATCATTGAAATTCAATTTCCTTCCCTCATGAACAGTGCATACTGAACAAGGAACACCATGGCAAAGTCAAGAATATCAATCTGATTCAACAACCAACCACTTAACTAGCTTGTTTAAGCTTCAATCATATGGTTCTAACTTTAATTTCTTCTTTCCCCTTTCCTTTAAGGTATTTGGGCAGCACCACCCCTTAGAGAAAACTCAACTTTTCTCCCATCAAAACCCTAAGTTTAAGCTCCCAAATCAAAGGAAAATAAGCTAGGAGAGATTGCTTACCTTTAATCTTTAGCTTGCTTGAACTTTAGAACCTTGAATCTTCTTTGTCTTGGCTTGAGTTTTCATTTTACAAGAGTTTCCCAAGGGTCCATGAAGCCACGGTTTTGATGCAGAATGAGGGGGTATTTATAGCCAAAATCCAAGAAAAATCAATGGCCAAGGTTGATTTGGTTACTATTTGATCTAAAGGCTCACATTTAATCTTGGATTTTACTTTTTCATAAAAGAATAATTATGACATCATGTGGGACAGCTCAAGGGAGACCTCAAGGGGTTATGTGGATTGCTCACCATGCCAGGAAGCTTCTGGACAAATTTCAGTCTAATCTGGTACGTATCGTAGCAGTTTCACAACAACTGGATAGTTTTCTATTCTGAAGTTTTTTATAATATACCAGGATATGTATTCTGTCCTATAACTCAATGTCTAAGCTTCTCATACCCTTGATATGGTTATACTAAGTATTTATCTGCCATCCATTCCTTGAGAAATGACCAAAATACCCTTGGCGCCCTTTCTTACACTATATTGACCCTAAGGGCATAATCGTTATTTTACCCCTCTTTATACTGCCTCAGGGTGTATCTGGGCTCAACTAATCATATTTATACCATGTACCACATTTTTAGCCTGTCCCAGGTGACCAAAATGTCCATTATCCATCTCTGGTATAATCTGGGCATCCAGGGGCATTTTCATAATTTTAGACTTTTTCTGGACACTAGCCCCTGCTATTGATGGACTGGTACCCTGGGTTTTGGGCCCTTCTTGGCGTCATCATAGGCCTATATATGAGGTCATCTGATCTCATTCATCTAGGCTCACATACTCATAAGTTCCATTATCGGATCACGGGTGTTATCAAACTCCCATCAAAATTCATTAATATATAAATAACTTTTTATACAGAACTTCTTCCAGGGTTCTGTCAGATTCTTAACATCTAACACTGTATGGCACACTTTCCTGTAATTCCCCCACTTATATATGATGTCCATAGAATATGATAAAAATTCAGATAACTTTTAGACTATCAAATAATTTTTTGCTGTCTGGAGCCCTAATAAAATTTCTGTATCATGCCAGATTACCCAGCATGACTTCCTCTATTTACTGATGGAATGTGGGACTGAAATACTTACAGGCAGTTCTAAGCCTTTTCTGGCTGAACTTTTCCATAATTACATTTATGTCCCTGACTTTTTGCTTAATTACATTTAGGTCCCTAAACTTTTGGAAATTACCACTTTTGGCCCAACATTTATTTCTACTTTAACTTTCGACCTTTAACCTTTTCCAATTTGCGTTTAGGTCCTTCTCTTTCTTTAAGACTTATATAACCTTTATTATTTCATCTGATCTTCGTCATAATCCTTTCTAAGCCTCTTTCCGCTATCAGTACTATACAGTTAGGGAAAATTTAGGATATGACATTTCTACCCCTCTTAAAATAAATTTCGTCCTCGAAATTTACTCAACATCTCAGTCAATGATTGGGGTATCTATCTCTTAAAATAAACATCTTAGCGGAGTACTTTTCATATCCGCAATTCTTCATATCTTTACTATGGTCATTCTTCTATTCAGAATCAACTCAATCAGAGTTGAACTCCAGTTCATTCTATTACTTTCTTGCTACGCATCTATCTGCATATGGACTTCTCACTATGCTGGACTTGTGAGTAGTGTCCATTTCTTTCATGTCAAACTCCCTCGAATACTGCTATATTCTGGAGCTTATACTAACTATTCATTATATTTCATAGTGCAATCACTTATTGCTCATTTGAGTATCTAGTAGAATTCTCTGAATATCCGCAAACTTTAACTCTCATTCTCATATTATCATACATTCTTATGATCTTTAAAAACTCATCATAATACAGAGAGAGGACTTATATCATTATTCTTTCTTTTATTGCTCTACTGCTAAACAGGAGCACATAGGAGCATATAGGAGCATATAGGAGCACATACATGCTCATGAATGCAAAGCTCTAACAGTGGAGCTTAAGCATTCTTTCTCTTAATATGCACAACTCTAACACTCGGAGCTTGCACAGCTCTATCACATAGAGCTTGCATTGCTCTAACATTTGGAGCTTTAGCATATTTCACAAAGATAACATGACATAGCATAATATAATGCCTGGCATTTTATGCAAGGAGTGGAAGCTCTCATTTGCTCTTTCACATGTAGCTCATCATTCAAACATCTTATCTTTTCCCAAACAGAAGCCTCTCTATCTATTTACAAAGCAAGCTATACAGCCGCTTCTCAAGGCACATATTCTTATTTCGTATCTTTCATGACATAAAATGGCATATCTGGCCAAATTTGGCTATATCATAGTTCATCTTTCAAATCCATTTCATTTGGACTTGACATAAGGGTTCTAGTCTCTTACTGTTCATAACCCTTTCTAGCTTTTCACAGCTCTTTCTATCATTTTACATAGCTTTGTGCATATATGCCAATTTCTTGTGGCATTCACATTTTTTTCATCACTTCCCAGGGAGTCACCCATCATTGGACTACCCTTGCTTGAGCACACTTAACTAAAATGTGCAGATAAAAATCTAAAGCACTGGTGCTCACTGGCTCTGACTCTGGTACTTTACCAACTTAGACCCATCTTATACTATCTCTCTTGGGTCTATCTGGCCTTCTAATCTCTTTGTCCTCATCTGGAGGATCTACTTACCTTTATTTTTAGTCTTTGTAATATCATCGGAAGGATCTCTTTATTCTCATTTGACCCTTTCTCATATCTTATAAAATATTCTCATAAATCCTTGGAACTCAGGATTAATAGCTTTAACTTTGATCACTTAGTTCTTGATACGTGTAAGGAGATTTTGAGTTCAGTCCCTGATAGTAATAAGGCTATCTAACATTATCGGTACTCTCTCTGTTAGGAGCTAACCAACTTGTGAAGCTTCTACACCTTAACTTTTCCTTGGTATTTGTCGTTCCAAAGACATACTATACTTATGGCTCAATACTTTCTCTCTCTAGCTAGGTCTAGTATGACCCTCGGGATCTATTTGTAAGGAATTGGAAGACACGCAGCGGAAATTAATTTAAAAATTTTTCATTCCATGCCAGGATCTACCGTATGTGTTTAAGTCAAGTGGGAAGAAGTATTACCCTTAGTGTGCCTCAGCGACTTCCATAGCTTTCAGTCACGACGTTCACAGCTTCGCTCTGCGGCTCGTGCTCCCTTTCTGATCACAAGAAGTCGACGACTCAGGTCGGCTTCCTCTACTGGTATCCACACGAACAGCTTTTCAACCACGAACGACGTGCTAGCGTCTCTTGTCCCTCCAGGGCTTTCTCAAGAATTCGTCCTCTCCGTCTTTATTTCGGCAGTTTCTTATCTGCAAACCTTTTGCAGAGTCCCCTTCGGCCTTTATGTGTTCTATGTGTGTTTCTCTCAATAAAACGCAGCTCCTAAAATCAGATATATAGGATGCTATGCGTTTTTCTCTGTCAACCGAATTGGATTTTGGAGTTAATCTTATATTAATTCCAAAAATAATACAATATCATATATTGTATGATTTTATAAGAAACTAATTAAATAAAATAATATCAAATCCGTCCCACAGATTTAATTACCCATTTATTTAATTTTAAATAAAGATGAGACTGAACTATTTTTGATTTATTCTCATAAATCAAATTTGAGATATCCTATCAATTTGAATTTCAAATTTCAAACGTGATAGAGATTTAATTTATCCTTATAAATTAAATCTTATAAATATCTCTTATATGAGATATCCTATTAATTTGAATTTCGAATTTCAAACGTGATAGATATTTAATTTATCCTTATAAATTAAATCTTATAAATATCTCTTATATGAGATATCCTATCAATTTGAATTTCGAATTCAAACGTGATAGGGATTTAATTTATCCTTATAAATTAAATCTCATATGTCTCATATATATAATATATATATATACAAATTTATATATATACGAATATAAATATAAATAAATATATATACATTCACCTGGATCTTTCATTGAATCTGGACATGTCTTAGATTCAATGAATCTGGACATCATAGCTCGTGTTGGGCTATTTTATGTGCGACCCTATAGGCCCATATGAAGTTGGCAGTGGGCCATTTGCTATACTAGCCCACAAGTCGCAAGCGGTCTCTAGCAAGACATAACGACTACCCAAATCATATGAGGATCGATAAACGATGTAACCTTTTATACAACCATATCATGTCCCTTCTGTCACGCGATATTTTGGTCATGGATGAGGCATGGATAATGTCATCCTCCTATTCCTGACCGTTACTTTCTCGATCCCTGAGTAGTCTAACTATAGAAATGGAACTACCTTTCCATTACAGTATGGCCATACATTTCTCAGACTCACTCATCGAGGGGCCCAGTAATATCTCTACACGAATGTGAGGGACAAATTCCATCTTGACCATTCACATTCCTCTGCATGAAAAACCACTAAGCCCGAACATAGTCTTTATGATCACTCGGTCAAAAGTGACTTTTGACTAGGTCAAAGCTGAGAGTTTTGTCATGTAGGAATCCATGATGATCTCATGTCAAAGGGCATATTGACATGGTTTGTATATGAGAGAAGCTTATGACGTTACCCATGCAGTTCTCTCATAGCGGGTCAGTCCAACACCCTGTACTCTTACATGTGCTTATAACTTTGATTTATATCTCTATACATCTTCAAAGTCATACTGGTCTTATTTCATCTGTGCTCCCACATAGATGATTGACCAGGGACATTTAGGATAATATCATGAATTATCCAAGGATGGTCATTATAGTAAACATGCAAATAATATGATAACTCAATTAATAAATTCATAAATCAATAATGTTCATAAGACAATGATTGGCCCCTAGGGCACGATTTCCAACACTATTGTGATCAATCGTAAGCCTTTTCAGGATCTAACTGTGATCCTGGAATTATGTTCTCTGGGAGCCATACTAGGATCTAACTGTAATCCTTCAGAATCTACTGCGACTCCGTTGTACTGTATTCTCATCTCTGGAAGATCTAGACCAACAGACAAAGTTACAAGGTCAATCACTTCCATATAGTTGTTAACTCAACAGATAATTCCCCTAAAATGATCACATAAGCCAATATTATCTATCAGGACTTTACTCATTTCCTCTATCACTCAGGAAATTTCCTCTATCACTCAGGAACTTCTCATACCATTCTCATCTTTCATAGCTTTACTATATCCTTTACCGCAAAGAGCTACACAGGCTCTACTATGCACATATCTATCATCATCTATTGTCTCATCAGAGGGACCTTACTCTATCTGAGTTATACTGTCCCATCTCTTGTCTTTATTTCTAAAGCAATCTTTTTTTATTGCAAGAGCAATCTAGCTCTATTGCAACAATAATAACTTATGTCTTTACTGCTCTTTCTTAGAGCTGTACCATCTTTCTTACATGCTTCTCTTTTTATTTCACTTTCATCACTATATACCTTACCCTTGAAGGGATATATCCTGAGTATTGTAATCATCTATCTGTAGATTTACTATTAATCATCATGTTAATCTCATTTCCTATCATTGTCTGATCATATTGTCTAGATCCCAAACATTTATTTAGGAATCAGAAATAACTATTTATCTAACTTAGGCTACCACATTATCCTCTTACTAGGGTATAGACTCAACCCTTCATTACCCTTTCTTACATAGGGAATAGGAGAGTCACTTTATCTTTAAAATTGTGGCTACCTTTCTCTTTATCAGTCTTAGTCTACTCTAGACTAGACTGTGATTCTTTTCTAGTCTGCCTCTAGATCCTTACCAATTTAGGTCACTTGGATCTCATTCATCACTTAACATTACTATTTATGTTAACTAGGTGCTCTACCCTAGATGTACTAGGTTACTGTCTCTTCGTGATAGAATCCCTCTATATTAAGAACATTAACTTTCTATATATGATCCATCACAACTTTAACCTTAGGCCATGTATTAGATTATTCTTAGGCAAGTCTCATTTTAACTTCTCATTATTCTTTTCTGTAAAGACTAGCTCCACAAAGTCTTTCGTACTGTACATTAACTCCTGATGATCATATGGAGGATCTACTGTTGAACCTCTTCTTAAACTGATCTTCTGTATCTTAGTGCTTCATACTGTTTAACTTGCCTATACTCTGTGTTAAATCTCTAACTGATAGACTTCAGTGAGGTTGGCATCTTTAGTCTCATGACAATTGACTTACTATTATCTCATACCAATCCTCTAAAGTATATTAGGTTAATGCCCTCTACTGGATATTTGTTTATCATTCCTGCTACGGCATTGAGGAACTGCAGATAACTAACTATTCTTAATCTCTACTTCTATCCATCCCCATATCTCATACTAGGGAGGAAACCTCTATAGTTCACATCTCTAACCTATTTTAAGGGGTTAGTCTATCTACTCCAGAGCATCACTAAGCCAAAACCTTCTGTTCCATCCCAAAATCTTATGCTCTAATACCACAATATAGCATCCTTACTTTTATACGTCTTAGGGACCATTCAATAGCATTTAGAACCACTTACAAGACCTTGGAAGTCCATTAGCTAAATAAGGAATTTTACTCTTTCTCGGGTGTTCATATAGTATTCTAGATTATGCAATGAATTTTGAAAAATCATAATTAATTCTAGAAAACTCGAAATGAAGTAGTTCAAAAATCTACATGAAGATAACATCTTGAAATATAAGGAAAAAATAATTTCCAGACCAAATGATTAGCCAATTGACACAGTTTATTTGTTGAAATTTACTGTTCATTTGGTCAAAAACTCTGGAAACAGTTTCTGGTCCCTTATTTTGGAAATTCATTTCTCTTGATATACACATCCAAATGTAACGTTCTACCTATGAAATTAAAGATCTGGATGTGTACTACATGCTCATAAAATTTCTTGAAATAATTCCTTCATTTGCTAGGTCAGACTGAAGCCACAACAAAACTACTTCAGGACCTAGTTTTTAACCATTTCATTTTCCATAATTGTCCCAGCATACATAAATCATCTCTTTTGCTTTTTCTGAATTTATATACATCATGGGGTTATACAATAATTGTTTCATACAGTCTCATCACATAAATAGATACTTTACATAGGTTTGACATACATGGAAAGTACATAGCATATGCTAACATCTTAAATACTTCACTTTTCTTCTTCCATGCTTTAGCTCTTCTCCATGCATACATTATCCATCATGCTTAACCTAAATTGGTTAGTTATGGGAGAGTGAGATTCTAGAGAATCTCAGTAGCAAATATTACCACTTAAATATGCAAGATGGATGCTGTCATATCCTAATTTTTCCCTATCTGTATAATACTGATAGTGGAAAGAGGTTTATAAAGGATTATGACGAAGATAAGAAGGAATGATAAAGGTTATATGAGTCCTGAAGAAGGAGAAGGACTAAAACGCAAAGTAGAAAAGGTTAAAGGCCAAAAGTTAAAGTAGAAACAAGATTTGGGCCAAAAGTGGTAATTTCCAAAAGTTATGGGACTTAAATGTAATTAAGTAAAAAGTTCAAAGGCAAAATTGTAATTATAGAAAGATCAGCCCGGAAAAGGTTAGAACTGCCCAGAAGTATTTTAGTCCCATATTCCATCAGTAAATAGAGGAAGGTATGCTGGATAATCTGACATGATACAGAAATTTTATTAGGGCTTCAGACAACAGATATTTATCTGATAGTCTAAAAGTTATCTGAAATTTTATCAGATTTCATGGACTTCAGATATAAGTGGGCAAATTACAGGAAAGTGTGCCCTATAGTGTCATATATCCTAGATCTGACATAACTCTAGAAGAAGTTCTGTATAAAAAGTTATTCACATATTAATGAATTTTGAAGGGAGTTTGATAACACCCGTGATCCGATAATGGAACTTATCGGTATGTAAGCCTGGATAGAATGAGATCAAATGACCTCATATATAGGCCCATAATAACGCCAAGGAAGGCCCAAAACCCAGGGTACCAGTCTATCAGTAGAAGAGGCCAATGCCAGAAAAAGTGCGAAATTACGAAAATGGCCCTGGATGCCCAGATTGTACTAGGGATGGATGAAGGGCATTTTGGTCATCTGGGACATGGTAAAAATGTGGCACATGGTATAAATATGATTAGTTGAGCCCAGATACACCTTGAGACAGTATAAAGAGGGGTAAAATGACGATTATGCCCTTATGGTCAATATAGTGCAATAAAGGACACCAAGGGTATTTTGGTCATTTCCCAAGGGATCTGTAATTAAGTTGTGGCTAGTACAAGTATGTCAATGATGTGAGAAGCCTAGACATTGATTTCCAGGACAGAATACATATCCTGGTATATTATAAAAAATTAGGAATAGAAAATAGTCCGATTGCTGTGAAACTACACCGATCGGTACTGGATTGGACTGAAATTTTTCTAGAAGCTTCCTTACACTATGAGCATGCCACATAACCCCTTGAGGTGTCCCTTTATGGGTCCCACATGATGTCATAATTATTATTTTATGAAAAAGTTAAATCCAAGATTAAATGTGGGCCTTTAGATCAAATAGTAACTAAATCAATCTTGGCCATTCATTTTTCTTGGATTTTGGCTATAAATACCCCTCAATTCTGCTTCAGAACCATAAGCTTATGTACCCTTGGGGAAGCTCTTGCAAAATGGAAACTCAAGCTAAGACAAAGAAGATTCAAGGTTCCAAAGTTCAAGCAAGCTAGAGATTAAAGGTAAGCAATCTTTCCTAGCTTATTCTCCTTTGATTTGAGAGCTTGAACTTAGGGTTTTCATATGGGAAAAAGTTGAGTTTTCTATAAGGGGAGGTGCTGTCCAAAATCCATATATGAAAGAGGAAAGAAGAAATTAAAGTTAGAACTATATGATTGAAGCTTAAACAAGCTAGTTAAGTGGTTGGTTGTTGAATCAAATTGATATTCTTGACTTTGCCATGGTGTGCCCTGCTCGGTCTGCACTGTTCATGAGGGAAGGAAATTAAATTTCAATGATTTAATGCTTCCATTGAGTTTGTATGATGATTTTGTGTAGGATTGGAAAGGTTTTGAACCTTGGAAACATTAAAATCTCAAGGTTATAGTCTTTGAGATTCCTTACAGTTACTGTTCACTCGCATGAACAGTGATTGGAATTTCATAATTTTGATGGTTCCAACGGTTTTAAAATGAAAAGTGGTGTGTGGTAAAGTGGAGAAACAAGTATAGGAAGCATTAGAATCAAAATGAGAATTTTTGAAAGAATTGTATGCTTATGTTCAGTTCTATATAGCAGGACATGAAGGAGCTGGAATTTCATGATTCTAAGCTCATAAATGGACTCAAAAGATGAAATTGTGTAGGGTAAAGTCAAGACATCAATTGATTCAAAGGCCAAGTCCATTAGTGAAGATTGGAGAAAGTTGTGACAATAAAGAGTGTAACAAAGTTAGTCTTGAACATGGTTGGAGTTCATGAGTCCTAATGAGTTATGTGATGAATATGAATGTGTTTAGGACCATGAAACATCCAAGAAGATGTTGGGAAGTGATTGACATAAAGTCTTATTGGTTGGAAAGCTAGGGAGCAAAAAGATCAACAGGAAAGCTTAAGTGCAAGGTAGTAAACTTACCTCTTTATGTGCTTGATGTGGTATGCTTTTGTGTTGACATGTATATGATATTGGAATGATGTTGTGACATGATAAATGATGTTGAATGTGTTATGAATAACATGTTTCCATGGCCATGCACTTTATGTAAAAGTTTGTAGCATGTTGACATGTCACTAATCAAAGAAAGATTAATGAAATTACATATCATGCATTAGCTTCCATCTTGCATATTTAAGTGGTAATGTTTGCTACTGAGATTCCCTAGAATCTCACTCTCCCATAACCAACCAATTTAGGTCAAGTATGAAGAAAAGGTATGCATGGAGAAGAGCTAAAGAATAGAAGAAAAGAAGTGAAGTATTGAGATTTTAGCATATACTATAAATTGTCCATGTATGTAAATGCCATGTAAGGTGTCCATTTATGTGATGAAACTATTGTAATATTTATGGCATATGTACATGATGTATATGAATGTTAAGAAGCTTATTTAATGGCTTGTGCATGCTGAAACAATTATTGGAAATGAAAGAAAAGAAACTGAAATGGTAAAAAACGTAGGTCCTGAAGTAGTTTTGTTGTGGCTTCGGTTTGACCTAGTAAATGAAGGAATTATTTCACGAAATTTTATGAGCATGTATTACACATCCAGAGCTTTAAATTCCTATGTAGAACATGTCATTTGGATGTGTATATCAAGAGAAATGGTTTTCCAAAGTAAGGGACCAGAATCTGTCCCCAGAGTTTTTGACCAAATGAGCATTTAACTTCAAAGAATAAACTATACTAATTGGATAATCATTTGGTCTGGAAATTATTTTTTCCTTAAATTTCAAGATGTTATCTTAACTTGTATTTTTGAACAACCTCATTTCGAGTTTTCTAGAATTAATTATGATTTTTTGAAGTTCGTTGCGTAATCTGGAATACCATATGAACAGTAACCCAAGAAAGAGTAAAATTCCAGATTTGGCTAATGGACTTCCAAGGTCTTGTAAGTGGTTCTAAATGCTACTGAATGGTCCCTAAGATGTATAAAAGTAAGGATGTTACAAATGCTAATGCATGATATGTAATTTCATTAACTTTCTCTAATTAGTGACATGCCATCATGCTATATACTTTTACATAAAGTGCATGGCCATGTAAACATGTTATTCACAATACATTCAACATCATTTATCATGTCACAACATCATTCAAATAACATATACATGTCAACACATAAGCATACCACATCAAGCACATAAAGAGGTAAGTTCACTACCTTGCACTTAAGCTTTTCTCTTGACCTTAGCCCTTGCTCCCTAGCTTTCCAACCATGAAGCCTTCATGTCCATCACTTCCCAACATCTTCTTGGTTGTTTCATGGTCCTAAACACATTCATATTTATCACATAACTCATTAGGACTCATGAACTCTAACCATGTTCAAGACTAACTTTGTTACACTCTTTATTGTCATAACTTTCTCTAATTTTCACTAATCCACTTGGCTCTTGAAACAATTGATGTCTTGACTTTACCCCACAAAATTTCATCTTTTGAATCCATTTATGAGCTTAGAATCATGAAATTCCAGCTCCTTCATGTCCTGCTATATAGAACTGAACATAAGCATACAATTCTTTCAAAAATTCTCATTTTGATTCTAATGCTTCCTATACTTGTTTCTCCACTTTACCACACACCACTTTTCATTTTAAAACCGTTGGAACCATCAAAATATGAAATCCCAATCACTGTTCATGCGAGTGAACAGTAACTATAAGGAATCTCAAAGACTATAACCTTGAGATTTTAATGTTTCCAAGGTTCAAAACCTTTCCAATCCTACACAAAATCATCATACAAATTCAATGGAAGCATTAAATCATTGAAATTCAATTTCCTTCCCTCATGAACAGTGCATACCAAACAGGGCACACCATGGTAAAGTCAAGAATATCAATCTGATTCAACAACCAACCACTTAACTAGCTTGTTTAAGCTTTAATCATATGGTTCTAACTTTAATTTCTTCTTTCCCTTTTCCTTTAAGGTCTTTGGGAAGCACCACCCCTTAGAGAAAAATCAACTTTTCTCCCATCAAAACCCTAAGTTCTAGCTCCCAAATCAAAGGAAAATAAGCTAGGAGAGATTACTTACCTTTAATCTCTAGCTTGCTTGAACTTTAGAACCTTGAATCTTCTTTGTCTTGGCTTGAGTTTTCATTTTACAAGAGTTTCCCAAGGGTCCATGAAGCCACGGTTTTGATGCAGAATGAGGGGGTATTTATAGCCAAAATCCAAGAAAAATCAATGGCCAAGATTGATTTGGTTACTATTTGATCTAAAGGCTCACATTTAATCTTAGATTTTACTTTTTCATAAAAGAATAATTATGACATCATGTGGGACAGCTCAAGGGACACCTCAAGGGGTTATGTGGCGTGCTCACCATGCCAGGAAGCTTCTGAAAAAATTCCAGTCCAATCCGGTACCGATCGGAGTAGTTTCACAACAACCAGACTATTTTCTATTTTGAATTTTTCTAATATACCAGGATGTGTATTATGCCCTAAAAATCAATGTCTAGGCTTCTCATACCCTTGACATGGTTATACTGAGTATTTATCTGCCATCCATTCCTTGGGAAATGACCAAAATACCCTTAGTACCCTTTCTTACACTATATTGACCCTAAGGGCATAATCGTTATCTTACCCCTCTTTATACTACCTCAGGGTGTATCTAGGCTCAACTAATCATATTTATACCATGTACCACATTTTTAGCCTGTCCCAGGTGACCAAAATGTCCGTCATCCATCTCTGGTACAATCTGGGCATCCAGGGGCATTTTCATAATTTCAGACTTTTTCTGGACACTAGCCCCTGCTACTGATGAACTGGTACCTTGGGTTTTGGGCCCTTCTTGGCGTCATCATGGGCCTATATATGAGGTCATCTGATCTCATTTCATCTAGGCTCATATACCGATAAGTTCCATTATCGGATCACGGGTGTTATCAAACTCCCGTCAAAATTTATTAATATGTAACTAACTTTTTATACAGAGCTTCTTTCGGAGTTCTGTCATATTCATAACATCTAACTGTAGGGCACACTTTCCTATAATTCCCCCATTTATATCTAATGTCCATAGAATCTGATAAAAATTCAGTTAACTTTTAGACTATCATATAATTTTCTGCTGTCTGGAACCCTAATAAAATTTCTGTATCATGCCAAATTACCCAGCATGACTTTCTGTATTTACTTATGGAATGTGGGACTAAAATACTTACAGGCAGTTCTAAGCCTTTTCTAGCTGAACTTTTCCATAATTACATTTATATCCCTGACTTTTTGCTTAATTACATTTGGGTCCCTAAACTTTTGGAAATTACCACTTTTGGCCCAACATTTATTTCTACTTTAACTTTGGCCTTTAACCTTTTCCAATTTGCATTTAGGTCCTTCTCAAGACTTATATAACCTTGATTATTTCATCTGATCTTCATCATAATCCTTTCTAAGCCTCTTTCCACTATCAGTACTATACAGATAGGGAAAATTTAGGATATGATAGACATTGATGGAGATCAGAAGTTTTCTGGGTTTAGCGGGGTATTACAAAAGATTTATTAAGGACTTTTCTTGAATTGCTCTACCGTTACCCAAGCTAACCAGAAAGAATCAACAGTTTAAGTAGGATGAGAAGTATGAGGCTAGTTTTCATGAACTAAAGCAGAGATTAACCATGACTCCATTACTGATCATTCTAGACCCAACTCAGACTTATATAGTCTACACTATTACTAGCAAGCATAGGTTGGGATGTGTGCTGATGTAGCAGAGACAAGTGGTAGACTATGCTTCTAGACAATTAAAGGCACATGAAGAGTACTATCCCACTCATGATATGGAGCTTGCAGCGGTAGTTTATGCTCTCAAGATTTGGAGACATTATCTGTATGGAGCTATCATAGAGTTGTACTACGACCACAAAAGCCTAAAGTATCTGTAGGATCAGAAAAAATTGAATTTGAGGTAGTGGAGATGGATGGAATTTTTAAAGGATTATGATTTCCAGATCAAGTACCATCCAGGAAACACAAATGTAGTAGCTGATGCCTTAAGCAGAAAGGTGGTGCAGGTGACCAGTCTCATGATCAAAGAGCTAGAATTGATAGAAGATGTCCAAGATTAGAGTCCTTTGTATCAAATGCAGGCAACAGAAAGTTCTTGTGGAGGAACACAAATTAAAGTTTTCATTGAATATGAAATAAAAGAAGCTCATGAGCAAGATAAGCTTGCAGCAATTTTCAATAATAATTTGGAAATAGGGGAAACCAAGAATTTTGATGTGTCACAAGATAGATTGTTATGATTTTAGGGATGGCCATATATTCCCAATGCAATGTGATTAAGAGAGAAGATCTTAGATGAGGCATATAAAAGCAAGTATACAGTACATCTAGGTATAACCGAGATGTATCAAGATGTTAAAAGTTTATTTTGATGGTCTGGATTGAAGAAAGACATTGTAGCTTATGTGGCAAAATGCTTAACATGTTAAAAAGTGAAAGTTGAGCACCAAAGGCCAGCAGGGAATTTACTATAAGGAATTGGAAGACACGCAGCAGAAATTAATTTAAAAATTTTTCCATTCCTTACCAGGATCTACCGTATGTGTTTAAGTCAAGTGGGAAGAAGCATTACCCTCAGTGTTCCTCAGTGACTTCCACAGCTTCTAGTCACGACATTCACAGCTTCTCTCCACGACTCGTGCTCCCTTTCTAATCGCAAGAAGTCGACGACTCTGGTCAGCTTCCTCTACTGGTATCCACACGAATAGCGTTCTAACCACGAACGACGTGCTAGCGACTCTTGTCCCTCCAGGGCTTTCTCAAGAATTCGTCCTCTCCGTCTCTATTTCTGTAGTTTCTTATATGCAAACCTTTTGCAGATTCCCCTTCGGCCTTTCTGTGTTCTATGTGTGTCCCTAAAATACAGCTCCTAAAATCATATATATAGGAAGCTATGCGTTTTTCTCTCTACCAAATTGGATTTTGGAGTTAATCTTATATTAATTCTGAAATTAATACAATATCATATATTGTATAATTTTATAAGAAACTAATTAAATAATTAATATTAAATCCGTCCCACATATTTAATTATCTACTTATTTAACTTTAAATAAAGATGAGACTGAACTATATTTGATTTATTCTCATAAATCAAATTTGAAATATCATATCAATTTCAATTTTAAATTCAAACGTGAAAGGGATTTAATTTATCCTTATAAATTAAATCTTATAAATATCTCTTATATGAGATATCCTATCAATTTGAATTTCAAATTCAAACATGATAGAGATTTAATTTATCCTTATAAATTAAATCTAATATATCTCTTATATATTTTATATATATACGAATATAAATATAAATAAATATATACATCCACCCTGGATCATTCATTGAATATAGACATGTCTTAGATTCAATGAATCTGGACATCACAGCTCATGTTGGGCTATTTTGTGCGCGACCCTGTAGACCCATATGAAGTTGGCAGTGGGCCATTTGCTATACTGGCCCACAAGTCACAAGCGGTCTCTAGCAAGACATAACGACTACCCAAATCATATGAGGATCGTTAAACGATATAACCTTTTATACAACCATATCATGTCCCTTTTGTCACGTGATATTTTGGTCATGGTTGAGGCATGGATAATGTCATCCTCCTATTCCTGACCGTTACTTTCTCAATCCCTCAGTAGTCTGACTGTAGAAATTGAACTACCTTTCCATTACAGTATGGCCATACATTTCTCAGACTCACTAATCGAGGGGCCCAGTAATATCTCTCTACGAATATGAGGGACAAATTTCATCTTGACCATTCACATTCCTCCGCATGAAAAAACACTAAGCCCGAACATAGTCTTTATGATCACTCGGTCAAAAGTGACTTTTGACTATGTCAAAGCTGAGCATTTGTCATGTAGGAATCCATGATAACCTCAGGTCAAAGGGCATATTGACATGGTTTGTATATGAGAGAAGCTTATGACGTTACCCATGCAGTTCTCTCATAGCGGGTCAGTCCAACACCTTGTACTCTTACATGTGCTTATGACTCTGATTTATATCTCTATATATCTTCAAAGTCATACTGGTCCTATTTTATCTGTGCTCCCATAAAGATGACCGACCAGGGACATTTAGGATAAGATAATGAATCATCCAAGGATGGTCATCATAGTAAATATGCAAATAATATGATAACACAATTAATAAATTCATAAATCAATAATGTTCATAAGACAATGATTGGCCCCTAAGGCACGATTTCTAACAGTTACAACCACTAGAGATACCAGAGTGGAAATGGGATAGCATTGCCATGGATTTTGTTAAGGGACTACCCATGGCTCCTATTAAGCATGATGTTATATGGGTAGTAATTGACCGATTAACGAAGTTGGCTCATTTCTAAGCAATCAACAAGAGAGATTTCCTTAAGAAGCTGGCAAAATTGTATATAAAGGAGATTGTTAGACTACATGGTATTCCCAAAAGTATTATATCTAATAGAGATCCTCGGTTTATGTAAAATTTTTGGCGAGCTTTACATAAAGAAATGGATACTACTCACAAATTTAGTTCAGCTTACCATCCTCAGACAGATGGTCAATTTGAGAGAACGATCCAAACGCTAGAGGATATGTTGAGATCATGTGTATTAGATTTCAAAGGGACTTGGGATGCCCATCTGCCATTGATAGAGTTTTCCTATGACAATAGTTATTAGGCTAGTATTCAGATAGCCCCATTTGAACCTTTTTATGGACTAAAGTATAGATATCCCTTGTGCTGGGTGGAGTTGAACGAAAGGAGGATGTTTGGTCTTGACATAGTAGACCAGACAGTGGCATAGATCGATAAGATCAGAAAGAGATTGCTAATGGTTCCAAGCAGACAGAGAATTTTGCTGATGTTAGAAGGAAACTGTTGGAGTTCAAAGAAGGATACCATATATTCCTTAAGTTGACTCTGACGATAGGAGCCGAACGATCAATCAAAGTAAAGAAGCTGCATCTTAGATACATTGGGCCATTCTAGATCCTCTCAAGAGTAGGATCAGTGGCTTACAAGTTAGCTCTTCCTCTAAATCTCAGCAAGATCTATGATGTTTTCCATGTTTCCCAGTTAAAGAAGTATGTTTCAGATACATCATATGTGATAGAGTAGGATGATGTTGCACTGCGAGATGACCTAACTTATAAAGTCAGACTAGTACAGATTGTAGATAGGAAGGGATTAACAAATAATGAAGCTACCTGGGAAGTAGAGGAAAGAATGAAAGGATCATACCCTGAACTATTTCTTTAGTGTATATGTACTATAAATTTTGATGATTAAATTTATTTTAAGGGGGAGAGAATGTCATATCCCCAATTTTCTTATTCGATGTAAATCTACAGTTTATTTGTAATAGATATGGAATTCTTGGAGTAAACTGTATCGATTGAGAAAGGAAAGAAAGGGATTATGAACTAGGGAAATTTTAGGGACCTAAACGCAAATTAGAAAAGGTTAAAGGCTAAATGTTAAAGTAGAAACAAAAGTTGGGCCAAAAGTAGTAATTTCCAAAAGTTTGGGGACCTAAATGTAAATAAGCAAAAAGCCAGGGACCTAAATGTAATTATGGGAAAGGCCAGCCTGAAAAGGCTTAAGACTGTCTGGAAGTATTTCAATTCCACATTTCATTAGTAAATAGAGGAAGTTAAGCTGGTTAATTTAGCATAATACAGAAATTTTATTAAGGTCCCAGATAGTGGATATTTATCCGATAGTCTGAAAGTTATCTGAAATTTTATCAGATCACATGGATCTCAGATATAAGTGGAGAAGTTAAAGGAAGGTGTGCCTCATGACTGTAAGGAATTGGAAGACACGCAGCGGAAATTAATTTAAAAATTTTTCCATTCCTTGCCAGGATCTACCGTATGTGTTTAAGTCAAGTGGGAAGAAGTATTACCCTTAGTGTGCCTCAGCGACTTCCACAGCTTTCGGTCATGACGTTCACAGCTTCTCTCTGCGGCTCGTGCTCCCTTTCTAATCACAAGAAGTCGACGACTCAGGTCGGCTTCCTCTACTGGTATCCACACAAACATCGTTCCAACCACGAACAACGTGCTAGCGTCTCATGTCCCTCCAGGGCTTTCTCAAGAGTTCATCCTCTCCGTCTCTATTTCGGCAGTTTCTTATCTGCAAACCTTTTGCAGAGTCCCCTTCGGCCTTTCTATGTTCTATATGTTTCTCTGTGCAAAACGCCGCTCCTAAAATCAGATATATAGGATGCTATGCGTTTTTTTTTCTGTCAACCGAATTGGATTTTGGAGTTAATCTTATATTAATTCCAAAATTAATACAATATCATATATTGTATAATTTTATAAGAAACTAATTAAATAAATAATATCAAATCCGTCCCACAGATTTAATTACCCATTTATTTAATTTTAAATAAAGATGAGACTGAACTATTTTTGATTTATTCTCATAAATCAAATTTGAGATATCCTATCAATTTGAATTTCGAATTTCAAATGTGATAGAGATTTAATTTATCCTTATAAATTAAATCTTATAAATATCTCTTATATGAGATATCCTATCAATTTGAATTTCGAATTTCAAACATGATAGAGATTTAATTTATCCTTATAAATTAAATCTTATAAATATCTCTTATATGAGATATCCGATCAATTTGAATTTTGAATTTCAAACATGATGGAGATTTAATTTATCCTTATAAATTAAATCTTATAAATATCTCTTATATGAGATATCCTATCAATTTGAATTTCGAATTTCAAACGTGATAGAGATTTAATTTATCCTTATAAATTAAATCTCATATATACATATAATGTATATATACGAATTTATATATATACGAATATAAATATAAATAAATATATATACATCTATCCTGGATCATTCATTGAATCTGGACATGTCTTAGATTCAATGAATCTGGACATCATAGCTCGTGTTGGGCTATTTTGTGTGCGACCCTGTAGGCCCATATGAAGTTGGCAGTGGGCCATTTGCTATACTAGCCCACAAGTCGTAAGCGGTCTCTAGCAAGACATAACGACTACCCAAATCATATGAGGATCGATAAACGATGTAACCTTTTATACAACCATATCATGTCCCTTCTGTCACGCGATATTTTGGTCATGGATGAGGCATGGATAATGTCATCCTCCTATTCCTGACCGTTACTTTCTCGATCCCTGAGTAGTCTGACTATAGAAATGGAACTACCTTTCCATTACAGTATGGCCATACATTTCTCAGACTCACTCATCGAGGGGCCCAATAATATCTCTCTACGAATGTGAGGGACAAATTCCATCTTGATCATTCACATTCCTCCACATGAAAAACCACTAAGCCCGAACATAGTCTTTATGATCACTCGGTCAAAAGTGACTTTTGACTAGGTCAAAGCTGAGCGTTTTGTCATGTAGGAATCCATGATGATCTCAGGTCAAAGGGCGTATTGACATGGTTTATATATGAGAGAAGCTTATGACGTTACCCATGCAGTTCTCTCATAGCGGGTCGGTCCAGCACCTTGTACTCTTACATGTGCTTATGACTTTGATTTATATCTCTATACATCTTCAAAGTCATACTGGTCTTATTTCATCTGTGCTCCCGCATAGATGATCGACCAGGGACATTTAGGATAATATCATGAATTATCCAAGGATGATCATCATAGTAAACATGCAAATAATATGATAACTCAATTAATAAATTCATAAATCAATAATGTTCATAAGACAATGATTGGCCCCTAGGCACGATTTCCAACAATGACATCATATGTCATGAATCTGACAGGAACTAGACATTGATATCATGAATCCAAGGGTATTTTGGTCATTTTCCAAGGGATGGATGGTAGATAAATACTCAATCTAACAATGTCAATGGTATGAAGAACCTAGACATTGATTTCCCTGATAGAATACTTATCTTGGAATATTATAAAAATTAGGAACATAAAATAGTTTGACTTTAGTGAAATTGCTCCGATCGGTACCAAACTGGACTAGAATTTTTTCTATCATTATATTTCACCCTTTTTAGCCAAACATGACCTAAAATTATGTCATGCACGGCGTCAAGCTTGGGGCTTCTAGGGCAAGCCAAGTGCAAGAATGAATATAGACTATTAGATCAAATAGTAACCAAATCAATCATGGCTATCCATTTTAACTCAAGTTCAACTATAAATACCCCCTAATTATATCATTTCAGCATGCATGGTGAACCATAGGGAAATTCTTGCAAAATTTCCATTCAACGAAAAAAGAATTACACAAAGTGAAGCAACAATCAAGGTAATTATCTCCCTTGATCTTGAGTTTTGTTCTAGCAAGTTAGCTCATGGTTTTAAGGGGGTTTTATGCTATATTCCCCTTATGGTTGCTACCATAAGTGCTCCTCATATATGGTTAAAATATGAGTATTATGTTATGGATTTTTGACAAGCTTAAACAAGCATGAATCAAGTGCTATAAGCTTTGAAATTCAAGTATATTTGGAATTAGGGTTTTGTGTTCAGTTGGTACTGTACGTGGCACTATTCATATGATGGAATTTCATGATTTTGATGCTTCCAATGAGTTTAGAATGGAAAATTATGTGGGGATAAAGTAGGAGAACAAGTATTGGAAGTATTAGAATCAAAATGTGAATTTTTGGAAAACAAGAGGGTTGATTCGGGTTGGTACTATAACAATTGGTATGTTTTGATTTTTGGGAAATTCTGATTTCATATTTGGATTCTAAATGAAAAATTATGTGGAAATGAACTATAAGAATTTATTTTGGAAAGATGGAAGTACGAAAAATAAAAGGGAGAAAGAAAGCAAGTTAGTAAAAACCTAGTCTTGGATTTGGTTTCAAGTTGAATTGCAAATTGATATTACTTTGTAATGGCTAGGTTTTGACATTTGTGAAGGAAGTAAATCTTCCCAAGAAGACTTTGACAAGGATAGCTAAGAGGTAGCAAGAATACCTAACTATAGTTTCATGTATGCTTAATTGTTTGCTTTCCTGTTGATTATGGTGTTTAGTTCAGCATGAGAATGTGTCATAATGTTGATGATGAGATATGAATAATTGCAACTCCTTTCAAGTTATGTCATGACAATATGCATGTTAGAGTTTGCTTATGTACTATTATGAAGTAGCTCCCATCTCATGATAACATGTTAAGCATCCAATTAATCATGCGTGATATTATGGTTTGTGTAACTTGCTATTGGGATTTCCATGAAATCTCATTCCTTCCATATGCATAACCATATCATAGGTACTGGAACTTCACAAGGAAAGAGGGTAAACATAGATGGATGAGTTTGTATAATAAATTACATGAGCTACTTGACATTATGGAAGCATATGATAGCATGTATGGATGATGTTGTATGATCCTGAAATTTCTGTTATGAGGCCATCATGGTGTGACGATGGTTAGGAGGCCTTAATCACCGATTTTTAACTTAAAACTTGGCATGATAAGATCTAAGATACAGATATTTAAATTAACACCAAGAACGCCTCAATTGGTTAAGAATTCGATTTGTTATGATTTTTCTAAGTTGACGTTCACACGAAATTTCATATAAAAAATGAACGATTTTTTCTATGAAATTTTATGACCTAAAAGAGTACATCTAGATATTCAAATCCATAGGTAACACGGTTCATTTGGATAAGTAACGAAAGGGAAATGAATTTGTGAAGTTAAGGTAAAGAAACTGGAATTTCCACATTTTACCAAATGAACAGTGATTTATAACGAATAAACTGACTTCATGTGGACAAGAAAACCTCAGTTTCATATTTTTTCTTTAAATATATATGAAATAGATTCCATTAGGAATTGGAACCAAATTATTTCAATTTTTCTACAATTAATTATGAATTTTTAAAGTTTGGTACATGTTATGGAATTACTAAATAAACAGTGAAAGTGAACAGTACCCAAGAGCAATTCTTTTGAAAATAGATGTTTTCAAAGAAAGTGATCATATAATTGGTTCTAATAACTTCTAATAAAGTATAATTGAGGTTAAAAAATAAGGATGTGACAACAACTATCATACATATCTATTATACATCACTTATATCCCTAACACTATTACATCACACTACTATTTCTTAAAAGTTCTTCTAATAAACTCTTCTATCATGAAGATCCAGTCTAGTATGCTTTCATATGGTTCTTCATCAAAATAGCGATCTAACCCTGCTCTCCAAGTCTCAGTGGTTGGCAAGATATCATCCATAATTTTGTTCTAATCCCCTAAGAGAAGGGTTTCTGGATCAAAAGCCAAATAAGCTTTAGTGACTCTGACTATAAAATCTTGATAGATCCTATAATCTTAGTCTATCTCTTGAACCAAAATTTGACATAAATCATATAGCCGTCTAGCCAGTTCCACAGTATTTTCAAAATGTTCTTCATTCATTGTTTCTGCTTTTACTAGTTCTATGTTATGGGTTTTGAGAGATATCTCTACTATTGTTTTACTAGGACCAGGAATATTTGCTTGATTTGGTAATTGACTAGGCCCTGGAATATCTATATTGATAGACTGTCTGACTAGAGAATTTATTGTACCTACAACCTGGGAATGGTGATCATCATATTGTAGTGGTTGAGGCTCAAGATATGATGTATCTCTCTCCTCCATCTATATGTCAGGGTCAGGTAAAGGAGAAATGAGAATAGGTTCCTTATATCCTATATCCATATCATTTGATCCAATAGATGAACTATCATATCTAATTGAGAGTCATCAGAATCTGGTTCATGTATATAGGTGGAAGCCAATAATCATCATCATTCTCTATTATAAACACCTCTTCTGAGTTTAAACTAGACTTATCTGAACCAAAAACCTATGGCATAGGGTCTCCTTGATTAACTGTGGTTTCTGATCCAGTCCTATGTTTAGTCATCTTTGTCTTACAACAACTAATTTAGTGTCAATTATGAAAATTTTCAATTATATATCTGTCTATAACTAATCTATTTATAGTATTTTCTAAGCCATAATAATTTGCTCTTTTACCAAAATATCATATCCTTATTTTTAACCTCAATTATACTCAATTGGAAGTAATTTGAACCAATTACAAATCTCTTTGCTTCAGAAATTTGAATTCTCAAGAAAGTGCTTATTGGGTACTACTCATGGGTTGTGTTCATTTGGTAATCCAGAATACATCCCTAAATTTGAAAATTCATAATTAAATATAGCAAAATTGAAATGGAGTGATTCCAATTTCTAATGGAATTCATTTAACTTTAAAGGAAAAATATAAAACTAAGTTTTCATTGTCCAGATGAAATTAGTTTATTCATTGACAAATACTGTTCATTTAGTAAATCTGGAAGTTCCAGCTTCTTTGCCTTAAATTCAAAAATTCATTTCTCTTTGGCTACATGTCAAAATGAAATGTGTTACCTATAGATTTAATGTCATACCCCAATTTTTAGGCATAGAAGCCCAGTTTGTAGCCTGAAAAAGGAAGGCTACTAGACCCTATTATGCAAGAGTCCCAGAAGTATATAGATGATATTCAGGGACTAAACTGCAAGAAAGTGAAAATTTAGGGAAAATAGTGAAAGTCCCTGTGGGCATCAAGAAGAAGTAAGAAGTGTTTCTTGGGAACTAAGCCACCAGAGTGCTTGGGCTTGGTTAGAAACCTAAGATGACATCTAAAGGCCCAAAAACGTAGGCCCACTATTATGGGAGTTTGAGAGTTTAATGCTTTTCCATAAAATAAGGTTACCCAGTTAAGAATAGAACTGGAAAAGGTGATCAGATATGACTTTAGACCATGAGGTGGCATGAAAGGTGTCCTTATGGGACCCACAAGGCACCACATGGCATTATTACAGGAAAAGAAGAAAAGTTAAGGACACATGTCATGAGATAGGAAAAAGGAGAAAAAGTAAAAAGGACACGTGGCACAATCTCGGCCATTCATTCCATGAAAAGGCTCTGGAATTCTCTAGAGAGGCTGAGTCAGCTGGTGAGGTGTCCCAAAGGCCCCACCAATTGTGCCACATACCCCCTGAGGTGTCCTTGAATGATGTCATATTGGTGACTCATCAAGGAGGGTGATGTCATCGTGATAATATAGGCAAAGCTTCTTGAGGAAGCTAAGCGATCTGGGCCATTCATCACGATTCAATCTGAGCCATTCATTTCACCTCCACTCACCTATAAATAGGCCACCCCTCCCTTCATGTTATGCACAGCCAACAGCCGAGAGAAAAGGGACAAAGAAAAGAGAAAAGAGAAAGAGAGAAAGAAAGGAGAAAGTTCTAGTAGAGCTAGGAGCAGTCCAAGGAGCTGAGGGACTGGGTAGAGCTTAGGAATGAGGTAAGTAAGTTACCTAGTCCCTGTTCTAATAAAGTAGAGGATTGCTCTTAGTGGTTAGAATAGAGAAATATCTCTATTAATAAAGTTAGCTATAGGTAGAAAGAAAGTTAGGGGAATGTCAGGTTAAGGATATTACTCCAAAGTTTAGCATGAGTTAAGTAGAGCTATATTAGATCATAATAAAGATATTATTATGCTATGTATAGGCTATGACTAATGAAAAAGAAAGGACCTTAGAGACAAGGCTAAGAGCTAGAAGGAAAGGCTACACGCCAGGTAGTGAACTTATCCTAAACTTGTATGCGTTGAATGTTATGCTTGATGTGATATGGCTTTGTTGAATTGTGTTGTACAGGTGCTTATGTATGAAGCTCTATTGCTATGATTACTTTAGCTAATTGTATTTCATATATTACATGGAAGCACGCACATTATGTAATGTTAACACTTTCACAAGCAGGCACAAGTATTTACGTTAATGCATGCATTGTTTAGTACTATTTGCTACTGAGATTTCCCCAGAAATCTCATCCCCTTCCATGTAATCCCAATCCCACAGGTATGTTAGAAGAGGACTTAAGAAGCATGAAGAGAAGCTGGGGATTGGAGAGAGCAGATATTGGGACCAAAATGCTGGAATCAAGGAAAAATGTAGGATAAATAGTAAAATTCAGACGTTTACTGACATTGACCTGATCAAAGCGTAGTCAACAAGTTATTTTTATCTAAAAGAGAATTAAGTTAGCTTCGTGTAGCAATTTAAAACATTTCATTTTTATTTTTCTAGAATTAGTTATGATTTTTTGAAGTCAGGTCACTCAGCTGAAATTTACACAATGAACAGTACTCGCTAAGAGTAAAATTCCAGATTGAGTAATTTGACTTCCATAGCCTTAAAAGTGGTTCCAAATGCTACCGTTTTGTCCCTGAGATGTAAGAAAATAAGGATGTTTCATTTAAAGCTCGAGATGTGTTCTTTAAGTCCATAAAATTTTGTAGAGAAATTCATTCGTTTACTATATGAAATTAGTGATTGAACGTCATTACCTCTAGTCGCTCGTTTATCTCAATTCTAGATTCTATATCCAAATTAGAAAAATTATATTAAATTGAAAACTTAACCAATTAAGATATTTTTAGTGTCTATTTAAAGATCTGTATCTTAGCTACTTTCATGACAAATTTCACATCCAAACTCGTTGGTTAAGTCATCATAATTACTGTCATAAGGTTACAGACTCATAATACAAACACACTATAATTTGCTAGGTATCCCATCAAGTCATCTCATAGTGCCAAGTAGTAAGCATAACTTATTACACAAATTCAAACATCCACATTTAACCTTTTCCTTGGTAGGTTCCAGCACCTATAACATGGTTATGCATATGGAAAGAATGAGATTTCATGGAAATCTCAATAGCAAGGCATACAAACTATAATATCATGCATGGTTGATTAAATGCCTAACATGTTTTCATTAGATGGGAGCTACTTCATGTTCATACATAAGCAAACTCTAACATGCATATTGTCATGACATTAGTTGCAAGGAGTTGCAATCATTCAAACTTCATCATCATCATCATAGTATAATCTTAAGCTCAACCAAAATCACAAATAACAAGCAAGCATCCAATCAAACAAACATAACATTATAGTTAGGTATTCTTGATACCTCTTAAGTTATCATTTGCAAATTCTTCTTGAGATGGTCTTCTTCCCTCACAAATATCAAAACCTAGCCATTACAAAGTAACATCAAGTTACAACTCAACTTCAAAATAATTCCAAGACTAGGTTCTAACTAGATTCCATTCTTTGTCTACTTTATGACTTATGCTTCCATCTTTATAAAATAAATTATCATGTTCCATTTCCATATAATTTTTCATGTAGAACCCAAATATGAAATTAGATTTTCTAAAATAAAACCACATCCTTGGCTACTGCACAGAACTGAAATGTCTCCCCTTATTTTCCAAAAATTATCATTTTGATTCCAATGCTTCCACTACTTGTTTCACTACTTTATCCCCACACAATTTTCCATTTTAAACACATTGGAAGAAACAAAATCATAAAATTCTAACATATGAACAGTGTTTTGTACAGCGGCAGCCAAGAACACAAAACCCTAATTACATGTATACTTGAATTTTTAAGCTACTACCACTTGATTCTAGCTTGTTTAAGCTTGTCTAAACTATCTATAACATAAAATTCATATTCACACCATATATGAACAGCATGACCAGAAGCAACATCAAAGGGAAAGTGCCATAGAAACCTCTTAAAACTAAGAGCAAACTTGCTAGAACAAAGTCCAAGATCAAAGGAACTAGTTACTTTTCTTGTTGCTCCAAGGTGTATGCTTCTTTCTTGCTTCAAAGTGAATTTTGGTAGAGGTTCCCAATGCTTATAAGCTGCCAAACAAGTCTAGAATTTTGGGGTATTTATAGACAAAATTGGGTGGAAATGGAAGGCTTAGATTAGTTTAGTTACTATTTGATCTAATGGTCCATAATCCACCTTCTATCAACTTACCCTAGAATCCTCATTAATGACATCATCAATGACATCATTTAGGGCTGTGTTTGGCTGAAGAAAAGTAGAAATATTCATAGGAAAAATTATAGTCCAGTCCGGTATCGATCTAGGTAGTTTCAGAAAAACTATACTGTTTTATGTTACCAATTTTTATAATATTCCATAATATGTATTCTATAATAAAAACTAGTGTTTAGGAATTTCCTACTATTAACATTATTAGACTGAGTATTTATCTGCCAATCATCCCTTGAGAAATGATCAAAATACCCTTATTGCACTTTCTTACACTATATTAATCCTAAGTGCATAAATGTCATTTCACATCTCTTTATACTTCATCATGGCATATACTGGCTCTAAATAATCATCCCTGTACTCACTTGGACATTTTGTACATGTTCAAAATGACCAAAATGCCCTCCTTCCATCTATTGTTCATTATTACAACATAGGGATATTTTCATAATTTTGCACTTTTTCACGGTTCCTCTAGACACTGGCCCATTTGACTGTTCAAATATCTTCTTGGGCCTTTTAGACGCCATTTTGGGCCTCTATGTGGGTCTAATATATTTATGGTTCAATTCCTAAAACCTCACCCGAAAGTATTTATTGGGCATATAATTCTACTATAAATTCCATTAAAAATTCTACATAACTTCTTTTTGAGCTTTGTCAGTTTTATAAATTTCTATATTAATTATGGGAATTTACTGCCAAATTTCATCTGGTTAGGAGATCCAAAAGGATATGTAATAATCTCCAGACTTTAAAAATTAATATCAATTATCTAGGGCCTCATATCAAAATTCTGAAAAATATACCTAGCACAATTTCCATTCTCTATTTACTGGTAAATTTTGGGACTACAACATTTTAGCGCAATTTTAGGCCTTTTCTGGCACAACTTCCTCATAATTACGATTTTGCCCTGTGAACTTTTGCTTAATTAAATTTAGGTCCCTAAACTTTTTGAAATTACACTCAATGGCCTAACTTTTTTCTCTACTTTCTATTTTGGCCACACAACTTTTATAAATTATATCTAGGTCCTTGAACTTTCTATTATTTACACTTTAACCACTTTCCTTCCATAAATTTCTACACTTTCCTTAGAGAATCTCATATTTATTACATACAAACTGAACATATATACCAGATAAGAAAATTGGGGATATGGCATTTCTCTCCCCCTTTAAAAAAATTGTCCTCAAAATTTACAATATATACATATTAAGGAAATATTTAGGATATATCTCCATCATTCTTTCCTCTGCTTCCCATGTGGCTTCATTCTCAGTTAATCCTTTCTAGACTACTTTGACTAATGAACTTTGTTTATTTCGTAGTTCTTTAACCTTTCGATCAATAATTCATACTGGTCTAACTTCCTAAGTCAGGTCATCTCGTAGCATGATATCATCTCTTTCAAGCACATGTATAAGTCTAGAACATACTTCTTTAATTGGGAAACATAAAATATATCATGTATCTGGTTGAGATTTGGGGGAAGAGCTAACTTATAAGCCTCGAATCCTGCATTCAAGAGAATTTGAAATAGTCCAATGTATCAGGATGTAACTCTTTCACTTTGATTGATCGTCTGGCTCACTTTGATTAAGAAACACATGTTCTCCTTCTTTAAACTCCAATGATTTTCTTCTAACATCAGCATAACTTGTATGTCTACTTTGAGCCGTTAACAACCTTTTTCTAATTATATCAATCTATGATGCTATTTGATCTACTATATCAGGACCAAACATTCTTCTCTCGCTCAACTCTAACCTACATAATAGAGATCTACATTTATGTTTGTAGAGTGCTTCAAATAGGGCAATCTAAATGCCAGTATAATAACTATTGTTATAAGCAAATTCTATTAACAGCAGATGGACATCCCAACTTCCTTTGAAATCCAAAACACAAGCTCTTAGCATATCTTCTAGTGTCTAGATTGTTCTCTCAAACTGCCCATCTGTTTGAGGATGATAAACTTTACTAAACTTGAGAGTAGTGTCTATTTCTTTATGCAAAGCTTTCCAAAAATTAGATGTAAATATAGGGTCTCTGTCAGACACAATACTACTTGGAACACCATGAAGACTAACAATCTCTTCGATATACAACTTTGCCAGCTTTTCTAGAAAATCTATTTCCAGAAATTTCTTTCCCTTGAAATAGTGCCACATAACCCTATGAGTTGTCCCTTGATGATTTCATGGATGATGTCATAATTATCTTTTTAGAGAAGTTAAATCCAAGATTAAATATGAGCCATTAGATCAAATAGTGCACAAAGTAATCTTGGCCATTTATTTTCCATGGAATTTAACTATAAATACCCCCACAATTTCTGATGCAAACTGTGGAGCAAGAACCCTTGGGGAACCTCTTGCAAAATGAAAACTCAAGCTAACATAAAGAAGATTCAAGGTACCAAAGTTCAAGCAAGTTAGAGATTAAACGTAAGCAATCTATCATAGCTTATTTTCCTTTGATTTGGGAGCATGAACTTAGGGTTTTCATGGAAGAAAGTTAAGTTTTATCTAAGGTGTATATGTTGTCCAAAAACCTTAGATGAAAGGAGAAACAAGAAATTAAAGTTAGAGTTATGTGATTGAAGCTTAAACAAGCTAGTTAGGCGATTGGTTGTTGAATCAAGTTGATATTCTTGACTTTGCCATGGTTGAACCATTTCATTCTACACTGTTCATGATAAAAGGAGATGGAATTTCAATTATCTAATGTTTCCATTTAATTCATATGATGATTTTTTGTAGGATTGGATAGATTTTGAACCTTGGAAGCATTGGAATTCCAAGTTGTAGTTTTTGAAGTTATTCTCTATTACTATTCACTCGTATGAACAATGATTAGAATTTCATGATTATGATCTTTTCAATAGTTTTAAAATGAAAAGTTGTATGGGATAAATTATAGAAACATGTATTGGAAGTATTGAAATCAAAATGATAATTTTTGAAAGAACTATGTACATGTTTTCAGTTTGTCTAGTAGGCCATGAAGGAGATATAATTTCATGATTCTAAGTTCATAAATAGATTTAGAAGATGAAAGTGTGTAGGTAAATTCAAGACATTAATTGATTCAAAGACCAAGTCCATTAGCTAAGATCAAGTAAAGTTAATATAGTTAAATGAGCCCAATGTTCAAGAGAAAGTTAGATTGTAACGGATGAATGATTATATGATGTTAGGATTTGATTGTGGACTCCAAAGAGGCAGCGACAAACCAAGAGGAAGAAAGAGGCAAGGTTAGAGTGAAAGAAATCAAGCAAGTGAGGTAGTAAACTTATCCTAAACTTGAATGTTATGCTTGGTTGTGTTATGGCTTGGTTGAATTGTATTGCATATGTATTTATGCTTGAAGCTCTATTTCTATGATTACTTTGGCCAATTGTGTTTCATATGTTATATGGAAGCATGCTCATTACACAATGTTAACACTTCACAAGCAAGCACAAATATTTACATTAATGCATGCAATGTTTAGTACCGTTTGCTACTGAGATTTTCTGAGAAATCTCACCCCTCCATGTAATCCCAACCCTAGTAGGTTTATGAATGATGAAAGAGGATGATGAAGCATGAAGAGGAGCTAGGGATTGGATAGTATATATGATATGTGAGGAATTGTTATATGTAATGTTGCTATATGACCAATATAAGTAGTGGTGGTCATGATGTAATGAAAAATAGTAAATGATAGAATAAATGTATGAAATTTTACATACATTTAGTTAACATGTCAAGCTTTCTTTTAACACCAAAAACACCTTATTTTGATGTATGTACAAAGAGAACACATTTTTAAAAGTAAGGGACTTGAATCTATTTTTAGAATTTTTGACCAAATGAACAATTATATTTGATGAATAAACTTTATTAATCGACTAAGCATTTGTTCCAGAAATTATTTTTCCCTTAAATTTCAAGATGTTATATTCACATAGATTTTTGAACCACTTCATTTCTATTTTTCTAGAATTAATTATGAGTTTTCAAAGTTCATCACCGAATCTGGAAATATAATATGAACAGTAACTCATAAAGAGTAAAATTTCAAATTTAGCTAATGGACTTCCATGGTCTTTTAAGTAGTTCTAAATGCTATTGAATGGTCCCTAAGATGTACAAAAGTAAGGATGTTTCACTATTCTTTCACAGTCTATGATTTCCTAATCTTCATATGTGATAGTGAACTTAGTTTTCCCTTAAAAGAAGATAGAGTCCAAGTTCAAGTTTGACTGCTGATATTCTAAAGTTTTATGGAAGTATGCCTGAGGAACAAAGAAGAGAATCCAATATGTTTTGAGGATATAAAAGTATGAGTAAATAGATAATGTAGATAAGGATAAAGAGATTAAAAAGGCCAAAGAGATCAGGAAAAGAGGATATAAAATAAAGTAAAAATAGAACACAGTTCTATGAGAAATAATATCTAGAGCTTAGAGCTATAAGAAAAGTAACCTAACCCTAAGCCAGTTATATAGATAAGGGAATTGATGAGAAAGTGTGTAAATACCACAAAAGTTTGGCATAGATGTACAAAGTTATGTAGATAGTAAGAAAAGTTAAGAAGAGCTAGAAATGTCAAGAAAATATTATGAAATATAAGGGACATTCTCCTTTGAGAAACTCTTCATCAAAGTATGAATAAAGATTTAATCATGAAATTTCGAGTACAAAATTAATTTTAAGGGGAGGAGAAATGTCATCTTGATTTTTTGACACATAAGCCTAGTATGTAGCTTGAAAGGGGTAAGCTACTAGGCCCTGTTGAGTGTCATATCCTAATTTTTCCCTATCCGTGTAGTACTACAATGCTAAGTAAATTTTGAAGACGAAATTTATTTTAAGGGTGGTAGAAATGTCATATCCTAATTTTTCCCTATCCGTGTAGTACTAATAGTGGAAAGAGGTTTGGAAAGGATTATGATGAAGATAAGAAGAAATGATGATGGTTAGATGAGTCTTGAAGAAAGAGAAGGACTAAAATGAAAATTAGAAAAGGTTGAAGGCAAACAATGAAGGTAGAAACAAAAGTTGGGCCCTTGAGTGTAATTTTCAAAAGTTAAGGAACTTAAATGCAAATAGCTAAAAGTTCAGGGGCCAAAGTGCAATATTCAAAAGTTCAGGGACCTAAATGTAAATATGAGAAAGTTGATCCGAAATAGGCAAAAAAAGCCCGAAATCATATTAGACTCAAATTTTGCCGGTAGATAGACAAAAATATTCTGGTCAATTTAACACAACACAGAATTTTGATTTGAGATTCCGACTGATTGATATAAATTCCTGAAGTTGGAAGAAATTATTACATAATTTTTTAGATCTCAGAATCAGATGAGACCTTACAAGAAATTCATATATTTAATATAAGAATTTATAAAATTGACAGAGTCATAAAAGAAATCCTGTAGAATCCATACGGGATTTTACAATGAAATAAAATACCCGATAAATAGGATCGGGAGAGTTATATTGTGAACTAGGCCATAAAGGCAATGAGCACATATCAAGGCCCAAATGGAACCATCATGAGCCCATTAAGGTGACTGGACAATTAAGTAGGCCAGAGACTAGAGCATTCCAGGAAAATTGCGAAATTACGAAAATGCCCTTGGATGCCCATAATGTACCAATGGTGGATGGAGGGCATTTTGGTCATTCTGGACAGGCCAAAAGCATCCAAGATATTATAAAGATAATTAGTTAGAACCAGTATACACCCTGAGGCAGTATAAAGAAGGGTAAAATGACAATTATGCCCTTAGGGTTAATATAGTGCAAGACATTGAACTAAGGGTATTTCAGTCATTTCCCAAGGGATCTATAATTAAGGTGTGGCCAGTACAAGTATTTCAAAGGTAGGAAGAATCTGGATACTAGATTTAAGGTTAAAAAGTGTATTATGGAATATCATAAACTTTAGATTTATAAAACAGTCTGATTTTTAGGGAATCGGACCGAGCTGGTATCGGATTGGGCCAGAATTTTTCCAGAAGCTTCCCCCAAATAGAATTTTGCCACATACCCCCATGAGGTGTCCATTGAGATGTCCCACATGATGTCATAATTATTCTTTTTCAACAAATTAAAATCCAAGATTAAATGTGGGCCATTAGATCAATTAGTGTACAAACTAATCTTGGCCATTGATTTCCACCGAGATTTTTCTATAAATACCCCCTCATTTCTGCATCAAAACCATGACCTTGTGATATCTTGGGGAAACTCTTGCAAAATGGACACTCAAGTCAAGACAAGGAAGATTCAAGGTACTAAAGTTCAAGCAAGCTAGAGATTAAAGGTAAGCAATCTCTCCTAGCTTAATTTCTATTGATTTGGGAGCTTCCACTTAGGGTTTTCATGGTGGAAAAGGTGAGTTTTATCTAAGGGGTGGTGCTTCCCAAAAGCCTTAGATGAAAGGGAAAAGAAGAAAATAAAGTTAGTGACATATGATTGAAGTTTAAACAAGCTAGTTAAGAGATTGGTTGTTGAATCAAGTTGATATTCTTGACTTTGCCATTGGGTACCCTGTTCGGTCTGCACTGTTCATGAGGGAAGGAAATGGAATTTAAATGATTTAATGCTTCCATTCAATTTATATGATAATTTTGTGTAGGATTGAAAAGGTTTTGAACCTTGGAAACATTAAAATCTCAAGGTTGTAGTTTTTTTGAAATTCTTCATGGTTACTATTCACTCACATGAACAGTGATTGAAATCTCATGATTTTGATATTTCCAATGGTTTTAAAATGAAAATTTGTGTGGGTTAAAGTGGAGAAACAAGTATGGGAAGCATTAGAATCAAAATGAGAATTTTTGAAAGAATTGTGTGCACTATATTAACCTTAAGGGCAGTTTCACAACAACTAGACTATTTTCTGTTCCTAATTTTTATAATATTCCAGGATATGTATTCTATCCTAGAAATAAATATCTAGGTTTTTCATTCCATTGATATTGTTAAATTGAGTATTTATCTACCATCCATCCCTTGGGAAATGACCAAAATACCCTTGGTGTCCTTTCTTACACTATATTAACCCTAAGGGCATAATTGTCATTTCACCCCTCTCTGTACTACCTTATAGCATATACTGGCTCTAACTAATCATATTTATACTATGTGCCACATTTTTGGCCTGTCTAGAATGACCAAAATGACCTCCATCCATCACTGGTATAGTATGGGCATCTAGGGGCATTTCTGTAATTTTGCACTTTTCCTAGACTGCTCTGGACTCTGACCCACTTAACTGTCCAATCACCTTAATAGGCTCATGATGGCGCCATTTGGGCCTTGCTATGGGTTTATTGCCTCTATTGCCTTTATGGCCCAATTCACAATACAATTTCCCCGATCCTATTTATCAAGTATTTTATTTCATTGTAAAATCCCGTATGGCTTTTACAGGATTCCTTTTCTGACTCTGTCAATTTTATAAATTCTTACACTGAATATATGAATTTCTTGTAAGGTCTCATATGATTATGGGGTCTGAAAAATATTATAATAATTCCTTCTGTCTTCAGGAATTTATATCAATTAATTGGGACCTCAAATTAAAATTCTGTGTTGCGTTAAATTGACTAGAATATTTTTGTCTATCTACTGGTAAAATTTGGGTCTGATCTGATTCTGGGCATTCTTAGTCTGTTCTGGCTCAACTTTTTCATATTTATATTTAGGTCCCTAAACTTTTAAATAATTGCACTTTAGTCCCTGAACTTTTCATTAATTGGATTTAGATCCCTCCTTTTTCTTCTACTTTTACTTTTAGCCTTCAAGGTTTTCTAATTTGTGTTTTGGTCCCTATTCTTTCTTTAGTTATTAATCCTTCCCTTTCCTTTCTCAATCTAATACAGTTTATTCCAAGAATCTCATATCCATTTTAGATAAAATGTACAGTTACACCAGGTAAGAAAATCAGGGATATGACAGAATAAATGTATGAAGTTTTATAGACATTTAGTTGACATGCCAAGCTTCATTTTGACACTAAGAACACCTTATTTGGATGTCTGTACAAAGAGAACTAATTTTCCAAAGTAAGGGACCAGAATCTCTTTCCAGAATTTTTGATCAAATGAACAGTAATCTTTGGCGAATAAACTGTATTAATTGATGAGTTATTTTGTCTAGAAATTATTTTTCCTTAAAGTTCAATATGTTATCATCACATAGCTTTTTGAACCACTTCATTTCAATTTTTTTTAGAGTTAATTATGATTTTTTGAAGCTCATTGCATAATCTGGAATACCATATGAACAGTAACTCGAGAAAGAGTAAAATTCTAGATTTGGCTAATAGACTTCTAAGGTCTTGTAAGTGGTTCCAAATGCTACTGAAGGGTGCCTAAGACTTATAAAAGTAAGGATGTTACAATAGTTAAGTAGGCCAGAGTCCAAAACAACCCTAGAAAATTGCAAAATTATGAAAATGCCCATGTACAACCAGATTGTACCAGTGATAGATGGAGGCATTTTGGTCACTCTGGATAGGTAAAAAACATATAAGATAGTATAAAGATGATTAGTTAGAGCCAGTATGTGCCCTGAGGCATTATAAAGGTGTGTGAAATGACAATTATGCCCTTATGGTTAATATAGTGAAAGAAAGGACACCAAGGGTATTTTGGTCATTTCTCATGGGATGGATGGTAGATAAATACTCAATCTAACAATGTCAATGGTATGAGAAACCTATACATTGATTTTCAAGATATAATACATATCCTAGAATATTATAAAAATTAGGAACAGAAAACAATCTAGTTTTTGTGAAACTGCTCCGATCGGTACTGGATTAGACTGGAATTTTTTCTATCAGTATATTTAACTTTTTATATCCAAACATGGCCTTGTGTGATGTCATGCATGGCATAAATGCTAAGGCTTCTAGGGCAAGCTTGGTTCAAGAATGAATATGGACCATTAGATCATATAGTAACCAAATCAATCTTGGCATTCCATTTCCACCCAAATTTATCTATAAAAACCCCCACATTCAGATTGGATTTGGCAACTTTGGGAAACCATATGGAAAATCTTGCAAAATTTTGCATTGAACCAAGAAAGAAGCACACAACTTGAAGCAACAAGCAAGGTAATTATCTCCCTTGTTCTTGAGCTTAATTCTAGCAAGCTAGCTCTTAATTTTAAGGGTTTTGGGTGCCATATTTCCCTTGTGGTTGCTGCTGGAAGTGCTATCCATATATGTTTAGAATATGAGTTTTATGTTATGGATAGTTTAGACAAACTTAAACAAGATAGAATCAAGTGGTATACGCTTGGGAATTCAAGTATGCATGTAGTTAGAAGTTTATGTTCATGACTGCTACTGTACGTGTCACTATTCATATGTTGGAATTTCATGATTTTGATGTCTACAATGAGTTTAAAATGGAAAATTGTGTGGGGATAAAGTAGGAGAACAAGTATTGGAAGCATTGGAATCAAAATGTGAATTTTGGAAAACAAAGGAGTTCACTTCAGTTTGGCACAACAGCTTGACATGACTTTATTTTGGAAATTATAGCTTCATATTTGGATTCTACATGAAAAAATATGTGGAAATGAACCATGGGAATTTATTTTGGAAACATGGAAGTATGAAACATAAAATAGAGAAATAATGGAAGTTAGTGAAAACCTAGTCTTGGTTTTGTGTTCAAGTTGAGTTGTAACTTGATATTACTTTGTAATGGCTAGGTTTTAACATGTTTGAAGGAAGGAAATCATCTCAAGAAGGCTTTGACAAGGATAGCTAAGAGGTAGCAAGAATAGCTAACTATAGTTTCATGTTTGCTTGATTGTATGCTTGCTTGTTGATTATGGTATTTAGTTGAGCATGAGATTGTGTCATTATATTGATGATGAAGTATGAATGATTGCAACTCCTTGAAACTTATAACATCCTAATTTTCTTATCTCTTAGGGACCAAGTGGTAGCATCTGGAATCACTTTTAAGGTTATTGAAGTTAAATTACACAATCTGAAATTTTACTCTAGCGAGTACTATTCACTGTGTAAATTCTAAAGAAGTCACCTGAATTCAAAAACTCATAACTAATACTAGAAAAATTGAAATGAAGTGTTTCAAATTGATACATGAATCTAACTTAATTATCTTTCAGGAAAAAATAACTCGTTAACCACGACTTGACCAAGTCAATGTCGGTCAACATTCCAATTGTACTGTTCATCCAGCGTCCTTCCCCTAACTCCAACATTTCTGGTCTCAACTTTGAAAACTCATATCTCCATGTGTAGACATCCAAATGAGATGTTTTATATATCAAATCGAATCTTAGCATGTTTACTAGATACTGGTAAAATATCATACATTTATTCAGTCATTTACTATTTTTAATTATAGCTCAAGCTTCTCCACGAGCTACTGTTCATAATGACAATTTCTAGCAATTATACATACATGATCGCATATCAATCATGCTAAATAATTAATGTCTCTTCATGCATCTTTATCTCCTCTATCTTGAGAAGACCTGCTGTAATTGGATTGATATTGGAAGGGGTGAGATTTCTGGGAAAATCTCAGTAGCAAATAGTACTAAACAATGCATGCATTAATGTGAATACTTGTGCTTGCTTGTGAAAGTGTTAACATTGCATAATATGCATACTTCCATGTAACATATGAAATACAATTGGCCAAAGTAATCATAGCAATAGAACTTCATACATAAGCACATATGCAACACAATTCAACAAAGCCATAGCACAATCAAGCATAACATTCAATGCATACAAGTTTAGGATAGTTTACTACCTGACATATAACCTTTTCTCTAGCTCTTAGCCTTTGCTCTAAGGTTCCTTCTTTTCATAGGTCAGAGCCTATACATAGCATAATAATATCTTCATTATTATTTTATCAGTATAGATTTACTTAACTCATGCTTAACTTGAGGTAATGCCCTTAATCTGACCATCCCCTAACTTTCTTTCTATCAATGGCTAACCTTATTAAGAGAGATATTTCTCTACTATAACTATTAAATTCATAAGAACGATCCTCTAATTTATTAGAGCAGGGACTATAATAACTTACTTACCTTATTCCTAAGCTTCCAAGTCCCTAAGCTCCTTCGACTGCTCCTAGCTCTAACAGAATTCCTCCTTTCTTTCTCTTCCTTTCTTTCTTTCTTTCTTTCTCTTTTTCTCTCTTCTTTCTCTTGTTTTTCATGCTTTGTCCAGGAATGGAATGGAGGGAGGGGTGGTCTATTTATAGTTGAGTGGAAGTAGAATGGATGGTCCAGATCGAATCGCGATGAACGGCTCAAATTGCTTAGCTTGCTCAAGAAACTATGCCTGCATCATTACGATGACATCATCATCCTAGATGACTCATCAAAATGACATCATCCATGGGACACCTCACATGCTAGGTGGCATAATGGTGGGGCCCTTGGGATACCTCACCAGCTGACTTAGCACTTCTAGAGAATTCCAGAGTCTTTTCTTGTAATGAGCAGCTGAGATTGTGCCACGTGTCCTTTGCTTTTTCTCCTTTTCCTAGACTCATGCTATGTGGAACCTTGTGGGTCCCATGAGGACACCTTTTATGCCACCTCATGGTTCTTGATAAGTTTAAAGCTTTATCTTATCACTTTTCCTAGTTCTATCTTTGACCGGGTAACTTTACTTTATTGAAAAAGTACTAAACTAATATTTTAATGCCACTTGGGCCCACATCCTTCTTGGGCTACGTTTTTGGACCCTTGAAATGCTATCTTGGCCTCTAATCAAGCTCAAGCACTCTGGTGGCTCAATTCCCAAGAAACATCCCTTTATTTTCCAAAATGACCATTATGGCCCTAGGGACTTTCACTATTTACAATTTAGTCCTTGAACTTTCACTTTCTTGTAGTTTAGTCCCTGAACATCATATGTACACTTCTTGGACTTCTGCTCAATTGGGCCTGTAGCCTACCTTTTTTAGGCTACATATTGGGCTTCTAGGCCTAAAAATTAGGATGACACACAACTTATGTCATGACAATATACATGTTAGATGTCATATCCTAATTTTTCCCTATCCATATAGTACTAATAGTGGAAAGAGGTTTGGAAAGGATTATGATGAACATCAAAAGAAATAATAAAGGTTAGATGATTCTTTAAGGTAGAGAAGGACTAAAATGAAAAGTAGAAAAGGTTAAAGGCAAAAAGTGAAAGTAGAGACAAGATTTGGGGCAAAAGTGGTAATTTCCAAAAGTTAAGGGACTTAAATGTAATTAAGTAAAAAGTGCAAGGGCAAAATTGTAATTATAGAAAGATCAGCCCGGAAAGGGTTATAACTACCCAGAAGGTTTTTAGTCCCACATTCCATCAGTAAATAAAGGAAGTTACGCTGGTTAATCTGGCATGATACATAAATTTTATTAGGACTCCAGACAACAGAAAATTATCTGATAGTCTACAAGTTATCTGAAATTTTATCAGATTTTATGGACTTCAGATATAAGTAGGCAGATTACAGGAAAATATGCCTAACAGTGTCAGATATCCTAGATTTGACAGAACTTCGGAAGAAGTTGTGTATAAAAAGTTATTCACATATTAATGAATTTTGATGGGAGTTTGATAATGTAAGGAATTGGAAGACACGTAGCGGAAATTAACTTAAAATTTTTTCATTCCTTGCCAGGATCTACCGTATGTGTTTAAGTCAAGTGGGAAGAAGCATTACCCTCAGTGTTCCTCAGTGACTTCCACAGCTTCTGGTCACGACTTTCACGGCTTCTCTCCGCGGCTCGTGCTCCCTTTCCGATCACAAGAAGTCGATGACTCAGGTCAGTTTCCTCTACTGGTATCCACACGAACAGCGTTCTAACAACGAACGATGTGCTAGCGTCTCTTGTCCCTCCAGGGCTTTCTCAAGAATTCGTCCTCTCCATCTCTATTTCAGCAGTTTCTTATCTGCAAACCTTTTACGGATTCCCCTTTAGCCTTTCTGTCTTCTATCTATTTTCAAAACGTAGCTCCTAAAATAAGATATATAGGATGCTATGCATTTTCCTCTACCGAATTGGATTTTGGAGTTAATCTTATATTAATTTCAAAATTAATACAATATCATATATTGTATAATTTTATAAGAAACTAATTAAATAAATAATATTTATGTTAAATATGTCCTACAGATTTAATTCACCTATTTATTTAACTTAAAATAAAGATAAGACTGAACTATATTTGATTTATTCTCATAAATCAAATTTGAGATATCATATCAATTTGAATTTCAAATTCAAACGTGATAGGGATTTAATTTATCCTTATAAATTAAATCTTATAAATATCTCTTATATGAGATATCCTATCAATTTGAATTTCAAATTTAAACATGATAGAGATTTAATTTATCCTTATAAATTAAATCTTATAAATATCTCTTATATGAGATATCCTTTCAATTTGAATTTCCAATTCAAACGTGATAGAGATTTAATTTATCCTTATAAATTAAATCTCATATATCTCTTATATATAATGTATATATACAAATTTATATATATATATGAATATAAATATAAATAAATATATACATCCACCTTGGATCATTCATTGAATCTGGACATGTCTTAGATTTAATGAATCTGGACATCATAGCTCGTGTTGGGCTATTTTGTGTGTGACCCTGTAGGCCCATATGAAATTAGCAGTGGGCCATTTGCTATATTGGCCCACAAATCACAAGCATATCTAGCAAGACATAACAACTACCCAAATCATATGAGGATTGTTAAACGATGTAACCTTTTATACAAGCATATCATGTCCCTTCTGTCACGTGATATTTTGGTCATGGATGAGGCATGGATAATGTCATCCTCCTATTCCTAACCATTACTTTCTCGATCCCTAAGTAGTCTGACTATAGAAATGGAACTATCTTTCCATTACAGTATGACCATACATTTCTCAGACTCACTTATCGAGGGGCGCAGTAATATCTCTCTACGAATGTGAGGGACAAATTCCATCTTGACCATTCACATTCCTCTGCATGAAAAAACACTAAGCCCGAACATAGTCTTTATGATCATTCAGTTAAAAGTGACTTTTGACTAGGTCAAAGCTGAGCGTTTGTTATGTAGGAATCCATGATGATCTCAGGTCCAAGGGCATAGTGATATGATTTGTATATGAGAGAAGCTTATGATGTAACTCATGTAGCTCTCTCATAGCGGGTCGGTCCAACACCTTGTACACCTATATGTGCCTATGACTTTGAATATATCTCTATACATCTTCAAAGTCATACTGGTCTTATTTCATCTCTGCTCCCGCATAGATGACCGATAGGGACATTTAGGATAAGATCATGAATTAGCTAAGGATGGTCATCACAGTAAACATACAAATAATATGATAACCTAATTAATAAATTCATAAATCAATAATGTTCATAAGACAATAATTGGCCCCTAGGGCACGATTTCCAACAGATAACACCTGTGATCCGATAATAGAACTTATCGGTATATAAGCCTGGATAGAATAAGATTAGATGACCTCATATATAGGCCCATGATGATTCTAAGAAGGGCCCATAAGCTAAGGTACAGTCCATCAGTAGAAGGGGCTAGTGTCAAGAAAAAGTGTGAAATTACAAAAATGCCCCTGGATGCCCATATTGTACCAGAGACGAATGAAGGGCATTTTAGTCACTTGGGATAGGCTAAAAATGTGGTACATTATATAAATATGATTAGTTGAGCCCAGATACACCCTGAGGCAGTATAAAGAGGGGTAAAATGATGATTATGCCCCTTGGGTCAATATAGTGTAAGAAATTATGCCAAGGGAATAGATGGCAGATAAATACTCAGTATAACCATGTCAAGGGTATGATAAGCCTAGAAATTGATTTCCAGGACAAAATACATATCCTGATATATTATAGAAAAATTTGAAACAGAAAATAGTCTGGTTGTTGTGAAACTACTCCAATCGGTATTGGATTGGACTAGAATTTTTCCAGAAGCTTCCGTACACTATGAGCATGCCACCTAGCCCTCTTAGGTGTCCCATGAGCTTTCCCACATGATGTCAAAATTATTATTTTATGAAAAAGTAAAATCCAAGATTAAATGTGAGCCTTTAGATCAAATAGTAACCAAATCAATCCTGGCCATTGATTTTTCTTGGATTTTGGCTATAAATACCCCCTCATTCTGCCCAAAACCGTGACCTTGTGATACCTTGGGGAAACTCTTGTAAAATGAAAACTCAAGCCAAGACAAAGAAGATTTAAGGTACCAAAGTTCAAGCAAGCTAGAGATTAAAGGTAAGCAATCTATCCTAGCTTATTTTCCTTTGAGTTGGGAGCCTGAACTTAGGGTTTTGATGGGAGAAAAGTTGAGTTTTCTCTAAGGGGTTGTGCTACCCAACAACCTTAGATGAAAGGGGGAAAGAAGAAATTAAAGTTAGAAACATATGATTGAAGCTTAAACAAGCTAATTAAGAGATTGGTTGTTGAATCAAGTTGATATTCTTAACTTTGCCTTAATGAAACCTGTTCGGTATGCGCTATTCATGAGGGAAGGAAATTGAATTTCAATGATTTAATGTTTCCATTGAATTTAGATGATGATTTTGTGTAGGATTGGAAAGGTTTTGAACCTTGAAAGCATTGAAATTCCAAGATTGTAGTTTTTGAAATCCTTCTCTGTTACTGTTCACTCGCATGAACAGTGATTATAATTTCATGATTTTGATGCTTCCAATGGTTTTAAAATGAAAATTTGTGTGGGATAAAGTAGAGAAACAGGTATGTGAAGCATTGGAATAAAAATGAGAATTTTTGAAAGAATTGAGTGCAGTTTTGGTTCTATACAGCATGTGATGAAGGAGCTGGAATTTCATGATTCTAGGCTCATAAATAGATTCAAAAGAGGAAATTGTGTAGGGTAAAGTCAAGGCATCAATTGATTCAAAGACCAAGTCCATTAGTTAAGATTAAGAAAAGTTAATGGGCTTAATGTTCAAGAAGAAGTTATGTTAGTTAAAGTGAGTTTAATGCTCAAGGAAGTTAGATTGTGATGCATGAATGATTATGTGATGTTAGGAATTGATTGGTATGCTCCAAGAGAGGAAGTCACATGTTCAAGGAAAGTGAGAAGAAAGAAGCAAGTTAAGGTGAAAGAAAGTCAAGTGTTCAAGGTAGTAAACTAATCCTAAACTTGTATGCATTGAATGTTATGCTTGATTGTGCTATGACTTGATTGAATTGTGTTGCCTATGTGCATATGTATGAAGATCTATTTATATATTTACTTTGGCCAATTATATTTCATATGTAACATGGAAGCATGCACATGACACAATAGTAACACTTTCATAAGCAAGCACAAGTATTTACATTAATGTATGCATTGTTTAGTACCATTTGCTACTAAGATTTCCCCCAAAATTTCATCCCTTTCCATGTAATCCCAATCCCACAGGTTTTTGAATGATGAAATAGGATGATAAAGCATGAAGAAAAGCTAGGGATTGGATAGTATATATGTTATATGAATGTGTAATGTTGCTGTATGACCAATGTAAGCAGTGATGCTCATGATGTAATGAAAAATAGTAAATGATGGAATAAATGTATGAAATTTTACAGACATTTAGATGACATGTCAAGCTTCTTTTTGACACCAAGAATACTTTATTTGGATATCTGTACAAAGAGAACTGATTTTCCAGAATAAGAGACCAGAATCTATTTCCAGGATTTTTGACCAAATGAATATTAAACTTTGGCGAATAAACTGTATTACTTGGCTAATCATTTGGTCTAGAAATTATTTTTTCCTTAAATTTCAAGATGTTATCTTCACGTAGCTTTTCAAACCACTTCATTTTGAGTTTTATAGAATTAGTTATGATTTTTCAAATTTTGTTACGTAATCTGTAATACCATATGAACAGTAATCCGAGAAAGAGTAAAATTCCCGATTTAGCTAATGAACTTCCAAGGTCTTGTAAGTGGTTCTAAATGCTACTGATTGGTCCCTAATACGTATGAACATAAGGATGTTACATTTTGTTATCAGAACAAGTTATGAGATGGCTAAGATTCTTTACCATGATCGAGGGTTCTCACTGCGTGAAAGTAGGAAGAAGCGTTGGCTCTTACCCCAACATGGCCAACAGGCTTCGCCACCGGGAGGTTGCATTATAGTCGAGAGGCTAGTGTGTAAAACTTGCATTTGAGGTACTTTATGTAGTCCCAAGAAGGACTCTGCATTTTGGTATCAGAGCAGAAGTTTCTAGCATAATTTAGGATATTCCTAGACCCTACAGCCTGAAGCCCAATATACCCCAGATAATGCTGAGTCTAGTGACTCTACATAGTATGAGTTTGTTGGAGTGCCATCTAACCCTGATGTACATTTTATTCCTCTAATGAGAGGACAAATTACGGCCGAGGAAGCTGAGTACTGGTACTAGATTATGGGTAGACCATATATTATTCCTCCTCCACCAGAGTTTGAGGACAGAGTTACTATGAGTAATATACCACAATCCCCTAATTCAGATATCCAGTCAGAGTTTATGATAGAACCTGTTCATTCCCAAAGTCCAGGAATATGTGGCTTTATAGAGAAGGATCACTGTGATGTTCCTGGCCCTAGTCAACCCCAGCTTTCTTTGTTAAAGACAGATAATGCTGACCATATCAGTCTCAAGAAAGCTGTGGAGATTGAACTACTCAGTATAGTTCAAGGAATAGACAGAAGTAGAGATCAAGAGCAGTCAGTTTACTTACACTTCCTCAATGACGTATAAGGGATCATAAATAGATATGCAGTAGAGGGCATTAACCTAAATCAAATTTATACCCTATAGGAATGGCATAAGATGATAGTAAGCCAAGTACTGCCATATATCCCTACATGGCATATAGAGCTAAGTGAGTATCTGGCAAATGATCTGCCAGCTAATATTTAGGGGGGGCATATCAGTGTACAGAAGTATGTGCAGTCTATAATCCCTTAGAAAGAAATGTAGAAGTAGATGAGGGGTAATGTAAATAGGTAAAGTGTAAAGAAAAGTAATTACTCATGTGTATGGTAGTTATGATGTACCCTAAATATGTATACAAATGTTATGATAATATGGAATATGGATGTTGGTTGAACATGTATGTGAATATGTTCCCTATTTAAGTGTGACTATGATGTATGTATATGAATGCTCTTTAATTAATTTAGAGTCATCCAAAAACAAGAGTTTTTACGAGCTGCTAGGCCGCAACAGAAGATGACCTATGGTCACGACGGAAGAATACATAGCTATTAAGCTGTGACAAGTAACTCGAGATAGTCACAACTAAGAATTACAAAGAATATGAGATGGCTAGAAAGTACTTAGGTGGTGACTAAAATGCACAAGAAACCTAATGATAAGAATAAGATGCTGACCTCACTGAAGTTTACCAGTTAGAGGCTTAGTAGAGAGTGCGGGCAAGTTAGATAGTACGATACACTGAGATACAGAAGATCATTTAAAGAAGAGGCTCAAAAGTAGATCCTCCGTATGATCATTAGGAGTTGATCTATGTTACAAAAGACTTGCCTAGAAAGAAGCCTAACGTATGACTTAAGGATAAAGATATGATGGGTAATAGATAGAAAGTTAATGTTCCTAACGCAGAGGGATTCCCTCACGAAGAGATAGTAACCTAATGCTCTACCCTAGAGAGTATAAATAGTAATGTTAAGTGATGAATGAGATCCAAGTGACCTGAATTGGTTAGGATCTAAAGGCAGAGAAAAGAATCACAATCTAGTCCATAGTAGATTGAGACTGATGGACATAAAGAGTTAAAAGTATTAAGAGATAAAGAAGTTACTTCATATGAGATGGAGAATGATCCGTTCACTTGAGAAGTTTTTTCTCAAAAAGTTTAAAAGAAGCATGCCTCTCAATTAGAGAGAGGTGAGCATGAAGTTAAGGGTTAAAGCAAAGGAAAAAGAACCCTTTTGATGGATACTTAATCAAGTTCAATCATATGAACCTTGAGGCTTAATAAGAGTTACTTTCTCGCCTGTTAGTAATCCAGGATAAGGGAAAACTTAAAAGTTTAAATGTCATAAAGATGTGAGCCAGACCTTTCCTCAGTTAGCTGATACGAAATAGTTAACTTAGTTATGGATTACTGCTAGATTGCGATAAAGCCATGGACACATAAATCCTTCAGCCTAGAGACACAAAAGTCTTACAAGTGATAAGAGATAATATGATGTAATGAATATGACCTAGTAAGGTAGCCACAGATTCAAAGATAAAATGACTCCCCATTTCTTATGTAAGAAAGAGTAAAGAAGGGTTGAGTCTATACCCTAGTAAGAGGGTAAAGTGGCAACTTAAGTGAAACAAGTAAATGATTCAGGTTCCTGAATAAATGATCAGGACCTAGTAATTAAGGTGATTAAGGAACATAATGTTTTAAAGTCTACCTAGTTCATTATTTAATTGCAATGTGAGTATAAGGGATGGTTAAGCAGATGTATATGATAGTGATACGGCTTATATTGCCATAAGATATGATGAGAAGTTATATCTACTTGTAGTTGTCATATGATGACACGCATGTTAGAGAATGCTTAAATGATTGCATCTCCTTGCATATTATGCATGATAGAGTATGCTATGATAAATGAATACTCCCCTCACGCAGTACATACAGGGTAGAGTATATCGTATGAGAAAGTTATATTGCTCCCATGCCCTATGACATACAATTAGATGATTCAACTTAGCAAGGATGAAGCAACAGCAAAGGGCTAAATGAGATAGTTAGCTAGTTCAGTCCTAAAGAGTAGAAAGAGAAATTATGATCAAACAGTGATAGTCAATGAGATAGAGAATGAGATTAAAGATGAGAATTAATAGTGAATCTACAGATAAATAATCATGATACTCAAGATATATCCCTTTAGTAGGGATAAGATGTATGAATAGATGATGATGGACATGTGCATGATAGAGCCTGTGTAGCTCTCTGTAGTTGGATAAAGTAAAGTTATAAAGATGAGAATGGTATATGAAGTTCCTGAGTGATAGAGGAAATGAGTAAAGTCCTAATAGATAATATTGTCTCTGTGATCATTTTTGGGGAATTATCTGTGGAGTTAACAACGATGTGGAAGTGACCAACCTTGTAATTTTGTCCGTTGGTTTAGATCTTCCAAACATGAGAATACAGTACAACGGAATCGTAGTAAATTATGGAGGATTGCAGTTAGATCCTGGTATGGCTCACAGGGTCATAGTTAGATCCTGAAAGGCTTACGGTTGATCGTAGTAGATCCTGAGTGTCATAGTAGACCAAGCCTAGAGCAAGAAAGTAATGAGCCATTAGTACAATATTTCTTTGGAAGGACGAATAACAAGGAAAAGGTAAGGAATAGAATCTTCACAAGTTTATTAACTCATAACATAGAGAGTACCCATGATGCTAGTTTCAGATAGTCTTATTACTATTAGGGACTGAACTCAGAATCTTCTTATGCGTAATAGGAACTCAGTGATCAAAGTTAAAGTTGTTAATCCTGAGTTACAAGGATTTATGAGAATGTTTCATAAGATATGAGAAAGGGTTAAATGAGAATAAAGAGATCCTTATGATAGATTTGCAAAGATTAAGAATGAAAAGTAAATAAATTCTCCAGATAAGGATAAAGAGATTAGAAGGCCAGATAGACCCAAGAGAGATAGCATAAGATAGGTCTAAGATAGTAGAGTACCAGGATTTGAGCCTATTAGCACCAGTGCTTCAGATTTTTATCTGCACATTTTAGTTAAGCGTGCTCAGGCAAGAGCAGCCCAATGATGGGTGACCTCCTGGAAAGTGATGAAAAAGGTATGAATGCCATAGAAATTTGGCATATGTGCGCGGAACTATGTAAAATGATAGAAAGAGCTATGAAAGGCCATAAAGGGTTATGAACAATAATAGACTAGAACCCTTATGTCAAGTCCAAATGAAATGGATTTGAAAGATGAACTATGATATATCCAGATTTTTCCAGATATGCCATTTTATGTCATGAAAGATACAAAATGAGAAGATATGCCTTGAGAAGCAGCTGTATAGCTAGCTTTGTAAACAGATAGAGAGGCTTCTATTCGGGAAAAGATAAGATGTTTGAATGATGAGCTACATGTGAAAGAGTAAATAAGAGCTTTGAGAGCTTTCACTCCTTGCATAGAATGTCAGGCCTTATGTTATGTTATATTACATGATGTTTATAGAATATGCTAAAGCTCTGAATGTTAGAGCAGTGCAAGCTCTGAGTGTTAGAGCTATGCATATTAAGAGAAGGAATGCTTGAGCTCTGATGTTAGAGCTTTGCATTTATGGGCAGGTATGCAGTCTTGCAATATGTTGGCCAGGCATTATGCATGTTAGAGCATATGCTCCTATATACTCCTATATGCTCCTATGTGCTCCTGTTTAGTAGTAGAGCAATGAAAGAAAGAATAATGATATAAGTTCTCTCTCTGTATTATGATGAGTTATTAAAGATGATAAGAATGTATGATGATATGAGAATGAGAGTTAAAGTGTGCGGATATTCAGAGAATTTCGCTAGATAATCATATGGGAAAGAAGAGATTGCACTAAAAAGTATGATGAGTTGTTAATAGAAACTCCATAATACAGCAATATTTCAAAGGAGTTTGACATGAAAGAAATGGACATTACTCACAAGTCTAGTATGGTGAGAAGTCCATATGCAGATAGATGTATAGCGAGTAAGTAAGTAATAGAAGAATGGCCATAGTAAAGATAAAAAGAATTGTGCATATGAAAAGTGTCATATCTCAATTTTTAGGCTTAGAAGCCCAGTATATAGCCTGAAAAAGGGATGCTACTAGACCTTATTGAGAAGAGGTCTCAGTAAATAGAGAAAATTATGCTGATCAGTTTGATGCAACACAGTTTTGATATGAGGTCCCGAAAGATTTATATTAATTTTTAGAGAGAAGGAAAATTAATACAGTATCCTCTAGACCTTATAATCAGATGAAATATGGCAGTAAATTCCTATAATTAATATAAGAATTTCTGAATTTGACATAGGCCAAAAAGGAGTTCTATAGAATTTACAGTGTATTAAAAGACCCGATAAATAGGTTTCGGGGGAATTTCTCGAGAATTAAGCCCATGAAGATAGTGGATCATACAGAGGGTCCAAAATGGCACCTCATAGGCCCAATGATATTTTCAGATAAGTATGTGGGCCGAGGCTAATAAAGACCGAGAAAAATGAAGAATTACGAAAATGCCACTAAAGGTATGCCATTGTGCTGTGTCATTGAGTCAGAGTCAGACAAAGGGCGTTATGATCATTTAACTAATGTTAGATAGTCAAGAAAGGGTATCTGGATAGTTGACCAGGGTCAAGAGATACTATGGTAAGGTATAGAAATATAATAATTCTCGTATAAATACTAAATAGGAACTAAGGGCATTTTGGTAATTTACTAAGGATGTTTCTTGGGAACCGAGCAACTAGAGTGCTTGGGCTTGGTTAGAAACCCAAGATGACAATCCAAGACCCAAAAACGTAGCCCAAGAGTAATAAGGGCCCAAGTGGCATTAAAATATTACCTTAGTGCTTTTTCAATAAAGTAAAGTGACCCGGTCCAAGATAGAACTAGGTAAAGTGATTTTGAATCATAAGAGGACATAAGTGGGACCCACAAGGTGCCACATGGCATGATTACAATAAAAGAAGAAAAGCAAAGGACACATGGCATGATTAGAGAAAAAGCAGAAAAAGCAAGAGGACACGTGGCACAATCTCGGTCGTCCATTCAGGGAAAAGACTCTGAAACTCTCTGGAAAGGCTGAGTCAACTGGTAAAGTGTCCCAGGGGCCCCACCATTGCACCACATATACCCCTGAGGTGTCCCTTGAGGTGTCCTTAATGATGTCATGAGTGGTGAGTCGTTAGGGAGGGTGATGTCATCGTGATGATGGAGGCAAAGCTTCTTGAGGAAGCAAGCAATCTGAGCCATTCATCGCGAATTAATTTGGACCATTCATTCCACCTCCTCTCACCTATAAATAGGCCACTCCCCTCCCATTTCAAGGCACACCACGGATTTAGCAAGAAAAGGAAGAGAAAAAGAGAGAAAGAGAGAAGGAAATAAAGGAAGGAATTCTGGTGGAGCCAGGAGTAGTCTAAGGAGCTGAGGGACTGGGCAAAGCTTAGGAATGAGGTAAGAAAGTTATCTAGTCCCTTCTCTAATAAAGTAGAGGATTGCTCTTAGTAGTTAGAATAGAGAAATATATCTATTAATAAAGGTAGCTAAAGGTAGAGAGAAAGCTAGGGGAATGTCAGAATAAGGATATCACCCCTAGTTAAGCATGAGTTAAGTAGAGTTGTAGTAGATAATAATAAAGATATTATTATGCTATGTATAGGCTGTAACATATGAAAAGAAGGGACCTTAAAGACAAGGCTAGGAGCTGGAAGGAAAGGCAACACGCCAGGTAGTAGACTTACCTACTTGTATGCTTATACTGCTTGGATATTTTATGTGATATTTTCTTACCTTGATGATGTGAGGCATGTATGATTAAGTAGTGCTCTATTCCTTTTTATACTATGGCCATATGTTATAATTAAGTAACATGGAAGCATGTATGTTATCATGATGCAAGCATGATCATTATGTACACACATAGTAACATCAAGCATATAGTTGCATACATTGTATGGTTACCGTTTGCTACTGAGATTTCCCCAGAAATCTCATCCCCTTCCATGTAATCCCAATACCACAGGTATGTTTAAAGAGGACCGAAGAATCATAGAGAGGAGGTAGGGATTAGATAGTACAGAGGTTATGCAAAGATGGGACCAAAGTGCTAGAATTAGGGAAAAATGTAGGATGAACAGTAAACTTCAGATGTTGACTGACATGGACCTGGTCAAGGAGTGGTTAGAAAGTTATTTTTCACTGAAAGAGGATTATGTTAGCTTCATGTAGCAATTTGAACCACTTCATTTTGATTTTTCTAGAATTAGTTATGATTTTTCAAAGTCTGGTCACTCCGCTGTAATTTACTCAGTGAACAATGTTCGCTAGGAGTAAAATTTCACATTGTATGATTTGACTTCAATGGCCCTAGAAGTAGTTCTAAATGCTACTCAATGGTCCCTAAAATATAATAAAAGGAGGATGTTTCAAAAAGGACTCTGCTAAGATGTTTATTTTAAGAGATAGATACCCCTATCATTGACTGAGATATTGAGTAAATTTTGAGGACGAAATTTATTTTAAGAGTGTAGAAATATCATATCCTAATTTTTCCCTATCCGTATAGTACTGATAGTGGAAAGAGGTTTGGAAAGGATTATGACGAACATCAAAAGACATAATAAAGGTTAGAAGATTCTATAAGGAAGAGAAGGACTAAAATGAAAAGTATAAAAGGTTAAAGGCAAAAAGTGAAAGTAGAAACAAGATTTGGGCCAAAAGTGGTAATTTGCAAAAGTTAAGGGACTTAAATGTAATTAAGTAAAAAGTTCAAGGGCAAAATTGTAATTATAGAAAGATCAGCCCGAAAAGGGTTATAACTACCTAGAAGGTTTTGTCATATCCTAATTTTTCCCTATCTGTATAGTACTGATAGTGGAAAGATGCTTAGAAAGGATTATGACAAAGATCATACAAAATAATAAAGGTTAGATAAGTTTTAAAGAAAGAGAAGGACCTAAACGCAAATTGGAAAAGGTTAAAGGCCAAAAGTGGTAATTTCTAAAAGTTTAGGGACCTATATGTAAATATGCAAAAAGTTAGGGATATAAATGTAATTAAGCAAAAAGTCAGGGACATAAATGTAATTATGGAAAAGTTCAGCCAAAAAAGGCTTAGAAATGCCTGTAAGTATTTCAGTCCCACATTCCATCAGTAAATAGAGGAAGTCATGCTGGGTAATCTGGCATGATATAGAAATTTTATTAGGGCTCTAGACAGCAGAAAATTATCTGATAGTCTAAAAGTTATCTAAAATTTTATCAGATTCTATGGACATCAAATATATGTGGGGGAATTACAGGAAAATGTGCCCTACAGTGTCAGATGTTATGGATCTGACAGAACTCCAGAAGAAGTTCTGTATAAAAAGTTATTCATATATCAGTGAATTTTGACGGGAGTTTGTTAACACCCGTGATCCGATAATGGAACTTATCGGTATGTAAGCCTGGATAGAATGAGATCAGATGACCTCATATATAGGCCCATAATGACGCCAAGGAAGGCCCAAAACCCAGGGTACCAGTCTATCAGTAGAAGGGTCCAGTGCCAGAAAAAGTGTGAAATTACGAAAATGCCCCTCGATGCCAAGATTGTACCAGATATGGATGAAGGGCATTTTGGTCATCTGGGACAGGCTAAAAACGTGGCACATGGTATAAATATGATTAGTTGAGGCAATATATGCCCTAAGGCAGTACAAAGAGGGGTGAAATGACAATTATGCCCTTAGGGTCAGTACATTGCAAGAAAGGACACAAAGGGTATTTTGCTCATTTCCCAAGGGATCTGTAATTAAGTTGTAGCCAATACAAGTATGTCAATGGTGTGATAAGGCTAGACATTAATTTTCAGGATAGAATACATATCCTGGTATATTATAAAAAATTAGGAACAAAACACAGTCCGGTTGTTGTGAAACTGCACTGATCGGTATCGGATTGGACTGGAATTTCTCTAGAAGGTTCCTTGCATGGGCAGCACGCCACCTAAACCTCTTAGGTGTCCCATGAGCTGTCCCACATGATGTCATAATTATTATTTTATGAAAAAGTTAAATCCAAGATTAAATGGGGCCTTTAGATCAAATAGTAACCAAATCAATCTTGGCCATCCATTTTTCTTGGATTTTGGCTATAAATACCCCCTCATTCTGCAGCAAACCGTAGCTTCATGGACCCTTGGGGAAACTCTTGCAAAATGGAAACTCAAGCTAAGACAAAGAAGATTCAAGGTTCCAAAGTTTAAGCAAGCTAGAGATTAAAGGTAAGCAACCTCTCCTAGCTTATTTTCCTTTGATTTGGGAGCTTGGACTTAGGGTTTTGATGGGAGAAAAGTTGAGTTTTCTCTAAGGGGTGGTGCTGCCCAAAGACCTTAAAGGAAAGGGGAAAGAAGAAATTAAAGTTAGAACCATATGATTGAAGCTTAAACAAGCTAGTTAAGTGATTGGTTGTTGAATCAAATTGATATTCTTGACTTTGCCATGGTGTGCACTGTTCGGTATGCACTGTTCATGAGGGAAGAAAATTGAATTTCAATGATTTAATGCTTCCATTGAGTTTGTATGATGATTTTGTGTAGGATTGGAAAGGTTTTGAACCTTGGAAACACTAAAATCTCAAGGTTGTAGTCTTTGAGATTCCTTACGGGTTACTGTTCACTCGCATGAACAGTGATTGGAATTTCATGATTTTGGTGGTTCCAATGGTTTTAAAATGAAAAGGTGTGTGGGGTAAAGTGGAGAAACAAGTATGGGAAGCATTAGAATCAAAATAAGAATTTTTGAAAGAATTGTATGCTTATGTTAAGTTCTGTACAGCAGGCCATGATGGAGCTGGAATTTCATGATTCTAAGCTCATAAATGAGTTCAAAATATGAAATTGTGTAGGGTAAAGTTAAGACATCAATTGATTCAAGAGCCAAGTGTATTAGTGAATATTAGGGAAAGTTATGACAATAAAGAGTGTAACAAAGTTAATCTTGGACATGGTTGGAGTTCATGAGTCCTAATGAGTCATGTGATGAATATGAATGTGTTTAGGACCATGAAACATCTAAGAAGATATTGGAAAGTGATGGACATAAAGGCTTCATGGTTGGAAAGCTGGGTAGCAAGGGCTAAAGGTCAGGAGAAAAGCTTAAGTGCAAGGTAGTGAACTTACCTCTTTATGTGCTTGATGTGGTATGCTTATGTGTTAACATGTATATGTTATTTGAATGATGTTGGGGCATGATAAATGATGTTGAATGTATTGTGAATAACATGTTTCCATGGACATGCACTTTATGTAAAAGTATATAGCATGATGGCATGTCACTAATCAAAGAAAGTTAATGAAATTACATATCATGCATTAGCATCCATCTTGCATATTTAAGTGGTAATGTTTGCTACTGAGATTCCCTAGAATCTCACTCTCCCATAACCAACCAATTTAGGTCAAGCATGAAGAAAAGGTATGCATGGAGAAGAGCAAAAGCATGGAAGAAGAAAAGTGAAGTATTTAAGATGTTAGCATATGCTATGCACTTTCCATGTATGTCAAAGCCATATAAAGTATCTATTTATGTGATGAGATTGTATGAAACAATTATTTTATAACCCCATGATGTGTATGAATTCAGAAAAGGCAAAAGAGATGATTTATGTATGCTGAAACAATTATCGGAAATGAAAGAAAAGAAATTGAAATGGTAAAAACGTAGGTCCTAAAGTAGTTTTGTTGTGGCTTCAGTTTGACCTAGCAAATGAAGGAATTAGTTCACGAAATTTTATGAGCATGTAGTACACATCCATATCTTTAAGTGCATAGGAAGAACGTTTCATTTGGATGTGTATATCAAGAGAAATGATTTTCCAAAGTAAGGGACCAGAATCTGTTTCCAGAGTTTTTGACCAAATGAACAGTAAACTTCAACGAATAAACTGTATCAATTGGCGAATCATTTGGTCTGGAAATTATTTTTCCCTTAAATTTTAAGATGTTATCTTCATGTATCTTTTTGGACCACCTCATTTTGATTTTTATAGAATTAGTTATGATTTTTCAAAGTTCGTTGCGTAATCTGGAATACCATATGAACAGTAACCTGAGAAAGAGTAAAATTCCAGATTTGGCTAATGGACTTCCAAGGTCTTGTAAGTGGTTCTAAATGCTACTGAATGGTCCGTAAGATGTATAAAAGTAAGGATGTTATATTATGGTATCAGAGCATAGGATTGTGGCTTAAGAAATGCTCTGAATAGATTATTTATGGATTGATATGAGATTATACCTAGACCCTAACCCTAAACAGTAAGTATTTTGTTAAGTTATGGTATATTATGGGATGGTTAACATTGCTTAATTAAGCAAATGTTGTAGGAATATATATGAGATTCCATAAGATTAAGTCAGAGGCTTCAGTTAATAAGGAAGACTCCAGGCTAATAGTGATATATGAAGATGATATATATCCACATCCCTTAGACAATGAAGAGAGTCCAGATGAGAGTTTAGGGGATCAGTCAGGAAAATCTACAGTGGAATGTCCCATAGACATTTCTATAGACTTAAACCTGCAATCTGGAGGTCATGTAGAGATGTAGCCTGAAGCCATGTATGCACTGGATGATGTTGACTCTACTGACTCTATGCAGTATGAGGTTGTTGGAATGCCCTCTAACCCTAATATAAGCTTTATCCCTCTTACGAGATGATAGAGTATGGCTGAGGAAGCTGAGTACTGGTACTGGATTATGGGTAGACCATATATTATTCCTCCTCTACCAGAGTTTGAGGATAGATTTATGATAATTAAGATATAATAGTCCCCTAATTCAGATATCCAGTCAGAGTTTATGATAGTTCTTGTCCATTCCCAAAGTCAAAGAATATGAGACTTTATAAAGAAAGATCAGTGAGATGTTCCTAGTTCCAATCAACCCCAGTTTCCTTTATTGAAGACAGATAGTGTTGACTATACTGGTCTGAAGAAAGCTGCGGAGAATGACTTGTTTAGTCCAGGTCAAGGGATGGACAGAAGTAGAGATTAAGAACAGTTAATTATCTGCAGTTCCTCAATGCCATAGCAGGAATGATAAACAGACATCCAGTAGAGGGTTTTAACATAATATACTTTAGAGGATTGGTATGAGATGATAGTAAGTTAAGTGTCATGAGACTAAAGATGCCAACCTCACTGAAGTCTATCAATTAGAGGTTTAGTACAGAGTATAGGCAAGTTAAATAGTACGATGCACTAAGATACAGAAGATCAATTTAAGAAGAGGTTCAATAGTAGATCCTTTGTATGATCATCAGGAGTTGATCTACAGTACGAAAGACTTTGTGCAGCTAGTCTTTATGGAAAAGAATAATGAGAAGCTAGAATGAGACTTGCCTAAGAATAATCTAATACATGGCCTAAGGTTAAAGTTGTGATGGATAATAGATAGAAAGTTAATGTTCCTAATACAGAGGGATTCCATCATGAAGAGATAGTAACCTAACGCTCTGACCTAGAGAACATAAATAGTAATATTAAGTGATAAATGAGATCCAAGTGACCTGAATTGGTCAGGATCTAGAGGCAGACCAGAAAAGAATCATAATCTAGTCCATAGTAGACTGAGATTGATAGACAGAAAGAGTTAAGAGATATAGAGAGGCACAAAAGTTACTCCATATGAGATGGAGAATTATCCGCTCACTTGAGAAGTTTTTCTCAAAAAGTTTAAAAGAAGCATTCCTCTCAATTAGAGAAATGTGAGCATGAAGTTAAGGGTTAGAGCTAAGGAAAGAGAACTCTTTTGATTAATACTTAATCGAATTCATTCATATGAACCTTGAGGCTTAATAAGAGATACTTTCTCGCCTGTTAGTAATCCAGGAGGATTAGGGAGAAACGTAAAAGTACAAATGGCATAAAGATAGGAGCCAAACTTTCCTCAGTTAGCTGAAAGAGAATAGCTGACTCAGTTATGGATTGTTGTGAGGGCAAGGACACATAAATCCTTAAGGCTAGAGACATAGAAATCTTACAGGCAATAAGGGATGGTATGATAGGATGAATATGGCCTAGTAAGGCAGCCATAGATTCAAAGATGAAGTGACTCCCCTATTCCTTATGTAAGAAAGAGTAAAGAAGGGTTGAGTCTATACCCTAGTAAGAGGGTGATGTGGTAGCCTAAGTGAAATAAGTAAATGACTCAGGTACCTGAATAAATGATCAGGACCTAGTAATTAAGGTGATAAGGGATGGTTGAGCATATGTATGTAATAATGATATTGCTTATGTTGTTATAAGTTATGATGAGAAGTTATATCTCCTTGCAGTTATCATATGAGGACACGCATGTTAGAGATTGCTTAAAGGATTGCATCTCCTTGCAAAATATGCTTGTTAAGTATGCTATGATAAATGATTATGATACTTAGGATATATCCCTTCAGTAGGGGTAAGATATATGAATGATATGGCTCCAAGAAGGAGTGAATTCTAAGTAATATAAGTTAATATTTTTGCAATAGAGCTAGATTGCTCTTGCAATAAAGTAAGATTGCTTTTGAAATGAAGCTAAGATATGGGATAGTATAACTCAGATAAAGTAAGGTCCCTCTAATGAGATAAATAGATGATAATAGATATGTGCATGGTAGAGCCTATATAGCTCTCTGTAGTGATGGATCTAGTAAGTTATAAAGTATGATAATGATATGAGAAGTTCCCGAGTGATAGAGGAAATGAGTGAAGTCTTGATAGATAATATTGGCTTCTGTGACCATTTTTGGGGAATTATCTGTGGAGTTAACAACCATGTGGAAGTGACTAACCTTATAACTTTATCCGTTGGTTTAGGTCTTCCATAGATGAGAATACAGTACAACAGAATCCAGCAGATTCTGGATGATTGTAGTTAGATCCTAGTATGGCTCACAGGGTCGTAGTTAGATCCTAAAGAGGCTTACGGTTGATCGCAGTAGATCCCGAGGGTCACAATAGACCAAGCCTAGAGCAAGAAAGTAATGAGCCATAAGTACAGTATTTCTTTAGAAGGACAAATACCAAGAAAAAGTTAAGGTATAAAAGCTTCACAAGTTGATTAACTCGTAACAGAGAGAGTACCCATGATGCTAGTTTCAGATAGCCTTATTACTATCAGGGACTGAAGTCAGAATCTCCTTACACATATCAGGAACTAAGTGATCAAAGTTAAAGTTGTTAATGTTGAGTCCCAAGGATTTATGGGAATATTACGCAAAATATGAGAAGAGATTATTATGATGAGATTATAGAAAATAAGAGACAAGTAAATCCTCTAGATGAGGATAAAGAGATTAGAAGGCCAGATAGACCCAAAAGAGATAGTATAAGATGGGTCTAAGATAATAAAGTACCAGGGTTGAAGCCTATAAGCACCAGTGCTTTAGATTTTTATCTGCACATTTTAGTTAAGCGTGCTCAGGTAAGGGTAATTCAATGATGGGTGACCCCCTGGGAAGTGATGGAAAAGTGTGTAAATGCCATTGAAATTGGCATATGTGCACAGAGCTATATAAAATGATAGAAAGAGCTATGAAAATCTAGAAAGGGTTATGAACAGTAAGAGACTAGAACCCTTATGTCAAGTCCAAATGAAATGGATTTGAAAGATGAACTATGATGTAGCCAGATTTGGCCAGAGATGCCATGATATGGCATAAAAGATAGGCCTTGAGAAGCGGCTGTATAGCTAGCTTTGTAAACAGATAGAGAGGCTTCCATTCTAGAAATGATAAGATGTTTGCATGATGAGCTACATGTGAAAGAGCAATAAGAGCTTTCACTCCTTGCATAAAGTGCCAGGCATTATGTTATGTTATGTTATATTTGTAAAATATGCTAAAGCTCCGAATGTTAGAGCTGTGCAAGCTCCGAGTGTTAGAGTTGTGCATATTAAGAGAAGGAATGCTTGAGCTCCAATGTTAGAGCTTTGCATTCATGAGCAGGTAAGTAGTCCTGCAACACGTTGGCCAGGCGTTATGCATGTTAGAGTATGTGATCCTATATGCTCATATGTGCTCCTATATGCTCCTATATGCTTCTATGTGCTCCTATTTGGCAGTAGAGCAGTGAAAGAAAGAATAATGATATAAGTCCTCTCTCTGTATTATGATGAGTTATTAAAGATGATAAGAAGTGTAATGATATGAATGTAAGAGATGATGTTGGTGGATGTTTAAAGAATACTGCTAGATACTCAAATGAGCAATAAGTGATTGCACTAAAAAATATGATGAATAGTTAATAGAAACTCTCGAATATAGTAGTATTCGAGAGAGTTTAATATGAAAGAAATGGACACTACTCACAAGTCTAGCATAGTGAGAAGTCCATATGCAGATAGATGCGTAGCAAGAAAGTAATAGAATGAACTGGACGTCAACTCTGCTTGAGTTAATTCATAATAGAAGAATGACCATAGTAAAATATGAAGAATTGCGGATATGAAAAGTACTCCGCTAAGATGTCAAGATAAAAGATAAGAGATAGATACCCCAATCCTTAGTCAAAAAGAAGACAAGGATATCTATCTAAGATTACAGACTAAGGTGCTAAGTAAATTTCGAGGACAAAATTTATTTTAATGGGGTAGAAATGTCATATCCTAATTTTTCCCTATCTGTATAGTATTGATAGTGGAAAGATGCTTAGAAAGGATTATGACAAAGATCATACGAAATAATAAAGGTTAGATAAGTCTTAAAGAAAGAGAAGGACCTAAATGCAAATTGGAAAAGGTTAAAGGCCAAAAGTTAAAGTAGAAATAAATGTTGGGCCAAAAGTGGTAATTTCTAAAAGTTAGGGACCTAAATGTAAATATGCAAAAAGTTAGGGATATAAATGTAATTAAGCAAAAAGTCAGGGACATAAATGTAATTATGGAAAAGTTCAGCCAAAAAAGGCTTAAAAATGCCTGTAAGTATTTCAGTCCCATATTCCATCAGTAAATAGAGGAAGTCATGCTAGGTAATCTGGCATGATATAGAAATTTTATTAGGGCTCCAGACAGCAGAAAATTATCTGATAGTCTAAAAGTTATCTGAAATTTTATAAAATTCTATGGACATCAAATATATGTGGGGGAATTACAGGAAAATGTGCCCTACAGTGTCAGATGTTATGGATCTGACAGAACTCCAGAAGAAGTTCTGTATAAAAAGTTATTCATATATCAGTGAATTTTGACGGGAGTTTGTTAACACCCGTGATCCGATAATGGAACTTATCGGTATGTAAGCCTGGATAGAATCAGATCAGATGACCTCATATATAGGCCCATAATGACGCCAAGGAAGGCCCAAAACCTAGGGTACCAGTCTATCAGTAGAAAGGGCCAGTGCCAGAAAAAGTGTGAAATTACGAAAATGCCCCTCGATGCCCAGATTGTACCAGAGATAGATGAAGGGCATTTTGGTCATCTGGGACAGGCTGAAAACGTGGCACATGGTATAAATATGATTAGTTGAGGCAATATATGCCCTGAGGCAGTACAAAGAGGGGTGAAATGACAATTATGCCCTTAGGGTCAGTACATTGCAAGAAAGGACACTACGGGTATTTTGCTCATTTCCCAAGGGATCTGTAATTAAGTTGTAGCCAATACAAGTATGTCAATGGTGTGATAAGGCTAGACATTAATTTTCAGGATAGAATACATATCCTGGTATATTATAAAAAATTAGGAACAGAACACAGTCCGGTTGTTGTGAAACTGCACTGATCGGTACCAGATTGGACTAGAATTTCTCTAGAAGGTTCCTTGCATGGGCAGCACGCCACCTAACCCTCTTAGGTGTCCCATGAGCTGTCCCACATGATGTCATAATTATTATTTTATGAAAAAGTTAAATCCAAGATTAAATGTGGGCCTTTAGATCAAATAGTAACCAAATCAATCTTGGCCATCCATTTTTCTTGGATTTTGGCTATAAATACCCCCTCATTCTGTAGCAAACCGTAGCTTCATGGACCCTTGGGGAAACTCTTGCAAAATGGAAACTCAAGCTAAGACAAAGAAGATTCAAGGTTCCAAAGTTCAAGCAAGCTAGAGATTAAAGGTAAGCAACCTCCCTTAGCTTATTTTCCTTTGATTTGGGAGCTTGAACTTAGGGTTTTGATGGGAGAAAAGTTGAGTTTTCTCTAAGGGGTGGTGCTGCCCAAAGACCTTAAAGGAAAGGGGAAAGAAGAAATTAAAGTTAGAACCATATGATTGAAGCTTAAACAAGCTAGTTAAGTGATTGGTTGTTGAATCAAATTGATATTCTTGACTTTGCCATGGTGTGCACTGTTTGGTATGCACTTTTCATGAGGGAAGGAAATTGAATTTCAATGATTTAATGCTTCCATTGAGTTTGTATGATGATTTTGTGTAGGATTGGAAAGGTTTTGAACCTTGGAAACACTAAAATCTCAAGGTTGTAGTCTTTGAGATTCCCTACGGGTTACTGTTCACTCGCATGAACAGTGATTGGAATTTCATAATTTTGGTGGTTCCAATGGTTTTAAAATGAAAAGTTGTGTGGGGTAAAGTGGAGAAACAAGTATGGGAAGCATTAGAATCAAAATGAGAATTTTTGAAAGAATTGTATGCTTATGTTAAGTTCTGTACAGCAGGCCATGATGGAGCTGGAATTTCATGATTATAAGCTCATAAATGAGTTCAAAATATGAAATTGTGTAGGGTAAAGTCAAGACATCAATTGATTCAAGAGCCAAGTGGATTAGTGAATATTAGGGAAAGTTATGACAATAAAGAGTGTAACAAAGTTAATCTTGGACATGGTTGGAGTTCATGAGCCCTAATGAGTCATGTGATGAATATGAATGTGTTTAGGACCATGAAACATCTAAAAAGATATTGGGAAGTGATGGACATAAAGGCTTCATGGTTGGAAAGCTAGGGAGCAAGGGCTAAAGGTCAAGAGAAAAGCTTAAGTGTAAGGTAGTGAACTTACCTCTTTATGTGCTTGATGTGGTATGGTTATGTGTTGACATGTATATGTTATTTGAATGATGTTGTGGCATGATAAATGATGTTGAATGTATTGTGAATAACATGTTTCCATGGCCATGCACTTTATGTAAAAGTATATAGCATGATGGCATGTCACTAATCAAAGAAAGTTAATGAAATTACATATCATGCATTAGCATCCATCTTGCATATTTAAGTGGTAATGTTTGCTACTGAGATTCCCTAGAATCTCACTCTCCCATAACCAACCAATTTAGGTCAAGCATGAAGAAAAGGTATGCATGGAGAAGAGCAAAAGCATGGAAGAAGAAAAGTGAAGTATTTAAGATGTTAGCATATGCTATGCACTTTCCATGTATGTCAAAGCCATATAAAGTATCTATTTATGTGATGAGATTGTATGAAACAATTATTTTATAACCCCATGATGTGTATGAATTCAGAAAAGGCAAAAGAGATGATTTATGTATGCTGAAACAATTATCGGAAATGAAAGAAAAGAAACTGAAATGGTAAAAACGTAGGTCCTGAAGTAGTTTTGTTGTGGCTTCAGTTTGACCTAGCAAATGAAGGAATTAGTTCACGAAATTTTATGAGCATGTAGTACACATCCATATCTTTAAGTGCATAGGAATAACGTTTCATTTGGATGTGTATATCAAGAGAAATGATTTTCCAAAGTAAGGGACCAGAATCTGTTTCCAGAGTTTTTGACCAAATGAACAGTAAACTTCAACGAATAAACTGTATCAATTGGCGAATCATTTGGTCTGGAAATTATTTTTCCCTTAAATTTTAAGATGTTATCTTCATGTATCTTTTTGAACCACCTCATTTTGAGTTTTATAGAATTAGTTATGATTTTTCGAAGTTCGTTGCATAATCTAGAATACCATATGAACAGTAACCTGAGAAAGAGTAAAATTCCAGATTTGGCTAATGGACTTCCAAGGTCTTGTAAGTGGTTCTAAATGCTACTGAATGGTCCGTAAGATGTATAAAAGTAAGGATGTTACAGGTTTTTTGTCCCACATTCCATCAGTAAATAGAGAAAGTTACGCTGGTTAATCTGGCATGATACAGAAATTTTATTAGGACTCCAGACAACAGAAAATTATCTGATAGTCTAAAAGTTATCTAAAATTTTATCAGATTTCATTGACTTCAGATGTAAGTGGGCAAATTACAGGAAAATGTGCCCAACAGTGTCAGATGTCCTGGATCTGACAGAACTCTGGAAGAAGTTCTGTATAAAAAGTTATTCACATATTAATGAATTTTGACGGGAGTTTGATAACACCCGTGATCCGATAATCGAACTTATTGGTATGTAAGCCTAGATAGAATGAGATCAGATGACCACATATATAGGTCCATGATGAGGCCAAGAAGGGCCCAGAACCCAGGGTACAGTCCATCAGTAGAAGGGGCCAGTGTCCAGAAAAAGTGTGAAATTACGAAAATACCCCTTGATGCCCAGATTGTACTAGAGATGGATGAAGGGAATTTTGGTCATTTGGGATAGGTTAAAAAATGTGGCACATGGTATAAATATGATTAGTTGAGCCCAGATACACCCTAAAGTAGTATAAAGAGGGGTAAAATTACGATTATGCCCTTAGGGTCAATATAGTGTACGATAGGACACCAAGGGTATTTTGGTTATTTTCCAAAGAATGGATGGTAGATGAATACTCAGTATAACCATGTCAAGGGTATGAGAAGCCTATAAATTGATTTTCAAGATAGAATACATATCCTGGTATATTATAGAAAAATTCAGAACAGAAAACAGTCTAGTTGTTGTGAAACTGCTCTGATCGGTACCAGATTGGACTAAAATTTTTCCAGAAGCTTCCTTACACTATGAGAAAGTCACCTATCCCTCTTAGGTGTCCCATGAACTGTCCCACATGATGTCATAATTATTCTTTTATGAAAAAGTAAAATCCAAGATTAAATGTGAGCCTTTAGATCAAATAGTAACCAAATCAATCTTGGCCATTGATTTTTCTTGGATTTTGGCTATAAATACCCCCTCATTCTGCCCAAAACTGTGGCCTTGTGATACATTGGGGAAACTCTTGTAAAATGAAAACTCAAGCCAAGACAAAGAAGATTCAAGGTTCCAAAGTTCAAGCAAGCTAGAGATTAAAGGTAAGCAATCTATCCAAGCTTATTTTCCTTTGATTTGGGAGCTTGAACTTAGGGTTTTCATGGGAGAAAAGTTGAGTTTTCTCTAAGGGGTTGTGCTTCCCAACAACCTTAGATGAAAGGGGAAAGAAGAAATTAAAGTTAGAAACATATGATTGAAGCTTAAACAAGCTAATTAAGAGATTGGTTGTTGAATCAAGTTGATATTCTTGACTTTGCCTTAATGGAACCTGTTCAGTATGCACTGTTCATGAGGGAAGGAAATTGAATTTCAATGATTTAATGATTCCATTGAATTTAGATGATGATTTTGTGTAGGATTCGAAAGGTTTTGAACCTTGAAAGTATTGAAATTCCAAGATTGTAGTTTTTGAAATCCTTCTTTGTGACTGTTCACTCGCAAGAACAGTTATTAGAATTTCATGATTTTGATGGTTCCAATGATTTTAAAATGAAAAGTTGTGTGGGATAAAGTAGAGAAACAAGTATGGGAAGCATTGGAATCAAAATGAGAATTTTTGAAAGAATTGAGTGCAGTTTTGGTTCTGTACAGCATGTGATGAAGGAGCTGGAATTTCATGATCCTAAGCTCATAAATGGATTCAAAAGATGAAATTGTGTAGGGTAAATTCAAGGCATCAATTGATTCAAAGACCAAGTCCATTGGTTAAGATTAAGGAATTTTAATGAGATTAATGTTCTTGAAGAAATTATGTTAGTTAAAGTGAGTTTAATGCTCAAGGAAGTTAGATTGAAATTGATAAATGTGTAAGGAATTGAAAGACACGCAGTGGAAATTAATTTAAAAAATTTTCATTCCTTGCCAGGATCTACCGTATGTGTTTAAGTCAAGTGGGAAGAAGCATTACCCTCAATGTTCCTCAGCGACTTCCACATCTTCTGGTCACGACATTCACAGCTTCTCTCCGCGGCTCATGCTCCCTTTTCGATCACAAGAAGTCGATGACTCAGGTCGGCTTCCTCTACTGGTATCCACACGAATAGTATTCCAACCACGAATGACGTGCTAGCGTATCTTGTCCCTCTAGGGCTTTCTCAAGAGTTCGTCCTCTCTGTCTCTATCTCGATAGTTTCTTATCTGCAAATCTTTTATAGATTCCCTTTCAGCCTTTCTGTGTTCTGTGTCTCTACCTAAAATGCAGCTCCTAAAATTAGATATATAGGATGCTATCGTTTTTTTTTTCTCTCAACCGAATTGGATTTTGGAGTTAATCTTATATTAATTCTGAAATTAATACAATATCATATATTGTATAATTCGAAAGAAACTAATTAAATAAATAATATTTATATTAAATCCGTCCCACAGATTTAATTCATCGATTTATTTAACTTAAAATAAAGATAAGACTGAACTATATTTGATTTATTCTCATAAATCAAATTTGAGATATCTTATCAATTTGAATTTCAAATTCAAACGTGATAGAGATTTAATTTATCTTTATAAATTAAATCTTATAAATATCTCTTATATGAGATATCATATCAATTTGAATTTCAAATTCAAATGTGATAGAGATTTAATTTATCTTTATAAATTAAATCTTATAAATATCTCTTATATGAGATATCCTATCAATTTAAATTTTAAATTCAAACGTGATAGAGATTTAATTTATCCTTATAAATTAAATCTCATATATAATATATATATATATATGAATTTATATATATACGAATATAAATATAAATAAATATATACATTCACCCTGGATTATTCATTGAATCTGGACATCATAGCTCGTGTTGGGCTATTTTGCGTGCGACCCTGTAGGCCCATATGAAGTTGGCAGTGGGCCATTTGCTATACTGGCCCACAAGTCGCAAGCAGTCTCTAGTAAGACATAACGACTACCCTAATCATATGAGGATCGTTAAATGATGTAACCTTTTATACAACCATATCATGTCCCTTCTGTCACGCGATATTTTGGTCATGGATGAGGCATGGATAATGTCATCCTCCTATTCCTGACCGTTACTTTCTCGATCCCTGAGTAGTCTGACTTTAGAAATGGAACTACCTTTCCATTACAGTATGGCCATACATTTCTCAGACTCACTCATCGAGGGGCCCAGTAATATCTCTCTACGAATGTGAGGGACACATTCCATCTTGACCATTCACATTCCTCCACATGAAAAACCACTAAGCCCGAATATAGTCTTTATGATCACTCGGTCAAAAGTGACTTTTGACTAGGTAAAAGCTAAGCATTTGTCATGTAGGAATCCATGATGATCTCAGGTCAAAGGGCATAGTGACATGGTTTATATATGAGAGAAGCTTATGACGTAACCCATGCAGCTCTCTCATAGCGGGTCGGTCCAATACCTTGTACTCTTACATGTGCCTATGACTCTGATTTATATCTCTATATATCTTCAAAGTCATACTAGTCTTATTTCATCTGTGCTCCCACAGAGATGACTGACCAGGGACATTTAGGATATGATCATGAATTATCCAAGGATGGTCATCATAGTAAACATGCAAATAATATGATAACACAATTAATAAATTCATAAATCAATAATGTTCATAAGACAATGATTGGCCCCTAGGGCATGATTTCCAACAGAATGATTATGTGATATTAGGAATTGATTGGTATGCTCCAAGAGAGGCAGCCACATGTTCAAGGAAAGTGAGAAGAAAGAAGCAAGTTAAGGTGAAAGAAAGTCAAGTGTTCAAGGTAGTAAACTAATCCTAAACTTGTATGCATTGAATGTTATGCTTGATTGTGCTATGGCTTCATTGAATTGTATTGCCTATGTGCTTATGTATGAAGCTCTGTTTATATGTTTACTTTGTCCAATTGTATTTCATATGTAACATGGAAGCATGCACATGCCACAATAGTAACACTTTCACAAGCAAGCACAAGTATTTATATTAATGCATGCATTGTTTAGTACCGTTTGCTACTGAGATTTCCCCTGAAATCTCATCCCTTTTCATGTAATCCCAATCCCACAGGTTTATGAATGATGAAAGAGGATGATGAAGCATGAATAAAAGCTAGGGATTGGATAGTATATATGTTATGTGAATATGTAATGTTGCTATATGACCAATGTAAGAAGTGATGGTCAAGAAGTAATGAAAAATAGTAAATGATGGAATAAATGTATGAAATTTTACAGACATTTAGATGACATACCAAACTTCTTTTTGACACCAAGAGTACTTTATTTGGATGTCTGTACAAAGAGAACTAATTTTCCAAATTAAGGGACCAGAATTTGTTTCCAGGATTTTTGACCAAATGAACAGTAAACTTTGGCAAATAAATTGTATTAATTGGCTAATAATTTGGTCTGGAAATTATTTTTTCTTAAATTTCAAGATGTTATATTCACATATCTTTTTGAACTACTTCATTTTGAGTTTTCTAGAATTAGTTATGATTTTTTGAAGTTTGTTGCGTAATCTGGAATACCATATGAACAGTAACCCGAGAAAGAGTAAAATTCCAGATTTAGTTAATGAACTTCCAAGGTCTTGTAAGTGGTTCTAAATGCTACTGAATGGTCCCTAAGACATATGAAACTAAGGATGTTACAAAAGAGGTAGGCTACTAGGCCCTATTAAGCAGAAGTTCCAGACGTATATGGATGATGTTCAGGGACTAAACTGAAAGTAAGTGAAAGATCAGAGAGTAAATTGTAAATAGTAAAGTCCATGGGGCATAATGGTCATTTTGAATAAATAAAGGGAATAAATTGAAAAGTCTAGAAGTCACAAGGGCAAAAAATGAAAGTCGATACAAAGTTATGGGCCATTAAGTGTAAATATAAAAAGTTGAGGGACTAAAGTGCAATTTCCAAAAGTTTATAAAGGCAAAATTGTAATTATACAAAGTTGTGCCAGAAAAGGCTAAGAACTCCCCTGAAGCATTTCAATCCCAAAATTCATCAGTAGATAGAGAAAGTTATGCTGGTTAATCTAGCATGATACATAAATTTTATTAGTGTTCCAGATAGCTGATATTTATCTGATAATCTGAAAGTTATCTAAATTTTTTATTAGACATTCTGGACCTCATATATAAATAAAAAGTTATAGGATAGTGCATCCCATGAAGCAAGAGGTTAGGAAACTGACAGAACCCTAAAAGGGGTTCTGTAGGAAAAGTTATTCACGTTTTAGTAAAGTTTGATAGGAGTTTATGAATGCCCGATATCTAATTATGAAACTTATGCAGTAACCAAGTTATGACTAAATAAGCTCAAATGATGTCACAGAGAGGCCCATGATGACACTAAGTGAGGCCAAGCCCATGATATCAGTTCACTGGATAAAAGGGCGAGTGTCCATAAATATCCAAAAGAGGTGTAAAATATGTTATAAAATACTTAAAAAATGAGTGAAGGGTATTTTGGTCATTTGATTAAGGTTAGACAGTCAAGTAAGGTTATATGGATAATTTAACAGCATCAGGAAATACTTTGAAAAGGTATATAAAGACAATAATGCCCCTAGAATTAATAAAGAAGAACTAAGGGCATTTTGGTAATTTGCTAAGGGATGTGTCTTGGGAACTGAGCTACCAGAGTGCTTGAGCTTGATTAGAGACCCAAGATGGCATTCCAAGATGTCCAAAAATATCATCCAAGAGTTATGTTGGTCCAAGTGGTATTACAATGATATTTTTGTAATTTTCAATAAAGTATAGTTACCTGGTTGAGATAAAACTGGGGAAAGTGATCAGATAGAGCTTTCAACTCATTTAAAACCATGAGGTGGCATGAAACCTATCCTCATGGGACCCATAAGGTGCCACATGGCATGAGCATAGGGAAAGATGAAAAAGCCAAGGACATGTGGCATGATCTCAGCCGTTTATTCTGAGATAAGACTCTAGAATTCTCTAGAAACGCTGAGTCATCTGGTGAGGTGTCATAATAAGACACAAATGTGTATAGTTTCTATGACATTTTTAGGGTCTTATTATAATTTTACCATTCATTTTATGGCTATATTTATGCTTTTATGGTAATACATCATTGTGCTTGGCAATGTGCTAATTAAAGGATAAAATGGTAAATCAACTCTTGCAAACTGCTAAATATTGTTCTCCACTGATTTGGACCTTTACAGTGAGCTTTGGTTTTGAATCACAAGTATTTTGGAGGAGAACCAAGGACTAACATGAGCAGTAAAGAAATCACAAGACAAAGAAAATTAAATCACGCTTCTGTGCTTTTTACTCGCAACAAAAGTGTCCAAAGGTCGTGACCTATTTCTTCTGGGAAGTTTCTCTATGTTTATAGGTTGCGACCAACATATGGATCTGGTCATGACTAAAAGAGACAATCGCTGAAGCTATATTTTTTGGATTAGGTCATGCGGGAATAAAAGGAAGAGGAAGTTACAGACGTGTGGGGGCTAGTTTTTGGACCTAATTAGGCTAAGAAGCAGTACTCCAATCTTCTCTACACCTTATCCACAACCTACACACTCATCTTCCATATTTCTGCACCTTTCCACAAAATCTCACATCTCTACATCATTTTTTCTACTTTCTTCATGGCATATATCTGGACAGCAATTGCGGTACAGTAGGAGTCATGAGAGGCTAAATCTTTAGTCTCTTGGTGATGTATTGTATATATTTAGCTCTTGGACTGTAGTGCACATGGGGAGTTTTTTGTTTTAATCTCACCTTTCTTATGTTTTTGGAATTCCTAAATCTAGGGTTTTGATTTTATGAGTTAGGATTAGATATCGATCGATTATTTGTAGATTAAGTATTGTAATTGTATTTGCATGATTTGGATGTTGGTTTAATATGAATATTTCAGTTTGGATTTCTGGATAATTACGTATTTATCAACGATCATTGCTAACTAATTTGATTGCTTGAAATCTATGGCCATCGATTGATGATCATTTGAGGGCATCTACATCATCTGATTTAAATTGCATAATAAGTGGCTTTTAACAGTTTATTAAGAGTTTTTAAACTAACTTTGATCAAAGGAGTTTAAAGAATGTTAATGTTTTGGACTCAATCGATCGATCAAGGTTTCTTTTAAGACTTAGTGATTTTAAAACTCCATATCATATTAATCATCAAGAGTCTATCTCAACACATTCCTTTCAAAATCCACTCATTTTCCAACTTAATCAAAAATACAAAAATATTTACCTTACTGCACTGATGAGGTTGAATTGTCGTGGTCTGATCCATCAAAATAAAGTTTATTGCACCCAATATAATATAGTATAAAGCATAATCCTATTGTGTTTCTCGAGGAGCCTTTTATATGGAAACCTAGCAGATTGGATGTCAAAATCAATGAAAAACCTGAGCAGGTATAAAATGGTTTTGGTGTTTTTAGAGATTGATGCGATAAAAGTAGGGTGTAGAAAGATAAATATTGTTGGATTTTTGTTTACGATGTAAACGAGTTGGTTTAGTTGAGCAATATACTATGAAAGACTCTTGATGATGAAACGTATATATCCTTGCTCTCACGTTTAAAATTAGAGTGTAGAAATCACTAAGTCACAAAGAAAACCTTAATCGATCAATTGAGACCAAAACCCTAATTTTCCTTAAGCCCCTTTGATGAAAGCTAGTTTAAGAACTATTAGTGAACTGACATAAACCACTTAGCATGTAAATAGAATTTTGATGACAAAAATGCCCTCGATTGGTCGTTGATGGAAAACCCTAGATTTCAAGCAATGGATTAATTAACAATGATCGTTGACATTAATCTACTCTCTTAAAATCGAAAATGAAATATTCTATTAAAAACAAACGTTCAAATCATCTAAATTCATTTATAAGTCTAATATGAGAATGATCAATCGATATTCAAAACTTGCTCATAAGATCAAAACACTAGATCTAGCAGCAATCATAAGATGAGAAGATGCAAAGTAAAATAGAATAAACTCCCCATTTGAGTCTATGAGCTCAAGATATCTGATTCATCACCAAGACGCTAAAGGTTTAGCCTCTTATAACTCATGTTATACCACAATCGCTGTTCAGATGAGATACCACCAAGAAACAGTGGGAATATAGTAGAATGATGGTGTAGAGAGGTGAAGAAATCTGTGGAGAGGAGTAGAATGATGGCAGAGGTGGAAAAGGTGATTAGAGAGTGCGAGAGTATCGCTTCTTAGCCTAATCAGGTCAAAAACTAGCCTCTACATTAACGGCATCCTTCCTCCCCTTTTATTTATGTATAACCTAATTCAAAATGCTCAGTTTTAGTGATTTGCATTTTAGTCCCGACTAGATCCATGTTGTGGTCACGACCTGTAAACATAGAGAAACTTTCAGAAGAATCAAGGTCACGACTAAAATATGCAGGAGAGTGGTTTCACTTTTATTAACTTGTGATTTCTTTCTTGGTCATTGCTCTATTCCAAAATACCTGCAATCCAACATAAAGCTCGCTGTAAAAGTCTAAATTAGTAAATAACATAAACTATGCAATTTGGAAGAGTTAATTTACTATTTTACCCTTTAATTAGCACATTGCCACATACAATCATGTATTGCCATAAAAGTACAATTTAAGGCATAAAATGATGGCAAAGTTGTTATAAAGCTCTTAAAAATGTCACAGAAACCATATACAAAATTTGTCTTATCAATTTCCCCACACTTGAACCTTTATACTCCTCCTGGATAAATAAATGATCACATCTAGAATAACACTGTTAAATTCAATATAAAAAAATAGTCCTGTCATATCCTAATTTTTTCCTATCCATATAGTATTGATAGTGAAAAGAGGTTTGGAAAGGATTATGATGAAGATAAGAAGAAAGGATAAAGGTTAGTTGAGTCTTGAAGAAAGAGAAGGATTTAAACGCAAAGTAGAAAAGGTTAAAGGCAAAAAGTAAAAGTAGAAACAAAAGTTAGGCCTTTAAGTATAATTTTCAAAAGTTAAGGGACTTAAATGCAAATAGCTAAAAGTTCAGGGACCAAAGTGCAATTATTCGAAAGTTCAGGGACTTAAAAATAAATATGATAAAGTTGAGCCGAAACAGGTCAAAAATATGCAAAATCATATTAGACCCAAATTTTACTAGTAGATAGACAAAATTATTCCGGTCAGTTTAACGTAATACAGAATTTTGATTTGAGGTCCCGATTAATTGATATAAATTGATGAAGCCAGAAGAATTATTACAGTATTTTTCAGACGTCAGAATCAGATGAAACTTTACTAGAAATTCCTATATTTAATGTAAGAATTTATAAAATTGACAGAGTCAGAAAAAGAATCTTGTATGATCCTTATGGGATTTTACGGTGAAATAAAATACCCGATAAATAGGATCAATAGAGTTGTCATGTGAATTGGGCCATAGAGACAACACAGGCAATAAGCCCATATCAAAGCCTAAATGATGCCATCATGAGCCCAGTATGGTGACTGGATAGTTAAGTGGGCCAGAGTCCAGAGTAGTCCAGGAAGAGTCTGAAATTATGAAAATGCCCCTAGATGCCCATATTGTACCAGTGATGGATGGGGGGACTTTTAGTAATTTTGGACAGGCCAAAAATGTGTCATACAGTATAAATATGATTATTCAGAGCTAGTATATGCTATGAGATAGTGCAAAGAGGGGTAAAATGACGATTATGCCCTTAGGGTTAGTATAGTGCAAGAAAGGACACCAAGGGTATTTTGGTCATTTTCCAAGGGATGGATGGCAAATAAATATTTAGTATATCATTGCCAATGGTATGAGAAGACTAGACATTGATGTCGAGCACATAATATATATCTTGGTATATTATAAAAAATTAGGAACAGAAAACAGTCCGGTTGTTGTGGAACTGCTCCGATCGGTGCCAGATTGGACTAAAATTTTTCTAGAAGCTTCCCCTAATGAAATTTTGCCATATACCCCCAAGAGGTGTCCCTTGATCTGTTCCACATGATGTCATAATTATTCTTTTTTGGAAAAAGTTAAATCCAAGATTAAATGTGGGCCTTTAGATCAAATAGTAACCAAATCAATCTTGGCTATTGATTTTCCATGGATTTTGGCTATAAATACCCCCTCATTTCTGCATCCAAACCGTGGCCTTGTGAAACCTTGGGGAAACTCTTGCAAAATGAAAACTCAAGCCAAGATAAGGAAGATTCAAGGTACCAAAGTTCAAGCAAGCTAGAGATTAAAGATAAGCAATATATCCTAGCTTATTTTCCTTTGATTTGGGAGCTTGAACTTAGGGTTTTCATGGGGAAAAGTTGAGTTTTCTCTATGGTGTTGTGCTACCCAAAAACCTTAGATGAAAGGGGAAAGAAGAAATTAAAGTTAGAAACATATGATTGAAGCTTAAACAAGCTAGTTAAGTGATTGGTTGTTGAATCCATTTGATACTCTTGACTTTGCCATGGTGTACCCTATTCGGTCTTCACTGTTCATTAGGGAAAGAAATGGAATTTCAATGATGTAATGCTTCCACTGAATTTATATGATAGTTTTGTGTAGGATTGGAAAGGTTTTGAACCTTGGAAACATTAAAATCTCAAGGTTGTAGTTCTAAAATTCTTCACGGTTACTGTTCACTCACATGAACAGTATTGGAATTTCATGATTTTGATGCTTCCAATGGTTTTAAAATGAAAATTTGTGAGGGGGTAAAGTGGAGAAACAAGTATGGGAAGCATTAGAATCAAAATGAGAATTTTTGAAAGTATTATGTGCATGTGTTCGGTTATGTACAGCAGGCCTTGAAGGATCTGGAATTTCATGATTCTAAACTCAAATGGATTCAAAATATGCAATTGTGTAGGGTAAATTCAAGACATCAATTGGTTCAAGAGCCGAGTGGATTAGTGAAGATTAGAGAAAGTTATGATAATAAAGAGTGTAACAAGGTTAGTTTTGAACATGGTTGGAGTTCATGAGTCCTGATGAATTATATGATGAATATGAATATGTTTAGGACCTTGAAACATCCAATAATATGTTGGGAAGTGATTGACATAAAGGCTTCATGGTTGGAAAGATAGGGAGCAAGTGCAAAAGATCAAGAGAAAGCTTAAGTGCAAGGTAGTGAACTTACCTCTTTATGTGCTTGATATGGTATGCTTATGCGTTGACATGTATATTATATTTGAATAATGTTGTGACATGATAAATGATGTTGAATGTATTGTGAATAACATGTTTTCCATAGCCATGCATTTTATGTAAAAGTATATAGCATGATGACATGTCACTAATCAAAGAAAGTTTAATGAAATTACATATCATGCATTTGCATCCGTCTTGCATATTTAAGTGGTAATGTTTGCTACTGAGATTCCCTAGAATCTCACTCTCCCATAACCAACCAATTTAGGTCAAGCATGAGGGAAAATGTATGCATGGAGAGGAGCTAAAGAATGGAAGAAAGGAATGGAAGTAATTGAGATCCTAGCATATGCTATAGATTATCTATGTATATAAATGCCACATATGGTGTCCATCTATGTGATGAAACTATTTGTAATACTTATGCCATATGTACATGATGTATATGAATATTGAAAAGCTTATTTGATGGCTTATGCATGCTGGAACAATTATTAAAAGTAAAAGAAAGGAAATTGAAATGGTAAAAACGTAGGTCCTAAAGCAGTTTTGTTGTGGCTTCAGTTTGACTTAGCAAATGAAGGAATTATCTCATGAAATTTTACAAGTGTGTAGCAAACATCTAGAACTTTAAGTGCATAGGTAGAACGTTTCATTTGGATGTGTATAACAAGAGAAATGAATTTCCAAATTAAGGGACCAGAAAACTTCAACGAATAAACTGTATTAATTCGATAATCATTTGGTCTGAAAATTATTTTTCCCTTAAATTTAAAGATGTTGTCTTCGCTTATATTTTTGAACCAATTCATTTCAATTTTTCTAGAAATAGTTATTATTTTTTGAAGTTCATTGTGTAATCTGGATTACCATATGAACAGTAACCCGAGAAAGAGTAAAATTCCAGATTTTGCTAATGAACTTCCAAGGTCTTGTAAGTGATTCTAAATGCTACTGAATGGTCCCTAAGTCGTCATCTTTTGGGAATGCAAAGGTGATAATGTGAGCAATGCCAAGCAATCAACTACTAAGTGAAATCAACTTCAACTGTATGAGTGCAATCGATCCTCTCAAAGGTTAAATGTTTAGCTCTCTATTTCCTCTTATTATTAGGGGTTTTTCACTCAGATTCAAATTAGAAAACACCCTACCATATGCTTGTAATGGCTCTAAATCTTAGCAACTACATAACACTTATGCAAAGAATCAAGAGGTCTTTTAGGGTTGAAATGATGGAGGTGGGCCACATAGAATGGAATATGAAGAAAAGAAAGTAATGTATGCATTCGATAATAAATATATGGCATGAATTGATGTCTATAGGGATGTAGCTGCGGAATCGTGCTAATAAGAGTTGATAATGGTGCCCTTTCTCTTTTCTTTTTGTTTTCCTTTTCTTGCACTCTCTATTTTTTTTTGTGCAATATGTTTCTTTTCTCTTCTTTTGTTTGGAACCTCATTCACAGAAGCTGTAGCACAATAACACAACCATAATGAATTTTTGACATGACTAAAATTTTATTTCAAGATGATGTTTATACACATATGACTTTCTATAGGAATGATAAAAAGAAAAAGTGATAGGCTCAAGGGGTTGACTAAGGATGTAATATGTAGTGGGCTTGTGTTTGGGATAAAAAGGTTTAGAAAGAATGCCTCTATCATGTTCAATTTTGGAAATGCATAAGTAATTATAAACTCAGAGCCAATACAAGTTCTAGAGAATATAAACCAATTGAATAATCACTCAATATAGAACTTAAGGCCGAGAATCCTTCCAACAAAGGTTTTGATCTAGATTTCTCATAAGATAAAGTCTCAAACAATGTTCATCGTTCACTAAGTATTAAAACACTTATCACAACTAAAAACCCTCTAAACGATGATTTACAAGTTTCAAAGTAATCACTTAGAACAATGTGATAATCCAATTTAAAAGCAAAAGCTTAGTTGTTTTCAAAATCAATTTCCAATATTTTCCAAAAAAAAATTCAAGTGGGGCAGTGGTTTCTAGGAGATAAAAAGGTTTTGAAATAAGGGAACAATGAATCATTTATGAAAGAATCTCAGTACTTCAAAAGGGATCCTTCTATATAGGTTTGCACAAGGCAAAGAGAAGGTAGTTGGACATTTTTCAAACATTAGTTGCGATGTAGAATAGTGATAGTCGCGACCACTTGTCACAGGGGTGCATGCTCAGGACTTTCAAAACATTTAGTCGCGTCCATAGAATGTATCTTTCGCGACACAAACACACAGAGAGGAATAGTCGCGACCATGTATGAACTCATGTCGTGACTCAAATTAATAGGGAGTTATTATCACAACCACTATGTACATAAGTCGCGACCGTAGGTCATAGAGTGCATATGAAGTCCAAAGTTTCATTACAAGTCATTACCTAAAAGCTAGTATGTCACGACCATATTTCACAGAGACTACCGAGTAATAATTGTCAAAGTCCTAAAACAATTTTTCATGCCAAAACCTTTCAATTTATCAACAAAGTTTAAAGCAGAGATCCAATTGTCAGCAATTCATCACACATAAAGATCAAAAACAAAAATTTTGTGATGAAAGATTGGATTACTCGAAGAATGTCACATTTAGTAGCACAAAAGCAAAGACATCTACCCCATAATTAAACATGGCAGTGTCCTCACTGGCAACAGAACTAAAGTAGAAAATATCATAATCACTTTGCAAAGCCAATCAAATGGTGATGTAAGAAGCAGGTAGCCTAATCACTCAATGCAAATTAACAATTTAGCACATAGTCACATTCAGGTCATGCAAAGTAATACTAGTAAGGCAGAGATGATAAGATGGGTAAGCTAAGATCATGCATGTGAGTGTGGAAGTGCCAGAGGGAACAATCAATGACTAAACGATATATGGACAGGAATGGGGGTGTTCAAAATAGAAAGAAACCTAGAATAAACATAAAATAGAAGAAAAATGAAACTATCGTGTAGAAACATCAAGTTGAACAATGAACTACTACTTCTACTGGTTCATCCCTTTCCAATCACCAAACCAACATGTCAAGCACATATGAATTCATAAAGGTAAGAGATAGGAAAGGGACAACCTGGCCTCAAGGCAGCTGTGGGAAATCATAAAACTCTGAGAGATGGTTATTTGAATGGAAGGTTTTCTCTATTACTCTCCTCTCCACTTCAGCATTCCACAATCGCGTATCTTATATTGAGATTCGGCTAAGCTTGTCTCGAATTCTCCCTATTTAAACTTGAACTTACCCAACTATGGTTGGCATGTCACAACAATAGACTTGGGAAATATTTCCTTAGCCTCCTTCATATATTCCCTATAGTTGCTCTTCTCTAGCTTGTGTAGCTCTTTCAATTTATCATCTGCTTCCCCAAGTATCTCACCAAGTTGAGGTTGGTTTACGACTGCAATGTACTTGGGATCATTATTTCCATATTGCGTTATTATATATTAAATAATTTAAAAATCTTAAGGTATGAGATATAATTTTGGAATGAGAATGAGGGTGAGAAGAGTTAGAATATATTGGCCCTTTAACCAAAATAGTGGGGTATGGAATTGAAGGAGTTTGGAGTTTCCTGGTTGCCTCTGGCATTTTTGGTCATAACTCCAGTTGACAGGGTATGTATTTGGAAGTTGTTGTCACGACCTGCGGGTTCTTTAGTCGTGACTTGGTGTCACAAAAAGGCTCCCCCTCAGCAAATTGATGTTTAGTCACGACATCTTCATCTTTGTGTTACGACAGGTGGTCGTTGGAGTTTTGTGTCACGACGATAATGCTATTTGGTCGTGACTTAGCTTCACAGTAAATCTCAGGTTGATTTGTAGTCATGATAGGGAGGCCATTTGGTCACGACCTTTGGTCACAGGAATTCGACCCTTCTTCAATCATTGTACTTCCAGTTTCTAAAATATCTTGGGATCTTGCAAGATCACTAAACAAATCATTTGCAAGATCTCTATCATTGTCATGTAAACTCAGTTCATGTTCATCCCTAGTCTCTTCAATAGCATAATCAATTGCATTCAAAGTAGTAAAAGCAGAATTATCAGGAGGAAATTTTATTGCTTCATTCATGTTGAAGGTTACCACATGCTCTCCAACTTCTAATGTAATAGAACTATGCTTCATACTAATTATGGTCTTGGAAGTTTGGAGGAAAGGTCATCCTAGGATCAGAGTGCTGTCATTTACTAACTCATTGGACATGTCCAAAATATAAAAAATAGATGGGAACCCAAAGTCCTTGACCTGTACTAGAATATCCTTAAGGATTCACTTAGGATACCTAATTGACCTATCAGCTAATTGGAGAACTATGCATGTGTCTCTAAGATTGTTGATACCTAAGGTTTGATATCCAACCAAGGCATTACATTAATGGATACCCCTAGATCTAGTAATGCTCCTTAATAGGAATATTTCCTATAGTGCATGGGATTGTGTAGGATCCTGGGTCTTAGCACTTAACAGGTAGTTCAGCCTTAAATAGTGATGACACATTAACACTCACCTGGATTATCTCAAGAGGCTTAAACTCCTTTTTATTAGCACACAGTTCTTTCAAAAATTTTGCATATTAGGGTTTCTCTTGAGGAACTCAACCAAAGGGACATTTATTTATAACTTGTTGAATATAGTATAAGCATATTTTGCAAAGTTAGGGTAAACTTTTTTCTTTCCAACAAAGTAAGAGTTAGGAAAAGGGAGATCTTTTATAATTAAATCCTTACCTTTGTCCATAGAGGCTCCTTGCTTGCTTGACTCTGGCTTCTCCTCAAGTTGCTTTCCTTTGTAGGCTGGACTTGGCACTGTCACTGCTTCTTATTGTAGCTCTTATATCTCAACTTGGGCTTGTGAGTCCTCCTCTTGGGTTGGCTTCTTTATCATAAGCTACTGTTCTTTAAAACATTCATATTTACCAATTTGTACCTGTGGTAGAGATGATTTCTCAAATTTAGCTACTTCCACATCCTGTCCCAGTGTATTGTTCTCCTTAAAATGCACATTTCTGCCACTTTTGAGGGATATAGCATTCAAACCCCTTAGATTGATAACATGATTTGACAGTATGCTGCCACAGCTCTTTCCTTGAATGTTACTCACTGTATTCAAGACTTGAGTTAAGTGACTTGTGATATCTGTATTCTTGGAACTTAACTCCTCAAGTTTCCTGTGCACATAATCATTATCCTTCTGCATACTTTGAAGGATTAAAGCTATGGAGGTGAATTGACCATCATTTTCTTTGAGCCTTTTGTTTATATTGCTCATTTTACCATCCATATTGTTCATCTGTACAGCCATACTCTTTAACAATTGAGAAGTCTCATCTGACCTTGATATTAATAAGGTCATAGGGTGAGTTGGAACTGTGGGCCTTGCATTATTTTGGTAGTTACTTGAGGAAGCACCACCTCCTTGGGTGGTTTCTCCAACAAGGGTTATATGTGTTGGAGTATGGTCTCTCTTCTGGTATTGATTATCTCTCCCTTGATATATTGCTGCCACTTCTTTATACTATCTGTCACATGTACTGGTGGCATGCATCATAGAACCGGATGATTCACATCCTATAACCAAGGCTTGTGAGGGATCCACTATATCAACTTGTTTTGTGGAATGCATCTCTCTTTCCATTAGATTCATCCTCTTCTCCATTCTGTTTCCTAAAGCCGCTATTTCTGCTAAGATCTCTTTTGAATTACCCAAAGAAGATGTGGGCCTTCTTCTTAAATCCCCTGTCTGATGGTCTTCATTGGCCATTTTTTTAAATAACTCCTAACTAGCCTGTGGAGTCTTATCTCTCAAGGATCCATTTGCTACATAATTCAAGGAAATATGTTTATGAGGAAGTAGACCATAAAAGAAAATGTCTACTAAACCAGCCTTGGTCATGTTGTGGTAAGGGCATCGAGCCAACAGGTTAAGAAACCTTGACTAATACTCATGTAAAGATTCTTCATCCTGTTGTAGAATATTAGTGATATCCTTCTTCATTCGAGTGGTCTTTAAAGCTGGGAAAAACTATTCAAGATACGTCAACTTCAGTTGATCCCACGTAAGAGTAGAGAAATGGGTGAGCAAATTGTATAGCCACTCCTTAGCCTTCCTTTACAAGGTAAAATGAAAACACCTCCTTAAGACATCATCCAGTGCTGTCATTGGAGGTTTCATTGACGAACAGATCATATGCATAGTTTGTAAGTGTCAGTATGGACATTCTCCTGTAAAACAATAAAATTTAGGTAAGGCTGCAATGAAAGCTTATTTAATCTCAAAATTAGCTTTTTCAGTATAGAAACCATAAGGATCATAATTCACATGTGAATGATTAATTTCCCTCATCCTTTTATTATCTTTTGGTTTAATTGGTATTTCATTTTCTCCATGCCCATTAGGTCTATTATGATTAATATCATCTATATTCGGTTCAATTTCATGCTCTGGAATACTAGAGGAGGAACTAGATTTTGCTTCTTCTTTAAATTCTCTAATCTCTCTCTTTAGTTTTATAAGTCTTCTCTCAATTTTAGGTTTAAAAGGCACCAATGGTTCAGCTCTTTTATGCATGTAATGCAGAACATATAGGAAATAATAAATGCAATCAGTCAAAGTCAGTCACGAAAGTTGGACAGCAAAAAAATTTTAGTTAGTCGTAGCTAAAGCTTGTTTTAGTTGCGACTCAATATCACATAGAAAAGTAGACGTGACAGAAGGTTTTAAATGTCATGACTGGTTTTCATAGCGTAGTCAAATTTCATAGGGGAGCAATCATGTCGTGACACAAATAGTGATAGGTCTGACTTAAATTCACAGGGAGTAATTGTGGTGACGCAAGTGAGTTTAGGTCGCAACTCGTAGTCACAGAGATTGATTTTGCAAAAACTAAGAAAAGTACATATTGCAATGCAATTTTAAAACACTTCTAAAAAACTAATATGCAAACAAAAACAAGAAAAATGACTCAGGTAGCTAATGAAATTGACAATCAATTACATTGGCTCCCCCGATAACGGTGCCATTGATAATGTCAGATTATCATAGTCTGATCCATCAAAATAAAGTTTATTACACCCAATATAATGTAGTATAAGGCACAACCCTATCATTCTTCTCGAGGAGCCTTTTATGTGAAAACCTAGTAGATTGGATGTTAAAATCAATGAAAAACCTAAGTAGGGATAAAATGGTTTTAGGGTTTTTAGAGATTGATACGATAAAAGGAGGGTGCAAAAAGATAAATATTTTTGGAATTTTGTTTATGATGAAAACAAGTTGGTTTAGTTGAGCAATATGCTATGAAAGACTCTTGATGATAAAAACGTATCTATCCTTACTCTCACATTTAAAATTGGAGTTTAGAAATCACAAGACAAAGAAAATCGGATCACGCTTCTGTGCTTTTTAGTCATGACCAAAGTGTCCAAAGGTCATAACCTAATTTCTTCTGGGAAGTTTCTTTGTGTTTATAGGTCAGGACCAAAACATGGATATGGTCATGACTAAAAGAGACAATCGCTGAAGCTACGCGTTTTATATTAGGTCATATGGGAATAAAAGGAAGAGGAAACTGCAGACGTACGGGGGCTAGTTTTTGGACCTGATTAGGCTAAGAAGCAGTACTCGAATCTTCTCTACACCTTCTCCATAACCTACACACTCATCTTCCATCTTTTATAGCTTTCCACAAAATCTCACATCTCTACATCATTAATCCATCACCTCTTTCTACTTTCTTCATGGCATCATATATGGACAGCGATTACGGCACAGTATAAGTCATGAGAGGCTAAATCTTTAGTCTCTTGGTGATGGATTGCATATCTTGAGCTCTTGGACTGTAGTGCACATGGGGAGTTTTCTGTTTTAATCTCACCTTTCTAATGTTTTTGGAATTCCTAGATCTAGGGTTTTGATTTTATGAGTAAGGATTGGATATCGATCGATCATTCTGAGATTAAGTATTGTAATTGAATTTGCATGATTTGGATGTTGGTTTAATATGAATATTTCAATTTGGATTTCTGGATAATTAGATTTTTACCAACGATTATTGCTAACTAATTCGATTGCTTGAAATCTATGGTCATCGATTGATGATCATTTGAGGGCATATACATCATTTGATTTAAATTACATGCTAAGTGGATTTTAATAGTTCATTAAGAGTTTTTAAACTAGTTTTGATCAAAGGAGTTTAAAGAATGTTAATGTTCTTGACTCAATCGATCGATTGAGGTTTCTTTTAAGACTTAGTGATTTTAAAACCCCATATCATATTAAGAGCACGGATAGATAGTTTTCCATCATCAAGAGTCTGTCTCAACACATTCCTTTCAAAATCCACTCATTTTCCAACTTAATCAAAAATACAAAAATATTTACTTTACTGTACTGATGAGGTCAGATTGTCATGGTCTGATCCATCAAAATAAAGTTTATGGAACCCAATATAATGTAGTATAAGGCACAACCCTATCATTCTTCTCAAGGAGCCTTTTATGTGGAAACCTAGTAGATTGGATGTCAAAATCAATGAAAAACCTGAGCAGGGATAAAATTGTTTTAGGGTTTTTAGAGATTGATACGATAAAAGTAGGGTACAGAAAGATAAATATTTTGGGATTTTTGTTTATCATGAAAATGAGTTGGTTTAGTTGAGCAATATGCTATGAAGGATTCTTAATGATGAAAACGCATCTATCCTTGCTCTTGTTTAAAATTGGAGTTTAGAAATCACTAAGTCTCAAAGAAAACCTCAATTGATCGATTGAGACTAGAACCTTAATTTTCCTTAAACCCCTTTGATCAATACTGGTTTAAGAACTATAAGTGAACTGTCATAAACCACTTAGTGTGTAAATTGAATTTATATGATGAAAATGTCCTCTAATGGTCATCGATGGGAAACCCTAGATTTCAAGCAATGAATTAATTAACAACGATCGCTGACATTAATCCACTCTTTTAAAATTGAAAATGAAATATTCTATTAAAAACAAACATTTAAATCATCTAAATTCAATTACAAGTCTAATATGAGAATGATCAATCGATATTCAAAACTTGCTGATAAGATGAAAACCCTAGATCTAACAGTAATCATAAGATGAGAAGATGTAAATTAGAACAGAAGAAACTCCCCGTTTGAGTCCTTGAGCTCAAGATATCTGATTTGTAACATCCTTATTTTCTTATGTCTTAGGGACCAAATGGTAGTATCTAGAACCACTTTTAAAGTCATTAAAGTCAAATTACATAATCTGGAATTTTACTCTCCCAAGTACTGTTACTATGTAAATTCTAGAGAAGTGACCTGACTTCAAAATATTATAACTAATTCTAGAAAAATTGAAATGAAGTGGTTCAAATTGCTACATGAAGCTAACTTAATAATATTTTAGGGAAAAATAACTTGATGACCACTTCTTGACTCAGTCAATGTTTGAAGTTTACTGCTCATCCTATATTTTTCCCTAATTTTAGTATTTTGGTCCCAACTTTACATAACATTTGTACTATACAATCCCTAGCTTATCTCTATGTTTCTTCAATCCTCTTATAACACACCTGTGGGATTGGGATTACATGGAAGGGGATGAGATTTTTGAGGAAATCTCAGTAGCAAACAGTAGTAAATAATGCATGCATTAATGTAAATACTGGTGCTTGCTTGTGAAAGTGTTAACATTATGTAATATGCATGCTTCCATGTTACATATGAAATACAATTGGCCAAAGTAATCATAGGAATAAAGCTTTAAACATAAGCACATATGCAACACAATTCAACAAAGCCATAGCACAACCAAGTATAACATTCAATGCATACAACTCTAGGATAAGTTCACTACCTGACATATAGCCTTCCTCTAGCTCTTAGCCTATGCTATAAGATTCCTTCTTCTCATAGGTTAGAGCCTATACATAGCATAATAATATCTTTATTATTATTGAGCATAGCTCTACTTAACTCATGCTTAATTTGGGGTAATATCCTTAATCTGACATTCTCCTAACTTTCTTTCTATCTACAGCTAACCTTATCAAGAGATATATTTCTCTATTCTAACCATTAAGAATAATCCTCTAATTTATTAGAGCAGGGACTAGAATAACTTACTTGCCTTATTCCTAAGTTCTACCAAGTCCCTAAACTCCTTAGACTGCTCCTAGCTCCACCAGAACTCCTCCTTTCTTTCTCTTCCTTCCTTCCTTTCTCTCTTTCTCTTTTCTCCCTTCTTTCTCTTCTTTTTCCCATGCTTGGCCATGAATGGAATGGAAAGAGGGGTGGGCTATTTATAGTTGAGAGGAGGTCGAATGGATGGTCTAGATCAAATTGCGATGAATGGCTCAGATTGCTTAGCTTCCTCAAGAAGCTTTGCCTGTATCATCACGATGGCATCACCCTCCTCCATGACTCATCAAAATGACATCATCTATGGGACACCTCACATGCAAGGTGGCACAATGGTGGGGCCCTTGGGATACCTCACAAGCTGACTCAATATTTCTAGAGAATTCCAGAGTCTTTTCCTAGAATGAACTGTTGAGATTGTGCCACGTGTCCTTTAGCTTTTTCTCCTTTTCCTGGAATCATGCCAGGTGTCCTTAGCTTTTCTTCTTTTCCTAGAATCATGCCATGTGGCACCTTGTGGGTCCCATGAAGACACCTTTCATGCCACCTGATGGTCTCAAGCTTTATCTGATCACTTTTTCAAGTTCTATCCTTAACCGAGTAACTTTTCTTTATGAAAAAGTACTAAAATATTATTTTAACATCACTTAAACCCCCATAATCACTGGGCCACATTTTTGGACCCTTTGAATGTCATCTTGGGTTTCTAACCAAGCCCAGTCACTCTGGTTGCTCAATTTCCAAGAAACACCTTTAGTAAATTACCAAAACACCCCCAGGGACTTTTACTATTTACGATTTAGTCCTTGAACTCTCATTATTTGCAGTTTAGTCCCTAAATATCATTTGTATACTTCTGGGACTTCTGCTCAACAGGGCCTAGTAGCATCCCTTTTTCAGGCTTCATATTAGGCTTCTAGGCTTAAGAATTGGGATATGACATTTCTCCTCCACTTAAAATAAATTTCATCCTCAAAATTTTAAGGTTAAATATCTATTCATACTTTGATGAAGAGTTTCTCTTAGAAGAATGTCCCTTTCTTTTCATAATACTTCCTTGACTTTTCTAGCTCTTCTTAACTTTTTTGACTATCTTACATAACTTCGTGTATCTATGCCAAACTTTTGTGGCATTTACGCCTTTTCTCATTAATTCCCAGGGGTTTACTCATCATTAGGCTACCTTACCTGAGCAACTTTCAGCTAAACATTCTAATGGGTTAGGGCTAGGCTACTTTTCTTATAGCTTTATGCCCTAGCATATTCTTTCTCATAAAACTGTGTTCTATCTTTACTCTATCTTAAACCCTCTTCTATGGGTCTCGCTAGCCTTTTAATTTCGTTATCCTTATCTGAAGGATCTATCTACTCATACTTTTCCATTCTCAAATCATATGTGGTTATCTTCTTTATTCCTCAGGCATACTTCTACAAAACTTTTTGAATATCAGCACTCAGACTTGAACTTGGACTCCATCTTTGTTTAAGGAAAACTAAGTTCAGTCTGTATATAATATAGGCTATTTGAGGAAAATCATTATAAATAGGTTTTCTAGAGGAGTTAATTAACTAGTAAAGCTTCCTTACCTTAACTTCGTCTTTGGTAATCATCTTTCCAAAGAGATACTATACTATTCTCATTACTTCATGGCTCATTACTTTCCTTAGGCTAGGTCTAACTGCGACCTCAGGATCTAACTGTTATCAACTGTAAGCCTCTTCAGAATCTAAGTGCGACTCTGAAGTTGTTAGGATCTAACTGCGACCCTTGAGCCATGCTAGGATCTAACTGGGACCCTCCAGAATCCTTTGTGATTTTGTTGTGCTGTATCATAATCTCTGAAAGATCTCAAACCAACTGACTAAACTATAAGGTTAGTTGTTTCTACTTGTTGATAAATCAATAAAAATTTTAAAATAAATTCAGTAGCCCATATTATTTACCAAGACTTTTCTTATTTCCTATCTTACTCAGGAGTCCCTTCTTATCTTTCTTACTCTGTTGTGGCATACCAATTATGGTCTAACCACCTGCCATTGCATTCTATTGCTATGGCTTTATCATAACTTCTCATTTAAATGTGTGCTCTAACTGTGAGCTATTTAAACTATGCTCTAACTGTGAGCAATCTGTATCAGATCTAACTCTTATCTGAAGAGTGATATGAACTCATCTGAATCTAACTCTATCTGAGAGCCATCTGTTTCATTCCTAACTCTTATTTGAAGAGTGATATGAAAGCAATCTCTTTACTGTTATCTTTTGTTCTTCGTGTATACCATTTCTTTTGATAGAGTTATAACACTACCACCTACTTGGTACTTATTGTAACCCTAACATAAGAAATACCCCTGAGTACTGTAGAAATACCTGAGTAACCCCAGTCATACTGTAACAATTATCCCACTTACTAAGACTATCTATCATCCTGGGTAAATTCTTATTGCATGTCGTATAGTATGGGACCAACATAACTTTCTCATCATAAACTCTACCCTGCATGTACTGTATGAGGGGAGTATTTATTTATCATAGCATACTCTAATATGTGTCTCATCATATGACAACTGCAAGGAGATGCAACAATTCATCATAACTCATGGCAACATAAGCCATATTATCATCACATAAATTTGCTTAACTATCCATCATACGTACACTACAATTGAACAATTAACTAATTAATCCTTTAAAGCATTCTTTCCTCTATCACATTATCTACCATATCCTAAACATTTATTTAGGAACCTGAAATAACTACTTATTCAACTTAGGCTACCACATTACCCTCTTACTAGGGTATAGACTCATCCCTTCATTACTTTACATTACTCTTGCTCATTACTCTTTCTTAAATTGAGGAGCCTCTTTATCTTTGAAGCTGTGGCTACTGTTCTCTCTTTATACATCATAAACTTCTTTTTCTTATCTTACATATACCGCACTGTTTGAACTTTTGCAATTACCTAAGAAAAATCCTTTCTTTGTAACAAGTAATTCAATCCGTGAGCTAACCTCTTAGGTGAGCGGAATAATCTCCATCTCTATGGAGTAACTTTTGCATTTCTCAAGTATCTCTTAACTCTTTTTCTCTATTAGTCTCAGTCTACTCTCGACTAGATTGTTGTTCTTTTTGATTTATCTCTAGATCCTGACTAACTTAAGTTACTTGAATCTCATTCATCATCTATTACTATTATTTATGTTCTCTAGGGTACTCTACCCTAGGTCTACTAGGTTACTATTTCTTCGTGATGTAGTCCCTCTGTCTTGGGAACATCAGCTGTCTATATATTAATCATCTTGTCTCTAACTTTAGGCCATGTGTTAGGATCATTCCTAGGCAAGTCTTATCTTAACTTTTGATTCTTTTGTTAAGGAAACACTAGCTGAACAAATTCTTTCGTAATGTAGATATACTCACATAGAGGATCTACTTCTGAACATTATCTTAAACTAATCTTCCATATCTCAATACTTTGTACTATCTAGCTTGATTACTTTATACCAATCCTCTAGCTAATAAACTTCAATGAGGTTGGTACCTTTATCATTATTGCCACTATAACGTCTGGCCATATAATGATACCTCAAGCTACTATTGTAGCTTCCCTTGACCTGAGACTGGTCAGCAACTATTTACTCTAAGACAGAACCCTTTTCACTGTACTAGAACCCTCTCGATTCTGTAGCAAAACCTTATGCTCTGATATCAAAATATAGCATCCTCATTTTCTTATGTATTAGGGACCAAATGGTAGTATCTAGAATCACTTTTAAAGTCATTAAAGTCAAATTACATAATCTAGAATTTTACTCTCCCTAGTACTATTCACTATGTAAATTCCAGAGAAGTGACCTGACTTCGAAAAATCAAAACTAATTCTACAAAAATCAAAATGAAGTGGTTCAAATTGTTACATGAAGCTAACTTAATAATATTTTAGAAAAAATAACTTGTTGACCATGACTTGACTCAGTGAATGTCAGTCAATGTCAAAAATTTACTGTTCATTCTGCATTTTTCCTTGATTTCAGCATTTTGGTCCCAACTTTACATAACATTTGTACTATCTAATCCCTAGCTTCTCTCCATGCTTCTTCAATCCTCTTATAACATACTTGTAGGACTGGGATTACATGGAAGGGGATGAGATTTATGGGGAAATCTCAGTAGCAAAGAGTACTAAACAATGCATGTATTAATGCAAATACTTGTGCTTGCTTGTGAAAGTGTTAACATTATGTAATGTGCATGCTTCCATGTTACATATGAAATACAATTGGACAAAGTAATCATAGGAACAGAGCTTCAAACATAAGCACATACGCAACACAATTCAACAAAGCCATAGCATAACCAAGTATAACATTCAATGCATATAAGTCTAGTATAAGTTCACTACCTGACATATAGCCTTCCTCTAGCTCTTAGCCTTTGCTCTAAGATTCCTTCTTTTCATAGGTCAGAGCCTATACATAGCATAATAATATCTTTATTATTATCCAGAATAACTCTACTTAACTCATGCTTAACTTAGGGTGATATCCTTAATCTGATAATCCCCTAACTTTCTTTCTATCTATGGCTAACCTTATCAAGAGATATATTTCTCTATCCTAACCATTAAGAATAATCGTCTAATTTATAAGAGCAGGGACTAGAATAACTTACTTACCTTATTCCTAAGCTCTGCCAAGTACCTAAGCTCCTTGGACTGCTCCTAGCTCCACTAGAACTCTTCCTTTCTTTCTCTCTTTCTCTTTTCTCTCTTCTTTATCTTCTTTTTGCCATGCTTGGCCGTGAATGGTGTCATATCCTAAATATTCCCTATTTGTATAGTATTGATAGTGGAAAGAGATTTAGAAAGGATTATGACGAAGATCAGACGAAATAATAAAGGTTAGTTAAATCTTAAAGAAAGAGAAGGACCTAAACGTAAATTGAAAAAGGTTAAAGGCCAAAAGTTAAAATATAAATAAATATTGGGCCAAAAGTGGTTATTTTCAAAAGTTTAGGAACCTAAATGTAATTAAGCAAAAAGTCAGGGACATAAATGTAATTATAGAAAAGTCAGGGATAGTCTAAAAGTTATCTAATTTTTTATCAGATTCCATAGACATCAGATATAAGTGGGGGAATTACAAGAAAGTGTTCCCTATAGTGTCAGATGTTATGGATCTGACAGAACCCCGGAAGAAGTTATGTATAAAAAGTTATTCACATATTAGTGAATTTTGACGGGAGTTTGACAGCACCCGTGATCCGATAATGGAACTTACCGGTATGTGAGCCTGGATAGAATGAGATCAGATGACCTCATATATAGGCCCATGATGACACCAAGAAAGGCCCAAAACCCAGGGTACCAGTCCATCAGTAGAAGGGGCTAGTGTCCAGAAAAAGTGTGAAATTATGAAAATGCCCCTAGATGCTCAGATTATACCAGAGATGGATGAAGGGCATTTTGGTCACCTGGGATAGGCTAAAAATGTGGCACATGGTATAAATATGATTAGTTGAGCCCAGATACACCGTGAGGCAGTATAAAGAGGGGTAAAATGATGATTATGCCCTTAGGGTCAATATAGTGTAAGAAAGGACACCAAGGGTATTTTGGTCATTTCCAAAGGAATAGATGCCAGATAAATACTCAATATAACCATGTCAAGGGTATGAGAAGCCTAGACATTGATTTTCAGGATAGAATACATATCCTTGAATATTATAAAGAATTAGGAATGGAAAATAGTCCGGTTGTTGTGAAATTGCTCCAATCGATACCAGATTAGACTGAAATATTTCCAGAAGCTTGCTGGCATGGTGAGCACCCCACATAACCCCTTGAGGTGTCCCTTGAGCTGTCCCACATGATGTCATAATTATTCTTTTATGAAAAAGTAAAATCCAAGATTAAATGTGAGCCTTTAGATCAAATAGTAACCAAATCAATCTTGGCCATTGATTTTTCTTGGATTTTGGCTATAAATACCCCTCCATTCTGCAGCAAACCATAAGCTCATGGAACCTTGGGGAAATTCTTGCAAAATGAAAACTCAAGCCAAGACAAAGAAGATTCAAGATTCCAAAGTTCAAGCAATCTCTCCTAACTTATTTTCCTTTGGTTTGGGAGCTTGAACTTAGGGTTTTGATGGGAGAAAAGTTGAGTTTTCTCTAAGGGGTGGTGCTGCCCAATGACCTTAAAGGAAAGGGGAAAGAAGAAATTAAAGTTAGAAAAATATGATTGAAGCTTAAACAAGCTAGTTAAGTAGTTGGTTGTTGAATCAAATTGACATTCTTGACTCTGCCATGGTGTGCCCTGTTTGGTATGCACTGTTCATGGGAATGGAAATTGAATTTCAATGATTTAATGCTTCCATTGAGTTTGTACGATGATTTTGTGTAGGATTAGAAAGGTTTTGAACCTTAGAAACATTAAAATCTCAAGGTTGTAGTCTTTGAGATTCCTTACAGTTACTGTTCACTCGCATGAACAGTGATTGGAATTTAATGATTTTAATGGTTCCAATGGTTTTAAAATAAAAAGTTGTGTGGGGTAAAGTGGAGAAACAAGTATGGGAAGCATTAGAATCAAAATGAGAATTTTTGAAAGAATTGTATGCTTATGTTCAGTTCTGTACAGCAGGCCATGAAGGAGCTGGAATTTCATGATTCTAAGCTCATAAATGGATTCAAAAGATGAAATTGTGTATGGTAAAGTCAGGATATCAATTGGTTCAAGAGCCAAGTGGATTAGTGAAAATTAGAGAAAGTTATGACAATAAAGAGTGTAACAAAGTTAGTCTTGAACATGGTTGGAGTTCATGAGTCCTAATGAGTTATGTGATGAATATTAATGTGTTTAGGACCATGAAACATCCAAGAAGATGTTGGGAAGTGATGGACATAAAGTCTTCATGGTTGAAAAGCTAGGGAGCAAGGGCTAAAGGTCAAGAGAAAAGCTTAAGTGCAAGGTAGTGAACTTACCTCTTTATGTGCTTGATGTAGTATGCTTATGTGTTGACATGTATATGTTATTTGAATGATGTTGTGACATGATAAATGATGTTGAATGTATTGTGAATAACATGTTTCCATGGCCATGCGCTATATGTAAAAGTATATAGCATGATGGCATGTCACTAATCAAAGAAAGTTAATGGAAATTACATATCATGCATTAGCATCAATCTTGCATATTTAAGTGGTAATGTTTGCTACTGAGATTCCCTAGAATCTCACTCTCCCATAACCAACCAATTTAGGTCAAGCATGATGGATAATGTATGCGTGGAGAAGAGCTAAAGCATGGAAGAAGAAAAGTGAAGTATTTAAGATGTTAACATATGCTATGCACTTTCCATGTATGTCAAAGCCATGTAAAGTATCTATTTATGTGATGAGATTGTATGAAACAATTATTGTATAACCCCATGATGTATATAAATTCACAAAAAGCAAAAGAGATGATTTATGTATGCTGGAACAATTATGGAAAGTGAAAGAGAGGAAACTGAAATGGTAAAAAAACTAGGTCCTAAAGCAGTTTTGTTGTGGCTTCATTATGACCTAGCAAATGAAGGAATTATTTCAAGAACTTTTATGAGCATGTATTACACATCCATAGCTTTAAGTGAATAGGTATAATGTTTCATTTGGATATGTATATCAAGAGAAATGAATTTCCAAAATAAGGGACCAGAAACTATTTCTAGAGTTTTTGACCAAATGAACAGTAAATTCAACGAATAAACTGTATTAATTGGCTAATCATTTGGTCTGGAAATTATTTTTCCCTTAAATTTCAAGATGTTATATTCATTTATATTTTTGAACCACTTCATTTAGATTTTTCTATAATTAGTTTTGATTTTTTGAAGTTCGTTGCATAATCTAGAATACCATATGAACAGTAACCCGAGAAAGAGTAAAATTCCAGATTTGGCTAATGGACTTCCAAGGTCTTGTAAGTGGTTCTAAATGCTACTTAATGGTCCCTAAGACGTATAAAAGTAAGAATGTTACAGATGGAATGGAAAGAGGGGTCTGCTATTTATAGTTGAGAGGAGGTGGAATGGATGGTCCTGATCAAATCGCGATGAATGGCTCAGATTGCTTAGCTTCCTCAAGAAGCTTCGCCTGCATCATCACGATGACATCACCCTCCTCCATGACTCATCAAAATGACATCATCCATGAGACACCTCACATGCAAGGTGGCAAAATGGTGGGGCCCGTAGGACACCTCACTAGCTGACTCAATGTTTCCAGAGAATTCCACTGTCTTTTCCTGGAATGAACAGTTGAGATTGTGCCATGCGTTCTTTAGCTTTTTCTCCTTTTCTTGGAATCATGCCAGGTGTCCTTAGCTTTTATTCTTTTCCTATAATCATGCCATGTGGCACCTTCTGGGTCCTATGAGGACACCTTTCATGCCTCCTCACTGTCTAAAGTTTTATCTGATCACTTTTCCTAGTTCTATCCTTAACTGAGTAACTTTTCTTTATGAAAAAGTACTAAAATATTATTTTAACATCACTTAAACCCTAATAATCATTGGGCCACGTTTTTGGACCCTTTGAATGTCATCTTGAGTTTCTAACCAAGCCCAAGCACTCTGGTGACTCGATTCCTAAGAAACACCTTTAGTAAATTACCAAAATACCCCAAGGACTTTCACTATTTACGATTTAGTCACTGAACTCTCATTATTTGCAATTTAGTCCCTAAACATTATTTGTATACTTCTGGGACTTTTGCTCAATGGGGCCTGGTAGCATCCCTTTTTCAAGTTATATATTAGGCTTTTAGGCCCAAAAATTGGGATATGACATGATTCATCACCAAGTGGCTAAGGGTTTAGACTCTCATGACTCCTGGTGTACTACAATCGCTCTTCAAATGAGATGCCATGAAGAAATAGTGGGAAGATGGTATATTGATTGTTTAGAGAGGTGGAAAAATATGTGGAGAGGAGTAGAATAATGGCAGAGATGGTGAAGGTGATCAGAGAGTGCGAGAGTATTGCTTCTTAGCCTAATCAGGTCAAAAACTAGCCTCTACATTGACGGTAGCCTTCCTCGTCTTTTATATCTGCATAACCTAATTCAAAACACGCAGTTTCTACCATTTCGCATTTTAGTTGCGACTAAATCCATGTTTTGGTCGAGACCTGTAAACACATAAAGACTTTCAAAAGAATCAAGGCCGCAACTGGCGGTGTAACATCCTTATTTTCTTACGTCTTAGGAACCAAATGGTAGTATTTAGAACCACTTTTAAAGTCACTGGAGCCAAATCATACAATCTGGAATTTTACTCTAACGAGTACCATTCCCTGTGTAAATTCTAGAGGAGTGACCTGACTTCAAAAAATCATAACTAATTCTAAAGAAATTGAAACGAAGTGGTTCAAATTGCTACACGAAGCTAACTTGATGATCTTTTAGGGACAAATGACTCATTGAACACGCCTTGACCAGGTCAACTTTGGTCAATGTTCTGAAATCACTGTTCCTCCAGCGTCCTATCCCTGATTCCAACATTATGGTCCCAACTTTGATAAATCATATCTTTATGTGTAGACATCCAAATAAAACATTCTATATATCAAATCGAAGCTTGGCATGTCTACTATTTACAGGAAAAATATTATACATTTATTTAATCATTTACTATTTATAATTATAGCTCAAATGTCACTGCCTCCATCACGAGTTACTGTTCACAATGACAATTTCTAGCAATTATACATACATGAATCACATATCAATCATGCTAAGTAATTAACATCTCTTAATGCATCTTTATCTCCTCCATATTTAGAAGACCTTCTGTAATTGGATTGATATGGAAGGGGTGAGATTATGGGGAAATCTCATAAGCAAACGGTACTAAACAATGCATACATTAATGTGAATACTTGTGCTTGGTTGTGAAAGTGTTAAAATTGTCTAATGTGCATACTTCCATGTTACATATGAAATACAATTGTCCAAAGTAATCATAATAATAGAGCTTCATACATAAGCACATATTCAACACAATTCAACAAAGCCATAGCACATCAACCATAACATTCAATGCATATATAAGTTTAGGATAAGTGTACTACCTGACATGTAGCCTTTTCTTCTAGCTCTTAGCTTTATCTCTAAGGTTCATTCTTTCCATAGATCAGAACCTATACATAGCATAATAATATCTTCATTATTATTCTATTAGTATAGCTCTATTTAACTCATGCTTAACTAGGTGTAATATCCTTACTCTGGCATTCCCCTGGCTTTCTCTCTACCTTTAGCTACCTTTATTAATAGAGATATTTCTCTATTCTAACCACTAAGAGCAATCCTCTACTTTATTAGATCAGGGACTAGATAACTTTATTACCTCATTCCTAAGCTTTGCCCAGTCCCTCGGCTCCTTAGACTGCTCCTGGCTCTACCAGAACTCCTTCCTTTCTTTCCTTTCTTTCTTTCCTTCTCTCTTTCTCTCTTCTTTCTCTTGCCAAATCCGTGGTGTTCTTTGAAATGGGAGGGGAGTGGCCTATTTATAGGTGAGAGGAGGTGGAATGAATGGTCCAGATTGATTCGCGATGAATGGCTCAGATTGCTTTCTTCCTCAAGAAGCTTTGCCTGCATCATCATGATGATCTCACCCTCCCTGATGACTCACCACTCATGACATCATCCAGGACACCTCAAGGGACACCTCAGGGGTATATGTGGCATAATGGTGGGGCCCTTAGGACACCTCGCCAGCTGACTCAGCCTTTCTAGAGAGTTCCAGAGTCTTTTCCCTGAATGGATGGCCGAGATCGTGCCACGTGTCCTCTTATTTTTTCTCCTTTTCTTATAATCATGCCATGTATCCTTTGCTTTTCCTCTTTTACTATAATAATTCCACGTGGCACCTTGTGGGCTCCATTTATGCTATCTTATGATTCCATATCACTTTACCCAATTCTATCTTGGATCGGGTCACTTTACTTTATTGAAAAAGTACTAAAATAATATTTTAATGCCTCTTGGGCCCACATTACTCTTGGACTTCGTTTTTGGGCCTTGGATTATCATCTTGGGTTTCTAACCAAGCCCAAGCACTCTGATGGCTCAGTTCCCAAGAAACATCCTTAGTAAATTACCAAAATGCCCTTAGCTCCTCTTTAGCACTTATAGGAGCACTATTATCTTTCCATACCTTACCAAAGTATCTCTTGACCCTGGTCAACTATCCAGATACCCTTTCTTGACTATCTAACCTTAGTCAACTTTCTGACTCTGACTTAATGACATAACACAATGGCATACCTTCAATGGCATTTTCATAATTCTTCATTTTTCTCGGTCTTTATTAGCCCTAGCCCACATACTTATCTGAAAATATCATTAGGCCTATAAGGTGCCATTTTAGACCCTTTGTATAATCCATTATCTTCATGGGCTCAATTCTTGAGAAATTTCCCCAAAACCTATTTACCAGGTCTTTTAATCCACTGTAAATTCTGTAGTAAATTCTACATAACTCCTTTTTGAGCTTTGTCAGTTTTAAAAATTCTTATATTAATTATAGGAATTTACTGCCACATTTCATCTGATTCTGAGGTCTAGAGCATACCTTATTAATTTTCCTTTTTTTTAGAAATTAATATAAATCTTTCAGAACCTCATATCAGAACTTTGTGTTACATCAAACTGATTAGCATAATTTTCTCTATTTGCTGAGACCTCTGCTCAACAGGGGCTAGTAGCATCCTTTTTTCAGGCTATATACTAGGTTTCTAGGTCTAAAAATTGGGATATGACTGGCGGACTCTTTGGTCTGGACTAAAATATGCAGGAGCGTGGTTTCACTTTCATTGACTTGTGATTTCTTTCATGGTCCTTGCTCTCTTCCAAAATACCTTCAATCTATTATAAAAGCTCACTATAAAAGTCCAAAATTAGTAAATAACATAATCTATGCAGTTTGGAAGAGTTAATTTACCATTTTACCCTTTAATTAGCACATTGCCACGCACAATCATGTATTACCACAAAAGTACAATTTAAGGCATAAACTGATGGTAAAGTTGTTATAAAGCTCTTAAAAATCTCATAGAAACCATATACAAAATATGTCTTATCATGCACCCTTATTTTATTTCTTCAAAAATCAATTAAACCCAAAAATCAAATTTTACTTTGACTCAGGTTTTCAATAGTTTTGTCACCAGTTTGCTAGGTTTCTAATAAAAAGGTTCCTCAAGAAGAACGATAGGGTTGTGCCTTATACTACATTAATAGGGTGCAATTAATTTTATTTTGATGCATAGAATGACGTCAATCTGCCCTAAATCAATAGCGCCATTGCCGGGGACCCAAGTAATTAGTTTGTTAGCAATTGGTTGTTAATTTCATTATTTACCTGAATCAGTTTTTGTTTGAATTTTGGTTTATTATTTTTAATTGCATTGTACTTTACATTTTCCTAAGTTTATATAAAATCAGTCTCTGTAACTGTAAGTCACGACCAAACATCACTTGCATCGTGACCTTTTCTCTTTGCTATATTTGGTCGTGACCACAACACATTTCAGTCGCAACTAGTGAACTTTTCTATTATGAAATTGTTGTGTCTGAATTTGATTGCTTGCGTGGTTAGTCTTGATTGTTCATGTGTTGCATACATAGAAGAACTAAACCATTAGCGCCTTTTGAAACTAAAATTAAGAGACGACTTAGGAAACTAAGGAGAAAATTTAGAGAAGAGGCAAGATCAATAGAGTCTAGTTCACCCTCTAGTACTCAGGGATCTGAAATTGAACTAAATTTAGAGATTCCATTAGAAATTTTTAACATGGTTGATATTAATCCTAATGGACATAATGGGCATAATAGGTAAGGATAAAATGGAATACCAGTAAACGTAAAAGATAATAAAGGGAAATAAATCATTCGTGTCATATCCTAATTTTTCCCTATCCGTATAGTACTAATAATGGAAAGAGGTTTGGAAAGGATGATGACGAACATCAGAAGAAATAATAAAGGTTAGATGATTCTTTAAGGAAGAGAAGGACTAAAATGAAAAGTAGAAAAGGTTAGAGGCAAAAAGTGAAAGTAGAAACAAGATTTGGGCTAAAAGTGATAATTTCCAAAAGTTAAGGGACTTAAATGTAATTAAGTAAAAAGTTAAAGGGTAAAATTGTAATTATAGAAAGATTAACCCAGAAAGGGTTATAACTTCCCAAAAGTTTTTTAGTCCTACATTCTATCAGTAAATAGAGGAAGTTGCGCTGGTTAATCTGGCATGATACAGAAATTTTATTAGGACTCCAGACAACAGAAAATTATTTAATAGTCTAAAAGTTGTCTGAAATTTTATCCGATTATGGGGGAATTACAGGAAAGTGTACCCTATAGTGTCAGATGTTATGCATCTAACAGAACTCTGGAAGAAGTTATGTATAAAAAGTTATTCACATATTAATGAATTTTGATGGGAGTTTGATAACACCCGTCATCCGATAATAGAATTTATCGGTATGTAAGCCTGAATAGAGTGAGATCATATGACCTCATATATAGGCCCATGATGACGCCAAGAAGGGCCCATAACCAAGGGTACCAGTCCATTAGTATAAGGGGTCAGTGTCCAGAAAAAGTGTGAAATTACAAAAATGCCCCTGGATGCCCAGATTGTACCAGAGATGGATGAAGGGCATTTTGGTCACCTGGGATAGGGTAAAAATATGGCACATGGTATAAATATGACTAGTTGAGCCCAAATACGCCCTGAGACAGTATAAAGAGGGACAAAATGACAATTATGCCCTTAGGGTCAATATAGTGTAAGAAAGGATACCAAGGGTATTTTGGTCATTTCCCAAGGAATGAACGGCAGATAAATACTCAGTATAACCATGTCAAGGGTATGAGAAGCCTAGACATTGATTTCCAGGACATAATACATATCCTGGTATATTATAGAAAAAATCATAACAGAAAACAGTCCGGTTGTTGTGAAACTGCTTTGATCGGAACCGGATTAGACTAGAATTATTCCAAAAGCTTCCTTACACTATGAGCAAGCCATATAAACCTCTTAGGTGTCCCATGAGCTGTCCCACGTGATGTCATAATTATTGTTCTATGAAAAAGTAAAATCCAATATTAAATGTGAGCCTTTAGATCAAATAGTAACCAAATCAATCTTGGCCATTGATTTTTCTTGGATTTTGGCTATAAATACCCCCTCATTCTGTCCAAAACCATGGCCATGTGATACCTTGGGGAAACTCTTGCAAAATGAAAACTCAAGCTAAGACAAAGAAGATTCAAAATCCAAAGTTCAAGCAAGCTAGATATTAAAGGTAAGCAATCTATCCTAGCTTATTTTCCTTTGATTTGGGAGCTTGAACTTAGGGTTTTCATAGGAGAAAAGTTAAGTTTTCTCTAAGGGGTTGTGCTGCCCAACAACCTTAGATGAAAGGGGAAAGAAGAAATTAAAGTTAGAAAAATATGATTGAAGCTTAAACAAGCTAATTAAGAGATTGGTTGTTGAATCAAGTTGATATTCTTGACTTTGCCTTTATGGAACCTGTTCGGTCTGCACTGTTCATGAGGGAAGGAAATTGAATTTCAATGATTTAATGCTTCCATTGAATTTAGATGATGATTTTGTGTAGGATTGGAAAGGTTTTGAACCTTGAAAGCATTGAAATTCCAAGATTTTCTCTGTACTGTTCACTCTCATGAACAGTGATTGTAATTTCATGATTTTGATGCTTCCAATGGTTTTAAAATGAAAAGTTGTGTGGGATAAAGTAGAGAAACAAGTATGGGAAGCATTGGAATCAAAATGAGAATTTTTAAAAGAATTGAGTGCAGTTTCGGTTCTGTACAGCAAGTGATGAAGGAGCTGGAATTTCATGATTCTAAGCTCATAAATGGATTCAAAAGATGAAATTGTGTAGGGTAAAGTCAAGGCATCAATTGATTCAAAGACCAAGTCCATTGGTTAAGATTAAGGAAAGTTAATGAGATTAATGTTCAAGAAGAAGTTATGTTAGTTAAAGTGAGTTTAATGCTCAAGGAAGTTAGATTGTAATTGATAAATGATTATGTGATGTTAGGAATTGATTGGTATGCTCCAAGAGAGGCAGCCACATGTTCAAGGAAAGTGAGAAGAAAGAAGCAAGTTAAGGTGAAAGAAAGTCAAGTGTTCAAGGTAGTAAACTTATCCTAAACTTGTATGCATTGAATGTTATGCTTGATTGTGCTATGGCTTGATTGAATTGTGTTGCCTATGTGCTTATGTATGAAGCTCTATTTATGTGTTTACTTTGGCCATTTGTATTTCATATGTAACATGGAAGCATGCACATGGCACAATAGTAACACTTTCACAAGCAAGCACAAGTAGTTTCACTAATGCATGCATTGTTTAGTAATGTTTGCTACTGAGATTTCCCCCAAAATCTCATCCCTTTCCATGTAATCCCAATCCCACAGGTTTATGAATGATGAAAGAGGATGATGAAGTATGAAGAAAAGCTAGGGATTGGATAGTATATATGTTATGTGAATGTGTAATGTTGTTGTATGACCAATGTAAGTAGTGATGGTCATGATATAATGAAAAATAGTAAATGATGCAATAAATGTATGAAATCTTATAGACATTTAGATGACATGCCAAACTTCTTTTTGACACCAATAATGCTTTATTTGGATGTCTGTACAAAGAGAACTGATCTTCCAAATTAAGGGACCAGAATCTATTTCCAGGATTTTTGACCAAATGAACAGTAAATTGGGCAAGTAAACTGTATTAATTGGATAATTATTTGGTCCAGAAATTATTTTTTCCTTAAACTTCAAGATTTTATCTTCACTTAGCTTTTTGAACCACTTCATTTCGAGTTTCCTATAATTAGTTATGATTTTTTGAATTTCATTGCGTTATCTGGAATACCATATGAACAGTAACCCGAGAAAGAGTAAAATTCCATATTTAGCTAATAAACTTTCAAGGTCTTGTAAGTGGTTATAAATGCTACTGATTGGTCACTAATATGTATGAAAGTAAGGATGTTACAATTTGCATGTGAATTGTGATCCTTATGGCTTTTACACTGAAGAGGCTAATTTTGAAATTAAAGGAGCTTTGATTATAGCCTTACCTAAATTTTATGGTTTTGCAGGAGAATGTCCACATCAGTACTTACAAACAATGCATATGATATGCTATTCGATGAAGCCTCCAATGACTGCATTGGATGATGTTTTAAGGAGGTGTTTCCATTTCACTTTGGAAGGGAAGGCTAAGGAGTGGTTATACAATCTGCCAACTCATTTCTCAACTCTTACATGGGATCAATTGAAGTCAACATATCTATAACAGTTCTTCCCATCCTCAAAGATAACTTGAATGAAGAAGGAGATTACAAACATTCTGCAATAAGATAGAGAGTCATTACATAAATATTAGACAAGATTTATCAATTTGTTGGCTTGTTGTTCGCATCATAATATGACAAAGGCCGATCTAGTATACATTTTCTTTGATGGTCTACTCCCTCACAATCAGGTGTCCTTTAATGTAGCAGCAAATGGCTCTTTGAGAGATAAGACTCCACACGCAAGTTAGGATTTATTCCAGAAAATGACTAATGAAGACCATATGAGACTTCTCAGTTGTTAAAGAGTATGGTTGCACATATAAACAACATGGATGGTAGAATGACCAATATAGACAACAAGCTTAAAGAGAATGATGTCAATTCACCTCTAGAGCTTTAATCCTTCAAAGTATGTAGAAGGATAATGCTATTGTGCACAAGAAACTTGAGGAGTTAAGTTCCAACAATGCAAATATTACAAGTCATTTAACCTAAGTTTCCAATACAGTGAGTGACATCCGAACGAAGAGTACTGACATCATACCTTCGAATATTATCGTTAATCTGAAGGGTCTGAATGCCATATCACTCAGAAGTAGAAGAAAATTGCATTTTAAGGAAGATGATACAGTACAGGAGGATATGGACGATCCTGAAGTTGAAAATTCATCAATGTCATAGATGAAGATTGGAAAATCAGAAAGTATTAAAGAACAACTTATGCTAAAGAAGGCAACCCAAAAGCAAGAAAGGAGGTGATGTCATATCCTAATTTTTTCCTATAATACTGATAGTGGAAAGAGGTTTGGAAATGATTATGACAATGATCAGAAGAAATAATAAATGTTAGATGAGTCTTAAGGAAGAAAGGGACTAAAATGAAAAGTTCAAAAGTTTAAGGACCTAAATGAAAATTTGAAAAGTTTGAAGGCCAAAAGTGAAAGTAGGAAAAAATTTAGGCCAAAAGGGATAATTATCAAAAGTTTAGGGACTAAATGCAATTAACCAAAAGTTTATGGACCTAAATGCAATTAAGCAAAAGTTTAGGGACCTAAATGTAATTGTGAGAAAGTTGAACCGAAAAAGACTAAAAAACGCTCAGAATCATATTAGTCCCAAATTTTACCAGTAGATAAACAAAATTATTCTGATCAATTTAACACAACACAGAATTTTGAATTGAGATCCCGATTAATTGATATAAATTCCTGAAGTCAGGAAGAATTATTACAGTATTTTTCATACCTCAGAATCATATGAAACTTTATAGTAAATTCCTATATTTAATATAAGAATTTATAAAATTGACAGAGTCAGAAAAGGAATCTTATAGAATTCTAACAGAAATTTATAGTGTAATAAAATACCCGATAAATGTTGTCTGCAGAGGTCCCTTGGGATTTGTGCCATAATGGTAATGGACCAATATTAAGGGCCAAATGGCGTTCCAAGAGGCCCAATAAGGCGATAGGATAGTTAAGTGGGCCAGAGTCCAGAGCAACATAGGAAAAGTGTAAAATTACAAAAATGCCCTTGTGTAGCCATATTGTACTAGTGATGGATGGAGGGCATTTTGGCGAGTCTGGATAGGCCAAAAATGTCCAAGCTAGTATAAAGGTGATTAGTTATAGCCAGTAAACACCCTGATACAGTATAAGTGTCACATCCTTACTTTTAACCTCAATTATAGTCTATTAGAAGTGATTGGAACCAATTACATTATCATTTGCTTTGGAAACATCCATTTCCAAAATAATTACTCTTGGGTACTTTTCACTTTTACTGTTCATTTTGCAATTCCAGAACATGTACCCTAATTTGAAAATTCATAATTAATTGTAAAAAAATCAAAATAATGTGGTTCCAATTTCTAATGAAATCTCTTTCATATATATTTGAGGGAAAAATATGAAACTGAGGTTTTTTTGTCCATATGAAATCAGTTTATTCGTTGAAAATCACTGTTCATTTGGTAAAATCTGGAAGTTCCAGTTTCTTTGTCTTAACTTCAAAAATTCATTTCTCTTTGGTTACTTATCCAAATGAAACGTGTTACCTATGGACTTGAATCTATAGATGTCCTCTTTAAGCTCATAAAATTTCATAGAAAAAATCATTCATTTGTTATATGAAGTCATCATGTGAATGTTGCTACCTCTAAATGCTTACTTCATCTCAAGTCCAGATTTTAACTTCAACTTAGAAAAATCATAACAAATTGAATTCTTAACCAATTGAGGTGTTCTTGGTGTCAATTTAAATCTATGTATCTTATATATTATCATACCAAATATCAAACTAAAACTCGTTGATTTAAGTGTAAGAATCATCATCACATCACCACAACCTCAAAATAGGGTTATAGAAACATACACCATGCATACTAGCATATCATCCCATAGTGTAATGTAAGTCATGTAACTTATTGTACAAAATTAATCATAAACATTTAATCTCTTCCCTTGAGAGGATCCAGCACCAAAAACATAGTTATGCATGTGGAAGGAATGAGATTTCATGGAAATCCCAATAGCAAGTTACACAAACCATAATATCATGCATGAATAATTGGATGCTTAACATGTTATCATGAGATGGGAGCTACTTCATAATGGTACATAAGTAAACTCTAACATGCATATTTTCATGACATAACTTGCAAGGAGTTGCATTCATTCATATTTCATCATAACATGATGACATAAGCTCAAGCTCAACCAAACACCATAATCAATAAGCAAGCAAACAATTAAACAAACATGAGATATAGTTAGGTATCCATGCTATCTCTTAGCTATCTTGGTCAAGACCTTCTTGGGATGATTTTCTTCCTTCACAAATTTCAAAACCTAGCCATTACAAAATAGTATCAAGTTACAACTCAACTTGAAACCAAATCCAAGACTAGGTTTTCACTAACTTCCTTTCTTTCTCTCTTTTATGTTTCATACTTCCATCTTTCTAAAATAAATTCTCATAGTTCATTTCCACATAATTTTTCATTTAGAATCTAAATATGTAATCAGAATTTCCAAAATCAAAACATCCTAATTGCTACAATACCAGACTGAATGCATACTCTTGTTTTCAAGAATTCACATTTTGATTCCAATACTTCCAATACTTGTTCTCCTACTTCATCCCCACACAATTTTCCATTTTAAACTCATTGGAAGCATCAAAATCATGAAATTCCATCATGTGAATAGTGCCACATACAGTACCAGCAAGAACACAAAACCCTAAATCCCAACATAAGTTGAATTCCCAAGCTTATACCACTTGATTCTGGCTTGTTTAAGCTTATCTAAACTATCCATAACATAAAACTCATATTTTAACCACATATGGACAGTACTTCCAGCAGCAACCATAAGGGAAATATAGCATGAAAACCCCTTAAAACCATGAGCTAGCTTACTAGAACAAAGCTCAAGATCAAGGGAGATGATTACCTTGGTTGTTGCTTCACTTTGTGTGCTTCTTTCTTGGTTGAATGGAAATTTTGCAAGATTTTCCCTATGGTTCACCATGCATGCCGAATGGGTTCCGATTTGGGGGGTATTTATAGATGAACTTGGGTTGAAATTGATGGCCAATATTGATTTGGTTACTATTTAATATAATGGTCCATATTCAATCTTGCATAATCTTGCCCTAGAATTCTCCCCTTTTTATGCCATGCATGACATCATTTAAGGTCATGTTTGGTTGTAAAAGGTGAAATATACTGATAGGAAAAATTCTAGTCCAGTCTCTTATCGATCGGAGCAATTTCACCTAAGTCAGACTGTTTTCTGTTCCTAATTTTTATAATATACCAGGATATATATTCTATCCTGGAAATCACTGTCTAGGCTTCTCATACCATTGACATTGTTATACTGAGTATTTATTTGCCATCCATCCATTAGAAAATGACCAAAATACCCTTGGTGTCCTTTCTTGCACTATATTAACCCTAAAGGCATAATTGTTATTTCACCCCTCTTTGTACTGCCTTATGGCATATACTAGCTCTAACTAATCATATTTATACTATGTGATATGTTTTTGGCCTATCCAAAATGACCAAAATGACCTCAACCCATCACTGGTACAATATGGGCATCTAAGGGCATTTTCACAATTTCACACTTTTCCTGGACTGCTCTGGTCTCTGGCCCACTTAACTGTCCAGTCACCTTAATGGGCTCATGATGGCCCCATTTAGGCCTTGGTATGGGCTTATTGCCTGTATTGCCTTTATGGCCCAATTCACAATACAACTCTCCCGATCCTATTTATCGGGTATTTTATTTTACTGTAAAATCTCGTATGGCTTCTACAGTATTCCTTTTTTGACCCTGTCAATTTTATAAATTCTTAAATTAAATATATGAATTTCCTATAAGATCTCAACTGATTATGGAGTCTAAAAAATATTATAATAATTCCTTCTAACTTCAGGAATTTATATGAATTAATCGGGACTTCAAATCAAAATTCTGTGTTGCGTTAAATTGACCAGAATATTTTTGTCTATCTACCGAAAAAATTTGGGTCTAATTTTATTCTGGCATTTTTTACCATTTTTCAGTTCAACTTTTCATATTTACATTTAGGTCCCTCAACTTTTGAATAATTATACTTTAGTCCCTAGACTTTTCATTATTTGCATTTAGGTCCCTCCTTTTTCTTCTACTTTCACTTTTTGCCTTCAAGCTTTTCTAATTTATGTTTTGGTCCCTATTCTTTCCTTAGTTATTAATCATTCCCTTTCCTTTCTCAATCTGATACAGTTTATTCCAAGAATCTCATATCCATTGCAGATAAACTGTACAGTTACATCCAGTAAGAAAATTGGGGATATGACAATAAGGGGGTGTAAAATGAAAATTATGCCCTTAGGGTTAATATAGTTCAAGATAGTGGACTAAGGGCATTTCAGTCATTTCTCAAGGGATATGTAATTAAGTTTGAGCCAAGTCCAGGAATGTCAATGGTAGGGAGAATATGGATACTGGATTTAAGGTTATACAGTATATTATGGAAGAAAAATTATATTTATAAAACAGTCTTATTTTTGGGGAATCAGACTGAGCCAATACCGGATTGGACTGGAATTTTTTCAGAAGCTTCCCCCATTGGAATTTTTCCACCTAGCCCTATGAGTTGTCTCTTGGTGATGTCATGGATGATTTCATAATTCTCTTTTTAAAAAAGTTAAATTCAAGATTAAATGTGAGCCATTAGATCAAATAGTGCACAAAGTAATCTTGGCCATTGATTTTCCATGAGATTTTTCTATAAATACCCCCTCAAATCTGATTCAAAACCGTGGAGCATGAACCCTTGGGGAAACTCTTGCAAAATCAAAACTCAAGCCAAGACAAAGAAGATTCAAGGTACCAAAGTTCAAGCAAGCTAGAGATTAAAGGTAAGCAATCTATCCTAGCTTATTTTCCTTTGATTTGGGAGCTTGAACTTAGGGTTTTCATGGAGGAAAGTTGAGTTCTCTCTAAGGTGTTGTGCTATCTAAAAATCTTAGATGAAAGGAGAAAGAAGAAATTAAAGTTAGAAACATATGATTGAAGCTTAAACAAGCTAGTTAAGTGATTGATTGTTGAATCAAGTTGATATTCTTGACTTTGCCATGGTTGAATCAGTTCAGTTTGCACTGTTTATGAAGGAAAGAAATGGAATTTCAATGATATAATGATTCCATTGAATTTATATGATGATTTTGTGTAGGATTAGAAAGATTTTGAACCTTGGAAGCATTGAAATTCCAAGATTGTAGTTTTTGAAATCCTTCTCTATCATTGTTCATTATCATGAATAGTGATTTGAATTTCATAATTTTGATGCTTCCAATGGTTTTAAAATTAAAAGTTTTGTGGGATAAAGTGGAGAAACAAGTATGGGAAGAATTAGAATCAAAATGAGAATTTTTGAAAGAAAAGAGGGTGTTATATAATTCTGTATAGAACAGTGTATAGAAGCTAGAATTTCATGATTTTAAGCTTATAAATGGATTTAAAATGTGAAATTATGTAGGGTAAAGTCATGACATCAATTGATTCAAGGGCCAAGGTAATTAGTAAAGATTAGAGAAAGTTATGTTAGTAAAGAGTTTATCAAGGTTAATCTTGAACATTGTTGGAGTTCATGGTCCTAATGAATTATGTGATGAATATGAATGTGTTTAAGACCTTGAAACATCCAAGAAGATGTTGGTAAGAGATTGACCGAAGGACTTCATGGTTGGAAAGTGTCGTATCCTAAATTTTCCCTATCTGTATAGTACTGATAGTGGAAAGAGGCTTAGAAAGGATTATGACGAAGATCAGACGAAATAATAAAGGTTAGATAAGTCTTAAAGAAAGAGAAGGACCTAAACGCAAATTGGAAAAGGTTAAAGGCCAAAAGTTAAAGTAGAAATAAATGTTGGGCCAAAAGTGGTAATTTTCAAAAGTTTAGGGACCTAAATGTAATTAAGCAAAAAGTCAGGGACATAAATGTAATTACAGAAAAGTTCAGCTAGAAAAGGCTTAGAACTGCCTGTAAGTATTTCAGTCCCACATTCCATCACTAAATAGAGGACGTCATGCTGGGTAATCTTGTAAGGAATTGGAAGACACGCAGCGGAAATTAATTTAAAAATTTTTTCCCATTCCTTGCCAGGATTTACCATATGTGTTTAAGTCAAGTGGAAAGAAGCATTACCCTTGGTGTTCCTTAGCGACTTCCACAGCTTCTCTCCGTGACTGGTAATCTCTTTCCGATCGCAAGAAGATGTCCACAGCTTCTCTCCGCGGGTCGTGCTCTCTTTCTGATCGTAAGAAGTCGACGCCTCAGGTCGGCTTCCTCTACTGGTATCCACACGAACAGCGTTCCAACCACAAACAATGTGCTAGCGTCTCCTGTTCCTCCAAGGCTCTCTCAAGAATTCGTCCTCTTCGTCTCTACTTCAGCAATTTCTTATTTGTAAACCTTTTACAGATTCCGTTTGGCCTTTTGTGTTGTGTATTGTGTATCAAAAATGTAGCTCCTAAAATCAAATATATAGGATGCTCTGCTTTTTCCTCAACCGAATAGGATCTTGGAATTAATATATATTAATTCCAAAATTAATACAATATCACATATTGTATAATTTGATAAGAAACTAATTAAATAAATAATATTTATATTAAATCCGTCCCACAGATTTAATTCACCTATTTATTTAATTTAAATAAAGATAAGATTGGACTATATTTGATTTATTCTCATAAATCAAATTTGAGATATACTATCAATTTGAATTTTAAATTCAAACGTGATAGAGATTTAATTTATCCTTATAAATTAAATCTTGTAAATATCTCTTATATGAGATATCCTATCAATTTGAATTTCAAATTCAAACGTGATAGAGATTTAATTTATTCTTATAAATTAAATCTTGTAAATATCTCTTATATGAGATATCCTATCAATTTGAATTTCAAATTCAAACGTGATAGAGATTTAATTTATCCTTATAAATTAAATCTTGTAAATATCTCTTATATGAGATATCCTATCAATTTGAATTTCAAATTCAAACGTGATAGAGATTTAATTTATCCTTATAAATTAAATCTTATATATCCCTTATATATAATATATATATATATACGAATTTATATATATACGAATATAAATATAAATAAATATATACATCAACCCTGGATCATTCATTGAATCTAGACACGTCTTAGATTCAATGAATCTGGACATCATAGCTCATGTTGGGCTATTTTGTGTGTGACCCGATAGGCCCATATGAAGTTGGCAGTGGGCCATTTGCTATACTGGCTCACAAGTCGCAAACGGTCTCTAGCAAGACATAACGACTACCCAAATCATATGAGGATCGATAAACGATGCAACCTTTTATACAACCATATCAAGTCCCTTCTGTCACGCGATATTTTAGTCATGGATGAGGCATGGATAATGTCATCCTCCTATTCTTGACCGTTACTTTCTCGATCCCTGAGTAGTCTGACTATAGAAATGGAACTACCTTTCAATTACAGTATGGCCATACATTTCTCAGACTCACTCATCGAGGGGCCCAGTAATATCTCTCTATGAATGTGAGGGACAAATTCCATCTTGACCACTCACATTCCTCCGCATAAAAAATCACTAAGCCCGAACATAGTCTTTATGATCACTCAGTCAAAAGTGACTTTTGACTAGGTCAAAGCTGAGCGTTTGTCATATAGGAATCCATGATGATCTCAGGTCAAAGGGCATAGTGACATGGTTTGTATATGAGAGAAGCTTATGACGTAACCCATGCAACTCTCTCATAGCAGGTCAATCCAACACCTTGTACTCTTACATGTGCCTATGACTTTGATTTATATCTCTATACATCTTTAAAGTCATACTGGTCTTATTTCATCTCTACTCCCGCACAGATGACCGACCAGGGATATTTAGGATAAGATCATGAATTATCTAAGGATGGTCATCACAGTAAACATGCGAATAATATGATAACACAATTGATAAACTCATAAATCAATAATATTTATAAGATAATGATTGGCCCCTAGGGAACATTTTCCAACAACCTCCCACTTGCACTAGGTACAATCGTTAATTTGACTTATTCCCATTGACCTAACATGACGCTCATGCTTTTCCTGCACAAGCAGCTTTGTTAGAGGATCAGCAACATTGTCTTCTCCTGCTACCTTGCATATTTTTATATCACCTCTATCGTTGATTTCTCTGATGAGATGAAATCGCTTGAGTATGTGCTTGGTCCTTTGATGTGACCTAGGCTCTTTGGCCTGTGCAATGGCACCGCTATTGTCACAAAGCAAAGTTATTGGATCTGAGATGGTAGGTATTACCCCTAGTTCCGTGATGAACTTCCTAATCCAAACGGCTTCCTTAGCTGCATCAGATGCTGCTATATACTCAGCTTCTATTATAGAATCTGCTACAGTGCCCTGCTTATAGCTCTTCTAGCTTACTGCTCCATTATTGAGGAGGAATATATATCCAGACTGCGATTTTTGGTCATCCTGGTCAGTTTGGAAACTCGCGTCTGTGTAACCTGTCATATCCTAATTTTTCCCTATCTGTATAGTACTGATAGTGGAAAAAGGTTTAAAAAGGATTATGACGAAGATAAGAAGGAATGATAAAGGTTATATGAGTCCTGAAGAAGGAGAAGGACTAAAACGCAAAGTAGAAAATGTAAAAGGCCAAAAGTTAAAGTAGAAACAAGATTTGGGCCCAAAGTGGTAATTTCCAAAAGTTTAGGGACCTAAATATAATTAAGTAAAAAGTCAGGGACCCAAATGTAATTATGGAAAAGTTGAGCCAAAACAGGCCAAAAATGGTCAGAATCAGATCAGACTCAAATTTTACCAGTAGATAGACATAATTATTCCGGTCAGTTTAACACAACACAGAATTTTGATTTGAGGTCCCGATTAATTGATATAAATTCCTGAAGTCAGCAGGAATTATTGCAGTATTTTCATATCTCAGAATCAGATAAAACTTTACTGTAAATTCTTATATTTAATATATGAATGTATCAAACTGATAGAGTCAGAAAAGGAATCCTGTAGAATTCTTACGAGATTTTACGGTAGAATAGAATATCCGATAAATAGGATCGGGAGAGGTGTCTTGGGATTTGTGCCATAAAGGGCATAAAGGCAATGAGCCCAAACCAAGGCCCAAATGGCGCCATAGTAGGCCCAATGTGATGACTAGACAGTTAAGTGGGCTAGAGTACAGAGCAGTCCAGGATAAGTGCGAAATTATGAAAATACCCCTGGATGCCCAGATTGTACCAAAGATTGATGAAGGGCATTTTGGTCATCTGGGACAGGCTAAAAACGTGGCACATGGTATAAATATGATTAGTTGAGCCAATATATGTCCTGAGGCAGTACAAGAAGGGGTGAAATGACAATTATGCCCTTAGGGTCAGTACAGTGCAAGAAAGGACACCAAGGGTATTTTGGTCATTTCCCAAGGGATGAATGGCAGATAAATACTCAATCTAACATTTTCAATGGTATGAGAAGCCTATACATTAATTTCCAGGATAGAATACATATCCTGGTATATTATAAAAAATTAGGAATAGAACACAGTCCGATTGTTGTGAAACTGCACTGATCGGTACCGGATTGGACTGGAATTTCTCCAAAAGGTTCCTTACACTATGAGCACGCCACCTAACCCCTTGAGGTGTCCCTTGATCTGTCCCACATGATGTCATAATTATTATTTTATGAAAAAGTTAAATCCAAGATTAAATGTGGGCCTTTAGATCAAATAGTAACCAAATCAATCTTGGCCATTAATTTTTCTTGGATTTTGGCTATAAATACCCCCTCATTCTGCAGCAAACCGTAGCTTCATGGACCCTTGGGGAAACTCTTGCAAAATGGAAACTCAAGCCAAGACAAAGAAGATTCAAGGTTCCAAAGTTCAAGCAAGCTAGAGATTAAAGGTAAGCAATCTCTCCTAGCTTATTTTCCTTTGATTTGGGAGCTTGAACTTAGGGTTTTGATGGGAGAAAAGTTGAGTTTTCTCTAAGGGGTGGTGCTGCCCAATGACCTTAAAGGAAAGGGGAAAGAAGAAATTAAAGTTAGAAAAATATGATTGAAGCTTAAACAAGCTAGTTAAGTGGTTGGTTGTTGAATCAAATTGATATTCTTGACTTTGCCATGGTGTGCCCTGTTCAGTCTTCACTGTTCATGAGGGAAGGAAATTGAATTTCAATGATTTAATGCTTCCATTGAGTTTGTATGATGATTTTGTGTAGGATTGGAGAGGTTTTGAACCTTGGAAACATTAAAATCTCAAGGTTGTAGTCTTTGAGATTCCTTACGGTTACTGTTCACTCACATGAACAGTGATTGGAATTTCATGATTTTTATCATTCCAATGGTTTTAAAATGAAAATTTGTGTGGGGGAAAGTGGAGAAACAAGTATGGGAAGCATTAGAATCAAAATGAGAATTTTTGAAAGAATTGTATGCTTATGTTCAGTTCTGTACAGCAGGCCATGAAGGAGCTGGAATTTCATGATTCTAAGCTCATAAATGGATTCAAAAGATGAAATTGTGTAGGGTAAAGTCAAGACATCAATTGGTTCAAGAGCCAAGTGGATTAGTGAAAATTAGGGAAAGTTATGACAATAAAGAGGATAACAAAGTTAATCTTGAACATGCTTAGAGTTCATGAGTCCTAATGAATTATGTGATGAATATGAATGTGTTTAGGACCTTGAAACATCCAAGAACATGTTGGGAAGTGATTGGTATAAAGGTTTATTGGTTGGAAAGCTAGGAAGCAAATGCTAAAGATCAAGAGGAAAGCTTCAGTGCAAGGTAGTGAACTTATCTCTTTATGTGCTTGATGTGGTATGCTTATGTGTTGACATGTATATGTTATTTGAATAATGTTGTGACATGATAAATGATGTTGAATGTATTGTGAATAACATGTTTCCATGGCCATGCACTTTATGTAAAAGTTTGTAGCATGTTGGCATGTCACTAATCAAAGAAAGTTTAATGAAATTACATATCATGCATTAGCATCCATCTTGCATATTTAAGTGGTAATGTTTGCTACTGAGATTCCCTAGAATCTCACTCTCCCATAACCAACCAATTTATGTCAAGCATGAAGAAAAGGTATGCATGGAGAAGAGCTAAGGAATGGAAGAAAGGAAGTGAAGTATTGAGATTTTAGCATATACTATAAATTGTCTATATATGTAAATGCCATGTAAGGTGTCCATTTATGTGATGAAACTATTGTAATACTTATGGCATATATACATGATGTATATGAATGTTAAGAAGCTTATTTGATGGCTTGAGCATGCTGAAACAATTACTGGAAATGAAAGAAAAGAAACTGAAATGGTAAAAACGTAGGTCCTGAAGCAGTTTTGTTGTGGCTTCAGTTTGACCTAGCAAATGAAGGAATTAGTTCACGAAATTTTGTGAGCATGTAGCACACATCCATAGACTTAAATGCATAGGTGGAACATTTCATTTGGATGTGTATATCAAGAGAAATGAATTTCCTAAGTAAGGGACCAGAATCTGTTTCCAGAGTTTTTGACCAAATGAACAGTAAACTTCAACGAATAAACTGTATCAATTGGAGAATCATTTAGTCTGGAAATTTTTTTTCCCTTAACTTTTAAGATGTTATCTTCATGTAGCTTTTTGAACCACTTCATTTTGAATTTTCTAGAATTAATTATGATTTTTTAAAGTTCATTGCGTTATCTGGAATACCATAGGAACAGTAACCCGAGAAAGAATAAAATTCCAGATTTGGGTAATGGACTTCCATGGTCTTGTAAGTGGTTCTAAATGCTGCTGAATGCTCCCTAATACGTATGGAAGTAAGGATGTTACATAACCAGTTACATATAGTTCGTCATCTAATCCACCATAGACCAAGAATAAGTCCTTAGTAGTACTTAAGGATATTCTGGACAGCAATCCAATAGGCCTCACCAGGGTTCTGTTGATATCTGCTAGTCATACTTAAGGCAAACAAGACATCCGGTCGAGTACATAACATGGCGTACATGATAGATCCTATGGCCGACGCATATGGAACTTTACTCATGTGACCTCGCTGATCAGATGTACTAGGACATAGATCTTTGCTGAGGTGACTACCATGAGACATGGGTATGAAACCCCTCTTTGATTCGTGCATACTGAACCTATGTAGTATTTTGTCTATGTATGTACTCTGACTAAGTCCTAGAAGTATTTTAGATCTATCTCTATATATCCTGATTCCTAGGATGTAGGTGGCTTCACCCAAGTCTTTCATCGAGAAAGACTTTCCTAACCAAGACTTGACAATATGTAAGGTAGGAATGTCATTCCCAATAAGTAGGATGTCATCGACATAGAGTACCAAAAACACAACTGTGCTCCCACTAACCTTCTTGTACACACAAGGTTCATCAATGTTTTGAAAGAATCCAAACTCTTTGACTACTTCACCAAAATGATGATTCCAACTCCGAGAGGCTTGCTTTAGTCCATAAATGGACCTTTGAAGCTTGCACACTTTACCAGAGTCCTCGGAATACACAAACCCTTCAAGTTATGTCATGTACACATCCTCAAGGAGCTTTCCATTAAGGAAGGTTGTCTTGACGTCCATCTGCCATATTTCATAGTCATAATATGCTGCTATGGCAAAGAGGATTCTGATTGATTTGGCCATTGCAACTGGGGAAAAGGTCTCATCATAGTCGACACCATGAGTTTGAGTAAATCATTTTGCAACCAGTCGTGCCTTAAAGACATTTACATTGCCATCCATGTCAGTTTTCTCCTTAAAAACCCACTTGCACCTGACGGTTTTTACACCTTCAGGTGGGTCGACTAAGGTCCAAACCTTATTGTCGTACATGGATTGCATTTCAGACTTCATGGCATTAAGCCACTTTTCAGAGTTGGGTCCTACTATAGCTTCTCGATAGGTAGTCGGCTCATTATGCTCAATGAGCAACACATAACGACTGTCAGAAATCAGAAATCCATATCTCTGAGGCTGAAGTCGTGTCCTATTTGACTTCCGTGGACCTTGCGTGACTTGAGGAGTCTCAACAACTTGTTGTGAGTCTTCTGTATTTTCCATCTGCAGTTCTGTGGTGTCTTGTGGCTCTCGAACTTCTTCGAGGTGTACCTTACTCCCACTGGTTCTTTTAGAGATAAATTCTCGTTCGAGAAAGATACCATTTCTGACAACAAACACTTTGTTATCAGCAGGGTTATAGATGTAATATCCCTTGGTTTCCTTAGGATATCCCACAAAGAAGCATTTTGAGGATTTGGGCGCTAATTTGTCTGAAACTTGTTGCTTAACATAGACCTCGCATCCCCAAATCTTGAGGAAAGATAAACTAGGCGTCCTTGTAGTCCATATCGCATACAGAGTCTTTTCGATTGCCTTAGATGGAACACGATTGAGTGTGAACATAGCTGTCTCTAGGGCATGGCCCCAAAAGGAGGGCGGAAGATCTGTTCGACTCATCATGGACCGAACCATATCTAATAGTGTTCGATTCCTCTGTTCAGAAATGCCATTCCATTATGGTGTCCCTGGAGGAGTCAATTGTGAGACTATCCCACAACTCCTAAGATGATCTATGAACTCTTGGCTCAAATATTCACCACCCCGATCAAATCGAAGGGCTTTAATTGTTTTGTCAAGCTGGTTTTGTATTTCATTTTGAAATATCTTGAACTTTTCAAAAGACTCAGATTTATATTTCATCAGATAGATGTACCCATATCTGCTGAAATCATCTATGAATGTTATGAAGTACGAATAACCTCCTCTGGCATTTGTATTCATCGGTCCACACACATCTGTATGTATGAGGCCCAATAAATCAGTGGCCCTCTCACTGTGCCCAGTGAAGGGTGACTTTGTCATCTTTCCTAACAAGCAAGACTCACAAGTGTCATATGATTCAAAATCAAATGAGTTTAGAAATCCATCTTGATGGAGTTTGAAAATACGTTTCTCATTTATGTGGCCCAGACAATAGTGCCAGAGGTATGTGGAATTCAAATCGTTGGATTTGACCCTTTTGGTGGTTATGTTATAGATATTTCCATGATTGGGTTGTTCCAAATTTAATATGTAATGATCAACATGCAAATCACCATGAGCATAGAAAACATCATTACGATGAATAGAACATCTACTATTCCCAGCAATGGAAGTGAAATCTTCCTTATCCAAATAAGAAAGTGAAACAATGTTGCTACTTAAAGTAGGAATATAATAGCAATTGTTCAAAACTAACAAAAGCCCAGTGGGCAGAACTAATTCATAAGTGCCTACAGCTAACGCAGCAACCCTTACTATCTTTCCAACTCGTAGGTCAACCTCACCCTTTTTCAGCTTCCTACTGTCCTTTAGTCCCTGCACATTTGTACACATGTGAAAACCACATGCAGTATCTAATACCCATGAAGTGGAAGTAGAAAGATGAATGTCTATAACATAAATACCTAAAGCGATAGCCCCGCTATCCTTCTTGTTCTTTTTCAGATCTTCGAGGTAGAGTTTGCAATTCCTCTTCCAATAACCAGGTTCATTGTAGAAGAAACAAACTCTTTCCTTCGGAGGCTTTGCCTTCTTTGGTGCAGGCTTGGTTTCGGGCTTACCTGACTCTTTGGTCTTACCTGATGAGCCATGACCCTTTCCCTTGCCTTTGCCTTTCTTTTTCATACCCTTTCCTTTCTGAACCATCAAAATAGCACTGGGCTTCTTCTTAAGACTCAGCTCAGCAGTTTTAAGCATCCCATGCAGTTTAGAAATAGATTTCTCCATGTTGTTCATGTTGTAGTTCATGACAAATTGGTCATAACTTTTTGGGAGTGAGTTTAAGATCAAATCTGTAGCTAACTCCTAGCTCATGGGAAATCCAAGCCTCTCAAGGTGATCAATATACCCTTTCATCTTTAAGACATGAGTACTGACTAATGCACCTTCAGCCATCTTGCAGGAATGTAAGGCCTTAATGGTCTCATACCTCTCTTGCCTTTCCTGTTGCTAGAACATTTCCTTGAGATGCATAATCATCTCATAAGCCTCCATGTGTTCCAGATCTCTTTGGAGCTCCGAAACCATGGTGGCTAGCATTAAGCACCCCACATCGACAGAGTCTTCCTTATGCTTCGTGTAAGCATCTCTCTGAGCTCTAGGAGCATTGGCCACTGGCTCCTCAGGAATGGGTTGATCTAGGACATACGCCTTTTTTCCTGCTTAAGAACAATTCTCAAGTTCCTAAACCAGTCAAGAAAGTTTGTCACATTAAGTTTGTCCTTCTCAAGGACAGATCGTAGCGATAATGTAGCAGTATTACTAGTCTTCATGATTCTACAATTAAAAATATGCAATTCAATTAGCAATCTCCCACTAAATAAACAACCCTCAATGCAATAGTTAGTGGGCTAAGATTCATATTTGGCTCAAACTTAAATCCGCTTTGGCAGGACACTTAAATTAAGTTATTTAGGTAGGTAACACCTTTACCAATTACATCAAATGTAACTCTTAGATGTTCATGGGATTCTATCATCATATGATCTAGCATGTTTTTAATCCCATACAATGCCTTGAGACTCAAAACCGTTTTGTTAATCTCAATTAAGTCAAACAATAATAAACATGTGAGAGTAGCACCATTACTCTTGCTATCTCCCCAAGATAACTCAAAAGCACCCACTTTGGTGGAGTCCACAATTGAGCGATCGAGGTTTTGACAAGTGTTTATAAATTGACGGCATTATAACTTAAGATTTCATTTAGAGGGCTTAATTTAACTATCTGGTTTATAAGAATGCATGTTTCTCAGTTTGTATCTCATACAAGTATATGCATGTTTTTGATATAATCATAATACGTATAATCTAAATGTGATACAATATAGCTCACCTATCCTAAGTCCCCTCAAGCCAATGAGAGGAGCTCTCTAGTAAGAAAAGGGAAATTACATATAGAAACCTCTTTTAACATTCGAGGGGAGTAAGATGAGAAGAGAAGGTACATTGAGAGTATATAGAGGAAGGCACGACACGCACGCCGTATTTAAAAATTACGACACTTGCAATCTAGAGCTATATTGTTCACCATACCCAAATATTCAAGAATCAATATTCAGATTTAATTCAAGGGCAATTAATGTTTCATATCTAAAAATTCATCAAATAACATATGTTACGATTATGTTGCGCTACAAACAGGTAGCCATGGCGGTCCCGCTATGTTAATTGATCATGAATCTGCATTCGGTTTTCTTAGACCCCATCTATGTTAATTGATCAAATCAAAAAGCATCACCACCGATTTCAATTCCCTTTTAGATTCCTTTTATTTCATACATAACACGGATTCCTTATATGTCATACATAAAACGTATATTATATGATCAGCTACGACTAACACATATCATATTAATCAACAATCAAGCCTAACTTAAACACAAAATGGCATGGCTGTGATACCACTATAAGGAATTGGAAGACACGCAGCGGAAATTAATTTAAAATTTTTTTCCCATTCCTTGCCAGGATCTACCATATGTGTTTAAGTTAAGTGGAAAGAAGCATTACCCTTGGTGTCCCTCAGCGACTTTCACAGCTTCTCTCCGTGACTAGTGATCTCTTTCCGATTCCAAGAAGATGTCCACAGCTTCTCTCCGTGGCTCGTGCTCTCTTTCTGATAGCAAGAAGTCGACACCTCAGGTCAGCTTCCTCTATTGGTATCCACACGAACAGCCTTCCAACCATGAACGACATGCTAGCGTCTCTTGTCCCTCCAAGGTGTAAGGAATTGGAAGACACGCAGCGGAAATTAATTTAAAAATTTTTCATTCCTTGCCAGGATCTACCGTATGTGTTTAAGTCAAGTGGGAAGAAGCATTACCCTCAGTGTTCCTCAGCGACTTCCACAGCTTTCGGTCACGATGTTCACAGCTTCTCTCTGCGGCTCGTGCTCCCTTTCTGATCACAAGAAGTCGACGACTCAGGTCGGCTTCCTCTACTAGTATCCACACGAACAGCGTTCCAACCACGAACGACGTGCTAGCGTCTCTTGTCCCTCCAGGGCTTTCTCAAGAGTTCGTCCTCTCCGTCTCTATTTCGACAGTTTCTTATCTGCAAACCTTTTGCAGAGTCCCCTTCGGCCTTTCTATGTTCTATATGTTTCTCTGTGCAAAATGCAGCTCCTAAAATCAGATATATAGGATGCTATGCGTTTTTCTCTGTCAACCGAATTGGATTTTGGAGTTAATCTTATATTAATTCCAAAATTAATACAATATCATATATTGTATAATTTTATAAGAAACTAATTAAATAAATAATATCAAATCCATCCCACAGATTTAATTACCCATTTATTTAATTTTAAATAAAGATGAGACTGAACTATTTTTGATTTATTCTTATAAATCAAATTTAAGATATCCTATCAATTTGAATTTCGAATTTCAAACGTGATAGAGATTTAATTTATGTATATAAATTAAATCTTATAAATATCTCTTATATGAGATATCCTATCAATTTGAATTTCAAATTTCAAACATGATAGAGATTTAATTTATCCTTATAAATTAAATCTTATAAACATCTCTTATATGAGATATCCTATCAATTTGAATTTCGAATTTCAAACATGATAGAGATTTAATTTATCCTTATAAATTAAATCTTATAAATATCTCTTATATGAGATATCCTATCAATTTGAATTTTGAATTTCAAATGTTATAGAGATTTAATTTATCCTTATAAATTAAATCTCATATATACATATAATGTATATATACGAATTTATATATATATATATACGAATATAAATATAAATAAATATATATACATCTATCCTGGATCATTCATTGAATCTGGACATGTCTTAGATTCAATGAATCTGGACATCATAGCTCGTGTTGGGCTATTTTGTGTGCGACCCTGTAGGCCCATATGAAGTTGGCAGTGGCCCATTTGCTATACTAGCCCACAAGTCACAAGCGGTCTCTAGCAAGACATAACGACTACCCAAATCATATGAGGATCGATAAACGATGTAACCTTTTATACAACCATATCATGTCCCTTCTGTCACGAAATATTTTGGTCATAGATGAGGCATGGATAATGTCATCCTCCTATTCCTGACCGTTACTTTCTCGATCTCTGAGTAGTCTGACTATAGAAATGGAACTACCTTTCCATTACAGTATGGCCATACATTTCTCAGACTCACTCATCGAGGGGCCCAGTAATATCTCTCTACGAATTTGAGGGACAAATTCTATCTTGACCATTCACATTCCTCCGCATGAAAAACCACTAAGGCCGAACATAGTCTTTATGATCACTCGGTCAAAAGTGACTTTTAACTAGGTCAAACCTAAACGTTTTGTCATGTAGGAATCCATGATGATCTCAGGTCAAAGGGCGTATTGACATGGTTTGTCTATGAGAGAAGCTTATGACGTTACCCATGCAGTTCTCTCATAGCGGGTCGGTCCAGCACCTTGTACTCTTACATGTGCTTATGACTTTGATTTATATCTCTATACATCTTCAAAGTTATACTGGTCTTATTTCATCTGTGCTCCCGCATAGATGATCGACCAGGGACATTTAGGATAATATCATGAATTATCCAAGGATGATCATCATAGTAAACATGCAAATAATATGATAACTCAATTAATAAATTCATAAATCAATAATGTTCATAAGACAATGATTGGCCCCTAGGGCACGATTTCCAACAACCTCCCACTTGCACTAGGTACAATCATTAATTTGACTAATTCCCATTGACCTGACATGACGCTCATGCTTTGCCTGCACAAGCGGTTTTGTTAGAGGATCAGCAACATTATCTTCTCCTGCTACTTTGCATATTTTTATATCACCTCTATCATTGATTTCTCTGATGAGATGAAATCGCCTGAGTATATGCTTGGTCCTTTGATGTGACCTAGGCTCTTTGGCCTGTGCAATAGCACCGCTATTGTCACAGAGCAAAGTTATTGGATCTGAGATGGTAGGTATCACCCCTAGTTCTGTGATGAACTTCCTGATCCAAACGGCTTCCTTAGCTGCATCAGATGCTGCTATATACTCAGCTTCTGTCGCAGAATCTGCTACAGTGCCTTGCTTAGAGCTCTTCCAGCTTACTGCTCCATTATTGAGGAGGAATATATATCCAGACTGCAATTTTTGGTCGTCCTGGTCAGTTTGGAAACTGGCATCTGTGTAACCAGTTACACAGAGTTCGTCATCCAATCCACCAAAAACCAAGAATAAGTCCTTAGTCCTTCTTAAGTACTTAAGGATATTCTTGACAGCAGTCCAATGGCCCTCACCAGGGTCCTGTTGATATCTGCTAGTCATACTCAAGGCAAACGAGACATCCGGTCGAGTACATAACATGGCGTACATGATAGATCCTATGGCCGAGGCATATGGAACTTTACTCATGCGACCTCGCTGATCAGATGTACTAGGACATAGATCTTTGCTGAGGTGAATACCATGGGACATGGGTATGAAACCCCTCTTTGATTCGTGCATACTAAACCTATGCAGTATTTTATCTATGTATGTACTCTGACTGAGTCCTAGAAGTCTTTTAGATCTATCTCTATAGATCCTGATTCCTAGGATGTAGGTGGCTTCACCCAAGTCTTTCATCGAGAAAGACTTTCCTAACCAAGACTTGACAATCTGCAAGGTAGGAATGTCATTCCCAATAAGTAGGATGTCATCGACATAGGATGTTATCGACATAGAGTACCAAAAACACAACTGTGCTTCCACTAACCTTCTTGTACACACAAGGTTCATCAATGTTTTGAAGAAATCCAAACTCTTTGACTACTTCATCAAAACATTGATTCCAACTCCGAGAGGCTTGCTTCAGTCCATAAATGGACCTTTGAAGCTTGCACACTTTGCCAGAGTCCTCAGAACGCACACACCCTTCAGGTTGTGTCATGTACACATCCTCAAGGAGCTTTCCATTAAGGAAGGCTGTCTTGACATCCATCTGCCATATTTCATAGTCATAATATGCTGCTATGGCAAAGAGGATTCTGATTGATTTGGCCATGGCAACTGGGGAAAAGGTCTCATCATAGTCCACACCATGAGTTTGAGTAAATCCTTTTGCAACCAGTCGTGCCTTGAAGACATTTACATTGCCATCCATGTCAGTTTTCTCCTTAAAAACCCACTTGCACCCGACGGTTTTTACACCTTCAGGCAGATCGACTAAGGTCCAAACCTTATTGTCGTACATGGATTATATTTCAGACTTCATAGCATTAAGCCACTTCTCAGAGTTTGGTCCCACTATAGCTTCTCGATAGGTAGTCGGCTCATTATGCTCAATGAGCAACACTTCACGACTATCAGAAATCAGAAATCCATATCTCTGAGGCTGAAGTCGTGTCCTATTAGATTTACGTGGACCTTGCGTGACTTGAGGAGTCTCAACAACTTGTTGTGAGTCTTCTCTATTTTCCATCTGCAGTTCTATGGTGTCTTGTGGCTCTCGAACTTCTTCGAGGTGTACCTTACTCCCACTGGTTCTTTTAGAGATAAATTCTCTTTCGAGAAAGATATCATTTCTGACAACAAACACTTTGTTATCAGCAGGGTTGTAGACGTAATATCCCTTGGTTTCCTTAGGATATCCCACAAAAAGGCACTTTGAGGATTTGAGCGCTAATTTGTCTGAGGTTTGTTGCTTAACATAGACCTCGCATCCCCAAATCTTGAGGAAAGACAAACTAGGCATCCTCCCAATCCATATCTCATACGGAGTCTTTTCAATTGCCTTTGATGGAACATGATTGAGTGTGAACCCAGCTGTCTCTAGGGCATGGCCCCAAAAGGAGGGCGGAAGATCTGTTTGACTCATCATGGATCGAACCATATCTAATAGTGTTTGATTCCTCCGTTCAGAAATGCCATTCCATTGTGGTGTCCCTGGAGGAGTCAATTGTGAGACTATCCCACAACTCCTAAGATGATCTATGAACTCTTGGCTCAAATATTCACCACCCCGATCAGATCGAAGGGCTTTAATTGTTTTGCCAAGCTGGTTTTGTATATGAAGTTGGCAGTGGGCCATTTGCTATACTAGCCCACAAGTCACAGGCGGTCTCTAGCAAGACATAACGACTACCCAAATCATATGAGGATCGATAAACGATGTAACCTTTTATACAACCATATCATGTCCCTTCTGTCACGCGATATTTTGGTCATGGATGAGGCATGGATAATGTCATCCTCCTATTCCTGACCATTACTTTCTCGATCCCTGAGTAGTCTAACTATAGAAATGGAACTACCTTTCCATTACAGTATGGCCATACATTTCTCAGACTCACTCATCGAGGGGCCCAGTAATATCTCTCTACGAATGTGAGGGACAAATTCCATCTTGACCATTCACATTCCTCCGCATGAAAAACCACTAAGGCCGAACATAGTCTTTATGATCACTCGGTCAAAAGTGACTTTTGACTAGGTCAAAGCTGAGCGTTTTGTCATGTAGGAATCCATGATGATCTCAGGTCAAAGGGCGTATTGACATGGTTTGTGTATGAGAGAAGCTTATGACGTTACCCACGCAGTTCTCTCATAGCGGGTCGGTCCAGTACCTTGTACTCTTACATGTGCTTATGACTTTGATTTATATCTCTATACATCTTCAAAGTCATACTGGTCTTATTTCATCTGTGCTCCAGCATAGATGATCGACTAGGGACATTTAGGATAATATCATGAATTATCCAAGGATGATCATTATAGTAAACATGCAAATAATATGATAACTCAATTAATAAATTCATAAATCAATAATGTTCATAAGACAATGATTGGCCCCTAGGGCATGATTTCCAACACAAGGCTCTCTCAAGAATTCGTCCTCTCCGTCTCTACTTCAACAGTTTCTTATCTACAAACCTTTTGCCGATTCCATTCGGCCTTTTGTGTTGTGTGTTGTGTATCAAAAATGTAACTCCTAAAATCAGATATATAGGATACTCTGCATTTTCCTCAACCGAATTGGATCTTGGAATTAATCTATATTAATTCTGAAATTAATACAATATCACATATTGTATAATTTGATAAGAAACTAATTAAATAAATAATATTTATATTAAATCTGTCCCACAGATTTAATTCACCTATTTATTTAATTTAAATAAAGATAAGATTGGACTATATTTGATTTATTCTCATAAATCAAATTTGAGATATACTATCTATTTGAATTTTAAATTCAAACGTGATAGAGATTTAATTTATCCTTATAAATTAAATCTTATAAATATCTCTTATATGAGATATCCTATCCATTTGAATTTTAAATTCAAACGTGATAGAGATTTAATTTATCCTTATAAATTAAATTTTATAAATATCTCTTATTTGAGATATCCTATCAATTTGAATTTCAAATTCAAACGTGATAGAGATTTAATTTATCCTTATAAATTAAATCTTGTAAATATCTCTTATATGAGATATCCTATCAATTTGAATTTCAAATTCAAACGTGTTAGAGATTTAATTTATCCTTATAAATTAAATCCTATATATCCCTTATATATAATATATATATACGAATTTATATATATATGAATATAAATATAAATAAATATATACATCAACCCTGGATCATTCATTGAATCTAGACACGTCTTAGATTCAATGAATCTGGACATCATAGCTCATGTTGGGCTATTTTGTGTGCGACCCTGTAGGCCCATATGAAGTTGGCAGTGGGCCATTTGCTATACTGGCCTACAAGTCACAAGTGGTCTCTAGCAAGACATAACGACTACCCAAATCATATGAGGATCGATAAACAATGTAACATTTTATACAACCATATCAGGTCCCTTCTGTCACGCGATATTTTAGTCATGGATGAGGCATGGATAATGTCATCCTCCTATTCCTGACCGTTACTTTCTCGATCCCTGAGTAGTCTGACTATAGAAATGGAACTACCTTTCCATTACAGTATGGCTATACATTTCTCAGACTCACTCATTAAGGGGCCCAGTAATATCTCTCTACGAATGTGAGGGACAAATTCCATCTTGACCACTCACATTCCTCTGCAAGAAAAAATCACTATGCCTGAACATAGTCTTTATGATCACTCGGTCAAAAGTGACTTTTGACTAGGTCAAAGCTGAGCGTTTGTCATGTAGGAATCCATGATGATCTCAGGTCAAAGGGCATAGTGACATGGTTTGTATATGAGAGAAGCTTATGACGTAACCCATGTAACTCTCTCATAGCGGGTCGGTCTAACACCTTGTACTCTTACATGTGCCTATGACTTTGATTTATATCTCTATACATCTTCAAAGTCATACTGGTCTTATTTCATCTCTGCTCCCGCACAGATGACCGACCAGGGATATTTAGGATAAGATCATGAATTATCCAAGGATGGTCATCATAGTAAACATGCAAATAATATGATAACACAATTGATAAACTCATAATTCAATAATGTTTATAAGATAATGATTGGCCCCTAGGGCACATTTTACAACAAATCTGGCATGATACAAAAATTTTATTAGGGCTCCAGACAGCAGAAAATTATCTGATAGTCTAAAAGTTATCTGAATTTTTATCAGATTATATGGACATCAGATATATGTGGGGGAATTACAGGAAAGTGTACCCTACATATTAATTAATTTTTACGGGAGTTTGATAACACCCGTGATCCGATAATGGAACTTATCGGTATGTGTGCCTAGATGAAATGAGACTAGATGACCTCACATATAGGCCCATGATGACGCCAAGAAGGTCCCAAAATCCAGGGTACCAATCCATCAGAAGAAAGGGCTAGTGTCCAAAAAAAGTGTGAAATTATGAAAATACCTCTGGATGCCTAGATTGTACTAGAGATGGATGAAGGGCATTTTGGTCACCTGGGACAGGCTAAAAATGTGGCACATGGTATAAATATGATGATTTGAGCCCAGATACAGCCTGAGGCAGAATAAAGAGGGGTAAAATGATGATTATGCCCTTAGGGTCAATATAGTATAAGAAAGGACACCAAGGGTATTTTGGTCATTTTCCAAGGAATGTACGGCAGATAAATACTCAGTATAACCATGTTAAGGGTAAGAGGAGCCTAGACATTGATTTCCAGGACATAATACATATCCTGGTATATTATAGAAAAATTCAAAATAGAAAACAGTCCAGTTGTTGTGAAACTGCTCCGATCAATACTGAATTGGACTAAAAATTTTTCAGAAGCTTCCTGGCATGGTGAGCACGCCACATAACACCTTGAGGTGTCCCTTGAGCTGTCCCACATGATGTCATAATTATTCTTTTATGAAAAAGTAAAATCCAAGATTAAATGTGAACCTTTAGATCAAATAGTAACCAAATCAATCTTGGCCATTGATTTTTCTTGGATTTTGGCTATTAATACCCCTCCATTCTGCAGCCAAACCGTAAGCTCATGGAACCTTGGTGAAACTCTTGCAAAATGAAAACTCAAGCCAAGACAAAGAAGATTCAAGGTTCCAAAGTTCAAGCAAGTTAGAGATTAAATGTAAGCAATCTCTCCTAGCTTATTTTCCTTTGATTTGGGAGCTTGAACTTAGGGTTTTGATGGGAGAAAAGTTTAGTTTTGTATAAGGGGTGTTTCTGCCCAAAGACCTTAAAGGAAAGGGGAACGAAGAAATTAAAGTTAGAACCATATGATTATAGCTTAAACAAGCTAGTTAAGTGGTTGGTTGTTGAATCAAATTGATATTCTTGACTTTGCCATAGTTTGCCCTATTCAGTCTGCACTGTTCATGAGGGAAGGAACTTGAATTTCAATGATTTAATGCTTCCATTGAGTTTGTATGATGATTTGTGTAGGATTGGAAAGGTTTTGAACCTTGGAAATATTAAAATCTCAAGGATGTAGTCTTTGAGATTCCTTACATTTACTGTTCACTCACATGAACAGTGATTGGAATTTCATGATTTTTATCGTTCCAATGGTTTTAAAATGAAAAGTTGTGTGGGGGAAAGTGGAGAAACAAGTATGGGAAGCATTAGAATCAAAATGAGAATTTTTGAAAGAATTGTATGCTTATGTCAAGTTCTGTACAGCAGGCCATGAAGGAGCTGGAATTTCATGATTCTAACCTCATAAATGGATTCAAAAGATGAAATTGTGTAGGGTAAAGTCAAGACATCAATTGGTTCAAGAGCCAAGTGGATTAGTGAAAATTAGGGAAAGTTATGACAATAAAGAGGGTAACAAAGTTAATCTTGAACATGGTTGGAGTTCATGAGTTCTAAAGAATTATGTGATGAATATGAATGTGTTTAGGACCTTGAAACATCCAAGAACATGTTGGGAAGTGATTGGCATAAAGGTTTATTGGTTGGAAAGCTAGGAAGCAAATGCTAAAGATCAAGAGGAAAGCTTAAGTGCAAGGTAGTGAACTTATCTCTTTATGTGCTTGATGTGGTATGCTTATGTGTTGACATGTATATGTTATTTGAATGATATTGTGACATGATAAATGATGTTGAATGTAATATGAATAACATGTTTCCATGGCCATGCACTTTATGTAAAAGTATATAGCATGATGGCATGTCACTAATTAAAGAAAGTTAATGAAATTATATATCATGCATTAGCATCCATCTTGCATATTTAAGTGGTAATGTTTGCTACTGAGATTCCCTAGAATCTCACTCTCCCATAACCAACCAATTTAGGTCAAGCAGGATGGATAATGTATGCATGGAGAAGAGTTAAAGCATGGAAGAAGAAAAGTGAAGTATTTAAGATGTTAGCATATGCTATGCACTTTCCATGTATGTCAAAGCCATGTAAAGTATCTATTTTTGTGATGGATATAACATCCTCCTTTTCATACATCTTAGGGACCAAGTAGTAGCATCTGGAACCACTTTCAAGGCTGTTGAAGTCAAATTACTCAATCTGGAATTTTACTCTTAGCGAGTACTGTTTACTGTGCGAATTCCAAAGGAGTGAGCTGACTTCAAAAAATCATAACTAATTCTATAAAAATTTAAAATGGAGTGGTTCAAATTGATACACAAATCTAACATAATTATCTTTCAGTGAAAAATGACTAGTTGACCATACCTTGACCAGGTCAACGTTGGTCAACATCCGAAGTTCACTGTTCCTCCAGCGTCCTGTCCCTGATTCCAGCATTCTGGTCCCAACTTTGATAAATCATATCTTTATATGTAGACATCCAAATAAGACGTTCTATATATCAAATAGAAGCTTTGCATGTCTACTATTTACTGGGAAAATATCATACATTTATTCAATCATTTACTATTTATAATTACAGCTCAAATGTCACTGCCTCCATCACGAGTTATTGTTCATAGTGACAATTTTCCAGCAATTATACATACATGAATCACATATCAATCATGCTAAGCAATTAACATCTCTTCATGCATCTTTATCTCCTCCATCTTGAGAAGACCTGCTGTAATTGGATTGATATGGAAGGGGTGAGATTTCTGGGGAAATCTCAATAGCAACAGCACTAAACAATGCATACATTAATGTGAATACTTGTGCTTGCTTGTGAAAGTGTTAGCATTGCATAATGTGCATTCTTCTATGTTACATATGAAATACAATTGGCCAAAGTAATCATAGGAACAGAGCTTCATACATAAGCACATGTTCAACACAATTCAATAAAGCCATAGCACATCAAGCATAACATTCAATGCATACAAGTTTAGGATTAGTTCACTACCTAACATGTAGCTTTTCTTCTAGCTCTTAACCTTTGCTCTAAGGTTCATTCTTTCCATAGGTTAGAGCCTATACATAGATAATAATATTTTCATTATTACTTTATCAGTATAGCTCTATTTAACTCATGCATAGCTAGGGGAAATATCCTTACTCCAATATTCATCTAACTTTCTTTCTATCTATAGCTAACTTTATTAATAGAGATATTTCTCTATTCTAACCATTAAGAGAAATCCTATACTTTATTAGAGCAGGGACTAGATAACTTTCTTACCTCATTCCTAAGCTTTGTCCAGTCCCTCAGCTCCTTAGACTACTCCTGGCTCCACCAGAACTCCTTCCTTTATTTCCTTTATTTCTTTCCTTCTCTCTTTCTCTCTTCTTTCTCTTCCTTTTTCTTGCTAGGCCGTGGTGTGCCTTGGAATGGGAGGGGAGTGGCCTATTTATAGGTGAGAGGAGGTGGGATGAATGGTCCAGATTGATTTGTGATGAATGGCTTAGATTGCTTGCTTCCTCAAGAAGCTTTTCCTGCATCATCACAATGACATCACCTTCCCTGATGACTCGCCACTCATGACATCATCTAGGACACCTCAAGGGTATAAGTGGCAAAATGTGGGGCCCTTGGGACACCTCACCAGCTGACTCAGCCTTTCCAGAGAGTTCCAGAGTCTTTTCCCTGAATAGACGGCCGAGATCGTGCCACGTGTCCTCTTGCTTTTTCTCCTTTTTCTATAATCATGCCATGTGTCCTTTGCTTTTCCTCTTTTACTATAATCATGCGATGTGGCGCATTGTGGGCCCCATTTATGTGCTCTCATGATTCCATATCACTTTACCCAGTTCTATCTTGGACTGGGTCACTTTACTTTATTGAAAAAGCACTAAAACAATATTTTAATGCCTCATGGGCCCACATTACTCTGGGGCTACGATTTTGGGCCTTGGATTGTCATCTTGGGTTTTTAACCAAGCCCAAGCACTCTGGTGGCTCAGTTCCCAAGGAACATCCTTAGTAAATTACCAAAATACCCTTACTATCTCTTTAGTACTTTTAGGGGCACTATTGTCTTTTCATACCTTACTATAGTATCTCTTGACCCTGGTCAACTATCCAGATACCCTTTCTTAACTGTCTAACCTTAGTCAAATGATCATAATGCCCTTCGTCTGACTCTGACTCAATGACACAACACAGGGGCATACCTTCAGTGGCATTTTTGTAATTCTTCATTTTTCTCCGTCTTTATTAGCCCTGGTCCACATATTTATCAGAAAATATCATTGGGTCTATAAGGTGCCATTCTAGACCCTCTGCATGATCCCCTATCTTCATGGGCTCAATTCCAGAGAAATTCCCCTGAAACCTATTTATCGGGTCTTTTAATGCACTGTAAATTCTATAGTAAATTCTACAGAACTCCTTTTTGAGCTCTGTTAGTTTTAGAAATTCTTATATTAATTATAGGAATTTACTGCCATATTTCATCTGATTCTGAGGTCTAGAGAATACTATATTAATTTTCCTTCTCTTTGGAAATTAATATAAATCTTTCAAGACCTCATATCAAAACATTGTGTTGCATCAAACTGATCATCATAATTTTCTCTATTTATTGAGACCTCTGCTCAATAGGGTCTGGTAGAATCCCTTTTTCAGGCTATATACTGGGCTTCTAAGCCTAAAATTTAGGATATGACAATGGGAGTGTATGAAACAATTATTGTATAACCCTATGATGTATATGAATTCAGAAAAGTCAAAAGAGATTATTTATGTATGCTGAAACAATTATGGAAAGTGAAAGAAAGGAAACTGAAATGGTCAAAACGTAGGTCCTGAAGTAGTTTTGTTGTGGCTTCAGTTTGACCTAGCAAATAAAGGAATTATTCCAAGAAATTTTATGAGCATATATTAAACATCCAGAGCTTTAAGTGAATAGGTAGAATGTTTCATTTGGATGTGTATATCAAGAGAAATCAATTTCCAAAATAAGGGACCAGAAACTGTTTCCAGAGTTTTTGACCAAATAAATAGTAAACTTCAACGAATAAACTGTATCAATTAGCTAATCATTTGGTCTGGAAATTATTTTTCCCTTAAATTTCAAGATGTTATCTTCATCTATATTTTTGAATCACTTCATTTCGAGTTTTCTATAATTAATTATGATTTTTTGAAGTTCATTCCGTAATCTGGAATACCATATGAACAATAACCCGAGAAAGAGTAAAATTCCAGATTTGTCTAATGGACTTCCAAGGTCTTGTAAGTGCTTCTAAATGCTACTGAATGGTCCCTAAGATGTATAAAAGTAAGGATGTTACAGAAAGCTAAGGAGCAAGTGCAAAGATCAAGAGAAAAGCTTAAGTGCAAGGTAATAGACTTACCTCTTTATGTGCTTGATGTGGTATACTTATGTGTTGACATGTATATGTTATTTGAATGATGTAGTGACATGATAAATGATGTTGAATGTATTGTGAATAATATGTTTTCTATGGTCATGCACTTTTATGCAAAAGTATGTAGCGTGGTGGCATGTCACTAATTAAAGAAAGTTTAATGAAATTACATATCATGCATTAACATGCATCTTGTATATTTAAGTGCTCATGTTTGCTACTGAGATTCCCTAGAATCTCACCCTCCCACAACTAATCATAATAGGTTATTCAAGATGGAAGAATCATGTTTGGTACATGAGTTAAGGAAAGGAAGAGGAAGAGTAGACAAGTGATCGTATGCATGTATGTTTGTTTTTATGTATTGTTAGGGGTAATGTAAAAAGAGATTAGGGGTAATGTAAACATGTAAATATGGTAAAGTAAAGAAAATTAATAAGATGTATGTTAGTTATGTTGTACCTGGATATGAAAGTGACATGTATGTAATGTATGTGCAAATGTTAAGGTGATCTAAAATATGAGTTCTAATATGATATAATAAGATGATAATTGGTTGAACATGTCATATCCATACTTTTAACCTCAATTATACTTGATTAGAAGTGATTGGAACCAATTACATGATCATTTGCTTTGAAAACTATTGGAAAACGTGCCCTAGGGGCCAATCATTGTCTTGTGAACATTACTGATTTATGAATTTATTAATTGTGTTATCATATTATTTGCATGTTTACTGTGATGACCATCCTTGGATAATTCATGATCTTATCCTAAATGTCCCTGGTCGGTCATATGTGCGGGAGTAGATATGAAATAAGACCAGTATGACTTTGAAGATGTATAGAGATATAAATCAAAGTCATATACACATGTAAGAGTACAAGGTGTTGGACCGACTCGCTATGAGAGAGTTGCATGGGTTACGTCATAATCTTCTCTCATATACAAACCATGTCACTATGCCCTTTGACCTGAGATCATCATGGATTCCTACCAATCGTGTTCCATGCCCTAGAGACAGCTACGTTCATACTCAATCGTGTTCTATCTAAGGCAATCGAAAAGACTCCGTATGAGATATGGACTGCAAGGACGCCTAGTTTGTCTTTCCTCAAGATTTGGGGATGCGAGGTATATGTTAAGCAACAAGCCTCAGACAAATTAGCGCCCAAATCCTCAAAATGCTTCTTTGTGGGATATCCTAAGGAAACCAAGGGATAGTACGTCTATAACCCTGCTGATAACAAAGTGTTTGTTGTCAGAAATGGTATCTTTCTCGAACGAGAATTTATCTCTAAAAGAACCAGTGGGAGTAAGGTACACCTCAAAGAAGTTCGAGAGCCACAAGACACCACAGAACTGCAGATGGAAAATACAGAAGACTCACAACAAGTTGTTGAGACTCCTCAAGTCACGCAAGGTCCACGGAAGTCTAATAGGACACGACTTTAGCCTCAGAGATATGGATTTCTGATTTCTGACAGTCGTGATGTGTTGCTCATTGAGCATAATGAGCCGACTACCTATCGAGAAGCTATAGTAGGACCAAACTCTGAAAAGTGGCTTAATGCCATAAAGTCTGAAATACAATCCATGTACGACAATAAGGTTTGGACCTTAGTCGACCCGCCTGAAGGTGTAAAAACTGTCGGGTGCAAGTGGGTTTTTAAGGAGAAAACTGACATGGATGGCAATGTAAATGTCTTTAAGGCACGACTGGTTGCAAAAGGATTTACTCAAACTCATGGTGTCGACTATGATGAGACCTTTTCCCCAGTTGCAATGTCCAAATCAATCAGAATCCTCTTTGCCATAGTAGCATATTATGACTATGAAATATGGCAGATGGACGTCAAGACAGCCTTCCTTAATGGAAAGCTCCTTGAGGATATGTATATGACACAACCTGAAGGGTTTGTGTGTTCCGAGGACTCTGGTAAAGTGTGCAAGCTTCAAAGGTCCATTTATGGACTGAAGCAAGCCTCTTGGAGTTGGAATCATTATTTTGATGAAGTAGTCAAAGAGTTTGGATTTCTTCAAAACATTGATGAACCTTGTGTGTACAAGAAGGTTAGTGGGAGCACAGTTGTGTTTTTGGTACTCTATGTCGATGACATCCTACTTATTGGGAATGACATTCCTACCTTGCAGATTGTCAAGTCTTGGTTAGGAAAGTCTTTCTCGATGAAAGACTTGGGTGAAGCCACCTACATCCTAGGAATCAAGATCTATAGAGATAGATCTAAAAGACTTCTAGGACTCAGTCAGAGTACATACATAGACAAAATACTGCATAGGTTTAGTATGCACGAATCAAAGAGGGGTTTCATACCCATGTCTCATGGTAGTCACCTTAGCAAAGATATGTGTCCTAGTACACCTGATCAGCGAGGTCGCATGAGTAAACTTCCATATGCGTCGGCCATAGGATCTATCATGTACGCCATGTTATGTACTCGACCGGATGTCTCATTTGCCTTAAGTATGACTAGCAGATATCAACAGGACCCTGGTGAGGGCCATTGGACTGCTGTCAAGAATATCCTTAAGTACTTGAGAAGGACTAAGGACTTATTCTTGGTCTATGGTGGATTGGATGACGAACTCTGTGTAACTGGTTACACAGACGCGAGTTTCCAAACTGACCAGGACGACCAAAAATCACAGTCTGGATATATATTCCTCCTTAATAATGGAGCAGTAAGCTGGAAGAGCTCTAAGCAAGGCACTGTAGCAGATTCTGCAACGAAAACTGAGTATATAGCAGCATCTGATGCAGCTAAGGAAGCCATCTGGATCAGGAAGTTCATCACGGAACTAGGGGTGATACCTACCATCTCAGATCCAATAACTTTGCTCTGTGACAATAGCGGTGCCATTGCACAAGCCAAAGAGCCTAGGTCACATCAAAGGACCAAGCATATACTCAGGTGATTTCATCTCATCAGAGAAATCAACGATAAAGGTGATATAAAGATATGCAAAGTAGCAGGAGAAGACAATGTTGCTGATCCTCTAACAAAGCCGCTTATGCAGGCAAAGCATGAGCGTCATGTTAGGTCAATGGGAATTACTCAAATTAATGATTGTACCAAGTGCAAGTGGGAGGTTGTTGGAAAATGTGCCTTAGGGGCCAATCATTGTCTTATGAACATTATTGATTTATCAATTTATCAATTGTGTTATCATATTATTTGCATGTTTACTGTGATGACCATCCTTGGATAATTCATGATCTTATCCTAAATGTCCCTAGTCGATCATCTGTGCGGGAGCAGAGATGAAATAAGACCAGTATGACTTTGAAGATGTATAGAGATATAAATCAAAGTCATATACACATGTAAGAGTACAAGGTGTTGGACCGACTCGCTATGAGAGAGTTGCATGGGTTACGTCATAATCTTCTCTCATATACAAACCATGTCACTATACCCTTTGACCTGAGATCATCATGGATTCCTACATGATAAATGCTCAGCTTTGGCCTAGTCAAAAGTCACTTTTGACCGAGTGATCATAAAGACTATGTTCGGGCTTAGTGGTTTTTCATGCGGAGGAATATGAATGGTCAAGATGGAATTTGTCCCTCACATTCGTAGAGAGATATTACTGGGCCCCTCGATGAGTGAGTCTGAGAAATATATGGCCATACTGTAATGGACAGGTAGTTCCATTTCTATAGTCAGACTACTCAGGGATCGAGAAAGTAACAGTCAAGAATAGGAGGATGACATTATCCATGCCTCATCCATGACCAAAATATCGCGTGACAGAAAGGACATGATATGGTTGTATAAAAGGTTACATCGTTTATCGATTCTCATATGATTTGGGTAGTCGTTATGTCTTGCTAGAGACCGCTTGTAACTTGTGGGCCAGTATAGCAAATGGCCCACTGCTAACTTCATATGGGCCTACAGGGTCGCACACAAAATAGCCCAACACGAGCTATGATGTCCAGATTCATTGAATCGTGTCTAGATTCAATGAATGATCCAGGGTTGATGTATATATTTATTTATATTTATATTCATATATATGTAAATTCGTATATATATATTATATATAAGGGATATATAGGATTTAATTTATAAGGATAAATTAAATCTCTATCACGTTTGAATATGAAATTCAAATTGATAGGATATCTCAAATTTGATTTATGAGAATAAATCAAATATAGTCCAATCTTATCTTTATTTAAATTAAATAAATAGGTGAATTAAATATGTGGGACGGATTTAATATAAACATTATTTATTTAATTAGTTTCTTATCAAATTATACAATATGTGATATTGTATTCAGAATTAATATAGATTAATTCCAAAATCCAATTCGGTTGAGAAAAACGTAGAGCATCCTATATCCGATTTTAGGAGCTACGTTTTGAATACAACGCATAACACAAAAAGGGCCGAACGGAATCTGCAAAAGGTTTGTAGATAAGAAACTGCTGAAGTAGAGATAGAGAGGACGAACTCTTGAGAAAGCCTTGGAGGGGCAGGAGACGCTAGCACGTCGTTTGTGGTTGGAACGCTGTTCGTGTGGATACCAGTAGAGGAAGATGACCTAAGGAGTCGACTTCTTGCGATCAAAAAGAGAGCACGAGCCGCGGAGAGAAGCTGTGGACGTCTCCTTACGATCGGAAAGAGATCACCAGCCGCGGAGAGAAGCTGTGGAAGTCACTGAGAAACACTGAGGGTAATACTTCTTCCCACTTGATTTAAACACATACGGTAGATCATGGTAAGGAATGGAAAAATTTTTAAATTAATTTCTGCTGCGTGTCTTCCAATTCCTTACAAAAACATCCATTTCCAAAAGATTTGCTCTCGGGTACTGTTCACTTTTACTGTTCATTTGGTAATTCCAGAACATGTACCCTACTTTGAAAATTCATAATTAATTGTATAAAAATCGAAATAACATGGTTCCAATTTCTAATGAAAGCTCTTTCACATATCTTTGAGGAAAAAAATATGAAACTGAGGTTTTCTTGTCCCAATGAAATCAGTTTAATCGTTGAAAATCACTGTTCATTTGGTAAAATCTGGAAGTTCCAGTTTCTTTGCTAAATTTCAAAAATTCATTTCTCTTTGGTTACTTATCCAAATGAACTGTGTTACCTATGGATTTGAATCTTTAGACGTTATCTTTAAGCTCATAAAATTTCGTAGAAAAACGCGTTCATTTGGTATATGAAATCTTTGTGTAACCGTCACTGCCTCTCAGCACTCATTTTACTCAATTCCAGATCTTACTTCCAACTTTGGAAAATCATAACAATTCAGATACTTATCCAAATGAGGCGTTCTTGGTGTTCATTTAAATCTCAGTGTCTTAAATTTAAGCAGGCCATTTCAGATTAAAACTCGTTGATTTAGATTCCAAAAATATTGTCAAATCACCACGGCCTCAAAACAGGACTAGAGAAACATACACCATGTATACTAGCATATCATCCCATAGTGTCATGTAAGTCATGTAGCTTATTATACAAACTTATTCATCAACATTTACTCTCCTCCCTTGAAAAGATCCAGCACCTAAAACATAGTTATGCATGTGGAAGGAATGAGATTTTATGGAAATCCCAATAGCAAGTTACATAAACTATAATATCATGCATGGATAATTGTATGCTTAACATGTTACCATGAGATGGGAGCTACTTCATAATGGTACATAAGCAAACTCTAACATGCATATTGTCATGACATAACTTGCAAGGAGTTGCAATCATTCATACTTCATCATAACATGATGACATAAGCTCAAGCTCAACCAAACACCATAATCAACAAGCAAGCAAAATAATTAAACAAACATGAGTTATAGTTAGGTATCCTTGCTACCTCTTAGCTATCTTGGTCAAGACCTTCTTGGGATGATTTCCTTCCTTCACAAATGTCAAAACCTAGCCATTACAAAATAATATCAAGTTACAATTCAACTTGAAACCAAATCTAAGACTAGGTTTTCACTAGCTCCCTTTCTTTCTCTACTTTATGTTTCCTACTTCCATCTTTTCAAAATAAATTCTCATGGTTCATTTCCACATAATTTTTCATGTAGAATCCAAATATGAAATCAGAATTTCCAAAATCAAAACATATCAATTGCTACAGTGCCAAACCGAAATGCATGCTCTTGTTTTCCAAAAATTCTCATTTTGATTCCAATGCTTCCAATACTTGTTCTCCTACTTTATCCCCACACAACTTTCCATTTTAAACTCATTGGAAGCATCAAAATCATGAAATTCCATCATATGAACAGTACCACGTGCAGTACCAGCAAGAACACAAAACCCTAAATCCAAACATACTTGAATTCACAAGCTTATACCACTTGATTCTAGCTTGTTTAAACTTGTCTAAACTATCCATAACATAAAACTCATATTTTAACCACATATGAGAAGCACTTCCAGCAGCAACCATAAGGGAAATATAGCATGAAAACCCTTAAAACCATGAGCTAACTTGCTAGAACAAAGCTCAAGATCAAGGGAGATGATTACCTTGCTTGTTAGTTCACTTTGGTTGCTTCTTTCTTAGTTGAATGGAAATTTTGCAAGAGTTTCCCTATGGTTCACCATGCATGCCGAAGTGTTCTGAATAGGGGGGTATTTATAGAGAAATTTGGGTTGAAATGGATGGCCAAGATTGATTTGGTTACTATTTGATCTAAAGGCTCACATTTAATCTTGGATTTTATTTTTTCTAAAAAGAATAATTATTACATCATGTGGGACAGCTCATGGGACACCTAAGTGGGTTAGGTGGCGTGCTGCCCATGTCAAGAAGGTTCTAGAAAAATTCTAGTCCAATCCGGTACCGATCGAAGCCGTTTCACAACAACCGGACTGTTTTCTGTTCTGAATTTTTTTTATAATATACCAGGATATGTATTATGTCCTGGAAATCAATATATAGGCTTCTCATATCATTGAAAATGATATATTGAATATTTATCTTCCATCCATTCCTTGAAAAATAACCAAAATACTCTTAGTGTCCTTTCCTGCGCTATACTAACCCTAAGGGCAAAATCGTGATTTCACACCTCTTTACACTGCCTCAGGGCATATATTGACTCTATATAATCATATTTATACTATGTCCCACATTTTTGGCCTATCCATAATGACCAAAATGACCTCCATCCATCACTGGTACAGTATAGGCATCCGGGGTCATTTTCGTAATTTTGCACTTTTCCTGGACTGCTCTGGCCTGTGGCCCATATAACTGTCCAGTCACCTTAATGGGCTAACGATGGTGTCATTTGGGCCTTATTATGGGCTTATTGCCTATATTGCCTTTATGGCCCAATTCACTGTACAACTCTCCCGATCATATTTATCGGGTATTTTATTTCACTATAAAATCCCGTATGGCTTCTACAGGATTCCTTTTCTGATTCTGTCAATTTTATAAATTCATATATTAAGTATATGAATTTTCTATAAAGTCTCATCTAATTATGAGATCTCAAAAATACTGCAATAATTCCTTCTGACTTCAAGAATTTATATCAATTAATCGGGACCTCAAATCAAAATTCTGTGTTGCGTTAAACTGACCGGAATATTTTTGTCTATCTACTGGTAAAATTTGGGTCTGATCTGATTCCGGGCATTTTTGGCCAGTTTTGGCCAACTTTTCCATATTTACATTTAGGTCCCTTAACTTTTGAATAATTGCACTTTAGTCCCTGAACTTTTCATTAATTGCATTTAGGTCCCTCCTTTTTCTTCTACTTTCACTTTTCACCTTCAAACTTTTAATTTTTCATTTTGGTCCCTATTCTTTCCTTAGTTATTAATCCTTCCCTTTCCTTTCACAATCTGATACAGTTTATTCCAAGAATCTTATATCCATTGCAGATAAACTGTACAGGTACATCAGGTCAAAAAAATTGGGGATATGACATTTCTCTCCCCCTTAAAATAAATTTCGTCCTCGAAATTTACATTACATATACATTAAGGAAATAGTTCAGGGTATATCTCTCTCATCCTTTCCTCTACTTCCCAGGTAGCTTCATTCTCTGTTAATCCCTTCCAGAGCACCTTAACTAGATGGATCTACTTATTTCGCAACTGCTTGACCTTTCTATCTACTATCTGTACTGGTCCAACTTCATAAGTCAGGTCATCTCACAGTGCAATATCATCCTGCTCAATCACATGTGATGGATCTGGAACATACTTCTTTAACTGGGAAATATGGAATACATCATGAATCTTGTTGAGATGTGGAGGAAGAGCTAATTTATAAGCCACTGATCCTACTCTTGAGAGGATCTGAAATGGCCCAATGTATCTAGGATGCAGCTTCTTCACTTTGATTGATTGTCCAGCTCCTATCGTTGGAGTCAACTTAAGGAATACATGCTCTCCTTCTTCAAACTCCAACGGCTTCCTTCTAACATCAGCATAACTCTTCTATCTGCTTTGAGCTGTTAATAGCCTTTTTCTGATCTTATCAATCTGTACTGCTGTCTGGTCTACTAGATCAGGACCAAACATCCTCCTTTCGCTCAACTCCACCCAGCACAAGGGAGATCTACTCTTCCGTCCATAAAGTACTTCAAATGGAGCCATCTGTATGCTAGCTTGATAACTGTTGTTATAGGCAAACTCTATCAACGGTAGATGGGCATCCCAACTCCCTTTGAAATCTAAAACACAAGCTCTTAGCATATCCTTAAGCGTCTGGATTATTCTCTCGGACTGACCATCTGTTTGAGGATGGTAAGCTGTACTAAATCTGAGAGTAGTGTCCATTTCTTTATGTAGAGCTCGCCAAAAGTTTGACGTAAATCGTGGATCTCTGTCAAATATGATACTATTGGGAATACCATGTAATCTAATAATCTCTTTTACATATAGTTTCGCTAGCTTCTGAAGAGAATCCTTTTTATTGATTGCCAGGAAATGAGCCAACTTTGTTAATCGGTCAATTACCACCCATATAGCATCATGCTTAGTAGGAGTCATGGGTAATCCTTCAACAAAATCCATGGCAATGCTGTCCCATTTCCACTCAGGTATCTCTAATGGTTGTAATTTCCCTGTTGGCTTCTGGTGCTCAACTTTCACCTTTTGACATGTCAAGCATTTGGACACATAATCTACAACATCTTTCTTCAATCCAGGCCACCAAAATAAACCTTTAATATCACGGTACATCTTGGTCATACCTAGATGTACTGTATACTTGCTTTTATGTGCCTCTTCTAAGATCTTTTCTCTCAATCCCATTGCATTGGGAATATATGGTCGTCCCCTAAATCGTAGTAACCAATCTTGGGACATATCAAAATTTTTAGTTTCCCCTCTTTCCAGCTTACCTTTAAAAATCTCAGTGAGTCTATCTTGCTCTTGAGCTTCTTTTATCTCATCCTCTATGAAAGCTTTAATCTGCGTTCCTCTATAAGAACTTTCTGCTATTTGTATTTGATACAAAGGACTCCAATCTCGAATATCTTCTATCAGTTTTAGCTATTTGATCATAAGACTAGCAACCTGCACCACCTTTCTGCTCAAGGCATCAGCCACTACATTAGCTTTTCCTGGATGGTATTTGATCTGGAAATCATAATCCTTCAGAAATTCCATCCATCTCTGTTGCCTCATGTTTAATTCTTTCTGATCCTGCAGATACTTCAGGCTTTTATAATCAAAGTACAGTTCTATGGTGGCTCCATACAGGTAGTGCCTCCATACTTGAGAGCATAAACTACCGCCGCAAGCTCCAGATCATGAGTGGGATAATTCTCTTTATGTGGCTTTAACTGTCGAGAATCATAGGCTACCACTCGTCCTTGCTGCATCAACACACATCCCAACCCCTGCTTGCTAGCATCAGTGTAGACTACATAAGTCTGAGTTGGGTCTGGAATAATCAGCACAGGAGTCGTGGTTAATCTCTGCTTTAGTTCTTGAAAACTGGCCTCACACTTCTCATCCCACTTGAATTGCTGATTCTTTCTTGTTAGCTTGGTTAACGGTAGAGCAATTCGAGAAAAGTCCTTAATAAATCTTCTATAATACCCTGCTAAGCCCAGAAAACTTCTGATCTCTGTCACTGTCCTTGGCTGTTCCCAGTTTAGCACTGCTTCAACTTTGCTAGGATCTACAGCTACCCCTTCATGGGATATGACATGACCGAGAAATTTGACTTCTTGAAGCCAAAACTCACATTTACTAAGCTTAGCATAAAGTCGTTTCTCTTTAAGAGTACTAAGAACAATCCTCAAATGCTCTTTATGCTCTGTAGCCGATTTGGAGTACACTAAGATATCATCAATGAAGACTACCACAAACTGATCTAGATAAGGCCTGAAGATTCTGTTCATGTAATCCATGAAAATTGCAGGTGCATTCGTCAGACCAAAGGGCATCACTAGAAATTCAAAATGACCATATCGAGTCCTGAATGCAGTCTTTGAAATATCATCTGCTTTGATTCTGAGTTGGGGATAACCTGATCTCAGATCAATCTTAGAGAATAAGCTTGCTACAACCAACTAGTCTAGCAAATCATCAATTCGGGGAAGAGGGTACTTATTCTTAACAGAAATCTTATTCAACTCCCGATAGTCAATGCACAATCTGAGACTGCCATCCTTCTTCTTGACGAATAACATTGGAGCACCCCATGGAGAAACACTGGGTCGAATGAAACCCTTCTCTAATAGCTCCTCTATCTGCTTCTTAAGCTCAATCATCTCATTGGGAGCCATACGATGTGGGGCTTTAGATACTAGTCTAGCTCCAGGTACAATGTCAATTGCAAACTCCACTTCTCATTCTGGAGGCAATCCCTGAATCTCCTTTAGAAAGGCTTCAGGAAATTCTTTGACCACTGGAATTGCTTCAATTCCTTCTTCCACTTCTGCTTGAACAGAAAAGAAGACCATATATCCCTGACATCCTTTTCATAAACATCTATCCGCTTGAGCCTCCATCAGGAAATTCAGTTTCACTTCTGGATTCATATTTGGGGCTTGTGGACAAAGAACTAGAGTTTTGTTCTTACAATCCAGCATTACATTATTGGCAGACAACCAATTCAATCCAATTATGACATCAATTTCATGGAATGGCATGCATATTAGGTCAAGAGTAGTGCAACAACATTCATATCGAATGACACTATTTAGGCAGACATCTGATGTAACTACTTTAGCATTTGTAGGGGTTGTGACACATATGGCATAATGCAGCTTGCTAATTATAAGGCCCAAACATTTAGCACATTCATAAGAAACAAAGGAATGACTTGCACCCGAATCAAACATAGCAATCACAGCATGATTATTGAGATAGATGATACCTTGGATCGTCTCGGGTGATCTCTGTGCCTCTTCCCTTGTCATTGCAAACACTTGCCCTTGAGTGTGTGGCCTTTGATCATTAACTGCTTGGGGACAATTTTTGGAAAAATGTCCAGGCTGGCCACATGTGTAACAGACGTTCTGCCCCATCAAGCATGGTCTGTCTCTATGGTTCTTCCCGCATTTGTTGCATACTCTAGACCTCTGGTCTCTATTATTTGGGTTACCCCTGTAATTCCCTCTGTTAGGCTTTCGGTTCTGCTGCCACTACCTTTTCCTCTTCTTGTTATAGCCACTATCACTGGCTGTATTTCTATTCTAGTTAGGTCTCTCAGGAGCAGTAGTCTCTCTGTTTACTGGTCTCATCAGCATCCGGTGATTCAGACTATTCTCAATAATTCTGCAGGCCTCTACTTCTTTATTGAACTGATGGTATTGTTGAGGGGTCATCTTATCTTTTAGAGTAGTATTCAATCCCCTGATCATCCTCTCCGTCATCCACCGCTCATCGTCCACCTGTCGTAGATAAGTGGAATACTGGGAAAGACGGATGAACTTTGCTAAGTATTTGTCAAAGGATTCTTTTTCTCCTTGTCTTAGCACAAGGAATTCTGCTTCTCGTTCATCTCGTACAGACTGGGGAAAATACTTCTCATAAAACTGTTAAAGGAACACTTCCCATGTGATAGGAACGCGTCTAGCCTGCAATACTAACTCTGTGTTCTTCCACCATCTGTCCGCATCCCTTTCTAGCTGGTAGATTGCCATATGTGCTTTACTCTCAGACGGACAACCTAGTACCTTAAAGATCTTCTCTAATCTGCTGATCCAATCCTCCGCTTTTTGTACATCGAACGTTCCCTCAAATGTTAGAGGACTATGCTTACAGAATTTAGTCATCCATTATTGAATACCAGTAGGATCTACTGTTTGTCCTGTCTGTCTCGGTAGTTCTATTGTCTGTTGAACCATCTCTGGTTCTGTATTAGCTGTACCTGCAGACTCTGGGTGTCTGAGGTTCTCCACTGCTTCAGCTACAGCTGCTGCATAGTAGCATCCCTTTCCTGCTCACTCATTGCTTGAGCAGCTTTTACTTCCTATATCAGCTTCTCCTGCTGCTCTAGCCGTTCTAGAATCAGCTGATTAATATCTCTGGCATTTTGGGATTCACCTGAAGCACTAGCTCTTCTGGTTCTTACCATTTTGTTTTACTATCGTAATAGGAAATAGGAAAGGAATATTATAATTAACATACTTTATATTTCATTCAAAACATAGCATAAAACAGGTTTAACATCATTACATAAACTCTTCATAACAGACACACATACATTTATTATGTCATTACTAGTCAAAAGTACATAGATTACAACAACATTAATATATACAGCTATTACACTATGTTTTCTCATAATGGATCCTAATAAATTCCCCTACCATGTAGATCCAATCATGGATATCCTCAAAGAGTTTCTCTTCAAAGTACTGATCTAACCCTTCTCTCCATGTTGCTGTAAGAGGCAAAATATCATCCATGATGTTAACCCAATTAGTAAGGGTAAGAGTATTTGGATCATATGCCTGATAGGCCTCCCTTACTCTTGCTATGAAATCTTTGTAAACTCTATAGTCTTGATCCATATCTCTAATCAACATCCTTCCTATCCCATATAGCTGCTTTGTGAGTTCCATAGCTCTCCTAAAATGTTCTTCATCCATATCCTTCCCAGGGATTAACTCAATTATCTGATGGTTACCCAGGTATAGCTATACTACTATCTTCTTGGTTCCACTTGGACCTGGAATATCTGTAGGGTCTGGCCTCTGACTAGGTCCAGGTATATCAGCTACATGATTAGGAGCAGGTATATTAGCTGTATGGCTGGGTCCAGGTACATCAACTGGTTTAGGTACCTGACTTGGTCTAGGAACATCTACCTTATCGGCCTTCCTAGGCACAGGGTCTGTTGCACCCCTAACATAAGAGTAACCCACATCAGATTGTTCCTCTTGAGGGTCTATCATTTCTTTATCATCTATCTGACCTGCATCTCTTTCTAGTACAATATTCATGGGTGGGGCTGGGTTAAGTTCCTCAAGTTCATCATCTTCTGATGGTATATCCTCATCTGATATTTCCTCTTCTTCATCATCATCCTCATCCATCTCATTTGATCCCACCGAAGAATTATCTAACCTGCCCAATTCTGATTCACTACTGGAATCCCAGATATTGATCACTGGGGGAAGACCAAACTCCGGATCATGTATGAAAGCATCTATCTCTTCTGAGTTCCACCCTGATCTATCAGAACTATAGACTGCGGGTCTAGGGTCCCCCTGGTTTACTGTAGTCTCTGATGTTCTAGACTTAGTCATTGCTATCCTGCAATAATTAACTTAGGGTCAATTATGCAAATCTTTACTTATGTTTCAGTCTATAAATAATGTAATCAGAGCATTTCCTAAGCCATAATCCTTTGCTCTGATACCAAAATGTCATATCCTTACTTTTAACCTCAATTATACTTGATTAGAAGTGATTGGAACCAATTACATGATCATTTGTTTTGAAAACATCCATTTCCAAAAGATTTGCTCTCGGGTACTGTTCACTTTTACTGTTCATTTAGTAATTCCAGAACATGTACCCTACTTTGAAAATTCATAATTAATTGTATAAAAATCGAAATAACATGGTTCCAATTTCTAATGAAAGCTCTTTCACATATCTTTGAGGAAAAAAATATGAAACTGGGGTTTTCTTGTCCCAATGAAATCAGTTTAATCGTTGAAAATCACTGTTCATTTGGTAAAATCTGGAAGTTCCAGTTTCTTTGCTAAATTTCAAAAATTCATTTCTCTTTGGTTACTTATCCAAATGAACTGTGTTACCTATGGATTTGAATCTTTAGACGTTATCTTTAAGCTCATAAAATTTCGTAGAAAAACGCGTTCATTTGGTATATGAAATCTTTGTGTAACCGTCACTGCCTCTTAGCACTCATTTTACTCAATTCCAGATCTTACTTCCAACTTTGGAAAATCATAACAATTCAGATACTTATCCAAATGAGGCATTCTTGGTGTTCATTTAAATCTCTGTGTCTTAAATTTAAGCAGGCCAAGTTTCAGATTAAAACTCGTTGATTTAGATTCCAAAAACATTGTCAAGTCACCACGGCCTCAAAACAGGACTAGAGAAACATACACCATGCATACTAGCATATCATCCCATAGTGTCATGTAAGTCATGTAGCTTATTATACAAACTTATTCATCAACATTTACTCTCCTCCCTTGAAAAGATCCAGCACCTAAAACATAGTTATGCATGTGGAAGGAATGAGATTTTATGGAAATCCCAATAGCAAGTTACATAAACTATAATATCATGCATGGATAATTGTATGCTTAACATGTTACCATGAGATGGGAGCTACTTCATAATGGTACATAAGCAAACTCTAACATGCATATTGTCATGACATAACTTGCAAGGAGTTGCAATCATTCATACTTCATCATAACATGATGACATAAGCTCAAGCTCAACCAAACACCATAATCAACAAGCAAGCAAAATAATTAAACAAACATGAGTTATAGTTAGGTATCCTTGCTACCTCTTAGCTATCTTGGACAAGACCTTCTTGGGATGATTTCCTTCCTTCACAAATGTCAAAACCTAGCCATTACAAAATAATATCAAGTTACAATTCAACTTGAAACCAAATCTAAGACTAGGTTTTCACTAGCTCCCTTTCTTTCTCTACTTTATGTTTCCTACTTCCATCTTTTCAAAATAAATTCTCATGGTTCATTTCCACATAATTTTTCATGTAGAATCCAAATATGAAATCAGAATTTCCAAAATCAAAAAATATCAATTGCTACAGTGCCAAACCGAAATGCATGCTCTTGTTTTCCAAAAATTCTCATTTTGATTCCAATGCTTCCAATACTTGTTCTCCTACTTTATCCCCACACAACTTTCCATTTTAAACTCATTGGAAGCATCAAAATCATGAAATTCCATCATATGAACAGTACCACGTGCAGTACCAGCAAGAACACAAAACCCTAAATCCAAACATACTTGAATTCACAAGCTTATACCACTTGATTCTAGCTTGTTTAAACTTGTCTAAACTATCCATAACATAAAACTCATATTTTAACCACATATGAGCAGCACTTCCAGCAGCAACCATAAGGGAAATATAGCATGAAAACCCTTAAAACCATGAGCTAACTTGCTAGAACAAAGCTCAAGATCAAGGGAGATGATTACCTTGCTTCTTGCTTCCAGTTGTGTGCTTGTTTCTTGGTTGAATGGAAATTTTGCAAGAGTTTCCCTATGGTTCACCATGCATGCCGAAGTGTTCTGAATAGGGGGTATTTATAGAGAAATTTGGGTTGAAATGGATGGCCAAGATTGATTTGGTTACTATTTGATCTAAAGGCTCACATTTAATCTGGATTTTACTTTTTCTAAAAAGAATAATTATTACATCATGTGGGACAGCTCATGGGACACCTAAGTGGGTTAGGTGGCGTGCTGCCCATGTCAAGAAGGTTCTAGAAAAATTCTAGTCTAATCCGGTACCGATCGGAGCCGTTTCACAACAACCGGACTGTTTTCTGTTTTGAATTTTTTTTATAATATACCAGGATATGTATTATGTCCTGGAAATCAATATATAGGCTTCTCATATCATTGAAAATGATATATTGAATATTTATCTGCCATCCATTCCTTAAAAAATAACCAAAATACTCTTAGTGTCCTTTCCTGCGCTGTACTAACCCTAAGGGCAAAATCGTCATTTCACACCTCTTTACACTGCCTCAGGGCATATATTGACTCTATATAATCATATTTATACTATGTCCCACATTTTTGGCCTATCCATAATGACCAAAATGACCTCCATTCATCACTGGTACAGTATAGGCATCCGGGGTCATTTTCGTAATTTTACACTTTTCCTGGACTGCTCTGGCCTGTGGCCCATATAACTGTCCAGTCACCTTAATGGGCTAACGATGGTGTCATTTGGGCCTTATTATGGGCTTATTGCCTATATTGCCTTTATGGCCCAATTCACTGTACAACTCTCCCGATCATATTTATCGGGTATTTTATTTCACTATAAAATCCCGTATGGCTTCTACAGGATTCCTTTTCTGATTCTGTTAATTTTATAAATTCATATATTAAGTATATGAATTTTCTATAAAGTCTCATCTAATTATGAGATCTCAAAAATACTGCAATAATTCCTTCTGACTTCAAGAATTTATATCAATTAATCGGGACCTCAAATCAAAATTCTGTGTTGCGTTAAACTGACCGGAATATTTTTCTCTATCTACTGGTAAAATTTGGGTCTGATCTGATTCCGGGCATTTTTGGCCTGTTTTGGCGCAACTTTTCCATATTTACATTTAGGTCCCTTAACTTTTGAATAATTGCACTTTAGTCCCTGAACTTTTCATTAATTGCATTTAGGTCCCTCCTTTTTCTTCTACTTTCACTTTTCACCTTCAAACTTTTAATTTTTCATTTTGGTCCCTATTCTTTCCTTAGTTATTAATCCTTCCCTTTCCTTTCACAATCTGATACAGTTTATTCCAAGAATCTTATATCCATTGCAGATAAACTGTACAGGTACATCAGGTCAAAAAAATTGGGGATATGACAGAACATCTATATGAATTTGTTCCCAATTTAATGTGATTATGATATATAGATATGAATAAGTTTTAATTGACTCAAATTCATCAAAGTCAAGAATATTAGAAGTAAATATTTAGAAAAATTATGGCCAGGTCGCGATATGAATCAGATTAGGTCGCGACTAGAAATTCTAGAGAAGATAAGTTGCTATGAGTTAAGCCACATATCGCGATAAATTTTTACAAAAGCTTTTAGTCGTGACGAGTAAAGACTATTGGTCATGACAAGAAGCTCCAGAGCTATTAGGTCACGATAAGTCCAAGCCATAGGATGCGACTAATGAATAAGAAGATCAGGTCACGACAGAATATGACCTATGGTCATGACTGAAGAACACAGAGTTGTCAAGTCATCACGAGCAAGTGGAGATGGCCGCGACTAAAGTTTACAGAGAATATGAATCACGAATAGCTAGCACTCAGGTTGCAACTAGATTGCATAGAGACTTGATGATAAGAATAAAGATGATGACCTCACTGAAGTTTATCAGTTATAGGTTTAGCACATGATGTAGGCAAGCCAAACAGTTCGATGTACTAAGATACAGAATATCAGTTTAAGAAGATGTTCAAAAATATATCCTCCATGTGATCATTAGGAGTAGATCTATATTACGAAAGAATTAAAGTCATATTAAGACTTTCCTAGAAATGAGCCTAGCATGTGGCTTTAGGTTAAAGATGTGATGGCTAATAGATAGAAAGTTCATGTTCCCAAAACAGAGGGATCCCATCACAAAGAGATGGAACCTAGTATACCTAGAGTAGAGCACCCTAGAGAACAAAAATAATAGTACTAGATGATTAATGAGATCCATGTAACTTAAGTTAGTCAGGATCCAGAGATAGACCAGAAAAGAACCACAGTCTAGCCAGAGCAGACTGAGACTGACAAACATAAAGAGTTTAGAGATAGTAGAGAGATACAGAAGTTACTCTATATAAGATGGAGATTGATCCGCTCACCTGAGAAGTTTTTCTCAAAGAGTTTACAAGAAGCATTCCTTTCAGTTAGAGAATGATGAGCGTGATGCTATGGGTTAAAGTAAAGAAAGAGAAACCCTTTGATGAATACTTAGCCAAGTTCATCCACATGAACATTGAGAGTTGAATGACTGAGAAGATAGTTTACGGATTGAATTCCATGTTACAAAGAAAGAGTTTTCCTCAGGTAGTTGTAGAAGTTCAATAGAGCGGTAGATATATGTAAAATAAGAAAAGAAGTTTATGATGTTTATAGAGAGAAAGGTAGCCACAGTTAAAAAGATAAAGTGAATCCCCTATTCCCTATGTAAGAAAAAGTAATGAAGGGTTGACTCTATACCCTAGTTAGAAGGTAACGTGGCAGCTTAAGTTAGATGAATAGGTACTTCAGGATCTAACAATGATCTGATCAGGTAATGTGATACATAATTTAATTGCAGTATGTATATAGAGGATGGCTGAGCAAATTGTGTAATGATGATATGGTTTATGTTCCCATGAGTTTTGATGAGAAGTTGCATCTCCTTGTAGTTGTCATATGATGACACGCATGTTTGAGAATGCTTAAAAGATTGCATCTCCTTGCATATTATGCATGTTGGACTATGCTATGATGAATGGATACCCTTTCCGTATTTTATTAAGGATAGAGTATGTATGATGAAAAAAAAGTTATTGCTCCTATGTCATATGACATATAATTAGATAATTCAACTTGGTAATGATGAAGCAATAGATGAGGTTAGAGATGAAGGTTAATAGTGAATCTATAGACAAATGATCATAGTACTCAGGATATCCCTCCAGTTGGGATAAGTATATGAATGATGTGCTATAAGCATGAAATAAAATGAGGCGCAGTTATGAAATATGATGTAGCTCTGAGAAGGACATCTTCTATGCAATAGAAGTTAACATTTTTGCAATAGAGCTAGATTACTCTTGCAATAGAATCATATTGCTCTTGAAAATAAAGACAAGAGAATGAACAGATCAAGATAAATATGATAAATATGTGCATGGTATAGCCTATGTAGCTCTCTACAGTAATGGACATAGACGAATTATGAAAGATGGGAATGATATGAGAAATTCCTGAGCGATAGAAGAAATGAATAAAGTCCTAATAGATAATATTGGCTTCTGTGATCATTTTTGGTGAATTATCTATTGAGTTAACAACTATGTGAAAGTGACTAACTTTGTAACTTTGTCTGTTAGTTTAGGTCTTCCAAAGATGATAATACAGTACAATGAAATCGCAGTAGATTATAGAGGATTGCAGTAGATCCTAGCATGGCTCATGTCATATCTTAATTTTTCCCTATCCGTATAGTGCTGATAGTGAAAAGAGGTTTGGAAAGGATTATGACGAAGATCAGAAGAAATAATAGAGGTTAAATGAGTCTTGAAGAAAGAGAAGGACTAAAATGAAAATTAGAAAAGGTTGAAGACAAAAAGTGAAAGTAGAAACAAAAGTTAGGCGCTTAAGTGTAAGTTTCAAAAGTTAAGGGACCTAAATACAAATAGCTAAAAGTTCAGGGGCAAAAATACAATTATTCAAAAGTTTAGGGATCTAAATGTAAATATGAGAAAGTTGAGCCAAAATAGGAAAAAAATGCCCGGAATCATATTAGACTCAAATTTTGCTGGTAGATAGACAAAAATATTCCGGTCAGTTTAACGCAACACAGAATTTTGAATTGAGGTCCCGATTAATTGATATAAATTCCTGAAGTTGGAAGGAATTATTACAAAATTTTTTAGATCTCATAATCAGATGAGACCTTATAGGAAATTCATATATTTAATATAAGAATTTATAAAATTGACGGAGTCAGAAAAGGAATCCTGTAGAATCCTTACCGGATTTTACAGATAAATAAAATACCGGATGAATAGGATCAGGGAGAGATGTCTTGGGATTTGTGCCATAAAGGGCATAAAGGAAATAAGCTCAAACCAAAGGCCAAATGGTACCATAGTAAGCCCAATATGATGACTAGACAGTTAAGTGGGCCAGAGTCCAGAGCAGCCCAGGAAAAGTGTGAAATTACGAAAATGCCCCTGGATGCCCGGATTGTACTAGTAAAGGATGGAGGTCATTCTGGACAGGCAAAAAATATGGGACATAGTATTAATATGATTAGTTAGAGCCAGTATATGCCCTGAGGTAGTGTAAAGAGGGGTAAAATGACAATTATGCCCTTAGGGCTAGTACAGTGCAAGAAAGGACACCAAGGATATTTTAGTCATTTTCCAAGGGATAAATGGCAGATATATATTCAGTATATCATTTTCAATGGTATGAGAAGCCTAGACATTGATGTCCAGGACATAATACATATCCTGGTATATTATAAAAAATTAGGAACATAAAACAGTCACAGTGGTTGTGAAACTGCTCTGATTAGTACCGGATTGGACTGGAATTTTTCTAGAAGCTTGCCCCCAATGGAATTTCTCCACATACTCCCATGAGGTGTCCCTTGAGCTGTCCCACATGATGTCATAATTATTATTTTTGAAAAAAGTTAAATCCAAGATTAAATGTGGCCTTTAGATCAAATAGTAACCAAATCAATATTGGCCATTGATTTTCTATGGATTTTGGCTATAAATACCCCCTCATTTCTGCATCAAAACCATGGCCTTGTAATACCTTGGGAAACTCTTGCAAAATGAAAACTCAAGCCAAGACAAAGAAGATTCAAGGTACCAAAGTTCAAGCAAGTTAGAGATTAAATGTAAGCAATCTCTCCTAACTTATTTTCCTTTGATCTGGGAGTTGAACTTAGGGTTTTGATCGAGGAAAGTTGAGTTTTCTCTAAGGTTTTGTGCTGCCCAAAAACCTTAGATGAAAGGAGAAAGAAGAAATTAAAGTTAGAAACATATGATTGAAGCTTAAACAAGCTAGTTAAGGGATTGGTTGTTGAATCAAATTGATATTCTTAACTTTGCCATGGTGTACCCTATTCGATATGCACTTTTCATGAGGTAAATTAATGGAATTTCAATGATTTAATGCTTTCATTGAATTTATATGATGGTTTTGTGTGGGTTTGGAAAGGTTTTAAACCTTGGAAACATTAAAATCTCAAGGTTATAGTTTTTGAAATCCTTCACAGTACTATTCACTTGCTTGAAAAGTGATTGGAATTTTATAATATTGATGGTTCAAATGGTTTTAAAATGAAAATTTGTGTGGGGTAAAGTGGAGAAAGAAGTATGGGAAGCATTAGAATGAAAATGATAATTTTGAAACAATTGTGTGCATGTTTTCGGTTCTGTACAACAGGCCATGAAGGAGCTAGAATTTCATGATTCTAAGCTCATAAATGGATTCAAAAGATGAAATTGTGTAGGGTAAAGTCAAGACATCAATTGGTTAAAGAGCCAAGTGGATTAGTGAAGATTAGAGAAAGTTATGATAATAAAGAGTGTAACAAGGTTGGTCTTGAATTGATTGGAGTTCATGAGTCCTAATAAATTATGTGATGAATATGAATATTTTTAGGACCTTGAAACATCCAAGAATATGTTGGGAAGTGATTAACATAAAGGCTTCATGGTTGGAAAGGTAGGGAGCAAGTGCAAAAGATAAAGAGGAAAGCTTAAGTGCAAGGTAGTGAACTTATCTCTTTATGTGCTTGATGTGGTATGCTTATGTGTTGACATGTATATGATATTTGAATGATGTTGTGACATGATAAGTGATGTTGAATGTATTGTGAATAACATGTTTTCCATTGCCATGCACTTTATGTAAGAGTATATAGCATGATGGCATGTCACTAATCAAAGAAAGTTTAATGAAATTACATATCATGCATTAGCATCCATATGGTAATGTTTGCTATTGAGATTCCTTAGAATCTCAGTATCCCATAACCAACCAATTTAGGTCAAGCATGATGAAAAAATGTATGCATGGAGAAGAGCTAAAGAGTGGAAGAAATGAATGGAAGTAATTGAGATCCTAGCATATGCTATGGATTATCTATGTATGTAAATGCCATATAAGGTGTCCATCTATGTGATGAAACTATTTATAATACTTATGGTATATGTACATGATGTATATGAATATTGAGAAGCTTATTTGATGGCTTATACATGCTGGAATAATTATTGAAAGTCAAAGAAAGGAAACTGAAATGGTAAAAACGTAGGTCCTAAAGCAGTTTTGTTGTAGCTTCAGTTTGACCTAGCAAATGAAGAAATTATTTTATGACCATCATGTATCACACATCTAGAGCTTTAAGTTAATAGGTAGAACGCTTCATTTGGATGTGTATATCAAGAGAAATGAATTTTCAAAGTAAGGGACCAGAATCTGTTTCCAGAGTTTTTGACTAAATGAACAGTAAATTTTAACGAATCAACTGTATTAATTGGCTAATCATTTGGTCTGGAAATTATTTTTCCCTTAAATTACAAGATGTTAGGTTCATGTAGATTTTTGAACCACTTTATTTATATTTTTCTATAATTAATTATGAGTTTTTGAAGTTCATTGCGTAATCTGGAATACCATATGGACAGTAACCTGAAAAAGAGTAAAATTCTAGATTTAACTAATGGACTTCCAAGGTCTTGTAAGTGGTTCTAGATGCTATTGAATGGTCCCTAAGATGTATGAAAGTAAGGATGTTACAGCTCACAGTGAATAAAATTCTAGGGTTGCAGTTAGATCCTGAAAAGGCTTACGGTTGATCGTAATAGATCCCAAGGGTCACAGTAGACCAAACCTAGAGAAAGAAAGTAATGAGCCGTAAGTACAATATTTCTTTGGAAGGACGAATACTAAGGAAAAGGTTAAGGTATAGAAGCTTCAAAAGTTGGTTAACTCATAACAAAGAGAGTACCCATGATGTTTATTTCATATAGCCTTATTACTATGAGAGACTGAACTCAGAATCTTCGTACACGCAACAAGAACTAAGTGATCAAAGTTAAAGTTATTAATCCTGAATACCAAAGACTTATGAGAATATTTCATAAGGTATGATACATGGTCAAGTAAGAACAGAGAAATCCCTAAGATGAAAGTACAGAGAATAAGAATGTGAGAGAAATATATCTTCCAGATGAGGATAAAGAGATTAGAACGCTAGATAGACCCAAGAGAGATAGTATAAGAATGGTATAAGATAGTAAAGTTGAAACATCCTCACTTTCATATATCTTAGGGACCATTCAATAGCATTTAGAACCACTTATAAGACCCTGGAAGTCCATTAGCCGAATCTAGAATTTTACTCTTTCTCGGGTTACTATTCATATGGTATTCCAGATTACGCAATGAAATTTGAAAAAACATAATTAATTCTAGAAGAATCAAAATTAATTGGTTCAAAAATATAAATGAAGAAAACATCTTGAAATTTAAGAGAAAAATAATTTCTAGACCAAATGATTAACCAATTAATACAGGTTATTCGTCAAAGTTTACTGTTCATTTGGTCAAAAATTCTAAAGATAGATTCTGGTCCCTTACTTTGGAAATTCATTTCTCTTGTTATACACATCCAAATGAAGTTTTATACCTATTAATTTAAAGCTACAGATGTGTGCTGCATGATCATAAAATTTTGTGAAATAATTCCTTCATTTGCTAGGTCAAACTGAAGCCACAACAAAACTGCTTTAGAACCTACGTTTTTACCATTTCAGTTTCTTTTCTTTCACTTTAATAATTGTTCCAACATGTATAAGCCATCAAATAAACTTCTCAATGTTAATATACATCATTTACATATGCCATAATTATTACAAATGGTTTCATCACATAAATAGACACCTTACATAGCATTTACATACATGGAAAATGCATAGCATATGCTAGAATCTTAAATACTTCACTTTCCTTCTTCCATGCTTTAGCTCTTCTCCATGCATACATTTTTCTTCATGCTTGACCTAAATTGGTTGTTTATTGGAGGGTGAGATTCTAGGGAATCTCATTAGCAAACATTATCACTTAAATATGTAAGATGGATGCTAATCCATGATATGTAATTTTATTAAACTTTCTTTGATTAGTAACATGCCATCATGCTATATACTTTTGCATAAAAGTGCATGGCCATGGAAGACATGTTATTCACAATACATTCAACATCATTTATCATGTCACAACATCATTCAAATATCATATACATGTCAACACATAAGCATACCACATCAAGCACATAAAGAGATAAGTTCATTACCTTGCACTTAAGCTTTTCTCTTGATCTTTTGCACTTGCTCCCTAGCTTTCCAACCATAAAGTCTTTCGGTCAATCACTTCCCAACATCTTCTTGGATGTTTTAAGGTCCTAAAAAAATTCATATTCATCACATAATTTATTAGGACTCATGAACTCTAACCATGTTCAAAACTAACCTTGTTATACTCTTTATTATCATAACTTTCTCTAATCTTCGCTAATCCACTTGGCTCTTGAACCAATTGATGTCTTGAATTTACCCTATATAATTTCATATTTTGAATCCATTTATGAGCTTAGAATCATGAAATTCCAGTTCCTTCATGGCCTGCTGTACAGAACCGAACACATGCACACAATTTTTTCAAAAATTCTCATTTTGGTTCTAATGCTTCCCATACGTGTTTCTCTACTTTATCCCATACAATTTTTCATTTTAAAACTATTGGAAGCATCAAAATTATAAAATTCCAATCACTGTTCATATGAGTGAACAGTGTCATATCCCAATTTTTAGGCTTAGAAGCCCAGTATATAGCCTGAAAAAGGGACGCTACTAGACCCTGTTGAATAGAGGTCTTAGTAAATAGAGAAAATTATGCTGATAAGTTTGATGCAACACAGAGTTTTGATATAAGGTCCCGAAAGATTTATATTAATTTTTGAAGAGAAGGAAAATTAATATAGTATTCTCTGGACCTTCGAATAAGATGAAATGTGGTAGTAAATTCCTATAATTAATATAAGAATTTTTGAAACTAACATAGCTCAAAAAGAAGTTTTGTAGAATTTACTATAGAATTTACATTGGATTAAAAGACCCGATAAATAGGTTTCGGGGGAATTTCTCGGGAATTGAGCCCATAAAGATTGAGGATCATACAGAGGGTCCAAAATGGCACCTTATAGGCCCAATGATATTTTTAGATAAATATGTGGGCCAGGGCTAGTAAAGACCGAGAAAAATAAAGAATTACGAAAATACCACTAAAGGTATGCCGCTGTGTTGTGTCATTAAGTTAGAGTCAGACAAAGGGTGTTATGATTATTTAACTAAGGTTAGATAGTTAAGAAAGGGTATCTGGATAGTTGACCAGGGTCAATAGATACTCTAGTAAGGTATGAAAAGACAATAGTGCCCCTAGAAGTACTAAAGAGGTAGTAAGGGCATTTTGGCAATTTACTAAGGATGTTTCTTGGGAACCGAGCCACCAGAGTGCTTAGGCTTGGTTAGAAACCCAAGATGATAATCCAATGCCCAAAAACATAGCCCAAGAGTAATGTGGGCCCAAGAGGCATTAAAATATTGTTTTAGTGCTTTTTCAATAAAGTGACCCGGTCCAAGATAGAACTGGTAAAGTGATCTGGAATCATGAGGGGATATAAATGGGGCCTATAATGTGCCACATGGCATGATTACAATAAAAGAAGAAAATCAAAGGACACATGAAATGATTATAGAAAAAGGAGAAAAAGCAAGAGGACACGTGGCACGATCTCGCTCGTCCATTCAGGGAAAAGACTCTGGAACTCTCTAGAAAGGCTGAGTCAGCTAGTGAGGTGTCCCAAGGGCCCCACATTTCACCACATATACCCTTAAGGTATTCCTTGAGGTGTCCTAGATGATGTCATGAGTGGTGAGTCATCAAAGAGGGTGATGTCATCATGATGATACAAGCAAAGCTTCTTGAGGCAGCAAGCAATCTGAGCCATTCATCGTGAATCAATCTGGACCATTCATTCTACCTCCTCTCACCTATAAATAGGCCACTCCCCTCCCATTTCAAGGCACACCACGGATCTATTAAGAAAAGGAAGAGAAAGAAGAGAGAAAGAGAGAAATAGAGAAGGAAAGAAAGAAAGGAAAGAAATGAAGGAGTTCTGGTGAGCCAAGAGCAATCTAAGGAGCTGAGAGACTGGGCAAAACTTAGGAATGAGGTAAGTAAGTTATCTAGTCCCTGCTCTAATAAAGTAAAGGATTTCTCTTAGTGGTTAGAATAGAGAAATATCTCTATTAATGAAGTTAGCTATAGCTAGAAAGAAAGTTAGAGAAATGTCAGAGTAAGGATATTACCCTAATTGAGCATGAGGTAAGTAGAGCTATACTGGATAATAATAAAGATATTATTATGCTATGTATAGGCTCTGACTTATGAAAATAAGGGACCTTAGAGACAAGGCTAGGAGTTGGAAGGAAAGGCTACACGCCAGGTAGTGGACTCACCTACTTGTATGCTTATACTACTTGGATGTTTTATGTGATATTTTCTTACCTTGATGATATGAGTAATGTATGATTAAGTAATGCTCTGTTCCTTTTTATACTATGGCCATATGTTATAATTAATTAACATGGAAGCATGTATGTTATCATGATGCAAGCATTATTATTAAGTACACACATAGTAACATCAAGTATATAGTTGCATACATTATATGGTTACCATTTGCTATTGAGATTTCCCCATAAATCTCATCCCCTTCCATGTAATCCCAATCCCACAGGTATGTTTAAAGAAGACAGAAGAATCATAGAGAGGAGCTAGGGATTGGATAGTGCAGGGGTTATGCAAAGATCGGACCAAAGTGCTGGAATCAGGGAAAAATGTAGGATGAACAGTAAACTTCGGATGTTAACTGACGTGGACCTGGTCTAGGCATGGTCAACTAGTTATTTTTTCCTGAAAGAGGATTACGTTGGGTTCATGTAGCAATTTGAACCACTTCATTTTGATTTTTCTAGAATTAGTTATGATTTTTTGAAGTTAGGTCACTCCACTGGAATTTACACAGTGAACAGTTCTCGCTGGGAGTAAAATTCCAGATTGTATGATTTGACTTCAATGGCCCTAGAAGTGGTTCTAAATGCTACTGAATTGTCCCTAAGATGTAATGAAAATGAGGATGTTTCATTTTAGTATCAGATCAGAGGATTCTGGCTTAGAGCAGAAGGTTTTAGTATATAACAAAGGGTTCTGGCATAGAGCATAAGATTCTAGCACAGAACAGAAGGTTCTGGCTCGGTGATGCTCTGGTATAGTTAGAGATTTGAACTAAGAGGTTGTCCCCCTAGTAGAAAATATGGGGATAGTGTTCACTACTTAGAGACAGTGACACCCAGATAGATAGAATGATACCCCATACCTTACAGTGGTACAGGGTAATCTTCAAGGAAGTGGCTAGTCTTAGTCAGCCGTTACCGCTGAGGTCTCGTGTTTCCTAGCACGATGTGGCTGGACTAAGCAGGATAACATCTGGGGAACAGTTTCCTCTATGGATAGAGACAGAAGCTGACTAGTCCTAGGTCAAGGGAAGCTGCCAGATGTTATAGTAACAATGATAATGAAGGTACCAACCTGGTTGAAATTAATCAACTAGAAGATTGGTACAAATCATAATCAAGCTAGATAGTATAAAGTAAGGAGATATGAAAGATTAGTTTGATACGATGTTCAGAAGTAGATCCTTTATGTGAGTATATCTACATTATGAAAGAATTTGTTCAGCTAGTGTTTCCTGAACAAAAGAATTAATAGTTAGAAATGAGATGATTGATAGATAGAGAAAGCTAATGTTCCCAAGATAGAGAAACCACAGTCTAGTCTATAGCAAACTAAGACTGATAGAGAGAAAGGTAGCCATAATTTCAAAGATAAAGAGACTCCCCAATTTAAGAAAGAGTAAGAAGGGTTGAGTCTATACCCTAGTAAGAGGGTAATGTGGAAACCTAAGTTAAATGAGTAGATATTTCAGATTCCTAAATGAATGTTTAGAATCTAGCAGATAATGGGTTAGAGGAAAGAATGTTTTAAAATTTATTTAGTTGATTGTTCAATTGCAGTGTACGTATGATGGATGGTTGAACAAATTTATGTGATGATGATATGGCTTATGTTGCCATAAGTTATGAGGAATAGTTGCATCTCCTTGCAGTTGTCATATGATGGCATGCATGTTAGAGTATGCTATGAATACTCCCCTCATGCAGTACATGCAGGGTAGAGTTTATGATGAGAAAGTTATGTTGCTCCCATACCATACGACATACAATAAGAATGTACCCAAAATGAGAGACAATCTCAGTAAGTGAGACAATTATTACAGTATGATTGAGGTTACTCAGATATTTCTACAGACTTATGAATACAGTACTCAGGGCTATTTCTTATATTAGGGTTACAGCAAGTACCAAGAAGGTGGTAGTATTATAACTCTATCAAAAGAAATGGTATACAGAAAGAGTAAGAAATAGCAGTAAAGAGATTGTTTTCATATCACTCTTCAGATAAGAGTTGGATATGAAATAGATGGCTCTCAGATAGAGCTAGATTCAGATGAGTTCATATCACTTTTCAGATAAGAGTTAGATCTGATACAGATTACTCATAGTAAGAGCATAGTTCAAATAGTTCACAATTAGAGCACAGATGGAAATGAGAAGTTATGATGAGGCCATAGCAACAGAATACAATGGCAGGTAGTTAGACCATAATTGGTAAGCCACAACAAAGTAAGAAAGATGAGAAGGAACTCCTGAGTAAGAGAGAAATAAGTAAAGTCTGGGTAAATATATGGGCTACTAAATGTATTTTAAAATTTTTATTAAGTTATCAACAAGTGGAAGCAGTTAACCTTATAACTTAGTCTATTGGATGAAATCTTTCAGAGATGATACAGTATAACAGAATCACAGAGGATTCTAGAGGATCACAGTTAGATCCTAGCATGGCTCAAGGGTCACAGTTAGATCCTAATAGCTTCAGAGTTACAGTTAGATTTTGAAGAGGCTTACGGTTGCTCGTAGTTAGATCCCGAGGTCGCAGTTAGACCTGGCCTAAGGAAAGTAAGGAGCCATGAAGAAATGAGAATAGTACAATATCTCTCTGGAAAGATGAGTACCAAAGTCGAAGTTAAGGGAAGGAGCTTCACGAGTTGATTAACTCATCTATAAAACTTATTTATAGCCTATATTATATATAGACTAAACTTAGTTTTTCTTAAACAAAGATGGAGTCCAAGTTCAAGTCTGAGTGCTTATATTCAAAAAGTTTTGTAAAAGTATGCCTGATGAATAGAGAAGAGAACCCCATATGTTTTGAGAATAGAAAAGTATGAGTAGATAGATCCTTCAGATAAAGATCAAGAGATGAAGAGGCTAGTAAATACCCAAAGAAGAGGGTCTAAGATAGAGTAAAGATAGAAGGTAGTTATATGAAAAAAAGTGTAAATGCCACAAAAATTTGGCAAAGATATACAAAGTTATGAAATATAGTAAGAGAAGTTAAGAAGAGCTAAAAAGTTAAGAAAATGTTATGAAATGAAAGGGACATTCTCCTCATAAGAAACTATTCATTAAGGAATGAATAGAGGTTTGACCCTCAATTTTTCGAGGACGAAATTTATTTTAAAGGGAGGAGAAATGTCATATCCCAATTTATAGGTTTAGAGGCCTAGTATATAGCCTAAAAAAGGGATGCTACTAGACCCTATTGAGTAGAGGTCTCAATAAATAGAGAAAATTATGCTGATAAGTTTGATGCAACACAAAGTTTTGATATAAGGTCCCGAAAGATTTATATTAATTTTTGAAGAGAAGGAAAATTAATATAGTATTTTCTGGACCTTAGAATCAGATGAAATGTGGTAGTAAATTCCTATAATTAATATGAGAATTTCAGAAACCAACAGAGCTAAAAAAGGAGTTCTGTAGAATTTACTACAGAATTTACATTGGACTAAAAGACCCGATAAATAGGTTTCGAGGGAATTTCTCGAGAATTGAGCCCATGAAGATAGAGGATCATACAGAGGGTCCAGAATGGCACCTTATAGGCCCAATGATATTTTCAGATAAATATGTGGGCCAGGGCTAATAAAGACAGAGAAAAATAAAGAATTACAAAAATGCCACTGAAGGTATGCCACTGTATTGTGTCATTAAGTCAGAGTCAGACAAAGGGAGTTATGATTATTTAACTAAGGTTAGACAGTTAAGAAAGGGTATCTGGATAGTTGACCAGGGTCAAGAGATACTCTGGTAAGGTATGAAAAGACAATAGTGCCCCTATAAGTACTAAAGAGGTAGTAAGGGCATTTTGGTAATTTACTAAGGATGTTCCTTGGGAACCGAGCCACCAGAGTGCTTGGGCTTGGTTAGAAACCCAAGATGACAATCCAAGGCCCAAAAACGTAGCCCAAGAGTAATGTGGGCCCAAGAGGCATTAAAATATTGTTTTAGTGCTTTTTCAATAAAGTAAAGTGACCCGGTCCAAGATAGAACTGGGTAAAGTGATCTGGAATCATGAGGGGACATAAATGGGGCCTACAATGCGCCACATGGCATGATTACAATAAAAGAAGAAAAGCAAATGACACATGGCATGATTATAGAAAAAGAAGAAAAAGCAAGAGGACACGTGGCACGATCTCGGCCGTCCATTTAGGGAAAAGACTCTGGAACTCTTTGGAAAGGCTGAGTCAGCTGGTGAGGTGTCCCAAGGGCCCCACATTTTGCCACATATACCCCTAAGGTGTCCCTTGAGGTGTCCTAGATGATGTCATGAGTGGTGAGTCATCAAGGAGGGTGATATCATCGTGATGATGCAAGCAAAGCTTCTTGAAGATGCAAGCAATCTGAGCCATTCAACACGAATCAATCTGGACCATTCATTCCACCTCCTCTCACCTATAAATAGGCCACTCCCCTCCCATTTCAAGGCACACCACGGATCTAGCAAGAAAAGGAAGAGAAAGAAGAGAGAAAGAGAGAAAGAGAGAAGGAAAGAAAGAAAGGAAAGAAAGGAAGGAGTTCTGGTGGAGCCAGGAGTAGTCTAAGGAGCTGAGGGACTGGGCAAAGCTTAGGAATGAGGTAAGTAAGTTATCTAGTCCCTGCTCTAATAAAGTAGAGGATTGCTCTTAGTTTTAGAATAGAGAAATATCTCTATTAATAAAGTTAGCTATAGCTAGAAAGAAAGTTAGAGAAATGTCAGAGTAAGGATATTACCCTAGTTGAGTATGAGGTAAGTAGAGCTATACTGGATAATAATAAAGATATTATTATGTTATGTATAGGCTTTGACTTATGAAAAGAAGGGGCCTTAGAGACAAGGCTAGGAGCTGGAAGGAAAGGCTACACGCCAGGTAGTGGACTCACCTACTTGTACGCTTATACTGCTTGGATGTTTTATGTGATATTTTCTTACCTTGATGATGTGAGGCATGTATGATAAAGTAATTCTCTGTTCCTTTTTATACTATGGCCATATGTTATAATTAAGTAACATGGAAGCATGTATGTTATTATGATGCAAGCATGATCATTAAGTACACACATAGTAACATCAAGTATATAGTTGCATACATTGTATAGTTACCGTTTGCTACTGAGATTTCCCCAGAAATCTCATCCCCTTCCATGTAATCCCAATCCCATAGGTATGTTTAAAGAGGATAGAAGAATCATAGAGAGGAGCTAGGGATTGGATAGTGCAGAGGTTATGCAAAGATGGGACCAAAGTGCTGGAATCAGGGAAAAATGCAGGATAAATAGTAACATTCGGACGTTGATTGATATGGACCTAGTCAAGGCATGGTCAACTAGTTATTTTTTCCTGAAAGAGGATTATGTTAGCTTCGTGTATCAATTTGAACTACTTCATTTCGATTTTTCTAGAATTAGGTATGATTTTTTGAAGTCAGGTTACTCCGCTGGAATTTACACAGTGAACAGTACTCGCTGGGAGTAAAATTTCAGATTGTATGATTTGACTTCAATGGCCCTAGAGTGGTTCCAAATGCTACTGAATGGTCCCTAAATTGTAAAGAAAAGGAGGATGTTTCAAACAGTAATAGAGAAGAATTTCAAAAACTACAATCTTGGAATTTCAATGCTTCCAAGGTTCAAAACCTTTTCAATCATGCACAAAATCATCATATAAATTCAATCGAAGCATCAAATCATTGAAATTCTATTTCCTTCCATCATGAACAGTGTAGACCAAACAAGTTCACCCTTGGCAAAGTCAAGAATATCAACTTGATTCAACAACCAATCACTTAACTAGCTTGTTTAAGCTTCAATCATGTACTTCTAACTTTAATTTCTTCTTTTCCCTTTCATCTAAGGTTTTTGGGCAGCACAACATCTTAGAGAAAACTCAACTTTCCCCCATGAAAACCCTTAAGTTCAAGCTCACAAATTAAAGAAAAATAAGCTAGGAAATATTGCTTACCTTTAATCTCTAGCTTGCTTACAATTTGGTGCCTTGAACCTTCTTTGTCTTGGCTTGAGTTTCCATTTTGCAAGAGTTTCCCCAAGGTTCATGAGGCCAAGGTTTTGAACCAGATTTGAGGGGGTATTTATAGAAAATTTCATGGAAAATCAATGGTCAAGATTACTTTGTGCACTAAAGGCTCACATTTAATATTGGATTTAACTTTTTCAAAAAAGAATAATTATGACATCACAAGAGACAGATCAAGGGACATCTCATGGGGGTATGTGGCGAAATTCTCATATAAGGAAGCTTCTGGAAAAATTTCAGTCCAATCCAGTACCGATCGGAGCAATTTCACAACAACCGGACTATTTTCTGTTCCTAATTTTTTATAATATACCAGGATATATATTCTGCCTTAGAAATCAATGTCTAGGCTTCTCATACCATTGAAATTGATATACTGAATATTTATCTGCCATCCATCCCTTAGGAAATGACTAAAATATCCTTGGTGTCCTTTCTTGCACTATATTAACCCTAAGCGCATAATTGTCATTTCACATCTCTTTGTATTGTCTCACGGCATATACTAGCTCAACTAATCATATTTATACCATGTGCCACGTTTTTAGCCTATCCCAGATAACCAAAATGTCATCCATCCATCACTGGTACAATATGGGCATCCAGGGGCATTTTTGTAATTTCACACTTTTTCTGGACACTGGTCCCTTCTACTGATGAACTAGTACCCTGGGTTTTGGACCCTCCTTGGCATCATCATGGGCCTATATATGAGGTCATCTTATCTCATTCTATCTAGGCTTACATACTGATAAGTTCTATTATTGGATCACGAGTGTTATCAAACTCCCGTCAAAATTCACTAATATGTGAATAACTTTTTCTACAGAACTTCTTATAAGGTTCTGTCAGATCTATGACATCTGACAGTGTAGGGCATACTTTCCTCTAATTCCACCACTTATATCTAAAGTCTATGAAATCTGATAAAATTTCGGATAACTTTCAGACTATCAGATAAATATCTACTGTCTGGAGCCCTCGTAAAATTTTTGTATCATGCTAGATTAACCAGCATAACTTCCTCTATTTAGTGATAGAATATGGGACTGAAATACTTCCAAGCAGTTCTAAGCCTTTTCTGGCTAAACTTTTCCATAATTACATTTAGGTCCCTGACTTTTTGCTTAATTACATTTAGGTGCCTACTCTTTTGGAAATCACCACTTTTGGCCCAACTTTTGTTTCTACTTTAACTTTGGGCCTCCAACTTTTTCTAATTTTCGTTTAGGTCCCTCTCTTTCTTCAAGACGCTTTTAACCTTTATCATTTCTTCTAATCTTCATCATAATCCTTTCTAAACCTCTTTCCACTATCAGTATTATACTGGTAGGGAAAATTAGGATATGACAAGAGTACCAGGATTAGAGCCTGTTAGCACCAGTGCTTTAGATTTATATCTACACTTTTCAGTTAAGCGTGCTTAGGAAAAGTAGCCCAATGATGGGTGACCCCTTGGGAAGTGATAAAAAGGAGGTAAATACCACAGAAGTTTGGCATATAAGCACAGATTTATGTAAAATGATAGAAAGAGCTATGAAAAGTTAGAAAGGGTTATAAATAGTAAGAGGCTAGAACCCTTATGTCAAGTCCAAATAAAATAGATTTGAAAGGAAATATTTAGCAGAATTATCTCAAAAGCTGCAAAGTTATAAGTTAAAGGAAATGTTTAACTTATGGTATCTCAGAATACACTATGACAAGGCAAGATAGACTATGATATAGCCAGATTTGGCCAGATATGCCATGATATGGCATGAAAGATATGTACTGAGATATGCTATAAAAAGTACGTAATGAGATTCCTTATGAAAAATATGTATTGAGAAGTACAATATGAAGTGGCTTTATAGCTAGCTTTGTAAACAGATAGAGAGGCTCCCTTTTTGAAAGGGATAAGATGTTTAAGTGTTAAGTTACACATGAAATAGCAAGTGAGAGCTTTCACTCCTTGCATAAAATGCCAGGCATTATGTTATGTTTATAAAATATCCTAAAGCTCCAAATGTTATAGCAGTGCAAGCTCTGAGTGTTAGAGCTATGCATATTAAGAAAAGGAATGCTTGGGCTCCGATGTTAGAGCTTTGCATTCATGGGCAGGTTTGTAGTCCTGCTATATGTTGGCCAAGTATTATGCATGTTAGAGTATGTACTCCTATATGCTCCTATCTACCAGTAAAGTAAAGAATGAATAGACAATGACATAAGTCCTATCTCTGTATTATGGTGAGTTATTAAAGATGATAAGAAGTATGATGGTATAAAAATGAGAAATGAAGTTTTGTGGATGTTAAGAAAATCCCACCAAATACTCAGAGAAATAATAAGAGATACTTGTTAAAGGTAGACGAGTAATTGACAGAAACTCTAGAATATAACAGTATTTAAGAGAATTTGATATGAAAGACATGTACACTACTCATGTAACATCCTAATTTTTTTACGTCTTATGGATCAAACGGTAGCATCTGGAATCACTTCTAAGGTCATTGAAGTCAAATTACACAATCTAGAATTTTACTATACTGAGTATTATTTACTGTGCAAATTTCAAAGGAGTGGCCTGGCTTCAAAAAATCATAACTAATTCCAAAAAAATTGAAATGAAGTGGTTCAAATTGCTACACAAAGCTAACAAAATGGTATTTCAGAAAAAAAAATAACTTCTTGACCACTCCTTGACCAAGTCAACGTCAGTCAATGCTCAAAATTTACTGTTCATCCAGTGTCTTCCCCTGATTCTAGCATTTTCGCTCCTAACTTGGAAAATCATATCTCCATGTGTAGACATCCAAATGAGACCTATATATGAAATCGAAGCTTAGCATGTCTGCTATTTACTGAAAAAATATCATACATTTATTAAATTGTTTACTATTACTTATTACAGCTTAAATGTCACTCCCTCATCACGAGTTACTGTTCACAGTGACAATTTCCAGCAATCAATATTACATACATCAATCACATATCAATCATACTAAATAACCATTAACTTGTATTCATGCATCTTTATCTCCTCTATCTTGAGAATACCTGCTGTAATTGGATTGATATGGAAGGGATAAGATTTCTGGAAAAATCTCATTAGCAAATAGAAACTATACAATATATGCAACTATATGCTTGATATTACTATGTGTGCACTTAATGATCATGCTTGCATAATGATAACTTACATGCTTACATGTCCCTTAATTATAACATATGGCCATAGCAAAAAAAGAAATAGAGCATTACTTAATCATACACTCTTCACATCATCGAAGTAAGTAAACATCACATAAAACATCCAAGCAACATAAGCATACAAGTAGGTAAGTTTACTACCTGACGTGGAGCCTTTCCTCTAGTCCTTAACCTTTGATCTAAGGTTCATTCTTTTCATAGGTCAGAGCCTTATTCCTAAGCTGGCCAAGTCCCTAAGCTCTTCGGATTGCTTCTAGCTCCACCAGAACTTCTCCTTTTTCCTTCATTTCTTTCTCTTTCTCTCCTTTTTCTCTTGCTAGCTGTGGCATGGAATAGGAGGGGAGTGGGGTATTTATAGTTGAAAGGAGGTGGAATGAATGGTTCAAATCAAATCGTGATGAACGGCTCAAATTGCTTAGCTTCCTCAAGAAGCCTTGCATCATTATGATCATATCATCATTCTAGATGACTCATAAAAAATGACATCATCCATGGGACACCTCACATGGTAGGTGGCATAATGGTGGGGCCCTTGGGACACCACACCAACTGACTCAGCATTTCCAGAGAATTCCAGAGTCTTTTCCTGGAATGAACGACTGAGATTGTGCCACATGTCCTTAGGTTTTTCTCCTTTCTCTAGACTTATGACATGTGGCATCTTGTGGGTCCCATGAAGACACCTTTCATGCCACCTCATGGTTTTAGATAAGTCTAAAGCATTATATGATCACTTTTCCCAGTTCTATCTTTGACCGGCTAACTTTATTGAAAAAGTACTAAATATTATTGTAATGTCACTTGGACCAACGTAACTCTTAGGCCACATTTTTGGACTTCTGGGAATGTTAGGTTTCTAATCAAGCCCAAGCACTCTGGTGGCTCTCCCAAGAAATATGATTCAACAAATTACCAAAATACCCCAAGGACTTTCACTATTTACAATTTGGTCCCTGATCTTTCTCTTTCTTACAATTTAGTCCCTGAACATCATATGTATACTTCTAGGACTTCTGCTCAATAGGGCCTGGTAGTATACCTTTTTTAAGATACATACTAGGCTTTTAGGCCTAAAAATTGGGATATAACAACTCACAAGTCTAGTGTGATGAGAAGTCCATATGCAAATAGATGTATAGCAAGTAAGCAAGTGATAGAATGAGGTAGAGTTTAGCTCTGATTGAGTTAAGTCAGAACAAGCAAATAATAATAGCAAAGATATGAGGATCTACGAATATGAAAAGTACTCCCTTAAGATGTAGAGAGAGTAGATAAGATATAGATATCCCAAACATTAGTCATAAAGTGAGTAAATAATATCTATCCAAGATTCTTGACTAAGGTGCTAAGTAAATTTTGAGGACGAAATTTATTGTATGAGGGTAGAAATGTCATATCCTAGTTTTTCCTATAATACTGATAGTGGAAGAGGTTTAGAAAGGATTATGACGATGATCAGAAGAAATAATAAATGTTAGATGAGTCTTGAAGGAAGAAAGGGACTAAAATGAAAAGTTCAAAAGTTCAAGGACATAAACAAAAATTTGAAAAGGTTGAAGGCCAAAAGTGAAATTCGAAAAAAAGTTGGGCTAAAAGGTGTAATTACTAAAAGTTTAGGGACCTATATGCAATTAACCAAAAGTTTAGGGACCTAAATGCAATTAAGCAAAAGTTTAGGGACCTAAATGTAATTATGAGAAAGTTGAACCGAAAAAGTTTAAAAAATGTCCAGAATCATATTAGCCCTAAATTTTACCAGTAGATAGACAAAATTATTCTGATTAGTTTAACATGACATAGAATTTTGATTTGAGGTCCTGATTAATTGATATAAATTCCTAAAGTCTGGAAGAATTATTACAGTATTTTTCATACCTCATAATTAGATGAAACTTTATTGTAAATTCCTATATTTAATATAAAAATTTATAAATTTGACAGAGTCAGAAATGGAATCTCGTAGAATTCTTATAAGAATTTACAGTGGAATAAAATACCTGATAAATACTATAAGGAGAGGTTCTTTGGATTTGTGCCATAAAGGTAATGGACCAATATTAAGGCCCCAATGGCATCCCAAGAGGCCCAATAAGGAAATTGTATAGTTAAGTGGGCCAGAGTCCAGAGTAACACAGGAAAAGTGTGAAATTATGAAAATGCCCTTGTGTAGCCAGATTGTACCAGTGATAGATGGAGGGCTTTTTGGTCATTCTGGATAGACCAAAAACATCCAAGCTAGTATAAATATGATTAGTTAGAGCTAGTATACACCCTGATGCAGTATAAGGGGGTGTAAAATGACAATTATGCCCTTAGGGTTAATATAGTGCAAGATAGTAGACCAAGGGCATTTTAGTCATTTCTCAAGGGATCTGTAATTAATTTTGAGCCCAGTCCAAGAATGTAAATGGTAGGGAGAATTTGGATACTAGATTTAAGGTCAGAAAGCATATTATGAAATCTCAGAAAAATTAGATTTATAAAACAGTCTGGTTTTTGGGGAATCGAACTAAGTCGGTATTGGATTGGACTAGAATTTTTTCAGAAGCTTCCCCCATATTGTAATCTTGACACCTAGCCCTATGAGTTGTCCCTTGGTGATGTCATGGATGATGTCATAGTTCTCTTTTTGAAAAAGTTAAATCCAAGATTAAATGTTAGCCATTAGATCAAATAGTGCACAAAGTAATCTTGGCCATTGATTTCTCACATGATTTTTCTATAAATACCCCCTCAAATCTGATTCAAAACTGTAAAGGATGAACCCTCGGGGAAACTCTTGCAAAATGAAAACTCAAGCCAAGACAAAGAAGATTTAAGGTACTAAAGTTCAAGCATGCTATAGATTAAAGGTAAGCAATCTATCCAAGCTTATTTTCCTTTGATTTGGGAGATTGAACTTTGGATTTTCATGGAGAAAAGTTGAGTTTTCTCTAAGGTGTTGTGCTATCCAAAAGTCTTAGATGAAAGGAGAAAGAAGAAAGTAAAGTTAGAGATAGGTGATTGAAGCTTAAACAAGCTAGTTAAGTGATTGGTTGTTGAATCAAGTTGATATTCTTGACTTTGTCATAGTTTAACCATTTCAGTTTGAACTGTTCATTATGGAAGGAAATGGAATTTCAATGATTTAAGGCTTCCATTGAATTTATATGATGATTTTGTGTAGGATTGGATAGGTTTTGAACCTTGGAAGCATTGAAATTCTAAGATTATAGTTTTTGAAATCCTACTCTGTATTGTTCACTCACATGAACAGTGATTTGAATTTCATGATTTTGATGCTTCCAATGGTTTTAAAATGAAAAGTTGTGTGGGATAAAGTGGAGAAATAGGTATGGGAAGCATTAGAATCAAAATAAGAAATTTTGAAAGAAAAGAGGGTGTTATGTAATTCTGTACAGAACTGTGCATAGGAGCTGAAATTTCATGATTCTAATATCATAAATGGATTCAAAAGGTCAAATTGTGTAGGGTAAATTTAAGACATCAATTGGTTCAAGGGCCAAGGTAATTAGTAAAGATTAGAGAAAGTTATGTTAGTAAAGAGTTTACCAAGGTAATATCTTGAACATTGTTGGAATTCATGGTCCTAATAAATTATGTGAGGAATATGAATGTATTTAGGACCTTGAAACATCCAAGAAGATATTGGGAAGAGATTGACCGAAGGACTTCATGGTTGGAAAGCTAGGGAGCAAGTGCAAAGATTAAGAGAAAAGCTTAAGTACAAGGTAGTAGACTTACCTCTTTATGTGCTTGATGTGGTATGCTTATGTGTTGACATGTATATGATATTTGAATGATATTGTGACATGATAAATGATTTTGAATGTATTGTGAATAATATGTTTTCCATGGCCATGCACTTTTATGCAAAAGTATGTAGTATGATGGCATGTCACTAATGAAATAAAGTTTAATGAAATTATATATCATACATTAGCATCCATCTTGCATATTTAAGTGGTAATATTTACTACTGAGATTCCCTAGAATCTCACCCTCCCATAACCAACCATAATTGGTTATTCAAGATGGAAGAATCTTGTTTGGTACATGAGGTAAGGAAGGGAAGAGGAAGAGTAAACAAGTGATAGCATGCATGTATGTTAGTTTTTATGTATTGTTATGTATTATCCAGTATATGTAAATAAAATGTATGAAAGAATTATGGCATAACCCTATGATATATATGAATGTATGAAAGGAAGAAGAAATAGTTTATGCATGCTGGAACAATTATTGAAAGTGAAAGAAAGGAAACTGAAATGGTAGAAACACAGGTCCTAGAGCAGTTTTGTTGTGGCTTCCGTTTGACCTAGCAAATGGAGTAATTAATCCATGCAATCTTGTGGGAAGGTAGTACACATCCAGATATTTAAATGCATATGTAATATGCCTCAATTGGATGTGTATATCAAGAGAAATAAATTTTCAAATTTAAGAGATAGAATCTGGAATTTCCAGAATTTGCCATATGAACAGTAAAAAGTAACGATTTAACTGTATCAATGGCAAGGTAAATGTCCATATTTATATTTTTCACTTAAAGTGCTATGAAAGAGATTCAATTAGAAATTTTTATCACCTCCATATGTTTTTTCTACATTTAGTTATAAATTTTAAATTTGGACTATAAATTTGGAAATTACGATGTGAACAGTACCTGGTAAGTAAGTTTTAAAATTTTAATTTTTGGGCTAATGTAATACTTCCACTAATCAAATATGCTTCTGAATATGTACTCTAAGGTGGTAAAAGTAGGATGTTTTAGGTGATAATGCCAAGTCTAGCATACAAGGGAAAGGAAACTGAGGAGAAGGCGGAGTCGAGCAAGCTACGAGCCTCTATGCATACAAGTAAGGAGGTAAGTATAAAAGGTCTCTCTTTCCCTAAATCTTATTTTGCTAGAAAGAAAAATATTGATTCTAAATTTCCAAAAGATGCTTTCAATCTCTTTAATAAGTTAGAAATAAATATTCATATGGTTGAATTCCTCAAGAGAAACCCTAAATATGCTAAATTTTTAAAAGAATTATGTGCTAATAAGAAGAAGTTTATGCCTGTTGAGAGAATTCAGGTGAGTGCTAATATGTCATCACTTTTTAAGATTGAATTACCGGTTAAGTGCCAAAACCCAGGATCATACACAATCCCACGCACTATCAGAAAGGTTCATGTCAAGGGGGCGTTATTAGATCTACGGGCTGCCATTAATGTAATGCCTTGGTCGGTATACTTAGCTTTAGGTATTGACAAACTTAGAGACACAAGTGTAGTGCTCTAATTAGCTGATTGATCAATTAGGTACCCTAAGGGAGTTCTGGAGGATATTATAGTACAGGTGAAGGACTTAGTATTCGTAGCTAATTTTTATGTTCTGGACATGTCCAATGACCTAGTGAATGAGAGCACTTTGATCTTAGGCAGACCTTTTCTCTAAACTTCTAGGACAATCATTAGTATAAAGTATAGTTCTATTACAATGGAAGTTAGAGGACATGTGGTGACTTTCAATATTAATGAAGCAATGAAATATCCTTTTGATAATTCTACTTATGCTGGTTTGAATGCTATTGATTATGCTATTGAAGAGACTAAGGATAAGCATGAAATGAGATTGCATGATGGGTATGATTTTACGTTGCATAATTCCAATAAGTCCCATGAAGCATTTCATAAGCATGTAGATTTAGATTCAGCTGTGTGCTTATGATGATTATTTTGAACCTCTTTCTTCTATTTATTCTTTCCCTATTCTTGTGAAAGCAATACATCATGTGTTAATTGTGTTGATGATTATAGCATGCTTTCACCTTCTGTAAATTTCTCATTGTTACCAAATCTCAATTCTATTTCATCAATTACCAGTGATAATGCTTTTGGGAAGGAGTTTGTGACTAATTTTATAGGGTCACAAGATAATTTGGGAGCCCAAGTGAAAAAAATATAGTAGGTTCGAGCATAAGTGATCCCATGTCATGACACGAAGACCTTCAAGTCGCGACTAAATATCAATTTGTTGAGGGACAGACCCTCTATGAAAATATGTCATGACATGAGAATGCTAATGTCACAACTAAAAACTCCTGAGACTGTGTGTTGGGACCTAAGGATGAAAATGTCACTAGCATAATATCAACAGAAACTCATTGTGAAGTAGAGCCTCGACAAGATGCTAGTATTTTCGTGATACAAAACTGTCGAGACATTCTATCACGACTGAAAGACCATGACTTCATGACCAAAACTTTTAGAGACACTTACTGTCAGTTTGAGTCGCGAGCAGAAACTGACAATAAACCGAATAGGTCACGACCAGGAATGGCAAACACAACCAGTGAATCTCATATCCCTTTAGTTCCACACTCCACCGCTTTGGTTAAAGGGCCAATATATTCTAACTCTACTTCTCCTTACTAACATTCAGCAATTACCTCTCATACTTTAAGATTCTTAAATGATTTGATCTTAAATAATGATGCAAGAATGAGAGAGTCTGATCTTAACTATGTTGCAGCTGTAGACCAACTTAAGCTAGGTGTAACTCTTGAAGAGACTACAATCAAGATGGAATGTCCTAATGAATCGTATATGAGTTAAAAGATTTACCTTTTAACCTAAAGTATGCTTACCTTGAGCCAAACTTGAAATTGCCAGTCATAATTTCCAGTTCTTTAACAGTTAGTGAAGAGTTTAGGTTATTAAGTGTGCCTAGAAAGAATAGAGAGGCCTTGGGTTGGCAATTAGCTGATACAAAAGAGATAGATGCCACTATTTGCACTCATAGGATTCTGCTGAGTAAAGATTCCAAGCCAATATTAAATTCATTGATCTCTAATGTGGTTAGAAAGGAGTTTAGGAAATTGTTAAAGGCAGGAATCATATATGCTATTTCAGATAGTGAATGGGTATCTCTTGTGCATGTGGTACCTAAGAATAGTAGACTAACAGTAGCCAAGAATGAGAACGATGAATTGATACTACTAGAGTACAAAATTCATGGAAGGTTTGTATTGATTTTTGGAAGTTGAACGATTCTACTAGGAAAGATTATTTTCCCTTACCTTTTTTTGATCAAATGCTTGAGAGATTAGCAGGGAAAAGCCATTATTGTTTCCTACATGGGTATTTAGGATATTTCTAGATTCTAATAGATATGAGGGATTGGGAAAAGACCAAATTTACATGTCCCTTTGGTACATATGCCTATAAAAGAATGCCATTTGCTTTTTGTAATGTTCCAGGCACATTTTAGCGTTGTATGCTTTCTATATTTGCTTATTTCATTGAAAACTGTGTGGATGTGTTCATGGATAATTTTACTATATATGGAAATTCATTTTATGAGTGTCTTGATAGCCTTGATAGCATCCTTACTATATGCATTGAGAAAAAAATAGTTTTGAACTTTGAAAAGTGCCATTTTATGGTTGATCATAGAATAGTACTTGGACATCTTATATCTAGCAAGGGGATTGAGGTGGATAACGCAAAAATTGAAGTCATTTCCTCGTTGCCCTACCCCATAACTTTAAAGAACTTCTATCTTTTCTGGGGCACATTGGATTTTATAGAAGATTCATTAAAGACTTTAGTAAAATTGCTTTGCCACTCTCAAAACTTCCTCAAAAGGACACTGAATTTATTTTTTCTGTTGATTGCAAAGAGGCTTTTGAAAAATTGAAGGATAGGTTGGTTTCTCCACCTATCCTAACTTTACCAAATTGAGATCTTTCTTTTGAACTATCATGTGATGCTTCTAATTACGCTTTGCGAGATATGATAGGACAAAAAGGAAGGTAATTTATCTAGGGTGATTGCCTATGTCTCAAAAATTCTTGATGCTGCTCAAATTAATTATACCATTACTGAGAAAGAATTGTTTGAAATTGTAGTGGCTATGGATAAATTTAGAGCATATATCATTAACTCCAGAGTTGTTGTTTACACAGATCATGAAGTAGTCAAGTACTTGTTCCATAAACCTTAATCTAAGCTAAGACTTCTACGGTGGATGCTACTGCTTCAAGAGTTCGATATAGAAGTGGGGGATCGAGTTGGAAATGTGAACCATGTTGTAGATCATCTAAACAGGTTACCAACAGAGACAAGGGTAGTACTTAGTTATGATAGTATTTGTAATTCTTTCCCTAATCAATCCCTTTGTTTGATTGTTGTTATAGAACATTGGTATGCTCATTTAGTTAATTTCATTGAGACTGGCCTAATCCCATCTCATTTGTCTAAGTTTAAGGCCCAAATGCTCAAGAGTGAATCTAAACACTTTATTTGGGAAAAATATTTTCTATGGAAGTTGTGCTCATATCAAGTATTAAAACAATGTGTCCCAGTTCAAGATCACAAATTAGTTTTAGAAGCTTGCCATTAATGGGTTTATGGTGGTCATTTTAGGGGGAAAAGGACTACACGTAGGGTCCTTGAATCTGGTTTTTATTGGCCTTCCCTTTTCAAAGATGCTTTTGAGTTTTATAGAACGTGTGATAGGTGCCAAAGATTTGGGAGGATTAGTAAAAGGCATACGATGCCTCAACAACCTATTTTATTTTGTGAGTTTTTTTATGTTTGGGGAATAGATTTCATGGGACCTTTTCCACCTTCAGCAGGATTTTATTACATTTTATTGGTTGTAGACTATTTATCTAGGTGGGTATAGCCCATTCCTACAAGACTAGATAATGCCCAAATAGTCTCCAAGTTTCTAAACTCTCAAATCTTTTGTAGATTTGGAGTACTGAAAGCATTAATTAGTTATCAAGGTACCATTTTTGCAATAAGTTAATCAATAGCTTATTGGCAAAATATGATGTCACTCATAAAGTCTAAACCCCATACCACCCTCAAACTAATGCTCTATCATAGGTTTCTAATAGGGAAATTAAGCATATTCTATGAAGGATTGTTAAGCCATCTATAACACCTTACTTTTTGATATCTTAGGGACTAAACAGTAGCATCTGAAACCACTTATATGATCAATGAAGTCAAATTACATAATCTGTAATTTTTGACCAAGAGTTACTGTTCATTTGGCAAAACTCCAAATAAGTAATGCAACTTCAAAAATTCATAACTAATTCTAGAAAAATCAAAATGAAGTGGTTCAAGATGATATATGAAGCTAACATAAGTCTCTTTAATGGAAAAATATGAATCTGACCAAACTCCATACCAATTAATACAGTATTGGCGTGAAATGTTACTGTTCATTTGGTCAGTTTCACAGTTTCCAGATTTGGTTCTCTAACTTTGAAAAATTCGTTATCTTTGTACAAATATCAGAATAAGGCATACTTGGTACCAAAATGAAGTTCAACATATCTATTATCATACTATAAAATCTCATACATTTATCCAAAGGTTAACTATTTTTCCCAAGTCTCAACAAAATATAACTAGAACTAAAATGAGCACACATTACATGTTTTCATAAAAAGTCTCCTATACAATAAAGTATCTATGCATCATAACTTCTTCATTCTCCTTCCTTGATTCCATAAGATGGTCCTTCTGTGATATTTGTATCATGGAAGGGGTGAGATTTTGGAAAAAATCACAGTAGCAAACATAAACCAAACAGTGTATGCAACTCAATGCTTGATGTTAATATGTGTGTGCTTAATGATCATGCTTGCATAATGATATCTTTACATGCTTCCATGTTCCTTAAATTATAACATATGGCCATAGCATAAAAAGAAACAGAGCATCATTCAATCATACATGCTTCACATCATCAAAGTAAACATCCAACACATAAAACATCTAAGCAAGCAAAGCATACAAGTTAGGTAAGTTTACTACCTTGGAATAGCTCTCCGTTAACCTTTTCTTTCTTGGTCTTTTAATCTCCTCTTTCACAAATGTCAAAGCCTAATCATGGTAGAGTAACACACTTATTACAATCCATACCAATTCAGCTTTGCACCTAGCTTAATAATTTACTTCAATTTTCCTATACCAATACACTCCTAACTTTCTTTATTTGTGGTTAATTGTCTTGTCCCTTGAATTAATTGGTCCCTTGGCTATATCCCACACAATTTTGCCCAAGGAATCCAAATATGGATTCAGAATTTCAAAATTCTAATGTTTCCTTCAGGTCTGGACAGAAACAGAAACAGCACATGCACTTTTCCAAAAATTCCTCTTTTCAATTCCAATGCTTCCAAGACTTTGATCTTACTTAATCCTACACAATTTTGCATTTTAAACCCACTGGAAACATCAAAATCATGAAATTCAAATCACTGTTCATACACATGAACAGTACAGAGAAGGTTTCAAATTCTCCCATTCTCAATTTCTATGTTTCCAAGGTTCCAATCTTATTCAATCCTACACAAAATCATCATATAAATTCAATGGAAGTATTAGATCATTGAAATTCATTCTTCTTGGTCCAGAACACACCTAGGATGAATGCCTCTATCAATGACAAAGTCAAGAGCACAACTTAATTCAATAACCAATCATTAAAACCAACTTATCTAAACCTTAATCACCTAATTCTACCTTTATTTTCTTCTTCCTCCTTTAACTTAAAATTTGGACAGCAAGCATAATCTAGGTTTAATGGAATTTCCAACCACTAAAACCTAGGTTTTACCCTTCCAAAACATATCTAAATAAACTAGGAAGGATCACATACCTTATGCCTTGACTACCTTGATCTCTAAGTGCCTTGAATTGCCTTTATCTTGGTTGAGTTTTCAAATAACAAGAGTTTCTCCAAGGTAGCCAAGGGTGCACGGTTTTGTGAAGGATGGGAGGGGTATTTATAGTCAAAATGTTGACATCTTGGGTCCATAATATCCTCACTTTTCCTAATTATTACAATGGCTTAATCTTGAATTTGATTGGTTAATTTTTGGATTAATTAACCTTAATCATCATTAGGTTAATTCTTATATTATTTTATTATATTTTAACACATGCTATAATCTTTCTTTCCTCTTCTTGGTGCCATGTGTAAAGCTTGTGGGTCCCACAAGGACACCTCACATGCTTCTTGGGCTTTCTTAAATTCTTTATCTTTTAAAAATACATAAAATATTCTAAAAATTCATTTGACCACATAACAATTCCATGGGTTTATTAGGATGGCATAGCACGTGATATTGGGCCTCTTTTAAATCCAATAGCTACTTGGCACAAATCCCAAGGCACTTTCCTTATACCAATATTTTTAAATCACCCTAATTTTTAGGATAAATGCTAGACACCTCTTTTAATGGTTCTAACACTTTTAGAAATTCATTCTAACATAAAATAAATTTCCTACAAATTTTCATAATTTTTTGAGATCTAGAAGTCCTGATAAAAATTCCCTACATTTCCTTTAACCCTTTATCGATGTCCGATTTCACTGAAATTTTATAATTAATTCTACAGGACTCCTTTTTGACTTCTGTTAATTTTATAAATTCTTATATTAATTATAAGAATTTACTATCAAATTTCATCTGATTATGATGTCTGGAAGATACTGCAATAATCTCCTGACTTCAAAAATTTATATCAATTTTTTGAGACCTCAAATCAAACTTCTGTGTTGTGTTAAACTAATCAGAATAACTTTCTCTATTTTATTGTAATATTTAGGACTAAAATGCTTCTGGGCATTTTTTTGGCCTCTTCTGGCTCAAATTTTCAAAAATACCATTTGAAACTTTTACTAATTGTAATTTAGTCCTTTTTGCTTTACAAATTTATACCTTCTCTCTTTCTTTGGCTTAACACTTATCTTACTCATTATCTTTTCTTCTTATTACCATCTCAATCTCTTCATTACCTCTTTACTCTATCAATCTTATACAGATAGAGAAAATTTGGGATGTTACACCATCCAATAAGGATTGGAATTTAAGACTTGACGATGCCTTGTGGGTGTACAGAATAACTTTTAAAACCCTTCTAGGAATGTCCCCTTATAAGACAAGTTTTGGGAAGGCTTATCACATGCCTATCGAAATAGAGCATAAGATATTTTGGGCAATGAAAGCCTGTAATGATGATCTTACAGAAGTTGGTTAAGAGAAGTTGTTATAGATTCAAGAGTTATAAGAGATTAGATTAGATACCTACAGTAGCTTTGAGATTTATAAACATAAAATAAAGTTAATCCACAATGCTCATATTATGAGAAAGAGTTTTAAGGAGGGTGATAAAGTATTAAGCTACTAAGCTAGGTTCAAGTTCAAACATGGAAAATTCAAAACTATCTAGGATGAACCTTACACAGTTGTTAAAGTTCATGAATTTGGGATGATTGAATTGAAAGAAGAAGCAACGGCCAGAATCTTCTAGGCCAATGGTCACCATTTAAAACTTTATGAGGAATATGCTTCGCCACCTTGAAGCCAGGTTGCCCCTTTCCTATCTCTTACCTTTTACAAATTTGCGTAATGTGATATATGCTTGACATTTTGGTTTGATGATTTGGAAAGGGATGAACCAGTAGAAGTAGTAGTTAATTTTTTCAGCTTGATGATTTAATAGGATAGTGTTTCATCTTAGTTTATTTCTATTTTTTAATAATACCCCTTCCTTTCTTCAGTGATGGTTATCTGAGGTGTGACACACTCAATTGCATCCTATATGAAACATCCTACTTTTACCACCTCAGAGTACATATTCAGAAGCATATTTGATTAGCAAAAGCATTACTTTAGCCCAAAAATTAAAATTTTGGAACTTACTAGGTACTGTTCACTTGGTAATTTCCAGATTTACAGTCCAAATTTAAAAATTCATAACTAATTGTAGAAAAACCGTATGGAGGTGATCCAAATTTCTAATTGTAGCTAATTCATAGATCCTTAAGAAAAAAAATATAAATCTAGACATTTACCTTGCCAATTGATACAGTTAAATTGTTACTTGTTACTGTTCATATGGCAAATTCTAGAACTTTCAGATTTTGTCTCTTAATTTTGGAAATCCATTTCTCTTGATATACACATCCAAATGAAGTGTATTACCTATGAATTTACAGATCTTGATGTTTATTACTTGCTCATAAAATTTTGTGGATTAATTCATTCATTTGCTAGGTCAAATTGAAGTAACAACAAAACAGCTTTAGGACCTACATTTTTACCATTTCAGTTTCCTTTCCTTCACTTTTGTTAATTGTTCCAACATGCATAAACCATCTCTTTTGCCTTTCATGCATTCATATACATCATGTACATATGCCATAATTATTTCATACAATTTCGTCACATAAATAGACACCTTACATAGCATTTACATACATGGAAAATGCATAGCATATGCTAGAATCTTAAATACTTCACTTTCCTTCTTCCATGCTTTAGCTCTTCTCCATGCATACATTTTTCTTCATGCTTTACCTAAATTGGTTGTTTATTGGAGGGTGAGATTCTAGGGAATCTCATTAGCAAATATTACCACTTAAATATGTAAGATGGATGCTAATGCATGATATGTAATTTTATTAAACTTTCTTTGATTAGTGTCATGTCATCATGCTATATACTTTTACATAAAAGTGCATGGCATGGAAAACATGTTATTCACAATACATTAAACATCATTTATCATGTCACAACATCATTCAAATAGCATATACATGTCACCACATAAGCATACTACATCAAGCACATAAAGAGGTAAGTTCACTACCTTGTACTTAAGCTTTTCTCTTGATCTTTTGCACTTGCTCCCTAGCTTTCCAACCATGAAGTATTTCGGTCAATCACTTCCCAACATCTTCTTGGATGTTTCAAGGTCCTAAACACATTCATATTTATCACACAATTCATTAGGACCAAGAACTCTAACAATGTTCAAGACTATCCTTAATAACTTCTTAACTCTTTACTAACATAACTTTCTCTAGTCTTCACTAATCAACTTGGCCTTTGAACCAATTGATGTCTTGAATTTACCCTACATAATTTCATTTTATGAATCCATTTATGAGCTTAGAATCATGAAATTCCAGCTCCTATGCACTATTCTATACAGAATTACATAACACCCTCTTTTCTTTCAAACATTCTTATTTTGATTCTAATGCTTCGTATACTTGTTTCTCTACTTTATGTCACACAACTTTTCATTTTTAAATCATTGGAAGCATCAAAATCATGAAATTCTAATTACTGTTCATGTGAATGAATAGTGACAGAGTAGGATTTCAAAAACTACAATCTTGGAATGTCAATACTTTAAAGGTTCAAAACCTATCCAAACCTACACAAAATCACCATATAAATTCAATGGAAGCATTAGATTATTGAAATTCCATTTCTTTCCCTCATGAACAGTGCAAACTGAACTAGTTCAGCCATAGCAAACTCAAGAATATCAACTTGATTCAATAATTAATCACTTATCTAGCTTGTTTAAGCTTCAATCACCTATCTCTAACCTTAATTTCTTCTTTTTCCTTTCAGCTAAGATTTTTAGATAGCACAATACCTTATAGAAAACTCAAATTTCCCACATGGAAACCCTAAGTTCAAGCTCCCAAATTAAAGGAAAATAAGCTAGGATAGATTGCTTACCTTTAATCTCTAGCTTGCTTGAACTTTAGTACCTTAAATCTTCTTTGTCTTGGCTTGAGTTTTCATTTTGAAAGAGTTTCCCCAAGGGTTCATGCTCCACAATTTTGAATCAGATTTGAGGGGGTATTTATAGAAAAATCTTATGGAAAATCAATGGCCAAGATTACTTTGTGCACTATTTGATCTTATGGCTCACATTTAATCTTGGATTTAACTTTTTCAAAAAGAGAATTATGACATCATCCATGAAATCACCAAGGGACAACTCATAAGTCTAGATGGCAAAATTCTAATGGGGGAAGCTTTTGGAAAAATTATAGTCCAATCCGATACCAGCTCAATCTGATTCCCCAAAAACCAAACTATTTTATAAATCAAATTTTTTTGAGATTTTATAATACGCTTTCTAACCTTAAATCTAATATCTAGATTCTTCCTACCATTGACATTCTTGTACTAGGTCAGTACTTAATTACAGATCCCCTAGCAAATGACAGAAATGCACTTGGTTCACTATCTTGCATTATATTAATCTTAGGGCATAATTGTCATTTTACACCTCTTTACTTCTTATCAGGGCATATACTGACACTGACTAATCAATCCTGTACTTTTATGGACATTTTTTACTTGTTCAAATGACCAAAATGCCCTTCATCCAACTATGCGTCAAAGACACAACACAGTGGTATATCTTCAATGGCATTTTCATAATTTTATATTTTTCCCTATCTTTATTAGCCCTAGCCCACATACTTATCTGAAAATATCATTGAACCTATAAGGAACCATTCTGGGCCCTCTGTATGATCTATTGCCTTCATGGGCTCAATTCCTGAGAAATTCCATGAAACATATTTATCGGGTGTTTTAATCTATTGTAAATTCTATAATAACTTCTACATAACTCCTTTTTGAGCTCTGTTAGTTTTAAAAATTCTTATATTAATTATAGGAATTTACTGCCAACTTTTATCTGATTCTGAGGTTCAAAAAATAGTGCAATAATTTTTTCTGACTTTAAAAATTTATATCAATTAATCGGGACCTCAAATCAAAATTCTATGTTGCGTTAAATTGATCAGAATAATTTTATCTACTTACTGGTAAAATTTGAGACTAATCTAATTTTCGGCATTGTTAGACTTTTCCTGACTCAACTTTCTCATAATTGTATTTAGGTCCCTAAACTTTTGGTTAACTATACCTTTTGGTCCAACTTTTATTTCTACTTTCACTTTTGGCTTAAACCTTTTATAATTTTTGTTTAGGTCCTTGAACTTTTAAACTTTTCATTTTAGTCCCTTTCTTCCTTCAAGACTCATAACCTTTATTATTTCTTTTGATCATTGTCATAATCATTTCTAAACCTCTTTCCACTATCAGTATTATAGGAAAAAATTAGGATATGACACTATAGTTTACCCATCTTGTCATCTTTACTTTCTTTGTATTACGATGTATGATTTAAATGTGACTGAGTGCTTCATTGCTAAATTTGCATTGAGTTATGTGTTTGTTTACTGTGGGAGAAATATATTATGCTGACAGTGAGGACACTGTCAAGTTTATGTATGGGGGAGATGTTATTGTTTCTATGCTAATTAATGCAAATTCTTCTATTAATCTAATATTTCATCATAAAATTTTTAGTTTTTGATTTTAATGAATGATGAATTGCTGAAAATTGGAGGCCCACTTTAAACTATTTTGCGGTTAGCTAAAAAAGGTTTCAGTATAAAAGATATTTTGGGCTTTGAAAAGTATTAATTGGTAGTCTATGTGGTCTTTCATTGTGACCTATGTGTTGTATGGTTAGGACCTTACATGGAATTGTGGACTTAATATGCTCTTTGTGAAAATAAGTCACGACATGCGTGCTTTAGGTTGCGACAATATCTCTCTGTGTACTTTAGTTGTGACATATGTGCTATATGGTCACGACTACTTGTTGTAATTTTAGGGCAAGCATCGAATGTGAAATTGGGTCATGACCTTCACTGCTTTAAGTCATGACCTTAGTGTAAAAATGTCCATTTACTTTCTCTTTGCTTTTACAATGTTGTATAGAAGGATTCTATTTGAGCCACTAAGGTACTTTCATAAATGATTCATTGACCTCTTATTATTTTTTAACCTTTTGCATAAAAAAGTTTATAGAAACCATTGTCATACTTGAATTTTTGGAAATGAAAACTGAATTGGAAACGCTTAAGTTTTTACTCTTAGAGTTGGGATTATTACATGATTCTGAGTGTTTACTTTGGAACTTTTAATCCGTTATTCAAGAGGGTTTTCAATTTTGATAAGTGTTTTAATGCCTAGTGAATAATGAACATTGTTTGAGACTTTAGCTTATGAGCAATTTAGATGAAAACCTTAGTTGGAAGGACTCTCTACCTAAATTTCTATATTGAGTGGTTATTCAATTGGTTTATATCCTCTAGAACTTGTCTTAGCTCTGAGTTGAAAATTACTTGCGTATTTATGTTATTGAATATGATAGAGGCATTCATTTCTAAACCCTTTTATCCCAAACACAAGCCCATCACTTTTATTGTTTCAATCATAGAAAGTTACATATGCATGAGTATACCTCTTCGAAATAAACTTCTTATTCATGTCATAAAATCAAATCATTGTGAAATTGTGCTACATCTTTTATATACAAAGTACCAAAATAAAAAAAAATAAAAAAAGGGGAAAGCATATTGCACTAAAAAGAAAAGAAAAAGAACGAAAAAAAAGAGAAGAGATATAGTGCAAGAAAAATAAATTGAAGATGAAAGAAAAGAGAAATGAATTAGGCACTATTATCAACTCCTACTAGCACAATTACTACCTCCACATCTTGGACGACATGAATTCATGCTATATATTCATCATCACATGCATATGGTACTTTCCACCCTTCATATTCCATTCCACGTGGCCTATCTCCATCATCTCACCCTTAAAAGACCTCTTGATTCCTTGCATAAGTGTTGTATAGTTGATAAGATTTAGAGCAATTACAAGCATATGGTATGATGTTTTCCACTTTGAATCTGAGTGAAAGAACCCCAACAATGAGAGGACATGAGAGCTAAATACTTACATCCTTAGAGAGAATCTATTGTGCTCATATAGTTGAGGTTGATTTTAGTTAGTAGTTGATTACTTGGCATTGCTCATATTATCACTTTTGCATTCCCAAAAGATGGTGCATTAATTGTCTTAAGGTTTCACTGTGGGTTATCTTATTACTTCATATTTAATAGCTTTAGCTTATGTGCACTTCATGTCTTTATCAGGAGTACAAAGGTTCAAGTATGGGGAATTGATAAGACACAAATTGTGTATAGTTTTTATGACATTTTAAGGGTCTTATTACAACTTTACCATTCATTTTATGCCTGTATTGTGCTTTTGTGGTAATACATGATTGTGCTTGGCAATGTGCTAATTAAAGGGTAAAATAGTAAATTAAATCTTTAAAACTGCATAAATATTGTTCTCTACTAATTTAGATTTTTACAGTGAGCTTTGGATTTGAATCGCAAGTATTTTGGAGGAGAACCAAGGACTAATGTGAACAGAAAAGAAATAATAAGACACATATCTGTACTTTTTAGTCTTGACCAAAGTTTCCAAAGGTCGCGACTTAATTTCTTCTGGGAAGTTTCTATGTGTTTACAGGTCATGACCACAACATGGATCTGGTCGCGACTAAAAGAGACAATCGCTGAAGCTATGCGTTTTGGATTAGGTCATGCGAGAATAAAAGGAAGAGGAAGCGGCAGACGTATGAGGGCTAGCTTTTGGACCTGATTAGGCTAAGAAGCAGTACTCGAATCTTCTCTATACCTTCTCCATAACCTACACACTTATCTTCCATCTTTCTGCACCTTTCCATAGAATCTCACATCTCTACATCATTAATACAACACATCTTTCTGTTTTCTTCATGGAATCATATCTGGACAATGATTACGGCATAGTAGGAGTCATGAGAGGCTAAATCTTTAGTCTCTTGGTGATGGATTGCATATCTTGAGCTCTTGAACTGTAGTGCACATGGTGAGTTTTCTATTTTAATCTCACCTTTCTTATGTTTTTGGAATTCCTAGATCTAGGGTTTTGATTTTATGAGTAAGGATTGGATATCAATCGATTATTCTAAGATTAAGTTTTGTAATTGAATTTGGATGATTTGGATGTTGGCTTAATATGAATATTTCAGTTTCAACTTCTGGATAATTAGGTTTTTATTAAGAATCGTTGCTAACTAATTTGATTGCTTGAAATCTATGGTCATCGATTGATGATCATTTGAGGGCATCTACATCATTTGATTTAAATTGCACGCTAAGTGGCTTTTAACAGTTTATTAAGACATAGTGATTTTAAAACCCCATATCATATTAAGAGTAAGGATAGATAGTTTTCTAACATCAAGAGTCTATCTCAACACATTCCTTTCAAAATCCACTCATTTTCCAACTTAATCAAAAATACCAAAACATTTACTTTATTTTACCCTTATTTTATTGCTTCAAAAATCAATCAAACCCAAAAGCTAAATTTTACTTTCACTCAAGTTTTCAATGGTTTTATCACCAGTTTGCTAGGTTTCTAATAAAAAGGTTTCTCGAGAAGAATGATAGGGTTGTGCCTTATACTACATTAATAGGGTGCAATTAATTTTATTTTGATGCATAGAATGACGATAATCGGTGCAAATCATGTCCCAAGGGCCCCACTATTATGCCACCTAAGTATCTGAGGTGTTTATGGTGATGTCATATTGATGAGTCATCTAGAATGATGATGTCATCTTGATGATGCATGCAAAGCTTCTTGAAGAAGCTAAGCAATCTAATATGTTCATTGCAATTCAATCTGAGCCGTCTATTCCACCTCCATTCAACTATAAATACCCCCACTCCCTCAAGGTGAATCACGGCCAAGAGCTAAGAAATAAGAGAAAATAAGAGAGAGAAACAGAAAGAGAGAAAGAAAGGAAGGAAAAAGGAGTTCTGGCTGAGCTAAGAGCAATCCAAGGAGCTTAGGAACTTGGCAAGCTTAGGAATAAGGTAAGTAAATTACTCTAGTCCCTGCTCTTATAAATTAAAGGATTCTTCTTAGTAGTTAGAATAGAGAAAGTTAATCGTGAATAGAAAGAATGTAGGGGATTGTCATATCAGGGGTATTAACTCAAGTTAAGCATAGTTAAGTAGAGCTACACTGGATAGGATAATGAAATATTATTATGTTATATATAGGGTATGACATATGAAAAGAAAGAACCTTAGAGCAAAGGCTAAGGACTAAAGGAAAGGCTACACGGCAAGTAGTGAACTTACCTACTTGTATGCTTATGTTGCTTGGATACTTTATGTAATGTTTACTTACTTTGATAATGTGAAGCATATATGATTAAGTAATGCTCAATTTCTTTTTATTCTATGGCCATATGTTATAAATAAGGGACATGAAACCATATAAATTATCATTATGTAAGCATGATCATTAAGTGCACACATAGTAATATCAAGCATATAGTTGCCTACATTGTTTAGTTTCCATTTACTATTGAGGTTTCCCCAGAAACCTCACCCCTTTCATATCAATCAAACCACAACAAGTCTTCTTATGATGGAGAAGATGAAGATGCATGAAGAAAAGTTAAGAATTATTTAGCATGATTGATATGTGATTGATTTATGTATGTACGTAATGTTGGTTGCTGAAATTTGCCACTATGAACAGTAACTCGTGGTGAGTCAGTGGCAATTGAGCTGTAATTAGAAATAGTAAATGGCTGAATAAATCTATGATATTTTACCAGTAAATAGTAGACATACCAAGCTTCGATTTGATATATATAACATCTTATTTGGTTGTCTACACATGGAGATATAATTTTTCAAAGTTGGGACCAAAATGCTGGAATCAGAGAAGAACGCTAGATGAATAGCAAAATTAGAACGTTGACCGATGTTGACTTGGTCAAGGAGTGGTCAACGAGTTATTTTTCTCTAAAAGATAATTAAGTTAGCTTCGTGTAGTAATTTGAATCACTTCATTTCAATTTTACTAGATTTAATTATGATTTTTTGAAGTCAAGTCACTTCTCTAGAATTTACACAGTGAACAGTTCTCGGTAGAGTAAAATTCCATATTGTGTAATTTGACTTCAATGACCTTAAAAGTGGTTCTAAATGCTACCGTTTGATCTCTAAGATGTAAAACAATTAGGATGTTATATTTTAGGTCCTCTTTGTATAGTGATTCCTTCTCTGGTTCACATTAGGTCCTTGATTCTTCCCCAAAACACCTGTAATTCAAAATCAAAGCTCACTATAAAAGCCCAGCTAATTAAAGAATAACATAATTGCAGTTTAAAAGAGTTAATTTACCATTTAACCTTTTAATCAGCATATTGCAATGTACAATCATGTATTACCACAAAAGCTCAATTACAGGCATAAAATGTGTAACACCTTACTTTTGTACATCTTAGGGACCATTCGATAGCATTTAAAACCACTTACAAGTCTATTGTATTTCAATTACAAAATCTGGAATTTTACTCTTTATGAGTACTGTTCATATGGTAATTCCAGATTAAGTGATGAACTTTGACAAATCATAATTAATTCTAGAAAAAATGAAATAAAGTGATTCAAAATTCTACTCGAAGCTAATATCTTTAAATTTAAGAGAAAAAATAAGTTCCTCACCAAATACTTAACCAATTAATATAGTTTAATTGTCAAAGATTACTGTTAATTTAGTCAAAATTTCTACAAACAGATTTTGGTCCTTGACTTTGGAAAATTCTTTCTCTTTGTACATACATCGTAATAAGGCGTACTTTGTGTCAAAACAAAGCTTAGCATGTTAACTATCTATTGCTAAAATATCATATATTTACATATATTCACCCCAAAACTTGACTATAACATAACCATATAAGCAAACCATATCATCATCTAACATTCTTCCTCTCTCATGCTTGAGGTTCCTGCTGATTAGAGATATAATTTGGGGTCAGATTTCTGGGAAAATCTCAGTAGTAAATGGTACTAAACAATGTATGCATTAATGCTTGGTATTAGTGCTTGCTTGTGATTGTGTCAACATAATGTAATGTACATGCTTCCATGTAACATATGAAATACAATTGGCCAAAGAAATCATAGCACAGAGCTTCAACATTTACATATGAACAACATCAATCAAGCCATAACACAAGCAACCATACATTCAACACATACAAGTTTAGGTAAGTTTACTACCTTGATGCTTTACTTTTTCTTTATTCTCTTTCTTGTCACCTTTCCTTGAAGTAAGGTTGTATTCTTGAATACACAATCAAATCCTAAACATCACATTTTCACTCATTCATCATGATTCAACTCAATTGGCATATAAGGACATTAAACTTAACTTAATCAGTTAATCCCTATATTTCTTAATTTGTGGTTAATTGCCTTATCCTTTGAATTAATTTGTGTCTTGACTTTACCCTGCACAATTTCATCTTCTAAATCCATTTATGAACTTAGAATCATAAAATTATAGCTCCTTCATGACCTGCTAGACAGAATCGAAAACATGTACATAATTCTTTCAAAAATTCTCATTTTGATTCCAATGCTTCCAATACTTGTGTTTCTACTTTTTTCCCACACAATTTTTCATTTTAAAACCATTGGAAGCATCAAAATCATGAAATTCTAATCACTGTTCATGTGTATGAACAGTGACAGAGAAGGCTTAAAACTTACAACTTTCAATTCTAATGCTTCCAAGGTTTTAACTCTATCCAATCCTGCACAAAATCATCATATAAATTCAATGGAAGCATTAGATCATTGAAATTCATTTTTCTTGCTCTAGAACAGACCTAGGCTGAATTCCTCTATCAATGACAAAGTCAAGAGCACAACTTAATTCAATAACCAATCATCAAAACCAACTTATCTAAACCTTAATCACCTAGTTCAACCTTTATTTTCTTCTTCCTCCTTTAACTCAAAATTTGGGCAGCAAGCATACTCTAGGTTTAATGGAATTTCCAACCACTAAAACCTAGGTTTTACCCTTCCAAAACACATATAAATAAACTAGGAAGGATCACATACCTTATGCCTTGACTACCTTGATCTCTAAGTGCCTTGAATTGCCTTTATCTTGGTTGAGTTTTCAAATGACAAGAGTTTCTCCAAGGGAACCAAGGGTGCACAGTTTTGTGAAGAATGGGAGGGGTATTTATAGCCAAAATCTTGGTACCTTAGGTCCATAATATCCTCACTTTTCCTAATATTATAATGGCTTAATCTTGAATTTGATTGGTTAGCTTTTGGATTAATTAACCTTAATCATCATTACGTTAATTCTTATATTATTTTATTAAATTTTAACACATGATATAATCTTTCTTTCCTCTTCTTGGTGCCATGTGTAAATTCCAATAGCTAAGCACAAGATCCACTAATTCTACTAGGCGTTATTCCAACAGATTGACCCGCAATACTACCTATAGCTTCTCCCAGTTCCACTAGGTTGCCATGAGTAAGACTCCTACCATAACACAATCGGCAGATCGAAGATGTACTCCTACAAGTAAAGGGGGTTCAAATAGATATTGGTTGTGTTTGAAAGGTTATGAATCGATTGATAAGTCCAATCCCAATATCTTGATTTCGAATGGCAATGCATCGTGAACCTATATATATATCATCTGCTAATACACAACCAATTAATGTTTGTATCAAAATTCTTTCCGGCATCATCCCATTCCGAGGACTCACAGAAATCCCTCGAATTGTGCCACAATCCGTTCTACGTACAATAATGTGTTGAACACTTCAACAAGTCTATGTGTAAGATATCCAGCATTTAATGTTCGTACAGCAGTATCCACAACTCCTTTACGGGCTCCATAGCAAGAAATGATATATTCTGTTAAAGACAGTCTGTCATATCCTAATTTCCCCTATCTGTATAGTACTGATAGTGGAAAGAGGTTTAGGAAGGATTATGACGAAGATCAGAAGAAATGATAAAGGTTAAATGAGTCTTGAAGGAAGAAAGGGACCTAAACGAAAATTGGAAAAATTTAAAGGCCAAAAGTTAAAGTAGAAATAAATTGTTGGAAAATGTGCCCTAGGGGCCAATCATTATCTTATGAATATTATTGATTTATGAATTTATTAATTGTGTTATCATATTATTTACATGTTTATTGTGATGACCATCCTTGGATAATTCATGATCTTATCCTAAATGTCCCTGGTCGGTCATCTATGTGGGAGCAGAGATGAAATAAGGCCAGTATGACTTTAAAGATGTATAGAGATATAAATCAAAGTCATAGGCACATGTAAGAGTACAAGGTGTTAGACTGACCCACTATGAGAGAGCTGCATGGGTTACGTCATAAGCTTCTCTCATATACAAACTATGTCACTATGCCCTTTGACCTAAGATCATCATGGATTTCTACATGACAAACGCTCAGCTTTGACCTAGTCAAAAGTCACTTTTGACCGAGTGATCATAAAGACTATGTTCAGGCTTAGTGGTTTTTCATGCGGAGGAATGTGAATGGTCAAGATGGAATTTGTCCCTCACATTCGTAGAGAGATATTACTGGGCCACTCGATGAGTGAGTCTGAGAAATGTATGGCCATACTGTAATGGAAAGGTAGTTCCATTTCTATAGTCAGACTACTCAGGGATCGAGAAAGTAACGGTTAGGAATAGGATGATGACATTATCCATGCCTCATCCATGACCAAAATATCACGTGACAGAAGGGACATGATATGGTTATATAAAAGGTTACATCGTTTATCGATCCTCATATGATTGGGTAGTCGTTATGTCTTGCTAGAGACCGCTTGCAACTTGTTGGCCAATATAGCAAATGGCCTACTGCCAACTTCATATGGGCCTACAGGGTCGCACAAAAAATAGCCCAACACGAGCTATGATGTCCAAATTCATTGAATCTAAGACGTGTCCAGATTCAATGAATGATCCAAGGTTGATGTATATATTTATTTATATTCGTATATATATATATAAATTCGTATATATATATTATATATAAGGAATATATATGATTGAATTTATAAGGATAAATTAAATCTCTATCATGTTTGAATTTAAAATTCAAATTGATAGGATATCTCATATAAGAGATATTTACAAGATTTAATTTATAAGAATAAATTAAATCTCTATCACGTTTGAATTTGAAATTCAAATTGATAGAATATCTCATATAAGAGATATTTATAAGATTTAATTTATAAGGATAAATTAAATCTCTATCACGTTTGAATTTGAAATTCAAATTGACATGATATCTCAAATTTGATTTATGAGAATAAATCAAATATAGTCCCGTCTTATCTTTATTTTAAATTAAATAAATAAGTGAATTAAATCTGTGGGATGGATTTAATATAATCATTATTTATTTAATTAGTTTCTTATCAAATCATACAATATATGATATTGTATTAATTTCAGAATTAATATAGATTAATTCCAAAATCCAATTGGTTTAGAAAAACACAGAGCATCCTATATATCTATTTTTAGGAGCTACATTTTTTTAACAACACATAACACAAAAGGCCGAAGGGAATCTGAAAAAGGTTTACAGATAAGAAACTGCTGAAGTAGAGATGGAGAAGATGAATTGTTGAGAGAGCCTTGGAGGGACAGGAGACGCTAGCACGTCGTTTGTGGTTGGAACGCTGTTCGTGTGGATACCAGTAGAGGAAGTCGACCTGAGGCGTCGACTTCTTGCGATCGGAAAGAGAGCACGAGCTGTGGAGAGAAGTTGTGGACATCTTCTTGCGATTGGAAAGAGATCACCAGCCGCAGAGAGAAGCTGTGGAAGTCGCTGAGAAACACTGAGGGTAATGCTTCTTCCCACTTGACTTAGACACATATGGTAGATCCTGGCAAGGAATGAAATTTTTTTTTAATAAATTTCCACTGCGTGTCTTCCAATTCCTTTCATAAATGTTGGGCCAAAAGTGGTAATTTCCAAAAGTTTAGGGACCTAAATGTAATTAAGTAAAAAGTCAGGGACCCAAATGTAATTATGGAAAAGTTGAGCCAAAATAGGCAAAAAATATCTAGAATCAGATCAGACTCAAATTTTACCAGTAGATAGACATAATTATTCCGATCAGTTTAACGCAACACAGAATTTTGATTTGAGGTCCCGACTAATTGATATAAATTCCTGAAGTCAGTAGGAATTATTGCAGTATTTTTCATATCTCATAATCAGATGAAACTTTACTGTAAATTCTTATATTTAATATATGAATTTATCAAACTAACAGAGTCAGAAAAGGAATCCTGTAGAATTCTTACGGGATTTTATGGTAAAATAGAATACCCGATAAATAAGATTGGGAGAGGTGTCTTGGGATTTATGCCATAAAGGGAATAAAGGCAATAAGCCCAAACCAAGGACCAGATGTCGCCATAGTAGGCCCAATGTGATGACTAGACAGTTAAGTGGGCCAGAGTACATAGCAGTCCAGGATAAGTGCGAAATTACGAAAATACCCTTGGATGCCCATACTATACCAGTGATGGATGGAGGTCATTTTGATCATTCTGGACAGGCTAAAAATGTGGGACATAGTATAAATATGATTATTTAGAGCCCAGATATGCCCTGAGGTAGTATACAGAAGGGTAAAATGACGATTATGCCCTTAGAGTTAGTACAGTGCAAGATAGTGAACCAAGGGCATTTCAGTCATTTTCAAGGGATCTGTAATTAAGTTGTGTCCAGTACCAGTATGTCAATGGTGTGAGAAGCCTAGACATTGATTTCCAGGACATAATACATATCCTAGTATATTATAAAAAAATTAGGTAGAATGTATCACATATACAGAGCATGTATCACATATACAGAGCTTTAAATTCATAGGTAGAATGTGTTATTTGGATGTGTATATCAAGAGAAATGATTTTCCAAAGTAAGGAACAAGAATCTTTTTCCAGAGTTTTTGACCAAATAAATAGTAAACTTCAACGAATAAACTGTATCAATTGGCTAATCATTTGGTTTGAAATTATTTTTCCCTTAAATTTTAAGATGTTATCTTCATGTATCTTTTTTAACCACTTCATTTAGAGTTTTCTAGAATTAATTATGATTTGTTGAAGTTTGTTGTGTAATCTGGAATACCATATGAACAGTAACCTGAGAAAGAGTAAAATTCCATATTTGGCTAATGGACTTCCAAGGTCTTGTGAGTAGTTCTAAATGCTACTAAATGGTCCCTAAGACGTATAAAAGTAAGGATGTTATATTTTGGTATCAGAGCATAGGATTCTGGCTTAAGAAATACTCTGAATAGATTATTTGTGGACTAATATGAGATTATTCCCATACCCTAACTCTAAATAGTAAGTATTTGGTTAAGTTATGGTATATTATGTGATAGTTAGCATTGCTTAATTAAGCAAATAGTGCAAGAATAGATATGGGATTCCATAAAGTTAAGTCAAAAGCTTCAGTTAATAAGGGAGACTCCAGGCTAGTAGTGATATATGGACATGGTATACATCTAAACTCTGAGCATCCCTTACACAATAAAGAGAGTTTATATGAGAGTATAGGGGATCAGTCAAGAAAGTCTATAGTAGAATACCTCATAGATATTTCTGTAGACTCAAGCCTGCAGTCTAGATGTCATGTAGAGATTCAGCCTGAAGCCTAATATGCACCATTTGATGTTGAGTCTAGTGACTCTATACGGTATAAGTTTGTTGGAATACCCTCTAACCCTGATATAAGCTTTATCCCTCTTACGAGATGATAGATTACGGCTGAGAAAGCTAAGTACTGGTACTGGATTATGGGTAGACCATATATTATTCTTCCTCTACCAGAGTTTGAGGATTGATTTAAGATAATTAAGATACAACAGTCCCCTAATTTAGATATCCAGTCAGAGTTTATGATAGTTCTTGTCCATTTCCAAAGTCCAGGAATATGTGACTTTATAAAGAAAGATCAGTGTGATGTTCCTGGTTCTAGTCAACTCCAGCCTTCTTTGTTAAAGATAGCTAGTGTTGACCATATTGGTCTAAAGAAAGCTGCGGAGAATGACTTACTCAGTCTAGGTTAAGGGATGGACAAAAGTAGAGATTAAGAACAGTTAGTTATCTACAGTTCCTCAATGCCATAGCAGGAATGATAAACAAACATCCAATAGAGGGCATTAACCTAATATACTTTAGAGGATTGGTATGAGATGATAGTAAGTCAAGTGTCATGAGACTAAAGATGCCAACCTCACTGAAGTCTATTAGTTAGAGGTTTAGCACAGAGTATAGGCAAGTTAAACAGTACGAAGCACTAAGATACAGAAGATTAGTTTAAGAAGAGGTTCAAGAGTAGATCCTTCGTATGATCATTAGGAGTTGATCTACAGTACTAAAGACTTTGTGCAGCTAGTCTTTATGAAAAAGAATAATGAGAAGTTAGAATGAGACTTACCTAAGAATAATCTAATACATGGCCTAAGGTTAAAGTTGTGATGGATAATAGATAGAAAGTTAATGTTCCTAATACAGAGGAATTCCATCACGAAGAGATAGTAACCTAACGCTCTGACCTAGAGAACAGAAATAGTAATGTTAAGTGATGAATGAGATCCAAGTGACCTGAATTGGTCAGGATCTAGAGGCAGACTAGAAAAGAATCATAGTCTAGTCCAGAGTAGACTAAGACTGATGGACAGAAAGAGTTAAGAGATACAGAGAGGCACAGACGTTACTCTATATGAGATGGAGAGTTATCTGCTCACTTGAGAAGTTTTTCTCAAAGAAGTTTAAAGGAAGCATTCCTCTCATTTAAAGAGAGAGGTGAGCGTGAGGCTAACAGTTAGAGTAAAGGAAAGAGAACCTTTTTGATGGATACTAAATCGAGTTCATTTATATGAACCTTGAGGCTTAATAAGAGTTACTTTCTCTCACCTGTTAGTAATCCAGGAGGATAAGAGAAATGTAAAAGTACAAATGGCATAAAGATAGGAGATAAACCTTCCTTAGTTAGCTGAAAGAGAATAGCTGACTCAGTTATGGATTGTTGTGGGGCCAAGGACACATAAATCCTTTAGGCTAGAGATATAGAAATCTTACAGGCAATAAGGGATGATATGATAGAATAAATATGGCCTAGTAAGGTAGCCATAGATTCAAAGATGAAGTGACTCCCCTATTCCTTATGTAAGAAAGAGTAAAGAAGGGTTGAGTCTATACCCTAATAAGAGGGTAAAGTGGCAACCTAAGTGAAACAAGTAAATGGTTTAGGTTCCTGAATAAATGATCAGGACCTAGTGATTAAGGTAATAAAGGAACATAATACTTTAAAGTCTACTTGGTTAATTATTTAGTGGCAATGTGAGTACGAGGGATGGTTGAGCAAACTATGTAATAATGCATGGCTTATGTTGCCATAAGTTATAATAAGAAATTGCATCTCATTGCAGTTGTCATGTGATGACACACATACTAGAGAATGCTTAATTGATTGCATCTACTTGCATATTATGCATGTTGAGTATGCTGTGATAAATGAAAACTCCCCTTATGCAGTACGTACTGGGTAGAGTATACCAAATGAGAAAGTTATGTTGCTCCCATGCCCTATGACATGCAAGTAAATAATTCAACTTAGCAAGAATGAAGCAATAGCAAAGTGCTAAATTAGAAAGTTAGCTACTTGATTCTCAAAAGATAGAAAGAGAATTTATGATCAGACTATGATAGTCAATGGGATAGAGAATGAGATTAAAGATGAAGATTAGTAGTGAGTCTACAGATAAATGATTATGATACTCAGGACATATCCCTTTAGTAGGAATAAGATAGATGAAAGGAAATGAGACGCAGTTATGAAAGATGATATGGCTCTAAGAAAGAATAGTTTTTAAGTAATATAAGTTAATGATTTTGCAATAGAGCTAGATTGCTCTTGCAATAGAGTAAAGTCCCTCTGATGAGATAAATAGATGATGACAGATATGTGCATGGTAGAGCTTGTGTAGCTCCCTGCAATATTAAATGTAATAAAGTTATAAAGATAAGAATGGTATATGAAGTTCCTGAGTGATAGAGGAAATGAGTCGAGTCCTAATAGATAATATTGGCTTCTGTGATCATTTTTGGGGAATTATCTGTGGAGTTAACAACTATGTGGAAGTGACTAACCTTGTAACTTTGTCCGTTGGTTTAGGTCTTCTAGAGATGAGAATACAGTATAACGGAATCCAGTTAGATCCTGAAAAGCTTACGGTTGATCGCAGTAGATCCCGAAGGTCGCAGTAGACCAAGCCTAGAGCAAGAAAGTAATGAGCCATAAGTACAATATTTCTTTGGAAGGACGAATACCAAGGAAAAGTTAAGGTATAAAAGCTTCACAAGTTAGTTAACTCATAACAGAGAGAGTACCCATTATGCTAGTTTCAGATAGCCTTATTACTATTAGGGACTAAACTCAGAATCTCCTTACAAGTATCAGGAACTAAGTGATCAAAGTTAAAGCTGTTAATGCTGAGTCCCAAGGATTTATGGGAATATTACGTAAGATATAAGAAGAGATCCTTATGATAAGATTACAGAAAATAAGAGACAAGTAAATCCTCCAGATGAGGATAAAGAGATTAGAAGGCCAGATAGACCCAAAAGAGATAGTATAAGATGGGTCTAAGATAATAAAGTACCAAGGTTAAAGCTTGTAAGCACCAGTGCTTCAGATTTTTATCTGCACATTTCAGTTAAGCGTGCTCAGGTAAGGGTAATTCAATGATGGGTGACCCCCTGGGAAATGATGGAAAAGTGTGTAAATGCCATTGAAATTGGCATATGTGCACAGAGCTATGTAAGATGATAGAAATAGCTATGAAAAGTTAAAAAGGGATATGAATAGTAAGAGACTAGAGCCCTTATGTCAAGTCCAAATGAAATAGATTTAAAAGATAGACTATGATATAGCCAGATGTGGCTAGATATGTCATGTTATGATATAAAAGATACGAAATGAGATATGTTATGAGAAAGGTGTATTGAGAAATACAATACGAAGTGGCGTAATAGCTAGCCTTGTAAACAGATAGATAGGTTCCTTGTGGAAAGGGGTAAGACATTTGAATGATACGTTATGTATAAAAGAGCAAGTGAGAGCTTTCACTCCTTGCATAAAATGCCAGGCATTATGTTATGTCATGTTATATTTATAGAATATGCTAAAGCTCCGAATGTTAGAGCAGTGCATATTAAGAGAAGGAATGCTTGAGCTCCAATGTTAGAGCTTTGCATTCATGAGCAGGTATGTAGTCATGTAACACGTTAGCCAGGCATTATGCATGTTAGAGTATGTGCTCCTATTTAGCAGTAGAGCAATGAAAGAAAGAATAATGATATAAGTCCTCTCTCTGTATTATGATGAGTTTTTAAAGATGATAAGAATGTATGATGATATGGGAATGAGAGTTAAAGTTTGCGGATATTCAGAGAATTCTGCTAGATACTCAAATGAGCAATAAGTGATTACACTAAGAAATATGATGAATAGTTAGTAGAAGCTCCAGAATATAGCAGTATTTGAGGGAGTTTGACAGAAAGAAATGGACATTTCTCACAAGTCTAGCATAGTGAGAAGTCTATATGTAGATAGATTCATAGCAACAAAGTAATAGAATTAACTGGAATTCAACTCTAATTGAGTTAATTCAGAATAGAGGAATGACCATAGTAAAGATATGAAGAATTGCGGGTATAAAAAGTACTCCGCTAAGATATCAACATAAAAGATAAGAGGTAAATACCCCAATCCTTGACTGAGGTGTTGATTAAATTTCGAGGACGAAATTTATTTTAAGGGGGGTAGAAATGTCATATCCTAATTTTTCCCTATCTATATAGTACTGATAGTGGAAAGAGGTTTAGGAAGGATTATGACGAAGATCAGAAGAAATGATAAAGGTTAAATGAGTCTTGAAGGAAGAAAGGGACCTAAACAAAAATTGGAAAAGTTTAAAGGCCAAAAGTTAAAGTAGAAATAAATGTTGGGCCAAAAGTGGTAATTTCCAAAAGTTTAGGGACCCAAATGTAATTAAGTAAAAAGTCAGGGACCCAAATGTAATTATGGAAAACTTAAGCCAAAACAGGCCAAAAATACCCGGAATCAGATCAGGCTCAAATTTTACCAGTAGATAGACATAATTATTCCGGTCAGTTTAACGCAACACAGAATTTTGATTTGAGGTCCCAATTAATTGATATAAATTCCTGAAGTCAGCAGGAATTATTGCAGTATTTTTCATATCTCAGAATCAGATGAAACTTTACTGTAAATTCTTATATTTAATATATGAATATATCAAACTAACAGAGTCAGAAAAGGAATCCTGTAGAATTCTTACGGGATTTTATGGTAAAATAGAATACCCGATAAATAGATCGGGAGAGGTGTCTTGGGATTTGTGCCATAAAGGGCATAAAGGCAATGACCCCAAACCAAGGCCCAGATGGCACCATAGTAGGCCCAATGTGATGACTAGACAGTTAAGTGGGCCAGAGTACATAGCAGTCCAGGATAAGTGCGAAATTACGAAAACACCCCTGGATGCCCATACTGTACCAGTGATAGATGGAGGTCATTTTGGTCATTCTGGACAGGCTAAAAATGTGGGACATAGTATAAATATGATTATTTAGAGCCCAGATATGCCCTGAGGTAGTATACAGAAGGGTAAAATGACGATTATGCCCTTAGAGTTAGTACAGTGCAAGACAGTGAACCAAGGGCATTTCAGTCATTTTCAAGGGATCTGTAATTAAGTTGTGTCCAGTACCAGTATGTCAATGGTGTGAGAAGCCTAGACATTGATTTCCAGGACATAATACATATCCTAGTATATTATAAAAAATTAGGAACAGAAAGCAGTCCGGTTGCTGTGAAACTGCTCCGATCGATACCGGATTAGACTAGAATTTTTCCAGAAGCTTCCTTACACTATGAGCACGCCACCTAACCCCTTTAGGTGTCCCTTGATGGGTCCCACATGATGTCATAATTATTATTTTATGAAAAAGTTAAATCCAAGATTAAATGTGGGCATTTAGATCAAATAGTAATTAAATCAATCTTGGCCATTCATTTTTCTTGGATTTTGGCTATAAATACCCCTCCAATTCTGCAGTAAATCGTATCTTCATGGACCCTTGGGGAAACTCTTGCAAAATGAAAACTCAAGCCAAGGCAAAGAAGATTCAAGGTTCCCAAGTTCAAGCAAGCTAGAGAATAAAGGTAAGCAATCTTTCCTAGTTTATTCTCCTTTGATTTGGGAGCTTGAACTTAGGGTTTTCATGGGGAAAAGTTGAGTTTTATCTAAGGGGAGGTGCTGCTCAAAAACCTTAGATGAAAGGGGAAAGAATAAATTAAAGTTAGAAACACATGATTGAAGCTTAAACAAGCTAGTTAAGTGGTTGGTTGTTGAATCAAATTGATATTCTTGACTTTGCCATGGTGTGCCCTGTTCGGTCTTCACTGTTCACGAGGGAAGGAAATTGAATTTCAATGATTTAATGCTTCCATTGAATTTGTATGATGATTTTGTGTAGGATTGGAAAGGTTTTGAACCTTGGAAATATTAAAATCTCAAGGTTGTAGTCTTTGAGATTCCTTATGATTACTGTTCACTCGCATGAACAGTGATTAGAATTTTGTGATTTTGATGGTTCCAATGGTTTTAAAATGAAAAGTTGTGTGGGGTAAAGTGGAGAAACAAGTATGGGAAGCATTAGAATCAAAATGAGAATTTTTGAAAGAATTGTGTGCTTATGTTCAATTCTGCACAGCATGCCATGAAGGAGCTGGAATTTTATGATTCTAAGCTCATAAATGAGTTCAAAATATGAAATTGTGTAGGGTAAAGTCAAGACATCAATTGATTCAAGAGCTACGTGGATTAGTGAATATTAGGGAAAGTTGTGACAATAAAGAGTGTAACAAAGTTAGTCTTAAACATGGTTGGAGTTCATGAGTCCTAATGAGTTATGTGATGAATATGAATGTGTTTAGGACCATGAAACATCGAAGAAGATGTTGGGAAGTGATGGAGATAAAGGCTTCATGGTTGGAAAGCTAGGGAGCAAGGGTTAAAGGTCAAGAGAAAAGCTTAAGTGCAAGGTAGTGAACTTACCTCTTTATGTGCTTGATGTGGTATGCTTATGTGTTGACATGTATATGTTATTTGAATGATGTTGTGACATGATAAATGATTTTGAATGTATTGTGAATAACATGTTTCCATGGCCATGCACTTTATGTAAAAGTATATAGCATGATGGCATGTCACTAATCAAAGAAAGTTAATGAAATTACATATCATGCATTAGCATCCATCTTGCATATTGAAGTGGTAATATTTGCTACTGAGGTTCCCTAGAATCTCACTCTCCCATAACCAACCAATTTAGGTCAAGCATGAAGAAAAGGTATGCATAGAGAAGAGCTAAAGAATGGAAGAAAGGAAGTAAAGTATTGAGATTTTAGCATATACTATAAATTGTCTATGTATGTAAATGCCATGTAAAGTGTCCATTTATGTGATGAAACTATTGTAATACTTATGGCATATGTATATGATGTATATGAATGTTAAGAAGCTTATTTGATGGCTTGTGCATGCTGAAACAATTATTGGAAATGAAAGAAAAGAAACTAAAATGGTAAAAACGTAGGTCCTAAAGCAGTTGTGTTGTGGCTTCAGTTTGACCTATCAAATGAAGGAATTAGTTCACAAACTTTTGTGAGCATGTATCAAACATACAGAGCTTTAAATTAATAGGTAGAACGTGTCATTTGGATCTGTATATCATGAGAAATGATTTTCCAAAGTAAGGAACAAGAATCTGTTTCCAGAGTTTTTGACCAAGTGAACAGTAAACTTTAACGAATAAACTGTATCAATTGGCTAATCATTTGGTCTAGAAATTATTTTTCCCTTAAATTTTAAGATGTTATCTTCATGTAGCTTTTCGAACCACTTCATTTAGAGTTTTTTAGAATTAATTATGATTTTTCGAAGTTTGTTGTGTAATCTGGAATACCATATGAACAGATTTGGCTAATGGACTTCTAAAGTCTTGTAAGTGGTTCTAAATGCTACTGGATGGTCTCTAAGACGTATAAAAGTAAGGATGTTACACAGTCCTTCACGTAAATTGCTTTGAATGGGTAAATCAATCATTTGTCCTTGTGGATCCGACATTAATCCTCTTATACCTACTAATTGGTGTACTTGAGATGCATTTTCTCTAGCTCCCGAAAAAGACATTATATGGATTGGATTAAAAGGGTCAGTCATCCTAAAATTAGGGTTCATTTCTTTTCACAAATATTCACTTGTAGCATACCATATCTCAATGGATTGGCATAATTTTTCTACCGCATGCACATTCCCATAATGATGGTGTTTTTCCAAAATAAAACTTTGTTGTTCAGCATCTTGTACCAGCCATCCCTTAGAAGGCATTGTTAAAAGATCATCAATTCCTAATGAAATGGATGTAGCAGTAGCTTGCCGGAACCCCAGAGTTTTTACTTGATCTAGGATGTTGATGTATATGCCATTCTGAAGTGATCTATTAATCTGCTAATAAGTCATTTAATGGCAGTTCTGTCTATCACTTTATTGTGAAAGACTAGATTGGCCCGTTCTGCCATAAGTACCTCCACATTCTGCTTAGTGGGGTTCAGTTCGACAATGGGTTTGAGTCAATCATTGGAAAACCTCCTTTTCTTCATTTTGATTCACGTAGAAATTTAAGAAATATGATCCTAGATGAACTGGAGAAACCCGAATTCACACCGGTATCATAAATTTAGTTAGCTTAGATACGATCTATATGATTAGATACTATATGAATAGGCCCTGCAAAAGCCTTGTATAGCTTCTTCGATTTCTCGATAAAAAGAAATATGACCAACAGTGGTTCGAATATATATACAATGAATTTCTTTTTTTATACTTCTTACTACTAGATAGTGCCCATAAATCTCATGATAGGTACCCAAAGATTCGTAGTGAACTTCGATAGGAACTTCTCTTGAAGAAATAATGCATTGATCTAGTCGCCACCGAAGCCACAAAGGACTATCAAAATTTATTCTTTTCTGTCGATAAGCTCCAATTGCATCATAGGAATTCGAAAAAAGGGTTCTTTTTCTTTCGTATACTTATAGTTATTATTGTAAATTCTTTCATTTTTATAATTTCTGCGATTACACGGATTATACCTATTTGCACAAATACCTCCACGATTCCCGCTCGTTAATATGTAAAGCCCAATAAGCATATCTTTAGTTGGTATGGAAATGGGATCACCAATAGCCGGAGACAAGAGATTCTTATGGGAAAACATAAGTAAATGAGCTTCTGCTTGAGCCTCCAAAGATAAAGGCTCATGAACAGCCATTTGATCCCCATCAAAGTCTGCATTGAATCCCTTACAAACTAATGGATGTAAACAAATAGCATGTCCTTCCACTAAAATGGGTTGGAATGCCTGTATGCCTAATCTATGCAGAGTAGGCACTCTATTCAGCAATACGGGATGCCCTTGCATAACCTCTTGAAGTATTTGCCATACAATGGGTTCTTTTTCCCGAATTTTACTCTTAGCAACTCCTATGTTTGAAGCAAAATATTTTTTAATTAGACTACAAATTACAAATGTCTGGAAAAGCTGTATTGCTATTTCGCGGGGCAATCCATATCGATGTAATGAAAGTAAGGGACCTACGATAATGATAGAATGCCCCGAATAATCAACCCGTTTGCCAAGCAGAGTCTCGTGAAATCTTCCCTCTTTGCCCTCAATTACATCTGAAAATGACTTGTAAACCTTATTATGACCATCCCTCATTGGTTGTCCGCGGATTCCATTATCAAGAATTGTATCCACGGCTTCTTGTACCAATTTCTCCTGACACATTACTAATTCCCCTGGCGTCGATCTACTTGTTGTTAATAGATCAATAAGGGTATTGTTTTGATAAATAACTCTTCGATAGAGTTCATTAATATCCGAGCTCATTAGTTTACTCCCACCTATTTGAATAATTGGTCTCAATTCGGGAGGAAGAACTGATAATAGACATAAAACCATCCATTCTGGTTCTATATTTGTTTGAATAAAATGCTTAGCTAATACCATGCGTTGATTAACAACAAATGACAATTTACACATGGCACCAACCAATAAATTTTCTATAAATGAAGTTCCACTAGAAGCTCCAACCAATAAGAACCCTAATGAACCTAAAAAAAGGATAACGACCCAGCAGAAATTACTTGTTTTTTGAGACCCCGTTATAAGTTCTATCCATATACGTTCTGATCGCCAACCCATATTAGATCCAGTTGTATTCTTTTGAATTGGGAAAATAACCCAACCAAATGAATTTGATTTTATTTTTCCTTATTTGTGAAGTAACTCTCATCAACTAGCACTATTTTTATGTAAACCTTTAGGAGTAATTCATCGAATTGCTTATAGATCTAAAAAAAATAGATGAGATTTGTCCCTAATACTGTCCGTATCTAAAAAATCTTGTTTTTTTTAACATGGAGAAATAAAGAAGCCATTGCAATTGCCGGAAATACTAGGCCCACTAAAGGCACAAAAATAGAGGGTAAGTTGCTGAGAGTTGTCATAGAATGGGTACCTCGATTTAATATTTGTACCTATTATTTTTTTAGTTTTTTTTGGTATTGTTCTATTAATATTTTTACCTGTTATTCTTTTTTTTTATATATTGTTATAAACAGATTTTATAATCACTAGAATTCATATATACTTATACCAAGTAGATTTTTATATAGAAACCTATATAGAATAGAATTCTATTATAGAATTATACTAAGTATATCTAAATGAGTATGAGTATATATAATTCTAATAAATAGTATGAGTATCTAATAAATAGTATGAGTATATATAATAAATAAGAATATAATTGAAAAATGGAATCAAAAGAATATTAATTCAAATTCATATTATAATTAAAATTAATACAAGTTAATATTAATTAAAAAATCAATTAAAAAATTAAATAAATTAATATTAATTTATTAATAAATAATAAATAGAAATTCAAATAAATAAAATAGTATTAATATAAATTAATATTTTAATATTCATTTTAGAATGAATTTTAGAATAATATAATTCTATTATAATCATTATATTAGAATTTAGATATATTAGAATTTAGAATAGTATAATTCTATTATAATATAGTAGAAATATATATAGTATAAATATAGTATAATAGTAGTATCATAGAAAAAAATAATAAAAAATGAATTATTATTTATTTATTAAATTCTTATTTATTAATTAATAAATAAATTGAATAATTTAAAGCTCTACTTGATTTAATTTGGAGTCAAAGGAAAGAAAGCATGGAGCTGAAATAACTCACTAGGAACACCCTTTAAAGGATTACGCGGTATGATTAAATCAAATAAGCCCTTATGGAATAAATATTCAGCCACTTGTGAACCTTCAGGTACTATTTTATTCAATGTTTGCTCAATTACTCTTTTACCCGCAAATGCAATGTAAGCATTTGGTTCGGCAATAATGATATCCCCCAACATACCAAAACTAATCGTCACCCCACCAATAGTAGGAGATGTAAGGATCGAGATATAGAATAACTTTTTATTTTCTTGATAATCATATAAGGCAGAAGATATTTTAGCCATTTGCATCAAGCTCAAACCTCTTTCTTGCATACGTGCTCCTCCAGAAGCACATACTATAATAAGAGGTAAAAATTGATTGGCAGCATATTCGATCAGACGGGTGATTTTCTCACCTACTACAGATCCCATACTACCCCTCATAAACTGAAAATCCATAACCCCAATTGCTACGGGAATACCATTTAGTTGGCCCGTGCCTGTTTGAACAACATCAGTTAATCCTGTCTTTCTTTTATAAGAAGAAATACGATCTTTATAAGGTTCCTTTTCTGAATGAAATTCAATGGGATCCCCCGAAACCATGTCTTCATCCATCGGATTCCAAGTACCTCGATCAATCAAAAGTTCAATTCTATCTGAACTGCTCATTTGCAAATGATATTCACAGTGTTCACAAATATTCATTTTTTATTTCAAAACTTTCTTATAATTTAATCCATAACAATTTTCGCATTGAATCCATAAATGTCTATATTTTTTAGTTTCCTCTAGATCATTAGAACTTTCTCTTCTAGTTAAATCACTATCACTCGTAGCATTCGTGCGAGTTTTTATACTAAAATTCCCTCTTTCACTAATATCTCTGCCTTTACCACAAATGTAACTATAAATGTAACTGTCATTGTATTTGTGACAATCACCTAAAATGTAACCATCAGTACGGATTTCAGAATGAAGATAACTGTCAATGCAATTATTAATGTGATTATTCCAACTATATTTAGTATCATACATGTAATGATCATAGTCAGGATCGTCACTCTTAGATACATTATTTAGATAGCTGAAATTCTTATAACTATAAAAAAAACTTTATAGTTCACTTAGAAAAGAATGATCATTATCAATCTCAAAAATTTAATTTTCAATATCAAAATATATGGAATAACTGTCCCTATTACTATCCCTAACTAAAAGTGTCATCAGATATGAAATTCTGACTGTTCCCAATGTCGACTAAATAATCAACATTATTGTAACTGGAATTATCACTATCACTCCACCCCTGAATGTTTTATTCGAACAAAAACAAAATGGTCCCTCTGTAACCAGTCATCCATAATATCAAATAAATCATTTTCATCTTTGGTAAATTTACCAAGAGCTATAGTCATAGTGATCCTCCTATTCAACTACTTCAACCATTTCCGATCACCTCATAGCATTTTTAGGGCCAAGGCCTTCTTTATTTTAGTATTTCTATATGATTTGATTTCTCATTGATTGTCCCTTCTTTTCTAATGGGTTTCGAATATAAAAATCATTTATTGGTCTCTTGACCTAGTAAATCCGACCTAAGTAAATCCATTAACTTAATTCGGTTATTCCTTTCTATTCTTAACCCCCCTAAGCCATGAATTATCTTATTACTCATAAATTAGGTGGATTGATTTTTTTGAAAGAACTGTTCAAGAAACAAATGATCCTTTTTTCGTTACCAGTTGATTCCCAGACATACTCTTCTTGTTTCAGCAAAAAATCTTATTCTTGAATCTTATTCTTGAATCTTGTTCTTGAAATTGAGAAAAATAAATAGTTTTATGTATTCTTCTAATTTCTATGTGTAGTAAACTACTACATTGTATAGTAAACTACTACAGTATCATAATTTTTATTACTTTCTTTTTTATTCTTTCTTTTTTCTTTTTTTATTGGTATTGTCTTCTTTGTTATATTTTCCTTTTTTCAGATTAATAAATAAAGACTCAAAAGTCTAGTTTTTGCAGATCGGGGCAAGAAAGACACTTTGAATATTTTTGCTAGTTACTTTTATCTGTCAGAAAAAATCAAATACTTTATGAAATGGGCGGAGTCACAGAAAATATAGCCAGAAAGGATATTGCAATAGCAGCATCCAAAATGCCTATACGAACTCAATTCATTATTTCGGCATAATAATGAGAACCAAAGGAAAGAGGTCTTTGGGATGAAAAAAAACAATTGCAATTGTAGGTTTCTTTTTTTTGATACACAATATTTCATTTTTTTTTACTTCGCCCTTTGCACTAAAAGAACAGAGAAAAAAATGATAGGATTCAACCTCAAACCCATTTGAATGTAGCCGATAACAGCGGGGCCCGCAAATTGATGTGTATTCGAATCATAGGAACTAGTAATCGACAATATGCCTATATTGGTGACGTTATTGTTGCTGTAATCAAGGAAGCAGTACCAAATACACCCTTAGAAAGATCAGAAGTGATCATAGCTGTAATTGTACGTACTTGTAAAGAACTCAAACGTAACAATGGTATGATAATACAATATGATGATAATGTTGCAGTTGTCATTGATCAAGAAGGAAATCTAAAAGGAACTTGAATTTTTGGTGCGATCGCTCGGGAATTGAGACAGTTAAATTTCACTAAAATAGTTTCATTAGCACTCGAAGTATTATAAGACGAGACTATGATACATTTATAGTATTAGAATGAAATAGATTAATTAATAGATTGATTATGTCTCACGCATATAGCTTTTCTTTTGTAATTATTATTTAATTTATTTAATTATTTTATTAATAATTATTTTATTATTTTAATTATTTTTTTCTATTTATTTTTCTAATTCATTTTTTGAGAAATATTATTAAATTAGAACATTAAATTATATGTCTTACATAAGGATTCAGAAAATACCGGATCGTGAGACATAATATATATTAGAACATTAAATATTAGATTATTTAATTTATTAGATTTAGATTAGATTATAGAAATTATATATAATATTATAATATATATTAAAATATATATTAAAGATAATTAAAGATAAAATATATAAGTATTAGATATATTAGTATTGGGGTCCAAAATTTGAAATAATTTGAATAAGAATTTGTATGGGATCTCTGTTTACGACGAGTGATTAAAAATATGTTATATAGAATGGATTCTCCTTTCATTCAGTAATTGAATTCAACAATTGACCAAATTGGAATAAATAATAAAATAAAATTACATGAAATTAGATCACTCAAATGCTGATATTTCTATGCAACAATTCGGTCTACTGAATTGATTTAGATTTATTTTATCCATATGGGCTCATGATAAATAAAAGGAAGAGAACGCTTTAAAAAAACGAGATTCAAAAAAATAGGATAGGAGTGGAGGGCTCAAACTAGGTGTATAGAATATAGTTGCTATAAGACAGCTCTTTGTTTTGTGGATGTTTCAAAAAAAGAATTCTCGAATCTGATTGAATCTAAGACAAGAATAATAGGTTTACGGTATGTAAAAAACACATGTATATGTGATATTAGATATTAACTAGTTATATATGAACTAAATATATATCTAAATTTGCCCTGCTACTGTAAATTTAGATAGGGATTCAAAAAAAAGAAGTCCTTTCGTTTTATGTAGTATCTAGAATTGTGAATTGAATCTTGAATGACTAAAGAGATTAAATCAAGAAAAAGAACGAAGAATTCAAATAATTGTTTGGAAATGTAAAGTAAGATAAGAACAAGAAACTAAAATTGGAATTGCTCGTATTTTTAGCTAAACTCATATTTTTAGTTTTTATGTAATTATTTATCCCCACTCTGGATATAAATTATTGTATAATAATAATTTATAAATTTGAATTATTAATATTAAATATTAAAAAAAAGTGGATTTTTCACTAGTAATTTGGTCATATCATTTGAGCCATTTTTACTTCGTACTTTCAACTATTGGAAATATTGGACAAAAATTCAGAATACTAAACAATAGATAATTCTATTTCTATCTTAATTTTAATTTTTTTATTAATTGAACCCTTTCAAAAGAGATAAAATTGGCGAATAAGAAACAAAACTAATTAAGAATCCATTTTTTTCTTTTTTTGTATGTAATATACACATCAATTTTCATGGATCTGCCCTTCATTCCACTTCCAGTTCCTATGTTAATAGGAGTGGGACTTCTCCTTTTTCCCGTGGCAACAAATATTCGCCGTATGTGGGCTTTTCCTAGTGTTTTATTATTAAGTATAGTTATGATTTTTTTGATGGATCTATCTATTCATCAAATCAATAACAGTTCTATCTATCAATATGTATGGTCTTGGACTATAAATAATGATATTTCTTTAGAGTTTGGCTACTTGATTGATTCACTTACTTCTATTATGTCAATATTGATTACTACTGTTGGAATTCTGGTTCTTATTTATAGTGACAATTATATGTCTCATGATGAAGGATATTAAATATTATTAATAGAATTTATATTATTAGATTATTAGAACATTATTAGATTGTGAATGGAGATAAAATAAAAAAAATAGAAAATAGAACAAAATGGAATTTAGATTGATATTACTAGTTCTATTCTTACTGGCGAGCCACAACAATTGCACCTATCAAAGCAGCTAAAAGAATTATTGAAATGAGTTCAAATGGAAGAAAAAAATCTATTGATAAATGAATTCCAATTTGTTGACTATTATTTATCAAATCTTGCTCGATAATCTGATTTGATCTTGTAGTCTAAATAATCCCGTACCATGATGTATCTGGAATAGTAGTTATTAGTGAAACAAAAATACTTGTACAAACCACCAAAGTAACTCCATCCCCAACGGTCCAAAGATGAAAATCTTGGTAATATTCTGAACCATTTATGAACATCACAGCAAATATAATTACAACGTTTATAGCTCCTACGTAAATAAGTAGCTGTGCTGCAGCTACAAAATGGGAGTTTGATAAAATATAGAATAAAGATATACAAACAAGAGCCAGTCCCAACGAAAAGGTAGAAAAAATTGGGTTGGTAAATAATACTACTCCTAGACTTCCTAATACAAGACCTGATCCCAAAAAGATTAAAAGAAAATCATGTATCGGTTCAGGTAAATAAATTAGATGTAAAATAAAAGATAAATATATTGAAATTTCATGACCTTGTTGATACGACCAGGAAAAGATTTTATATACTAAATTCCTAATTGAATTAAATCCTAAGGAGTGTGAATTTATTCTACTTGAAGCGTCCCAATTAATTTACGGCCAGTTACTTCAAGTAGGCGATGGCATTGCTCATATTTATGGTCTTGAGGAAGTAATGGCGGGTGAATTAGTAGAATTTGAAGAGGGTACAATAGGCATTGCTTTGAATTTGGAATCAAATAATGTTAGTGTTGTATTAATGGGTAACGGTTTAATGATACAAGAGGGAAGTTCTGTAAAAGCAATAGGAAGAATTGCTCAGATACCAGTAAGTGAGGCTTATTTGGGTCGTGTTATAAATGCCCTGGCTAAACCTATTGACGGTCGAGGAGAAATTTCAGCTTATGAATCTCAGTTAATTGAATCTCCCGCTCCCGGTAGTATTTTGAGACGTTCCGCATATGAGCCTCTTCAAACAGGACTTATTGTTATTGATTCGATGATCCCTATAGGGCATGGTCAGCAAGAATTAATTATTGGGGACAGACAAACCGGTAAAACAGCAGTAGCCACGGATACCATTCTCAATCAACAAGGACAAAATGTAATATGTGTTTATGTAGCTATTGGTCAAAAAGCCTCTTCTGTGGCTCAAGTGGTGACTACTTTACAAGAAAAGGGAGCAATGGAATACACTATTGTAGTAGCTGAAATGGTGGATTCTCCAGCTACATTACAATACCTCACTCCTTATATAGGAGCAGCTCTGGCTGAATATTTTATGTATCGTGAACGACACACTTTAATCATTTATGACGATCCCTCCAAACATCTATTAGGCGCAATTCAAATAATCTATGCAGCTTCAACATCTCTTGGTCAACGTAATTTAAAAAAAAGAATACCCACAAGGACACCTCACAGGCTTCTTGGACTTTCTTAAATTATTTGACTTTTAAAAATACATAAAATATTCTAAAATTCATTTGACCACAAAAAATTCCTTAGGCTTATTGGGCTTGCATAGCACGTCATATTGGGCCTATTTTAAGTCCAATAGCTACTTGGCACAAATCCCAAGGTACTTTCTTATACCGATATTCTTAAATCACCCTAATTTTTATTCTAATATAAAATAAATTTTTTACAAAGTTTCATAATTTTTTGAGACCTAAAAATCCTGATAAAATTCCCTACATTTCCTTTAACCCTTTATTGTTATCTGATTTCACCGTAAATTTTATAATTGATTCTACAGGACTCTTTTTTTACTTTTGTCTATTTCATAAATTCTTATATTAATTATATGAATTTACTACCAAATTTTATCTAATTATGAGGTCCGAAAGATACCGACTTTGGAAATTTATATCAATTTTTTGGGACCTCTAATCAAAATTTTGTGTTGCGTTAAACTATTCATAATAACTTTCTCTATTTTATGGTAAAATTTAGGACTAAAATACTTCTGGACATTTTTTTGGCCTCTTCTGGCTCAAATTTCCATAATTTCTATTTTGCCCATGAACTTTTGAAAATTGCCCTTTAGGCCCTCAACTTTTCATAATTACACTTAATGGCCTAAAGCTTATGTCTACTCCTATTTTGCACCATGGAACTTTTAAAGTTTTCACTTTAGTCCCTTTCTTTTTCAAAATGACCATTTGAAATTTTCACTAATTGCAATTTAGTCCCTAGACTTTTTTCTAAATTACAATTTAACCCATTTTGCTTTACAAGTTTATAACTTCTCTTTTTCTTTGGCTTAACACTTATCTTAATCATTATCTTTTCTTCTTATTACCATCCCAATCTCTTCATAACCTCTTTCCTCTATCAGTTTTATACAGATAGGAAAAATTTAGGATGTTATAGAATGAATGGTGAACTCTCATAAAACCTTTAAAAATGTTAAAAAAAACATATAGAATTTGCATCCTATCAAGGAAATATTGATCACACTTTTCTTTTTATGAAGAACAGGAACAAGATAGTGCAAAACAAGTTGACAAACAATAAACATCTAGGTATGTAAATCTAAGTGGGAGCCAATAAAGGTCAATATCAATATCAAAACCAAAGAAGAAAGATAAGCAAGCAACTCCCATCATAAAGACTAATAGGGAAAGTGTTCCTAAGAGACACTTTCAAATATAAGGAGAATAACTCGTAGTTAATCCTAAAGGGGATGATGAACCCCATTCTATACAAGAGGCCTTGTCAAGTCCTAATAAGGAAAAGTACAAGAAAGTAATGGAAGAAGAAATTGACTCAATGAAAAAGAACCAAGTTTGGGAGTTAGTTGATCTTCTAAAAGAGCATAAAGCCATTAGGAACAAGTGGGTTCTCAAAATTAAGAGAAAAATGGATACATCAATTGACAAATATAAGGCTTGATTAGGAGCAAAGAGATATACATAACAGGAACGAATAGAATATAATGATACCTTCTCACCTATTGTGCACTTAGCAATAGAATATAACAGATAGCAATGGCAAATAGCTTGGAGTTGAATTACATTAGATGGATGTAAAAAGTACATTTTTGAAAGGTAATCTAGATGAAAAAATCTATATTGAACAACTATTAGGTTTCATTGAGAAAGGAATAGATAAGAAGGTTTGTAAACTTATAAGGTCTATTTATGGACTAAACCAATGATCTAGATAATGGTATTTGAGATTTCACAAATACCCTCATACAACTTATAAATAATATAGGAAGATCATTGCATCTACATTAAGTGGTTTTAGGATAACTTTGTTATATTATCCTTATATGTAGATGATATGCTATTGGCCAAAAAGAGTCTAGATTCGGTAACAGCTATTCAAGAATGGCCCTCATCGAACTTTAAAATGAAGGACAAGGATGAAGTATTATACTGTCATATCCCTCATTTCTTACTTAGTGTACATGAAGTATTTATCTAATGTACTTGAATTCTAGTAAAGGAAAAGATTACGATGTAATAATAGGAAATGGCTAAGTTACAAATAAAGAAAGTTCCTCATGGCTTAAGTGTAAAGTTTCCAAGGATCAAAATGCAATTAAGTATAATTAAGGGATCAAAATAAAAGTCTTAGGGTACAAAGTGAAAGTGGACACAAGTTGTTGGAATTAAGTATAATTATGAAAAGTTAAGGGATTAAATGGTAATTATGAGAATTCAATGGCATAAATGCAATTTTCAAGAAAGAAATAAAAGACTAGAACCTAAATGTCATTATTGGAAAAAATTAGACTTGGTTTTTAAATTCCTGATCTGAAGGTAGGATTAGATAGAGGAGATTTTCCTAATTAATTTTGTGAACTGCATAATTTTTATCTAAGGTCCCGATTAGTTGAAATAATTTTCTAAATAACTAAATGTTCACAAAATATTTAAAATTATATTGGATCATATATTTAATAAAAAAAGTATATAATCATGGAAAGTAAATTATGGAGAACAAGATAGGGTTCAGTACCTATAAGTATCTGAAAAAGTACAAAATGAAGAAAATACCCCTATGTTATAATAATAAAAAAATTTTTGATGAAATGTAAAATGATAATAATGCCCCTAAGGTTAATATAGTTCACAATTATGAATCAAGGGCATTTTGGTCATTTTCCAAGGGCCAATAATTAAATTTATACCTAGACGAAGAATGTCAATAGTAGAAAAAATCGAGACACTAGATTTAATGACAGAAAAGATATTATGGAATTTTACAAAAATTAAATTCATAAAACAGTCTAGTTTTTATGAAATATGACCGGGGCAATATCGGATTGGATTAGAATTTCTCCAATCAGATTTTTACCCTATATGATGCCATATAAGCTGCAGATTTTTATAATTATGATGTCATGGATGAGGTCATGTTTGCCTTGGCGGGCAAGACAAGTTTAAAGAGTAATCTTGGCCATGAATTTTAATAGTACAAGAATTGATCTTGGCCCTTGATTCACCTATAATATTTTCTATAAATATCCCCTAAACCTAAACATGTATGACAGCTTGAGGACCTTTGGAACCACTTGAGCCAAAGAGAAGCAACCAATCTTTGAACAAAGTAAGCTAATTTCTTCCTCTAGTCTTGGGCTTTGTAGTAGGAAGCTTTCTCTTGATTTTAGATGAGTTAAATGGCAATTTATTCCCTTGAGTTGCTCTGGACATGTTGTGTATGAGGGGGAAAGATGAATTTTAGGTTATGAATGATTTAGACAAGTTTAAACAAACTAGGATCAAGAGATATTAACTTCTAAATTAATGTATGTTTGGAAATAGGGTTTTGAGATTGTTTCTTCCATTGTACAGAATAGTAACTATAGATTATAATTTGATGAATTGATGCTTCCAATTGGTTTAAAATAAACAATTATGTGGGGATAAGTAGATAAAGAAGTATTGGAAGCATTGGAATAAAAATGAGAACTTTTAGAAAAGGATGGTAATGCTTTTAGTTTTGTACAATTTGATAGGAGTTTGGATTTTTAAATTCTAACCTAATTTGGATTCTAAGTGAAATATAGTCTTGGAGTTGTGTTTTAAATTAAGTTGTAACAAGCCATTGCTTTGTAATGTTTAGGTTTTGACATTTGTTTGAGAAGAATACCACTTCAAGAAGGACCTGTTAAGGATTCCATAAGAGGTAGAAAGTACACCTAAATATAATGTTAATGTTGTTTGATTGCTTGCTTGCTTATTGATTGGATGATGTCTATGGAATGAGTTATGACATGATATTTTGTATTATTATATTTATGATAAAGATATTTAATTGGACACTAAGAACACCCATTTGGTTAAGTTTTCAATTTATTATGATTTTTCAAACTTAAAGATGAAATATGTAAAGAGGTAATTCATGTGTCTTGAGGCAGTGAGATTCCAGTAACACTTTGAGACAGCGAATGAATAAATTTAACCATGATATTTTGTGATATTAAAGTACACATCTCTAGCTTTAAAATCATAGGCAGCATGTCTTGTTTGGATAAGTGATCAAAGCAAAATGGATTTTTGAATTTAAGGTTTAAAAACTAGAAGTTTCTATATTTACCAAATGAATACTAATTTTCAACGAATAAAATGTATCAATTGGGCTAATAAAACTTTAGTTTCATATCTATTTCCTCAAATATTAATTAAGATATTTCAATAGGAATTTGAACCACATCATTTGGATATTTTAGAATTAATTATAAATTTTCAAAGTTGGGTTTGTAATCTAGAGATTTCCATATAAATAGTACCTAAAGTGCTTAGTCACCATGAATCAGAGATTTGGTTGTGACGAATTAACATATTGGCATTTAGTCCTGATGAACCAGGGTTTTGGTCACAACGAATGAACATAGAAAATCTTTACAAAATTAATTTTTCTAACTTGAAGAGGTGATAAAGTGGTTCAAATAACTTCCAATTGTGCATAAATAAGGGTTAAAATTAAGGACACGACAAATACATACTTGGAGTTAAGATCTAAAGAGATCGCTAAAAAAGAATCATTTTTCTTTTACAAGAGAATTATATCAATAAGATACTTGAGCCATTCAATATGAAGGACTACATTCCTGTGGATATCCCAATGTCTACCAGAGTAGCCTTGAGTCCTTATATGTGTCCCAAAACTAAGTCTGATAAAAAGAAGATGGAAAGAGTTCCATATGCCAGTGTTGTTGGTACTATAATGTATGCAATGATATGTACAATACCATATATTTGTTATACATTATAACTAGTAAGTAGGTTAAAATCCAACCCCTATGAGAAACACTATAAGGCAGTGAATATTCTTAAGATACTTGGGGGCAAAGCTGATTATGCATTGTGTTATGAGGGAAGTGATATATGCCTAATCGGATACTCCAATATTGATATAGGTAGAGAAGAGGAAGAACATAGATTCAGTTTGGCTTATACCTTCTTGATGAACAATGGCGCCATATGTTAGAATAGTAAGAAGAAAACATGCATTGCTTTACACTCTACAGAAGCTGAGTTTGTGACATACACTACCACAGTACAAAAGGCTTTGTGGTTGAAAAGATTTATAGAACACCTTGGATTTGGAAATGAGAGTACCAATATGGTGTTATAGCACTTTGACTATATTGCAGCCATAGCCTACACTAAAGACCCCAAGTATCATAGCAAAACCAACTATATTGATATCAAGTACAATTTTGTGAGGGATTATATAGAATAGAAAATTGTTACCGTGCAATATATTTACACAAAATGTATAGTAGCAGACCCCTAACAAAGCCAATAGGCAAATAAGTCTTTGAGAGACATGTAAAAGCTCATGGTATGCATTAAATATGAAATTCAAACCTTATGTAATGTTTTTATTATTGATAGAATTATGTTTTTCATCATTACTTGATGTGGCTATGATAGGAAAGTATACAATATCCAGTATGTCATATAGGTTAAAAAGGTTGGCTCTCTCACATGAGCAACTGCCTTTGATGCTCAGGTGGAGTGTGTAAAGATGAAACATTTGTGTTCACTAGTAAAGCAGCAATGAGTATTAATATGGTAGAGAAGAAACACAAACTTTATGTCATCTCGACTAAGGTGTAGCAATACAAGATGACATCTATATATATAAATTTAGATTAAACCATGAAAACTCACTTCCATGATGCTTAAAGCTAGATAACAAATCCTTCAACATTGACGTCATGTGAAATGACTAGAGTTGAAGAGTTTAGGTCTAGACAATGAGAGTGTCTATACTTAAGTCTGTACAATGTTAATGATAAATCCAAAATGACATGCACTCTTATAGTATAAGAGTAACACTGTAGCATAAGATTTATACCACATGCGCTAGAAGAACTTCAAAATAGAAGCAAGTAACAGATCCTTGCTTTATTGCTATGTGAGTGCTAGGAAGGAATAATCCTTTCATTGGTGTCCTTTGACTTTGACAATATCATAGAGGTAAGTTTTAACAACTACTACTTCAGCATATATCCTGCGATCATGACATATACTATATGAAAGTAGTTGATCCATATCAAAGAGATACATGGGCGAAAGGAAGATCACCTATAATATAGATATGCATGCAAGTGTCTATGACATGTCCCTTATGATATTTCATCGCTATAAGTGTGGACACTAGGCTTACAAGTTAAGAAGGCCAATATGAGTCAAGTATTGATTCGAGTAGGATTATATTGGCTGTAGAAAAGTATATATAGGTAAATCTGGGACATCTAAAGCATGTTATTGAATTCAAGCTACACAAGGAGGTTGCCTTGTACTGGTCCTATAAAAGGGATTTCTAGTACAGGCGGCTAAGCGAAGATGTCATTCCCACACTGTCATAACAAAGCACTTAGTATTAAAGGAAGAAGAGAAAAGACTAAGCCCACAGTATCCAATCCACCAAGTGTGAGAATAGGAGATGTTAGAATTTAAGCTCTAATATACCCTTAGTGGATTAGGCTAAAGCCCATATAATTTGGGGCTCGTGTGACAATAACCAAAAGTTTGGGGTTCAGACGATAATAACCAAAAAGGTCTGGGAGGTTATATGAGATTTTCCCCCTTCATCCAAATATTGAATTGGACATGGGAGACAGGGGTGGAATTGAGGGACAGAAATAAGGATCACATGGGGGATTACCTTATAAGTGAAACTCCTAATTTAAAGACTAATAATTCACATTCAATAGATTTATCTCCTTTCCATATTTTGTTCTCCTCACCATATTCACATTTGAATATCTGAGTCTATCAGTGTGGCTGAGTTAGGGCATGGCTGCTGGAGAAAGTGGTCTACATCTTAGGTAGCCCGAATCTCTTTAAATGGGAAAGATTTAATGCAACTTATCTTTTAAATGGCATTTCGAATGTGAGATATACAACAAAAAATAATGTAATATTTCATATATTTAATATAAAATTTATTTTATTAATCAAGATAAATTTAGAAAATGATATAAATTAAATAATTATAATAAATATCACATATCCATAAGTAACATTAGATTATATATTATACCTACAGTCCTTAATATATAACTTAATTGGAGAGTTAATATTGATCATAAATACAAGATATATTTTCTATATTTATCAATTTTATAAATTACCCATATTGATACTCCTCAAATGATAATAATATAAGGGAAGGATGGAGGGAGTTAAGAAGGATGATAAAGGGTGTTTTAGAATAAATATGTCATATTAATTAACTTAACTAATTTCAATAATCCAATTAAACTAGTTAAATAGGTTTTATATTAAGGACTAGAGGAGTCATTTATAAGTCAGATCAATTAATTTTAAAAAATAATATATATATATATATATAGAAAAAAAGATTCAAGTCTTGTATTTATGATAATTGTAATATCCCGCTTTTTAGGTCTAGAGACTCAGAAAGAAGCCTAAAATAGATAAGCTACTAGACCTCTTGGAGCATAAGTCTAAGAAACATACAGAGGATTTTCAGGGACTAGACTGCAAATAAGCAAAAGTGTAAGGACTACTTATATGTAAATAGTAAAAGTCCCTAGGGGCATAATGGTCATTATGGAAACGAAAGGGACTAAAGTGAAAGTCTAAAAGTTCCATGGAGCAAAACAGAAGTCGACACAAGTTGTGAGCTATTAAGTGTAATTATGAAAAGTTAAGGGACTAAAGTATAATTTTCAAAAGTTCAGGGGAAAATGGTAATTATGAGAAAGTAGAGCTAAAAAAGCCCCAAAACTGCCTAAAAGCATTTTAATCCCAAATTTTACCATAAAGTAGAGAAAATTATTCTTATCAATTTAATACTGCATGAAATTTTGATTTAATGTCCTAATAAATTGATATTAATTTCTTAAGTATGGCAATTTTTGCAGTATCTTTTGGACCTCATAATCTGATAAAATTTTGTAGTAAATTCTTATAATTCAGTGAAAAATGACACTGATAAAGGGTTTAGAAGAAATATATATATTTTTTATCAAGACTTCTGAGTCTCAAAAAATTATGAGACTTTACAAGAAATTCATTTTATATTAGAATGAATTTCTAAAAATGTTATAACCAATAAAAATGTTATCTAATAAATCAGGGTAATTTAAGGATATCGGTATAAGGGATATTTATTGGAAATTGAGCCATCAAAGTACTTGAGCTTAATTAGAGATCCAAGATGGCATGCCAAGAAGTCCAAAAATGTGGCTCAAAATTTATGTGGGTCTAAGTGGAATTAAAATAATATTTTAGTAATTTGAAATAAAGTATAACTGGGGAATTGATCAAATAAAGCTTTGGACATATCCGGAAGCCATGAGGTGGCATGAAAGGTGTTTTCATGGGACCCACCAAGATGCCACATGGCACTAAATTGAGGAAGAAAACTCAAGAAAAATCTAAGGACACGTGATACAATCTCAGCCATTCATTAGGAGATAAGATTATGGAATTCTCTAGAAGTGCTGAGTCAGTAGCTAAGGTATCTCCAAGGGCCCCACAATAGCGCCACCTAGCATGCAAGGTGTCCCCTTGATGATGTCACAAGGACATATGGCAAGTTCTGGAGGCTCCATCAATATATGGCCTTGAAGGGTAAAATGGTAATTTGCCCATAAACCTACCCTATAAATACCCCCGCCCCCTCTATTCCATTCCATCTACGACAAAGGTAGCAAGAAGAGAGATAGAGAGAAAAAAGAAAGAGTGAAAGAAAGAGAAAGAAAGAAATGAAAAAGGAGGAGGCCTGATCGAGCTAGGAGCAATCCAAATAGCTTATGGACTCGACAAGCTTTGGAATAAGGTAAGTAATTTATCCTAGTCCCTACTCTAATCAATTAGAGGATTGTTCTTATAAATTTAATAGTTAGAATAGAGAAATGTCTCTCTTTATAAGGTTAGTTATGGATAGAAAGAAAGTTAGGGGATTGACTGGTTAAGAGTATTACCTCAAGTTAAACTTGAGTTAAGTAGAGCTATACTAGATAAGGTAATAATGAAAATATTATTACGCCTTTGATTGGGATAGATTGTCATCGTTCAATATACTAAAATGAAGATAATTGCACCCTATTAATATAGTATAACGCACAACCCTATTGTTCTTCCTAAGGGGCCCTTTTTATTGGAACCCTAGTAGACTGGTGAGAAAACCATTGAAAACCTGAGTGAAAGTAAAATGGGTTTTGGGGTTGATTATTTTTTTGATGCAATAAAATAAGGGTGCAGCAAAGTAAATGTTTTTGTATTTTTTATTAAGATAGAAAATGAGTGGATTATGAAAGAAATATGTTGAGAAAGACGCTTGATAATGGAAACCTATCTATCATTGCTCTTAATATGATATGGGAATTTATCACTAAGTCTTAAATCATTCATTTGATTGAGTCTAAAACATTAATATCCCTTAAACTCCTTTTATCAAAGCTAGTTCAAAAACCATTAATGTGATGTTAAAAACCACTTAGATTGCATTTAAATCAGTTGATGAAAATGCCCTCATATAAACATCAATCGATGACCATAGATTTCAAGCAATTGAATTAGTTAGCAAAGATCATTAATAAAAGCCCAATTATCTAGAAATCAAAACTGAAATATCCATGTTAAAATCAACATTAAAATCATCCAAATTCAATTACAAAACCTAATCACAGAATAATCGATCAATATTCAATCCTTACTCATACAATGAAAACCCTAGATCTAGGAATTCCAAAGCATAAAAAAGATGAGATTAAAGCAGAAAAATTCCCTAGTGCAGTGTAGTCCATGAGCTCAGAATATGCGATCCATCACAAAGAGACTAAAGATTTAGCCTCTCACAACTCCTGTTATGCTGCAATCGCTGCTTATATGTGATGCCATTAAGAAAGCAAAAAAATGGTTATGAAAGATAGAAAATGGAAGATATTAGGGTAGGTTATAGAGAGAATGTTGGAGTACTACTTCTTAACCGTATCAGGTAAAAACTAGCCTCCTTTTGCGTAGGTGACTTACCTCTCCTTTTAAAGCGAGAATGGCCTAATAAAAAACATACAACTTCACTGATTCTCTCATTCGGCCGCAACCAGATCCTATTTTTTATCGTGACCTATAAACGCAAGAAAACTTCCTAGAAGAAATGAGGTCACGACCTGTGGACACTTTGGTCACGACTAAAGAACACAAAAGTTGTCATCCTTGATTTGATTCTCTTTGTCTTGTGATTTCTTTTCTACTCACATTAATCCTTGGTTCCCCTCCAAAATACCTGTAATTCAACATAAAAGCTCATTATAAAAGTCTAACCAGTTACTAAATAACGACATATATATAGTTTGGAATAGTTAATTTACTATTTTACCCTTAAACCAACATATTTCCCAGTACAAACATGTATTACCATAAAAGCACAATTGCAGGCATAAAATTAATGGTAACATTGTCACAAAACCCTTAAAATGTCATAGAAGCCATACACAAATTGTGTCTTATTAGCCTTGTATAGGCTCTGACCTATGTAAAGAAGGAACCTTAGAGCAAAGGCTAAGGACTAAGGAAACGTTACCTAATAGGTAGTGAACTTATACCTAAACTTGTATGCTTATGGCTTAGATGTTGTTAATATGCTATGGACTAGCCTTGATTATGTGAAGCATGTATGATTGAGAATGCTTTGTTTCTTTTTATGCTATGACCATATGTTATAAGTAAGAATCATGAAAGCATGTATATGTCATTATGCAAGCATGATCAGAGTAAAACAAGCATGTTTAACACTAAGCATATACTTGCATATATTGTTTATGGTACCGTTTGGTACTAAGATTTCCCTAGGAATCTTATCCCTATCTTTTCCAAACATAATAGGGTATTGTTTTGGAGAAGATTAATCTTAGGAAAGTAAGGTATGATAATAACAAAATCCAATCATTCAACTACCTCTTAATTATATTAGAGATAAAAGGAATATTTTTTCAATTGACAGTTTAGAACAACTTGGATAAGAAAGAAGCCATCCTTATTTTATTTATTTTTTTAATGATAGGGACATGTCCTAATAGCATGAGTTATAATTAGGATCAAACTCGGGCTTTCCACCCATAGACAGCTTTAATACCACTTGACTACAAGTCATCGTTAATTGATTCTCAACTAATTAATATAATGATCATATATCAATATATAAATGTATATAGTATGAGCTAGATTTCAGTTCCCTAACAAAGTATCCACAAGCAAAGCAAACTTTAAAATGTCCAAGTCCACTAAAAAATTGAAAACATTGATTCATTCACACTTTTCTAACCAAACTCACAAGTAAACTTTGGCAAAATACCCACTGATACCATTAAAGAACTTAAATATCTTCCTTCCCTCTGATCGTCTTGTTCTGGGGATAATAAGAACTGTCGTGGAATTAGTGTAAAGGGGCATAGACAAATGTGTTTAATATCACAAAGTTGGTGACTAATGGCTAGAGCCAAAGAAATATGAGTGGTTCAGTATTATTTATATAGATAGAGACGTCAAAACACAAAAGTGACCAAGAGTCAGGCCACATACGCAAATGGGATAGGAGTCAAGTACCATAAATGAATAGGAACCAAATAATTCAATGACATTTTGTCTTTACTTGTAATATCCAATTCTTCATTCTAATATCAAATCACATCATTTCTCAATTCCAATAATTCATTTGAATCAATTAAAGCACAATTATTCAAACTGATTAAAATCCTTAATTTCTCTAATTTAGGGTTCCAACAAAAATATTCATTCTTAACTAACAAGTTTTAACAACAATATAAACCAATTAAATATCAATTATACCTCCATTAAACTTAACCCAATCATTAAATTCAAATTTAATTAGTGAAATTATCATATTTAATCATAGCCCTCCTCATTTATTCAAAACCTAACTTTAAATCTCTCAAATAATATAACAGGATAATTATAAACTGATTAAATGCAGGTATTCACTTCCCTCTTCAATTCTACAGTTCTTGTTTATTGAAAATTCATACTTGCTTTGAACCCAAATCTTCAAATTTACTTTGCTCTTAACAAAATTTGTAGTACTAGAAAGCTCTTATTAAGTAGGAAAATATTTGTGAAATAAATATTGTGGTGTAGAGAATTTTTAAGTAAGAAATAGAGCTTAAAAACATCTGAAACCTTTATTATGAGGTCTTGTGCGTGGGTATTTGATATATTATACTCTCTCTAGTCATAAATATAAGACCACATTTGTAATACAATTTGTACTAAAATAATGTCTTATATTTAGGACTAGAGGGAGTATAAAAGGGTTTGAGCCCACTTTGCCTTTTCTATATTATATTCTTCTTTTAATTTGATTTGTTTTACTTTCTCTTACTTATTCTCTTTGTCTCTCTCTGTAATTTATAAATAGAAGATCTTAAGCACTCTTAAACCCATATATTGTTAATGGGAAATCTCAATAAACCCATATCTTGATATTTGGAAATCTCAAAATCCTCTTTCATAGTTAACTACTATTTGTCAAGATTTTAAATATTTTAATTTAATCCTATCAAACCTTATTAAACTTCTCTCTCAAAAAAAATATAATTTGGGATATAATGACCTTAAAATTTAGCCTATTCACTAACGCAAAATATGCTTTTTAAGGCCTAATTTCTAAACCGATCATTATGGAAATGGTTTATAAAATGACAGGTGCCATGTTTGTAAATAAGATGAATAAGGTTGTCACTATGATAGAGTGCCTTAAGAAACTCATCATACGCTTCAATGGCATAGAGGACTCCGTGGAAGAATTGACTCAAAAAGTTGACAAACTGAAAGACTACTTTAGAACTTTTCGCTATAAAGTTTGCCGCCATCAATAGAATGATAGCTTCTATAATTCTATTGATCCTCCCCACTCTAAATATTAAAACTTTGACTCGAAGGAGTGAAAACCTGTAACCTGTATCTGCCACTCCTAATTGATTGATTTGTATTGAGTGTTTTATGTTTTTTATGTAGTATAATAATGTACTTAAGTTTCTTGTTCTGATTACATATGTTTTTGATGTAATAATTGCATATATATGTTGTAACTTTAAGGGAGAGGGTAATAAAAGAGTTAGTAGAAAAAAATAACTATAATTTTTAAACCGGATGTACATATTATGAGGTGTAAAAACCTTCTTGTGGCACTTTTTAAATAAATTAAAATCATTTTTACATTGTATTTAAATATTACCTGGTGTAAAAAGTGATCTAAAAAACTAAAGGTATCATGTTTAAAATAAATTAAAATATTTTTTACACCAGATTTATATGTTTCTGGTGCAAAAAGTCTTCTGAAATTCAAAATATGAGTCTGGTATTTTTGAAAATAAGTAGATAATTTTTTAAACTGGTTATTGTGTTAGTCAGGTTTAGAAATATGATTTACTACACCTTATGTCATATATATCCAGTGTAAAATGGTTACTAAATATACATTTTCAAAGCCCACCCTTTGGCTCTTCTCTCATTTCTAATTTCTCAGGTTTTCTTCAGTCTTCCTTCTTACTTGTATCATTACTCCACTCGTCGTGCTCTTTGGTTTTCATGAGGCTTCACTATGCTCAATCCTTCTTATTTGTTCTTGCTCTCATTGTGCTTTACTGTGTATGTGTTCTCTGCACTTCTTTTCTTGTGCACATGCTTCATCATTTACGTGTTCATTTAATCTAGGTTTTCTAGTTTTCCTATGATAAGTGCTTGTACTTTTTTCCACAGATAGATGCTAAAGGAATAAATTTTGAGTATTCTAACTGGGTGAAGTAAAAAGGGTTAAGTATGTTTACTATGTTTGATTTTGTTATTGTGTATATAGGAATATAGGGATAGTGTTAATCATAATGAGGCTAGTAATACTCCAAGTGACTCTATGCAAAGGATAGGCAGAAGTGTGATGCAATTGAAAGACATTGCGAAAGATAAGAAGGATGGGAAAATGCTACCGATTGAGTTTGACAGATGTTGTAACCCAATTGGTAAACACAGACCAAGTACATAAGTTATGTCAGCATCCTAGCAAGTAACAAGCCTAACATCACCATACAAACTTGGGATGCTATTGATGATTGCTTGAAAATTAAATTTGGGATACTATCCAGGTATAGAAACTAACTATTTTATATTGTATGTAGAGCAATACCAACAAATACAACTATTTCTTGATAACTACTTCAATGGCAATTATTGCATATCACTTACAATGTTCCCAACAATGAAGTCTTAAAGAAGAATTGTCTTATTGCGTTGAGCATTGGAGGGAATTCAAGACCCAACTAGCTTATCATTATGTACATGGCTAGGATAAAGATGATCAACCTCATCCTTCTCCATGTAGCAAGTATCAATTCATTGCGATGCTACTTGGAAAGAATTTGTTAAGATTCAGACTATGCCAGTAACTATGGTGAGTTGATCCATCTTAGAGTGTCCTACTTGTATATGTTGTAAAAAAGGCAAAAGCGATTGAACACGCTCTCAAGAATGATTGCCCCACACAATGTCTTTAGGGGTTACGCGAAGGCTGAAAGAGACTTATTAGGGGCCAAGAGGAAGAGGCTAGAAAAAATGTTGAGTCAGATCCTAGTATTATTCTTGCTCCCCATCTCCAATACATTGTGAAGATAAATAGTTGTACGCTCATCAAACAAGGAGCTACACATATACAAGCGATCATGCTTGCATGATTGTAGAAAAATTGCAAGTACTACTTCTATTATTTTGTTTTAGTAGCTAATTATATTACTTCTCATGTTTGTTCTTTATATGTTATAGACTGATCTTAAATAACAAGAGGCATGTGGATCCTTTAAGTCAGATGGTAGGAATGATATCTTCACTATTGCTATAGGAAAACAAAAGTAAGGGGCAGTGTCAAGGGAGTATGGGTATAAGAGATTACATTAGCGCATCTCAACAACATTCCCCATATGTGGTGTCTAGGGTAAAGTTGGAATCATTGTTATTCACCATGAAGGGAGAGCCTAGGGTAGAGGCTAGGGCATAGGAAGAAACTTCAATTGAGGCACGATTACAAGAGGGGTTGGCAAAGCTCAAAGAAGAAATGTTGACCATGATAACATCAAGGCAATAGGAGCCAAGTGCCCCCAAACGCTCTCTCATGCAGCCGTTATAGCATTAAAAGGAGCAATTACATGGCTGGACCAATGTTAGAGGATGTTGAACCTTGTGATTATATGTGGAGGATCCTCTTAGATAGTGGCACATGGTTCTATCCATAGCTTAGGGGCAATTTCCTACTACATCCAAATTCAGGAACATCAATTAAGGGTGATAGTTGAAGACGTTATAATTGAAGATGCTCTTCTCTCAATTCCCACTATGAGGTAAAGACAGTGAGTCATGCAAAGGGGACTTTCATATTGTGTCCAAAGCATCTTGTTTCAGATCATGTCGAGTCATCCTTAAGCCAACTTCCCATACCTCCCACGTTGAGTGCCATGCAACATCTGATGCTATTCACATATGACAAAACATTCCATGTGGATGTGTTGCCTATAGATCTAGTTGTGAGAAACATGGGGGCACTGGCCTTTATTGACCATACGGATGTGAAATCTTTTATCACCCTAAGGATGAACTGACCTACGGGTGCATCCAAGTGTTTTTTATGCTAGTATAATTTAAATATAAATATATGCAATAACAAAATTCAACTCTTATAACTAACATCTTGTTTGTATTAATTGTAGGTATATGCAAGATGAGTAGGTTTCTAAGGGTAAACAAGGTAAGTTCGGATTCCTATGTCTAATTAAGATTTATGCAAAAGGGACCTCTCAAGCTTTGAGTCTTCAATACATTTTAAGGAGGCTTGGTGAAACTGATATTGATTGTTTCTTTGAACCATATATGCAGGAGTAAAAATAATAATATTTCATTTTATTTCATACTAGTTTTGCATATGCTTAATGATAATACTCATTCTTTTTTAATTATTTTCTATGTAACCACAGTCATAAATTTTTTTCTTATGCTCCCTCTATTACAAGCCATCGGTTGATGTTAGGAAGATTATGAATATGTAAGTTTTCTTCTATATAGAACTATAGTCTTTATAATAAATATGGTCTTCATAATAAATTGGTTACTAACTTTTATAACTTTGGTCATAGGGCTATGAGGACATTCACAATTGCAAGGGGTCTTAAGTACACTAATTCGGTAAGGGACCCTGAATAGATCACACCGAAGGCAATAAAGGTATTAAGTCTTATGCTACACATTTTGCGGATGACAAATAATTTTTATCATGTTAATATTACAGAGTAGATTGCAACCCAAAGAAAGCAACTATTACAGCTTCTACATGGTTAGCACATAGTCAATATTATCTTGTCAAATGGTTATGATCAATAATATCGTGTAAATTTAATATATATTAGTAATGCCTTAATTTCTTTAATTTTAATTTGATATTTTAGATATTTGATCAACCTATCCCATTTCCTGAACAAGATATTTAGGACTTGCGCAATCTTTGGGTAGAGTTTTTTGTTCAACCCCTTCATTTTCAATAGTATTTTTCTTTCATTGAATACATTTTTTTTTCAAATTGTTATATTTTGCATTGAATTTTATTAAATGAATAATAATGAGCAATTGAATTATGTCTCTGTCATCTTGAACTCTATCTCTACTGCTGTCTCTTTGAGTTGTATATTTGGGCAATTTATTTATGAAGCTTTAGGGGATGGGGTAATGAAACATTGAAAGGGTAATTTTTTAAAAATACATTTAAACGAGACAAAGAATATAGGTAGGTGTATAAACAATATATAAATATTATAACTCTACACCGATTGTCTTTATGGTGAGGTATAGAAAATAAATTAATCTACACCACACGTAAACACACCTGGTGTAAAAAACTCATTAATCTACAGCTGACATTCCATTAACCAGTGTAGAAAATACATTCATCTACACCGAATGTCCTTACAACCGATGTTGATATTAGTAAATTCTCCTTCTAATTTCAAAAGGAACCAGTTTAAATATTAAGAAAAAAGAGCCTTCTACCCCTCATTTTTAGTCAAGTTTAGAAAAATATTTCTTCTACATCGGTGAACTTCTTGGTTTAAAATGTTTACAATTTCTACATAGCTTGTTTCTACATCAGATCATTGTGTGGTATAAAATACAATTTTAAACTGATTGATAAAGCCTTTTTTTGCAGTAGTATTTTTGGAAAATCTTCTATACTCAAATAATTATATGAGAACCAACATGTATTGGTCGTAGTTGAAGGAGATTTGACAACTTAAGTATGAGATCTCAAGTTTGAATTTGTATAAATGCAAAAACATCTTTAGGAAATCTACCCCTAATTAGCCCAAAATGCTTGAATTTAACATAGTCAAATAATCATATAAAAAATAATTATATGGTAATTCTCAATTACCATAAATAATCTCATTAAATTAACTCAATATTAATAAATATATTCTTTCAATTTTCAATCATATTCCATTATTATCTTAATTTTATGTTTCCTGATCTTAAAATGGGCTTCTTGATGAAGAAGAATGATATACAAATCTTCAATCTCCTCTCTGACATATACTTGCTAATTGCTAAGTTTACTTTTATTTTATATTGTTCTGTTACACGGTATCTTTACAATAAGGGTTTGCTTAATCCTGTGGAGTACTGCTTCCTAATTGATTGAAGGGTTATAGAATATCTCTTAAAGGTAGTGTCTTTAGACCAAATAATTTTATTGTTTTGCTTATTTTGTCAACAATCTTAAGAGATCTACTGCTAGAAAAAACACTTATCACAGCACTATTTCACGTAGTAAAAATGTAAAATGCTATCAGAGTCTGAGTCATGTCATACGACATGTCACTAAATTATATGTAATAGAATGTGGCAAAGTCTCTTAGTAATTTAACCATTCTGTTAATGGAAGGAGGTTTTATACATAAAAAATAAAGTGTTACACACACATGATTCAAAATTTAGAGGCGGAGCTATGTGGACTTAAGCCAATTAAACTTTTTTAACAGTGTGTCAGGATAAAGAGAGAATTAGGAGAGAAAATAGACGAAAAATAAATATTGCGTTCGTTGGATTGGAGAAAAAAAAAGTAAGTGGGAGAGAAATGTGGAAAAAATGGTGTATGACCATGTAATTTTACCCTCATATTTTCTCCGCAGATTTGGAGGGATTTTGGAGAGAAAACTCATTTCAAAATTGTCCCTAGCTCAACCTTCATTGTGCAATCATCAGTTCTTCACAGGCCTCAGTGGACAAAAATTCATTTAAGAAATTCAGATCTAGGTTTTCATTTCTTCTTGAGTGCTAATAATGATTCTCGTTTTATTTTGGAAAACTAATGATTCACGTTTTAGTTCTTGTATTGGGGACATTTCAATAGTATTATATTTTTTATATTAACAAAATTCCCATATAAATTACTATATTATAATAATTATATTATAATATAAATTATAAATGAAGTAAAAATAATTTGAGTTTTTTAAAGGAAGTTTAATTTTGATTTAATAAATAACGATATAAGGATATTATTGTTATTATGAAATGTTTATTTTGATTTTAACTTTCTTTTTATTATTAAAATGATGAGGAAATATATTTTGCTTAATATTTTTTTAAAAAAATATAAAAGTAACTTCATTTAAATTTGACTTTAATTTTTAATTTGATGGTGTTTACTATATATTTGAATTTATTCTTCCCTATCAGTTTTCTTCTTCTATTTTTCTCTCTATCCGAATATATAGTGTAAATCTTTGCTGACATTATATGTGTGTGTGTGTGTGTGTGTGTGTGTGTGTGTGTGTTTAGGGGGGGGGGTGTGGGTGTGTGTGAGGAAATACGATAAACATCTTATACATTGCAAGGGCATATTGGTAGAATGAGATATGTTCATTCAAAATGTTCAGTTTTTAATATTTATTGTATGCAATTACAAGAACTTTTTGTACATCATACGAGTTTATTACTAGTAAAGATGAAAAAGTTGCTCATGGTATATTTGCAAGCCATCCATCCTGATTTATGAATGATGATATTGAAAATTGATTTAGCTGTGAAGCAGAGAGTTTGGCTTCCCATGGAACTCGTTGCCCTTGATTTGCCCCCGGTCCTCCGCAATTAACTTCAGCGTACATCAAATTTTCCCTGCATCATTTCATTGCCAAACTAATTATGATCTCATTTGACTTGAAAATAATATTTTTGTATAAAATTAGTAACATTATATTTAAATAAAGGGAACTAAAATCCACAAATTCTTATGGTTTACTGAATTTTGAATCAAATCCTACAGCTTATTTTGTTTGAATTGAGCCATTTTTGTTTGATCCATCAATTTAATTTATATACTTTAAGGAATTTTATTTGTAGAAATACATGGGTGGTGTTAAAACGGTGTGAAATGAAATGAAGGAGATTTCACAAAATTGAAGAAATTCTAAAATTTAGAAGTAATGTGGTTTGTACACTTATAATTAAAGATGTATACCGAGAACAAATCAAACTAGAAAGGGCCCTATTTAAACAACGTAAATTAACGTAACCTAAAGCAAACCTAAGGTAAATTATAAAAATCTACAGATTTATGTTCCCATAAATAAAAACAATAAAATATGACCTAATAGTTAACATATAAGCAATTTCTATACGACAACCATAGGACAAAATTAACTAACAATTAAGACAAAATTAACTAACAATAATCTATATCATGTAACACTCTAACATAATTATTACTCACTATGTATTTAATATAGAATCTAATTATAGAGTTGATATTAGTCATAAATATAAAATATATTTTTTATATATTTATCTATTTTTTCTATATTACCCTTATAGATGTTCCGCAATAATAATCAAATAAAAAATAGAGGGAGATAATTAAGGGAAATAGTTACGGTATTTTAGTAAAAATATATTATATTAATTAATTTTTTAACTTAATTAAATTAGTTAAATATATTTTATATTAAGAATGTATTATCATCATTAGTACCATGTTTATTATTGTTAAAATTCTTTAAATAAGATATACTAACACATGGCGTGCGTAATCCCAAGCATCCCATCCTTTAGGAGATATGATGGAATCCAGAAAAGTTCCATTGAATATAACTGTTGAATAAGGACCATAAGCTCTCCCTAGAAAAACTGGGCGGCCGCTTCCCACAACGCTCCCCCCACTAAATACAAAACCACTGCCTTCCTTCTCTGAACTTCTTGCTTGTGCCGTTATATAACCCAAAGAAACTTGGGCCTTCGATGTGGTTAATGTCACGTTTATGTGACAATTCTATACCAAAAGTCAATGCTATCATGATTGAAACTAGAATTGAAATTGTAATGTCATGAAAGACTTCAAAATTACTCAATACATATTATATTTAGCTTAATTATATAAAATTTCTTAAACTTTGGATCAATGACATATAACTCCTTAAAATTTTAAAATTTAAATTTAGCTCTTTTAACATTTTATTTGTTTATCACAGACCCCTTGCTATTAAGTTATTGTTATCTTTTTAACGAAAATTGCTATATCACATCAATAGAAGACAAATCGCATCATATTTAACTTAATAACTTGATAAACTCCTATGAACTTTAAATCAATTGTATATATAACCCCCTTTGATAAATTTTGAAATGTCAAGAGGTTATATGCAATTGATTTAAAGTTTATGTGATTATATAATTAGCTTAAAGTTTATGGGAGTTTGATAAAATTATTAAATTACATAAAATGCTATGAGGATGCCATGTGTTTTCTATTAATTTAATATGCCAATTTCCATTAAAAATATAATAACAATTTAATAGCAAGGTGTCTATGATTAACAAATAGCAAGTTGAGGGGTTAAAATTCTTTCAAATGTCAGGTTTCTATGCAACTGAACTAAAATACAGGGGGTTTTATACAATTTAAACATATATATATATTATACCTCATAATAGGATTGGCCGTTGCAAAAAATGAAGTCCACAGCACCCTGAATATAGCAATTCTGGAAGTAATGACGGCCATTAGAATCCCAAAGTGTGTCTTGAAAGCCCACAAAGCCACAATCATAAAACGCTGATTTGTCGCCATATATTCTCGCTGCCAATGCTGGTTTCACTTCCTCTGTTGATACATCGAACGAGTTCTACACCAATAATTTGATAAAATTATAGGAGTTTTATATTTTTCCAAAAAAAATATCATAATATAAGAATAAGTAAATGACAAATCACAGACACATACCGAATGTTAAAGGTAGAAGTTATGCATTTCATTTTTAGATAATATTAATTGAAAATTCCGAATAAATTATAGACAAAAGTTTAGGTGTCAAGAGCTCGTTAGGACCTCCAACCTTATGATGCAGTTTGGACACTAGCAATAAGCATTATGCTTTTACCCAACAAATACAATAATTGGTCAATATAAAAAAATAAGGATTTGGCTTCAACTATAAAAGTTATTCAGTTGTCATTATGAAAGCCAGAAATGTTATTTTATCAAGAAAAAGTAAACCAAAGCAATACAAGTCACAGCCCAAATTAAAACTGCACCACTATTTTACGTAAGGATTTGGCTTCAACTAGATTTTATATTCAAATTGATATTGATCATAAATTTACTAAAATTAATCAATTGTCATTTTCTTTTGATAATAATAAAATCCATGACTGAAGGTGAAAAAAATCCAAAAGAAACTTATGTATTATAGCTCTCCGATATTTTACAACACTGTCATGTTGAGGTTTTCCACATATACCAATACAAATATTATCATAAATTACTGATCTAATTAATCTCCCTTTCATTAATTTGAGTGAAAGATGATATTTTTAGAAAGAATAAAAGAAAAATAATACGTTTACAAAAATTCTAAAGAGGAAAATATTTGGAAAAAAATCAATAATGAAACTTTTGTTTCCTAAAATTTGTTCTAGTTACCAATTTGGTTCTTGAAGTTTAAGTTTTATCAATAAAGATCTTAAAATTTCATACACAATTCTATATTCTTATTAGATTTCATAGGACCAACAAATATTTCTACAATCCATGAAAAGGTTGTTATCATTGAATTAATAGTTAGATCGCATGTGTGTTCGGGATTATATGCTTTCAAATCATAGGGACTAATCATATATGATTATGACACTCTAGAGATTTAATTGATAAAAAATAAACTTCATTGACTAAATTGATAATTGAGGTAAATTTAAGAGAAAGTTCCACAAAAATTCTCTTTAAATTTCAAAATCCCAAATCAAGAATTTTTACAAAATAAAAATTGTGTTTTATTTGCTTATCAAGTGTATAGTCAATAGTCAATATTATATGAAACAAAACTGATTTGAGATTTTGAAATTCAAGAGGTATTTTTATGAAAATTTTCCAACATTTAAGCGACCACCAAAGTTTAGTTATTCATTTAAAAATATCATAAAATTAAAAAATGACAATAAAAATTTAATTAATGCAAGTGACCTCAAAGTTAATGCCATTGGCGACGACGTTGTTGGGAGAGGAGGTGAAGGTGGCGCTGGAATCTGTTTGTTGGTGATCACTAAACGTAATTGTGGTCCGGCTTCTGCCTTGCCCTTCCAACAAGATGCATGGTTTATCTATTGGAATCTGCACTTTCTCACTGCACAACAACAATATTTCCTTATTACACTCAAATCTAGTCTCCTATAGATCTGGAGAGTTCATACATGCAGTATAAATAAATTCTAATTTAAAAAATATAATAATAATAATTTTACAACATGTTATATCCGAGGCATCTATTTTTTTTTATATCCATCTGTGGAGAAGGGATTCCGAAAAGAAAAGGACAAAGGGGATTATAAGAGGATCTAGATCTGGATTTGAATCCGCTGGGTATATAACTCCCTATATTTGTATTAAAAAAATTATTTTCTTCAGTTATAAATGTAGGAGTTAGTTTGAGATGTTTGGTTTGATTTAAGATGTAACACCTCAATTTATTTTGTCTAACAAATTTATAATATTTTTGTCAAAGGGAAAACTATATTGCAAGTGCCTATATTTTTCCCAAATTTTTAATTCAATACCTTTGTATTTTTTTCTTAATTAAATCTTTAATTTTACTCTGTTAGCATTGTTAACTCTTGTACAAGGGTTAACAGTGCTAATAGAGCAAAGTTACATGAATTTATGATACTAATAGAGAAAAATTAAATGATTTAGGAAGGGACAAATTTACCTTGGAAGTTTTTACTTATGAGCAATGTTGCGGCCCTGAAAGTTTTTTTTGGATTCAAGCTCATCTTGGAAGTGTTATAATGGAGCAATGTTGCCCTCTACTTTTAAAATGTTAATTGTCAACTTCAATTTTTTAATGATCTATGTTAGTTTCTTAATCGGATGGGGCAATATTGCTACGTTTTAAAATTTTCAAAGCAACATTGAACCGAAAGAAAACTTCTAGGGTAATATTGCTTATAAAAATATTGTTTTTAGGGCAACATTGCTTCTGATTTAGGAAAGCTTAAATTTGCCCTGGAAGGGTTAAAATAGAGTAATGTTGACCCTTACTTTTAAAATATTAACGGTCAATGTCAATTTTTTAATGATCAATGTTAATTTTTTAATCAGGTACGGCAATATTTTTATATTTTAAAACTTTTGAGGCAACATTGAATTGAAAAAAAAAACACTTCTAGGGTAACATTGTTTCTAAGTGAAAACTCCTAGGGTAAATTTGTACCTTAGCCAAATGATTTAATAAAGAGAAAAATGCGGTAGATATCAAGTTAAAAATTCTGGAAAAATGTAGGTACCTGTAAAATAGTTTTAACTTTGCCAAATCATACCTATCGATTACCCATATTGAAGGTGATTTAATCATTAAGGGTAGTTTCTAATGTAAATGATTGGAGTTATTTTAAAAAAATAAATACATATTTTTTTACAAAGAACTAACCTAATTATTTTTTTAATATATATACAAATTAAAATAGTTATTAAGATTCTATATTTATTTAGGATTCAGTATTAGAGGGAGTATGTTGGTGTATGACTTACGCGTATTTGCCTGGAGATATGTGAATTTTCACCCACAGAGCATTGTTGCTTTTTATGAAATCAATGGCTGCTTGAACTGTTTTGAACTGACCGGATTGGCCAACTGTGATGGTATGCGCAATTTCCTTGCCTCCACAATCATTTGAGATAACAACCCAGAGACATTGGGTGGTTATGATCAACACAAAAAGAAGGATCACCATTCGCCCAGGAAGCAGCTTCATTAATCGGTTGAAATAATAATCACAAATGAAGGTGGGAGATGATGAATTGACATCTTTGCGTGAGATTTTAAAGTGATGCCCAAATTTAATGAATTTAATGTATATATTAATTGCAATTTAATAGCGTTTTTGTTTGATTCAAAACCGTTGGGGAAAATATTTATATAAAAAAACCAGAAGTGATGATTACATAACCATATCAAATGTCTAACCGATTTGACTATTGAGTAGTTGTGTTTGCAAACGGCTTAATTTCAATTGGTTAAGTCGAGTAATACCAGAGTTGAGTTCTCATTGAACTTAAACCTAAAATTAGAGTAGGAATTGGAATAGTTTTTAAAACACCATACAAGTTTTTAGCGGTCTAACCACGAAAAAAATTGAAAACCCCTATTAAAAACTATAAAAAATATTAACCTTATCAAAATGGTAAAATAGCATCGAATACTATCGCTCTAATTTTATTTATAGTACATCCAGTACTCTAATATTATTTTTTAATACATCCAACACCCCTTATTGTTAGTTTTTAGTTACATTTAGTACTCTAATCTTATTTATAGTTTATGGTGCTAGAAGTATTGGAAAAATAAAATTAAGGTGCATCAACTTGAAAAAAACATCAAGGTGATATATACTAGTTTACCCTTCTAAAAAATCCCAATGTATCTTCAAATCATTTATAGTTATAAAGTTTAATTTTGTTGAAAACTTTATATATTGTGATGCCATTAGATTTATTATGAATTTACTTATTATATATATTATTATTTGTTATATCACTAGTATAACTGCCAATTTAATCAGTTGAAATATTGATACTGAGACCACTTGACCATTTTGATTTCACGGACTTTAAAACATTTTGAATATTTACTATTGAATTATCTAACAAAAAATATATAATATTTAATTATTAATATTGATAGTGATATTAAAGAACGGTGGGAGACCTATTTTTATAAATTGTTTAATGACGAGGGAGGAGGGTCGAGTTATGAGTTAGAGGATTTAACAGGAGAAGTTGACCCAAATTTGGCTTTTTACCATAGGATCCATGTTGATGAGGTTAAAGAGGCGCTTAAGAAAATGGAGAATGGTAAAGCTATTGGACCTGATGGTATTCCTATTGAAGTTTAGAAGTGTTTAGGAGAAATGGGGGTGGTGTGGCTTGCTAAGCTTTTTAATGTAATCTTAAGTTCTAAGAAAATGTCAGATGAATGGAGGAAAAGTACTTTAGTTCCTATTTACAAAAATAAAGGGGATATTCAAAATTGTGCAAACTACAGGGGGATAAAGCTTATGAGTCACACTATGAAGTTGTGGGAAAAGGTAATTGAACACAGGTTGAGATTAGAGATTGATATTACTGAGAATCAGTGTAGTTTCATGCTAGGTAGGTCTACAATAGAGGCGATTTATTTATTAAGGGGGTTAATGTAAAGGTACCGGACTAAAAGAAGAGACTTGCATATGGTCTTCATTGACTTAGAAAAAGCATATGATCGAGTGCCAAGGGAGGTGCTTTGGAAAGCTTTGGAAAAGAAAGGTGTACGCATGGCATATATCAAGGCAATAAAAGATATGGATGGAGGGGTAACAACTACTGTAAGAATATAACATCCTCCTTTTATTATGTCTTAGGGACCATTCAGTAGTATTTGGAACCACTTCTAGGGCCATTGAATTCATGATGAATGGCCCAGATTGCTTGCTTCCTCAAGAAGCTTTGCCTGCATCATCATGATGACATCACCCTCCTTGATGACTCACCACTCATGACATCATCTAGGACACCTCAAGGGTATATGTGGCGAAATGTGGGGCCCTTGGGACACCTCACCAGCTAACTCAACCTCTCCAGAGAGTTCCAGAGTCTTTTCCCTGAATGGACGGTCGAGATCGTGCCACGTGTCCTCTTGCTTTTTCTCCTTTTTCTATAATCATGCCATGTGTCCTTTGCTTTTCCTCTTTTACTGTAATCATGCCATGTGGCATCTTGTGGGCCCCATCTATGTCATCTCATGATTCCAGATCACTTTACCCAGTTCTATCTTGGACCGGGTCACTTTACTTTATTGAAAAAGCACTAAAATATTATTTTAATGCCTCTTGGGCCCACTTTACTCTTGGGCTACGTTTTTGGGCCTTTAAATATCATCTTGGGTTTCTAACCAAGCCCAAGCACTCTGGTGGCTCGGTTCCCAAGGAACATCCTTAGTAAATTACCAAAATGCCCTTACTACCTCTTTAGTACTTCTAGGGACACTATTATCTTTTTATACCTTACCAGCGTATCTCTTGACCCTGGTCAACTATCCAGATACCCTTTCTTAACTGTCTAACCTTAGTTAAATAATCATAACACCCTTTGTCTGACTCTGACTTAATGACACAACATAGTGGCATACCTTCAGCGGCATTTTTGTAATTCTTCATTTTTCTCGGTCTTTATTGGCCCTGGCCCACATATTTATCTGAAAAATATCATTGGGCCTATAAGGTGCCATTCTGGACCCTCTATATGATCCACTATCTTCATGTGCTCAATTCCCGAGAAATTCCCCTGAAACCTATTTATCGGGTCTTTTAATCCACTGTAAATTCTGTAGTAAATTCTATAGAACTCCTTTTTGAGCTCTGTCAGTTTCAAAAATTCCTATATTAATTATAGGAATTTACTGCCACATTTCATCTGATTCTGAGGTCTAGAGAATACTATATTAATTTTCCTTCTCTTCAAAAATTAATATAAATCTTTTGAGACCTCATATCAAAACTTTGTATTGCATCAAACTAATCATCATAATTTCCTTTTTTTATTGAGACCTCTGCTCAATAGGGTCTAGTAGCATCCTTTTTCAGGCTATATATTGGGCTTCTAAGCCTAAAAATTGGGATATGACATTTCTCCTCCCCTTAAAATAAATTTCGTCCTCGAAATTTCAGCGCTAAATCTCTATTCATCCTTCGATGAAGAGTTCCTCTGAGGAGAATGTCTCTTTTTTTCATACTAAACTTTCTCGTATACTCATATATTCGGGAGTTTTTGTTGACTAATCATCATGATTCTTAGTGCAGTCATTTATTACTCATATGAGTATTCCGCGGAATTCTCTAAACATCCGCCAAACTTTATTTCTCATTCTCATATCATCATATGCTTTATCATCTTTACTAACTCATCATAATACAGAGAGAGGACTTATATTATTATTCTTTCTTTCGTTGCTCTACTGCTAAACAGGAGCACATAATAGCATATATGAGCATATAGGAGCACATACTCTAACATGTATAATGCTCGGCCAGCATGCTGCAGGACTACATACCTGCTCATGAATGCAAAGCTCTAACAGCGGAGCTCAAGCATTCCTTCTCTTAATATGCAAAGCTCTAACACTCGGAGCTTGCACAGCTCTATCACATAGAGCTTGCACTGCTCTAACATTCGAAGCTTTAGCATAACATAACATAATATAACATAGCATAAGATAATGCCTGGCATTTTATGCAAGGAGTGAAAGCTCTCATTTGCTCTTTCACACATAACTTATCATTCAAACATCATATCTCTTTCAAAGATAGAGCCTCTCAATCTGTTTACAAGGCTAGCTATAAAGTCACTTCATAGTATACTTCTTAATACATATTTCTCATAATGTATCTCATTACGTACTTTTCATAGCATATCTCATTACATATTATTTATGCCATATCATGGCATATCTGGCCACATCTGGCGATATCATAGTCTATCTGGCCTTGTCATAAAACATTCTCTTAAAATATTGCTAGCCGTTACAAATATTTCCTTTCAAATCCATTTCATTTGGACTTGACATAAGGGTTCTATTTTCTTTCTGTTCATAACCCTTTCTAACTTTTCATAGCTCTTTCTATCATCTTACATAACTCTGGGTACATATATGCCAACCTCTTGTGGCATTCAAACCTCTTTCATTACTTCCCAGGGGGTCACCCATCATTGGGCTACTCTTGCCTGAGCATGCTTAACTGAAATGTGCAGATATAAATCTGAAGCACAGATGCTTATAGGCTCAAACCCTGGTACTCTACTATCTTAGACCCATCTTATGCTATCTCTCTTGGGTCTATCTGGCCTTCTAATCTCTTTATTCTCATCTGGAGGATCTATCTGTCTTTTATTCTCTATAATCTTATCATAAGGATCTCTTTATTTGACCCTTTCTCATATCTTATGAGATTTGTTCATAACTCCTTGGTACTCAGGATTAATAACTTTAACTTTGATCACTCAGTTCCTGTATGTGTAAGGAGATTTTGAGTTCAGTCCCTGATAGTAATAAGGCTATCTAACATCATGGGTACTCTCTCTGTTATGAGCTAACCAGCTTGTGAAGCTTCTGTACCTTAACTTTTTCTTGGTATTCGTCCTTCCAAAGACATACTGTACTTATAGCTCAATACTTTCTCTCTAGGCCAGGTCTACTGTGACCCTCGGGATCTACTGTGATCAATCGTAAGCCTCTTCAGGATCTAACTGTGACCCTGGAATTCTATTCTCTGGAAGCTATACCAGGATCTAACTGTAATCCTCCAAAATCTACTGCTATTCCGTTGTACTGTATTCTCATCTCTGGAAGACTTAAACCAACAGACAAAATTACAAGGTTAATCACTTCCACATAGTTGTTAACTCAACAGATAATTCCCCTAAAATGATCACATAAGCCAATATTATCTATCAGGACTTTACTTATTTCCTTTATCACTCAGGAACTTCTCATACCATTCTCATCTTTCATAGCTCTATTATATCCTTTCCTGCAGAGAGCTACACAGGCTCTACTATGCACATATCTATCATCATCTATTCGTCTCATCAGAGGGACCTTACTCTATCTGAGTTATACTATCCCATCTCTTGGCTTTATTTCAAAATTAATCCCTTTCTATTGCAAGAGCAATCTAGCTCTATTGCAACAATACTAAATTATATCTTTACTGCTCTTTCTTAGAGTTGTACCATATTTCATAAATACTTCTTATTTCATTTCATATCACTCATATTCCTTACCCTTGAAGGGATATATCCTGAGTATCATAATCATCTATTTGTAGATTCACTATTAATCATCATCTTAATCTCATTACCTATCATTGTCTAATCATATTGTCCAGATCCTAAACATTCATTTAGGAATTGGAAATAACTATTTATTGGACTTAGGCTGCCACATTACCCTCTTACTAGGGTATAGACTCAACCCTTCATTACCCTTTCTTATATAGGGAACATGAGAGTCACTTTATCTTTAAAACTGTGGCTACCTTTCTCTTTATCAGTCTAAGTCTACTCTAGACTAGACTGTGATTCCTCTATCTTGGGAACATCAGCGGCCCATCTCGTCTCTAACTTTAGGCCATGTGCTAGGATTATTCCTAGGCAAGCCTCATTCTTTTGTTCAGAAAATACTAGCTGAACAAATTCATTCATAATGTAGATCTACTCACATAGAGGATCTACTTCTCAACATCATCTAACCTTTCACATCTCCTTACTTTATACTATCTGGCTTGATCATACTTTGTACCAATCCTCTAGTTGATTAATTTTAACCAGGTTGGTACCTTCATTTACTATAATGTCTGACAGTTTCCCTTGACCTGGGACTAGTCAGCTTCTGTCTTTATTCATAGAGGAAACTGCTCCCCAGATGTTATCCTGCTTAGTACAGCCACATCGTGCTAAGAAACACGAGATCTCAGCGGTAACGGCTGACTAAGACTAGCCACTTCCTTGAAGATTACCTCGTACCGCTGTAAGTTATGGGGTACTATTCTATCTATCTAGGTGTCACTATCTCTTGTTCCAATCATTCTCTAGGTAGTGAACACCATCCCCATATCTCATACTAGGGAGGAAACCTCTGTAGTTCATATCTCTAACTTGTTTTAAGAGGTTAGTTTATCTACTCCAGAGCATCACTGAGCCAGAACCTTCTATTCCGTGCCAAAATCTTATGCTCTGATACCAAATTATAACATCCTCCTTTCCTTATGTCTTAGGGACCATTCAGTAGTATTTGGAACCACTTCTAGGGCCATTGAATTCATGATGAATGGCCCAGATTGCTTGCTTCCTCAAGAAGCTTTGCCTGCATCATCATGATGACATCACCCTCCTTGATGACTCACCACTCATGACATCATCTAGGACACCTCAAGGGTATATGTGGCAAAATGTGGGGCCCTTGGGACACCTCACCAGCTGACTCAGCCTCTCCAGAGAGTTCCAGAGTCTTTTCCCTGAATGGACGGTCGAGATCGTGCCACGTGTCCTCTTGCTTTTTCTCCTTTTTCTATAATCATGCCATGTGTCCTTTGCTTTTCCTCTTTTACTGTAATCATGCCATGTGGCATCTTGTGGGCCCCATCTATGTCATCTCATGATTCCAGATCACTTTACCCAGTTCTATCTTGGACCGGGTCACTTTACTTTATTGAAAAAGCACTAAAATATTATTTTAATGCCTCTTGGGCCCACTTTACTCTTGGGCTACGTTTTTGGGCCTTTAAATATCATCTTGGGTTTCTAACCAAGCCCAAGCACTCTGGTTGCTCGGTTCCCAAGGAACATCCTTAGTAAATTACCAAAATGCCCTTACTACCTCTTTAGTACTTCTAGGGGCACTATTATCTTTTTATACCTTACCAGCGTATCTCTTGACCCTGGTCAACTATCCAGATACCCTTTCTTAACTGTCTAACCTTAGTTAAATAATCATAACACCCTTTGTCTGACTCTGACTTAATGACACAACATAGTGGCATACCTTCAGTGGCATTTTCGTAATTCTTCATTTTTCTCGGTCTTTATTGGCCCTGGCCCACATATTTATCTGAGAATATCATTGGGCCTATAAGGTGCCATTCTGGACCCTCTGTATGATCCACTATCTTCATGGGCTCAATTCCCGAGAAATTCCCCTGAAACCTATTTATCGGGTCTTTTAATCCACTGTAAATTCTGTAGTAAATTCTACAGAACTCCTTTTTGAGCTCCGTCAGTTTAAAAAATTCTTATATTAATTATAGGAATTTACTGCCACATTTCATCTGATTCTGAGGTCTAGAGAATACTATATTAATTTTCCTTCTCTTCAAAAATTAATATAAATCTTTTGAGATCTCATATCAAAACTTTGTGTTGCATCAAACTAATCATCATAATTTTCTTTATTTATTGAGACCTCTGCTCAATAGGGTCTGGTAGCATCCCTTTTTCAGGCTATATATTGGGCTTCTAAGCCTAAAAATTGGGATATGACAAAGAACGTCTGGGGGCGAAACAAAGGATTTTCCTATAAGAATTGGTTTACATCAGGGATCAGCCTTGAGTCCTTATTTATTTAATCTAGTAGTGGATGTTCTAACTAAGCATATTCAAGAAGAAATCCCTAAGTGTATGCTTTTTGCGGACGATATAGTTCTTGTGGCAGAGTCAAGAGATGAGATTAATTTTAAACTTCAGTTATGGAGAAGTACTTTAGAGTCGAAGGATTTTCGTCTGAGTAGAAGTAAGACTGAATATTTGCATTGTAATTTTGATAAGAGGCAAGTTAGAAGTAACTTGGAGGTCATATTGGGAAATCAAGTTATTCCACAAATAGATAAGTTCATATATTTGGGATCAATGATACAGAAGAACGGTAAAATTTTGGAGGATATTAATCATAGAATTCAGATGGGGTGATTTAAATGGAGAAAGGTTACTGGGGTTATATGTGATCGGAAAGTACCAGATAAAGTAAAAGGAAAGTTTTATCGCACTGCTATAAGACCAGCAATGCTTTATGGAAGTGAATGCTGGGCTTTAAAAGGACAACAAGAGCATAAAGTTAGGGTAGCTGAGATGAGGATGTTGAGATGGATGTGTGGGCATACAAGAAAAGATAAGATTCATAATTAACATATACGGGGAAGAGTTGGAGTGGCACCTATTGAAGAGAAAATGGTAGAGAACCATCTTAGGTGGTTTGAACATGTACAAAGAAGGCCAAGGGATGCGCCGTGAAGAGGGTGGATCAAATAATATGGACACTAGTTAAAAGGAGTAGAGGGAGGCCAAAGAGAACGCTCAAAGAGGTCATTGAACTGGATCTCCTGATCAATAACCTATCTAAGGATTTAGTTTTTAATAGAGCACAATGGCGTTGTATGATCCATGTAGCCGACCCCATTTAATGGGATAAGGCTTGTTGTTGTTGTTGTTGTATGTCATGTAGTCTTTGAAATATCTTCCTTGACACGAATCAATTAATAATCATCTGGTCAAAAAAATGTTAGGAAATAGGTCAGTCCACCTATAGTAGATTAGGCCTAGTTCCATGAGGAGCAAATGTGGAAGGAACAATTTATTTGAAAGGAGGAAAATAAGGGAGAGGGCACTTACAGAGGTATCCAACTCCTCCCATCATATACATACGTATAGAAAACAACAGTGTGTGAGGGTGATCATATTCATATTTTCGTAGGTGTGGCTCTTGCTCTACAAACAATGCTCTTTTTCTTCTCCTCTATTCTTCCTCTATTTTTTGTAAAGCTTCACAGTGTTCTTTCTTCTTTGGTGGTATTTGCTGTGAAATATACTAGAGTCCAAATAAGGTGCTCCAGTTGGATGTGGGTATCTTGGTGAATAAGAGAAGATCTAAGGTATGCCTGAAAACTAACAGTGGTATCCGAGCTTAGTTAGTATGCTTCTGCTATGCCTCTATGATATTTTTCTTTTTACGATGATTTATGCTATTCATGTCCTTATTTATGTTTTAAGTGTTTGTTTAGTGATAACATGTATGGTGTATTCATTTAAACTATGAATATAAGCAAACTCACTGTAAACCATTTATAGCTTCTTCATTTTCAAAATTGGGTCACTAGAAATATGCATTTTTAAGCTTTGAAATTAGTTCCATTGCATAAAGCACGAAAAAAATGAAAAAATGACACCAAGAATGTCAACATCGGACGACTTCGTTTTGAGACGCTAGACCAGAAAACAAACAAACAAGGAGACTCATTTCTACGGATTGGGCTGCATCCAACCCATCCAGTAAATAAAAAATAAATGGTTGTGTAAAGCCCATTTAAAAAAATATTTTTGGCTTCGACTAGGCCAAGGCCATTATGAAAAGAATGTTTTTTGTTCTTTTGACAGTAGGGGTATGAGCTGGGTCGAATCAGTGGATTCAACCTGGAGCCACAATTAAAAAAATTTGAAAAAAATCAATTTAAAAAAAGGAAGAGGAAAATCTAAAGACTGACACGTGGCAGTGGTCACGTGGCAGCACCAGGCTAGCGCTTGTATTGGTCGAGAGGGGGTATTATTCATTTTTTTTATTTTTTTAAAATTTTTCCTTCTTTGGGCGGGTGAGGGAGCATGGGACCTCCAACTGAGGTGTGGTTTGTTCCTAAAAATCCTTAAAATTAACATCTTTGTTTTGATATATAATTTGACTAATTTTAGAGACAATTCTAAACCTATTTATAAACATTCAGTTTATTTTATAGTGTTTTTTTAGTGTTTTAAAAATTACAGAAAATTATAATAATTAATAGATTTTATTATTTAGATGAAAATGACTTATCTAGCATTGAATCCCTGGGATATAGTTTATATGATGACAACTCATTCCTAGATAATGTTAATAACCCAAAGGAGAACCTTCAAGAGGACTCCAAAGGGGAACCTGAAGAGGATCCAAAACAAAAACTTGATGAACTTTCTAAAGAAGGTCTAGAGGAATTGGTGAAGGAAGTTCTACAAGAGGAACCAAAAGTAATGTATGATTCTGGACCGAGGTAAGAAATTTTATTCCTTATCGAACCGCTTCCTGAGCAGCCTTTCATGGTTTCTTCAGACTTAAATTCCAAGACGGTTCATACTTTTCACTAAGAATCTCCAATTTATGACGAAGAGGAAGTGAACTAACCTCTTACCCTTACTTTGGCTATGAGTATAGTTGAAAAAGATGTAGTCAAACTAACAAATATAAAATGCATTAATGTGAGATAGGTTTGTCATAGAACTGATATTGAACAATGGCATCAAAGAACATTATTGTTGAATTAAACAAGGGGAAAACTCAATAGGGACAACTGGGATATTTGGCACTGAAAGATCCAATATATTCTAGAAGAATATGATGCAATTGAGCCATTAACAATGGCGATAGTAGAGCCTAAGGCTAGAAATATGGTCTAGCAAAGGAGAGACCAGGAGGCATACCTATCTTGGAGAAGGATGAATAGCTTAGCAAGAATCATACTACTAAGTGCAATGACTGATGACTTGATGTGTGTGTTTGAGACACACAGAATTACACAAGCTATGTGGATTACCCTGAAGGATAAGTTTGGAAGAGTTTCTAGTACTAAACTTAGAAGATTAACGATTAAATTTGATACCTATAAGTTAAAGCCAAATAATCCTATGAGGTAACATCTAAGAGAAATATCCAACATGATTTGAGAACTGAAGGAGGATGGATATAATCTATCTGACGAGTAGCAAGTGCAGGATGTCATCAGGTTACTCCCTGTGAAACATCCTACTTTTACCACCTCAGAGTCCGTATTCAGAAGCATATTTGATTAGCGGAAGTATTACATTAGCCAAAAAATTAAAATTTTAAAACTTACTTCACTGGTACTATTCATTTGGTGATTTCCATATTTACAGTCCAACTTTACAAATTCATAACTAATTGTAGAAAAATCATATAGAGGTGATCCAAATATTTAAATAAATCTATTTCATATCTATTTGGGGGAAAATATAAATCTGGGCATTTACTTTGCCAATTGATACAGTTAAATCATTACTTTTTACTGTTCATATGGCAAATTTTGGAAATTCCAGATTCTATCTCTTAATTTTAGAATTTCATTTCTCTTGATATACACATCCAAATGAGCCATGTTACCTATGAATTTAAAGCTCTAGATGTGTACTACTTGTTTAAAATTTTTTTTTGAAATAATCCTTTCATTTTCTAGGTCAAACTGAAGTTACAACAAAGTTGCTCTTGGACCTACGTTTTTACCATTTCATCTTCTTTCTTAAATGTTGATAAATTAATCTAGCATTCCTAAACCAACAAATAATCTTCTCATATATTCATATACATCATGTACATATGCCATAATTATTTCATACAGTGCATCACATAAATAGACACCTTACATGGCCTTTACATACATGGATAATTCATAGCATATGCTATAGGACTTCAATTGCCTCATTCCTTTCCCCCATTCTTTAGCTATTCTCCATGCATATATTTCTATTCATGTTTGACCTAAATTGGTTGGTTGTGGGAGGGTGAGATTCTAGGAAATCTCAGTAGCAAATATTACTACTTAAATATGCAAGATAGATGCTAATGCATGATATGTAATTTCATTAAACTTTCTTTGATTAAGGACGTGCATCATACTATATACTTTTGCATAAAAGTTCATGGCCATGGAAAACATTCTATTCACAATACATTCAACATCATTTATCATGTGACAACATCATTCAAATATCATATACATGTCAACACATAAGCATACCACATCAAGCACATAAAGAGGTAAGTCAACTACCTTGCAATTAAGCTTTTCTCTTATTCTTTTGCACTTGCTCCCTGAGCTTTTCAACCATGAAGCCTTTTGGTCAATCACTTCCCAATATCTTCTTGAATGTTTCAAGGTCCTAAACACATTTATATTCATCAAATAATTCATTAGGACCATGAACTCTAACAATGTTCAAGACTATACTTGATAAACTCTTTACTAACATAACTTTCTCTAGTCTTCTCTAATTAACTTGGCCATTGAACCGATTGATGTACTGACTTTACCCTACATAATTTCATCTTTTGAATCCATTTATGAGCTTAGAATCATGAAATTCTAGCTCCTATACACTGTTCTGTATAGAATTGCATAACACCCTCTTTTCTTTCAAAAATTCTCATTTTAATTCTAATGCTTACCATACTTGTTTCTCCACTTTATCCCACACAAATTTTCATTTTAAAACCATTGGAAGCATCAAAATCATGAAATTCTAATCACTGTTCATACTAGTTAATAGTAATAGAGAAGAACTTCAAAAACTATAACTTGAAATTCCAATGCTTATAAGGTTCAAAACCTATCCAATCCTACTCAAGATCATCATATAAGTTTAATGGAAGCATTAGATTATTGAAATTCCATTTCCTTCAATCATGAACATTGCAGACTGAAATGGTTCAACCATGGCAAAGTCAAGAATATCAACTTGATTTAACAACCAATTACCTAACTAGCTTGTTTAAGCTTCAATCACATATCTCTAACTTCAATTTATTCTTTCTCCTTTCATCTAAGGATTTTGGACAGCATATACACCTTAGAGAAAATACAACTTTCTGTTAGAAATCGTGCCCTAGGGGCCAATCATTGTCTTATGAACATTATTGATTTATGAATTTATTAATTGAGTTATCATATTATTTGCATGTTTACTATGATGATCATCCTTGGATAATTCATGATATTATCCTAAATATCCCTGGTCGATCATCTATGCGGGAGCACAGATGAAATAAGACCAGTATGACTTTGAAGATGTATAGAGATATAAATCAAAGTCATAAGTACATGTAATAGTACAAGGTGCTGGACCGACCCGCTATGAGAGAACTGCATGGGTAACGTCATAAGCTTCTCTCATATACAAACCATGTCAATACGCCCTTTGACCTGAGATCATCATGGATTCCTACATGACAAAACGCTCAGCTTTGACCTAGTCAAAAGTAGCTTTGACCTAGTCAAAGTCACTTTTGACCGAGTGATCATAAAGACTATGTTCGGCCTTAGTGGTTTTTCATGCGGAGGAATGTGAATGGTCAAGATGGAATTTGTCCCTCACATTCGTAGAGAGATATTACTGGGCCCCTCGATGAGTGAGTCTGAGAAATGTATGGCCATACTGTAATGGAAAGGTAGTTCTATTTCTATAGTCAGACTACTCAGGGATCGAGAAAGTAACGATCAGGAATAGGAGGATGACATTATCCATGCCTCATCCATGACCAAAATATCGCGTGACAGAAGGGACATGATATGGTTGTATAAAAGGTTACATCGTTTATCGATCCTCATATGATTTGGGTAGTCGTTATGTCTTGCTAGAGACCACTTGCGACTTGTGGGCTAGTATAGCAAATGGCCCACTGCCAACTTCATATGGGCCTACAGGGTCGCACACAAAATAGCCCAACACGAGCTATGATGTCCAGATTCATTGAATCTAAGACATGTCCAGATTCAATGAATGATCCAGGATAGATGTATATATATTTATATTTATATTCGTATATATATATAAATTCGTATATATACATTATATGTATATATGAGATTTAATTTATAAGGATAAATTAAATCTCTATCATATTTGAAATTCAAAATTCAAATTGATAGGATATCTCATATAAGAGATATTTATAAGATTTAATTTATAAGGATAAATTAAATCTCTATCATGTTTGAAATTCGAAATTCAAATTGATAGGATATCTCATATAAGAGATATTTATAAGATTTAATTTATAAGGATAAATTAAATCTCTATCACGTTTGAAATTCGAAATTCAAATTGATAGGATATCTCAAATTTGATTTATGTGAATAAATCAAAAATAGTTCAGTCTCATCTTTATTTAAAATTAAATAAATGGGTAATTATATATGTGGGACGGATTTGATATTATTTATTTAATTAGTTTCTTATAAAATTATACAATATATGATATTGTATTAATTTTGGAATTAATATAAGATTAACTCTAAATCCAATTCGGTTGACAGAGAAAAACGCATAGCATCCTATATATCTGATTTTAGGAGCTGTGTTTTGCACAGAGAAACATATAGAATATAGAAAGGCCGAAGGGGACTCTGCAAAAGGTTTACAGATAAGAAACTGCCGAAATAGAGACGGAGAGGATGAACTCTTGAGAAAGCCCTGGAGGGACAAGAGACGCTAGCACGTCGTTCGTGGTTGGAACGCTGTTCGTGTGGATACCAGTAGAGGAAGCTGACCTGAGTCGTCGACTTCTTGTGATCAGAAAGGGAGCACGAGCCGCAGAGAGAAGCTGTGAACGTCGTGATCGAAAGCTGTGGAAGTCGCTGAGGCACACTAAGGGTAATACTTCTTCCCACTTGACTTAAACACATACGGTAGATCCTGGCAAGGAATGGAAAAATTTTTAAATTAATTTCCGCTGCGTGTCTTCCAATTCCTTACACTTTCTTATGTGAAAACCCTAAGTTCAAGCTTCCAAATCAAAGGAAAATAAGCTATGATAGATTGCTTACCTTTAATCTCTATATTGCTTGAACTTTGGTACCTTGAATCTTCTTTGTCTTGGCTTGAGTTTTCATTTTGCAAGATGTTTTCCAAGGGTTCTCATGCCACAGTTTTGAGCAGAAATGGTGGGTTATTTATAGAAAAAATCCATAGAAAATCAATGGCCAAGATCACTTTGTGCACTATTTGATCTAATGGCTCATAATTGCTCTCACATTAAACTTATTCACCAAGCCAACTTGAGAAAAGGTCACATGACAAAAATCTTCTCCTCCGCCTTGTCTTGGATGCCATGTGTGAGGTCTTGTGGGTCCCACTATGTGCAAACTCTAATTCTCACTTTATTCCTTTTTCTTTTCTTTTTCAAAAATTCATAAATTATTCATTATTGGACTTAGGCTCCAAGATAACTCTTGGGACATATTGGGCTGCCCTAGGACTTCTTTGGGTCCAATAGCTAATTGGCACAAATCCCAAGGCACTTTCCTTATACCAATATCCTTAAAATATCCTAATTTTGAAATAAATGCTAGACATAACTTTTAATGGTTATAACATTTTTAAAAATTCATTATAATATAAAATAACTCCCCTACAAAGTCTCATAATTTTCTAAGACCCATAAGTCCTAATAAAAATTACCTACATTCTTCAAGACCCTTTATCGGTGTCTGATTTTAGTTTAATTTCTCAAAGGGCATTATGGTCTTTTCACACATCATCAAAGTATTCCCTGACATTGGTCAAATATTTTAGGGACTCTCCTTAATTGTCTAACCTTAATCAAATGACCAAAATGCCTTTCGTCTAACTCGGACTAATTGACACAACATAGTGGCATACTTAATGACATTTTTATAATTTTATATTTTTCTCGTTCTTATTAGCCCTGGCCCACATACTTATCTAAAAATATTATTGTGCCTATAAGATGCCAGTTTGGGCCCTCTACATGGTCCACTGCCTTCATGGGCTTAACTCCTGAGAAATTCCCCCGAAACATATTTATCGGGTGTTTTAATCAAATGTAAATTCTATAATAAATTCTACAGAACTCCTTTTTGAGCTCTGTTAGTTTCATAAATTATTATATTAATTATATGAGTTTATTGTCAAATTTCACATGATTCTGAGGTCCAGAGGATATCGCATTAATGTCCATTTTCTTCATAAATTAATATAATTTTTTTGGGATCTCTCATCAGAATTCTATGATGCGTCAAATTGATCAGAATGATATTCTCTATTCACTGAGAAAATTTGGGACTAATCTGATTTTGGATATTTTTGCGCATTTTTCAGCTCAACTTTTAATAATTACCATTTTGCCCTTGAACTCTTAAAAATTACACTTTGCACTATAGAACTTTAAACTTTTCATTTTAGTCCCTCATCTTTATACCACTGTCTAACCATTGTTTTTCATTTCCATTTATCATCACAATCCTTTCCAAACCTCTTTCTACTATTAGTATTATACAGATAGGGAAAAAGTAGGATGTGACATTTCTACCCCTTAAAATAAATTTTGTCATCGAAATTTACTTAGCACCTCAGTCAACTAGCTTAGATATATATATTTTTCTAAATTTATGACTAAGGATTGGGGTATCTATCTCTTATCTTCTATCTTGATATCTTAGCGGAGTACTTTCCATATCCACAAATCTTCATATCTTTGTTGTGATTCTTCTTCTGTTATGAATCAACTCAATCAGAGTTAAACTCTCTCCCATTCTATTATTTGCTTACTTGCTATACATCTATTTGCATATAGACTTCTCACTATACTAGACTGGTGAGTAGTGTTCATTTCTTTCACATAAAACTCTCTTGAACACGGTTGTATTATGGAGTTTTCATCAACTACTTATCATACCTTTAACACGTATTTCTTATTATTTCTATGAGTTTCTAGCAGAATTTTCTTAACATCCATAAAGCTTTATATTTTATTTTCGTATCATAATACTTCTTTTCTTCTTATCATCTTTAATAACTCATCATAGTACAGAGAGAGGACTTATGTCATTATTCTTTCTTTCTTTACTTTACTGCTATATAAGAGCACATACTCTAATATGCATAATACCTAATTAACATGTTGCAGGATCACATACCTACCCATGAATGCAAATCTCTAACATCGAAGCTCAAGCATTCCTTTTCTTAATATGCACAGATTTATCACATAGAGCTTGCACAGCTCTATCACATGGAGCTTGCACTACTCTAACATTTAGAGCTTTAGCATATTCTACAAACATAACACAATGCCTGGAATTTCATGCAAGGAGTGAAAGCTGTCACGTACTATTTCATATGTAACTTAACATTCAAACATCTTATCCCTTTCAGAAAGGGAGTATCTCTATCTGTTTACAAAGATAGCTACAAGCCACTTTGTATTGTACTTTTCATGCCATATCATGGCATATCTGGCCAAATATGGCTATATCATAGTTTATCTTGCCTTATCATGATGTATCTTGAGATACCATAAGTCTAATATTCTCTTTAACTTATAACTTTGCTAGCTTTTGAGAAAATTCTTCTAAATATTTACTTTCAAATCCATTTCATTTGGACTTGATATAAGGGTTTTGTCCCTTATCGTTCATAACCCTTTCTAACATTTCATATTTCTTTCTATCATTTTAAATAACTCTATGCACATATGCCAAATTTCTGTGGCATTTACACCTTTTTCATCACTTCCTAGGGGGTTACCTGAAACATCCTACTTTTACCATCTTAGAGTACGTATTCAGAAGCATATTTGATTAGCAGAAGCATTACATTAGCCCAAAAATTAAAATTTTAAAACTTACTTATCTGGTATTATTCACTTGGTAATTTCTAGATTTACAGTCTAATTTTAAAAAATCATAACTAATTGTAGAAATATCGTATGGAGGTGATCCAAATTTCTAATTCTAGCTCTTTCATAGCTATTTAAGGGGAAACTAGACATTTACCTTGCCAATTGATACAGTTAAATTGTTACTTTTTACTGTTCATATGACAAATTCTGGAACTTCTAAATTCTATCTCTTCACTTTGGAAATTCATTTCTCTTGATATACATATCCAAATTAGGCACATTACCTATTAATTTAAAGATATGGGTGTGTAATACATGCTCATAAAATTTGGTGCATTAATTTATTCATTTGCTAGGTCAAACTGAAGCCACAACAAAACTGGTTTAGGACCTACGTTTTTACCATTTCAGTTTTCTTTCTTTCACTTTCAATATTTTTTCTAGCATGCATAAATCATCTCTTTTGCCTTTCACGCATCCATATACATTATTAGGCTATGCCATAATTCTTTTATACATGTTCTATACATAAATAAACACCTTACATGGCATTTAAATACATGGATAATTTATAGCATATGCTAAGATCTCAATTACTTCACTTCCTTTCTTCCATTTTTTAGCTCTTCTCCATGCATACATTGTCATATCCTAATTTTTCCCTATCCATATAGTACTGATAGTGGAAAGAGGCTTGGAAAGGATTATGACAAACATCAGAAGAAATAATAAAGGTGAGATGATTCTTTAAGGAAGAGAAGGACTAAAATGAAAAGTAGAAAGGGTTAAAGGCAAAAAGTGAAAGTAGAAATAAGATTTGGGCTAAAAGTGATAATTTCTAAAAGTTAAGGGACTTAAATGTAATTAAGTAAAAAGTTTAAGGGTAAAATTATAATTATAGAAAGATCAGCCCGAAAAGGGTTATAACTACCGAAAAGTATTTTAGTCCATATTTCACCAGTAAATAGAGGAAGATATGCTAGATAATCCAGCATGATGCAAAAATTTTATTAGGGCTATAGACAGTAGAAAATTATCTGATAGTCTAAAAGTTATCTGATTTTTTATCAGATTCCATGGACATCAGGTATAAGTGGGCAAATTATAGGAAAGTGTGCCCTACAGTGTCAGATGTCTTGGATCTGACAGAACTTTGGAAGAAGTTCTGTATAAAAAGTTATTCTCATAACAGTGAATTTTGACGGGAGTTTAATAATACCCGTGATCCGATAATGGAACTTATCGGTATGTGAGCCTAGATAAAATGAGACTAGATGATCTCATATTTGGGGCCATGATGATGCCAAGAAGGTCCTAAAACCCAGGGTACCAGTCTATCAGTAGAAGGGGCCAGTGTCCAGAAAAAGTGCGAAATTACGAAAATGCCCTTGGATGCCCAGATTGTACCAGAGATGGATGAAGGCCATTTTGGTCACCTGGGACAGGCTAAAAACGTGGCACATGGTATAAATATGATTAGTTGATCCTAGATACACCCTGAGACAGTATAAAGAGGGGTAAAATGGCGATTATGCCCTTAGGGTCAATATAGTGTAAGAAAAGACACCAAGGGTATTTTGGTCATTTCTCAAGGAATGGATGGCAGATAAATACTCAGTGTAACCATGTCAAGGGTATGAGAAGCCTAGATATTGATTTATAGGACAGAATACATATCCTGGTATATTATAGAAAAATTCAGAACAGAAAACAGTCCAGTTGTTGTGAAACTGCTCTGATCAGTACCGAATTAGACTGAAATTTTTCTAGAAGCTTCCTTATACTATCAGCACGCCACCTAACCCCTTGAGGTGTCCCTTGAGCTGTCCCACATGATGTCATAATTATTCTTTTATGAAAAAGTTAAATCCAAGATTAAATGTGGGCCTTTAGATCAAATAGTAACAAAATCAATCTTGGCCATTCATTTTTCTTGGATTTTGACTATAAATACCCCCTCATTCTGCCCAAAACTGTGGCCTTGTGATACCTTGGGGAAACTCTTGCAAAATGAAAACTCAAGCCAAGACAAAGAAGATTCAAGGTTCCAAAGTTCAAGCAAGCTAGAGATTAAAGGTAAGCAATCTCTCAAAGCTTATTTTCCTTTGATCTGGGAGCTTGAACTTAGGGTTTTCATGGGAGAAAAGTTGAGTTTTCTCTAAGGGGTAGTGCTTCCCAACAACCTTATATGAAAGGGGAAAGAAGAACTTAAAGTTAGAAACATATGATTGAAGCTTAAACAAGCTAGTTAAGTGATTGGTTATTGAATCAAGTTGATATTCTTGACTTTGCCTTAATGGAACCTGTTGGGTCTGCACTGTTCATGAGGGAAGGAAATGGAATTTCAATGATTTAATACTTCCATTGAATTTAGATGATGATTTTTGTGTAGGATTAGAAAGGTTTTGAACCTTGAAAGAATTGAAATTCCAAGATTGTAGTTTTTGAAATCCTTCTCTATTACTATTCACACACATGAACAGTGATTATAATTTCATGATTTTGATGCTTCCAATGGTTTTAAAATGAAAAATTGTGTGGGATAAAGTAGACAAACAAGTATGGGAAGTATTGGAATCAAAATGAGAATTTTTGAAAGAATTAAGTGCAGTTTCAGTTCTGTACAACATGTGATGAAGGAGCTAGAATTTCATGATTCTAAGCTCATAAATGGATTCAAAAGATGAAATTGTGTAGGGTAAAGTCAAGGCATCAATTGATTCAAAGACCAATTCCATTGGTTAAGATTAAGGAAAGTTAATGAGATTAATGTTCAAGAAGAAGTTATGAGTTTAATGCTCAAGGAAGTTAGATTGTAATGGATGAATGATTATGTGATGTTAGGAATTGATTGGTATGCTCCAAGAGAGGCAGCCAAGGAAAGTGAGAAGAAATAAGCAAGTTAAGGTGAAAGAAGGCCAAGTGTTCAAGGTAGTAAACTTATCCTAAACTTGTATGCATTGAATGTTATGCTTGATTGTTCTATGGCTTGATTGAATTGTGTTGCCTATGTGCTTATGTATGAAGCTCTGTTTATATGTTTACTTTGGACAATTATATTTCATATGTAACATGGAAGCATGCACATTACACAATAGTAATACTTTCACAAGCAAGCACAAGTAGTTACATTAATGCATGCATTGTTTAGTACTATTTGATACTGAGATTTCCCCCGAAATCTCATCCCTTTCCATGTAATCCCAATCCCGGAATCTCATCACTTTACATATAACAAATAATCACATAACATATAATATGCATGCATTCATATAACATATTAAATACAATCGGCCAAAGTAATCATAGAAATAGAACTTCATACATAAGCCATATGCAACACAATTCAACAAAGCCATAGCACAATCAAGCATAACATTCAATACATACACGTTTAGGATAAGTTTACTACCTCGTGTACTTGACTCTCTTCCACTTTATCTTGCCTCTTTCTTCTCACTTATTTTGGATATGTGGCTGCCTCTTTTGGAGCATATCCATCAATACCTAACATCACATAATCATTCATCCATCACAATTTAACTTCCTTGAGCATTAAACTCACTTTAACTAACATAACTTCTTCTTGAACATTAATCTCATTAACTTTCCTTAATATTAACCAATGGACTTGGTCTTTAAATCAATTGATGCCTTGAATTTACCCTACACAATTTCATCTTTTGAATCCATTTATGAGCTTAGAATCATGAAATTCCAGCTCCTTCATCACATGCTGTATAGAACCGAAACTGCACTCAATTCTTTCAAAAATTCTCATTTTGATTCCAATGCTTCTTATACTTGTTGCTCTACTTTATCCCACACAATTTTTCATTTTAAAACCATTGGAAGCATCAAAATCATGAAATTCCAATCACTATTCATGTATGTGAATAGTAACAGAGAAGGATTTCAAAAACTACAATCTTGGAATTTCAATGCTTTCAAGGTTCAAAACCTTTCTAATCCTACAGAAAAATCATCATCTAAATTCAATGGAAGCATTAAATCATTGAAATTCCATTTCCTTCCCTCATGAACAGTGCAGACTGAACAGGTTCCATTAAGGCAAAGTCAAGAATATCAACTTGATTCAACAACCAATCTCTTAATTAGCTTGTTTAAGCGTCAATCATATGTTTCTAACTTTAATTTCTTCTTTCCAATTTCATCTAAGGTTGTTGGGAAGCACTACCCCTTAGAGAAAACTCAACTTTTCTCCCATGAAAAGCCAAATCAAAGGAAAATAAGTTAGGAGAGATTGCTTAACTTTAATCTCTAGCTTGCTTGAACTTTGGAACCTTGAATCTTCTTTGTCTTGGCTTGAGTTTTCATTTTGCAAGAGTTTCCCCAAGGTATCACAAGGCCACGGTTTTGGGCAAAATGAGGGGGTATTTATAGCCAAAATCCAAGAAAAATGAATGGCCAAGATTAATTTGATTACTATTTGATCTAAAGGCCCACATTTAATCTTGGATTTAACTTTTTCATAAAAGAATAATTATGAAATCATGTGGGATAGCTCAAGGGACACCTCAAGGTGTTAGGTGGCATGATGATAGTGTAAGGAAGCTTCTGGAAAAATTTCAGTCCAATCTGGTACCGATCGGAGCAGTTTCACAAAAACTGGACTATTTTTTGTCCCACATTTGTCTATAATATACCAGGATATGTATTCTGTCCTAGAAATTAATGTCTAGGCTTCTCATACCCTTGACATGGTTAGACTGAGTATTTATCTGCCATCCATTCCTTGGAAAATGACCAAAATACCCTTGGTGTCCTTTATTATACTATATTGACCCTAAAGGCATAATCGTCATTTCCCCCTCTTTATACTGCCTCAGGGTGTATCTGGGCTCAAGTAATCATATTTATACCATGTGACACGTTTTTAGCCTATCCTAGGTGACCAAAATGCCCATCATCCATCTCTGGTACAATCTGGGCATCCAGGGGCATTTTTCTAATTTTGTACTTTTTCTGGACACTGGCCCCTTCTACTGATGGACTGGTACCCTGGGTTTTGGGACCTTCTTGGCGTCATCATGGCCCCATATATGAGGTCATCTAGTCTCATTTCATTTAGGCTCACATATCGATAAGTTCCATTATCGGATCACGGGTGCTATTAAACTCTTGTCAAAAGTCACTGTTATGGGAATAACTTTTTATACAGGACTTCTTTCGGGGTTCTGTCTAATTCATAACATCTGACACTGTAGGGAACACTTTCCTATAATTCCCCTACTTATACCTGATGTCCATGGAATATGATAAAAATTCAGATAACTTTTAGACTATCAGATAATTTTCTGTTGTTTAGAGTCCTAATAAAATTTCTGTATCATGCCAGATTACCCAGCATGACTTCCTCTATTTACTGGTGGAATGTTGGACTGAAATACTTACAGGAAATTCTAAGCCTTTTCTGGCTGAACTTTTCCATAATTACATTTATGTCCTTGACTTTTTGCTTATTTACATTTAGGTCCCTAAACTTTTGAAAATTATCACTTTTGGCCTAACATTTATTTCTACTTTAACTTTTGGCCTTTAACCTTTTCCAATTTTCGTTTAGGTCTTTCTCTTTCTTCAAGACTTATCTAACATTTATTATTTCTTCTGATATTCATCATAATCCTTTCCAAACCTCTTTCCACTATCAGTATTATATAGATAGGGAAAAATTTAGGATATGACAAATTGCATTTAAGTCCATAAACTTTTGATTAATTGCATTTAGGCCCTCAACTTTTTATAATTATACTTAATGGCCCAAAGCTTATTTCTACTTTTGTTTTTCACCATAGAACTTTTGAACTTTTCATTTTAGTCCCTCTCTTCCTTCAAGACTCATCTGACCTTTATTATTTCTTTTGATCATCGTCACAATCCTTTCCAAACCTCTTTCCACTATCAATATTATACAGATAGGGAAAAATTAGGATATGACATTTCTACCCGCTTAAAATAATTTTCGTCCTCAAAATTTACTTGGTACCTTAGTCAACAATCTTGGATAGACATATTAGCGGAGTACCTCTCATATCTGCATATCTTCATATCTTTACTGTTATTACTTTTCTTTTGTTCTGATTCAACTCAATTAGAGTTGAACTCTACTTCATTCTATTACTTGTTTATTTGCTATGCATCTATTTGCATATGGACTTTTCATTATACTAGACTTGTGAGTAGTGTCAATTTGTTTCATATCAAATTCTCTCAAATACTGCTATATTCTAGAGTTTCTGTTAACTACTAATCATACTTCTTAGTGCAATCACTTATTACTCATCTGAGTATCTAGCGGAATTCTCTGAACATCCGCAAAACTTCATCTCTCATTTTCGTACCAAAATACTTCTTTTCTTCTTATCATCTTTAATAACTTGTCATAATACAGAGAGAGGACTTACGTTATTATTCTTTCTTTACTTTACTTCTAGATATGAGCACATAGTAGCACATAGGAGAACATACTCTAACATGCATAACGCCTGGTCAACATATTGCAGGACTACATACCTGCCCATGAATGCAAAGCTCTAACATCGAAGCTCAAGCATTCCTTTTCTTAATATGCACATCTCTAACACTCAAAGCTTGAACAGCTCTAACACTTGGAACTTTAGCATATTTTACAAACATAACATAATGCCTGGTATTTCATGCAAGGAGTGAAAGCTCTCACTTGCTACTTCATCTGTAACATAACCTTTAAACATCTTGTCCCTTTCAAAAAGGGAGCCTCTCTATCTGTTTACAAAGCTAGCTATAAAGCCACTTCATATTGTACTTCTTGATACATATTTCTCATTATGTGTCACATTACATATTTCTCATAACATATCTCTCATTACGTATTTTTCATGTTGTATCATGATATATCTGGCCAAATCTAGCTATATCATGGTCTAACTTACCTTGTCATAACATATTCTGAGATATTTTAAGTTAAACATTCCTTTAACTTATAACTTGCTAGGTTTTAAGAAATCTCTTCTAAATAATTTTGTTCAAATCCATTTCATTTTGACTTGACATAAGGTTTATAGTCTATTAATATTCATAACCTTTTTATAACTTTTCATAGCTCTTTCTATCATTTTACATAACTCTGTGCATATATGCCAAACTTTTGTGGCATTTACATCCTTTTCATCACTTCCCAGGGGGTAGAAAAATCGTATGGAGGTGATCCAAATTTCTAGATTTATAGTCTAACTTTAAAAATTCATAACTAATTGTAAAAAAATCGTATGGAGGTGATCTAAATTTCTAATTGTAGCTCTTTCATAGCTATTTAAGGGGAAACTTGACATTTATCTTGCCAATTGATAAAGTTAAATCGTTACTTTTTACTGTTCATCTGGCAAATTATGGAACTTCCAGATTCTGTCTCTTAACTTTGAAAATTTATTTCTCTTGTTATACATATCGAAATAAGGCATATTACCTATTCATTTAAATATATTGGTGTGTAATATATGCTAATAAAATTTAGTGGATTAATTCATTCATTTGCTAGGTCAAACTGAAGCCACAACAAAATTGCTTTAGGACCTACGTTTTTACTATTTCAGTTTTCTTTCTTTCACTTTCAATAATGCTTCCAGCATGCATAAATCATCTCTCTTTTGCCTTTCATGCATCCATATACATTATGGGGTTATGCCATAATTCTTTTATACATGTTCTTTACATAAATAGACACCTTACATAGCATTTATATACATGGATAATTTATAGCATATACTAAAATCTCAATTACTTCACTTCCTTTCTTCAATTATTTAGCTCTTCTCCATGCATATATTTTCCTTCATGCTTGACCTAAATTGGTTGGTTATGGGAGGGTGAGATTCTAGGGAATCGCAATAGCATACATTACCACTTAAATATGCAAGATGGACGCTAATGCATGATATGTACTTTCATTCAACTTTCTTTGATTAGTGACATGCCATCATGCTATATACTTTTGTATAAAAGTGCATGGCCATGGACAACATGTTATTCACAATACATTCAACATCATTTATCATGTCACAACATCATTCAAATATCATATACATGTCAACACATAAGCATACCACATTTATCATGGACAGGGATGAGATTTCGGAGGAAATCTCAGTAGCAAACGGTACTAAACAATGCATGCATTAATGTAAATACTTGTGCTTACTTGTAAAAGTATTACTATTGTGTCATGTGCATGCTTCCATGTTACATATGAAATACAATTGGCCAAAGTAAACATATAAACAGAGCTTCATACATAAGCACATAGGCAACACAATTTAATCAATCCATAGCATAATCAAGCATAACATTCAATGCATACAAGTTTAGGATTAGTTTACCACCTTGAACACTTAACTTTCTTTCATCTTAACTTGCTTCCTTCTTCTCACTTTTCTTGAACATGTGGCTGACTCTCTTGGAGCATACCAATTAATTCCTAACATCACATAATCATTCATTCATCACAATCTAACTTCCTTGAGCATTAAACTCACTTTAACTAACATAACTTCTTCTTGAACATTAATCTCATTAACTTTCCTTAATCTTAACCAATAGACTTGGTCTTTGAATCAATTGATGTCTTGACTTTACCCTACACAATTTCATCTTTTGAATCCATTTATGAGCTTAGAATCATGAAACTCCATCTCCTTCATCATATGCTGTACAGAACTGAAACTGCACTCAATTCTTTCAAAAATTCTCATTTTGATTCCAATGCTTCCCATACTTATTTATCTACTTTATCCCACACAATTTTTCATTTTAAAACCATTGAAAGCATCAAAATCATGAAATTTCAATCCCTATTCATGTGAGTGAACAGTAATAGAGAAGGATTTCAAAAACTATAATATTAGAATTTCAATGCTTTCAAGGTTCAAAACCTTTCCAATCCTACACAAAATCATCATCTAAATTCAATTGAAGCATTAAATCATTGAATTCCATTTCCTTCCCTCATGAACAGGGCAGACCAAACAGGTTCCAATAAGGCAAAGTCAAGAATATCAACTTGATTGAACAACCAATCTCTTAATTAGCTTGTTTAAGCTTCAATCATATGTTTCTAACTTTAATTTCTTCTTTCCCCTTTCATCTAAGGTTTCTGGGCAGCACCTTCCCTTAGAGAAAACTCAACTTTTCTCCCATGAAAACCCTAAGTTCAAGCTCCCAAATCAAAGGAAAATAAGCTAGGAGAGAATGATTACCTTTAATCTCTAGCTTACTTGAACTTTGGAACCTTGAATCTTCTTTGTCTTGGCTTGAGTTTTCATTTTGCAAGAGTTTCTCCAAGGTATCACAAGGCCACAGTTTTGCGCAGAATGAGGGGTATTTATAGCCAAAATCCAAGAAAAAACAATGGCCAAGATTGATTTGGTTTCTATTTGATCTAAAGGCTCACATTTAATCTTGGATTTAAGTTTTTCATAAAAGAATAATTATGACATAATGTGGGACAGCTCAAGGGACACCTCAAGGTGTTAGGTGGCATGATGATAGTGTAAGGAAGCTTCTAGAAAAATTCCAATCCAATCTGGTACCGATCGGAGCAGTTTCACAAAAACCGGACTGTTTTCTGTTATGAATTTGTCTATAATATACCAGGATATGTATTCTGTCCTAGAAATTAATGTCTAGGCTTCTCATATCATTGAAATTGATATACTAAATATTTATCTGCCATCCATTCCTTGGAAAATGACCAAAATACCCTTGGTGTCCTTTCTTACACTATATTGACCCTAAGGGCATAATCGTCATTTTCCCCACTTTATACTGCCTCAGGGTGTATCTGTGCTCAACTAATCATATTTATACCTTGTGACATGTTTTTAGCCTATCCCAGGTGACCAAAATGCCCTTCATCTATCTCTAGTACAATCTGGGCATCCAGGGGCACTTTCATAATTTCGCAGTTTTTCTGGACACTGGCCCCTTCTACTGATGGACTAGTACCCTGGGTTTTGGGCCCTTCTTGGCGTCATCATGGGCCTATATATGAGATCATCTGATCTCATTCTATCCAAACTTATATACTAATAAATTCTATTATCGGATCACGGGTGTTATCAAACTCCCATCAAAATTCACTAATATGTGAATAACTTTTTATACAGAACTTCTTCTAGGGTTCTGTCAGATTCATAACATATGACACTGTAGGACACACTTTCCTGTAATTCCCTTACTTATATCTGATGTCCATGGAATCTGATAAAAATTCAGATAAGTTTTAAACTATCAGATAATTTTCTGTTGTCTGGAGTCCTAATAAAATTTCTGTATCATGCCAGATTGACCAACGTAACTTCCTCTATTTACTGATGGAATATGGGACTGAAAAACTTATGGGCAGTTATAACCCTTTTCATGCTTATCTTTCTATAATTACAATTTTACCCTTGAACTTTGTACTTAATTACATTTAAGTCCCTTAACTTTTAGAAATTACCACTTTTGGCCCAAATCTTGTTTCTACTTTCACTTTTTGCCTTTAACCTTTTATACTTTTAATTTTAGTCATTCTCTTCCTTAAAGAATCATCTAACCTTTATTATTTCTTCTGATGTTTGTCATAATCCTTTCCAAGCCTCTTTCCGCTATCAGTACTATACAGATAGGGAAAAATTAGGATATGACATTTCTACCCCCTTAAAATAAATTTCGTCCTCGAAATTTACTCAGCACCTTATTCAAGAATTGGGGTATTTATCTTTTATCTTCTATCTTGACATCTTGGTGGAATACTTTTCATATACGCAGATCTTCATATATTCGTTATGACTATTCTTCTACTCTAAATCAACTCAATCAGAGTTGAACTTCAATTCATTTTATTACTTTCTTGCTACGCATCTATCTGCATATGGACTTCTCACCATACTAGACTTGTGAGTAGTGTCCATTTCTTTCATATCAAACTCCTTCGAATATTACTATATTATGGAGTTTCTATTAACAACTCATCATACTTTTTAGCGCAATCACTTCTTTCTCATCTGAGTATCTAGTGGAATTCTCTGAATATCCGCAAACTTTAACTCTCATTCTCATATTACTATACATTCTTATCATCTTTAATAACTCATCATAATGCAGAGAGAGGACTTATATCATTATTCTTTCTTTCATTGCTCTACTGCTAAACAGGAGCATATAGGAGCACATACTCTAACATGCACAATGCCTGGCCAACATATTACAGGACTGCATACATGCCCATGAATGCAATTCTCTAACATCGGAGCTCAAGCATTCCTTCTCTTAATATACACATCTCTATCTGTTTATAAAGCTAACTATACAGCCGCTTCTCAAGGCATATCTTCTTATTTCGTATCTTTTATAACATAAAAGGGCATATTTGGCCAAATCTGGCTATATCATAGTTTATCTTTCAAATCCATTTCATTTGGACGTGACATAAGGGTTCTAGTCTCTTACTATTCATAACCCTTTATGGCCTTTCATAGCTCTGTCTATCATTTTACATAGTTCTGCGCACATATGCCAAATTTCTATGGCATTCACACTTTTTTCATCACTTCCCAGGAGGTCACCCATCATTGGGCTACTCTTGCCTGAGCACACTTAACTAAAATATGCAAATAAAAATCTGAAGCACTGGTGCTAACAGGCTTAAATCCTGGTACTCTACTATCTTAGACCCATCTTATGCTATCTCTCTAGGGTCTATCTAGCCTTCTAATTTCTTTATCATTATCTGGAGAATTTATTTACTTTTCATTCTTATTCTTTGTAATCCTATCGTAAGGATCTCTTTATTCTTATTTAACCCTCTCTTATAACTTATGAAATATTCTTATAAATCCCTGGGACTCAGGATTAACAACTTTAAATTTAATCACTTAGTTCCTGATACGTGTAAGGAGATTATGAGTTCAGTCCCTAATAGTAATACGGCTATCTGAAACTAACATCATGGGTACTCTATCTGTTATGAGTTAACCAACTTGTGAAGCTTCTATACCTTAACTTTTCCTTGGTATTTGTCCTTCCAAAGAAATAATGTACTGATGGCTCATTACTTTCTTGCTCTAGGCTTGGTCTACTGCGACCCTCAGGATCTACTGCGATCAACCGCAAGCCTTTCAGGATCTAACTGTGACCCTGTAAGCTATACCAGGATCTAACTGCAATCCTCTAGAATTTACTGCGATTTCATTGTACTGTATTCTCATCTTTAGAAGACCTAAACCAATAGACAAAGTTACAAGGTTAGTCACTTCCACATAGTTGTTAACTCCATAGATAATTCCCCAAAAATGATCACAGAAGCCAATATTATCTATTAGGACTTGACTCATTTCCTCTATCACTCAGGAACTTCATATACCATTCTCATCTTTATAACTTTACTATTTCCATTACTCCAGAGAGCTATACCGGCTCTACCATGCATATATCTATCATAATCTATCCATCTCATCAGAGGGACCTTGCTCTATATAAATTATGTTGTCCCATCTATTGGCTTTATCTTAAAAGCAATCTTACTCTATCACAAGAGCAATCTAGCTCTATTGTGAGATCGTTAACTTATATTACAGTCACTGCTCCTTCTTAGAGCTGCATCATCTTTCATAAATGCTTCTCATTTTATTTCATATTCATAGAACCTCATTCATGTATCTTACCCCTACTAAAGGGATATATCATGAGTATTGTAATCATTTATCTATAGACTCACTATTAATCTTCATCTTTAATCTCATTCTCTATCCCATTGACTATCATTGTCTGGTCTTAAATTCTCTTTCTATCTTATGAGAATCAGGTAGCTAACTTTCTAGTTTAGCCCTTTGCTATTGCTTCATCCTTGTTAAGTTGAATAGTCTAATTGTATGTCGTAGGGCATAGGAGCAACATAACTTTCTCATATGATATACTTTACCCTGTATGTAAGGTAAAAGGGAGTATTCATTCATCATAGCATACTCAACATGCATAATATACAAAGAGATACAATCATTTAAGCATTCTCTAATGTGCGTGTCATCGTACGACAACTGCAAGTAGATGTAACTTCTCATCATATCTTATGGCAACATAAGCCTTATCACTATTACATGGTTTGCTCAACCATCCCTTATACTCACATTGTAATTAAACAATTAACTAGGTAACCTTTAAACATTCTGTCCCTTTAACACCTTAATCACTAGGTCCTGATCATTTATTTAGGAACCTGAATCATTTAGTTGTTTCGCTTAGGCTATCACATTACCCTCTTATTAGGGTATAGACTCAACCCTTTCTTACTTTTTCTTACATAAAGAATAGGGAAGTCAGTTTACCTTTGAATCTGTGGCCACCTTACTTTCTTTAAACCTCATAAACTTCTTTCTCTTAGCTTACATATATCTTTTTCTACTAATCCTCAACCAATTTATGAGGCAATTTATCTTTAGCTTACATCTCCAGTATCCTATTTATTTATTTAGGAATCGGAGATAGCTTATCATATCAGGCTATCTTACTAGGCCATATTCATTCTTATCATAACATTTCTCATCATATCTACTTCTCATTTTCTTTCTAAGGGATCATAGACTACACATACTTCTATACACGGATATGCCACCCCTGAATATCAGCTGGCGGATCATTTGCCAGATATTCACTTAGCTCTATATGCCATGTAGGGGTATATGGCAGTACTTAGCTTACTATTATCTCATGCCAGTTCTCTAGAGCATAAACTTGATTTAGGTTAATGCCCTCTACTGCATATCTATTTATCATCCATGATACGACGTTGAGGAACTGTAAGTAAACTGACTGCTGTTGATCTCTACTTCTGTCCATTCCTTTAACTAGACTGAGTAGTTCACTCTCCACAGCTTTCTTGAGACTGATATGGTTAGCATTATCTGTCTTTAACAAAGAAAGCTAGGGTTGACTAGGGCCAGGAACATCATACTGATCCTTCTCTATAAAGACACATATGCCTGGACTTTGGGAATGAACATGTTTTGTCATAAACTCTGACTGGATATCTGAATTAGGGGATTATGGTATATTACTCATAGTAACTCTGTCCTCAAACTCTGGTGAAGGAGGAATAATATCTGGTCTACCCATAATCCACTACCAGTACTCATCTTCCTCAGTCACAATCTATCCTCTCATTGGAGGAATAGAACTTACATCAAGGTTAGAGGGCACTCCAATGTACTCATATTGTGTAAAGTCACTAGACTCAACATTAACTGGTTCATATTAGGCTTCAGGCTACATCTCTTCATGACCTCCAGACTACCGGTTTGAGTCTATAGAGACATCTATGGAACATTCTACTATAGACTTCCCTGACTGATCTCTTATACTCTCATCTGAACTCTCTTCATTGTGTAAGGGATACTCAGAGTTTGGATGTATACCATGTCCATATATCACTACTAGCCTGGGGTCTCCCTTATTAATTGAAGCCTCTGACTTAACTTTATGGAATCCCATATCTATCCCTGGAACATTTGCTTAATTAAGCAAAGCTAATTATCCCATAACATACCTTAACGTAACAATATGCTTACTATTTATGGTTAGAATATGGGAATAATCTCCTATCACGCCAGAAACTTCTGCTCTGATACCAAAATACAGAGTCCTTCTTGGGACTACATCAGGTACCTCAGACACAAGTTTTATGCACCAGCCTCTCGACTGCAATGCAACCTCCCAGTGGCAAAGCCGGTTGGCCATGTCGGGGTAAGAGCCAACGCTTTATCCCACTCTTACGTAGTGAGAACCCCCGATCATAGTGAAGAATCTTAGCCATCTCATAACTTGCTCTGATACCAAAATATAACATCCATACTTTTATATGTCTTAGGGACCATTCAGTAGCATTTAGAACCACTTACAATACCTTGGAAGTTCATTAGATAAATATGGAATTTTACTCTTTCTCAGGTTACTGTTCATATGGTATTCCAGATTACGTAACAAACTTCAAAAAAATCATAACTAATTCTAGAAAACTCAAAATGAAGTGGTTCAAAAATCTACATGGATATAAAATCTTGAAATTTAAGGAAAAAATAATTTACAAACCAAATGATTAGCCAATTAATACAGTTTATTCGCCAAAGTTTACTGTTCATTTGGTCAAAAATCTTGGAAACAAATTCTGGTCCCTTATTTTGGAAAATCAGTTCTCTTTGTACAAATATCCAAGTAAAGCATTCTTGGTGTCAAAATAAAGCTTGACATGTCATATAAATGTTTGTAAAATTTCATACATTTATTCAATCATTTACTATTTTTCATTACATCATGACCATCACTCCTTACATTGGTCATACAGCAACATTACACATTCACATAACATATATGTTATCCAATCCCTAGCTTTTCTTCATTCTTCATCATCCTCTTTTGTCATTCATAAACCTGTGGGATTGGGATTACATGTAAAGGGATGAGATTTTGGAGGAAATCTCAGTAGCAAATGGTACTAAACAATGCATGCATTAATGTAAATACTTGTGCTTGCTTGTGAAAGTATTACTATTGTGTCATGTGCATGCTTCCATGTTACATATGAAATACAATTGGACAAAGTAAACATATAAACAGAGCTTCATACATAAGCACATAGGCAACACAATTCAATCAAGCCATAGCACAATCAAGCATAACATTCAATGCATACAAGTTTAGGATTAGTTTACTACCTTGAACACTGAGCTTTCTTTCACCTTAACTTGCTTCCTTCTTCTCACTTTTCTTGAACATGTGGCTGCCTCTCTTGGAGCATACACATCAATTCCTAATATCACATAATCATTCATACATCACAATCTAACTTCCTTGAGCATTAAACTCACTTTAACTAACATAACTCTTCTTGAACATTAATCTCTTTAACTTTCCTTAATCTTAACCAATGGACTTGGTCTTTGAATCAATTAATGTCTTGACTTTACCCTACACAATTTCATATTTTGAATCCATTTATGAGCTTACAATCATGAAATTCCAGCTCCTTCATCACATGCTGTACATAACCAAAACTGCACTCAATTCTTTCAAAAATTCTCATTTTGATTCCAATGCTTCCCATACTTGTTTCTCTACTTTATCCCGCACAATTTTTCATTTTAAAACTATTGGAAGAATCAAAATCATGAAATTCCAATCCCTGTTCATGTGAGTGAACAGTAACAGAGAAGGATTTCAAAAACTACAATATTGGAATTTCAATGCTTTCAAGGTTCAAAATATTTCCAATCCTACACAAAATCATCATCTAAATTCAATGGAAGCATTAAATCATTGAAATTCCATTTCCTTCCCTCATGAACAGTGCAGACCAAACAGGTTCCATTAAGGCAAAGTCAAGAATATCAACTTGATTCAACAACCAATCTCTTAATTAGCTTGTTTAAGCTTCAATCATACATTTCTAACTTTAATTTCTTCTTTCCCCTTTTATCTAAGGTTTTTGGGCAGCACCTTCCCTTAGAGAAAACTCAACTTTTCTCCCATGAAAACCCTAAGTTCAAGCTCCCAAATCAAAGGAAAATAAGCTAGGAGAGATTGCTTACCTTTAATCTATAGCTTACTTGAACTTTAGAACCTTGAATCTCCTTTGTCTTGGCTTGAGTTTTCATTTTGCAAGAGTTTCCCCAAGGTATCACAAGGCCACGGTTTTGGGCAAAATGAGGGGGTATTTGTAGCCAAAATAAGAGAAAAATGAATGGCCAAGATTGATTTGGTTACTATTTGATCTAAAGGCCCACATTTAATCTTGGATTTAACTTTTTCATAAAAGAATAATTATAACTTCATGTGGGAAAGCTCAATGGACAGTTCAAGGGGTTAGGTGGCATGCTCATACTGTAAGAAAGCTTCTGGAAAAATTCTAGTCCAATCTTGTACCTATCGGAGCAGTTTCACAATAACCGGATTGTTTCCTGTTTGAATATTTCTATAATATACCAGGATATGTATTCTATCCTAGAAATCAATGTCTAGGCTTCTCATACCCTTGACATGGTTATACTAAGTATTTATCTGCCATCCATTCCTTGGAAAATGACCAAAATACCCTTGGTATCCTTTCTTACACTATATTGACGCTAAAGGCATAATCATCATTTTAGCCCTCTTTATATTGCCTCAGGGTGTATCTGGGTTCAACTAATCATATTTATACCATGTGCCACATTTTTAGCTTGTCCCAGGTGACCAAAATGCCCTTTATCCATCTCTGGTACAATCTGGACATCCATAGGCATTTTCATAATTTTGCACTTTTTCTGGACACTGGCCCCTTCTACTGATAGACTGGTACCCTGGATTTTGAGCCCTTCTTGGCGTCATCATGTGACTATATATGAGGTCATCTCATCTAATTCTATCTAAGCTTACATATCGATAAATTCTATTATCGGATCACGGGTGTTATCAAACTCCCGTCAAAATTCACTAATATGTGAATAACTTTTTATACAGAACTTCTTCCGGAGTTCTGTCAGATTCATAACATCTGACACTGTAGGGCATACTTTCTTATAATTCCCTCACTTATATCTAATGTCCATGAAATATGATAAAAATTCAGATAACTTTTAAACTATCAGATAATTTTCTGCTGTTTGGAGTCCTAATAAAATTTCTATATCATGCCAGATTAACCAGTGTGACTTCCTCTATTTACTGATGGAATATGGGATTGAAAAACTTCTGGGCAGTTATAACCCTTTTTGGGCATATCTTTCTATAATTATAATTTTACCCTTGAACTTTTTACTTAATTACATTTAAGTCCCTTAACTTTTAGAAAATTATCTCTTTTAGCCCAAAACTTGTTTCTACTTTCAGTTTTTGCCTTTAACCTTTTCTACTTTTCATTTTAGTCTTTCTCTTCCTTAAAGAATCATCTAACATTTATTATTTCTTCTTATGTTCTTCATAATCCTTTCCAAGCCTCTTCCCACTATTAGTACTATACGGATAGGGAAAAATTAGGATATGACAGAATACATATCCTGGAGTATTATAAAAATTAGGAACAGAAAACAATTTAGTTTTTTAGAAATCGGACCGAGACGGTACTGGATTAGACTAGAATTTTTCTAGAAGCTTCCTCCCCTTGAGAATTATGCCACATACCCCCATGAGGTGTCCAATGAGTTGTCCCATGTGATGTCATGGATGATGTCATAAATCTCCTTTTTGAAAAAGTTAAATCCAAGATTAAATTTGAGCCTTTAGATCAAATAGTGAACAAAGTAATCTTGGCCATTGATTTTCCATGAAATTTTCTATAAATACCCCCTCAAATCTGGTTCAAAACCGTGGCCTCATGAACCTTGGGGAAACTCTTTCAAAATGGAAACTTAAGCCAAGATAAAGAAGATTCAAGGTGCCAAAGTTCAAGCAAGCTAGAGATTAAAAGTAAGCAATCTCTCTTAGCTTATTTTCCTTTGATTTGGGAGCTTGAACTTAGGGTTTTCATGGGTGGAAGTTGAGTTTTCTTGAAGGTGTTGTGCTTCCAAAAAACTTTAGATGAAAGGGGAAAGAAGAAATTAAAGTTAGAAGTATATGATTGAAGCTTAAACAAGCTACTTAATTGGTTGTTGAATCAAATTGATATTCTTGACTTTGCCATGGATGAATCTATTCGTTCTGCACTGATCATGATGGAAGGAAAATGGAATTTTAATGATTTAATGCTTCCATTGAATTTATATGATGATTTTGTGTAGGATTGGAAAGATATTAAACTTTGGAAACATTAAAATCTCAAGATTTTAGTTTTTGAAATTATGCTCTATTACTGTTCACTCACATGAACAGTGATTGAAATTTCATGATTTTGATGCTTCTAATGGTTTTAAAATGAAAAATTGTGTGGGATAAAGTAGAGAAACAAGTATGGGAAGTATTAGAATCAAAATGAGAATTTTTGAAAGAATTGTGTACATGTTTCGATTCTGTACAGTAGGCCATGAAGGAGCTAGAATTTCATGATTCTAAACTCATAAATGAATTAAAAAGATGAAATTATGTAGGGTAAAGTCAAGACATCAATTGATTGAAGAGCCAAGTGGACTAGTGAAGATTAAAGAAAGTAATGATAATAAAGAGTGTAACAAGGTAAGTCTTGAACATCCAAGAAGATTCTAGGAAGCAATTGACATAAAGGCTTCATGGTTGAAAAGCTAGGGAGCAAGTGCAAAAGATCAAGACAAAAGCTTAAGTGTAAGGTAGTGGACTTACCTCTTTATGTGCTTGATGTGGTATGCTTATGTGTTGACATGTATATGATATTTGAATGATGTTGTGACATGATAAATGATGTTGAATGTATTGTGAATAACATGTTTTCCATGGCCATGTACTTTATGCAAAAGTATATAGCATGATGGCATGTCACTAATTAAAGAAAGTTAATGAAATTACATATCATGCGTTAGGATCCATTTTGCATATTTAAGTGATAATGTTTGCTACTGAGATTCCCTAGAATCTCACTCTCCCATAATCAACCAATCTAGGTCAAGCATGATGGAAAAGGTATACATGGAGAAGAGCTAAAGAATGGAAGAAAGGAATGGAAGTAATTAAGATCTTAGTATATGCTATGAATTATCTATATATGTAAATGCCATGTAAGGTGTCTCTTTATGTGATGAAGCTAGTTGAAATAATTATGGCATATGTACATGATGTATATGAATATTGAGAAGCTTATTTGATGGCTTACACATGTTGGAACAATTATTGAAAGTGAAAGAAAAGAAACTGAAATGGTAAAAATGTAGGTCCTAAAGCAGTTTTGTTGTGGCTTCAATTTGACCTAGAAAATTAAGGAATTATTTCACAAAATTTTATGAGCATGTAGCACACATCCATAAATTTAAATTCATAGGTATAATGCTTCATTTGGATGTGTATAATAAGAGAAATGAATTTCAAAACTAAGGGACCAGAATCTGTCTTCATAATTTTTAACCAAATGAACAGTAAAATTTGATGAATAAACTATATTAATTGGTTAATCATTTGGTCTAAAAATTATTTTTCCCTTAACTTTTAAGATGTTGTCTTTATGTAGCGTTTTGAACCACTTCATTTTGATTTTTCTTAAATTAATTATGATTTTTTGAAGTTCGTTGCGTAGTCTGGAATATCATATGAACAGTAACTCGAGAAAGATAAAAATTTTAGATTTAGCTAATGAACTTCCAAAGACTTGTAAGTGATTCTAAATACTAGCAAGTGGTCCCTAAAATGTGTAAAAGTAAGCATGTTTCAAATTTACTGTAAAGTTTTATTTGATTTTGAGGTCCAAAAAATACTGCAATAATTTTTCCTGACTTCAGGAATTTATATCAATTAATCGGGACCTCAAATCAAAATTCTATGTTACGTTAAACTGATCAGAATAATTTTCTCTTTTCACTGGTAAAATTTGGGAATAATATAATTCTGGGTATTTTTGGGCCTTTTTTAGCTCAACTTTCTCATAATTACATTTAGGTCCCTAAACTTTTGATTAATTGCATTTAGGTTCTCAACTTTTCATAATTACACTTAATGGCTCAAAGTTTATTTCTACTTTCATTTTTCACCATAGAACTTTTAAACTTTTCATTTTAGTCCCTCTCTTCCTTCAAGACTCATTTGACCTTTACTATTTCTTCTAATAATCGTCACAATCCTTTCCAAACCTCTTTCCACTATCAGTATTATACAGATAGAGAAAAATTAGGATATGACATCACCCATCATTAGGCTACTCTTGCCTGAGCATGCTTACTATCTTAGACCCTTCTTATACTATTTTTCTTGGGTCTATCTGGCCTTCTAATCTCTTTATCTTCATTTGGAAGATATATTTGTCTCTCATTCTTATTTTTTGTAATCTCATCTTAGGGATATCTTTATTCTTATTTGACCCCTTTTCATATCTTATAAGATATTATCATAAATTCTTGGTACTTAGGATTAACAACTTTAACTTTGATCACTTAGTTCCTATTGCGTGTACAAAGATTCTGAGTTAAGTCCCTAATAGTAATAAGGCTTTTTGAAATTAACATCATGGGTACTCTCTCTATTATGAGTTAACCAACTTGTGAAGTGTCACATCCTTACTTTTAACCTCAATTATACTCCATTAGAAGTGATTGGAACCAATTACATGATCATTTGCTTTGAAAAATCCATTTCCAAAAGATTTGCTCTTGGGTACTGTTCACTGTTACTGTTCATTTGGTAATTCCAAAACATGTCCCTAACTTTGAAAATTCATAATTAATTGTAGAAAAATCAAAATAATGTGGTTCCAATTTCTAATGAAAGCTCTTTCATAAGTATTCGAGAGAAAAATATGAAATTGAGATTATATTGTTCACACAAAATCAGTTTATTGGTTAAAAATCACTGTTCATTTGGTAAAATCTGGAAGTTCCAGTTTCTTTGCCTTAACTTTAAAAATTCATTTCTATTTGGTTACTTATCCAAATAAACTTTCTTACCTATGGATTTGAAGGTCTAGACATCCTATTTAAGCTCATAAAATTTCATAGAATAAATCGTTCATTTGATATATGAAATCATTGTATGAACATCACTGCCTCTCAGTACTCGTTTTATCTCAATTCCAGATCTTACTTTCAACTTTGGAAAATCATAACAATTCGGATACTTATCTAAATGAGGAGTTCTTGGTGTTAATTTAAAGCTCTGTATCTTAAATTTTATCATGCCAAATTTCAAACTAAAACTCACTAATTTAGGCATCATAATCATCATCTCATCACCACTACCTCAGCACAGGTTTATGAAAACATACACCATGCATACTAGCATATCATCCCATAGTGTCATGTAAGTCATGTAACTTATTATACAAACTTATTTATCAACATTTAATCTCTTCCCTTTAGAGGATCCAGCACCTAAAACATAGTTATGCATGTGGAAGGAATGAGATTTTATAGAAATCCCAATAACAAGTTACACAAACTATATTATCATACATGAATAATTGGATGCTTAACATGTTATCATGAGATGGGAGCTACTTCATAATGGTATATAAGCAAACTCTAACATGCATATTGTCATGACATAACTTGCAAGGAGTTGCAATCATTCATATTTCATACTATATGACACATTTTTAGCCTATCTAGAGTGACCAAAATGACCTCCATCCACTACTGGTATAGTATGGGCATCTAGGGACATTTTCATAATTTCACACTTTTCCTGGACTACTCTGGTCTCTGGCCTACTTAACTGTCCAGTCACCTTAATGGACTCATGATGGCGCTATTTGGCCCTTATTATAGGGTTATTGCCTGTATTATCTTTATGGCCCAATTTACAATACAACTCTCCCGATCATATTTATCGGGTATTTTATTTCACTGTAAAATCCCGTATGGTTTCTACATGATTCCTTTTCTGATTCTTTCAATTTTATAAATTCATATATTAAATATATGAATTTTCTATAAGGTCTCATCTGATTCTGAGATATAAAAAATACTGTAATAATTCATTCTGACTTCAAAAATTTATATCAATTAATCGGGACCTCAAATCAAAATTCTGTGTTGCGTTTAACTGACCAGAATATTTTTGTCTATCTATTGGTAAAATTTGGGTCTAATATGATTCTGGGCATTTTTGGCCTGTTTTAGCTCAACTTTTCCATATTTACATTTAGGTCCCTTAACTTTTGAATAATTGCACTTTAGTCCCTAAACTTTTCATTAATTGCATTTAGGTCCCTATTCTTTCCTTAGTTATTAATCCTTCCCTTTCTTTTCACAATATGATACAGTTTATTCCAAGAATCTTATATCCATTGCAGATAAACTGTACAGGTACATCAGGTCAGAAAATTGGGGATATAACATTTATCTCCCCCTTAAAATAAAGAAATATACCCTGAACTATTTCCTTAATGTATATGTAATGTAAATTTTGTCCTCGAAATTTACATTACATATACATTAAGGAAATAGTTCAGGGTATATTTCTCTCATCCTTTCCTCTGCTTCCCAGGTAGCTTCACTCTCTGTTAATCCCTTACATACCACCTTAATTATAGGGATCTGCTTATTTCGCAACTGCTTGACCTTTCTAACTGCAATCTGTACTAGTCCAACTTCATAAGTCAGGTCATCTCGCAGTGCAATATCATCCTGCTCAATCACATGTGATGGATCTGGAATATACTTCTTTAATTGGGAAACATGGAACACATCATGAATCTTGCTGAGATGCGGAGGAAGAGCTAATTTGTACGCCATTGATCCTACTCTTGAGAGGATCTGAAATGGCCTAATGTATCTAGGGTGTAGCTTCTTCACTTTGATCGATCGTCCAACTGCTATCGTTAGAGTAAACTTAAGGAATACATGCTCTCCTTCTTCAAACTCCAACAGCTTCCTTCTAACATTAGCATAACTCTTCTGTCTGCTTTGATCCGTTAATAGCCTTTTTCTGATCTTATCAATCTGTAATGCTGTCTGGTGTACTATATCAGGACCAAACATCCTCCTTTCGCTCAACTCCACCCAGCATAAGGGAGATCTACACTTCCATCCATATAGCGCTTCAAATGGAGCTATCTGAATGCTAGCCTGATAACTATTGTTATAGGCAAATTCTATCAATGGCAGATGGACATCCCAACTCCCCTTGAAATCCAAGACACAAGCTCTCAACATATCCTCGAGCGTCTAGATCATTCTCTCAGATTGACCATCTATCTGAGGATGGTATGATGTACTGAATCTGAGAGTAGTGTCCATTGCTTTATGTAGAGCTCGCCAAAAGTTTGATGTAAACTGAGGATCTCTGTCAGAAATGATACTACTGGGAATACCATGTAGTTTAATAATCTCTTTTACATAGAGTTTTGCTAGCTTCTCCAGAGAATCCTTTTTATTGATTGCTAGGAAATGAGCCGACTTTGTTAATCGATCAATTACCACCCATATAGCATCATGCTTAGTAGGAGTCATGGGCAGTCCTTCAACAAAATCCATGGCAATGCTGTCCCATTTCCACTCGGGTATTTCTAGTGGTTGTAATTTCCCTGCTGGCTTTTGATGCTTAACTTTGACCTTTTGACATGTCAAACATTTGGACACATAATTTACAACATCTTTCTTCAATCCAGGCCACCAAAATAAACTCTTCACATCATGATACATCTATTGGAAATCGTGCCCTAGGGGCCAATCATTGTCTTATGAATATTATTGATTTATGAATTTATTAATTGTGTTATCATATTATTTGCATGTTTACTATGATGACCATCCTTGGATAATTCATGATCTTATCCTAAATGTCCCTGGTCGGTCATATGTATGGGAGCACAGATGAAATAAGACCAGTATGACTTTGAAGATGTATAGAGATATAAATCAAAGTCATAGGCACATGTAAGAGTACGAGGTGTTGGACCGACCTGCTATGAGAGAACTGCATGGGTAACGTCATAAGCTTCTCTCATATACAAACCATGTCAATATGCCCTTTGACCTGAGATCATCATGGATTCCTACATGACAAACGCTCAGCTTTGACCTAGTCAAAAGTCACTTTTGATCGAGTGATCATAAAGACAATGGTCATGCTTAGTGGTTTTTCATACGGAGGAATGTGAATGGTCAAGATGGAATTTGTCCCTCACATTCATAGAGAGATATTACTGGGCCCCTCGATGAGTGAGTCTGAGAAATGTATGGCCATATTGTAATGGAAAGATAGTTCTATTTCTATAGTCAGACTACTCAGGGATCGAGAAAGTAACGGTCAAGAACAGGAGGATGACATTATCCATGCCTCAACCATGACCAAAATATCGCGTGACAGAAGGGACATGACATGGTTGTATAAAAGGTTACATCGTTTAACGATCTTCATATGATTTGGGTAGTCGTTAAGTCTTGCTAGAGACCGCTTGTGACTTGTGGGCCAGTATAGCAAATGGCCCACTGCCAACTTCATATGGGCCTACAGGGTCAGACATAAAATAGCCCAACACGAGCTACGATGTCCAGATTCATTGAATCTAAGACATGTCCAGATTCAATGAATGGTCCAGGGTGGATGTATATATTTATTTATATTTATATTCGTATATATATATATATTATATATAAGAGATATATGAGATTTAATTTATAAGGATAAATTAAATCTCTATCACGTTTGAATTTGAAATTCAAATTGATAGGATATCTCATATAAGAGATATTTATAAGTATAAATTAAATCCCTATCACGTGTGAATTTGAAATTCAAATTGATATGATATCTCAAATTTGATTTATGAGAATAAATCAAATATAGTTCAGTCTCATCTTTATTTAAAGTTAAATAAATAGGTAATTAATTCTGTGGGACGGATTTAGTATTATTTATTTAATTAGTTTCTTATAAAATTATAAAATATATGATATTGTATTAATTTTAGAATTAATATAAGATTAACTCCAAAATCCAATTGGGTAGAGAGAAAAACATATAGCATCCTATATAACTAATTTAGGAGCTGCGTTTTAGAAATATACACAGAGAACACAGAAAGGCCGAAGGGGAATATGCAAAAGGTTTGTAAATAAGAAACTGCCAAAATAGAGACGGAGATGACGAATTCTTGAGAAAGCCCTGGAGGGACAAGAGACGCTAGCACGTCGTTCGTGGTTGGAACGCTGTTCGTGTGGATACCAGTAGAGGAAGTCGACCTGAGTTGTCGACTTCTTATGATCGGAAAGGGAGCACAAGCTGCGGAGAGAAGCTGTAAACATCGTGACCAGAAGCTGTGGAAGTTGTTGAGGAACACTGAGGGTAATGCTTCTTCCCACTTGACTCAAACACATACGGTATATCCTGGCAAGGAATAGAAAAATTTTTTAAATTAATTTCTGCTGCGTGTCTTCCAATTCCTTTCAACATCTTGGTCATATCTGGTTGTACTGTATACTTGCTTTTTTGTGCCTCCTCTAGAATCTTCTCTTTCAATCCCATTGTATTAGGAATATATGGTCATCCCCTAAATTGTCGTAATCCATCTTGGGACACATCAAAGTTGTTAGTTTCCCCTCTTTCCAGCTTACTTTTGAAAATCTCAGAGAGCCTATCCTGCTCCTGAGCCTCTTTTATCTCGTCCTCAATAAAAGCTTTAATCTGCGTTCCTCCATAAGAACTTTCTGATGTCTACATTTGATATATAGGACTCCAATCTCGTACATCTTCTATCAGTTCTAGCTCTTTCATCATAAGACTAGCAACCTGCACCACCTTTCTGCTCAAGGCATCAATCAATACATTAGCTATTCCTGGATGGTATTTGATCTGGAAATCATAATCCTTCAAAAATTCCATCAATCTCCGTTGCTTCATGGTTAATTCTTTATGATCTTGCAGGTACTTCAGGCTTTTATGATCACACTACAGTTCTACATGTTGAAAATCGTGCCCTAGGGGCCAATCATTGTCTTATGAACATTATTGATTTATGAATTTATTAATTGTGTTATCATATTATTTGCATGTTTATTATGATGACCATCCTTGGATAATTCATGATCTTATCCTAAATGTCCCTGGTCGATCATATATACGGGAGCACAGATGAAATAAGACCAGTACGACTTTGAAGATGTATAGAGATATAAATCAAAGTCATTGGCACATGTAAGAGTACGAGGTGTTGGACTGACCCGCTATGAGAGAACTGCATGGGTAACGTCATAAGCTTCTCTCATATACAAACCATGTCAATATGCCCTTTGACCTGAGATCATCATGGATTCCTACATGACAAACGCTCAGCTTTGACCTAGTCAAAAGTCATTTTTGACCGAGTGATCATAAAGACTATGTTCGGGCTTAGTTGTTTTTCATGCCGAGGAATATGAATGGTCAAGATGGAATTGGTCCCTCACATTCGTAGAGAGATATTACTGGGCCCCTCGATGAGTGAGTCTGAGAAATGTATGGCCATATTATAATGGAAAGGTAGTTCCATTTCTATAGTCAGACTACTCAGGGATCGAGAAAGTAACGGTCAAGAACAGGAGGATGACATTATCCATGCCTCAACCATGACCAAAATATCGCGTGACAGAAGGGACATGATATGGTTGTATAAAAGGTTACATCGTTTAACGATCTTCATATGATTCGGGTAGTCGTTAAGTCTTGCTAGAGACCGCTTGTGACTTGTGGGCCAGTATAGCAAATGGCCCACTGTCAACTTCATATGGGCCTACAGGGTCGCAAACAAAATAGCCCAACACGAGCTATGATGTCCAGATTCATTGAATCTAAGACATGTCCAGATTCAATGAATAATCCAGGATAGATGTATATATATTTATTTATATTTATATTCGTATATATATAAATTCGTATATATACATTATATATAAGAGATATATGAGATTTAATTTATAAGGATAAATTAAATCTCTATCACGTTTGAATTTGAAATCCAAATTGATAGGATATCTCATATAAGAGATATTTATAAGATTTAATTTATAAGGATAAATTAAATCTCTATCAGGATTGAATTTGAAATTCAAATTGATAGGATATCTCATATAAGAGATATTTATAAGATTTAATTTATAAAGATAAATTAAATCTCTATCACATTTGAATTTGAAATTCAAATTGATATGATATCTCAAATTTGATTTATGAGAATAAATCAAGTACAGTTCAGTCTTAGCTTTTTTTTAAGTTAAATAAATAGGTGAATTAAATCTGTGGAACGGATTTAATATTATTTATTTAATTAGTTTCTTATCAAATTATACAATATATGATATTATATTAATTTCGGAATTAAGATAAGATTAACTCCTAAAATCCAATTCGGTAGAAGAAAACGCAGAGCATCCTATATATCTAATATTAGGAGCTATGTTTTGCATAGAGATATACATAGAACATATAAAGGCCGAAGGGGACTGAGCAAAAGGGTTTGCAGATAAGAAACTGTCGAAATAGAGACGGAGAGGATGAACTCTTGAGAAAGCCCTGGAGGGACAAGAGACGCTAACACGTCGTTCGTGGTTGGAACGCTGTTCGTGTGGATACCAGTAGAGGAAGCCGACCTGAGTCGTCGACTTCTTGTGATCGAAAAGGGAGCACGAGCCACAGAAAGAAGCTGTGAACGTCGTGACCAAAAGCTGTGGAAGTCACTGAGGCACACTACGGGTAATACTTCTTCCCACTTGACTTAAACACATACGATAGATCCTGGCAAGGAATGGAAAAATTTTTAAATTAATTTCCGCTGCATGTCTTCCAATTCCTTTCAGTGGTATCAGAGCCATGTCATTTTGTGTTTAAGTTAGGCTTGATTGTTGATTCATATGATATGTGTTAGTCGTAACTGATCATATAATATGCATTTTATGTGTGACATATAAGGGATCCGTGTTATGTATGACATAAAAGGAATCTAAAAGGGAATTAAAATCGGTGATGATACGCTTTGATTTGATCAATTAACATAGATGGGGTCCAAGAAAATCGAATTCAGATTCGTGATTATTTATAAAGTAAAAAAAATTTTCTCGGGGCGCTGGCTAGTGGGACTGCCATGACTACCTGTTCGTAGCGTAACATAACCGTGAATATGTTATTTTATGAATGTTTTAGATTTGAAACATCAATTGCCCTGCCATTAAATCTGAATGTTGATTCTTGAATGCTTAGGTATGGTGAACAATATAGCTCTAGATTGCAAGTGTTGTAATTTTTTAAATATGGCCTGCGTGTCTTGCCTTCCTATATATATACTCTCAATGTACCTTCTCTTCTTATCTCACTCCCCTCGAATGTTAAAAGAGGTTTCTATATGTAATTTCCCTTTTCTTACTAGAGAGCTCCTCTCATTGGCTTGAGTGGACTTAGGATAGGTGAGCCATATTGTATCACATTTAAATTATACATCTTATGATTATATTAACACATGTATATTACTTGTATGAGATACAAACTGAGAAACATGCATTCTCATAAGCCAGATAGTTAAATTATGCCCTCTAAATGAAATCTTAAGTCATAATGCTGTCAATTTATAAACACTTGTCAAATCCTCGATCGCTCAATTGTCGACTCTGCCAAAGTGGGTGCTTTTGAGTTATCTTGTGGAGATAAGCAAGAGTAATGGTGCTACTCTCACATGTTTATTATTGTTTAACTTAATTGAGATTAACAAAATAGTTTTGGGTCTCAAGGCATTAGATAGGATTAAAAGCATGCCAGATCATATGATGATAGGACCCCATGAACATCTAAGAGTTACATTTGATGTAATTGGTAAAGGTGTTACCTACCTAAATAACTTAATTTAAGCATCCTGCCAAAGCGGACTTAAGTTTGAGCCAAATATGGATCTTAGCCCACTAACAATTGCATTAAGGGTTGTTTATTTAGTGGGAGATTACTAATTAAATGGCATATTTTAATTGTAGAATCATGACGACTAGTAATACTGCTACATTATCGCTGCGATCTGTCCTTGAGAAGGACAAACTCAATGGGACAAACTTACTTGACTGGTTTACAAACTTGAGAATTGTTCTCAAAAGGAAAGAAAGGTGCATGTCCTAGGTCAACCCATTCCTGAGGAGCCAGCGGCCAATGCTCCTAGAGCTCAGTGAGATGCTTACACGAAGCATAAGGAAGACTCTGTCGATGTGGGATGCTTGATGCTAGCCACCATGGTCCCGGAGCTCCAAAGAGATCTGGAACACATGGAGGCATATGAGATGATTGTGTACCTCAAGGAAATGTTCTAGCAACAGGCAAGGCAAGAGAGGTATGAGACCACTAAGGCCTTACATTCGTGCAAGATGGCTGAAGGTGCATCAGTCAGTACTCATGTCTTAAAGATGAAGGGGTACATTGATCACCTTGAGAGACTTGGATTTCCCATAAGCCAGGAGTTAGCTACAGATTTGATCTTGAACTCACTCCCTGAAAGTTATGACCAGTTTGTCATGAACTACAACATGAACAACATGGAGAAATCTATTTCTGAACTGCATGGGATGCTTAAAACTATTGAGCTGAGTCTTAAGAAGAATCCCAATAGTGTTAAGATGGTTCAGAAAGGAAAGGGTATGAAAAAGAAAGGCAAAAGTAAGGGGAAGGGTCATGGCTCATCAGGTAAGACCAAAGAGTCAGGCAAGCCCGAAACCAAGCCTGCACCAAAGAAGGCAAAGCCTCCGAAGGAAGGAGTCTGCTTCTTCTGCAATGAACCTGGTCATTGGAAGAGAAATTGTAAACCCTACCTCGAAGATCTGAAAAAGAACAAGAAGGATAGCGGGGCTATCGCTTTAGGTATTTATGTTATGGACATTCATCTTTCTACTTCCACCTCATGGGTATTAGATACTGCATGTGGTTCTCACATTTGTACAAATGTGCAGGGACTAAAGGACAGTAGGAAGTTGAAAAAGGGCGAGGTTGACCTACGAGTTGGAAACAGAGCAAGGGTTGCTGCATTAGCTGTAGGCACTTATGAATTAGTTCTATCCACTGGGCTTTTGTTAGTTTTGAACAATTGCTATTATGTTCTTGCTTTAAGTAGTAACATTGTTTCACTTTCTTATTTGGATAAGGAAAGTTTCACTTCTATTGCTGGGAATAGTAGATGTTCTATTTATCGTAATGATATTTTCTATGCTCATGGAGATTTGCATGTTGATTATTACATATTAAATTTGGAACAACCCAATCATGGAAATATCTATAACATAACTGCCAAAAGGGTCAAACCAAACGATTTGAATCCCACATACCTCCGGCACTGTCGTCTGGGCCACATAAATGAGAAACACATTTCTAAAGTCCATCAAGATGGATTTCTAAACTCATTTGATTTTGAATCATATGACACTTGTGAGTCTTGCTTGTTAGGAAAGATGACAAAGTCACCTTTCACTGGGCATAATGAGAGGGCCACTTATTTATTGGGCCTCATACATATAGATGTGTGTGGACCGATGAACACAAATGCCAGAGGAGGTTATTCATACTTCATCACATTCATAGATGATTTCAGCAGATATGGGTATATCTATCTGATGAAACATAAATCTGAGTCTTTTGAAAAGTTCAAAATATTTCAAAATAAAGTACAAAATCATCTTGGCAAAACAATTAAAGCCCTTCGATCTGATCGGGGTGGTGAATATTTGAGCCAAGAGTTCATAGATCATCTTAAGAGTTGTGGGATAGTCTCACAATTGACTCCTCCAGGGACACCACAATGGAATGGCATTTCTGAACGGAGGAATCAAACACTATTAGATATGGTTCGATCCATGATGAGTTAAACAGATCTTCCGCCCTCCTTTTGGGACCATGCCTTAGAGACAGCTGCGTTCACACTCAATCGTGTTCTATCTAAGGCAATTGAAAAGACTCCGTATGAGATATGGACTGGGAGGACGCCTAGTTTGTCTTTTCTCAGGATTTGGGGATGTGAGGTCTATGTTAAGCAATAAGCCTCAGACAAATTAGCGCCCAAATCCTCAAGGTGCCTTTTTGTGGGATATCCTAAGGAAACCAAAGGATATTACGTCTACAACCTTGCTGAGAACAAAGTGTTTGTTATCAGAAATGGTATTTTTCTTGAACGAGAATTTATCTCTAAAAGAACCAGTAAGAGTAAGGTATACCTCGAAGAAGTTTGAGAGCCACAAGACACCATAGAACTGCAGATGGAAAACAGAGAAGACTCACAACAAGTTGTTGAGACTCCTCAAGTCACGCAAGGTCCACGAAAATCTAATAGGACACGACTTCAGCCTCAGAGATATGGATTTATGATTTCTGATAGTGGTGATGTGTTGCTCATTGAGCATAATGAGCCGACTACCTATCGATAAGCTATAGTGGGACCAAACTCTGAAAAATGGCTTAATGCCATGAAGTATGTGATGCAATCCATGTACGACAATAAGGTTTAGACCTTAGTCGACCTGCCTGAAGGTGTAAAAATTGTCGGGTGCAAGTGGGTTTTTAAGGAGAAAACTGACATGGATGGCAATGTAAATGTCTTCAAGGCACGACTGGTTGCAAAAAGATTTACTCAAACTCATGGTCTAGACTATGATGAGACCTTTTCCCCAGTTACAATGGCCAAATCAATCAGAATCCTCTTTGCCATAGCAGCATATTATGACTATGAAATATGGCAGATAGACGTCAAGACAGCCTTCCTTAATGGAAAGCTCCTTGAGGATGTGTACATGACACAACCTGAAGGGTTTGTGCATTCTGAGGACTCTGGTAAAGTGTGTAAGCTTCAAAGGTCCATTTATGGACCGAAGCAAGCCTCTCAGAATTGGAATCATCGTTTTGATGAAGTAGTTAAAGAGTTTGGATTTCTTCAAAACATTGATGAATCTTGTGTGTACAAGAAGGTTAGTGGGAGCATAGTTGTGTTTTTGGTACTTTATGTCGATGGCATCCTACTTATTGGGAATGACATTCCTACCTTGCAGATTGTCAAGTCTTGGTTAGGAAAATCTTTCTCGATGAAAGACTTGGGTGAAGCCACCTATATCCTAGGAATCAGAATCTATAGAGATAGATCTAAAAGACTTCTAGGACTCAGTCAGAGTACATACATAGACAAAATACTGCAAAGGTTCAGTATACACGAATCAAAGAGGGGTTTCATACCCATGTCTCATGGTATTCACCGCAGCAAAGATCTGTGTCCTAGTACATCTGATCAGCGAGGTCGCATGAGTAAAGTTCCATATGCCTCGGCCATAGGATCTATCATGTACGCCATGTTATGTACTCGACCGGATGTCTCATTTGCCTTGAGTATGACTAGCAGATATCAATAGGACCCTGATGAGGGCCATTGGACTGCTGTCAAGAATATCCTTAAGTACTTAAGAAGGAATAAGGACTTATTCTTGGTCTATGGTAGATTGGATGACGAACTCTGTATAACTGGTTACACAGATGCAAGTTTCCAAACTGACCAGGACAACCAAAAATCGCAGTCTGGATATATATTCCTCCTCAATAATGGAGCAGTAAGCTGGAAGAGCTCTAAGCAGGGCACTATAGCAGATTCTACAATGGAAGATGAGTATATAGCAGCATCTGATGCAGCTAAGGAAGCTATTTAGATCAGGAAGTTCATCACAAAACTAGGGGTGATACCTACCATCTCAGATCCAATAACTTTGCTCTGTGACAATAGCGGTGCCATTGCACAGGCCAAAGAGCCTAGGTCACATCAAAGGACCAAGCATATACTCAGGCGATTTCATCTCATCAGAGAAATCAAGATAGAGGTGATATAAAAATATGCAAAGTAGCAGGAGAAGATAATGTTGCTGATCCTCTACAAAACCACTTGTACAGGCAAAGCATGAGCGTCATGTTAGGTCAATGGGAATTAGTCAAATTAATGATTATACCAAGTGCAAATGGGAGGTTGTTGGAAATTGTGCCCTAGGGGCCAATCATTGTCTTAAGAATATTATTGATTTATGAATTTATTAATTGTGTTATCATATTATTTGCATGTTTATTATGATGACCATCCTTGGATAATTCATGATCTTATCCTAAATGTCCCTGGTCGATCATCTCTGCGGGAGCACAGATGAAATAAGACCAGTATAACTTTGAAGATGTATAGAGATATAAATCAAAGTCATAGGCACACGTAAGAGTACAAGGTGTTGGATCGACCCGCTATGAGAGAACTGCATGGGTAATGTCATAAGCTTCTCTCATATACAAACCATGTCAATATGCCCTTTGACCTGAGATCATTATGGATTCCTACATGACAAACGCTCAGCTTTCACATAGTCAAAAGTTACTTTTGACCAAGTGATCATAAAGACTATGTTTGGGCTTAGTGGTTTTTTATGCGGAGGAATGTGAATGGTCAAGATAGAATTTGTCCCTCACATTCGTAGAGAGATATTACTGGGCCATTCGATGAGTGAGTTTGAGAAATGTATGGCCATACTATAATAGAAAGGTAGTTCCATTTCTATAGCCAGACTACTCATGGATTGAGAAAGTAATGGTCAGGAATAGGAGGATGACATTATCCATTCCTCAACCATGACCAAAATATCGCGTGACAAAAGGGACATGATATGGTTGTATAAAAGGTTACATCGTTTAACGATCCTCATATGATTTGGGTAGTCGTTATGTCTTGCTAGAGACCGCTTGCGACTTGTGGGCTAGTATAACAAATAGCCCACTGCCAAATTCATATGGGCCTACAGGGTCGCACACAAAATAGCCCAACACGAGCTATGATATCCAGATTCATTGAATCTAAGACATGTCCAGATTCAATGAATGATCTAGGATAGATGTATATATATTTATTTATATTTATATTCGTATATATATATAAATTCGTATATATACATTATATATAAGAAATATATGAGATTTAATTTATAAGGATAAATTAAATCTCTATCACATTTGAATTTGAAATCCAAATTGATAGGATATCTCATATAAGAGATATTTATGAGATTTAATTTATAAGGATAAATTAAATCTCTATCATGATTGAATTTAAAATTCAAATTGATAGGATATCTCATATAAGAGATATTTATAAGATTTAATTTATAAGGATAAATTAAATCTCTATCACATTTGAATTTGAAATTCAAATTGATATGATATCTCAAATTTGATTTATGAGAATAAATCAAATACAGTTCAGTCTTAGCTTTACTTTAAGTTAAATAAATAGGTGAATTAAATCTGTGGGACGGATTTAATTTTATTTATTTAATTAGTTTCTTATCAAATTATATAATATATGATATTGTATTAATTTCGGAATTAATATAAGATTAACTCCTAAAATCCAATTCGGTAGAAGAAAACGCAGAGCATCCTATATATCTGATATTAGGAGCTACGTTTTGCATAGAGATATACATAGGACATAGAAAGGCCGAAGGGGACTGAGCAAAAGGGTTTGCAGATAAGAAACTGTCAAAATAGAGACGGAGAGGATGAACTCTTGAGAAAGCCCTGGAGGGACAAGAGACGCTAGCAAGTCGTTCGTGGTTAGAACGCTGTTCGTGTGGATACCAGTAGAGGAAGCTGACCTGAGTTGTCGACTTCTTGTGATCGGAAAGGGAGCACGAGCCGCGGAAAGAAGCTGTGAATGTCGTGACCAAAAGCTGTGGAAGTCGCTGAGGCACACTAAGGGTAATGCTTCTTCCCACTTGACTTAAACACATACGATAGATCCTGACAAGGAATGGAAAATTTTTTAAATTAATTTCCGCTGTGTGTCTTCCAATTCTTTTCACTATGGTAGCTCCATACAAGTAGTGCCTCCATATCTTGAGAGAATAAACTACTGTTGCAAGCTCTAGATCATGAGTAGGATAATTCTCTTTATGTGGCTTTAATTGCCAAGAAGCATAGGCTACCACTCATCCCTGCTGCATCAACACACATCCCAACCCCTGCTTACTAGCATCATTGTAGACTACATAAGTTTGAGCTGGGTCTAGAATAATCAGCACAGGAGTCATGGTTAATCTCTACTTTAGTTCATGGAAATTGGCCTCACACTTCTCATCCCACTTGAACTGCTGATTCTTTCTGGTCAGCTTGGTTAACGGTAGAGCAATTCGATAAAAGTCCTTAATAAATCTTCTATAATACCCTGTGAAGCCCAGAAAACTTCTAATATCTGTCATTGTCCATGGTTGTTCCCAGATTAGCACTGCTTCAACTTTGCTAGGATCTACAGCTACCCCTTCATAGGATCTAGGCTTCTCATACCCTTGAAAATGATATACTAAATATTTATCTACCATCCATCCCTTGGAAAATGACCAAAATATCCTTGGTGTCATTTCCTGCACTATACTAACCCCAAGGGTAAAATTGTCATTTCATACCTCTTTATACTACCTCAGGGTGTATATGGGATCTAAATAATCCTCTTTATACTATATGACACGTTTTTATCCTGTATAGAGTGACCAAAATTACCTCCATCCACTACTGGTACAATATGGGCATCTAGTGGCATTTTCGTAATTTCATACTTTTCCTGGACTGCTCTGGTCTCTGGCCCACTTAACTGTCTAGTCACCTTAATGGACTCATGATGGCGCCATTTGGGCCTTATTATAGGCTTATTACCTGTATTGCCTTTATGGCCCAATTTACAATACAACTCTCCTGATCCTATTTATCGGGTATTTTATTTCACTGTAAAATTCCGTATGGCTTCTACATGATTCCTTTTCTAATTCTCTCAATTTTATAAATTCATATATTAAATACATGAATTTTCTATAAGGTCTCATCTGATTCTGAGATATAAAAAATATTATAATAATTCCTTCTGACTTCAGAAATTTATATCAATTAATCGGGACCTCAAATCAAAATTATGTGTTGTGTTAAACTGACCGGAATATTTTTGTCTATCTACTGGTAAAATTTGGGTCTGATATGATTCCGGGCGTTTTTGGCCTGTTTTAGCTCAACTTTTCCATATTTACATTTAGGTCCCTTAACTTTTGAATAATTGCACTTTAGTCCCTAAACTTTCCATTAATTGCATTTAGATCCCTATTCTTTCCTTAGTTATTAATCTTTCCCTTTCTTTTTGCAATCTGATACAATTTATTTCAAGAATCTTATATCCATTGCAGATAAACTCTACAGGTACATCAGGTCAAAAAATTGGGGATATGACATGAAGCTTCTCTACCTTAACCTTTTCCTTGGTATTCGTCCTTCCAAAGAAATACTATACTTATGGTTGATTACTTTCTTTCTCTAGGCTAGGTCTACTGCGACCATCGGGATCTACTGCAATCAACTATAAGCCTCTTCAGGATCTAATTGCGACCCTGGAATTTTGTTGTCTGTGACCCATACTAGGATCTTGTCATATCCTGATTTTTAGACATAGAAGTCCAGTATGTAGCTTGAAAAAGGTATGCTACCAGGCCCTATGGAGCAAAAGTCCTATAAGTATACATATGATATTCAGGTACTAAACTGCAAGAAAGTGAAAGATCAGGGACTAAATTGTAAATAGTGAAAGTCCCTGGAGGTATAATGGTCATTTTGAAGAAAGAGAAGGGACTAAACTGAAAAGTCTAAAAGGTTTAATGGTGCCAAAAGGAAGTAGACATAAAGTCTGGGCCATTAAGTATAATTATAAAAAGTTAAGGGACTAAATTGTAATTTTCAAAAGTTTCTAAGGGCAAAATTGTAATGATAGAAAGTTCAGCCAGAAAAGGCTTAGAATTGCCCGAGAGTATTTCAGTCCCATATTTCATCAGTAGATAGAGGAAGTTATGCTGGTTGATCTTGCATGATACAGAAATTTTATTAGGGTACCAGACAACAGATATTTATCTGATAATCTAAAAGTTATCTAAAATTTGATCAGATCTCATGGACCTCATGTATAAGTGAAAAAGTTGTAGGAAGGTGTGTCCATGACATCATATGTCATGAATCTGACAGAACATCAGAAGAAGTTCTGTATGAAAAGTTATCCCCGTATTAGTGAATATTGACAAGAGTTTAAGAACACCAGTGATCCAATTATGGAACTTAGTAATAAGTAAGCCTAGATAGAATGAGCTCAAATGACCTCATATATAGGCCCATGATGATGCTTAGGAGGGCCCAAAGCCCATGATACCAGTTCATCAGTAGAAGGGCCAGTGTCCAGAAAAGTGCGAAATTACGAAAATGCCCCTACGTAGTCAGATTGTACCAGTGATGGATGGAGGGTATTTTGGTCATCTGGAATAGGCAAAAAATGTGTAACATAGTATAAATATAGTTAGTTAGAGCCAGTATACACCCTAAGGAAACATAAAGAGGTGTGAAATGATAATAATGCCCTTAGGGTTAATACAGTTCAAGACAGTGAACCAAGGGCATTTCAATCATTTTTCAAGTGATTTGTAATTAAATTGTGGCCCAGTACAAGCATGTCAATGGTAGGAAGAATCCGGATACTAGATTTAAGGTCAGAAAACATATTATGAAATCTCAAAAAAATTAGATTTATATAATAGTCCGGTTTTTGGGGAATCGAACCGAGCCAGTATCGGATTGGACTAGAATTTGTCCATAAGCTTCCTCCCCATGAGAATTGTGCCACATACCCCATGAGGTGTCCCCTTGAATTGTCCCTTGTGATGTCATGGATGATGTCATAAATGTCCTTTTTGAAAAAGTTAAATCTAAGATTAAATGTGAGCCTTTATATCAAATAGTGCACAAAGTAATCTTGGCCATTGAATTTCCATGAAATTTTCTATAAATACCCCCTCAAATCTGGTTCAAAACCGTGAGCTCATAAAGCTTGGGGAAACTCTTGCAAAATTGAAACTCAAGCCAAGATAAAGAAGATTCAAGGTACCAAAGTTCAAGCAAGCAAGAGATTAAAGGTAAGCAATCATCCTAGATTATTTTCCTTTTATTTGGGATCTTGAACTTAGGCTTTTCATATGAGAAAAGTTGAATTTTCTCTAAGGTGTTGTGCTGCCCAAAAATAGTAAATGAAAGGGGAAAGAAGAAATTAAAGTTAGAAGTATATGATTGAAGTTTAAATTAAGTGATTGGTTGTTGAATCAAATTGATATTCTTGAATTTGCCATGGATAAACCTGTTCGGTCTGCACTGTTCATGATGGAAGAAAATGGAATTTCAACAATTTAATGCTTACATTGAATTTATATGATGATTTTGTGTAGGATTGGAAAGGTTTTGAACCTTGGAAACATTAAAATCTCATGATTGTAGTTTTTGAAATTCTTCATGATTTTGATGCTTCCAATGGTTTTAAAATAAAAAATTGTGTGGGATAAAGTGGAGAAAACAAGTATGGAAAGTATTATAATCCAAATGAGAATTTTTGAGGGAATTGTGTACATGTTTTGGTTCTGTACAGCAGCCATGAAGGAGATGGAATTTCATGATTCTAGCTTTATAAATGGATTTAAAAGAGGAAATTGTGTAGGGTAGAGTCAAAACATCAATTGATTCAAAGGCCAAGTCCATTAGTTAAGATTAAGGAATGTTAAGTGATCTTAATGTTCAAGAGGAAGTTATGTTAGTTAAAGTGAGTTTAATGCTCAAGGAAGTTAGATTGTGATGGATGAATGGTTATGTGATGTTAGGGATTGATGGATATGCTCCAAAAGAGGCAGACACATATCCAAAAGAAGTGAGAAGAAAGAGGCAAGATAAAGTGGAAGAGAGTCAAGTATATGAGGTAGTAAACTTATCCTAAACTTGTATGCATTGAATGTTATGCTTGATTGTGCTTTGGCTTTGTTGAATTGAGTTGCATATGTGCTTATGTATGAAGCTCTGTTTCTATGATTACTTTGGCTAATTGTATTTCATATGTAACATGGAAGCATGCACATTACACAATGTTAACACTTTAACAACCAAGCACATGTATTTACTTTAATGCATGCATTGTTTAGTGCCGTTTGCTACTGAGATTTTCCTAGAAATTTCATCTCTTTCCACGTAATCCCAATCCCACAGGTTTATGAATTATGAAAGAGGATGATGAAGCATGAAGAGAAATTAGGGATTGGATAGTATGTATATTATGTGATTATTTGTTATATGTAAAGTTGCTATATGATCAATGTAAGTAGCGATGGTCATGATATAATGAAAAATAGTAAATGATGAGATAAATGTATGAAATTTTACAAACATTTAGTTAACTTGCCAAGCTTTGTTTTGACATCAAAAATGCCTTATTTGGATGTCTGTACAAAGAGAATGAATTTTCCAAAGTAAGGGACCAAAATCTATTTTTATAATTTTTGACCAAATGAACAGTCATCTTTGACAAATAAATTATATTAATTGGCTAAGTATTTGGTCTAGAAATTATTTTCCCCTTAAATTTAAAGATGTTATATTCATTTATATTTTTGAACCACTTCATTTCAATTTTTGTATAATTAATTATGATTTTTCGAAGTTTGTTATGTAATCTGGAATACCATATGAACAGTAACCTGAGAAAGAGTAAAATTCTAAATTTGGCTAATAGACTTCCAAGGTCTTGTAAGTGGTTCCAAATGCTACTGAATGGTCCCTAAGACATATAAAAGTAAGGATGTTTCAGATCTAGCTACAATCCTCCAGAATCTCCTGCGATTCTGTTGTACTGTATTCTCATCTCTATAAGACCTAACCAACGGACAAAGTTACAAGGTTAGCCACTTTCACTTAGTTGTAACTCAACATATAATTTCCCAAAAATGATCACAGAAACTAATATTATCTATTAGGACTTTACTCATTTCCTCTATCACTCAGGAATTTCTCATATCATTCCCATCTTTCATAACTTTACTATATTTATTACTATAGAGAGCTACGCAGGCTCTACCATGCACATCTCTATCATAATCTGTTCATCCCATATGGTGGACATTACTCTACATGAGATGCACTTTCCATTCTCTTGGCTTTATTTCAAAAGCAATCTTACTCTATCGCAAGAGCAATATAGCTTTATTGCGAGAACATTAACTTTTATTATATAGACACTGCTTCTTCTTAGAGCTACATCATCTTTCATAATGCTTCTCATTTCATTTCATGTTCATGGTACATCATTTGAGTATCTCATCCCTACTAAAGGGATATGTCCTAAGTACTATAATCATTTGTCTATAGATTTGTTATTAACTTTCATCTCTAATCTCATTTATTGCTTTTCTACTACTTTATCATTACCAAGTTGAATTATCTAATTGCATATCGTATGATATGGGAGCAACATAATTTTCTTATCATATATACTCTACCTTTAATGAAATAGGAAAGGGGAGTATTCATTCATCTTAGCATACTCTAACATGTATAATATGCAAGGAGATACAATCATTTAAGCATTCTCTAACATGTGTGTCATCATATGATAACTGCAAGGAGATGCAACTTTTCATCATAACTTACAGCAACATAAGCCATATCACATAATTTGCTCAACTATCCCTCATACCCACATTGTAATTAAACAATTAACTAGGTAAACTTTAAAACATTATTTCCTCTGTCATATTATCTGTCAGACTATATATCACATTATCTGGTCAGATCATTGATAGATCTTGAAGTAACTATTCATCTAACTTAGGCTATCACGTTACCCTGTTACTAGGGTATAGACTCAACCTTTCATTACTCTTTCTTACATAGGGAATAGGGGAGTCACTTTATCTTTGAAATTGTGCTACCTTTCTCTCTCTAGATATCATAGACTTCTTTTTGTTATCTTGCATACATGTACTGCTTTATTGAATGTCTACAACTACCTGAGAAAAACTCTTCCTTTGTAACATATAATTCAATCCGTGAACTAACTTCTTAGCCATTCAACTCTCATTGCTCACGTGGATGAACTTGGCTAAGTATTCATCAAAGGGTTTCTCTTTCCCTACTTTAACCCTTAGCCTCACGCTCACCACTATCTAACTGAGAGGAATGCTTCTGGCAAACTATTCGATAAAAACTTCTCAGGTGAGCGGATCAATCTCCATCTCATATGGAATAATTTCTGTATCTCTCTACTATCTCTTAACTCTTTATGTAAGTTAGTCTCAGTCAGCTGTAGACTAGACTACAGTTCCTTTCTAAACTTTTCTTGATCCTAACTAATAGATAATTACCATTTTAATTATCAAACAAAAACTAAGCTAATCAATAGTGAGTAGAGGCTAACCTAGGTTGATTCACAAGGAGCCTAAATGGATATAGAAGTTCATAATTAATCTAATAAGCCATAAATTAACAAGTTAAAGAGATGGTGTTTGATGAGTTTCAATCTAACTACTCAAAGTAAATCCTATTCTATTGTTTATGTTTTTAGTGTTTATGATGATGAGATGAATGAATGACAAGCGTGTTCCCTTGGAGATTACCTTACCTTCCTTATCCATAGAATATGCGAATTAGATCAGTTGAATTAGAATATGTTAGCTAACAACTCGCTAGCTAAATCTCAATCAAAGCTACAATTCACATACATTAAAAGAGATTAAGAATCATTCAACTTAGAGATAGTACAATATGAATTAAATAGAATCACTTCAATTAATCACAACTATGTTCAACTCGATCAAAGATGAGAATTAATCAAAGGTGAGTTATGCATAAATAAAAAATCTAACTCGGTTCCCTACTTCTTTGTCATCTACTACTATAATTGCATCATTAACTGCAGAATTAACTACATCACTCGATACAATTAACTCTAAATTAAAAATACAATGAACTCTTTGTTCAGCTCAAGGATTCTGGTTTAGCATCATCTCTAAGAGAGCACAGCAGCTTAGCCTTGCATTGCTATCTGCACTTTAGCAGCAACAGAAAATGCAGCAGCAGTCATGGTCAAAATGATAGAAGAAGATGAACTATAAAACTTTCCTCTGGTTCTATTGACTAGAACAGAGGAAAGTGCAGAATAGAAAATAGAAAATGGACAATGAGAGAGAAATGGAGAAGGAATGAATGTAGAAGGAAGGCATGAATGGAATGGAATGAAGATGGAATTTGTCACATCCTTATTTTCAACCTCAATTATACTCATTCATAAGTCATTGGAACCAATTACATAGCCTTTTGCTTTAGAAACATCAATTTTCAAAAGAATTACTCTCAGGTACTATTCACTTTTACTGTTCATTTAGTAATTCCAAAACATATACCCAACCTTGAAAATTCATAATTAAATGTAGAAACATCAAAATAAGGAAGTTCCAATTTCTAATGAAAGCTCTTTTATTGAAATTTGAGGGAAAAATATAAAATTGAGGTTCCCATGTCCCAATGAAAACATCTTATTCGTTGAAAAATACTGTTCATTTGGTAAAATATGGAAGTTCCAGTTTCTTTGCCTTGACTTCAAAAATTCATTTCTCATTGGGTTTTCATCCAAATGAACCGTGTTACCTATGGATTTAAAGCTCTAGGTGTTCTATTTAAGATTACCAAATGTCACAGAAAAACTAGTTCATTCACTATACCAAGTTCATGTTGGAAGGTCACTGCCTCTAGTTGCTTATTTTCTCTTGATTCCAGATTTTAACTTTAACTTAGAAAAACCATAACAATTCAAATACTTAACCAATTGAGGCTTTCTTGGTGTTCCTTTAAATCTATATATCTTAGCTATCATCATGCTAAATTTTAAGTTCAAACTCATTGATTAAGGCAACCTAATCATCATCACACCATCACAGCCTCAAAGCACAATTACAAAATCATACATCATACATCCATCATATCGTTTCATAGTAACATGTAACTCATGTAATTAGTTATACAAGTTCAACCATCAATGTTTACCCTCTTTCCTTGAGAAGTTCCAGCACCCATGACATGGTTATGCATATGGAAGGAATGAGATTTCATGGAAATCCCAATAGCAAGTTACATAAACCATATTATCATGCATGATTAATTAGATGCTTAACATGTTATCATGAGATGGGAGCTACTGTTGGAAATCGTGCCCTAGGGGCCAATCATTGTCTTATGAACATTATTGATTTATGAATTTATTAATTGAGTTATCATATTATTTGCATGTTTACTATGATGACCATCCTTGGATAATTCATGATATTATCCTAAATGTCCCTGGTCGATCATCTATGTGGGAGCACAGATGAAATAAGACCAGTATGACTTTGAAGATGTATAGAGATATAAATCAAAGTCATAAACACATGTAAGAGTACAGGGTGTTGGACCGACCCGCTATGAGAGAACTGCATGGGTAACGTCATAAGCTTCTCTCATATACAAACCATGTCAATATGCCCTTTGACCTGAGATCATCATGGATTCCTACATGACAAAACGCTCAGCTTTGACCTAGTCAAAAGTCACTTTTGACCGAGTGATCATAAAGACTATGTTTGGGCTTAGTGGTTTTTCATGCGGAGGAATGTGAATGGTCAAGATGGAATTTGTCCCTCACATTCGTGGAGAGATATTACTGGGCCCCTCGATGAGTGAGTCTGAGAAATGTATGGCCATACTGTAATGGAAAGGTAGTTCCATTTCTATAGTCAGACTACTCAGGGATCGAGAAAGTAACGGTCGGGAATAGGAGGATGACATTATCCATGCCTCATCCATGACCAAAATATCGCGTGACAGAAGGGACATGATATGGTTGTATAAAAGGTTACATCGTTTATCGATCCTCATATGATTTGGGTAGTTGTTATGTCTTGCTAGAGACCGCTTGCGACTTGTGGGCTAGTATAGCAAATGGCCCACTGCCAACTTCATATGGGCCTACAGGGTCGCACACAAAATAGCCCAACACGAGCTATGATGTCCAGATTCATTGAATCTAAGACATGTCCAGATTCAATGAAAGATCCAGGTGAATGTATATATATATTTATTTATATTTATATTCGTATATATATAAATTCGTATATATATATATTATATATATGAGATATATGAGATTTAATTTATAAGGATAAATTAAATCCCTATCATGTTTGAATTCGAAATTCAAATTGATAGGATATCTCATATAAGAGATATTTATAAGATTTAATTTATAAGGATAAATTAAATCTCTATCACGTTTGAAATTCGAAATTCAAATTGATAGGATATCTCATATAAGAGATATTTATAAGATTTAATTTATAAGGATAAATTAAATCTCTATCACGTTTGAAATTCGAAATTTAAATTGATAGGATATCTCAAATTTGATTTATGGGAATAAATCAAATATAACTCAGTCTCATCTTTATTTAAAGTTAAATAAATAAGTAATTAAATCTGTGGGACGGATTTAATATTATTTTATTTAATTAGTTTCTTATAAAATTATACAATATATGATATTGTATCAATTCGGAATTAATATAAGATTAACTCCAAAATCCAATTAGGTCAGGTGGAAAAACGCATAGCATCCTCTATATCTGATTGGAGGAGCTACGTTTGAAAATAACACAGAACACAAAAGGCCGAACGGAATCTGCAAAAGGTTTGCAGACAAGAAACTGCTGAAATAGAGACGGAGACTTGTGAAAGCCTTGGAGGGACAGGAGACGCTAGCACGTCGTTCGTGGTTGGAACGCTGTTCGTGTGGATACCAGTAGAGGAAGCCGACCTGAGGCGTCGACTTCTTGTGATCGGAAAGAGACCACCGTCCGCGGAGAGAATCTGTGAAGGTCGCTGAGGAACACTCCGTCGATTTCTTGCGATCAGAAAGAGATCACCACCCACGTAGAGAAGCTGTGAAATTCGCTGAGCAACACTAAGGGTAATGATTCTTTCCACTTGACTTAAACACATACGGCAGATCCTGGCAAGGAATGGAAAATTTTAAAGTTTATTTCCGCTGCGTGTCTTCCAATTCCTTACAGCTACTTCATAATGGTACATAAGAAGACTCTAACATGTATATTTTCATGACATAACTTGCAAGGAGTTGTAATCATTCATAACTCATCATCAACATGATGATACATTCTCATGCTCAACCAAACACCACAATCAACAAGCAAACAAACAATTAAGCATACATGAAACTATAGTTAGATATTCTTGCTACCTCTTAGCTATTCTTGCCAATGTCTTCTTAGAATGATTTCCTTTCTTCACAAATGTCAAAACCTAGCCATTTCAAAGTAATGTCAAGTTACAACTCAACTTGAAACCAAATCCAAGACTAGGTTTTTACTAACTTCCTTTCCTTCCCCATTTTATGTTTCTTACTTCCATCTTTCCAAAATAAATTCTCATAGTTCATTTCCAAATAATTTTTCATTTAGAATCCAAATATGAAACTAGAATTCCTAAAACCAAAATATTCCACATGCTACAGTACCAAATCAAAGCAAACCCTCTTGTTTTCCAAAATTTATCTACTTGTTCTCCTACTTTATCCCCACACAATTTTCCATTTTAAACTCATTGGAAGCATCAAAATCATGAAATTCCAATATATGAATAGTGTCATGAACAGTAACAACAATTAACACAAAACCCTAACTTCATGCATACTTGGATTTCCAAGCTTATACCACTTGATTCTAGCTTGTTTAAGCTGGTCTAAACTATCCATAACATAAAACTCATATTTTAACCACATATGGAAAGCATTTCCAGCAGCAACCATAAGGTAAATATGGTACAAAAATCCCTTAAAATCAAGAGCTAACTTGCTAGAACAAAGCTTAAGATCAAGGAAGATGATTACCTTGTTTTTTTGCTTCAAGTTGTGTTCTTCTTACTTGGTTGAATGGAAATTTTATAAGAATTTTCCTATGGTTGTGAAGGCATGATGAACCAAGCTGAATAAGGGGTATTTATAGATGAGCTTTGGTTGAAATGGATGACCAAGATTGATTTAGTTACTATTTGATCAATGGTCCATATTCATTCTTCAACTTTGCTTGCCCTAGAAGCCTCTCACTTGATGCCATGCATGACATCATTTAAGGTCATGTTTGGCTGAAAAAAGTAGAATATACTGATAGGAAAAATTCTAGTCCAGTTCGGTACCGATCGGAGCAGTTTCACAAAAACCATACTATTTTTTGTTTCTAATTTTTATAATATTCCAGGATATATATTCTGTCCTAGAAATCAATGTCTAGGTTCCTCATACCATTTACATTGTTAGACTGAGTATTTATCTGTATCCATTCCTTTTGAAATGACCAAAATACCCTTGGTGTCCTTTCTTGCATTATATTACCCTAAGGGCATAATTGTCATTTTACCCCTCTTTGTACTACCTCAGGGCACATACTGGCTCTAACTAATCATATTTATACCATGTTACATATTTTTGGCGTATCTAGAATGACTAAAATGCCCTCTATCCATCACTGGTATAATACGGGCATCTAAGGGCATTTTTGTAATTTCACACTTTTCCTAGGCACTGGCCCCTTCTACTTATGAACTGGTATCATGGGTTTTGGGCCCTCCTTGGTGTCATCATACGCCTATATATAAGGCTATCTAAGCTCATTTTATCCAGGCTCACTTACTGCTAACTTCTATAATCGGATCACGGGTGTTCTCAAACTCCCGTCAAAATTCACTAATATGGGGATAACTTTTCATACAGAGCTCATTCTGGGGTTCTGTCAGATTCATGACATCTGATGTCATAGGGCACACCTTCCTGTAACTTTTTCACTTATACCTGAGGTCCATGAGATATGATAAAATTTCATATAACTTTTAGACTATCAGATAAATACCCACTACTGGAACCCTAATAAAATTTATGTATTATGCTAGATTAACCTGCATAGCTTTCTATATTTACTGATGAAATATGGGACTGGAATACTTTTAGGTAGTTCTAAGCCTTTTCTGGCTGAACTTTTCTATAATTACATTTAGGTCCCTGACTTTTTGTATATTTACATTTAGGTCCCTAAACATTTGAAAATTACCTCTTTTGGCCCAACTTTTGTTTCTACTTTAACTTTTAGCCTTTAAACTTTTCTACTTTGCGTTTAGGTCCCTATATTTTCCTTAGACAATAATCCCTCTCATTCTGTTCTTGATCTGATACAATTTATTCCAAGAATCTCATACCCATTTCATATAAATTGTATAGTTACATCAGGTAAGAAAATTGGGGATATGACAGAATTTGAGATGTAGATCTGAATTATAATGTGTAAATGGAGAATGAAATAGAGTGCCTCATGTCAATCCCTATGATCTAGAATGGTGTGTATATATAGGTATGGAAGGATGTGAAGGGTAGCTGAAAGGATGTGAAGGGTGTGTGGAGTACATAAGCTACTGCTAAAATGTGTGATTCTATTCAGATCAAGCATATGTGTTGTCGTATCCTTATTTTCTACCTCAATTATACTTAGTTGCAAGCTATTTAAACCAATTACATAGCCTTTTGCCTTATAAACATGCATTTTCAAAAGATAGCTTCTTAAGTCCTGTTCATGTTACTATTCATTTATTAAATCCAAACTTTGAAAATTTATAATTACATGTAGAAAAATCAAAATAGTGTGGTTCAAATTTCTAATGAAAGCTATTTCATTTAAATTTGAAGAAAAAATGTAAAACTGAGGTTCCATTATCCCAATAAAATCGGTTTATTCGTTGAAAAATACTGTTCATTTGGTAAAATTTGGAAGTTCCAGTTTCTTTGCCTTAATTCAAAAATTCATTTCTATTTTGTTACTTTTTCAAATGAACCGTGTTAACTATGGATTTAAATCTCCAGATGTTTTCTTCAAGCTCATAAAATTTCATAGAAAAAATCATCCATTTACTATATTAAATTGATGTTGAAACGTCACTGCCTCTAGTTGCTCACTTTATCTCAATTCCAGATTTTAACTCCCATTTAGAAAAATCATAAAAAAGTGAATTCTTCACCAATTGAGGCATTCTTGGTGTTAAATTAAAGATCTTTATCTTAGCTATTATCATACCAAATTTCAAATTCAAATTAAAATTCGTTGGATAAGGCATCATAAACATCGTCACACCACCATGGCTTTAGAATACAACTACTTGATCACTATGTATCCCATCATAACCTTCCATAATGTCAAGTAACCAATATAACTTATTATACAAGTTCAATCATCTATATTTACCCTTTTTCCTTGTGAGATTCCAGCACCTATGACATGGTTATGCATATGGAAAGAATGATATTTCATTGAAATCCCAATAGCAAGTCATACAAACTATAATATCATGCATGATTGAGTAAATGCTTAACAAGTGATCATGAGATGGGAGCTACCTCATAATAGTACATAAGGAAACTCTAACATGCGTATTGTCATGACATAAGTTGCAAGTAGTTGCAATCATTCATACCTCATAATCAACATGATGACACAATCTCATGCTCAACCAAACATCATAACTAACAAGCAAGCATACAATCAAGCAAATATGAAACTATAGTTAGGTATTCTTGCTACCTCTTTAGCTATCCTTGTCGAAGTATTCTTGAGATGATTTCCTTCTCTCACAAATGTCAAAACCTAGCCATTACAAAGTAACATCAAGTTACAACTCAACTTGAAAACAAATCCAAGACTAGGTTTTTACTAACTTCCATTATTTTTCCATTTTATGTTTCTTACTTCCATCTTTCTAAAATAAATTCTCATGGTTCATTTCTACATAATTTTTCATGTAGAATCCAAATATGAAACTAGAATTTCTAAAATAAAAACACCCCATGAGCTGCTATGTCAAACCGAAGCAAACCCTTGATTTTCCAAAAATTCACATTTTGATTTCAATGCTTCCAATACTTGTTCTCCTACTTTATCCCCACACACTTTTTCATTTTAAACTCATTGGAAGAATCAAAATCATGAAATTCTAACATATGAATAGTATCATGTATAGTAGCAGCCATGAACATACAAGTCCAACTATAAGAGTACTTGAATTTCTAAACTTATATCACTTGATTCTAGCTTGTTTATGTTGGAAATCATGCCCTAGGGGCCAATCATTGTCTTATGAACATTATTGATTTATGAATTTATTAATTGTGTTATCATATTATTTGGATGTTTACTATGATGACCATCCTTGGATAATTCATGATCTTATCCTAAATGTCCCTGGTCGGTCATATATACAGGAGCACAGATGAAATAAGACCAGTATGACTTTGAAGATGTATAGAGATATAAATCAAAGTCATAGGCACATGTAAGAGTACTAGGTGTTGGACCGACCCGCTATGAGAGAACTGCATGGGTAACGTCATAAGCTTCTCTCATATACAAACCATGTCAATATGCCCTTTGACCTGAGATCATCATGGATTGCTACATGACAAAAGCTCAGCTTTGACCTAGTCAAAAGTCACTTTTGACCGAGTGATCATAAAGACTATGTTTGGGCTTAGTGGTTTTTCATGCGGAGGAATGTGAATGGTCAAGATGGAATTTGTCCCTCACATTCGTAGAGAGATATTACTGGGCCCCTCGATGAGTGAGTCTGAGAAATGTATGGCCATACTGTAATGGAAAGGTAGTTCCATTTCTACAGTCAGACTACTCAAGGATCGAGAAAGTAACGATCAGAAATAGGAGGATGACATTATCTATGCCTCAACCATTACCAAAATATCGCGTGACAGAAGGGACATGATATGGTTGTATAAAAGGTTACATCGTTTAACGATCCTCATATAATTTGGGTAGTCGTTATGTCTTGCTAGAGACACTTTTTCGCCAGTATAGCAAATGACCCACTGCCAGCTTCATATGGGCCTACGGTCGCACACAAAATAGCCCAACACGAGCTATGATGTCTAGATTCATTGAATCTAAGACATGTCCATATTCAATGAATGATCCAGGGTGAATGTATATATTTATTTATATTTATATTCATATATATATAAATTCGTATATATATTATATATAAGAGATATTTATAAGATTTAATTTATAAGGATAAATTAAATCTCTATCACGTTTGAATTTGAAATTCAAATTGATAGGATATCTCATATAAGAGATATTTATAAGATTTAATTTATAAGGATAAATTAAATCCCTATCACGTTTGAATTTGAAATTTAAATTGATATGATATCTCAAATTTGATTTATGAGAATAAATCAAATATAGTTCAATCTCATCTTTATTTAAAGTTAAATAAATAGGTAATTAAATCTGTGGGACGGATTTAATATTATTTATCTAATTAGTTTCTTATAAAATTATACAATATATGATATTATATTAATTTCAGAATTAATATAAGATTAACTCCAAAATCCAATTCAGTAGAGAGAAAAATGCATAGCATCCTATATATCTGATTTTAGGAGCTGCGTTTCATGGACACACATAGAACACAGAAAGGCCGAAGGGGAATCTGTAAAAGGTTTACAGTTAAGAAACTGCTAAAATAGAGACAGAGATAACGAATTCTTGAGAAAGCCCTGGAGGGACAAGAGACGTTAGCACGTCGTTCGTGGTTGGAACACTGTTCGTGTAGATACCAGTAGAGGAAGTCGACCTGAGTCGTTGACTTCTTACGATAGGAAAGGGAGCACGAGCCGTGGAGAGAAGCTGTGAACGTCGTGACCAGAAGCTGTGGAAGTCGCTGAGGAACACTAAGGGTAATGCTTCTTCCCACTTGACTTAAACACAAATGGTAGATACTTGCAAGGAATTGAAAAATTTTTAAATTAATTTCCGTTGCGTGTCTTCCAATTTCTAACAGTTTAAGCTTGTATAAACTATCAATAACATAAAACTCATATTCTCATCACATGTGGACAACACTTCCAACAACAACCTCAAGCGAAATAGGCCACAAAAATCCCTTAGAACCAAGAGCTAACTTGCTAGATTAAAGCTTAAGAACAAGGGAGATAGTTACCTTGCTTATTGCTCCAAGTTGTGTGTTTCTTTCTTGCTTTAAATGAAATTTGGCCATAGGTTCCCTAAGGTACTATGCATGCTGAATCCAATTTGGTTTGGTTACTATTTGATCTAATAGTCAATATTCATTCTTGAACCAAGCTTGCCTTAGAAGCCTTGCCTTTGATGCCATGAATGACATCATTTAGGTGCATGTTTGGATAGAAAAAGGTAAATTTATTGATAGGAGAAATTCCAGTCTACTCTAGTACCGATTGGAGAAGTTTCACAAAAACCAGACTATTATATGTTCTTAATTTTTCTAATATTCCAGAATATGTATTTTGGTGATAACCTGATTTCAGATCAATCTTAGAGAATAAACTTGCTCCTACCAACTGGTCTAGCAAATCATCAATTCTGGGAATAGGGTATTTATTCTTAACAGTAATCTTATTCAACTCCCTATAGTCAATGCATAGCCTGAGACTACCATCCTTCTTCTTAACGAATAGCACTGGAACACCCCACGGAGAAACACTGGGTTAGATGAAACCATTCTTTAAAAGCTCCTTGATCTACTTCTTTAATTCAATCATTCCTTTGGGAGCCATATGATATGGGGATTTAGATAGTGGTCTAGCTCTAGGTACAATGTCGATTGCAAACTCTACTTCTCGTTTGGGAATTATTCCTTGAATCTCCTTTGGAAAGACTTTAGGGAATTCTTAAACTACTGGAATTGTCTCAATTCCCTCTTCTACGTCTACTTGAATAGAAAAGAAAACCATATATCATTGACATCCTTTTTATAGATATTTATTGCCTAGCCTCTATTATGAAATTCAGTCTCACTTCTGGATTCACATTTATGGCTTATGGACAAAGAACTAGAGTTTTGTTCTTACAATCCAACATCACATTATTGGCTGCAGCCAGTTCAATCTAATTATGACATCAATCTCATGGAAAGGCATACATATCAGGTCTAGAGTAGTGCAACAATGCTCATATCAAATGACACTATTTAGACAGACATCTGATATAGCTACTCTAGCATTTATAGGGGTTATCACACATATGGTATAATGCAACTTGCTAATTATAAGGACTAACTATTTAGCACATTGATAAAAAATAAAGGAATGACTTGCACCCGAATCAAACATAGCAATCACAGAATAATTATTGAGATAGATGATACCTTGAATTATTTCAGGTGACCTTTGAGCATCTTCCCTTATCAATGCAAACACTCGTCCTTAAGTACGTGGCTTTGATCATTCGCTGCATGAGGACAATTTCTAGAAAAATGTACAGGTTTCCCACATGTGTAACAAACATTCTACCCTATCAAGTATAATCTATCGCCATGACACTTCCCGCGCTTATCACATATTCTGAATCTCGAGTCTCTATTACTTGTATTGCCTCTGAAGTTCCCTCGAGCAAGTCTTCTATTCTACCACTGTCTCTTCCTCTTTCTATAGTAGCCACTTCTACCAGCCACATGTTGACCTTGGCTGGTCTTTCTAGGGACAACATCCCCTCTGCCTACTGGTTTCATCAATATTCCATGATTAAGGCCATTTTCAATTATTCTACTGGCTTCCACTGCTTTATTAAATTGGTTATACTGCTAAGGAGTCATCTTCTCCTTTAGGGTAACATTCAACCATCTGATCATCCTTTCCATCATCCAATGCTCATCATCCATTTATCGCAGATAAATGGAGTATTGGGAAAGATGAATGAATTTAGCCAGATACTCATTGAAAGATTCTTTCTCTCCTTGCCTCAGTATAAGGAACTTTGCTTCTCACTCGTCACGTACTGACTGCAGAAAATACTTCTCATAAAATTGCTCAAGAAATATTTCCCATGTAATAGGAATGTGTCTAGCCTGTAGCACTAGCTTGGTATTCTTCCACCTTCTAACTGCATCACTTTCCACCTGATAGATTGCCATCTGAGTTTTACTTTCAGATGGACAATTAAGCACCTTAAAAATCTTCTCCAGCCGGCTAATCCAATATTCCACTTTCTGGACATCAAATGTCCCCTCAAACATTGGACAACTGTGCTTATAGAATTTAGTCATCCACTATTGAATACTCGTGGAATCAACCATTTGTCTAGGTGGCTCTGTTGTCTGTTGTACTATTTCTGGTTCTGTATCAGCTACGCCTGTAGATTCTAGATGTATTAGATTCTCTATTGCCTCTACCACTGCTGCTGCTATAGCAGCATCTCTCTCCTGATCACTTCTTACCTGAACAGCTCACATTTATTCAATCATCTTCTGTTGCTATTCTAATCGATCTAAAATTAGATGATTAATGTCCCTAGAGTTTTTGGGTTCTCTCGATAAAACAGTCCTTCTCGTTCTTACCATTTTATTTTACTATCTAAATAGGAGAGGAGTATCATAATCAACATAGCTTATATTTCATTCAAAACATAACATACAATAGGTTCAGTAACATTACATTGATCTTTCATACATAACATAGGTACATGCATAACATCATCATCCTCATTGTTCATAAGTACATAGACAGTATTTGCATTTACAAGTATAACCATTACACTACTCTTTCTTATAAGTAAACTAGATAAACTCTTCTATCATGTAGATCTAGTCAGGAATGCTTTCATAGGGTTCCTCTTTAAAATATTGGTCCAACCCCCCTCTCCAGGTTTCAGTAAGAGGAAAAATATCATCCATAATATTAGTCCAGTCTTCAAGGGTAAAGGTATCTGGATCAAAAGCTTTATAGGCCTATCTTACTATGGTGATAAAATCCATATAAACTCTAATCATGTTCTACTTCCCTGACTAATAGTCTTCCTAGGTCATACAATTGCCTAGCCAGTTCCACAGCTTTCTTGAATCGTTCTTGGTTTTGAACCTTGGAAACATTAGAATTGGAAGTTATAATTCTTGAAATTCTTCTCTGTTACTGTTCACTTACAGGAACAGTGATTGGAATTTCATGATTTTGATACTTCCAATGGTTTAAAAATGAAAAGTTGTATTGGATAAAGTAGAGAAATAAGTATTGGAAGCATTGGAGTTAAAATCATAATTTTTGGAAGAGTTGTGTATGTTTTACAAATCTATCAAGAGTAGTGCATAGGAACTGGAATTTCATAATTCTAAACTCATAAATGGATTCAAAAGATGAAATTGTGTAGGATAAAATCAAGACATCAATTGATTCAAAGGCCAAGTCAATTAGTAAAGATCAAAGGAAGTTATGATAATTAAAGTAAGTTTAATGATTAAGGAAGTTAGATTATGATGGATGGATGATTATGTAATGTTAGGAATTAATTGTGGACTCAAAAGAGGCAGCCACACATAAAGGAGAAGTAAGAAGAGAAAGGCAAGGTTAAAGTGAAAGAAGTCAAGCATGTGAGGTAGTGAACTTATCCAAAACTTGTATGTATTGAGTGTTATGCTTAGTTATGCTATGTTGAGTTGTGTTGCATATGTGTTTATGATTGAAGCTCTGTTTTTATGATTACTTTGGCCAATTGTATTTCATAAGTTACATGGAAGCATGCATATTACACAATATTAACACTTTCACAAGCAAGCACAAGTATTTACATTAATGTATGCATTGTTTAGTACCGTTTGCTACTGAGATTTTCCCAAAAATCTCACCTCCTCCATGTAATCCCAATCCAAGTAGGTTTATGAATGATGAAAGAGGATGATGAAGTATGAAGAGAAGCTGGGGATTTGATAGTATAAATATTATGTGAAGAATTGTTATATGTACTTTATAAGACACATTTTTGTATATTATTTGTGACATTTTTAAGAGTTTTATAACAACTTTACCATTCATTTTAAACCTTAAGTTGTGCATTTGTGGTAATACAATATTGTGTGTGGCAATGTTATAATTAAAGGGTAAAATGGTAAATTAACTCTTCCATAATGCATATATTATGTTATTTACTAATTTTGACTTTTATGGTATGCTATGTTAGATTGCAGTTATTTTGGAAGAAAGCAAGGACCAAGAAAGAAATCACAAGTAAATGAAAGTGAAACCATGCTCCTGCGCCTTTTAGTCATGATCAAAGAGTCTGCTGGTCGTGACCTTGAGTCTTCTAGAAATCTCTCTGTGGTTACAGGTCACGACCAAAATGTCATATCCCAATTTTTAGGCCTTAAAGCCTGAAAAAGGCAGGCTACAAGACCCTATTATGCAGGAGTCCTAGAAGTATACAAATGATGTTTAGGGACTAAACTGCAAGAAAGTGAAAGTTCAGGGAAAATAGTGAAAGTCCCTGTAGGCATAATGGAAAAGTAAGGGATATTTCTTGGGAACTGAGCCACCAGAGTACTTGGGCTTGGTTAGAAACCCAAGATGACATTAAAAGGCCCAAAAATCTAGGCCCAGTGGTTATGGTAGTTTGGGAGGCATTAAAATAATATTTTAGTGCTTTTCTAGAAAGTAAAGTTATCCGGTTAAGGATAAAACTGGGAAAAGTGATCAGATATGACTGTAGACCATGAGGTGGCATGAAAGGTGTCCTCATGAGACCCACAAGGTGCCACATGGCATGATTACAGGAGAAGAATAAAAGTTAAGGACACATGTCATGAGATAGGAAAAAGGAAAAAAAGTAAAAAGGACACGTGGCACAATCTCGGGCATTCATTCTAGGAAAAGACTCTGGAATTCTTTGGAGAGGCTGAGTTAGCTGGTGAGGTATCGCAAGGGCCCCACTATTATGCCACATACCCCCTGAGGTGTCCCTTGGGTTTTCCATTGATGATGTCATATTGGTGAGTCATCAAGGAGGATGTTGTCATCATGATGATGCAGGCGAAGCTTCTTGAGGAAGCTAAGCGATCTGGGCCATTTATCATGATTCGATCTGAACCATTCATTCCACCTCCACTCACATATAAATAGGCCACCCTTACCTTCATGTTATGCACGGCCAAGCAAAGGCAAAGAAGAGAAATAAGAGAGAAAGAGAGAAAGAAAGGAAAAAAGAGAAAGATAAGAGGAGTTCTAGTGGAGCTAGGAGCAGTTCAAGGAGTTGAGGGACTAGGCAAAGCTTAGGAATGAGGTAAGAAAGTTATTCTAGTCCCTGCTATAACAAAGTAGAGGATTGCTCTTATTGTTTAGAATAGATAAATATATCTATTAATAAAGTTAGCTATAGATATAAAGAAAGATAAGGGAATGTCAGATTAAGGATATTACCCCAAGATGAGCATGAGTAAGTAGAGCTATACTGGATAATAATAAAGATATTATTATGCTATGTATAGGCTATGACTTATGAGAAAAAGGGACCTTAGAGACAAGGCTAAGAACTAGAAGGAAACACTACACGTCAGGTAGTAAACTTACCTACTTGTATGCTTATACTGCTTGGATGTTTTATGTGATATTTTCTTACCTTGATGATGTGAAGCATGTATGATTAAGTAATGCTCTATTTATTTTTATGCTATGGCCATATGTTATAATTAAGTAACATGGAAGAATATATGTTATCATTATGCAAGCATGATCATTAAGTACACACATAGTTATATCAAGCATATTGTTGCATACATTGTATGGTTTCTATTTGCTACTGAGATTTTCCCATAAATCTCATCCCCTTCCATGTAATCCTAATCTCACAGGTTTATGATGAGAGAGGATTGAAGAATCATGGTGAGAAGCTGGGGATTGGATAGTGCAAATGTTAGGACCAAAATGTTGGAATCAGGGAAAAACGCTGGATAAACAGTAAACTTCAGACATTTACTAATGTTGACCTGGTCAAGGCATGGTCAATGAGTTATTTTTTCCCTGAAAATTCATTAAGTTATCTTCGTGTAGCAATTTGAACCACTTCATTTTCATTTTTCTATAATTAGTTATGATTTTTTGAAGTCAAGTCACTCCTTTGGAATTTATAGAGTGAACACTACTCGAGAGAGTAAAATTCCAGATTGTGTAATGTGACTTCAATAGCCTTAAAAGTGGTTCCAAATGCTACTATTTGGTCCCTGAGACATGAATAGGAGGATGTTACACAAAACATGGACCTGGTCTTGACTAAAATGTGAAATCATTGAAACTACGCATTTTAAAATATGTCATGAAAAAATATAAGGAGAGGAGGGTTACTGTTAAGGGGAGGCTAGTTTTTGACCTGATTAGGCTAAGAAGCAGTACTCGATCGCTCTCTGGTCATCTTCTCCACATCTTCTATCGTTTTAAACCTCTCCACAGACTTCTCCATATCTTTACACCATCAATGTACAATCTTCTCATCATTTCTTCACGGCATCATGTTTGGACAACGATTACAGTATAGCAGAGTCATGAGAGGCTAAATCTTTAGTATTTTAGTGATAGATCTGATATGTTGAGCTCATATAATGAATAAGGAGTTTATACTGTTATAATGTGCACCTTCTCATATTATGATTGCTGCTAGTTCTAGGGTTTTAATTTTATGAGCAAGTTTTGAATATCGATTGATCATTTTCATATTAGACTTTGTAATTGAATTTGGATGATTTGAATGTTTGCTTTTTAATAGAATATTTTAGTTTTGATTTTAATAGAGTTAGGTTATTATTAGCGATCATTGTTAATTATTCAATTACTTGAAATCTAGAGTTTTTGATCGACGACCATTCGAGGATATTTTCATCATCTAATTCAACTTACATCCTAAGTGGTTTCTAGCACTTTGCTAATAGTTCTTAAACTAGTTTTGATCAAAGGGGTTTAAGGAAAATTAGGGTCCTGGACTCAATCGATCGATTGAGGTTTTCTTTGAGACTTAGTGATTTCAAAACTCCAATTTTAACGTGAGAACAAGGATAGATACGTTTCATCATCAAGAGTCTTTCATAACATATTTCTCAAACAAACCAACTCATTTTCATCTTAATCAAAAATCAACAAAATATTTACTTTTATGCACCATACTTTTATTGTATTAATCACTAAAACCCCAAAAACTATTTTAACCTTGCTCAGGTTTTTGTTTGATTTTGACATCCAATCTGCTAGGTTTCCAAATAAAAGGCTTTTTGAGAAGAAAGATAGGGTTGTGCCTTATACTACATTATATTGGGTGCAATTAACTTTATTTTGATGGATCAGACCACAACAATCTGCCCTCATCAGTAATGTTGCTATCTGACCAATTTAAGTACTGATGGTCATGATGTAATGAAAAATAGTAAATGATGAGGTAAATATATAAAATTTTATAGACATTTAATTAACATGTCAAGCTTCGTTTTGACACTAAGAACGCCTTATTTCAATGTCTGTACAAAGACAATGAATTTTCCAAAGATGGAGACCAGAATTTATTTTTAGAATTTTTGACCAAATAAATAGTAATTTTTGACAATTAAACTGTATTAATTGGCTAAGCATTTGGTCAATAACTTATTTTTTACTTAAAGTTAAAGATGTTAGCTTCGAGTATAATTTTGAATCACTTCATTTAGATTTTTTTCGAATTAATTATTATTTTTTAAATTTTGTCTCCTAATCTGGAATACCATATGAACAGTACTCGAGAAGAGTAAAATTCTAGATTTATCTAATAAACTTCTAATGTCTTGTAAGTGGTTCTAAATACTACCGAATGATCCCTAAAATGTATAAAAGTAAGGATGTTTCACACTTTATGACATCATCTCTGACATCATTTAAGGCCTTGTTTGGCAAAATTTAGGGCTAGGTTCGGATTGGAAATATTTCAGTTCAATCCGATACCGACGCGGTAAAATTTCAAAAAACGTTATTGTTTAATAACTCTAATATTTTTTCTGACCTTAAATCTAGTATCCAGATTTCTCCTACCATAGACATTGTTGGATTGGGTATTATCTGCTTACCATCCCTTAGAAAATGATTAAAATGCCCTTATTTCACCATCTGACACTATTAACCTTAAGGACATAATTGTTATTTCACACATCTTTACACCTTATTAGGGCTTATACTAACTCTAATTAATCATTCTTGTACCTGCCTTGGCATTTTGACCATATCCATTCACCTCTTCTCAATGGCATAACACATTGGCATACTTGGTGGCATTTTCATAATTTTATATTTTTCTTGGTCTTTATTAGAACTAACCCATATACTTATCTACAAATATTATTAGGCCATGAGGTGCCATTTTAGGCCTTCTACATAGTCCCTTGCATTTATGGGCTCAACTCCCATGAAATTCCCCTGAAAAGTATTTTTGAGTGTTTTATTCCACTGTAAATTCTATCATAAATTCTGCATAACTCCTTTTTAAGTTCTATCAATTTTATAAATTCGCATATTAATTATAAGAATTTAATTTAAAATTTTATCTTTTTCTAAGGTCTGGAAGATACTGTACTAATTTTCTAAACTTTAAAATTCATATCAATTCATGAAGAAGTCAAATCAAAATTTTGTGTTGTGTTAAACTGATCAAAATAATTTTCTCTATTTATTGGTAAAAATTGGAACTAAACTACTTCTCAAAAATTTTGGGTCTTTTCCAGCTCAAACTTTCCATAATTACGATTTGGCCCCTTGAACTTTTGACAAATTGCATTTTAGTCCCTCAAATTTTTTAAAATTACACTTCTTGGCTCAACATGTATATCTACACTTTATTTTAGCCTTAGAACTTTTTTAAATTTCACTTAAATCCTTAAACTTTCATAAAACTGTATACTTTTCACGTCTTTCTTCAACTTAAAACTTATCTAACTTTTATCATTTCTTCTGATCATCATCACAATCCCTTCCAAAACTCATTCCTCTACCTGTTCCTTACAGGTTCCACTATTTGTTCCATATAGATAGGAAAAAATTAGGATGTAACATAAGGCCCTAAATGATGTCATGGATGATGTCATAAAGTGGCTTTTAGGGCAAGCTTGATGCAATAATGAATATAGACCATTTGATGAAATAATGAAAGATTAAATCCTAGCCATCTATTTCTAGCCAAATTTTCCTATAAAACCCCCCCTTTCTCTTCTCTTTCATTCCAAAAGCAAGAACCACGGGGAGGTTCTGCTAAAATAAAATTCAATTAAGAAGAAGCGGAAAATTCAAGAGCAAAACAAGCAAGCATTTAAGACTTTCCTTCTTCTATTTTTTTATTATGTTGTAGGAAGATTTCTCTTGGATTTGAATAGTTGAAACACCATTTTTCTCTCCATCTTATCTACTAGACATGATTTAGAATTAAAGGGAAAATATGAATTTTGAAGTCAGAATGTTTAGACAAGCTTAAATAGGCTATAATTAAGTAGTTAGAGCTTAGAAAATCATGTATTCTTGGAATTATAATCTTGAAATCCTTTCTATCACTGTTCATGTTCATAGGCAGGAGTTAGAATTTCATGATATATGGTTTTAAAATGAAAAATTGTGTGGGATAAAGTAGAGAAACAAGTATTGGAAGCATTGGAATTAAAATGAGAATTTTTAGAATTTATAAAGGTATTGTATGGTTCTGGATAGATTTCATAGGAGGAGTTTATTTTCATAATTCCAATATCATATTTCAATTTCTTTGATAAAATTATGAAGGATTGATCTAAGAAAATAATTTTGACAAACTTGAAGCACTAACTCAAATATTTAAGTTAAGAGTTAGGGGTTTTAAGGATGTTAGTGTGCATGGATTATGTAATGACTCTAATAAGTTGTATACACCATGTAATTATGTTTAGAATATTTAGATATCTAATAGGATGTTGGGAAGTGGTTGACCAAAAGTATACATGGTTGAAAGCTTAGGGAGCAAGAGCAAGAACAAGAGAAAAATTTATGTTTAAGGTAGTGGACTTACCTCTTTATATGATTGATGTGGCATGCTTATGTGTTGACATGTATATGATGATTGAATGATGTTGTGACAAGATGAATAATGTTGAATATGTTATGAATAACATGTTTCCTATGGCCATGCATTTTTATACAAAGAATATAGCATGATGACAAGCACTAAATGAAGAAAGTTTAATGAAATTACATATAATCCATTAGCATCCATATTGCATATTTAAGTGGCAATATTTGCTACTGAGATTTCCTATAATATCACCCTCCCGCAACTAAACAATTTAGTTCAATCATGATAGAAAATGTGTTCATGGAGAAGAGCTAAAGAATGAAAGAAATAAAGTAAACAATTTGATATTCTAGCCTATGAAGTATGGTCTTTCCTAGTTATGTAAAGTGTCTATTTATGTGATGAAAATATATGAAATAATTATGGCATTTGTACAATATGTATGTGAATATATGGGAAGCTTATTTGATGGTTTAGGAATGCTATACTAATTTATAAACATTTAGAAAAGAAGATGAAATGGCAAAAACCTTGGTCCTAGAGTAGCTTACTTTGAATCTAGTTTGACCTAGTAAATAAAATAATTAATACACAAACTTTTGAGAAATTAGTACACATCCAGAGCTTTAACTTCATAGGTAATATGCATCATTTGGATGTGTATATCAAGAGAAATGAATTTCTAAAATTACGAGATAGCATCAAAAATTTCCAAAATTTGCCATATGAACAGTAAAAAGTAACGATTTAATTGTATTTATTGGCAAGGTAAATGTTTAGATTTATATTTTTCCCTTAAACATCTATGAAAGAGTTTAAAGTATAAATTTGGATGACCTCCATATGATTTTTATACAATTAGTCATGAATTTTTAAATTTAGACTGTCAATCTGTAATTTACCAAATGAACAGTACGTAAGAAGTAAGTATTAAAATTTTAATTTTTGGGCCAAAGTAATACTTCTGCTAATCAAATATACTTCTGAATATGTACTCTGAGAGGTTAAAAGCAGGATGTTTCACATTATTATACAAAGCATATAGCATGATGTCATGTCACTAATTAAAGAAAGTTAATAAAATTACATATCATGCATTAGCATCCATCTTGCATATTTAAGTGATAATGTTTGCTACTGAGATTCTCCAAAATCTCACCCTCCCACAACCAACCAAGTTAGGTAAAGAATGATGAAAAAGTATGTATAGAGAAGAGCCAAAGAAGGGAAGAAAGAAAGTGGCAATTATTTATTCTAGCATATGTTGCATAAATTACCAACAATGTTCATGTCATATAATATGACATTATATATAAAGAAAAATATATGAATATTATGGCATATGTCATATCCTCAATTTTCTTATCTGATGTATATGTACAGTTTATATGTAATCGACATGAGATTCTTGAAGTAAACTGTATCAGATTAAGGAAGTAAAGAGAGTGACTAGTAACTAAGGAAAGTTCAAGGACCTAAATGAAATTTAGAAAATTTTTAAAGACAAAACTAAAGGTAGAAATAAAAGTTAGGCCAAAAGGTGTAATTACTAAAAGTTAAGGGACTTAAATGTAATTTATAAAAAATTCAAGGGCAAAAATGTAATTATGAGAAAGTTGAGCCGAAAAAGGCATAGAACTGTATAGAAATAGTTTAGTCCTAAATTTTATGAGTAAGTAGAGAAAATTATTTTGATCAATTTAACGCAACATATATTTTTTATTTGAGGTCCCAATTAATTCATATGAATTCTAAAGTTAGGAAAAATTATTGTAATATTTTTTGAAACTCAGAATCAGACAAAACTCTACAATAAATTCCTACAATTAATATGAGAATTTATAAAATTGATAGAGTCAGAAAAGGAATCTTGTAGAATTTTTAAGGGAATTTACAATGTAATAAAATACCCCGATAAATACTTTCAGGAGAGGGTTCTCGGGATTTGTATCATAAAGGCAATGGACCCATATAAAGGCCCAAAATGGAATCCTAAAAGCCCAGTGAGATGGTTGAATAGTTAAGTGGGCCACAGTCTAGAGCAACCCCGGAAAAGTGTGAAATTATAAAAATGCCCCTATGCTATAAGATTGTTCTAGAGAAGGATTGAGGGTATTTTGGTCATTTTAGACAAGTTAAAAATGTCAAAGCAAGTATGAGGTGATTATTTAGAGTCAGTATATACTCTGATGAAGTATAAAGAGGTGAAATGACAATTATGCCCTTAGGGTTGATATAGTGTAATAAGGGTATTTTGGTCATTTCTCAAGGGATGGTTGGCAGATAAATATTCATTCTAACAAAGTCAATGGTAGAAAAAACCTAAACATTGGTTTTCATGACAGAATACATATTATGGAATATTATAAAAATTGAGAACATAAAACAGTCTGGTTTTTGTGAAACTACTTAGATCGGTACCGGACTGGACTAGAATTTTTTCTATCAGCATTTCTACTTTTCTTCAGCCAAACACAGATATAAATGAGGTCATGCATGGCGTCATTAATGAGGCTTCTAGAGCAAGCTTGATGGAAGGTGAATTATGGACCCTTAGATCAAATAGTAACCAAACTAATCTTGGCCTTCCATTTCCACCCAATTTTGTCTATAAATACCACACCATTTCAGACCTTGTTTGGAAGCTTAGACACCTTAGGTAACCTCTATCAAAATTTCCTTTGAAGCAAGAAAGAAGCATACAACTTGGAGCAACAAGAAAGGTAACTAGTTCCTTTGTTCTTGGACTTTCATCTAGCAAGTTGGCTCTTGGTTTTAAGAGGTTTTTGTGACATATTTCCCTTGATGTTGCTGCTGTTCATGCTGTACATATGTGATAAGAATATGATTTTTATGTTATGGATAGTTTAGACAAGCTTAAAGAAGCTAGAATCAAGTGGTATGGGCTTGGAAATTCAAGTATGCATGTAGTTAGGGTTTTGTGTTCTTGGCTTCCACTGTATGATTCACTGTTCATGTGTTAGAATTTCATGATTTTGATGCTTCTAATGAGTTTAAAATGGAAAATTGTGTGGGGATAAAGTAGAGAAACAAGTATTGGAAGCATTGAAATCAAAATGTGAATTTTTGAAAAATGGTAGAGGCATTTCGGTTATGTACAGAAACCAAGGATGTGTTTTGATTTTGGAAATTCTGGTTTCATATTTAGATTCTACATGAAAAATTGTGTGGAAGTGATCCATGAGAATTTATTTTAGAAAGATGGAAGTATAGAACATAAAATGGAAAAAGAATGGAAGTTAGTGAAAACCTAATCTTGGAATTGTTTTGGAGTTGAGTTGTAACTTGATGTTACTTTGTAATGGCTAGGTTTTGACATTTGTGTGGAAAAAAGACAATTTCAAGAAGAGGGTGACAAGGATATCTTAAGAGGTAGCAAGAATACCTAACTATAATTTCATGTTTGTTTGATTGTATGCTTGCTTGTTAGTTATGATGTTTGGTTGAGCCTAAGATTATACCCTCATGATGATGAAGTATGAATGATTGCAACTAATGTCAGTACAATATGCATGTTAGAGTTTACTTATGTATTATGAAGTAGATCCCATCTCCTGATAGCATGTTAGCCATTTAATCAATCATGTATGATATTATAGTTTGTATGACTTGCTATTGAGATTTCCATGAAATCTCATTCTTTCCATATGCATAACCATGTTATAGGTGCTGGAACATCTCAAGGAAAAGGGGTAAATATATATATAGTTGAAACTTGTATAATAAGTCATGTTGATCACTTGACACAATGGGAGGATATGATGGGTTACATAATACATTATAGTGTGGTTATATTATGAGGCAGTAACCTGATGATGACTTAACCACCGATTTTGGACTTGCATTTTGGTATGAAAATAGCTAAGATACAGAGATTTAAATGGACACCAAAAACATCTCAATTGGTTAAGTTTTCGGTTTACTATGATTTTTCTAAGTTTGAGATAAAATATGGAATTGAGATAAAGTGAGCGACTAGAGGTAGTAATTTTCAATCACTAATTTCATATAGTAAATGAACGAATTTCTCTACTAAATTGTATGAAATTAAACACATCTGGAGCTTTAAATACATAGGTAACACATTTCATTTGGACAAGTTTATATGTCCATATTTAGTAGAGAAATGAATTTTTGAATTTAAGGCAAAGAAACTAGAACTTCCATATTTAACAAATGAACAGTGGTTTTCAACGAATAAACTAATTTCATTGGGACTATGAAACCTCATTTTTATATTTTTCCTTCAAATTTAAATGAAAGTGCTTCCATTAGAAATTGGAACCACCATTTTGATTTTTCTATATTTAATTATAAATTTTCAAAGTTAGGTATATATTTTGTATTACCAAATGAATAGTAACCGCAAACAGTACCTGAGAAGAAATTTCTTGAAAATGCATATTTCTAAACCAAAGAGATATGTAATTGGTTCAAGTTACCTCCAATTGAGTATAGTTGAGGTTGAAAATAAGGATACAATAGCATAATTGCATGTTGTATATGAGTGTATGGGAATTCATGTTGATGATTTATAAATATTGGAATAGTTTATAAGATTTATAAAAGAAAGTCATATGGTAAAAATGTAGATCCTGTAGCAGTTCTGTTATGACTCCAGTTTGTTATAGCAAATTGTTATTGATGAGGGCGGATTGTCATAGTCCGATCCATCAAAATAAAGTTAATTACACCCAATATAATATAGTATAAGGCACAACCCTATCATTCTTCTCAATGAGCCTTTTATTTGGAAACCTAGGAGATTTGATGTCAAAATCAATAAAAACCCTAAGCATAGATAAAATAATTTTTGGGGTTTTAGTGATTGATGCAATAAAAGTAGGGTGCAGAAAGTAAATATTTTTTGACTTTTGATTAAGATAAAAATGAGTTGGTTTGTTTGAGAAATATGTTATGAAAGACTCTTGATGATGAAAATGTATTTATCCTTGCTCTCATGTTTAAATTAGAGTTTGAAAATCATTAAGTCTCAAAGAAAACCTCAATCGATCGATTGAGTCCACAACCCTAATTTTCCTTAAACCCCTTTGATCAAAGCTGATTTAAGAACTATTAGCGAACTGTCAGAAACCAATTATCATGAAAGTTGAATTAGATAATGAAAACATCCTCGAATGGTCATCGATTGAAAACCCTAGACTTCAAGCAATTGAATTAATTAACAATGATCCCTCATAATAACCCAACTCTCTTAAAATTGAAACTAAAATATTCTATGAAAAAGCAAGTGTTCAAATCGTCCGAATTCAATTACAAAGTATAATCTGAGAATGATCAATCGATATTCAAAACTTACTCATAAAATAAAAACCCTAGATCTAGCAACAATCATAACATGAGAAGATGCAAATTAGAACACTAGAGACTCCCCATTTCAGTCCATGAGCTCAAGATATCAGATCCATTACCAAGAGACTAAAGATTTAGGCTCTCATGACTCCTATTATACTATAATCGTTGTACAGATGTGATCCCATGATGAAATGATTAGAAGTCAGTAGATTGATGTGTAAATATATGGGGAAGTCTGTTGAGAGGTGTAAAACGATGGAAGATATGGAGAAAGTAGCTCGAGTATTGCTTCTTAGCCTAATCAGGTTAAAAACTAGCCTCCCCTTTTAATGGCAGCCCTCCTCTCCTTTTATTTTTGTATGACCTAATTCAAAATGAGCAGTTTTAGCGAATTCGCATTTTAGTCGTGACCAGATCCATGTTTTGGATGTGACCTATAAATATAAAGAGACTTCCAGAGGAATCAAGGTCATGACCAGTGGACTCTTTGGTCATGACTAAAAGACGCAGGACCATCGTTTCGCTTTCATTGACTTGTAATTTCTTTCTTGGTCCTTGCTCTTATCAAAAATACATGCAATCCAACACAAAAGCTCACTGTAAAAAGTCCAAATCAGTAGATAACAGAATATATATAGTTTGGAAAAGTTAATCTACCATTTTACCCTTTAATTAGCATATTGCCATGCACAATCATATATTATCATAAAAGTACAATTTAAGGCATAAAATGAATGGTAAAATTGTTATAAAACTCTTAAATATGTCACAAAAACTATATACAAAATGTGTCTTATCAATAACCATCCAGACTTTAAATGCATAGATAATATGCTTCATTTGGATGTGTATATCAAGAGAAATGAATTTCTAAATTTATAAGAAAAGATTTGGAATTTATAGAATTTACCATATGACAGTAAAAAGTAATCATTTAATTGTATTGATTGGCAAAGTAAATATCTATATTTATATTTTTCCCTTAAAGAGCTATGAAAGAGCTTCAAGTAGAAATTTAAAACAACTCCATATAATTTTTATAGAATTAGTTATAAATTTTTAAAATTTGACTGTCAATCTCGAATTTACTAAATAAACAGTACCTGATAATTAAAATTAAAATTTTTAATTTTTGGGCCAAAGTAATGCTTTTGCTAGTTAAATACGCTTCTGAATAAGTACTCTGAGGGATGAAAAGTAGGATGTTTCAAAGATGAACTCTATGATGAGTAACAAAGTTTTGGAAATTGGTTGATCTAACTCCATGATGGAAAGGCCATTGAGAATTGTGGGTTCTCATAATTTAGAGAGCGGATAGATCAATTTTACAAATACAAGATTCAATTAGTTACAAAGGGGTATACATTATAGGAATGATTAGATTTTGAGGATACCTTCTCATATGTTATGAATTTCAATTTCATTAGACTAATTCTAGTCATAGTGAACTATGTGAATTCAGAGATACATCAAATTGATGGAACACTGACATTCGAGTGGTGACATGGATGAAAAACTATATGCAATGGCTAATAGATCTCACCACACCAAGTAGTATTTGAGGTTTTATATAGTTATAAACCTCATAATTTTGCATTTGTTTATTAGTGGACTGAAGCAATCATCCATAACGTGGTCTTTGAGGTTTCATATAGGTGATAACCTTATGATTTTCATATGATTAATGAGAATCACTATACTAAGTGGTTTATGATAACCTTGTGACAATATCCCTTAAAACATATTACACTATTAGCCAGTAATGGTTCAAATTCAATTATGACTATTTAATGATGGTCTAAATTAAATTTCATGAAATGTGTTGGAAAGTATATTTTGATGATGACAAATAGCAAAAAAATTCAGTAATGCTAATATTATTTTAAAGATAATAAAATATTTTTGTTTGATACTGTTAAGATGGTCTATGCCATAGTCTGATTAATAGTATACATTGGCAAATTATGATTTTGGAAAGGCAATTTGATAGATTTCTTTATGTGCTTAAACATTGTCAAAAAAAAGAGATTTAAAAAATGTTTTTGTGCTTAAATGTTGTTAAAAGAAGAAGTTAGTCAAGTTAATTGATTGGTTAATCAATTAATGATAATTAATCAATTGAATGCTCGATTAATGTAAAGGTAGCATTTTGTGCTAAAAAGGAAAATCAATTGATCAATTATTTAATCAATTAACGAGCGACCATTAATCGATTAAGTATTTGATTAATGTCAAGAGCTTGCCTTTTGGAAGAAAGTTAATAAGGCAATTATCGATTGGTTGATCGATTAATATAATTAATCGATTAAAATAAATTTTCTCTTGAACAAATTAATCTTTTGGTTAATCGATTAATTTATATTAATCTGTTAACTATTCGATTTATCAGTGAAGTTTCAATTTAGGAAATTCAAATATAAACCAATTAATCGATTGGTTAATGATTAATTTAAATTAATGCATTAACTATTCGATTGAGGGGTTGAAATTCTCTTTGAAATATTCAATTCAAAACTTCATTTAATCGATTGCTTAATAAATTAATTTATATTAATACATTAACTGTGCAAACTTACTATGTAGAAGAATTGAGAATAAAGAGAAATCTAAGAAGGCATTAAAAGAAGAATGGATTAATCAAGTTCAATAATCAAGAAATTAATCGAACTCTTGATCAACTAAATAAATGAGTGAAGGAATAGCAAAAGGAGAAGATCATAATCGATAAATCAACTCAAAAATGACTATTTTGATGAATTAATCGATTAATCTCTTTAGTTTTCACTTCTCTGTTATGTTCTACGCCAACATAGGTTGAGTATTTTGACCATATCTCAAGATATACTTATCTGATTAAGGTGAAACTTAATTCTTATGAAATTAGACCCAGATTGCTATTCAATAACAGCAATTTCATCACCAAAGAGTCTCATATGATTGAGATATATGATTTTCAATATGAAACATAGGATCAGAGCTTTGGGCATGACCTCTACTCACTAAATTGAACATATCTTTATATCTACAATGAATTTGGAGTAAAATGTAGTTCATTGTAAAGTAGTCACATAGAGCTTTTAGGGGATAGGTTATTTGTTATATTTGTAGTTAAATATAGGAAGTTATGAAAATTGAAAGATGATCATTATTACTCAACTCAGAGATAATCAGAAGATGGAAGAAAATCAAGTGATAAACGATTATTACCAGAACTTCTGTCTATTAGAATATGATTAGAAAAATATTAAAGCTAATAGACTCTTAACAGTAAAAAGACATTTTTTGTTAGAAACTTCAACGGCTAATTCTAAAGGTCATATTCTCAATTGAAGAAGAAATGCTAATTCAGAAAGAGATTATACTCAATAGTCAAAAGCTCAAACTTCATCTATAAATAATAAAGCATTCAAGAAGAAGACTGAGGGGATATGAATGTATCATCATAATGGCAAAAACTTCAAAAGCCTCTAACTCTTTATTCTTCATATATCATTCCTTACAAGAGAAATATTGTCATATACAACAATATTTTATTCACTCTATCTAAGAGAGATTGATATACCTCCATTCTTTTTCTTATTTGAGAGCAAACCTTGGAATCAGGTGATTCATCCTATCTACCTAAATATAACAAAATGAATGACATGGGAGAAGCATAATAGATTCTTGTAGTTGAGATCTAAGAATATCGCTCAATAAGACACTTTTCTCTATCTAAAGAGTATTACATTGAGGAATATAGAGTGATTCAGTATGAAATGATGTAATCCCATGAATACCCCAGTGACTTTAGTGTGAATTTAATGCTTAGTATATTTCCCATGACTGAATCAACCAAGAAGGAAACAGAAAGGTCCATATGTAAATGTTATTGGTAATACGATGTACGTAAAAGTGTTTACAATATCACATATCTATTTTATGATAGGAATTGTATGTACTAGTCAAACCACTATGAGGGTTATGAGACACCTGTAGGGCATATTAATTGTAAAATTGTGCTTAAGGCATGTACTATAGCAATACGAGTGGAGATGTGGCTAATAGTGTTCATAGAACATTTTGGATTTAAAAGTGAAGATTTGAATCCAATTATAGTGTCTTGGGGAAGTACTACATCCAATGCTTATATAAAGACCCTAAAGGTTATGGTGAGACTACACACAAAGATGTCAATTGTAACTTTTGTGGAAGTTACTATAGCATACAAAGTTGTTGTGGTACAACACATTCCTATGCAGTCTACTGACTAAGCCTATATTTAAGGAAGTAAACGGCAAATGTGTTAAGTTCCTTGGCTTGTATATGAAATGAAGTAGTAGACACTTCATCATTGCTTTACATGTGTGTGAAAGTATACAATGTCTAGTATGTCATACAGGTTAAAAAGGTTAGCTCTCTCACACGATAAACGACCTTTGATGCTAGAAAGAAGCATTCAAAGATGAGACATGTGTTCACTAGTAAAGCAGTAAAAGTGTTGATATAGTATAGAAGAAACATAGTAAATGTTGCCTTAGCTTAAAAAGTACATTAATTTGATATGAGATCTATGAGTATAGATATGGATTGAATTATGGATACCCATATCCATGAAACCTGTTACCAGATAATAAATTGTTCAAAATCGAAGTCATATTATGTAAATAGATTTGAAGAGTTTGGATTTAAATATTATGAGTGTCTAGACTTAAGTCTATATAGTGTGATTGATAGAATCAAAATGATGTACACTCTTATTGAATAAGAGAAACACTGCAATATGTGATTCATATCACATGTGATAGAGAATCGCCAATGGAAAGTAAGTGAATCAATCCTTACTTTATTATTGTACGAATTCCAGAAAGGTACCATCCTTTCATTATTGTCATTTGACTTTGACAGTATCCTAGAGGTATGTTTTAGTGTCTGCTACTTTAGTATATGTTCTATGGTCAAATTATATATGAAACAAAGGTATTATCCTAGAAAAGTGATTGATTCATATTAAAATGATATTTGGGTGAAAGAAATATTTCCAGAATATACACATCTATACTGGTGTGTGTAACTCGTCCCTTGTGATATTATTTTATTAATTTCATAAGTGTAGATACTATGTATAAGTGGAGGCTATTGAGTTATATGTTGATATTAGTCTCAGCAGAAACACCCAAGATGGGGGTAAATTGGGTGTTTTGAAAATTTTTAACATAAATTGAAAATCTTAAAAACAACCAGAACAAAATTCAGTAAAGAGAATAGAGATTAGAAAGATATCATCGAAGGATATAAGAATAAACACAAGTCAGTTTATCCTGGTTCAGACCAATCTTCTTGTCCTACATCCAGTCCCCTGAGGCCTTATGAGATTTTCAACTATATTCCAAGATTTCAACAAGCTCTTCGGGCCTTAGTATAACAAATGATCATCTCAATTATTGCCCCATACTTCCCATAAAGTAACAATCCCAACTTAAAAGATCCAATCTCTTAAGTCTAAGAATAAATGAAAATTTTCGCAATCTCTCTCACAGAGTATATATGAACACTAAAGCACAAGAATATCGGGTTACATAATGAATGAAGAATCAAATAGTGTAATAAATTTAGTCATTGTTGTTTTGTTATCTTCATTAATGATGAGTCTTCCTTAAATAACATTTACTTCATTTGGTAGCCATTATATTCAAGCTTGTACTCATTGTAACTATTGGAGTCAAGGCATCATTGGTGGTTATGTGAGCATTTAATTCTTTGCTAGATGTAACAAGTTTTTGTTGACGTAGCCTTCATCATTTCAAACTTTAGTCTTTTCTAAACACATTCAATCTCAAAAGATTTATCAGGAGTTAAAGCATTGATTAAGTATATGATCAACTAATAATAAACTCATATTATAAATATCAAGATCTAATAAGGTTTAGATGGCTTTCTAAAAAATTTAATGTATTAATGGATTACCTAATCAATTAATTATCATTAATTCAATCAATGTTTCAATTAATTCAAAAAACAGAAAATAGAACATCACATTGATTAGCATTTTCAACATAAATTGATAAGTAAGTTTCTCTTAAGATTTTCCAATGACTAATAATGAGTAACATAAGCAAACTTTGAGTTTAAATCAAACATATATAATTCAAAGACAGATGCGATTGATTACAACATAAACAGAAAAATATTTAGGGGAGCATGTAGGTTGTCTATTGTTGCTAATGCTTCTGTGAGTTGTGTGCCAGGAAGGAAAAGAGGATGGGAGTTAGAGCATTTCTTTGATTTGCTACTGTCTAAATTTTCTTTGGCATAGATATCTTAAGTCAAAAATAGATACCTATGATCTTGTTGGTTGTTTTTGAATTGCTTGATTGTTTAGGATAGGGGTCTGTGAATGGAGTTGAGTCTAGTTGGAATTAACTATTCTCAAGGGTTCAAATTGTTGAAATAATAAGATGAATGATAGGTACTATGTATGCATGTGTTGTGAATGTATATATATATATATGTATGAGGTTACGGCAGGAAGAAAAGTAAAATAGAAAAGGAGTTGTCTAATTTTGTTTTTTGGGGTTTGTAACTTGTTGTTTGGATATGTTTTGGGGAAGGGTAATAATAATTCTTTAGAAGGAATGAGGAAATGGGATGATTTAATTGAAGTTAATATGCTCAGGGTTAAAATGAAAGGAGATTATATAACAAAGTGGTTTGGGTTTGAAGTGGATGATTAATATTGAAAATTATGTTGTTTATAGCTGTGTATATATATACATATGTACTTGAATTAGATTGCACTGTGCCTAGGAAGTTAAAGGAGGCATAAGGTAACTTGTATTTACGAACACAAGATTTGGGAATTTTTAAAGTTAGCTACTGGTTAGGGATTGTTTTTCTAGCACCATAGCTTTTGGTGAATAATTATGATTGTTGTAAATTGTTTTTCATGCTAGGGTTTTGAAATTCAAAGTGGTTTTAGCAAAGATTATTGCATTTAAAATTATTAAGATCATTACATGTGAAATGGACCCCACACATGTTGAAAACGTTTTAGAAATGACGGAATACAAAACGCTGGTTGCTAACAGTAGTACTGTTAGTCATTGGTGCACCTTGGTTACTCGAGCTTAATTGATATCCGTGAGTTTCATACTCATGATAGTTATTCATGGGATTTATTCTTGCTCCTGTTATTCATAGGTTTCATATTTGCGCCTGTTATTCATGGGTTTCATACCTGCGCCTGTTATTCGTTAATTCAGGCCGCACCTGATCGGTTATTTACACTTGTGGATTATGTTTCCACGCCTGTTTTGTGGCCTCGTGCTATGTGTGGTTATTTACCCTTGTGGACTATGTGTCCACGCCTATTTTTGTGTCTTTGAGCCGCAGCAGATTGGTTAGTTACCCTCGTGGACTATGTGTCTATGCCTAGTTATGTTATGTTAAAGTCCTACGAAAAAATAATGGTTTTGAAATAATTGTTTTCAACGATTGATTTGAAATGGATATTTCAAATTGTTTTTCCTGAAATAAAAATATTTACGGAAATGTTTTGAATTACGAAATGTTATGAATTATATTTTAAACATGCTTATGCATTGTTTAATTCCGCATTTTTAATCGTGTTTTTGGGATATTATTCACAAGTAGATTATTTTGCTTCAGATAGAGCAATTGACCATAATCTTTCTGCTGAGCAGTGAAGAGCCTCGTTGCAGATCCAAAGCGTTATTTTTGAACAAGATTGCTTTTGATGTAATTACCATTATAAGTACTTGTATTATTTTGATAAAAGGGTAAATGTTCCATATCATTTATAGAAAAGATCCTGGTTATTTTGGAAAAATGTTACAGAAAATCTGAACGTTTGCAGTCTGCTGTAGGATCATCGGGAGATCGGACATACAATGACAATTCTGCTAAAATTCCTAGAGAGGACTTGCTTTTGATTTAAAATTGTAAAACATTATGATTTTATTTCAAACAGTTGATTTAAGGTTTTAGGCTTAAGGAATATGAATTTATTCATATTTCGTGCCCGTCACGACTCAAATTTTAGGACGTAACAATATTTGATTTAAAAATTAGTGACAAATTAGCAACGGAATTACGATGGAGTTTGATTAATCAGCAACGGAAAATTCCGTGGTAAGCAATATAGCAACAAAATCTTTCTTTAGTGACGGAATTGTAGTTAATTCCGTCACTAAATTCCTTTGCTAATTTCTTTGTTTTTTTTTTGGTAGTTTAACATCGATGTTTATTAACTAAAGACGAGTCATTGTAGGCCAAAGCGTTATCATTGTTTAATGGAAGTCGTTATCATCATTGCTCAATACAAGACTCTCGAGATGATCCTAAGAGATGTACGTCTGGATTTGTTTTGAATAATTTGATTTAAATGAACCAGAGTCTTATTATTGTGCTGATACTTTTTTTTAAGTTAATTAAATGTATTATCTTTATGATGTGATAGTTTTTAAATTAAATATTATTGTGTTCTGTTTCATTTTAAACTAAGAAATCTAATCCGTCCTAATCTCATCCAAACAGTCTAAAAGCGAAAAACACTATCTTTTTCTACATAGATGGGAAGGCTCAGCATCAAAACTATTTTAGAAGACCCACAAGCAAATAAAGTCCACTTTGAAGTTGATTTTCCCCCACATTTGCAATTAAAGTTGCGTATTCAAACTCCATTTTTTTTATATAAAACAAACATACAAAAGTTGTTATCACTATTGTTTAATGGAAAAGGAATCAATACATAATAAGCAAAATCAACTTGAAAACCAGGACTCTAAAGTCTATGCATTATTATTATTACATCAGAAAGATGGGAACTGAATCTGTGAGCCACACTTGTCATGAGGGAACACTGGACATTCAATGAAGTTGGAAGCAGAAGTATCAACGCAGAGATATACTTGGTAGAGTTGACTGTTTCCAGAAGAATCGTCATTACAATCTATGAAGGGAGTATTCCCAGTTGCTTCCTTTATAGCCCCTTTTATGCTGCTTAAGTTGTATGATCCTCCATTTGCTTCTATTTCTATATATTCACATCAATCCCATGTAAGCCTTCCCACAAATAAAACTATTACTGTTGCAAAATCTCAAGGTCTTACTCATCAATCTATAGATTCATTTGGCCTTGATCCTCTAAATTCACAAAATGAATGTAGAGGATGCATTCAGAGAGTTAGAGAGAAAAAGATGTAGTGAACCCCATACCTAATTATGATATATTGGTCTAAATTCAGAAAATGAATGTATAAGATGCATTTTGGTGCTCATGCAGTGATGAGCACCATGCTTATCGCTATGTTAAGATATAATACACTTTCAACGAAATTGATGATTTTTAAATAAGAAAATCATTTTTTTGAAAAAATATATCTTTATTTTAGATATTGTACACATTATAATAATTTTTTAGAAAAAAATAAAAGAATTAAATTTGGACAATTTGGTTCTTATTACACCTTTGATGAACACCAAAACCACTCCTTTCAAAAAGAGGGTAGAGAGAAAAACATGGACCCAGTTTTAGTGTTAATCCCTATGGTGATATGTGCACAATGTAAATAAAATTTCAACAGTCCAAATTTTAAATTTCAACTGATGATTTATAAAATAAAAAAATGACAACAAAATAGATTATCTTTACTTTAATCCACATTAAAATAATTTTTTAAAAAAATAAAAGAAAACATAAATCTAGACCGTTTTGACAGTCCAAATTTGGTGCCTATAGTTGAAACCTAATCAATGGAGTAGTGGGCCCCATACCTAATTATGAGATGAGGGTCCCATACACAATTATGTTTTCTGTCACTCTAATCTATCCAAAAACAAGTAACATGAAACAAGTTATGGAGATATACCTGCAGAATTGAGAGCTTGAAGAAGATTAGATTTCTGTTTAAGAATAAGAGCTGCTTCAAAGTAATCATGTTGCTGAAGAACTGACTCCGAGCAAGTTCCATGTTTCTCCCATTCATGGCTCCAGAATTGTATCCCATTCCCACTTGGGCATGCCAGTGTGGGCCATTCCTTCTGTAAACTGCTTGTCAAGTCTGATATCTGTACCCATATACATATATTCAAAATCATATTAGTGTCACAAAGGCATCCGTGTACGCGGAATAATCCTTAAAGACAATTCCCTCAGATACGAATCAGATCATCTAAACTCCTATTTCGCCAACAGTTTATTTAGACAAACATGAACAAATGAAAATGTTCGTACCTGAGATTGCTTAAAGGATTTAGAAGAATCACAGTTAGATGGGTAAGAGCCATCATTATAATTAGGCCACAGTCCATGGATGCCAAAATCTGCTTCAGGTTTTCCAGTTGTTGGGTAGCAACAACTCTTCTGGATGTCACAATATGATCCTGGCCACTTCAAAATCAAATTCAAACAAAAAAAAACAACAACTTCAGTTTCAGATAAATACACACACACACACACACTTCTTCATGGTGAAGAGAAGATATGGGACTTTTGGTAACAAACCTGTTGGACAAAGTAGAAGAAATCAAAGTCCTGTGAAGCACAAAGAACTGAGAGATACTGTAGCAGAAGCACGAGGAAGATATTGGAGAACAAGAAGAAGGATCCCTTGGACTTCATTTTTATCTTCTCAGATTTTATGGGATTGAAAATTTGAAACAATAATCAAAGAACCAATGAAGATGGTGATGGGTGATACGTCAATTTATAGGCGCAAAAATGGAAGGTGAGGAGTATGAGAAACAGGATATTCTTAATTAGTACCAATCAGATCAGCTTTGATTTTGATTTCATGTGTGTAAACGCTTCAAACTCAAATTGACGTGCGTGTCGGCTCAAGTTTGTTTGTTTAGGGGAACGAAAGAAAAATATTAATGAAGGAAATCCAATCCAATTATTATTGTTCAAAGAATAATATCATTCACATTTATTAGGTGTGTTATCAATTAATTCATTTGGATCCTTTCACACATTCATGTATTTGGAAAATGACAAAAATATTAATCTATATCCCTTTATTACAATTATTGTTTTCCTTTATCTCTCCTCAAATATATAATTTTTCAATCCAATTATAAATGTCAGGAGAGAGATAATAATAACTACGTCGTCAATTTGTATACGATCTCTTTTTAGACTTATGTGCACTCCTTTTGTAAACTGTCCAAATGAAGGAAATATCGAAAGTCCAGATTTTGTTATTTTTTTAAAGTTATATTTGAAAAACGTTTATCTCAAATTATGTAAATTATAAAATAGTATACATTTTTCCACGTAGTGTCAATATTTTTTTTTTGTATATCTGAGGCCCAAGCCCAATAAAACTAGGACGAAGTAGTATCAATTTTATAACACAAAGGTTCCATTTATATATGTAGAGAGAGAGAGAGAGAGGCATGGTTCGTTATTTATTTTGTTTGCTTTCAAATATAGGACAAGGGGGGATTCAAATTTATCTTTTTTTTTTTTTTTGCAATTGATAAAAATGGAGATACAAATATAATATATATATATATATATATATATATATATATATGAGTAGGCCTCTTAGCCCACAATATGAATGCGCCACTTTCTTAATCTCGTGTATGAATCCAATGTTCTGTTTTTTGTTTTGGGCCCCCTTCATCCGACACCTGGCCTATTGTTAGCAAGATGTGGTTATGCTTTCCCATCCAAAAGTGCGGCTTTAATGATAAAGTCCATGATTCACACCTCAGCGTATGTCGAATAACACGGTAGTTACTTGTAAGTCCAATATTTATTAATGGGAAAGTTTTGCAAAAAACATAACTTTCTTAACTGCAGAAAGGAAACCCATTCTAATATATTTACAGAAAATTAATATGTTAGTCTATTATAATTTCACATTATTTTTAATTGAGTTTTTATAGTTTTTTATGGTAAAATACAAAAGCCTTTTTGAATTTTAAGTTAGTTGCACCTAACTTCCCTCAATTTTAAAAGTTTAAATTAATAACCTTAATATTTTATGTTTTGATTATCAAATATCTACTATTAAAATTGTCATTAAAATTAACAATTTTTACCATATCATAATTTTATATTTTTTATTATATATCACTTTAAAAAATTAGTGATAATCATGCTTAATTTACAATCAAACTCAAGATAAACATACTTCAAATCATAAGGCAACTCCTTTAAATCAAATATAGGGGGTTAAACAATAGAGGGAATAAAAAATGTTAGTTTAGAAGTTGATAGGGAACTCCCCTTTGGAGTCTCAACATGATTGCATGAAAGCAATTGCCTTGGGTGGATTCTCTTTCATTCCTACATTACATTCAAAAACTAAATCATTCAAAAATCTTAAGGTATGAGGTGTAATTTTGGAATGATATTATGAATTTGAAAGATTAGAAAATATTAGCATGTAACCAAAGTTCAAATTGGTTAGGATGCAAATCATGAGATGGTCGAGTGTCTCGAATTTCCAATTCTTGTTGTCGTTCATACCACATTCATCACAGAGAAGGATTTTCTTAATATGGCATTCACTGTTGCAAATGAACATGGCGGCTCTCTTCAAAAGCTTTTACTCCACTTTTAGCATCAATCAAGCTTTGTAACCCTATATAGTTAGCCAATAAATCCTTTCCAAAAGCGACATCACTTGAAAAAGATGACATGGAATCAAATGCAGAAGAAAAATAAAATCTTAGGAAATGAAAAGCATACTATTGACTTCAAGACAACTAATGCAAAGCCCAATATTTCCACAAGAATAAGAAAATGAATAAACATAATTGACAGAAGAAAAGCAAAACTCATATTCAATAAGGGATGAATCAAGTTCCAAAGATTCTTGATCATGACAATTATTAGCATTCAATCCATGCAAAACAAGTTCATAACCATCATGCATACTCAATTCATGTTCATCTCTAGCTTCCTTTACATGTAAATTAATAGCATTCAATCCAAAGACAAGTAGACTAACAAAGGCATGACATTAATTGTAGCTCCTAAATCTAACACTACACCCTTAAGTCGAACGTGACCTGAAGTGCAAGGTATAGTGTAAGATCTAGAATCTTGAGACTTAATAGGTAGCTCAACCTTAAACAAAGAAGACACATTTGGACGCAATAGAATCATATCAACATACTTAAACTTTTTCTTATTAGTAAACAATTCATTTAAGAACTTAGCATGTTTATGATTACTCTTGAAAAAATCAACCATATGCACATTGATATCTTGCTTACTAAAAAGTGTATAAGCATTTTGAGCAAACTCTCCATCAATTTTCTTTTCACCAACAAAATTAGTCTTTGGAAAAGGGAGTTTAGAAATACATACCTCCTTACCTTTTGGCTTAAAGACTCCTTGCTTACTTGACTCTAGCTTCTCCTCAACTTGCATTCTTGTGTAGGTAGATCTCTCAATTTTAGGCTCCTCTTGAGTAGGTATTAGTTCATCTTTCTCTTGTTGTGCTTGAGGTTCCAATTGTGGTTCTTGTTCTTCCATTGAGGCTCTGATTGCTTGAGGCTCTAAAATAACCTTCTTGCTAGCCATCAATTTTTCCTCTTTGGCACTCTCAGATTTGCCAAATTTCATCAGTGTAATTGTTGGACTATCCATATCATCATCCATTTTATTAGAATCTTCATCACCTTCAAATCAAACCTTCTTACCATTCCTCAAGGATATAGCATTAAGAGCCTTAGGATTGATTACAATATTGGAAGGAATGTTCCCAATCACTTGGGCCCTTATCTCACTAACACTACTGGAGTTTTGAGTTACAAACACAATAAGATTACCAAGTCTAGTGTTCACTTCATCAATCTTAGCCTCAAACTTGGTGTCTAAACTACAAATCTTTTGATTGCAAGCCTCTGTGTTACTATTAATCTTTTTTTCACCCAAATCTTTGTGGTATGAAAGAATGTTCTTGTTTACCTCGGCCAACTCATTATTGTTTGGAGATGATTGGCCTTGGAATGGAATTATAGCCCTTAATTCATTTTGGTAATTAGTTGGATTTGTATAGTTGCTTGTAGAAGCTCGACCTCTACCTTGGTACCAACTAGGCCCACTACTATATCTAAGGTTGGGATTATCTCTCCACCCTTCATTGTAGGTGTTCAAGTAGGGATATCTTTTTTATATTGACCTAGCCTTCCTCGATGAAACATCCTACATTTACCACCTCAAAGTACGTATTCGGAAGCATATTTGATTAGCGAAAGTATTACATTAGCTTAAAAATTATAATTTTAAAACTTACTTATCAGGGTACTGTTAATTTGGTGATTTCTAGATTTACAGTCCAACTTTAAAAATTTATAACTAATTGTAGAAAAATCCTATGGAGGTGATCCAAATTTCTAATTGAATGCTTTCATATCTCTTTAAGGGAAAAAATATAAATCTAGACATTTACTTTTTCAATTGATACAATTAAATCGTTACTTTTTACTGTTCATATGGCAAATTCTGGAAATTATAGATTCTATCTCTTAAATTTAGAAATTCATTTCTCTTGATATACATATCCAAATGAGATGTGTTACCTATACATTTAAAGATCTGGATGTTTCCTACATGTTTATAAAATTTCGTGAAATAATCCTTTCATTTGATAGGTCAAACTGAAGTCCCAACAAAACTACTTTAGGACCTATATTTTTATCATTTAATCTTCTTTCTTTAATGTTAATAAACTAATCGAACATTCCTATACTGTCAAATAAGCTTCTCATATATTCACATACATCATGTACATATGCCATAGTTATTTCATACATTTTTATCATATAAATAGACACCTTACATGGCATTTACATACATGGAAAATTCATAGCATATGCTAGGAACTCAATTACTTCACTTTCTTTCTTCCATTCTTTAGCTCTTCTCTATGCATACATTTTTCTTCATGCTTGACCTAAATGGGTTGGTTGTGGGAGGGTGAGATTTTAGGGAATCTCAATCGCAAATATTACTACTTAAATATGCAAGAAGGATGCTAATGCATGATAGGTAATTTTATTAAACTTTCTTTAACTAATGACATGCCATCATGCTATATATTTCATTAAAATGCATGGCCATAGAAACCATGCTATTCATAACATGTTCAACATCATTTATCATGTCACAACATCATTCAAACATCATATACATGTCAACACACGAGCGTATCACATCAAGCACATAAAGAGGTAAGTCCATTACCTTACACTTAAGCTTGTCTCTTGTTATTTTGCCCTTGCTCCTTAAGCTTTCCAACCATGAAGCCTTTCGGTCAATCCCTTCCTAACATCTTCTTGGATGTTTCAAGGTCCTAAACACATTCATATTCATCACATAATTCATTAGGACCATGAACTCTAACAATGTTTAAGACTATCCTTGGTAAACTCTTTACTAACATAACTTTCTCTAGTCTTCACTAATTGACTTGGCATTTGAACTAATTGATGTCTTGACTCTAGACTACACAATTTCATCTTTTGAATCCATTTATGAGCTAAAAATCATGAAATTCTAGCTTCTATGCACTGTTCTGTACAGAATTGCATAACACCCTCTTTTCTTTCAAAAATTCCCATTTTGATTCCAATGCTTCCCATACTTGTTTCTCCACTTTATCCTATAAAACTTTTCATTTTAAAACCATTGGAAGCATCAAAATCATAAAATTCCAATCACTATTAATAGAGAAGAATACCAAGACCTAGAACTTGGAATTCAAATACTTTAAAGGTTCAAAACCTATCCAATCCTATACAAAACAATCATATAAATTCAACAGAAATATTAGATCATTGAAATTCCATTTCCTTCTATCATAAACAGTGCGTACCGAAATGTCACAACCTTGGCAAAGTCAAGAATATCAACTTGATTCAACAACCAATCACCTAACTAGCTTGTTTAAGCTTCAATCACAAACTCTAACTTTAATTTCTTCTTTCTCCTTTCACCCAAGGTTTTGGACAGCACAAAGACCTTAGAGAAAACTCAAATTTCTTCCATGAAAACCCTAAGTTCAAGCCCCTAAATCAAATAAAAATAAGCTATGATAGATTGATTACCTTTATTCTCTAGCTTGCTTGAACTTTGGACCTTGGCTTCTTCTTTTTCTTGGCTTGAGTTTCTATTTTGACATAGCTTCCCCAAGGGTTCTTGCTTCACGTTTTGAGCTGAAATAGTGGGGATATTTATAGAAAATCTCATAGAAAATAAATGGCCAATATAACTTTGTGCACTATTTAATCTAAAGGCTCATAATCGCTCTTATATCAAACTTGCCCACCAAGCCAATTTGAGATAAGATCACATCATAAAAATAATCTCTTCCCCTTGCCTTGTACACCATGTGTGAAACCTTTGTGTGTCCCACCATGTGCAAACCAAATTCTTGCTTTATTTCTTTTTCTTTTCTTTTTAAAAAATTCATAAATGATTCATTATTGGACTTGGGCCTCAAGACCCTTTATTGTTGTCTGATTTCACTTTCATTTCTCAAATGGTGTTATCGTCATTTTACATATCTTCAGAGTATTCCCTGACTATGGTCAACTATTATAGGAACTCTCCTTGACTGTCTAACCTTAGTCAAATAAACAAAATGCCCTTCATCTAACTCTGACTCAATGACATAACACAGTGGCATACCCAGTGGCACTTTTATAATTTTATATTTTTTTCCAATTTTTATTAACCCTAGTCCACGTACTTATCTAAAAATATTATTGGGCCTATATGGCGCCATTTTGGGCCCTCTACATGATCCACTATCTTCATGGGCTAAATTCCCAAGAAATTCTTCCAAAACGTATTTATCGGGTATTTTAATCCACTGTAAATTCTATAATAAATTCTACAAAATGCCTTTTTGAGCTCTGTCAATTTCTTAAATTCTTATATTAATTATAAGAATTTTTGGACAAATTTCATCTAATTCTGAGGTCCAGAGGATAATATATTAATTTTCCTTTCTTTAGAAATTAATATAAACTTTTCGTGACCTCAAATCAAAATTATGTGTTGCGTCAAACTGATCAGAATAATTTTCTCTATTTACTAGAAAAATTTAGGACTAATCTAATTCTAGGCATTTTTGGGGCATTTTTTGACTCAACATTGAATAATTACCATTTTACCCTTGAACTTTTAAAAATTACACTTTATGCCCTCAACTTTTTATAATTACAGTTAATGGCCTAAAGTTTATTTCTACTTTCATTTTTGCATCATAGAACTTTTAGACTTTTCAATTTAGTCCCTCATCTTTATACCTTTATCTAATTATTATTTTTCCTTTCTGTTCATCATCACAATCATTTCCAAATCTCTTTCCATTATCAGTATTATACAGATAGGGAAAAAATAGGATATGATATTTTTACCCCTTAAAATAAATTTTGTCCTCGAAATTTACTTAACACCTTAGTCAACTATCTTAGAGATATATCCTTTTCCCACTTTATGACTAAGGATTGGGGTATATATCTCTTATCTTTTATCTTAACATCTTAGCGAGGTACTTTCCATATTCGCAAATCTACATATCTTTGCTATGATTATTTTTCTTTTCTGAATCAACTCAATTAGAGTTAAACTCTACTTCATTATATTACTTGCTTACTTGCTATGCATCTATTTGCATATAGACTTCTCACTATATTAGACTTGTGAGTAGTGTTCATTTCTTTTATATCAAACTCTCTCGAATACTACTATATTCTGGAGTTTTTGTCAATTACTCATCATACTTCTTCTTCTTATTATTATTATCTTTACTAATTCATCATAATATAGAGAGATAACTTATATCATTATTCTTTCTTTCTTTACTTTATTGCTATGTAGGAGTACATACTCTAACATGTATCCTAGCCAACATATTATAGGAAGACATACATGCTCATAAATGAGAAGATCTAATATCGGAGCTCAAACATTCCTTTCTTTAATATTCACATATCTAACACTCAGAGCTTACACAACTATATCACATGGAGCTTACACTACTTTAACATTTGGAGCTTTAGCATATTTTACAAGTATAACATAATGCCTGGCATTTCATGTAAGGAGTGAAAACTCTTATTTGCTCTTTCCTCTATAGCATATCATGGAAACATCTTATCCCTACCAAAAAGGAAGCATCTCTATATGTTTATAAAACTAGCTAAAAAACCACTTCGTATTGTACTTCTCGATACATATTTCTTATTATGTATCACATTACATGTTTTTCATAGCATATCTTATTACGTACTTTTCATGCCCTATCATGGAGTATCTAGCCAAATCTAGCTATATCATAGTCTATCTTGCCTTGTCATAACGTATCCTTAGATACCATAAGGCTAACATTCTCTTTAACTTATAATTTTGCTAACTTTTGAGAAAACTCTTCTAAATATTTTCTTTCAAATTCACTCTATTTGGACTTGACATAAGGGTTTTAGTCCTTTAACATTCATAACATTTTCTAACTTTCCATGACTTTTTCTATCATTTTACATAACTTTGTGCATTTATGCCAAACTTCTGTGGCATTTACACCCTTTTTCATTACTTCCCAGGAGGTCACCCATCATTGGGTTACTCTTGCCTGAGCACGCTTAACTGAAAAGTGTCAATAAAAATATGAAGTACTGGTGCTAATAGGCTCTAACCGTAGTACTTTACTATCTTAGACCCTTCACATATTATCTCTCTTGGGTCTATATGGCTCTTATTCTCATTCTCTTTAACCTCATCTTAGGGATTTTTCTGTTCTTACTTGACCTCTTCTAACATCTCATGAGATATTCTTCTTCTACTGCCTTAGGCATATTATCTATAGACTCAAAAATATCTGTTACTCAAGACTAAAAACTTTAACTTTGATCACTTAATTCCTTTTTCGTGTAAGAAGATTATGAGTTCGATCTATAATAATAAGGCTATATGAAATTAACATCATGGGTACTCTCTCTGTTATGAGCTAACCAACTTGTAAGGCTTCCCTACATTAACCTTGTCCTTGGTATTCATTTTTCCAAATAAATACTGTACTTATGGCTCATTACTTTCTTTTTCTAGGCTAGGTCTGCTACGACCCTCGGGATCTATTGTGATCAACTGTCAGCCTTTTCAGGATTTAACTATGACCCTGGAATTCTATTCTTTAGGAGACATGTTAGGATCTAACTATAATCCTTTAGAATCTACTGTGACTCAGTTGTACTGTATTTTTATCTTTGGAAGGCCTAAACCAACAGACTAAGTTACAAGGTTAGCCATTTCCACTTAGTTGTTAACTCAACAGATAATTCTCCAAGAATGATCACAGAAGCCAATATTATTTATTAAGACTTTACTCATTTCCTCTATCACTCAGGAATTCCTCATATCATTCTCATATGGTGGACATTACTCTACATGAGCTGCATTATATTCTCTTGTCTTTATCTAAAGAGCAATCTGACTCTATCGTAAGAGCAATATAGCTCTATTGTGAGAACATTAACTTTTATTACATAGACACTACTCTTTCTTAGAGCTGTATTATCTTTCATAAATGCTTCTCATTTCATTTCATGTTTATGGTACATCATTCATGTATCTCATCCCTATTGAAAGGACAAGTCTTGAGTACTGTAATTATATGTCTATAGATTTGCCACTAGCATTCATCTTTAATCTCATTCTTTGTCTAACTGACTATCATTGTCTGGTCATAAATTCCCATTCTATTCTTTGGGAATTAACTGGCTAACTATCTCGTTTATCACTTTTCTATTGCTTTATCTTTACCAAGTTGAATTATCTAATTGTATGTATTATGCCATAGGAGCAATATTTTTTTTTTCAATACTTTCTCATCATATCTACTCTACCCTACATGTAATGCAAAAGGAGAGTGTTCATTCATCATAGTGATAAGACAAATTGTGTATAGTTTCTATGACATTTTCAGGGTCTTATTACAACTTTACCATTCATTTTATGCCCGTATTTGTGCTTTTGTGGTAATACATGATTGTGCTTGGCAATGTGCTAATTAAAGGGTAAAATAGTAAAATAACTCTTCCAAAATGCATAAATATTGTTCTCCACTGTTTTGAACTTCTACAATGAGTTTTGATTTTGAATCACAGGTATTTTGTAGGAGAACCAAGGACTAACGTGAGCAGAAAAGAAATCACAAGATATTAGATCATGCTTCTGTGCCTTTTAGTCGTAACCAAAGTGTCTAAAGGTCAAGACCTAATTTCTTCTGGGAAGTTTCTCTGTTTACAGGTCACGACCAAAACATGGATCTAGTCGCGACTAAAAGAGACAATCACTGAAGGTGTGTGTTTTGGATTAGGTCATGCAGGAATAAAAGGAAGAGGAAGCTGCAGAAGTAAGGGGCTGGTTTGTGGACCTAATTAGGCTAAGAAGCAGTACTCGAATCCTCTCTACACCTTCTCCATAACCTACACACTCATCTTTCATCTTTTTACATCTTTCCATAGAATCTCACATCTCTATATCATTAATCCATGACCTTTTTCTGCTTTCTTCATGGCATCATATTTGGACAGCGATTGCTGCAAAGTAGGAGTCATGAGATGCTAAATCTTTAGTCTCTTGGTAACGGATCGCATATCATGAGCTCATGGACTGCAGTGATGAAACATCCTCCTTTTCTTATGTCTTAGGGACCAAACGGTAGCATCTGGAACCACTTCTAAGGCTGTTGAAGTCAAATTACTCAATCTGGAATTTTACTCTCTCAAGTAATATTCACTGTGTAAATTCCAGATGAGTGACCTGACTTCAAAAAATCATAACTAATTCTAAAAACATCAAAATGAAGTGGTTCAAATTGCTACATGAACCTAACATGATGCTTTTAAGGGAAAAATAACTCGTTGACCATACCTTGACAAGGTCAATGTCAGAAAACATCCAAAGTTTACTATTTATCCATTATTTTCCCCTGATTCTAGCATTTTAGTCAACATCTGCACTATCCAATCCCCAGCTTCTCTCCATGATTCTTCAATCTTTCCTCATCTTAAACCTGTGGGATTGGGATTATTTAGAAGGGGTGAGATTTCTGAGAAAATCTCAGTAGCAAATAGAAACCATACAATGTATGCAACTATATGCTTGATGTTACTATGTGTGTACTTAATGATCATGCTTGCATCATGATAACATACATGCTTCCATATTACTTAAATATAATATATGGCCATAGTATAAAAAGAAACAGAGCATTACTTAATCACACATGCTTCACATCACAAGGTAAGAAAATATCACATAAAACATCCAAGCAGTATAAGCAAACAAGTAGGTAAGTTTAGTACCTGACGTGTAGCCTTTCCTTCTAGCTCCTAGCCTTGTCTCTAAGGCCCCTTCTTTTCATCATTCAAAGCCTATACATAGCATAATAATATCTTTATTATTATCTAGTATAGCTCTACCTACCTCATGCTTAACTAGGGGTAATATCCTTACTCTGATATTCCCCTAACTTTCTTTCTCTCTTTAGCTACCTTTGTTAATAGAGATATTTCTCTATTCTAACCACTAAGAGCAATCCTCTACTTTATTAGAGCAGGGACTAGATAACTTACTTACCTTATTCCTAAGCTCTGCCCAGTCCCTAAGCTCCTTGGACTGCACCTGGCTCTGTCAGAACTCCTTACTTTCTCTCTTCCTTTCTTTCTTTCTCTCTTTCTCTCTTCTTTCTCTTATTTTTCATTGCTTGGTCGTGGTGTGCCTTGAAATGGGAGGGGAAGGGTCTATTTATAGGTGGAAGGAGATGGAATGGATGGCTCAGATCGAATCATGATGAATGGCCTAGATCACTTAGCTTCCTCAAGAAGCTTTGCCTGTATCATCACGTGGACATCATCCTCCTTGATGACTCACCATTATGACATCATCCAAGGACACCTCAGGGGGTATGTGGCACAATGATGGGGCCCTTGGGAAACCTCACCAGCTACTCAGCCTTTCCAGAGAATTCGAGAGCCTTTTCCTGGAATGAATGGCCGAGATTGTGCCACGTGTCCTTTTTACTTTTTCTCCTTTTTATAATCTCATAACATATGTCATTAACTTTTCTTCTTTTCCTGTAATCATGCCATGTGGCACCTTGTGGGTCCCATGAGGACACCTTTCATGCCACCTTATGGTCTATAGTCATATCTGATTACTTTTCCCAGTTCTATCCTTAATCGGGTAACCTTACTTTATGGAAAAATATTAAAATATTATTTTAATGCCTTTTAACTCCATAATCCTTGGGCCTACGTTTTTGGACTTTTGGATTGCTATCTTGGGTTTCTAACCAAGCTCAAATACTCTGGTGGCTCGGTTCCCAAGAAACACCTCTTACTTTTCCATTATGCCCACAGGGACTTTCACTATTTTCCCTGAACTTTCACTTTCTTGCAGTTTTGTCCCTGAACATCATATGTATACTTCTGGGACTCCTGCACAATAGGGCCTAGTAGCCTACTTTTTTTAGGCTACAAACAGAGCTTCTACACCTAAAAATTGGGATATGACACAGTACACATGGGGAGTTTTTTGTTTTAATCTTACCTTTCTTATGTGTTTGGAATTTCTAGATCCAGGGTTTTGATTTTATGAGTAAGGATTCGATATCAATCAATTATTTTGAGATTAATTTTTGTAATTGAATTTGGATGATTTGGATGCTAGTTTAATATGAATATTTCAATTTTGATTTCTGGATAATTGGATTTTTATCAAAGATCGTTGCTAACTGATTCTATTGCTTGAAATCTATGGTCATCGATAGATGATCATTTGGGGGCATCTACATCATTTAATTTAAATTGCACGCTAAGTGGTTTTTTTAACAGTTCATTAAGAGTATTTAAACTAGCTTTGGATCAAAGGAGTTTAAGGAACGTTAATGTTTTGGAATCAATCGATCGATTGAGGTTTCTTTTAAGACTCAGTGATTTTAAAACCCCAAATCATATTAAAAAGCAAGGATAGATAGTTTTCCATTATTAAGAGTTTGTCTCAACACATTCCTTTCAAAATCCACTCACTTTTCAACTTAATCAAAAATACAAAAACATTTACTTTACTGCTCCCTTATTTTATTGCTTCCAAAATCAATCAAACCCAAAAACCACATTTTACTTTCACTCAGGTTTTCAATGGTTTTGTCACTAGTTTGCTAGGTTTCCAATAAAAAGGTTCCTTGATAAAAATGATAGGGTTATGCCTTATACTACATTAATAGGGTGCAATTAATTTTATTTTGATGCATAGGATGACGACAGCCAGTGCAAATCACATAGCATACTCTAACATATAGAATATGCAAGGAGATGCAATCATTTAAGCATTCTCTAACATGCATGTCATCATATGACAACTGCAAGGAGATGCAATTGTTCATCATAACTTATGGCAACATAATCCATATCACATAATTTGCTCAACCATCCCTCATATGCACATTACAATTAAACAATTAACTATGTAAACTTTAAAGCATTTTTTCCTTTGTCATATTATCTATTAGACTATTTATCACATTATCTGGTCAGGATCTAACAATTTATTCAAGAACTTGAAGTAACTATTCATCTAACTTAGGCTACTAGGTTACCCTCTTATTAGGGTATAGACTCAACCCTTCATTACTCTTTCTTGCATAGGGAATAGGGGAGTCACTTTATCTTTGAAACTGTGGCTACCTTTATTTCTTTAGGCATCATAGACTTCTTTTTCTAACCTTGCATACATCTACCGCTCTGTTGAACTTCTACAACTACCTAAGAAAAACTCTTTCTTTGTAACATGAAATTCAATCCGCGAACTAACTTCTCAGGTGAGCGGATCAATCTCCATCTCTATCGAGTAATTTCTGTATCTTTCTACTATCTCTGACCTCTTTTTATATGTCAGTCTCAGTCTACTTTAGACCAAACTGTGATTCATTTATGGCCTATCTCTGGATCTTAACTAACTTGAGTCACATGGATCATTCATTATCTAGCACTATTACTTTTGTTCTCTAGGGTACTCTACCATAGGTTTGCTAGATTACTATCTCTTTGTAATGTGATCCCTCTATTTTGGGAAAATTGGCTTTCTATCTATTAACCATCAGGTCTCTCAACTTAAGCCATGTGCTAGGCTAATTTCTAGGCAAGGCTCATTCTAACTTTCGATTCTTTTGTTCAAATAAGACTAGTTGAACAAAGTATTTCGGCACATAGATAAACTCCTAGTGATCATATAGAGGATCTATTTCTGAACATCTTTTTAAACTGATCTTTCTTATCTTAGTACTTTATACTATTTGGCTTGCCTACACACTATGCTAAACCTCTAACTGATAAACTTCAGCAAGGTGACATATTCATTCTTATCATCAGGTCTCTATGTATTATAGTAACGGCCTGAGTACTGGCTAGTCACGACACACACTCTCTATAAAATTTAGTCACGACACCTCAACTTACTCGTCACGACTTGACAACTCTATATTATTCAGTCGTGACCATAGGTCTTCTTCTGTTGTGACCTGAACTGCTTTATATATATTAGTCGTGTCCTATGACTTAAGTCATCACAACCTGATAGCTCTGGAACTTCCTGTTGTGACCAATGGTCTTTACTTGTCATGACCAAAACACCTCTATGAATATTTGTTGTGACTCATGTCTTAACTTGTCACAACTTCACTTCTCTGTAACTACTAGTCGCGACTTCAACACCTGCCAGTCGCAACCTGGAAATAACTTTCTTTGAACATTCTCTTCAAATGTTGTTTGTCCAGTCTTCACTCTAGCAATGGTTAATTCTTGTTCTTAACTCTGTTAAGCTTGAGTTAACTGAAACTCATTCATATCTATCTATCATAATTACATTAAATAGGGAACATATTCATATAGATTTTCAACCAACTATCATTTTATTATACCACATCAAAACTCATATTTCATGGAACCATAGCATTTGTACATACATTACATACATGTCAATCACATATACGGGGTAAGTCATAACTATTATACATCTATATAATTACTTAACTTTACACTATTTACAAATTTGCATTACCCCTATCTCTTTTTACATTCTTTTATAGGGAATAGTGAATTGTAAATACTTTTACATCATAAATGCCACCCCTATATATCAGTTGGCAGATCATTTGTCAAAAACTCACTGAGCTCTATGTACCATGTAGGGGTATATGGCAATATCTGACTTACTACTATCTCATGTCAATCTTCTAGAATGTAAACCCGATAAAGGTCAATGCCTAACCAACATTATAATTTTACTGTTCATCCAGCGTTTTCCCCTGACTCTAGCATTTTCAGTCCCAACTTTGAAAAATTATATCTCCATATGTAGACATCCAAATGAGACGTTCTATATATAAAATTGAAGCTTGGCATGTCTACTATTTACTGGAAAAATATCATACATTTATTCATTTATTATTTATAATTATAGCTCAAATGTCACTGCCTCACCAAGAGTTACTGTTCACAATGACAATTTCCAGCAATTATGCATACATGAGTCACATATCAATCATGCTAAATAATTAACGTCTCTTCATGCATCTTTATCTCCTCCATCTTGAAAAGACCTGCTGTAATTGGATTGATATGGAAGGGGTGAGATTTCTGGGAAAATATCAGTAGCAAATGATACTAAATAATGCATACATTAATGTGAATACTTGTGCTTACTTGTGAAAGTGTTAACAATGTGTAATGTGTATGCTTCCATGTAACATATAAAATACAATTGGCTAAAGTAATCATAGGAATAGAGCTTCATACATAAGAACATATGCAACACTATTCAACAAAGCCATAGCACAACTAAGCGTAATATTCAATGCATACAAGTTTAGGATAAGCTTACTACCTGACGTATAGCATTCCTCTAACTCTTAGACTTTGCTCTAAGATTCCTTATTTTCATAGGTCAGAGCCTATACATAGTATAATAATGTCTTCATTATTATTCTATCCAGTATAGCTCTACCTAACTCATGCTTAACTTGAGATAGTACCCTTTATCTGACAATCCCATAACTTTCTTTCTATCTATAGCTAACCTTATCAAGAGAGATAGTTCTCTATTATAACTATTAACATTATAAGAACAATCCTCTAATTTATTAGAGCAGGGACTAGAATAAATTACTTACCTTATTCCTAAGATTGTAAAGTTCCTAAGCTCCTAGGATTGCTCCTAACTTCGTCAGAACTCCTCCTTTCTTTCTCTTCCTTTCTTTCTCTCTTTCTCTTTTTCTATCTTCTTTCTCTTGTTTCCTTTTATTGGCCATGGAGTTCCTTGAAGGGGGTGGGGGGTATTTATAGTTGAGTGGAGGTGAAATGGATGGTCCAGATTGAATCGTGATGAATGGCCCAAATCGCTTAGCTTCTTCAAGAAGCCTTGCCATACCATCACGATGACATCATCATCCTAGATGACTCACCAAAATGACATAATCCATGGGACACCTCACATGCTAGGTGGCACAATGGCGGGGCCCTTGGGACACCTCACCAGCTGACTTAGTGTTTCTAGATAATTCTAAAGTCTTTTCTTGGAATGAATGGCTGAGATTGTGCCACGCGTCCTTAGCTTTTTCTTTTTTTTTCTAGACTCATGACATGTGGCACCTTATGGGTCCCATGAGGACACCTTTTATGTCACCACATGGTTCTGGATGAGTCTAAAGCTCTATCTGATCACTTTTTTCAGTTCTATCTTTAACCGGGTAACTTTACTTTATTGAAAAAGTACTAAACTAATATTTTGATGCCACTTGGACCCACATCACTCCTGGGCCACATTTTTGGGCATCTAGGAATGTCATCTTGGGTCTAATCAAGCTCGAGCACTTTGGCAGCTCAGTTCCTAAGCAACATCCCTTAGGAAATTACCAAAATACCCTTGGTGTCCTTTCTAGCACTATATTAACCCTAAGGGTAAAATTGTCTTTTCACCCCTCTTTATACTGCCTCAGGGCCTATACTTGCTCTAAATAATCATATTTATACTATATCCCATATTTTTAGCATGTCCCAGATGACCAAAATGCCATCCATACATCTCTGGTACAGTATGGTCATCAGGGGCATTTTTGTAATTTCACACTTTTTTCTAGACACTGGCCCATTTTACTGTTGAATTAGTACCCTGGGTTTTGGGCCCTCCTTGGCATCATTATGGGCTTATATATGAGGTCATCTGATCTTATTATATCAAGGCTTACATACCGATAAGTTCCATTATTGGATTATGGGTGTTATCAAACTCCCGTCAAAATTCACTAATATATGGATAACTTTTCATACAGAACTCCATTCAGGGTTCTGCTAGATCCATGACATCTGACACTATAGGGCACACTTTCCTATAATTTCCCCACTCATATCTGAAGTCTATAGAATCTGATAAAAATTTCAGATATCTTTCAGACTATCAGATAAATATATGATATTTGAAGCTCTAATAAAATTTATGTATCATGCCAAATTAACCAATGTAACTTCATCTATTTACTGATGGAATGTGGGACTGAAATACTACCGGGCAATTCTAACCTTTTCTAGGCTAATCTTTCTATAATTATAATTTTGCCCTTAAATTTTTTTACTTAATTATATTTAAGTCCCTTAACTTTTAGAAATTATCACTTTTGGCCCAAACTTTATGTCTACTTCCTTTTGGCACCATTAACCTTTTAGATTTTTCAGTTTAGTACATTTCTTTCTTCAAAATGACCATTATGCCCCTAGGGACTTTCACTATTTACAATTTAGTCCTTGAACTTTCACTTACTTGCAGTTTAGTCCCTAAACATTATATGTATACTTATGGGACTTCTGTTCAATGGGGCTTGGAAGTATACCTTTTTCAAGCTATATATTAGGCTTCTAGGCCTAAAAATCAGGATATGACAAATCTCTACATAACCTATAGACTACAGGTTTTAGTCTATAAAAATATTTATGGGATATTCTACTGTATACCTCCCTAATTGATCCTCTATACTACCATCTGAACTTTCTTCACTATCTGAAGGAGTATCATCGTTTGGATATACACCATCTACATATATCATTACTGGCTGGGGGTCTCCCTTATTAACTAATGGCTCTGACTTAACTTTATGAAATCCCATACCTACTTCTACAATATTTCTTAAATAAGCAATGATAACTATCCCAACCAATACCCTAACATAATAAAGTACCTACTACTTAGAGTTAGGGTATAAGAACTGTCTTATATTATGGTAGAAACTTTTGCTCTGTGTGATCACCAGGAGTTGATCTATGTTACGAAAGATTTATTCAGCCACTCTTTATTGAACAAAATAATAAGAAGTTATAATGAGACTTGCCTAAGAATGAACCTAATACATGGCTTAAGGTTAGAGACATGATGGTTAATAGATAAAAAGTTAAAGTTCCCAGAATAGAGGGATACTATCATGAAGTGATAGTAACCTAACAGACATAGGGTAGATCACCCTAGTGAACAAAAGTAGTAGTACTAGATAATGAATGAGATCCAAGTGACTTAAGTTAGTTAGGATCAATAAAATACCATAGAGGAACCACATTTTGGTCTAGAGCAGACTGATATATAGACAGAAAGAGTTAAGAGATGTAGATAGACACAGAAGTTACTCCATAGAGATAGAGATTGATCCGTTCACCTGAGAAGTTTTTCTTGAATAGTTTACGAGAAGAATTCCTATCAGTTAGATAGAGATGAGAGTGAGGCTAAGGGTTAAAGTAGGGAAAGAGAAACCTGTCATATCCTAATTTTTAGGCTTAGAAGCCCAATATGTAGCTTGAAAGAGATAGGCTACCGAGCCATATTGAGCAGAAGTCCCATAAGTATATAAACGATGTTCAGGGACTAAACTGCAAGTAAGTGAGAGACTAGGGACTAAATTGTTAATGGTGAAAGTCCTTAGAGTTATAATGGTCATTTTGGAAAAGAAAGGGACTAAAGTTTAAAGTCTACAAGGTTTAATGGTGCCAAAAGGAAGTAGACATAAAGTTTAGGCCATTATGTGTAATAATGAAAAGTTAAGGGACTTAATTGAAAAGATGGAAAGTTTCTAGAGGCAAAATTGTAATTATAGAAAGTTCATTCAGAAATGGCTTAGAACTGCCCAGAAGCATTTTAGTCCTAAAATTCATCAGTAGATTGAGAAAATTATGCTGGTTAATCTAACATGATGCATAAATTTTGTTAGAATTCCATATAGCTAATATTTATTTGATAGACTGAAAGTTGTCTGAAAGTTTTATCAGATCTTATGGACCTTATATATAAGTAAAAAGTTATAGGAAGGTCTACCCTGTGACACCATAAATCATGAATTTGATAGAATCTCAAAAGGAGATCTATAGAAGAAGTTATTCCCATATTAGTGAATTTTGATGGGAGTTTGTGAACGCCCGAGATCTTATTATGAAACTTAGCAGTAAGCAAGTTATGACTGAATAAGCTCAGATGATGTCATAGAGAGGCCTATGATGATGCCAAGTAAGGCGCAGGCCTATGATATTAGTTTATCAGTCAAAGAGGTCAGTGCTAAGAAATATGCAGAAAAAGTGTGAAATGACGAAAATGCTCTTATGTTATGAAATGATTAAAGAATGAGTGAAGGGTAGTTTGGTCATTTGAATAGGGTTAGATAGTCAAGGAAAGTTATCTGCATAGTTGACCAACGTCAGAAAATACTTTGGTATGAAAAGACAATAATGCCCCTAGAATTATTAAAGAGGAACTAAGGGCATTTTGTTAATTTACTAAGTGATATTTCTTGGGAATTGAGCCACCAGAGTGCTTGGGCTTGATTAGAGACCCAAGATGACATTCCCATATATCTAAAAACATGGCCTAAGAGTGATGTGGGTCCAAGTGACATTAAAATATTAGTTTAGTACTTTTTCAATCAAGTAAAGTTACCCGGTTAGAGATAAAACTGGGAAAAGTGATCAGATAGATCTTTAGACTCATCCAGATCTATGAGGTGACATGAAAAGTATCCTCATGGGACCCAAAAGGTGCCACATGGCATGAGTCTAAGGGAAAAAGAAAAAACTAAGGATACGTGGCATAATCTCAGCCGTTCATTATAGGACAGTACTCTGGAATTCTCTAGAAATGCTGAGTCAGCTGGTGAGGTGTCCTAAGGGCCCCACCATTACGCCACCTAAGCATGTGAGGTGTCTCATGGATGATGTCATTTTGATGAGTCATCTAGGATGATGATGTTATCGTGATGATGCAGGCAAGGCTTCTTTAGAAAGCTAACCGATATGAGCCGTTCATCACGATTCGATCTGGACCATCCATTCCACCTCCCTCCACCTATAAATACTCAACCTCTCCCTTCATTCCATTCATGGCAAGTAGCAAGAAAAAGGAAGAAAGAAGAGAGAAAAATAGAAAGAAAGCAAGGAAGGAAAAACAAGGAGTTCTGGCGAAGCTATGAGCAATCTATAGAGTTAGGGACTTAGCAAACTTAGGAATAAGGTAAGTAATTTATTATAGTCCTGGCTCTAATAAATTAGAGGATTGTTCTTATGTATTTAATAATTTGAATAGAGAAATATCTCTCTTGATAAGGTTAGCTGTGGATATAAAGAAAGTTAGGGGATTGTCAGATTAAGGGTATTACCTCAAGTTAATCATAAGTCAAGTAAAGCTATACTGGATAAGATAATAACGAAGATATTATTATGCTATGTATAGGCTCTGACCTATGTAAAGAATGAACCTCAGAGCAAAAGCTAAGGACTAAGGAAAGGCTACACGCTAGGTAGTAAACTTATCCTAAACTTGTATGCATTGAATGTTATGCTTGGTTGTGCTATGACTTTGTTGAATTGTGTTGCATATGTGCTTATGTATGAAGCTCTATTTCTATGATTACTTTGGCCAATTGTATTTCATATGTTACATGGAAGCATGCACATTACGCAATGTTAACACTTTCACAAGCAAACACAAGTATTCACATTAATGCATGCATTGTGTAGTACCGTTTGCTACTGAGATTTCCCCATAAATCTCACACCCTTCATATCAATCCAATTACAATAGGTCTTTTTAAGATGGAGGATATAAAGATTCATAAAGAGAAGTTAATAATTATTTAGCATAATTGATATGTGATTGATGTATGTATAATTAGTTTATGGAAATTGTCACTCTGAACAGTAACTCATAGTGAGACAGTGACATTTGATTTGTAATTAAAAATAGTAAATTGTTAAATAAATGTATATATTTTACCAGTAAATAATAGACATACCAATATTCGATTTGATATATAGAACATCTCATTTGAATATCTACACATGGAGATATAATTTTTCAAATTTGGGACCAAAAATGCTAGAATCAAGGGAAGGACGTTGGATGAACAGTAAAATTTGAGAGTTGACTGATGTTGAATGGGTTAAGGCATGGTCAATGACTTATTTTTGCCAAAAATAGAATTAATATAGCTTTGTGTAGAAATTTGAACCACTTCATTTTGATTTTTCTAGATTTAATTATGATTTTTCAAAGTTAGGTCACTTCTCTAGAATTTACACAGTGAACAGTACTCGGTAGAGTAAGATTCTAGATTGTATAGTTTGACTTCAATGACCTTAAAAGTGATTCCATATGCTACCATTTGGTCCTTAAGACGTAAGAAAATTAGGATGTTACAAAACCCTTTGATAAATACTTAGCCAAGTTCATCCACATGAACAGTGAGAGTTGAATGACTGGGAAGCTAATTCGTAGATTGAATTCCGTGTTACAAAGAAATAGTTTTTCTCAGGTAGTTGTAGAAGTTCAACAGAGTGGTAGATGTATGTAAGGTTAGAAAAAGAAGTTGTGATGTCTAAAGAAAGAAAGGTAGCCACAGTTTTAAAGATAAAGTGACTCCCCTATTCCCTATGTAAGAAAGAGTAATAAAGGATTGAGTCTATACCCTAGTAAGAGGATAACGTGGAGTTTGATAAATAGTTATTTTAGGTTCTTGAATAAATGGTCACATTTTGATCAAATAATGTGATAGATAATATAACAGAAGAAAGAATGCTTTAAAGTTTACCTAGTTAATTGTTTAATTGCAATGTGAGTATGAGGGATGGTTGAGCAAATTGTGTAATGATGATATGGCTTATGTTGCCATAAGTTATGATGAACAATTGCATCTCCTTGCAGTTGTCATATGATGACACGTATGTTAGAGCATGTTATGATGAATGAATACTCCCCTTTTACATTTCATTAAGGGTAGAGTATATATAATGAGAAAATTGTGTTGCTCCCATACTATACGACATGCAATTAAATAGTTCAACTTGGTAATGATAAAGCAATAGAAAAGCAATTAATGATATTAGAGATGAGTGTTAGTAGCAAATCTATAGACAAATTATTATAGTACTCAGGACATATCCTTTTAATATGGATAAGATATATAAATGATGTGCCTTGTGTTGGAAATTGTGCCCTAGGGGCCAATCATTGTCTTATGAACATTGTTGATTTATGAATTTATTAATTGTGTTATCATATTATTTGCATGTTTACTGTGATGACCATCCTTGGATAACTCATGATCTTATCCTAAATATCCCTGATCGGTCATCTATGTGAGAGTAGAGATGAAATAAGACCAGTATGACTTTGAAGATGTATAGAGATATAAATCAAAGTCATAGGCACATGTAAGAGTACAAGGTGTTAGACCGACCCGCTATGAGAGAGCTGCATGGGTTAAGTCATAAGCTTCTCTCATATACAAACCATGTCACTATGCCCTTTGATCTGAGATCATCATGGATTCCTACATGACAAACGCTCAGCTTTGACCTAGTCAAAAGTCACCTTTGACCAAGTGGTCATAAAGACTATGTTCGGGCTTAGTGATTTTCTGTGTGGAGGAATGTGAATGGTCAAGATGGAATTTGTCCCTCACATTCGTAGAGAGATATTACTGGGCCCCTCGATGAGTTAGTTTGAGAAATGTCTGGCCATACTGTAATGGAAAGGTAGTTCCATTTCTATAGTCAGACTACTCAGGGATCGAGAAAGTAACAGTCAGGAATAGGAGGATGACATTCTCCATGCCTCATCCATGACCAAAATATCGTGTGACAAAAGGGACATGATATGGTTGTATAAAAGGTTACATCGTTCATCGATACTCATATGATTTGGGTAGTCGTGATGTCTTGCTAGAGACCGCTTGTGACTTGTGAGTCAATATAGTAAATGGCTACTGCCAACTTCATATGGGCCTACAGGGTCACACACAAAATAGCCCAACACGAGCTATGATGTCCAGATTCATTGAATCTAAGGCATGTCCAGATTCAATGAATGATCCAGGGTATATGTATATATTTATTTATATTTATATTCGTATATATATAAATTCGTATATATATTATATATAAGAGATATTTACAAGATTTAATTTATAAGGATAAATTAAATCTTTATCACGTTTGAATTTGAAATTCAAACTGATATGATATTTTTATAAGATTTAATTTATAAGGATAAAATTAAATCTCTATCACATTTGAATTTGAAATTCAAATTGATATGATATTTCAAATTTGATTTATGAGAATAAATCAAATGTAATTCCATCTTATCTTTATTTTAAATTAAATAAATAGGTGAATTAAATCTGTGGGACAGTTTTAATACAAACACTATTTATTTAATTAGTTTCTTATCAAATTATACAATATATGATATTGTATTAATTTCAGAATTAATATAAGATTAATTCCAAAAATCCAAGTTTGTGGTAACACACATAGCATCCGATATATCTGATGTTTAGGAGCTACGATTGGGACAAAAAAAAGGGTGAATGGGAATCCACAAAAAGGTTTGCAGATAAGAAACTGCCGCAATAGAGACAGAGAGAACGAATTCTTGAGTAAGCCTTGGAGGGACAGGAGGCACTAGCACGTCGTTCGTGGTTAGAATGCTATTCGTGTGGATACCAGTAGAGGAAATCGACCTGAGTCATCGAATTCTTACGATCGAAAAGAGATCACGAGCCGTGGAGAGAAGCTGTGGACGTCAGAACCAGAAGTTGAGAAAGTCACGACTAAATACTGAGGGTAATACTTCTTTCCACTTGACTTAAATGCATACGGTAGATCCTAGCATGGAATAAAAAAAGTTTTAAGTTAATTTATGCTGTGTGTCTTCCAATTCCTTACACCTTGAACATGAAATGAGAAGCATTTATGAAAGATGATGCAGCCTAAGAGGGAGTAGTGTTTATGTAATAATAGTTATCGTTCTTACAATAGAGCTAGATTGCTCTTGCAATATAGTCAGATTGCTCTTGAGATAGAGTTAAAAGAATGGACAGTGCATCTCATGTAGAGTAATGTTCTCCAGATAAGATGTACAGACTATGACAGATATGTGCATGGTAGAGCCTATGTAACTATCTGCAATGCTTGATGTAGTAAAGTTATGAACAATGAGAATGATATGTGAAATTCCTGCATGATAGAGGAAATGAGTAAAGTCTTAATAAATAATTTTGGCTTCTATGATCAGTGTTAGAGAATTATCTGTTGAGTTAGCAACTAAGTGGAAGTGGCTAATCTTGTAACTTAGTCCATTGGTTAGGTCTTCCAAAGATGAAAATACAGTACAACATAATCGCAGTAACATGTCTCATAGAGAATAGAATTCTAGGATCATAGTTAGATCCTAAAGAGGCTTACGGTTGATCGCCGTAGATCTTGAGGGTCACAGTTGACCTAGCCTAGAGAAAGAAAATGAATGAGCCATAAGTACAGTATGTCTTTGGAAGAACAACTACCAAGGACAAGGTTAAGGTAAAGAAGATTCACAAGTTGGCTAGCTTATAACAGAGAGTACCCATGATGTTAATTTCAGATAGCCTTATTACTATTATGGACTAAACTCATAATCTTCTTATACAAAAAAGTAATTAAATGATTAAAGTTAAAGTTTTTAGTCCTGAGTACTATGAATTTATGATAATATCTCATAAGATATGAGAAATGGTTAAGTAAGAACAGAAAAATCTCTAAGATCAGATTATAGAGAATAAGAATGAGAGACAAATAGATCCTCCATATGAGGATAAAGAGATTAGAAAGATAAATAAACCCAAGAGAGATAGTATAAGAAGGGTCTAAGATAGTAAAGTACCAGGGTTAGAGCCTGTTAGCACCAGTACTTCAGATTTTTATCAGTACTTTTCAGTTAAGCGTGCTCAGGCAAGAGTAGTCCAATGATGGGTGACCCACTGGAAAGTGATAAAAAGGGTGTAAATGTTGGAAATTGTGCCCTAGGGGCCAATCATTGTCTTATGAACATTATTGATTTATGAATTTATTAATTGAGTTATCATATTATTTGTATGTTTACTATGATGACCATCCTTGGATAATTCATGATATTATCCTAAATGTCCCTGGTCGATCATCTATGTGGGAGCACAGATGAAATAAGACCAGTATGACTTTGAAGATGTATAGAGATATAAATCAAAGTCATAAGCACATGTAAGAATACAGGGTGTTGGACCGACCCACTATGAGAGAACTGCATAGGTAACGTCATAAGCTTCTCTCATATACAAACCATGTCAATATGCCCTTTGACCTGAGATCATCATGGATTCCTACATAACAAAACGCTCAGCTTTGACCTAGTCAAAAGTCACTTTTGACCGAGTGATCATAAAGACTATGTTTGGGCTTAGTGGTTTTTCATGCGGAGGAATGTGAATGGTCAAGATGGAATTTGTCCCTCACATTCGTGGAGAGATATTACTGGGCCCCTCGATGAGTGAGTCTGAGAAATGTATGGCCATACTGTAATGGAAAGGTAGTTCCATTTCTATAGTCAGACTACTCAGGGATCGAGAAAGTAACGGTCGGGAATAGGAGGATGACATTATCCATGCCTCATCCATGACCAAAATATCACGTGACAGAAGGGACATGATATGGTTGTATAAAAGGTTACATCGTTTATCGATCCTCATATGATTTGGGTAGTCGTTATGTCTTGCTAGAGACCGCTTGCGACTTGTGGGCTAGTATAGCAAATGGCCCACTGCCAACTTCATATGGGCCTACAGGGTCGCACACAAAATAGCCCAACACGAGCTATGATGTCCAGATTCATTGAATCTAAGACATGTCCAGATTCAATGAATGATCCAGGTGAATGTATATATATTTATTTATATTTATATTCGTATATATATAAATTCGTATATATATATTATATATATATGAGATATATGAGATTTAATTTATAAGGATAAATTAAATCTCTATCACGTTTGAATTCGAAATTCAAATTGATAGGATATCTCATATAAGAGATATTTATAAGATTTAATTTATAAGGATAAATTAAATCTCTATCACGTTTGAATTCGAAATTCAAATTGATAGGATATCTCATATAAGAGATATTTATAAGATTTAATTTATAAGGATAAATTAAATCTCTATCACGTTTGAATTCGAAATTCAAATTGATAGGATATCTCATATAAAAGATATTTATAAGATTTAATTTATAAGGATAAATTAAATCTCTATCATGTTTGAATTCGAAATTCAAATTGATAGGATATCTCATATAAGAGATATTTATAAGATTTAATTTTAAGGATAAATTAAATCCCTATCATGTTTAAATTTGAAATTCAAATTGATAGGATATCTCAAATTTGTTTTATGAGAATAAATCAAATATAGTTCAGTCTCATCTTTATTTAAAGTTAAATAAATAGGTAATTAAATCTGTGGGACGGATTTAATATTATTTATTTAATTAGTTTCTTATAAAATTATACAATATATGATATTGTATTATTTTCGGAATTAATATAAGATTAACTCCTAAAATCCTTTTCGGTTAGGGAAAACGCAGAGCATCCTATATATCTAATATTAGGAGCTACGTTTTTGAAAGAGACACACACATAGAACACAGAAAGGCCGAAGGGGACTCTGCAAAAGGTTTGCAGATAAGAAACTGCTAAAATAGAGACGGAGAGGACGAACTCTTGAGAAAGCCCTTGAGGGACAAGAGACGCTAGCACGTCGTTCGTGGTTGAAAAGCTGTTCGTGTGGATACCAGTAGAGGATGCCGACCTGAGTCGTCGACTTCTTGTGATCAGAAAGGGAGCACGAGGCGCAGAGAGAAGCTGTGAACGTCGTGACTGAAAGCTGTGGAAGTCGCTGAGACACACTAAGGGTAATGCTTCTTCCCACTTGACTTAAACACATACGGTAGATCCTGGCAAGGAATGAAAAATTTTTAAGATAATTTCCGCTGCGTGTCTTTCAATTCCTTACAGTAAATGCCATAGAAGTTTGGAATATATACACAGAGTTATATAAAATGATAGAAAGAGCTATGAAGAGTTAGAAAGGGTTATGAATAGTAAGAGACCAAAAACCTTATGTCATGTCCAAATAAAATGGATTTGAAAGTAAATATTTAAAAGAGTTTTCCCAAAAGCTAGCAAAGTTATAAGTTAAAGAGAATGTTAGACTTATGGTATCTCAGGATACGTCATGATAAGACAAGATAGACTATAATATAGCCAGATTTGGCCAGATATGCCATGATACGGGCACAAAAAATACGTAATGAGAAATATGTAATGTGATGCATAATGAAAAATATGTATTGAGAAGTACAATACGAAGTGGCTTTGTAGCTAGCTCTGTAAACAAATAGAGAGGCTCCCTTTTTGAAAGGCATAAGATGTTTGATTGTTATATTACAAATGAAATAACAAGTGAAACCTTTCACTCCTTGCATGAAATAGCAGGCATTATGTTATGTTTGTAAAATATGCTAAATCTACTAATGTCAGAGTAGTGCAAGCTCCATGTGATAGAGCTGTGCAAGCTCTGAGTGTTAGAGCTGTGCATATTAAGAAAATGAATGCTTGAGCTTCGATGTTAGAGCTTTACATTCATGGGCAGGTATGTAGTCTTGCAACATGTTGGCTAGGCATTATGCATGTTAGAGTATATACTCTTATGTGCTCCTATTTAGTAATAAAGTAAATAAAGAAAGAATAATGACAAAAGTCCTCTCTCTATATTATGATGAATTATTTAAGATGATAAAAAGAAGAAGTATGATGATAGGAAAGCAAAAATTGAAGATTTACGTATGTTATGATAAGTAGTAAGAGATATGTGCTATAAAGTATGATGAGTAGTTATTGAAAACTCCAGAATATAGTAATATTCGAGAGAGTTTAATATGGAAGGAATGGGAACTACTTACAATTTTATCCTAGTGAGAAGTCCATATGCAAATAGATGCATAACAAGTAAGCAAGAAATAGAATGAAGTAGAGTTCAGCTCTGATTGAGTTGATTTAGAACAAAAGAATAATCACAGCAAAGATATGAAGATCTGTGGATATGGAAAGTACTCTGCTAAGATGTCAAGATAGAAGATAAGATATAGATACCCCAATACTTAATCATAAAGCAGAAAAGGATATCTATCAAAGATAGTTGAGTAAGGTGCGAAGTAATTTTTTAGGACGAAATTTATTTTAAAGGGGTTAGAAATGTCATATCCTATTTTTTCCTATATGTATAATACAGATTGTGATGATGAATATAAGGAAAAAACAATAATTAGACAAATGTATAAAGATGAGGGACTAAATTGAAAAATCTAAAAGTTCTATTGTGCAAAAATGAAAGTAGAAATAAACTTTGGGCCATTAGTGTAATTATGAAAAGTTGAGGGCCTAAAGTGTAATTTTCAAAAGTTCAAGGGCAAAATGGTAATTATTGAAACTTGAGTCAGAAAAGGCCCAAAAATACCCACAATCAGATTAGTCCCAAATTTTCTCAATAAATAGAGAAAATTATTCTGGTCAGTTTGACGCAACACATAATTTTAATTTGAAGTCCCAAAAAATTTATATTAATTTTTGAAGAAAGCAAAACTAATATAGTATCTCCTGGACCTCAGAATGAGATGAAATTTGGCAGTAAATTCTTATAATTAATATGAGAATTTATGAAACTGACAGAGCTCAAAAAGGAGTTATGTATAATTTATTATAGAATTTATAGTGGATTAAAACACCCGATAAAGGTAGTGGATCATGTAGAGGGCCCAAAATAGCGCCTTATATGTCCAATAATATTTTTAGATAAGTATGTGGGCCAGGGCTCATAAAGAGTGGGAAAAATGTAAAATTATGAAAATACCACTGAGTGTGCCATTACGTTATGTCAATGAGCCAGAGATAAATGAAGGGTATTTTGGTCATTTAACTAAGTTTAGATAGTCAATGAGAGTTCCCAAAATAGTTGATCAAGGTCAAAAAATACTTTGATGATGTGTGAAAAGATGATAATGCCCTTGAGGTATTGAAGTAAATAAATAAGAACCAAGGGGCATTTTGGTAATCTACCAAGGGATTTGTAATTAAGTTTAGACTGAGTACAAGAATGTCAATTATAGGAAGAGTCTAGAACTGAATTTAAGGTTAGAAAGCATATTATGCAATCTTAGAAAAATTAGATTCAGAAAACAATCTGGTTTTTTGGAAATCAGACTGAATCAGTACCTGATTAGACTATAATTTTTCTAGATACTTCCTACCTTTGTAATTTCGTCATATGGGCTTTGAGGTGTCCATTGATGATTTCATGGATGATGTGATCTCATTGGCTTCTAGGGCAAGCTAATCCAATATCAAATATGATACATTAGATCAAATAGTGCACAAAGTGATCTTGGCCATTCATTTTCCATGGAATTTTTCTATAAATACCCCTATTTTTCTGCACAAAACCATGGCCCTTGGAACCCTTAGGGAGGTTATACTCAAATGAAGTGTCAAGCCAAGACAAAGAAGATTCAAGGTACCAAATTTAAAGATAGCTAGAGATTAAGGTAAGTGATCTATCCTAACTTGTTTTCCTTTGATTTGGGGGCTTGAACTTAGGGTTCTTATGGAAGAACATTAAGTTTTCTCTAAGGTATATGTGCTGCCCAAAACCTTAGATGAAAGGAGAAAGAAGAAATTAAAGTTAGAGATATGTGATTGAGCTTAAACAAGCTAGTTAAGTGATTGGTTGTTGAATCAAGTTGATATTCTTGACTTTGCCATGGTTGAAACCTTTCAATTTGCATTGTTCATGTGTAGGATTGGATAGGTTTTGAACCTTAGAAAAATTAGAATTGAAAGTTGTAATTCTTGGGATTCTTCTCTGTCACTATTTACTCATATGAATAGTAATTGAAATTTCATGACTTTGATGATTCCAATGGTTTTAAAATGAAACATTGTGTGGGATAAAGTAGAGAAACAAGTATGGGAAGCATTGGAATCAAAATGAGAATTTTTAGAAGAATTATGCATGTTTTTCAAATCTGTCATGAACAGCATAAAGGAGCTGGAATTCCATGATTCTAAGATCATAAATGGACTCAAAAGATGAAATTGTGTAGGGTAAAGTCTAGACATCAATTGATTCAAAGGCTAAGTCTATTAGCTAAGATTAAGGAAAGTTATTGTAGTTAAATGAGCTCAATGTTCAAGAGAAAGTTAGATTGTAATGGATGGATGATTATGTGATGTTAGAATTTGATTGTGGACTCCAAAGAGGCAGCCACACATCAAGAAGAAGTAAGAAGAAAGAGGCAAAGAGAAGTTAAAGTGAAAGAAAGTCAAGTATATGAGGTAGTAAACTTATTCTAAACTTGTATGCGTTGAATGTTATGCTTGTTGTGCTATGGCTTTGTTGAATTGTGTTGCATTTGTGCTTATGTTTGAAGCTCTATTTATATGATTATTTTGTCCAATTGTATTTCATATGTTACATAAAAGCATGCATATTACATAATGTTAGCACTTTCACATGCTAGCACAAGTATTTACATTAATGTATGCATTATTTAGTACCGTTTTCTACTAAGATTTCCCCAGAAATCTCACTCCCTCCATGTAATCCCAATCCCAGTAGGCTATAAATGATGAAAGAGGATGATGAAGCATGAAGAGAAGTTAGGGATTGGATAGTATAAATGTTATATGTAATGTTACTATATGACCAATAGAAGTAGTGATGGTCATGATGTAATGAAAAATAATAAATAATGGCATAAATGTATGAAATTTTACAAACATTTGGTTAACATTTCAAGTTTCATTTTAACACCAAGAACAACTTATTTCCATGTATGTACCAAGAGACCAAATTTTCTAAAATTAGGGACCAGAATCTGTTTTCAAAATTTTTGACCAAATGAACAGTAATCTTTTGATGAATAAACTGTATTAATTGACTAAGCATCTGTTCTAGAAATTATTTTTCCCTTAAATTCAAGTTGTTATCTTCATGTAGCTTTTTAAACCACTTCATTTCGATTCTTTTAGAATTAATTATGATTTTTTGAAGTTTGTTGCCTAATATGGAAATACCATATGAACAATAACTCGAGAAGAGTAAAATTCCAGATTTAACTGATGGACTTCTAAGGTCTTATATGTGGTTTTAAATGCTACTAAATGGTCTCTAAGACATACTAAAGTAAGGATATTTCATTATACGCCATGTGTAATGTCATATCCTTTTTTTTTCCTATATGTATAATACTAATAGAGGAAAGAGGTTTAGAAAGGATTGTGACGATGATAAGAATGAATGAGAAAGGTTAGACGAGTTTTGAAGAAAGAGAGAGACTAAAATGAAAAGTTTAAATGTTCCATGGTGGAAAATGAAAGTAGACAAAAGCTTTGCCCAATTAAGTGTAATTACGAAAAGTTGACTGCCTAAAGTATAAACTTTCAAAAGTTTAAGGGTAAAATGGTAATTATTAAAAGTTGATTGAAAAATACCAAGGATCATATTAGTCCCAAACTTTCCTAGTAAATAGAGAAAATTATTCTGATCAGTTTGACGCAACACATAATTTTGATTTGAGATCCCCAAAAAATTATATTAATTTCTGAAGAAAGGGAAATTAATACAGTATCCTCTAGACCCCAAAATCAGATAAAGTTTGGTATTAAATTCTTATAATTAATATGAGAATTTATAAAACTGACAGAGCTCAAAAAGGAGTTATGGAGAATTTATTATGGAATTTACAGTAGATTAAAACACCTGATAAATATGTTTTGGGGAATTTTTTGGGAGTTAAGCCCATAAAAGTGGTGGACCATGTAGAAGGCCCAAAATGGTGCCTTATAGGCCCAGTAATATTTTTATATAAGTATGTTAGTCAGGGCTAATAAAGAAAGGAAAAAATATAAAATTACGAAAATGCCACTAAGTATGCCACTAGGTTGTGTCAATGAGCCAGAGATAAATGAAAGGTATTTTGGTCATTTGACTAAGGATAGATAGTCAAGGAGAGTTCTCAAAATAGTTTACCACAGTTAGGGAATAATCTGATTATGTGTGAAAAGACGATAATGCCCTTTGAGAAATTAAAGTGAAATCAGACACCAATAAATGGTCTTAAGAAAATATAGGGAATTTTTATGAGGACCTATGGGTCTCAGAGAATTATGAGACTTTGCAGGAGATTTATTTTATATTAGAATGAATTTTTAAAAATGCTATAAATATTAAAAGAGGTGTCTAACATTTATTTCAAAACTAGGATAATTTAATGATATAAGTATAAGGAAATTGCCTGGGGATTTGTGCCAATTAGCTATTGGACCCAAGGAAGGTGTAGGGCAACCTAATATTTCATCCTAGGACAGCCCAATAAGTCTCAAAAGTTTCCTTGGAGTCCAAGTCTAATAATTAATAATTTTTGAATTTTTGAAAAAGAAAAGAACAAGTAATAAAGTGAGAATTAGGGTTTGCACATGGTGGGACCCACAAGACCTCACACAAGGCATCCAAGACAAGGAGAAGAGTTGATTTTTGTCATGTGATCTTATCTCAAATTGGCTTGGTGAGCAAGTTTGATGTAAGAGCAATTATGAGCCATTAGATCAAATAATGCACAAAGTGATTTTGGCCATTCATTCTCCATGAGATTTTCTATAAATACCTCCACTATTTTCTGCTCAAAACTGTGAAGGAGAACCCTTGGGGAACCTCTTGCAAAATGAACACTCAAGCCAAAACAAAGAAGAATCCAAGGTCCAAAGTTCAAGTAAGCTAGATGAAACATCCTTACTTTCATATGTCTTAGGGACCATTCAGTAGCATTAAGAACCACTTACAAGACATTGGAAGTCCATTAGCCAAATCTGGAATTTTACTCTTTCTCAAGTTACTATTCATATGGTATTCCATAATACACAATTAACTTCAAAAACTCATAATTAACTCTAGAAAATCTAAATGAAGTGGTTCAAAAAGCTACATGAAGACAACATCTTGAAATGTAAGGGAAAAATAACTTCCAGACCAAATGATTAACTAATTAATATAGTGTATTCATCAAAGTTTACTGCTCATTTGGTCAAAAATTCTGAAGATAGATTCTGGTCCCTTACTTTGGAAATTCATTTCTCTTGATATGCACATCCAAATGCAGCATTATACCTATGAACTTAAAGCCCTGGATGTGTGCTACACACTCATAAGAGTTTATAAAATAATTCCTTCATTCGCTAGGTCAAATTGAAGACACAACAAAACTGCTTTAGGACCTACGTTTTACCATTTCAGTTTCTTTTCTTTCACTTTCAATAATTGTTCCAGCATGTATAAGCCATCAAATAAGCTTCTCAATATTCATATACATCATGTACATATACCATAATTATTAAAAATAGTTTTATCACATAAATGGACACCTTACATGCCATTTACATACATAGGTAATTCATAGCATATACTAAGATCTCACTTACTTCCATTCCTTTCTTCCATTCTTTAGCTCTTCTCCATGTATACCTTTTCCATCATGCTTGACCTAGACTGGTTGGTTATGGGAGAGTAAGATTCTAGGGAATCTCAGTAACAAACATTACCACTTAAACATGCAAGATGGATGCTAATGCATGATGTGTAATTTCATTAAGCTTTCTTTGATTAGTGACATGCCATCATGCTATATGCTTTTTACATAAAAGTACATGGCCATGGAAACATGTTATTCACAATACATTCAACATCATTTATCATGTCACAACATCATTCAAATATCATATACATGTCAACACATAAGCATACCACATCAAGCACATAAAGAGGTAAGTTCACTACCTTGCACTTAAGCTTTCCTCTTGATCTTTTGCATTTGCTCCCTAGCTTTCTAACCATGAAGCCTTTATGTCAATCACTTCCCAACATCTTTTTGTATGTTTCAAGGTCCTAAATACATTCATATTCATCACATAATTCATTAGGACTCATGAACTCTAGCCATGTTCAAGACTAACCTTGTTACACTCTTTATTATCATACTTTCTCTAATCTTTACTAATCAACTTGGCTCTTGAACCAATTGATGTCTTGACTTTCCACTACACAATTTCATCTTTTGAATCCATTTATGATCTTATAATCATGAAATTCCAGCTCCTTCATGGCCTGTTGTACAGAACCAAACACATGCACACAATTCTTTCAAAAATTCTCATTTTGATTCTAATGCTTCCCATACTTGTTTCCCCACTTTATCCCACACAACTTTTCATTTTAAAACCATTAGAAGCATCAAAATCATAAAATTCCAATCATCGTTCATGTGATTGAACAGTAATAGAGAAGAATTTTAAAAACTACAATCTTGAGATTTTAATGTTTCCAAGGTTCAAAATATTTCCAATCCTACACAAAATCATCATATAAATTTAATGGAAGCATTAAATCATTGAAATTCCATTTCCTTCCATCATGAACAGTGCAGACCGAATAGGTTCATCTATGGCAAAGTCAAGAATATCAATTTGATTTAGCAACCAATCACTTAACTAGCTTGTTTAAGCTTCAATCATATACTTCTAACTTTAATTTCTTTTTTTCCCTTTCACCTAAGGTTTTTGGGAAGCACAACACCTTAGAGAAAATTTAACTTTTCCTCCATGAAAACCCTAAGTTCAAGCTCCCAAATCAAATGAAAATAAGCTAGGAGAAATTGCTTACCTTTAATATCTAGCTTGCTTGAACTTTGGTACCTCGAATATTCTTTATGTTGGCTTGAGTTTCCATTTTGCAAGAGTTTCCCCAAGGTTCATGAGGCCACGGTTTTGAACCAGATTTGAGGGGGTATTTATAGAAAATTTCATGGAAAATCAATGGCCAAGATTACTTTGTGCACTATTTGATATAAAGGCTCACATTTAATCTTGGATTTACCTTTTTCAAAAAGGAGATTTATGACATCATCCATGACATCACAAGGGACAACTCATGGTATAGCTCATGGGCGTATGTGGCACAATTCTCATAGGGAGGAAGCTTCTAGAGAAATTCCAGTCCAATCTAGTACTGGCTCGATCTGATTCCCAAAAAATTGGACTATTTTCTGTTCTAAATTTTTATAATATTCTAGGATATGTATTCTGTCCTAGAAATCAATCAATGTATAGGTTTCTCATACCATTGACATTTTTGTATTAGGCCCCAATTTAATTACAGATACCTTGGAAAATGACTGAAATGCCCTTGGTTCACTGTCTTGCATTGCATTAACCCTAAGGGCATAATTGTCATTTCACCCCTCTTTGTACTACCTTAGGGCATATACTGGCTCTAACTAATCATATTTATATATGTTACATGTTTTTAGCCTATTCCAGAAAACCAAAATGCCCTCCATCCCTTTATGGTACGATCTGGCTACAAAGGGTCATTTTTATAATTTCACACTTTTTCTGGACACTGGCCCCTTCTACTGATGAACTGGTACCCTGGGTTTTGGGCCCTCCTTGGCATCATTATGGGCCTATATATGAGGTCATCTAATCTCAGTCTATCCAGGCTTACATATTGATAAGTTACATAACTCTTTATACATAACTCCTTCTGGGGTTCTGTCAGATCCATGACATCTGATACTATAGGGCACACTTTCTTGTAATTCCCCCCACTTATATCTGAAGTCCATGAAATCTGATAAAATTTCAGATAACTTTTAGACTATTAGATAAATATCTACTGTCAGGAGCCCTAATAAAATTTCTGTATCATGCTAGATTAACAAACATAACTTCCTCTATTTATTGATGGAATATGTGACTAAAATACTTCCAGGCAGTTCTAAGCCTTTTCTAGCTGAACTTTCTATAATTACAATTTTGCCCTTGAACTTTTTACTTAATTACATTTAAGTCCCTTAACTTTTAGAAATTATCACTTTTGGCCTAACTTTTATTTCTACTTCAACTTTTTGCCTTCAACCTTTTCTAATTTTTGTTTTAGTCCTTCTCTTTCTTTAAGACTCATCTAACCTTTATCATTTATTATGATCTTCGTCATAATCCTTTTCAAACCTCTTTCCACTATCAGTATTATATAGATAGGGAAAAATTAGGATATGACACTAGAGATTAAAGGTAAGCAATCTATCCTAGCTTATTTTTCTTTGATTTGGGAGCTTGAACTTAGGGTTTTTATGAAAGAAAGTTGAGTTTTATCTAATTTTTATATGCTGTCCAAAACCTTAGATGAAAGGAGAAAGAAGAAATTAAAGTTAGAGATATGTGATTGAAGCTTAAACAAGCTAGTTAGGTGATTGGTTGTTGAATCAAGTTGATATTCTTGACTTTGTCATGGTTGAACATTTCAGTCTACACTATTCATGATAGAAGGAGATGGAATTTCAATGATCTAATGCTTCCATTGAATTCATATGAAGATTTTATGTAGGATTGGATAGGTTTTGAACCTTGGAAGCATTGGATTCAAAGTTGTAGTTTTTGAAGTTCTTCTCTGTTACTATTCAGTCGTATGAATAGTGATTGGAATTTCATGATTTTAATATTTTTCATGGTTTTAAAATGAAAAGTTGTATGGGATAAAGTAGAAGAACAAGTATGGGAAGCATTGGAATCAAAATGAGAATTTTTGGAAGAATTAAGCATGTTTTTCAAAGGCATCAATTAATTCAAAGGCTAAGTCTATTAGTTAAGATTAAGGAAAGTTAATGTAGTTAAATGAGCTCAATATTCAAGAGAAAGTTAGATTGTAATGGATGGGATGATTATGTGATGTTAGGATTTGATTGTGGACTCCAAAGAGGCAGTCACACATCAAGAAAAAGTAAGAATAAAGAGGCAAAGAAAAGTTAAAGTGAAAGAAAATCAAGTATATGAGGTAGTAAACTTATCCTAAACTTGTATGCATTGAATGTTATGCTTGGTTATGCTATGGCTATGTTGAATTGTGTTACTTGTGCATATGTTTGAAGCTCTATTTCTATAATTACTTTGGCCAATTGTATTTCATATGTTACATGAAAGCATGCACATTACATAATGTTAACACCTTAACAAGCAAGCACAACTATTTATATTAATGTATGCATTGTTTAGTACAGTTTGCTACTGAGATTTTCCCATAAATCTTAGCCCTCCATGGAATCCCAATCCCACAGGTTTATTAATGATGAAGAAATATGAATAGAAGTTAGGGATTGGATAATGTAAATGTTATATGATGAATGTATAAATTGTTGCAAGTAATGATGTTACATGACATGTTTGAGCCACAATACTCATGATGTAATGAAAAATAGTAAATCATGAGATAAATGTATGAAATTTTATAGACATTTAGTTAACATGTCAAGCTTCATTTTGATACCAATAACACCTTATTTTGATTTCTATACCAAGAGAACGAATTTCCAAAGTAAGGGACCAGAATATGTTTTTAGAACTTTTGACTAAATGAATAGTAATCTTTGACGATTAAACTGTATTAATTAACTAAGTATTTGGTATGGAGATATTTTTCCCTTAAATTTCAAAATTTTATCTTCATGTATCTTTTTAAACCACTTCATTTTGATTTTTTGAAGTTCATCACCTAATCTGGAAATACTGTATGAACACTAACTCAAGAAGAGTAAAATTCTAGATTTAGCTAATGGACTTCCAAGGTCTTTTAAGTGGTTCTACATGCTACTGAATGATGCCTAAGATGTACAAAAGTAATAATATTTCATGTAAAGTCTTTGTGGGCTTACTTTATTTCTTTTTATTTACTTTTTTAAAAATTCATAAATGATTCATTATTGGACTTGGGCTTCAAGACAACTTTTGGAACTTATTAAGCTTCCCTAGGATCAAATATTGGGCTGCCCTAGTGTCATATCCCAATTTTTAGGCCTAGAAGCCTAGTATGTAGCCTAAAAAATGTATACTATAAGGCCCTGATGAGTAGAAGTTCAAGAAGTATACAAATGATGTTTATGGACTAAACTGCAAGGACTAAATTGTAAATAGTGAAAGTCCCTGGGGGTAATTTGGTAATTTGCTAAAAGATGTTTCTTGGGAATTAAGCCACCAGTCCTTGGACTTGATTAAAAACCCAAGATAGCATTCCAAGGGTCCAAAAACGTAGCCCAAGAGGGATGTGGGCCAAAGTGGCATTAAAATATTAGTTTAGTACTTTTTCAATAAAGTAAAGTTACCCGGTTAAAGATAAAACTGGGGAAAGTGATAAGATAAAGCTTTAGACTCATCTAGAACCATGAGGTGGCATAAAAGGTGTCCTCATGGGACCCACAAGGCACCACATGTCATGAGTCTAGAAAAAGAAGAAAAAGATAAGGACATGTGGCACAATCTCAACTGTTCATTCTAGGAAAAAACTCTAGAATTCTCTGGAATCGCTAAGTCAGCTGGTGAGGTGTCCCGAAGGCCCCACCATTATGCCACCTAGCATGTGAGGTGTCCCACGGGTAATGTCACTTTGATGAGTCATTTAGGATGATGATGTTATCGTGATGATGTAGGAAAATCTTCTTGAGGAAGCTAAGTGATCTAAGCCATTCATCACAATTCAATCTGGACCATCCATTCCACCTCCACTCAACTATAAATACCCCTGTCCCCTTCCATTACACTCCACATACAGCCAAGGGAAAAGCAAGAAAGAAGAGATAAAAAGAGAAAGAGAGAAAGAAAGGAAGGAAGAAAAAGAAAGGAAGGAGTTCTGGTGGAGCTAGGAGCAATCCAAGGAGTTTAGGGACTTAGCAAGCTTAGGAATAAGGTAAGTAATTTATTCTAGTCTATGCTCTAATAAATTATAGGAGTGTTCTTATAAAGTTAATAGTTATAATAGAGAATATCTCTCTTGATAAGGTTGGCCATGGATATAAACAAAGTTAGGGGATTGTCAGATAAAGGGTATCACCTCAAGTTAAGCATGAGTTAGTTAGAGCTATACTGGATAGAATAATAGTGAAGATATTATCATGATATGCATAGGCTCTATCCTATGAAAATAAGGAATGTTAGAGCAAAGGCTAAGAGATAGAAGAAAAGGCTACATGTCAGGTAGTAAACTTATTCTAAACTTGTATGTATTGAATGTTATGCTTGATGTGCTATGGCTTTGTTGAATTGTGTTGCATATGTGCTTATGTATGAAGCTCTATTGCTATGATTACTTTGGCCTATTATGTTTCATATGTTACATGGAAGCATGCATATTATGCAATGTTAACACTTTCACAAGCAAGCACAAGTATTCACATTAATGCATGCATTGTTTAGTACTGTTTACTATTGAGATTTCCCTAGAAATCTCACCCCTTCCATATCAATCCAATTACAACAGGTCTTCTCAAGATGGAGGAGATAAAGATGCATGAAGAGACATTAATTATTTAGCATGATTGATATATGATTGATGTATGTATAATTGCTAGAAATTGTCACTGTGAACAGTAACTTATGATGAGATAGTGACATTTGAGCTGTAATAAGTAATAGCAAATGATTGAATAAATCTATGATATTTTCCAGTAAATAGTAGACATGACAAGCTTCAATTTGATATATAGAACATCTCCTTTGGATGTCTACACATGGAGATATGATTTTTCAAAGTTGGGACCAGAAAAGCTAGAATCAGGGGAAGGACGCTGGATGAACACTAAAATTGGAAAGTTGACCAATGTAGACTTGGTCAAGGCATGGTCAACAACTTATTTTTACCTGAAATAGCATTAATTTATCTTTGTGTATCAATTTGAACCACTTCATTTCGATTTTTCTAGAATTAGTTATGATTTTTTGAAGTCATGTCACTTCTCTGGAATTTACATAGTGAACAATACTCGGGAGAGTAAAATTCCAGATTATGTAATTTGACTTCAATGATCTCAAAAGTGGTTCCATATATTACCATTTGGTCCCTAAGATGTAAGAAAATAGGGATGTTACACCTAGGCCTTCCTTAGGTCCAATAGCTAATTGGTACAAATCCTTAGGCCTTCCTTCCTTATACCGATATCCTTAAATTATCCTATTTTTGAAATAAATGCTAGACACCTCTTTTAATCATTCTAACATTTTTAAAAAATTATTATAATATAAATAAATCCCCTGTAAAGTCTCATAATTTTATGAGACCCAGAGGTCTTAATAAATATTCCCTATATTTCCTCAATACTATTTATCGGTGTCTGATTTCACTTTAATTTCTCAAAGGACGTTATCATCTTTTTACACATCAGAGTATTCCCTGACTATGGTCAACTATTATGGGAACTCTCCTTGACTATCTAACCTTATTCAAATGACCAAAATCTCCTTCGTCTAACTCTGACTCAATGACACACCACAGTGGCATACGTAGTGGCATTTTCATAATTTTATATTTTTCCCGTTCTTTATTAGCCCTGACCCACATACTTATATACAAATATTATAGGGCCTATAAGGTACCATTTTGGGCTTTCTACATGGTCCACCACCTTCATGGGCTTAACTCCTGAAAAATTCCCCGAAACATATTTATCGAGTATTTTAATATACTATAAATTCTACATAACTCCTTTTTAAGCTCTGTCAGTTTCATAAATTCTTATATTAATTATAAGAATGTTGTGCCAAATTTTATCTAATTCTGAGGTCCAGAGGATAATGTATTAATTTTTCTTTCTTTAGAAATTAATATAAAATTTTCAGGATCTCAAATCAAAATTCTTTGTTGCGTCAAACTGATCAGAATAATTTTCTCTGTTTACTAGAAAAATTTGGGACTAATCTGATTCAGGGTATTTTTGGGTCTTTTCTGGCTCAACTTTTAATAATTACCATTTTACCCTTGAACTTTTAAAAATTACACTTTATACCCTCAACTTTTTATAATTATATTTAATGGGCCAAAGTTTATTTCTACTTTCATTTTTGCACCATAGAACTTTTAGACTTTTCAATTTAGTCCCTCATCTTTATGCATTTGTCTAATCATTATTTTTCATTTCTATTCATAATCACAATCCTTTCCAAACCTTTTTTCACTATCAGTATTATACAGATAGAAAAAAAGAGGATATGACACTCGATGCATTGCAAATACTTCTTTATATATCTATGAACAATCACAACTAATATGCATTGGAGAGTTGCAAAAAGTGCAACTTGCAATGACCATTGCTAGAGATTGAGGTTGTTTGTCACATCCTTATTTTTAACCTCAATTATACTCCATTAGAAGTGATTGGAACCAATTACATGACCATTTGCTTTGAAAACATCCATTTCCAAAAGATTTGCTCTCGGGACTGTTCACTATTACTGTTCATTTGGTAATTCCAGAACATGTACCCTACTTTGAAAATTTATAATTAATTGTAAAAAAATTGAAATACTGTGGTTACAATTTCTAATGAAATATCTTTCATAAATATTTGAGGAACAAATATGAAATTGAGGTTATATTGTTCACACGACATCAGTTTTTTGGTTAAAAAACACTGTTCATTTGGTAAAATTTGGAAGTTCCAGTTTCTTTGCCTTAACTTTAAAAATTCATTTCTCTTTTGTTACTTGTCCAAATGAACTTTGTTACATATGGAATTAAATCTCTAGACGTTCTCTTTAAGCTCACCAAATGTCATAGAAAAATTCGTTCATTTGATATATGAAACCATTGCGTGAACGTCACTGCCTCTCAGCACTCATTTTATCTCAATTCCAGGTCTTACTGTCCACTTTGGAAAATCATAATAATTCGGATACTTATCCAAATGAGGCGTTCTTGGTGTCCATTTAAAGATCTGTATCTTCAATTTAATCATACCAAGTTTCAAACTAAAACTCGTTGATTTAAGCATCATAAACATCATCACATCACCATGGTCTTAAAACAGAATTACATAATCATACACTATTCAACCCTAATGCTATCATATGCTTCCATAAGGTCAAATATCTCATGTGACCTATTATACAACCTCATTCATCCATGTTTACTCTTTTTCCATGTGAAGTTCCAATACCTATAACAAGATTATGCATATGGAAGGAATGAGATTTCATAGAAATCCCAATAGCAAGTTACACAAACTATAATATCATGCATGAATAATTGAATGCTTAACATGTTATCATGTGATGGGAGCCACTTCATAATGGTACATAAGCAAACTCTAACATGCATATTGTCATGACATAACTTGTGAGGAGTTGCAATCATTCATACTTCATCATATCATGATGACATAAGCTCACGCTCAACCAAACACCAATATCAACAAGCAACCAAAACAATTAAACAAACATGAGTTATAGTTAGGTATCCTTGCTACCTCTTAGCTATCTTGGTCAAGACCTTCTTGAAGTGATTTTCTTTCTTCACAAATGTTAAAACCTAGCCATTACAACATAATATCAAGTTACAACTCAACTTGAAACTAAATCCAAGACTAGGTTTTCACTAGCTCCCTTTCTTTCTCTACTTTATGTTTCTTACTTCCATCTTTCCAAAATAAATTCCCATGGTTCATTTCCACATAATTTTTCATGTAGAATCCAAATATGAAATCATAATTTCCAAAATCAAAACACTTCAGTTGCTACAGTACCAAACCGAACTGAAGGTCCCTTTTTTCCAAAAATTCACATTTTGATTCCAATGCTTCCAATACTTGTTCTCCTACTTTATCCCCACACAATTTTACATTTTAAACTCATTGTAAGTATCAAAATCATGAAATTCCATCATATGAACAGTCCATGTACAGTACCAGCAAGAACACGAAACCCTAAATCCATACATACTTGAATTCTCAAGCTTATACCACTTGATTCTAGCTTGTTTAAGCTTGTCTAAACTATCCATAACATAAAACTCATATTTTAACCATATATGAGCAGCATTTACAGAAGCAACCATAAGGAAAATATAGCATGAAAACCCCTTAAAACCATGAGCTAACTTGCTAGAACAAAGCTCAAGATCAAGGGAGATGATTACCTTGCTTCTTGCTTCAAGTTGTGTGCTTCTTTCTTGGTTGAGTGAAAATTTTGCAAGAGTTTCCCTATGGTTCTCAAGGATGCCGCACATGGTCTGAAATGAGGGGTTATTTATAGAGAAATTTGGGTTGAAATGGATGGCTAAGATTGATTTGGTTACTATTTGATCTAAAGGCTCACATTTAATCTTGGATTTAACTTTTTCTAAAAAGAATAATTATGACATCATGTGGGACAGCTCATGGGACACCTAAGAGGGTTAGGTAGTATGCTTCCCATGTAAAGAAGATTTTGGAAAAATTCTAGTTCAATCCGGTACCGATCGGAGCAGTTTCACAACAACCGGACTGTTTTCTATTCGGAATTTTTTATAATATACCAAGATATGTATTATGTCCTAGAAATCAATATCTAGGCTTCTCATACCATTGAAAATGATATACTAAATATTTATCTGCCATCCATCCCTTGGGAAATGACTAAAATACCCTTAGTGTCCTTTCTTGCTCTATCTTGACCCTAAGGGCATAATCGTCATTTTACCCCTCTTTGCACTGTCTCAGAGCATATACTATCTCAAATAATCATATTTATTCAATGTTCCACCTTTTTAGCCTGTCTCAGATGACCAAAATTCCCTTCATCTATCTCTGGTACAATCTGGGCATTCAGGGGTATTTTCGTAATTTCGCACTTTTTCTGTACATTGGCCCCTTCTACTGATGGACTGGTACCCTGGGTTTTAGGACCTTCTTGGCGTCATCATGGACCTATATATGAGTTAATCTGATCTCATTCTATCCAAGCTTACATACTGATAAGTTCCATTATCGGATCACGGGTGTTATCAAACTCCTGTCAAAATTCACTAATATGTGAATAACTTTTTATACATAACTTCTTCCAGAGTTCTGTCAGATCCAAGACATCTGACACTGTAGGGCACAATTTCCTGTAATTTGTCCACTTATATTTGAAGTCCATGAAATCTGATAAAATTTCATATAACTTTTAGATTATCAGATAATTTTCTACTGTCTAGAGTCCTAATAAAATTTCTGTATCATGCCAGATTACCCAGCATGACTTCCTCTATTTACTGATGGAATATGGGACTGAAATACTTACAAGCAGTTCTAAGCCTTTTCTGGCTGAACTTTTCCATAATTACATTTATGTCCCTGACTTTTTGCTTAATTACATTTAGGTCCCTAAACTTTTGAAAATTACCACTTTTAGCCCAACATTTATTTCTACTTTAACTTTTAGCCTTTAACCTTTTCCAATTTTCGTTTAGGTCCTTCTCTTTCTTCAAGACTTATCTAACATTTATTATTTCTTCTGATCTTCATCATAATTCTTTCCAAACATTTTTCCAATATCAGTATTATACAGATAGGGAAAATTTAGGATATGACATTGTTGTCCTCTAAGATTCTCAATTGTGTTAGACTATAATGTATTGATGATACAATTAAGCAAAATTTTCAAAAAGCATTTTTAAACTGATAAAGAGTATTTGTTGATAAGCTTATAGATAAGAAGTCTATTCGATAAGCCCTTTTATGGATGAAGAAGAAATTTATGAAGAGAATATGTTTTTGAAAAATATTTATCGACAACCTATTTGATAAACTTGTTTATATATAATACCTTTACGATAAATGGATTATAAAATCAGCTGACGAAACTCTAATTCTCTACTTTAAAAATATTTCTCTTCAAAGACTTATTCGATAAGGCTATTTATCAATAAAGATTTCGATAAATTTGAAAATAACTGAGTGTATTTTATGAAAGCATTTATCCAAGTATTAATTGATAAGAGTGTTGATCGATAAAAACTTCAAAAAGAAATATCTTTGTGAAAATATTCTTGAAGAGAATTCATCAAAGTCTTAATTGATAAATGGGTTTATCGATAAAACCTTTAATAAATGAAGTAAATCAAATTATTCTTTTATTTGAAGAACTTATCAAAATTTATTGATAACCTATTTGATAAATATGAAGTCTATGAAGTTTTTAAAGACTCAATTTATAAAAGTACTATTCAATAAGGGCATTTGTCGAAGAACACTTTGATAAGTACGAAAATATTTTACTCACAGTCGGGTTGGCTTCATACTTAAAGTATTACAACTTTTGAGTGTTTTATCAATAAGTTATTCGATAAATATATTCTTTAAATTACACTTTGATAATTCAGATACAGAAAATTTATTCCAAGTCTAATTCAGTTATGATATTTATCAATAACCTATTCAAGTTTTATCAAAAGTCCTCTTTGATAAATCATCTTATAGATGGACTTTTAAATAAACACTAATATATTTTCAAAAGATTTTCAAAATTAGATTTTGATATATCATATTAAACATAGCTTAACCATTCCTATATGCTTTTTATCGTTATCTATTACACTCACAACATCTGCCTAGATATTGTTTATGTTACAAACACTTAAAATGGAAAAGTTACAACTAAAAGATAACTATCAGAAAATACATTTAATGCTACTACCTACTGCTGTCAACTACCAAGGGTTTTATCTCTGCTTCACTCAGGCTTTAATGTGTTTTATGTTAAGAAGTTCAACAACCTCAACAAGAGCATTTATACACATTAATATTCTCTTTTATTATTAATCTATTAAACAGAGAACTATTTTGAGAGAAGTTATTGTACTTCAGTGCTTATAAAAATGTATCTATCGAAGAACATTGTAATTTCTCATTTATTTTAATGAGTTGCTCAAGAGTATGGTACTCTTGAGTGGATTGTGTCCTTACAGGTGGTAAGGGGGAGTGAGAGGGAATTTTCACGTAGAATGTATTGAGGTGCCAAGAGTCTGTGTAATCTTAGAGGATATAGTGAGAAATCTCATAGGGAATCTAAAGGTTGGAAGTAGGCCAAGTGGTTGGGCCAAACCAGGATAAATCTCCTGTGTCAACTTCTTCCTTCTATTACTCTTGATAATATGACTCTTAACTTATCTATTTCATTTTTGAAGAGTTTTAAATTTTTAAATATCACCCAATTCACTCCCTTTTGGGTGTAACTATCATTCTTATATTGAAGCCTCTAGGATGCTTTATGATGAAGCCTCTAGGATTCAATGGAGAAAATTTCACCTTCTATATGATGAGGAAAAAACATTTATAAAGGCTTCAGAGTACAGGTTGTGGGATATTATCCAAGAAGGCAACTACATTCTAGCAAAAATAGTTGATAGGATAAAGGTTCTAAAGACTCCAAGTGAGTATGACGATGATAATAAAAAGATGGTAGTGCTTAATTACAAGACGATGAATACCTTGACATGTGCTTTTAGTTAAAAGAAGTACTTCAGAGTATCAGTCTGTAAACCACAAAAGAAATATAGGAAGCTATAGAAATTGCCTATGAAGGGTCATTTACCATAGAGTTTATGCTTTTTCAGATGAATCCAGGAGAAACCATCAGAGAGATGGAAGTTAGATTCTCACACTTGATAAATCACTTGATTTTGGTAAAAGATACAACTAAGATGATCAAGTGAGAAAGATTCTAGAGGTTAACCAGAGAATGGGATCCTAAGGTGACAGCCATTGAAGAATCAAAAGGAGAATCTGTGAGGTCTGTTGCTACACTTTTTGGAAGCTTATATGAGTTCGAGAGTAAGTAAAAGTATAAGAAAGATCTAAAAGAAAAATATCGCAGAGGCATTGCCTAAAAGCATAGGAAAGTGATGATGAAGAAAATGAGGAAATGGGACTTCTTGTCAGACAATTCTAGAAATTCTATAGAATCATAGCTAGAAAGAAATTTCAATCAAAATAAAATTTCTCTTCTACTTCAACATCTGAAACTCGGGATCACATTGTATATTATGAATGCAAGAAGCCCAGCCATATCAAGGAAGAAGTTTTATTAGTTGCAGTGATAATAGAAACATGAAGATTCAGTTGAACATTATAGGGCCTAAAAGGAGAGGTTTCCATGGTGGAAACAATAATAGAAACTCAAATGCTATAGTATGCGATAAATGTGGTAAGGACCATGGTGACAGGCCATGTGTGGCAGGACAAAATATCTATTTTATGTGTGTAAAAGTGTCATCATAATGTTGACAACCTCAAGCCTTAAACCCAAGGACGAGCCCTTGCTTTCCACATGAGGATGCACACAACTCACTAGACATGATCCAAGGTAAGATTAGTTTCAATAATCACCTTGTGATTGTAATGTTTGATTCAGGTGTAAGTTATTGCTTTATTTCCTATGGCTATGCAAGGTGATTAAGCCTTTCTGTTGTTCGATATAAATATTGTTGTACTACTTTAGACCTAAAATGTATGTCTTTTTGTGATAATGATGTGAAAATTGGCTTGAATTAGTTATCTTCCTATAATATATTGTTGGATTGTAATAACAAAACCCTAGTCCTTTTTATAGAGAAACAACCACGAGTTCAAAAGTTAAACTAAACTAACAGAGGCTTAAGCATTTATAGAAAGGATGTCAGGGGTATATAGTTTTCTTTTTCATCCAAGCATAAGTAGAAGAAGGGATAGAAGAGATTCCAGTGGTTAAGGAATTTTCTAAAATATTTTATAAGGAGATAAAGTTTGAAACATCAACTGACTAAGGTTTAATGGAATGTAAGAGATGGCTTCATGCCTACTAGTGATCCTTCTGGATAGGGAATCTAAAAGTATTTATGACCTAGAAATATGAGCCAGACCCTACCTCAATTAGCTAAAAGAAAGTAACTGGCCTAGTTAGAGATTATAGTGAGGTTTAAACATGAAAATCCTTCAAATGGTGTCACATCCTTACTTTTAACATCAATTATACTCCATTAGAAGTGATTGGAATCAATTTCATGATATTTGCTTTGAAATCATTCATTTCCAAAAGAATTGCTCTCGGGTACTGTTCACTTTTACTGTTCATTTAGTAATTCTAGAACATGTACCCTACTTTAAAAAATTATAAGTAATTTTAGAAAAATTGAAAAAATGTGGTTCCAATTTCTAATGAAAGCTATTTCATAGATCTTTGAGGAAAAAATATAAAGCTTAGGTTTTCTTGCCCAAATGAAATTAGTTTATTTGTTGAATATCAGTGTTCATTTGGTAAAATCTGAAAATTTCAGTTTCTTTGCCTTAAATTTAAAAATTCATTTCTCTTTAGTTACTTATCAAAATGAACCGTATTACCTATGGATTTGAATCTCTAGACGTTATCTTTAAGCCCATAAAATTTCATAGAAAATTTCGTTCATTTGATATATAAAATCGTTGCATGAACGTTGCTACCTCTAAACGATTACTTCATCTCAATTCCAGATTTTAACTTCAAATTAGAAAAATCATAACAATTCTAATTCTTAGCCAGTGTTATTCATGTTCATTTAAAGCTATGTATGTTAGATTTAGTCATACCAAATTTTGGATTCAAACTCGTTGATTAAAGCTCCTAACCATCATCACACCGTCACGTCCTCAAAACAGAATTACATAATCATACACCATCCAACCATGCATGCTATCATATACTTCCATAAGGTCAAGTAGCTCATGTGACTTATTATACAAGCTCATTCATCTATGTTTACCCTTTGTCCATGTGAAGTTCGAGCACCTATAACAAGATTATGCATATGGAAGGAATGAGATTTCATAGAAATCCCAATAGCAAGTTACACAAACCATAATATCATGCATGAATAATTGGATGCTTAACATGTTATTATGAGATGGGAGCTACTTCATAATGGTACATAAGAAAACTCTAAGATGCATATTTTCATGACATAACTTGCAAGGAGTTGCAATCATTCATACTTCATCATAGACATGATACATAATATCAAGCTCAACCAAACGCCATAATCAACAAGCAAGCAAACAATTAAACAAACATGAAATATAGTTAGGTATCCTTGCTACCTCTTAGCTATCTTGGTCAAGACCTTCTTGAAGTGATTTCCTTTCTTCACAAATGTTAAAACCTAGCCATTACAACATAATATCAAGTTACAACTCAACTTGAAACCAAATCCAAGACTAGGTTTTCACTAGCTCCCTTTCTTTCTCTACTTTATGTTTCTTACTTCCATCTTTCCAAAATAAATTCCCATGGTTCATTTCCACATAATTTTTCATGTAGAATCCAAATATGAAATCATAATTTCCAAAATCAAAACACTTCAGTTGCTACAGTACCAAACCGAACTGAAGGTCCCTTTTTTCCAAAAATTCACATTTTGATTCCAATGCTTCCAATACTGGTTCTCCTACTTTATCCCCACACAATTTTCCATTTTAAACTCATTGTAAGCACCAAAATCATGAAATTCCATCATATGAACAGTTTCATGCACAGTACCAGCAAGAACACAAAACCCTAAATCCAAACATACTTGAATTCCCAAGCTTATACCACTTGATTTTAGCTTGTTTAAGCTTATCTAAACTATCCATAACATAAAATTTATATTTTAACCATATATGAGCAGCACTTCTAGAAGCAACCATAAGAAAAATATAGCATGAATACCCCTTAAAACTATGAGATAACTTGCTAGAACAAAGCTCAAGATCAAGGGAGATGATTACCTTGATTGTTACTTCACTTTATGTGCTTCTTTCTTGGTTGAATAGAAATTTTGCAAGAGTTTCCCTATGGTTCACCATTCATACCAAAGCCATCTGAATAGGGGTATTTATAGAGTAATATCTCTCTACGAATATGAGGGACAAATTCCATCTTGACCATTCATATTCCTCCGAATGAAAAACCACTAAACCCGAACATAGTCTTTATGATCACTCCGTCAAAAGTGACTTTTGACTAGGTCAAAGTTGAGCGTTTGTCATGTAGGAATCCATTATGATCTCAGGTCAAAGGGCATATTGACATGGTTTGTATATGAGAGAAGCTTATGACGTTACCCATGCAGTTCTCTCATAGCGGGTCGGTCCAACACCTTATACTCTTACATGTGCCTATGATTATGATTTATATCTCTATACATCTTCAAAGTCATACTGGTCTTATTTCATCTGTGCTCCCGCAGAGATGACCGACCAAGGACATTGAGGATAAGATCATGAATTATCCAAGGATGGTCATTATAGTAAACATGCAAATAATATGATAACACAATTAATAAATTCATAAATAAATAATGTTCATAAGACAATGATTGGCCCTTAGGGCACGATTTCCAATAACCTCCCACTTGCACTAGGTACAATCATTAATTTGACTAATTCCCATTGACCTAACATGACGCTCATGCTTTGCCTGCACAAGCGGCTTTGTTAGAGGATTAGCAACATTATCTTCTCCTGCTACTTTGCATATTTTTATATCACCTCTATCTTTGATGTCTCTGATGAGATGAAATCTCCTGAGTATATGCTTGGTCCTTTGATGTGACCTAGGCTCTTTGGCCTGTGCAATAGCACCGCTATTATCACAGAGTAAAGTTATTGGATCTGAGATAGTAGGTATCACCCTTAGTTCTGTGATGAACTTCCTGATCCAAACGGCTTCCTTAGCTGCATCTGATGCTGCTATATACTCAGTTTCTATTGCAGAATATTCTACAGTGCCCTGCTTAGAGCTCTTCCAGCTTACTGCTCCATTATTGAGGAGGAATATATATCCAGATTGCGATTTTTGGTTATCCTAGTCAGTTTGGAAACTCGTATCTGTGTAACCAGTTACATAGAGTTCGTCATCCAATCCACCATAGACAAAAAATAAGTCCTTAGTCCTTCTTAAGTACTTAAGGATATTATTGACAGCAGTCCAATGGCCCTCACCAGGGTCCTATTGATATATGCTAGTCATACTTAAGGCAAACGAGACATCCGATCGAGTACATAACATGGCGTACATGATAGATCCTATGGTCGAGGCATATGGAACTTTACTCATGCGACCTCGCTGATCAGATGTACTAGGACACAGATCTTTACTGAGGTGAATACCATGAGACATGGGTATGAAACCCCTCTTTGATTCGTGCATACTGAACCTATACAGTATTTTGTCTATGTATGTACTCTGACTGAGTCCTAGAAGTCTTTTAGATCTATCTCTATAGATTCTGATTCCTAGGATGTAGATGGCTTCACCCAAGTTTTTCATCGAGAAAGACTTTCCTAACCAAGACTTGACAATCTGCAAGGTAGGAATGCCATTCCCAATAAGTAGGATGTCATCGACGTAGAGTACCAAACACACAACTGTGTTCCCACTAAACTTCTTGTACACACAAGGTTTATCAATATTTTGAAGAAATCCAAACTCTTTGACTACTTCATCAAAATGATGATTCCAACTCCGAGAGGCTTGCTTCAGTCCATAAATGGACCTTTGAAGCTTGCACACTTTACCAGAGTCCTCATAACGCACAAACCTTTCAGGTTGTGTCATGTACACGTCCTTCAGGAGCTTTCCATTAAGGAAGGCTATCTTGATGTCCATCTGCCATATTTCATAGTCATAATATGCTGCGATGGCAAAGAGGATTTTGATTGATTTGGCCATTGCAACTGGGGAAAAGGTCCCATCATAGTCCATACCATGAGTTTGAGTAAATCCTTTTGCAACCAGTCGTGCCTTGAAGACATTTATATTGCCATCCATGTCAGTTTTCTCCTTAACAACCCACTTGTACCCGATAGTTTTTACACCTTCAGGTGGGTTGACTAAGGTGCAAACCTTATTGTCATACATGGATTGCATCTTAGACTTCATGGCATTAAGCCATTTTTTAGAGTTTGGTCCCACTATAGCTTCTCGATAGGTAATCGGCTCATTACGCTCAATGAGGAACACATCACGACTATCAAAAATCAGAAATCTATATCTCTGAGGCTGAAGTCATGTCCTATTAGATTTCCGTGGACCTTGCGTGACTTGAGGAGTCTCAACTACTTGTTGTGAGTCTTCTCTATTTTCTATCTGCAGTTTTGTAGTGTCTTGTGGCTCTCAAACTTCTTCAAGGTGTACCTTACTCCCACTGGTTCTTTTAGAGATAAATTCTCGTTCGAGAAAGATACCATTTCTGACAACAAACACTTTGTTATCAGTAGGGTTGTAGATGTAATATCCCTTGGTTTCCTTAAGATATCCCACAAAAAGGTACCTTGAGGATTTGGGCGCTAATTTGTCTGAGGCTTGTTGCTTAACATAGACCTCGTATCCCCAAATCTTGAGGAAAGACAAACTAGGCGTCCTCCCAGTCTATATCTTATACGGAGTCTTTTCAATTGCCTTAGATGGAACACGATTGAGTGTGAACGCAGCTGTCTCTAGGGCATGGCCCCAAAAGGAGGGCGGAAGATCTGTTCGACTCATCATGGATTGAACTATATCTAATAGTGTTAGATTCCTCCTTTCAGAAACGCCATTCCATTGTGGTATCCCTGGAGGCGTCAATTGTGAGACTATCCCACAACTCATAAGATGATCTATGAACTCTTGGCTCAAATATTCACCACCCCGATCAGATCGAAGGGCTTTAATTGTTTTACCAAGCTAGTTTTATAGTTCATTTTGAAATATTTTGAACTTTTCAAAAGACTCAGATTTATGTTTCATCAGATAGATATACCCATATCTGCTGAAATCATCTATGAATGTTATGAAGTACGAATAACCTCCTCTGGCATTTGTGTTCATTGGTCCACACACATTTGTATGTATGAGGCCCAATAAATCAGTGGCCCTCTCACTGTGCCCAGTGAAAGGTGACTTTGTCATCTTTCCTAACAAGCAAGACTCGCAAGTGTCATATGATTCAAAATCAAATTAGTTTAGAAATCCATCTTGATGGAGTTTGGAAATGCGTTTCTCATTTATGTGGCCCACACGACAGTGCTAGAGGTATGTGGGATTAAAATCGTTTGGTTTAACCCTTTTGGCGATTATGTTATAGATATTTCCATGATTGGGTTGTTCCAAATTTAATATGTAATGATCAACATGCAAATCACCATGAGCATAGAAAACATCATTACAATAAATAGAGCATTTACTATTCCCAGCAATGGAAGTGAAACCTTCCTTATCCAAATAAGAAAGTGAAACAATGTTACTACTTAAAGCAGGAACATAATAGCAATTGTTCAAAACTAACAAAGGCTCAGTGGGCAGAACTAATTCATAAGTTCCTACAGCTAACGCAGCAACCCTTACTCTATTTCTAACTCAAGTCAACTTCGCCCTTTTTCAGCTTCCTACTGTCCTTTAGTCCCTGCACATTTGTACAAATATGAGAATCACACGCAGTATCTAATACCCATGAGGTGGAAGTAGAAAGATGAATGTCTATAACATAAATACCTGAAGCCATAGCCCCACTATCCTTCTTGTTCTTTTTCAGATCTTCGAGGTAGAGTTTGGAATTCCTCTTTCAATGACTAGGTTCATTGCAGAAGAAGCAGACTCCTTCCTTTAGAGGCTTTGCCTTCTTTGGTGCAGGCTTGGTTTCGGGCTTGCCTGACTCTTTGGTCTTACCCGATGAGCCATGACCCTTCCCCTTGCCTTTGCCTTTCTTTTTCATACCCTTTCCTTTATGAACCATCAAAACACTACTGGACTTCTTCTTAAGACTGGGCTCAGCAATTTTAATCATCCCATGCAGTTCAGAAATAGATTTCTCCATGTTGTTCATGTTGTAGTTCATGATAAACTGGTCATAACTTTCTGGGAGTGAGTTCAAGATCAAACCCGTAGCTAACTCCTGGCTCATGGGAAATCCAAGCCTCTCAAGGTGATCAATGTACCCTTTCATCTTTAAGATATGAGTACTGACTAATGCACCTTCAGCCATTTTGCAGGAATGTAAGGCCTTAGTGGTCTCATACTTCTCTTGCCTTGCCTGTTGCTGGAATATTTCCTTGAGATGGACAATCATCTCATAAGCCTCCATGTGTTCCATATCTCTTTGGAGGTCCGAAACCATGGTGGCTAGCATCAAGCATCCCACATCGATAGAGTCTTCCTTATGCTTCGTGTAAGCATCTCTCTGAGCTCTAGGAGCATTGGCCGCTGGCTCCTCAGGAATGGGTTGATCTAGGACATGCGCCTATCTTTCCTGCTTGAGAACAATTCTCAAGTTCCTAAACCAGTCAAGAAAGTTTGTCCAATGTAGCAGTATTACTAGTCGTCATGATTCTACAATTAAAATATGCAATTTAATTCACAATCTCCCGCTGAATAAACAACCGTCAATGCAATAGTTAGTGGGCTAAGATCCATATTTGGCTCAAACTTAAGTCTGCTTTGGCAGGACGCTTAAATTAAGTTATTTAGGTAGGTAACACCTTTACCATTACATCAAATATAACTCTTAGATGTTCATGGGATCCTATCATCATATGATCTGGCATATTTTTAATCCCATCTAATGCCTTGAGACCCAAAACCGTTTTGTTAATCTCAATTAAGTCAAACAATAATAAACATGTGAGAGTAGCACCATTACTCTTGCTTATCTCCCCAAGATAACTCAAAAGCAATCACTTTGGTGGAGTCCACAATTGAGCGATCGAGGTTTTGACAAGTGTTCATAAATTAACAGCATTATGACTTAAGATTTCATTTAGAGAGTTTATTTTAACTGTTTGCTTTATAAGAATGCATGTTTCTCAGTTTGTATCTCATACAAGTAATATGCATGTGCTGATATAATCATAAGATGCATAATTTAAACGCGATACAATATGGCTCACCTATCCTGAGTCCCCTCAAGCCAATGAGAGGAGCTCTCTAGTAAGAAAAGGGAAATTACATATAGAAACCTCTTTTAATATTCAAGGGGAGTGAGATGAGAAGAGAAGGTACATTTAGAGTATATATATAAGAAGGCACGACACGCAGGCCGTATTTAAAAAATTACAATATTTGCAATCTAGAGCCATATTGTTCACCATACCCAAGCATTCAAGAATCAACGTTTAGATTTAATTACAGGGAAATTGATGTTTCAAATCTAAAACATTCACAAAATAACATATGTTATGATTATGTTGCGCTACAAACAGGTAGCCACGACGATCCCGCTAACTAGTTAGCGAGCGGGGTCTGGACCCCATCTACGTTAATTGATCAAATCAAAACGTATCACCACTGATTTTAATTCCCTTTTAGATTCCTTTTATGTCATACATAATATGGATCCCTTATATGTGACATATAAAATGCATATCATACAATCGGCTACGACTAACACATATCATATGAATCAACAATCAAGCCTAACTTAAACACAAAACGGCATGCCTCTGATACCATAGAAAGGAATTAGAAGACACGCAGCAGAAATTAATTTAAAAATTTTTCTATTCCTTGCCATGATCTACCTTATGTGTTTAAGTCAAGTGGGAAGAAGCATTACCCTCAGTGTTCCTTAGCCACTTCCACAGCTTCTGGTCATGACGTTCATAGTTTCTCTCCGCGGCTCGTGCTCCCTTTCCGATCACAAGAAGTCGACAACTCAAGTCAGCTTCCTCTACTGGTATCCACACGAATAGCATTCCAACCATGAACGACGTGCTAGCGTGTAATGATGAAGATAGGCCACATGGACTGGATATGAAGGATAGAAAGTACCATATGCATTCAGTAATAAATATATAGCATGAATTCATGTCTTATGAGATGTAGAGGTGGTGATTGTGCTAATAGAGTTGATATTAGTGCCTTATTCAATGCTTTTTTCTTTCTTCAATTTTTTTCTTGCACTATCTCATTTTTTTATGCAATATGCTTTTTCTCTCATTTATTTAGCACCTTGTATATAAAAGATGTAGCACAATTTCACAATCACAATGATTTTTTTACATGAATAAGAGGTTTATTTCAAAGAAATGCTTATGCATATATGCTTTCATATGATGGCAAAGAAGAAAAAATGATGGGCTCAAAGGGGGTGACTATGGATATAATATGTGCAGGCTTGTGTTTGGGATATAAGGGTTTAGAAATGAATGGCTCTATCATGTTCAATAACATAAATACGCAAGTAATTTTCAACTTAAAGCTAAGAGAAGTTCTAGAGGATGTAAACCAATTGAATAACCACTCAATATAGAAATTTAGGCCGAGAATCCTTCTAACTAAGGTTTTCATATAAATTGCTTTCAAGCTAAAGTCTCAAACAATGTTCATCATTCACTAGGCTTTAAAACACTTATGACAATTGAAAACCCTCTTGAATGACAGATTAAAAGTTCCAAAGTAATCACTCAAAATCATGTAATGATCCCAAATCTAATAGTAAAAACTTGAGTGTTTCCAATTCAGTTTCCATTTCCCAAAATTCAAGTGTGACAATGGTTTCTATAAACTATTTCATGTAAAAGGTTGAAAATAATAGGTCAATAAATCATTTATGAAAACTTTAGTAGCTCAAAAGGAATCCTTCTATATAGCATTGCACAAAGCAAAGTGAAGGTAAATGGACAATTTGAAACTCAGGTCGCGATTGAAAGCAATAAAGGTCGTGACAAAATTTTACATTGAGCATTTGCCCTGAACTTACAACAGATAGTCATGACCAGGAATGATTAAGTCACAAAAATAATACACAAAAATATTTTTGTGACCTCATTACACCCGTGTCATGACTGATTTTCACAGAGAGTGTATTAAGTCCAAAGGTCTATGTTAGGTCACGACCATGCAATACAGGTCACAACGAAATACCATAGAGACCACCACTTGATAGTTTCAAAACCTAAAACATCTTTCACACAAATGTTTTAGCCAATAACAAAACAATTTAAGGTGGGGATCCAATTTTTAGCAATTTATCACACATTAAAATCAAAAACAAAAAATTTTGTGATGAAAGATTGAATTAATCAAAGAATTTCACATTAATTAGCACATAAATAATAACATCTTCCCTACACTTAAACTTTACAGTGTCCTCACTGTCAGTAAAATTATAGACATCATAGCACTATATAAGGTCAATTTAAATTCATCTTCAGCACAGCACTCAAACACATCACTTAATGCAAATATATAGTGAAGCTCACAGTCACATTCAATGAAAGGAATTAGAAGACACACAGCGGAAATTAATTTAAAATTTTTTCTATTCCTTGCCAGGATCTACCGTATGTGTTTATGTCAAGTGGGAAGAAGCATTACCCTCAGTGTTCCTCAGCGACTTACACCGCTTCTGGTCACGACGTTCACAGCTTCTCTCTGCAGCTCGTGCTCCCTTTCCGATCGCAAGAAGTCGACAACTCAGGTCAGCTTCCTCTACTGGTATCCACACTAACAGCTTTCCAACCATGAACGACATGATAACGTCTCTTGTCCCTCCAGGGCTTTCTCAAGAATTCATTTTCCCCATCTCTATTTCAGCAGTTTCTTATCTGTAAACCTTTTGCAGATTCCCCATCGGCCTTTCTGTGTTCTCTGTGTGTATTTTTAAAAACGTAGCTCCTAAATCAGATATATAGGATGCTATACGTTTTTCTCTCTACCGAATTGGATTTTAGAGTTAATCTTATATTAATTCCGAAATTAATACAATATCATATATTGTATAATTTTACAAGAAACTAATTAAATAAATAATATTAAATCAATCCCACATATTTAATTACCTATTTATTTAACTTTGAATAAAGATGAGACTGAACTATATTTGATTTATTCTCATAAATCAAATTTGAGATATCCTATCAATTTGAATTTCAAATTCAAACGTGATAGGGATTTAATTTATCCTTATAAATTAAATCTAATAAATATCTCTTATATGAGATATCCTATCCATTTGAATTTCAAATTCAAACATGATAGGGATTTAATTTATCCTTATAAATTAAATCTTATAAATATCTCTTATATGAGATAACCTATCAATTTGAATTTCAAATTCAAACGTGATAGAGATTTAATTTATCCTTCTAAATTAAATCTCATATATCTCTTATATATAATGTTTATATACAAATATAAATATAAATAAATATATACATCTACCTTGGATCGTTCATTGAATCTGGACATGTCTTAGATTCAATGAATCTGGACATCATAGCTCACGTTGGGCTATTTTGTGTGCGACCCTGTAGGCCCATATGAAGTTGGCAGTGGGCCATTTACTATACTGGCCCACAAGTCGTAAGCGGTCTCTAGCAAGACATAATGACTACCCAAATTATATGAGGATCGTTAAACGATGTAACCTTTTATACAACCATATCATGTCCCTTTTGTCACACGATATTTTGGTCATGGTTGAGGCATGGATAATGTCATCCTCCTATTCCTGACCGTTACTTTCTCAATCCCTGAGTAGTCTTACTGTAGAAATGGAACTACCTTTCCATTATAGTATGGCCATATATTTCTCAGACTTACTTATCGAGGGGCCTAGTAATATCTCTCTACGAATGTGAGGGACAAATTCCATCTTGACCATTCATATTCCTCCGCATGAAAAACCACTAAACCTGAACATAGTCTTTATGATCACTCCGTCAAAAGTGACTTTTGACTAGGTCAAAGCTAAGCGTTTGTCATGTAGGAATCCATTATGATCTCAGGTCAAAGGGCATATTGACATGGTTTGTATATGAGAGAAGCTTATGACGTTACCCATGCAGTTCTCTTATAGCGGGATGGTCCAACACCTTATACTCTTACATGTGCCTGTGACTCTAATTTATATCTCTATACATCTTCAAAGTCATACTGGTCTTATTTCATCTGTGCTCCCGCAGAGATGACTAACCAGGGATATTTAGGATAAGATCAGGAATTATCCAAGGATGGTCATCACAGTAAACATGCAAATAATATGATAACACAATTAATAAATTCATAAATCAATAATGTCCATAAGACAATGATTGGCCCATAGGGCACGATTTCTAACATTCAAATCATACATCGCGATACAAAGAAAGTAAAGATGACAGGATGGGTAAGCTATAACATACAGTTGAGTGAGTCGTATCTCAGATAACCATCACTAAACAAATAGCACATGGGCAACACATGGGTATTATTCAAAATATAACTAAACTAAAATTAAACATTATTTTATTGAATCATCAAGCAGAAAAATTAACTAGTACTTTTAATAGTTCATCCCTTTTCAATCATCAAATGAACATGTCAAAAATATATCACATTAGGCAAATTTGTAAAAGGTAAGAGATAGGAAAGGGACAACCTGGCCTCAAGGCTATGGTGGGAACTCATAGAATGTTGTGAGATGGCTATTTGATTGAAAAATCTTCCCTATTTCCTTGTCTCTCTACCCTAGCATACCAAAATCGTGTACTTTGATTACATTGCAAAGTCCATCCAAGCTTGTCATGAATTTTCCTGTTTAAAGTTTAACTTGCCTAACTGTGGCTGGTATATATTAGTAAAAAATATCAATGGTGTTCCCTTTATACCCTTTGTATATTCCACTTCTTGAAATGCTTCACCCAGTTGAGGTTGGTATACCGCTGTAACATACTTAGGATCACTTTTCTTCATTCCTACATTATTATTTGAGGTTAAATTATTTAAGAATATTAAAGTTTGAGAGGTAATTGGTGAATAAGAGTAAGGATAAGTAGGGTTAGAACATATTAGCCCTTTAACTAAAATAACAGACTATAGAGTTGAAGGAATTTGAAATTCACTAGTTGTGTTTGTTATTTCTGGTTGTGACCTGTCAACTTCTTGTCACGACTCAAACTGACAGTGAGCTCTATAGAATGTTTGGTCATGACGTAATTGTCATTTAGTCATGACTTGGGATCATAGAGAGGATGTCCCTCAGCACACTAATATACCGCTACTTGATCATCTTCATGTCACGACTAGATGTTTGGGAGTTTCTGCTCGCGACTATACAATCATCTTGTCAGGACTCCATTGCATAGAGAGTATCTCCCTCAACAAGTTCATATTCAGTCGTGACATGGAGGTGTTTACGTCATGACTTGTGGTCACATAAGCTCAACCTCTCTTTATTTATTCCACTTCTAGTTCCTACATGTCTTGTTTTCCTATAAAATCACTCACAAATTCCTTTTCAAAAATATTATCACTAAAGAATAATGATATTGTGTCAAAGTTATATGGGAATGAGAAATCTTTGGGAACTAACAGCATGCTATTCACATCAAAATAATGAAAGCATGATGCATTGCCTTCACAAGAGCAAGAAAAAGAATAAATAGAGGACAGAGATTCAAAATAATTATCATAAGCACTCAAAGACGAATTTGAATCCTCATGCTCTTGAAATGCTTCATGGGAATTTTTGGAATTATGCAACTTAGGATCATACTCATTATGCAAGCTCAATTCATGCTCATCCCTAGTTTCTTTAACAACATAATTTATGGCATTTAACTCAAAAGTAGAATTATCAAAAGGATATTTTATTGCTTCATTCATATTGAAAGTCTTGTTGTTATTGAATGATCCATGTAGCTGACCCCATTTAATGGGATAAGGTTTGTTGTTGTTGTTCATATTGAAAGTCACTACATGTCCTCTAACCTCAATTGAAATGGAACTATGCTTCATACTAATGATTGTCTTGGAAGTTTGAAGGAAAGATCTGCCTAGGATCAAAGTGCTCTCATTCACTAGTTTATGGAAATGTCCAGAACATAAAAATTAACTGGGAACACTAAATCCTTCACTTGTACTAGAATATCCTCAAGAACTCCCTTATAATACCTAATTGATCTATAAGCTAATTGGAGTACTACACTTTTGTCTCTAAGATTGTTAATATTGAAGGCTAAGAATACCGATCATGGCATTACATTGATAGTAGCCCCTAGATCTAATAATGCTCCCTTAATATGAACCTTTCCTATAGTGTATGGAATTGTGTAAGATCCTAGGTCTTGGCACTTAACCTATAATTTAGCCTTAAAAAGTGATGATACATTAGCACTCACCTGAATTCTCTCAAGTGGCCTAAACTTTTTCTTATCAGCACACAACTCTTTTAAAAATTTAGTATATTTAGGATTTCTCTTGAGGAATTCAACCACAGGGATGTTTACTTCTAACATAATGAAGAGATTGAAAGCATCTTTTACAAATTCAGAATCAATCTTTTTCTTTCCAGCAAAATAAGCTTTTGGAAAAGGGAGATCCTTAATACTTACCTCATCACCTATATGTGTACAGGCTCCTTGCTTGCTCTACTCCACCTTCTCCTCAGTTTGCTTTCCCTTGTATGCTGGATATGGAATTATCACTTTCTCTTCTTATTATTTCTCCTATTGGGTTTCCTTCTTAATCATAAGTTGTTCTTTAATATTCTCTGATTTCTGAATATTCATTTGTGTTACTGAATTTTCAACTTCAGAATCTTCCATATCTTCCCTTGCTATTTCATCTTCCTTAAATCAGACTTCTTTCCCACCTCTGAGTGATACGGCATTAAAACCCTTCAGATTAATGATAGTATTTGAAGGTATGCTGCCACTACTCTTCATTTGGATGTCACTTACTGTATTGGCAACTTGAGTTAAATGACTTATAATATCTGCATTCTTGGAACTTAACTTCTCAATCTTCTTGTGCATATCAACATTATCCTTCTGCATACTTTAAAGGATTGAAGCTATGGAGGTAAATTGACTGTCATTCTCTTTGAGCTTGTGGTCTATATGTTAGAAATCATGCCCTAGGTGTCAATCATTGTCTTATGAACATTATTGATTTATGAATTTATTAATTGTGTTATCATAATATTTGCATGTTTACTGTGATGACCATCCTTGTATAATTCATGAACTTATCCTAAATGTCCCTGGTCAGTCATCTATATGGGAGCACAGATAAAATAAGACCAGTATGACTTTGAAGATGTATATAGATATAAATAAAAGTCATAGGCACATGTAAGAGTACAAGGTGTTTGACTCACCTGCTATAAGAGAGCTGCATAGGTTACATCATAAGCTTCTCTTATATACAAACCATGTTACTATGCCCTTTGACCTGAGATCATCATGGATTCCTACATGACAAATGGTCATCTTTGACCTAGTCAAAAATCACTTTTGATTGACACAAGGTTGTTAAGGTTATGACCCAATTACACAGGGGATAAACATTCTAAAAATTTGGTTCAGCGTTAAAGAGGAAATTTTCCAAAAGAGTTACGACTAGAGGTTACTAATGTCGTGACTAGAGTTCACAGAGAGTAAAGTTCTTAAAAAAGATTTCAAGTTGTGACTAAAATATGTTTTGGTCTCGACTAGTTTTCACATAGAGCAAATTCACAGAAACTTAAAAAATTGCAGAATGCTATGCAATCAAAACAACAAAAATTGAAATTCAAACAAAAAATGACTCATGTAAGTAATGAAATTGACAATTAATTGCTAATGAAGCAATTACTTGGCTCCCCGGCAATGACGCCATTGATTTGCAGTGCGGATGTCATTGTCTGACACATTAAAATAAAAGTAATTGCACCCTTTTAATTCATTATAAGGCATAACCCTATCGTTCTCTAAGTGAGCCTTTTTATTTAAACCCTAGCAGATAGATGACAAAATCATTGAAAACATGAGTGAAAATAAAAATGGGTTTTGGGTTTAGTTGATTTCTAATGCAATAAAATAAGGATGATGTAAAGTAAATATTTTTATATTTTTTATTAAGATGGAAAATGGATGGATTATTAAAGAAATGTGTTGAGAAAAACTTTTGATGATGGAAACCTATCTATCCTTGCTCTTAATATGATATGGGGGTTTTAAAATAACTAAGTCTTAATTGAAACCTCAATCGATCGATTAAGTCCATAACATTAACAATCCTTATACTCCTTTAATCAAAGCAAGTTCAAAAACCATTAATGCGCTATTAAAAAACCACTTAGTGTGTAATTAAATCAAATGATGAAGATGCCCTCGAATTATCTTCGATCGATGACCATAGATTTCAAGCAATCGAATCAATAGCAACAATCATTGATAAAAACTCAATTATCTAGAAATCAAAATAAAAATATTCATATTAAACCAATATCCAAATTCAATTACAAAACCTAATCTTAAAATAATCGATCGATATCCTATCCCTACTTATACAATGAAAACCGTAGGTCTAGTAGTTCCAAAATATGAAAGAGGTGAGATTAAAATAGAAAAATACCCCAGTACAGTGTAGTCTATGAGCTCAAAATATGCGATTCATCGCTAAGAGACTAAAGATTTAGCCTCTCATGACTCCTGCTGTGCTACAATCGTTGCTCAAATGTGATGCTATCATATCCCTAATTTTCTTACCTAATGTAACTGTACAGTTTATCTGTAATAGACATTAAATTCTTGGAATAAACTGTATCAGATTGAGATAGGAAAGAAATAGATTATTAACTAAAGAAAGTTCAGGGACCTAAACGCAAAATAGAAAAGGTTAAACGCAAAAAGTTAAAGTAGAAACAAAAGTTGGGCCAAAAGTGGTAATTATCAAAAGTTTAGGGATCTAAATGTAAATAAGCAAAAAGCCAGGAACCTAAATGTTATTCTGGTCAGTTTAGGAGTCACAAAATTTTGATTTGAGGTCCTGATTAATTGAGTTACGCTAATGTCAGAAGGAAGTTGTTGGAGTTTGAAGAAGGAGAACATGTATTCCTAAAGTTGACTCCAATGACAGGAGCTGGACGATCGATCAAAGTGAAGAAGCTATATCCTAAATACATTAGGCTATTCTCGATTCTCACAAAAATAGGATCAGTGGCTTACAAATTAGCTCTTCCTCCAAATCTCAGTAAGATCCATGATGTATTCCATATTTCCCAATTAAAGAAGTACGTTCCAGATCCATCACATGTAATTGAGCAAGATGATGTTGCATTGTGAGATGACCTAACTTATGAGGTCAAACCAATACAAATTATAGATAGAAAGGCCAAGCAATTATGAAATAAGCAGATCTCTCTAGTTAAAGTGGTCTGGAAGGGATTAACAGAGAATGAAGTAACATGGGAAGCAGAGAAAAAGATGAAAGAAGTATATCCTAAACTATTTCCTTAATATATATGTAACGTAAATTTTAAGGACGAGATTTATTTTAAGGGGGAGAGAAATGTCATATCCCAATTTTCTTACCTGATGTAACTGTACAGTTTATCTGTAATTGACATGAGATTCTTGGAATAAACTGTATCAGATTGAGATAGGAAATAAATGAATTATTAACTAAGGAAAGTTTAGGGACCTAAATGTAAATTAAAAAAGGTTGAACGCAAAAAGTTAAAGTAGAAATAAAAGTTGGGCTAAAAGTGGTAATTATCAAAAGTTTAGGGACCAAAATGTAAATAAGCAAAAAGTCAGGGACCTAAATATAATTGTGAGAAAGTTGAACTGAAAAAGGCTCAAAATGCCTAGAATCAGATTAGACTTACTAGTAGATAGACAAAGTTATTCTGGTCAATTTAAGGAGTCACATAATTTTGATTTGAAGTCCCGATTATTTGATATATATTCCTGAAGTCTGAAGGAATTATTACAGTATTTTTTAGACCTTAGAATCATATAAAACTTTATAGTAAATTCTTATATTAAATATATGAATTTATAAAACTGACAGAGTCATAAAAGGATTCCTATAGAATTCTTACAGGATTTTATAGTGAAATAAAATACCCGATAAATATGGTCGTAAGAGATTCATTGGGATTTATTCCATAAAGGCAATGAGCCCATATAAAGGTCCAAATGGCACCACCATAAGCCCAATAAGGTGATTCGATAGTTAGATGGGCTAGAGTCCATAGCAGTCCAGGAAAAGTACAAAATTATGAAAATGCCCCTAGATGACCAGCTTATACTAATAAAGAATTGAGGGCATTTTGGTCATTATGGACAGGCTTGAAATTACCCATATAGTATAAATATAATTAGTTAGAGCCATTATATGCCCTGAGATAGTGCAAAGAGGGGTAAAATGATAATTATGCCTTTATGACTAATATAGGGTAAGAAAGGACACCAAGGGTAATTTGGTCATTTTTCAAGGGATGGATGGCAGATAAATACTCAGTCTAACAATGTCAATGGTATAAGGAACCTAGACACTGGTTTCTAGGACATAATACATATCCTGGAATATTATAAAAATTAAGAACAAAAAACAGTCTGTTTTTTATTAAACTTCTCCGATCGGTACCAAACATGCCCCTAAATGATGTCATGCATGGCGTCAAAAGCATGGCTTCTAGGGCAAGTCAAGATTAAGAATGAATATCGACTATTAGATCAAATAGTAACCAAATGAATCTTGATCATCCATTTCCACCCAAGCTCATCTATAAATACCCCCTCATTCAGATTGGTTTTGTCATGCTTGAAGAACCATATGCAAACTCTTGCAAAATTTCCATTCAACCAAGAAAGAAGCACACAACTTGAAGCAACAAGTAAGATAATCGTCTCCCCTGATCTTGAGCTTTATTCTAGCAAGCTAGCTCTTGATTTTAAGGGGGTTTTCTACCATATTTCCCTTGAGGTTGTTTTTGGAAGTGCTGTCCATATGTGGTTAGAATATGTGTTTTATGTTATGGATAGTTTAGATAAGCTTAAACAAGCTAGAATCAAGTGGTATAAGCTTGGATATTCAAGTATGTTTGGATTTAGGGTTTTGTGTTTTTGGCTGTTACTGTGTTTGGCACTGTTCATATGTTGGAATTTCATGATTTTGATGCTTTCAATGAGTTTAAAATGGAAAATTATGTGGGGATAAAGTAGGAGAACAAATATTAGAAGCATTGGAATCAAAATGTGAATTTTGGAAAACAAGAGAACTCACTTCGGTTTGACACAGAAACTTGTGGGATGTTTTGATTTTGGAAATTCTGGTTTCATATTTGGATTCTACATGAAAAAATATGTGGAAATGAACTATGAGAATTTATTTTGGAAAGATGGAAGTATGAAACATAAAATAGAAAAGAAAAGGAAGTTAGTGAAAACCTAGTCTTAGAATTGTTACTTTGTAATGGCTAGGTTTTAACATTTGAGAAGGAAGGAAATCATCTCAAGAAGATCTTGATAAGGATAGCTAAGAGGTAGCAAGAATACCTAACTATAGTTTCATGTATGCTTGATTGTGTGTTTGCTTGTTGATTATGGTGTTTGGTTGAGCTTGAGATTATGCCATCATGTTGATGATGAGATATGAATGTTTGTAACTCCTTGCAACTTATGACATGACAATATGTATGTTAGAGTTTGCTTATGTACCATTATGAAGTAGCTCCCATCTCATGATAACATGTTAAGCATCCAATTAATCATACATGATATTATGGTTTGTGTAACTTGCTATTGGGATTTCCATGAAATCTCATTCCTCCCATATGCATAACCATGCCATAGGTGCTGGAACTTCTCAAGGAAAGAGGGTAAGCATGGATGATTGGACATGTATAATAAGTCAAATGAGTTGCTTGACATTATGGAAGCATATGCTGGAATGTATATTGAATTTTCATGTGTTGGTATTCTAAGGCTATGACTTTTTGATGATATTTACAATACCTTAACCAATGAGTTTAAATTTCAAATTTGGTATGATAATAGCTAAGATACGTGGCTTTAAATGAACACCAAGAATGCCTCAATTGGATAAGTATTTGAATTGTTATGATTTTTCTAAATTGGAGTTAAAATCTGGAATTAAGAGAAAGTAAGCAACTGGAGACAGTGACCTTCTGACGTGAATTGTGTATAGTAAATGAATGCTTTTTTCCATGAAATTTTGTGACATTAAATAACACGTGTAGAGAATTAAATCCATTGGTAACATAATTCATTTAGACAAGTAATAAAAGAGAAAAGAATTTTTGAAGCTAAGGCAAAGAAACTGGTACTTCCAGATTTTACCAAATGAATAGTGTTTTTCAAGAAATAAATTGATTCTATTGGGACAATGGAACCTCATTTTTATATTTTTCCTTCAAATTTAAATGAAAGAGCTTTCCTTGGGAATTGGAACCACCCTATTTCATTTTTTTACATTTAATTATGAATTTTCAAAGTTGGGTACATGTTCTGCAGTTACCAAATAAACAGTAACATGAACAGTACCTGATAGCAATTCTTTTTAAAATGAATGTTTCTAATGAGTATAATTGATGTTAAAAGTAAGGATATGATATTTTGGTATCAAAGCAAAGGATTATAGCTTAGGAAATGCTCTGAATATATTATTTATAGATTGATTCAATGATAAACATCTGCATAATTGACACTAAGTTAGTTATTGTAGCGTAAAGATGACTAAATCTAGGACTGGATCAGAAACCACAATAGACCAGGGAAATCCTATGCCTGAGGTAATTAGTTCAGATAAATCAGGGTTGAACCCATAGGTGATTGAGGCTTTGGTAAATGATCTGGAGTTTGGGCTTCCTCCAGTGATCCATATTTGAGATTCCAGTAGTGACTCAGAACTAGATAGGATAGATAATTCATCAATTGGATCTAATGGGATGCATGAAGCATTAGATAAGGATGTACCTGAGGAACCTATTCCAACCCCACCTATTAATGTGGTATCTCCTGAAGAAGCTGACCCTAGTATAGAGGGGGATGCAGATCAAGTAGATGATAGAGATATGGTAGATCTCTAGGAAGAACAATCTGATGAGGGTTACTCCTATGTTGTGGGTGCTATAGAACCTATACATGGGCAGGCTACTGAGGTAGATGTTCCTCATCCAAGTCAAGTGCCTAACCCAGTTGATGTACCTGGACCTAGCCATACAGTTGATGCACTTGGACCTAGTCATATACCAGACCATATAGATATCCTAGGTTGTAGTGGAATGAAGAAGCCAATGGTAGAGATATATTTGGATAACCATCAGGTTAGAGAGCTAACACTTAGGGAGGATATGAATGAAGAACAATTCAAGAAAGTAGTGGAACTAGCTAGACAACTGTATGACATAGGGAGACTGTTGGTTAAAGTAGATCAGGATTATAGAAGTTACATGGACTTCATAATAAGAGTATGAGAAGCTTATCTAGCTTATGATCTAGATACCCTTACTTTAGAAGATTGGACTAATATCATGGATGATATCTTACCTCTTACAGTGACTTGGAGAGAAGGTCTGGATCAGTATTTTGAGGAGGAACCTTATGAGGATATCCTTGACTAGATCTATATGGCAGGAGAGTTTATTATGATCCACTATGGGAAATCATAATGTAATGATTGTATCTATGAATGCTATTGTGATCTATGTACTTATGACCAGTAATGATATTGTACATGTATGTATTATATGAATGATCTTTGTAATGCTGCTAAACTTGCTGTATGCTATGTTTTGAATGAAATATGAATTATGTTAATTATAGTATTCCTTTTCTATTACGATAGTAAAACAAAATGGTAAGGATAAGGAGAACCAGTTCTTTGGATGAACCCCAAAATGCTGGAGATATTAACCAGTTAATCTTAGAACAATTAGAACAACAACAAAAGATGATTGAAGAAGTAAGAGTAGCTCAATAGAGGAACGAACAGGAAAGGAATGCTGGTATACACAATTTGTGTCCTATAAGAAGGCTAAGGAGTGGTTATACAATCTGCCAACTGATTTCTCCACTCTTCCATGGATCAATTGAAGTAAACATATTTAGAACAATTATTCCTAGCCTCTAAGACAACTCAGATGAAGAAGGAGATTACAGACATTTTGCAATAGGATAGAGAGTCATTACATGAATATTGGACAAGATTTATCAACTTGTTAGCTCGATATCCACATCACAACATGACAAAGGCTGATACAGTAGACATTTTATTTAATGATCTACTTCCTCACAATCAGGTGTCTTTAAATGTAGCAACAAATGGATATTTGAGAGATAAGACTCCACAAGTAAGTTGGAAATTATTCTAAAAATGGCTAATGAGAACCATTAGACTGAGGATCCAAGGAAAATGACCTCATCAGCTTTGGGTAATTCAAAAGATATTTTGGCATAAATAGTAGCTTTGGGAAACCAAATGGAAAAAAGGATGAATTTAATTGAAAGAAAGATCTATTCCATAAAGCAAGTTCATGTAGTGGGGACCTCACAAGCACTAGTTATAGGATGTGTGTCATGTGGTTCAATAATTGTAACATCCTTACTTTTATACGTCTTAGGACCATTCAGTAGCATTTGGAACCACTTAGAAGGCCTTGGAAGTCCATTAGCCAAATCTATAATTGTACTCTTTCTCGGGTTACTGTTCATATGGTATTCCAGATTATGCAACGAACTTTGAACACTCAATTAATTCTAGAAAACTCAAAATGAAGTGGTTCAAAAAGCTACATGAAGATAACATCTTGAAATTTAAGGGAAAAATAATTGCAAGACCAAATTATTAGCCAATTAATAGAGTTTATTCGTTAAATTTTTCTGTTCATTTAGTCAAAAACTCTAAAAATAGATTCTGGTCCCTTACTTTGGAAATTCATTTCTCTTGATATACACATCCAATTGAAACATTCTACCTATGCATTTAAATATCTGTATGTTTACTACATGGTCATAAAATTTCATGAATTAATTCCGCATTTGCTAGGTCAAACTGAAGCCACAACAAAAATGCTTTAGAACCTACGTTTTTACCATTTCATTTTCCTTCCTTTTACTTTCAATAATTGTTTCAGCATACATAAGCTATCAAATAAGCTTCTTAATATTCATATACAATATTTACATATGCCATAAGTATTTTAAATAGTTTTATCACATAACTAGACACCTTACATGGCATTTACATACATGGGCAATTCATAGTATATGCTAAAATCTCAATACTTCACTTCCTCCTTCCATTCTTTAGCTCTTCTCTATGCATACCTTTTCCATCATGCTTGACTAAATTGGTTGGTTATGGGAGAGTGAGATTCTAGGGAATCTTAGTAGCAAACATTACCACTTAAATATGCAAGATGGATGCTAATGCATGATATGTAATTTCATTAACTTTCTTTGATTAGTGACATGCCATCATGCTATACTTTTACATAAAGTGCATGGCCATGGAAAACATGTTATTCACAATGCATTCAATATCATTTATCATGTCACAACATCATTCAAATATCATATACATGTCAACACATAAGCATACCACATCAAGAACATAAAGGGATAAGTTCACTACCTTGCACTTAAGCTTTCCTCTTGATCTTTTGCACTTGCTCCCTAGCTTTCCAACCATGAAGCCTTTATGTCCATCACTTCCCAACATCTTCTTGGATGTTTCATGGTCCTAAACACATTCATATTCATCACATAACTCATTAGGACTCCTATGTGAGGAATTGGAAGACACGCAGTAGAAATTAACTTAAAAATTTTTCCATTCATTGCTAGGATCTACCGTATGTGTTTAAGTCAAGTGGGAAGAAGCATTACCCTCAGTGTTCCTCAGTGACTTCCACAGCTTCTGGTCATGACGTTTATAGCTTCTCTCCATGGCTTGTGCTCCCTTTTCGATCACAAGAAGTCGACGACTCAGGTCAGCTTCCTCTACTGGTATCCACACGAACAGCGTTTCAACCACGAACAACGTGTTAGCATTTCCTATCCCTCCAGGGCTTTCTCAAGAATTCATCTTCTCCATCTCTATTTTGGCAGTTTCTTATCCGTAAACCTTTTGTAGATTCCTCTTTGGCCTTTCTGTGTTCTGTATCTTTTAAAACAAAGCTCCTAAAATCAGATATATAGGATGCTATGCGTTTTCCTCTATCGAATTGGATTTTGGAGTTAATCTTATATTAATTTTAAAATTAATACAATATCATATATTGTATAATTTGATAAGAAACTAATTAAATAAATAATATTTATATTAAATCCGTCCCACAGATTTAATTCACCTATTTATTTAACTTAAAATAAAGATCAAACTGAACTATATTTGATTTATTCTCATAAATCAAATTTGAGACATCATATCAATTTGAATTTCAAATTCAAACGTGATAGAGATTTAATTTATCCTTATAAATTAAATCTTATAAATATCTCTTATATGAGATATCCTATCAATTTGAATTTCAAATTCAAACGTGATAGAGATTTAATTTATCCTTATAAATTAAATCTTATAAATATCTCTTATATGAGATATCCTATCAATTTAAATTTTAAATTCAAACGTGATAGAGATTTAATTTATCCTTGTAAATTAAATCTCATATATCTCTTATATATAATGTATATATACGAATATAAATATAAATAAATATATACATCCACCCTGGATCATTCATTGAATCTGGACATGTCTTAGATTCAATGAATCTGGACATCATAGCTCGTGTGGGGCTATTTTGTGTGCGATCCTGTAGGCCTATATGAAGTAGGCAGTAGGCCATTTGCTATACTGACCCACAAGTTGCAAGCGGTCTCTAGCAAGACATAACGACTACCCATATCATATGAGAATCATTAAACGATGTAACCTTTTATACAACCATATCATGTCCCTTTTGTCATACGATATTTTGGTCATGGATGAGGCATGGATAATGTCAACCTCCTATTCCTAATCGTTATTTTCTCGATCCCTGAGTAGTGTGACTATAGAAATAGAACTACCTTTCCATTACAGTATGGCCATACATTTCTCAGACTCACTCATCGAGGGGCCCAGTAATATCTCTCTACGAATGTGAGGGACAAATTCTATCTTGACCATTCACATTTCTCCGCATGAAAAACCACTAAGCCCGAACATAGTCTTTATGATCACTCTGTCAAAAGTGACTTTTGACTAGGTCAAAGTTGAGCGTTTGTCATGTAGGAATCCATGATGATCTCAGGTCAAAGGGCATAGTGACATGGTTTATATATGGGAGAAGCTTATGACGTAACCCATGCAGCTCTCTTATAGAGGGTCGGTCTAATACCTTATACTCTTACATGTGCCTATGACTTTGATTTATATCTCTATACATCTTCAAAGTCATACTGGTCTTATTTTATCTGTGCTCCCGCACAGATGATCGACCAAGGACATTTAGGATAATATCATGAATTATCCAAGGATGGTCATTACAGTAAACATGTAAATAATATGATAATACAATTAATAAATTCATAAATCAATAATGTTCATAAGCCAATGATTAGCCCCTAGGGCACGATTTCCAATATCATAGGCATACAATTCTTTCAAAAATTCTTATTTTGATTCCAATGCTTCCCATACTTGTTTCTCCACTTTACCCCACACAACTTTTCATTTTAAAACCATTAGAATCATCAAAATATGAAATTCCAATCACTGTTCATGCTAGTGAACAGTAACTATGAGGAATCTCAAAGACTACAACCTTGAGATTTTAATGTTTCCAAGGTTCAAAATCTTTCCAATCTTACACAAAATCTTCATATAAACTCAATGGAAGCATTAAATCATTAAAATTCCATTTCCTTCCCTAATGAAAAGTGCATACCGAACAGGGCACACCATGGCAAAGTCAAGAATATCAATTTGATTCAACAACCAACCACTTAACTAGCCTGTTTAAGCTTCAATCATATGTTTTTAACTTTAATTTCTTCTTTCCCCTTTCATCTAAGTTTTTGGGCAGCACAACACCTTAGAGAGAACTCAACTTTTTCCCATAAAAACCCTAAGTTCAAGCTCCCAAATCAAAGGAAAATAAGTTAGGAAATATTGCTTACCTTTAATCTCTAGCTTGCTTGAACTTTGGTACCTTGAATCTTCTTTATCTTGGCTTGAGTTTCCATTTTGCAAGAGCTTCCCCAATGGCCCATGAGCTTACAGTTTTGAACCAGAACTGAGGGGGTATTTATAGAAAATTTCATGGAAAATCAATAGCCAAGATTGATTTTGTTACTATTTGATCTAAAGGCCCACATTGAATCTTGGATTTAACTTTTTCTAAAAAGATAATTATGACATCATCATGAAATCATAAAGGACAGCTCAAGTGACAACTCAAAGGGGCTATGTGGAGAAATTATCATGGTAGGAAGCTTCTGGAGAAAATCCAGTCCAATCCGGTACAGATCGGACCAGTTTCACAACAACCGGACTATTTTCTATTCCTAATATTTTATAATATACCAGGATATGTATTTTGTCCTAGAAATCAGTGTCTAGGATTCTCACACCATTGACATACTTGTAATGAGCCTCAACTTAATTACATATCCCTTGAAAAATGACTGAAATGCCCTTGGTTCACTGTCTTGCACTATATTAACCCTAAGGGCATAATTGTCATTTCACACCTCTTTACACTACCTCAGGGCATATATTGACTCTAACTAAACATATTTATACTATGTCCCATGTTTTTGGCTTGTCCAGAATGACCAAAATTGCCTCCATCCATAATTTTGCACTTTTCCTAAACTGCTCTGGACCCTGGCCCACATAATTGTCTCACTACTTTATTGGTCTCATGATGGCGCCATTTGTTCCTTAATATGAGCTTATTGCCTTTATTACCTTTATGGCTCAATTCACCTAACAGCTTTCCCGATCCTATTTATCGGGTATTTTATTTCACTCTAAAATCCCATAAGGATTCTACAGGATTCCTTTTCTGACTCTATCAATTTTATAAATTCTTACATTAAATATGGGAACTTCCAGTAAAGTTTCATCTGATTCTGATGTCTAAAAAATATTGTAATAATTCTTCTGACTTCAGAAATTTATATCAATTAATCGGTACCTCAAATCAAAATTATGTGTTGCGTTAAACTGATCGGAATAATTTTGTCTATCTACTGGTAAAATTTGGGTCCAATTTGATTATGGCCATTTTTGGCCTCTTTCGGCTCAACTTTCTCATATTTAAATTTAGGTCCCTGAACTTTTGAATAATTTCACTTTGGCCCCTGAACTTATAGCTATTTGCATTTAAGTCCCTTAACTTTTGAAAATTACACTTAAGGGCCCAACTTTTATTTCTACTTTCACTTTTTACCTTTACCCTTTTCTACTTTACGTTTGATTCCTTCTCTTTCTTCAAGACTCATCTAACCTCTATTATTTCTTCTGATCTTTGTCATAATCCTTTCCAAACCTCTTTCCATTATCAGTATTATACATATAGGGAAAATTTAGGATATGATATTTCTAACCCCTTAAAATAAATTTCGTCCTCAAAATTTACTCAACACCTTAATCAAGGATTGGGGAATCTATTTGGAAAGATGGAAGTAAGGAACATAAAATAGAGAAAGAAAGGAAGTTAGTGAAGACCTAGTCTTGGTTTTGTATTCAAGTTGAGTTGTAACTTGATATTACTTTGTAATGGCTAGGTTTTGACATTTGTGAAGGAAGGAAAGCATCTCAAGAAGACCTTGACAAGAATAGATAAGAGGTAGCAAGAATACCTAACTATAGTTTCATGTTTGCTAAATTGTTTGCTTGCTTGTTGATTGTGGTGTTTGGTTGAGCATGAGAATGTGTCATCATGTTGATGATGAGTTATGAATGATTGCAACTCCTTGCAAGTTATGTCATGACAATATGCATGTTAGAGTTTGCTTATATACCATTATGAAGTAGCTCCCATCTCATGATAACATGTTAAGCATCCAATTAATCATGCATGATATTATGGTTTATGTAATTTGCTATTGGGATTTCCATGAAATCCCATTACTTCCATATGCATAACCATGGCATAGGTACTAGAACTTCTCAAGGAAAGAGGGTAAACATTAATGGTTGAACTTGTATAACTAATTACATGAGTTATGTAACATCCTTAATTTTATACGTCTTAGGGACCATTCAGTAGCATTTAGAACCACTTACAAGACCTTGGAAGTCCATTAGCCAAATCTGGAATTTTACTCTTTCTCGGGTTACTGTTTATATGGTATTCCAGATTACGCAACAAACTTCAAAAAATCATAATTAATTCTAGAAAACTCAAAATGAAGTGGTTCAAAAAGCTATGTGAAGATAACATCTTGAAATTTAAGGGAAAAATAATTTCCAGACCAAATGATTAGCCAAGTGATACATTTTATTCGTTGAAGTTTACTATTTATTTGGTCAAAAACTCTGGAAAGAGTTTCTGGTCCCTTATTTTCAAAATTCATTTCTCTTGATATACACATCCAAATGAAACGTTCTACCTATGAACTTAAAGATATGGATGTGTACTACATGCTCATAAAATTTCTTGAAATAATTCCTTCATTTGCTAGGTCAAACTGAAGCCACAACAAAACAGCTTCAGAACCTACGTTTTTACCATTTCAGTTTCCTTTCTTTCACTTTCCATAATTGTTCCAGCATACATAAATGGGGTTATACATATACATCATGGGGTTATACAATAATTGTTCCATACAATCTCATCACATCAATAGATACTTTACATGGCTTTGACATACATGGAAAGTGCATAGCATATGCTAACATCTTAAATACTTCACTTTTCTTCTTCCATGCTTTAACTCTTCTCCATGCATACATTATCCATCATGCTTGACCTAAATTGGTTAGTTATGGGAGAGTGGGATTCTAGAGAATCTCAATAGCAAATATTACTACTTAAATACGCAAGATGGATGCTAATGCATGATATGTAATTTTATTAACTTTCTTTGATTAGTGACATGCCATCATGCTATATACTTTTACATAAAGTGTATGGCCATGGAAACATGTTATTCACAATACATTCAACATCATTTATCATGTCACAACATCATTCAAATAACATATACATGTCAACACATAAGCATACCACATCAAGCGCATAAAGAGGTAAGTTCACTACCTTGCGCTCAAGCTTTTCTCTTGACCTTTAGCCCTTGCTCCCTAGCTTTCCAACCATGAAGCCTTTATGTCCAACACTTTCCAACATCCTCATGGATGTTTCATGGTCCTTTAATCTCTAGCTTGCTTGAACTTTGGAACCTTGAATCTTCTTTGTCTTGGCTTGAGTTTTCATTTTGCAAGAGTTTCCCCAAGGGTCCATGAAGCCACGGTTTGCTGCAGATTGGAGGGGTATTTATAGCCAAAATCCAAGAAAAATCAATGGCCAAGATTGATTTGGTTACCATTTGATCTAAAGGCTCACATTTAATATTGGATTTTACTTTTTCATAAAAGAATAATTATGACATCATGTGGACCATCTCAAGGGACACCTAAAGGGGTTATGTGGCATGGTCACCATGCCAAGAAGCTTCTGGAAAAATTTTAGTCCAATCTGGTACCGATCGGAGCAGTTTCACAACAACCGGACTGTTTTCTATTCTTAATTTTTCTATAATATACCAGGATATGTATTCTTTCCTGGAAATCAATATCTAGGCTTCTCATACCCTTGACATAGTTATAATGAGTATTTATCTGCCATCCATTCCTTGGGAAATGACCAAAATACCCTTGGTGTCCTTTCTTACGCTATATTGACCCTAAGGGCATAATCGTCATTTTACCCCTCTTTATACTTCCTCAGGGTGTATATGGGCTCAACTAATCATATTTATACCATGTACCACGTTTTTAGCCTGTCCCAGGTGACCAAAATGCCCTTCATCCATCTTTGGTACAATCGGGGCATCCAGGGGCATTTTTCGTAATTCCACACTTTTTCTGGACACTAGCCCCTTCTACTGATAGACTGGTACCCTGGGTTTTGGTTCCTCCTTGGCATCATCATAGGCCTATATATGAGGTCATCTGATCTCATTCTATCCAGGCTCATATACCGATAAGTTCTATTATCGGATCACGGGTGCTGTCAAACTCCTGTCAAAATTCACTGTTATGGGGATAACTTTTTATACAGGACATGTTCCGAGGTTCTGTCAGATTCATAACATCTGGCACTGTAGGGTGCACTTTCCTATAATTCCCCCACATATATCTAATGTCCATAGAATCTGATAAAAAATCAGATAACTTTTAGACTATCAGATAATTTTCTGCTGTTTAGAGCCCTAATAAAATTTCTGTATCATGCCATATTACCCAGCATGACTTCCTTTATTTACTGATGAAATGTGGGACTGAAAATCTTCCAGGCAGTTATAACCCTTTTTGGGCTGATCTTTCTATAATTACAGTTTTGCCCTTGAACTTTTCTCTTAATTACATTTATGTCCCTAACTTTTTGCATATTTACATTTAAGTCCCTAAACTTTTGGAAATTACCACTTTTGGCCCAATATTTATTTCTACTTTAACTTTTGGCCTTTAACATTTTCCAATTTGCGTTTAGGTCCTTCTCTTCCTTCAAGACTGATTTAACCTTTATTATTTTGTCTAATCTTCGTCATAATCATTTCTAAGCCTCTTTCCACTATCGGTACTATACAGATAGGGAAAATTTAGGATATGACATTTCTACCCCCTTAAAATAAATTTCATCCTTGAAATTTACTCAACATCTTAGTCAATGATTGGGGTATCTATCTCTTAAAATAAACATCTTAGGGGAGTACTTTTCATATCCGCAATTCTTCATATATTTACTATGATCATTCTTCTATTCTGAATTAACTCAATCAGAGTTGAACTCCAGTTCCTTCTATTACTTTCTTGCTACACATCTATCTGCATATGGACTTCTCACAATGCTGGACTTGTGAGTAGTGTCCATTTCTTTCATATCAAACTCCCTCGAATACTGCTATATTCTAGAGCTTTTACTAACTATTCATCATATTTCTTAGTGCAATCACTTATTGCTCATTTGAGTATTTAGCAGAATTCTCTGAATATCTGCAAACTTTAACTCTCATTCTCATATCATCATACATTCTTATCATCTTTAAAAACTCATCATAATACAGAGAGAGGACTTATATCATTATTCTTTCTTTCATTGCTCTATTGCTAAACAGGAGCACATAGGAGCATATAGGACCATATACTCTAACATGCATAATGCCTGGCTAGCATATTGCAGGACTACATACCTGCCCATGAATGCAAAGCTCTAACATCGGAGCTTAAGCATTCCTTCTCTTAATATGCATAGCTCTAACACTCAAAGCTTGCACTGCTCTAACATTCAGAGCTTTAGCATATTCTATAAACATCACATAATGTAACGTAACATAAGGCCTGGCATTCTATGCAAGTAGTGGAAGCTCTCAAAGCTCTCATTTGCTCTTTCACATGTAGTTCATCATTCAAATATCTTATCTTTTCCCGAATGGAAGCCTCTCTATCTATTTATAAAGCTAGCTATACAGCCGCTTCTCAAGGCATATCTTATCATTTCATATCTTTCATGACATAAAATGGCATATCTGGCCAAATCTGGCTATATCATAGTTCATCTTTCAAATCCATTTCATTTGGACTTGACATAAGGGTTCTAGTCTTTTACTGTTCATAACCCTTTCTAGCTTTTCATAGCTCTTTCTATCATTTTACATAGCTTTGTGCATATATGCCAATTTCTTGTGGCATTCATATTTTTTTTTCATCACTTCCTAGGGGGTTACCCATCATTGGACTACCTTTGCCTGAGCACGCTTAACTGAAATATGTAGATAAAAATCTAAAGCATTGGTGCTTACAGGCTCTAACCCTGGTACTTTACTATCTTAGACCCATCTTATACTATCTCTCTTGGGTCTGTTTGACCTTCTAATCTCTTTATCCTCATCTGGAGGAACTACTTATCTCTTATTTTCTGTAATCTCATCATAAGGATCTCTTCTCATATCTTATATAATATTTCTATAAATCATTGGGACTCAGGATTAATAACTTTCACTTTGATCATTGAGTTCCTATTACGTGTAAGAAGATTCTGAATTCAGTCCCTAATAGTAATAAGGCTATCTGAAACTAGCATCATGGGTACTCTCTCTCTTATGAGTTAATCAACTTGTGAAGCTTCTATACCTTAACTTTTCATTGGTATTCGTCCTTCCAAAGAAATATTGTACTTATGGCTCATTATTTTCTTGCTCTAGGCTTGGTCTACTACAACCCTCGGGATCTACTGTGATCAACTGTAAGCCTTTTAGGATCTAACTGTGACCCTGTGAGCCATACTAGGATCTAATTGTAATCCTCCGAAATCTACTGGATTCCGTTGTACTATATTCTCATCTCTGGAAGACCTAAACCAACGGACAAAGTTACAAGGTTAGTCACTTCCACATAGTTGTTAACTCCACAGATAATTCCCCAAAAATGATCACAGAAACCAATATTATCTATTAGGACTTGACTCATTTCCTCTATCACTCAGGAACTTCATATACCATTCTCATCTTTATAACTTTATTACATTTAACATTGCAGGGAGCTACACAAGCTCTACCATGCACATATCTATCATCATCTATCTATCTCATCAGAGGGACTTTACTCTATTGCAAGAGCAATCTACCTCTATTGCAAAAACATTAACTTAACTTAAAAACTGTTATTTCTTAGAGCCATATCATCTTTCATAACTGCGTCTCATTTCCTTTCATCTATCTTATCCTTACTAAAGGGATATGTCCTGAGTATCATAATCATTTATCTCTAGACTCACTACTAATCTTCATCTTTAATCTCATTCTCTATCCCATTGACTATCATAGTCTGATCATAAATTCTCTTTCTATCTTCTGAGAATCAAGTAGCTAACTTTCTAGTTTAGCACTTTGCTATTGCTTCATTCTTGCTAAGTTGAATTATTTAATTGCATGTCATAGGGCATGGGAGCAACATAACTTTATCATCTTTATACTCTACCCAGTACGTACTGCATAAGGGGAGTATTCATTTATCATAGCATACTCAACATGCATAATATGCAAGTAGATGCAATCAATTAAGCATTCTCTAGTATGTGTGTCATCACATGACAACTGCAATAAGATGCAATTTCTTATTATAACTTATGGCAACATAAGCCATGCATCATTACATAGTTTGCTCAACCATCCCTCATACTCACATTGCCATTAAGCAATTAACTAGGTAGTCTTTAAAACATTCTGTCCCTTTATCACCTTGACTACTAGGTCTTGATCATCTATTCAGGTACCTGAGTCATTTACTTGTTTCACTTAAGCTGCCATATTACCCTCTTATTAGGGTATAGACTCAACCCTTCTTTACTCTTTCTTATATAGGGAATAAGGGAGTCACCTTACCTGTGGCTACTTTACTTTCTTTAAACCCCATAAACTTCTTTTTCTTAGCTTACATATATCTTTTTCTACTAACCCTCAAACAATTTCTGAGGCAATTTATCTTTAGCTTACATCTCCAATATCCTATTTATTTATTTAGGAATCAGAGATAGCTTATCATATCAGGCTATCTTATCATAATATTTCTCATCGCCTGTAAGACTTTTACATGTCTAACCTGAAGGATTTCTGTGTCCTTTGCCTCACTATAATCTATCTATAATCCATAACTGAGTCATCTGTCTTCTTTTAGCTAACTAAGGAAAGGTTTGGCTCCTATCTTTATGCCATTCGAACTTTTAAGTTTTCCCTAATCCTCCTGGATTACTAACATGCGAGAAAGTATCTCTTATTAAGCCTCAATGTTCATATTAATGAACTTGATTAAGTATCCATCAAAAGAGTTCTCTTCCCTTAACTCTAACCCTTAACTTCATGCTCACCTCTCTCTAATTGAGAGGAATGCTTCTTTTAAACTTTTTAAGAAAAACTTCTCAAGTGAGCAGATCATTCTCCATCTCATATGGAGTAACTTTTGTGTCTCTCTATATTTCTTAACTCTTTATGTCTATCAATCTCAGTCTACTCTAGAATAGACTGTGATTCTTTTCTGGTCTGCCTCTAGATCCTGAACAATTCAGGTCACTTGGATCTCATTCATCACTTAACATTACTATTTATGTTCTCTAAGTGCTCTGCCCTAGATGTGCTAGGTTACTATCTCTTCGTGATGGAATCCCTCTGTATTAGGAACATTAACTTTTGATCTATTAACCATTTCATCTTTATCCTCAAGCCATGTATTAGACCATTCTTAGGCAAGTCTCATTCTAACTTCTCATTATTCTTTTCTGTAAGGACAGCTACACAAAGTCTTTCGTACTGTAAATAAACTCCTGATGATCATACGGAGGATCTACTGTTAAACCTCTTCTTGAACTGATATTCTGTATCTTAGTGCTTCGTACAGTTTAACTTGCCTATACTCTGTGCTAAATCTCTAACTGATAGACTTCAGTGAGGTTGGCATCTTTAGTCTCATAACACTTGACTTACTATCATCTCATACCAATCCTCTAAAGTATATTAGGTTAATGCCCTCTACTGTTTGTCTATTTATCATTCCTGCTACGGCATTGAGGAACTGCAGATAACTAACTGTTCTTAATCTATACTTTTGTCCATCCCTTGACCCGAACTAAATAATTCACTATCCACAGCTTTCTTGAGACTAATATAGTCAACACTATCTGTCTTCAATAAAGAAAACTGGGGTTGATTAGAACTACGAACATCTCACTGATCTTTCTTTATAAAGTCACATATTTCTGAACTTTAAGAATGAACAGGATATGCAATAAACTCTGACTGGATATCTGAATTAGGGGACTATGGTGTATTACTCATAATAACTCTATCCTCAAACTCTGGTAGAGAAGGAATAATATATGTTCTGCCCATAATCCAGTACCAGTACTCAGCTTCCTCATCCATAATCTGTCATCTCATAAGAGGGATAAAGCTTATATCAGGGTTAGAGGGCATTCCAACAAACTTATACCGTATAGAGTCACTAGACTCAACATCAACTGGTGCATATTAGGCTTCAGGCTGAATCTCTACATGACATCCAGATTACAGGCTTGAGTCTATAGAAATATATATGGGATATTTCATAGTGGACTTTCCTGACTGGTCCCCCATACTCTCCTCTGAACCCACTTCATTGTGTAAGGGATGCTCAGAGTTTGGATGTATACCATATCCATATATCACTACTAGCCTGGGGTCTCCCTTATTAACTGAAGCTTTTGACTTAACTTTATGGAATCTCATATCTATTCTTATATTATTTTCTTAAATAAGAAATGCTAACTATCCCATAATATACCATAACTTAACCAAATACTTACTATTTAGAGTTAGGGTTTGGGAATAATCTCATATTAGTCCATAAATAATCTATTCAGAGCATTTCTTAAGCCAGAATCCTATGCTCTGATACCACAATGTAACATCCTTAATTTTATACGTCTTAGGGACCATTCAGTAGCATTTAGAACCACTTATAAGACCTTGGAAGTCCATTAGCCAAATTTGGAATTTTACTCTTTCTCGGGTTACTGTTCATATGTTATTCCAGATTATGCAATGAACTTCAAAAAAATCATAATTAATTCTAGAAAACTCAAAATAAAGTGGTTCAAAAAGCTACGTGAAGATAACATCTTGAAATTTAAGGGAAAAATAATTTCTAGATCAAATGATTAGCCAATTGATACATTTTATTCGTTGAAATTTACTGTTCATTTGGTCAAAAACTCTGGAAACAGTTTCTAGTCCCTTATTTTGGAAATTCATTTCTCTTGATATACACATCCAACTGAAACTTTCTACCTATGAACTTAAAGATATGGATGTGTACTACATGCTCATAAAATTTCTTGAAATAATTCCTTCATTTGCTAGGTCAAACTGAAGCCACAACAAAACTGCTTCAGGACCACGTTTTTACCATTTCAGTTTCCTTTCTTTCACTTTCCATAATTGTTCCAGCATACATAAATCATCTCTTTTGCCTTTTCTGAATTCATATACATCATGGGGTTATACAATAATTGTTCCATACAATCTCATCACATCAATAGATACTTTACATGGCTTTAACATACATGGAAAGTGCATAGCATATGCTAACATCTTAAATACTTCACTTTTCTTCTTCCATGCTTTAACTCTTCTCCATGCATACATTATCCATCATGCTTGACCTAAATTGGTTAGTTATGGGAGAGTGGGATTCTAGGGAATCTCAATAGCAAACATTACCACTTAAATATGCAAGATGGATGCTAATGCATGATATGTAATTTTATTAACTTTCTTTGATTAGTGACATTCCATCATGCTATATACTTTTACATAAAGTGCATGGCCATGAAAACATGTTATTCACAATACATTCAACATCATTTATCATGTCACAACATCATTCAAATAACATATACATATCAACACATAAGCATACCACATCAAGTACATAAAGAGGCAAGTTCACTACCTTGCACTTAAGCTTTTCTCTTGACCTTTAGCCCTTGCTCCCTAGCTTTCCAACCATGAAGCCTTTATGTCCATCACATTCCAACATCCTCTTGGATGTTTCATGGTCCTTTTGTAAGGAATTGGAAGACACGCAGTGAAAATTAATTTAAAAATTTTTCCATTCCTTGCCAGGATCTACCGTATGTGTTTAAGTCAAGTGGGAAGAAGTATTACCCTTAGTGTGCCTCAGCGACTTCCACAGCTTTCGGTCACGACTTTCACAGCTTCTCTCTATGGCTCGTGCACCCTTTCTGATCACAAGAAGTCGATGACTCAGGTCAGCTTCCTCTACTGGTATCCACATGAACAGCGTTCCAACCACGAATGACGTGCTAGCGTCTCTTGTCCCTCCAGGGCTTTCTCAAGAGTTCATCCTCTCCGTCTCTATTTCGGCAGTTTCTTATCTACAAACCTTTTACAGAGTCCCCTTCAGCCTTTCTATGTTCTATATGTTTCTCTGTGCAAAACACAGCTCCTAAAATCAGATATATAGGATGCTATACGTTTTTCTCTGTCAACTGAATTGGATTTTGGAGTTAATCTTATATTAATTCCAAAATTAATACAATATCATATATTGTATAATTTTATAAGAAACTAATTAAATAAATAATATGAAATCCGTCCCAAAGATTTAATTACCCATTTGTTTAATTTTAAATAAAGATGAGACTGAACTATATTTGATTTATTCTCATAAATCAAATTTGAGATATCCTATCAATTTGAATTTCGAATTTCAAACGTGATAGAGATTTAATTTATCCTTATAAATTAAATCTTATAAATATCTCTTATATGAGATATCCTATCAATTTGAATTTTGAATTTCAAACATGATAGAGATTTAATTTATCCTTATAAATTAAATCTTATAAATATCTCTTATATGAGATATCCTATCAATTTGAATTTCGAATTTCAAACGTGATAGAGATTTAATTTATCCTTATAAATTAAATCTCATATATACATATAATGTATATATACGAATTTATATATATATATATACGAATATAAATATAAATAAATATATATACATCTATCCTGGATCATTCATTGAATCTGGACATGTCTTAGATTCAATGAATCTGGACATCATAGCTCGTGTTAGGCTATTTTGTGTGCGACCCTGTAGGCCCATATGAAGTTGGCAGTGGGCCATTTGCTATACTAGCCCACAAGTCGCAAGCGGTCTCTAGCAAGACATAACGACTACCCAAATCATATGAGGATCGATAAATGATGTAACCTTTTATACAACCATATCATGTCCCTTCTGTCACCCGATATTTTGGTCATGGATGAGTCATGGATAATGTCATCCTCCTATTCCTGACCGTTACTTTCTCGATCCCTGAGTAGTCTGACTATAGAAATGGAACTACCTTTCCATTACAGTGTGGCCATACATTTCTCAAAGTCACTCATCGAGGGGCCCAGTAATATCTCTCTACGAATATGAGGGACAAATTCCATCTTGACCATTCACATTCCTCCGCATGAAAAACCACTAAGGCCGAACATAGTCTTTATGATCACTCGGTCAAAAGTGACTTTTGACTAGGTCAAAGCTGAGCATTTTGTCATGTAGGAATCCATGATGATCTCAGGTCAAAGGGCGTATTGACATGGTTTGTATATGAGAGAAGCTTATGACGTTACCCATGCAGTTCTCTCATAGCGGGTCGGTCCAGCACCTTGTACTCTTACATGTGCTTATGACTTTGATTTATATCTCTATACATCTTCAAAGTCATACTGGTCTTATTTCATCTGTGCTCCCGCATAGATGATCGACCAGGGACATTTAGGATAATATCATGAATTATCCAAGGATGGTCATCATAGTAAACATGCAAATAATATGATAACTCAATTAATAAATTCATAAATCAATAATGTTCATAAGACAATGATTGGCCCCTAGGGCACGATTTCCAACACCTTTAATCTCTAGCTTGCTTGAACTTTAGAGCCTTGAATCTTCTTTGTCTTGGCTTGAGTTTTCATTTTGCAAGAGTTTCCATAAGGGTCCATGAAGCCAAGGTTTGCTGCAGAATGGAGGGGTATTTATAGACAAAATCCAAGAAAAATCAATGGCCAAGATTGATTTGGTTACTATTTGATCTAAAGGCTCACATTTAATCTTGGATTTTACTTTTTCATAAAAGAATAATTATGACATCATGTGGGCCAGCTCAAGACAAACCTAAAGGGGTTATGTGGCATGCTCACCATGCCAAGAAGCTTCTGAAAAAATTCCAGTCCAATCTGGTCCCGATCAGAGCAGTTTCACAATGACCGGACTGTTTTCTGTTCTGAATTTTTCTATAATATACCAGGATATGTATTCTATCCTGGAAACCAATGTCTAGTCTTCTCATACCCTTGACATGGTTATACTGAGTATTTATCTGCCATCCATTCCTTGGAAAATGACCAAAATACCCTTGGTGTCCTTTCTTACACTATATTGACCCTAAGGGCATAATCGTCATTTTACCCCTCTTTATACTGCCTCAAGGTGTATATGGGCTCAACTAATCATATTTATACCATGTGCCACGTTTTTAGCCTGTCCCAGGTGACCAAAATGCCCTTCATCCATCTCTGGTACGATCTGGGCATCCAGGGGCATTTTCGTAATTCCACACTTTTTCTGGACACTAGCCCCTTCTACTGATGGACTGGTACCTTAGGTTTTGGTCCCTCATTAGCGTCATCATAGGCCTATATATGAGATCATCTGATCTTATTCTATCCAGGCTCATATACCGATAAGTTCCATTATCGGATCACGGGTGCTATCAAACTCCTATCAAAATTCACTGTTATGGGGATAACTTTTTATACAGGACTTCTTTTGAGGTTCTGTCAGATTCATAACATCTAGCACTGTAGGGCACACTTTCCTGTAATTCCCCCATATATATCTGATGTCCATAGAATCTGATAAAAATTCAGATAACTTTTAAATTGTCAGATAATTTTCTACTGTCTGGAGCCCTAATAAAATTTCTATATCATGCCATATTACCCAGCATGTCTTCCTTTATTTACTGATGGAATGTGGGACTGAAAATCTTCCAGGCAGTTATAACCCTTTTTGGGCTGATCTTTCTATAATTATAGTTTTGCCCTTGAACTTTTCTCTTAATTACATTTATGTCCCTAACTTTTTGTATATTTACATTTAGGTCCCTAAACTTTTGGAAATTATCACTTTTGGCCCAATATTTATTTCTACTTTAACTTTTGACTTTTAACCTTTTCCAATTTGCATTTAGGTCCTTCTCTTCCTTGAAGACTAATTTAACCTTTATTATTTCGTCTGATCTTTATCATAATCCTTTCTAAGCCTCTTTCCACTATCGGTACTATACAGATAGGGAAAATTTAGGATATGACAAGTTACATGTCACTATGAAAGGATATGATGGATGTATGATGTATGATTTTGAATTTTGCTCTAAGGCTGTGATGGTGTGACGATGATTAGGATGCCTTAATCAACGAGTTTGAACATGAAATTTAGCATGATGATAGCTAAGATACAGAGCTTTAAATGAATAGAAAGAATTCCTCAATTGGTTAAGTATTCGAATTGTTATGAATTTTTAAATTTGAAGTGAAAATCTGGAATCAAGAGAAAGTAAGCAACTGGTGGCAGTGAACTTCCGACGTGAATTTTGTATAGTGAATGAATGAGTTTTTCCATGAAATTTGGTGAGCTTAAATAGCACATCTAGATATTTAAATCTATAGGTAACACGGTTCATTTGGATGAACAACCAATGATAAATGAATTTTTGAAGTGAAGGCAAAGAAACTGGAACTTCTAGATTTTATCAAATGAACAGTGTTTTTCAACGAATAAACTGATTTCATTGGGACATTGGAACCTCAGTTTTATATTTTTTTCCTCAAACTTAAATAAAATATATTCCATTAGAAAATGGAACCACCCTATTTTGATATTTCTACATTTAATTATGAATTCTCAAAGTTGTATACATGTTCTGGAATTACCAAATAAACAGTAAAAGTGAACAGTACCCCCCTGAGAGCAATTCTTTTGAAAATGAATGTTTCTAAAGAAAATGATCTTGTAATTAGTTCCAATGACTATCCAATAAGTATAATCGAGGTTGAAAATAAGGATGTGACATAGCCCATTCCTTAGAATAGCAAAAAATGTGATAAGCATGAAAAATATGAGCATCACAATAGAAGAGGGTGATAATGTCATAACTTTTAATGTCTATGAAGTAATGACACATCTTTTTGAAGATTATTCACTGTTAGGCTTAAGTATAATTGATGCATACATTGAAGTAGCTAAAGAGGAACATGAATTGCTATTACTGATAGTGCTAAATGTGAATTGTTTAAATCTAAAAATTCTTCTTCTTCTGAATTTTCTTTTGGTTAATAGTGGTGATGTATCAATTATTAACCATATTTCAGTTGATGGCTTACTTTCCACCCTATAATATTTTTCTTTGTCTGTTACTAACCTTTTGAATAAAGTATTTGGAAAGAACGAACATGACAAATGTGTAGGTAAAGACAGTTGTTGAGAATTTAACTGTAGGGACAAAAATGGATAATGCTGCATCAAGGCCATTTCCACTATCTTTTAAATATGCCTATATTTTGCTAGCTATGGATTATATCTTAAGATGGGTAGATGCTATACCAACAAGAAAGGATGAAACATGTCGTATAATATTTCAGGTCAATGGCCACCTATTGAAGTTGTACAAAGAGAACTTCAAACCACCGTGATGTTTAGGCTGTCTCCTTCCTTGTTTCCCCACTTACAATATTTTGCTTTAATCAGTTTACTTATATACTTGAGCTGTAATTGTTGATTAAGTGTAGGGGAGTAGATCAAGTCAGTAAGGGTAGATAGAAATTAATAAATTCATTTTGGATTCTGGTTCAGTTTAATCCTCCTCATTACTCCAGCCTTTGAATGTGTTTTATTACTTCTTCATATTGAGGACAATGTATAAATTAAATGTGGGGGAGTATGAACTTTAATGTGTAAAATGGGTAAATAAAAATTAGATAACTGTTGTGAGAAATATCCTACTTCTACCACCTCAGAATACGTATTCAGAAGCATATTTGGTTAACAGAGGCACTACATTAGCTTAAAAATTAAAATTTTTAAAACTTACTTATCGGGTACTGTTCATTTGGTAATTTTCATATTTACAGTCAAATTTTAAAAATTCATAACTAATTGTAGAAAAATCGTATGGAGGTAATCCAAATTTATAATTGAAGCTCTTTCATAGTTATTTAAGTGAAAAATATAAATCTGGATGTTTACCTTGCCAATTGATACAGTTAAATCGTTACTTTTTATTGTTCATATGGCAAATTCTGGAAATTCCAGATTCTCTCTTAACTTTGGAAATTCATTTCTCTTGATATACACATCCAAATGAGTCATGTTACCTATAAATTCAAAGATCTGAATGTGTAATACATGCTTATAAAATTTTGTGGATTAATTCATTCATTTTCTAGGTCAAACTGAAGCCACAACAAAACTGCTTCAGGACCTACGTTTTTACCATTTTAGTTTCCTTTCTTTCACTTTCAATAATTGTTTCAGCATGCATAAACCATCTCTTTTGCCTTTCATGCATTCATATTCATCCTATACATATGCCATAATTATTTCATACAGTTTCATCACATAAGTAGACATCTTACATGGCATTTACATAAATGGATAATTCATAGCATATCCTAGGATCTTAATTACTTCACTTCCTTTCTTCCATTATTTAGCTCTTCTCCATGCATACAATTTCCTTCATGCTTGACCTAAATTGGTTGGTTGTGGGAGGGTGAGATTCTAGGGAATCTCATTAGCAAATATTACCACTTAAATATGCAAGATAAATGCTATTGCATGATATGTAATTTCATTAACTTTCTTTAATTAGTGACATGCCATCATGCTATATACTTTTGCATAAAAGTGCATAGCCATGGAAAACATGTTATTCAGAATACATTCAACATCATTTATCATGTCACAACATCATTCAAATATCATATACATGTCAACACATAAGCATACCACATCAAGAATATAAAGAGGTAAGTCCACTACCTTGCACTTAAGCTTTTCTCTTGATCTTTTGCACTTGCTCCCTAGCTTTCCAACTATGAAACCTTTCGGTCAATCACTTACCAACATCTTCTTGGATATTTCAAGATCTTAAACAAATTCATATTCATCACATAATTCATTAGGACCATGAACTCCAACAATGCTCAAGACTAACCTTGATAAATTCTTAACTCTTTTACTAACATAACTTTCTCTAGTCTTCACTAATTAACTTGGCCTTTGAACCAATTGATGTCTTGACATTACCCTACATAATTTCATCTTTTGAATCCATTTATGAGATTATAATCATGAAATTCCAGCTCATATGCACTGTTCTGTATAGAATTACATAACGCCCTCTTTTCTGTCAAAAATTCTCATTTTGATTCTAAGGCTTTCCATACTTGTTTCTCCACTGTATCCTACACAACTTTTAATTTTAAAACCATTGAAAGCATCAAAATCATGAAATTCCATTCACTGTTCATGCGAGTGAATAGTATAGAGAAGAATCTAAAAAATTATAACTTGAAATTCCAATGCTTTTAAGGTTCAAAACCTATCCAATCATACACAAAATCATCATATAAATTGAATGGAAGCCTTAAATCATTAAAATTCCATTTCCTTCCATCATGAATAGTGTAAACTGAAATGGTTCAACTATGGCAAAGTCAAGAATATCAACTTGATTCAACAACCAATCACTTAACTAGCTTGTTTAAGCTTAATCATATAACTCTAACTTTAATTTCTTCTTTCTCCTTTCATCTAAGGTTTTTGGACAGCACAACACCTTAGAGAAAACTCAACTTTCCTCCATGAAAACCCTAAGTTCAAGCTCCCATATAAAAGGAAAATAAGCTAGGATAGATTGCTTACCTTTAATCTCTAGCTTGCTTGAACTTTGGTACCTTGAATCTTCTTAGTCTTGGCTTGAGTCTTCATTTTGCAAGAGTTTCCCCAAGGTTGTTATGCCATGAATTTGAATCAGATTTGGTGGGGGTATTTATAAAAAAATCTTGGTGTAAATGGAAGGCCAAAATTAGTTTGGTTACTATTTGATCTAATGGTCCATAATCCACTTTCCATTAAGCTTACCCTAGAAGCCTCATTAATGACATCATACATGACATCAAAAAGGGCTGTGTTTGGCATAAATAATGGGGAAATACTGATAGAAAAAATTCTAGTCTAGTTCGATACCGATCTAAGCAATTTCACAAAAACCAGACTGTTTTATGTTCCTAATTTTTATAATATTCTAGAATATGTATTCTATCATGAAAACCAATGTCTGGGTTTTTTCTACCATTGACATTGTTAGACTGAGTATTTATCTACCAATCATCCTTTGGAAAATGACCAAAATACCCTTATTGCACTTTTTTACACTATAATGACCTTAAGGACATAATTGTCATTTCACACCTCTTTATACTATATTAGAACATATACTGGCTCTAACTAATTATCCTTGTATTTGCTGGGACATTTTTTACCTATCCAGAATGACCAAAATACCCTCCATCCTTCTCTGGTACAATCTGGCTACATAAGGACATTTTCATAATTTTACACTTTTCCAGGGTTACTCTGGACTCTGGCCCACTTAGCTGTCCTATCACCTCACTGGGCCTATGGGACACCATTTTGGGCCTTGATATGGGCCTATTGCCTTTATGGCACAAATCTTGAGAAACTTCTACCGAAGGTATTTATCGGACATTTTATTACACCGTAAATTCCCGTAAAAATTCTACAGGATTCCTTTTTTGACTCTATCAATTTTATAAATTCTCATATTAATTATAGAAATTTATTGTAGAGTTTCATTTGATTCTGAAGTTCAAAAAATATTGCAATAATTTTTCCTAACTTGAGAAATTTATATGAATTAATCGGGACCTCAAATCAAAATTATGTGTTGCGTTAAACTTATCAGAATAATTTTCTCTACTTATTAGAAAAATTTGGGACTAATATGATTTTGAGCATTTTTTGGGCCTTTTCTGGCTCAACTTTCTCACAATTACATTTTTGCCCCTGAACGTTTGATAAATTACATTGAATTCCCTTAACTTTTGGTATTTACATCTTTTGGCCCAACTTTTTCTCTACCTTTAGTTTTGGCCTTAAACCTTTTCTAAATTTCATTTAGGTCCTTGAATTTTTGAAAATTATACTTTAAGCCCTTAAATTTTCATAATTACACATAATGGCCCAAAGTTTATTTCTACTTTCATTTTTCGCCATAAAACTTTTAAACTTTTTATTTACGTCAAGACTCATTTGACCTTTATTATTCCTTCTAATCATCGTTACAACCCTTTTCAAACCTCTTTCCTTTATTAGTATTATACAGATAGGGATAAATTAGGATATGACATTGTGATTCTGTATTTTGGTCATGACCTTGTGTCATTCTTGTAGTGACTAATATGTGCAAATATATACAGTTTCTTCTCTGTGAAAATTAGTCGCTACCAATTCTTATTTTTGTCACGACTGTAACTCTCTATGATCTTGAGTCGTAACCAATGTCCATTTATGTTGCATACAATATTCCTTATTTTCTAAAAATTTCTTCTCTATGATCTTGAGTCATGGCCAATGTCCATTTATGTCACTACCAATATTCCTTGTTTCATAAAAAAAATTTCTTTGTGTTAAACGGTCAGAACCTGACGTCCTTTTTGTCATGACTAAAAGTGATCTTCTGCTAAAAAATTCTTCTATTTCATCTTATTATTACTTGGTCTATTGGAATTTACTGTCATGGTTTTAAAATTGAATTTTGAACATATACTTTTGAACATTGGCAAGCTTGATGAAGTATGAGTTGTTTATTTTATTGGTTGATTACTAGAAATTATGCATCATGAATTATTGATCTCGTGTATTTAGTTTAATACTTATGCATTCTTGTCATGGTGAGTTGATTAGGGTGAGTAAGTTAGATGGAAAGATTTTGAGCCTCCAACATATACTCATTTATATTGTGTGACACCATTTAGTTTGGTAAATTTCCAGAACTTGTCTCAATCTTGATTCAAAACCACATTAGCTTCTTGGAATTGTAAATATGATAAAAGTATTTCTTTCAAAACCCTTTTGACCAAACAGTAGCCACATAAAAATTAATGAATGATGTACAGGATATTTACTACTGTAGTAAGTTTTTAACTATGAAAGAAATGTTAAAGTTGCACCGCTTGTTGAATATATGAACTTTAATGTATTTGTTATTTGGTTCAATAGTTAAAAGAAAAGAAAAAACATAGAAAAAGTATAGAAAAAAAGAGAAAGAAGAAAGAAAAAAGGAAAAAATAGACTAGTTGACAAGATGTGATGGTCAATGAAAGAAAATTAGCTTATGACTAATACTTTATGTAGTTGCACAATTCAAATTGTGAATAAGTACGAAATAGCTTGAAGAAGTAAGATCATGTGCACTATTTCATTAATTATTGACATGTATTTCCATTTTATCAATTAGCCTTTTAACATTACAACCTAATAAAGACCCTTTGCTACACAAACCTTGTGGCATACAATGGTGGAGATGTAGAATGGTTATAGCCTATGGGGAGCCTAAGCTAGATGGTTGAGTGAAATTACCTTGATAAGAGAATAGGTGAAACACTACACCTTATGAGGAAATCTCACCTTGTTGCTTACTATGATTTAATTACATGAGTTGTATTCTTTGATTGATATGAGATTAGTTTGGACTGTTGCCAATTGAAGGGGAAAGATTAATGACTATAAGTGCTTCTACTAAATCTTTTGCCAAATTTGCTGAACATGAGTGTTTGAATTTCAATTTTGATCCATAATTTTGCTTAAATAGAGTTATAGTAATTTTTAATGTCTTTAAATAGAGTAGTAATGTTGATTTTATCTCTATTTACAAATATGATGAGTAATTAATTAATAAAATTAAATTGTAACAATTGGGAATTAATTGATGTGATTTTAGTGATTATTTGGATAAATAATCTATTTCTTTTAATTTCCCATTTTAGGAAAATACTCATTAATTACCAAGACAGCTTCCTGTTGTGATAATGAAATATAAATGATTATAATTGATAGCTAGACACAAGGATACTTAGCATGTGCTGGAGGGAAGAAGTGAACAGATTAACATTGTGGTAGAATTAAGGAGCTGAAACAGAAGCAAGTGGGGATCACACATATGTTGCAACATAAATCACATGGAGGGGAAAGCTAATAGATTCATGCACATGCTATCATACAAATGACACACCTTGCATCACACGTTCATTCCATCTATTATTCACTCTATACACACTCATTCCATACTTCTATATAACACACATATCAGCACATTCAAAGAGGATAGCTCTCGCCACTAAACAGATCCCTTACTCCACCTCCATTTTATCTCTCATTCATTCACTCCATACAAAACTCATTCCATTTTATCATTCATGCCACTGCACATTCTCTTTCTTATCTCTATTTTCATTCTCTTTCTATCTGCAACAATCTTCTGTTCTAGGCAATAAAACTAGAGGAAAGTTCAGTATTCATCTTTATCTTATCCTTCCACATTCACCATGACTACTGTTGGTTTAACTGTGTTTTAACTGCTGCTATTGAAGTCTTGACAGTAATGAAAGGTTAGAGTTCTTGTACTCTTTTGGAGATGATGCCTAACCAGAATCCTTGATCCAAAATAGGGAGTCATTATGCCTTTAATCCATACTTAATTGTATCAAGTTGATGTAATTAATTCTAGTATTGCTAATGCAATTAGAGTTAGTTGATGATTAATGATTAGGGAACCCAGTTGGATTTCTTATTTCTGCATAATTGATACTTTGATTGATTCTCATCCTTGGACTAAGTTGGACATAATTGTGGTTAATTAGAGTAATTCTATAATAGAGTACAGTTGTATCTGTTTAATTCATCTTCTTCTATCTCTTGAGTTAAATTATTCTTATTTCTCTATTAAATGTCTATGACCTATAGCTTTGACTGAGATTTTAGCTGGCGAGTTGTTAGCTAACATATTCTAATTCAATTAATTAACTCTAAATATTATGTGGATAATGAAGGTAAGGTAATCTCCAAGGGAACACACTTGTCATTAATTCATTTTCATATTACAAACTCCTAAAATCATAAACAATGGCCTAGGATTTATATTCATAATTTAGTCAACATCTCATATCACAAATCATCTTATTTATTTGTTAATTTGTGGCTCATTAGATTAATTAAAAACTTTTACATCTATTTAGGCTCCTTGTGAATCAACTTAGGTTAGCTTCACTTTACTATTTGTTAGCTTAATTCTGTTTGATAATTAAAATGATAGTTATCAATAACAAATAGAAAATTGCCACTAAAACCACTTAAAACCATAGCAAACTTCCTAGACTAAAGTTTAAGAGCTAGGGAATTAATTACCTTACCTTCCTTCCTATTTGAGTGCTTTTTCTTAGTTCAATATAAATTTTGGTAGAGGTTCCCCATGGTTCTTGGTGCTACCAAAATGTGCTGAAATGGGAGATATTTATAGAGAAAATCAAGGGGAAATGAAGGGCCAAGTTTCCTTTGGTTAGTATTTAATCTAATGGTCTATATTCATTCTTGAATATTTCTCACCCACCAACCCAATCCATGACATTATTTCTCACCCATCAACACATTTTTGGGCCTCTAGGGATGCTATCATGGGTTTCTGATCAAGCCCAACTCCTCTGATGACTCAAATCCCAAGGAATTTCCTTTAAAACCTTGATAGGGTACTATATTTCACCTTACATTCTATTATAAATTCTACAGAGTTCCTTTTTGAGTTATGTCAATTTCATAAATTTGTATAATTAATATAAGAAATTTTGGTAAAATTTTATTTGATTATGAGTATTTGATTATTTGGTAAAATTTTGGTCTTATAATAATTTTTAAACTTCATAAATTAATATCAATTATTTGGGATCTCAAATAGAAATTTTAAAAAATATTCATAACCCAAAAATTTTCCCCTATATTTTGGTAAAATTTGGGACTAAAATACATTCGAGCAAATTATGGAATTTCATAAAAAATAGATTTAGAAAACAGTATGATTTTTAAGAAATCGAACAAAGCCGGTATCAGATTGACCTGAAACTTTTCCAGAAGCTTCCTCATTGGAATTTTACCACCTAGCCCTATGAGTTGTCCCTTGGTGATGTCATGGATGATGTCATAAGTCTCCTGATTGAAAAATTTAAATCTAAGATTAAATGTGAGCCATTAGATCAAATAGTGCACAAACTAATCTTGGCCATTGATTTTCCACAAGATTTGTCTATAAATACCCCCTTAAATCTGAAGCAAAACTGTGGCATGTCAACCTTGGGGAAACTCTTGCAAAATAAAAACTCAAGCCAAGATAAAGAAGATTCAAGGTACTAAAGTTCAAGCAAGCTAGAGATTAAATATAAGCAATCTATCCTAGTTTATTTTCTTTGGATTTTGGAGCTTGAACTTAGGATTTTCTTGGGGGAAGTTGAGTTTTCTATAAGGTGTTGTGCTGTCCAAAATGTTAAGATGAAAGGAGAAAGAAGAAATTAAAGTCAAAATAATCTAATTGAAGCTTAAACAAGCTAGTTAAGTAATTGGTTATTGAATCAAGTTGATATTCTTGACTTTGCCATGGTTAAATGAGTTCAGTTTGCACTGTTAATGATGGAAGGAAATGGAATTGCAATGATCTAATGCTTCCATTTAATTTATATGATGATTTTGTATAGGGTTGGATAGGTTTTGAACCGTGGAAGCATTGAAATTTCAAAATTATAGTTCTTAAAATCTTTCTCTATTACTGTTCACTCACATGAAAAGTGATTGGAATTTAATGATTTTGATGCTTCCAACGGTTTTAAAATCAAAATTTGTGTGGGATAAAGCGGAGAAACAAGTATGGGAAGTATTAGAATCAAAATGGAAATTTTTGAAAGAAAAGAGGGTGTTATGTAATTACGTATAGAACAACGCATAGGAGCTAGAATTTCATGATTCTAAGCTCATAAATGGATTCAAAAGATTAAATTGTGTAGGGTAAAGTTAAGACATCAATTTGTTCAAAGGACAAGTTAATTAGTGAAGATTAGAGAAAGTTATGTTAGTAAAGAGTTTATCAAGGTTAGTCTTGAACATTGTTGGAGTTCATGGTCCTAATGAATTATGTGACGAATATGAATGTGTTTAGGACCTTGAAACATCCAAGAAAATGTTGAGAAGTGATTGATCGAAAGGCTTCATGGTTGGAAAGGTAGGGAGTAAGTGCAAAAGATCAAGAGAAAAGCTTAAGTGCAAGGTAATGAACTTATCTCTTTATATGCTTGATGTGGTATGCTTATGTGTTGACATGTATATGATATTTGAATGATGTTGGGATGTGATAAATGATGTTGAATGTATTGTGAATAATATGTTTTCCATGGCCATGCACTTTTATGTTAAAGTATATAGCATGATGGCATGTCACTAGGCTATTTATGTGATAAAATTGTATAAAATAATTATGGCATAACCCCATGATGTATATATGCATGAAAGGCAAAAGAGATGATTTATGCATGCTGGAACAATTATTGAAAGGAAAAGAAAGGAAACTAAAATGATAAAAAGGTAGGTCCTAAAGCAGTTTTGTTGTGGCTTCAATTTGACCTAGCAAAAGAATGAATTAATCCACAAAATTTTATGAGCATGTAGTACACATCCATATCTTTAAATGCATATGTAATATGCCTTAATTGGATGTGTATATCAAGAGAAATGAATTTCCAAAGTTAAGAGACAGAATCTGGAATTTCTGGAATTTGACATATAAATAGTAAAAAGTAACGATTTAACTGTATCAATTGGCAAGGTAAATGTCCATTTTTATATTTTCTCTTAAATATATATGAAAGATCTATAATTAGAAATTTGGATCACCTCCATACGATTTTGCTACAATTAGTTGTAAATTTTTAAATTTGCACTGTAAATCTGGAAATTACCTAGTGAATAGTACCCAAGAAGTAAGTTTTAAAAGTTTAATTTTTGGTCTAATATAATGCTTCCGTTAATCAAATAAGCTTCCAAATACGTTCTCTAATGTGGTAATAGTAGGATGTTTCATTTTGGTAACAGAGCAAAAGGGTTTGGCATTAGTACAGAATAAAGTTTTAGCACAGAACAAAGATTTTGGTGGAAGATAAATTTGCTTTGATTGGGAAACAGAGTATTTAGCGGTTACTTAAGGCCCAATTGCGGTTGAGATTGAGGTTAGTAATGGGTTAACGCAAAGAAAGAGAAACCCTTTCATAAATTTTTAGCCGAGTTCATCCACATGAATATTGAGAGTTGAATGACTGAGAAGTTAGTTTACGGATTGAATTATGTGTTACAAAGAAAGAGTTTTTCTCAGGTAGTTGTAGAAGTTCATGTTGCATATCGTGCCCTAGGGGCCAATCATTGTCTTATGAACATTATTGATTTATGAATTTATTAATTGTGTTATCATATTATTTGCATGTTTATTGTGATGACCATCCTTGGATAATTCATGATCTTATCCTAAATGTCCTTGGTCAATCATCTATACAGGAGCACAAATGAAATAAGACCAGTATGACTTTGAAGATGTATAGAGATATAAATCAAAGTCATAAGCACATGTAAGAGTACAAGGTGTTGGACCGACCCGCTATGAGAGAACTGCATGGGTAACGTCATAAGCTTCTCTTATATATAAACCATATCAATATCCCCTTTGACCTGAGATCATCATGGATTCCTACATGACAAACGCTCAGCTTTGACCTAGTCAAAAGTCACTTTTGACCGAGTGATCATAAAGACTATGTTCGGGCTTAGTGGTTTTTCATGCGAAGGAATGTGAATGGTCAAGATGGAATTTGTCCCTCACATTCGTAGAGAGATATTACTGGGCCCCTCGATGAGTGAGTCTGAGAAATGTATGGCCATACTGTAATGGAAAGGTAGTTCCATTTCTATAGTCAGACTACTCAGGGATTGAGAAAGTAACGGTCAGGAATAGGAGGATGACATTATCCATGCCTCAACCATGACCAAAATATCGCGTGACAGAAGGGACATGATTTGATTGTATAAAAGGTTACATCATTTAACTATCCTCATATGATTTGGGTAGTCGTTATGTCTTGCTAGAGATCGCTTGTGACTTGTGGGCTAGTATAACAAATGGCCCACTGCCAACTTCATATGGGCCTACAGGGTCACACACAAAATAGCCCAACACGAGCTATGATGTCCAGATTCATTGAATCTAAGACATGTCTAGATTCAATGAATGATCCAGGATAGATGTATATATATTTATTTATATTTATATTTGTATATATATATAAATTCGTATATATACATTATATATAAGAGATATATAAGATTTAATTTATAAGGATAAATTAAATCTCTATCACGTTTGAATTTAAAATTCAAATTAATAGGATATCTCATATAAGAGATATTTATAAGATTTAATTTATAAGGATAAATTAAATCTCTATCACGATTGAATTTGAAATTCAAATTGATAGGATATCTCATATAAGAGATATTTATAAGATTTAATTTATAAGGATAAATTAAATCTCTATCACATTTGAATTTGAAATTCAAATTGATATGATATCTCAAATTTGATTTATGAGAATAAATCAAATACAGTTTAGTCTTAGCTTTATTTTAAGTTAAATAAATAGGTGAATTAAATCTGTGGGACGGATTTAATATTATTTATTTAATTAGTTTCTTATCAAATTATACAATATATGATATTGTATTAATTTTAGAATTAATATAAGATTAACTCCTAAAATCCAATTTGGTAGAAGAAAACGCAGAGCATCCTATATATATGATATTAGGAGCTACATTTTGCATAGAGATATACATAGAACACATAAAGGCCGAAGGGGACTGAGCAAAGGGTTTGCAGATAAGAAACTGTAGAAATAGAGACGGAGAGGACGAACTCTTGAGAAAGCCCTGGAGGGGCAAGAGACGCTAGCACGTCATTCATGGTTGGAATGCTGTTCGTGTGGATACTAGTAGAGGAAGCCGACCTGAGTCGTCGACTTCTTGCAATTGGAAAGGGAGCACGAGCCGCGGAAAGAAGCTGTGAACGTTGTGACCAAAAGCTGTGGAAGTCGCTGAGGCACACTAAGGGTAATGCTTCTTCCCACTTGACTTAAACACATACGGTAGATCTTGGCAAGGAATGGAAAAAATTTTAAATTAATTTTCGCTGCGTGTCTTCCAATTCCTTTTAGTTCAACAGAGCAGTAGATGTATGCAAAATAAGAAAAGAAGTTTATGATGTTTAGAGAGAGAAAGGTAGCCACAGTTAAACAGATAAAGTGACTCCCCTTTCCCTATGTAAGAAAGAGTAATGAAGGGTTGAGTCTATACCCTAGTAAGAGGGTAACGTGGCAGCTTAAGGTAGATAAATAAGTACTTCAGGATCTGACAATGATCTGATCAGATAATGTGATTGATAATTTAATTACAGTATGCTGCATATAGATGATGGTTGAGCAAATTGTGTAATGATGATATGGCTTATATTGCCATGAGTTTTGATGAGAGGTTGCATCTTCTTACAGTTGTCATATGATGACATGCTAATTAGAGAATGCTTAAATGATTGCATCTTCTTGCATATTATGCATGTTGGAGTACGTTATGCTGAATGAATACCCCCTTCCGTATTTCATTAAGGGTAGAGTATATATGATGTTAAAATTATCTTGCTCGTATGGCATATAACATGTAATTAGATAATTCAACTTGGTAATGATAAGGCAATAGATGATATTAGAGATGAAGGTTAATAGTGAATCTATAGACAAATGATCATAGTACTCAGGATATCCCTTTAGTAGGGATAAGATACATAAATAATGTGCTATAAACATGAAATGGAATGAGACGTAGTTATAAAAGATGATGTAACCCTAAGAGGGAGAAGTGTCTATGAAATAGAAGTTAACATTTTTGTAATAAAACTAGATTGCTCTTGCAATAGAGTCATAATGCTCTTGAAGATAGAGCCAAGGGAATGAACATATTATGATAGATATGTGCATGGTAGAGCCTATGTGCTCTTTGCAGTAATGGACATAGTCAAATTATGAAAGATGGGAATGGTATGATAAATTCTTGAGTGATAGAAGAAATGAATAAAGTCTTAATAGGTAATATTGGCTTCTTTGATCATTTTTGAGGAATTAGTTTTTGAGTTAACAACTATATGGAGGTAACTAACTTTGTAACTTTATCCGTTGGTTTAGGTCTTCTAGAGATGAGAATACAGTAAAATAGAATTGCAGTTCATCCTAGCATGGCTCATAGTGAATAAAATTATAGCGTTATAGTTAAATCCTAAAAAGGCTTACGGTTGATCGCAATAGATCCTGAGGGTCATAGTAGACCAAGCCTAGAGAAAGAAAGTAATGAGCCATAAGTACAATATTTCTTTGGAAGGATGAACACCAAGGAAAAGGATAAGGTATATAAGCTTCACAAGTTGGTTAACTCATAACAGAGAGAGTACCCATGATGTTAATTTCAGATAGCCTTATTACTATTAGGGATTGAACTCAGAATCTTCGTACACATAACAAGAACTAAGTGGTCAAAGTTAAAGTTATTAATCTTGAATACCAATGATTTATGAGAATATTTCATAAGATATGAGACATGGTCAAACAAAGATAGAAAAATCCTTAAGATGAGATTGCAGAGAATAAGAATGAGAGACAAATATATCTTCCAGATGAAGATAAAAAGATTAGAAGGCTAGATAGACCCAGAGAGATAGTATAAGAATGGTTTAAGATAGGAAAGTACCAGGATTAGAGCCTGTTAACACCATTGCTTTAGATTTATATTTGCACTTTTCAGTAAGCGTCCTCAGGCAAGAGTAGCCCAATGATGGGTGACCCCCTGGGAAGTGATAAAAATGATGTAAATGCCACAGAAGTTTGGCATATATGCACGGAGTTATGTAAAACGATAGAAAGAGCTATGAAAAGTTTGAAAGGGTTATGAATAGTAATAGGCTAGAACCCTTATGTCAAGTCCAAATGAAATAGATTTGAAAGGAAATATTTAAGAGAGATTTCTTAAAAGCTAGCAAAGTTATAAGTTAAAGGGAATGTTTAACTTATGGTATCTCAGAATACGTTATGACAAGGCAAGATAGACCATGATATAGCCAGATTTGGCCAGATATGCCATGATAAGGCATGAAAAATACGTAATGAGAAATATGTATCAAGAAGTATAATATGAAATGGCTTTATAACTAGCTTTGTAAATAGATAGAGAGGCTCCCTTTTTTAAAGGAATAAGATGTTTAAGTTTTATGTTACAGATGAAGTAACAAGTGAGAGCTTTCACTCCTTGTATGAAATGCCAGGCATTATGTTATGTTTGTAAAATATGCTAAAGTTCCAAATGTTAGATTTGTACAAGCTCTAAGTGTTAGAGCTGTTCATATTAAACAAAAGGAATGCTTGAGCTCTGAGTTTTAGAGCTCTGCATTCATGGGCAGGTGTGTAATCCTGCAATATGTTGGCCAGGCATTATGCATGTTAAAGTATTTGCTCCTACATGCTCCTATCTAGCAGTAAAGTAAAGTAAAGAAAGAATGGATAATGGCATAAGTCCTCTCTCTGTGTTATGATGTGTTATTAAAGATGATAAGAAGTATGATGGTACAAAAAATGAGAAATGAAGTTTTGTGGATGTTAAGAAAATCCTGCCATACACTCAAAGAAATAATAAGAGATATGTGTTAAAGGTATGATGAGTAAATGACAGAAACTCCAGAATATAGCAGTATTCGAGAGAGTTTTATATGAAAGAAATGGATACTACTCACAAGTCCAGTATAGTGAGAAGTCCATATGCAAATAGATGCAAAGCAAGTAAGCAAGTAACAGAATAAGATAGAGTTCAGCTCTGATTGAGTTAAGTCATAACAAGTGAATAATCACAGGAAAGATATGAGCATCTGCGGATATGAAAAATACTCCACTAAGATATCGAGACAGAAGATAAGAGATAGATACCCCAATCCTTAATCATAGAGTGAGAAAAGAATATCTATCCAAGATTGTTGACTAAGGTACCAAGTACATTTTGAGGACAAAATTTATTGTAAGGGGGTAAAAAAGTTATATCCTAATTTTTTCCTATCGATATAACACTGATAGTAGGAAGAGGTTTAGAAAGGATTATGACGATGATCAGAAGAAATAATAAAGGTTAGATGAGTCTTGAAGGAAGAAATGGACTAAAATAAAAAGTTTAAAAGTTCAAGGACCTAAACAAAAATTAAAAAGGGTTAAAGACCAGAATTGAAAGTAGAAACAAAAGTTGGGCCAAAAGTGGTAATTATTAAAAGTTTAGGGACCTAAATGCAATTATGAAAAAGTTGAAACAAAAATGCCCAGAATCAGATTAGTCCCAAATTTTACCAGTAGATAGATAAAATTATTCTAATCAATTTAACGCATCACAGAATTTGATTTGAAATCCCAATTAATTGATATAAATTCCTGAAGTCAGAAAGAATTATTATAGTATCTTTTAGACCTCAGAATTATATGAAACTTTACTGCAAATTCCCATAATTAATATAAGAATTTATAAAATTAACAAAATCAAAAAAGGAATCCTGTAGAATTCTTACGGAAATTTACAGTGGAATAAAATACCCGATAAATACAGTCGGGAGAGATTTCTTGGGATTTATGCCATAAAAGTAATGGACTAATACTAAGACCCAAATGGCATCCCAAGAGGCCCAATAAGGTGGTGAGACAGTTAAGTAGCCCAGAGTCCAGAGTAACTCTGAAAAAGTGTGAAATTATGAAAATGCCCCTGTATGGCTAGATTGTACCATTGATGAATTGAGGGCATTTTTGTTATTCTCAACAGGTAAAAAATGTCCCAACTTATATAAAGATGATTAGTTAGAAACAGTATACACCCTAGTGCAGTATACAAGAGTGTAAAATCACAATTATGCCCTTAGAGTTAATACAGTGCAAGATAATGGACCAAGGGCACTTTTGTCATTTTTCAAGGGATCTATAATTAAGTTTTGACCCAGTCCAAGAATGTCAATGGTAGGAAGAATCCGGATACTAGATTTAAGGTTGTACAGCATATTATGGACTAGATTTTTTTCAAAAGCTTCCCCCATTAGAAATTTGCCACTTAGCCCTATGAATTGTCCCTTGGTGATGTCATAAGTCTCCTTTTTGAAAAAGTTAAATCTAAGATTAAATGTGAGCTATTAGATCAAATAGTGCATAAATTAATCTTGGGCATTGATTTTCCATGAGATTTGTATATAAATACCCCCTCAAATATGAATAAAAACTATGGCATGTCAACCTTGGGGAAACATTTGTAAAATGAAAACTCAAGCCAAGATAAAGATTCAAGGTACCAAAGTTCAAGCAAGCTAGAGATTAAAGGTAAGCAATCTATCTTAGCTTATTTTCCTTTGATTTGGGAGTTTGAACTTAGGGTTTTCTTTGGGGAAAGTTGAGTTTTCTCTAAGGTATTGTGCTATACAAAAATGTTAAGATCAAGGGAGAAACAAGAAATAAAAGTCAAAATAATATGATTGAAGCTTAAACAAGCTAGTTAAGTAATTGGTTATTGAATCAAGTTGATATTCTTGACTTTGCCATGGTTAAACGAGTTCAGTTTGCACTGCTCATGATGGAAGGAAATGGAATTTTAATGATCAAATGCTTCCATTGAATTTATATGATGATTTTGTGTAGGATTGGATAGGTTTTGAACCATGGAAGCATTGAAATTCCAATATTGTAGTTTTTGAAATCCTTCTCTTTTACAGTTCACTCGCTTGAATAGTGATTGGAATTTCATGATTTTGATCTTCCAATGGTTTTAAAATGAAAATTTTTTTGGGATGAAGTGGAGAAACAAGTATGGGAAGCATTAGAATCAAAATGTTAATTTTTGAAAGAAAAGAGGGTGTTATGTAATTATGTATAGAACAGTTAATAAGAGCTGGAATTTCATGATTCTAAGCTCAAAAATGGATTCACAAGATGAAATTGTGTAGGGTAAAGTTAAGAATCAATTGGTTCAAAGGACAAGTTAATTAGTGAAGATTAGAGAAAGTTATGTTAGTAAAGAGTTTATCAAGGTTAGTCTTGAACATTGTTGGAGTTCATGGTCCTAATGAATTATGTGACGAATATGAATGTGATTAGGACCTTGAAACATCCAAGAAAATGTTGAGAAGTGATTGACCGAAAGGCTTCATGGTTGGAAAGGTAGGGAGCAAGTGCAAAAGATCAAGAGAAAAGCTTAAGTGTAAGGTAGTGAACTTACCTCTTTATGTGCTTGATGTGGTATGCGTGTGTTGATATGTATATGATATTTGAATGATGTTGTGACATGATAATTGATGTTGAATGTATTGTGAATAATATGTTTTCCATGGCCATGCACTTTTATGTTAAAGTATATAGCATGACGGCATGTCACTAATCAAGGAAAATGTATGCATGGAGAAGAGCTAAAGAATGGAAGAAAGGAAGTGAAGTAATTGGGATCCTAGAATAGGCTATGAATTATCCATGTATGTAAATACCATGTGAGGTGTCTATTTATGTGATAAAATTGTATGAAATAATTATGGCATAACCCCGTGATGTATATGAATGCATGAAAGGCAAAAGAGAATGTTTATGCATGCTAGAACAATTATTGAAAATAAAAGAAAGGAAACTAAAATGGTAAAAACGTAGGTCCTGAAGCAGTTTTGTTGTGGCTTCAGTTTGACCTAGAAAAAGAATGAATTAATCCACAAAATTTTATGAGCATGTAGTACACATCCAGATAAATGCATATGTAATTCACCTCAATTGGATGTGTATATCAAGAGAAATGAATTTCCAAATCTAAGAGACAGAATCTGGAATTTCCAGAATTTGCCATATGAACAGTAAAAAGTAACGATTTAACTATATCAATTGGCAAGGTAAATGTGCAGTTTTATATTTTTCCCTTAAAGATCTATGAAAGAGATACAATTAGAAATTTGTATCACCTCCATACAATTTTTCTACAATTAGTTATAAAATTTTAAAGTTGGACTGTAAATCTGGAAATTACCCAGTGAACAGTACCTGAGAAGTAAGTTTTAAAATTTTAATTTTTGGGCTAATGTAATGCTTCCGCTAATCAAATATGGTTCTGAATGTGTACTCTGATGTGGTAATAGTAGGATGTTTCAACCAAGAACTTAAAATTTCAAGAAATAGCTCTCTGTGATTTTAGTCGCAACCAAACTGACATTTAATTGCGACCAAAAATCCTAATTTTCAAAATTTGCCCTCTGTGACTAACAGTCACGACTTAAAGTTCATTTTTGTCATGATCTTTGCTCTTAGTGATTGTTGGTCATGACCTAAAGTCCTTTTCATCACGACCTGACTGTTTTGTACAGTGATTACCTGATCTAAATTTTTTAAATTATTGTATATGTTATATACTTGATATCCTGCAAACTTGTTGAGGTTGATTTGCATGACCAGAATATCTGAATTCTTTCCTTTGGACAAAGAAATCAATAGAATACTTAGGAAAATTAAGAAAACTAAAATCTTAAATCAAGCTAGTATTGCATCTGTTGTTGAACTTACTTATTCTAGTGAATCTATTGTAGCTGAAAATGAAATTGTATCACGTGATATCTTAGATAATCATTTTGTCATGGAGTAAGTTAATGAAGGAGAAACTCATACTCATATTCATAATCAGAATAATCAAAAGAGTAATAGGGAGAAAATAACATGAATAATAGAATAGCACATAGAAGCATAAGGGAACTCATTTTTTTTAATGTAAACTATGATCCTTTTTGCACTTGTCCTGCTTTGGATGTTAATTTTGAGTTGAAAGGTCATTTGTTAAGTACCTTATCAAAATTTTATGGATTAGCAGGTGAGGATCCTTTCAAGCATTTGAAGACTATGCAATGGGTTTGCTCATCCATGAAACCTATAGGTGCTGACATCGATATTGTGCAGAGATAAGTATTCCATTTTACACTTGAAGGAAACACAAAGGAATAATTTTATATGCTACCATATCATACACCTCAAGCTTTAGACTTATGGAATAACTTGAAGATTACTTTCTTAGAGAGATACTTCCCTACTTCCAAAACTGCTACATTGAGAAAGGATATTTTTGCTACAAAACAGTGTGATCAAGAGTTTTTTCATGAGTTTTGGGGAAGGTTTCAAGAGCTGCTAGCTAGATATCCTAACCATCAGATTCCATGTGAGTATTTGGTGTAGTATTTTTATTCAGGATTGCGCTATCCATGTAAAAAGAATTTGGATACAGCTGACTCTAGATAAAGCATGAAACTTAATTGAGAAGATAGCAAGCAATGAACAACATTATGAGGGCCTTGATGCTAGGCAAGTCCATGAGGTTTCTGTAAGGACTTCTCAAGATTATAATAGCTTATCTTCTAAAGTTGCTACTATGAATGCTCAGATCAACAATCTAGCTACATAATTGAGCAATTGGCATGTTCAAATCACATACTCTCAAGCTCTTATTGCTCCTAGTTGTCAGCTTTGTTATTCTACTATACATAACACTGTCAATTGTTCTACACACTATGAAGATGTATCAGCTATCTATCAAGGTAAACAAAACCAATATCCATAAAGGAATCCATACTCTAACACATATAATGAAGGATGGAGAGATCATCCCAATTTTAGATGGAGAGATAGAGGAAAATGCAAGAATTTTGGGACAAACAGATTCAACAATGATAAGCAAGTGGCCGATTCTTCTAGAGCTGTGGAAGTACCTACTACTACACAGGTTGATGGAATATCTGAGATAATCAAGAGCATTAATATGGCGAATTCAAGTAGAAATTCCATTAACATAAACTTTAGCTCTAGACTTAAGATCTACAGTGGAAAGCAACATAATAATGACCAATCTAAGTTTACGGTATAGGAAAGTGAAATAGAATAGTGGGAAACAAAAGTTGCAAACATGAATAGCTATGTACCACAGCTAGCCAATTTAGTAAGTGATATTTAGGTCAGAATTGGTGGAAATCTACCTTCAAATACAGTGGTGAACCCCAAACCTATGAATGTTATAAGCTTAAGAAGTGGAAAATAACAGGAAAAATGGTGCAGATGATGATAAAAAGGATAATGAAGTAAATGAGCAATATAAAAGATATAAAACTAAAGAGTTGATTGAAGAAAAACCTGTATTCATTCCAGAATCAGAAAGTAACAAAGAGGAGGGTATGTTGTAGCAGAAAAATGAGTAAACTACATTGAAGGATGCTGAGCAACCATCTGCTATACATGAGGCAATTGCTAGTTCCAACAATACAAGTTAGAAATCCAACAAGAACCAGAATCAAAAGGAGCATAAAGATGCAAAATAGAAGGATAGAGAGGTAAGTATTAAACACCTACCTTTTCCTATTGCATACATGTGTCCAAAGAAGGTTTAAAGGATAAATAGGAATAAGATATTATGAATTTTTGGATATATTGGAAGTTAATGTGCCACTTGTTCTGATTAGAAGTATACCTAAGTATAGGAAATTTATGAAAGAACTCTGCACTAATAAAAGAATATGCAAATCAAATGAAAGGGTTCAGGTAGATCTAGTATGTCAGCTTTATTTAAGCCATCACTTTCTATTAAATGTGATGATACAGGTTCCTTTACAATCCCAATCACTGTAGGAATATTTCAGTGTGCTAGTTCTCTGTTAGATCTTGGTGCAGCCATTAATATAATGTTAACTTCCATTTGTACATCATTAGGCTTAAGCATAGGCTTACTTAAGTAAACATCAATGATAGTACAACTTGTTGATCAAACCACTAGGAAACCTGAGGGTACTAGTTAAGGTCAAAGACTTGATTATACCTATAGATTTTTATGTCTTGGATATGTCACATGAGTCAAATTGAGAGGGACCTATTATCTTGGGTAGGTCGTTCCTTAGAACAGCCAACACTTTGATAAGTATGAAAAATGGGAGTATAACAATAGAAGTGAGTGATAATGCCATAACTTTTAATGTCTATGAAGCAATGAGACATCCATGTGAAGATTACTCACTATTAAGCTTAAGTACAATTCATGCATACATTAAAGAAGCTAAAGAGGAACATGAATTGATGCTGCTGTAAAAATTTGATAAAGTTGAATGTGAATTACTTGAATATGAAATTTCTTCTTCTTGTGTATTTTCTTTGGATAGTAGCGGTGATGTGTCAAGTATTAACCATATTTTAGTTAATAGCTTACTTTCCACCCTACAATCTTTTTCTTTATCTGTTATTGACTTTTTAAATGAAGGATTTAGAGAGAAATAGCAGGATAAAATTACAGGAGAAAACAGGAACTCTCATTATAGGGACATAACTGTTTAACACAAAACCTATAAGGACTTATAGGACACAAATTGTGTATGGTTTCGATAACAATTTGAGGGTTTTGTGACAACTTTACCATTCATTTTATGCCTACAATTGTGTTTTTTGTGGTAATACATGGTTGTTATTGTCAATATGCTAATTTAAGGGTAAAATGGTGAATTAACTACTTCAAACTGCATATATGTTATTCTTTAGTAACTGGTTGGACTTTTATAGTGAGCTTTGATGTTGAATTACAAGTATTTTGGAGGAGAACCAAAGATTAACATAAGCAAAAAAGAAATCACAAGACAAAGAGAACCAAATCAAGGATGGCGGCCTTTATGCACTTTAGTTACGATCAAAGTGTCCACATGTCGCAACCTCACTTCTTCTAGGAAGTTTTCCTGCAATCACAGGTTGCGACTAAAAACAGGATCTGGTTGGGACCAAAGAAGAAAATCAATTAAGCTACACATTTTTTTTATTAGGTTATCTTGGCTTTAAAAGGATAGGGAAGCAGCAGGAGTTGAGGAGGTTGGTTTTTTACCTGTTATGGCAAAGAAGTAGTACTCAAAACATTTTCTCCATACTCTCTCTATAATCTACCATCATATCTTCCATCATTCATCCTTCCATCACCATTTTTCTACTTTCATCATGGCATCACATCTAAGCAACAATTGCAGCATAGTAGAGCATAGCAGGAGTCATAAGAGGCTAAAATTTTATTCTCTTGGTAATGGATCACATATCTCGAGCTCATGAACTACATTGTACTAGGGAGTTTTCTATTTTAATCTCACCTTTCTTATGTTTTGGAATTCCTAGATCTAGGGTTTTGATTTTATGAGTAAGGATTAGATATCGATCGATTATTCCGAGATTAGGTTTTCTAATTGAATTTGGATGATTTGGATGTTGGTTCAATATAAATATTTTAGTTTTGATTTCTCGATAATTGGGTCTTTATCAATGATCGTTGCTAACTGATTCAGTTGCTTTAAATCTATGGTCATCGATCGATGATCATTCGAGGGCATATTCATAATATGATTTAATTACACGCTAAGTGGTTTTCAAACAGCGCATTAGTGGTTTTTGAACTAGCTTTGCTCAATGGATTTTAAGACATATTAATGTTCTGGACTCAATCGATCGATTGAGGATTTATTTAAGACTTAGTGATTTTAAAATTACCATATCATATTCTGAGCAAGGGTAGATAGGTTTCTATCATCAAGAGTCTTTCTCAACATATTTCTTTAACAATCCACTTATTCTCTATCTTGATCAACAATACAAAAATATTTACTTTACTACACCCTTATTTTATTGCATCAAAAATAACGAAGCCTCAAACCTGTTTTTATTTTCACTCAGGTTTTCAATGATTTTGTCACCAATCTGCTAGGGTTCCAATAAAGTGCTCCTTGAGAAGAACAATAGGGTTGTGCCTTAGACTGCATTAATAGGGTGTAATTACTTTTATTTTGATGAATCTATCAACAACAATCCACCCAAATCAATGGCGCCGTTGTGGGGGCCAAGTGATTGGTTCATTAGCAATTGATTGTCAATTTCATTATTTGTTTGAATTTTAGTTTTTGTTGTTTTCAATGACATAATTGGTAAAGACTATTGTAGCTTTAGAATATAAGAAGTTGGTTCCATCAATTGTCCAGCCACTCAAGTTACAACTCAAACCACTTCCTAGTAGCCTTAGATATGTGTTTTTAGCTAGAAATGATACATTACTTGTTATAATTGCTAACTCACTTTCTATTTATGAGGAAGAAAGTCTGATTTCAGTTTTAAAAACACATAAGAGAGCAATATGTTAGGCTCTAGATGATATACCTGGTATAGATGCATCTGTATGCACACATACAATTCTATTAAATGATAGAGCCAAACCTATTAAATAGCAATAAAGAAGGCAGCCCCTTGATTTCTTATGTGGTCAAGAAAGAGGTAACTAAATTGTTGAATGTTGGCATTATTTTCCCAATTTCAGACAGTGAATGGGTAAGTCCAGTTCACGTAGTGCCTAAGAAAAGTGGTATAATTGTGGTAAGGAATAAAAAAAAACTAATCCCTACTAGAGTGCATAATCCATGGAGAGTGTGTATTGATTAAAGGAAATTGAATGATACAACTAGGAAGGATCATTTTCCTTTACCATTTATTGATCAAATATTGGAAAGACTTACTGGAAAAGCCCATTACTATTTTCTTGATAGTTTTTCAAGATATTTTTAGGTTCCAATTACACCAGAGTACCAAGGGAAGAGCACATTCATATGTCCATTTGGTACCTATGCTTATAGGAGGATGCCATTTGACTTGTGCAATGCTCCTGAAACATTTCAAAGAGCTATGATGTCCATATTCAGTGAATTCTTGGAAAGCAACATGGAGGTATTCATGGATGATTTTACAGTGTATGGTAAGGACTTTGATGAATGTTTAGAAAGTTTAAAAAAAGTTTTACCAAGATGCATTGAGAAAAAGCTTATGTTGAATTTTGAAAAATGTCACTTCATGGTAGATAAAGGCATAGTTCTAGGGCATTTAATATCTAAAGATGGGCTTAAGGTAGATAAAGATAAGATTTTGGTTATTTCTTCTCTTCCTTATTTCAAATCTTTAAAGGGATTAAGGTCATTTCTAGGACATGCTAGATTCTATAGAAGGTTCATTAAGGATTTTAGCAAGATTGCATCTCCACTTTCTAAACTTATGCAAAAAGATATAGAGTTATATTTTGATGATGCTTGCAAGAGAGCATTTAACACTATTAAAGCTATGCTTATCATACCACCTATACTTGCTGCACCTAATTCGCATTTAGATTTTGAGTTTTCAGGTGATGCATTAAATGAAGCTGTATGTGCAATTTAGGAAAAACAGATGGTAAGTTGTCTAAAGTCATTTCATATGCCTCTAAGATATTAGATAATACTCAAAAGAACTACACTACCATAGAAAAAGAACTGTTTGCCATTGTGTTTGCACTAGACAAATTCAGATCTTATCTTTTGAGTTCTAAAGTGATTATATACATTAACCATACTGATGTCAAGTTCTTATGTAAAAAGCCACAGTCCAAGCCTAGACTCTTGAGGTGGATACTACTAATTTAAAAATTTGATGTGGAGATAAGGGATAAAATGGGAGCAGGAAATGTGATAGCTGATTATTTAAGCAGGTTGCCTGAAAATACAAGGGGAGTATTAGATTCTGACATTACTTGTGATACATTTAGAGATTGTTCTGTTTCTATAATTTCACCTTGGTATTGCCACATAGTGAATTATATTGTTACTAGTCTAATTTTACATTCTTCATCTCATTTCCAAGGCCAAAAGATTAAGCATGAGGCAAAATTTTACATTTGGGAACCACTCATTTTATAGAAAATATGCAGTGATCAAGTTATAACAAGATGTGTGCCAAGTGAAGAAGTGGATAGCATTCTTACAGCCTTTCATTCTTCTATTTGTGGAGGACATTTTAGTGCAAAGAAGACTTAAAGGAAGATACTTGATGCTGGTTTTTATTGGCCATAACTATTCAAATACTGCTATAAATTTTGCAAAGCTTGTGATAGGTGCCAACGCTTTAGTAGACTGAACAAAAGGCATAAAATGCCTCAACAACCTATGATATTTTATGAGGTGTTTGAAGTATAGGGCATTGACTTCATGGGACAATTTCCACCACCTTTTGGATATACATATATTCTATTAGCTATGGACTATCTTTCAAGATGGGTGGAGGCTATACTAGTAAATAAAGATGATGCAGTAACAGTTTTAAAATTTCTCAAATCAGACATCTTCTTAAGGTTTGGTGTGCCAAGAGCTATAGTGAGTGATCAAGGATCTCATTTCCATAATAAGATTTTAGGTGGGTTATTTTCTATGCTAGGGATCAAGCACAAGGTTTCAACATCTTATCATCCCCAATCAAATGGTCAAGCTGAAAATTCTAACAAAGTTATCAAGAGAATTCTAAAGAGCATAGTAAGAACTTTAAGGAAAGATTGGAGTGCAAGGTTAAATGAAGTTTTGTGGGCATACAAAATAGCTCATAAAACTCCACTTGGTATGTCCCCATATAGAATGGTCTATGGTAAAACATGTCATCTACCAGTAAAAGTTGATAATAAAGCATTATGGATAGTCAAAGCTTGCAACTTGGATTTTGACATTAGTAGAGAAGAAAGAATGTTGCAGATTTAGGAATTAGAAGAAATAAGGCTGGATGTCTTTGAGAATTCTAGGATATATATAAAGAAAGGGCCAAGTTTCTTCATGATAAACAGATTATGGGTAAGGAATTTTAGGTTAGAGATAAGGTTTTGAGATTTAAAGTTAGATATGCTTTTAAACCTGGAAAACTTGCTAGAAGATGGGATGATCCATATGTGGTGACAAAGATCCATGATTATGGAACAACTGAATTGATGGATGAAGTAGATGGTACAACATTTCATGTCAATAGCCACTTATTAAAGCTGTACACAGAGAACTTCAAACTCCCATAATATTCAGGTTGTCTCCTTCCTTGTTTCCCCACTTACCATAGTCTATTTTACACAGTTTTACTTATATACTTGAGATGTTATTTGTTGATTAAGTGTGGGGGAGGAGACCAAATCAGTAGGGGTAGATAGAAACTAATAAGTTCATCTTGGATTTTTGGTCCAGTTTTATCCTCCTCATTACTTCAGCCTTTGCATTTCTTTTATTACTTCTTAACATTGAGGACAATGTACAGTGTTTAAAATGGGTTACTAAAAATTAGATAATTGCTGTGATTTCGTATTCTGGTCGCGACCTTGTGTTGTTCTTATCGTGAGTAATGTGTGCATATATGTCAAGTTTCTTCTCTATGAAAATTAGTCACAACTAATGCCTATTTTTGTCATGACCAAAAGTTCATATTTTTTTATGTTTACCTATCTGTGATATGTAGTTGTGATATGTGCTTATCCTTGTCATGATTGTAACTCTATGAATTTTGGTCATGACTAGATTGATACTTGGGTCATAACCTAATCATGTGTCTTTAGCAAGATTACTCTCTATGATCATGAGTCACGACCAGTATCCATGTGTGTTGAAACCAATATTCTTTGTTTTTTGAAAATTTCTTCTCTATGTTAAATAGTTGTGACCTGATGACCTTTTTGTCATGACTAAAATTGATCATCTGCTAAATAATTCTTCTGTTTCATTTAATTATAGCTTGGTCTAATGCAATTTAATGTCATGGATTTAAAATTGAATTTTGAACATCAGCAAGCTTGATGAAGTATGAGTTGTTTGTTTCATTGATTGATTACTCGAAACTGTGCATCATGAATGATTGATCTCATGTATTTAGTTAAAATTCAGGCAATCTCGTCATTATGAGTTGATTAGGGTGAGTAAGCTAGATGGCAAAAATTTAAGCCTCCAACATATACTCATTTACACTGTGTGACACCATCTAGTTTGGTAACTTTGTAAAACTTGTCTCAATCCTTGACTTAAAACCACAGTAGCTTTTTGGAATTGTGAATATGATAAGGGTATTTTTTCAAAACCCTTTAGACTAAATAGTAGCCATATAAAAATTCAATCCTTTGCTTAACCCTTTTAGACCTTCACTTTCTTTTAAAAATTGATCCTTGATTAATGAATGTTGTAATGATATTTGCTATTGTAGTAAGTCTTTAATTGTGAAAAAACTAATAAGTTGCATCTGTTGTTGGATATCTAAACTTTAATGTATTTACTATCTTTTCAATAGTTGAAAGAAAATAAAAGCACAAAGAAAGAGTAAAGAGAAAAGAAAAAAAAGATAGAAGAAAGAAAAGAGAAAAATATAGACCAGTTGACAAGATGTGATATTCAATGAATTGAAGTAGCTTATAACTAATACTTTCTATAGTTGCACAGTTCAAATTGTGATTAAGTGTTTAAATAGCTTCAAGAACTAAGAGCATATGCAATATTTCATTAATTATTGACATGCATTTCCATTTCATCACTTAGACTTTCTAACATTATAGCCTAATGAAGACCCTTTGATTCACAACTCTTGTGGCATGCAATGGTGGAAATGTATGATGGTTACAAGTCTGTGGGAAGCCTAAGTTAGATGGTTGAGTAAAATTACCTTTATAAGAGAATGAGTGAAACACTACACCTTGTGAGGAAATCTCACCTTCTTGCTTACTATAATTTAATTGCATGAGTTATACTCTTTGATTGAATGAGATTAGTTTGGACTGTTGCCAATTAAAGGGAAAAGATTGATCACTGCAAGTGCTTAAGCTGAATCTCTTGCCAAATTTGCTAAACATGAGTGTTTGAATTTCAATTTTGATCCATAATTTTGCTTAGAGTGAAAAAGCTAAGTGTGGGGGAGTTGATATACTCATATTTGTAGTGATTTTTAGTGTGTTTAAAGAGAGTTTATTATTAATTTTATCCCCATTTACTAGTATAATGAGAAATTAATTAATAAAATTAAATTGGAACAGCTGGGAATCAATTGATGTAATTTTAGTGATTAATTAGATAAATAATATGTTTCTTTTAATTTTTCATTTCAGGAAAATGCTTATTAATTACCAAGACAACTTCCTACTGTGAGAATTAAAAATAAATTATTGACAAGCTAGACAAGAGAAGCATGTGCTGATTGAACAAGTGGGCTAAAGGGATCACATGCTGTAAGGAACTGATAATAGAAGCAGGTGGGAGATTTAATACATTTGCATCATAATAGAAGCAAGTGGGAGATTCACACATGTTTTGTAATAGATTCATTCACATGCTATCATACAGATAACACACCTTAAGAAAAATAAGGTGTTACAGTGTTCAATCATATTCAATATAAATTGATAAGATAAGTTTTTTAAAAGATTTATAATGAAGAATTATGAGAAACATAACCATACTTTATATTTGAATTGATTAATGGATTCATATTTGATTTTAACAAAATGATTATGAACTAATAATTGAACAGTTAATGTATTAATACAAATTAATTGATTAATAGAGTTAGTTTTTCATAAAGGAAAAACTGTTATGAATAGATTAAACGAATAGACAATCGATTTTTAAAAAATAATCGATTAATTGACTTATCTTTTAGTTATAGAGAGCAAATTCATGAAATTAATTGAACATTTAATTGATTAATAGACACTTATTAGTAAATTGACTTTCTTTTCATACCAAAGAGCAATGTCCTAACATTAATTGAACCTTCAATCGATTAAATGATACTCATTAATCAATTGACTAATTGATTAACTTGATCAAACTTGATTGATTAACTTGTTACTTTTGGCAAACAACTTGATTGATTAAATGATCTTTTACCATAATAGTTTGAGTAACTTTTGACATCATCAAAATATCATTAAGTATGGATTCTAACATATCTAAATAAGCTCAAACATAGCCTTAACCTTCTATCACCAAGAAGTACTTAATTTAACTTTTTTTTTGTTATAGCTCATTATTATCACTATAACTTTAAATACACGAGTGCAATAGATTCTATGTAGGAATACATGTGTTTAGCTCACTAACCTCTCATTGTTAGGGTTCTTTAACTCAAATTCAAGTGGCAAACACCTACTATAGGCTTGTAGTAGCTCTAAATCTCCTCTACTATATATCTTTTATGTCAAGTGTCAAGAATCTAAAGGACTTTTACGATTGTAACAATGGAATAGAAATGTAGTGTAATAGAGTGTCATAGTTAAAGATAATGCAAGTCAATTTTTATCTAAATAAGCTCAATTATATCCTTAACCTTCTATCCCTAAGAAGTAGTACATAATTCAACTTTTTCTTTTTGATATAGCTCATTGTTATCGCTACAACTTTAAATGCATGAGCACAGTATATTCTTTGTAGGAATACAAGCATTTACTCACTAACATCTTATTATTAGGGTTCTTTCACTCAAATTCAAGTGGTAAACACCCTACCATTGTTGTAGCTCTAGATCTCCATTACTATACAATATTTATACGAAGAATCAAGATGACTTTTAGGGTTGTAACGATGGAAAGGTTGAATGTGAAGTAAATGTAGTGTAATAGAGTATCATAGTTAAATATAATGTAAGTCAATTTTCTTCTAAATAAGCTAAAATATAGCCTTAACCTTCTATACCCAATATGTACTTAATTCAATTTTATTCTTTAGCTATAGCTCTTTGTTATCGCTATAACACTAAATGCATGGACACAATAGATTCTCTGTAGGAATACAAGTGTTTATCTCACTAACATCTCATTGTTAAGGTTCTTTAACTCAAATTCAAGTGGAAAAAACCATATCCTAGGCTTGGAGTAACTCTAAATATAGAAAGCATACAACGTTGGAACATGGCAGGAGTATTGCACAAACCAAATGTCATCCTTTTATAGTCATATGTACCAAAGGGACATGTAAATGTGGTCTTATCCTAGTCCCTAGAGTCTATGGGAATCTAAAAATAACATAAATATCTATCTAGGAAACAGTAATGACTTTTTCCCTCCAATCTCTCAAGCATCTAATGAATAAAAGGTAAGGAAAATAGTCTTTCTGTCACATCCTACTTTTTCCCTATCTATATAATACTGATAGTGGAAAGAGATTTGGAAAGGATTGTGATGATAAATAGAAAGGAAAAATAATGATTAGACAGAGGTATAAAGATGAGGGACTAAAATGAAAAGTTTAAAGTTCTATAGTGTAAAGTATAATTTTCAAGAGTTCAAGGGCAAAATGGTAATTATTGGAAGTTGAGCTAGAAAAGGCCCAAAAATGCCCAGAATCATATTAGTCCTAAATTTTTCCAGTAAATAGAGAAAATCATTTTGATTAGTTTGACACAATACAGAATTCTGATGAGAAGTCCCAAAAAATTTATATTAATTTTTGTAGAAAAGGGAAATTAATACAGTATTCTCTAGACCTCAGAATTAGGTGAAATTTGGAAATAAATTCAAATAATTAATATAAGAATTTATAAAACTAACATAGCTCAAAAAAGAGTTATGTAGAATTTATTATATAATTTATAGTATATTAAAATACCTGATAAATATGTTTCAGGGGAATTTCTTGGGAGTTAAGCCAATGAAGGCAGTCAACCATGTAGAGGGCCTAAAATAGAATCTTATAGGCCTAGTAATATTTTTAGATAAGTATATGGGTCAGGGTTAATAAGGACTAAGAAAAATGTAAATTTATGAAAATGCCACTAAGTATGCCACTATATTGTGTCACTAAGTCAGAGTTAGATAAAGGGCATTTTGGTCACTTGACAAAGGTTAGACAATCAAGGAGAGTCCCAAAAATAGTTAACCAAGGTCAAGGAATACTCTGATGATGTGTGAAAAGACAATAATACCCTTTGAGAAATTAAAGTGAAATCGGACACCGATAAAGGGTCTTAAAGAAATATAAGGAATTTTTATAAAGACCTATGGTTCTCAAAAAATTATGAGACTTTGCAGATTATAATGAATTTTTAAAAATGTTTGAACCATTAAAAGTTATGCTAGTATTTATTTCAAAATCAGGATATTTTAAGCATATCAGTATAAGGAAGTGCCTTGGGATTTGTACCAACTAGCTATTGGACCCAAGGAAGGCCTAGGGCAGTCCACAATTTTGTCTTAGGGTAGCCCAATAAGTCCTAAGAGTTGTCTTGGAGCCCAAGTCTAATAATGAATAATTTATGAATTTTTGAAAAAGAAAAGAAAAAGGAATAAAGTGAGAATTAGGGTTTGCACATGGTGGGACGCATAAGACCTTACACATGGCATCCAAGATAAGGAGATGAGAAGATTTTTGTCATGTGATCTTATCTCAAGTTAGCTTGGTGAGTAAGTTTAATGTGAGAGTAATTATGAGCCATTAGATCAAATAGTGCACAAAGTGATCTTGGCCATTGATTTTCCACATATTTTTTCTATAAATGCCCCACCATTTCTGCTCAAAACCGTGGCATGAGAACCCTTGGGGAACCTCCTGCAAAATGAAAACTCAAGCCAAGACAAAGAAGATTCAAGGTACCAAAGTTCAAGCAAGGTAGAGATTAAAGGTAAGCAATCTATCCTAGCTTATTTTCCTTTGATTTAAGAGCTTGAATTTAGGATTTTCATGGAAGAAAGTTGAGTTTTCCCTAAGGTGTTGTGCAATCCAAAAACCTTAGATGAAATGAAAAATAAGAAATTAAAATTAGAGATATGTGATTGAAGCTTAAACAAGCTAGTTAAGTGATTGGTTGTTGAATCAAGTTGATATTCTTGACTTTGCCATGGTTGAAACATTTTGGTTTGCACTGTTCATTATGAAAGGAAATGGAATTTCAATGATCTAATGCTTCTATTGAATTTATATGATGTTTTTGTATAGGATTGGATAGGTTTTGAACCTTGGAAGCATTGGAATTCCAAGTTGTAGTTTCATGATTTTGATGCTTTCAATGGTTTTAAAATGAAAAGTTGTGTGGGATAAAGTGGAGAAACAAGTATGGGAAGTATTAGAATCAAAATGAGAATATTTGAAAGAATTGTATGCTTATGTTCAGTTCTGTACAGCAGGCCATGAAGGAGCTGGAATTTCATGATTCTAAGCTTATAAATGGATTCAGAAGATGAAATTGTGTAGGGTAAAGTCAAGACATCAATTGGTTCAAGGGCTAAGTTAATTAGTGAAGACTAGAGAAAGTTATGTTAGTAAAGAGTTTATCAAGGATAGTCTTGAACATTGTTGGAGTTCATGGTCCTAATGAATTATGTGATGAATATAAATTTGTTTAGGACCTTGAAACATTCAAGAATATGTTGGGAAGTGATTGGCCAAAAGGCTTCATGGTTGGAAAGCTTAGGGAGCAAGTGCAAAAGAACAAGAGAAAAGCTTAAGTGCGAGGTAGTTGACTTACCTCTTTATGTGCTTGATGTGGTATGCTTATATGTTGACATGCATATGATATTTGAATGATATTATGACATGATAAATGGTGTTGAATGTATTGTGAATAACATGTTTTCCATAGCCATGCACTCTTATGCAAAAGTATATAGTATGATGGCATGTCCCTAATCAAAGAAACTTTAATGAAATTACATATCATGTATTAGCATCCATCTTGCATATTTAAGTGGTAATGTTTGCTACTAAGAGTCCCTAGAATCTCACCCACCCATAACCAACCAATTTAGGTTAAACATAAAGGGAAATGTATGCATCGAGCATAGCTAAAGAATGGGAGAAAGTAATGAGGCAATTGAAGTCCTATAACATATGCTATGAATTATCCATATATGTAAATGCCATGTAAGGTGTCTATTTATGTGATGAAACTGTATGAAATAATTATGGCATATGTACATGATGTATATGAATATATGAGAAGCTTATTTGATGATTTAGGAATCCTAGATTAGTTTATGAACATTTAAGAAAGAAGATGAAATGATAAAAACATAGATCCTAAAGCAGTTTTGTTGTGACTTCAGTTTGACCTAGCAAATGAAAGGATTATTTCCCAAAATTTTATAAACATGTCGTACACATCCAAAGCTTTAAATGTATAGGTAACATGCCTTATTTGGATGTGTATATCAAGAGAAATGAAATTCCAAAGTTAAGAGGCAGAATCTGAAATTTCCAGAATTTACCATATGAACAGTAAAAAGTAACTATTTAACTGTATCCATTGGCAAAGTAAATGTCCAGATTTATATTTTTTCCCTAAATAGATATGAAAGAGATTCAATTAGAAATTTGTATCACCTGCATACGATTTTTGTACAATTAGTTATGAATTATGAAAGTTGGACTATAAATATGGAAATCACCAAATGAATAGTACCCAAGAAGTAAGTTTTAAAATTTTAATTTTTGGGCTAATGTAATGCTTCAGCTAATCAAATACGCTTCTGAATACGTACTCTGAGGTGGTAAAAGTAGGATGTTTCACTTTCCTAGTATAATCATTCAATTTCCTATAATCTATATGGACTGTTCATGAATTATGCACCCTAGTTGGTATTAGCTCATTATTCTCATTTTTGACCAGTATGATTCAATTGTTTAGGTACCACTTGAACTGGAGATGCCCATTTGCTATCAGATATAGCATAGATGATCCCTACTTTCAACAGTTTACTAATTTATTTCCTTATAACATGAGAGATCAACTGGTTTAATCTCCTTTGGGGTTATTTAATATACTTAGAATCCTCAGTCGATAAGACATATGGGAGCATATAGTAGCATATCTATTCCTTTTATGTCACTTAATTGGCAACCTAACACTTCCCTATTCTTAGAAGTACACGTTTTAACCTAGATTATTCACTTGTAGTTAAAGAGCTAGAAATAATAATAGGTAATTTTAAATCATGTTGAAGGTAAGTTGTCATATCCTATTTTTCCTTATCTGTATAATACTGATAGTGGAAAGATGTTTGGAAAGGATTGTGATGATGAATGGAAAGGAAAAATAATGATTAAACAAAGGTATAAATATGAGGGACTAAATTGAAAAGTGTAAAAGTTCTATGGTGCAAAAATGAAAGTAGAAATAAACTGTGGGCTATTAAGTGTAATTGTGAAAAGTTGAGGGCCTAAAGTGTAATTTTCAAAAGTTCAAGGGCAAAATGGTAATTATTGAAAGTTGAGCCAAAAAAGGCCCAAAAATATCTAGAATCATATTAGTCCCAAATTTCCCTAGTAAAAGGAGAATATTATTCTAATCAGTTAGACGCATCACATAATTTTGATTTGAGGTCCCGAAATATTTATATTAATTTATGAAGAAAGGGGAATTAATACAATATTCTCTATACCTCATAATCAGATGAAATTTAGCACTAAATTCTTATAATTAATATGAGAATTTACAAAATAAACAGAGCTAAAAAATGAGCTATGTATAATTTATTATGTAATTTACAGTGGATTAAAAGACTCGATAAACACGTCTCAGGGGAATTTCTCAGGAGTTAAGCCCATGAAGGTAGTGGATCATGTAAAGGGCCCAAAATGGCGCCTTATAGGCCCAATAATATTTTTACATAAGTATGTGGGTCAGGGCTAATAAAGATTGGGAAAAATGTAAAATTACGAAAAGGCCACTAAGTGTGCCACTGTATTGTGTCAATTAGCCAGAGATAAATGAGGGTATTTTGGTCATTTGACTAAGGTTAGACAGTAAAGGAGAGTTCCCAGAATAGTTGACCAAGGTCAGGGAATATTTTGATGATGTGTGAAAAGACGACAATGCCCTTTGAGAAATTAAAGTGAAATCGAACTATGATAAAGGGTCTTCAAAAAAATATAGGAATTTTTTATCAGGACTTATGGGTCTCAAAAAATTATGAGACTTTTTAGGTAATTTATTTTATATTAGAATGAATCTCTAAAAATATTAGAACCGTTAAAAGAGGTATTTATCATTTATTTCAAAATTATGATATTTTAATGATATTGGTATAAGGAAAGTGCCTTGGGATTTATGCCAATTAGCTATTGGACCTAAGGAAGGCCTAGGGCAGCCCAATATTTCATCTTAGGGCAGCCCAATAAGTCCCAAAAGTTTTCTTGGAGCCCAAGTCCATTAATGAATAATTTTTAAATTTTTAAAAAAGAAAAGAAAAAGGAATAAAGTGAGAATTAGGGTTTGCACATGGTGCGACCCACAAGACTTCACACATGGTGTACAAGGCAAGGGGAAGAGAAGATGTTTTTCATGTGATCTTATCTCAAATTGGCTTGGTGGGCAAATTTGATGTAAGAGCAATTATGAGCCATTAGATCAAATAGTGCACACAGTGATCTTGGCCTTTCATTTTTCATGGAATTTTTCTATAAATACCCCCATATTTTCTTTCCAAAATTGTGGCTTTGGAACCCTTGGGGACGTGCTGCCCAAATGGCAACTCAAGCCAAGACAAAGAAGATTGAAGGTACAAAAGTTCAAGCTAGATAGAGATTAAGGTAAGTGGTCTATCCTAACTTATTTTCCTTTGATTTGGGGCTTAAACTTAGGGTTTCCATGGAAAAAAGTTGAGTTTTCTCTAAGGTGTATATGCTGCCCAAAACCTTAGATGAAAGGAGAAAGAAGAAATTAATGTTAGAGTTATGAGATTGAAGCTTAAACAAGCTAGTTAGGTGATTGGTGGTTGAATCAAGTTGATATTCATGACTTTGCCATTGAAGATATATTTTGGTCTGTACTGTTCATGATAGAAGGAGATGGAATTTCAAATATCTAATGCTTTAGTTGAATTTATATGATGATTTTGTGTGGGATTGGATAGGTTTTGAACCTTTAAAGCATTGGAATTGAAAGTTATAATTTTTGGAATCCTTCTCTATTACTGTACACTCGCATGAACAGTGATTAGAAATTCATTATTTTGAGGCTTCTAAGGCTTCTAATGGTTTTAAAATGAAAAGTTATGTGGGATAAAGTAGATAAACAAGTATTACAGGCATTAGAATCAAAATAAGAATTTTTGAAAGAATTGTATATATTTTGTAAATCTGTCCAGAACAGTTCATAGAAGCTGGAATTTCATAAATTCAAGCTCATAAATGGATTCAAAAGATAAAATTGTGTAGGGTAAAGTCAAGACATCAATTGGTTCAAAGGCCAAGTTAATTAGTAAAGATTAAGGAAAGTTAATGTAGTTAAGTGAGCTTAATGTTCAAGAGAGTTAGATTGTAATGAATGGATGGTAATATTATGTTAGGAATTGATTGTGGACTCAAAAGAGGCAGCCACACATCAAGGAGAAGTAAGAAGAGAAAGCCAAGGTTAAAGTGAAAGAAGTCAAGCACGTGAGGCAGTAAACTTATCCTAAACTTGTATGTATTGAATGTTATGCTTGGTTGTACTATGGCTTTTTTGAATTATGTTACATATGCGTTTATGATTGAAGCTCTATTTCTATAATTACTTTAGCCAATTGTATTTCATATGTTACATGGAAGCATGCACATTACACAATATTAGCACTTTCATAAGAAAGCACAAGTATTTACATTAGTGCATGCATTATTTAGTACCGTTTACTACTGAGATCTCCCCAAAAATCTCACCCCATCCATGTAATCCAAATCCCAATAGGTTCATGAATGATGAAAGAGGATGAAGAAGCATGAAGAGAAGTTAGGGATTGGATAGTGTAAATGTTATGTGAAGAAGTATTATGTGTAATGATGTTATATGATAAGTTGAACAATAATGTTCATGATGTAATGAAAAATAATAAATGATAGAGTAACTGTATAAAATTTTAGAAACAGTTAGTTAACATGTAAAGCTTCATTTTTACATCAATAACACCTTATTTTGATGTCTATACAAAGAGAACGAATTTTCCAAAGTAAGGGACTAGAATCTGTTTTCAGAATTTTTGACCAAATGAACAGTAATATTTGACAAATAAACTGTATTAATTGACTAAGTATTTGGTAAAAAAATTATTTTTCCCTTATATTTCAAGATGTTATCTTCATATATATATTTGAACCACTTCATTTTGATTTTTAGAGAATTAATTATGATTTTTTGAAGTTCATCACCGAATCTAGAATACCATATGAACAGCAACTCGAGAAGAGTAAAAATTCCAGATTTAGCTAATGGACTTCTAAGGTCTTATAAGTGGTTATAAACGCTACCAAATGGTCCCTAAGATGTATAAAAGTAAGGATGTTTCATTTTGGTATCAGAGGAGAAGTTTATGGCATAATATAAGACAGTTCCATACCCTAACTTTAAGTAGTAAGTACTTTATTATGTGAAGGTATTGGTTGGGACAATTAGCATTGCTTATTTAAGCAAATATTGCATAAGTAGATATTGGATTTCATAAAGTTAAGTCAGAGCCTTCAGTTAATAAGGGAGACCCGCCAGTAATGATATATGAACATGATGTACATCCAGATTATAATCCTCCTTTAGACAGTGAAGAGAGTTCAGATAGTAGTATAGAGGATCAGTTAGGAAGATCTACAGTAGAATATCCAATAGATGTTTGATAAGACACATTTTGTATATGGTTTCTAAGACATTTTTAAGAGTTTTATAACAACTTTACCATTCATTTTATGCCTTAAACTGTACTTTTGTGGTAATACATGATTGTACATGGCAATGTGCTAATTAAAGGGTAAAATGGTAAATTAACTCTTCCAAATTGCATAGATTCTATTATTTACTGATTTAAACTTTTACATTAAGCTGTTATGTTGGATTGCAGTTAATTTGGAAGAGAGCAAGGACCAAGAAAGAAATCACAAGTCAATGAAAGTGAAATCACGCTCTTGCACTTTTTAGTGGCGACCAAAGAGTCTGCAGGTCGTGACCTTGATTCTTCTATAAATCTCTCTGTGTTTACAGGTCATGACCAATACATGGATCTAGTCACGACTAGAATGCAAAATCACTGAAAGTACACATTTTGAATTAGGTCATGTAGAAATAAAAGGAGAGAAAGGCTGTCGTCAACAGGAGGCTAGTTTTTAACCTGATTAGCTTAAGAAGCAATACTCTAGCGCTCTCTAATCACCTTCTCGACCCGTTCCATCATTCTACACCTTTCCACAGATTTCTCCACATCTTTACACCATCAATCTACCATCTTTCCATTATTTATTCATGGCATCTCAACTGAACAGCAATTGCAGTACAACAGGAGTCATGAGATGCTAAACCTTTAGCCTATTCGTGATGAATCAGATATCTTGAGTTCATGGACTCAAATGGGGAGTTTCTTCTATTCTAATTTGCATATTCTCATGTTATGATTGCTGCTAGATCTAGGGTTCTCATTTTATGAGCAAGTTTTGAATATCGATTGATCATTCTCATATTAGACTTTATAATCGAATTCGGATGATTTGAACGTTTTCTTTTAATATAATATTACAGTTTCAATTTTAAGAGAGTTGGGTTATTATCAACAATCGTTGTTAATTAACTCAATTGGTTGAAATCTAGGGTTATCGACAACCATTCAAGGGTATTTTTGTAATATCCTTAATTTTCTGTACTGGTTCCTATGTACAGATTAAACGGAATATATGAGCTCTGTTTCAGGAAAAACATGTGTACCTTTATGTAAAGAAAAGGATTAAATTGCAAAAGAAAGGAAATTAAGGGACCTAAATGCAATTATGGAAAGTTTGAAGTTATGAATGAAAAGTAGACAAAAATATGGGGTCTTAAAGTGTAATTTTAGCCAAATTAAGGGACTTAATTATAAAGAAGGAAAAGTTACCTGGGGCTAAAGTATAATTAAAGAAAATAGGCCAGAAGTGGTTTGCACTGCCCGACAGCATTTCAGTCCCAGATTCTACCAGAAGGTAGGGCAGGTGACGCCGGGTAACCAAGCCTAATACCGGAATTTTTGAAGACTCCAGATAGCCAGAAATGGACTGATCGTCCAAAAGTTATAAAAATTTATACCGGATACCCTAGATTTCAGATATAAGTGGGAAAATACAGGATGATGCGCCTTTATGGGCGGATGTCGGGAAACTGATAGGATACCGATAGGAGGTCTGTAGGAAAAGTTATTCACAAAATAAAGAAATCCAGACGGAGTGTGAGGCCTCCGGGGATCCGGGTAGGAGATTTATCGGTATTTTTAAAGAGGCTGAATGCGATCGGATGACTTCGGTCAGATGACCGTTATAACCCCCAAGGATGCCTGAACACAGTAGGACACTATATCTGGGAAAAAGAGCCGGTGTCCGGAAAAGGTATATACTCGGTAAATAATAGTTAAAATATTTAATGAATTGTGTTAAAGGAAGATTCCTCGTAATACGTGCCATACAGGTAATGGAACCAGGAAGCCCGAAAATGGCGCCATTAGAGGCCCAATAAGACTCTTGGACTGATAGGTGGGCCAGTGTCCAGCAGAACCCCGGAAAAGTGCGAAATTACGAAAATGCCCCTATGTTGTACAAAAAGGGCATTTTGGTCATTTCGCAGGGGATCTGTAATTGAGTCTGGACCCAGTATTAAAAATTTAATGATATAAAGGGTCTAGATACTAAATGTGAGGTCAGTAGACATAAAAAGGATCTTCAGAAACATCAGATTCTGAAAACGGCACGTTTTTCGAGGCGATGGACCGGGCCGGTACCAGATTGGACTGGAAAGCTTCCAGAACCTCCAAATTTCGTCACATGAAGAATATGGGTGATGAGGTGTCCTATGAGGTGTCCCATGAGGTGTCCAGGGTGATGCAGTAAAAAGAATTAAAGAAAATAGGAAATTCCAGGAAAAACCAGGACCACATGTTCAGATGGCTTCAAAATTACAAGAATGCCATCCATTAAAGCTATAAATACCCCCTTCCCCTCCCATTTTATGCATCCCACGTTTTTGGCAAGAAAAGAGAGAGAAAGAAGAGAGAGAAGGAGAAAGAAAGAAAGAAAGGAAGTTCTGGTGGAGTTGGAAGTAGTAAGGAAGTTCTGAAGCTCTGCTTTTGAGGTAATAACTAATCCTAACTCTTATGTAATGTCTTTGTGATGTGTTGTTTTTTTTGGTTGATTGTTGTCCTATATGTTATGCTTGAAGCTCTATTCCAATGCTATGATCATATGTTATTGAATATGGAAGCATGCAGCATACTTATCTATACACAGTCACAAGCAAGCACCGTCACTTTGCATTACATATTTTGTTATGATTGTTGTTACTGGGATTCTTTTGAATCTCATTCCCAAACATAACATTACAGGGGAGGTTCTGTCAAAATAAAATTTGGAAATCTTAAGAGACGCCGGTAGGCTGCCGAAATTCCGGCAACGAAGACGGAACAAAGAAAGGAACTGATACGTACTGTGTACGTAGTGCTGTCTAAGGAGGCTGGAAGTGAGTGGACCCAGTAGGTTCATCCAGTCTTTCCTGGGTACTACGTAGAATGGTAGTTCGCATAAGGGAATTACCGAATCGGTACAGCATCGGTTACTTTCTAAAGAAGAATTGTAGCAGTTATGCTGCCGGTTTTTTTAGACAGAAAAGGATGTAATAAAATATGAGGGAGTTAATCATGCACTAATATATAACAGTTGATTATTTGATATTAATTGTTATCTGGCCTATATGACTGATATGTGTTGGCTGTAGGCTTGAGTATGTAAAGAATAAATGCTGAAAATAGGCTCAGTGAACAGTAACTCGTGAAGACCCATTCATGTTTGATAAATCATTAAAAATAGTAAATGATTGAATTAATGTACGAAATTTTTAGGGTAAAAAGTAGACATACTAAGATTTAATTTGATATATAGAATGTCTAATTTGGATGTATACACGAAAAGATATAAATTGTCAAAGTTGGGACCAGAATGCTGGATTCAGGAGAAAGTCATTGGATGAACAGTAAGGTTGAAACGTTGACCCACGTGAAATTTGTCAAGGATTGGTCAACCAATGATTTTTCCCTGAAATATATTTGAGTTAGCTTCATGTAGCAATTTGAACCACTTCATTTCGATTTTTATAGAATTAGTTATAAATTTTCAAAATCAGGTCACTCATCTGGAATTTGCCACAGCGAACAGTACTCGATATGAATAAAATTCCAGATTAAGTGTTTAGACTTCAATGACCCTGAAAGTGGTTTAAGTGCTACTAAATGGTCCCTAAGATGTATAAATATAAGGATGTGACATTTTGGTATCAGAGCAAAGGATTCTGGCTTAAGAAATGCTCTGAATAGATGATTTATAGAAAGATATACCATGATAAAGCCGTCATAATTGACACTAAGTAGTGTTTGCAGGATGGCTAGACATAGATTTGGGTCTGAAACTACGGTAAACCAATGGGAATTAAGACCAGAGGTCTCTAGTTCAGATAGTTCAGAAGAAGAGATAGTAAGCAATGATTCTGACCTCTGGACACCTCCAGTAGCTGGTGGTTCTGAGGAGGATAGTTCCTCGATTGGATCAAACTTTCCAATTGATGATCAGGAAGTGATGATAACAGAAGGCCCTATTCCTGCCATTTCCATATGTGCGGTACCCTTGAATATAACAGACAGTTCAGGGTCCAGCCAAGTACGTGTTCAGAGTAATGCGCCAGGTTCCAGTAGGCCCGAAGTGACTCTGGTAGAAATGTATTTGGGAGGTTTAATCGTAAGAATGGTCCTAGGGAGGAACCTGAGTAGAGAGCAACTTGAGAGCTCGGTAGCATTAGCCCGACAACTATACGAGTTGAGGCAGACCCTGTTCGAAAACATAGATCAAGATTATTCGGTCTACCAGGAGTTTATCACAAGGGTGAAAGCCATATATCAAGCCTGGGATTCAAATGTGTTAACCATGGGGTTTTGGCTAGAAATTATGAATGACGTATTGCCAAAGACTCCTACCTGGAGATCGGAGTTGGACCAGTATTTTGATAGAGAATCATATTGTACCATATCCGACTGGATCTACCTAGTAGAAGAATACATTAGAATAAAGTCTAAGAAAATTAGAGTATAAAAGACTAGAATGGTACTGTGATATGTACATATATTCTGTATGTATATTATGTGTAAAATGAAATTTATTGTATTCCCTTCTGTTTTTAAGTATAACAAAATGGTACGAACAAGGAGAACTATTCTAGCTGAGGAACCCCGAGAGGCTGGAAACCTTAATCAAATGATTCTAGAACGATTAGAACAGCAACAAAAGATGATAGAAGAAATGAGAGCTGTTCAAGCACGAAATGAACAAGACAGAGATGCTGCCATAACCGCGGCAGTAGCAGCAGCTGTAAATAATTTAAGACCGCCAGAGCCTTCAGGAGTAACTAGTAGAGAACCTGAAGAAGTACCACAGCAGGCAGAACAGCCCCAGAAAAGGGTTGAATCAAGGGAGGAGGCAGTTGGCATCCAACAATGGATGGTGCGATTTTGCAAACATAATCCTCCCATATTCGAAGGGACATTTGAAGTACATGTAGCAGAAAATTGGGTCAGCAGATTAGAGAAGATCTTTAAGGTCCTCGACTGCCCGACTGAAACCAAGGCCCAAATGGCCATCTATCAATTGGAAAAGGATGCGGATAGATGGTGGAAGAATACAGAGTTACTTCTCCAAGCAAGAGATATTCCAGTTACCTGGGAAGTATTCCTTGAGCAATTTTATGAGAAATATTTCCCTCAATCTGTCAGAGATGAAAGGGAGGCTGAATTCCTTGTGCTAAGGCAAGGAGAAAAAGAAGCTTTTGATGAATATTTGGCCAAGTTCATCCGGCTATCTCAATATTCAACTTACCTACGCCAAGTGGATGACGAACGTTGGATGACAGAAAGAATGATTCGAGGGCTGAATTCTATGTTAAAGGAGAAGTTAACTCCCCAACAATACAGCCAGTTCAATAAGGCTGTGGAAGCATGTCGAATCGTTGAGAACAGCATGAATCATAGAATGCTATCCAGATCTGGGAGTAAAGATCAAGCGACTCCTGATAAGGCCGGACGGAATCAAGAAGCGGCCAGTGGGAGCGGCTATACGAAAAGAAAGCGCCCGTGGCAGACCAAGAGGCCTAATAGGGGAAATTTTCGCGGAAGATCCAATAACAGGGATCCGAAGGCCCCAGTATGTGAAAAGTGTGGAAAGAATCATGGTGACAGACCATGTTTGATGGGCCAGAATGTATGCTACACCTGCGGAAAGCCCGGACATTTTTCCAGAGAATGTCCTCAAGCTATAACTGATCCAAGGCCAAGGACGGCGGGACGAGTGTTTGCACTCACTAGAGAGGATGCTCAGGGATCATCTGAGATGATCCAAGGTGAAAACCCCCACCAATGCTAGGGTGATCACATCTGATGTCTGTCTAAATAGTGTGGTGCGTTATGAGCACTGTAGTACCACCCTGGACCTGATCTGTATGCCTTTCCAGGAGATTGAAGTCATACTCGGTTTAAATTGGTTATCCTCCAATAATGTGATGTTGGACTGCAGAAACAAGACCCTAGTTCTTGGTCCAAAGATCACTGATCGGAGCTTAGAAGTACAACTGAACTTTGTGACAGAGGCTCAGGCAGAAAAATGTCTACGGAAAGGATGTCAGGGATATGTGGTATTCTTTTCTGTTCAAACAGAAGTGGAGGAAGGCATCGAGGAGGTTCCTGTAGTCAATGAATTTCCTGAAGTCTTTCCAAAGGAGATTCAAGGATTGCCTTCGGAGCGTGAAGTGGAGTTTACGATCGACATTGTACCTAGAGCTGGACCAGTATCAAAAGCCCCATACAGGATGGCTCCCAACGAAATGATGGAACTGAAGAAGCAAATTGAGGAGCTATTGGAGAAAGGTTTTATATGACCCAGTGTATCGCCATGGGGTACTCCAGTACTATTCGTCAAGAAGAAAGATGGTAGCTTAAGGCTGTGCATTGACTACAGGGAATTAAATAAGCTTACAGTTAAGAACAAGTATCCTCTTCCCAAAATTGATGACCTGCTAGATCAATTGGCAGGAGCGAGCTTATTCTCCAAGATTGACTTGAGATCTGGCTACCATCAACTAAGGGTCAAGCCAGATGATATTCCAAAGACGGCGTTCAGAACGCGCTACGGACATTTTGAATTTTTGGTGATGCCTTTTGGACTAACCAATGCACCTGCTATTTTCATGGACTATATGAACCGGATTTTCAGGCCTTATCTAGATCAGTTCGTTGTGGTCTTTATTGATGATATTCTGGTATACTCCAAATCTCCAGAGGAGCATGAAAGGCATTTGAGGATTGTTCTTGGTATCCTTAAAGAGAAGAAGCTCTATGCTAAGCTGAGTAAGTGTGAGTTTTGGCTTTCAGAAGTCAAATTTCTCGGTCATGTCATATCCCGAGACGGGGTAGCTGTAGATCCTAGCAAAGTTGAAGCAGTTTTGAGCTGGGAACAGCCAAGGACAGTGACAGAGATTAGAAGTTTTCTCGGCCTAGCAGGGTACTACAGGCGATTCATTCAAGACTTTTCTCGAATTGCCTTACCACTTACCAAGCTGACCAGAAAGAATCAGCAGTTTAAGTGGGATGAGAAGTGCGAGGCTAGCTTCCAGCAGTTGAAGCAGAGATTAACGACTACTCCCGTGCTGATTATTCCAGACCCAACTCAGACTTATGTAATCTACACTGATGCTAGCAAGCAGGGCTTGGGATGTGTGCTTATGCAGCAAGGTCGAGTAGTAGCCTACGCCTCTCGGCAGTTAAAGCCACATGAAGAGAATTATCCCACTCATGATCTGGAGCTTGCGGCGGTGGTCTATGCCTTGAAGATATGGAGGCACTATTTATACGGAGCAACGATAGAGTTGTTTTGCGACCACAAAAGCCTGAAGTATCTGCAGGATCAGAAAGAGCTGAACATGAGGCAGCGGCGATGGATGGAATTGTTAAAAGATTATGACTTCCAGATTAAATACCATCCAGGAAAAGCCAATGTGGTAGCTGATGCCCTGAGTAGAAAGGTGGTGCAGGTTGCATACATGATGATCAAGGAATTGGAACTGATAGAAGATATGCGCGACTGGAGCCCTCTATATCAAATGCAACTGACGGAGAATCCTTTTGGAGGAGTTCATGTCAGAACTTGCATAGAAGATGAGATCAAAGAGGCTCAGGAGCAGGATAAGCTCGCAGCAATATTCAAAGACAAGCTGGAGAAAGGGAAGACAAGGGATTTTGAGATGTCCCCAGACGGATTGCTACAGTTTAGGGGAAAACCCTATATCCCAAATGTTGGGGGATTAAGGGAAAGAATTCTGGAGGAAGCACATAAAAGCCGATATACGGTACATCCAGGTATGACCAAAATGTACCATGATGTTAAAAGATTATTCTGGTGGCCTGGACTGAAGAAAGATGTTGTAGCTTACGTATCTAAGTGCTTAACCTGCCAGAAAGTGAAAGTTGAACATCAAAAACCAGCAGGAACGTTGCAGCCTTTAGATATTCCTGAGTGGAAATGGGATGGGATTGCCATGGACTTTGTGGAAGGACTACCCTTGACAGTAGACATGATGCGGTTTGGGTAGTAATCGATCGACTGACAAAGTCAGCACATTTCCTGGCAATCAATAAAAGAGATTCTCTAGAAAAGCTGGCAAAGCTGTATATAAAGGAAATCGTTAGGCTCCATGGTATCCCAAGCAGCATTGTGTCTGATAGAGATCCACGATTTACTTCAAATTTCTGGAGGGCTCTACAGGAAGAAATGGGCACTACTCTCAGATTCAGTACAGCTTATCATCCTCAGACAGATGGTCAATCTGAAAGAACAATACAGACGTTAGAGGATATGCTGAGAGCATGTGTCCTAGATTTCAAAGGCAGCTGGGATATCCATTTACCCCTTATAGAGTTTGCATATAACAATGGTTATCAGGCCAGTATACAGATGGCACCTTTTGAAGCACTCTATGGACAAAAATGTAGATCCCCCTTATGCTGGCTAGAGTTGAGCGAGAGAAGAATGCTTGGTCCGGATATAGTGGATCAAACTGCAGAACAAGTTGCGGTAATTAGAAAACGATTGTTGACGGCTCAAAGTAGACAGAAGAGCTATGCAGATGTCAGAAGGAAGCCGTTGGAATTTGAAGAAGGAGAACATGTATTCCTTAAGTTAACTCCAACCATAGGAGCCGGACGATCAATTAAGGTGAAGAAGTTGCATCCAAGATACATCGGGCCATTCCAGATTCTCTCAAAGATAGGAGCAGTAGCCTACAAGTTAGCTCTTCCTCCGAATCTCAGCCAGATACATGATGTGTTCCATGTTTCCCAATTAAAGAAGTATATTCCAGATCCATCTCATGTGATAGAGCAAGATGAGGTTACACTGCGAGATGACTTGACCTATGAAGTTGGACCAGTGCGAATTGCTGATAAAAAAGTCAAGCAGTTGCGGAATAAGCAGATTCCTTTAGTTAAAGTGATCTGGAAAGGTTTGACTGAACAAGAGGCTACATGGGAAACAGAAGAAAAGATGAGAGAAAAGTACCCTGAATTATTGGTATAGGATAGATGTAATGTAAATTTCGGGGACGAAATTTATTTTTAAGGGGAGAGAAATGTAATATCCTTAATTTTCTGTACTGGTTCCTATGTACAGATTAAACGGAATATATGAGCTATGTTTCAGGAAAAACATGTGTACCTTTATGTAAAGAAAAGGATTAAATTGCAAAAGAAAGGAAATTAAGGGACCTAAATGCAATTATGGAAAGTTTGAAGTTAGGAATGAAAAGTAGACAAAAATATGGGGTCTTAAAGTGTAATTTTAGCCAAATTAAGGGACTTGATTATAAAGAAGGAAAAGTTCCCTGGGGCTAAAGTATAATTAAAGAAAATAGGCCAGAAGTGGTTTGCACTGCCCGACAGCATTTCAGTCCCAGATTCTACCAGAAGGTAGGGCAGGTGACGCCGGGTAACCAAGCCTAATACCGGAATTTTTGAAGACTCCAGATAGCCAGAAATGGACTGATCGTCCAAAAGTTATAAAAATTTATACCGGATACCCTAGATTTCAGATATAAGTGGGAAAATACAGGATGATGCGCCTTTATGGGCGGATGTCGGGAAACTGACAGGATACCGATAGGAGGTCTGTAGGAAAAGTTATTCACAAAATAAAGAAATCCAGACGGAGTGTGAGGCCTCCGGGGATCCGGGTAGGAGATTTATCGGTATTTTTAAAGAGGCTGAATGCGATCGGATGACTTCGGTCAGATGACCGTTATAACCCCCAAGGATGCCTGAACACAGTAGGACACTATATCTGGGAAAAAGAGCCGGTGTCCGGAAAAGGTATATACTCGGTAAATAATAGTTAAAATATTTAATGAATTGTGTTAAAGGAAGATTCCTCGTAATGCGTGCCATACAGGTAATGGAACCAGGAAGCCGAAAATGGCGCCATTAGAGGCCCAATAAGACTCTTGGACTGATAGGTGGGCCAGTGTCCAGCAGAACCCCGGAAAAGTGCGAAATTACGAAAATGCCCCTATGTTGTACAAAAAGGGCATTTTGGTCATTTCGCAGGGGATCTGTAATTGAGTTTGGACCCAGTATTAAAAAGTTAATGATATAAAGGGTCTAGATACTAAATGTGAGGTCAATAGACATAAAAAGGATCTTCAGAAACATCAGATTCTGAAAACGGCACGTTTTTCGAGGTGATGGACCGGGCCGGTACCAGATTGGACCGGAAAGCTTCCAGAACCTCCAAATTTCGTCACATGAAGAATATGGGTGATGAGGTGTCCTATGAGGTGTCCCATGAGGTGTCCAGGGTGATGCAGTAAAAAGAATTAAAGAAAATAGGAAATTCCAGGAAAAACCAGGACCACATGTTCAGATGGCTTCAAAATTACAAGAATGCCATCCATTAAAGCTATAAATACCCCCTTCCCCTCCCATTTTATGCATCCCACGTTTTTGGCAAGAAAAGAGAGAGAAAGAAGAGAGAGAAGGAGAAAGAAAGAAAGAAAGGAAGTTCTGGTGGAGTTGGAAGTAGTAAGGAAGTTCTGAAGCTCTGCTTTTGAGGTAATAACTAATCCTAGCTCTTATGTAATGTCTTTGTGATGTGTTGTTTTGTTTGGTTGATTGTTGTCCTATATGTTATGCTTGAAGCTCTATTCCAATGCTATGATCATATGTTATTGAATATGGAAGCATGCAGCATACTTATCTATACACAGTCACAAGCAAGCACCGTCACTTTGCATTACATATTTTGTTATGATTGTTGTTACTGGGATTCTTTTGAATCTCATTCCCAAACATAACATTACAGGGGAGGTTCTGTCAAAATAAAATTTGGAAATCTTAAGAGACGCCGGTAGGCTGCCGAAATTCCGACAACGAAGACGGAACAAAGAAAGGAACTGATACGTACTGTGTACGTAGTGCTGTCTAAGGAGGCTGGAAGTGAGTGGACCCAGCAGGTTCATCCAGTCTTTCCTGGGTACTACGTAGAATGGTAGTTCGCATAAGGGAATTACCGAATCGGTACAACATCGGTTACTTTCTAAAGAAGAATTGTAGCAGTTATGCTGCCGGTTTTTTTAGACAGAAAAGGATGTAATAAAATATGAGGGAGTTAATCATGCACTAATATATAACAGTTGATTATTTGATATTAATTGTTATCTGGCCTGTATGACTGATATGTGTTGGCTGTAGGCTTGAGTATGTAAAGACTAAATGCTGAAAATAGGCTCAGTGAACAGTAACTCGTGAAGACCCATTCATGTTTGATAAATCATTAAAAATAGTAAATGATTGAATTAATGTACAAAATTTTTAGGGTAAAAAGTAGACATACTAATATTTAATTTGATATATAGAATGTCTAATTTGGATGTATACACGAAAAGATATAAATTGTTAAAGTTGGGACCAGAATGCTGGATTCAGGAGAAAGTCATTGGATGAACAGTAAGATTGAAACGTTGACCCACGTGAAATTTGTCAAGGATTGGTCAACCAATGATTTTTCCCTGAAATATATTTGAGTTAGCTTCATGTAGCAATTTGAACCACTTCATTTCGATTTTTATAGAATTAGTTATAAATTTTCAAAATCAGGTCACTCATCTGGAATTTGCCACAGCGAACAGTACTCGATATGAATAAAATTCCAGATTAAGTGTTTAGACTTCAATGACCCTGAAAGTGGTTTAAGTGCTACTGAATGGTCCCTAAGATGTATAAATATAAGGATGTGACAATTTTCATCATCTAAATTCAACTTACATGCTAAGCGGTTTATGATAGTTAGCTAATAGTTCTTAAAGCAGCTTTGATCAAAGGGGTTTAAGGAAAATTAGGGTTCTGGACTCAATCGAGCAATTGAGGTTTTCTTTGAGACTTAGTTATTTCTAAACTCCAATTTTAAATATGAGAGCAAGGATAGAGACGTTTTCATCATCAAAAGTCTTTCATAACATATTTCACAACAAACCAACTCATTTTCATCTTAATAAAAAATATAAAAACATTTACCTTTCTGCATCCTACTTTTATCGCATCAATCTCTAAAACCCTAAAACTATTTTATCCCTACTCAGGTTTTTCATTGATTTTGACATCCAATCTACTAGGTGTCCACATAAAAGGCTCCTCGAGAAGAATGATAGGGTTGTACCTTATACTATATTATATTGGGTGAAATAAACTTTATTTTGATGGATCATACCACAACAATCTACCCTCATCAATGGCGTCATTGCCGGGGAGCCAAGTAATTGGTTCCCTAGTAATTGATTGTCAATTTCATTAGCTACCTGAGTTAGTTTTCTTGTTTTTGTTTGTATTTTAGTTTTTTTAGTAGTTTTTAAAATTGCATTGCATTATACACTTTTCTAAGTTTGTGTAAAATCAGTCTCTTTGACTATGGGTCACGACCTAAAATCACCTGCACCGCGACAATTACTCTCTGTGACTTTAAGTCACGACCAAACACCATTTGTGTTGCGACCTGATTGCTTCCCTGTGAAATTTGACCACTATGCGAAAACCAATAGCAACATTTGACACCTTAAGTTGCGACTACTTTTCTCTGTGATATTGTTTACGACTAAAACACACTTTAGTCGTGACTAACTAAAAATTTTCTACTATGCAACTTCCGTGACTGACTCTAACTAATTACATTGATTATTTTCTATCTTTTTTGCATTCCATGCGTAAAAGACCTGAACCATTAGGGCCTTTTGAACCTAAAATTGAGAGAAGACTTATGAAACTAAAGAGAGAATTTAGAGAATTTAGAGAAAAATAAACAAAATCTAGTTCCTCTAGTATTCCTGAGTATGAAACTGAACTGAATATGGATGATATTAATCATAATGGGTCTAATGGGCATGGAGAAAATGAAATACCAATGAATCTAGAAGATAATGAAGTGTGAGGGAAATTAATCATTCACATGTGAATTATGATCCTTATGGTTTCTATACTAAAGAAGCTAATTTTGAGATTAAAGGAACTTTGATTATAGCCTTACCTAAATTTCATGGTTTTGCAGGAGAATGTCTACACAGGCACTTACAAACCATGCATATGATATGTTCCTCAATGAATCCTCTAATGACTGCACTGGATGATGTCTTAAGAAGGTGTTTCCATTTTACCTTGGAAGGGAAGGCTAAGGAATGGCTATACAATCTACCAACTCATTTCTCCACTCTTACATGGGATCAACTGAAATCAACGTATCTTGAAGAGTTTTTCCCAGCTTCAAAGACCACCTGAATAAAGAAGGAGATCACTAATATTTTGCAACAAGATGGGGAATCTCTACATGAGTATTGGATGAGGTTTCTTAACCTCTTGGCTTGATGCCCTCACCATAACATGGCCAAGGCTTATTTAGTAGACATTTTCTTTGATAGTCTACTTGTAATATCCTTACTTTTATACGCCTTTGGGACCATTCAGTAGCATTTAGAACCACTTAGAAGACCTTGGAAGTTCATTAGCTAAATCTGAAATTTTATTCTTTATCGGGTTACTATTCATATGATATTCCAGATTACGCAATGAACTTCAAAAAATCATAACTAATTCTAGAAAACTCAAAATGAAGTGGTTCAAAAAGCTACGTGAAGATAACATCTTGAACTTTAAAGGAAAAATATTTTCCATACCAAATGATTAGCCAATTAATACAGTTTTTTTACCAAAGTTTACTGTTCTTTGTCTTGGCTTGAGTTTTCATTTTGCAAGAGTTTCCCCAAGGTTTCTTTGCTCACGGTTTGGCTGCAGAATTGAGGGGCTATTTATAGAAAAATTCCATGGAAAATGAAAGGCCAAGATCACTTTGTACACTATTTGATCTAATGGCTCATATTTGTTCTTACATCAAGCTTACTCTCCATGCCAAGTTGAGATAAATCTACATGACAAAAATCTTCTCCTCCCCCTTGTCTTGGACGCCAAGTGTGTGGGTGTGTGGGTCCCACCATGTGCAAGCCATAATTCACACTTTATCCCTTTTTTTTCTTTTCAAAACTTCATAAATTATTCATTATTGGACTTAGGCTCCAAGACAACTCTTGGGACTTAACGGACTACCCTAGCACGAAAGTTTGGGCTGTCATAGGCCTTCCTTGGGTCCAATAGCTAATTGGCACAAATCTCAAGGTACTTTTCTTATACCGATATTCTTAAAATATCCTAATTTCGAAATAATTGCTAGACACCTCTTTTAATGGTTCTAACATTTTTTATAAATTCATTATAATATAAAATGAATTCTCTGTAAAGTCTCATAATTTTCTGAGACCCAGAACTCCTGATAAAAATTTCCTACATTTCCTTTAACCCTTTATCGATGCCAATTTTATTTTAATTACTCAAAGGGCATTATCGTATTTTCAAACATCATCAGAGTATTTACTGGCTCTAATTAATCATCTTTATATCATCTTACACATTTTTTGCCTATCCAGAATGACCAGAATACCTTCCATCCATCACTATAATAGGGGCATCTAGGGGCATTTTCATAATTTCGCACTTTTTCTGAACTGCTCTGGACTCTGGCCCGCATAACTGTCTCACTACTTTATTGGGCTCATTTTGGTGTCATTTGGGCCTTGGTATGGGCTCATTGCCTTCATGCCCTTTATAGCACAATTCACAATAAATTTCACCCGATCATATTTATCGGGTATTTTATTTCACCGTAAAATCCCGTAAGCCTTCTACAGGATTCCTTTTCTGACTCTGTCAACTTTATAAATTCTTATATTAAATATGGGAATTTCCTACAATATCCCACCTGATTCTAATGTCTGAAGAATACTGTAATAATTCTTCTGACTTCATAAATTTATATCAATTAATCGGAACCTCAAATCAAAATTCTTTGTTGTGTTAAACTGACTGGAATAATTTTGTCTATGTACTAGTAAAGTTTAAGTCTAATCTGATTCCGGGCATTTTTGGCCTGTTTTGGCTCAACTTTTTCATAATTACATTTAGGTCCCTGACTTTTTACTTAATTACATTTAGGTCCCTAAACTTTTGAAAATTACCACTTTTGGCCCAACATTTATTTCTACTTTAACTTTGGCCTTTAACCTTTTCCAATTTTTGTTTAGGTCCTTATCTTTCTTCAAGAATCATCTAACCTTTATTATTTCTTTTGATGTTCATCATGATCCTTTTTAAACCTCTTTCCACTATCAGTACTATACGGATAGGGAAAAATTAGGATATTACACTACTTCCTCATAATCAGGTTTCCTTGAATGCTACAGCAAATTGATCCTTGAGAGATAAGACTCCACAAGTAAATTGGGAGTTATTCTAGAAAATAGCCAATGAAGACAATCAGAAAGGGGATATAAGGAGAATACCCACATCATATTCGGGTAATTCAAAAAAGATCTTAGCAGAAATAACAGCCCTGGGAAACATAATAAAAAAGAGGATGAATCTAATTGAAACAGAGATGTATTCCATAAAACAAGTTCATGCAGTGGGTACCTCGTAAGCCTTGGTTACAGGATATGAATCATACGGTTCTATGATGCATGCTACCAGTATATGTGACATATATAATGAAGAGGTGGTAGCAATATATCAAGGGAGGGGCAATCAATACCATAAGAGAAGCCCATACTCTAACACATACAACCCTAGTTGGAGAGACCACCCAAACTTTAGGTGGGGGTAAGAAGCCAAATCAATTCCAAGGAGGTGGTACTTCCTCAAGTAACTACCAATATAATGCAAGGTCTATAATTCCAACTCACCCTATGACCTTATTAACATCTAGGCCATATGAGACTTCTCAATTGTTGAAGAGTATGGCTACGTAGATGAACAACATGGATGGTATAATGACCAATATAGACAATAAGCTCAAAGATAATGATGGTCAATTCACCTCCATAGCTTCAATCTTTTAAAGTATACAGAAGGATAATGCTGAGTGCAATGGAAACTTGAGGAGTTAAGTTCCAAGAATACAAATATCACAAGTCACTTAACTCAAGTCTCCAATAAGTAAGTGACACTCAAGGAAAGAATAGTGGCAAAATACCTTTGAATACCATTATTAATTCGAGGGGTCTGAATGCTATATCACTTAAAAGTGGCAGGAAGGTGCATTTTAAGGAAACTGATACACCAAAGTAGGATATAGAAGATGCTAAATTTGAGAATTCATCTCTGCCATAGGTGCAAATTTTGAAATATGAAAGTGCTAAAGAATAGTATCTTATAATGAAGAAGACACCCCAAGAGGAGAACTCATAAGCCCAAGTGGAGATACAAGAGTTGTGAGAAGAAGAAGCAACAGTACCAAGTCCAGCCTATAAAGGAAAGCAACCTGAGGAGAAGCCAAAGTCTAGCAAGCAAGTAGCCTCTATGCATAAAGGTAAGGAGGTATGTATAAAAGATCTCCCTTTTCCTAACTCTTATTTTGTTGGAAAGAAAAAAATTGACCCTATCTTTGCAAAAGATGCTTATACTCTATTCAACAAATTAGAAATAAATGTTCCTTTAGTTGAGTTCCTCAAGAGAAACTCTCAATATGTAAAATTTTTGAAAGAACTATGTGCTAATAAAAAGAAGTTTAGGCCTCTTGAGAGAATCCAGGTGAGTGCTAATATGTCATCACTATTTAAGGCTGAACTACCTATAAGTGCCAAGACCCAAGATCCTACACAATCCCATGCACTATAGGAAATGTTCCTATTAAGGGAGCGTTACTAGATCTGGGGGCACCTATTAATATAATGCCTTGGTCGATATATCAAGCTTTAGGTATCAACAACCTTAGGGACACAAACGTAGTGCTCCAGTTAGCTGATAGGTCAATTAGGTATCATAAGGGATTCCTTAAGGATATTCTAATACAGGTCAAGGACTTAGTGTTCCCAGCTGATTTTTATATTTTGGACATGTCCAATGAGCTAGTAAATGATAGCACTTTGATCATAGGTTAACCTTTCCTCCAAACTTCCAGGACCATCATTAGTATGAAGCATAGTTCCATCATAATAGAAATTGGAGAGCATGTGGTAACCTTCAATGTGAATGAAGCAATGAAATATCCTCCTGATAATTCTGCTTTTACAGCTTTGAATGCCATTGATTATACTATTAAAGAGACTAGGGATGAACATGAACTGAGTTTACATGATAATGATAGAGATAACGTGTTTGCAAAAGGTTTATTAAGTAAACTTGCAGGATCCCAAGATGTCCTAGAAACTGGAAGTGCAACGATTCAAGAAGGGTCAAATTTTTGTGACCTAAGGTCGCGACCAAATGACTTCCCCGTCGTGACTGAACATCAATATGAGACAAACTGTGAATATGAGTCATGACCAAAGGGCATTATGGTCATGACACAAAACTCTAGAGACTATCAATCACGACACGAAGATGAAGATGTTACGGCTAAACATCAATCTACTGACGGAGAGCCATTATGTGACCCAATGTCGTGACTAAAAGATGAACACGTCACGACAACAACATCCAGAGACACATCCTATCAACTGGAGTCGCGACGAGAAGCTAAAAGGTCACGACTAGAAAACGCCAGATACAACCAGGGAACTCCAAACTCCTTCAATTCCATACTCCACTACTTTGGTTAAAAGGCCAATACATTCTAACTCTTCTCAACCTCATTCTCATTCCAAAATTATATCTCATACCTTAAGGTTTTTGAAAGATTTAATCTCTAATAATAATGCATATATGGAAAACAATAATCCCAAGTATGTTACAGTCATAGACTAGACCAACCTCAGCTTGGTGTGATACTTGGGGAAGCAAATGATAAATTTGAAGAGCTACACAAGCTAGAGAAGAGCAACTGTAGGGGATATACAAAGGAGGTGAAGGAAAAATTTTCCAAGTCTGTTGTTGTAACATGCCAACCACAGTTAGGTAAGTTCAAGTTTAAAGAGGGAGAATTCAACATGAACTTGGACGAATCTTAATATAAGGTGCGCGATTGTGGACTGCTGAAGTGGAGAGAGGGCAACGGGGAAAACCTTCCAATCAAATAGCCATCTCTTAAAGTTTTATGATTTCCCACCGCCACTTTGAGGCCAGGTTGTCCCTTTCCTATCTCTTACCTTTTATAAATTTATATATGCTTGACATGTTAGTTTGGTGATTGGAAAAGGATGAACCAGTAGAAATAGTAGTTAATTTTTCTGCTTGATGTTTCAGTAGGATAGTTTCATTTTCCATTTATTTCTATTTATTCTAGGTGTCTTTCTATTTTGGGCAACAACCCGTTACTGCCCATGTGTCGCTTACTCATTGATTGTTCTCTATGGAACTTACACACTCACATGCATGATCTTAGCTTACTCATCCTATTGTCTCTGCCTTACTAGTATTACTTTGCATGACTTGAATGTGACTATATGTTGAACTATTAATTTGCATTGAGTGATTAGGCTACCTGCTATTTTAAAGTTAGATTTGATTGACTTTGCAGAATAATTGTTATCTTTTCCACTTTATTTCTGTTGACAGTGAAGACATTGTCAAGTTTAAGTGTGAGGGAGATGTCTTTGCTTCTGTGCTACTCAACTTGGCATTCCTCGATTAATCCAATCTTTCATCATAAAATTTTTGTTTTTTATCTTAATGTGTGATGAATTGCTAAAAATTGGATCCCTACTATAAACCTTGTTGATAATTGGAAAGGTTTTAGCATAAAAAAATCATATTGGAACTTTGACAATTATCACTCAGTAGTCTATGAAAACTGGTCGTGACATACTGGCTTTTGGGTCGTGACCTTTAATGGAATTTTGGACTTGACAAGCTCTCTGTGCACTACAGTCGAGACATATGTACATAATGGTCATGACATATGTACATAATGGTCACAACATATGTACATAATGGTCGCGACAATAACTTTGTTGATTTGTGTTGCGACATGAGTTCCTACGTAGTCACGACTCTTCTTTTCTATGTATTTGTGTCGTGAAAGATACATTCTATGGTCATGACTAAATATTTTAAAAATCTTGAGCATGCACCCCTGTGACAAGTGGTAACGACCTTCTTTCATATCCTGAATTTTTCCTATCTCTATAATACTGATAGTGGAAAGAGGTTTGGAAAGGATTATGACGAAGATCAGAAGAAACGATAAATGTTAAATGAGTCTTGAAGAAAGAAAGTGACCTAAATAAAAATTAGAGAAAGTTAAAGGCCAAAAGTTAAAGTAGAAATAAAAGTTGGGCAAAAAGTGGTAATTTGTAAAAGTTTAAGGACCTAAATATAATTAAGGAAAAAGTCAGGGACCTAAATGTAATTATGGAAAAGTTCAGCCAGAAAAGGCTTGAAAGTGCCTGGAAGTATTTTAGTCTCATATTTTATCAGTAAATAGAGGAAGACATGCTGGTTAATCTAGCATGATACAGAAATTTTATTAGGGCTCCATACAGTAGATATTTATCTGATAGTCTAAAAGTTATCTGAAATTTTATTAGATTTCATGGATTTCAGATATAAGTAGGAGAATTACAGGAAAGTGTGCCCTATAGTGTCAAATGTCATGGATCTGACAGAACCCCAGGAGGAGTTCTATATAAAAAGTTATTCCCATATTAGTGAATTTTGACGGGAGTTTGAGAATACCCGTGATCCAATTATAGAACTTATCAGTATGTAAGCCTGGATAGACTAAGATAAGATGATCTTATATATAGGCCTATAATGATGCCAAGGAGGGCCCAAAACCCAGGGTACCAGTTCATCAGTAGAAGGGACTAGTGTCCATAAAAAGTGCAAAATTATGAAAATGCCCTTACGTAGTCAGATTGTACCAGAGATGGATGGTGGGCATTTTGGTCATCTGAGACAGGACAAAATCATGTAGTGTAGTATAAGTATCATTAGTTAAGGCCAGTATACACCCTGAGGCAGTATAAAGAGGCGTGAAATGACAAAATGCCCATAGGGTTAATACAGTGCAAGACAGTGAACCAAGGGCATTTCAGTCATTTTCCAAGGGATCTCTAATTAAATTGTGGCCCAGCACAAAAATTTCAATGGTATGAGAAATCTATACATTGATTTCTAGGACAGAATACATATCATGGAATATTATAAAAATTAGGAACAGAAAACAGTCAAGTTTTTTGGGAATCGGACTGAGCCAGTACCGGATTAGACTGAAATTTTTCCAAAAGCTTCCTTACATGAGAATTTTGCCACATACCCCCATGAGGTGTCCCATGAGTTTTCCCTTGTGATGACATGGATGATGTCATAAATCTCCTTTTTGAAAAAGTTAAATCCAAGATTAAATGTGAGCCTTTACATCAAATAGTGCACAAAGTAATCTTGGCCATTGATTTGCCATGAAATTTTCTATAAATACCCCCTCAAATCTGGTTCAAAACCGTGGCCTCATGAACCTTGGGGAAAATCTTGGAAAATGGAAACTCAAGCCAAGATAAAGAAGATTTAAGATACCAAAGTTCAGGCAAGCTAGAGATTAAAGGTAAGCAATCTCTCCTAACTTATTTTCCTTAGATTTGGGAGCTTGAACTTAGGGTTTTCAATCGGAAAAGTTGATTTGGGAGCTAGAGATTAAAGCTTGAAATTTCAAGATTGTACTTTTTAAAATTCTTCTCTGTTACTATTCACTCACATGAATAGTGATTAGAATTTCATGATTTTGAGGCTTCCAATGGTTTTAAAATGACAAGTTGTGTGGGATAAAGTGAAGAAACAAGTATGGAAAGCATTAGAATCAAAATGATAATTTTTGAAGGAATTGTGTGTATATGTTTGGTTCTATACAACAGGCTATGAAGGAGCTGGAATTTCATGATTCTAAGCTCATAAATGGATTCAAAAGATGAAATTGTGTAGGGTAAAGTCAAAACATCAATTGGTTCAAGAGCCAGGTGGATTAGTGAAGATTAGAGAAAGTTATGATAATAAAGAGTGTAACAAGGTTAGTCTTAAACATGGTTTGAGTTCATGAGTCCTAATAAATTATGTAATGAATATGATTGTGTTTAGGACCTTGAAACATCCAAGAGGATGTTGGGAAGTGATTGACATAAAGGCTTCATGGTTGGAAAGCTAGGGAGCAAGTGCAAAAGATCAAGAGGAAAGCTTAAGTGCAAGGTAGTGAACTTACCTCTTTATGTGCTTGATATGGTATGCTTATGTGTTGGCATGTATATGATATTTGAATGATGTTGTGACATGATAAATGATGTTGAATGTATTGTGAATAACATGTTTTCTATGGCCATGCACTTTATGCAAAAGTATATAGCATGATGGCATGTCACTAATCAAAGAAAATTTAATGAAATTACATATCATGCATTAGCATCCATCTTGCATATTTAAGTGGTAATGTTTGTACTGAGATTCCCTAGAATCTCACTCTTCCATAACTAACCAATTTAGGTCAAGCATGATGAAAAGGTATTCATGGAGAAGAGCTAAAGAATGGAAGATAGGAAGTAAATAGTATATGCTATGAATTATCCATGTATGTAAATGCCATGTAAGGTATCCATTTATGTGATGAATGTCATATCCTAATTTTTCCCTATCTGTATAGTACTGATAGTGGAAAGAGGCTTAAGAAGGATTATGACAAAGATTAGAAGAAATGATAAAGGTTAAATGAGTCTTGAAGGAAGAAAGGGACCTAAACAAAAATTGGAAAAGTTTAAAGGCCAAAAGTTAAAGTAGAAACAAAAGTTGGGCCAAAAGTTGTAATTTCTAAAAGTTTAGGGATCTAAATGTAAATATCCAAAAAGTTAGGGATATAAATGTAATTAAGAGAAAAGTTCAAGGGTAAAATTGTAATTATAGAAAGATCAGCCCAAAAAGGGTTATAACTGCCCAGAAGTATTTTAGTCCCATATTCCATCAGTAAATAGAGGAAGGTATGCTAGATAATCTGACATGATACAGAAATTTTATTAGGGCTCCAGACAGCAGATATTTATCTGATAGTCTAAAAGTTATCTGAAATTTTATCAGATTTCATGGACTTCATATATAAGTGGGCAAATTATAGGAAAGTGTGCCCTGTAGTGTTAGATATCCTAGATCTGACAGAACTCTGGAAGAAGTTCTGTATAAAAAGTTATTCACATATTAGTGAATTTTGACGGGAGTTTGATAACACCTGTGATCCGATAATGGAATTTATCGGTATGTAAGCATGGATAGAATGAGATCAGATTACCTCATATATAGGCCCATAATGACGCCAAGGAAGGCCCAAAACCCAGGGTACTAGTCTATCAGTAGAAGGGGCCAGTGCCCAGAAAAAGTGTGAAATTACAAAAATGCCCCTAGATATCTTGGACATGCTAAAAATGTGACACATGGTATAAATATGATTAGTTGAGCCAATATATGCCCTGAGGCAGTACAGAGAGGGGTGAAATGACAATTATGCCCTTAGGGTCAATATAGTGCAAGAAAGGACACTAAGGGTATTTTGGTCATTTCCCAAGGGATCTGTAATTAAGTTGTGGCCAGTACAAGTATGTCAATAGTGTGGAAGCCTAGACATTGATTTCTAGGATAGAATATATATCCTGGTATATTATAAAAAATTAGGAACAGAAAACAGTCCGATTGCTGTGAAACTGCACCGATCGGTACTGGATTGGACTGGAATTTCTCCAGAAGGTTCCTTACACTATCAGCACACCACCTAACCCCTTGAGGTGTCCCTTGATGGGTCCCACATGATGTCATAATTATTATTTTATGAAAAAGTTAAATCCAAGATTAAATGTGGGCCTTTAGATCAAATAGTAACCAAATCAATTTTGGCCATTCATTTTTCTTGGATTTTGGCTATAAATACCCCTCAATTCTGGTTCAGAACCGTAAGCTCATGTACCCTTGGGGAAGCTCTTGCAAAATGGAAACTCAAGCCAAGACAAAGAAGATTCAAGGTTCCAAAGTTCAAGCAAGCTAGAGATTAAAGGTAAGCAATATTTCCTAGCTTATTCTCCTTTGATTTGGGAGCTTGAACTTAGGGTTTTCATGGGAAAAAGTTGAGTCTTATCTAAGGGGAGGTACTGCCCAAAAACCTTAGATGAAAGGGGAAAGAATAAATTAAATTTAGAAACACATGATTGAAGCTTAAACAAGCTAGTTAAGTGGTTGGTTGTTGAATCAAATTGATATTGTTGACTTTGCCATGGTGTGCCCTATTTGGTATGCACTGTTCATGAGAGAAGGAAATTGAATTTCAATGATTTAATGCTTCCATTGAGTTTGTATGATGATTTTGTGTAGGATTGGAAAGGTTTTGAACCTTGGAAACACTAAAATCTCAAGGTTGTAGTCTTTGAGATTCCTTACGGTACTATTCACTCGCATGAACAGTGATTGGAATTTCATCATTTTGATGGTTCCAATGGTTTTAAAATGAAAAGTTGTGTGGGGTAAAGTGGAGAAACAAGTATGGGAAGCATTAGAATCAAAATGAGAATTTTTTAAAGAATCGTATGCTTATGTTTAATTCTGTACAGCAGGCCATGAAGGAGCTGGAATTTCATGATTCTAAGCTCATAAATGAGTTTAAAAGATGAAATTATTTAGGGTAAAGTCAAGATATCAAATGATTTAAGAGCCAAGTGGATTAGTGAATATTAGGGAAAGTTATGACAATAAAGAGGGTAACAAAGTTAATCTTAAACATGGTTGGAGTTCATGAGTCCTAATGACTTATGTGATGAATATGAATGTGTTTAGGACCTTGAAACATCCAAAAACATGTTGGGAAGTGATTGACATAAAGGCTTATTGGTTGGAAAGCTAGGGAGCAAATGCTAAAGATCAAGAGGAAAGCTTAAGTGCAAGGTAGTGAACTTACCTCTTTATGTGCTTGATGTGGTATGCTTATGTGTTGACATGTATATGTTATTTGAATGATGTTGTGACATGATAAATGATGTTGAATATATTGTGAATAACATGTTTCCATGGCCATGCACTTTATGTAAAAGTATATAGCATGATGGCATGTCACTAATCAAAGAAAGTTAATAAAATTACCTATCATGCATTAGCATCCATCTTGCATATTTAAGTGGTAATGTTTGCTATTGAGATTCCCTAGAATCCCACTCTCCCATAACTAACCAATTTAGGTCAAGCATGATGGATAATGTATGCATGGAGAAGAGTTAAAGCATGGAAGAAGAAAAGTGAAGTATTTAAGATGTTAGCATATGCTATGCACTTTCCATGTATGTTAAAGCCATGTAAAGTATCTATTGATGTGATGAGATTGTATGAAACAATTATTGTATAACCCCATGATGTGTATGAATTCAGAAAAGGCAAAAGAGATGATTTATGTATGCTGGAACAATTATGGAAAGTGAAAGAAAGGAAACTGAAATGGTAAAAACGTAGGTCCTAAAGCAGTTTTGTTGTGGCTTCAGTTTGACCTAGAAAATGAAGGAATTATTTCAAGAAATTTTATGAGCATGTAGTACACATCCCTAGTTTTAAGTGCATAAGTGGAACGTTTCATTTGGATATGTATATCAAGAGAAATGAATTTCCAAAATAAGGGACTAGAAACTGTTTCCAGAGTTTTTGACCAAATGAACAATAAACTTCAACGAATAAACTGTATCAATTGGATAATCATTTGGTCTGGAAATTATTTTTTCCTTAAATTTCAAGATTTTATCTTCACGTAGATTTTGAACCACTTCATTTCGAGTTTTCTAGAATTAATTATGATTTTTCGAAGTTTGTTGCGTAGTCTGGAATACCATATGAACAGTAACCCCGAGAAAGAGTAAAATTCCAGATTTGGCTAATGGACTTCCAAGGTCTTGTAAGTGGTTCTAAATGCTACTGAATGGTCCCTAAGACGTATAAAAGTAAGGATGTTACAATAAACCTATTTGTAATAATTGTGGCATATGTACATGATGTATATGAATACTGAGAAGCTTATTTGATGGCTTATAGATGTTGGAACAATTATTGAAAGTGAAAGAAAAGAAATTGAAATGGTAAAACGTAGGTCCTAAAGCAGTTTTGTTGTGGCTTTAGTTTGACCTAGAAAATGAAGGAATTATTTCACAAAATTTTGTAAGCATGTATCACACATCTAGAGCTTTAAGTACATAGGTAGAATGTTGCATTTGGATGTGTATATCAAGAGAAATGAATTTTCAAAGTAAGGGACCAGAATCTGTCTTCAGAATTTTTGACCAAATTAACAGTAACATTTGACGAATAAACTGTATTAATTGGTTAATCATTTGGTCTAGAAATTATTTTTCCCTTAAATTTCAAGATGTTTTATTCATGTATCTTTTTGAACCACTTCATTTCAATTTTTCTAGAATTAATTATGATTTTTCGAAGTTCATCACGTAATCTAGAATACCATATGAACAGTAACCCGAGAAAGAGAGAAAATAGAGAGCTTTTTGTAAGTGGTTATAAATGATACTAAGTGGTCTCTAAGACGTATGAAAGTAAGGATGTTTTACCTTCACTGTTTTAGGTCATGACCTATGGTTGAAGAATGTCCAACTACCTTCTCTTCGCCATATGCAAAGCTGTATATAAGGATTCCTTTTGAAATATTGAGATTCTTTCACAAATGATTCATTGTTCCCTTATTTCAAAACCTTTTTAGCTCCTAGAAACCATTGCCCCACTTGAATTTTTTTCAAAAATCTTGAAAATTGAATTTGAAAACACCTAAGCTTTTACTGTTACATTGGATTATCACATGGTTCTAAGTGATTACTTTGAAACTTTTAAATCATCATTTAGAGGGTTTTCAGGTGTGATAAGTGTTTTAATGCCTAGTGAATGATGAATATTGTTTGAGACTTTAACTTATGAGCAATCTAGATCAAAACCTTTGTTAGAAGGATTCTCGCCCTTAAATCGTATATTAAGTGATTATTCAATTGGTTTATATCCTTTAGAAATTGTCTTGGCTCTGAATTTAGAATTACTTGTGCATTTATGAATTGAACATGATAGAAGTATTCTTTCTAAACCCTTTTATCCCAAATACAAGCTCACTACTTATTACATCCTTAGTCACCCCCTCTTGAGACCATCACTTTTTCTTTTCATCATCCTTATAGAAAGTCATATTGCTTAAATATCATTTTGAAATAAAATTTTTGTTCATGTCAAAAATTCATTATTTGTTTTGTTATTGTGCTGCAGCTTCCGTGAATAAGGTGCCAAATAAAAGAAGAGAAAAGAAGCATATTGCACTAAAAAAGAGAGAGAGAGTACAATAAAAAGAAAAGAGAAGAGAAGAGGGCATAATTATCAACTTTTATTAGCACAATTACCACGTCTATATCCCTAAAGACATGAATTCATGCTACATATTTGTTGTTGAATGCATATAGTACTTTCTATTCTTAATATTCAATTCCATATGGCACATCTCCATCATTTCAACCCTAAAAGACCTCTTAACTCTTTGCATAAGTGTTATATACTTGCTGAGATTTAGAGCTATTACAAACATATGATAGGGTGTTTTCCAATATTGAATATGAGTGAAAGAACCCTAACAATGAGAGGAAATATAGAGCTAAACACTTACACCCTTTGAGAGGATCTATTGTACTCATACAATTGAGGTTGATTTCACTTAGTACTTGATTACTTGGCTTTACTCACATTATCACCTTTGTATTCCCAAAAGATGATGAATTATTTGTTCTCATGGTACACTACGGATTATGTTGTTATCTTTAATTTAATAGGGTGTTATAGGTGTGATTCATTTCTTTATCCAGGACTACAAAGGTTCAAGTATGGGGGAATTGATAAGACACATTTTGTATATGGTTTCTAAGACATGTTTAAGAGTTTTATAACAACTTTACCATTCATTTTATGCCTTAAACTGTACTTTTGTGGTAATACATGATTGCACATGGCAATGTGCTAATTAAAGGGTAAAATGGTAAATTAACTCTTCCAAACTACATAAATTCTGTTATTTACTGATTTAAACTTTTAAGTGAGCTTTTATATTAGATTGCAAGTACTTTAGAAGAGAGCAAGGACCAGGAAAGAAATCATAAGTCAATAAAAGTGAAATCACATTCCTACACTTTTTAGTCGTGACCAAAGAGTCCCCAGGTTACGGCCTTGATTCTTCTAGAAGTTTCTCTGTGTTTACAGGTCACGACTAAAATGTAAAATCACTAAAACTGCGCTTTTTGAATTAGCTCATGTAGAAATAAAAGGAGAGAAAGGCTGCCATCAAAGGGAGGCTAGTTTTTGACCTCATTAGGCTAAGAAGCAGTACTATAGTGCTCTCAAATCATCTTCTCGACCTCTTCTATTATTCTACACCTTTCCACAGATTTTTTCACATCTCTATACATCAATATACCATCTTTCCATTATTTGTTCATGGCATCTCAACTGAACAACATTGTAGTATAGCAGGAGTCATGAGAGGCTAAACTTTTAGCCTCTTGGTGATGAATCAGGTATCTTGAGCTCATGGACTCAAACGAGGAGTTTCTTCTGTTCTAATTTGCATCTTCTCATATTATGATTGTTGCTAGATCTAGTGTTCTCATTTTATGAGCAATTTTTAAATAGATTAATCATTCTCATATTAGACTTTGTAATCGAATTTAGATGATTTGAACGTTTGCTTTTAATATAATATTTCAGTTTCGATTTTAAGAGAGTTGGGTTATTATCACCAATCATTGTTAATTAATTCAGTTGCTTGAAATCTAGGGTTTTCGATTGAAGACCATCTGAGGGCATTTTCATCATCTAAATTCAACTTATAAGCTAAGTAGTTTATGATAGGTCCCTAATAGTTCTCAAACTAGCTTTGATCAAAGGGGTTTAACGAAAATTAGGGTTCTGGACTCAATAAATCAATTGAGATTTTCTTTAAGACTTAGTGATTTCTAAACTCCAATTTTAAACTTGAGAGTAAGGATAGATACATTTTCATCATCAAGAGTCTTTCATAACATATTTCTCAACAAACTAACTCTTTTTCATCTTAATCAAAAATCCAAAACCATCTACCTTTCTGCACCTCACTTTTATCGCATCAATCTCTAAAACCCTAAAACCATTTTATCCTTGCTCAGGTTTTCATTGATTTTGACATCCAATCTGCTAACTTTCGATATAAAAGGCTTCTCAAGAGGAATGATAGGGTTGTGCCTTATAATATATTATATTAGGTGGAATAAACTTTATTTTGATGGATCAGACCACGACAATCTACCCTCATCAATATTTTTGTAAACTCAAACCTGCACTATGGAGGTTATGTAGAGATTCAGTCTGAAGTTATGCATGTACTAGATGATATTGAGTTTGGTGACTCTATACAATATGAGTTGGTTGGAGTGCTCTCTGACCCTGATAGAAGCCATATTACTCCGATGAGAGGACATATTATGTCTAAGGAAGCTGAGTACTGGTACTGAATTAAAGGTAGACCAGATATTATTCCTACTATACCCGAGTTTAAGGATAAATTTGATATGAGTAACCTACAGTAGTCCCTTAATCCAGAGATCTAGTTAGAGTCTATGACAATCCTTTTCCATTCTTAAAGTCCAGGAATATGTGACTTTATAGAGAAAGATCAGTGTGATGTTCCTGGTCCTAGTTAACCCCAGCCTTCTTTGTTAAACATAGATAATGTTGACTATATCAGTCTCAAGAAAGTTGTAGAGAGTGAATTACACAGTCTAGGTTGTCATATCCCCAATTTTTTTATCTGATGTATATGTACAGTTTATATGTAATAGACATGAGATTCTTGGAATAAACTGTATTAGATTGAGGAAGGAAATAGAGGGATTATCATATTGTACCAGCGATAGATGGAGGGTATTTTGGTCATTCTTGACAGGCCAAAAATGTCCAAAATAGTATAAAGATGATTAGTTAGAGCCAGTATATGCCCTGAGGTGTGAAATGACAATTATGCCCTTAGGGTTAATATACTGCAAGAAAGAGCAATAAGGGTATTTTAGTTATTTCCCAAGAGATGATTAGCAAATATATACTCAGTCTAACAATGTCAATGGTAGGAGAAACCTAGACACTGGTTTCCATGACATAATACATATTCTGTAATATTATAAAAATTAGGAACATAAAACAGTGTGGTTTTTGTGAAACTGCTCCGATCAGTACCATACTGGATTGGAATTTTTTTCATCAGGATATTTGCCTTTTTCTAGCCAAACATGGTCCTAAATGATGTCATGCATGGCGTCAATCTTTGGCTTCTAGGGTAAGCTTGGTTCAAGGTGGAATATGGACCATTAGATCAAATAGTAACCAAACTAATCTTGGCCATTCATTTCTACCCAAGATTTTCTATAAAAAAACCCCAAACCAGACTTGATTCGGCATGCATGGTACCTTAGGGAACCTCTGGCCAAATTTCATTTGAAGCAGGAAAGAAGCACACAACTTGTAGCAACAAGCAAGGTAACTAGCTCCCTTGTTCTTGGACTTTAATCTAGCAAGTTAGCTCTTGGTTTTAAGGGGTTTTTGTGTCTTATTTCCCTTGAGGTTACTGTTGGAAGTGCTGTCCATATGTGATAAGAATATGAGTTTTATGTGATGGATAGTTTAGATAAGCTTAAACAAGCTAGAATCAAGTGGTATATGCTTAGAAATTCAAGTATGCATGTAGTTAGGGTTTTGTGTCCTTGGATGCTACTGTATGAAATACTGTTCATATGTTATAATTTCATGATTTTAATGTTTCTAATGAGTTTAAAATGGAAAATTGTGTGGGGATAAAGTAGGAGAACAAGTATTGGAAGCATTGGAATCAAAATGTGAATTTTTGGAAAAAGAAGGGTTCACTTTGATTCTGTACAGCAGCTCATGGTGTGTTTTGATTTTGGAAATTCTGATTTCATATTTAGATTCTACATGAAAAAATATGTGAAAATGAACAATTAGAATTTATTTTAGAAAGATGGAAGTATGGAACATAAAATGTAAAAAGAATGGAAGTTAGTGAAAACCTAGTATGGGAATTGTTTTCAAGTTGAGTTGTAACTTGATATTACTTTGTAATTGCTAGGTTTTGACATTTGTGAGGGAAGAAAATCATCTCAAGAAGACTTTGTCAAGGATAACTAAAGAGGTGGCAAGAAAAGAGAAGCATGTATGAAAGATGGTATAGCTCTAAAGAAAGAGCAGTAAAGACATAAGCTAGTATTGTTGCAATAGAGCTAGATTGCTCTTGCGATAGAAAAGGATTGCTTTTAGAATAAAGGCAAGAGATGGGACAATATAACTCAGATAGAGTAAGGTCCCTCTGATGATACGAATAGATGATGATAGATATGTGCATGATAGAGCTTGTGTAGCTCTCTGCAGTAGAGGGTATAGTAAAGTTATGAATGGTATGAGAAGTTCATGAGTGATAGAGGAAATGAGTAAAGTCCTGATAGATAATATTAGTATATGTGATCATTTTAGGGGAATTATCTGTTGAGTTAACAACTATGTGGAAGTGATTAACTTTGTAACTTTGTCCATTAGTTAAAGTCTTCTAGAGATGAGAATACAGTACAACGGAATTGCAGTAGATTCTGGAGGATTACAGTTAGATCCTAGTATGGCTCCCAGAGAATAGAATTCCAAGGTCACAGTTAGATCCTGAAGAGGCTTACGGTTGATCGTAGTAGATCCCGAGGGTCGCAGTGGACCTGGCCTAGAGAAAGAAAGTATTGATCCATAAGTACAATATGTCTTTGGAAGGACGAATACCAAGGAAAAGTTAAGGTACAGAAGCTTCACAAGTTGGTTAACTCCTAACAGAGAGAGTAACCATGATGTTAGATAGCCTTATTACTAGCAGGGACTGAACTCAGAATCTCCTTACACATACAGGAACTGAGTGATCAAAGTTAAAGTTATTAATCCTGAGTGCCAAGGAGTTATGAGCAAATCTCATAAGAAAGGGTCAAATGAGAATAAAGAGATCCCTACGATAAGATTACAGAGAATAAAAAACAGATAGATCCTCCAGATAAGGATAAAGAGATAAGGCCAGATATACCCAAGAGAGATAGCATAAGATGGGTCTAATATAGTAGAGTACTAGGGTTGGAGCCTATGAGCACCAGTGCTTCAGATTTATGTCTGCACATTTCAGTTAAGCGTGCTCAGGCAAGAGTAGCCCAATGATGGGTGACCCCCTGGGAAGTGATGAAAGAGGTATGAATACCACAAGAAGTTGGCATATATGTACACGGAGTTATGAAAAGTTAGAAAGGGTTATGAATAGAAAGAGACTAGAACCCTTATGGCAAGTCCAAATGAAATGGATTTGAAAGATAGACTATGATATAGCCAGATTTGGCCATATATGCTATGATATGGCATGAAATATACCAAATGAGATATGCTACAAAAAGTATGTAATGAGATACGTTATGAGAAATATGTGATATCATACATGACGAGAAGTATGTAATGAGAAGTACAATATGAGGTGGCTTTATAGTTAGCCCTATGAACGGATTGAGAGGCTCCCATTTTGAAAGGGATAAGATGTTTGTAGGTTAAACTACATGTGAAAGAGCAAATGAGAGCTTTGTGAGCTTCCACTCCTCGCATAAAATGCTAGGCATTATGTTATGTTATGCTAAAGCTCCGAATGTTAGAGCAGTGTAAGCTCTATGTAATAGAGTTGTGCAAGCTCCGAGTGTTAGAGCTGCGCATATTAATAGAAGGAATGCTTGAGCTCCGCTGTGAGAGCTTTGCATTCATGAGCAGGTATATAGTCCTACAGCATGTTGGCCAGGCATTATGTATGTTAGAGTATGTGATCCTATATGCTCCTATATGCTATTATGTGCTCCTGCTTAACAGTAGAGCAAAGAAAGAAAGAATAATGATATAAGTCCTCTCTCTATATTATGATGAGTTAGTAAAGATGATAAAAACATATGATGCTATGAGAATGAGAGATAAAGTTTTGCGGATATTTAGAGAATTCTGCTGAATATTCAGATGAGTAATAAGTGACTACACTAAGAATCATAATGAGTAGTCAACAAAAAATCCAGAATATAGGAGTATATTAGAAAGTTTAGTATGAATGAAAGGGACATTCTCCTCAAAGGAACTCTTCATCGAAGGATGAATAGAGATTTAGCCCTGAAATTTTGAGGACGAAATTTATTTTAAGGGGAGGAGAAATGTCATATCCCAATTTTTAGGTTTAGAAGCCCAGTATATAACCTGAAAAAGGGGTGCTACTAGACCCTATTGAGTAGAGGTCTCAATAAATAGAGAAGATTATGCTCATCAGTTGATGCAACATAGAGTTCTGATATGAGGTCCCGAAAGATTTATATTAATTTTCAAAGAAAAGGAAAATTAGTACGGTATGCTCTAGACCTCAAAATTAGATGAAATGTGGTAGTAAATTCTTATAATTAATATAAGAATTTCTGAAACTGACAGAGTTTAAAAAGGGGTTCTGTAGAAGTTACTACAGAATTTACAGTGGAGTAAAAGACCCAATAAATAGGTTTCAGGGGAATTTCTTGGGGATTGAGCCCATGAAGATAGTGGAATATATAGTGGGTCCATAATAGAACCTTATAGGCCCAATGATATTTTTAGATAAATATATGGGCCAGGGCTAATAAAGACTGAGAAAAATGAAGAATTACGAAAATACCACTGAAGGTATGCCACTGTGTTGTGTCATTAAGTCAGAGTCAGACAAAGGGCATTATGATTATTTAACTAAGGTTAGACAGTTATGAAAGGGTATCTGGATAGTTGATGAGGGTCAAGAGATACTTTGATAAGGTATGAAAAGACAATAGTGCCCCTAGAAGTACTAAAGAGGTAGTAAGGGTATTTTGGTAATTTACTAAGGATGTTCCTTGGAAACTGAGCCACCAGAGTGCTTGGGCTGGGTTAGAAACCCAAGATGATATTTAAAGGCCCAAAAACGTAGCCCAAAAGTAATGTGGGCCCAAGAGGCATTAAAATATTATTTTAGTGCTTTTTCAATAAAGTAAAGTCACCCGGTCCAAGATACAACTGGGTAAAGTGATCTGGAATCATGAGAGGACATAAATGGGGCCCACAATGTGCCACATGGCATGATTATAATAAAAGAAGAAAAGCAAAGGACACATGGCATGATTACAGAAAAAGGAGAAAAAGCAAGAGGACACGTGGCACGATCTCGGCCGTCCATTCAGGGAAAAGACTCTGGAACTCTCTGGAAAGGCTGAGTCAGCTGGTAAGGTGTCCCAAGGGCCCCACATTCCACCACATATACCCATGAGGTGTCCCTTGAGGTGTCCTAGATGATGTCATGAGTGGTGAGTCATCAGGGAGGGTGATGTCATCGTGATGATGCAGGCAAAGCTTATTGAGAAAGCAAGCAATCTGAGCCATTCATCACGAATCAATCTGGACCATTCATTCCACCTCCTCTCACCTATAAATAGGCCACTCCCCTCCCATTTCAAGGCACACCACGGATCTAGGAAGAAAAGGAAGAGAAAGAAGAGAGAAAGAGAGGAAGAAAGAAAGAAAGGAAAGAAGGAAGGAGTTCTGGTGGAGCCAAGAGCAGTCTGAGGAGCCGAGGGACTGGGCAAAGCTTAGGAATGAGGTAAGAAAGTTATCTAGTACCTGCTCTAATAAAGTATAGGATTGCTCTTAGTAGTTAGAATAGAGAAATATCTCTATTAATAAAGGTAGCTAAAGGTAGAAAGAAAGTCAGGGGAATGTCGGAGTAAGGATATCACCCCTAGTTAAGCATGAGTTAAATAGAGCTATGCTGATCAAATAATAATGAAGATATTATTATGCTATGTATAGGCTCTGACCTATGGAAAGAATGAACCTTAGAGACAAGGCTAAGAGCTAGAAGAAAAGCTACATGTCAGGTAGTAAACTAATCCTAAACTTGTATGCATTGAATGTTATGCTTGATGTGCTATGGCTTTGTTGAATTGTGTTGAACATGTGCTTATGTATGAAGCTCTATTCCTATGATTACTTTGGCCAATTGTATTGATGTAACATGGAAGCATGCACATTATGCAATGCTAACACTTTCACAAGCAAGCACAAGTATTCACATTAATGCATGCATTATTTAGTGTTGTTTGCTACTGAGATTTCCCCAGAAATCTCACCCATTCCATATCAATCCAATTACCGCAGTCTTCTCAAGATGGAGGAGATAAATATGCATGAAGAGATGTTAATTGCTTAGTATGATTGATATGTGATTCATGTATGTATAATTGCTGAAAATTGTCACTGTAAACAGTAACTCGTAATGGAGGCAGTGACATTTGAGCTGTAATTATAAATAGTAAATGATTGAATAAATGTATTATATTTTTCCAGTAAATAGTAGACATACCAAGCTTCGATTTGATATATAGAACGTTTCATTTGGATGTCTACACATAAAGATATGATTTATCAAAGTTGGGACCAGAATGCTGGAATCAAGGACAGGACGCTGGAGGAACAATGATTTCGGAATGTTGACCAACATTGACCTGGTCAAGGCATAGTAAACGAGTCATTTTTCCCTAAAATAGAATTATGTTAGCTTTGAGTACCAATTTGAACCACTGTATTTCAATTTTTCTAGAATTAGTTATGATTTTTCGAACCCAAGTTACTCCGCTGGGATTTACACAGTGAATAATATTCGCTAGGAGTAAAATTCCAGATTATATGAGTTTACTTCAATGGCCCTAGAAGTGTTTCCAAATGCTACTGAATGGTCTCTAAGATGTAAGATGTCATATCCCCAATTTTTTTGACCTGATGTACATGTACAGTTTATCTGCAATGGATATAAGATTCTTGGAATAAACTGTATTAGATTATGAAAGGAAAAGGAAGGATTAATAACTAAGGAAAGAATAGGGACCAAAATAAAAATTTAAAAGTTTGAAGGTGAAAAGTGAAAGTAGAAGAAAAAGGAGGGACCTAAATGCAATTAATGAAAAGTTCAGGGACTAAAGTGCAATTATTCAAAAGTTAAGGGACCTAAATATAAATATGGAAAAGTTGAGCCAAAACAGGCCAAAAATGCCCAAAATCAGATCAGACCCAAATTTTACCAGTAGATAGATAAAAATATTCCGGTCAGTTTAACGCCACACAGAATTTTGATTTGAGGTCCCGATTAATTGATATAAATTTATGAAGTCGGAAGTAATTATTACAGTATTTTTCAAATCTCATAATCAGATGAGACCTTATAGAAAATTCATATATTTAATATATGAATTTATAAAATTGAGAGAGTCAGAAAAGGAATCCTGTAGAAACCATACGGGATTTTTCAGTGAAATAAAATACCCGATAAATAGGATCGGGAGAGTTGTACCGTCAATTAAGCCATAAAGGCAATACAGGCAATAAGCCCATAATAAGGCCCAAATGGCGCCATCATAAGCCCATTAAGGTGACTGGACAGTTATGTGGGCCAGAGACCAGAGCAGTACAAGAAAAGTGCAAAATTACGAAAATGCCCCTAGATGCCCATACTGTACCAGTAGTAGATAGAGGTCATTTTGGTCACTTTAGACAGGCTAAAATGTGTCATATAGTATAAAGAGGATTATTTAGAGCCCATATACACCATGAGCCAGCATAAAGAAGGGTGAAATGACAATTTTGCCCTTAGGGTTAGTACAGTGCAGGAAAGGATACCAAGGGTATTTTGGTCATTTTCCAAGGGATGGATGGTAGATAAATACTCAGTATAATATTTTCAATGATATGAGAAGCCTACACATTAATTTCTAGGATATAATACATATCCTGGCATATTATAAAAAAATTAGGAACAGAACACAGTCCGGTTGTTGTGAAACTGCACTGATCGGTACCGGATTGGACTAGAATTTCTCTAGAAGGTTCTTTGCATGGGCAGCACGCCACCTAAACCTCTTAGATGTCCCATGAGCTATCCCACATGATGTAATAATTATTCTTTTTAGAAAAAGTAAAATCCAAGATTAAATGTGAGCCTTTAGATCAAATAGTAACCAAATCAATCTTGGCCATCCATTTCAACCCAATTTTCTCTATAAATACCCCCCCTATTCAGAACACTTCGGCATGCATGTGAACCATAGGGAAACTCTTGCAAAATTTCCATTCAACGAAGAAAGAAGCAACCAAAGTGAAGTAACAAGCAAGGTAATCATCTCCCTTGATCTTGAGCTTTGTTCTAGCAAGTTAGCTCATGGTTTTAAGGTGTTTTCATGCTATATTTCCCTTATGTTTGCTGCTGGAAGTGCTGCTCATATGTGGTTAAAATATGAGTTTTATGTTATGGATAGTTTAGACAAGCTTAAACAAGCTAGAATCAAGTGGTATAAGCTTGTGAATTCAAGTATGTTTGGATTTAGGGTTTTGTGTTCTTGCTGGTACTGTATATGGTACTGTTTATATGATGGAATTTCATGATTTTGATGCTTCCAATGAGTTTAAAATGGAAAGTTGTGTGGGGATAAAGTAGGAGAACAAGTATTGGAAGCATTGGAATCAAAATGAGAATTTTTGGAAAACAAGAGCATGCATTTCGGTTTGGCACTGTAGCAATTGGTATGTTTTATTTTGGAAATTCTGATTTCATATTTGGATTCTACATGAAAAATTATGTGGAAATGAACCATGAGAATTTATTTTGGAAAGGTGGAAGTAGGAAACATAAATTAGAGAAAGAAAGGGAGCTAGTGAAAACCTAGTCTTGGATTTGGTTTCAAGTTGAGTTGTAACTTGATATTATGTTGTAATGGCTAGGTTTTGACATTTGTGAAGGAAGGAAAGCACTTCAAGAAGGTCTTGACCAAGATAGCTAAGAGGTAGCAAGGATACCTAACTATAACTCATGTTTGTTTAATGGTTTTGCTTGCTTGTTGATTATGGTGTTTGGTTGAGCTTGAGCTTATGTCATCATGTTATGATGAAGTATGAATGATTGCAACTCCTTGCAAGTTATGTCATGACAATATGCATGTTAGAGTTTGCTTATGTACCATTATGAAGTAGCTTCCATCACATAATAACATGTTAAGCATACAATTATTCATGCATGATATTATAGTTTGTGTAACTTGCTATTGGGATTTCCATGAAATCTCATTCCTTCCACATGCATAACTATGTTTTAGGTGCTGGATCCTCTCAAGGGAAGAGATTAATTGTTGATGATTAAGTTTGTATAACAAGTTATATGACTTACATGACAATATGGGATGATATGTTAGTGTGTATGGTGTATGTTTCTGTAACCCTGTTTTGAGGCCGTGGTGATGTGACGCTGATTTTGATATGTAAACCAACGAGTTTTAGTCTGAAATTTGGTGTGACATTAGCTAAGATACATATCTTTAAATGGACACCAAGAACTCCTTAACTGGATAAGTATCCGAATTTTTATGATTTTCCAAAGTTTGAAGTAAGATCTGGAATTGAGATAAAACAAGTGCTGAGAGGCAGTGACGTTCATGCAATGATTTCATATATCAAATGAACGAATTTTTCTATGAAATTTGGTTATCTTAAAGAAGACTTCTAGAGCTTTAATTCCATATGTAACACATTTCATTTGTACAAGTAACCAAAGAGAAACAAATTTTTAAAGTTAAAGCAAAGAAACTGGAACTTCCAGATTTTACCAAATGAACAGTGATTTTCAACGATTAAACTGATTTCATTGGGACAAGAAAACCTCAGTTTCATATTTTTCCCTCAAAGATATGTGAAAGAGCTTTCATTAGAAATTGGAACCATATTATTTTAATTTTTGTACAATTAATTATGAATTTTCAAAATAGAGTACATGTTCTGGAATTATCAAATGAACAGTAACAATGAACAGTACCCCAAAGCAAATCTTTTGGAAATGGATATTTTCAAAGAAAATGATCATGTAATTGGTTCCAATCACTTCTAGTGGAGTATAATTGAGGTTAAAAGTAAGGATATGACATAAGAAAAGGAGGATGTTATAAAAAGTCAGGGACATAAATGTAATTATGAAAAAGTTGAGTCAAAACAGGCCAAAAATACCCAGAATCAGATCAGACTCAAATTTTACTAGTAGATAGACAAAATTATTTCGGTCAGTTTAACGCAACACAGAATTTTGATTTGAGGTCCCGATTAATTGATATAAATTTATGAAGTTAGAAGAATTATTACATTATTCTTCAGACATCAAAATCAGATGGGATATTATAGAAAATTCTCATATTTAATATAAGAATTTATAAAGTTGACAGAGTCAGAAAAGGAATCCTGTAGAAGCCTTACGGGATTTTACGGTGAAATAAAATACCCAATAAATATGATCGGGTGAGATTTATTGTGAATTGTGCTATAAAGGACATGAAGGCAATGAGCCCATACCAAGGCCTAAATGGCGCCAAAATGTGTCCAATAAAGTAGTGAGACAGTTACGTGGGCCAGAGTCCAGAGCAGTCTAGGAAAAGTGTAAAATTATGAAAATGCCCCTAGATGCCCCTATTGTACCAGTGATGGATGGAGAGTATTCTGGTCATTCTGGACAGGCCAAAAACATGTATGATGGTATAAAGATGATTAATTAGAGCCAGTAAATACTATGATGATGTTTGAAAATATGATAATGCCCTTTGAGAAATTAAAGTAAAATCGGCACCGATAAAGGGTTAAAGGAAATGTGGGGAATTTTTATCAGGATTTCTGGGTCTCAGGAAATTATGAGACTTTACAGGGAATTCATTTTATATTATAATGAATTTATAAAAATGTTAGAACCATTAAAAGAGGTATCTAGCAATTATTTCAAAATTAGGATATTTTAAAAATATCGATATAAGAAAATTACCTTGAGATTTGTGCCAATTAGCTATTAGACCCAAGGAAGGCCGATGGCAGCCCAAAATTTCCTGCTAGGGCAGCCCATTAAGTCCCAAGAGTTGTCTTGGAGCCCAAGTCTAATAATGAATAATTTATGAATTTTTGAAAAGGAAAAAGGGATAAAGTGTGAATTATGGCTTGCACATGGTGGGACCCACACACCCACACAATTGGTATCCAAGACAAGGGGGAGGAGAAGATTTTTGTCATGTGGATTTATCTCAAGTTGGCTTGGAGAGTAAGCTTGATGTAAGAACAAATATGAGCCATTAGATCAAATAATGTATAAAGTGATCTTGGCCATTCATTTTCAATGGAATTTTTCTATAAATAGCCCCTCAATTCTGCAGGCAAACCATGAGCAAAGAACCCTTCGGGAAACTCTTGCAAAATGGAAACTCAAGCCAAGACAAAGAAGATTCAAGGTTCCAAAGTTCAAGCAAGCTAGAGATTAAAGGTAAGCAATCTCTCCTAACTTATTTTCCTTTGATTTGGGAGCTTGAACTTAGGGTTTTCATGGGAAAAAATTTGAGTTTTCTCTAAGGGAAGGTGCTGCCCAAAAACCTTAGATGAAAGGGGAAAGAAGAAATTAAAGTTAGAAACATATTATTAAAGCTTAAACAAGCTAGTTAAGAGATTGGTTGTTGAATCAAGTTGATATTCTTGACTTTGCCATAATGGAACCTGTTCAGTTTGAACTGTTCATGAGGGAAGGAAATTGAATTTCAATGATTTAATGTTTCCATTGAATTTAGATGATGATTTTGTGTAGGATTGGAAAGGTTTTGAACCTTGAAAGCATTGAAATTCTAATATTGTAGTTTTTGAAACCCTTCTCTGTTACTATTAACACGCATGAATAGTGATTGGAATTTCATGATTTCGATGCTTCCAATGGTTTTAAAATGAAGAAATGTGTGGGATAAAGTAGAGAAACAAGTATGGGAAGCATTGGAATCAAAATGAGAATTTTTGAAGGAAATAGGTGCAGTTTCGGTTCTATACAGCATGTGATGAAGGAGCTGGAATTTCATGATTCTAAGCTCATAAAGGACTCAAAAGAGGAAATTGTGTAGGGTAAAGTCAAGACATCAATTGATTCAAAGACCAAGTCCATTAGTTAAGATTAAGGAAAGTTAATGGGCTTAATGTTCAAGAAGAAGTTATGTTAGTTAAAGTGAGTTTAATGCTCAAGGAAGTTAGATTGTGATGAATGAATGATTATGTGATGTTAGAAATTGATTGGTATGGTCCAAGAGAGACAACCACATGTTCAATAAAAGTGAGAAGGAGGAAGCAAGATAAGGAGAAAGAAAGTCAAGTGCTAAAGGTAGTAAACTTATCCTAAACTTGTATGCATTGAATGTTATGCTTGATTGTGCTATGGCTTGATTGAATTGTGTTGCCTATGTGCTTATGTATGAAGCTCTGTTTATATGTTTACTTTGGCCAATTGTATTTCATATGTAACATGGAAGCATGCACATGACACAATAGTAACACTTTCATAAGCAAGCACAAGTATTTACATTAATACATGCATTATTTAGTACCGTTTGCTGCTGAGATTTCCCCCAAAATCTCATCCCTTTCCATGTAATCCCAATCCCACAGGTAAGGAAGCTGTTAGGATCTAACTGTGACCCTTGAACCATGCTAGGATCTAAGTGCGACCCTTTAGAATCCTTTGTGATTTTGTTGTACTGTATCATCATCTCTAAAAGATCTCAAACCAACATACTATGTTATAAGGTTAACTGCTTCCACTTGTTGATAACTCAATAAAAAATTTAAAATACATTTAGTAGCACATAATATTTACCAAGACTTTACTTATTTCCCCTCTTACTCAAGAGTTCCTTCTCATCTTTCTTACTCTATTGTGGCTTTATCAATTATGGTCTAACCACCTGCCATTGCATTCAGTTGCTATAGCCTCATCATAACTTATCATTTAAATATGTGCTCTAATTGCGAGCCATTTGAACTATGCTCTAACTACGAGCAATATGTATCAGATCTAACTCTTATCTGAAGAGTGATCTGAACTCATCTGAATCTAGCTCTATCTAAGAGCCATATGTTTCATATCCAACTCTTATCTGAAGAGTGATATGAAAGCAATCTCTTTACTATTATATTTTGCTCTTTATGTATACCATTTCTTTTGATAGAGTTATAACACTACCACCTACTTGGTACTTGCTATAGCCCTAACATAAGAAATGGCCCTAAGTACTATATTCACAAGTCTGTAGAAATACCTGAGTAACCCCAATTATACTGTCTATCATCTTGGGTACATTCTTATTGCATGTCATACGGTATGGGAGCAACATTACTTTGTCATCATAAACTCTACCCTGCATGTACTGCATGTGGGGAGTATAGCATACTCTAACATGAGTGTCATCATATGATAATTGCAAGGAGATGTAACTTCTCATCATAACTTATGGCAATATAAGCCATATCATCATCACTTAAATTTTCTCAACCATCCATCATACGTACACTGCAATTGAACAATTAACTAAGTAATCCTTTAAAGCATTATTTCCTCTATCACATTATCTGCTAGATTATCTATTACATTATCTGATCAGGATCTGGCAATTTATTCTAGAACTAGAAATAACTATTCATCTAACTCAGGTTGTCATGTTACCCTCTTACTAGGGTATAGACTCAACCCTTCATTACTTTATTCGACTCTTGCTCATTACTCTTTCTTAAATTAGGGAGTCTCTTTATCTTTGAAACTGTGTCTACCTTTTTCTCTTTAGACATTATAAACTTCTTTTCCTTTTCTTACATATACTGCTCTGTGAAACTTTTACAGCTACCTAAGAAAAATCGTTTCTTATAATGGAATTCAATCCATGAACTAATTTCTCAGGTGAGCGGATCAATCTCCATCTCTATGCAGTAACTTTTGTATCTCTCAACTATCTCTTAACTCTTTTTCTCTATCAGTCTCAGTCTACTCTGGACTAGACTGTGGTTCTTTTTTGGTCTATCTTTGGATCCTGACTAGCTTAAGTCACTTGGATCTCCATCATCATCCAGTACTATTACTTTTGTTCTCTAGGGTGATCTACCCTAGGTCTGCTAAGTTACTGTTTCTTCATGATATAGTCCCTCTATCTTAGGAACATCAACTCTATATCTATTAACCATCTCGTCTCTAACTTTAGGTCATATGCTAGGATCATTCCTAGGCAAGTCTCGTTATAACTTTTGTTTCTTTTGTTCAAGAAACACTAGCTGAACAAATTCTTTCATAATATAGATATACTCACATGAAGGATCTACTCCTGAACATTGTCTTAAACTAATCTTTCATATCTAAGTACTTTATACTATTTGGCTTGATCACACTTTATACCAATCCTCTAATTGATGAACTTCAATAAGGTTAGTACCTTCATTATCATTGCCACTGTAACATCTGGCCACATAACTATACCTCGAGCTACTATTGTAGCTTCCTTTGACCTTAGACTAGTCAGCTTATGTCTCTATCAATGGAGAAAATTGTTCCCCAGATGTTATCCTACTTAGTCCAGCCACATCGTGCTAAGAAACACGAGACCTCAGCGGTAACGGCTAATTAAGACTAGTCCATCATAGTAATTTCCTTGAAGACAATCTCATAAAGCTGTAAGGTATGGGGTATTGTTCTATTTATCTGGGTGTCACTGTCTCTTATCTGAATCATTCTCTAAGTAGTGAACACCATCCCCATATCTAATACTAGGGAGGGAATCTCTTTAATTCAAATATCTAACTTGTTTAAAGGGGTCAGTCTAACTAAACTAGAGCATCACTAAGCTAGCACCTTCTGTTATGTGCCAGAATCTTATGCTCTGAGCTAAAACCCTTTGCTCTGTACTAGAACCCTCTTGATTCTGTACTAGAACCCTCTTGATTCTGTACTAGAACCTTATGCTCTAATACCAAAATATAACATCCCTATTTTCTTATGTCTTAGGGACCAAATGGTAGCATCTATAACCACTTTTGAGATCATTGAAGTCAAATTACACAATCTAAAATTTTACTCTCCCGAGTACTGTTCACTGTGTAAATTCTAGACAAGTGTCCTAACTTTGAAAAATCATAACTAATTATAGAAAAATTGAAATGAAGTGGTTCAAATTGCTAAAAAAATCCAAATTAATGATCTTTCAGGGAAAAATAAGTTATTGACCATGCCTTGACCAAGTCAACATCAGTCAACATTCTAATTTTTCTGTTTATCCAGCGTCTTCCCCTGATTCCAACATTTCTGGTCCCAACTTTGAAAAATCATATCTTAATGTGTAGATTACGAAAATGCCCCTAGATACCCATATTGTACTAGTGATAGATGAAAGGCATTTTGGTTATCTAAGATAGGCTAAAAACATGGCATATAATATAAGTATGATTAGTTAGAGTCAGTATATGCCCTGAGGTAGTACAAAGAGAGGTGAAATGATAATTATGCCCTTAGGGTTAATATATTACAAGAAAGGACACCAAGGGTATTTTGGTCATTTCCTAAGGGATGGATGATAGATAAATACTTAGTATAACAATGTCAATGGTATGAGAAGCCTAGACATTGATTTTCAGGACATAATACATATCCTGATATATTATAAAAAATTAGGAATATAAAATAGTCCGGTTGTGAAACTTCTCCGATTGGTACCAGATTGGACTATAATTTTTCTAGAAGCTTCCTTACATGAGAATGGCACCACATACCCCCATGAGGTGTCCCTTGAGTTGTCCCTCATGATGTCATAATTATTCTTTTTGGAAAAAGTTAAATTCAAGATTAAATGTGAGCCCTTAGATCAAATAGTGCACAAATCAATCTTGGCCATCCATTTCAACTCAAATTCATCTATAAATACCCACTATTTAGCTCATTTCGGTATGCATGGTGAGCCATAAGGAAACTCTTGCAAAATTTCCATTCGACCAAGAAAGAAGCACACAAAGTGAAGCAACAATCAAGGTAATCATCTTCCTTGATTTTGAGCATTGTTCTAGCAAGTTAGCTCGTGATTTTAAGGAGTTTTTATGCTATATTTCCCTTATGGTTGCTGCTAAAAGTGCTTCTCATATATGGTTAAAATATGAGTTTTATGTTATGGATAGTTTAGATAAGTTTAAACAAGCTAGAACCAAGTGGTATAAGCTTGGGAATTCAAGTATGTTTGGATTTATGGTTGTGTTCTTACTTGTTCTATGCGTGACACTGTTCATATGATGGAATTTCATGATTTTGATGCTTCCAATGGGTTGAAAATGGAAAATTGTGTAGGGATAAAGTAGGAGAACAAGTATTGAAACATTGGAAATTATGATTTCATATTTGGATTCTACATGAAAAATTATGTGGAAATGAACTATGAGAATTTATTTTGGAAAGATGGAAGTATGAAACATAAATGGGAGAAATAAAGCAAGTTAGTGAAAACCTAGTCTTGGTTTTGGTTTCAAGTTGAATTGTAACTTGATGTTACTTTGTAATGGCTAGGTTTTGACATTTGTGAAGGAAGGAAATCATCCCAAGAAGACCTTGACAAGGATAGCTAAGAAGTAGCAAGAATACCTAACTATAGTTTCATGTTTGCTTAATTGTTTGCTTGCTTGTTGACTATGGTGTTTGGTTGTGCATGAGAATGTGTCATCATGTTGATGATGAGATATGAATGATTGCAACTCCTTGCAAGTTATGTCATAACAATATGCAAGTTAGAGTTTGCTTATAGATCATTATGAAGTAGCTCCCATCTCATGATAACATGTTAAGCATTCAATTAATCATGCATGATATTATGGTTTGTGTAACTCGCTATTGGGATTTCCATGAAATCTTATTCCTTCCATATGCATAACCATATTATAGGTGCTGGAACTTCACAAGGAAAAAGGTAAACATAGGTGGATGAGTTTCTATAATGAGTTACAAAAATTACTTGACCTTATGAAAGCATATGATAGCATGTATGGATGAATGGTGTATGACTCTATATTTTTGGTTTGAGGCCGTAATGGTATGACGATGGTTAGGATGCCTTAATCAACTAGTTTTAACTTGAAATTTTGTATGATTATAGTTAAGATACAGAGCTTTAAATAGACATCATGAATGCCTCAATTGGTTAAGAATTCGATTTTTTATGATTTTTCTAAGTTGAAGGTAAATTCTGGAATTGAGATGAAGTAAGCATTTAGAGGTAGTGACATTCACATGATGATTTCATATAACAAATGAACGAGTTTTTTTATGAAATTTTGTGAGCTTAAAGAGGATGTATAGAGCTTCAAATCCATAGGTAACACGGTGTTGGAAATTGTGCCCTAGGGTCCAATCATTGTCTTATGAACATTGTTGATTTATGAATTTATTAATTGTGTTATCATATTATTTACATGTTTACTGTGATGACCATCCTTGGATAACTCATGATCTTATCCTAAATGTCCCTGATCGGTCATCTATGTGGGAGCAGAGATGAAATAAGACCAGTATGACTTTGAAGATGTATAGAGATATAAATCAAAGTCATAGGCACATGTAAGAGTACAAAGTGTTGGACTGACCTACTATGAGAGAGCTACATAGGTTAAGTCATAAGCTTCTCTCATATACAAACCATGTCACTATGCCCTTTGACCTGAGATCATTATGGATTCCTACATGACAAACGCTCAGCTTTGACCTAGTCAAAAGTCACTTTTGACTGAGTGATCATAAAGACTATGTTCGGGTTTAGTGGTTTTCCGTGAGGAGGAATGTGAATAGTCAAGATGGAATTTGTCCCTCACATTCGTAGAGAGATATTACTGGGCCCCTCGATGAGTGAGTCTGAGAAATGTATGGCCATACTATAATGGAAAGGTAATTCCATTTCTACAGTCAGACTACTCAGGGATCGAGAAAGTAACAGTCATGAATAGGAGGATGACATTCTCCATGCCTCATCCATGACCAAAATATCATGTGACAAAAGGGACATGATATGGTTGTATAAAAGGTTACATCGTTCATCGATCCTCATATGATTTGGGTAGTCGTGATATCTTGCTAGAGATCGCTTGTGACTTGTGAGTCATTATAGTAAATGGCCCACTGCCAACTTCATATGAGCCTACAGGGTCGCACACAAAATAGCCTAACACGAGCTATGATATCCAAATTCATTGAATCTAAGATATGTCCAAATTCAATGAATGATCCAGGGTGGATGTATATATTTATTTATATTTATATTCGTATATATATATATATTGTATAAGAGATATTTACAAGATTTAATTTATAATGATAAATTAAATCTCTATCACGTTTGAATTTGAAATTCAAATTGATATGATATCTCATATAAGAGACATTTACAAGATTTAATTTATAAGGATAAATTAAATCTCTATGACGTTTGAATTTAAAATTCAAATTGATATGATATGTCATATAAGAGATATTTACAAGATTTAATTTATAAGGATAAAATTAAATCTCTATCACATTGGAATTTGAAATTCAAATTGATATGATATCTCAAATTTGATTTATGAGAATAAATCAAATGTAATTCTATCTTATCTTTATTTTAAATTAAATAAATGGGTGAATTAAATCTGTGGGACGGATTCAATACAAACACTATTTATTTAATTAGTTTCTTATCAAAATATATAATATATGATATTGTATTAATTTCAAAATTAATATAAGATTAATTCCAAAAATTAATCCAAGTCTGTGGTAACACGCATAGCATCCGATATATATAATATTTTAGGAGCTACAGTTGGGACAGAAAAAAAAGGGTGAACGGGAATCCGTAAAAGGTTTGCAGATAAGAAACTGCCAAAATAGAGATGGAGAGGACGAATTCTTGAGTAAGCCCTAGAGGGACAGGAGGCCCTAGCACGTCGTTCGTGGTTAGAACGCTATTCTTGTGGATACCAGTAGAGGAAGCCGTCCTAAGTCGTCGACTTCTTGCGATCAAAAAGAGATCACGAGCCACGGAGAGAAGCTGTGGACGTCGCAACTAGAAGCTGAGAAAGTCATGACTGAATACTGAGGGTAATACTTCTTTCCACTTAACTTAAACACATATGGTAGATCCTGGCAGGGAATGGAAAAATTTTTAAGTTAATTTCTGCTGCGTGTCTTCCAATTCTTTACACACGGTTCATTTGGATAAGTTACCAAAGATAAATGAACTTTTTAAATTAAGGCAAAAAAACTAGAACTTCTAGATTTTACCAAATGAACAGTGATTTTCAACGAATAAACTAATTTCAGTTGAACAAGAAAACCTCAGTTTCATATTTTTCCTCAAATATATATGAAAGAGTTTCATTAAAAATTGGAACCACAGTATTTCAATTTTTCTACAATTAATTATGAATTTTCAAAGTAGGGTACATGTTCTAGAATTACAAAATAAACAGTAAAAGTGAACAGTACCCCCCCGAGAGCAATTCTTTTGGAAATGGATATTTTCAAAGCAAGTGATCATGTAATTGGTTCCAATCACTTCTAATGGAGTATAATTGAGGTTAAAAATAAGGATGTGACATTTTGATATCAGAGCAAAGGATTGTGGCTTAGGAAATGCTCTGATTAGATTATTTATAGACGAATACATAAGTAAATGTCACATCCTTCTTTTCCACCTTGATTAAACTCATTCATAAGTCATTGGAACCAATTACATAGCCTTTTGCTTTAGAAATCTTCATTTTCAAAAGATAACTCTCGGGGTAATGTTCACTTTCACTATTCATTTGATAATTTCAGAACATGTACCTTAATTTGAAAATTCATAATTAAATGTAGAAAAATCAAAATGAGTTGGTTCAAATTTCTAATGAAAGCTATTTAATTTAAATTGGAGGGGAAAATATAAAACTGAAGTTCCATTGTCTTAATGAAATCAGTTTAATCTTTGAAATTCACTGTTCATTTGGTAAAAACTGAAAGTTCCAGTTTCTTTGCCTTATCTTTAAAAATTCATTTCTCTTTCATTACTTGTCCAAATGAACTGTTTTACCTATGGAATTAAAGATCTAGATGTCCTCTTTAATCTCACAAAATTTTGTGGAAAAGTTCGCTTATTTGCTATAGAAAATCAACAAGTCAACATCGTTGCCTCTAATCACTCACTTTATCTCAATTCCAGATTTTAGTTCTGAATTTGGAAAATCATAACAATTCAGATACTTATCCAATTAAGGTGTTCTTGGTGTCCATTTAAAGCTCTGTATCTTAGATATAATCATGCCCAATTTCAGACTAAAAGCGTTGATTAAGATACTGTAAATATCATCAAAAGGTCATGGCCTTAGAACACCAACACATGAACATTCAATATACACTCGAGCATATGCTTCCATAATGTCAAGCAACTCCTTTGACTTATTATACTTGTCTAACCATCCATTCTTACCCTCTTTCCTTGAGAAATCGTACCACCTAAAACATGGTTATGCATACTTTCAAGGAGTTGCAATTATTCATACTTCATCATAACATGATGACATAAGCTCAAGCTCAACCAAACACCATAATCAACAAGCGAACAAACATTTAAACAAACATGAGTTATAGTTAGGTATCCTTGCTACCTCTTAGCTATCTTGGTCAAGACCTTCTAGATAAGATTTCCTTCCTTCACAAATGTCAAAACCTAGCCATTACAAAATAATATCAAGTTACAACTCAATTTGAAACTAAATCCAAGACTAGGTTTTCACTATCTCCCTTTCTTTCTCTACCTTATGTTTGATACTTCCATCTTTCCAAAATAAATTCTCATGGTTCATTCCCACATAATTTTTCATGTACAATCCAAATATGAAACTAGAATTTCTAAAATCAAAACATACCAATTTCTACAGTACCAAACCGAAATGAATGTCCCTTTTTCCAAAAATTCACATTTTGATTCCAATGCTTCCAATACTTGTTTTCCTACTTTATCCCCACACAATTTTCCATTTTAAACTCATTGGAAGCATAAAGATGCTGAAATACCATCATATGAACAGTGCCACATATAGTACCAGCAAGAACACAAAACCCTAAATCCAACATACTTGAATTCCCAAGCTTATACCACTTGATTCTAGCTTGTTTAAGCTTGTCTAAACTATCCATAACATAAAACTCATATTCCAACCACATATGGACAGCACTTCCAACAGCAACCATAAGGGAAATAGAGCACAAAAATCCCTTAAAACCAAGAGCTAACTTGCTAGAACAAAGCTCAAGATCAAGCTTGTCATTATTGTTTCTTCCCCATGGTTCCAAGGGCTGCCAAACTGATCTGAATAGGGGGTATTTATAGAGAAATTTGGGTTAAAATGGATGGCCAAGATTAATTTGATTACTATTTGATCTAAGGGCTCACATTTAATCTTGGATTTAACTTCTTCTAAAAAGAATAATAATGACATCATGTGGGACAGCTCATGGTACACCTAATAGGGGTATGTGGCATGCTGCCCATGTAAGGAAGCTTCTGGAAAAATTCTAGTCTAATCCAGTACCTATCGAAGTAGTTTCACCATAACTGGACTGTGTCTTGTTCCTAATTTTTTATAATATACCAGGATATGTATTTTGTCCTGAAAATCAATGTCTAGGCTTCTCATACCATTGAAAATATTAGACTGTGTGTTTATCTGCCATCCATCCCTTGAGAAATGACCAAAATACCCTTGGTTCCCTTTCTTGCACTATATTGACCCTAAGGGCATAATTGTCATTTCACCCCTCTTGGTACTGCCTTATGGCATGTACTGGCTCTAACTAATCATATTTATACTATGTACCATATTTTTAGCCTATCCCAAATGACCGTAATGCCCTCCATCCTTCACTGGTACAATCCGGGCATCTAGGGGCATTTTCATAATTTCATATTTTTCTGGACACTGGACGCTTCTACTGATGGATTGGTACCCTGGGTTTTGGGCCCTTCTTGGTGTTATCATGGGCCTATATATGAGGTCATCTAATCTCATTGTATCCAGGCTCACATATTGATAAGTTCCATTATCGGATCACGGGTGTTATCAAACTCCCGTAAAAAATCACTAATATGTGAATAACTTTTTATACAGAACTTCTTCCTGGGTTCTGTCAGATCCAGGACATCTGACACTGTAGGGCACACTTTCCTGTAATTCCCTACTTATATCTAAAGTTCATGAAATCTGATAAAATTTCAGATAACTTTCAAACTATCATATAAGTATCTGCTCTCTGGAGCCCTAATAAAATTTCTGTATCATACTAGATTGACTAATATATCTCCTTTATTTACTGATGGAATATGGGACTAAAATACTTTCGGGTTGTTCTAACCCTTTTCAGGATGAACTTTCTATAATTACAATTTTGCCCTCTAACTGTTCTCTTAATTACATTTTTGTACCTAACCTTTTGCATATTTACATTTAGGTCCCTAAAGTTTTAGAAATTACCACTTTTGGCCCAACTTTTGTTTCTACTTTAACTTTTGGCCTTTAAACTTTTCCAATTTTTGTTTAGGTCCTTTTCTTCCTTCAAGACTCATTTAACCTCTATTATTTCTTCTGATCTTTGTCATAATCCTTACCAAACATCTTTCCACTATCAGTACTATACGGATAGGGGAAAATTAGGATATGACATTTCTACCCCCTTAAAATAAATTTCGTCCTCGAAATTTACTTAACACCTCAATCAACAATCTTGGATAGGTATCATTGTCTTCTTTATGACCAAGGATTATGGCATTTACCTCTTATCTTCTATTTTGACATCTTAGCGGAGTACTTCCTATATCTGCAAATCTTCATATCTTTGCTATAATCATTCTTCTGTTCTGAATCAACTCAATCAGAGTTGAACTCCAGTTCATTCTATTACTTGCTTACTTGTTATGCATTTATCTACATATGGAATTCTCACGATATTAGACTTGTGAGTAGTGTCCATTTCTTTCATATTAAACTCTCTCATATACTACTATATTCTGGAATTTCTGTTAATGACTTATCATCCTTCTTAGAGCAATTACTTATTGCTCATCTGCTTATCTAGCAGAATTCTCTGAACATCCGCAAAGCTTTATCTCTCATTTTCATATCATCATACTTCTCATCATCTTTAATAACTCATCATAATATAAAGAGATGACTTATGCCATTATTCTTTCTTTCGTTGCTCTACTACTAAATAGGAGCACACATGAGCATATAGGAGCACATACTCTAACATGCATAATGCCTGGCCAACATGTTGCAGGACTACATACCTGTCTATGAATGCAAAGCTCTAACATCGGAGCTCAAGCGTTCCTTCTCTTAATATGCACAGCTCTAATACTCGGAGCTTGCACATCTCTAACACTCGGAGCTTACACTACTATAACATTTAGAGCTTTAGCATATTTTATAAACATCACATAACACAACATAGCATAACATAATGCCTGGCATTTCATGCAAGGAGTGAAAGCTCTCATTTGCTATTTCATCTGCAATATAACATTTGAACATTTTATCCCTTTCAAAAATAAAGCCTCTCAATTTGTTTACAAGCCTAGCTATAAAGCTATTTCATATCGTACTTCTTAATACGTATTTCTCATAACATATCTCATTACGTACTCTTTATAGCGTTTCTCATTTCATATCTTTCATGCCATAACATTGCATATCTGGCCACATCTGATTATATCATAGTCTATTTTTTAAATCCATTTCATTTAGACTTGATATAAGTGTTGGAAAATGTGCCCTAGGGGCCAATCATTGTCTTATGAACATTCTTGATTTATGAATTTATTAATTGTGTTATCATATTATTTGCATGTTTACTGTGATGACCATCCTTGGATAATTCATAATCTTATCCTAAATGTCCCTGGTCGATCATCTGTGCGGGAGCAGAGATGAAACAAGACCAGTATGACTTTGAAGATCTATAGAGATATAAATCAAAGTCATATGCACATGTAAGAGTACAAGGTGTTGGACCGACCCGCTATGAGAGAGTTGCATGGGTTACGTCATAATCTTCTCTCATATACAAACCATGTCACTATGCCCTTTGACCTGAGATTATCATGGATTCCTACATGACAAACGCTCAGCTTTGGCCTAGTCAAAAGTCACTTTTGACCGAGTGATCATAAAGACTATGTTCGGGCTTAGTGGTTTTTCATGCGGAGGAATGTGAATGGTCAAGATGGAATTTGTCCCTCACATTCGTAGAGAGATATTACTGGGCCCCTCGATGAGTGAGTCTGAGAAATGTATGGCCATACTATAATGGAAAGGTAGTTCCATTTCTATAGTCAGACTACTCAAGGATCGAGAAAGTAACGGTCAGAAATAGGATGATGACATTATCCATGCCTCATCCATGACCAAAATATCGCGTGACAGAAGGGACATGATATGGTTGTATAAAAGGTTACATCGTTTATCGATTCTCATATGATTTGGGCAGTCGTTATGTCTTGCTAGAGACCGCTTGCGACTTGTGGACCAGTATAGCAAATGGCCCACTGCCAACATCATATGGGCCTACAGGGTCGCACACAAAATAGCCCAACACGAGCTATGATGTCCAGGTTCATTGAATCTAAGACGTGTCTAGATTCAATGAATGATCCAGGGTTGATGTATATATTTATTTATATTTATATTCGTATATATATAAATTCGTATATATATATATTATATATAAGGGATATATAGGATTTAATTTATAAGGATAAATTAAATCTCTATCACGTTTGAATTTGAAATTCAAATTGATAGGATATCTCATATAAGAGATATTTACGAGATTTAATTTATAAAAACAGATTCATCAATACACCTGATTTTCTTGAGTTTTCTAGTAAAAGCACAATATTTTGAAATATGGCCTAGTTTACCACATTTAAAACATTTAACTTTTGTTTGTGGAGGAAAATCGACCTTGGGTTTGGATCTAAATTCCTGTTTTAACCTACGAGGAGGTGTGTTTGGGCTATATCTTTGGTAGATATGTTTTTTCTTCTTTTTATGGTAGGAAGAAGGGCTCCTATGTTTCTTGGGTTTTTTGCAGGCTGAAAAGAAATTTCTTCATTTAAAAAGTTTATTTGTTGTTGTTTTGAAGTCAAAAGATTGAGCTCTTTGATTCTGGGTTTTTGAGTAAAAGGAAACAGAATCGTTTTGCCCAAATATTCTTTTGAAATTCCATTTTCATCAGTCATATATAGGAATAATAACCTAGCAAAAGGTGCACCCAGAATGATCTGAGTTCCCATATTTTTAACCAATATAAATGGAGTTTCAAGTTTCAATTCTTGATTTTCAACAACAACTTTTGTATCTTTCGTTTTAACAACAACAACTTTTGTAATGCCATGAAAAGATCCATGATACAGATAAGTTTGAAAAATAATAAAGTTCAACAGGAAAAGGGTTTTCTTCAATGTTGAACTACTGTTTAAAGAGCTCAATAGCTTGAACTACTTCCGTAGGAAATATCTCAGGAACAGGTCCAAAGAAATCCCACCAGTGTCCGAACCATTGAGGGAAGTTGTACTTGGTTTTTAATTTGAAGTAAATAAACCAAGTATGTTTAAAAAGTTTATTTTGATCCCAAAAGACATGATACCATGCATCAACATAATCATGACAATTATATCCTATCGGATCAAAGTTTATCCCAAAAGCTTTATTTTTGTTTAAATCTTGTCCCCACTGGGATGGAGTAAGGACTTTTAAAATTTGCAGGGTAGAATGAGTTATTAAAGACTCATCTGTTTTATCAGCATACCAAATGGGGGGAGAGACCCCGAAGGATCGAAGGGAAGAGGGGAGAAATGAAAGAAAAGGAAGTAGAGCACTGGACGGACCAGTTAATGCATTATAGAAAGATAAAATGCATGCAGAGGGGGTGCTCTTGAATGAACTAAAAGGCGGTAGAACCGGCCAAACTTAGCTCATAAGAGGAGGTAATGATATGAAAATAGAAAGAAAGAAAGTAAAGTACTGAAAGTAAGATAGATTAAAACATAAACACTTATAGAAGAAGAGGAAGGGATACAAGAAAAGTAGGAAGAGAAAGGAAGGAAGGAAGAGGGAAGAGTCTCTCTCTAGCACTCGGGAGTATCTCTCTCTAAGTTGTAAGTGAGAGGGTGTAACTGAACCTGCTTCTAAAGGAAATGAATGCGACTTAAGAAGACAAGAGCGGTTACTGTTTGAACAGTGTTCTGACGTGGAATTTTTTTATTGTTTGCACAGTTCCGCATCATAACACTATTTGCACAGTGACTGCCGATACTACAGTATTCTGCCGACACTACAGTGACTCACTATTTAAATAGTACCATTATAGTAAATTACTGTTTGAATAGTACTTTTACAAATTTATTTTAACCAAAAATCTAGGACAGATTACTCGATCAACTAAGTCTATGGTTTTGTGACGGTGTTGCAGAATCTGTTTGACTTGTGGATGGAGTCTGCTCTTGTTGCTGCAAAGCTTGGAGCATTGAGTTTAATTGGTTGATAAGACTTGCCTTATCATTTGCTGCAAAGAGGGCTGATTGTACCCTGTTCTTCTGATTTAAAAACTTGCTATGTTCTGTCATGCAGAGGAATTGAGGATTCTGTTTAAACCATCTATCAACTACTTGGGTGTTTATTCTTGAAAGCTCAAATTTTGGCCACCACTTAACAGATTGTTTATCAAGCAAATCATATTGGTTTTTTGTGAGAACTTTTGCTGGTATTGGAGGAAGGGCCAATTGTTGGGCAAAAGTTTTTTTTGGAAGAATCTTCTTAGCATAACTCTGGGCATAAGATTCCAAAGTTTTCTTAGAAGATGCTCTAGTTTGGATTGGCTGAGTTGATGACCCAGACGGAGTTGATGACCCCGATTTTGTTTGAGGTTTCTGGACCAAAGATCCAGATGGAGTAGATGACCCCGTTTTAGTTTGTTGGGTTCCCTGTGGAGACCCATATTGTTGCATCACCTTTTGGATGATGGCCTCCAGTTCTTCACTAGAGACTATTTGGCTTTGGGCATCTTGTAAAATACCCTTTTGTTTTTGGTCCTCACCACTCTCTCCGGGTTTCTTTTTCCTCGGCATATTTTGGTGAAGGGTTTGCTTGCTTGTTTTCTCTCAAAACTATCTACCCTGTAAAAATTCACGGGTAAGAAAGTCAGGAAGGGAGTTTGAAGTTCCTTTAATGAAATCTATTTCAAAATCAAAGATACTCAAAATTGCTTGCCAACGGGCAAATACTTGTTTAGAAGCAAGATTTTTGACATCCTTTTGTAAAACATCTTTTGTAGACTTGCAATCAATGCGGAGTAAAAATCTTTTGTTTAATAAATCTGCTTGAAATTTGGAAATGCATAAGACAATTGCCAAAATTTCTTTTTTAACTGTGGAATAGTTTTGTTGTGTACTATTCCAATGTTTGGACGTAAAAAACACAATTTTTTCTTTTCCGTCAAGACGTTGTTTAAGAATGCCACCGTAACCTATGTCACTGGCATCTGTTTCAACAATTTTGAAGGCGATCGGATCAGGAAGGCTAAGACAAGGAAGCTCCTTAACCTGGGTTTTGATCTGCCTAACAATGTCAGAATGAAGGTCAGTCCACGGAGGCGGATTGTCCTTGAGTCGCTGATGAAGCGGTTTAATAAAGTTACTGAGATGAGGAATAAAATCAGCAACATAAAACCTTTTGGTGTCTGGTTTCACTGGCCAATTAAATCTCTATCATGTTTGAATTTGAAATTCAAATTGATAGGATATCTCAAATTTGATTTATGAGAATAAATCAAATACAGTCCAATCTTATCTTTATTTAAATTAAATAAATAGGTGAATTAAATCTATGGGACGGATTTAATATAAATATTATTTATTTAATTAGCTTCTTATCAAATTATACAATATGTGATATTGTATTCAGAATTAATATAGATTAATTCCAAAATCCAATTCAGTTGAGAAAACGCAGAGCATCCTATATATCCGATTTTAGGAGCTATATTTTGAAAATAACACATAACACAAAAGGGGCCGAACGGAATCTGTAAAAGGTATACAGATAAGAAACTGCTAAAGTAGAGACGGAGAGGACGAACTCTTGAGAAAGCCTTGGAGGGACAGGAGATGCTAGCACGTCGTTCGTGGTTGGAATGCTGTTCGTGTGGATACCAGTAGAGGAAGACTACCTGAGGAGTCGACTTCTTGTGATAAAAAAGAGAGCACGAGCCGCGGAGAGAAGCTGTGGAAGTCACTGAGAAACACTGAGGGTAATGCTTCTTCCCACTTGACTTAAACACATACGGTAGATCCTGGCAAGGAATGGAAAAAATTTTTAAATTAATTTCCGCTGCGTGTCTTCCAATTCCTTACAGTGGTATCAGAGCCAGGCCATTTTGTGTTTAAGTTAGGCTTGATTGTTGATTCATATGATATGTGTTAGTCATAGCCGATCATATAATATGCGTTCTATGTATGACATATAAGGAATCCGTGTTATGTATGACATAAAAGGAATCTAAAAGGGAATTGAAATCGGTGGTGATGCGCTTTGATTTGATCAATTAACATAGATGGGGTCTAAGAAAACCGAATGCAGATTCATGATTATTTATGAATCTAAAAGGGACCGCCGTGGCTACCTGTTCGTAGCGCAACATATCCGTAACATATGTTATTTGGTGAATGTTTTAGATATGAAATATTAATTACCCTTGAATTAAATCTGAATATTGATTCTTGAATGTTTGGGTATGGTGAACAATATGGCTCTAGATTACAAGTGTTGTAATTTTTAAATACGGTCTGCGTGTCGTGCCTTCCTCTATATACTCTTAATGTACCTTCTCTTCTCATCTCACTCCCCTCGAATGTTAAAAGAGGTTTCTATATGTAATTTCCCTTTTCTTACTAGAGAGCTCCTCTCATTGGCTTGAGGGGAGTTAGGATAGGTGAGCCATATTGTATCACATTTAGATTATGCGTATTATGATTATATCAGCATATGCATATTACTTGTATGAGATACAAACTAAGAAACATGTGTTTTTTATAAACCAGATAGTTAAATTAGGCCCTCTAAATGAAATCTTAAGTCATGATGCCATCAATTTATGAACACTTATCAAAACCTCGATCGCTCAATTTTCGACTCCACCAAAGTGGGTGCTTTTAAGTTATGTTAGGGAGATAAGCAAGAGTAATGGTGCTACTCTCACATGTTTATTATTGTTTGACTTAATTGAGATTAACAAAACGGTTTTGGGTCTCAAGGCATTAGATGGGATTAAAAACATGCCAGATCATATGATGATAGAATCCCATAAACATCTAAGAGTTACATTTGATGTAATTGGTAAAGGTGTTACCTACCTAAATAACTTAATTTAAGCGTCCTGCCAAAGTGGACTTAAGTTTAAGCCAAATATGGATCTTAGCCCACTAACTAATGCATTGAGGGTTATTTATTTAGTGGGAGATTGCTAATTGAATTGCATATTTTTAATTGTAGAATCATGATGACTAGTAATACTGCTACATTATCGCTGCGATCTGTCCTTGAGAAGGACAAACTTAATGGGACAAACTTTCTTGACTGGTTTAGGAACTTGAGAATTGTTCTCAAGCAGGAAAGAAAGGCGTATGTCCTAGATCAACCCATTCCTGAGGAGCCGGCGGCCAATGCTCCTAGAGCTCAGAGAGATGCTTACACGAAGCATAAGGAAGACTCTGTCAATGTGGGATGCTTGATGCTAGCCACCATGGTTCCAGAGCTCCAAAGAGATCTCGAACACATGGAGGGTTATGAGATGATTGTGCATCTCAAGTAAATATTCTAGCAACAGGCAAGGCAAGAGAGGTATGAGACCACTAAGGCCTTACATTCCTGCAAGATGGCTGAAGGTGCATCAGTCAGTACTCATGTCTTAAAGATAAAAGGGTACATTGATCACCTTGAAAGGCTTGGATTTCCCATGAGCCAGGAGTTAGCTACGAATTTGATCTTGAACTCACTCCCAGAAAGTTATGACCAGTTTATCATGAACTACAACATGAATAACATGGAGAAATATATTTCTGAACTGCATGGGATGCTTAAAACTGCTGAGTCGAGTCTTAAGAAGAAGCCCAGTGCTGTTTTGATGGTTCAGAAAGGAAAAGGTATGAAAAAGAAAGGCAAAGGCAAGGGGAAGGGTCATGGCTCATCAGGTAAGACCAAAGAGTCAGGCAAACCCGAAACCAAGCCTGCACCAAAGAAGGCAAAGCCTCCTAAGGAAGGAGTCTGCTTCTTCTGCAATGAACCTGGTCATTGGAAGAGGAATTGCTAACTCTACCTCAAAGATCTGAAAAAGAACAAGAAGGATAGCGGGGCTATCGCTTCAGGTATTTATGTTATAGACATTCATCTTTCTACTTCCACTTCATGGGTATTAGATACTGCATGTGGTTCTCATATTTGTACAAATGTGCAGGGACTAAAGGACAGTAGGAAGCTGAAAAAGGGCGAGGTTGACCTACGAGTTGGAAATAGAGCAAGGGTTACTGCGTTAGCTGTAGGCACTTATGAATTAGTTATGCCCACTGGGCTTTTGTTAGTTTTGAACAATTGCTATTATGTTCCTGCTTTAAGTAGTAACATTGTTTCAATTTCTTATTTGGATAAGGAAGGTTTCACTTCCATTGCTGGGAATAGTAGATGTTCTATTTATCGTAATGATATTTTCTATGCTCATGGTGATTTGCATGTTGATCATTACATATTAAATTTGGAACAACCCAATCATGGAAATATCTATAACATAACCGCCAAAAGGGTCAAACCGAACGATTTGAATCCGACATACCTCTGGCACTGTCGTCTGGGCCACATAAATGAGAAACGCATTTCCAAACTCCATCAAGATGGATTTCTAAACTCATTTGATTTTGAATCATATGACATTTGCGAGTCTTGCTTGTTAGGAAAGATGACAAAGTCACCCTTCACTGGGCACAGTGAGAGGGCCACTGATTTATTGGGCCTCATACATACAGATGTGTGTGGACCGATGAACACAAATGCCAGAGGAGGTTATTCGTACTTCATAACATTCATAGATGATTTCAGCAGATATGGGTACATCTATCTGATGAAACATAAATCTGAGTCTTTTAAAAAGTTCAAGATATTTCAAAATGAAGTACAAAACCAGCTTGGTAAAACAATTAAAGCCCTTCGATCTGATCGGGGTAGTGAATATTTAAGCCAAGAGTTCATATATCATCTTAGGAGTTGTGGGATAGTCTCACAATTGACTCCTCCAGGGACACCACAATGGAATGGCATTTTTGAACGGAGGAATCGAACACTATTAGATATGGTTCGATCCATGATGAGTCGAACAGATCTTCTGCCCTCCTTTTGGGGCCATGCCCTAGAGACAGCTACGTTCACACTCAATCGTGTTCCATCTAAGGCAATCAAAAAGACTCCGTATGAGATATGGACTGCAAGGATGCCTAGTTTATCTTTCCTCAAGATTTGGGGATGCGAGGTCTATGTTAAGCAACAAGCCTCAGACAAATTAGCACCCAAATCCTCAAAATACCTCTTTGTGGGATATCCGAAGGAAACCAAGGGATATTACGTCTACAACCCTGCTGATAACAAAGTGTTTGTTGTCAAAAATGGTATCTTTCTCAAACGAGAATTTATCTCTAAAAGACACCACAGAACTGCAGATGGAAAATACAGAAGACTCACAACAAGTTGTTGAGACTCCTCAAGTCACGCAAGGTCCACGGAAGTGTAATAGGACACGACTTCAGCCTCAGAGATATGGATTTCTGATTTCTGACAGTCGTGATGTGTTGCTCATTGAGCATAATGAGCCAACTACCTATCGAGAAGCTATAGTGGGACCAAACTCTGAAAAGTGGCTTAATGCCATGAAGTCTGAAATGCAATCCATGTACGACACTAAGGTTTGGACCTTAGTCGACCCGCCTGAAGGTGTAAAAACCGTCAGGTGCAAGTGGATTTTTAAGGAGAAAACTGACATGGATGGCAATGTAAATGTCTTCAAGGCACGACTGGTTGCAAAAGGATTTACTCAAACTCATGGTGTCGACTATGATGAGACCTTTTCCCCAGTTGCAATGGCCAAATCAATCAGAATCCTCTTTCCCATAGCAGCACATTATGACTATGAAATATGGCAGATGGACATCAAGACAACCTTCCTTAATGGAAAGCTCCTTGAGGATGTGTACATGACACAACCTGAAGGGTTTGTGCATTCTGAGGACTCTGGTAAAGTGTGTAAGCTTCAAAGGTCCATTTATGGACTAAAGCAAGCCTCTCGGAGTTGGAATCATCATTTTGATGAAGTAGTCAAAGAGTTTGGATTTCTTCAAAACATTGATGAACCTTGTGTGTACAAGAAGGTTAGTGGGAGCACAGTTGTGTTTTTGGTACTATATGTCGATGACATCCTACTTATTGGGAATGACATTCCTACCTTGCAGATTGTCAAGTCTTGGTTAGGAAACTCTTTCTCGATGAAAGACTTGGGTGAAGCCACCTACATCCTAGGAATCAGGATCTATAGAGATAGATGTAAAAGACTTCTAGGACTCAGTCAGAGTACATACATAGACAAAATACTGCATAGGTTCAGTATGCACGAATCAAAGAGGGGTTTCATACCCATGTCTTATAGTAGTCACTTCAGCAAAGATCTGTGTCCTAGTACACTTGATCAGCGAGGTTACATGAGTAAAGTTCCATATGCCTCGGCCATAGGATCTATCATGTACGCCATGTTATGTACTCGACCGGATGTCTCATTTGCCTTAAGTATGACTAGCAGATATGAACAGGACCCTGGTGAGGGCCATTGGACTGCTGTCAAGAATATCCTTAAATACTTGAGAAGGACTAAGTGTTGGAAATCGTGCCCTAGGGGCCAATCATTGTCTTATGAACATTATTGATTTATGAATTTATTAATTGAGTTATCATATTATTTGCATGTTTACTATGATGACCATCCTTGGATAATTCATGATATTATCCTAAATGTCCCTGGTCGATCATCTATATGGGAGCACAGATGAAATAAGACCAGTATGACTTTGAAGATGTATAGAGATATAAATCAAAGTCATAAGCACATGTAAGAGTACATGGTGTTGGACCGACCCGCTATGAGAGAACTACATGGGTAACGTCATAAGCTTCTCTCATATACAAACCATGTCAATATGCCCTTTGACATGAGATCATCATGGATTCCTACATGACAAAATGCTCAGCTTTGACCTAGTCAAAAGTCACTTTTGACCGAGTGATCATAAAGACTATGTTCGGGCTTAGTGGTTTTTCATGCGGAGGAATGTGAATGGTCAAGATGGAATTTGTCCCTCACATTTGTGGAGAGATATTACTGGGCCCCTCGATGAGTGAGTCTGAGAAATGTATGGCCATACTGTAATGGAAAGGTAGTTCCATTTCTATAATCAGACTACTCAGGGATCGAGAAAGTAACGGTCAGGAATTGGAGGATGACATTATCCATGCCTCATCCATGACCAAAATATCGCGTGACAGAAGGGACATGATATGGTTGTATAAAAGGTTACATCGTTTAACGATCCTCATATGATTTGGGTAGTCGTTATGTCTTGCTAGAGACCGCTTGCGACTTGTGGGCTAGTATAACAAATGGCCCACTGCCAACTTCATATGGGCCTACAGGGTCGCACACAAAATAGCCCAACACGAGCTATGGTGTCCAGATTCATTGAATCTAAGACATGTCTAGATTCAATGAATGATCCAGGGTGGATATATATATTTATTTATGTTTATATTCGTATATATATAAATTCGTATATATATTATATATATGAGATATATGAGATTTAATTTATAAGGATAAATTAAATCTCTATCACGTTTGAAATTCGAAATTCAAATTGATAGGATATCTCATATAAGAGATATTCATAAGATTTAATTTATAAGGATAAATTAAATCTCTATCACGTTTGAAATTTGAAATTCAAATTGATAGGATATCTCATATAAGAGATATTTATAAGATTTAATTTATAAGGATAAATTAAATCCCTATCACGTTTGAATTTGAAATTCAAATTGATAGGATATCTCAAATTTGATTTATGGGAATAAATCAAATATAACTCAGTCTCATCTTTATTTAAAGTTAAATAAATAGGTAATTAAATCTGTGGGACGGATTTAATATTATTTTATTTAATTAGTTTCTTATAAAATTATACAATATATGATATTGTATTAATTCGGAATTAATATAAGATTAACTCCAAAATCCAATTAGGTTAAGTGGAAAAACGCATAGCATCCTCTAAATCTGATTGGAGGAGCTACATTTGAAAATAACACAGAACACAAAAGGCCGAAAGGAATTTGCAAAAGGTTTGCAGACAAGAAACTGCCGAAATAGAGACGGAGACTTGTGAAAGCCTTGGAGGGACAGGAGACGCTAGCACGTCGTTCGTGGTTGGAACGCTGTTCGTGTGGATACCAGTAGAGGAAGCCGACCTGAGGCGTCGACTTCTTGTGATCGGAAAGAGACCACCGTCCGCGGAGAGAATCTGTGAAGGTCGCTGAGGAACACTCCGTCGATTTCTTGCGATCAGAAAGAGATCACCACCCACGTAGAGAAGCTGCGAAATTCGCTGAGCAACACTAAGGGTAATGATTCTTTCCACTTGACTTAAACACATACGGCAGATCCTGGCAAGGAATGGAAAATTTTTAAAGTTTATTTCCGCTGCGTGTCTTCTAATTCCTTACACTAAGGACTTATTCTTGGTCTATGGTGGATTGGATGACGAACTCTGTGTAACTGGTTACACAGACGCGAGTTTCCAAACTGACCAGGACGACCAAAAATCGTAGTCTGGGTATATATTCCTCCTTAATAATGGAGCAGTAAGCTGGAAGAGCTCTAAGCAGGGCACTATAGCAGATTCTGCAATGGAAGCTGAGTATATAGCAGTATCTGATGCAGCTAAGGAAGCCGTCTGGATCAGGAAGTTCATCACAGAACTAGGGGTGATACCTACCATCTCAGATCCAATAACTTTGTTCTGTGACAATAGCGGTGCCATTGCACAGGCCAAAGAGCCTAGGTCACATCAAAGGACCAAGCATATACTCAGGCGATTTCATCTCACCAGAGAAATCAATGATAGAGGTGATATAAAGATATGCAAAGTAGCAGGAGAAGACAATGTTGCTGATCCTCTAACAAAGCCGCTTGTACAGGCAAAGCATGAGCGTCATGTTAGGTCAATGGGAATTACTCAAATTAATGATTGTACCTAGTGCAAGTGGGAGGTTGTTGGAAAATGTGCCCTAGGGCCAATCATTGTCTTATGAACATTCTTGATTTATGAATTTATTAATTGTGTTATCATATTATTTTCATGTTTACTGTGATGACTATCCTTGGATAATTCATGATCTTATCCTAAATGTCCCTGGTCGGTCATCTGTGTGGGAGCAGAGATGAAACAAGACCAATATGACTTTAAAGATGTATAGAGATATAAATCAAAGTCATATTCACATGTAAGAGTACAAGGTGTTGGACCGACCCGCTATGACAGAGTTGCATGGGTTACGTCATAATCTTCTCTCATATACAAACCATGTCACTATGCCCTTTGACCTGAGATCATCATGGATTCCTACATGACAAACGCTCAGCTTTGGCCTAGTCAAAAGTCACTTTTGACCGAGTGATCATAAAGACTATGTTTGGGCTTAGTGGTTTTTCATGCGGAGGAATGTGAATGGTCAAGATGGAATTTGTCCCTCACATTCGTAGAGAGATATTACTGGGCCCCTCGATGAGTGAGTCTGAGAAATGTATGGCCATACTGTAATGGAAAGGTAGTTCCATTTCTATAGTCAGACTACTCAGGGATCGAGAAAGTAACGGTCAGGAATAGGAGGATGACATTATCCATGCCTCATCCATGACCAAAATATCTCGTGACAGAAGGGACATGATATGGTTGTATAAAAGGTTACATCGTTTATCGATTCTCATATGATTTGGGTAGTCGTTATGTCTTGCTAGAGACCGCTTGCGACTGGTGGGCCAGTATAGCAAATAGCCCACTGCCAACTTCATATGGGCCTACAGGGTCGCACACAAAATAGCCCAACACGAGCTATGATGTCCAGATTCATTGAATCTAAGACGTGTCTAGATTCAATGAATGATCCAGGGTTGATGTATATATTTATTTATATTTATATTCGTATATATATAAATTTGTATATATATATATATAAGGGATATATAGGATTTAATTTATAAGGATAAATTAAATCTCTATCACGTTTGAATTTGAAATTCAAATTGATAGGATATCTCATATAAGAGATATTTACAAGATTTAATTTATAAGGATAAATTAAATCTCTATGACGTTTGAATTTGAAATTCAAATTGATAGGATATCTCATATAAGAGATATTTAAAAGATTTAATTTATAAGGATAAATTAAATCTCTATCACGTTTGAATTTGAGATTCAAATTGATAGGATACTCAAATTTGATTTATGAGAATAAATCAAATATAGTCCAATCTTATCTTTATTTAATTAGTTTCTTATCAAATTATACAATATGTGATATTGTATTCGGAATTAATATAGATTAATTCTAAAATCCAATTCGGTTGAGAAAACGCAGAGCATCCTATATATCCGATTTTAGGAGCTATATTTTGAAAATAACACATAACACAAAAGGGGCCAAACGGAATCTGCAAAAGGTTTGCAAATAAGAAACTGCTGAAGTAGAGATGGAGAGGACGAACTCTTGAGAAAGCCTTGGAGGGACAGGAGACTCTAGCACGTCGTTCGTGGTTGGAATGCTGTTCGTGTGGATACCAGTAGAGGAAGACGACCTGAGGAGTCGACTTCTTGCGATCAAAAAGAGAGCACGAGCTGCGGAGAGAAGCTGTGGAAGTCGCTGAGAAACACTGAGGGTAATGCTTCTTCCCACTTGACTTAAACACATACGGTAGATCCTGGTAAGGAATGGAAAAAATTTTTAAATTAATTTCCGCTGCGTGTCTTCGAATTTCTTACAATAAGGGTTCTAGCCTCTTACTATTCATAACCCTTTTCTAACTTTTCATAGCTCTTTCTATCATCTTACAAAGCTTTGTGCATATATGCCAATTTCTACCTTTTCTATCACCTTCCAGGGGGTCACCCATCATTGGGCTACTCTTGCCTGAGCACGCTTAACTGAAATATGCAGATATCAATTTGAAGCACTGGTGCTAACAGGCTTTAACCCTTGTACTTTACTATCTTAGACCCATCTTATACTATCTCTCTTAGGTCTATCTAGCTTTCTAATCTCTTTATCTTTATCTGGAGGATCTATTTACCTTTCATTCTTATTCTTATAAATCCTTAGGACTCAAGATTAATAACTTTAACTTTGATCACTAAGTTCCTATTGAATGTACGAAGACTTTGAGTTCAGTCCCTAATAGTAATAAGGCTATCTGAAACTAGCATCATGGGTACTCTCTCTGTTATGAGTTAACCAACTTGTAAAGCTTCTATACCTTGACTTTTCCTTGGTATTCGTCCTTCCAAAGAAATATTATACTTATGGTTCATTACTTTCTTGCTCTAGGCTTAGTCTACTACGACCCTCGGGATCTACTGCGATCAACCGTAAGCCTTATCAGGATCTAACTGCAACCCTGTGAGCCATACTAGGATCTACTATAATCCTCCAGAATCTATTGCGATTCCGTTGTACTGTATTCCTATCTCTGGAAGACCTAAACCAACAGACAAGGTTACAAGGTTAGTCACTTCCACATAGTTGTTAACTCAACAGATAATTCCCCAAAAATAATCACATAAGCCAATATTACCTATTAGGACTTTACTCATTTTCTCTATCACTTAGGAAATTCATATATCATTCCTATCTTTCATAATTTGACTATGTCCATTACTGCAGAGAGCTACATAGGCTCTACCATGCACATATCTATCTATCTCATTAAAGGGACCTTACTCTATCTGAGTTATACTGTCCCACCTCTTGGCTTTATTTCAAAAGCAATCTTCCTCTATCGCAAAAGCAATCTAGCTCTATTGTAAAAATATTAACTCATATTATTTAAAAATTGCTCTTTCTTAGAGACACATCATCTTTCATAACTGCATCTCATTTCCTTTCATATATCTTATCCCTACTGAAGGGATATGTCCTGAGTACTGTAATCATTTATCTATAAATTCACTATTAATCTTTCATCTTTGATCTTATTCTCTATCCCATAGACTATCATTGTCTGATCATAAATTCTCATTATATTCTATGGGAATTAAATATTTAACTATTTTGTTCATAACTTTTCTATTGCTCTATCATCATCTGATTAAATTATTTAATCGCATGTCGTAGGATATGGGAGCAATAAATTTTCCAAAACTTTCTCATCATATCTACTCTACCTTGCATGTGATGTAAAGGGGAGTATTCATTCATCAAAGCATATTCAACATGCATAATATGCAAGGAGATACAATCATTTAAACATTCTCTAACATGTGTCATCATATGACAATTACAAGTAGATGCAACCTCTTATCATAACTTATGGGAACATAAGCCATATCACTATTACATAGTTTGCTCAACCATCTCTTATACTCATATTGTAATTAAATAATTAACTAGGTAACCTTTAAATATTCTGTCCCTTTAACACCTCAACTGCTAGGTCCTGATCATCTATTCAGGTACCTAAGTCATTTACTTGTTTAACTTAGGCTACCACATCACCCTCTTACTAGGGTATAGACTAAACCCTTCCTTACTCTTTCTTACATGAGGATTAGGGGATTCACTTTATCTTTGAATCTGTGGCTACCTTACTAGGCCATATTCATTCTATCATATCATCTCTTATCGCCTGTAAGACTTTTGTGTCTCTAGCCTGAAGGATTTATGTGTCCTTGGCCTTATTGTAATCCATAACTGAGTCAGCTATTCTCTTTCAGCTAACTAAGGAAGGGTCTGGCTTACATCTCTATGCCATTCATACTTTTAAGTTTCCCCTTATCCTCTTGGATTACTAACAGGCAAGAAAATATCTCTTATTAAGTCTCAAGGTTCATGTAAATGAACTTGGCTAATTATTTATCAAAGGGTTTCCCTTTCCTTTTCTCTAACCCTTAACCTTACTCTCACCTCTCTCTAATTGCAAGGAATACTTCTTTTGAACTTTTCGAGAAAAACTTCTCAAGTGAGCGGATCACTCTCCATCTCATATGGAGTAACTTCTGTATTTCTCTGTATCTCTTAACTCTTTCTGTCTGTCTGTCTCAGTCTGCACTTGATTAGATTGTGATTCCTTTTAGTCTGTCTTTAGATCCTGACTAATTTAAGTCACTTGGATCTTATCCATTACCTATCATTACTATTTATGTTCTCTAGGGAAGAGCATTAGGTTACTATTTCTTCGTGATGGAATCCCTTTGCTTTAGGAACATTATCCTTCTATCTATTAACCATCATGTCTTTATCCTCAAGCCATATATTAGATCATTCTTAGGTAAGTCTCATTCTAACTTCTCATTATTCTTTTTCCGTAAAGACTAACTGCAAAAAATCTTTCATACTGTAGATTAACTCCTGGTGATCATATGGAGGATCTACTTCGAACCTCTTCTTAAATTGATCTTATGTATCTTAGTGTTTCATACTATTTCGCTTGGTTGCCCTCTGTAATAAACCTCTAACTGATAACCGTTAGTGAGGTCAGCATCTTTAGAGTCAATTAAGACTCATTCATGTCCTCTAGAGTATATTAGGTTGATGCCTCTACTGTATGTCTGTTTATTATCCCTGCTATGACATTGAGGAACTACAGATAAATTGACTGTTCCTAATCTCTACTTTTGTCCATCCCTTGACCCAGACTGAGTAATTCACTTTCCACAGCTTTCTTCAGAGTAATATGGTCAATATTATCTGTCTTTAACAAAGAAGGTTGGGGTTGACTAGTACCAGGAACACCACACTGATCTTTCTTTATAAAGTCACATATTCCTGGACTTTGGGAATGGACAGGAGCTATCATAAACTCTAACTGGATGTCTGAATTAGGGGACTGTGATCTATTACTCATGACAACTTTGTCCTCTAACTCCAGTGGAGGAGGAATAATATCTGGTCTTCCCATAATCCAATAATAGTACTCAGCTTCCTCAGCCATAATTTGTCCTCTCATCAGAGAAATAGAGCTTATATCAGGCTTAGAGGGCACTCCAGTAAACTCATACGGTGTCGAGTCACTAGACTCAACATTATTTCGTACATACTGGCTTCAGGCTGAATCTCTACATAACCACCAGACTACAAGTTTGAGTCTATAGAAACATCTATGGAACATCCTACTGTAGATTTCCCTGATTGATCCCCTATACTCTCATCTGAACTCTCTTCATAGTCTAAGGGATGATCAAAATCTGGATGTACCCCATGTCCATACATCACTACTGGCCTGGTGTCTCCCTTATTAACTGAAGCTCTGACTTAACTTTATGAAATATCATATCTATTCCTGCAATATTTATTTAATTAAGCAATGCTAATTATCCCAATACATACCCTACGTCAACAAAATACTTATTATTTAGGGTTAGGGTATGGGAATAATCTCATATAAGTTCATAAATAATATATTCAGAGCATTTCTTAAGCAAGAATCATATGCTCTGATACCAAAATGTCACATCCTTAAAATCATTCATAAGCCATTGGAACCAATTACATAGCCTTTTGCTTTAGAAACCTTCATTTTTAAAAGATAACTCTCGGGTACTGTTCACTTTCACTATTCATTTGGTAATTCTAGAACATGTACCCTAATTTGAAAATTTATAATTAAATATAGAAAAATCTAAATGAGTTGGCTCCAATTTCTAACAAAATCTATTTCATTTAACTTTGAGGGAAAAATATAAAACTGAAGTTCCATTGTTTTAATGAAATCAGTTTAATCGTTGAAACTCACTGTTCATTTGATAAAAACTGGAAGTTCTAGTTTCTTTGCCTTATCTTTAAAAATTCATTTCTCTTTCATTACTTGTCCAAATGAACCGTGTTACCTATACAATTAAAGCTCTAGACATCCTCTTTAATCTCAAAAAATTTTGTTGAAAAGCTCGTTTATTTACTATACAAAATCAACATGTGAACATTGTGTCCTCTAATCACTCACTTTATCTCAATTCCAGATTTTAGTTCCAAATTTGGAAAATCATAACAATTCGGATACTTATCCAATTAAAGCATTTTTAGTGTCCATTTAAAGCTCTTTATCTTAGATATTATCATGCCAACTTTCAGACTAAAACACATTGATTAAGGTACTATAAATATCATCAAAAGGTCACGGCCTCAGAATACCAACACATGAACATTCAATATACACTCCAGCATATGCTTCCATAATGTCAAGCAACTCATTTGGCTTATTATACATGTCTAACCATCCATGCTTACCGTCTTTCCTTGAGAAATCCCAACACCTAAAACATCATCATGCATATGGAAGGAATGAGTTTTCATGAAAATCCCAATAGCATGTTACACAAACCATAATATCATGCATGAATAATTGGATGCTTAACATGCTATCATGAGATGGGAGCTACTTCATTATGGTACATAAGAAAACTCTAACATGCATATTGTCATGACATAACTTGCAAGGAGTTACAATCATTCATACTTTATCATAACATGATGACATAAGCTCAAGCTCAACCAAACACCATAATCAACAAGCGAACAAACAATTAAACAAACATGAGTTATAGTTAGGTATCCTTGCTACCTCTTAGCTATCTTGGTCAAGACCTTCTAGATAAGATTTCCTTCCTTCACAAATTTCAAAACCTAGCCATTACAAAATAATATCAAGTTACAACTCAATTTGAAACTAAATCCAAGACTGGGTTTTCACTAACTCCCTTTATTTCTCTACCTTATGTTTCATACTTCCATCTTTCCAAAATAAATTCTCATGGTTCATTCCCACATAATTTTTCATGTACAATCCAAATATGAAACTATAATTTCCAAAATCAAAACATACCAATTTCTACAGTACCAAACTGAAATAAATGTCCCTTTTTCCAAAAATTCATATTTTGATTCCAATGCTTCTAATACTTGTTTTCCTACTTTATCCCCACACAATTTTCCATTTTAAACTCATTGGAAGCATAAAGATCATGAAATACCATCATATGAACAGTGCCACATATAGTACCAGCAAGAACACAAAACCCTAAATCCAACATACTTGAATTCCCAAGCTTATACCACTTGATTCTAGCTTATTTAAGCTTGTCTAAACTATCCATAACATAAAACTCATATTCTAACCCCATATGGATAGCACTTCCAGTAGCAAACATAAGGGAAATAGAGCACAAAAACCCCTTAAAACCAACAACTAACTTGCTAGAACAAAGCTCAAGATCAAGGGAGATGATTAACTTGCTTCTTGCTTCAAGTTGTGTGCTTCTTTCTTGATTGAATGGAAATTTTGCAAGAGTTTCCCCATGGTTCCAAGGGCTACCGAACTGATCTGAATAGGGGATATTTATAGAGAAATTTAGGTTAAAATGGATGGCCAAGATTAATTTAGTTACTATTTGATCCAAGGGCTCACATTTAATATTGGATTTAACTTTTGGCCTTTAAACTTTTCCAATTTTTGTTTAGGTCCCTTTCTTCCTTCAAGACTCATTTAACCTCTATTATTTTTTCTGATCTTCGTCATAATCCTTCCCAAATCTCTTTTCACTATCAGTACTATACGGATAGGGAAAAATTAGGATATGACAGTAAACATCTGCATAATTGACACTAAGTTAATTATTACAGGATAAAGAGGACTGAGTCTAAGACTTTAGAGACTACAGTAAACCAGGGGGACCTTATACTAGATGTTCTTAGTTCAGATAGATTAGGGTTGAACTCATAAGAGGTATATGCTTTGATACATGATCCTGAGTTTAGATTTCCCCTAGTGATCAACATCTTGGATTCTAGCAGTGAATCAGAGCTGGGCAGGTTAGTCTGTTCCTCAGTTGGATCAAATAGGATAGATGAGTTATTAGATGTGAAACCTATTCCAGCCTCACCCATTAATGTGGTACCTCCTGAGGCAGCTGACCCTAATAGAGAGGGAGATATAAATCATTTGGAAGATATAAAGATGGGAGATCCTCAGGAAGAACAAGTTGAGGAGGGGTACTCCTATGTTGTGGGAACTGTAGAACTTGTACCTAGATAGGCTACTGAGATAAATGTCCCTAACCCAAGTTAAGTGCCTGAACCAGTTAATGTACTTGAACCCATTTATACAGTTGATATACCTGGACCTAGTCATACACCATACCCTACAGATATCCTAGGTCCCAGTAGAACTGAGAAACTAATGGTAGAGATACATCTTAATAATCATCAGGTTATAGAGCTAACTCTTGGGGAGGATATGGAGGAAGAATATTTCAAGAAAGATGTAGAGCTAGCGAGACAACTGTTTGATATAGGAACAATGCTGGTAATAGAAGTGGATCAAGACTATAGAGTTTACAAGGATTTCATAGCAAGGGTAAGAAAGGCCTATCAAGCATATGATCCAGATACCCTTACCCTAGAAGCTTGGGTTAATATCATGGATGATATTTTGCCTCTTATAACAACATGGAGATAAGGTCTAGATCAGTACTTTGAAGAGGAACCCTCTGAGGATACTCATGATTGGATCTATATGATGGGGGAGTTCATTAGGATCCACTATGAGAAAATATAATGCAATAGTTGTATTTATAAAGGTTGATGTAATCTATGTACTCATGACTAGTAATGACATTGTACATATATGTGTGTATGTTATGAAAAGTCTATATAATTCCGTTAAACTTGCTGTATGCTATGTTATGAATGAAATGTGAATTATGTTAATTATAGTATTTCTTTCCTATTACAATAGTAAGCCAAAATAGTAAGAATAAGAAGAGCTAGTTCTTCAGGCAAACCACAAAATGCCAGAGATATTAACCAGTTGATTCTAGAATGACTGGAACAACAATAGAAGCTGATTGAGCAAGTAAGAGCTGCTCAAGTAAGGAGCGAACAAGAAAGGGATGCTGCTATATCTATAGCTATAGCAGAAGCAGTCAAAAATTTATGGCAATCAGAATCTACCAGTACAGCTAATATAGAACTAGAGATGGTCCAACAGATGATAGAGCCACCAAGATAGATGGGACAGACCGCAGATCCCGCTGGTATTCAACAGTGGATGGCTAATTTCTGTAAGCACAGTCATCCGATGTTTGAGGGAATGTTCAATGTACAGAAAGTGGAGGATTGGATCAATAGACTAGAGAAGATCTTTAAGGTACTAGGTTGTCCGTCTGAGAGTAAAGAACAGATGGCAATTTACTAGCTAGAAAGGGATATTGATAGATGGTGGAAGAATACTGAACTAGTGTTACAAGCCAGAAATATTCCTATTACATGGGAAGTGTTCTTTGAATAGTTTTATGAGAACTATTTTCCCCAGTTAGTGTAGGACGAAAGAGAAGTAGAATTCCTTGTGCAAGACAAGGAGAAAAAGAATCTTTTGATGAATACTTGGCAAAGTTCATCCGTCTTTCTCAGTATTCCACTTGAATGCGACAGGTGGATGATGAATGGTGGATGATAGAGGGATGATCAGGGGATTGAATGCTACCCTAAAAGATAAGATGACCCTTAATAGTAGCATTAGTTCAATAAAGCAGTATAAGCCTGTAGAATCATTGAGAACAACCTGAATCACCGGATATTAATGACACCGATTATCAGAGAGACTGCTACTCCTGAGAGAACTAACTATAACAGAAATACAGCTGGTGGCAGTGGCTATAACAAGAAAAGGAAAAGTTAGTTGCAGTAGAATAGAAAGCCTAACAGAGGAAACTACAGGGGTAATACTAATAATAGAGACCTGAGGTTCAGAGTGTGCGACAAGTGTGGGAAAAGTCATAGAGATAGACCGTGCTTGATGGGGCAGAACATCTTTTATACTTGTGGGAAGCCTGGACACTTTTCCATAAATTGTCCCCAGGTAGCTAGTGATCAAAGGCCACGTACTCAAGGGTGAGTATTCGCATTAACAAGGGAAGATGAACAGAGATCACCCAAGATGATCCAAGGTGTCATATATCTTAATAATCATTCTGTGATTGCTATGTTTAACTCAGGTGCAAGTTATTCCTTTGTTTCTTATGACTGTGCTAAGCGGTTAGGCCTTGCAATTAGTAAATTATGTTATGCTATATGTGTGACAACTCCCACAAATGCTAAGGTAGTTACATCATATATCAGCCTAAATATTGTCATTCGATATAAGTGTTCCTACACTACTCTATATCTAATATGTATGCCCTTTCATGAAATTGATGTCATAATTGGATTGAATTGGTTGTCTGCCAACAATATAATGCTAGATTGTAAGAATAAAACTCTAGTTCATTGTCCACAAGCTACAAATGTGAATCCAGAAGTGAAACTAATTTCCTGATGGAGGCTCAGGCTGATAGATGTCTACGAAAAAGATGTCAGTGATATATGGTCTTCTTTTCGATTCAAGCAGAAGTCAAAGAAGGAATTGAAGCCATTCTAGTAGTAAAAGAATTTCCTAAAGTCTTTCCAAAGGAGATTCAGGGATTGCCTCCATAACGAGAAGTGGAGTTTGCAATTGATATTATACTTAGAGCTGGACCAGTATCCAAAGCCCCATATCGTATGGCTCCTAACAAGATGATTGAGCTTAAGAAACAGATTGAGGAGCTTCTAGAGATGGGTTTTATTCAACCCAGTGTTTCTGTGTGGGGTGCTCCAGTGTTATTCGTCAAAAAGAAGGATGGCAGTCTTAGATTGTGCATTGACTATCAGGAATTGAATAAGATTATAGTTAAGAATAAGTACCCTCTTTCCCAAATTGATGATTTGCTAGACCAGTTGGTTAGAGCAAGCTTATTCTCTAAGATTGATCTGAGATTAGGTTATCACCAACTCAGAATCAAAGTATATGATATTTCAAAGACTACATTCAAGACTCGATATGGTCATTTCAAATTCTTGGTAATGCCCTTTGGTATGATGAATGCGCTTGCAATTTTCATGGATTAATATGAACTAGATTTTTAGGACTTAGATCAGTTTGTGGTAGTCTTTATTGATGATTTTTAGTGTACTCTAAATCTGCAGTGGAGCCTGAAGAGCATTTGAGGATTGTTCTAAGTACTCTTAAAGAAAAATAACTCTATGCAAAGCTTAGTAAATGTGAGTTTTGGCTGCAAGAAGTCAAATTTCTTGGTCATATCATATCCCACAAAGGGGTAGCTGTAGATCCTAGCAAAGTTGAAGCAGTGCTAAGCTGGGAATAGCCAAGAACAGTGACAGAGATCAAAAGTTTTTTGGGCTTAGCAGGGTATTATAGAAGATTTATGAATGACTTTTCTCAAATTGCTCTGCCATTAACCAAGCTGACCAGAAAGAAACAGCAGTTTAAGTGGGATGAGAAGTACGAGGCTAGTTTTCATGAACTAAAGCAGAGATTTACCATGACTCCTGTACTGATTATTCCATACCTAACTCAGATTTATGTAGTCTACACTGATGCTAGCAAATAGGGGTTGGGATGTGTGCTGATGCAGTAGGGATGAGTGGTAGCTATACTTCTCAGCAGTTAAAGCCACATGAAGAGAACTATCCACTCATGATCTGGAGCCCTCAGCGATAGTTTATGCTCTCAAGATATGGAGACACTATCTATGTGGAGCTACCATAGAGCTGTATTGTGACCACAAAAGCCTAAAGTATCTGTAAGATCAGAAATAATTGAACATGAGGCAGCAGAGATGGATGGAATTTCTGAAAGATTATGATTTCTAGATCAAGTACCATCCAGGAAAAGCTAATGTAATGGCTGATGCCTTAAGTAGAAAGGTGGTGCAGGTTGTAAGTCTCATGATCAAAGAGCTGGAACTGATACAAGATGTTCGAGACTAGAGTCCTTTATATCAAATGTAGATAGTAGAAAGTTCTTATGGAGGAACACAAATTAAAGCTTTCATTGAGGATAAGATAAAAGAGGCTCAAGAGTAGGATAGGCTCACTGAGATTTTCAAGAATAAGCTAGAAAGAGGGAAAACTAAGAATTTTAATGTATCCCAATATAGATTGCTATGATTTAGGGAACGGCCATATATTCCCAATGCAATGGGATTAAGAGAAAAGATCTTAGAAGAGACACATAAAAGCAAGTATATAGTACATCCAGGTATAACTAGGATGTATCATGATGTTAAGAGCTTATTTTGGTAGCCTGGATTGAAGAAGGATGTTGTGGCTTATATGTCTAAGTGCCTAACATGTCAAAAGGTGAAGGTTGAGCACCAAAGGCCAGCAGGGAAATTGTAACCCCTAGATATTCCTGAATGGAAATGGGACAGTATTGCCATGGATTTGCTGAAGGATTATCCATGATATCTACTAAGCATGATGCTATATGGGTAGTAATTGACCGATTAATGAAGTTCACTCATTTCCTGGCAATTAACAAAAGGGATTCTCTAGAGAAGCTGGCAAAACTATATATAAAAGAGATTGTTAGACTACACAGTATTCTTATTAGTATCATATTTGACAGAGATCCTTAGTTTACATCAAATTTTTGGTGAGCTTTACATAAAGAAATAGACACTACTCTCATATTCAATACAGCTTACCATCCTCAGATAGATGGTCAATATGAGAGAATGATCTAGACACTAGAGGATATGTTGAGATTATGTGTATTGGATTTCAAAGGGAGTTGGGATGTCCATCTGCTATTGATAAAGTTTGCCTATAATAATAGTTATTAGGCTAGTATTCGGATGGCCCCTTTTAAAGCACTTTATGGATGAAAGTATAGATCTCCCTTGTGCTGGGTGGAGTTGAGCGAAAGGAGGATATTTGGTCCTGACATAGTAGACCAGACAGTAGTACAGATCGATAAGATCAAAAAGAGATTATTGACTGCTCAAAGCATACATAAGAGTTATGCTGATGTTATAAGGAAGCCGTTGGAGTTTAAAGAAGGAGAGTATGTATTTCTTAAGTTGACTCTAACGACAGGAGCCAGACAATTGATCAAAGTGAAGAAGCTGTATCCAGATACATTGGGCTATTTTAGATCCTCGCAAGAGTAGGATTAGTGGCTTATAGATTAGCTCTTCCTCCACATCTCAGCAAGATCCATAACGCATTCCATGTTTCCCAATTAAAGAAGTATGTTCCAGATCTATCGCATATGGTTGAACAAGATGATATTGCACTACGAGATAACCTGACTTATGAAGTCGGACCAATACAGATTGTAGATATAAAGGTCAAGCAGTAGCAAAATAAGCAGATCCCTCTAGTTAACGTGGTCTGAAAGGGATTAACGGAGAATGAAGCTACCTGGGAAGCAGAGGAAAGGATTAGAGAAGCATATCCTAAACTATTTCCCTAGTGTATGTAATGTAAATTTCGAGGATGAAATTTATTTTCAGGGGGAGAGAAATGTCATATTCCCAATTTTCTTACCTGATATAACTGTACAGTTTATCTGTAATAGATATGAAATTCTTGGAGTAAATTGTATCTGATTGGGAAAGTAAAGAAAAGGGATTATGAACTAAGGAAGTTTAGGGACTAAAACGCAAATTTGAAAAGGTCAGTGGCAAAAAGTTAATGTATAAATAAATGTTTGGCCAAAAGTGGTAATTTCCAACAGTTAAGGGACTTAGATGTAATTAAGTAAAAAGTTTAAGGGCAAAATTGTAATTATAGAAAGATCAGCCCATAAAGGGTTAGAACTGCCTGGAAGTATTTCAGTCCTATATTCCATCAATAAATAGAGAAAGTTACACTAGTTAATATAGTATGATATAGGAATTTGATAAGGGCTCCAAACAACAGATATTTATCTGATAGTCTGAAAGTTATCTAAAATTTTATCAGATTTCATGGACTTCAAATATAAGTGGGGGAATTGAAGGAAAGTATAACCTAGAGTGTCAAATGTTATGCATTTGACAGGACCCTTAAAGGAGTTATGTATAAATATTTATCCCCATATTAGTGAATTTTGACGGGAGTTTAAAAACACCCATGATTCGATAATGGAACTTATCATTAAATAAGCCTGGATAGAATGAACTCAGATGGACTCATATATGGTCCTATGATGACGTCAAGGAGGGCCCAAAACCCAGGGTACCAGTACATCAGTAGAAAGGGCCAGTGTCCAAAAGTGTGAAATTATGAAAATGCCCCTGGATGCCCATATTATACAAGTGATGGATGGAGGGCATTTTGGTCATCTGGGATAGGCTAAAAATGTGGTATATAGTATAAGTATGATTATTTAGAGATAGTATATGCCCTGAGGCAGTACAAAGAGGGGTGAAATGACAATTATGCCCTTAGGGTTAATATAGTGCAATAAAGAACATCAAGGGTATTTTAGTCATTTCCCAATGGATGGATGGCAGATAAATACTCTGTATAATAATTTCAATGGTATGAGAATCCTAGACATTGATTTCTAGGGCAGAATACATATCCTGTTATATTATAAAAAATTAGGAACATAAAATAGTCCAGTTGCTGTTAAACTGCTCCGATCGGTATCGGATTGGACTAGAATTTTTCCAGAAGCTTCCTTACATAAGAATGGCCCCATATATCCCCATGAGGTATCACTTGAGCTTTCCCTCATGATGTCATAATTATTCTTTTTGGAAAAAGTTAAATTCAAGATTAAATGTGAGCCCTTAGATTAAATAGTGCACAAATCAATATTTGCCATCCATTTTAACCCAAATTCATCTATAAATACCCCATATTCAAATCATTTCAGTATGCACGGTGAACCATATGGAAACTCTTACAAAATTTCCATTCGACCAAGAAAAAAGCACACAAAGTGAAGCAACAATCAAGGTAATCATCTCCCTTGATCTTGAGCTTTGTTCTAGCAAGTTAGCTCATGATTTTAAGGGGTTTTTATGCTATATTTCCCTTATGGTTGCTGCTGGAAGTGCTTCTCATATATGGTTAAAATATGAGGTTTTTGTTATGGATAGTTTAGATAAGCTTAAAGAAGCTAGAACTAAGTGGTATAAGCTTGGGAATTCAAGTATGTTTGGATTTAGGATTGTGTTTGACATATCCTAAATTTTTCCTATCTGTATAATACAGATAGTGGAAAGAGGTTTAGAAAAGATTATGACGAAGATAAGAAGAAATGATAAAGGTAGATGAGTATTGAAGAAAGAGAAGGACCTAAATACAAAGTAGAAAAGGTTAAAGGTCAAAAGTTAAAGTAGAAAAAAAGTTGGGCTAAAAGTGGTAATTTCTAAAAGTTTAGGGACCTAAATATAAATATGCAAAAAGTTAGGGACTTAAATGTAATTAAGTAAAAAGTTTAAGGGTAAAATGGTAATTATAGAAAGATCAGCCTGAAAAGGGTTAGAACTGCCCAGAACTATTTTAGTCCCATATTCTATCAGTAAATAGAGGAAGGCATGCTGGATAATTTGACATGATACAGAATTTTTATCTGATAGTCTAAAATTTATCTAAATTTTTATCAGATTCCATGGACATCAGATATAAGTTAGAAAATTACAGGAAAGTGTGCCCTATAGTGTCAGATGTTACGAATATGACAGAACCCCGAAAAAAGTTCTGCATAAAAAGTTATTCACATATTAGTGAAATTTGACGGGAGTTTGATAACAGCCGTGATCTGATAATAGAATTTATCGGTATATAAGCTTAGATAGAATGAGATCAGATGACCTCATATATAGGCCCATGATGATACCAAGAAGGGCCCAAAACGTAGGGTACCAGTCTATCAGTAGAAGGGGCCAGTGTATAGAAAAAGTGCAAAATTACGAAAATGCCCCTGGATACCCATGTTGTACCAGTGATGGATAGAGGGCATTTTGGTCATTCTAGACAGGCCAAAAACATGTCATATGGTATTAATAGGATTATTTAGAGCCCATATACACCTTGAGGCAGTATAAAGAGGTGTGAAATGACAATTTTGCCCTTAGGGTCAATATAGAGCAAGAAAGGACACCAAGGGTATTTTGGTCATTTCCTAAGGGATGGATGGCAGATAAATATTTAATATATCACTTTCAATGGTATGAGAAGCCTAGATATTGATTTTCAGGACATAATACATATCTTGGTATATTATAAAAAAAATCGGAAAAGAAAACAGTCCGGTTGTTATGAAACTGCTCCGATCGGTACCAGATTGGACTAGAATTTTTCCAGAATCTTCTTTACATGGGAAGCACCCCACCTAACCCTCTTAGGTGTCCCATGAGCTGTCCCACATGATGTCATAATTATTCTTTTTAGAAAAAGTTAAATCCAATATTAAATGTGAGCCTTTATATCAAATAGTAACCAAATCAATCTTGGCCATCCATTTCAACCCAAATTTCTCTATAAATACCCCCTCATTTCAGATCATGTGCGACAGCCTTGAGAACCATAGGGAAACTCTTGCAAAATTTTCACTCAACCAAGAAAGAAGCACACAACTTGAAGCAAGAAGCAAGGTAATCATCTCCCTTGATCTTGAGCTTTGTTCTAGCAAGTTAGCTCATGGTTTTAAGGGGTTTTCATGCTACATTTCCATTATGGTTGCTGCAGGAAGTACTGCTCATATATGGTAAAAATATGAGTTTTATGTTATGGATAGTTTAGACAAGCTTAAACAAGCTAGAATCAAGTGGTATAAGCTTGAGAATTCAAGTATGTGCAGATTTAGGGTTTTGTGTTCTTGCTGGTACTATACGTGGTACTGTTCATATGATAGAACTTCATGATTTTGATGCTTCCAATGAGTTTAAAATGGAAAATTGTGTGGGAATAAAGTAGGAGAACAGGTATTGGAAGCATTGGAATCAAAATGTGAAATTTTTGAAAAAAGGAACCTTCAGTTCAGTTTGGTACTGTAGCAACTGAAGTGTTTTGATTTTGGAAATTCTGATTTCATATTTGGATTCTACATGAGAAATTATGTGGAAATGAACCATGGGAATTTATTTTGGAAAGATGGAAGTAAGAAACATAAAGTAGAGAAAGAAAAGGAGTTAGTGAAAACCTAGTCTTGGATTTGGTTTCAAGTTGAGTTGTAACTTGATATTATGTTGTAATGGCTAGGTTTTGACATTTGTGAAGGAAGGAAAGCACTTCAAGAAGGTCTTGGCCAAGATAGCTAAGAGGTAGCAAGGATACCTAACTATAGCTCATGTTTGTTTAATTGTTTTGCTTGCTTGTTGATTATGGTGTTTGGTTGAACTTGAGCTTATGTCATCATGTTATGATGAAGTATGAATGATTGCAACTCCTTGCAAGTTATGTCATGACAATATGCATGTTAGAGTTTGCTTATGTACCATTATGAAGTAGCTCCCATCACATGATAACATGTTAAGCATTCAATTATTCATGCATGATATTATAGTTTGTGTAACTTGCTATTGGGATTTCTATGAAATCTCATTCCTTCCATATGCATAATCTTGTTATAGGTTTTGGAACTTCACATGGAAAAAGGTTTAACATGGATGAATGAGGTTGTATAATAGGTCACATGAGATATTTGACTTCATGGAAGCATATGATGGCATGTATGGTTGAATAGTGTATGATTCTATAATTCTGTTTTAAGGTTGTGGTGATATGATGATGTTTATGATGCTTAAATCAACGATTTTTGGTCTGAAACTTGCTATGATTAAAGTAAAGATACAGAGCTTTAAATGGACACCAAGAACACCTCATTTGGATAAGTATCTGAATTATTATGATTTTCCAAAGCATGCAGTAAGACCTGGAATTGAGATAAAACGAGTGATGAGAGGCAGTGACGTTCACGCAATGGTTTCATATACCGAATGAATGAATTTTTCTATGAAATTTTGTGAGCTTAGAGAGGACATCTATAGCTTTAATTCCATAGGTAACACAGTTCATTTGGATAAGTAACCAAATAGAAATGATTTTTTAACCTTAAGGCAAAGAAACTAGAACTTCCAGATTTTACCAAATAAACAGTGATTTTTATCCAATAAACTGATTTTGTGTGAAGAAGATAACCTAAATTTCATATTTTCCCTCAAATATTTATGAAATAGCTTTCATTAGAAATTGGAACCATATTATTTCGATGTTTCTACAATTAATTATGAATTTTTAGAGTATGGTACATGTTCTAAAATTACCAAATGAACAGTAACAGTGAACAGTCCCCAAGAGCAAATCTTTTGGAAATGGATGTTTTCAAAGCAAATGATCATGTAATTGGTTCCAATCACTTCGAATGGAGTATAATTGAGGTTAAAAGTAAGGATGCAAAAATTTTGGTATCAGAGCAAAGGATTATGGCTTAAGAAATGCTCTGAATAGATTATTTATGGATTGATATGACATTATTTGCAGACCCTAACCCTAAACAGTAGGTATTTTGCTAAGGTAGGGTATGTATTGGGATAATTAGCATTGCTTAATTAAGCAAATATTGTAGAAATAGATATGAGATTTCATAAGGTTAAGTCAGAGGCTTCAGTTAATAAGGGAAACCCCTATCCAGTAGTGATATATGAAGATGATGTTCCTCCAGACTTTGATCCTTCATACAATGAAGAAAGTTCAGAGGGAAGTTTAGGGGATCAGTCAGGAAAGTCTACAGTGGAATGTCCCATAAATGTTTCTATAGACTTAAACCTGCAGTCTGGAGGTGATATACAGATTCATTCTGAAGCCGTGAATGCACCATATGATATTGAGTCTAGTGACTCAACATAGTATGAGGATTGTTAGAGTGCCCTCTAACCCTGATATAAGCTCTATTCTTCTGATGAGAGGATAGATTACAGCTAAGGAAGCTAAGGACTGGTACTGGATTATGGGTAGACCATATATTATTTCTCCTCTACCAAAGTTTGAGGATAGAGTTATTATGAGTAAGATACCACAGTCCCCTAATTTAGATATCCAGTCAGAGTTTATGATATATCCTGTCCATTTCCAAAGTCCAGGAATATGTGACTTTATAGAGAAAAATCAGTGTGATATTCCTGGTTCTAGTTAACTCCAGCCTGCTTTGTTAAAGACAGTTAGTGTTGACCATATTGGTCTGAAGAAAGTTGTAGAGACTGACTTACTCAGTCTAGGTCAAGGGATAGACAGAAGTAGAGATTACGAATAAACAGTTTACATGTAGTTTCTCAATGTCATAGTAGAGATGATAAGCAGATGTATGATAGAGGGCTTTAACCTAAATCAAGTATGTGCTCTAGCAGACTCACATGGGATGGTAATAAGTCAGATACTAACATATATCCCTACATGGCATATAGAGTTAAGTGAGTATCTGGCAAATGATCTGTCAGCTGATATTCAAGGGTGGCACATCCGTGTACAGAAATATGTGCAGTCTATGATCCCTTAGAAAGAAAAGTAATTACTCATGTGTATAATAGTTATGATGTACCCCAAATATGTAATTGATATATATGTAATGTGAATACAAATATTATGGTAATATGGTATATGGATGTTGGTTGAACATGTATGTGAATATGTTCCCCATTTAAGTGTGACAAGTAAGTTGAGATGGTCACGACTACAAGTTACAGGGAATGTGAGACGGCTAGCAAGTACTTAGGTGGTGACTAAAATGCACAGAGACCTGATGACAAGAATAAGATGCTAACCTCACTGAAGGTTATCAGTTAGAGGTTTAGCACAGAGTGTAGGCAAGCTAGACTATATGATATACTAAGATATAGAAGATCAGTTTAAGAAAAGGTTCAGAAGTAGATCCTCCATATGATCATCAGGAGTTGATCTACAGTACGAAAGACTTTGTGCAACTAGTCTTTATAGAAAAGAATAATGAGAAGTTAGAATAAGACTTACCTAAGAATGATCTAATACATGGCTTAAGGATAAAGATGTGATGGATAATAGATAGAAAGTTAATGTTCCCAACACAGAGGGATTCCATCATGAAGAGATAGTAACCTAACGCTCTGCCCCTAGAGAATAGTAATAATAATATTAGATGATGAATGAGATCTAAGTGACTTAAATTAATCAGGATCTAGAGGCAGACCATAAAGGAATCATAGTCTAATCCAGAGTAAACTGAGACTGATAGACAGAAAGAGTTAAGAGATACAAAGAGCCACAAAAGTTACTCCATATGAGATGGAGAGTGATCTGCTCACTTGAGAAGTTTTTCTCCAAGAAGTTTAAAGGAAGCATTCCTCTCAATTAGAGAGAGGTGAGTGTAAGGCTAAGGGTTAAAGCAAAGGACAGGGAACCCTTTTGATGGATACTAAATCGAGTTCATTTATATGAGCCTTGAGGCTTAATAAGAGTTACTTTCTCGCCTGTTAGTAATCTAGGAGGATAAGGGAAAACTTAAAAGTTAAAATGGCATAAAGATATGAGCCAAACCTTTTGTCAGTTAGTTGAAAGAAAATAGCTGACTTAGTTTTAGATTACTGCTAGATTATGATGAGGCCAAGGACACATAAATCCTTCAGGCAAGAGGCACAGAAGTCTTACAGGCGATAAGAGATGATATGATATAATGAACATGGCCTAGTAAGGTAGCCACAGATTTAAAGATAAAGTGACTCCCCCATTTCTTATGTAGGAAAGAGTAAAAAAGGGTTGAGTCATACCCTAGTAAGAGGGTGAGTCATACCTGAATAGATGATCAAGACCTAGTGGTTAAGGTAATAAAGGAACAGAATACTTTAAAGTCTACTTGGTTAATTGTTTAATTGCAATGTTAGTATCAGGGATGGTTGAGCAGATGTGTGTGATAGTGGTATGGCTTATGTTTCCATAAGATATGATGAGAGGTTGCATCTCCTTGCAGTTGTCATATGATGACACACATGTTAGAGAATGCTTAAATAATTTCATCTCCTTGCATGTTACGCATGTTGAGTATGCTATGATGAATGAATACTCCTCTTTACATTACATGCAGGGTAGAGTAGATATGATGAGAAAGTTATGTTGCTCCCATGCCCTACGACATGCAATAGAGCTAGATTGCTCTTGCGATAGAGTAAGAATACTTTTGAAATGAAACCAAGAGTGGACAACATAGCTCATGTAGAGTAATATTCTTCATATGAGATGAATAGATGATGATAGACATATCCATGGTAGAGCCTGTGTAGCTCTCTGCAGTAATGGATCTAGTAAGTTATAAAGTATGAGAATGATATGAGAAGTTCCTGAGTGATAGAGAAAATGAGTAAAGTCCTAATAGAAAATATTGGCTTCTGTGACCATTTTTGGGGAATTATCTATTGAGTTAACAACTATGTGAAGGTGACTAACCCTGTAACTTTGTCCGTTGGTTTAGGTCTTCCAGAGATGATAATACAAAACAACGGAATTGCAGTAGGTTCCGGAGGATTGTAGTTAGGTCCTAGTATGGCTCACAGGGTCACAGTTAGATCCTGAATAGGCTTTCGATTGATCGCTGTAGATCCTGAGGGTCACAGTAGACCAAGCCTGGAGCAAGAAAGTAATGAGCCATCAGTACAATATGTCTTTGGAAGGACGAACACTAAGGAAAAGTTAAGGTATAGAAGCTTCACAAGTTGGTTAACTCATAACAGAGAGAGTACCCATGATACTAGTTTCAGATAGCCTTATTACTATTAGGGACTAAACTCAAAATCTTCTTACACGTAATAAGAACTTAGTGATCAAAGTTAAAGTTGTTAATCCTGAGTTCCAAGGATTTATGAGAATGTTTTATAAGATATAAGAAAGGGTCAAATGAGAATAAAGAGCTCCTTATGATGAGATTACAAAGACTAAAAATAAAGGTAAGTAGATCCTCCAGATGAGGACAAAGAGATTAGAAGGCCAGATAGACCAAAGAGAGATAATATAAGATGGTTCTAAGATGGTAAAGTACTAGGGTCAGAGCCAGTGAGCACTAGTGCTTTAGATTTTTATCTTAATATTTTAGTTAAGCGTGCTCAGGCAAGGGTAATTCAATAATGAGTGACCCCCTGGGAAGTGATAGAAAAAGGTAAAATGCCATAGAAAATTTGCATATGTGCATAGAACTATGTAAAATGATAGAAAGAGCTATGAAAGGCTATAAAGGGTTATAAACAGTAAGAGACTAGAACCCTTATATCAAGTCCAAATGAAATGGATTTGAATGATGAACTATGATATAGCCATATTTGACCAGATATGCCATTTTATGTCATGAAAGATACGAAATTAGAAGATATGCCTTGAGAAGCGGCTGTATAGCTAGCTTTATAAACAGATAGAGAGGCAAGTGAGAGCTACATGTGAAAGAGCAAGTGAGAGCTTTGAGAGCTTCCACTCCTTGCATAAAATGTCAGGCATTATGTTATGTTATGTTGTGTTATGTTTGTAAAATATGCTAAAGCTCCAAATGTTAGAGCAATGCAAGCTCTAAGTGTTAAAGCTGTGCAAGCTCTGAGTGTTAGAGCTGTGCATATTAAGAGAAGGAATGCTTGAGCTCCGATGTTAGAGTTTTGCATTCATGGGCAAGTATGCAGTCCTGCAATATGTTCGCTAGGCATTATGCATGTTAGAGTATGTGCTCCTATATGCTCATCTATGCTCATCTATGCTCTTATGTACTCCTGTTTAGCAGTAGAGCAATAAAAGAAAGAATAATAATATAAGTCCTCTCTCTGGATTAAGATGAGTTATTAAAGATGATAAGAATGTATGATGATATGAGAATGAGAGTTAAAGTGTGCGGATGTTAAGAGAATTCTGCTATATACTCAGATGAGTCATAAATGATTGCACTAAGAAGTATGATGAATAGTTAGCAGAAGCTCCAAAATATAGCAGTATTCGATGGAGTTTAACATGAAAAAAATGGACACTACTCACAAGTCCAGCATAGTGAGAAGTCCATATGCAGATAGATACGTAGCAAGAAAGTAATAGAATGAACTGGAGTTCAACTCTAACTGAGTTGATTTAGAACAAAAGAATAATCATAGTAAACATAGAAGATTCGTGGATATGAAAAGTACTTTGCTAAGATGTCAAGATAAAAGATAAGAGATAAATACCCCAATCCTTGATTAAGGTGTTAAGTAAATTTTGAGGACGAAATTTATTTTAAGGGGGTAGAAATGTCATATCCTAAATTTTCCCTATCTGTATAATACAGATAGTGGAAAGAGGTTTCGAAAAGATTATGACGAAGATAAGAAGAAATGATAAAGGTATATGAGTATTGAAGAAAGAGAAGGACCTAAATGCAAAGTAGAAAAGGTTAAAAGCCAAAAGTTAAAGTATAAACAAAAGTTGGGCCAAAAGTGGTAATTTCTAAAAGTTTAGGGACCTAAATGTAAATATGCAAAAAGTTAGGGACTTAAATGTAATTAAGTAAAAAGTTCAAGGGCAAAATGGTAATTATAGAAAGATCAGCCTGAAAAGGGTTAGAACTGCCTAGAAGTATTTTAGTCCCATATTCCATCAGTAAATATAGGAAGGCATGCTGGATAATCTAACATGATATAGAAATTTTATTGGAGCTCCAGACAGCAGAAAATTATCTGATAGTCTAAAAGTTATCTGAATTTTTATCAGATTTCATGGATATCAGATATAAGTGAGGGAATTTCAGGAAAGTGTGCCCTACAGTGTAAGATGTTGTGAATCTGACAGAACCCTGGAAGAAGTTCTGCATAAAAAGTTATTCACATATTAGTGAATTTTGATGGGAGTTTGATAACACCCGTGATCTGATAATAGAATTTATCAGAATGTAAGCTTGGATAGAATGAGATCAGAAGACCTCATATATAGGCCCATGATGATGCCAAGAAGGGCCTAAAATGCAGGGTACCAGTCCATCAGTAGAAGTGGCTAGTGTACAGAAAAAGTGCGAAATTATTAAAATGCCCCTGGATACCCATGATGTACCAGTGATGGATGGAGGGGATTTTGGTCATTCTAGACAGGCCAAAAACATGTCATATGGTATAAATAGGATTATTTAGAGCCCATATACACCCTGAGGCAGTATAAAGAGGTGTGAAATGACGATTTTGCCCTTAGGGTCAATATAGAGCAAGAAAGGACACCAAGGGTATTTTGGTCATTTCCCAAGGGATGGATGGTAGATAAATATTTAATATATCATTTTCAATGGTATGAGAAGCCTAGATATTGATTTCCAAGACATAATACATATCTTGGTATATTATAAAAAAATTTGGAATAGAAAACAGTCCAGTTGTTGTGAAACTGCTCCGATCGGTACTGGATTGGACTGGAATTTTTCCAGAACCTTCTTTACATGGGCAGCACCCCACCTAACCCTTTTAGGTGTCCCATGAGCTGTCCCACATGATGTCATAATTATTCTTTTTAGAAAAAGTTAAATCCAATATTAAATGTGAGCCTTTATATCAAATAGTAACCAAATCAATCTTGGCTATCCATTTCAACCCAAATTTCTCTATAAATACCCCCTCATTTCAGATCATGTGCAGCAGCCTTGAGAACCATAGGGAAACTCTTGCAAAATTTTCACTCAACCAAGAAAGAAGCACACAACTTGAAGTAAGAAGCAAGGTAATCATCTCCCTTGATCTTGAGCTTTGTTTTAGCAAGTTAGCTTATGGTTTTAAGGGGTTTTCATGCTACATTTCCATTTTGGTTGCTGCTGGAAGTGCTGCTCATATATGGTTAAAATATGAGTTTTATGTTATGGATAGTTTAGACAAGTTTAAACAATCTAGAATCAAGTGGTATAAGCTTGAGAAATCAAGTATGTTTGGATTTAGGGTTTTGTGTTCTTGCTGGTACTGTAGCAACTGAAGTGTTTTGATTTTGGAAATTTTTATTTCATATTTGGATTCTACATGAGAAATTATGTGGAAATGAACCATGGGAATTTATTTTGGAAAGATGGAAGTAAGAAACATAAAGTAGAGAAAGAAAAGGAGTTAGTGAAAACCTAGTCTTGGATTTGGTTTCAAGTTGAGTTGTAACTTGATATTATGTTGTAATGGCTAGGTTTTGACATTTGTGAAGGAAGGAAAGCACTTCAAGAAGGTCTTGGCCAAGATAGCTAAGAGGTAGCAAGGATACCTAACTATAGCTCATGTTTGTTTAATTGTTTTGCTTGCTTGTTGATTATGGTGTTTGGTTGAACTTGAGCTTATGTCATCATGTTATGATGAAGTATGAATGATTGCAACTCCTTGCAAGTTATGTCATGACAATATGCATGTTAGAGTTTGCTTATGTATCATTATGAAGTAGCTCCAATCACATGATAACATGTTAAGCATTCAATTATTCATGCATGATATTATAGTTTGTGTAACTTGCTATTGGGATTTCTATGAAATCTCATTCCTTCCATATGCATAATCTTGTTATAGGTGTTGGAACTTCACATGGGAAAAGGTTTAACATGGATGAATGAGGTTGTATAATAGGTCACATGAGATATTTGACTTTATGGAAGCATATGATGGCATGTATGGTTGAATAGTGTATGATTCTGTAATTCTGTTTTAAGGCTGTGGTGATGTGACGATGTTTATGATGCTTAAATCAACGATTTTTAGTCTGAAACTTGCTATGATTAAAGTAAAGATACAGAGCTTTAAATGGACACCAAGAACACCTCATTTGGATAAGTATCCGAATTATTATGATTTTCCAAAGCGCGCAGTAAGACCTGGAATTGAGATAAAACGAGTGATGAGAGGCAGTGACGTTAACGCAATGGTTTCATATATCGAATGAACGAATTTTTCTATGAAATTTTGTGAGCTTAGAGAGGACATCTATAGCTTTAATTCTATAGGTAACACAGTTCATTTGGATAAGTAACCAAAGAGAAATGAATTTTTAACCTTAAGGCAAAGAAACTGGAACTTCCAGATTTTACCAAATGAACAGTGATTTTTATCAAATAAACTGATTTTGTGTGAAGAAGATAACCTAAATTTCATATTTTCCCTCAAATATTTATGAAATAGCTTTCATTCGAAATTGGAATCACATTATTTCGATGTTTCTACAATTAATTATGAATTTTTAGAGTATGGTACATGTTCTAAAATTACCAAATGAACAGTAACAGTGGACAGTCTCCAAGAGCAAATCTTTTGGAAATGGATATTTTCAAAGAAAATGATCATGTAATTGGTTCCAATCACTTCGAATGGAGTATAATTGAGGTTAAAAGTAAGGATATGACAGTGTTCATGCTGGTTCTGTGCATGACACTGTTCATATGATGGAATTTCATGATGTTTATGCTTCCAATGAGTTTAAAATGGAAAATTGTGTGGGGATAAAGGAGGAGAACAAGTATTGGAAGCATTGGAATCAAAATGTGAATTTTTGGAAAAAGGGACATTCACTTCGGGTTGGTATTGTAGCAATTGGTATGTTTTGATTTTGGAAATTATGATTTCATATTTGGATTCTACATGAAAAAATATGTGGAAATTAACTATGAGAATTTATTTTGGAAAGATGGAAGTATGAAACATAAATGGGAGAAATAAAGCAAGTTATGAAAATCTAGTCTTGGTTTTGGTTTCAAGTTGAATTGTAACTTGATATTACTCTGTAATGGCTAGGTTTTGACATTTGTGAAGGAAGGAAATCATCCCAAGAAGACCTTGACAAGGATAGCTAAGAGGTAGCAAGAATATCCAACTATAGTTTCATGTTTGCTTACTTGTGTTCTTGCTTGTTGATTATGGTGTTTAGTTGAGCATGAGAATGTGTCAGCATGTTGATGATGAGATATGAATGATTGCAACTACTTGAAAGTTATGTCATGACAATATGCATGTTAGAGTTTGCTTATATATCATTATGAAGTAGCTCCCATCTCATGATAACATGTTAAGCATTCAATTAATCATGCATGATATTATGGTTTGTGTAACTTGCTATTGGGATTTTCATGAAATCTCATTCCTTCCATATGCATAACCATGTTATAGGTGCTGGAACTTAACAAGGAAAAAGGGTAAACATAGATGGATGAGTTTGTATAATGAGTTACAATACTTACTTGACCTTATGGAAGCATATGATAGCATGTATGGATGAATGGTATATGACTCTGTATTTTTGGTTTGAGGCTCTGATAGTATGACGATGGTTAGGATGCCTTAATCAACTAGTTTTCACCTGAAATTTTACATGATTATATTTAAGATACAGATATTTAAATAGACACCAAGAATTCATCAATTGGTTAAGAATTCGATTTATTATGATTTTTCTAATTTGAAGTTAAAATCTGGAATTGAGATGAAGTATTTAGAGGCGGCAACGTTCACATGATGATTTCATATAACAAATGAAGCATTTTTTTTATGAAATTTTGTGACCTTAAGGAGGACGTATAGATCTTCAAATCCATATGTAACATGGTTCATTTAGATAAGTAACCAAAGAGAAATGAACTTTTGCAGTTAAGGCAAAGAAACTAGAACTTCCATATTTTACCAAAAGAACAGTGATTTTCAACGAATAAACTGATTTCATTTGGACAAGAAAACCTCAGTTTCATATTTCTTACTCAAATATCTATGAAATATAAATTGAAACCACATTATTTGAATTTTTTTATAATTAATTATGAATTTTTAAAGTAGCATATATGTTCTAGAATTACCAAATGAATAGTAAAAGTGAACAGTACTCGAGAGCAATTTTTTTGGAAATGGATGTTTTCAAAGCAAGTGATCATGTAATTGGTTCTAGTCACTTCTAATGGAGTATAATTGAGGTTAAAAATGAATAGTATAATTGGCACATGTAGTTCATCATTCATACATAAGCCCATATGTAACACCATTCAATAAAGCCATAGCACAACCAAGCATAACATTCAATGCATACAAGTTTAGGATAAGTTTACTACCTGGCATGTAGCCTTTCCTTAGTCCTTAACCTTTACTCAGAGGTTCCTTCTTTTCCTAGGTCAGAGACTATACATAGCATAATAATATCTCTATTATTATTCTATCCAGTATAGCTCTAGCTAGTTCATGCTTAACTTGAGGTAATACCCTTAATCTGACAATCCCCTAACTTTCTTTATATACACATCTAACCTTATCACGAGAGATATTTCTCTACTATAACTATTAACTTGATAAGAACAATCCTCTAATTTATTAGAGCAGGGACTAGAATAACTTACTTACCTTATTCCTAAGCTCTGCCAAGTCCCTAAGCTCCCTGGACTACTCATAGCTCCACCAGAACTCCTTCCTTTCATTCTCTTCCTTTCTTTCTTTCTCTCTTTCTCTTTTTCTCTCTTCTTTCTTGCTTTTCCCTTGGCTGGCCGTGGAGTGTAATGGAAGTGGGGTAGGGGTATTTTGAGTGGAGGTGGAATGGATGGTCTAGATTAAATCGTGATGAATGGCTCATATCGCTTAACTTCCTCAAGAAGCTTTGCCTGTATCATCAAGATGACATCATCATCCTAGATGACTCATCAAAGTGACATCATCCATGGGAAACCTCACATACTAGGTGGCACAATGGTGGGGCCCTTGGGACATCTCACTAGCTGACTGAGTGGTTCCAGAGAATTCTAGAGTCTTTTCCTGGAATGAACGGCTGAGATCATGCCATGGGTCCTTAGCTTTTTCTTCTCTTCTAGACTCATGACATGTGGCACCTTGTGGGTCCCATGAGGTCACCTTTCATGCCACCTTATGGTTCTAGATACATCTAAAGCCTTATCTGATCACTTTTCCCAATTCTATCTTTGACCGGTTAACTTTACTTTATTGAAAAAGTACTTAAATACTATTTTAATGTCACTTGGACCCACATCACTCTTGGGCTACATTTTTGGACATCTAGGAATGTCATCTTGGGTCTCTAATCAAGTCCAAGCACTCTGGTGGCTTGGTTCCCAAGAATCATCCCTTAGTAAATAACCAAAATGCCCCTAGGGACTTTCACTATTTACGATTTAGTCTCTGAACTCTCATTATTTTCAATTTAGTCCCTCAATATCATATGTATACTTTTGGGACTTCTGCTCAATACGGCCAAGTAGCCTACCTTTTTCGGGCTACATACTAAGCTTCTAGGCCTAAAAATTGGGATATGACATATTTTCTTTAACTGAGAACTTTGCTAGTCTTTGAGAAAACTCTTCTAAATATTTCCTTTGAACTCTATTTCATTTGGACTTGACATAAGGGTTTTATGCTCTTACTATTCATAACCCTTTCTAACTTTTTATAGCTATTTCTATCATTTTACATAGCTATGTGCATATATGCCAAATTCTATGGTATTTACACCTTTTTTCTATCACTTCCCAGGGGTCACCCATCATTGGACTACTCTTACCTGAGCACGCTTAACTGAAATATGCAGATAAAAATCAGAAGTACTGGTGTTAATAGGTTCCAACCCTAGTACTTTACTATCTTAGACCCTTCTTATACTGTCTCTTTTTTGGTCTATCTAGCCTTCTAATCTCTTTATTTTCATCTGAAAGATATATTTGTCTCTCATTCTTATTCTCTGTAATCTCATCATAGGGATCTCTTTATTCACATTTGACCCCTTCTCACATGTTATGAGATATTCTCATAAATCCTTGGTACTCAGGATTAACAACTTTAACTTTGATCACTTAGTTCCTATTGCGTGTAGGAAGATTCTGAGTTTAGTCCCTAATCATAATAAGGCTATATGAGATTAACACCATGCGTACTCTCTCTCTTATGAGTTAACCAACTTGCAAAGCTTCTCTACCTTAACTTTATCCTTGGTATTTAACTTTCCAAAGAAATATTGTACTTATAGCTCAATACTTTCTTCTCTAGGTTAGGTCTACTGCGACCCTCAGGATCTACTGCGATCAACCGTAAGCCTCTTCAGGATCTAATTGCGACCCTGAAATTCTATTCTCTATGAGCTATACTAGGATATAACCGAAATCCTCCAGAATTTACTACTATTCTGTTGTATTGTATTCTCATCTCTGGAAAACATGACCAACGGACAAAGTTACAAGGTTAGTCACTTCCAAATAGTTGTTAACTCAACAGATAATTCCCCAAAAATGATCACAGAAGCCAATGTTATCTATAAGGACTTTACTCATTTCCTCTACCATATTATCTGCCAGATCCTAAACATTCATTTAGGAATCTAAAATAATTATTTTTTTAACTTAGGCTACCACATTACCCTCTTACTAGGGTATAAACTCAAACCTTCATTACTTTATCTTACTCTTACTTATCACTCTTTCTTAAATTGGTGAGTCTCTTTATCTTTGAAATTGTGGCTACCTTTTTCTCTTTAAACATCGTAAACTTCTTTTTCTTATCTTACATATACCACTCTGTTGAATTTTTGCAACTACCTGAGATTCATTTCTTTATAATGGAATTCAATCTATGAACTAACTTCTCAGGTGAGCGGATCAATCTCCATCTCTGTGGAGCACTTCTGTATCTCTTTACTATCTCTTAACTTCTTCAATTTATTAGTCCCAATCTATTCTTGACTAGACTATGGTTCCTTCATAGTTTTTTTTCTTGATCTTAAACTTATGTCATATGAATCCTATTCATCATTTATTACTATTACTTATGTTCTCTAGGGTGCTCTACCTAGGTCTACTAGGTTACCGTTCTTTCGTGATATGGTCCCTCTGTCTTGGGAACATTAGCTCTCTATCTATTAACCTCTCGTCTCTAATTTCAGGCCATATGCTAGGATTATTCCTAGGCAAGTCTTGTTCTAACTTTTTATTCTGAAAACACTAGCTGAACAAATTCTTTTGTAATGTAGATCTACTCATATAGAGGATCTACTTCTGAACATTGTCTTAGACTAATATTTCATATCTCAGTACTTTATACTATCTGGCTTGATTATGCTTTATACCAATCCTCTAACTGATGAACTTCATGAGGTTGGTACCTTCATTATCATTATCATTATAACGTCTAGCCACATAATGATACATCGGGTTACTATTGCAGTTTCTCTTGACCTTAGACTGGTCAACTTTTATTAATAGAGGAAACTGCTTCCCATATGTTATCTTGCTTAGTCCAGCACATCGTGCTAAGAAACATGAGACATTGGCAGTAACGGCTGACTAAGACTAGTCTATCATAGTCATTTCCTTGAAGACTGTTATATCCTAATTTTTAGGCTTAGAAGCCCTGTATGTAGCCTGAAAAAGGGATGCTACCAGACCCTATTGAGCAGAGGTCTCAATAAATAGAGAAAATTATGATGATCAGTTTGATGCAACACAAAGTTTTGATATGAGGTCTTGAAAGATTTATATTAATTTTTGAAGAGAAAGAAAATTAATATATTATTCTCTAGACCTCAGACTCAGATGAAATGTGGCAATAAATTCCTATAATTAATATAAGAATTTTTGAAACTGACAAATCTCAAAAAGGAGTTCTGTAGAATTTACTACAGAATTTACAGTGGATTAAATGACCCGATAAAAAGGTTTTGGGTGAATTTCTCGGGAATTGAACCCATGAAGATAGTTGATCATACAGAGGGTACAAAATGGCACCTTATAGGCCCAATGATATTTTCAGATAAATATGTGGGTCAGGGCCAATAAAGACCGAGAAAAATGAAAAATTACGAAAATGCCACTGAAGGTATGCCACTGTGTTGTGTCATTAAATTAGAGTCAGACGAAGGGCATTATGATCGTTTGACTATGGTTAGATAGTTAAGAAAGGGTATCTGGATAGTTGACCACGGTTAAGAGATACTCTGGTAAGGTATGAAAAGACAATAGTACCCCTATAAGTACTAAAGAGGTAGTAAGGGCATTTTGGTAATTTACTAAGGATGTTCCTTGGGAACCGAGCCACCAGAGTGCTTGGACTTGGTTAGAAACCCAATATGATATTTAAAGGCCTAAAAACGTAGCCCAAGAGTAATGTGGGCCCAAGAGGCATTAAAATAATATTTTAGTGCTTTTTCAATAAAGTAAAGTGACCCGGTCCAAGATAGAACTGGGTAAAGTGATCTGGAATCATGAGAGGATATAAATGGGGCCCATAATGCGCCACATGGAATGATTACAATAAAAGAAGAAAAGCAAAGGACACATGGCATGATTGTAGAAAAAGGAGAAAAAGCAAGAGGACACGTGGCACGATCTCGGCCGTCCATTAAGGGAAAAGACTCTGGAATTCTCTGGAAAGGCTGAGTCAGCTGGTGAGATGTCCCAAGGGCCCCACATTTCACCACATATACCCTTGAGGTGTCCTAGATGATGTCATGAGTGGTGAGTCATCAGGGAGGGTGATGTCATCGTGATGATGCAGGCAAAGCTTCTTGAGGAAGCAAGCAATCTGAGCCATTCATCACGAATCAATCTAAACCATTCATTCCACCTCCTCTCACCTATAAATAGGCCACTCCCCTCCCATTCCAAGGCAAACCACGGCCTAGTAAGGAAAAGGAAGATAAAGAAGAGAGAAAGAGAGAAAGAGAGAAGGAAAGAAATAAAGGAAAGAAAGGAAGGAGTTCTGGTGGAGCCAGGAGCAGTCTAAGGAGCCGAGGGACTGGGCAAAGCTTAGGAATGAGGTAAGAAAGTTATCTAGTCCCTGCTCTAATAAAGTAGATGATTGCTCTTAATAGTTAGAATAGAGAAATATCTCTATTAATAAAGTTAGCTATAGATAGAAAGAAAGTTAGAGGAATGTCGGAGTAAGGATATTTCCCCTAGCTATGCATGAGTTAAATAGAGCTATACTGATAGAGTAATAATGAAGATATTATTATGCTATGTATAGGCTCTAACCTATGGAAAAAATGAACCTTAGAGCAAAGGCTAAGAGCTAAAAGGAAAGCTACATGTCAGGTAGTGAACTAATCCTAAACTTGTATGCATTGAATGTTATGCTTGATGTGCTATGGCTTTGTTGAATTGTGTTAAACATGTGCTTATGTATGAAGCTCTATTCCTATGATTACTTTGGCCAATTGTATTTCATATGTAACATGGAAGCATGCACATTAGACAATGTTAACACTTTCACAAGCAAGCACAAGTATTCACATTAATGCATGCATTGTTTAGTGTTGTTTGCTACTGAGATTTCCCCAGAAATCTCACCCCTTCCATATCAATCCACTTACAGCAGGTCTTCTCAAGATGGAGGAGATAAATATGCATGAATAGATGTTAATTGCTTAGTATGATTGATATGTGATTCATGTATGTACAATTGCTGGAAATTGTCACTGTAAACAGTAACTCATGATGGAAGCAGTGACATTTAAGCTGTAATTATAACTAGTAAATGATTGAATAAATGTATGATATTTTTCCAGTAAATAGTAGACATGTCAAGCTTTTATTTGATATATAGAACGTCTCATTTGGATGTCTACACATAAAGATATGATTTATCAAAGTTGGGACCAGAATGCTGGAATCAGGGACAGGACGATAGATGAACAGTGTTTTTGGAACGTTGACCAACGTTGACCTGGTCAAGGTGTGGTCAACGAGTCATTTTTCCCTGAAATATCATTATGTTATATTCATGTAGCAATTTGAACCACTCCATTTCAATTTTCTAGAATTAGTTATGATTTTTTGAAGTCAGGTCACTCCGCTGGAATTTACACAGTGAACAGTACTCTCTGGGAGTAAAATTCCAGATTGTATGATTTGACTTCAATGGCCCTAGAAGTGGTTCCAAATGCTACTGAATGGTCCCTAAGATATAAGAAAATGAGGATGTTATAATTTGGTATCAGAGCATAAGATTCTGGCACAGAACAGAAGGTTCTGGCTCAGTGATGCTCTGGAGTAGATAGATTAACCCCTTAAAACAAGTTAGGGATGTGAACTACAGAGGTTTCCTCCCTAGTATGAGATATGGGGATGATGTTCACTACCTAGAGAATATTTTGAACAAGAGATAGTGACACCCAGACAGATAGAATAGTACCCCATAACTTACAGCGGTATGGGGTAATCTTCAAAAGAAGTGACTAGTCTTAGTCAGCTGTTACCGCCGAGGTCTCGTATTTCTCAGCACGATGTGGTTGGACTAAGTAGGATAACGTCTGGGGAGCAGTTTCCTCTATAGATAGAGGCAGAAGCTTACCAGTCCCAGGTTAAGGGAAACTGCCAGACATTACAGTAATAATGATAATGAAGGTACTAACCTCGCTGAAGTTTATCAGCTAGAGGGTTAGTACTGATATACAATGTTCAGAAGTAGATCCTCTGTGTGAGTAGATCTACATTACGAAAAAATTTGTTCAGCTAGTGTTTCCTGAAGAAAAGAATTAAAAGTTAGAATGAGGCTTGCCTAGGAATAATCCTAGGACATGGCCTAAAGTTAGAGACCAGATGGGCCGCTGATGTTCCCAAGATAGAGAAACCACAGTCTAGTCTAGGGAAGACTAAGACTGATAAAGAGAAAGGTAGCCACAGTTTTAAAAGATAAAGTGACTCTCCTATTCCCTATGTAAGAAAGGGTAATGAAGGGTTGAGTCTATACCCTAGTAAGAGGGTAAGGTGGCAGCCTAAGTCAAATAAATAGTTATTTCCGATTCCTAAATGAATGTTTAGGATCTGGACAATATGATCAGACAATGATAGGCCATGAGATTAATATGATGATTAATAGTGAAGCTATAGATACATGATTATGATGCTCAGGATATATCCCTTCTGTAAGGGTAAGGAATATGAGTGATGAAAATGAAATGAAAAGAGAAGCATGTATGAAAGATGGTACAACTCTAAGAAAGTGCAGTGTCTATAAAGACATAAGGCTAGTGTCGTTGCAATAGAGGTAGATTGCTCTTGCGATAGAGTAAGATTACTTTTAGAATAAAACCCAAGAGATGGGACAGTATAACTAAGATAGAGTAAGGTCCCTTTGATGAGACGAATAGATAAGGATAGATATATGCATGGTAGAGCCTGTGTAGCTCCCTGCAATGTTAAATGTAATAAAGTTATAAAGAATGAGAATGATATGAGAAGTTCCTGAGTGATAGAGGAAATAAGTAAAGTCCTGATAGATAATATTGGCTTATATGATCATTTTAGGGGAATTATCTGGTGAGTTAACAACTATGTGGAAGTGATTAACCTTATAACTTTGTCCGTTAGTTTAAGTCTTCCAAAGGTAAGAATACAGTACAACGGAATCACAGTAGATTCTGGAGGATTGCAGTTAGATCTTAGTATGGCTCCCAGAGAATAGAATTCTAGGGTCACAGTTAGATCCTGAAAAGGCTTACGGTTGATCACAGTAGATCCTGAGGGTCACAGTAGACCTAACCTAGAGAGAGAAAGTATTGAGCCATAAGTACAGTATGTCTTTGAAAGGACAAATACCAAGGAAAAGTTAAGGTACAGAAGCTTCACAAGTTGGTTAGCTTCTAACAGAGAGAGTACCCATGATGTTAGATAGCCTTATTCCTATCAGGGACTGAACTCAAAATCTCCTTACACATACAGGAACTAAGTGATCAAAGTTAAAGTTATTAATCCTGAGTACCAAGGAGTTATGAGTTAATCTCATAAGATATGAGAAAGGGTCAAATAAGAATAAAGAGATCCTTACGATAAGAATAAAAGACAGATAGATCCTCCAGATGAGGATAAAGAGATAAGAAGGCCAGATAGACCCAAGAGAGATAGTATAAGATGGGTCTAAGATGGAAAAGTACCAGGGTCAGAGCCAATGAGCATCTGTGCTTCAGATTTATATCTGCACATTTCAGTTAAGTGTGCTCAGGCAAGAGTAGCCCAATGATGGGTGACCCCCTGGGAAGTAATGAAAGAGGTATGAATGCCACAAGAGATTGGCATATATGTGCACAGAGTTGTGTAAGATGATAGAAAGAGCTATGAAAAGTTAGAAAGGGTTATGAACAGAAAGAGAATAGAACCCTTATGCCAAGTCTAAATAAAATAGATTTGAAAGGAAATGTTTAGAAGAATTCTCTTAAAGGCTAGCAACTTTTTGAGTTAAAAGAGAATGTTTTATGACAAGGCCAGATAGACTATGATATCGCCAAATGTGGCCAGATATGCTATGATACAGGATAAATGATATGTGATGAGATATGCTATGAAAAGTACGTAATGAGATGTGTTATGAGAAATATATATTAAGAAGTACACTATGAAGTGGCTTTATAGCTAGCCCTATAACAGATTGAGAGGCTCTATTTTTGAAAGGAAAAAGATGTTTGAATGATGAGTTACTTGTGAAAGAGAAAATGAGAGCTTTCACTCCTTGCATGAAATACCAGGCATTATGTTATACTATGTTATGTTATGCAAAAGCTCCGAATGTTAGAGCAGTGCAAGCTCTGAGTGTTAGAGCTGTGCAAGCTCCGAGTGTTAGAGCTGTGCATATTGAGAGAAGGAATGCTTGAGCTCCAATGTTAGAGCTTTGTATTCATAAGCAGGTACGCATTCCTGCAATATGTTGGCTAGGCATTATGCATGTTAGAGTATGTGCTCCTATATGCTCCTATATGCTCTATGTGCTCCTGTTTAGCAGTAGAGCAATGAAAGGAAGAATAATGATATAAGTCCTTTCTCTATATTATGATGGGTTAAGATGATAAAAGTATATGATAATATGAGAACGAAAGATGAAGTTTTGCGGATATTTAGAGAATTCCGCTGACTACTCAGATGAATAATAAGTGACTGCACTAAGAATCATGATGAGTAGTCAACAAAAACTCCAGAATATAGGAGTATATGAGAAAGTTTAGTATGAAAGAAAGAAACATTCTCCTCAAAGGAACTCTTCATCGAAGGATGAATAGAGATTTAACCCTGAAATTTCGAGGACGAAATTTATTTTAAGGGGAGGAGAAATGTCATATCCTAATTTTTAGGCTTAGAAACCCCGTATATAGCCTAAAAAAGGGATACTACCAGACCCTATTGAGTAGAGGTCTCAATAAATAGAGAAAATTATGATGATCAGTTTGATGCAACACAAAGTTTTGATATGAGGTCTCGAAAGATTTATATTAATTTTTGAAGAGAAATAAAATTAATATAGTATTCTCTAGACCTCAGAATCAGATAAAATGTGGCAATAAATTCCTATAATTAATATAAGAATTTCTGAAACTGACAGAGCTCAAAAAGGAGTTCTATAGAATTTACTACAGAATTTACAGTGGATTAAATGACCCGATAAATAGGTTTTGGGGGAATTTCTCGGGAATTAAGCCCATGAAGATAGTAGATCATACAGAGGGTCCAAAATGGCACCTTATAGGCCCAATGATATTTTCAGATAAATTTGTGGGTCAGGGCTAATAAAGATCGAGAAAAATGAAGAATTACGAAAATGCCACTGAAGGTATGCCACTGTGTTGTGTCATTAAGTTAGAGTCAGACGAAGGGCATTATGATCATTTGACTATGGTTAGATAGTTAAGAAAGGGTATCTGGATAGTTGACCACGGTTAAGAGATACTCTAGTAAGGTATGAAAAGACAATAGTGCCCCTATAAGTACTAAAGAGGTAGTAAGGGCATTTTGGTAATTTACTAAGGATGTTCCTTGGGAACCGAGCCACCAGAGTGCTTAGACTTGGTTAGAGACCCAAGATGATATTTAAAGGCCCAAAAACGTAGCCCAAGAGTAATGTGGGCCCAAGAGGCATTAAAATAATATTTTAGTGCTTTTTCAATAAAGTAAAGTGACCCGGTCCAAGATAGAACTGGGTAAAGTGATCTGGAATCATGAGAGGATATAAATGGGGCCCATAATGCGCCACATGGCATGATTACAATAAAAGAAGAAAAGCAAAGGACACATGGCATGATTGTAGAAAAAGGAGAAAAAGCAAGAGGACACGTGGCACGATCTCGGCCGTCCATTAAGGGAAAAGACTCTGGAACTCTCTGGAAAGGCTGAGTTAGCTGGTAAGGTGTCCCAAGGGCCCCACATTTCGCCACATATACCCTTGAGGTGTTCTAGATGATGTCATGAGTGGTGAGTCATCAGGGAGGGTGATGTCATCGTGATGATGCAGGCAAAGCTTCTTGAGGAAGCAAGCAATCTGAGCCATTTATCGTGAATCAATCTGGACCATTCATTCCACCTCCTCTCACCTATAAATAGGCCACTCCCCTCCCATTCCAAGGCACACCACGGCCTAGCAAGGAAAGGACGATGAAGAAGAGAGAAAGAGAGAAAGAGAGAAGGAAAGAAAGAAAGGAAATAAAGGAAGGAGTTCTGGTGGAGCCAGGAGCAGTCTAAAGAGGCGAGGGACTGGGCAAAGCTTAGGAATGAGGTAAGAAAGTTATCTAGTCCCTGCTCTAATAAAGTATATGATTGCTCTTAATGGTTAGAATAGAGAAATATCTCTATTAATAAAGTTAGCTATAGATAGAAAGAAAGTTAGAGGAATGTCGGAGTAAGGATATTTCCCCTAGCTATGCATGAGTTAAATAGAGCTATACTGATAGAGTAATAATGAAGATATTATTATTCTATGTATAGGCTCTAACCTATGGAAAAAATGAACCTTAGAGCAAAGGTTAAGAGCTAAAAGGAAAGCTAAATGTCAGGTAGTGAACTAATCCTAAACTTGTATGCATTGAATGTTATGCTTGATGTGCTATGGCTTTGTGAATTGTGTTGAACATGTTCTTATGTATGAAGCTCTATTCCTATGATTACTTTGGCCAATTGTATTTCATATGTAACATGGAAGCATGCACATTAGACAATGTTAACACTTCACAAGCAAGCACAAGTATTCACATTAATGCATGCATTGTTTAGTACTGTTTGCTACTGAGATTTCCCCAGAAATCTCACCCCTTCCATATCAATCCAATTACAGCAGGTCTTCTCAAGATGGAGGATATAAATATGCATGTAGAGATGTTAATTGCTTAGTATGATTGATATGTGATTCATGTATGTACAATTGCTGGAAATTGTCACTGTGAACAGTAACTTGTGATGGAGGCAGTGACATTTAAGCTGTAATTATAACTAGTAAATGATTGAATAAATGTATGATATTTTTCCAGTAAATAGTAGACATGTCAAGCTTTGATTTGATGTATATAAAGTCTCATTTGGATGTCTACACATAAAGATATGATTTATCAAAGTTGGGACCAGAATGCTGGAATCAGGGATAGGACGCTGGATGAACAGTGTTTTCGAAACATTGACCAACGTTGACCTGGTCAAGGTGTGGTCAACAAGTCATTTTTCTCTAAAATATCATTATGTTATATTCGTGTAACAATTTGAACCACTCCATTTCGATTTTTCCAGAATTAGTTATGATTTTTCGAAGTTAGGTCACTCCGCTGGAATTTACACAATGAACAGTACTCGCTGGGAGTAAAATTCCAGATTGTATGATTTGACTTCAATGGCCCTAGAAGTGGTTCCAAATGCTACTGAATGGTCCCTAAGACATAAGAAAATGTGGATGTTATAAAGACTACCTCGTAAAGCTGCAAGGTATGGGGTATCGTTCCATTTATTTGGGTATCACTGTCGCTTGTTTGAAACATTCTCCAAGTAGTGAAGACCATCCCCATATCTCATACTAGGGAGGAACCTCTTTAGTTCAAATCTCTAACTTGTTTAAAGGAGTTAGTCTAACTAAATGAGAGCATCACTAAGCTATAACCTTATGTTCTATGCCAAAATCTTATGCTATGAGCCAGAACACTTTGCTCTGATACCAAAATATAACATCCTAATTTATTATGTCTTAGGGACCAAATGGTAGCATCTAGAATCACTTTTAAGGTCATTGAAGTCAAATTACACAATATGGAATTTTATTCTATCGAGTACTGTTCACTGTGTAAATTCCAGAGGAGCGACCAGACTTCAAAAAATCATAATTAAATCTAGAAAAATCAAAATAAAGTGGTTCAAATTGTTACATGAAGATAACATAATGTTCTTTCAGGAAACAATAACTTGTTGACCACGCATTGACCCAGTCAACATTAGTCAATGCTCAAATTTTATTGTTCATCCAGCTTCTTTCCCCTGATTCCAGCATTTTTGGTTCCAATTTTTAAAAATCATATCTCCATGTGTAGACATCCAAATGAGACATTCTATATATCAAACCGAAGCTTGGTATGTCTACTATTTATTGGTAAAATATCATACATTTATGAAATCATTTACTATTTCTAATTACAGCTCAATTATCACTATCTCCCCACGAGTTACTGTTCACATTGACAATTTCCAGCAACTCATTTATACATACATTAATCACATATCAATCATACTAAATAATTATTAACCTCTCTTTATGTGTAACATCCTCCTTTTCATATATCTTAGGGACCAAACGGTAGCATTTGGAACCACTTCTAAGCCTATTGAAGTCAAATTACTCAATCTGGAATTTTACTTTTAGCGAATACTGTTCACTGTGTAAATTCCAGTGGAGTGACCTGATTTCAAAAAATCATAACTAATTCTAGAAAAATTGAAACGAAGTGGTTCAAATTGATACATGAAGCTAACTTAATGATCTTTCAGAGAAAAATAACTCGTTGACCACACCTTGACCAGGTCAATATCAGTAAACGTCTGAAGTTTACTGTTCATCCAGTTTTTTCCCTGATTCCAGCAGTTTGGTCCCAACATTTGCACTATCAAATCCCCAGCTTCTCTCCATGCTTCTTCAGTCCTCTTATAACATACCTGTGTGATTGGTATTACATGAAAGGGGGTGAGATTTCTGGGAAAATCTCAGTAGCAAACGGAAACCATACAATGTATGCAACTATATGCTTGATGTTACTATGTGTGTACTTAATGTTCATGCTTGCATAATGATAACTTACATGCTTCAATGTCCCTTAATTATAACATATGGCCATAGCATAAAAGAAAACAGAGCATTATTTAATCATACATGCCTCACATCATCAAGGTAAGAAAACATCACATAAAACATCTAAGCAGTATAAGCATACAAGTAGGTAAGTTTACTACCTAGCGTGTAGCCTTTCCTTCCAGCTCTTAGCCTTACCTCTAAGGTCCCTTCTTTTCATAAGTCAGAGCCTATACATAGCATAATAATATCTTTATTATTATCCAGTATAGCTCTACTTAACTCATACTCAACTTTGGGGTAATATCCTTAATCCGACATTCCCCTAACTTTCTTTCTATCTATAGCTAACTTTATTAATAGTGATATTTCTCTATTCTAACCACTAAGAGCAATCCTATACTTTATTAGAGCAAGGACTAGATAACTTAGTTACCTCATTCCTAAGCTCTGCCCAGTACCTCAGCTCCTTAGACTGCTCTTGGCTCCACCAGAACTCCTCCTTTCTTTCTCTTCCTTCCTTTCTTTCTCTCTTTGTCTTTTGTCTCTTCTTTCTTGGCTCTTGGCCGTGGATTTCCTTGAAGGTGGAAGGGCCTATTTATAGGTGAGTGGAGGTGGGATGAATGGCTCAGATCGAATCATGATGAATGACCTAGATCGCTTAGCTTCCTCAAAAAGCTTTGCCCACGATGACATCCTCCTCCTTGATGACTCACCAATATGACATCATCCAAGGACACCTCAGGGGGTATGTGAAGCAAATAGTGGGGCCCTTAGGATACTTCACCAGCTAACTCAACCTCTGTAGAGAATTCCAGAGCCTTTTCCTGGAATGAATGGCCGAGATTGTGCCACGTGTCCTTTAACTTTTTCCCCTTTTTCCTATCTCATGACGTGTCCTTAACTTTTCTTCTTTTCCTGTAATAATGCCATGTGGCACCTGCTGGGTCCCATGAGGACACCTTTCATGCCACCTCATGGTCTAAAGTTGTCTTATCCTAATTTTTCCCTATCCGTATAGTACTGATAGTGGAAAGCGGTTTGGAAAGGATTATGATGAAAATCAGAAGAAATAATAAAGGTTGGATAAGTATTGAAGAAAGAGAAGGACCTAAATGAAAATTGGAAAAGGTTAAAGGCCAAAAGTTAAAGTAGAAACAAGATTTGGGCCCAAAGTGATAATTTCCCAACGTTAAGGGACTTAAATATAATTAAGTAAAAAGTTTAAGGGCAAATTTGTAATTATAGAAAGATTAGCCTAGAAAGGCTTAGAACTGCCTGTAAGTATTTCAGACCCACATTCCATCAGTGAATAGAGGAAGTCATGCTGGGTAATCTGGCATAATACAGAAATTTTATTAGGGCTCCAAACACCAGAAAATTATCTGATAGTCTAGAAGTTGTCTGAATTTTCATCAAATTCCATTGACATCAGATATATATGGGGGAATTATAGGAAAGTGTGCCCTACAGTGTTAGATGTTATAAATCTGACAGAACCCCAATAGAAGTCCTGTATAAAAAGTTATTCCCACAACAGTGAATTTTGACGGGAGTTTGATAACACCCGTGATCCGATAATAGAATTTATCGATATATAAACCTGGATAGAATGAGATCAGATGACCTCATATATAGGTCCATGATGACGCCAAGAAGGGCCTAAAACCCAGGGTACCAATCTATCAGTGGAAGGGGCCAGTGTCCAGAAAAAGTTTGAAATTAAGAAAATGCCCCTGGATGCCTAGATTATACTAGAGATGGATGAAGGGCATTTTGGTCACCTGGGATAGGCTAAAAATGTGGTACATGGTATAAATATGATTAGTTGAGCCCACATACATCCTGAGGCAGTATAAAGAGGGGTAAAATGACGATTATGCCCTTAGGGTCAATATAGTGTAAGAAAGGACACTAAGGGTATTTTGTTCATTTCCCAAGGAATGGATGGCAGATAAATACTCAGTATAACCATGTCAAGGGTATCAAAATCCTAGACATTGATTTCCAGGACAGAATACATATCCTGCTATATTATGAAAAATTCAGAACAGAAAATAGTCCAGTTGTTGTGAAACTGCTCCGATCAGTACCAGATAGGACTGGAATTTTTCCAGAAGCTTCCTTACACTATGAGCATGCTACCTAACCTCTTGAGGTGTCCCATGAGCTGTCCCACATGATGTCATAATTATTCTTTTATGAAAAAGTAAAATCCAAGATTAAATGTGAGCCTTTAGATCAAATAGTAACCAAATCAATCTTGGCCATTGATTTTTCTTGGATTTTGCCTATAAATACCCCTGCATTCTGCCCAAAACCATGGCCTTGTGATACCTTGGGGAAACTCTTGCAAAATGAAAACTCAAGCCAAGACAAAGAAGATTCAAGGTTCCAAAGTTGAAGCAAGCTAGAGATTAAAGGTAAGCAATCTATCCTAGCTTATTTTCCTTTGATTTGGGAGCTTGAACTTGGGGTTTTCATGGGAGAAAAGTTGAATATTCTCTAAGGGGTTGTGCTTCCCAACAACCTTAGATGAAAGGGGAAAGAAGAAATTAAAGTTAGAAACATATGTTTGAAGCTTAAACAAGCTAATTAAGAGATTGGTTGTTGAATCAAGTTGATATTCTTGACTTTGCCTGAATGGAACCTGTTTAGTCTGTACTGTTCATGAGGGAAGGAAATGGAATTTCAATGATTTAATGCTTCCATTGAATTTAGATGATGTGTTTGTGTAGGATTGGAAAGGTTTTAAACCTTGAAATCCTTGAAATTCCAAGATTGTAGTTTTTGAAATCCTTCTCTATTACTGTTCATTTGCATAAACAGTGATTGAAATTTCATGATTTTGATGCTTCCAATGGTTTTAGAATAAAAAGTTGTGTGGGATAAAGTAGAGAAACAAGTATGGGAAGCATTGGAATCAAAATGAGAATTTTTGAAAGAATTAAGTGCAGTTTTGGTTCTGTACAGCATGTGATGAAGGAGCTGGAATTTCATGATTCTAAGCTCATAAATGGATTCAAAAGATGAAATTGTGTAGGGTAAAGTCAAGGCATCAATTGATTCAAAGACCAAGTCTATTGGTTAAGATTAAGGAAAGTCAATGAGATTGATGTTCAAGAAGAAGTTATGTTAGTTAAAGTGAGTTTAATGCTCAAGGAAGTTAGATTGTAATGGATGAATGATTATGTGATGTTAGGAATTGATTGGTATACTCCAAGAGAGGAAGCCACATGTTCAAGGAAAGTAAGAAGAAAGAAGCAAGTTAAGGTGAAAGAAAGTCAAGTGTTCAAGGTAGTAAACTACTCCTAAACTTGTATGCATTGAATGTTATGCTTGATTGTGCTATGTGTAACATCCTTACTTTCATACATATTAGGGACCGATTAGTAGCATTTAGAACCACTTAGAAGACCTTGGAAGTTTATTAGCTAAATCTGGAATTTTACTCTTTCTCGGGTTACTGTTCATATGGTATTCCAGATTACGCAATAAACTTCGAAAAATCAGAACTAATTCTACAAAACTCAAAATGAAGTGGTTCAAAATTCTACTTGAATATAACCTCTTGAAATTTAAGGTAAAAATAATTTTCAGACCAAATAATTAGCTAATTAATACAGTTTATTCGCCAAATTTACTGTTCATTTGGTCAAAAATCCTAGAAACAGATTCTGGTCCCTTACTTTGGAAAATCAGTTCTCTTTGTACAGACATCCAAATAAAGCATTCTTGGTGTCAAAACGAAGCTTGTCATGTCATATAAAGGTCTGTAAAATTTTATACATTTATTCCATCATTTACTATTTTTCATTACATCTTGACGATCACTGCTTATATTGGTCATACAGCAACATTACACATTCACATAACATATATACTATCCAATCCCTATCTTTTCTTCATGCTTCATCATCCTCTTTCATCATTCATAAACCTGTGAGATTGGAATTACATGGAAAGGGATGAGATTTTGGGGGAAATCTCAGTAGCAAACGGTACTAAACAATGCATGCATTAATGTAACTACTTGTGCTTGCTTGTGAAAGTGTTACTATTGTGTCATGTACATGCTTCCATGTTACATATGAAATACAATTGGCCAAAGTAAACATATAAATAGAGCTTCATACATAAGCACATAGGCAACACAATTCAATCAAGCCATAGCACAATCAAGCATAACATTCAATGCATACAAGTTTAGGATAAGTTTACTACCTTGAGCAGTTGACTTTCTTTCTCCTTAACTTGCTTCCTTCTTCTCACTTTTCTTGAACATGTGGCTACCTCTCTTGGAGCATACCAATCAATTCCTAACATCAGGTAATCATTCATTCATCACAATCTAACTTACTTGAGCATTAAACTCACTTTAACTAACATAACTTCTTCTTGAACATTAAGCCCATTAACTTTCCTTAATCTTAACCAATGGACTTGGTCTTTAAATCAATTGATTCCTTGACTTTACCCTACACAATTTCATCTTTTGAATCCATTTATGAGCTTAGAATCATGAAATTCCAGATCCTTCATCAGATGCTGTACAGAACTAAAACTGCACTCAATTCTTTCAAAATTTCTCATTTTGATTCCAATGCTTCCCATACTTGTTTCTCTACTTTATCCCATACAATTTTTCATTTTAAAACCATTGGAAGCATCAAAATCATGAAATTCCAATCACTGTTCATGCGTGTGAACAGTAGCAGAGAAGGGTTTCAAAACTACAACCTTGGAATTTCAACGCTTTCAAGGTTCAAAACCTTTCCAATCCTACACAAAGTCATCATCTAAATTCAATGGAAGCATTAAATCATTAAAATTCCATTTCCTTCCCTCATGAACAGTGCATACTGAACAGGTTCCATTCAGGCAAAGTCAAGAATATCAACTTGATTCGACAACCAATCTCTTAATTAGCTTGTTTAAGCTTCAATCATAAAATTTCTTCCTTCCCCTTTCATCTAAGGTTTTTGGGAAGCACCTTCCCTTAGAGAAAACTCAAATTTTCTCCCATGAAAACCCTAAGTTCAAGCTCCCAAATCAAAGGAAAATAAGCTAGGATAGATTGCTTACCTTTAATCTATAGCTTGATTGAACTTTGGAACCTTGAATCTTCTTTGTCTTGGCTTGAGTTTTCATTCTGCAAGAGTTTCCCCAAGGTATCACAAGGCCATAGTTTTGGGCAGAATGAGGGGGTATTTATAGCCAAAATCCAAGAAAAATCAATGGCCAAGATTGATTTGGTTACTATTTGATCTAAAGGCCCACATTTAATCTTAGATTTAACTTTTTCATAAAATAATAATTATGACATCATGTGGGACAGCTCAAGGGACAGCTAAAGGGTTTAGGTGGCGTGCTCATAGTGTAAGGAAGCTTCTGGAAAAATTCTAGCCCAATCCAATACCGATCGGAGCAGTTTCATAACAACTGGACTGTTTTCTGTTCTGAATTTTTCTATAATATACCAGGATATGTATTCTGTCCTAGAAATCAATATTTAGGCTTCTCATATAATTTAAATTGATATACTAAACATTTATCTGCTACCTATTCCTTGGGAAATGACCAAAATACCCTTGGTGTCCTTTCTTACACTATATTGACCCTAAGGGCATAATCGTTATTTTACCCCTCTTTATACTGCTTCAGGGTGCATCTGGGCTCAACTAATCATATTTATACCATGTGCCACGTTTTTAGCTTGTCCCAGGTGACCAAAATCCCCTTCATCCATCTCTGGTATAATCTGGGCATCAAGAGGCATTTTTGTAATTTCACACTTTTTCTGGACACTAGCCCCTTCTACTGATGGACTGGTACCCTGGGTTTTGGGACCTTCTTGGCATCATCATGGGACTATATGTGAGGTCATCTGATCTCATTCTATCCAAGCTTACATACCGATAAATTCTATTATCGGATCACGGGTGTTATCAAACTCCCGTCAAAATTCACTAATATGTGACTAACTTTTTATACATAACTTCTTCCGGGGTTCTGTCCAATTCATAACATATGACACTGTAGGGCACACTTTCTTGTAATTCCCCCACTTATATCTGATGTCCATGGAATTTGATAAAAATTCAGACAACTTTTAGACTATCAAATAATTTTCTGCTTTCTCGAGCCATAATAAAATTTCTGTATCATGCCAGATTAACCAGCGTAACTTCCTATATTTACTTATGGAATATGGGACTAAAAAACTTCTAGGCAATTATAACCCTTTCCAGGCTGATCTTTCTATAATTACCATTTTGCCCTTGAACTTTTTACTTAAATACATTTAAGTCCCTTAACTTTGGGAAATTACCACTTTTGGCCCAAATCTTGTTCCTACTTTAACTTTTGGCCTTTAACCTTTTTCAATTTTCGTTTAGGTCCTTCTCTTTCTTCAAGACTTATCTAACCTTTATTATTTCTTCTTATTTTCATCATAATCCTTTCTAAACTGCTTTCCACTATCAGTACTATACAGATAGGGAAAAATTAGGATATGACACTATGGCTTGATTGAATTGTGTTGCCTATGTGTTTATGTATGAAGCTCTATTTATATGTTTACTTTGGCCAATTGTATTTCACATGTAACATGGAAGCATGCACATGACACAATAGTAACACTTTCATAAGCAAGCACAAATAGTTACATTAATGCATGTATTGTTTAGTAATGTTTGCTACTGAGATTTCCCCAAAATCTCATCCCTTTCCATGTAATCCTAATCCCACAGGTTTATGAATGATGAAAGAGGATGATGAAGCATGAAGAAAAGCTAGAGATTGGATAGTATATATGTTATGTGAATGTGTAATGTTGCTGTATGACCAATGTAAGCAGTGATGGTCATGATATAATGAAAAATAGTAAATGATGGAATAAATGTATGAAATTTTACAGACATTTAGATGACATGCCAAGCTTCTTTTTGACACTAAGAATGCTCTATTTGGATGTCTGTACAAAGAGAACTGATTTTCCAAAGTAAGGGACCAGAATCTATTTCTAGGATTTTTGACCAAATGAACAGTAAATTTGGCGAATAAACTGTATTAATTAGCTAATTATTTGGTCTGAAAATTATTTTTACCTTAAATTTCAAGAGGTTATATTCAAGTAGAATTTTGAACCACTTCATTTTGAGTTTTCTAGAATTAGTTCTGATTTTTCGAAGTTTATTGCATAATCTAGAATACCATATGAATAGTAACCCAAGAAAGAGTAAAATTCCAGAGTTAGCTAATAAACTTCCAAGGTCTTGTAAGTGGTTCTAAATGCTACTGAATGATCCCTAAGATGTATGAAAGTAAGGATGTTATATTTTGGTAGCATAGTAAGTTATGAGATGGCTAAGATTCTTCACCATGATCAGGGGTTCTCACTGCGTGAGAGTGGGTCAAAGTGTTGGCTCTTACCCTGACATGGCCAACTGGCTTCGCCACTGAGAGGTTGCATTACAGTCGAGAGGCTGGTGCGTAAAACTTGCATCTGAGGTACCTTATGTAGTCCCAAGAAACACTCTGCATTTTGGTGTTAGAGCAAAAGTTTCTGGCACGATATGAGATTATTCCTATATCATAACCCTAAACAGTGGGTATTTTGTTAAGTTAGGGTATTTATTGGAATAATTAGCATTACTTAATTAAGCAAATATTGCAGGGATAGATATGAGATTCCATAAAGTTAAGTCAGAGGCTTTAGTTAGTAAGGGAGACCCCCGTCCTGTAGTGATATATGAAGATGGTGTGCATCTAGACTTGGATCCTTCAGATGATGAAGAAAGTTCAGAGGAAAATTTAGGGGATCAGTCAGGAAAGTCTACAGTGGAATGTCCCATAGATGTTTCTGTGGACTGAAACTTGTAGTATGGGGGTCACGTAGAGATATAGTCTGAAGCCCAGTATATCCCAGATAATGCTGAGTCTAGTGACTCTACACAATATGAGTTTGTTGGAGTGCCATCTAACCCTGATGTACGTTCTATTCCTCCAATAAGAGGACAGATTACGGCAGAGGAAGCTGAGTACTGGTACTGGATTATGGATAGACCAGATATTATTCCTCCTCCACTAGAGTTTGAGGACAGAGTTACTATGAGTAATATACCACAATCCCCTAATTCAGATATCCAGTCAGAGTTTATGATAGAACCTGTTCATTCCCAAAGTCCAAGAATATGTGGCTTTATAGAGAAGGATCAGTGTGATGTTCCTGGCCCTAGTCAACCCAAGCCTTCTTTGTTAAAGACATATAATGCTGACCATATCAGTCTCAAGAAAGTTGTAGAGAGTGAACTACTTAGTCTAGTTCAAGGAATGGACATAAGTAGAGATCAAGAGCAGTCAGTTTGCTTACAGTTCCTCAATGTCGTATCAGGGATGATAAATAGATATGCAGTAGAGGGCATTAACCTAAATCAAGTTTATACTTTAGAGGACTGACATGAGATGATAGTGAGCCAAGTACTGCCATATACCCCTACATGTCATATAGAGCTAAGTGAGTATCTGGCAAATAATCCACAACTGATATTCAGGGGTGGCATATCCGTGTACAGAAGTATATGCAGTCTATGATCCCTTAGAAAGAAATGTAGAAGCAGATGAGGGGTAATGTAAATAGGTAAAGTGTAAAGAAAAGTAAGTACTCATGTGTATGATGTTATGATGTACCCTAAATATGTAATTGATATGTATGTAATGTGTGTACAAATGATATCGTAATATGGAATATGGATGTTGGTTGAATATGTATGTTAATATGTTCCCTATTTAAGTATGACTATGATGTATGTATATGAATGTGCTTTAATTAATTTAGAGTCATCCCCAAAGACAAGAGATTTTACGAGCTGCTAGGCCACAACAGAAGATGACCTATGGTTACGACAGAAGAATACATAGATGTTAAGCTGTGACAAGTAACTCGAGATGGTCACGACTAAAAGTTACAAAGAATATGAGACGGCTAGCAAGTACTTAGGTGGTGACTAAAATGCACAGAGACCTGATAATAAGAATAAGATGCTGACCTCAATAAAGTTTATCAGTTAGAGGCTTAGCAGAGAGTGCGGGCAAGTTAAACAGTATGATACACTGAGATACAGAAGATCAGTTAAAGAAAAGGCTCAAAAGTAGATCCTCCGTATGATCATCAGGAGTTGATCTATGTTACAAAGACTTTCCTAGTAAGGAGCCTAACGTATGACTTAAGGATAAAGATGTGATAGCTAATAGATAGAAAGTTAATGTTCACAACACAGAGGGATCCCATCACGAAGAGACAGTAACCTAGCACATACAGGGTAGAGCACCTAGAAAATAGACATAGTGATGCTAGATGATGAATGAGATCCAAGTGACTTAAATTAGTCAGGATTTAAAGACAGACCAGAAAGGAATCACAGTCTAATCCATAGTAGATTGAGACTGATAGATAGAAAGAATTAAGAGATACGAAAGTTCCTCCATATGAGATGGAGAGTGATCCACTTACTTGAGAAGTTTTTCTCAAAGAAGTTTAAAGGAAGCATTCCTCTCAATTAGAAAGAGAGGTGAGCATGAGGTTAATGGTTAGAGCAAAGGAAAGAGAAACCCTTTGACGAATAATTAGCCGAGTTTATCTACATGAACTCTAAGACTTAATAAGAGATTTTCTCACTTGTTAGTAATCAAAGAGGATAAAGGAAACCTTAAAGGTTCAATTGGCATAGAGATGTGAGGCTGACCTTTCCTTAGTAGCTGGAAGAGGATAGCTGACTCAGTTATGGATTACTATGAGGCCAAGGACACATAAATCCTTCAGGCTAGAGACACAGAAGTCTTACAGGCGGTAAGAGATGATATGATAAAATAAATATGTCCTAGTAAGGTAGCCACAGATTCAAAGAAAAACTAACTCCCCTATTACTTATGTGAGAAAGAGTAAAAAAGGTTGAGTCTATACCCTAATAAGAGGGTAAAGTGGCAACCTAAGTGAAACAAGTAAATGATTCAGGTTCCTTAATAAATGATCAGGACCTAGTGATTAAGGTAATGAAGGGACAGAATACTTTAAAGTCTACTTGGTTAATTATTTAATTGCAATGTGAGTATAAGGGATAGTTGAGCAGATATATGTGATAGTGGTATGGCTTATATTGCCATAAGATATGATGAGAAGTTGCATCTCCTTGCAGTTGTCATATGATGACACGCATGTTATAGACTGCTTAAAGGATTGCATCTCCTTGTATATTATGCATGTTGAGTATGCTATGATGGATAAATACTCCCCTTTACATTACATGTAAGGTAGAGTAGATATGACAAGAAAGTTATGTTGCTCCCATGCCCTACGACATGTAATAGAGCTAGATTGTTCTTGCGATAGAGTGAGATTACTTTTGAAATGAAACCAAGAGATGGACAGCATAGCTCATGTAGAGTAATATTCTTCAGATGAGATGAATAGATGATGATAGACATATGCATGGTAGAGCCTGTGTAGCTCTCTACAGTAATGGATCTAGTAAGTTAAAAAGTATGAGAATGATTTGAGAAGTTCATGAGTGATAGAAGAAATGAGCAAAATCCTAACAGATAATATTGGCTTCTGTGATCATTTCTGGGGAATTATCTATGGAGTTAGCAACTATGTGGAAGTAACTAACCTTGTAACTTTGTCTGTTGGTTTAGGTCTTCCAGATATGACAATACAGTATAATAGAATCGCAGTAGATTCTGGAGGATTACAGTTAGATCCAAGCATGGCTCACAGGGTCACAGTTAGATCCTGAAGAGGCTTACGGTTGATCGTAGTAGATCCTGAGGGTTGTAGTAGACCAAGCCTAGAGCAAGAAAGTAATGAGCCATAAGTATAGTATTTCTTTGGAAGGACGAATACCAAAGAAAGGTTAAGGTATAGAAGCTTCACAAGTTGATTAACTCATAATAGAGAGAGTACCCATGATGCTAGTTTTAGGAAGCCTTATTACTATCAGGGACTAAACTCAGAATCTCCTTACACGTATCAGGAACTAAGTGATCAAAGTTAAAGTTGTTAATCCTGAGTCCCAGGGATTTATACGAATATTTCATAAGATATGAGAAAGGGTCAAATGAGAATAAAGAGATCCTTACGATAGGAATACAAAGAATAAGAATGAAATGTAAATAAATTCTCCATATGAGGATAAAGAGATTAGAAGGCCAGATAGACCCAAGAGAGATAGTATAAGAAGGGTCTAAGTGTAAGGAATTGGAAGGCACGCAGCGAAAATTAACTTAAAAATTTTTCCATTCCTTACCAGGATCTACCGTATGTGTTTAAGTCAAGTGGGAAGAAGCATTACCCTCAGTGTTCCTCAGCGACTTCCACAGCTTCTGGTCATGACGTTCACAGCTTCTCTTTGTGGCTCGTGCTCTCTTACCGATCGTAAGAAGTCGATGACTCAGGTCAGCTTCCTCTACTGGTATCCACACTAACAGCATTTCAACCACGAACGACGTGCTAGCATCTCCTGTCCTTCCAGGACTTTCTCAAGAATTCGTCCTCTCTGCCTCTATTTCGACAGTTTCTTACCTACAAACCTTTTGCAGATTCCCCTTTGGCCTTTCTGTGTTCTATATCTTTTAAAAATAGCTCCTAAAATCTGATGTATAGGATGCTATGTGTTTTCCTCTACCGAATTATATTTTGGAGTTAATCTTATATTAATTCTGAAATTAATACAATATCATATATTGTATAATTTGATAAGAAACTAATTAAATAAATAATATTTATATTAAATCCGTCTCACAGATTTAATTCACCTATTTATTTAACTTCAAATAAAGATAAGACTGAACTATTTTTGATTTATTCTCATAAATCAAATTTGAGATATCATATCAATTTGAATTTTAAATTCAAACGTGATAGAGATTTAATTTATCCTTATAAATTAAATCTCATATATCTCTTATATATAATATATATATGAATTTATATATACACGAATATAAATATAAATAAATATATATATCCACCCTGGATCATTCATTGAATCTGGACATGTCTTAGATTCAATGAATCTGGACATCATATCTCGTGTTGGGCTATTTTGTGTGTGACCCTATAGGCCCATATGAAGTTGACAGTGGGCCATTTACTATACTGACTCACAAGTCACAAGCGGTCTCTAGCAAGACATCACGACTACCTAAATCATATGAGGATCGATGAACGATGTAACCTTTTATACAACCATATCATGTCCTTTTTGTCACACGATATTTTGGTCATGGATGAGGCATGGAGAATGTCATCCTCCTATTTGTGACCATTACTTTCTGGATCCCTGAGTAGTCTGACTATAGAAATGGAACTACCTTTCTATTACAGTATGGCTATATATTTCTCAGACTCACTCATCGAGGGGCCCAGTAATATCTCTCTACGAATGTGAGGGACAAATTTCATCTTGACCATTCACATTCCTCCGCACGAAAAACTAAGCCTGAACATAGTCTTTATGATCACTCGGTCAAAAGTGACTTTTGGCTAGGTCAAAGCTGAGCATTTGTCATGTAGGAATCCATGATGATCTCAGGTCAAAGGGCATAATGACATGGTTTGTATATGAGAGAAGCTTATGACGTAACCCATGCAACTCTCTCATAGCGGGTCAGTCTAACACCTTGTACTCTTATATGTGCCTATGACTTTGATTTATATCTCTATACATCTTCAAAGTCATACTGGTCTTATTTCATCTCTGTTCCCTCATAGATGACCGACCAGGGACATTTAGGATAAGATCATGAATTATCCAAGGATGGTCATCACAGTAAACATGCAAATAATATGATAACACAATTAATAAATTCATAAATCAATAATATTCATAAGACAATGATTGGCCCCTAGGGCACGATTTCTAACACTAAGATGGTAAAGTACCAGGGTCAGAGCCAGTTAGCACCAGTACTTTAGATTTTTATCTGCACATTTCAGTTAAGCGTGCTCAGGAAAGGGTAGTCCAATGATGGGTGACCCACTGGGAAGTGATGAAAAAAAGTGTGAATGCCACAAGAAATTGGCCTATATGCACAAAGCTATGTAAAATGATAGGAAGAGCTATGAAAGGCCAGAAAGGGTTATGAACAGTAAGAGACTAGAACCCTTATGTCAAGTCCAAATGAAATGGATTTGAAATATGAACTATGATATAGCCATATTTGACCTAATATGCCATTTTATGTCATGAAAGATACAAAATGAGAAGATATGCCTTGAGAAGCGGTTGTATAGCTAGCTTTGTAAATAGATTGAGTAGCTTCCATTCAGGAAAAGATAAGATGTTTGAATGATAAGCTACATGTGAAAGAGCAAATGAGAACTTCCACTCCTTCCATAGAATGCCAGGCCTTATGTTACGTTATATTATGTGATATTTACAGAATATGCTAAAGCCCCGAATATTAGAGCAGTGCAAGCTCTGATTGTTAGAGTTATGCAAGCTCTGAGTGCTAGAGCTATGCATATTAAGAGAAGGAATGCTTGAGCTCCGATGTTAGAGCTTTGCATTCATGGGCAGGTATGCAGTCCTGCAATACGCTGGCCAGGCATTATGCATGTTAGAGTATGTACTCCTATATGCTCCTATGTGTTCTTATTTAGTAGTATAGCAATGAAAGAAAGAATAATGATATAAGTCCTCTCTCTGTATTATGATAAGTTATTAAAGATGATAAGAATATAAGATGATATGAGAATGAGAGTTAAAGTGTACGGATGTTCAGAGAACTCTGCTAGATATTTAAATGAGCAATATATGATTGCACTAATAAGTATGATGAATAGTTAGCAAAAACTCTAGAATATAGTAATATTTGAGTGAGTTTGATATGAAAGAAATGGACACTACTCACAAGTCTAGTATGGTGAGAAGTTCATATGCAGATAGATGTATAGTGATTAAGTAAGTAACAGAATGAACTGGAGTTTAACTCTGATTGAGTTGATTCAGAATAGAAGAATAACCATAGTAAAGATATGAAAAATTGCAGATATAAAAAGTACTCTGCTAAGATGTTTATTTTAAGAGATAGATACCCTAATCCTTAGTCAAAGGAAGACAAGAATATCTATTCAAGATTGTTGACTAAGGTGTTGAGTAAATTTCGAGGACAAAATTTATTTTAAGGGGGGTAGAAATGTCATATCCTAATTTTTCCCTATCCGTGTAGTACTGATAGTGGAAAGAGGTTTGGAAAGGATTATGACAAAAATTAGAAGAAATAATAAAGGTTAGATAAGTCTTGAAGAAAGAGAAAGAACTAAACGAAAATTGGAAAAGGTTAAAGGCCAAAAGTTAAAGTATAAACAAGATTTGGGCCAAAAGTGGTAATTTCCCAAAGTTAAGGGACTTAAATATAATTAAGTAAAAAGTTCAAGGGCAAAATTGTAATTATAGAAAGATTAGCTCGGAAAGGCTTAGAACTGCATGTAAGTATTTTAGTCCCACATTCCATCAGTAAATAGAGGAAGTCATGTTGGGTAATCTGGCATGATAGAGAAATTTTATTTGGGCTCCAGACACCAGAAAATTATCTTATAGTCTAAAAGTTGTCTGAATTTTTATCAGATCCATGGACATCAGATATATGTAGGGGAATTATAGGAAAGTGTGCCCTACAGTGTCAGATGTTATGAATTTGACAGAACCCCGGAAGAAGTCCTGTATAAAAAGTTATTCCCATAACAGTGAATTTTTACAGGAGTTTGATAACACCCGTGATCCGATAATAGAATTTATTGGTATGTAAGCCTTAATAGAATGAGATTAGATGACCTCATATATTGGCCCATGATGACGCCAAGAAGGGCCCAAAACCTAGGGTACCAGTCCATGTGTAGAAGGGGCCAGTGTCAAGAAAAACTGTGAAATTACGAAAATATCCCTAGATGCCCAGATTGTACTAAGATGGATGAAGGGCATTTTGGTCACCTGGGACAGGATAAAAATGTGTCACATGGTATAAATATGATTAGTTGAGCCCAGATACACCCTGAGGCAGTATAAAGAGGGGTAAAATGACGATAATTCCCTTAGGGTCAATATAGTGTAAGAAAGGATACCAAGGGTATTTTGTTCATTTCCCAAGGAATGGATGGCAGATAAATACTCAGTATAACCATGTCAAGGGTATCAAAATCCTAGACATTGATTTCCAGGACAGAATATATATCCTGCTATATTATGAAAAATTCAGAACAGAAAATAGTCCAGTTGTTGTGAAACTGCTCCGATCAGTACCGGATAGGACTGGAATTTTTCCAGAAGCTTCCTTACACTATGAGCATGCTACCTAACCTCTTGAGGTGTCCCATGAGCTGTCTCACATGATGTCATAATTATTCATTTATGAAAATGTAAAATCCAAGATTAAATGTGAGCCTTTAGATCAAATAGTAACCAAATCAATCTTGGCCATTGATTTTTCTTGGATTTTGGCTATAAATACCCCCTCATTCTGCCCAAAACCATGGCCTTGCGATACCTTGGGGAAACTCTTGCAAAATGAAAACTCAAGCTAAGACAAAGAAGATTCAAGGTTCCAAAGTTGAAGTAAGCTAGAGATTAAAGGTAAGCAATCTATCCTAGCTTATTTTCCTTTGATTTAGGAGCTTGAACTTGGGGTTTTCATGGGAGAAAATTTGAGTATTCTCTAAGGGGTTGTGTTTCCCAACAACCTTAGATGAAAGGGGAAAGAAGAAATTAAAGTTAGAAACATATGTTTGAATCTTAAACAAGCTAATTAAGAGATTGGTTGTTGAATCAAGTTGATATTCTTGACTTTCCTGTTCGGTCTGCACTTTTCATGAGGGAAGGAAATGGAATTTCAATGATTTAATGCTTCCATTGAATTTAGATGATGTTTTTGTGTAGGATTGGAAAGGTTTTGAACCTTGAAATCATTGAAATTCCAAGATTGTAGTTTTTGAAATCCTTCTCTGTTACTGTTCATTTGCATGAACAGTGATTGAAATTTCATGATTTTGATGCTTCCAATGGTTTTAGAATGAAAAGTTGTGTGGGATAAAGTAGAGAAACAAGTATGGGAAGCATTGGAATCAAAATGAGAATGTTTGAAAGAATTAAGTGCAGTTTTGGTTATGTACAGCATGTGATGAAGGATCTGGAATTTCATGATTCTAAGCTCATAAATGGATTCAAAAGATGAAATTGTGTAGGGTAAAGTCAAGGCATCAATTGATTCAAAGACCAAGTCCATTGGTTAAGATTAAGGAAAGTTAATGAGATTAATGTTCAAGAAGAAGTTATGTCAGATAAAGTGAGTTTAATGCTCATGGATGAATGATTATGTGATGTTAGGAATTGATTGGTATGCTCCAAGAGAGGCAGCCACATGTTCAAGGAAAGTGACAAGAAAGAAGCAAGTTAAGGTGAAAGAAAGTCAAGTGTTCAAGGTAGTAAATTAATCCTAAACTTGTATGCATTGAATGTTATGCTTGATTGTGCTATGGCTTGATTGAATTGTGTTGCCTATGTGCTTATGTATGAAGCTTTGTTTATATGTTTACTTTGGCCAATTGTATTTCACATGTAACATGGAAGCATGCACATGACACAATAGTAACACTTTCACAAGCAAGCACAAGTAGTTACATTAATGCATGCATTGTTTAGTAATGTTTGCTACTGAGATTTCCCCAAAATCTCATCCATTTCCATGTAATCCCAATCCCATGGGTTTATGAATGATGAAAGAGGATGATGAAGCATGAAGAAAAGCTAGGGATTGGATAGTATATATGTTATGTGAATGTGTAATGTTGCTGTATGACCAATGTAAGCAGTGATGGTCATGATATAATGAAAAATAGTAAATGATGGAATAAATATGTGAAATTTTACAGACATTTAGATGACATGCCAATCTTCTTTTTGACAACAAGAATGCTCTATTTGGATGTCTGTACAAAGAGAACTGATTTTCCAAATTAAGGGACCAGAATCTGTTTCTATGATTTTTGACCAAATGAACAGTAAAATTTGGCGAATAAACTGTATTAATTGGCTAATCATTTGGTCTGGAAATTATTTTTCCTTTAAATTTCAAGATGTTATCTTCACGTATATTTTTGAACCAATTCATTTTGAGTTTTCTAGAATTAGTTATGATTTTTCGAAGTTCATTGCGTAATCTGGAATATGATATGAACAGTAACCCGAGAAAGAGTAAAATTCCAGAGTTAGCTAATGAACTTCCAAGGTCTTGTAAGTGGTTCTAAATGCTACTGAATGGTCCCTAAGACGTATGAAAGTAAGGATGTTATAAAAGTCATATCTGATCAATTTTCCCAGTTCTATCCTTAACCGGGTAACTTTACTTTATGGAAAAGCACTAAAATATTATTTTAATGTCTCTTAAACCCCATAATCCTTGGGCCTACGTTTTTGGGCTTTTAAAATGTTATCTTGGATTTCTAACCAAGCCCAAGCTCTTTGGTGGCTCGGTTCCCAAAAACATCCCTTTCTTTTCCATTATGCCCCCAGGGACTTTCATTATTTACTATTTAGTCCCTGAACTTTTACTTTCTTGCAGTTTAGTCCCTAAACATCATTTGTATACTTCTGGGTCTTCTGCACAATAGGGCCTAGTAGCCTACCTTTTTCAAGCTACACACTGGGCTTCTAGGCCTAAAAATTAGGATATGACATTATGCATCTTTATCTCCTCCATCCTGATAAGACCTGCTATAATTGGATTGATATGGAAGGGGTGAGATTTATGGGTAAATCTCAGTAGCAAACGGAAACCATACAATATATGCAACTATATGCTTAATGTTACTATGTGTGCACTTAATGATCATGCTTACATAATGATAACATACATGCTTTCATGTTACTTAATTATAACATATGGCCATAGTATAAAAAGAAACAGAGCATTACTTAATCATACATGCTTCACATCGTCAAGGTAAGTAAATATCACATAAAACATCCAAGCAGTATAAACATACAAGTAGGTAACTTTACTACCTGACGTGTAGCCTTCCCTCTAGCTCTTAGCCTTTACTCTAAGGTTCATTCTTTTCATAGGTCAGACCCTATACATAGTATAATAATATCTTCATTATTATCTTATCAGTATAGCTCTACTTAACTCATGCTTAACTTGATGTAATACCCTTAATCTGACAATCCCTTAACTTTCTTTCTATACACGGCTAACCTTATCAAGAGAGATATTTCTCTATTCTAACTATTAAACTCCTAAGAACAATCCTCTAATTTATTAGAGTAGGGACTAGAATAAATTACTTACCTTATTCCTAAGTTTTCCAAGTCCTTAAACTCCTTGGATTGCTCCTAGCTCCGCCAGAACTCCTCCTTTTTCCTTCCTTCCTTTCTCTTCCTTTCTTTCTTTCTCTCTTTCTCTCCTTCTTCTTCCTCCTTGTCATGAATGAAATGGAATAGGGGTGTGGCATATTTATAATTGAGTAGAGGTGGAATGGATGGCTCATATCGAATCGCGATGAATGGCTCAGATCGCTTAGCTTCCTCAATAAGCCTTGCCTGCATCATCACAATGTCATCATCATCCTAGATGACTCATCAAAATGACATCACCCATAGGGAACCTCAATTCTTAGGTGGCATAATGGTGAGGCCCTTTGGATACCTCACCAGCTGACTCAGCGTTTCTAGAGAATTCCAGAGTCCTGTCCTTGAATGAACAGTTGAGATTGTGCCATGTGTCCTTAGCTTTTTATTCTTTCCCTAGACTCATGCTGTGTGGCACTTTGTGGATCCCATGAGGATACTTTACATGCCACCTCATGGTTTCGGATAAGTCTAAAGCTCTATCTGATCACTTTTTCCAGTTCTATCTTTAACCGGATAACTTTACTTTATGGAAAAGTATGAAACTACTTCTTTAATGCCACTTAAACCTAACATAATCATTGGGCCACTTTTTTGGATCCTTGGAATGTTATCTTGGCCTCTAATCAAGCTCAAGCACTCAAGTGGCTCAATTCCCAAGAAATATCCCTTAGCAAATTACCAAAATGCCCTTGGCTACTCTTTATTTCTATGAATAATTCTAGGGCAATTATTGTCTTTTCACACCTTTCCAGAGTATCTTCTGACCCTGGTCAACTATCCAGATAACCTTCCTAGACTGTCTAACCCTCGTTCAAATGACCAAACTACCGTTCACTCATTCTGTAATTATTTTATAATATAAGGGCATTTTCGTCATTTCGTACTTTTTTTGCATATTTCTGACACTAACCTCTTTAACTGATAAGCTGATATCATAAGCCTGGGCCTCACTTGGCATCATCATAGGCCCTTCTGTGACATCATTTGAGCTTATTCAGTCATAACTTGCTTACTACTAAGTTTCATAATAAGATATCAGGTGTTCATAAACTCCCGTCAAAATTCACTAATATGGGAATAACTTCTTCTATAGATCTCCTTTTGAGGTCCTGTTAGGTCCATGATATCTGGCATCATAGAGTACACCTTCCTATAACTTTTCACTTATATATGAGGTCCATAAGATCTGATAAAATTTCAAATAACTTTCAGATTATCAAATAAATATCTGCCATCTGGAACTATAATAAAATCTTTGTACCATGCTATATTAACCAGCATAACTTTCTCTATATACTGATGAATTTTGGGACTAAAATGCTTCTGGGTAGTTATAAACCTTTTATGGTTGAACTTTCTATAATTACAATTTTATCCTTGGAAGCTTTTGGAAATTATACTGTAGTCCCTCAACTTTTCATAACTATACTTAATGGCCCACAACTTGTATCTCCTTCTATTTTTGGCTTTGGGACTTTTAGACTTTTCAGTTTAGTCCCTCTCTCTCTTCAAAATGACTCTCATGCCTCCAGGGACTTTCACTATTTATAATTTAATCCCTGATCTTTCACTTACTTGTAGTTTATTTCCTAAACATCATATGTGTACTTCTGGGACTTCTGCTTAATAGGGCCTGGTAGCCTACCTTTTTTAGGCTACATATTAGGCTGTTAGGCCTAAAAATCAAGATATGACAACAGCCAAGGACAGTGATAGAGATTAGAAGTTTTTTGGGCTTATTAGGGTATTATATAAGACTTATTAAGGACTTTTCTCCAATTGCTTTACCGTTAACCAATCTGACCAGAAAGAACCAGCAGTTTAAGTGGGATGAGAAGTGCGAGGCTAATTTTCAAGAACTAAAGTAGAGGTTAACCATGACTCTTGTACTGATTATTCCAGACCCAACTCAGACTTATGTAGTCTATACTGATGCTAGCAAGTAGGGGTTAGGATGTTTATTAATGCAGCAGGGTCGAGTGGTGGCCTACGCTTCTCGGCATCTAAAGCCACATGAAGAAAATTATCCTACTCATGATCTGGAGCTTACATGCTCTTAAGATATAGAGACATTATCTATATAGAGCTACCATAGTACTGTATTGTGACCATAAAAGCTTGAAGTATTTAAAAGATCAGAAAGAATTGAACATGAGGCAGCGGAGATGGATTGAATTTCTAAAAGATTATGATTTCTAGATTAAGTATCATCTAGGAAAAGTAAATATGGTAGCTGATGCCTTAAGCAGAAAGGTGGTAAGGTGGCAAGTCTAATGATAAAAGAGTTAGAATTAATAGAAGATGTGAGAGATTGGAGTCCTATGTACCAAATATAAACAGCAGAAAACTCTTATAGAGGAATGTAAATTAAAGCTTTCATTGAGGATGAGATGAAAGAAGCTCAAGAGCATGATAATTTTGCAGCAATTTTCAAAAATAAGTTAGAAAGAGGAGAAACTAAAACTTTTGGTGTCTCCTAGGATGGATTACTATGATTCAGAGGAAGACCATATATTGCAAATGCAATGGGACTAAGAGAGAAGATCTTAGATGAAGCACATAAAAGTTAGTATATAGTACATCCAGGTATGACCAAGATGTATCATGATGTTAAAAGTTTATTTTTGTGGCATAGATTAAAGAAGGATGTTGTGGCTTATGTATCCAAGTTCTTAACATGTCAGAAAGCAAAGGTTGAGCATCAAAGGCCAGCTGGAAAACTATAACTTCTAGATATACCTGAGTGAAAATAGGACAGTATTGCCATAGATTTTGTGGAAGGACTACCCATGACTCTTACTAAGAATGATGCTATATGAGTAGTAATTGACTGATTGACAAAGTTCGCTCATTTCCTAGCAATCAATAAGAAAGATTCTCTTGAGAAACTGGCAAAGCTATATGTAAAGAAGATTGTTAGATTACATAGTATCCCAAGTAGTATTATATTTGATAGAGATCCTCGATTTATGTCAAATTTTTGGTAGGCTTTGCATAAAGAAATGGACACTACTCTCAAATTTAGTATAGCTTATCATCCTTAGACATATGGTAATCTGAGAGAATAATCTAGATGCTAGAGGATATGTTGAGAGCATGTGTTTTAGATTTCAAAGGGAGTTAGGATGTCCATCTGCCATTAGTAGAGTTTACATATACCAACAGTTATCAGGCTAGTATTCAGACGGCCCCATTTGAAGCACTTTACAGACATAAATGTGTATCTCCCTTGTGTTGGTTGCAGTTAAGCGAAAGAAGGATGTTTGGTCCTGATATAGTGGATCAAACAGCAGTGCAGATCGATAAGATTAGAAAAAGGTTACTGACAGCTCAAAGCAGACAAAAGAATTACGCTAATGTCAGAAGGAAGCCGTTGGAGTTTGAAGAAGGATAGCATGTATTCCTTAAGTTAACTCCAACTACAGGAGCCAGACGATCAATCAAAGTGAAGAAGTTACATCCTAGATATATTGGGCTATTCCAGATCCTCACAATAATAGGATTAGTGGCTTACAAGTTAGTTCTCCCTCCAAATCTCAGTAAGATACATGATGTCTTCCATGTTTCCCAATTGAAGAAGTATGTTCTAGACCCATCACATGTGATTGAGCAAGATGATGTTGTACTATGAGATGACCTAACTTACGAAGTTGGACTAGTACGAATTATGGATCAAAAGGTTAAGCAGTTGCAAAATAAGCAAAACTCTTTAGTTAAGGTGGTCTGGAAGGGATTAACTGAGAATGAGGCTACGTGAGAAGCAAAAGAAAGAATGAAGGAGGCATATCCTAAACTATTTCCTTAGTATATAAGTAATGTAAATTTTGAGGACAAAATTTATTTTAAGGGGAGAGAAATGTCATATCCCCAATTTTCTTATCTGATATATATGTACAGTTTATATGTAATAGACATGAGATTCTTGGAATAAACTGTATCAGATTGAGGAAGGAAAGAGAGTGATTATTAACTAAGGAAAGTTTAGGGACCTAAATGAAAATTAGAAAAGCTTGGAGGCCAAAAGTGAAAGTAAAAATAAAAGTAGGGACCTTAATGTAATTAACCAAAAGTTTAGGGACCTAAATGTAATTATGAGAAAGTTGAACAAAAAAGGCTCAAAAATATCCAAAATCAAATTAGTCCTAGATTTTACCAGTAGATAGACCAAATTATTCTGATCAGTTTAACGCACCATAGAATTTTGATTTGAGGTCTCGATTAATTGACATAAATTCCTGAAGTTAGAAAGAATTATTATAGTATTTTTTAGACCTCAGAATCAGATGGAACTTTACAGTAAATTTCTATATTTAATATAAGAATTTATAAAATTGACAGAGTCAAAAAAGGAATCATGTAGAATTCTTACAGGGGTTTACAGTGGAAGAAAATACCTGATAAATAGGGTCAGAAAAGATTTCTTGGAATTTCTGCCATAAAGGTAATGGACCAATACTAGGGCCCAAATGCATCCCAATAGGCCCAATAAGGTGGTTAGACAGTTAAGTGGGCCAGAGTCCAAAGTAACCTAGGAAAAGTGTAAAACTACGAAAATGCCCTAGGCGGCCAGATTATACCAGCGATGGATGGAGGGCATTTTAGTCATCCTGGACAGGACCAAAAACATCCAAGATAGTATAAAGATAATTAGTTAGAGCCAGTATATGCCCTGGTGCAATATAAAGAGGTGTGACATGACAATTATGCCCTTAGGGTTAATATAGTGCAAGAAAGAGTAACAAGGGTATTTTGGTCCCTAAGAGATGATTGGCAGATAAATACTTAGTCTAACAATTTCAATGGTAGGAGAAACCTAGACACTAGTTTCCATGACAGAATACATATTCTAGAACATTATAAAAATTAGGAACATAAAACAGTCTGATTTTTGTGAAACTACTCTTATAAGTACCAGACTAGACTAGAATTTTTCTTATCAGTATATTTACCTTTTTCCATCCAAACATGGCCCTAAATGATGTCATGCATGGCATCAATCTTTGGCTTATAAGTACCAGACTAGACTAGAATTTTTCTTATCAGTATATTTACCTTTTTCCATCCAAACATGGCCCTAAATGATGTCATGCATGGCATCAATCTTTGGCTTATAGGGCAAGCTTGGTTCAAGGTGGAATATGGGCCATTAGATCAAATAGTAACCAAACTAATCTTAGCCATTCATTTCCACCAAAGATTTTCTATAAATACCCCCCAAACCAGACTTGATTCAGCATGCACGGTACCTTAGGTGTAAGGAATTGGAAGACACGCAGCAGAAATTAACTTAAAAATTTTTCCATTCCCTGCCAGGATCTACCGTATGTGTTTAAGTCAAGTGGAAAGAAGTATTAGCCTCAGTATTCAGTCACGACTTTCTCAGCTTCTGGTTGTGACGTCCACAGCTTCTCTCTGTGGCTCGTGATCTCTTTTCGATCGCAAGAAGTTGATGACTCAGGTCGGCTTCCTCTACTGGTATCCACACGAATAGCGTTCCAACCACGAACGACGTTAAAGCACCTCCTGTCCCTCCAAGACTTACTCAAGAATTCGTCCTCTCCGTCTCTATTTCAAAGTTTCTTATCTGCAAACCTTTTTGTGGATTCCCGTTTACCCTCTTTTTTTTGTCACAACCGTAGCTCCTAAATACCAGATATATCGGATGCTATGCGTGTTACCACAGACTTGGATTTTTGGAATTAATCTTATATTAATTCTGAAATTAATACAATATCATATATTGTATAATTTGATAAGAAACTAATTAAATAAATAGTGCTTATATAAAATCCATCCCACAGATTTAATTCACCCATTTATTTAATTTAAAATAAAGATAAGACGGAATTACATTTGATTTATTCTCATAAATCAAATTTGAAATATCATATCAATTTGAATTTCAAATTCAAACGTAATAGGGATTTAATTTTATCCTTATAAATTAAATCTTGTAAATATCTCTTATATGAGATATCATATCAATTTGAATTTCAAATTCAAACGTGATAGAGATTTAATTTATCCTTATAAATTAAATCTTGTAAGTATCTCTTCTATAATATATATATACGAATATAAATATAAATAAATATATATATCCACCCTGGATCATTCATTGAATCTGGACATGTCTTAGATTCAATGAATCTGGACATCATAGCTCGTGTTGGGCTATTTTGTGTGTGACCCTGTAGGCCCATATGAAGTTGACAGTGGGCCATTTACTATACTGACTCACAAGTCATAAGCGGTCTCTAGCAAGACATCACGACTACCTAAATCATATGAGGATCGATGAATGATGTAACCTTTTATACAACCATATCATGTCCCTTTTGTCACACGATATTTTGGTTATGGATGAGGCATAGAGAATGTCATCCTCCTATTTGTGACCATTACTTTCTAGATCCCTGAGTAGTCTGACTATAGAAATGGAACTACCTTTCCATTACAGTATGGCCATACATTTCTCAGTCTCACTCATCGAGGGGCCCAGTAATATCTCTCTACGAATGTGAGGGACAAATTTCATCTTGACCATTCACATTCCTCCGCACGAAAAAACACTAAGCCTGAACATAGTCTTCATGATCACTCGGTCAAAAGTGACTTTTGACTAGGTCAAAGATGAGCGTTTGTCATGTAGGAATCCATGATGATCTCAGGTCAAAGGGTATAGTGACATGGTTTGTATATGAGAGAAGATTATGACTTAACCCATACAGCTCTCTCATAGTGGGTCAGTCCAATACCTTATACTCTTACATGTGCCTATGACTTTGATTTATTTCTCTATACATCTTGAAATTCATATTGGTCTTATTTCATCTCTGCTCCCGCATAGATGATCGACCAGGGACATTTAGGATAAGATCATGAGTTATCCAAGGATGGTCATCACAGTAAACATGCAAATAATATGATAACACAATTAATAAATTCATAAATCAACAATGTTCATAAGACAATGATTTGCCCCTAGGGCACAATTTCCAACATTAAGGAACCTCTGGACAAATTTCATTTGAAACAAGAAAGAAGCATACAACGTGGAGCAACAAGCAAGGTAACTAGCTCCCTTGTTCTTGGACTTTAATCTAGCAAGTTAGCTCTTGGTTTTAAGGGATTTTTGTGACTTATTTCCCTTGAGGTTTCTGCTCGAAGTGCTTTCCAGATGTGATAAGAATATGAGTTTTATGTTATGGATAGTTTAGATAAGCTTAAACAAGCTAGAATCAAGTGGTGTATGCTTGGAAATTCAAGTATGCATGTAGTTAGGGTTTTGTGTTCTTGGCTGTTACTATAGGAAACAATGTCCATATGTTGGAATTTCTTGATTTTAATGCTTCCAATGGTTTTAAAGTGGAAAATTGTGTGGGGATAAAGTAGGAGAACAAGTTTTGGAAGCATTGGAATCAAAATGTGATTTTTTGAAAAAAGAAGGGTTCACTTTGGTTATGTACAGAAGGTCATGGTGTGTTTTGATTTTGGAAATTCTGGTTTCATATTTGGATTATACATGAAAAATTATGTGGAAATGAACCATGAGAATTTATTTTATAAAGATGAAGTATGGAACATAAAATGGAAAAAGAATGGAAGTTATTGAAAACCTAGTCTAGGAATTGTTATTAAGTTGAGTTGTAACTTGATATTACTTTGTAATGGCTAGGTTTTGACATTTGTGAGGGAAGGAAATCATCTCAAGAAGACTATTTTAAGGATAGCTAAAGAGGTAGCAAGAATACCTAACTATAGTTCATGTTTGTTTGATTGTATGCTTGCTTGTTAGTTATGATGTTTGGTTGAGCATGAGATTATGTCATCATGTTGATGATGAGTTATGAATGATTGCAACTCCTTGAAACTAATGTCATAACAATATGCATGTTAGAGTTTGTTTTCTTATGTACTATTATGAAGTAGCTCCCATCTCATGATAATATGTTAAGCATCTAATTAATCATGCATGATAATATAGTTTGTATGACTTGCTATTAGGATTTCCATGAAATCTCATTCTTTCCATATGCATAACCATGTCATAGGTGATGGAACCTCTCAAGGAAAAAGGGTAAACATAGATGGTTGAACTTGTATTATAAGTTATATTAGTTACTTGGCACTATGGAAGGATATGATGGGATGCATAGTGTATGATCATATAGTTGTATTCTGAGGCCATAGATTTATGAACATGTTTACGACTCCTTAACCAACAATTTTGAACTTGAAATTTGGTATGATAATAGCTAAGATATAGAGCTTTAAATTAACACTAACAATGCCTCAATTGGTTAAGTATTTGATTTATTATGATTTTTCTAAATTGGAGTTAAAATTTGAGATTAAGATAAAGTGAGCAACTGGAGGCAATAATGTTTTGACGTTAATTTCATATGGTAAATGAAGGAGTTTTCCTATGAAATTTTATGAACTTAAAGGACATGTCTGGAGCTTTAAATCCATAGGTATCACGGTTCATTTATACAAGTAACAAAAGAGAAATGATTTTTTTAATGAAGACAAAGAAATTGGAACTTGTAGATTTACCAAATGAATAGTATTTTTCAACAAATAAATTGACTTCATTGGGGCAATGAAACCTCAGTTTTATATTTTTTCTTCAAATTTAAATGAAAGAGATTTCATTAAAAATTAGAACCACCCGATTTCAATTTTTCTAAATTTAATTATGAATTTTCAAAGTTAGGTATATGTTCTGGATTACCAAATGAATAGTAACCATGAATAGTACTCTAGAAGCAATCTTTTGAAAATGCATCTTTCTAAGGCAAAAGGCTATGTAATTGGTTCAAATGACTTCCAACTAAGTATAGTTGAGGTTGAAAACAAGGATACGACATAGGTCAAGGGATGGATAGAAGTAGAGATCATGAGCAGTCAATTTATATGCAGTTCCTCAATGTTGTAATAGAGATGATAAACATATATACTATAGAGGGCATTGACCTGAATCAAGTTTACCTGCTAGAGGATTGGCATGAGATGGCAGTAAGTCAGATATTGCCATATACCCCTACATGGTATGTAAAGCTAAGTGAGTTTTTGGAAAATGATCCACCAACTGATATACAGGGGTGGCATTTCTATATGTAGAAGTATTTACAATTCACTATTCCCAAGAAAAGATTGTAAAAAGAGATGAGTAATGTAAATTTATAAATAGTGTAAAGTTAAGTAATTACATAGATGTATAATAGTTATGACTTACCCCGTATATGTAATTGACATGTATGTAATGTATGTATAAATGTTATGGTGCCATGAAATATGAGTTTTGATGTGATATAATGAAATGATAGTTGGTTGAACATCTATGTGAATATGTTCCCTATTTAATGTGATTATAGTAGATAGATATGAATGAGTTTCAAGTGTCTCAAGTTTATCAAAGCTAAGAATAAGAATTGACCATTGCTAGAGTAAAGACCTTTGGCTACGACAGACAGTCACAGAGCTTATAGATCATAATGAGTTAGGTAATAGGATGCGACTAATGTATACAACATATCAGGTCATGACAGAAGAAGACCTACGGTCGCTACTAAAGAACACAAAGCTATCAAGTATTGACAAGTAAGTTGAGGTGGTCATGACTAAAGTTTATAGAGAGTACATGTCGTAACTAACCAGTACTCAGATCGCGACTAAAAGGTGCAGAGACCTAATAATGAGAATGAAGATGCTAGCCTCACTGAAGTTTATCAGTTAGAGGTATAGCACAGCATGTAGGCAAGCTAAACAATACGAGGCACTAAAATATAGAAGATCGGTTTAAGAAAATGTTCAAAAGTAGATCCTATGTATGATCGCCAAGAGTTGATCTATGTTACGAAAGATTCATTCATCTAGTCTTTACTGAACAGAATAATAAGAAGTTAGAAAGAGACTTGCTAAGAATGAGCCTAATACATGGTTTAAGGTTAGAGACGTGATGGTTAATAGATAAAAAGTTAAAGTTCTCAGAGCAGAGGGATACCATCATGAAGAGACAGCAACCTAGCATACCTAGGGTAGAGCACCCTAGTGAACAAAAGTAATAGTACTAGATGAAGAATGAGATCCAAGTGACTTAAGTTAGTCAAGATCAAGAAAAGACCAAAAAGGAACCACAATCTAGTCCAGGGCAGACTGATAAATAGAGAGAAAGAGTTAAGAGATAGTAGAAAGATATAGAAGTTACTCCATAGAGATGGAGATTGATCTCCTCACCTAAGAAGTTTTTCTTCAATAGTTTACAAGAAGCATTCCTCTCAGTTAGATAGAGATGAGCGTGAGGCTAAGGGTTAAGGTAGTGAAAGAGAAACCCTTTGATGAATACTTAGCCAAGTTCATCCACGTGAACAGTGAGAGTTGAATAACTGAGAAGTTAGCTCGCGGCTTAAATTTTGTGTTACAAAGAAAGAGTTTTTCTTAGGTAGTTGTAGAAGTTCAACAGAGCGGTAGATGTATACGAACTAAGAAAAGAAGTTTATGATGTCTAGACAAAGAAAGGTAGCCAATTTCAAAGATAAAATGACTCCCCTATTCCCTGTGTAAGAAAGAGTAAAGAAGAGTTGAGTCTATACCCTAGTAAGAGGATAACATAGCAGCCTAAGTTAGAGAAATAGTTATTTTAGGTTTTTGAATAAATTGTCAGATCCTGATCAGATAATGTGATAGATAGTCTGACAGATAATATGACAGAGGAAATAATGCTTTAAAGTTTACCTAGTTAATTGTTTAATTGCAATGTGCGTATGAGAGATGGTTGAGTAAAATATGTGATATAGCTCATGTTGCCATAAGTTATGATGAACAGTTGCATCTTGTTGCAGTTGTCATATGATGACACGCATGTTAGAGAATGCTTAAATGATTGCATCTCCTTGCATATTATGCATGTTAGAGTATGCTATGATGAAAGAATACTTCCCTTATTTCATTAAGGGTAGAGTATATATGATGAGAAAATTATGTTACTCCCATACCATACGACCTACAACTAAATAATTCAATTTGGTAATGATAAATCAAAAGAAAAGTGACAAATGAGATAATAGCTAGTTAATTCTCAAAAAATAGAATGAGATTAGAGATGAATGTTAGTGGCAAACTAGATATGTGTTTATAGTACTCAGGACATATCCCTTTTAAAACATCCTACTTTTATCACCTTAAAGTACGTATTCGGAAGTATATTTGATTAGTGGAAGCATTACATTAGCCCAGAAATTAAAATTTTAAAACTTACTTATCAGGTACTGTTCACTTGGTGATTTCCATATTTACAGTCCAACTTTAAAAATTCATAACTAATTGCAGAAAAATTGTATGGAGGTGATCCAAATTTTTAATTGAATCTACTTCATAGCTATTTAAGGGGAAAATATAAATCTGGATATTTATCTTGCCAATTGATACAGTTAAATCGTTACTTGTTACTGTCCATATGGCAAATTCTGAAAATTTCAGATTCTGTCTCTTAACTTTAGAAATTCATTTCTCTTGATATACACATCCAAATGAGGAATATTACCTATGAATTTAAATATCTAGAAGTGTACTACATGCTCATAAAATTTTGTGGATTAATTCCTTCATTTGCTAGGTCAAACTGAAGCCACGACAAAACTATTTTAGGACTTACGTTTTTACCATTTCATCTTTCTTTCTTTCTTTTTCAATAATTGTTTCAGCATGCATAAATCATCTCTTTTGTCTTTCATACATTCATATACATCATGGGGTTATTTAATAATTCTTTCATACATTTTCTTTACATATAATGTATAATATATAACAATACATAAAAAATGACATACAGGCATGTCATCACTTGTCTACTCTTACTCTTCCATTCCTTAGCTCATGTACCAAACATGATTATTCCATCTTGAATAACCTATTATGGTTGGTTGTGGGAGGGTGAGATTGTAGGGAATCTCATTACCAAACATTACAACTTAAATATGCAAGATGGATGCTATGTAATTTTATTAAACTTTCTTTGATTAGTGACATGCCATCATGCTATATACTTTTGCATAAAAGTGCATGGCCATGGAAAACATGTTATTAACCATTCATTAAAAATCATTTATCATGTCACAATATCATTCAAATATCATATACATGTCAATATATAAGCATACAACATCAAGCACATAAAGAGGTAAGTCCACTACCTTGCACTTAAGCTTTTCTCTTGATCTTTTGCACTTGCTCCCTAGCTTTCCAACCATGAATTCTTTTGGTCAATCACTTCCCAACATCTTCTTAGATGTTTCAAGGTCCTAAACACATTCATATTCATCACATAATTCATTTGGACCAAGAACTCCAACAATGTTCAAGACTATCCTTGATAAATTCTTAACTCTTTACTAACATAACTTTCCTAGTCTTCACTAATCAACTTGGCCTTTGATCCAATTGATGTATTGACTTTACCCTACACAATTTCATCTTTTGAATCCATTTATGATCTTAGAATCATGAAATTCCACCTCCTATGCATTGTTCTGTACAGAATTACATAATACCCTTTTTTCTTTCAAAAATTCTAATTTTGATTCTAATGCTTCCCATACTTGTTTCTCCACTTTATCCCACACAACTTTTCATTTTAAAATCATTGGAAGTATCAAAATCATAAAATTCCAATCACTATTCATGTGAGTGAACAGTAATAGAGAAGGATTTCAAAAACTACAATCTTAGAATTTCAATGCTTCCAAGGTTCAAAACCTATCCAATCCTACACAAAATCATCATATAAATTCAATGGAAGCCTTAAATCATTGAAATTCTATTTCCTTCCATCATGAACAGTTCAAACTGAAATGGTTAAACTATGACAAAGTCAAGAATATCAACTTGATTCAACAACCAATCACTTAACTAGCTTGTTTAAGCTTCAATAATATAATTCTAACTTTAATTTCTTCTTTCTCCTTTCATCAGCACAACACCTTAGAGAAAACTCAACTTTCCTCCATGAAAAACTCTAAGTTCAAGCTCCCAAATCAAACGAAAATAAGTTAGGATAGATTGCTTACCTTTAATCTCGAGTTTGCTTGAACTTTGGTACCTTGAATCTTCTTTATCTTGTCTTGAGTTTTCATTTTACAAGAGTTTCCCCAAGGGTACTTGTGCTCACAGTTTGCTTCAGATTTGAGGGGGTATTTATAGAAAAATCTCATGGAAAATCAATGACCAAGATTAATTTATGCACTACTTGATCTAATGGCTCACATTTAATCTTGGATTTAACTTTTTGAAAAAGAGAATTATGACATCATCCATGGAATCATCAAGGGACACTTTATAGGGCTAGGTGGTGAAATTCCAATGGGGGAAGCTTTTAAAAAAATTCCAGTCCAATCCGGTACCGGCTCAGTCCGATTCCCCAAAAACCAGACTGTTTTATAAATCTAATTTTTTTGAGATTTCACAATATGCTTTCTAACCTTAAATCCAGTATCTAGATTCTTCCTACTATTGGCATTCTTATACTGGGTCAGTACTTAATTACAGATCCCTTGGCAAATGACTGAAATGCCCTTAGTTCACTGTCTTGCATTATATTAACCCTAAGGGCATAATTGTCATTTCACATCTCTTTATACTATATTAGGGTATATACTGGCTTTAAATAATCATATTTATATTAGCTTGCACATTTTTGGCCTATCTAGAATGACCAAAATGTCCTCTATCCATCACTGGTACAATATAGCCACACAAGGGCTTTTTCGTAATTTCACACTTTTCCTGTGTTGCTCTGGACTCTGGCCCACTTAACTGTCTCACCACCTTATTGGGCCTCTTAGGATGCCATTTGGGACTTAGTATTGGTCCATTACTTTTATGGCAGAAATCCCAAAAAATCTCTCCCAACCATATTTGTCGGGTATTTTCTTCCACTATAAATTCCCGTAAGAATTCTACAAGATTCCTTTTTTGACTCTGTCAATTTTATAAATTCTTATATTAATTATAGGAATTTACTATAAATTTTATCTGATTCTGAGGTCAGAAAAATAATGTAATAATTCTTTCTAACTTGAGTAATTTATATCAATTAATCGGGTGTTACGTTAAACTTATCGGAATAATTTTGTCTATCTACTCATAAAATTTGGGACTAATCTAATTCTGGGCATTTTTGGGCCTTTTCCAGTTCAACTTTCTCATAATTACATTTTTATCCTTGAACTTTTGCTTAATTACATTTAGGTCCCTAAACTTTTGATAATTACAGCTTCTTGCCCAACTTTTGTTTCTACTTTCATTTTTTACCTTTAACCTTTTATAATTTTCATTTTAGTCCCTCTCATCCTCAAGACTCATTTAACCTTTATTATTTCTTCTTATTATCGTCATAATCCTTTTCAAACCTCTTTCCACTATCAGTATTATACAGATAGGGAAAAATTATGATATGACATTTCTACCCCCTTAAAATAAATCTCTTGCTCGAAATTTACTTGACATAGTCAACAATCTTGGATAGATCTCTTTTTCTTCTTTATGACTAAGAATTAGGGTATCTATCTCTTATCTTCTATCTTAACATCTTAGCAAAGTACCTTTCATGTCCGCAAATTTTCATATCTTTACTATTATTACTTTTCTTCTGTTATGAATCAACTCAATTAGAGTTGAACGCTATCTCATTCTATTACTTGCTTAGTTGCTTTGCATCCATTTGCATATGGACTTCTCACTATACTGGACTTTGTGAGTAGTGTCCATTTCTTTCATATAAAACTCTATCAAATACTGCTATATTCTTGAGTTTCTATCGATTACCCATCATGCTTCTTAGTGCAATCACTTATTATTCATCTGACTATCTAGCGAAATTCTTTAAACATCTGCCAAACTTCATTTCTCATTTTCGTACCATCATACTTCTTATAATCTTTAATAACTCATCATAATACAAAAAGAGGATAGATAGGAGCACATACTTTGACATGCATAATGCCTGGCCAACATGTTGCAGGACTACATACCTACCCATGAATGCAAAGCTCTAACATTGGAGCTCAAGCATTCCTTTCTTTAATATGCACTGCTCTAACGCTTGAAGTTTGCACACCTATAACACTCAGAGCTTACACTACTCTAACATTTGGATCTTTAGCATATTTTACAAACATAACAAAATACCTGGTATTTCATGCAAGGAGGCAAAGCTCTCACTTGCTACTTCATCTATAACATAACCTTTAAACATCTTAGCCCTTTTAAAAAGGGAGCCTCTTTATCTGTTTACAAAGCTAGCTATAAAGCCACTTCATATTGTACTTCTTGATACATATTTCTCATAATGTATCTCATTATGTACTTTTCATACCGTATCATGGCATATCTGGCCAAATCTGGCTATATCATGGTCTATCTTACCTTGTCATAACGTGTTCTGAGATACCATAAGTTAAACATTCCCTCTAACTTATAACTTTACTAACTTTTAATAAATCTCTTATAAACATTTCTTTTCAAATCCATTTCATTTGAACTTGACATATGGGTTCTAATCTCTTACTATTCATAACCCTTTTCTAACTTTTCATAGTTCTTTCTATCATTTTACATAACTCTATGCATATATGCTAAACTTATGTGGCATTTAGACCCTTTTCATCACTTCCTAAGGGGGTTACCCATTATTGGGCTACTCTTGCCTGAGCAAGCTTAACTGAAAAATACAGATATAAATCTGAAGCACTGGTGCTAATAGGCCCCAATCCTAGCACTTTATTATCTTAGGCCATTCTTATCCTATCTCTCTTAGGTCTATCTGGCCTTCTAATCTTTTTATCTTCATCTAGAAGATATATTTGTCTTATTCTTATTCTCTATAATTTTATCTTAGGGATCACTTTATTTTTATTTGGCAATTTCTCATATATTATGAGATATTCTCATAAATTCTTGGTACTTTGGGTTAATTACTTTAATTTTGATCATTTAGTTCATGTTACGTGTACAAAGATTCTAAGTTCAGTCCCTAATAGTAATAAGGCTATCTGAAATTAACATTATGGGTACTCTCTCTGTTTTGAGTTAACCAACTTGTGAAGCTTCTATACCTTAATCTTTTCCTTGGTATTCATCCTTCCAAAGAAATACCGTACTTATGGCTCATCACTTTATTTCTATTGGCTTAGTCTACTGCGATGCTTGGGATCTACTGCGATCAAGTATAAGCCTTTTCAGGATCTAACTGTGACCCTGGAGTTTTATTCACTGTGAGCCAAGCTAGGATCTAACTGCAATCCTCCAGAATCTACTGCAATTCTGTTGTACTGTATTCTCATCTCTGGAAGACCTAAACCGACGGACAAAGTTACAAGCTTAGTCACATCCACATAGTTGTTAACTTAACAAATAATTCCCCAAAAATGATCACAGAAGTCAATATTAACTTTTAGGACTTTAATCATTTCCTCTATCACCCAGGAACTTCATATATAATTACCATTTTTCATAACTTGACTGTGTCCATTACTGTAGAGAGCTACATAGGCTCTACCATGCACATATCCATCATAATATGTTCATTGGCTGGGCTCTATCTCAAGAGCAATCTGACTCTATTGTAAGAGCAATCTAGCTCTATTGCAAAAACATTAACTTTTATTGCATAGATGCTACTCCTTCTCAAAGCTACATCATCTTTCATAACTACGTCTCATTTCATTTCATGTTTATAGCACATCATTCATGTATTTTATCCCTACTGAAGAGATATGTCCTGAGTACTATGATCATTTGTCTATAGATTCAGTATTAACCTTCATCTCAAATCTCATCTATTGCCTTATCATTACCAAGTTTAATTATCTAATTGCATATTGTATGCCATGGGAGCAACATAATTTTCTCATCATATATACTTTACCCTTAATGAAATATGGAAGGGGCATTCATTCATCATAGCATACTCTAACATGCATAATATGCAAGGAGATGCAATCATTTAAGCATTCTCTAATATGCATGTCATCATATGACAACTGCAAGGAGATACAACTTCTCATCATAACTCATGGCAACATAAGCCATATCATCATTACATAATTTGCTCCACCATCCTCTATATGCATATTGCAATTAAACATTAACTAGGTAATCTTTTAAAGCATTATATCCCTTTATCACCTTAACTGCCAGATTATCTATCACATTATTTGATAACATCATTGTCAAATCCTGAAGCAACTATTCATCTGACTTAGGCTGCCATGATACCCCTTACTAGGGTATAAACTTAACCCTTCATTACACTTTCTTACATAGGGAATAGGGGAGTCACTTTATCTTTTATTTGTGGCTACTTTTTTCTCTTTAAACATCATAAAATTTTCTTATTTTGTATCCATCTACCATCTACCGCTCTATTGAACTTCTATAATTACTTGAGAAAAACTCTTCTTTATAACACAGAATCCATCCGTGAACTAACATCTCAATCATTTGATTCTCACAGTTCATGTGGATGAACTCAGCTAAGTATTCATCGAAGGGTTTCTCCTTCTCTGGTCTATCTCTGGATCCTGACTAACTTAAGTTACATGGATCTCATTTATCATCTAGCACTATTACTTTTGTTCTCTAGGGTGCTCTACCCTAGGCGTGCTAAGTTACTATCTCTTTGTGATGAGATCCCTTTATTTTAGGAACATGAACTTTCTATTTATTAGCCATCACGTCTTTAACCTTAAGCCACATGCTAGGCTCATTTCTAGGCAAGTCTTAATCTGACTTTAATTTTTTCGTAATGTAAATCTACTCCTGATGATCACATGGAGGATCTATTTATGAACATCTTCTTAAACTGATCTTTTGTATCTCAGTACCTTGTACTATTTGGCTTGCCTGCATCATTTGCTAAACCTCTAACTAATAAACTTAACTGAGGTCATCATCTTCATTCTTGTCATCAGGTCTCTATGCAATCTAGTCGCAACCTGAGTGCTGGCAAGTCACGACTCATATTCTCTGTAAACTTTAGTCTCGGCCATCTCCACCTGTTCGTCACGACTTGATAGCTAAGTGTTTGTCATATCCTTAATTTCAACCTCAATTATACTTAATTGGAACCCATTTGGACTGATTACATAACCTTTAGCATCAAAAAGATATATTTTCAAAAGTTTGTTTTTCTGGTACTGTTCATGCTACTATTCATTTGGTAATTCCAGAACATATACCCATCTTTGAAAAATCATAATTAAATGTAGAAAAATTGAAATGGGTTGGTTCCAATTTATAATGATAGCTCTTTCCCTTTAATTTGAAGGAAAAATATAAAGCTGAGGTTGCTTTGTATCAATGAAATCATTTTATTCGTTGAAAATCACAATTCATTTGCTAAAATCTGGAAGTTCCAGTTTCCTTGCCTTAACTTCAAAACTTCATTTCTCTTTGGTTACCTATCAAAATGAATCATGTTACCTATGGATTTGAAGCTTTAAATGTTATCTTTAACATCACAAAATTTCATAGAAAAGCTCGTTCATTTACCATATGAAACTAACATCGGAACGTTACTACCTCCAGTTGCTTACTTTAACTCTATTCCAGATTTTAACTCCAACTTTGTAAAATCATAATAAATCGAATTCTTAACCAATTGAGGAGTATCCTGATCATTATCACATCACCATAGCCTCAGAACAAAATTACATAATCATACAACCTTCATCGATACATGCTATCATATGCTTCCATAATGTCAAGTAACTCATGTGACTTATTACACAAACTCATCCATCTATACTTACCCTCTTTCCTTGTGAAGCTCCAACACCTATAACATGGTTATGCATATGGGAGGAATTAAATTTCATGGAAATCACAATAGCAAGTTACACAAACCATAATATCATGCATGATTAATTGTATGCTTAACATGTTATCATGAGAAGGGAACTACTTCACAATGGTACATAAGCAAACTCTAACATGCATATTGTTATGACATAAGTTGCAAGGAGTTGCAATTATTCATACTTCATCATAGACATGATGACATAATCTCAAGCTCAACCAAACACCATAATTAACAAGCAAGCAAACAATTAAACAAACATGAAACTATAGTTAGGTATTCTTGCTACCTCTTAGCTATCCTTGTAAAAGTCTTCTTGAGATGATTTCCTTCCTTCACAAATGTCAAAACTTAGCTATTACAAAGCAATATCAAGTTATAACTCAACTTGAAAACAAATCCAAGACTAGGTTTCCACTAACTTCCATTCTTTCTCTATTTTAGATTTCATACTTCTATCTTTCCAAAATACATTCTCATAGTTCATTTCCACATAATTTTTCATGCAGAATCCAAATATGAAGCCAGAATTTTCAAAATGAAATCATGTCACAAGCTACTGTATAGAACTGAAACATACCCTTGATTTTCCAAAAATTCACAATTTGATTCCAATGCTTCTAATACTTGTTCTCCTACTTTATCCCCACACAATTTTATATTTTAAACTCATTGGAAGCATCAAAATCATGAAATTCCAATATATGAACAGTGACACGTACATTAGCAGCCATGAACTTAAACTTCCATTTACTTACATACTTGAATTTCCAAGCTTATACCACTTGGTTCTGGCTTGTTTAAGCTTATCTAAACCATCCATAACATAAAACTCATATTCTAACCATATATGGACAGCACCTCCAGTAGCAACCATAAGGAAAATATGGCACAAAAACCCCTTAAAATCAAGAGCTAGCTTGCTATAACAAAGCTCAAGAACAAGGGAGATGATTACCTTGCTTTGTACCCTAAGTTGTGTGCTATCCAGAATGACCAAAATGCCCTCCGTCCATCACTGTTACAATATAGTCATCTAGGGGCATTTTTGTAATTTCACACTTTTTCTGAACACTGGCCCCTTCTACTGATGAACTGATATCATGGATTTTGGGCCTTTCTTGGTGTCATCATAGGCTTATATATAAGGTCATCTGAGCTCATTCTATCCAGGCTTACTACTAAGTTCTATAATCAGATCACGGGTGTTCTCAAACTCCCGTCAAAATTCACTAATATGGGGATAAATTTTCATTAAGAGCTCCTTCCAGGGTTCTATTAGATTCATGACACCTGATGTCATGAGGCACACCTTCCTGTAACTTTTCCACTTATACCTGAGGTCCATGAGATCTAATAAAATTTTAGAAAACTTATAGATTATCAGATAAATATCCACTATCTAGAACCCTAATAAAATTTCTGTATTATGCTAGATTAACAGCATAACTTTCTCTATTTACTGATGAACTGTGGGACTGGAATATTTCTAGGCAATTCTAAGCCTCTTCTGGATGAACTTTTTCATAATTACATTTAGGTCCCTGACTTTTTGTTTAATTACATTTAGGTCCCTAAACTTTTAGAAATTATCACTTTTGGCCCAACTTTTATTTCTACTTTAACTTTTGGCCTTTAACCTTTTCTAATTTTTGTTTAGATCCCTCTCTTTCTTCAAGACTCATTTAACCTTTATTATTTCTTCTGATCATTGTCATAATCCTTTCCAAACCTCTTTCTACTATCAGTATTACACAGATAAGGAAAACTTAGGATATGACAGTGTTCTTTAGTCACAACCATAGGTCATCTTCTGTCGCGACTTGTTCTACTTATACATTAGTTGAGTCCTATGGCTTAGACTCATCGCGATCTGATAGCTCTGAAACTTCTAGTCGCGACCTAAAATGCTTCACATGGCGATTTGGCATAACTTTCCTAAATATTCACTTCTAATATTCTTGACTTTGATGGATTTGAGTCAATTGAAACTCATTCATATCTATATATCATAATCACATTAAAACTCATATTTTAGATCACCTTAACATTTATACATACATTATATACATGTCAATTACATATTTGGGGTACATTGTAACTATCACACATCTGAGTAATTACTTTACTTTACCATGTTTACATTACCCCTAATCTCTTTTTACATTCTTTTCTAGAGAATCATAAACTGCACATACTTCTGTATATAGAAGTGTCACCCCTGTATATCAGTTGGTAGATCATTAGTCAAAAACTCACTCAGCTTTATGTGCCATATAGGGGTATATAGCAGTATCTGACTTGCTATCATTTCATGCTAGTCTACTAGAGTGTAAACCTGGTTCAGGTCAATGCCCTTTATTGTATATCTATTTATCATCTCTACTATGACATTGAGAAACTGCAGATAAACTATATGTTCTTGATCTCTACTTCTGTCTATCCCTTGACCTAGACTAGTAATTCACTCTCCACAGCTTTCTTAAGATTAATATGGTCAATATTATATGTCTTTAACAAAGAAGGCTGGGGTACGACCAGGAACATCACACTGATCTTCTCTATAAAATCATATATTCTTGGATTTTGAGAATGGATAGGGACTATCATAAACTCTGAATGGATCTCTAGATTAAGGGACGATCATCTATTACTTATCCTAAATCTATCCCCAAACTCTGGTAAAGGAGGAATAATATCTAGTCTACCCATAATCCAATACCAGTATTTAGCTTCCTCAACTGTAATCTGTCATTTTATCAGAGGAATAGAACTTATATCAGGTTAGAGGGCACTCTAAAAACTCATATTATATCTCCTCCTATTAATCCTCAAGAAATTTCAGAGGCTATTGATATTTAGCTAACATCTCTAATATCCTGTTTATCAATTCAGGAATCTAAGATAGCTATCATGTTAGGCCATTGTACTTTAACTAGGCTATATTTATTCTATCATAATATCGCGTATCGCCTGTAAGACTTCTATATCCCTAGCCTAAAGGACTTATGTGTTCTTGGCCTCACTATAATCTATAACTGAGTCAGCTGCATTCTTTCAGCTAACTGAGGAAGGGTCTGGCTCATATTTCTATGCCATTCATACTTTTAAATTTTCCCTTATCCTCCTGGTCACTAACAGGCGAGAAGGGATCTCTTATTAAGCCTCAATGTTCCATTTTTCTAGAGCATTCATCACCAATCCATAATCTTAGTTGGACTATGAACAAGTAACCTATTACTAACCTCAACCTCAATTCGGCCTTAGGTAACCGCTACATACTTTTTTTCCAATATGAGCAAGTTTACCTTGCACCAGAACCTCTGTTTTATGCTACAACTTTATTCTGTATCAATGCCAGAACCTTTTGCTCTGATACCAAAATGAAACATCCTACTTTTACCACCTCAAAGTATGTATTCAGAAGCATATTTGATTAGTGGAAGCATTACATTAGCCCAAAAATTAAAATTTTAAAACTTACTTATCAGGTACTATTCACTTGGTGATTTCCAGATTCACAGTTCAAAATTAAAAATTCATAACTAATTCCAAAAAAATTGTATGGAAGTGATCCAAATTTCTAATTGAAGCTATTTCATAGCTCTTTAAGGGAAAAATATAAATTTGGATATTTACCTTGCCAATTGATACAGTTAAATTGTTACTTTTTATTGTTCATATGGCAAATTCAAGAAATTCTAGATTCTATCTCTTAACTTTGGAAATTCATTTCTCTTGATATACACATCCAAATGAGGCATATTACCTATTCATTTAAAGATGTAGATGTTTAATACATGCTCACAATAAAGCTAGATAGCTCTTACAATAGAGTCATATTGCTCTTGAGATATAGCCAAGAGAATGGATAGTATAGCTTATGTTAGAGCCATGTCTACCAGATGAGATGAATAGATTATGATAGATATGTGTATGGTAGAGCCTATGTAGCTCTCTGCAGTAATAGACATTGTAAAGTTATGAAAGATGGGAATGATATGAGAAATTCTTGAGTAAGAGGAAATGAGTAAAGTCCTAATAGATAATATTAGCTTCTGTGATCATTTTTGGGAAATAATCTGTTGAGTTAACAACTAAGTAGAAGTGGCTAACCTTGTAAATTTGTCCATTAGTTAGGTCTTACAGAGATGAGAATACAGTACAATGGAATCATAGTAGATTTTAGAGGATTACAGTTAGATCCTAACATGGCTTACAGAGAATATAATTCTAGTGTTATAGTTAGATCTTGAAGAGGCTTACGGTTGATCGTAATAGATCCCGAGGGTCGCAATAGACGTAGCCTAGATAAAGAAAGTAATGTGCCATAAGTACAATATTTCTTTGGATGGACGAATACCAAGGAAAATATTAAGGTAGGGAAGCCTCACAAGTTAGTTAACTCATAACAGAGAGAGTACCCATGATGTTAATTTCGGGTAGCCTTATTACTATTAAGGACTGAACTCAGAATCTTCTTACACACGACAAGAAATAAGTAATAAAAGTTAAAGTTTTTAGTCCTAAGTAACAGATATTTATAAGACTATAGATAATATGACTAAACAAGAGAAAAATAATATCTCATAAGATATGAGAAGGGGTCAAATAAGAATAAAGAAATCCCTAAGATGAGATTATAGAGAATAAGAATGAGAGACAAATTTATCCTCTAGATGAGGATAAAGAGATTAGAAGGCCAGATAGATCCAAGAGATACAGTATGAGAATGGTCTAAGATAGTAAAGTACAAGGGTTAGAGCCTATTAGCACTAGTGCTTTAGATTTTTATCAGTACTTTTTAGTTAAGCGTGCTCAAATAAGAGTAGTCCAATGATGGGTGACCACCTAGGAAGGGATAAAAAAGGTGTAAATGCCACAGAAGTTTGGCATATATGCACAGAGTTATGTAAAATGATGGAAAGAGCTATGAAAAGTTAGAAAGGGTCATGAACAGTAAGAGACTATAACCCTTATGCCAAGTCCAAATAAAATAGATTTGAAAGAAAATATTTAGAAGAGTTTTCTCAAAAGTTAGCAAAGTTATAAGTTAAAGAGAATGTTAGACTTATGGTATCTTAGGATACATCATGATAAGACGAGATAGACATGATATAGCCTGATTTGGCCAGATATGCCATGATATGGCATGAAAAATATGTAATGAGATATCCTATGAGAAACATGTAATGTGATACATGATGAGAAATGCGTATCAAGAAGTACAATACAAAATGGCTTTGTAGCTAGCTTTATAAATAGATAAAGAGGCTCCCTTTTTAAAAGGGGTAAGATGTTTGTATGTTATGTTACATATGAAATAGCAAGTGAGAGAGCTTTCACTCCTTGCATGAAATACCAGGCATTATGTTATGTTTGTAAAATATACTAAAGCTCCAAATGTTATATTAGTATAAGCTCCATGTGATAGAGATGTGCAAGCTCCGAGTGTTAGAGCTATGCATATTAAAGAAAGGAATGCTTGAGCTCTGATATTTGAACTTCTCATTCATGAGCAGGTATGTAGTCCTGCAATATGTTAGCAGTAAAGTAAGAAAGAAAGAATAATAATATAAGTCCTCTCTCAGTATTATGATGAATTATTAAAGATGATAAGAAGAAGAAGTATGATGAGTAATTGATAGAAACTCTAAAATATAGTAGTATTTGAGAGAGTTTGATATGAAAGAAATGGACACTACTCAAAAGTCTAATATGGTGATAAGTCTATATGCAAATAGATGCATAGCAAGTAAGCAAGTAATATAATGAAGTAGAGTTCAACTCTAATTGAATTGATTCAAAAATGAAAAATAATCACAGCAAATATATGCTTCCCATTGAATTAATATGATGATTTTTTCTGTGATTGTAATTTCATTGTTTTGAGGCTTCAAATGGTTTTAAAATGAAAAGTTGTGTGGGATATAGTAAGACACAAGTATTAGAAGCATTGGAATCAAAATGAGAATTTTTAGAAGAATTGTATATGTTTTGTAAATATATCAGAACAGTGCATAGGAGCTGGAATTTCATGATTCCAAGCTCATAAATGGATTCAAAATATGAAATTGTGTAGGGTAAAGTCAAGACATCAATTAGTTCAAAGGCCAAGTTAATTACTAAAGATTAAGGAAAGTTAATGTAGTTAAGTGAGCTTAATGTTCAAGAGTTAGATTGTAATGAATGGATGGTAATGTTATGTTAGGAATTGATTCTGGATTCAAAAGAGGCAACCACACATCAAGGAGAAGTAAGAAGAAAAAGGCAAGGTTAAAGTGAAAGAAGTCAAGCATGTGAGTTAGTAAACTTATCCTAAACTTGTATGTATTGAATGTTATGCTTGGTGGTGCTATGGCTTTGTTGAATTGTGCTGCATATGTGCTTATATTTGAAGCTCTGTTTCTATGATTACTTCCATCAATTGTATTTCATATGTAACATGGAAGTATGCACATTACACAATGTTAACACTTTCACAAGCAAGCAGCAGTATTTACATTAATACATGCATTGTTTAGTACCGTTTGCTACTGAGATTTCCCTATAAATCTCACCATATCCATGTAATCCAAATCCCAATAGGTTCATGAATGATGAAAGAGGATGAAGAAAGCATGAAGAGAAGTTAGGGATTGGATAGTGTAAATGTTATGTGAAGAAAGTGTTATGTGTAATGATGTTTATATGACAAGTTAAACAATAATGTTCATGATGTAATGAAAAATAATATATGATAGAGTAACTGTATAAAATTTTATAGACATTTAGTTAACATGTCAAAATTCATTTGACACCAAGAACACCTTATTTCGATGTTTGTACAAAGAGAACAAATTTTCCAAAGTAAGGGACTAGAATCTATTTTTAGAATTTTTGACCAAATGAACATTAATTTTTGACAAATAAACTGTATTAATTGAGTAAGGATTTGGTATGAAAATTATTTTTCTCTTAACTTTCAAGATTTTATCTTCATATAGCTTTCTGAACCACTTAATTTTGATTTTTTTTAGAATTAATTATGATTTTTTGAAGTTTAACGCCGAATGTGGAATACTATATAAATAGTAACTTGAGAAGAGTAAAAATTCCAGATTTAGCTAATGGACTTCTAAGGTCTTATAAGTGATTCTAAATGCTACTGAATGGTCCCTAAGACGTACAAAAGTAAGGATGTTTCATAAATATACTTAAAATTAGAAGGTAGATCTTTTAGTTCCAATTCAGGGGTTGAACAATAAAAGGAATAAGATTCGGGGAATCAATAAAGTAAGAAGAACACCCCTTTGTAGATTCACAGAGACTGTATTTGTCAAATTCATCTAGACTTAGCAAACAACCTTTAGTTTTCTCAAGTGTTGCACCAAGATTTGGTTAGTCTACAACAACAACATACTTGGGTTTTGCCTTCTTCATAACTATGTCAATTTTAGCAATCAGGTCATTCAAAAACTGTAAGGTATGAGGTGTAATTTTTGAGTGTGAGTGATTGAAATTAGAGTTAGGAGATGTTGGGCCTTTAATCAAGATGTTAGATAGTGGAACTACTAGAAATTGAAGCTCATTTACTACATCTGAATATCTTGTGCTTACCTAGTTGTCAGATCTTCAGCCTCTCATCACAATAAAGAATCACAATGAACAACTCTGTAGCATTTAGTCGTTACTTGTCCATTATTTGGTCGTGACATACAAACACACAGAGCCTCCTCTTGACCACTATGCTCACTAGTTGAGAAGAAACTATCATTTAGTCATGGCGTACTAACACAAAGGCTCTCGTCCTGAGAAACCTACTCTTTAGTCACAACTGGAAGGTCAGATTTTTTCAATACTTTAGATTTTGTTCCACTTTCAACATTTATCATGGCTTGTAACTCTATAATATTACTCAACAAGTCCTTGCCAAAGTTAATGTCACTGATAAATGATGAAATAGAGTCAAAATTTGATGAAAATGAAAAATCTTATGAAATAGAGAGTATACTATTAATTTACAAGCAATTAAAACATGGTGTCTCACTTCCATAATAACAAGAGAAAGAATAAATAGAAGAAAGAGATGAAAAGTTTTAATCATATGCACTTAAAGATGAATTTAACTCAACTGGCTTATGAGATGCTTCATAGGAATCATACAAATTATACAAAATAGAATCATAGTCCAACAAAAGCATAATTATCCAAACGATATTTCATGGCTTCATTCATGTTAAAAGTGACCATATGTTCTCTAACATCCATTGTAATGGAACTATGCTTCATGCTTATAATAGTCTTAGAAGTTTAAAGAAAAGGTCTTCCTAAGATCAAAGTTCTCTCATATAGTAGCTCACTAGACATGTTTAGGATATAAAAATTAGCTAAGAACACTAAATTATTGACCTATACCAAGATATCCTCAATAATTCCCTTGGGGTATCTAATTGACCTATCTGCTAATTGGAGCACTACGCTAATGTCTCTGAGATTGTTAATACCTAAAGTTAGATATACCGACTAAGGCATTACATTGATAGCAACCACAAAATATAGCAAAGATCCCTTAATATGGACTTTTTCTATTGTGCAAGGGACAGTGTAAGATCCTGGGTCTTGGTACTTAACCAGTAATTTAGCTTTAAAAAGGGATGACACATTAGCACTCACTTGAATTCTCTAAAGAGACCTAAATTTCTTCTTATCATCATATAATTCTTTCAAGAATTTATAATATTTAGGGTTCCTCTTATGAAATTCACCCATAAGAATATTTATTTTAAGTTTATTGAACAATGTATAAGAATCTTTTGCAAATTCAGCATCAAATTTCTTCTTATAAGTAAAATAAGCTTTAGTAAAAGGGAGATCTTTTGTGCTTACGTCCTTACCTATTGGCGTAGAGGCTCCTTATGTGCTTGTCTCTATTTTTTCCTCAATATATTTTCCTTTCTAAGTTGAATTCTATATTATCTCTTCTTGTTGGGTCTCTTGCACTTCTTGTATTGGTTGGTTATCCTCTTGACTCACTCTCTTAGTCATAAGTTGTTCTTCCTTGGCACTCTTAACTTCCCAAGTTTCATTGGTAAAAGTGGTATATTGTCAATTTTAGCATATTTGCCATCCTCATTGGATGCATTATCTTCTTTGAACTGAACATTTTTTCCATTCCTTAGTGAAATAACATTTAGAGCCTTCGGATTGATGACTGTGTTTGAAGGTATGCTACCATATGCAAATTGTAACATCCTTACTTTTATACATCTTAGGGATCATTCAGTCGCATTTGGAACCACTTACAAGACCTTTGAAGTCTATTAGTTAAATCTAGAATTTCACTCTTTCTCGGGTTAATGTTCATATGGTATTCCAGATTATGTAACAAACTTTGAAAAATCATAATTAATTCTAGAAAAATTTAAATAAAATGGTTAAAAAAGCCACATGAAGATAACATTTTGAAATTTAAGGAAAAAATAATTTCCAGACTAAATGATGCGTCAATCAAGACAATTTATTAGCTAAACATTACTGTTCATTTGGTCAAAATTTCTGAAAATAGATTCTAGTCCCTTATTTTGGAAAATTAGTTCTCTTTGTACAGACATCCAAATAAAGCGTTATTGGTGTCAAAATGAAGATTGGCATGTCATCTAAATGTCTGTAAAATTTCATACATTTATTCTATCATTTACTATTTTTCTTTACATCATGACCATCACTACTACTTTGGTCATATAGTAACATTACACATTTACATAACATATATACTATCCAATCCCTAGCTTTTCTTCATGCTTCATCATCATCTTTCATTATTCACAAACCTGTGGGATAGGGTTTACATGAAAAGGAATGAGATGTCTGAGGAAATCTCAGTAGCAAATATTACTAAACAATGCATACATTAATGTAGATACTTGTGCTTGCTTGTGAAAGTGTTAAAATTGTGTAATGTGCATGCTTCCATGTAACATATGAAGTACAATTGGCCAAAGTAATCATAGCAACAGAGCTTCATACATAAGCACATATGCAACACAATTCAACCAAGCTATAGCACATTCAAGCATAACATTCAATGCATACAAGTTTAGGATAAGTTTACTACCTCATATACTTGATTTCTTTCATTTTATCTTCTCACTTCTCTTGGATATGTGGTTGTCTCTTTTGAAGCATATCAATCAATCCCTAACATCACATAACCATTCATGCATCATCATCTAATTTCCTTGAGCATTAAACTCACTTTAACTAACATAATTTCCTCTTGAACATTAAGCTCACTTATTTTCCTTAATCTTAACTAATGGACTTGGCCTTTGAATCAATTGATGTCTTGACTTTAATCTACACAATTTCATCTTTTGAATCCATCTATGAGCTTAGATTAATGAAATTCCAGCTCCTTCATGGCCTGCTGTACAGAACTGAACTTATGCATACAATTCTTTCAAAAATTCTCATTTTGATTCTAGTGCTTCCCATACTTGTTTCTCCACTTTACCCCACACAAATTTTTATTTTAAAACCATTGGAAGCATCAAAATCATAAAATTCCAATCACTGTTCATGCGAGTGAATAGTAACCGTGAATAATTTCAAAAAATACAATTTTGGAATTTCAATGCTTCCAAGGTTCAAAACCTTTCCAATCCTTCACAAAATCATCATATAAATTCAATGGAAGCATTAAATCATTGAAATTCCATTTCCTTCCCTCATGAATAGTGCAGACCAAACAGGTTCAACCATGACAAAGTCAAGAATATCAACTTGATTCAACAACCAACCACTTAACTAGCTTGTTTAAGCTTCAATCATATGTCTTTAACTTTAATTTCTTATTTTCCCTTTCATCTAAGGTTTTTGGGCAGCACAACACCTTAGATAAAACTTAATTTTTCTTCTATGAAAATCCTAAGTTCAAGCTCCTAAATCAAAGGAAAATAAGCTAGGATAGATTGCTTACCTTTATTCTCTAGCTTGCTTGAACTTTGGTACCTTGAATCTTCTTTGTCTTAGCTTGAGTTTTCATTTTGTAAGAGTTTACCCAAGGTATCACAAGCTCAAGGTTTTGGGCAGATTTGAGGCGGTATTTATAGAAAAATTCATGGAAAATCAATGGCCAAGATTACTTTGTGCACTATTTGATCTAAAGGCCCACATTTAATCTTGGATTTAACTTTTTCCAAAAATAATAATTATGACATCATCCATGACATCACAAGGGACAACTCAAGTGACACCTCATGGGACATGTGGCAAAATTCTCATGGTAGGAAGCCTCTGGAAAAATTTTAGTCTAATCTGGTACCGATCGGAGCAGTTTCACCAAAAATCAGACTATTTTTCTGTTCCTAATTTTTATAATATACTAGGATATATATTATGTCATAAAAATCAATGTCTAACCTTCTCATACCATTGACATTGTTATAATGAGCATTTATCTGCTATCCATCCCTTGAAAAATGACCAAAATACCCTTGGTGTCATTTCTTACACTATATTGACCCTAAGGGTAAAATCGTCTTTTCACCCTTCTTTGTACTTCCTCAAGGCCTATACTGGCTCAAAATAATCATACTTAATCTATATCCCATGTTTTTAGCCTATCCCAGATGACCAAAATGCGCTCTATCCATCTCTGGTACAATCTGGGCATCCAGAGAGGCATTTTCGTAATTTCGCATTTTTACTAGTACCATGGATTTTGGGCCCTTCTTGGCATCATCATGGGCCTATATGTGAGGTCATTTTATCTCATTCTATCCAAGCTTACTTATCGATAAATTCTATTATCGGATCACAGGTGTTATCAAACTCCCGTCAAAATTCACTAATATGTGATTAACTTTTTATACAGAACTTCTTCCAGGGTTCTATCAGATCCAGGACATCTGACACTACAGGGCACACTTTCCTATAATTCTCCCACTTATATCTGAAGTCCATGAAATTTGCTAAAATTTCAGATAACTTTCATACTATCAGATAAATATATGTTGTCTGGAGCACTAATAAAATTTTTGTATCATGCTAGATTAACTAGAATACCTTCTCTATTTACTGATGGAATATGGGACTGAAATATTTATGGGCAGTTCTAACCCTTTTCGAGTTGACCTTTCCATAATTATAATTTTACCCTTGAACTTTTTACTTAATTACATTTAAGTTCCTTAACTTTTGAAAATTATCACTTTTGGCCCAACTTTTGTTTCTACTTTAAATTTTGGCCTTTAAACTTTTCTAATTTTCATTTAGGTCCCTTTCTTCCTTAAAGAATCATTTAACTTTTATTATTTCTTCTGATCATCATCATAATCCTTTCTAAACCTCTTTCCTCTATTAATATTATACAGATAGGGAAAAATTAGGATATGATATTTCTAGCCCTAAAAATAAATTTCATCCTCAAAATTTACTCAACACCTCAATCAAGGATTGGGATATCTATCTCTTATCTTTTATCTTCACATCTTAGTGGAGTACTTTTCATATCTGAAATTCTTTATATCTTTACTATGATCATTCTTCTGCTATGAATCAACTCAATCAGAGTTGAACTCTAATTCATTCTATTACTTACTTTCTTGCTATGCATCTATCTACATATAGACTTCTCACCATACTAAACTTGTGAGTAATGTCCATTTCTTTCATATTAAACTCGCTCATATACTACTATACTCTGGAGTTTCTGTTAATGATTCATCATACTTCCTAGTGCAATCACATATTACTCATATGAGTATCTAGCGGAATTCCCTGAACATCCACAACATTTTATCTCTCATTTTTGTATCATCATACTTCTCATCACCTTTAATAACTCATCACCTTTATCTCTCAGTTTCTCACTTCTCTTGGATATGTGGCTGCCTCTTTTAGAGCAATCAATCAATCCCAAACATCACATAAATATTCATCAATCATCATCTAATTTCCTTGAGCTTTAAACTCACTTTAACTAACATAACTTCCTCTTGAACATTAAGCTCACTTATTTTCCTTAATCTTAACTATTAGACTTGGCCTTTGAATCAATTGATGTCTTGACTTTAACCTACACAATTTCATCTTTTAAATCCATCTATGTGCTTATAATAATGAAATTCTAGCTCCTTCATGGCCTGTTGTACAGAACTGAACTTACGCATACAATTCTTTCAAAAATTCTCATTTTGATTCTAGTGCTTCCCATACTTGTTTCTCCACTTTACCGCACACAAATTTTCATTTCAAAACCATTGGAAGAGTGAACAGTAACCGTGAAGATTTTCAAAAACTATAATATTGTAATTTCAATGCTTCTAAGGTTCAAAACATTTCCAACCCTACACAAAATCATCATATAAATTCAATGGAAGCATTAAATCATTAAAATTCCATTTCCTTCCCCAAGGTATCACAAGCTCACAGTTTTGTGCAGATTTGAGGGGGTATTTATAGAAAAATTCATGGAAAATCAATGGCCAAGATTACTTTGTATACTATTTGATCTAAAGGACCATATTTAATCTTGGATTTAACTTTTTCCAAAAATAATAATTATGACATCATCCATTACATCACAAGGGACACCTCATGGGATATGTGGCAAAATTCTCATGGTAGGAAGCCTCTGAAAAAAATCTAGTCTAATCCGGTACCGATCGGAGCAGTTTCACCAAAAATCGGATCATTTTCTATTCGTAATTTTTATAATATACTAGGATATATATTTTGTCCTAAAAATTAATGTCTAGGCTTCTCATACCATTGACATTATTATACTGAGTATTTATCTGCCTCCATCCCTTGGAAAATGACCAAAATACCCTTGGTGTCCTTTCTTGTACTATATTGACCCTCAGGGTAAAATCGTCTTTTCACCCATCTTTGTACTACCTTAGGGCCTATACTGGCTCTAAATAATCATACTTAAGCTATATCCCACATTTTTAGCTTGTCCCAGATGACCCAAATACCCTCCATCCATCTCTGGTATAATCTGGGCATCCAGGGGCATTTTTATAATTTTATACTTTTTCTGGACACTGGCCCCTTCTACAGATAAATTGGTACCTTGGGTTTTGGGCCCTCCTTGGTGTCATCATGGGCCTATATAGGAGGTCATTTGAACTCATTCTATCCAGGCTTACATACCGATAAGTTTCATTATCGGATCACGGGTGTTATCAAACTCCCATCAAAACTCACTAATTTGTGAATAACTTTTTATACAGTACTTCTTCTGGGGTTTTCTCAGATCCAGAACATCTGAAACTATAGGGCACACTTTCATGTAATTCCCCCACTTATATCTAAAGTCCATGAAATCTGATAAAATTTTAGATAACTTTTAGACTATTAGATAAATATCTAATGTTTGAAGCCCTAATAAAATTTCTATATCATGCTAGATTAACCAGCATACCTTCCTCTATTTACTGATGGAATATGGGACTGAAATACTTCTGGGAAGTTCTAAACCTTTCTGAGTTTACCTTTCCATAATTACAATTTTGCCCTTGAACTTTTTACTTAATTACATTTAAGTCCCTTAACTTTTGAAAATTATCACTTTTGGCCCAACTTTTGTTTCTACTTTAACTTTTGGCCTTTAAACTTTTCTAATTTTCCTTTAGGTCCCTTTCTTCCTTCAAGACTCATTTAACCTCTATTATTTCTTCTTATCATCATCATAATCCTTTACAAATCTCTCTCCTCTATCAGTATTATTCAGATAGAAAAAATGAGGATGACACAAATTTTCTACACCATATGCAAATTTTATTCAGTGTAGATTTGCTTCTGAAATAAGTTTTAGTAATTAAAAATGAACGTGGAATCTTTCTACACCTGTTTACCTTTTGATCAGATGTTGAAAACTTTCTAAATCTAAAGTGAATTATACCCAATTTAGAAAAAAGTTCTTTCAATATTGGTTGTCTATTTGATCCAATATAGATTTGCTTTTGAAATACTTTTAATAATTAAAAAATGACTGTGGCATCTTTCTATGCCAGTTGTCCTTTGCATCTGGTGTAGATTGGCTTCTGAAATACACTTTAATTTAATTGAAACCCCTTCTTACCTCTCATTTCTCATTTTTCACTGGTTCGTGCATGTATGTCTTCTCGGCATTTCCATTACAGTGAGTTTTTTTTTAACTCCTTGCCTAGAGAACTAAAAATTTATACACTACTGGTAGCTTTTGCTATTATTTCTGTGGATTCATTGCTATTATTTACTTATTTAAATTAGCGAGTTCTTCCACTTATGCGTGATATATTCTCTACCAGAATTAGCTTTAAACTAGGTTTTCTTGTTTTTTGGTTTTCTAGTTTTTTAGTCTTCCATAAATATATATCGTAGTTAGATAAATGCTAAACAAACAAGTGTTGAGTATCCTAAGGGGTGAAGGAATTTTTGGATTTTTCTAAATAAAATATTGATGATGATAATAGAAGGTTTATTGTCCTTGTGGAAGATATTTGAATGAGAGGAAACTAAGTCCTGTAGATATGTATACTCATATAATTTGTGAGGGGTTTTGCATGAGTTATATGGTATGGGTTGTAAGGAATTAGAAGACACACAGCGGAAATAAACTTTAAAAATTTTCCATTCCTTGCCAGGATCTGCCGTATGTGTTTAAGTCAAGTGGAAAGAATCATTACCCTTAGTGTTGCTCGGCGAATTTCACAGCTTCTCTACGTGGGTGGTGATCTCTTTCTGATCGCAAGAAATCGACGGAGTGTTCCTCAGCAACCTTCACAGATTCTCTCCGCAGACGGTGGTCTCTTTCCGATCACAAGAAGTCGACGCCTCAGGTCGGCTTCCTCTACTGGTATCCACACGAACAACGTTCCAACCACGAACGACGTGCTAGTGTCTCCTGTCCCTCCAAGGCTTTCACAAGTCTCCGTCTCTATTTCGGCAGTTTCTTGTCTGCAAACCTTTTGCAGATTCCGTTCGGCCTTTTGTGTTCTGTGTTATTTTCAAACGTAGCTCCTCCAATCAGATATAGAGGATGCTATGCGTTTTTCCACTTTAACCTAATTGGATTTTGGAGTTAATCTTATATTAATTCCGAATTGATACAATATCATATATTGTATGATTTTATAAGAAACTAATTAAATAAAATAATATCAAATCCGTCCCACAGATTTAATTACCCATTTATTTAATTTTAAATAAAGATGAGACTGAACTATTTTTTGATTTATTCTTATAAATCAAATTTGAGATATCCTATCAATTTGAATTTCGAATTTCAAACGTGATAGAGATTTAATTTATCCTTATAAATTAAATCTTATAAATATCTCTTATATGAGATATCCTATCAATTTGAATTTCGAATTTCAAACGTGATAGAGATTTAATTTATCCTTATAAATTAAATCTTATAAATATCTCTTATATGAGATATCCTATCAATTTGAATTTCGAATTTCAAACGTGATAGAGATTTAATTTATCCTTATAAATTAAATCTTATAAATATCTCTTATATGAGATATCCTATCAATTTGAATTTCGAATTCAAACGTGATAGGGATTTAATTTATCCTTATAAATTAAATCTCATATATCTCATATATATAATATATATATATATACGAATTTATATATATACGAATATAAATATAAATAAATATATATACATTCACCTGGATCTTTCATTGAATCTGGACATGTCTTAGATTCAATGAATCTGGACATCATAGCTCGTGTTGGGCTATTTTGTGTGCGACCCTGTAGGCCCATATGAAGTTGGCAGTGGGCCATTTGCTATACTAGCCCACAAGTCGCAAGCGGTCTCTAGCAAGACATAACGACTACCCAAATCATATGAGGATCGATAAACGATGTAACCTTTTATACAACCATATCATGTCCCTTCTGTCACGCGATATTTTGGTCATGGATGAGGCATGGATAATGTCATCCTCCTATTCCTGACCGTTACTTTCTCGATCCCTGAGTAGTCTGACTATAGAAATGGAACTACCTTTCCATTACAGTATGGCCATACATTTCTCAGACTCACTTATCGAGGGGCCCAGTAATATCTCTCCACGAATGTGAGGGACAAATTCCATCTTGACCATTCACATTCCTCTGCATGAAAAACCACTAAGCCCGAACATAGTCTTTATGATCACTCGATCAAAAGTGACTTTTGACTAGGTCAAAGCTGAGCGTTTTGTCATGTAGGAATCCATGATGATCTCAGGTCAAAGGGCATATTGACATGGTTTGTATATGAGAGAAGCTTATGACGTTACCCATGCAGTTCTCTCATAGCGGGTCGGTCCAACACCCTGTACTCTTACATGTGCTTATGACTTTGATTTATATCTCTATACATCTTCAAAGTCATACTGGTCTTATTTCATCTGTGCTCCCACATAGATGATCGACCAGGGACATTTAGGATAATATCATGAATTATCCAAGGATGGTCATCATAGTAAACATGCAAATAATATGATAACTCAATTAATAAATTCATAAATCAATAATGTTCATAAGACAATGATTGGCCCCTAGGGCACGATTTCCAACATGGGTATGGCATGATAAAAATATAGAAAGGTTAAGTGCATATGAACAAGTAGAATAGACCTTTGATGATGATATAGATATTGATAATCTGGTAGAGGACATGATTCGTGGTGTTGGAGAAGATGCTTTTATACGATCACATGCAAATGGTAATATGTGCAAAGAAAAATCTCTATACCCAAGGTGTAGAAAATATAACCTGTTGAATATGGTATTGAGAATGGTAAGTGTGAAAGCACACATGGGTGGAGTGATAATGTTTTTTAAATTGTTTGCATTGTTGCAAGACATGTGTCTAGAAGAAAATATCCTACCTAAATGCTACTATGATGCAAAGAAAATAATATGTCCTCTAGCCATATAGTATAGAAAGATTCATGCATGCCCAAGTAATTGCATATTGTACGAGAAAGAGTTTGAAGATGAAGAGAAGTGTCCAATATGTAAGACCCCAAGGTACAAATTAAACAACTCTCTTATAAAGGTGTTATGGTATATTCCAATTCTACCAAGGTTTGAGAGAGTCTTTGCTAATGAAGATGATGCAAAAAATATTAAAACATGAGACTGAAAGGATTTTGGATGGAAAGTTTTGTTATCCGACTGATTCTTTGTAATGGAAGAAGATTAATGAGTTATTTTCTGAGTTTGGCAATGAATCACAAAACCTAAGGCTTAAACTTAGTACAGATGCCATGAACCCTTATAGTAACCTTAGTGGCTTACATAATTCATGGCCAATCCTCTTGGGATTTACAACTTATCCCCCTTATTGTATATAAAACTCAAATATGTAATATTGTCTATGTTGATCATAGGACCAAAACAACTGGGAAATAACATAGACATTTACCTAAGACCTTTGATTGAAGATTTGAAGAAGATATGGGAAGGTGTGTATTTTTTATGCAAATAAGAATGACATTTTTAATATGATCTTTTGTAAAATTAATGACTTTCCTACATATAGCAATTTGTCAGGGTATAATGTTAAGTTTCATAAAGCATGTCCGATTTATAAGGAAGAGACTTGCTACTATCTGTCATGGAAGAAAGATAATCTACCTAGGTTATAGGAGATTTCTTAGATAAGCCCACCTATATCGTTGACTGAAGAAAACAAATTTGGAGGCCAAGAATTTGAAAATGCTCTAGAGCCATTGACTGGAGAGCAAGTTTATGAAAAGGTGAAAGATATCAATGTTAGTTTTTGTAAGACTACCAAAAAATGTGAGAAACTATATAGAGAAAAAGATATGTCTTCTTTGAGCTTTCGTATAGCCAACATCTTCATGTAAGGCACTGTATTGATGTCATGCATGTGGAAAAAATGTGTGTGACAACATTGTTAGAAAACTTCTCAAAATACAGGGTAGTTCCAAGAACAGTTTGAAGACAAGATTATATTTACAAGAAATAGGAACACGATAGGATTTACATCTAAGTCCAGATAGTGAGGAGAGTTATTATGTTGAAGAGATTGATATTTTGTTCAAGGATGAGAAAAGAAGTATTTGTGAGTATTTTCAAGGAAGCAAAGTTCCCTATGGGTACTCATCAAATCTTAAGAAGAATGTGTCGATGAAAGATTTGAAATTAGTAGACCAAAAGTCTCATGATTGTCATGTCTTGATGCAACAATTACCCCCAGTGGCTGTTCGAGGCATCCTTCAAGATGATTTGAGACACATTATAGCCCGACTTTACTTCTTCTTCAAATTAAAGGTCAACTTTCTTCCACAAAAATCCTAAGTTCAAGCCCCCAAATTAAAGTAAGACAAGCTAGGATAGATTACTTACATTAATCTCTAGCTAGCTTGAACTTTGGTGCGTTGAATCTTTCTTGTCTTGGCTTGACTTTTCACTTAGGCAGCATCTCCCCAAGGCCTCCTCATGCTATAGTTTTGGGCAGAAAAAGGGAGGTATTTATAAACTTCAAGGCATGGAAATAGATGGCCAAGATCTTGCTATATGCACTATTTAATCTAATAGCTCATATTTGCTATTGATATTGGCTTCCCTAGAAGCCAAAAGATGACATCATCAAGAGACACCTCATAGACACATGACAAAATTCTAAGGGGAAAACATATCTAGAAAAATTCTAATTCAATTTAGTACCTGCTCGTCCAATTTTCTAAAAACCAGACTGTTTTATAAATGTAATTTTTCTGAGGTTCCTTAATATGTTTTCTGATTTTAAATTCAGTATCCGGATTCTTCCTACCATTGACATTCTTAGCCTGGGTCTAAATTTAATTAATGATCCTTTGGTAAATTACCAAAATACCCCTTGATTCTTCTTTTTTTACTTTAATATTTCTAAGCATTATCATCTTTTTAGACATCATCAGAGTATTCCCTGACATTGGTCAATTATTCTAGGAACTCTCCTTGACAGTCTAACATTAGTCAAATGGCCAAAATTCCCTCAATCTATCTATTGCTCGATAGCACAACATAGTAGCATATTCAGTTGTATTTTTGTAATTTTATATTTTTCTAGGTCTTTATTAGCACTGGCTTATATATTTATCTAAAAATATTATTTGACCTATAAGGTGCCATTTTAGGCCTTCTACATAGCCTTATCTTCATGGGCTCAACTCCCAAGAAATTTCCCTAAAAAGCACTTATCCAGTGTTTTAATACATTGTAAATTCTATATAACTCAATTTTTTACTTTTGTTAATTTCATAAATTCTAATATTAATTATAAGAATTTACTATAAAATTTTATATAATTTTGAGGTCTAGAAAATACTATACTAATTTCCCATTCTTTAAAAATTCATATCAATTTATCGGGACCTTAAATCAAAATTCTATGTTACGTTAAATTGATCAAAATAATTTTCTTTATTTACTAGTAAAATTCGGGACTGAAATGATTCTGGACAGTTTTAAGCTTTTTTCAGCTCAACTTTCCATAATTATCATTTTACCCCTGAACTTTTGAAATTTACACTTTATGCCCTCAACTTTTCATAATTTTATTTAATGGCCCAAAGCTTATATACTTTCATTTTTCACCATGGAACTTTTAGACTTTTCAGTTTAGCCACTCTCTTTCTTCAAAATGACTATTATGCTTCCAGGGACTTTCACTATTTACAATTTAGTCCATGTACTTTCATTATTTGCAGTTCAATCCTTGAACATCATCTGTATACTTTTGGGACTTTTGCTCAATAAGGCCTAGTAGCCTACCTATTTCAGGCTACATAATGGGCTTATAAGCCTAAACATTTGTCTAATCATTATGTGTCTTTCTATTTATCATCATAATCATGTTCAAACCTCTTATCTTTATCAGTCTTATACATATATAGAAAAATTAGGATGTGATATTAGCCATAATCACAAGTGGAGAAAAGATCAATATAGGAACACTTATATATAGTGAAATCATAAATTTTCACTATAACAAGTCCAAGGTCACCCATATTCCCTATCTCCAATTGGTTTCATTATTTATCCAATACAATAAAATCGATTATCTGGAGAAATGGGACGAAGAAGTGAACATTCCAAAATTTAGGGCTAAGCAAATTCATAGAATGAGAATTTTCTTGCCTTTGCCATATAGAGGCAAACAAGCTCAACAAGGAAAAGGGAACATGTAGCCTATTGCATCAAGTTCAAAATAACAATATGAAGTTCAATCTTCTATAGGACTTATTCATATTAAACCCTACGCTACACTATTTTCTCAAGCCTCCCTTCAATATGTGCCATAACAAGAGCTAAGAAATTTTGAGGATAGAATGCTAGCTAGAGTTCAAGAAGTTGATTAAGCATCCTTTCAAGTGATTCTTGAGTTATTTAATGGTTTTGGTCAATCATTGGAAGAGAAGGTAGTTTCAGAGATCTCCAAGGTGAATGAAACCTGAAGGAAGAACTTTGGAATTTTCTATAACTTGATTGAGATTCAAACTCAAGCACTCAAGGCTCTGTGAGATAGGTAGTGGTAGAATTAAGGGCAACACGTTGACAATTCTAAAACTACTTTCACAATTGATAAACGTCTAGCTCCTACCTCTATACAAGTTCCCTTAACCTCACCTTATATACCCTCAACTTCCAGAAATCCCAAACCTAGGCCTATTGATGCCAAAAAGGGGGAGAGAACTTATGAGAAGAATTGAGTCATGTTTGAGTCATTTCTTAATTTTTTTTCTAACTCACTGATATTACTAAAACTTTCTATGTTGATATTATTTTCTGTTATACTTATGCTGATATTGATTATTTCCATTTATTCTTATGCCTATTAATTCTAACCTTTATATCAATATCAATTGGGTTTTGTCATCATCAAAAATAGGGAAAATGTAAGACTATGTTTTGATGATGCCAATTGATTAAGTTTTATTTCTTTCTTTTTTTAACATAGCATATTTTTTGATAAGATTATTTATCGATAAGCCCTTCGATAAATGAGAACAAAATTCAATTGTTTCTCAAAAGGCATTTATCAAATTATTTATTGATAAGGGTATTTATCGATAAACTATTCAATAAATGAGAACAAATTATGTTTATAAAATTAGTTCCTATATGGCATTTATCAAAACACTGATTGATAAGATATTTTATCATAAGCACTTCGATAAATAGAGAAGTTTTAATTTTTGAAAACCAATTTATGAATGGCATTTATCAAAGGATTAATCGATAAGACTACTTATCAATAAGCACTTTGATAAATGGAATGTCTATGAAAATTTAACTGTAACTGCTTTAGACAATGATATTATGATTTTTTTAGAAAATAATCTTATGAAAGCTTGAAATTTTTTTATTTAAAATGTATTACATAGTTTTTGTGATGAAGTTAGAAGAATTAAAGAAAATTTTAGACTAAGACTAAGAATATTTTTCAAAAGACCATTGTTTGGAAACGTCAAGATATTATCGAATAGTTATCTCTTATGGTCTATAAAATAAACAATTTAATAGACTTCTTCTCTATAAGTATTTCAATAAGCCTTAACCATGCTTCTATAACTAAAAGTTTATTTTTTTAGGATACTTCGATAAGGCTGATTTTCGAAATATTATTCGATAAGAGTCATTTGGTTTAAATGCACATTGTTTGGATATTTATTGAAACTCTTTTTGATAAGAGTATTTTTCGATAAATACTTTGACAAATCATATTGTTCTTCATTATATATAAAATTGATCTTCAACCTTTATTTATGATATTAAACCTTAAGTTTTGTAAACCAATTTGCCTTTACATAAGCACTTGTTATATCAATAATACAATGCATTACAAGATCATTTGCAGGCAAAATGAGAATCAACATCAAAAATCTTCAAAAAGCAATTTTTGTCAAAATAGCATTAAATGCATCCAACCATTACAACCTCAACAACTTGATTTCTCAACAGACACTTCAAGAGTCTAACAGCTACGAACTTAATTTTAGACACGACTACAAAAGAAGGCTATAGTAAATGCGACCAACTAACAATGAACAAATATTTACTGAGCATTGATTATTGACCATCTGCATTTCCTCTCATACTCTATTTTTCATATTCTGAGAAAAGTACTTCTAAATTTCAGTATTTAACACTATCACTCTATTTGATCAGGAGACTTGGAAATCTTTTTATCTTCAACTTGATATACTCAAGAGAGTGGGTCTCTTGAGTTGGTAGATTGTAACCTTACAAGAAGTAAAGAGGAGTGAGAGAAGTTATCTCTGTTTTGTACTGAACCATCGAGAGCCCTGTAAAATATAGAGAATAGTCAAATACTCATATGAGCTCTAAAGACTAGATGTAGACTAAGTAATATAAACTCTCCACGCCTTATTTTCTTTATCTGCTTCCATTAAGTGATATCCTTCTTAACTCAATCTTTGTTTCTCAATTTAAATTTAAAATTTAAAATTCACCCAATTCACCCGGTGAAACTATCATTCTAATAAGATATACTTCTTGGCACATAGTGCACTTACCAATAATAATATTTTGATTTCGGCATCTGAATTCAAACCCAATATAGCACAATTGCAATGTATGATTTATGTAACTAATCCCATTTAACGGAATAAAATTTGTTATCTTTGTTTGATAACTAGTAAACTTAAATAATTTATTATTAATATATTTTAAATTTATATTTTTAAAAATATTTTACCAATTCTTGATTGGTTGAATTTTTTTATTTTGTTGATTTTTAAGTTCTTTTTTTTAATTTGAGGCGACTCAAATTATTTGACAGTGAATTATTATAAATGAATTGTGACTAGCTTACTGCTCAAACCATCTATCCGGTTGAGAATATTGATACATGCAAGTTTTTTGCAATAACGTTTTTATTTTTGTAGAAAAATAAAATATTTTAATCATCAAAACAAAATTTCCAGAACTTCATCTTAATCCACAATAGTCAAGTGTCAATCTTGGAGAGTCATCTTAGTCTCCAAGTATGACTGATTAGTCCTTTATTTCTTCTTCTGGCATACTTCTTTAAAGAAAGATATGGGGTCTCTGGGTCCAAAATTCTAATCCTAGATTCTCTGATTCCCTCTTCCCTACAAGAAGCAAAAATAATCTGCCAATCTCATCACACTTCCCACCTTCTCATAAAAGAAAACCAAAATCAAAGAGATGAGAATAAAGGAAAGAAAAATCCAAAGCAAGCATGAAAGAAAGAAAAAGAAATATTCGTTTTAGTTTTCACTTTCATCCACGATAAAGGAATATCCCCACTAACACTACATCATTCCCATCAAGTTTTGATTATTATTATTTTTAACTTTTCTCTCCTCGAAAACTTCTCTCAGCATGAAGAAAGTTGCACCCACTATTCATCATGGTGGGCCTGCCTTATATCAGAAGGGAATCAAGCTCTCAGAGAGAGAGAGAGAGAGACCCCTATTGGTGGTGGGGTGTGGAGGGGCGGGGGCGGGTAGGGAAACAAGAAAATAAAAACAAACCATACACTTTTCCTCTTTTCTCTCCTTTTAAGACTCCAAAAATGAACGGTGTTTGCTTTCTCTCTCTCTCTCCCCTCCTCCCTCTCCCTCTATGTTATTGCTGCATCAGAGATTCTTCACACAACAAATCTTTCAGGTCAAAGAAGAAAGATTAAGGGAAAAAATTAAAAAAGGAAAAGTGGATTATATGAAATGGTATATGAGAGAGATTAGGCATAGCTCATGGCATATATTCCCCCACCCCATCGTAACCCCACTTATGTTTCCTGATAACCCCACTTATGTTTCCTGATATGAGAGTGAGGTCATAGGAGAGCACAACAACTCCAACTTACAAAAGAGAACTATAGCTTCCACATATATATTGATTCACATACATAAGAGGATCAGAATAATCTCTTCCAAAACTAGCAAAATGGATCTGCAAAATATGCAAAACCGAAGCATGCATTTGGTTCTTTCCTCTGATGCCAAGCCAAGGCTTAAATGGACTCCTGAGCTTCATCAACGATTCCTTGATGCTATTAATCAGCTTGGAGGGCCTGAAAGTGAGTATGATGAAGCTTGGAGAGTTTATTTTCGTTGTGTTGATATCGTTTTATACGGTTTTTTTCACAGTAATATTTATTGCATGAGCAGAGGCAACCCCAAAAAGTCTTATGAGGGTGATGGGGATTCCAGGACTTTCCTTGTACCACCTGAAGAGCCATTTACAGGCATTTCCTCTTTTTGTAATGATTGTGTCTTCTTCCTCTCCTGCTTTCAATAAATCTGAAAATAAGTAGTTCTAAGCTTGCTTTTGTGTTTCTGGTTACAGAAATTCAGACTTGGGAAAAGCCCTCAACCAGAAGCCTTGTATGATGATAAACAAGAAGGTGACTTTCCTGAACATGTGATTTAAACTTCAAAAGATGAAAGCTTGATGGTTATGTGTCATAATACCCCTTATGGTGCAGATTATAGAGAAGCCCAACGCAGTAATGGTCATTGCAGCAGGGAAACCACTGTGAGAACACAGAATCAGACCACTGAGTAATAGTTAGAAATTGATTTACTTTTTGTAAGCTTTATGAATTTAATGGAGATGATGTTTGATAGAGGTTTTCTCTGATCAAACGCATTTCATCAGAAGCCAGCAGATTGCTCAAGCTCTCCAACTACAAATGGAAGTGCAGAGGAAGCTTTATGAACAAATTGGGGTAGTAAAGAATAAACTTACCCCACACATCATTTTTAGTTGATCAACGATTTAAATTTCTTAATTTCAGGTGCAGAGACATTTGCAGCTTCGGATCGAAGCTCAAGGGAAATACTTACAATCTGTGCTATTAAAAGCTCAGGAAGCACTTGCAGGGTACAATCCTTCTGCTGCTGGTATAGAACATGCAAAAGCTGAGCTCTCTCAATTAGTCTCAATAATCAACAATGGCTGCCCAAGTTCGCCCATCTCAGAACTGACAGAAACTGGAGTTTTGAGCTTGAAAGATGGAGGAGAGAGGAAGCAAAGCAGAGGGACTATGTGGTCATTGGAGAGTTCCTTGACATATTATGAAAGCTCAGGAACAAAGGAGGAAGAGGAGTCTCATAACTCTATCAGAACTTCAGTTGAACTGCAATTGATGACTGTTCACCCAGAAGAAGATAACAAAGAATTGAATGGTGACTCACAGAATCAAGCTTGTGGGAGAAAAGGGAGTGGAACCACTGATTCGGATAGTTACTGTGTAGAGCAACCAATCAGTAAAAGATGCAGCAACCGGTCCAGGAAACCTGCGTCGTCTGAATTGCTTGATTTGAATAGCCAGTATCACAGTGATACTGACTCAGACTCAGAGCATAGACCTGAATTGCGATTCAACGCACATTTTTAGCTATTTAGAACCTTAAAACCAGATAGGTTCCAGTAATATATTCAAATATGCAGTAAGATTATTATCAGAAGTAAATCATTTGTTTATAGACTATGTATACTATGTATATTATTATATTATATATCATGACAAGAAAATTGCAATGTACATCCTCTTCAATAAAAAGTTATAATACACGAGGTATGGCAACCCCTGGTTTCCTCCATTTGAACGTTTCCCATTATATATCAATCCTTCGACGTCAAAATCATGTTTTACATAATTATAATTTAACAGTCCAGCTAAAAAGAAAATTACCTTTTACTGCTTATCTCAGGACAATTGAGAATCCATTCACCCACCTGCCAACTTTCTCATTATGTGTGACTATGATCCATTTAAAGAGTACTAGAATGAGTTGGTGACGTGACATCAAACCCACAATAGGATTCCGTTATGAAGTAATCTTGCTTCTAATTGCTTTTTAACTTTTTACCCATATGTCAATATGTGCCACCAACAGATGGACGGGCAGGGCATGCTTATTATATTATAGTAATAATGAACACTACCTATATTCTATATGCTTCGAAAAGAGAATTAAAGTTAGGAGAAAACATCATATCCATAACATCAGTGGTTGTCACCAACAAAGGAAGAAAGGAATTATTAGTTTAAACCATGCGCATTTGAATAATATTTGGTCCTATCTTACTTTAATCGATTACTGTCACTAGCCAAGCAAAGCTCATAATTTCGCATAGCCCACATTGGTAAATAAAATCATGCCCATCACCCTCCCAACTCGCTGACCGATACATTATCCTCAGTAGAATCAAACCAAACAAACATGGAGATTTCACATGTTCATCAAGCACACAAGCTTCTGACACTTCTTTTAATCTCATACGCAAACCTGGCTTTACCTTTTCCATTTGAATTTCCACAAGGTATGATATCAACTCATGGTTATCCCTTAAAGTTGTAACCTTTTTTATGTTTTTGTCTCAAAATTTATTATTATCCACTAACTAGTACTATGTATACTTAATCTCCGTTAACATATAAAGCTTGAAAAATGGCTTACAAATTGTAGGTAGCAGACAATGCCATATGACTTCAGATGTTAGAGAGGTTGCAGGAAAGTACTATGATTACATTGTTATTGGGGGAGGCACAGCAGGTTGTCCATTAGCTGCAACTTTGTCTGAGAAATTCTCTGTGCTTCTGGTAGAGAGAGGCACTTCACCGTTTGGTAATCCCCAAGTGGTTGATAAGAGATACTATGGTTTCCCATTACTGAAAACAGATGAGTACACATCAGTAGCACAAAGCTTCACATCCGTGGATGGGGTTAGCAATGTACGAGGAAGAGTACTTGGAGGATCATCAGCCATTAATGGTGGCATCTACAGCAGAGCAAGTGAAGAATATGTTAGTAAAGCTGGTTGGGACAAGAAACAAGTGAAAGAAGCATATGAGTGGGTGGAATCTAAGGTTGTCTTTCCCCCTGTGTTTCTCTCTCCATGGCAGTCAGTGGCAGAATTCAGCCTCCTTGAAGCAGGGATTCTACCATATAATGGGTATAGTTTGGAACACATCAAAGGAACCAAGATTTCTGGGAGTGTGTTTGATGGATTTGGAAGAAGGCACTCCTCTGCTGACCTTCTACAGGCTGCCAACCCAAAGACCCTCACAGTTCTTCTAAATGCAACAGTCAAAAGCATAATCTTTCAACACAATGGTAAGAAAGAAAGACTCATTTTCAAAGCTGGTGGAGACAAGTTGTTGACATCAGTACATCACAAATATAAGTCAACCTGCTCTACCCCATTTAAAGTTGACATCACAATTTTTACCGTTTATTTTTTTTGGTCATGACATAATTAACAGTAGAATTATTCAATAAGTTCAGCCCCGAGAACCTTCAACTAGAGTTTCTAACCATTTGAGATGCTGCAGGTAACAAGAATGAAACCAGAGCTCGTGGCATCAGGTTCATTCAGAGCCATGGCAGCCTAGAAGAAACTCATAAAGCCTACATAAACAAACCCAAGAAATCAAGTTCATGGGGTGATGTAATATTAACAGCAGGGGCATTGGGCAGTCCGCAACTTCTGCTGCTAAGTGGGATTGGACCATATCAGCAACTAAGAAAGTTCAACATTCCACCAGTGCTTGACCTACAACGGGTAGGACAGGGAATGCAAGACAACCCTTGCATAGCAATATTTGTAGATACTAAGCCGGGGAAGTGGCTGCCGGATCCGCCACTTGTGGCAGGCATAGATGATGACATGAAAGTCATAGTTGAAGCAGCAATACAACCCCTAACTGCTAACTCAACAAGGGTCAATGTTGCTGCCAAAATAGCATCCCCCTACTCAAGAGGGAAGCTTGAACTGAAGAACAAAGACCCTAGACAGAACCCTTCAGTGAAATTCAACTATCTAGCAAGTGAAAAGGATATGGAAGAGTGTGAGAAGATGACTAAGTTGCTGTATAGAATTGCAAGGTCCAAGTCTATTGCAGTTTTCTTTGGCACGGGAAGCCAGAAGAAACTGACATCTACTGAATATGATCTGAAAAAATTCTGCACGAAAAATGTAAGAACTTTCTATCACTATCACGGGGGATGCCGGGTTGGATCAGTGGTTGACAGACACTACAGGGTTTATGGAGTGAAGGGACTAAGAATCATAGACGGCTCAACATTCTCAGAGTCACCTGGCACAAACCCAATGGCCACCCTGCTCATGCTAGGTAGATATCAAGGAAAGCAGATTCTCAAAGAAAGAGAATTAGTTTCAGATCTGAAATCAAAATAAAAATGTGTCTTTCTCAATTCTGTTATGTTAAAGCAGAAACAGTATCATCATAATTCAGCAGTCAGCACTTAGAATCCCAATCGAATAGATTGGGCATTGTGAATTTCTCAACAATGTTTGAGATGCAATGTTTATGATTCTCTACGTAACCTACTAACAACATTAATATTCAATAATATCTTAAAACTGAAAGAAAAAGAATACGAAGACTAAGAAATTTCATTATTTTATTTCAAATTTTGTGCACTTAAGATCTGTGCAATGCGTTACAAAGTCTCCACCCTAACTATCTACCGCCTCTCTTGGACTTGATGAAGAATCATTGGAATCATCTGAAGGAGTTTGATTTGAGTTTTCACTTCTTCCTTCACCATTGAAGTAGAAACTAACCCAAACTTCTCTCCCAATCCTTATCCTCCTCTCTTCCGCGTCGTCTTCATATCTCTTCTTCCCAATTTATTCGTCAATGGCCATTTCATACCTGCAAATTGGGCAAGACCCATGAATCCCCAACCACTTCTGTACACAATGGGGATAAAATTTAAGCTTACAAGGCATCTCTTTCACTTCCCCGCCAGCTTCCCACTCCTCCAAGCAAATCACACCCTCTCCCTCATCAAATTCCTCGATTTTAACACTTGGCAAAGCATCTATGGATTCTTTGGAAGCTGGAGGCCGTCCACCCGAGCCACAACCCAAATCACGAAACAGAGCCTCGAGGCTTGAAGCACCATCGAGCACCACCATACCCTGTGTGAAGAGGTTGATCAAGATGATTCCCTCGCGTTGGGGACTTTCTCCACTCACATTTTCCTGACCCGAATCTTCACCCTCTTTTCTGGAAGCAGCATTCGATAAGCCAAATATAAAGGAAGAAATCTGTTTCTCACCATACTTTTAGAACACGCCAGAAATCTCTGACACCTCGGGTTCGGAAGCCGCGATTGGACATAAAATACTATTTCCTTACAGAATTGAAAAGGGAAGAGAGAAGATCAATTAGAGAGAGATTAACAATTAGTGAGTAGAGGAATGGAGGGTAAGGTTCAGCTGGGCCATAATATACGAGATGATGGTGTGCGCACTTCGACTTAGTCCTCAGCTCGTGAATCTGGCTATTTCAAGATATCCGGATTCCTTTCTGATACGCCTTATCTTTCCAAAAGGGAAGACTGCCCCCTTCCTCCAGCCCTTCCAGCGCTTCTGGATGACCCTGAGGAGGAATCTGAAATTTCGCTTGGGAGGCGCGTGGATATTCCCGTATTTAAAGAGAGAGAATGTCAAAAAATGACAAATTTGAAAATTTATCTAAATTCTAACGTCCATTTCAAATGAGAAGAAGATATCTAGAACAGATAAAAATTTATAAAAAAAATTAAATAGTTTATCAAAAATAATTTATAGAAAAAATTTATAAAAAAATAATTATAAATAAATAAATATTTAAATAATTATTATTAAAAATATTTTTATAATTAAAAAATTAATAAAAATAATATATTTTTATTAAATATAAAAGATATGAGAGATAGTAGAAAATAAAAAAGAGATAGGATATAAAAGAGGGATGAGAGATGATAGAGAAGAGAGAAGAGAGACGAGAAAGAATATAAGAAAAATAAGGATAAAATAATAATTAAATAGTTTATAAATTTTTTATTATTTAAGAAATTAATTTTAATAATTTATTTAATCTTTTAATTTTAATTTACAATTTTTTCTAAAATTTTTTTAAATAAATATTATTATTTATTTTAAAATTGATTGATTTTAAAAATTTCTAAAGTTACATGTGGTTTTAACCTACAGCGGAACTCACATACGGTAGGATGCATGGGATTAAACTGTAAACGCATTAACTAACAAATAACAAATTAACAGCTATACTACCTATGATGAAGAGAAATTCTTGTGTCAACCAATGCACCACGTCATCCATTGTCGCTCCAATTAAATAGAGTCAATTCAAACAAATTCAGTCTCCTGTAGCATCAGTCAACAGAATAAAAGTCATGGGTCCCACTGTCTTTCATCTCGTACAATTTTTCTCTCTTCCATCCATGCTACCCTCTTCAATGTCGGTGACGATGAACAAGGTGAACCCACCACTGCTAGGACTACTGTGCACTACCACGCCGATCACTGAACTCACGGATTCTACCTTCACATGTTGGTGAAGACAAACACATCACTTGCAGTTGATAGATCTAAACTCGCCTTTGATACCTTGACATCTGTCTCAAAAGTAGGAAGCGATCGGGATATTGACATCGATGATCCTTATTCCCTTAGAGTCAAGGCCGTGGAAGGAGGGTTATTAAAAATAGAAAAAAATTATCATAATCTTAATTAATAAAATATTCAATAAATAAAATAAATTAAGTTTTAACTCTATTTTAAACAACTTATTAATTTATTAATAAACTATTCAATAAATATTCAGTATGTTTACAGTTTAAAATTTTTAAAACTTAATTTATCGAAATACACTTAGATAAGAGGATTTATCGAAGAATATTTAGATAAATCCTCTTATAATATACTTGCTGAAGTTTTAGACTTAGTATGTGTTTAGATGTATGGTTTGAAAAGTCATTTTGGGCAAAACCTTGATTTAGACAAATTTTAAATAAACAGTCATATTTGTTCAGAAATAATTTTGGCTAAAAGTATGGTTTAAAATCATGGTTTTGTCTTAGATTCAATGAATCTGGACATCATAGCTCGTGTTGGATTATTTTGTGTGCGACCCTGTAGACCCATATGAAGTTGGCAGTGGGCCATTTGCTATACTGGCCCACAAGTCGTAAGCGGTCTCTAGTAAGATATAACGACTACCCAAATCATATGAGGATCGTTAAACGATGTAACTTTTTATACAACCATATCATGTCCCTTCTGTCACGCGATATTTTGGTCATGGATGAGGCATGAACAATGTCATCCTCCTATTCCTGGCAATTACTTTCTCGATCCCTGAGTAGTCTGACTATAGAAATAGAACTACCTTTCCATTACAGTATGGCCATATATTTCTTAGACTCACTCATCGAGGGGCCTAGTAATATCTCTCTACGAATGTGAGGGACAAATTCCATCTTGACCATTCACATTTCTCCGCATGAAAAATCACTAAGCCCGAACATAGTCTTTATGATCACTCGGTCAAAAGTAACTTTTGACTAGGTTAAAGCTGAGCGTTTGTCATGGAGGAATCCATGATGATCTCAGGTCAAAGGGCATAGTGACATGGTTTGTATATGAGAGAAGCTTATGTCGTAACCCATGTAGCTCTCTCATAGCAGGTCAGTCCAATACCTTGTACTCTTACATGTTCCTATGACTTTGATTTATATCTTTATATATCTTCAAAGTTATACTGATCTTATTTCATCTCTGCTCCCGCATAGGTGACCGACCAGGAACATTTAGGATAAAATCATGAATTATCCAAGGATGGTCATCACAGTAAACATGCAAATAATATGATAACACAATTAATAAATTCATAAATCAATAATGTTCATATGATAATGATTGACCCCTAGGGTATGATTTCCAACACCAAAATGCTGGAATCAGGGAAAAATGCTGGATGAATAATAAACTTCATATGTTTACTGGTGTTGACCTGGTCAAGGCGTGGTCAACTAGTTATTTTTTCCTGAAAGAACATTAAGTTAGCTTCGTGTAGCAATTTGAACCACTTCGTTTCATTTTTTCTAGAATTAGTTATGATTTTTCGAAGTCAGGTCACTCCTCTAAAATTTACACAGTGAACAGTACTCGCTAAGAGTAAAATTCTAGATTGAGTAATTTAATTTCAATAGCCTTAAAAGTGGTTCCAGATGCTACCATTTGGTCCCTAAGATGTATGAAAAGAAGGATGATTTTTCTAGAATTAGTTATGATTTTTTGAGGTCAGGTAACTCCTCTGGAATTTACACAGTGAACAGTACTCGCTAAGAGTAAAATTCTAGATTGAGTAATTTGACTTCAATAGCATTAGAAGTGGCGCAATTGGTTGGGTCCTTGGGATACCTCACTAGCTGACTCAACCTCTCCAGAGAATTTCAGAGCCTTTTCCTGGAATGAATGGCCGAGATTGTGCCACGTGTACTCTTTACTTTTTCTCCTTTTTCTAATCTCATGACATGTGTCCTTAACTTTTCTTCTTTTTCTATAATAATGCCATGTGGCACCTTGTGGGTCCCATGAGGACACCTTTCATGTCACTCTTCAGATAAGAGTTAAATTTGATATAGATTGCTCGCAGTTAGAGCATAGTTCAAATGGCTCACAGTTATAGCACATATTAAAATGAGAAGTTATGATGAGGCTATAACAATCGAATGCAATGGCAGGTGGTTAGACTATAATTGGTAAGCCACAATAGAGTAAGAAAGATGAGAAGGAACTCCTGAGTAAAAGGAAAAATAAGTAAAGTCTTGATAAATAATATGGGCTACTAAATGTATTCTAAAAATTTTTATTGAGTTATCAACAAGTAGAAACAGTTAACCTTATAACTTAGTTTGTTGGATGAGATCTTTCAGAGATGATACAGTACAACAGAATCACAGAAGATTCTGGAGGATCGCAGTTAGATCCTAGCATGGCTCAAGGGTCACAGTTAGATCCTAATAGCTTCAGAGTCGCAATTAGATTCTAAAGAGGCTTACGGTTGATCACAGTTGGATCCTGAGGTCACAGTTGGACCTAGCCTAAGGAAAGTAAGGAGCCATGAAGAAATGAGAACAATACAGTATCTCTCTGGAAAGATGAGTACTAAAGACGAAGTTAAGGTAAGGAGCTTCACGAGTTGATTAACTCCTCTAGAAAACCTATTTATAATGATTTTCCTCAAATAGCCTATATTATATACATAATAAACTTAGTTTACCCTTATGAAGATGGAGTCCATATTCAAGTCTGAGTGCTGATATTCAAAAAATTTTGTAGAAGTATGTCTGAGGAATAAAGAAGAGAACCCTATATGTTTTGAGAATGAAAAAGTATGAGTAGATAGATCCTTCAGATAAGGATCAAGAGATGAAGAGGCTAGTAAAGACCCAAAGAAGAGGGTCTAAGATAGAGTAAAGATAGAACACAGTTATATGAAAAAGGTGTAAATAGCACAAAAGTTTGACATAGATACATAAAGTTATGAAAGATAGTAAGAGAGCTTAAGAAGAGCTAAGAAAGTTTAGAAAATGTTATGAGAGGAAATGGACATTCTCCTTAGAGAAAACTATTCATAAAAAAATGAATAGAGGTTTGACCTTCAAATTTCGAGGACGAAATTTATTTTAAGGAGAGGAGAAATGTCATATCCCATTTTTTAGGCCCAGAAGCCTAGTATGTAGCCTGAAAAAAGTAGGCTACTAGACCTTATTATGCAGGACTCCCAGAAGTATATAGATGATGTTCAGGGACTAAACTGCAAGAAAGTAAAAATTTAGGGAAAATAGTGAAAGTCCCTATGGGCATAAAGAAGAAGTAAGAGGTATTTCTTAGGAACCAAGCCACCAGAGTGCTTGGGCTTGGTTAGAAACCCAAGATAGCAATCCAAAAGCCCAAAAACGTATGCCCAAGGATTATGGAGTTTAAGAGGCATTAAAATAATAGTTTAGTGCTTTTCCATAAAGTAAGGTTACCCGGTTAAGGATAGAACTGGGAAAAGTGATCAGATATGACTGTAAACCACGAGGTGGCATGAAAGATATCCTCATGGGACCCACAAGGTGCCACATGGCATTATTACAGGAAAAGAAGAAAAGTTAATGACACATGTCATGAGATTAGAAAAAGGGGAAAAGTAAAGAGGACATGTGGCATAATCTCGGTCGTTCATTCCAAGAAAAGGCTTTGGAATTCTTTAGAAAGGCTGAGTCAGTTGGTGAGGTATCCCAAGGGCCCCACCATTGAGCCACATACACCCTAAGGTGTCCTTGGATGTCATATGGTGAGTCATTAAGGAGGGTGATGTCATCGTGATGATGCAGGCGAAGCTTCTTAAGGAAGCTAAGCAATCTAGGCCATTCATCACGATTCGATCTAAGCCATCCATTCTACCTCCACTCACCTATAAATAGACACTCCCCTCCCTCTATTTCATTCACGGATTTGGCAAGAAAAAGAAGAGAAAGAAGATAGAAAGAGAGAAAGGAAGGAAGGAAGAGAAAGAAATGAATGAGTGCTGGTGGAGCCAGGAGCAATCTAACGAGCTTGGGGACTGGGCAAAACTTAGGATTGAGGTAAGTAATTTATCTAGTCCTTGCTCTAATAAAGTAGAGGATTGCTCCTAGTGGTTATAATAGAGAAATATCTCTATTAATAAAGGTAGCTAAAGGTAGAAAGAAAGCCAGGGGAATGTCAGATTAAGAATATTACCCCTAGTTAAGTATGAGTTAAGTAGATCTATACTGGATAATAATAAAGTTATTATTATTTTATGTATAGGCTTTGACTTATGAAAGAAAGGATCTTAGAGACAAGGCTAGGAGTTGGAAGGAAAGGCTACACGCCAGGTATTAAACTTATTTTAAACTTGTATATATTGAATGTTATGCTTGATGTGCTATGGCTTTGTTGAAATGTGCTGTACATATGCATATGTTTGAAGCTCTGTTTCTATGATTACTTTGGCCAATTGTATTTCATATGTTACATGGAAGCACACACATTACGCAATGTTAACACTTTCACAAGAAAGCACAAGTATTTACATTAATGCATGTATTGTTTAGTACTGTTTACTACTGAGATTTTCCCAAAAATCCCACCCCCTTCCATGTAATCCCAATCCCACAGGTATGTTAGAAAAGGATTGAAGAAGCATGAAGAGAAGCTGGGGATTGGATAGTGCAAATGTTGGGACCAAAATGCTGGAATCAGGGAAAAATGCTGGATGAACAGTAAACTTTGGATGTTTACTGGTGTTCACCTGGTCAAGGCATGGTCAACTAGTTATTTTTCCCTAAAATAACATTAAGTTATCTTCGTGTAGAAATTTGAACCACTTCATTTCTATTTTTTTAGAATTAGTTATGATTTTTTGAAGTCAGGTCACTCCTCTAAAATTTACATAGTGAACAGTACTCACTAAGAGTAAAATTCCAGATTGAGTAATTTGACTTCAATAGCCTTAAAAGTGGTTCTAGATGCTACCATTTGGTCCCTAAGTTGTATGAAAAGAAGGATGTTTCACTAATCTTGGAAGATAGAGTGAAAATCTCAAAGGGAATCTTAGAACTAGATGTAGGCCAAGAGGTAAGACTGAACTAGGATAAATCAGCTGTTTCAACTTCTTTTTTTAGCTACTCTCGGTGATATCGTTATTAACTTATCTATTTAATTTCTAAATAGTTTTAAATTTTTAAATATCACTCAATTCACCCCTATTGGGTGTAACTATCAAAACTATTATTTGGTATAAGAGAATATCTCTTGAAAAATGACGTAACAATCTCAAGAGTTATTATGGTAGGATTCGGTAATAGCGTATTACCTGAAGGAAGCTTTACAATGAAGCCTCAAGGATTCAATGGAGAAAATTACACCTTTTAGAGGATGAGGATGGAAACATTCATAAAGGCTTTAGATTACTGGTTGTAGACGTAATCCAAGAAGTTAACTATTGTTATAATCATAGAAGTTAAAGGGAGAAGAGTTCTGAAGATTTCAAGCGAGTATGACAATGATGACAAAAGCTAATTGTGCTCAAAGATAAGGCTGTCAATATTCTAACATGTGCTCTCAATCAAAAGGAGTAGATGTCACATCCCAAGTTTTCTTTATCTATATAAAACTGATAGATGAGAAAATAAGTTAGGAAGGGATTGTGACGATAACCAGAAGAAAAGATCATTGTTAGAGGAAATTTAAGTTAGAAAAAGGAGAAAAGCCTAAATTAAAAGTTCAAAAGTTCAAGGGTAAGTATTAAAAGAAAGGGAGTTAAATGAAAAGTTTAAAACCTTCTAAGGGTAAAAGTATAATTATGAGGAAATTGATCCTAAAGTGGCCAAAAACTGCTTGGAAGCTTTTAAATCCCAAATTTCACTAAGAGATAGAGAAAATTATTCTTAATTTTTAAAGTAAAGCATATGATGTTGTAAATTAAATTAGATTTGTATGTGTTGAATGTAATGTGTTATGGTGTTATGGCTGTATGAATTATTGTGACATATATGTATTTGATTTCTATTTCTATATTTACTTTGTCTAATTGTATTTCATATATAATATGGTAGCATGCTCATTATATTATATTGATACAATCACAAGTAAGCACAAATATTAGCATTAATGCTACACTATTTAGTAGCATTTGCTATTGAGATTTCCCAAAAAATTTCTACCCTTCATGTAATCTTAATCCCAACAGGTTTGTAAATGATGAAAGAATATGAAGAATCATGAAGAGAAGTTATGGATTACATAATATAAATGTTATATCATGAATGTATGAATTGTTATATGTAATGATGTTATATGACCAGTTTGAGTAGCGATATTCATGATGTAATAAAAAATATTAAATGATAGAATAAACGTCTAATAATTTATGAGTAGTTAGTTAACGTGTCAAGTTTCCTTTTCACACTAAATACGCCTTATTTTGATGTCTATGTAAAGAGAACAAAATTTTTAAAGTTGGGGACTAGAAACTGTTTTTCAAAAATTTTGACCAAATGAACAGTAAAATTTGATGTTAAGAGTTGACTCAGTTGACTGGTCAATTAGTCAAAGGAAGTATTTTCCCATAAATTTCATTATTTTAAATTCATATAGCTTTTAAAATTATTTCATTTGATTTTTCTATAATTAATTATATGTTTTAAAGTTTGTCGCCGAATCTGGAAATACAACATGAATAGTAACTCGTGAAGAGTAAAATTTTAGATTTAGCTAATGGACTTCAAAGGTCCTGTAATTAGTTCTAAATGCTACTGAATGATCCTTATGATGTATGAAAGTAAGGAGGTACATTTTGATATCAGAAAAAAGTTTTTGGTATCAAATAGGATAATTCTTAGACCCTACACTTAAGAAGTTAACATTATATTAAAGTTATGGTACTTAGTGGGAAAGTTTGTATCACTTAAGTCTGAATGTTAAGTAAACCAAAAAGATCCCCTTCCTAGATGATTGGTTCACTGCTTAAAGTAGGATCAGATAAAGGACATTAGTAGAGAATGTTTAGAGAAAGATATATTCAGGTCACGACGAAAGTTCACAAAGAATGTGAGTCATGACTAGCTAATACTCAGGTCTCGACTGGGATACATAGAGACCAGATGTTATGACAATGATAAGAATGAAGTTGCCAACCTCGCTGAAGTTTATCAACTGGAACATGGCCACGGGGTGGCGACAAGGTAGATGAGGTGAGGTGCAGATATACAGAAGATTAGTTTAAGAAAATATTCAGAGGTATATCCTCCGTGTGATAACCATAAGTAGATCTACGTTATGAAGGACATTGTTCAACTAATCTTTCCTGAAAAGAATAATCATAAGTTAGATTGAGACTTTCTTAGGAATGAGCCTAGCATACGGTTTAAGGTTATAGACTTGATGGTTAATAGATAGAGAGCTAATATTGTCAAAACAGAGAACCCCCTCATAAAGAAACAATAACCTAGTAGACCTAGGGTAGAGTACCCTAGAGAGCAAAAGTAATAGTAGCATATGATTAATGAGATCCATGTGATTCAAGTTTGCCAAGATCAAGAAAAAGACCAGAAAGGAACCACAATACGGTCAAGAATAGGCTGGAACTGATATATAGATATAAGAAATTAAGAGATAGTAAAGAGATGTAAAAGTTACTCTATAGAGACATAATTGATCCGCTCACTTAAGAAGTTTATCTTGAGTAGTTTTACAAGAAATATTCCACTCAGTTAGATAAAGATGAGCGTAAGGCTAAGTATTAAAGTATAGAAAGAGGAATCCTTTGATTAATACTTAGCCGAGTTCATCCACATGAATAGTGAGAGTTGAATAATTGAGAAGTTAGTTCACAGATTGAATTATGTGTTACAAAGAAAGAATTTTCCTAAGTAGTATCAGAAGTTCAACAGAATGGCAGATGTATGTAAGATTAGAAAAAGAAGTTTATAATGTCTAAAGATGAAAAGGTAGCCACAATTTAAAAGATAAAGAGACTCTCCTATTTAAAAAAGAGTAATGATTAAGAGTCAGATAGAGTAGGAAAGGGTTGAGTCTATACCATGGTAGGAAGATAATGTGGTAGCCTAAGTTAAATGAGTAGTTATCCCAGGTTCCTTAATAAATAATCAGGATCTGGCAAATAATGCGACAAAAGAAAATAATGCTTTAAAATTTACCAAGTTAATTGTTTAATTGTAGTGTGCGTATGATATATGGTTGAGCAAATTATGTAATGATATGGCTTATGTTGCCATAAATTATGATGAATAGTTACATCTTTTTACAGTTGTCATATGATGACACGTATGTTAGAGTATGATTAAATGATCGCATCTCCTTGCACATTATGCATGTTAGAGTATGTTATATAAATGAATACTCCCCTTTCGCATTACATGTAAGGTAGAGTATATATGATAATAAAGTTATGTTGTTCCCATATCATAAGACATGTGTCATATCCCCAAATTTCTTATATAATATGTATGTACAGTTTGTATGTAATATACATGAGATTCTCTAAGGAAAATGTTGTTATTTATGGAAGGAAAGGGATTAAATTGTAAATAATAGAAAATTCAAGAAACCAAGTGAAATTTAGAAAAGTTTGTGGGCCACAATAATAGATAAATATAAATGTTGGGCCGATAAGTGTAATTTCAAAAAGTTTGAGAACCTAAATATAATTTAGCAAAAGTTAAGGGGCAAAATTGTAATTATGAGGAAGTTGAGTCGAAAAAAGCCTAAAACTACCCAGAATCAGTTTAATTCCAAATTTTACTAGTAAATAGAGAAAATTATTCTGATTAGTTTAACACAACACAAAATTTTGATTTGAGGTCCCGATAAATTGATATAAATTTCTGAAGATGGGGACAAGTAGTACAGTATTTTTTAAACCTTATAATTAGATGAAATCCTATAGTAAATTCTTATAAGTAATATGAGAATTTATAAAATTGACAGAACTCAAAAATGAGTTTTGTAGAATTTTTAATAGAATTTATAGTAAAATTATATACCCGATAAATACTTTTAAAAGAGGTTTCTTGGGAATTGAGCCATAAAGATATTTGATCCATATAGAGGACCATCCCAAAGACCTAATAAAACATTTGAACAGTTATGTTGGCCAGTTTCCAGAGGATCCAGGAAAATGTATGAAATTACAAAAATATCCCTGTGTTGTAATAATGAACAAGAGATAGATAGAAGGCATTTTAGTCATTTGTGATAGGTGAAAATGTCCAAAAAATTATAGGGGTGTTTAGTTAGATTAAGTATATACCCTGATAAGAAGTAAAGAAGTTTAAAATGACAATTATGCCCTTAGGGTTAATATAGTGTAAGATAGTGAACTAAGGATATTTCGGTCATTTTCTAAGGGATGGTAAGAAGATAAATATTCATTCTATCAATGTCAATGGTAGAAAAAATTTAGATACTAGATTTAAGGTCAGAATACATATTATGAAATATTATAAAAATTAGAAATATAAAACAGTTTAGTTTTTGTGAGCTGAATGACTAGGCCTTACGATTAGCAAGTTGCATTATGCTATATGTGTGACAACCCTTACAAATGCTATAATAGTTATATCTAATATTTTCCTAAATAGTGTTGTTCGATATGAACATTATTGCACTACTCTAGACTTAATATGTAAGCTTTTATGAGAAATTGATGTCATAATCAGGTTAAACTAATTATCTTATAATAATGTGATGTTGGAGTATAAGAACAAGACCCTATTTCTTTGTCCAAAGGGAATTGATGTAAGTCCATACGGATAAATTTGACAATAAAGGCTCAGGTAGATAAATGCTTAAGAACTAACGGTGGTTAGTTCGAGTAGTAAGATGCTCAGTATCACTTAAGCAACATATGTAAAAAATCTTCGTTGGGAGACTCACCCACCATAGCTAGGTATGTGACACGGGTCTAATCCAGATGTAGTCAGGGCAAAGCTTCGGTGAATCGGGTGGGCAATAAAAAAAAGATAAATGCTTAAGAAAAGGATATCAAGGGTATATGATCTTCTCTGTTCAAGTAAAAATAGAAGGGGTTGAGGAGATTCCAGTTGTTAAGGAATTTTCTAAAGTCTTGTCAAAGGAGATTCAAGGATTACCTCTAGAATGAGAAGGGGAGTATGCAATCGATATTGTACCTGGAGCTAGACTAATATCCAAGGCCCCATACCATATGGCTCCTAATGAGATGAGTGATTAAAGAAGCAGATTGAGAAGCTTTTAGAGAAGGGTTTCATCTGACCCAGTGTTTCACTATAAGGTGCTCTAGTATTATTCGTTAAGAAGAAGGATGACACTCTAAGATTATGTATTGACTATAGGGAGTTGAATAAGATTACTGTTAAAAATAAGTACCCTCTTCCCATAATTGATGACCTACTAGATTAGTTGGTTGGAGCAAGTTTATTCTCTAAGATTAATTTGAGATCAGGCTACCACTAACTCAGGATCAAATTATAACATCCTTACTTTTATACATTTTAGGGACCAATCAGTAGTATTTAGAACCACTTACAAGACCTTGGAAGTCCATTAGCCAAATATGGAATTTTATTCTTTTTCGGGTTACTGTTCATATGGTATTCTAGATTACGCAATGACCTTTGAAAAATTATAATTAATTATAGAAAAATCAAATGAAGTGGTTCAAAAAGATATGTGAAGATAACATCTTAAAATTTAATGGAAAAATAATTTCTTGACCAAATGATTAACCAATTAATACAGTTTATTCGTCAAAGTTTACTATTCATTTGGTCAAAAATTCTGGAAACAAATTCTAGTCCCTTACTTTGGAAAATTAGTTCTCTTCATAAAGACATTGAAATAAGGCGTTCTTGGTGTCAAAATGAAACTTGGCATGCCATCTAAATGTCTGTAAAATTTCATACATTTATTCCATCATTTACTATTTTTCTTTACATCATGACCATCACTACATACATTGGTCATACAACAATATTACACATGTACATAACATATATACCATCCAATCCCTAGCTTTTCTTCATGCTTCATCATCCTATTTCATTACTCACAAACCTGTTGGATTGGGTTTATATGAAAAGGAATGAGATTTCTAGAGAAATCTCAGTAGCAAACATTACTAAACAATGCATATATTAATGTAGATACTTGTGCTTGCTTGTGAAAGTGTTAACATTGTGTAATGTGCATGCTTCCATGTAACATATGAAATACAATTGGCCAAAGTAATCATAGCAACAGAGCTTCATACATAAGCATATATGCAACACAAATCAACAAAGCCATAGCACATTCAAGCATAACATTCAATGCATACAAGTTTAGGATAAGATTACTACCTCATATACTTGATTTCTTTCACTTTATCTTGCTTCTTTCTTCTCACTTCTCTTGGATATGTGGCTGCCTATTTTAGATCATATCAATCAATCCCTAACATCATATAACTATTCATCCATCATCATCCAATTTCTTTGAGCATTAAACTCACTTTAAATAACTTCCTCTTGAACATTAAGCTCACTTATTTTCCTTAATCTTACCTAATGGACTTGGCCTTTGAATCAATTGATGTCTTGACTTTATCCTATACAATTTTATATTTTGAATCAATCTATGAGCTTAGAATAATGAAATTCTAGCTCCTTCATGGCCTGCTATATAGAACTGAACATATGCATACAATTCTTTCAAAAATTCTCATTTTGATTCTAATGCTTCCCATACTTGTTTCTCCACTTTACCCCACAAAAATTTTCATTTTAAAACTATTGGAAGCATCAAAATCATGAAATTCCAAAATTATAGAAAATTTCATGGAAAATCAATGGCCAATATTACTTTGTGCACTATTTGATCTAAAGACTCACATTTAATCTTGGATTTAACTTTTTTCAAAAAGAATAATTATGACATCATAAGGGACAACTCATGGGACACCTCATGGGGCTATGTGGCGAAATTCTCATGTAAGGAAGCCTTTGGAAAAATTCCAGTCTAATCCGGTACCGATCGGAGCAATTTCACAACAATTAGACTGTTTTCTGTTCCTAATTTTTATAATATTCTAGGATATATATTCTATCATGAAAATCAATGTATAGGATTATCATACCATTTACATAGTTATACTAAATATTTATCTATCATCCATCCCTTGGAAAATGACCAAAATACCCTTGGTGTCATTTCTTGCACTATATTAACCCAAAGGGCATAATTGTCATTTCACCCCTCTTTATACTGCCTCAGGGCATATACTGGCTCTAAATAATCATATTTATACTATATTACATGTTTTTAGCCTGTCCCAGATGACCAAAATGCCCTCCATCTATCACTGGTACAATATGGGCATCCAAGGGCATTTTCATAATTTCACACTTTTTCTGGACACTGGCCCCTTCTACTAATGAACTGGTACCCTGGGTTTTGGTCCCTCCTTGGCATCATCATGGGCCTATATATGAGGTCATCTGATTTCATTCTATCTAGGCTTACATACCGATAAGTTCTATTATCGAATCACGGGTGTTATAAAACTCCCATCAAAATTCACTAATATGAGCATAACTTTTTATACATAACTTCTTCTGGTTTTATGTCAGATCCAGGACATCTGACACTGTAGGCCACACTTTCCTATAATTCTCCCACTTATATATAAAGTCCATGAAATCTGATAAAATTTCAGATAACTTTCAAACTATCAGATAAATATCTACTGTCTAAAACTCTAATAAAATTTCTGTATCATGCTAGATTAACTAGCATATCTTCCTCTATTTACTGATAGAATGTGGGACTTAAATACTTCCAGGCAGTTCTAACCCTTTTCAGGCTGACCTTTCCATAATTACAATTTTACCCTTGAACTTTTTACTTAATTCCATTTAAGTCCCTTAACTTTTGAAAATTACCACTTTTGGCCCAACTTTTGTTTCTACTTTCATTTTTGGCCTTCAACCTTTTCTAATTTTTGTTTAGGTCCCTTTCTTCCTTTAAGATTCATTTAACCTCTATTATTTCTTCTGATCGTTGTCATAATCCTTTCTAAACCTCTTTCCTTTATCAGTATTATACAAATAAGGAAAAATTAGGATATGACACAAATCATATGATATTTCAAATATTGCTTTTAGGACTTGTTATGGCCACTTTGAATTTCTTGTGATGCCTTTTGGTTTGACGAATGCACCTACCATTTTTATGGATTACATGAATAGAATCTTCAGGCCCTACCTAGATCAATTTGTTATGGTCTTTATTGATGATATCCTGGTGTACTACAAATATACTGAAGAGCATGAAAGGCATTTGAGAATTATCCTTAGTATCTTAAAGAAAAATAGCTCTATGCTAAGCTTAGTAAATGTGAGTTTTGGCTTCAAGAAGTCAAATTTCTTGGTCATGTCATATACCATAAAGTGATAGCTGTGGATCATAGCAAAGTTAGAGTAGTATTAAGCTGGGAGCAACCAAAGACATTGACAGAAATTAGAAGTTTTCTTGGCTTAGCAGGGTATTACGGAAGATTTATTAAGGACTTTTCTTGAATTGCCTTATTGTTGACTAAGTTGACCAGGAAGAACCAGCAATTCAAGTGGGATGAGAAGTGCGAGGCCAATTTTCAAGAATTGAAACAGAAGTTAACTACTACTCTAGTGCTAATTATTCTAGATTCTGCCAGACCAATGTGGTTTATATTGATGCTAGTAAATAGGGGTTGGGATGTGTGTTAATGAAGCAAGGTCGAGTAGTAGCCTATGACTCTCGACAGCTAAAGCCACATAAAGAAAATTATCCCACTTATGATCTGTAACTTGTAGTGTTATATCCTAATTTTTCCCTATCTGTATAATACTGATAGAGGAAAGAGATTTGGAAAGAATTATGACGATGATCAAAAGACATAATAGAGGTTAAATGAGTCTTGAAGAAAGAAAGGGACCTAAACAAAAATTAGAAAAGTTTAAAGGCTAAAAGTTAAAGTGGAGAAACAAGTGTGGGAAGCATTAGAATCAAAATGAGAATTTTTGAAAGAATTATATGCATATGTTCAGTTCTATATAGCAGTCTATGAAGGAGCTAGAATTTCATTATTTTAAGCTCATAAATGGATTCAAAAGATGAAATTGTGTAGGGTAAAGTCAAGATATCAATTGATTCAAAGGCCAAGTCCATTAGTTAAGATTAAGGAAAATAAGTGAGCTTAATGTTCAAGAGGAAGTTATGTTAGTTAAAGTGAGTTTAATGCTCAAGGAAATTAGATGATGATGGATGAATAGTTATGTGATGTTAGGGATTGGTTGGTATACTCCAAAAGAGGCAGCCACATGTTCAAGAAAAGTGAGAAGAAAGAGGCAAGATAAGGTGAAAGAAAGTCAAGTGTATGAGGTAGTAAACTTATCCTAAACTTGTATGCATTAAATGTTATGCTTGAATGTGCTATGGCTTTGTTGAATTGTGTTGCATATGTGCTTATGTATAAAGCTCTATTGCTATGATTACTTTGGCCAATTGTATTTCATATGTTACATGGAAGCATGCACATTACACAATGTTAACACTTTCACAAGCAAGCACAAGTATCTATATTAATGTATGCATTGTTTAATAATGTTTGCTACTGAGATTTCCCTAGAAATCTCATCCCTTTTCATGTACTCCCAATCCCACAGGTTTGTGAATAATGAAAGAGGATGATGAAGCATGAAGAAAAGCTAGCGATTGGATGGTATATATGTTATGTAAATGTGTAATATTGTTGTATGACCAATGTAAGTAGTGATGGTCGTGATTAAAAAAATAGTAAATGATGGAATAAATATGTGAAATTTTACAGACATTTAAATGACATACCAAGCTTCATTTTGACACTAAGAATGCTTTATTTGGATGTCTGTACAAAGAGAACTAATTTTCTAAAGTAAGGGACCAGAATCTGTTTCTAGAATTTTTAACCAAATGAACAGTAATCTTTGGCGAATAAACTGTATTAACTGACTAGTCATTTGGTCTGGAAATTTCAAGATGTTATCTTTACGTAGCTTTTTGAACCACTTCATTTTGATTTTTCTATAATTAATTATGATTTTTCGAAGTTCATTGCATAATGGACTTCCAAGGTCTTGTTAGTGGTTCCAAATACTATTTAATGATCTCTAAGATGTATAAAAGTAAGGATGTTACATGTAGCGATAGTCTATGCTCTCAAGATATGGAGGCATTATTTATATAGAGCTATTATAGAATTATACTATGACCACAAAAGCCTGAAGTATTTGCATTATAAAAAAGAATTAAATATGAGACAATAAAGGTCGATGGAATTACTGAAAGATTATGTTTTCTAGATTAAATACCATCCAGGAAAAGCAAATATTGTAGCTGATACGTTAAGCAGAAAAGTAGTACAAGTAGCCAGCTTAATGATCAAAGAATTGAAATTAGTAGAAGATGTTAGAGATTAGAGTCCTTTGTAGATAATAGAGAATCCTTATGGAGGAGTGCAAGTCAGAGCTTTTATTGAAGATGAGATAAAAGAAGCTCAAAAGTTTAATAAGCTCGCAACAATTTTTAAAGATAAGTTGGAGAGAGGAGAAACTAAAAATTTTGAAATCTCTTAGGATGGATTGCTACTGTTTAGGGGAAGACCGTATATCCTTAATGTCATGGGATTAAGAGAAAAACTTTTAGATGAAGCACATAAAAGCCGTTATATAGTACATCCAGGTATTACCAAGATGTATCACGATCTTGAAAGTCTATTTTGGTGTCCTGGATTAAAGAAGGATGTTGTGGCTTATGTATTAAAATGTCTGACATGCTAAAAAGTAAAGATTGAACATCACAAGCCAACAGGAAAATTGCAACCTCTAGATATCCCTGAGTGAAAATGGGACAATATTGCCATGGATTTTGTAAAAGGACTGCCCATAACTCTAAGTAAGCATGATGCAATATGGGTAGTAATTGATCGATTAACAAAGTCAGCTCATTTATTGGCAATAAATAAGAGAGATTCTCTCGAAAAGCTAGCGAGGTTGTATATAAAAGAGATTGTTAGACTACATAGTGTCCCTAGTAGTATCGTATCTGATAGAGACTCTAGATTTACATTTAATTTATGGATAGCTTTGCATAAAGAGATGGACACTACTTTCAGGTTTAGCACAGCTTATCATCCTCAGACGGATGGTCAGTCCGAGAGAACAATCTAAACACTAGAAGATATGCTAAGAGTTTATGTTTTGGATTTTAAAGGGAGTTAGGATGTTCATCAGACTACTATTTAAATGGCCCCATTTGAAGCACTCTATGGACGTAAGTGTAGATCTCCATTAGGCTAGTTAGAGTTGAGTGAAAGAAGAATGCTTGGTCTTAATATAGTAGATTAAACTACAGATTGATATGATCAAAAAAAGATTGTTGACGGCTCAAAGTAGACAAAAAAGTTATACTCATGTTACAATAAAACCATTGGAGGTTAAAGAAGGAGAACATGTGTTTCTTAAGTTGACTCCAACTACGGGAGCCAGACAATCAATCAAGGTGAAGAAGTTGAATCCTAGATACATAAGACTATTTCAGATTATCTCAAAGATAAGGTTAGTGGCTTATAAGTTAGTTGTTCACCCAAATCTCAGCCAGATACATGATGTATTCCATGTTTCCTAGTTGAAGAAGTATATTCGAGACTTATCACATATGTTTGAACAAGATGATATCACTGATAGGACACAAATTGTATAGTTTCTGTAACATTTTGAGGGTTTTGTGACAACTTTACCATTCATTTTATGCCTGCAATTGTGTTTTTTGTGGAAATACATGGTTGTGCTTTGCAATATGTTAATTTAAGGTTAAAATGGTGAATTAACTCCTTCAAACTGCATATATTATATCCTTTAGTAACTGGTTGGACTTTTACATAGAGCTTTGATGTTGAATTGCAGGTATTTTGGAGGAGAACCAAGGATTAACGTGAGCATAAAATAGATCCCATGACAAAGAGAACCAAATCAAGGATGGCAACCTCTGTGCACTTTAGTCTTGACCAAAGCATCCACAGGTTGTGACCTCATTTCTTCTGGAAATTTTTCCTGCGTTTACAGGTTGTGACAAAAAATAGGATATGGTTGCGACTGAAGAAGAAAATTAGTGAAGCAGTGCATTTTTTATTAGGTTATCCTGGCTTTAAAAGGAGAAGGAAACATCAAGAGTCAGGAGGCTGATTTTTTACCTGATACGGCGAAGAAGACGACTCGAACATTCTCTCCACAACCTCCCCTCATATCTTCTATCATTAATCTTTCCATCACCATTTTCTACTTTCTTTATGGAATCACATCTGAGCAATGATTACAGCATAGCAGGAGTAATGAGAGCTAAATCTTTAGTCTCTTGGTGATAGATCGCATATTTTGAGCTCATGGGTTGTATTACACTAGGGAGTTTTCTATTTTAATATCACCTTTCTTATGTTATAGAATTCCTAGATCTAGGGCTTTAATTTTATGAGTAAGGATTGGATATAGATCGATGATTCTAAGATTAAGTTTTGTAATTGAATTAGAATGTTGGTTTTAATATGAATATTTCAGTTTTGATTTTTGGATAATTAGGCTTTTATCAACGATCATTGCTAATTGATTCGATTGTTTGAAATCTATGGTCATCGATCAATGATCATTCGATGGCATCTTCATCATCTAATTTAATTACATGATTAGTGGTTTTTAAATAGCACATTAGTGGTTTTTGAACTAGCTTGGATCAAAGGAGTTTAAGGAATATTAATGATCTGGACTCAATCGATTGATTGAGGTTTTATTAAGACTTAGTAATTTTAAAATTCCCATATCATATTAAAAGCAAGGATAGATAGGTTTCCATCATCAAAAGTATTTCTCAACATATTTCTTTAGCAATCCACTCGTTTTCCATCTTAATCAAAAAATAGAAAAATATTTACTTTACTGCACCCTTATTTTATTGCATAAAAAATCAACTAGACCCAAAACTCATTTTTACTTTTACTCATGTTTTAAATGATTTGTCACCATTATGATAGGGTTCCAATAAAAAGGGCTCCTTGAGAAGAATGATAGGGTTGTGCCTTATACTGCATTAATAGGGTGCAATTACTTTTATTTTGATGAGTTAGACGACGACAATTCGCTCTAACTAATGGCCCCATTGCCAGGGAGTTAAGTAATTGGTTCATTAGCAATTAGTCGTCAATTTCATCACTTGAGTCATTTTTTTGTTGGAATTTTAGTTTTTGTTGTTTTCATTGCATAGCATTATGCAATTTTTCAAGTTTCTGTGAATTTGTTCTTTGCACCTTTGAGTAGTGACTAAAAATAATTGTGTCTCGACCATATTACTTCTCTCTAGTGCTTGATTACTCTCTGTGAACTCCAGTCGCAATAGTAACAACCTCCAGTCGTGACTATTTTGGAAAATTTCCTCTCTATAATTTTTGTTTGGGACTATACCACATTTTAGTCACGACACTAAACCAAATTTTTAGAACTTTTATTCTATGTGTAATTTGGTCGTGACCTGAACACCCTTGTGTCATGACCAGTTGAACTTTTCTGCTGTAAAACTTTTATGTCTAATTGTGATTGCTTGCTTGGTTATTCTTGATTGTTCTGGCGTTATGTGCATAGCAGAGCTAAACCATTAGTGCCTTTTGAACCTAAAATTGAGAGACAACTTATGAAACTAAGGAAAGAATTTAGGAAAGAGGCAAAGTCAAGATAATCTAGCTCATCCTCTAGTGTCCCTAAATATGAAATTGAACCAAATTTAGAGATTCTACTAAAAAATTCTAACATGGCTGAGATTAATCCTAATAGGCATGATGGGCATAATAGACAAGGAGAAAATGAAATACCAATGAATGTAGAAGATAATACAAGTGTGAGGGAGATAAATCATTCGCATGTGAATTATGATCCTCATGGTTTTTATACTGAAGAGCCTAATTTTGAAATTAAAGGAGCTTTGATTGCAGCCTTACCTAAATTTTATGGTTTTGCAGGAGAATGTCCACATCAATACTTATAAACCATGCATATAATCTGCTCCTCGATGAAGCCTCTAATGACTAAATTGGATGATGTCTTAAGGAGGTGTTTCCATTTCACCTTGGAAGGGAAGGCTAAGAAGTGGTTATACAATCTACCAACTAATTTCTCTACTCTTACATGGGATCAATTGAACTCAACATATTTAGAACATTTCTTCCCAGCCTTCAAGACAACTCAGACGAAGGAAATTACAAATATTCTGCAACAAGATGGAGTGTCATTACATGAATATTGGACAAGATTTATCAACTTGTTGGCTCAATGTCCATACCACAACATGACAAAGGCTGATATAGTAGACATTTTCTTTAATGGTCTACTCCCTCACAATCAAGTGTCCTTGAATGCAGCAGCAAATGGATCTTTGCGAAATAAGACTCCACAAGTAAGTTGGGAGTTATTCTAGAAAATGACTAATAAAGACCATCAAACTGAGGATCTATGAAGAATGACCTCATCATCTTCAGGTAATTTAAAAGAGATTTTGGCAAAAATAGTAGCTTTGGGAAAACAAATGGAAAAGAAGATGAATTTAATTGAAAAGGAGCTGCATTCCATAAAACAAGTTCATGCAGTAGGGACCTCACAAGCACTAGTTATAAGATGTGAGTCTTCCGGTTCAATGATGTATGCCACAAGTACATGTGATAGGCAGTATGAAGAGGTAGCAACAATATATTAAGGGAGAGACAATCAATATTAGAAGAGAGACCTATACTCCAACACATACAACCCTGGTTAGAGAGACCACCCAAATTTTAGGTAGGGGAGTAGGGAAAGTAGGCCTAACCATTTCCAAGGAGGTAGTGCTTCCTCAAGCAACTACCAAAATAATGCAAGGTCTATGGTTCCTGCTCATCTTAATGCTTTAACAATATTAAGACCATATGAGACTTCTCAATTGCTGAAAAGTATGGCTGCACCAATGACAAACATAGACTATAGAATGACTAATATAGACCACAAGCTCAAAGAAAATGATGGTTAGTTCACCTCCATAGCTTCAATCCTTCAAAGCATATAGAAGGATAATGCTAATGTGTATAGGAAACTCAAGGAGTTAAGTTCCAAGAATGCAGATATTACAAGTCATTTAACTCAAGTTGCCAATATAGTGAGTGACATTCAGACAAAGAGCAGTGGCATCATAGCTTTGAATACTGTCATTAATCTAGAGGGTCTGAATGCCATATCACTTAGAAGTGGGAGAGAAGTCCGATTTAAGGAAGATAAAATAGCAAGGGAGGATATGGAAGATTCTGAAGTTGAAAATTCAGCAATGTCACAAGTAAAGATTGGGAAATCAGAGAGCATTAAAGGACAACAGTTTATGATCAAGAAGGAAACCTAAGAGGAGAACTCACACTCACAAGAGGAAATACAGTAAAAGCAAAAAGAGGAAGTGATAATGCCAAGTCTAGCATACAAGGGAAAGCAAACTGAGAAGAAGGAGTCGAGTAAGCAAGGAGCCTTTACGCATACAGGTAAGGAGGTAAGTATAAAGGATCTCCTTTTCTTGAAAGCTTATTTTGCTGAAAAGAAAAAGATTGATTCTAAATTTGCAGAAGATGCTTTCAATCTCTTCAATAAGTTAGAAATAACCATCCTTATGGTTGAATTCCTCAAGAGAAATCCTAAATATGCTAAATTTTTAAAGAGCTGTGTGCTGATAAGAAAAAGTTTAGGCCTCTTGAGAGAATTCAGGTGAGTGCTAATGTGTCATCACTTTTTAAGGGTGAATTACGAGTTTAGTGCCAAGCCCAGGATCTTACACAATCCCATACACTATAGGCAAGGTTCATATTAAGGGAGCATTATTAGATCTAGGGGATACCATTACTGTAATGCCATGGTCAGTATACTTAGCCTTAGGTATTAACAATCCTAGAGACACAAGTATAGTGCTTCAATTAGCTGATAGATCAATTAGGTATCCTAAGGGAATTCTTGAGGATATTCTAGTGTAGATGAAGGATTTAGTATTCCCATCTAATTTTTATGTTCTGGACATGTCAAGTGAACTAGTGAATGAGAGCACTTTGATCTTAGGTAGACCTTTCCTTCAAACTTCCAAGACGATGTATGAAGCATGATTCCATTGCAATGGAGTTTGGAGGATATATAGTGACTTTCAATATGAATGAAGCAATGAAATATCCTTTTGATAATTCTGCTTTTATTGAGTTGAATACCATTGATTATGCTATTAAAGACACTAGAGATGAGCATAAATTGAGTTTGCATGATAAGTATGATCCTATGTTACATAATTCTCAGAAGTTCCATGAAGCATTTCAGGAGCATGGGGATTCAAATTCATCTTTGAGTTGTATGATAACTATTTTAAATCTCTTTCCTCTATTTATTCTTTTTCTTGTTCTTGTGACGACAATGCATCTTGTTTTAATTGTTTTGATGTGAATAGCATGCTGTCAATTTCCAAAGATTTCTTATTCCCATCTAACTTTGATACAATATCATCATTCTCTAGTGATAATGTTTTTAGACAGGAAATTGTGAGTGATTGAAAACAAGACATTATGGAAGCTATAAATGGAATAAACACAGAGGGGTCAAGCTTATATGACCAAAAGTCGCGACGTCTAATCATGAACGTCGTGAGTAGATATAAACTTGCTAAGGCAGAGACTCTCTGTGTAATGGAGTCATGACAAGATGATTGTTTGGTCATGACCAGAAACTCCCGAGATATCCAGTCATGACGTGAAGATGATGAAGTCGCGACGGCATATCAAGATGCTAAGGGACAACCTCTTTGTGATCCCAAGTTGTGACTAAATTACAATCACGCCGTGAAAAAACATTCCAGAGACACTGATTTGCACGGGCTATTGTCATCCTATGCATCAAAATAAAATTAATTGCACCCTATTAATATAGTATAAGGCATAACCCTATCATTCTTCTCGAGGAACCTTTTTATTAGAAACCTAGCAAACTGGTGACAAAACCATTGAAAACCTAAGTGAAAGTAAACTTTGGTTTTTGGGTTTGATTGATTTTTGAAGCAATAAAATAAGGGTGCAGTAAAGGAAATATTTTTGTATTTTTGATTAAGTTGAAAAATAAGTGGATTTTGAAAGGAATATGTTGAGACACACTCTTGATGATGAAAAACTATCTATCCTTGCTCTTAATATGATATGGGGTTTTAAAATCACTAAGTTTTAAAAGAAACCTCAATCGATCGATTGAGTCCAGAACATTAACATTCCTTCAACTCCTTTGATTAAAGCTAGTTTAAAAACTCTTAATGAACTCTTAAAAGCCACTTATCGTGCAATTTAAATCAGATGATGTAGATGCTCTCAAATGATTATCGATTGATGACCATAGATTTCAAGTAATTGAATTAGTTAGCAACGATCAATGATAAAAAACTAATTATCCAGAAATTGAAACTGAAATATTCATATTAAACAAACATCCAAATCATCCAAATTCAATTACAAAACTTAATCTTAGAATAATCGATCGATATCCAATCCTTATTCATAAAATCAAAACCCTAGATCTAGGAATTCCAAAAACATAAGAAAGGTGAGATTAAAACAGAAAACTCCCCATGTATATTGCAGGCCGTGAGCTCAAGATATGTGATCTATCAGTAAGAGACTAAAGATTTAGCCTCTCATTACTCCTATTGTACCGTAATCGCTGTCTTGATATGATGTCATGAAGAAAGCGGAAAGAGGTGATAGATTAATGATGTAGAGATGTGAGATTTTGTGAAAAGGTGTAGAAAGATAGAAGATGAGTGTGTAGGTTGTGGAGAAGGTGTAGAAAGGATACGAGTACTTCTTCTTAGCCTAATCAAGTCCAAAAACTAGCCCCTATATTTGTAGCTTCCTCTTTCTTTTACTCCCACATGACTTAACCCAAAATGCGTAGCTTTAGCGATTGTCTCTTTTAGTCGCGACTTGCAAACACAGAGAAAGTTCCAGTAGAATTAAGGTCGCGACCTGTGGACACTTTGGTGGTGACTAAAAAGCACACAAGCGTGATCAGATTTTCTTTGTCTTTTGATTTCTTTTCTACTCACGTTAGTCATTGGTTCTGCTCCAAAATACCTACGATTTAAAACCAAAGCTTATTGTAAAAGTCCAAATCAGTGGAGAACAATATTTATGCAGTTTGGAAGAGTTAATTTACCATTTTATCCTTTAATTAGCATATTGCCAAGCACAATTATGTATTACCACAAAAGCACAAATATAGGCATAAAATGAATGGTAAAGTTGTAATAAGACCCTAAAAATGTCTTAGAAACTATACACAATTTGTGTCTTATCAATTCCCCCACACTTGAACCTTTGTACTCTTGGACAAAGACATGAAGTGCACATAAGCTAAAGCTATTAAATCTGAGGTAATAACAAAAGTCATAGTGAAACCTTAAGACAATTAATGCACCATCTTTTGGGAATGCAAAAGTGATAATATGAGCAATGCCAAGTAATTAACTACTAACTGAAATCAACCTCAACTATATGAGCGCAATATATTCTCTTTAAAGGTGTAAGTATTTAGCTCTCATGTCTTCTCATTGTTAGAGTTTTTTCACTCATATTCAAAGTGGAAAACATCCTACCATATGTTGTAATTGCTCTAAATCTCATCAACTATACAACATTTATGCAAAGAATCAAGAGGTCTTTTAAGGGTGAGACGATGGAAATAGGCCACATGGAATAGAATATGAAGGATATAAAGTACCATATGCATGTGATGATGAATATATAGCATGAATTCATGTCTCCGAGATGTAGAGGTGGCAATTGTGCTAATAGGAGTTGATAATAGTGCCTAATTCATTTCTCTTTTCTTTCCTCTTCAATTTTTCTTGCTCTATCTCTCTTCTTCTTTTTTCTTTCATTTTTTTTGTTTTCTTTTTAGCGCAATATGCTTTCCCTGTTTTTTTTTATTTGGCACTTTGTATATAAAAGATGTAGCATAATTTCACAATGATTTGATTTTATGACATGAATAAGAAGTTTATTTCAAAGAGGTACTCATGCATATGTAACTTTCTATGAGGGAAAGAAGAAAAGTGATGGGCTCAAAGGGGGTGACTCTAGATATAATGTGTGATGGGCTTGTGTTTGGGATAAAAAGGTTTAGAAATGAATGCCTTTATCATATTCAATAACATAAATATGCAAGTAATTTTCAACTTAGAGCTAAGACAAGTTCTAGAGGATATAAACTAATTGAATAACCACTCAATATAGAAATTTAGGCCGAGAATCCTTTTAACTAAGGTTTTCATCTAAATTGCTCATAAGCTAAAGTCTCAAATAATGTTTATCATTCACTAGGCATTACAACACATCACAATTGAAAACCCTCTTGAATGACGGATCAAAAGTTCAAAAGTAATCACTCATAATCATGTAATAATCCCAAATCTAACAGTAAACACTTAAGTGTTTCCAATTCAGTTTTCATTTCCAAAAATTCAAGTGTGGCGATGGTTTCTATAAGTTATTTCATGCAAAAGGTTGAAAATAGGAGGGCAATGAATCATTTATAAAAACTTTAGTAGCTCAAAAGGAATCCTTCTATACAGCATTGCCAAAAAGCAAATAGAAGGTAAATGGACATTTTCATACTAAGGTCGCGACTTGAAGCAGTAAAGGTCGCAACCCAATTTCATAGTGAGTACTTGCTCTGAACTTATAGAAACACTAGGAAAGAGTTTTAGTTGTGACACAAATACACAGAGAGCATATTAAGTCCAAAATTCTATGTCAGGTGGCGACCATAAAACAAATAGGTCGTGACTAAACACCACATAGACTACCACTTAATGCTTTTGAAAGCCCAAAACATCTTTTACACTAAAACCTTTTTAGCTAACTGCCAAACAGTTTAAAGTTGGAAACCAATTTTTAGCAATTCATCAAACATTAAGATTAAAAACAAAAATTTTGTGATGAAAGATTGGATTAATAGAAGAATTTGCATTAATTAGCATATAAACAATAACAACTCCCTTACCCTTGAACTTGACAGTGTCCTCACTGTCAGCAGAATAGATTTCTCCCATAGAAAACTAACACATAACTCAATGCAAATTCAGCAATGAAGCATGCAGTCACATTCAAATCATACATTGCAATACAAGTAAAGTAAAGATGACATGATAGGTAAGCTAAAATCATGCATGTGAATGTGTAAGCATCTCAAATAACTATTAATGAGTTCATGACACATGGACAATAACGAAGTATTATGCAAAATAGAAATGAACCAAAAATAAATAGAAATAAACTAAAGATAAATACTACCCTACTGAGTCATCAAGCAGAAAAATTAACTACTAATTTTGCTGGTTCATCCATTTCCAATCATCAAACCAACATGTGAAGCATATACCACATTATGTAAATTTATAAAAGGTAAGAGATAGGAAAGGGACAACCTGGCCTCAAGTAGACAAAGCAAATTCCTCATAAAGTTTCAAATGGTGACCATTGGCCTGGAAGATTTTGCCCGTCGCTTCCTCTTTCAATTCAATCATCCCAAATTAGTGGACTTTAACAACTGTGTAAGGTCTGTCCCAGCTAGTTTTGAATTTTCCATGTTTGAACTTGAACCTAGCTTGGTACCTTAATACTCTATCACCCTTCTTAAAACTCTTTCTCATAATATGAGCATCGTGGATTATCTTTATTTTCTGTTTATAAATCTAATAGCTACTGTAGGCATTTAATCTAATCTCTTATAGCTCTTGAATCTGCAACAACCTCTTTGAACCAGCTTCTGCAAGGTCCTCATTGCAGGCTTTCACTACCCAAAATGTCTTATGCTATATTTCCACAAGCATGTGGCAAGCCTTCCCAAAAACTGTCCTATAAGGGGGCATTCCTATAGGGGTTTTAAAAGCTGTTATGTATACCCACAAGGCATCGTTGAGTATTAAATTCTAATCCTTATTAGATTGCTTAACAAACCTTTCTAGAATATGCTTAATTTCCTTATTAGAAACCTCTACTAGGCCATTAGTTTGAGGGTGGTATGGGGTTAAGACTTTATGAGTGACACCATATTTTGTCAATAAGCTATTGATTTACTTATTGCAAAAATGGGTACCTTGATCACTAATTAACACTTTCGGTACTCTAAATCTACTAAAGATGTGAGACCTTAGAAACTTGAAGACATTTGGGCATAATCTAGTCTTGTAGGAATGGCCTCTACCCACTTAGATAAATAGTTTACAGCCAATAAAATGTAATGAAATCCTGCTAAAGGTGGTAAAGGTCCTATGAAATCTATTCCCCACATATCAAAAACCTCACAAAATAGAATAGGTTGTTGTGGCATCTCATGCCTTTTACTAATCCCCCCAAATCTTTGGCACCTATCACAGGCTCTGCAAAACTCAAAAGCATTTTTGAAAAAAGAAGGCCAATAAAAACCAGATTCAAGGACCCTACGTGCAGTCCTTTTCCCCCAAAATGACCACTATAAACCCATGAATGGCAAGCTTCCAAAACTGATTTATGAACTTGGTCTGGGACACATTGTCTTAATACTTGATCTGAGCACAACTTCCACATAATGGGTTTGTCCCAAATAAAGTATTTAGATTCACTCTTGAGCTTTTGGGCCTAAAACTTTGACAAATGAGATATCATTAGGCCAGTCTTAATGAAATTAACTAAATGAGTATACCAAGGTTCTACAACAACAAACAAACAAAGGGATTGATCAGGGAAAGAATCACAAATAAGATCATAACTAAGTACTCCCCTTGTCTTTGTTGGTAACCTGCTTAGATGATCTGCAACGTGGTTCATATTTCTAGCTCAATCCCTCACTTCTATATCGAACTCTTGAAGTAGTAGCATCCACCGTATAAGTCTTGGCTTAGATTGAGATTTATGGAACAAGTACTTGATTGTTGCATGATCTGTATAGACAATAACTCTGGAGTTAATGAGATATACTCTGAATTTTTCCAAAGCCACTACAATTGCAAATAATTCTTTCTCAGTAGTGGTATAATTAATTTAAGCAGCATCAAGTGTTTTTAAGGCATAAGCAATCTCCCTAGATAAATTACCTTCCTTTTGTCCTATCATAGCTCCCACAGCGTAATTGGAAGTATCACATTATAGTTCAAAAGGAAGATCCTATTTTGGTGAAGTTAGGATAGGTGGAGAAACCAACCTATCCTTCAACTTTTAAAAAGCCTCTTTGCAATCAGCAGAAAAAATAAATTCAGTGTCATTTTGAAGAAGTTTTGAGAGTGGCAAAGCAATTTTACTAATGTCTTTGATGAATCTTCTATAAAATCCAATATGCCCCAGAAAAGATTAAAGTTCTTTTAAAGTTGTGGGGTAGGGCAATGAGGAAATGACTTCAATTTTCCCTTTATCCACCTCAATCCCCTTGCTAGATATAAGATGTCCAAGTACTATTCCTTGATCAACCATGAAATGACATTTTCAAAGTTGAAAACTAATTTTTTCTCAATATATCTAGCAAGGATGCTATCAAGGCTTTCTAGACACTCATCAAAAGAATTGCAATATACAGTAAAATCGTCCATGAAAGCATCCATGCATTTTCAATGAAATTAGCAAATATAGAAAGCATACAACGCTAAAATATGCTCGGAACATTACACAAACCAAATGGCAATCTTTTATAGGCATATATACTAAAGGGACATGTAAATGTAATATTTTCTTGGTCCCTCAGATCTATTAGAATCTGGAAATATCTTGAATACCCATCTAGGAAACAATAATGGCTTTTCCCTATTAATCTCTCGAGCATTTGATCAATAAAAGGTAAGGGAAAATGATCTTTCCTTGTAGAATCGTTCAACTTTCGATAATCAATAGAAACCCTCTGTGAATTTTGCACTCTAGTAGGTATCAATTCATCATTCTCATTCTTGACTACTGTCAGTCCACTCTTCTTAGGTACCACATGCACAAGAGATACCCATTCACTATCTGAAATAGCATATATGATTCCTGCCTTTAACAATTTACTAATATCCTTTCTAACCACATCAGAGATCAATGGATTTAATCTTCTTTGGGGTTGTTTAATTGGCTTGAAATCTTCACTCAGTAAAATCCTATGAGTGCAAATAGTGGTGTCTATCCCTTTTATATCAGCTAATTGCTAACCCAAGGCCTCTCTATTCTTTCTAAGCACACTTAATAACGTAGACTCTTTACTAACAGTTAAAGAACTAGAAATTATGACTGGCAATTTTGAGTTTGGCTCAAGGTAAGTATACTTTAGGTTAGAAGGTAAATCTTTTAACTCTAATTCTGGGGGTTGGACAATAGAAGGGATCAAATGGGGACAATAATTTAAATTAGAAATACTCCCTTTTGTAAACCCTTGGAGGTTACTCATATATGATTTATTAGGACATTCCATCTTGATTGTAGTCTCTTCAGGAGTTCCACCTAGCTTAAGTTGGTCCACAGCTGTAACATAGTTGAGACCAGACTCTCTCATTCCTGCATCATTATTTGAGATTAAATCATTTAAGAACCTTAAAGTCTAAGAGGTAATTGTTGAATGTGAGTGAGGAAAAGTAGAGTTAGAACATATTGGCCTTTTAACCAAAACAGTAGAATATTAAACTAAAGGAATATGAGATTCACTAGTTGTGTCTGCCATTCCTGGTCACGACCTATTAGGTTCATCGTCAACTTTTAGTCGTGACTCAAACTGACAGTGAGTGTCTGTTGAAATATCCTTACTTTCATATGTCTTAGGGACAATTCAATAGTATTTAGAACCACTTATAAGACCTTGAAAGTTCATTAGCTAGATCTAGATTTTTACTCTTCCCGAGTTACTATTCATATAGTATTTCCAGATTAGGAGACAAACTTCAAAAAATCATAATTAATTCTTGAAAAATTGAAATGAAGTGGTTCAAAAAGCTAAGTAAATAGGACATATTAAAATTCAAGGGAAAAATAATTTCCTGACTAAATACTTAGCCAATTAATATAGTTTAATCGTCAAATATTACTGTTCAGTTGGTAAAAAATCCTCAAATCAGATTCTGGTCCCTTACTTTGGAAAGTTTGTTCTCTTTGTACAAACATTGGAATAAGACGTTATTGGTGCAAAAAAAAATCTTGACATGTTAACTAAATGTCTATAAAATTTCATACATTTATCTCATCATTTAATATTTTTTGTTATATCATCACCATCACTACTTATATTGGTCATATAGCAACATTACATCTAACAATTCTTCACATAACATTTATACTATCCAATGCCTAGCTTCTCTTCATGCCTCATCATCCTCTTTCATCATTTATAAACCTGTTGGAATTGGGATTACATGGAGGGGTGAGATTTCTGGGGAAATCTCAGAAGCAAACGATACTAAACAATACTAAACATTCATAATTTTATATTTTTCCCGTTCTTTATTAACTCTGGCCCACGTACTTATCTAAAAATATTATTGGGCCTATAAGATCCTATTTTGGACCCTCTATTTGGTCCACTACCTTCATGGGTTTAACTCCTGAGAAATTCCCCCGAAACATATTTATCGGGTGTTTTAATCCACTATAAATTCTATAATAAATTCTACAGAACTCCTCTTTAAGCTCTGCCAGTTTCATAAATTATTATATTAATATAAGAATTTAATGCCAAATTTCATCTGATTCTGAAGTCCAAAGGATACTATATTAATTTCCCTTTCTTTAGAAATTAATATAAATTTTTCGGGACCTCACATCAAAATTATGTGTTGTGTCAAATTGATCAAAATAATTTTCTCTATTTACAAGAAAAATTTGGGACTAATATGATTTTGGGCATTTTTGGACTTTTCGGCTCAACTTTCAATAATTACCATTTTGTCCTTTAACTTTTGAGAATTACACTTTGCACCATATAACTTTTAAACTTTTCATTTTAGTCCCTTATCTTTATACCTTTGTCTAATCATTATTTTTTCCTTTCTATTCATCATCACAATCCTTTCCAAACCTTTTTCAACTATCAGTATTATACAGATAGGGAAAAAGTAGGATGTGATATTTCTACCTCTCTTAAAATAAATTCCGTCCTCAAAATTTACTTAGCACCTCAGTTAGCTATTTTAAATATATATCTTTTCCCCACTTTATGACTAAGGATTGGGGTATCTATCTCTTATCTTCTATCTTGATATTTTGTGGAGTACTTTCCATATCCGTAAATCTTCATATATTTGTTGTGATTATTCTTTTGTTCTGAATCAACTCAATCATAGTTGAACTCTACTTTATTCTATTACTTGCTTACTTGATATGCATATATTTGTATATGGACTTCTCACCATATTGGACTTGTGAGTAGTATCCATTTCTTTCATATAAAATTCTCTCGAATACTGTTGTATTATGAAGTTTTCAACTATTCATCATACCTTTAACATGTATCTTTTATTATTTCTCTGAGTATCTAGCGGAATTTTCTTAACATCCACAAAGCTTTATATCTTATTTTTGTATCATCTTACTTCTTTTCTTTTTATCATCTTTAATAACTCATCATAATACAGAGAAAGGACTTATGTCATTATTCTTTCTTTCTTTACTTTACTACTGGGTAGGAGCACATACTCTAACATACATAATGCCTGGCTAACATGTTGGAGAACTACATATCTACCCATGAATGTAAAGCTCTAACATCAGAGCTCAAATATTCCTTTTCTTAATATGTACAACTCTAACACTCAGAGCTTGCACAACTCTATCACATAGAGCTTACACTGCTCTAACATTTGGAGCTTTAGTATATTTTACAAACATAACATAATGCCTGGCATTTCATGCAAGGAGTGAAAGCTCTAACTTGTTATTTCATATGTAACATGACATTTAAACATCTTATCCTTTTCAAAAAGGGAGCCTCTTTATCTATTTACAAAGCTAGCTACAAAGCTATTTCGTATTTTACTTCTCAATGCATATTGCTCATAATGTATCTCATTACATATTTCTCATAACTTATCTCATTATGTATTTTTCATGTCGTATCATGGCATATCTAGCCAAATCTGGCTATATCATGGTCTATCTTGTCTTATCATGACGTATCCTGAGATACCATCAGTCTAGCATTCTCTTTAACTTATAGCTTTGCTAGCTTTTGAGAAAATTATTCTAAATATTTCCTTTCAGATCCATTTTATTTGGACCTAACATAAGGGTTGTACTCTCTTATCGTTCATAACCCTTTCTAATTTTTCATAACTCTTTCTATCATTTTACATGACTCTATGAATAGATGCTAAACTTTTGTGATATTTATACCTTTTTCATCACTTCCTAGGGGGTTACCCATCATTGGGCTACTATTGCCTGAGCACGCTTAACTGAAAAGTGCCTATAAAAATATGAAGCACTGGTGCTGATAGGCTATAACCCTGGTACTTTACTATCTTAGACCCTTCTCACTCTATCTCTCTTGGGTCTATCTTTCCTTCTAATATCTTTATCCCCATCTGGAGGATCTATCTGTCTCTTATTCTTATTCTCTTTAATCTCATAATAGGGATTTCTTTATTTTTATTTGACCCCTTCTCATAGCTTATGAGATATTCTCATAAATTCATAGTACTTAGTATTAACAACTTTAACTTTGATCACTTAGTTCCTGTTGCATGTAAGAAGATTATGAGTTTAGTCCATAATAGTAATAAGCTATATGAAATTAACATCATGGGTGCTCTTTTTGTTATGAATTAACTAACTTCTGAAGCTTCCCTATCTTAAACTTTTCCTTGGTATTCGTCCTTCAAAAAAAATATTGTACTTATGGCTTAATACTTTCTTTCTCTAGGCTAGGTCTACTGCGACCCTCGAGATCTACTGCAATCAACCATAAGCCTCTTTAGGATCTAACTACGACCCTGGAATTTTATTCTCTATGAGCCATGATAGGATCTAACTGCAATCCTCTAAAATCTACTACGATTCTGTTGTACTATATTCTAATCTCTGGAAGACCTAAACTAACAGACAAAGTTACAAGGTTAGCCACTTCTACATAGTTATTAACTCAATAGATAATTCCCCTAAAAATGATCACAGAAGCCAATATTATATATTAGGACTTTACTCATTTCCTCTATCACTTATGAATTTCTCATATCATTCCCATCTTTCATAACTTTACTATGTCCATTACTATAGAGAGTTACATAGGCTCTACCGTGAATATATCTATCATATTCTGTACATCTCATCTGGTGGACATTACTCTACATGAGCTACACTATCTATTCTCTTGGATTTATCTCAAGAGCAATATGACTCTCTTAAGAGCAAGTTAGCTCAACTGCGAGTATGTTAACTTTTATTACATAGACACTGCTCCTTCTCAAAGCTATATCATCTTTCACAACTATGTCTTATTTCATTTTATGTTCATGGTATATCATTCATGTATCTTATCCCTACTAAAGGGATAAATCCTGAGTACTATAATTATTTATCTATAGATTTGCTATTAACCTTCATCTCTAATCTCATTTATTACTTTTCTATTGCTTTATCATTACCAAGTTAAATTATCTAATTGCATATCGTATGGTATGGAAGCAACAAAATTTTCTTATCATATATACTCTACCCTTAATGAAATACGAAAGGGGAGTATTCATTCACCACAGCATACTCTAACATGCATAATATGCAAGGAGATGCAATCATTTAAGCATTTTCTAACATGCGTGTCATCATATGGCAACTGCAAGGAGATACAACTTTTCATTAAAACTTATGGCAATATAAGCCATATCATCATTACATAATTTGCTCATCCATCCCTCATACGCACACTGCAACTAAACAATTAACTAGGTAATCTTTTAAAGCATTCTTTCCCTTTATCGCCATAACTGCCAGATTATCTATCACATTATCCAATTAGATCATTATCAGATCCTGAAGTAACTATTCATCTAACTTAGACTGCCATATTACCCTCTTACTAGGGTATAGACTCAACCCTTCATTACTCTTTCTTACATAAGGAATAGGGGAGTTACTTTATCTTTTTAACTGTGGCTACCTTTCTCTCTCTAAACATCATAAACTTCTTTTTTCTTATCTTGCATATATCTACTGCTCTGTTGAACTTCTACAACTACCTAAGAAAAACTTTGCCTATGTATGTAGCTGGCCCCAAGCCCAGGTAAAAGAAGAGGGATGTGTTAGGCCCTGACAACCAACATAAAACTTGTCAAATCTTATGAATATGGACATACGAAGAAATTACGCTAATACTAGGTTATTTCCCGTAAGTAACACGCTGTATGGCTCGAGTACAGTGAGAAGTGAACAAGGGTCACTGTATCGTCACCCGGATATAGTGTTAAATGAACAAGGGCTACCGCTTTCTCATGGATGGAGGCAGCTAAAGAAGCTAGTTCAGGAGTGAGAGATTAGATTTGACACTTGGAATACTGGAACTATACCAGAAAAGCGTGGGAGGTGGTGGGCAAAATGGTAAAGTAAAATATTAACATCTTGTGCCTTCAAGAAACTAAATGGGTTAGAGAAAAATCTCAGAAAATCAATGAGTTCAAATTTTGGTACACAGGTAAAACAAGTGCGAGGAATGGTGTTGGTATCATTGTGGATAAAGAGTGGAAGATGAATGTGGTGGATGTTAAAAGGATTGATGACAGAATTATATCTTTAAGAATAATTATTGGTAGGGATACAATCAATGTTATTAGTGTTTATGCACCTCAAGTGGGAACAGAAGCACATCTTAAGGAAAAGGTTTGGGAAGATTTGGAGGGGCTGATTCAGAGTATACCACTTACTGAAAAGATTTTTATTGGTGGGGACCTTAATGGTCATGTTGGTAAGGAAGCAGGGCAATATGCAGGGGCTCATAGTGGTTTTAGTTTTAGAGAAATTAATAATAAAGGGCAATTTATCCTTGAGTTTTCCTTAGCATACAACCTTAAGATTGTCAACACGTACTTTAAGAAGCGGGAAGAGCACTTGATCATATACAAGAGTAGGGGCCATAGGTCATATATTGATTTCTTTTTGGTAAGGAGTCATGACAAACTACTTTGTACAAATTGTAAAGTGATTCTTGGGGACGGAGTAATAATCCAGCAAAGGTTAATGGTCCTTGACGTGCGTATTAAGTGTAGGAAGGAAAAGTGGTGACATGTTTTAAACACAAGAGTCAAGTGGTGGCAACTAAAGGGGGAGAAGAGGGAAACTTTTAAAAGAACTATGTTAAATGAAAGGATTTGGGAGGCACAGGAAAATGCTAATATCATGTGGAAGGATATGGTTGACAAGTTCTGAGCAATTGCTAAAGTAATTTTGGGAGAATCTAAAGGTTTTAGTCGATGAGATAAGGAGACTTGGTGGTGGAATGAGGACGTACAAGAGAAAGTTAAGTACAAGAAAGACTGTTTCAAAACTATACACTTATGTAATAATACCAAAAATTGGGAAAAGTATCGTTTAGCTAAGAAGGAAACTAAGAAGGCGGTGAGTGCAGCTCACTTTAAGGATTTTGAGAAAATTTATAAGGAGTTAGAGACAAAGTCGGGAGAACGAAAGATTTATAAGATTGCAAGAGACAAGGAAAGGAAATAGAGGGATTTGGATAAAGTACGATGTATTAAGGATGAAGAAGGCAATATTTTGGTTGCAGATAGTGATATTAAAGAACGGTGGGAGACCTATTTTTACAAATTGTTTAATGACGAGGGAGAAAGGTCAAATTATGAGCTAGAGGATTTAACACGAGAAGTTGAACTAAATTTGGCTTTTTACAGTAGGATCCGTATTGGCGAGGTTAAAGAGGCGCTTAAGAAAATAGGAAATAGTAAAGTTGTTGGACCTAAGGGTATTCCTATTGAAGTTTGGAAGTGTTTCAGTGAAGTGGGGGTAGTGTGGCTTGCTAAACTTTTTAATGTGATCTTAAGTACTAAGAAAATGCTGGATAACTGGAGGAAAAGTACTGTAGTTTCTATTTACAAAAATAAAGGGGATATTAACAATTGTGCAAACTATAGGGGGATAAAACTTATGAGTTAAACTATGAAATTGTGGGAAAAGGTAATTGAACATATGTTGAGATTAGAGACTGATATTACTGAGAATCAGTGTTGTTTCATGCCGGGTAAGTCTACAATAAAGGCGATTTATTTATTAAGGGGGTTATTGGAAAGGTATCGGACTAAAAGAAGAGACTTGTATATGGTCTTCATTGACTTAGAAAAAGCATATGATCGAGTGCCAAGGGAGGTGCTTTGGAAAGATTTGGAAAAGAAAGGTGTACGAATGGCATATATCAAGGCAATCAAAGATATGTATGAGGGGGTAACAACTATGTAAGAATATCTAGGGGCGAAACAAAGGATTTTTCCATAAGGATTGGTCTACATCAGGGATCATCCTTGAGCCATTATTTATTTAATTTAGTAGTGGACGTTCTAACTAAGCCTATTCAAGAAGAAATCCCTAAGTGAATGCTTTTTATGGACGATATAGTTCTTGTGGCGGAGTTAAGAGAAGAGATTAATCTTAAACCTGAGTTATGGAGAAGTACTTTAGAGTCAAAGGGTTTTCGTCTGAGTAGAAGTAAGACTAAATATATGCATTGTAATTTTGATAAGAGGCAAGTTAGAAGTAATTTGGAGGTCAGATTGGGAGATCAAGTTATTCCACAAATAGTTAAGTTCAAATATTTGGGATCAATTATACAGAAGGATGGTGAAATTTTGGAGGATGTTCATAATAAAATTAAGGCCGGGTGGTTTAAATGAAGAAAGGGTACTATGGTTATATGTGATCAGAAAGTACCAAATAAAGTAAAAGGAAAGTTTTATCGCATTGCTATAAGACCAGCAATGCTTTATGTAAGTGAATGCTGGGCTTTAAAAGGACAACAAGAGCATAAAGTTGGGGTAGTTGAGATGGATGTGTGGGCATACAAGAAAATATAAGATTCGTAATGAACATATATGGGGAAGAGTTGGAGTGGCACCTATTGAATAAAAAATGGTATAGAACTGTCTTAGGTGGTTTAGACACGTACAAAGAAGGCCAAGGGATGCACCGGTGAAGAGGGTGGATCAAATAGTATGGACACCGATTAAAAGGAGTAGAGGTAGGCTAAAGAGAACGCTTAAAGAGGTCATTGAGCGGGATCTCTTGGTCAACAACCTATCCAAGGATTTAGTTTTTGATAGAGAATAATGGCATCGTATGATCCATGTAGCTGACCCCATTTAATGGGATAAAGCTTGTTGTTGTTGTATTCATCAAAGGTTTTTCTTTCCCTGCTTTAACTCTTAGCCTCAGGCTTATCTCTATATAATTGAGAGGAATGCTTCTGGTAAACTATTCAAGAAAAACTTGTTAGGTGAGTGGATCAATGTCATATCCTTATTTTTAACCTCAATTATACTTAGTTGGAAGTCATTTGAACCAATTACATAGCCTTTTTCTTTAGAAGGATGCATTTTCAAAAGATTGCTTCCTGGGGTACTGTTCATAGTTACTGTTCATTTGGTAATCCAGAACATGTACCTAACTTTGAAAATTCATAATTAATTGTAAAAAAATTGACAGGGTAGTTCAAATTTCTAATGAAAGCTATTTGATTTAAATTTGAAGGAAAAATATAAAACTGAAGTTTCATTGTCCTAATGAAATTAGTTTATTGATTGAAAAATACTGTTCATTTGGTAAATCTGGAAGTTTCAGTTTCTTTGCTTTAACTTCAAAAATTCATTTCTATTTTGTTACTTGTCCAAATGAATCTGTGTTACCTATGAATTTAAATCTCTAGACATTTTCTTTAAGCTCATAAAATTTCATAGAAAAACTCGTCCATTTGCTATATTAAATTAACGTTGAAATGTCGCTGCCTCCAATTGCTCACTTTATCTCAATTCCAAATTTTAACTCCCACTTAGAAAAATGATAACAAATCGAATACTTAACCAATTGAGGCGTTCTTAGTGTTCACTTAAAGCTCTATATCTTAGATATTATCATACCAAATTTAAAGTTCAAATTCATTGGATAAGGCATCGTAAACATGCATCATGGCCTTCGAATACAACTACATGATCATACACTATGCATCCCATCATATCCTTCCATAGTGTCAAGTAACCAATATAATTTATAATATAAGTTCAACCATCTATGTTTAACCTTTTTCCTTGTGAAGTTCCAGCACCTATGACATGGTTAAGCGTATGGAAAGAATGAGATTTCATGGAAATCCCAACAGCAAGTCATACAAACTATAATATCATGCATGATTAATTGGATGCTTAACATGTTATCATAAGATGAGAGATACTTCATAATGGTACATAAGCAAACTATAACATGCATATTGGAAAAGGGAGATCCTTAATACTTACCTCCTCACCTATATGTGTAAAGGCTCCTTGGTTGCTTGACTCCACCTTCTCCTCAGTTTGTTTTCCTTTGTATGCTCAACTTGGAATTATCACTTCCTCTTCTTGTGAGTTCTCCTCTTGGGTTGCCTTCTTAATCATAAGTTGTTGTTCTTTAATATTCTCTGATTTTCCAATATTCATTTGTGTTGCTGAATTTTCAACTTCATAATCTTCCATATCTTCCCTTACTGTTTCATCTTCCTTAAATTAGACTTCTTTCCCCTTTCTGAGTGATATGGCATTAAGACCCTTCGGATTAATGATAGTATTCGAAGGTATATTGCCACTACTCTTTATTTGTATGTCACTTACTATATTGGAGACTTGAGTTAAATGACTTGTAATATCTCTATTCTTGGAACTTAACTCCTCAAGTTCTTATGCATATCAGCATTATCCTTCTGCATACTTTGAAGGATTGAAGCTATAGAGGTGAATTGATTGTTATTCTCTTTGAGCTTATTATCTATATTGGTCATTCTACCGTCCATGTTGTTCATCTGTGTAGCTATACTCTTCAATAACTGAGAAGTATCATCTGGTCTTGATGCCATTAAGGCATTAGAGTGAGTTGGAACTATAGACCTTGCATTATTTTGATAGTTGCTTGAGGAAGCACCACCTCCTTGAAATTGGTTTGGCCTATTTTCCCCACTCCCCCACTTAAAATTTGGGTGGTCTCTCCAACCAGGGTTGTATGCGTTAGAGTATGGGTCTCTCTTCTGGTATTGATTGTCTCTCCCTTGATACATTGCTGCCACTTCTTCATCTGTCACATGTACTGGTAGCATACATCATTGAACCACATGATTCACATCCTGTAACTAGTGCTTGTGAGGTTCCCACTGCATGAACTTGCTTTGTAGAATGTACTCTCTTTCAATTACATTGATCCTCTTTTCTATTCGGTTTCCCAAAGTGGCTATTTCTGCTAAGATCTCATTTGAATTGCATGAAGATAATAAAGCCATTCTCCTTGGATCCCTAGTCTGATAGTCTTCATTAGCCATTTTCTAGAATAAATTCCAACTTGCTTGTGGAGTCTTATCTCTCAAAGAGTCATTTGCTGCTGCATTCAAGGACACTTGATTATGAGGGAGTAGACCATCAAAGAAAATGTCTACTAGATGAGCCTTTATTATATTATGATATGGACAACGAGCCAACAAGTTGATAAATCTTGTCCAATATTCATGTAATGACTCTCTATCCTATTATAGAATGTTTGTAATCTCCTTCTTCATCCGAGTTATCTTTGAGGCTGGGAATAACTGTTCTAGATATGTTGACTTCAATTGATCCCATGTACGAGTTGAGAAATGAGTTGGTAGATTGTATAACCACTCCTTAGCCTTCCCTTCCAAAGTGAAATGGAAACTCCTCCTTAAAACATCATCCAATGTAGTCATTGGAGGCTTCATCGAAGAGCAGATCATATGCATGGTTTGTAAGTGCCGATGTGGACATTCTCTTACAAAACCATGAAATTTAGGCAAGGCTGCAATCAAAGCTCCTTTAATTTCAAAATTAGCCTCTTCAGTGTAAAACCCCTAAGGATCATAATTCACATGCGAATAATTTATTTCCCTCACACTTCTATTATCTTCTACGCTCACTAGTATTCCATTTTCTCCTTGCCTATTATGCCCATTATATCCATTAGGATTAATATTAGCTATGTTAGAAATTTCTAATGGAATCTCTAAATTGAGTTCAATTTTAGATCCCTTAACACTAGAGGGTGAACTAAACTCTATTGATCTTGCCTCTTCTCTAAATTCTCTCATTAATTTCCTAACTCGTCTCTCAATTTCAGGTTCACAAGGCACTAATGGTTTAGTTCTTCTACGCATGCAACACAGGAACAATCAAGAATAACCAGGCAAGTAATCAAATTCAAACATAAAAGTTTCATAGAAGAAAAGTTCACTAGTCATGACTAAAATGTGTTGTGGTCGTGACAGAATATCGTAGAGAGAAAAGGTCATAACGCATGTGATGTTTGGTTATGACTTACAGTCACAGAGACTGATTTTGTAGAAACTTAGAAAAATGCAAAGTGCAATACAATTAAAAATAATAAGCTAAAATTCAAACAAAAAATGACTCAGGTAAATAATGAAATTGACAACCAATTGATAACGAACCAATTACTTGCTTCCCCAGCAATGGCACCATTGACTCACATGGGCTGTCGTTATCCTATGCATCAAAATAAAATTAATTGTACCCTATTAATATAGTATAAGGCATAACCTTATTGTTCTTCTCGAGGAACATTTTTATTGGAAACCTAGCAAACTGGTGACAAAACTATTGAAAACCTGAGTAAAAGTAAAATTTGGTTTTTGGGTTTGATTGATTTTTAAGCAATAAAATAAGGGTGCAATAAAGTAAATATTTTTGTATTTTTGATTAAGTTGGAAAATGAGTGGATTTTGAAAGAAATGTGTTGAGACAGACTCTTGATGATGGAAAACTATCTATCCTAGCTCTTAATATGATATGGGGTTTTAAAATCACTAAGTCTTAAAAGAAACCTCAATCGATCGATTGAGTCCAGAACATTAACATTCCTTAAACTCCTTTGATCAAGGCTAGTTTAAAAACTCTTAATGAACTGTTAAAAGCCACTTAGCGTGCAATTTAAATCAGATGATGTAGATGCCCTCAAATAATCATCGATTGATAACTATAGATTTCAAGTAATCGAATTAGTTAGCAACAATCGTTGATAAAAAAACCAATTATCCAGAAATTGAAATTAAAATATTCATATTAAACCAACATCCAAATCATCCAAATTCAATTACAAAACTTAATCTCAGAATAATTGATCGATATCCAATCCTTACTCATAAAATCAAAACCCTAGATCTGGGAATTCCAAAAATATAATAAAGGTGAGATTAAAATAGAAAACTCCCCATGTGCATTGCAATCCATGAGCTCAAGATATGCGATCCATTACCAAGAGACTAAAGATTTAGCCTCTCATGACTCCTATTGTGCCACAATCACTATCCAGATATGATGCCATGAAGAAAGCAAAAAGAGATGATGGATTAATGATGTAGAGATGTAAGATTCTGTGGAAAGGTGCAGAAAGATGGAAGATGAGTGTATAGGTTATGGAGAAGGTGTAGAGACGATTCGAGTACTACTTCTTAGATTAATCAGGTCCAAAAAATAGCCCCTTATGTTTGCAACTTCCTCTTCCTTTTATTCCCGCGTGACCTAATCCAAAACACGCAGCTTTAACGATTGTCTCTTTTAGTCATGACCAGATCCATGTTTTGGTTATGACCAGTAAACACAGAGAAAGTTCTAGTAGAATTGAGGTTACGACCTGTGGACACTTTAGTCGTGACTAAAAAGCATAGAAGCGTGATATGATTTTCTTTGTCTTGTGATTTCTTTTATGCTTACGTTAATCCTTGGTTATCCTCCAAAATACTTGCAATTCAAAACCAAAGCTCACTGTAAAAGTCCAAATCAATGAAGAACAATATTTATGCATTTTGGAAGAGTTAATTTACCATTTTACCCTTTAATTAGGACATTGCCAAGCACAATTATGTATTACTACCAGAGCATAAATACAAGCATAAAATGAATGGTAAAGTTGTAATAAGACCCTTAAAATGTCATAGAAACCATACATAATTTGTGTCTTATCAGACACTCAGTGTTAGTTTGAGTCATGATGAGTAGTTAAAGATAACCCTAAGAGGTCGAGACCAGAAATGAGAAATGCAACCAGTGAATTTCAGTTTCTTTTAGCTCCACAGTCTGCTATTTTGGATAAAGGCCAATATGTTCTGACTCTACTTATCCTTAGTCACATTCACCAATTATCTCTTAATATTCTTAAATAATTTGACCAAATATAATGATGTAGGAACCCAAGAGACTGATTTCAACTATGTCACAGATATAGACCAACTTAAACTTGGTGTAATTCCTGAAAATATTATAGGAAAGATGGAATATCCTAATGAGCTCAATATGAGCAACCCCCAAGGATCTACAAAAGGGAGTATTTCTAATTTAAATGATTTCCCTATTTGATCCCTTCTATTATTTAAACCCCAAAATTAGAGTTAAAAGATTCATCCTTTAACCTAAAGTATGCTTACTTTGAGCCAGACTCAAAATTGCTAGTAATAATTATATTTCTTTAACAGTTAGTGAAGATTCTAGGTTATTAAGTGTGTATAAAAAGAATAGAGAGGCCTTAGGTTGGCAATTGGCTGACATAAAAGTGATAGACCCCATTATCTGTACTCATAGGTTTTGTTGAATGAAGATTCCAAGCCAATTAAATAACCCTAAAGAAGATTAAATCCATTGATCTTTGATATGGTTAGGAAGGAGATTAGTAAATTGTTAAAGGCAGGAATTATATATGCTATTTCAGATAGTGAATGGGTATCTCCTGTGCATGTGGTCCTAAAAAGAGTAGACTGACAATAGTAAAGAATGAGAATAATGAATTGATACCTACTAGAATGCAAAATTCATAGAGTGTTTATATTGATTATCAAAAGTTGAACGATTCTACTAGGAAAGATCATTTTCCCTTACCTTTTATTGATCAAATGCTTGAGAGATTAGCCGGAAAAAGCCATTATTGTTTCCAAGATGGGTATTCAGGATATTTCCATATTCCAATAGACTCAAGGGACCAAGAAAAGACCACATTTATATGCCCCTTTGGTACATATGCCTATAAAAGAATGCCATTTGGTTTGTGTAATGCTCCTGGCATATTTCAGTGTTGTATGCCTTCTATATTTGCATATTTCATTGAAACATGCATAGATGTGTTCATGGATATTTTACTGTATATGGTCATTCTTTTGATGAGTATCTAGAAAGCCTTGATAGCATCCTTGCTAGATGTATTGAGAAAAAATTGGTTTTGAACTTTGAAAAGTGTCATTTCATGGTTGATCATGGAATAGAAATTGGACATCTTATATCTAGCAAGAGAATTGAGGTGGATAAAGTGAAAATTGAAGTCATTTCCTTGTTGTCCTACCCCATAACGTTAAAAGAACTTCAATCTTTTATGGGGCACGTTGGATTTTATAAAATATTCATCAAAGACTTTAGTAAAATTGCTTTGCCACTCTCAAAACTTCTTCAAAAGGACACTGAATTTATTTTTTCCACTGATTACAAATAGGCCTTTGAAAAATTGAAGGATAGGTTGGTTTCTCCACCTATTCTAACTTCACCAAATTGGGATCTTCCTTTTGAACTATCATGTGATGCTTCCAATTATGTTGTGGGAGCTATGATAGGATAAAAGGAAGGTAATTTGTCTAGGGTGATTGCCTATGCCTAAAAAATGGTTGATGCTACTCAAATTAATTATACCACTACTGAGAAAGAATTGTTTGCAATTGTGGTAGCTTTAGATAAATTCAGAGCATATCTTATTAACTCCAGAGTTATTGTTTACACAAATCATGCAGAGTCAAGTACCTATTCCATAAACCTTAATCTAAGCCAAGACTTATATAATGGATGCTACTGCTTCAAGAGTTTGATATAGAAGTGAGAGATTGAGCTATAACTATGAACCACATTGTAAACCATCTAAGCATATTACCAACAAAGACAAGGGGAGTACTTAGTTCTGATCTTATTTGTGATTCTTTCCCTACCAATCTCTTTGTTTGGTTACTGTTATAGAACCTTGGTATGCTCATGTAGTTAATTTCATTGAGACCATCCTAATCCCATCTCATTTGTCTAAATTTTAGGCCCAAAAGCTCAAGAGTGAATCTAAATACTTTATTTAGATAAACCTTTTTCGTGGAGGTTAGGCGTAGATCAAGTAATAAGACGATGTGTCCTAGGGCAAGATCACAAATCAGTTTTAGAAGCTTGTCACTCATGGGTTTGTGATGGTTATTTTGGAGGGAAAAGGACTGCATATAGGGTTCTTGAATCCAATTTTTATTGGCCTTCCCTTTTCAAGGGTGCTTTTGAGTTTTGTAGAGTTTGTAATAGGTGCCAAAGATTTGGGGGGATTAGTAAAAGGCATGAGATGCCACAACAACATATTTTGTTTTGTGAGTTTTTTGATGTATAGGGAATATACTTCATGGGACATTTTCCACCTTCAGCAGGATTTCATTACATTTTATTGGCTATAAACTATTTATCTAGGTAGGTAAAGGCCATCCCTACAAGACTAGATGATGCCCAAATGGTCTCCAAGTTTCTAAGGTCTCATATCTTTAGTAGGTTTAAAGTGCTAAAAGCATTAATCAGTAACCAAGGCCATTTCTGCAATAAGCTAATCAATAACTTATTAGTAAAATATGGTGTAACCCACAAAGTCTCAATCCTATACCACCCTCAAACCAATGATCTAGCAAAGGTTTCTAATAGGGAAATAAAATACATTCTAGACAAGATTGTTAAGCCATCCAATAAAGATTCAAATTTATGACTTGACGATGCTTTATAGGTGAATAGAACATCTTTTAAGACCCTTACAGGCATGTCCCCTTATAGGATAGTTTTTGGAAAAGATTGTCACATGCCTGTGAAAATAGAGCATAAGACATTATGGGCAGTGAAAGCTTGAAATGAGGACCTTGTTGAAGTTAGTTCAAAGAGGTTGTTGCATATTCAAGAGTTGGAAAAGTTTAGGTTAGACGCCTATAGTAGCTCTAAGATTTATAAACTAAAGACAAAAGTAATCCATGATGCTCATATCTTGAGGAAGAGGTTTAAGGAGGGTGATAGAGTGTTAAGCTATAAAGTTAGGTTCAAGTTCAAACATGGTAAATTCAAAACTAGTTGGAATGGACCTTATACAGTTGTTAAAGTCTATGAATTTGGGATGATTGGTTGAAAGAGGAGGCAGTGGGTAAAATCTTTTAGTCAAATGGTCACCTCTTGAAACTTTATGAGGAATCTACCCTGCTGCCTTGAGGCCAGGTTGTTCCTTTCCTATCTCTTACCTTTTACATGTTTTCTTACTATGTATATGTTTGACATGATTAGTTGGATTATTGGAAAGGGATGAACTAGTAGAAGTGGGAGTTAATTTTTTCTGCTTGATGATTCAATAGGATGGTGTTTAATTTTAGTTTGCTTATATTTTGAATAATACCCCTGTGTTTCCATGTGTTGTTTACTTATTATTGGTTATCTGAGATGAATCCACACTCAATTGCATGATTTTTGTTTACCCAACTTGTCATCATTACTTTCCTGGTATCGTGATGTATGATTTGAATGTGACTGGAAGCTTCACTGTGAAATTTCATTGAGTGATGTGTTTAACTGCTGTGCTAAAGCTGGATTTAAATTGATCTTATATAGCGTTGTGGTGTCTACAATTCTACTAATAGTGAGGACACTGTCAAGTTTACGTGTGGGGGAGATGTTCTTGTGTTCTGTGCTAATTAATATGAAATTCTAAATGCATCTGCATGGAACATTTTGTCAGATGCCAATTGGATCACACGTTACATGGCACTTAAATTGGGAGGTATGGGAAGTTCGCTTGGGGATGACATGATGTGATCCAAAACAAGATACTTTGGCCATAATATAAAAGTCCCCTTTGCCTTATTCACAGTCTTCACATCATCAATCATAATTGGGACAAGAGCATCTTCAATTATCACGTCTTCAACTGCTACCTTAACTAATAGTCCTGAATTTGGATGTGGTGGGCAGTTGCCCCTAAGAAGTAGATGGAACCATATGCCACTAATCTTTTGATAGGATCCTCCACATATATATCACAAGGTTCAACATCCTCTAACATCGGCCCGGCGATGTAACAACTCCCTGATGTCATCATGGACAACATTTATTTCTTGATATTTGTAAACCCCTCTTGTAATCTTGCCTTAATTGAAGCTTTTGCCTATGCCATGGCCTCTACCTTAGCATTTTCCCTCATGGTATATAACAATGATTATAGCTCTGCCTTTGGTACATATAAGGAATATTGTGAAGATGCTTCAAAAAAATCTCTTATACCGACACCTCCTCTAAATCCCCTAACACGGCCCCCATGCTCTTGCTTGCATGTGGTAATAGTCAAGATGTCATTTCTACCATCTGACTTCAAGGAGCCATGTGCTTCTTATTGTTTAAGATCAACCTATAACATAAAAAGGGTAAACATAAGAAATAATATAATTAGTCTACTGAAACAAAATAATACAAGTAGTACTTACAATATTTTTTAGCTATCATGCGAGCGTGATCACATGTAAATGATCCTTTTCTTTTTTGGTGAGCGTACAACCATTTATCTTCATAACATATTGGAGATGGGGGAGCAAGAGTAACACTATGATCGGACTCAACAACCTCTTCCTCTTGGCCCCCAACAAGTCTCTTTTAGCCTTCGCATAACTCCCTCGAGACATTGTGTGGGGGCAATCATTCTTGAGAGCTTGTTCAATAGCTTTTGCTCTTTTTTCCTGCAAGACTTTAAGTAGTTAAAAATAGTACATACAGAAGGAAGAAACATGGGAAAAGCAAGATTCCTTTTTCATGACATATCAACTCACCAAAGCTGCTGTCATAGTCTGAAGCCTAACAAATTCCTTTCAAGTAGCTTCGTCAATGAATTGCTACTTGATGCATGGAGAAGAATGAGGCTGATGACCATCTTTATCTTGGCCATCTTTGTCTCAACCATCTTTTCCATTGCAAAGAATCAGCCGGATGATGAAGCTTTCCATCACAAATCCTTTCAGTAGCATGCCATAACATTTTTTGTACATAATCTTCATCAGAAAAAAGCTACTTAAACCTTGGTATAATTAGAAGATACCATAACACCTTTGTAGGAGACTTGTTTGATCTGTACCTTTGGTGTCTTACATATTGGACATTTCTCCTCATCTTCAAAATCTTTCCTGCACAATATGCAATCATTTGGGCATACATGAATCTTTCTATATTGCATGCCTAAAGGACATATTATTTTCTTAGCATCATAGTAGTGTTTGGGTAACATATTTTCTTCTAGAAACATGTCTTACAATAACTCAAGCAATTTTGAAAAACCTCTATCACTCTACCCATGCCATGCTTTCACACTAACCAATCTCAACACCACATTCAACAGGTTGTATTTTCTACACCCTGGGTATAGAGGTTTTTCTACATCATTGCACTTAGTACCATATGCATGTGACCGCATAAAAGCATCTTCTCCAATATCACAAATCATGTCCTCTACCCGATCATTATTATCTATGTCATCATCAAAGGTTTGTTCCAACTGTTCATATGCACTCTACCTTTCCATATTTTTACCATGCCATACTCATACTGTGTAACTCTTGCAAAACCCCTTTTGTCATATCCCTAATTTTCATATCTGATGTTATGTACAGTTTATATGAAATGGATATGAGATTCTTAGAATAAACTGCATCAGATTGAGAAAGGAAAGAAAGGGATTATTAACTAAGGAAATTTCAGGGACCTAAATGCAAATTAGAAAAGGTTTGAGGACAAAAGTTAAAGTAGAAATAAAAGTTGGGCCAAAAAAGGTAATTATCCAAAGTTTGGGGATTTAAATGTAATTAAGCAAAAAGTCAGGGACCTAAATATAATTATGAGAAAGTTGAACTAAAAAAGGCTAAAAAATACCCAGAATTAGACTATACCCAAATTTTGCCAGTAGATAGATAAAATTATTCTGGTCAGTTTAAGGCGACACAGAATTTTGATTTGAGGTACCGATTAATTGATATAAATTCTTGAGGTCAGGAGGAATTATTACAGTATTTTTTAGACCTCAAAATCAAATGAAACCTTACAGTAAATTCCTATATTTAATATAAGAATTTATAAAACTGACAGAGTCAGAAAAGGAATCTTGTAGAATTCTTACGGTATTTTACAGTGGAATAAAGTACCTGATAAATATGGTCGGGAAAGATATTATTGGGATTTATGCCAAAAAGATAATGAGCCCATACAAAGGCCCAAATGGCACTACAATAAGCCCAATAAGGTGACTAGACAATTAAGTAGGCCATAGTCCATAATAACCCTAGAAAAGTGTGAAATTACAAAAATGCCCGTAGATGGCCAGATTATACCAGTGATAGATGTAGGGCATTTTAATTATTCTAGATAGGCTAGAAATGTCCCATATAATATAAATATGATTAATTATAGCCATTATGTGCTCTGAGACAGTACAAAGAAGGATAAAATTACAATTATGCCCTTAGGGTTAATATAGTGCAAAAATGACACCAAGGGTATTTTGGTCATTTCCCAAGGGATGGATGGTAGATAAATACTTAGTCTTATAATGTCAATGGTATGAGGAACCTAGACACTAGTTTCTAAGACAGAATACATATCCTAGTATATTATAAAAATTAGGAACAGAAAACAATATGGTTTTTGTGAATCTGCTCCGATCAGTACTAAACTAGATTGGAATTTTTCTATCAGTATATCTACCTTTTTCTAGCCAAACATGGACTTGTTTTATGTCATGAATGGTGTCAAAATCATGGCTTCTAGGGCATATTTGCTTAAGACTTAATATGGATCATTAGATCAAATAGTAACTAAATCTTGGCCATCCATTTCCACCCAAATTTATCTATAAATACCCCCTCATTTCATACCTCATTTGGCATGCTTGAGAACTATAGGGAAACTCTTGCAAAATTTCAATTGAACCAAGAAAGAAGCGCACAATATGTTATGGATAGTTTAGATAAGCTTAAACAAGCTAGAATCAAGTGGTGTAAGCTTGGAAATTCAAGTATGCTTGTAGTTAGATATTTGTGTTCATGGCTGTTACTGTACATGGAACTGTTCATATGTTGGAATTTCATGATTTTGATGCTTCCAATGAGTTTAAAATGGAAAATTGTGTGGGGATAAAGTAGGAGAACAAGTATTGGAAGCATTGTAATCAAAATGTGAATTTTGGAAAATCAAGGGTTTCACTTGGGTCAAGGTCAGCATCTTGTGATGTGTTTTGATTTTGGAAATTATAGTTATATATTTAGATTCTAAAAGAAAAATTATGTTGAAATGAACTATGAGAATTTATTTTGGAAAGATGGAAGTATAAAACATAAAATGAAAAAAGAATGGAAATTAGTGAAAACCTAGTCTTGGTATTGTGTTCAAGTTAAGTTGAAACGTGATATTATATTGTAATGGCTAGGTTTTGACATTTGTAAAGGAAGGAAATCTTCTCAAGAAGACTTTGACAAGGATAGCTAAGAGGAAGCAAGAATACCTAACTATAGTTTCATGTATGCTTGAATGTTTGTTTGCTTCTTGATTATGGTGTTTGGTTGAGCTTGAGATTATGCCATCATGTTGATGATGAAGTATGAATGATTACAACTCCTTGAAACTAATGCCATGACAATATGCATGTTAAAGTTTGCTTATGTACCATTATGAAGTAGCTCTCATCTCATAATAATGTGTTAAGCATCCAATTAATCATGCATGATATTGTAGTTTGTATGCCTTGGTTTTTAGGATTTTCATGAAATCTCATTCTTTCCATATACATAACCATGTCATAGGTGCTGGAACTTCACATGGAAAAAGGGTACACATAGATGGATGAACATGTATAATAAGTTATATTGCTTGATACTGTAAAAGGATATGATGGACGTATGATGTATGATTATGTAATTGTGTTCTGAGGCCGTGATGGTATGATGATGGTTATGATGCCTTAGCCAACGAGTTTAAACTTGAAATTTGGCATGATAAAAGCAAGATACAGAGCTTTAAATGGACACCAATAACGCCTCAATTAGTTAAGCATTCAATTTGTTATGATTTTTCTAATATGAAGTTAAAATCTAGAACTAAGAGAAAGTAAGCAACTGGAGGCAGTAACGTTCCGATGTTAATTTTGTGTTGTAAATGAATGAGTTTTTTGTGAAATTTTGTGAGCTTAGAAAGTACGTCTGGAGCTTTAAATCCAAAAGGTAACATGGTTTATTTGGACAAGCAATGAAAGAGAAATGAATTTTTTAAGTGAAGGCAAAGAAACTGGAACCTCCAGATTTTACCAAATGAGCAGTGTTTTTCAACAAATAAACTAATTTCATTGGGATAATGGAACCTCAGTTTTACATTTTTCCTTCAAATTTTTTTGAAAGATATTTCATTAGAAATTGGAACCAACCTATTTCAATTTTTCTACATTTAATTATGAATTTTAAAAGTTGGGTACATGTTCTAGAATTTCCAAGTGAACAATACCTGATAGCAAATCTTTTGAAAGTGAATGTTTCTAAGGTAAAAGACTATGTAATTGGTTCCGATGACTTTCAAATGAGTATAATTATGGTTGAAAATAAGGATACAATATTTTGATATTAGAGCAAAGGATTCTGGCTTAAGAAATGCTCTGAATAGATTATTTATAGACTGATGCATAAGTAAACATCTGCATAATTGATACTAAGTTATTGCATGGTAAAGATAACTGAGTTTAGGATTGGATCAAAAATTACAGTAAACTAGGGAGATCCTATGCTTGAGGTATTTAGTTCAAATAGATCGGGTTGAACCCAGAGGTGGTTGGGGCTTTGGTGAATGATCTAGAGTTTGGGCTTCCTCTAGTGATCCACATCCTTGATTCTAGTAGTGACTCATGACTGGATAGGTTAGATAGTTCTTCAGTTGGATCCAATGGAATGGATGAAGCATCATATGAGGATGTACCTGAGGAACCTATTCCAGCCCTTCCAATTAATGTTGTACCTCCTGAAGAAGCTGACCCTAGTGTAGAGGGGAGTGCAAATCAGGTAGATGACAGAGATATGGTAGACCCCTAGGAAGACCAGTCTGATGAGGGTTATTCCTATGGGGTGGGTGTTACAGAACCTGTACACAGGCAGCCTGTGGACGTAGAGATTCCTAGTCCAAGCCAAGTACCCAACCCAGCTGATGTACCTAGACCTAGCCATATACCAGACCATATAGACATCACAGGTCCTAGTGGAATGAAGAAGCCAATGGTAGAGATATACCTGGATAACCACAAGGTTATAGAGCTAACTCTAGGGGAGGATATGAATGAAGAACAATTCAAGAAAGCAGTAGAACTAGCTAAGCAGTTGTATGTCCAAGGAAGACTGTTGGTTAGAGAAGTAGATCAGGATTATAGAAGTTACATGGACTTCATAACAAGAGTACGAGAAGCCTATCAAGCTTATGACCTAGATACCCTTACCCTTAAAGATTGGACTAATATCATAGATGATATTTTACTTCTCACAGCGACATGGAGAGCAGGGCTGGATCAGTATTTTGAGGAAGAACCTTATGAGGACATTCCTGATTAGATCTATATGATAGGAGAGTTTATTAGGATTCATTATGAGAAAGTATAATGTAATGGTTGTATCTATGAATGCTATTGTGATCTATGTACTTATGAACAGTGATGATATTGTACATGTGTTTATGTTATGAAAGATTTATGTAATGCTGCTGAACTTACTGTATGTTATAGTTTGAAAGAAATATGAACTTAACCAGTTAATCGTAGAATGATTAGAACAATAACAGAAGATGATCGAAGAAGTAAGAGTAGCTCAGGCGAGGAATGAACAAGAGAGGGATGCTGCCATAGCAGCAGCTGTAGCAGAAGTGATAGAGAATCTGAGAAACCCATAATCTGCATGTGTGGTTGACATAGAACTAGAAATGGTATAATAGATAGCATAACCACCAAGATAGATTGGACAGACGGTTGATCCCACGAGCATTAACAGTAGATGACTAAATTTTGTAAGCATAGTCCTCCAATGTTTGAGGTGACGTTTGATATACAGAAAGCGGAAGACTAGATCAGTCGACTAGAGAAAAATTTTAAGGTACTTGATTGTCCATCTGAGAGTAAAGTACAGATGGCAATCTATCAGCTAGAAAGAGATACAGATAGATAGTGGAAGAACACTGAGCTGGCATTACAAGCTAGACACATTCCTATCACATGGGAAGTGTTTCTTGAACAATTTTATGAGAAGTGTTTCCCTCAGTCGGTATAGGACGAAAGAGAAGCAGAATTCCTTGTAATGAGACAATGAGAGAAAGAATCTTTTGATGATTACTGGCTAAATTCATTCATCTCTCTCAATACTCCACTCATCTGTGAGAAGTGGATGATAAAGCTTAGATGACAGAGAGAATGATAAAGGGTCTGAATATTACTATGAAGGATAAGATGACTCCTCAGCAGTATAGTTAGTTCAATAAAGCAATGGAGGCCTGCAGAATAATTGAGAATAGTATGAATCATCGAATGCTGATGAAACCAATAAGTAGAGAAAATATTGTTCCTAAAAGAACTGGTCAGAACAGAAATGTGGTCGGTGGCAGTGGCTATTATAGAAATAGGGAAAGACAGTGGCAGAATAGAAAGCCTGCTAGAGGGAACTTTAGGGGCAATACAAATAATAGAGACTTGAGATTCAGAACATGTGACAAGTGTGGAAAGAGACATGGTGATAGACTGTGCTTGATGGGGCAGAACGTCTGTTACACATGTGTAGGAAACCTGGATATTTCTCTAGGAATTGTCCCCAGGCAGTAAGTGATCAAAGGCCACATAGTCAAGGGTGAGTATTCGCATTAACAAGGGAAGATGCGCAAAGGTCACCTAAGATGATTCAAGGTATCATCTATCTCAATAATCATTATGTGATTGCTATGTTTGATTTGGGTACAAGTCATTCCTTTGTTTCTTATGAATGTGCTAAACAGTTAGGCCTTATAGTTAGAAAGTTGCATTATGCCATATGTGTGACAACCCCTATGAATGCTAGAGTAGTTACATTAGATGTCTGCCTAAATAGTGTCATTCGATATGAGTATTGTTGCACTACTCTAGACCTAATATGTATGCCCTTTCATGAGATTGATGTCATAATTAGACTGAATTGGTTATCTGCCAATAATGTATGCTGGATTGTAAAAACAAAACTTTAGTTCTTTGTCTACAAGCTCCAAATGTGAATTCAGAAGTGAGACTGAATTTCATAACAGAGGCTCAGGCAGATAAATGTCTACGGAAAAGATGTCAAGGATATATGGTCTTCTTTTCTGTTCAAACAGAAGTAAAAGAAGGAATTGAAACTATTCCAATAGTTGAGGAATTCCCTGAAGTCTTTCCAAAGGAGATTCAAGGACTACCTCCAGAGTGGGAAGTAGAGTTTGCAATTGATATTGTACCTGGAGCTGGACCAGAATCCAAAGCCCTATATCGTATGGCTCATAACGAGATGATTGAGCTAAAGAAGCAAATCGATGAGCTTTTATAGAAGGGTTTTATCTGACCCAGTGTTTCTATGTAGGGTGCTACAATGTTATTTGTTAAGAAGAAGGATGGTAGTTTCAAACTATCCATTGATTATCGGGAGTTGAATAAGATTATAGTTAAGAATAAGTACCTTCTTCCCCAGATTGATGATTTGCTAGACCAGTTGATGGGAGCAAGTCTATTCTCTAAGATTGATCTGAGACTAGGTTATCACCAACTCATAATCAAAGTAGATGATATTTCAAAGACTGTGTTCAGGACTCGCTATGGTCATTTTAAATTTCTAGTAATGCCATTTGATCTTACCAATGCACCTACAATTTTCATGGATTATATGAATAGAATCTTCAGGCCTTATCTAGATTAGTTTGTTGTGGTCTTCATTGCTGATATCCTAGTATACTCTAAATATGCAGAAGAGCATAAAGAGCATTTGAGAATTGTTCTTAGTAATCTTAAAGAGAAAAGACTCTATGCTAAGGTTAGTAAATGTGAGTTTTGGCTTCAAGAAGTCAAATTTCTTGGTCATGTCATATCCCATTAAGGGATAGCTGTAGTTCCTAGCAAAGTTGAAACAGTGTTAAGCTGGGAACAACCAAGGACAGTGACAGAAATTAGATGTTTTATGGGCTTAGCAGGGTATTACAGAAGCTTTAATAAGGACTTTTCTCGAATTGCTTTACCGTTAACCAAGATGACCAGAAAGAACCATCAGTTTAAGTAGGATAAGAAGTGCGAGGCTAGTTTTCAAGAACTAAAGCAGAGATTAACCATGACTCCTGTGCTGATTATTCCATACCAAACTCATACTTATTTAGTATATACTAATGCTAGCAAGCAGGGGTTGGGAAGTGTATTAATGTAGCAGGGTCGAGTGGTAACCTATGCTTCTCGACAGTTAAAGCCATATGAAGAGAACTATCCCACTCATGATCTAGAGCTGCAGTGGTAGATTATGCTCTCAAGATATGGAGACATTACTTGTGTAGAGCTACCATAGAGCTGTATTGTGACCACAAAAGCCTAAAGTACCTACAAGATCAGAAAGAATTGAACATGAGGTAGTGAAGATGGATGGAATTTCTAAAGAATTATGATTTTCAGATTAAATATCATCCAGGAAAAGCAAATGTGGTAGTTGATGCCTTGAATAGAAAGGTTGTGCAGGTGGCAAGTCTAATGATCAAAAAGATAGAATTAATAGAAGATGTTCGAGATTGGAGTCCTTTATACCAAATGTAGACTGCAGAAAACTCTTATAGAGGAATGCAGATTAAAGCTTTCATTGAGGATGAAATAAAAGGAGCTCAGGAGCATGATAAGCTCATATCAATCTTCAACAATAAGCTGAAAAGAGGGGAAACTAGAAATTTTGATGTCTTCCAGGATGGATTGCTATGATTTAGGGGACGAACATATATTTTCAATACAATGGGATTGAGAGAGAAGATCTTAGATGAGGCACATAAAAGCAAATATACAGTACATCTAGGTATGACCAAGATGTATCATGATGTTAAAAGTTTATATTGGTGGCTTGGATTGAAGAAGGATGTTGTAGCTTATGGTCAAAGAGCTCAACATGTCAGAAGGTGAAAGTTGAGCACCAAAGGCCAGCAGGAAAATTGCAACCACTAGAGATACCTAAGTGGAAATGGGACAGCATTGCCAGGAATTTTGTTGAAGGATTGCCCATGACTTCTACTAAGCATGATGCTATATGGGTAGTAATTGATCAATTAACAAAGTCGGGTCATTTCCTGGCAATCAACAAGAAATATTCTCTAGAGAAGCTAGCAAAATTATATGTAAAGGAGATTGTTAGATTACATGGTATCCCAAGTAGTATTATATCTGACAGAGATCCTTAGTTTACGTCTAATTTTTGCCGAGCTTTACATAAAGAAATGGACACTACTCTCAAATTTAGTACAACTTATCATCCTCAGACAGATGATCAATCTGAGAGAACAATCCAGGCACTAGAGGATATGTTGAGAGCATGCGTTTTGGATTTCAAAGGGAGTTGGGATGTCCATCTAGCATTAATAGAGTTTGCCTATAACAACAGTTATCAAGCTAGTATTCAGATGGCCCCATTGGAAGCACTTTACAGATAGAAGTGTATATCTCCCTTGTGCTGGGTGGAGTTGAGTGAAAGAAGGATGTTTGGTCCCGATATAATAGATTAGATAGCAGTACAGATTGAAAAGATTAGAAAGAGATTACTGACGGCTCAAAGTAGGCAAACAAGTTATGTTGATGTTCGAAGGAAGCCGTTGGAGTTTGAAGAAGGAGAGCATGTATTCCTTAAGTTAATTCTAACTACAAGAGCCAGACAGTCGATCAAAGTGAAGAAGCTACATGCTAGATACATTGGGCCATTCCAGATCCTCACAAGAATAGGATTAGTAGCTTACAAGCTAGCTCTTCCTCCAAATCTTAGTAAGATCCATGATGTATTCCATGTTTCCCAGTTAAAGAAGTATGTTCTAGATCTATCACATGTGATTGAGCAAGATGATGTTGCACTGTGAGATGACCTCACTTATGAAGTCAAGCCAATATGAATTATAGATTAAAAGGTCAAGCAGTTGCGAAATAAGCATATCTCTCTAGTTAAGGTGGTCTTTAAGGGATTAACAGAGAATAAAGCTACATGGGAAGTAGAGGAAAAGATGAAGGAAACATATCTTGAACTATTTCCTTAGTATATATGTAACGTAAATTTGGAGGACGAAATTTATTTTAAGGGGGAAAGAAATGTCATATCCCCAATTTTCTTATCTGATATATACGTGTAGTTTATATGAAATGGATATGAGATTCTTGGAATAAACTGCATCAGATGGAGAAAGGAAAGAAAGGGATTATTAACTAAGGAAATTTCAGGGATCTAAACGCAAATTAGAAAAGGTTGGAGGCCAAAAGTTAAAGTAGAAACAAAAGTTGGGCTAAAAGTGGTAATTATCAAAAGTTTAGAGACCCAAATGTAATTAAGCAAACAGTCAGTGCCCTAAATGTAATTATGAGAAAGTTTAACTAAAAAAGGCTAAAAAATGCCCATAATCAGATTAGACCCAAATTTTGCCAGTAGATAGACAAAATTATTCTGGTCAGTTTAAGGAGACACAGAATTTTGATTTGAGGTCCCGATTAATTTATATAAATTCCTAAAGTTAAGAGGAATTATTACAGTATTTTTTAGACCTCAGAATCAAATGAAATCTTACAGTAAATTCCTATACTTAATATAAGAATTTATAAAACTGACAGAGTCAGAAAAGGAATCCTATAAATTCTTATGGGATTTTACGGTGGAATAAAGTACCCGATAAATATGGTCTAGAGAGATTTATTGGGATTTGTGCAAAAAAGATAATGAGCCCATACAAATTCCCAAATAGCACTACAATAAGCCCAATAAGGTGACTGGACAATTAAGTGGGCCTTAGTCCAGAACAACCCTAGAAAAAGTGTCAAATTATGAAAGTGCCCCTGATGACCAGATTGTACCAGTGATAGATGGAGGGCATTTTGATCATTCTAGATAGGCTAGAAACATTCCATATAGTATAAATATGGTTAGTTAGAGCCAGTATGTGCTCTGAGGCAGTATAAAGAAGGGTAAAATGGCAATTATGCCCTTAGGGTTAATATAGTACAAGAAAGGACACCAAGGGCATTTTGGTCATTTTCTAAGGGATAGATGGCAGATAAATACTTAGCCTAACAATATCAATGTTATGAGGAACCTAGACACTAGTTTCCAAGATATAATACATATCCTGGAATATTATAAAAATTAGGAACAGAAAATAGTCTGGTTTTTGTGAAACTATTCCGATCAGTACCAAACTGGACTGGAATTTTCCTATCAGTATACCTACCTTTTTTAGCCAAACATGGACTTGTTTGATGTCATGCATGGCTTCTAGGGCAAGCTTGTTTAAGACTTAATATGGACCATTAGATTAAATAGTAACCAAATCAATCTTGACCATCCATTTCCACCCAAATTTATCTATAAATACCCCCTCATTTCAGACCCCATTTGTCATGCTTGGGAACCATATGGACACTCTTGCAAAATTTCAATTGAACCAAGAAAGAAGCACACAACTTGAAGCAACAATTAAGGTAACTATCTCCCTTGTTCTTGAGCTTTGTTCTAGCAAGCTAGCTCTTGATTTTAAGGGGTTTTCTATGCCATATTTCCCTTGAGGTTGCTGCTAGAAGTTCTATCCACATGTGAAAAGAATATGAGTTTTATGTTATGGATAGTTTAGATAAGTTTAAACAAGCTAGAATCAAGTGGTATAAGCTTGGAAATTCAAGTATGCTTGCAGTTAGAAGTTTGTGTTCATGGCTATTACTGTATGTGAAACTATTTATATGTTAAAATTTCATGATTTTGATGCTTCCAATGAGTTTAAAATGGAAAATTGTGTAGGGATGAAGTAGGAGAACAAGTATTGGAAGCATTGGAATCAAAATATTAATTTTGGAAAATCAAAGGTTTCACTTGGGTTAAGGTCAACAGCTTGTGATGTGTTTTGATTTTGGAAATTCTAATTTCATATTTGAATTCTACATGAAAAAATATGTGGAAATAAACTATGAGAATTTATTTTGGAAAGATGGAAGTATGAAACATAAAATGGAAAAAGAATAGAAATTAGTGAAAACCTAGTCTTAGTATTGTGTTCAAGTTAAGTTGTAACTTGATATTATGTTGTAATGGCTAGGTTTTGACATTTGTAAAGGAAGGAAATCGTCTCAAGAAGACTTTGACAAGGATAGCTAAGAGGTAGCAAGAATACCTAACTATAGTTTCATGTATGCTTGATTGTATGTTTGCTTGTTGATTATGGTGTTTGGTTGAGCTTGAGATTATGCCATCATGTTGATGATGAAGTATGAATGATTGCAACTCCTTGCAACTAATGTCATGACAATATGCATGTTATAGTTTGCTTATGTACCATTATGAAGTAGCTCCCATCTCATGATAACATGTTAAGCATCCAATTAATCATGCATGATATTGTAGTTTGTATGCCTTGCTTTTGGGGATTTCTATGAATTCTCATTCTTTCCATATGCATAACCATGTCATAGGTACTGGAACCTCACAAGGAAAAAGGGTAAACATATATGGATGAACTTGAATAGTAAGTTATATTGCTTACTTGATACTATGAAAGGATATGATGGATGTATGATGTATGATTCTATAATTGTGTTCTGAGGCCGTGATGGTGTGACGATGGTTATGATGCCTTAGACAATGAGTTTAAACTTGAAATTTGGTATGATAATAGTTAAGCTATATATATTTAAACAGACACCAAGAACTCCTCAATTGGTTAAGTATTCGATTTGTTATGATTTGAAGTTAAAATTTGGATCTAAAAGAAAGTAAGCAACTGGAGGCAGTATCATTCCAACGTTAATTTTGTACAGTAAAAGAACGATTTTTTTCATGAAATTTTTTGAGCTTAGATATCACATTTGGAGCTTGAAATCCATAGGTAACAACATTCATTTGGACAAGTAATGAAAGAGAAATGAATTTTTGAAGTTAAGGCAAAGAAACTAGAACTTCTAGATTTTACCAAATGAACAGTGTTTTTCAATGAATAAACTGATTTCATTGGGACAATGGAACCTCATTTTTGTATTTTTTGTTCAAATTTTAATGAAATAGATTTAATTAGAAATTGAAACCAACCTATTTCAATTTGTTTATATTTAATTATGAATTTTCAAAGTTGGGTACATGTTCTAGAATTACCAAGTGAACAGTAACGTGAACAGTACCCCCGAGAGCAAATCTTTTGAAAATGAATGTTTCTAAGGAAAAAGACTATGTAATTGGTTCCAATGACTTTCAAATGAGTATAATTAACATTGAAAATAAGGATACGACACCTCACAAATTATATAAGTGTACATATTTGCAGGACATTGTTTCCTCTCATTCAAACAACCCACACAAGGACAATAAAACCTTCCATTATCAAACTACGATCCATATTTGTGGGAGACTAAAACATTAGGAAAATAGAAAATAAGAAATTCTAGCTTGTAGCTAATTATGGGAGAGGATAGACCACGCGCAAGTAGAATAACTCACCAAATAAAACAAAGTAAATGACAGTAATGAATCCGACATAAATGACAGCAAAAGGTACTACCAGTAGTGCATAAATCTTCAGTTCTTGAGACAAGGAGTTCAAAACAAACTCAACAGCTATGAAGGGGTTAGAAGACTTAACGCGCGAACAAGTGAAAATGACATACGGGAGACACGAAGGGGCTTTTAATTAAATTAAAGTGTATTTCATAAGCAAATCTATACTGAATAAAATACAAGACCGGTGTAGAGATAATTTTTTTCTAAACTAGATATTATATTCTACACCGGTCACTTTTATACCGGTGTAAAATATTATAAATTGAATAACTCTACACCGGATGAAGTGGAAGACCATTGTAAAAATAACTTATTCTAAACCTGTCATTATATTCTACACCTAACATTGACAGGTCTGGTTTCAATATATTGCATTTTTTTTTTAAAAATAAAAGAACATGTTATCAAAATAAGAAACTTCATTCATCTAGATTTACTAATAACTTTACATCAAAATTATATCCAAAACATCTATCAGAATATATAATATATTCTCTCTTTTTGTCATTAAGTACAAAAAGTTTATAGGTTTTCACTCCTTAGTAGACTTGGAGGTATGGGATTTATTAGAGTCGGTAGGATCAATAGGATGATATAGGCTATCCTATTGATGGCAACAAACTTCTAAGCGGAAAGCTCTAAAACTATCTTACAGTCTAATAACTTTCTCAGACAGTTCTTCCACTAAGTCCTCTAGGCATTGAAGCACATGATGAATTCCTCAAGGTGCTCCATCAGAGTGACAACAGGGTAGGAGGAGAAGGAACTATAGGGTGAGGGTCAGGATGTTTGTCTTCAAAATCGTCTCTGTTTCTTTTGTGTGGCAGAGAAGGAGGTGTTGTTGGAAATCGTGCCCTAGGGGCCAATCATTGTCTTATGAACATTATTGATTTATGAATTTATTAATTGAGTTATCATATTATTTGCATGTTTACTATGATGACCATCCTTGGATAATTCATGATATTATCCTAAATGTCCCTGGTCGATCATCTATGTGGGAGCACAGATGAAATAAGACCAGTATGACTTTGAAGATGTATAGAGATATAAATCAAAGTCATAAGCACATGTAAGAGTACAGGGTGTTGGACCGACCCGCTATGAGAGAACTGCATGGGTAACGTCATAAGCTTCTCTCATATACAAACCATGTCAATATGCCCTTTGACCTGAGATCATCATGGATTCCTACATGACAAAACGCTCAGCTTTGACCTAGTCAAAAGTCACTTTTGACCGAGTGATCATAAAGACTATGTTCGGGCTTAGTGGTTTTTCATGCAGAGGAATGTGAATGGTCAAGATGGAATTTGTCCCTCACATTCGTGGAGAGATATTACTGGGCCCCTCGATGAGTGAGTCTGAGAAATGTATGGCCATACTGTAATGGAAAGGTAGTTCCATCTCTATAGTCAGACTACTCAGGGATCGAGAAAGTAACGGTCGGGAATAGGAGGATGACATTATCCATGCCTCATCCATGACCAAAATATCGCGTGACAGAAGGGACATGATATGGTTGTATAAAAGGTTACATCGTTTATCGATCCTCATATGATTTGGGTAGTTGTTATGTCTTGCTAGAGACCGCTTGCGACTTGTGGGCTAGTATAGCAAATGGCCCACTGCCAACTTCATATGGGCCTACAGGGTCGCACACAAAATAGCCCAACACGAGCTATGATGTCCAGATTCATTGAATCTAAGACATGTCCAGATTCAATGAAAGATCCAGGTGAATGTATATATATTTATTTATATTCGTATATATATAAATTCGTATATATATATATATTATATATATGAGATATATGAGATTTAATTTATAAGGATAAATTAAATCCCTATCACGTTTGAATTCGAAATTCAAATTGATAGGATATCTCATATAAGAGATATTTATAAGATTTAATTTATAAGGATAAATTAAATCTCTATCACGTTTGAAATTCGAAATTCAAATTGATAGGATATCTCATATAAGAGATATTTATAAGATTTAATTTATAAGGATAAATTAAATCTCTATCACGTTTAAAATTCGAAATTCAAATTGATAGGATATCTCATATAAGAGATATTTATAAGATTTAATTTATAAGGATAAATTAAATCTCTATCACGTTTGAAATTCGAAATTTAAATTGATAGGATATCTCAAATTTGATTTATGGGAATAAATCAAATATAACTCAGTCTCATCTTTATTTAAAGTTAAATAAATAAGTAATTAAATCTGTGGGACGGATTTAATATTATTTTATTTAATTAGTTTCTTATAAAATTATACAATATATGATATTGTATCAATTCGGAATTAATATAAGATTAACTCCAAAATCCAATTAGGTCAAGTGAAAAAAAAACGCATACCATCCTCTATATCTGATTGGAGGAGCTACGTTTGAAAATAACACAGAACACAAAAGGCCGAACGGAATCTGCAAAAGGTTTGCAGACAAGAAACTGCCGAAATAGAGACGGAGACTTGTGAAAGCCTTGGAGGGACAGGAGACGCTAGCACGTCGTTCGTGGTTGGAACGCTGTTCGTGTGGATACCAGTAGAGGAAGCCGACCTGAGGCGTCGACTTCTTGTGATCGGAAAGAGACCACCGTCCGCGGAGAGAATCTGTGAAGGTCGCTGAGGAACACTCCGTCGATTTCTTGCGATCAGAAAGAGATCACCATCCACGTAGAGAAGCTGTGAAATTCGCTGAGCAACACTAAGGGTAATGATTCTTTCCACTTGACTTAAACACATACGGCAGATCCTGGCAAGGAATGGAAAATTTTTAAAGTTTATTTCCGCTGCGTGTCTTCCAATTCCTTTCAGGTGTCACTGCAGAAGAAGCCATTGGAGTGTTCAAAGAGAAAAAAAGAAAAGAAAATAGAGATAAAGTGATGAGATGAAAAGTACTGATCATAGGAATGGTATACATATGGTTGAGGAATAAAAACAGTTTTAGAAAAGAATATCGAAGAATGCAATTGGCCTTCTATCATAATGAGTACAAACTTTAGGAACTAAAGAAGTGAAATGAACAACCTAATAAGGTATAGAGAAAAGAAACGGGAAAGCATAGATAGGAAACTGAAGAGTCATAATACAAAGTATATTTAACACCGGGTATATATCTTTTACACCGGTTCAATTTAATTCTGGTGTAAATATTTTATCTTATTTACAAAAATACCACCAGTCATTTGTTCTAAAGCTTCTCCACAAGGTCTGAAGAAGTTATAAAGAAAAGAAGCGGGAAAGCTTAGATAAGAAACTGATGAGTCAGAATATGACAGTTAATATACACCTGTTGATATTAATATCCGATGTAGTAATTATAGTTTATACCTATTACATGTACATCCGCTGTAACTATTTTATCTTATTTATAAAAATACCACTGGTCAGTTTTTTAAATTGTCTCCGCAAGGACCGGTTTAAAATGGAGTTTTAAAAAGCATATTTTATACCAGTGTCAATAAGAGATTAAATAAGTGAAGTATCGATAGATAGTATATACTACTGGATGTACTTCTTAAAAAAAATTATTGGTTGAATAATCAATAGAAAGGAAATGGCCAACCCTATAACTTTGTTTCTTGGTAATTTTTCTAGAGAAATCACAGTTGATCCTACCATGCTTCAAGGAAGAATGGGATCACAGTTGATCATAACGTGGGTCTTAATATTTTATGGTAAGATGATAATCAAACATAAGATGTTAATTAACTCAAATAGAGGAAGTATTTACAATGTTTTTCCCAGATAGCCACTGGACTGAACTTAGTTTCTCTTAAAAGAAGACAAAGTCCAAGTTCCAATCTGAGTATTGGCATTTAAAGGATTTTAGAAGTATGACTGATGAATAAAAGAGAGAACCCCATATGTATTAAGAAAAAACAAGTATAAGCAGATAAATCCTCCAGATGAGGACAAGAGATTAAAAGTCCAAAGAGACCCAGAGAATAGGGTATAAGGTAGAGTAAAGTTATAACACACATCTATGATAAAGAGTATACTAGGGCTTAGAGTCATATAAAGTGTAACCTAGCCTTAACATAATAGCACTCTTAACTGAAAGGTGCTAAGGCTAGAGAAGTCTAGAGATGGGTGACCCACTAGGAAGTACAGTGTTGAGTCATAAGATTATAAAGATGTTATAGAATAATAATAAAGAGCCTTTCTAGCTAGCATTGAAAGAAAACAAAATAGCACAAAAAGAAAGACTAGTGTTGTAATATCCTTAATCTTCTGTACTGGTTCCTATGTACAGATTAAACGGAATATATGAGCTCTGTTTCAGGAAAAACATGTGTACCTTTATGTAAAGAAAAGGATTAAATTGCAAAAGAAAGGAAATTAAGGGACCTAAATACAATTATGGAAAGTTTAAAGTTAGGAATGAAAGGTAGACAAAAATATGGGGTCTTAAAGTGTAATTTTAGCCAAATTAAGGGACTTAATTATAAAGAAGGAAAAGTTCCCTGGGGCTAAAGTATAATTAAAGAAAATAGGCCAGAAGTGGTTTGCACTGCCCGACAGCATTTCAGTCCCAGATTCTACCAGAAGGTAGGGCAGGTGACGCCGGGTAACCAAGCCTAATACCGGAATTTTTGAAGACTCCAGATAGCCAGAAATGGACTGATCATCCAAAAGTTATAAAAATTTATACCGGATACCCTAGATTTCAGATATAAGTGGGAAAATACAGGATGATGCGCCTTTATGGGCGGATGTCGGGAAACTGATAGGATACCGATAGGAGGTCTGTAGGAAAAGTTATTCACAAAATAAAGAAATCCAGACGGAGTGTGAGGCCTCCGGGGATCCGGGTAGGAGATTTATCGGTATTTTTAAAGAGGCTGAATGCGATCGGATGACTTCGGTCAGATGACCGTTATAACCCCCAAGGATGCCTGAACACAGTAGGACGCTATATCTGGGAAAAAGAGCCGGTGTCCGGAAAAGGTATATACTCGGTAAATAATAGTTAAAATATTCAATGAATTGTGTTAAAGGAAGATTCCTCGTAATGCGTGCCATACACGTAATGGACCCAGGAAGCTCGAAAATGGCGCCATTAGAGGCCCAATAAGACTCTTGGACTGATAGGTGGGCCAGTGTCCAGCATAACCCCGGAAAAGTGCGAAATTACGAAAATGCCCCTATGTTGTACAAAAAGGGCAGCAGATGAATATAGGGTATTCTGGTCATTTTGGACAGACCCAGAGGTCAAGACATGTCTAAATAAGGTTGACTAGAGCCAGTATAAGCTTTGACCGGGTCCAGAAAGGTGTGAAATGACGATTTTGCTCTTAGGGATTAAAATAGGACAAGATAAGGCACCAAGGGCATTTTGGTCATTTTGCAGGGGATCTGTAATTGAGTCTGGACCCAGTATTAAAAATTTAATGATATAAAGGGTCTAGATACTAAATGTGAGGTCAGTAGACATAAAAAGGATCTTCAGAAACATCAGATTCAGAAAACGGCAGGTTTTTCGAGGCGATAGACCGGGCCGGTACCAGATTAGATCGGAAAGCTTCCAGAACCTCCAAATTTCGTCACATGAAGAATATGGGTGGTGAGGTGTCCTATGAGGTGTCCCATGAGGTGTCCAGGGTGATGCAGTAAAAAGAATTAAAGAAAATAGGAAATTCCAGGAAAAACCAGGACCACATGTTCAGATGGCTTCAAAATTACAAGAATGCCATCCATTAAAGCTATAAATACCCCCTTCCCCTCCCATTTTATGCATCCCACGTTTTTGGTAAGAAAAGAGAGAGAAAGAAGAGAGAGAAGGAGAAAGAAAGAAAGAAAGGAAGTTCTGGTGGAGTTGGAAGTAGTAAGGAAGTTCTGAAGCTCTGCTTTTGAGGTAGCAACTAATCCTAGCTCTTATGTAATGTCTTTGTGATGTGTTGTTTTGTTTGGTTGATTGTTGTCCTATATGTTATGCTTGAAGCTCTATTCCAATGCTATGATCATATGTTATTGAATATGGAAGCATGCAGCATACTTATCTATACACAGTCACAAGCAAGCACCGTCACTTTGCATTACACATTTTGTTATGATTGTTGTTACTGGGATTCTTTTGAATCTCATTCCCAAACATAACATTACAGGGGAGGTTCTGTCAAAATAAAATTTGGAAATCTTAAGAGACGCCGGTAGGCTGCCGAAATTCTGACAACGAAGACGGAACAAAGAAAGGAACTGATACGTACTGTGTACGTAGTGCTGTCTAAGGAGGCTGGAAGTGAGTGGACCCAGCAGGTTTATCCAGTCTTTCCTGGGTACTACGTAGAATGGTAGTTCGCATAAGGGAATTACCGAATCGGTACAACATCAGTTACTTTCTAAAGAAGAATTGCAGCAGTTATGCTGCCAGTTTTTAGACAGAAAAGGATGTAATACAATATGAGGGAGTTAATCATGCACTAATATATAACAGTTGATTATTTATTAATTGTTATCTGGCCTGTATGACTGATATGTGTTGGCTGTATGCTTGAGTATGTAAAGACTAAATGCTGAAAATAGGCTTAGTGAACAGTAACTTGTGAAGACCCATTCATGTTTGATAAATCATTAAAAATAGTAAATGATTGAATTAATGTACGAAATTTTTAGAGTAAAAAGTAGACATACTAAGATTTAATTTGATATATAGAATGTCTAATTTGGATGTATACACGAAAAGATATAAATTGTTAAAGTTGGGACCAGAATGCTGGATTCAGGAGAAAGTCATTGGATGAACAGTAAGATTGAAACGTTGACCCACGTGAAATTTGTCAAGGATTGGTCAACCAATGATTTTTCCCTGAAATATATTTGAGTTAGCTTCATGTAGCAATTTGAACCACTTCATTTCGATTTTTATAGAATTAGTTATAAATTTTCAAATTCAGGTCACTCATCTGGAATTTGCCACAGTGAACAGTACTCGATATGAATAAAATTCCAGATTAAGTGTTTAGACTTCAATGACCCTGAAAGTGGTTTAAGTGCTACTGAATGGTCCCTAAGATGTATAAATATAAGGATGTGACATTTTGGTATCAGAGCAAGTTATGAGATGGCTAAGATTCTTCACCATGATCGGGGGTTCTCACTGCGTGAGAGTGGGACGAAGCGTTGGCTCTTTCCCCGACATGGCCTACCGGCTTTGCCACCGGGAGGTTGCATTGCAGTCGAGAGGTTGGTGTGTAAAACTTGCGTCTGAGGTACCTTTTGTAGTCCCAAGAAGGACTCTGCAATTTTGGTATTAGAGCAAAGGATTCTAGCTTAAGAAATGCTCTGAATAGATGATTTATAGAAAGATATACCATGATAAAGCCGTCATAATTGACACTAAGTAGTGTTTGCAGGATGGCTAGACATAGATTTGGGTCTGAAACTACGGTAAACCAATGGGAATTAAGACCAGAGGTCTCTAGTTCAGATAGTTCAGAAGAAGAGATAGTAAGCAATGATTCTGACCTCTGGACACCTCCAGTAGCTGGTGATTCTGAGGAGGATAGTTCCTCGATAGGATCAAACTTTCCAATTGATGATCAGGAAGTGATGATAACAGAAGGCCCTATTCCTGCCATTTCCATATGTGCGGTACCCTTGAATATAACAGACAGTTCAGGGTCCAGCCAAGTACGTGTTCAGAGTAATGCGCCAGGTTCCAGTAGGCCCGAAGTGACTCTGGTAGAAATGTATTTGGGAGGTTTAATCGTAAGAATGGTCCCAGGGAGGAACCTGAGTAGAGAGCAACTTGAGAGCTCGGTAGCATTAGCCCGACAACTATACGAGTTGAGGCAGACCCTGTTCAAAAACATAGATCAAGATTATTCGGTCTACCAGGAGTTTATTACAAGGGTGAAAGCCATATATCAAGCCTGGGATTCAAATGTGTTAACCATGGGGTTTTGGCTAGAAATTATGAATTACGTATTGCCGAAGACTTCTACCTGGAGATCGGAGTTGGACCAGTATTTTGATAGAGAATCATATTGTACCATATCCGACTGGATCTACCTAGTAGAAGAATACATTAGAATAAAGTTTAAGAAAATTAGAGTATAAAAGACTAGAATGGTACTGTGATATGTACATATATTCTGTATGTATATTATGTGTGAAATGAAATTTATTGTATTTCCTTCTGTTTTTAAGTATAACAAAATGGTACGAACAAGGAGAACTATTCTAGCTGAGGAACCCCGAGAGGCTGGAAACCTTAATCAAATGATTCTAGAACGATTAGAACAGCAACAAAAGATGATAGAAGAAATGAGAGCTGCTCAAGCACGAAATGAACAAGACAGAGATGCTGCCATAGCCGCGGCAGTAGCAGCAGCTGTAAATAATTTAAGACCGCCAGAGCCTTCAGGAGTAACTAGTAGAGAACCTGAAGAAGTACCACAGCAGGCAGAACAGCCCCAGAGAAGGGTTGAATCAAGGGAGGAGGCAATTGGCATCCAACAATGGATGGTGCGATTTTGCAAACACAATCCTCCCATATTCGAAGGGACATTTGAAGTACATGTAGCAGAAAATTGGGTCAGCAGATTAGAGAAGATCTTTAAGGTCCTCGATTGCCCGACTGAAACCAAGGCCCAAATGGCCATCTATCAATTGGAAAAGGATGCGGATAGATGGTGGAAGAATACAGAATTACTTCTCCAAGCAAGAGATATTCCAGTTACCTGGGAAGTATTTCTTGAGCAATTTTATGAGAAATATTTCCCTCAATCTGTCAGAGATGAAAGGGAGGCTGAATTCCTTGTGCTAAGGCAAGGAGAAAAAGAAGCTTTTGATGAATATTTGGCCAAGTTTATCCGGCTATCTCAATATTCAACTTACCTACGCCAAGTGGATGACGAACGCTGGATGACAGAAAGAATGATTCGAGGGCTGAATTCTATGTTAAAGGAGAAGTTAACTCCCCAACAATACAGCCAGTTCAATAAGGCTGTGGAAGCATGTCGAATCGTTGAGAACAGCATGAATCATAGAATGCTGTCCAGATCTGGGAGTAAAGATCAAGCGACTTCTGATAAGGCCGGACGGAATCAAGAAGCGGCCAGTGGGAGCGGCTATAAGAAAAGAAAGCGCCCGTGGCAGACCAAGAGGCCTAATAGGGGAAATTTTCGCGGAAGATCCAATAACAGGGATCCGAAGGCCCCAGTATGTGAAAAGTGTGGAAAGAATCATGGTGACAGACCATGTTTGATGGGCCAGAATGTATGCTACACCTACGGAAAGCCCGGACATTTTTCCAGAGAATGTCCTCAAGCTATAACTGATCCAAGGCCAAGGACGGCGGGACGAGTGTTTGCACTCACTAGAGAGGATGCTCAGCGATCATCTGAGATGATCCAAGGTGAAAACCCCCACCAACGCTAGGGTGATCACATCTGATGCCTGTCTAAATAGTGTGGTGCATTATGAGCACTGTAGTACCACCCTGGACCTGATCTGTATGCCTTTCCAGGAGATTGAAGTCATACTCGGTTTAAATTGGTTATCCTCCAATAATGTGATGTTAGACTGCAGAAACAAGACCCTAGTTCTTGGTCCAAAGATCACTGATCGGAGCTTAGAAGTACAACTGAACTTCGTGACAGAGGCTCAGGCAGAAAAATGTCTACGGAAAGGATGTCAGGGATATGTGGTATTCTTTTCTGTTCAAACAGAAGTGGAGGAAGGCATCGAGGAGGTTCCTGTAGTCAATGAATTTCCTGAAGTCTTTCCAAAGGAGATTCAGGGATTGCCTTCGGAGCGTGAAGTGGAGTTTGCGATCGACATTGTACCTGGAGCTGGACCAGTATCAAAAGCCCCATACAGGATGGCTCCCAACAAAATGATGGAACTGAAGAAGCAAATTGAGGAGCTATTGGAGAAAGGTTTTATACGACCCAGTGTATCGCCATGGGGTGCTCCAGTACTGTTCGTCAAGAAGAAAGATGGTAGCTTAAGGCTATGCATTGACTACAGGGAATTAAATAAGCTTACAGTTAAGAACAAGTATCCTCTTCCCAGAATTGATGACCTGCTAGATCAATTAGCAGGAGCAAGCTTATTCTCCAAGATTGACTTGAGATCTGGCTACCATCAACTAAGGGTCAAGCCAGATGATATTCCAAAGACGGCGTTCAGAACGCGCTACGGACATTTTGAATTTTTGGTGATGCCTTTTGGACTAACCAATGCACCTGCTATTTTCATGGACTATATGAACCGGATTTTCAGGCCTTATCTAGATCAGTTCGTTGTGGTCTTTATTGATGATATTCTGGTGTACTCCAAATCTCCAGAGGAGCATGAAAGGCATTTGAGGATTGTTCTTGGTATCCTTAAAGAGAAGAAGCTCTATGCTAAGCTGAGTAAGTGTGAGTTTTGGCTTTCAGAAGTCAAATTTCTCGGTCATGTCATATCCCGAGACGGGGTAGCTGTAGATCCTAGCAAAGTTGAAGCAGTTTTGAGCTGGGAACAGCCAAGGACAGTGACAGAGATTAGAAGTTTTCTCGGCCTAGCAGGGTACTACAGACGATTCATTCAAGACTTTTCTCGAATTGCCTTACCACTTACCAAGCTGACCAGAAAGAATCAGCAGTTTAAGTGGGATGAGAAGTGCGAGGCTAGCTTCCAGCAGTTGAAGCAGAGATTAACGACTACTCCCGTGCTGATTATTCCAGACCCAACTCAGACTTATGTAATCTACACTGATGCTAGCAAGCAGGGCCTGGGATGTGTGCTTATGCAGCAAGGTCGAGTAGTAGCCTACGCCTCTCGGCAGTTAAAGCTACATGAAGAGAATTATCCCACTCATGATCTGGAGCTTGCGGCGGTGGTCTATGCCCTGAAGATATGGAGGCACTATTTATATGGAGCAACGATAGAGTTGTTTTGCGACCACAAAAGCCTGAAGTATCTGCAGGATCAGAAAGAGCTGAACATGAGGCAGCGGCGATGGATGGAATTGTTAAAAGATTATGACTTCCAGATTAAATACCATCCAGGAAAAGCCAATGTGGTAGCTGATGCCCTAAGTAGAAAGGTGGTGCAAGTTGCATACATGATGATCAAGGAATTGGAACTGATAGAAGATATGCGCGACTGGAGCCCTCTATATCAAATGCAACTGACGGAGAATCCTTTTGGAGGAGTTCATGTCAGAACTTGCATAGAAGATGAGATCAAAGAGGCTCAGGAGCAGGATAAGCTCGCAGCAATATTCAAAGACAAGCTGGAGAAAGGGAAGACAAGGGATTTTGAGATGTCCCCAGACGGATTGCTACAGTTTAGGGGAAAACCCTATATCCCAAATGTTGGGGGATTAAGGGAAAGAATTCTGGAGGAAGCACATAAAAGCCGATATACGGTACATCCAGGTATGACCAAAATGTACCATGATGTTAAAAGATTATTCTGGTGGCCTGGACTGAAGAAAGATGTTGTAGCTTACGTATCTAAGTGCTTAACCTGCCAGAAAGTGAAAGTTGAACATCAAAAACCAGCAGGAACGTTGCAGCCTTTAGATATTCCTGAGTGGAAATGGGATGGGATTGCCATGGACTTTGTGGAAGGACTACCCTTGACACCAAGTAGACATGATGCGGTTTGGGTAGTAATCGATTGACTGACAAAGTCAGCACATTTCCTGGCAATCAATAAGAGAGATTCTCTAGAAAAGCTGGCAAAGCTGTATATAAAGGAGATCGTTAGGCTCCATGGTATCCCAAGCAGCATTGTGTCTGATAGAGATCCACGATTTACTTCAAATTTCTGGAGGGCTCTACAGGAAGAAATGGGCACTACTCTCAGATTCAGTACAGCTTATCATCCTCAGACAGATGGTCAATCTGAAAGAACAATACAGACGTTAGAGGATATGCTGAGAGCATGTGTCCTAGATTTCAAAGGCAGCTGGGATATCCATTTACCCCTTATAGAGTTTGCATATAACAATGGTTATCAGGCCAGTATACAGATGGCACCTTTTGAAGCACTCTATGGACGAAAATGTAGATCCCCCTTATGCTGGCTAGAGTTGAGCGAGAGAAGAATGCTTGGTCCGGATATAGTGGATCAAACTGCAGAACAAGTTGCGGTAATTAGAAAACGATTGTTGACGGCTCAAAGCAGACAGAAGAGCTATGCAGATGTCAGAAGGAAGCCGTTGGAATTTGAAGAAGGAGAACATGTATTCCTTAAGTTAACTCCAACCACAGGAGCCGGACGATCAATTAAGGTGAAGAAGTTGCATCCAAGATACATCGGGCCATTCCAGATTCTCTCAAAGATAGGAGCAGTAGCCTACAAGTTAGCTCTTCCTCTGAATCTCAGCCAGATACATGATGTGTTCCATGTTTCCCAATTAAAGAAGTATATTCCAGATCCATCTCATGTGATAGAGCAAGATGAGGTTACACTGCGAGATGACTTGACCTATGAGGTTGGACCGGTGCGAATTGCTGATAGAAAAGTCAAGCAGTTGCGGAATAAGCAGATTCCTTTAGTTAAAGTGATCTGGAAAGGTTTGACTGAACAAGAGGCTACATCGGAAACAGAAGAAAAGATGAGAGAAAAGTACCCTGAATTATTGGTATAGGATAGATGTAATGTAAATTTCGGGGACGAAATTTATTTTTTAGGGGGAGAGAAATGTAATATCCTTAATCTTCTGTACTGGTTCCTATGTACAGATTAAACGGAATATATGAGCTCTGTTTCAGGAAAAACATGTGTACCTTTATGTAAAGAAAAGGATTAAATTGCAAAAGAAAGGAAATTAAGGGACCTAAATGCAATTATGGAAAGTTTAAAGTTAGGAATGAAAGGTAGACAAAAATATGGGGTCTTAAAGTGTAATTTTAGCCAAATTAAGGGACTTAATTATAAAGAAGGAAAAGTTCCCTGGGGCTAAAGTATAATTAAAGAAAATAGGCCAGAAGTGGTTTGCACTGCCCGACAGCATTTCAGTCCCAGATTCTACCAGAAGGTAGGGCAGGTGACGCCGGGTAACCAAGCCTAATACCGGAATTTTTGAAGACTCCAGATAGCCAGAAATGGACTGATCGTCCAAAAGTTATAAAAATTTATACCGGATACCCTAGATTTCAGATATAAGTGGGAAAATACAGGATGATGCGCCTTTATGGGCGGATGTCGGGAAACTGACAGGATACCGATAGGAGGTCTGTAGGAAAAGTTATTCACAAAATAAAGAAATCCAGACGGAGTGTGAGGCCTCCGGGGATCCGGGTAGGAGATTTATCGGTATTTTTAAAGAGGCTGAATGCGATCGGATGACTTCGGTCAGATGACCGTTATAACCCCCAAGGATGCCTGAACACAGTAGGACGCTATATCTGGGAAAAAGAGCCGGTGTCCGGAAAAGGTATATACTCGGTAAATAATAGTTAAAATATTCAATGAATTGTGTTAAAGGAAGATTCCTCGTAATGCGTGCCATATAGGTAATGGACCCAGGAAGCCGGAAAATGGCGCCATTAGAGGCCCAATAAGACTCTTGGACTGATAGGTGGGCCAGTGTCCAGCAAAACCCCGGAAAAGTGCGAAATTACGAAAATGCCCCTATGTTGTACAAAAAGGGCAGCAGATGAATATAGGGTATTCTGGTCATTTTGGACAGACCCAGAGGTCAAGACATGTCTAAATAAGGTTGACTAGAGCCAGTATAAGCTTTGACCGGGTCCAGAAAGGTGTGAAATGACGATTTTGCCCTTAGGGATTAAAATAGGACAAGATAGGGCACCAAGGGCATTTTGGTCATTTCGCAGGGGATCTGTAATTGAGTCTGGACCCAGTATTAAAAATTTAATGATATAAAGGGTCTAGATACTAAATGTGAGGTCAGTAGACATAAAAAGGATCTTCAGAAACATCAGATTCAGAAAACGGCACATTTTTCGAGGCGATGGACCGGGCCGGTACCAGATTGGACCGGAAAGCTTCCAGAACCTCCAAATTTCGTCACATGAAGAATATGGGTGGTGAGGTGTCCTATGAGGTGTCCCATGAGGTGTCCAGGGTGATGCAGTAAAAAGAATTAAAGAAAATAGGAAATTCCAGGAAAAACCAGGACCACATGTTCAGATGGCTTCAAAATTACAAGAATGCCATCCATTAAAGCTATAAATACCCCCTTCCCCTCCCATTTTATGCATCCCACGTTTTTGGTAAGAAAAGAGAGAGAAAGAAGAGAGAGAAGGAGAAAGAAAGAAAGAAAGGAAGTTCTGGTGGAGTTGAAAGTAGTAAGGAAGTTCTGAAGCTCTGCTTTTGAGGTAGCAACTAATCCTAGCTCTTATGTAATGTCTTTGTGATGTGTTGTTTTGTTTGGTTGATTGTTGTCCTATATGTTATGCTTGAAGCTCTATTCCAATGCTATGATCATATGTTATTGAATATGGAAGCATGCAGCATACTTATCTATACACAGTCACAAGCAAGCACCGTCACTTTGCATTACACATTTTGTTATGATTGTTGTTACTGGGATTCTTTTGAATCTCATTCCCAAACATAACATTACAGGGGAGGTTCTGTCAAAATAAAATTTGGAAATCTTAAGAGACGCCGGTAGGCTGCCGAAATTCTGACAACGAAGACGGAACAAAGAAAGGAACTGATACGTACTGTGTACGTAGTGCTGTCTAAGGAGGCTGGAAGTGAGTGGACCCAGCAGGTTCATCCAGTCTTTCCTGGGTACTATGTAGAATGGTAGTTCGCATAAGGGAATTACCGAATCGGTACAACATCAGTTACTTTCTAAAGAAGAATTGCAGCAGTTATGCTGCCGGTTTTTAGACAGAAAAGGATGTAATACAATATGAGGGAGTTAATCATGCACTAATATATAACAGTTGATTATTTATTAATTGTTATCTGGCCTGTATGACTGATATGTGTTGGCTGTATGCTTGAGTATGTAAAGACTAAATGCTGAAAATAGGCTCAGTGAACAGTAACTCGTGAAGACCCATTCATGTTTGATAAATCATTAAAAATAGTAAATGATTGAATTAATGTACGAAATTTTTAGAGTAAAAAGTAGACATACTAATATTTAATTTGATATATAGAATGTCTAATTTGGATGTATACACGAAAAGATATAAATTGTTAAAGTTGGGACCAGAATGCTGGATTCAGGAGAAAGTCATTGGATGAACAGTAAGATTGAAACGTTGACCCACGTGAAATTTGTCAAGGATTGGTCAACCAATGATTTTTCCCTGAAATATATTTGAGTTAGCTTCATGTAGCAATTTGAACCACTTCATTTCGATTTTTATAGAATTAGTTATAAATTTTCAAAATCAGGTCACTCATCTGGAATTTGCCACAGTGAACAGTACTCGATATGAATAAAATTCCAGATTAAGTGTTTAGACTTCAATGACCCTGAAAGTGGTTTAAGTGCTACTGAATGATCCCTAAGATGTATAAATATAAGGATGTGACAAGTGTCATATCCTTATTTTCTCCCTCAGTTATACTTAATTGGAAGTAACATGAATCAATTAAACACCTATTTGCTTTACAAACATGATTTTTCAAGAAATTGCTTCTCAAGTAATGTTCACTGTATTGTTCATTTGGTAATCCATAATACAACCTAACTTTGAAAATTTATAATTAAATCTAGAAAAATTAAAATAGAGTGGTTCAAATTTCTAATGAAATATATTTTATTGAACTTTGAAGGAAAAATACAAAACTGAGGTTTCATTGTCCATATGAAATCAGTTTATTCATTGAAAAGTACTATTCATTGTTAAATATGGAAGTTCCAATTTAATTCATTTCTCCTTTCTTACTTATCCAAATGAAAATTATTACCTATGGATATAAGTATCAAGATGTTCTATTTAAGTTTATAAAATTTCATAGAAAAATTCATTTATTTACTAAGTGAAATTAGCGCTTGAATCGCACTGCCTCTGGATGCTTATTTTATCCTATTCCAGATTTTATCTTCAAATTTGAAAAACCATAATAAATTGAAAACTTACCAATTGAAGCATTCTTGGTATCCATTTAAATCTCTGTACCTTAGCTACATTCATACCAAATTTGACGTCCAAACTCGTTGATTAAGTTATCGCAATTACCGTCACAAGGTTATTGCCTCATAATACAAACACACTATAATGTACTATGCATCCCATCATATCATCCCATAGTGTCTAGTAGTTAATATAACTTATTATACAAGTTAAAACATCCCCATTTACCCTTTTTCTTGGGTGGTTCTAGCACCTATAACATGGTTATGCATTTGGAAAGAATGAGTTTTCATGGAAATCTCAATAGCAAGTCATACAAACTATAATATCATGCATGGTTGAGTAAATGCCTAACATGTTATCATGAGATGGGAGCTACTTCATAATCATACATAAGCAAACTCTAACATGCATATTGTCATGACATTAGTTGCAAGGAGTTGCAATCATTCATACTTCATCATCATCATAGTATCATCTTAAGCTCAACCAAATATCATGACTAACAAGCAAGCATAGAATCAAACAAACATAAAATTATAGTTAGGTATTCTTGCTACCTCTTAGCTTATCCTTGATAAAATCTTCTTGAGATGGTCTTATATCCACACAAATGTCAAAACCTAGCCATTACAAAGTAACATCAAGTTATAACTCAACTTCACAATAATTCTAAGACTAGGTTCTTACTAACTTCCATTCTTTTTCCATTTTATGTATTCCATCTTTGTAAAAGAAATTCTCATGGTTCATTTCCACACAATTTTTCGTGTAGAATCCAAATATGAAATCATAATTTCCAAAATCAAATTACTTTATTGCCTACTGTATAAAACCGAAATGCCTCCTCTTATTTCCAAAAATTTTCATTTTGATTCTAATGCTTCCACTACTTGTTTCTCTACCTTATCCCCACACAATTTTCCATTTTAAATCCATTGGAAGCATCAAAATCATTAAATTCTAACATATTAATAGTGATTCATACAGTGGCAGCTAAGAACACAAAACCCTAATTACATGTATACTTGAATTTCTAAGCCAGTACCACTTGATTCTAGCTTTTTTAAACTTGTCTAAACTATCCATAATATAAAAATAATTTTCATCACATATGATAGTATGTCCAGTAGAATCATCAAGGGAGAAATGCCATAAAAACCTCTTAAAACCAAGGGCAAACTTGTTAGAACAAAGTCCAAGATTAAAAGAACTAGTTACCTTTCTTATTGTTCCAAGGTGTAAGCTTCTTTCTTGCTTCAAAGTAAATTTTAGTAGAGGTTCCCAAAGGTTTCTAAGCTGCCAAAGGGGGTATTTATAGAAAAAGTTGGGTGGAAATGGAAGGCTAGGATTAGTTTAGTTACTATTTGATCTAATGGTCCATAATCCACCTTCCATCAAACTTGCCCTATAAGCCTCATTAATGACATCATTTAGGGCTGTGTTTGGCTAAAGAAAAGTATAAATAGTGATAGGAAAAATTCTAGTCTAGTCCAGAATTTATAATATTCTAGAATATGTATCATGTCATGAAAACCAGTGATTAGGCTTTTCCTACCATTTACATTATTAGACTGAGTTTTTATCTGTCAACCATCCCTTGAGAAATGACCAAAATACCCTTAGTGCACTTTCTTGCACTATTTAACTCTAGGGGCATAATTGTCATTTGACTCTGATTAATCACCCTTGTACTTGACTGGACATTTTTGACCTATCCAAAATGCCCTCTATCTATCTCTTGTTCATTATTACAACACAGGGGCATTTTCATAATTTCTAACTTTTTCTGGGTTCCTCTGGACACTGGCCCATTTGACTGTTCAAATATATTATTGGGCCTTTTGGATGCCATTTTGGGCCTTTATATGGATCTAATACCTTTATGGCTTAAAAACCTCACCTGAAAGTATTTATCGGGTATATAATTCTATTAAAAAATCTACATTACTCCTTTTTGAACTCTATCAGTTTTATAAATTTCTATATTAATTATAGGAATTTACTGCCAAATCTTATCTAATTAGGTAATCCAGAAGGTCCTATAATAATCTCTGGACTTTAAAAATTAATATCAATTATCTGGGGCCTCGAATCAAAATTATGAAAAATATGCCTGGCCCAATTTTTACTCTCTATTTACTGGTAAAATTTGGGACTATAATATTTTTGGGCAATTCTTGGCCTTTTCTGGCACAACTTCCTCATAATTACAATTTTTCCCCTTGAACTTGTACTTAATTACATTTAGGTCCTCAAACTTTTTGAAATTACACTTTTTGGGCCAACTTTTTTCTCTACTTCTTAGTTTGGCCCATAAACTTTTCTAAATTTCACTTAGGTCCTTGAACTTTCTATCATTTTCAATTTAATCCCTTTCCTTCCTTGAATTGCAACATTTTTCTTAGAGAATCTCATGTATATTACGTACAAATTGTATATGCATATTATATAAGAAAATTGGGGATATGACAAATAGCATGAGCAAAGAAGAGCATAAGTAAAGAATAACATAAGTGCTCAGTAGAGAGAAAATAAGGGATACCAGTATTTCCTTGTATGAATTCCAAATAGAGGAGCTGTATAGAAACAGAGATAGAAAGAAAGAGAAACAAAGAGAAAGTTGGGCGCAAAGTATTTCCTTATATCATTTCCAAGAAGAGGAACTATGAAGAGGAAAGAAACAGATAAATAGAGAGAAAATAGATAAATAGATAGAAAGTACTCCAAGTGGCTAACTGAAACCCAGAGTATAACAACGTTTAGGTAACTGATAAGCTCATATTTGTATTATTTTTTAGTGTTTAAAGAGAGTATTATTATTGATTTTTATCCCCATTTATCAAAATATTGAGCAATTAATAAATAAAATAAAAATAGAACAAGGGGAAATTGATTAATATGATTTTAGTGATTAATTAGATAAATAATATATTAAATATCCATTATAGGAATGCAGTAACCAATCAGCAGATTAGATGGAGGTCAATTTATAGATAGACAAGAGAAGTATGTGCTAGATTCAACAAGTGGGCTAACAGAATCACATGGTAGAAGGAGTTGATAATAGAAGCAAGTGAGAGATTCAGCACATGTGCAGCATAATAGAAGTAAGTGGGAGATTCACACATGTTCTGTAACATATTGGGCATGTGCTAGCAGCTACCATTCACACCATTTAGACATATCAGTCATTCCACATTCTTCTTATATATTCATTCCACAAAGTATGAGGACACATTCTCCACTGATCACAGCTTCTACTCTCACGTGTTAATTCATTCTCTCATGTTAATTCATTCTTTATTTTCCATCTGCAACTTTTCTCTACTTTAAACAATAGAACCAAAGGAAAGTTCAGTCTCCAATTTAATCTTTTTTTCTACATTTACCATGACTGTTACTGGTTTTACTATTATTGTTAAAATTTTAACAATAATGGAAGGCTAGAGTTATTGTTCTCTCTTAGAGATGATGCTGAACCAGAATAAGGAGTTCATTGTGTCTTTAATTCAAATTTGATTGTTTATAGTTAATGTAGTTAATTATGGAATTATTGATTCAATTATAGTAGTATATGATTAATGATTAGGGAATGGAGTTGGATTTTCTATTTTTACATAATGATTTATTCTCATCCTTGGACTGAGTTGAACATGGTTATAGTCAATTAGAACAATTGTATAATAGAGTACAGTTGTATCTGTTAAATTCATCTTCTTCTATCTCTTGAGTTGAATGATTCTTATTTCTCTATCCAATGTCTGCAAGTTGTAACTTTGATTGAGATTTTAGCTGGCGAGTTGTTAGCTAACATATTCTAATTCAACTAAATAACTCTAAATATTCTATGGATAATGAAGGGAAGGTAATCTCCAAGGGAACACACTTGTCATTGATACATCCCATCATCATAAACACCTAAAATCATAAACAATAGCATATGATTTACATTTAGAATTTAGTCAATATCTCATATCACGAATCATCTTATTAATTTGTTAGTATGTGACTCATTATATTAATTATAAACTTTAGCATCCATTTAGGCTCCTTGTGAATTGACCTAGGTTAGCTTCATTTTACTATTGGTTAGCTTAGTTCTTTTGGTAATTAAAATGACAATTATCAAAATGGTGTCGTTGTCAAGGAGCCTTACTTGTTAAGGTTTCCTAAGCAATCTCCTCGGCCTAACGTACAAAAAGTATATATGTGTTTTAATTTATTCTGCGAATTTAGTGTTTTATCTTGTTGAGTGGCAACTAACATGCAAAAAAATGATTTCTGAAAGTTTCTTTGAATTTTAGTCACGACCAAACACACCTTTGGTTGCAACCTAAAATTAATTTTTAACTAAGATTTGGTCTCTATAACTTTTAGTCACGACCGGAATGCTTTTTTGTTGTAACCAAAATATTTTTCATCCATTTTTTTTTCTGTGATTTCTTGTCACAACCAAATTGACACTTAGTCATGACACAAAATTAGTGTTTAATGCATAACTACTTTATGTGATTCGTAGTTGTGACAAGAGTGACATTTGGTCACAGCTAGAAACTCCAAATTTCAAGAAATATCTCTTTGAATTTTAGTCGCAACCAAAGTGACATTTAGTCGCTACAAAAAATCCTGATTCAAAAATTTTGCTATCCATTACTAACAATTATGACTTGAAGTTCATTTTTGTCACAATCTCTATTCTCTATGATTTGTAGTCGTGACCTAAAGACCTTTTTATCACGAATAGGGTGTTTTAAACTACGATTACTTAATCTGAATTTCTAAAATTGTTGCATCTGTGCTACACTTGTTATCTTGATAATTATTGAGTGTGATTTGTATGACTAAAAGCTATGAATTCTTTTCTTTGGATAAATAAATCAATAGAACATTTAGGCACATTAAGAAAACTAAAATCTTAAATCAAGCTAGTGTTACATCTATTGTTGAGCTTAGTTTTTCTAGTGAATCATTGTAGCTGAAACTGAATTTGCATAAGGTGATATCTTAGATAATCATTTGTCATGGAGCAAGTTAATGAGGGAGAAGCACATACTCATAATCAGAATAAACAAAATGAACAACATAGAGAAAATAACATGAATAATAGAAGAGCACATAGAGCATAAGAGAACTCACTCTTCTAATGCAAACTTTGGTTCTTTTCCCACTTGTCCTACTTTGGATGTTAATTTTGAGTTGAAAGGTCCTTTGTTAAGTAACTTATATCACATCCTTATTTTTAACCTCAATTATACTCTATTAGAAGTGATTGGAACCAATTACATGATCATTGGCTTTGAAAACATCAATTTCCAAAAGATTTGCTCTCGGTACTGTTCACTGTTACTGTTCATTTGATAATTCCAGAACATATACCCTACTTTGAAAATTTATAATTAATTGTAGAAATAATGTGGTTCCAATTTCTAATTGAAGATATTTCATAAATATTTGAGGAAAAAATATGAAATTGAGTTTATCTTCATCACACGAAATCAGTTTATTGGATAAAAATCACTATTCATTTGGTAAAATCTGGAAGTTCTAGTTTCTTTGCCTTAACTTTAAAAATTCATTTCTCTTTGGTTACTTATCCAAATGAACTGTGTTACCTATAGAATTAAATCTCTAGATGTCCTCTCTAAGGACACCAAATTTCATAGATTTTTTTTTCATTTGATATATGAAACCATTGCGTGAACGTCACTGCCTCTCAGCACTCATTTTATCTCAATTCCAGGTCTTACTGCCTACTTTGGAAAATCATAATAATTTGGATACTTATCCAAATGAGTCATTCTTGGTGTCCATTTAAATTTCTATATCTTAAATTTAATCATACCAAGTTTCAGACTAAAACTCATTGATTTAAGCATCATAAATATCATCACATCACCACGGCCTCAAAACAAAATTACAGAATCATACACTATTCAACCATACATGCTATCATATGCTTCCATAAAGTCAAATATCTCATGTGACCTATTATACAACCTCATTCATCCATGTTTACCCTTTTTCCATGTGAATTTCGAACACCTATAACAAGATTATGCATATGGAAGGAATGAGATTTCATAGAAATCCCAATAGCAAGTTACACAAACTATAATATCATGCATGAATAATCGAATGCTTAACATGTTATCATGTGATGGGAGCTACTTCATAATGGTACATAAGCAAACTCTTACATGCATATTATCATGACATAACTTGTAAGGAGTTGCAATCATTCATACTTCATCATAACATGATGATATAAGCTCAAGCTCAACCAAACACCATAATTAATAAGCAAGCAAAACAATTAAACAAACATGAGTTATAGTTCTGTATCCTTACTACCTCTTAGCTATCTTGGTCAAGACCTTCTTGCAGTGCTTTACTTTCTTCACAAATGTCAAAACCTAGCCATTACAACATAATATCAAGTTACAACTCAACTTGAAACCAAATCCAATACTAGGTTTTCACTAGCTCCCTTTCTTTCTCTACTTTATGTTTCTTACTTCCATCTTTCCAAAATAAATTCCCATGGTTTATTTCCACATATTTTTTCATGTAGAATCCAAATATGAAATCAGAATTTCCAAAATCAAAACACTTCAGTTGCTACAGTACCAAACCGAACTGAAGGTCCCTTTTTTTCCAAAGAATAATTATGACATCATGTGGGACAGATAATGGGACACCTAAGAGGGTTAGGTGGCGTGCTCATAGTGTAAGGAAGCTTCTGGAAAAATTCCAGTCTAATCCGGTATCGATCAGAGCAGTTTCACAACAACCGGACTATTTTCTGTTCTGAATTTTTCTATAATATACCAGGATATGTATTCTATCCTGGAAATCAATATCTAGGCTTCTCATATCATTGAAATTGATATACTAAATATTTATCTGCCATCCATTCCTTGGGAAATGACCAAAATACCCTTAATGTCCTTTCTTACACTATATTGACCCTAAGGGTATAATCGTCATTTTACCCCTCTTTGTACTGCCTCAGGGTGTATCTGGGCTCAACTAATCATATTTATACCATGTGCCAAGTTTTTAGCCTGTCTCAGGTGATCAAAATGCCCTTTATCTATCTCATATACAATCTAGGCATCCATGGGCATTTTCATAATTTTGCACTTTTTCTGGACACTAACCCCTTCTATTGATGGACTGGTACCCTGGGTTTTGGGCCCTTCTTGGCATCATCATGGGCCTATATATGAGGTCATCTGATCTCATTCTATCCAGGCTTACATAGCGATAAATTCCATTATCGGATCACAGGTGTTATTAAACTCCCGTCAAAATTCACTGTTATGGGAATAACTTTTTATACAAGACTTCTTCCGGGGTTCTGTCCAATTCAGAATATCTGACACTGTAGGGCACACTTTCTTGTAATTCCCCCACTTATATCTGATGTCCATAGAATCTGATAAAAATTCAGATAACTTTTAGACTATCAGATAATTTCCTGCTGTCTTGAGCGCTAATAAAATTTCTGTATCATGCTAGATTAACCAGCGTAACTTTCTCTATTTACTGATGGAATATGGGAATGAAAAACTTCTGGGCAGTTCCAAACCATTTTTGGCTGAACTTTTCCATAATTACATTTATGTCCCTGACTTTTTTCTTAATTACATTTAGGTCCCTAAACTTTTAAAAATTACCACTTTTGGCCCAAATCTTGTTTCTAGTTTCACTTTTTGCCTTTAACCTTTTCTACTTTTCATTTTAGTCCTTCTCTTCCTTAAAGAATCATCTAACCTTTATTATTTCTTCTGATGTTCGTCATAATCCTTTCTAAACCTCTTTCCACTATCAGTACTATACGGATAGGGAAAAATTAGGATATGACATTTCTACCCCTCTTAAAATAAATTTCGTCCTCAAAATTTACTGAGAACCTTAATCAAGAATTGGGGTATTTATCTTTTACCTTCTATCTAGACATCTTAGTGGAATACTTTTCATATACGCAGATCTTCATATCTTCGTTATGACTATTCTTCTGCTCTAAATCAACTCAATCAGAGCTGAACTCCAGTACATTCTATTACTTTCTTGCTCTGCATCTATATGCATATGGACTTCTCACCATACTAGACTTGTGAGTAGTGTCCATTTCTTTCATATCAAACTCCTTCGAATATTACTATATTCTGGAGTTTCTATTAACAAGTCATCATACTTTTTAGTGGAATCACTTCTTTCTCATCTGAGTATCTAGCGGAATTCTCTAAATATCCGCACACTTTAACTCTCATTCTCAAATCATCATACATTCTTATCATCTTTAAAAAGTCATCATAATATAGAGAGAGGACTTATATCATTATTCATTTTTTCATTGCTCTACTGCTAAACAGGAGCACATAGGACCATATAGGAGCACATACTCTAACATGCATAATGCCTGGCCAGCATGCTGCAGGACTACATACCTGCTCGTGAATGCAAAGCTCTAACATTGGAGCTCAAGCATTCCTTATCTTAATATGCATAGCTCTAACACTTAGAGCTTGCATAGCTCTATCACATAGAGCTTGCACTGCTCGAACATTCAGAGCTTTAGCATATTTTACAAACATAACATAAAATAACATAATGCCTGACATTTTATGTAAGGAGTGAAAGCTCTCATTTGCTCATTCTCATGTAGCTTAACATTCAAACATCTTATCCCTTTCAAAAAGGGAGCCTCTCAATCCGTTCATATGGCTAACTATAAAGCCACATCATATTGTACTTCTCATTACATACTTCTCATAACATATTTCATTACATACTTTTCATAGCATTTCTCATTTCGTATCTTTTCATATCATAACATGACATATCTGGCCACATCTGGCTACATCATAGTCTATCTTTCAAATCCATTTCATTTGGACTTGACATAAGGGTTATAGTCTCTTATTGTTCATAACCCTTTCTAGCTTTTCATAGCTCTTTCTATCATTTTACATAGCTTTGTGCATATATGCCAATTTCTTGTGGCGTTCACACTTTTTTTTATCACTTCCCAGGGGGTTACCCATCATTGGACTACCCTTGCATGAGCACGCTTAGCTGAAATGTGCAGATAAAAATCTAAAGCACTGGTGCTTACTGGCTTTGACCCTAGTACTTTACCATCTTAGACCCATCTTATACTATCTCTCTTGGGTCTATCGGTCATTTCAATCTCTTTATCCTCATCTAGAGGATCTCTTTACCTTTTATTCTTATTCTTTGTAATCTTATTGTAAGGATCTCTTTATTCTCATTTGACCCTTTCTCATATCTTATAAAACATTCTCATAAATATTTGGAACTTAGGACTAACAACTTTAACTTTGATCACTAAGTTCCTGTTACGTGTAAGAAGATTCTGAGTTCAGTCCCTAATAGTAATAAGGCTATCTGAAACTAGCATTATGGGTACTCTATCTGTTATGAGTTAATCAACTTGTGAAGCTTCTATACCTTAACTTTTTCTTGGTATTCGTCCTTCTAAAGAAATACTGTACTTATGGCTCATTACCTTCTTGCTCTAGGCTTGGTCTACTGTGACCCTCAGGATCTACTGCGATCAACCGTAAGCCTCTTCAAGATCTAACTGTGACCCTGTGAACTATACTAGGATCCAACTGTAATCCTCTGGAACCTACTGCGATTCTGTTGTACTGTATTATCATCTCTAGAAGACCTAAACCAATGGACAAAGTTACAGGGTTAGTCACCTTCATATAGCTGTTAACTCAATAGATAATTCCCTAAAAATGGTCACAGAAGCCAATATTATCTATTAGGACTTTACTCATTTTATCTATCACTCAGGAACTTCTCATATCATTCTCATACTTTATAACTTACTAGATCCATTACTACAGAGAGCTACACTGGCTCTATCATGCACATATCCATCATCATCTATTCATACATCTTACCCCTACTAAAGGGATATATCCTGAGTATCATAATCATTTATCTGCAGATTCACTATTAATTCTCATCTTTAATCTCATTGACTATCACTGTTTGATCATAATTTCTCTTTCTACTCTCTGGGACTTAACTAGCTAACTATCTCATTTAGCCCTTTGCTGTTGTTTCATCCTTACCAAGTTTGAATTATTTAATTGCATGTCATAGGGCATGGGAGCAACATAACTTTCTTATCATATCTACTCTACCCTGCATGTAATGTAAAGGGGAGTATTCATTCATCATAACATACTCAACATGCATAATATGCAAGGAGATGCAATCATTTAAGCAATCTCTAACATGCGTGTCATCATATGACAACTGCAAGAAGATGCAACTTCTCATCATATCTTATAGCAACATAAGCCATACCACTATCACATACATATGCTCAACCATCCCTTATACTCACATTGTAATTAAATAATTAACTAATAGACTTTAAAGTATTATGTTCCTTCATTATCTTAATCACTAGGTCTTGATCATTTATTCAGGAACCTGAATCATTTACTTGTTTGACTTAGGTTGCCACTTTACCCTCTTACTAGGGTATAGACTCAACCCTTCTTTACTCTTTCTTGCATAAGGAATAGGGGAGTCACTTTATGTTTGAATCTGTGGTTACCTTACTAGGTCATATTCATTCTATTATATCATCTCTTATCGCCTATAAGACTTCTATGCCTCTTGCCTGAAGGATTTATGTGTCCTTGGCCTCATCGTAATCTAGCATTAATCTATAACTAAGTTAACTATTTTCTTTCAGCTAACTGAGAAAAGGTTTGGCTCGTATCTTTATGCCATTTGAACTTTTAAGTTTTCCCTTATCCTCCTAGATTACTAACAGGCGAGAGAAAGTAACTCCTACTAAGCCTCAAGGTTCATATAAATGAACTCAATTTAGTATCCATCAAAAGGGTTCTCTATCCTTTGCTCTAACCCTTAGCCTCACGCTCACCTCTCTCTAATTGAGAGGAATGCTTCCTTTAAACTTCTTTGAGAAAAACTTCTCAAGTGAGCAAATCACTCTCCATCTCATATGGAGTACCTTTTGTATCTCTTAATTCTTTTAACTCTTTATGTCCATCAGTCTCAGTCTACTTTGGACTAGATTATGCTTCCTTTCTAGTCTGTCTCTAGATCTTGACCAATTCATGTCACTTGGATCTCATTCATCACTTATCATTACTATTTCTATTCTCTAGGTACTCTACCCTAAGGGTACTAGGTTACTATCTCTTCGTGATGGGATCCCTTTGTTTGGGAGCATTAACTTTATATTTGTTAACCATCCTATCTTTATCCTTAAGCCATGTATTAGATCATTCTTAGGCAAGTCTCATTCTAACTTCTCATTATTCTTTTCCATAAAGACTAGCTGCACAAAGTCTTTCATACTGTAGATCAACTCCTGATGATCATATAGAGGATCTACTTCTAAACCTTTCTTAAACTAATCTTCCATATCTTAGTGTATCATACAGTCTAGCTTGCATACACTCTGAGCTAAACCTCAAACTGATAACCTTCATTAAGTTTAGCATCTTATTCTTGTTATCAGGTCTCTGTGTATTTTAGTCACCACCTAAGTACTTGCTAGCCATCTCATATTCTTTGTAACTTGTAGTCGTGACCATCTCAACTTACTTGTCACACTTAAATAGGGAACATATTCACATACATGTTCAACTAACATCCATATTCCATATTACCATAACATTTGTATTCACATTACATACATATCAATTACATATTTGGGGTACATCATAGCTATCATACACATGAGTAATTACTTTTCTTTCTAAGGGATCATAGACTGCACATACTTCTATACACGGATATGCCACCCCTGAATATCAGCTGACGGATCATTTGCCAGATACTCACTTAACTCTATATGCCATGTAGGATATGTGTTAGTATTTGACTTATTACCATCCCATATGAGCCTGCTAGAGCATAAACTTGATTTAGGTTAAAGCCTTCTATCATGCATCTGCTTATCATCCCTACTACAGCATTGAGGAACTGTGTGTAAACTGTCTATTCGTAATCTCTACTTCTGTCCATCCCTTGACCTGGACTGAGTAGTTCACTCTCCACAACTTTCTTGAGACTGATATGGTCAGCATTATCTGTCTTTAACAAAGAAAGCTGGGGTTGACTAGGGCCAGGAACATCACACTGATCCTGCCTTATAAAGTCACAGATTCTCAGACTTTGGGAATGGACAAGAACTATCATAAACTCTGCTTGAATATCTGAATTAGGGGACTGTGGAATCTTACTCATAGTAACTCTATCCTTAAACTCTGGTAGAGGAGAAATAATATCTGGTCTACCCATAATCCAGTACCAATTCTCAGCTTCCTCAGCCGTAATCTATCCTCTCATCATAGGAATAGAGCTTACATCAGGGTTAGAGGGCACTCTAACAATCCTCATACTATGTAGAGTCACTAGACTCAATATTATATGGTGCATTCACGGCTTCAGAATGAATCTCTACATCACCTCCAGACTGCAGGTTTAAGTCTATAGAAATATCTATGGGGTATTCTACTATAGACTTTCCTGACTGATCCCCCATACTCTCATCTAAAATCTCTTCACTGTCTGAAGGATCAAAGTCCGGTCAACTATCATCTTCATATATTATTACTAGACAGGGGTTTCCCTTATTAACTGAAGCCTTTGACTTAACCTTATAAAATCTAATATCTATTCCTGTAATATTTGCTTTATTAAGCAATACTAAATATCCCATAACATACCCTAACTTAACCAAATACTTACTATTTACAGTTAGGGTATGGAAACAATCTCATATCAGTCCATAAATAATCTATTCACATCATTTCTTAAGCCAGAATCCTTTGCTCTGATACCAAAATTATCACATCCTTATTTTTAACCTCAATTATACTCCATTAGAAGTGTTTGGAACCAATTACATGATCATTTGCTTTGAAAATATCCATTTCCAAAAGATTTGCTCTCGGGTATTGTTCACTGTTACTGTTCATTTGATAATTCCAGAACATGTACCCTATTTTGAAAATTTATAATTAATTGTAGAAAAATCAAAATAATGTGGTTCCAATTTATAATGGAAGATATTTCATAAATATTTGAGAAAAAAATATGAAATTGAGGTTATCTTCTTCACCCGAAATCAGTTTATTGGATAAGAATCACTGTTCATTTGGTAAAATCTGGAAGTTCCAGTTTCTTTGCCTTAAATTTAAAAATTCATTTCTCTTTGGTTACTTATCCAAATAAACTGTTTTACCTATGGAATTAAATCTCTAGACGTCCTCTCTAAGATCACCAAATTTCATATATATTTTTTTCATTTGATATATGAAACCATTGCGTGAACGTCACTGCCTCTTAGCACTCGTTTTATCTCAATTCCAGGTCTTACTGCCCACTTTTGAAAATCATAATAATTTGGATACTTATCCAAATGAGGCGTTCTTGGTGTCCATTTAAATCTCTATATCTCAAATTTAATCATACCAAGTTTCAGACTAAAACTCGTTGATTTAAGCATCATAAATATCGTCACATCACCACAGCCTCAAAACAAAATTACAGAATCATACACTATTCAACCATACATGCTATCATATGCTTCCATAAAGTCAAATATCTCATGTGACCTATTATACAACCTCATTCATCCATGTTTACCCTTTTTCCATGTGAATTTCGAACACCTATAACAAGATTATGCATATGGAAGGAATGAGATTTCATAGAAATCCCAATAGCAAGTTACACAAACTATAATATCATGCATGAATAATCGAAAGCTTAACATGTTATCATGTGATGGGAGCTACTTCATAATGATACACAAGCAAACTATAACATGCATATTGTCATGACATAACTTGCAAGGAGTTGCAATCATTCATACTTCATCATAACATGATGATATATGCTCAAGCTCAACCAAACACCATAATCAACAAGCAAGCAAAACATTTAAACAAACATGAGTTATAGTTAGGTATCCTTGCTACCTCTTAGCTATCTTGGTCAAGACCTTCTTGAAGTGCTTTCCTTTCTTCACAAATGTCAAAACCTAGCCATTACAACATAATATCAAGTTACAACTCAACTTGAAACCAAATCTAAGACTAGGTTTTCACTAGCTCCCTTTCTTTCTCTACTTTATGTTTCTTACTTCCATCTTTCCAAAATAAATTCCCATGGTTCATTTCCACAAAATTTTTCATGTAGAATCCAAATATGAAATCAGAATTTCCAAAATCAAAACACTTCAGTTGCTACAGTACCAACCCGAACTGAAGGTCCCTTTTTTTCCAAAAATTCACATTTTGATTCCAATGCTTCCAATAGTTGTTCTCCTACTTTATCCCCACACAATTTTCCATTTTAAACTCATTGGAAGCATCAAAATCTTGAAATTCCATCATATGAACAGTTCCATGTACAGTACCAACAAGAACACAAAACCCTAAATCCAAACATACTTGAATTCTCAAGCTTATACCACTTGATTCTAGCTTGTTTAACCTTGTCTAAACTATCCATAACATAAAACTCATATTTTAACCACATATGAGCAGCACTTCCAGCAGCAACCATATGGGAAATATAGCATGAAAACCCCTTAAGACCATGAGCTAACTTGCTAGAACAAAGCTCAAGATCAAGGGAGATGATTACCTTGCTTCTTGCTTCAAGTTGTATGCTTCTTTCTTAGTTGAGTGAAAATTTTGCAAGAGTTTCCCTATGGTTCTCAATGCCACGATTTTGGGCAGAATGAGGGGGTATTTATAGCCAAAATCCAAGAAAAATGAATGGCAAAGATTGATTTAGTTACTATTTGATCTAAAGGCCCACATTTAATCTTAGATTTTACTTTTTCATAAAAGAATAATTATGACATCATGTGGGACAGATAATGGGACACCTAAGAGGGTTAGGTGGCGTGCTCATATTGTGAGGAAGCTTCTGAAAAAATTTCAGTCCAATCCGGTATCGATCAGAGCAGTTTCACAACAACCGGACTGTTTTCTGTTCCGAATTTTTCTATAATATACCAGGATATGTATTCTATCCTGGAAATCAATATATAGGCTTCTCATATCATTGAAATTGATATACTAAATATTTATCTGCAATCCATTCCTTGGGAAATGACCAAAATACCCTTGGTGTCCTTTCTTACACTATATTAACCCTAAGGGTATAATTGTCATTTTACCCCTCTTTATACTGCCTCAGGGTGTATCTGGGCTCAACTAATTACATTTATACCATGTGCCACGTTTTTAGCCTATCCCAGGTGATCAAAATGCCCTTTATCTATCTCAGGTATAATTTGGGCATCCAGGGGCATTTTCATAATTTTGCACTTTTTCTGGACACTAGCCCCTTCTACTGATGGGCTGGTACCCTGGGTTTTGGGCCCTTCTTGGCATCATCATGGGCCTATATATGAGGTCATCTGATCTCATTCTATCCAGGCTTACATACCGACAAATTCTATTATTGGATCATGGGTGTTATTAAACTCCCGTCAAAATTCACTGTTATGGGAATAACTTTTTATACAGGACTTCTTTCGGGGTTCTGTCCAATTCATAACATCTGACACTGTAGGGCACACTTTCCTGTAATTCCCCCACTTATATCTGCCATAGAATCTGATAAAAATTCAGATAACTTTTAGACTATCAGATAATTTTCCGCTGTCTTGAGCGCTAATAAAATTTCTGTATCATGCTAGATTAACTAGCGTAACTTTATCTATTTACTGATAGAATATGGGACTGAAAAACTTCTGGGCAGTTCTAAACCTTTTCTGGCTGAACTTTTCCATAATTATATTTATGTCCCTGACTTTTTTCTTAATTTTATTTAGGTCCCTAAACTTTTAGAAATTACCACTTTTGGCCCAAATCTTGTTTCTAGGTTCACTTTTTGCCTTTAACGTTTTCTACTTTTCATTTTAGTCCTTCTCTTCCCTAAAGAATCATCTAACCTTTATTATTTCTTCTGATGTTCATCATAATCCTTTCCAAACCTCTTTCCACTATCAGTACTATACGGATAGGGAAAAATTAGGATATGACAACTTACCAAAGTTTTATAGATTAGTAAGTAAGGATAGTTTCAAGCATTTGAAGACTATGCAATGGGTTTGCTCATTCATGAAACCTGTAGGTGCTGACATAGATGATGTGCAGAGACAAGTATTCCATTTTACACTTGAAGAAAAGGCAAATGAATGGTTTTATATGCTGCCACATCATACACCTTAAGCCTTAGACTCCTAAAATAAATTGAGGACTACTCTCATAGAGAGATACTTCCCTACTTCTAAAACTGCTACATTAAGAAAGGAGGTTTTTGCCATAAAACAGTATGATCAAGAGTCTTTCTATAAGTTTTAGGGAAGGTTTCAAGAGCTGCTACCTAGATATCCATACCATCATATTCCAAATGAGCATTTGGTATAGTATTTTCATTCAAGATTATGCTATGCATGCAGAAAGAATTTAGATGTAGCTGCTAGGGGTTCTATTGATGATTTAACTCTAGATGAAGTATGGAACTTGATTGAGAAGATAGCAAGCAATGACCAACAATATGGGGGTTATGATGCTAGGTAAGTCCATGAGGCTTCCACAAGGTCTTGTCAAGATTATAATAGCTTATCTTCTCAAGTTGATGATATGAATGCTCATATCAACAATTTAGCTACTAAGTTGAGTAATTCACATGTTCAAAATGTACTCTCAAGCTCTAACTACTCTTAGTTGTTAGCTTTGTTATTCTCCTATACACACCACTGTCAATTATCCTACACACTGTGTAGATGTATCAACTATCTATCAAGGCAAATGAACTAATATCCACAAAGGAATCCATACTCCAACACATATAATGAAGGATGGAGAGATCATTCTATTTCAGATAGAGGGATGGAGGCGCAGACAGGAATTTTTGGTAGAAAAAAATTTAACAATGATAGATAAGTGGCTAAATCTTTTAGAGCTATAGAATTATCTACTTCTACAAAGGATGATGGTATATATGAGATGATCAAGAGCATTAATGTGATGAATTCAAATATAGACTTTATAAACACAAACTTCAGCTCTAACTTCAATGACTAAAGATCTATTATGGAGAACAACCTTGCAGTAACAGATTCTAAGTTTGCTACCTTGGAGAGTAAAATAGAACATTGGAAACAAAAGCTTCTAACATGAATGGCTACGTATCACATCTAGCCAATTCAATAAGTGATATTTAGGCTAGAATATGTGGAAATTTACCTTCAAATATAGTTGTTAACCCCAAGTCTGTGAATGCTATAAGTTTAAAAAGTGAAAAGCAAGTTAGGGAGCAAGTTACATATGCTAAAACTAAAGAAGAATGTAAGGTAGATACTGGTTCCAGTAGCCTAATGATAAATGGCATTAAGAAGTCTAAAAGTAAGAAGGAAACACAACTTATTGGGAAGAAAAAGGTTACATTTGATTTACATAAAGTCAAATTGATTATGCACTTGATTATGAAGGTTAAGGACAACCAAACGACAAGGAAACTAGCTACTTAAGGCTACAGATGTTGAGTTAAATCCTAGAGTGGATACAACTGAAGAGACACAGTCAGCAATAAATGCAGAGCTCAAGAAGCAAGAAATAAATTATAGTTCAGTTGAGAAAGAAGTGACTTTAAAGGATTTACCTGTCCTAAGGGAATTCATAAGTAGTAAGGAGAAAGCCTTAGAGCAACAAAACAAGAAAGTGATTGATTTTTTCAGCAAGATTGAAGTAAATATGCCTATGCTATAAAGAGTTCAAAGAGTGCTAAAATATGCAAAGTGTCTAAAGGTAGTTGCACACACAAGGAAAGATACAAACCTAATGAACTGGTGCAAGTGGGACCTAAAGCTTCTATACTTTTCCAATCTCAACTTCCAATAAAGTGTCAAGATCCAGGTGCATTCTCTATTCCTTGTACAATTAGCAAGATAACTGTTCCTAGAGCATTATTAGATTTAGGTGTTACTATTAATGTAATGCCTAGTTCAATTTATCATGCTCTAGGAGTGAATCTGATTAAACCAACTAGTGTGTTAGCTCAATTGGTTGATAAGAGTATTATAAGTCCTAAGGGAATCTTAGAAGAAATTCTAGTTCAAGTTAAAGAACTTGTTTTTCCTATGGACTTTTATGTTTTGGATATCTCAAATGAATCTCTTAATGATAATACTCTTATTCTAAGAAGGCAATTCTTGAAAATAGCTAACACCATGCTTTGTATAAAAAATGGAATTTGGTGGGCACATAATTCAGTTTAACATGTATAGACACCCACATCAAGATTTTTCTCTCCTAGGACTTAACATGAGTGATGCATCATTTAAAAATAAGTGCGATGATATTCATGAGCTTGATAATGATGATGAAGTTGAAAAACCATATATTTCTTACTCTTCCACTAATCTCTTTATTTTCTTCATCCAATGGTGATTGTTATGCATTAATTCTAAAGTTGATGGCTGGCTTCCTACTATGGGTATTTTTCTTCATCTTCATCTGTTATTTCTTCTATGAGAACTAACTGCACTATTTCAAGTGATGAACAACATCTAGAAAGGTCTATGGCAAATTTAACATAGTTATAGGATAAGTATAATATAGTAGATTTTGAGAGACAATGAGCTGGAATCTTTGAGCTAGGGAGTTTTCAATTCAATAATTATAAAATCCTACATTCTAACCCTATTCATAAGGGCTTCAACTTGAAATTTTTAGATATTTTAGGGATGCAGAAATTGAAGGATATTATCCAACATCAATAGAAGTTTATTGTAAGGACAGACCTGGATAATATAGCAATTACATCTATAAGACCATTTCTACTATTTGTTGGCTATGCCTATATTTTGCTAGACGTGTATTATCTCTTAAGATGGGTAGAGGCTATACCAACAAGAAAGGATGAAGCAGATAGTACAACATTTCAGGTCAATGGCCTCTTATTAAAGCTGTACAAAGAGAACTTCAAACCCCCATAATGTTGAGGTTGTCTCCTTCCTTGTTTTTCCATTTACAAAAGTCTATTTTATACATTTTTACTTATATACTTTAGCTGTTAGTTGTTGATTAAGTATGGGGGAGGAGACCAAGTCAGTAGGGTAGATAGGAACTCTAATAAATTTATCATATATTCTGGTTTAGTTTTATCCTCATTACTTCAGCCTTTGCATGTGTTTTATTACATATTCACATTAAGGACAATGTAGAAATTAAGTGTGGGGGAGTAGTGTGTGAAATGGGTAAATAAAATCAAATACCTGTTGTGATTTTGTATTTTGGTCGTGACCTTGTGTTATTCTTGTCGCGACTAATGTGTGTGAATATGTCAAGTTTCTTCTCTATGAAACTTAGTTGTGACCAATGCCTATTTTTGTCACGAACAAGAGTTCATATTTTTTTATGTTTAACTATCTATGATGTGTAGTCATGATCTGTGCTTATCTTTATTGCGACTATAACTCTCTATGAATTTTAGTCATGATTGGATTGATACTTGGGTCACGACCAGAGTTTATTTGGTTATCAAAGTTACTCTCTGTGATCATGAGTCATGACCAATGTCCATTTATGTCATGACCAATATTCCTTGATTCTTAAAAATTTCTTCTCTTGTGTTATTAATGTCGTGACTGTGTGCGAATATGTTAAGTTTCTTCTATGTGAAACTTAGTCATGACTAATGCCTATTTTTGTCATGATCAGGAGTTCATATTTTCTTATGTTTACCTATATGTGATGTGCAGTCGTGATATATGTTTATCTTTGTTGTGACTATAACTCTCTGTGAATTTTGGTAATGACTAGATTGATACTTGGGTTAAGACTAGAGCATGTGTGGTTATCAAAGTTACTCTTTGTGATAATGACTCACGACCAATATCCATTTATGTCACGACCAATATTCTTTGTTTCTTGAAAAACTCTTCTCTGTGTAACACAGTCGTGACCTAATGTCCTCTTTGTAGCGACCACAAGTGACCCTCTGCTGAAAAATTCTTTTATTTCATTCTGATTGTTGGTTGGTCTATTAGAATTTACTGTCATGGATTTAAAACTGAATTTTGAACATATACTTCTCAATATTGACAAAACTCGATGAAGTATGAGTTTCTTGTTTTATTGATTGACTATAAGAAATTGTGCATCATGAATGATTGATCTCTTGTATTTAGTTTAAAATTCATGCAAACTTGTTATAGTGAGTCAATTAGGGTGAGTAAGCCAGATGGAAGGATTTTGAGCCTCATACAGATACTCATTTACATTGTGTGACACCATCTAGTTTGGTAACTTTGCATAACTTGTCTCAATACTTGATTCAAAACCACATTAGCTTCTTGGAGTTGTGAATATGATAAGGGCATTTCTTTCAAAACCCTTTTGACTAAACAATAGCCACATAAATACAAAGTCCTTTGCTTACCCCTTTAAGACCTTACTTTCTTTTAAAATCCCATCCTTGATTAATGAATGTTGTACAAGATATTTGCTGCTATAGTAAGTCTTTAATTATGAAATAAATGTTAAAGTTGCATCGCTTGTTCAATATCTTAATTTTAATGTTTTTGTTATTTGGTTCAATAGTTAAGAGAAAAGAAGAAAGAAAAGAGGAAAAAAGATAGACTAGTTGACAAGATGTGATGTTCAATGAAAGGAAGTTAGCTTATGACTAATACTTTTTGCAGTTGCACAGTTCAAATTGTGATTAAATGTTGAAGTAGCTTAAAGAAGTAAGATCATGTGGAGTATTTCATTAATCATTGACATGGAATTCCATTTCATCACCTAGTATTTCCTTTTGATTCACAACCCTTGTGGCATACAGTGGTAGAGATGTAGGATGGTTACAAAAGCCTATGGGAAGCCTAAGCTTGATAGTTGAGTGAAATTACCTTGATAAGAGAATGAGTGAAACACTACACCTTGTAAGGAAATCTCAACCTAATTGCTTACTATGATTTAATTGCATTAGTTGGATTCTTTAATTGATATGAGATTAGTTTGGATTATCGCCAATTAAAGGGAAAGGATTGATGATTACAAGATCTTATGCTAAATCTGTTTCCCAACTTTGCTGAACATATATGTTTGAATTTCAATTTTGATACATAATTTTGCTTAGAGTGCAAAAGATAAGTGTGGGGGAATTGATAAAATCATATTTGTATTAATTTTTTAGTGTTTAAATAGAGTATTATTGTTGATTTTTATCCCCATTTTGCAAAATATTGAGTAATTAATAAATAAATATAAATAGAACAAGTGAAAATTGATTGATATGATTTTAGTGATTAATTAGATAAATAATCTATTAAATATCCATTTTAGGAAGGCAGTAACCAACAGTAGATTATATAGAGGTCAATTGACAGTTGGTTAATAGAAGCATGTACTGGATTGAACAAGTGGGCTAGCAAAATCACATGCTAGAAGGAGCTGATAACATAAGCAAGTGGGAGATTCAACACATGTGAAGCATAATAGAAGCAAGTGGGAGATTTACACATATTCTATAATAGATTGGGCATGTGCTGGTAGCTACCATTCACTCCATTCAGACCATATGACTCATTCCATGTTCTTATATATTCACTCTTCATGCATCTGATGAAGACGCATTCTCTACTAATCAAATCTTCCACTCTCACATGTTAATGAATTCTCTATTTTCCACCTGCAACTTTCCTCTATTTTAAGCAATAAAACTAGAGGAAATTCAATCTCTATTTTCATCTTTTCTTCTACATTCACCATGACTGTTGGTGCTGAAGTCTTGAGAGCAATGGAGGGCTAGAGTTCATGTGCTCTCTTGGAGATAATGCTAAACCAGAATCCTTGATCCATAATAGGGAGTTCATTGTGTCTTTAATTCAAATTTGATTGTATCGAGTTGATGTAGTTAATTCTGGAATTATTGATTCAATTGAAGTTAGTAGATGATTAATGATCAGATAACCGAGTTGGATTTTCTATTTCTACATAATTGGTGCTTTGATTGATTCTTATCCTTGGACTGAGTTGGACATGGTTGTAGTTAATTAGAGCAATTCTATAACAGAGTACAATTTTATTTGTTAAATTCATCTTCTTTTATCTCTTGAGTTGAATGATTATTATTTCTCTATTCAATGTCTGTGAGTTGTAACTTTGATTGAGATTTTAACTAATCAGTTGTTAGCTAACATAATATAATTCAACTAATTAACTCCAAATATTTTGTGGATAATGAAGGTAAGGTATTCTCCAAGGGAACAAACTTGTCATTGATATCACAAACACCTAAAATCATAAACAATAGTATAGGATTTACATTCAGAATTTAGTTAATCTCTCATATCACAAATCATCTTATTAATTTGTTAATTTATGGCTCATTAGATTAGTTAGAAACTTTAGTATCCATTTAGGCTCCTTGTGAATTGTCCTAGGTTAGCTTCACTTTACTATTGGTTAGCTTAGTTCTTTTGGTAATTAAAACGACGATTATCAGTAACTAAAAGAAGCAGAGTTCAACTTTGAGTGAGTTGGCTAGGAAAAATATAGCATAGTAGCACAAGAAAGATATGAAGTTACACGAATGTTGAAAGCACTTTGCCAGATGCTAAGATATAAGATAAGAGATAGATACCTTAAACTTTAGTCATAAAGCATAAGGGGATATAAAGAGAAGACATATCCAAAGTTATTTGACTAAGGTACTAATTACATTTAGAGGACAAAATTTATTTTTAAAAGGGTAGAAATATAACATCCTAAATTTTCTTTATATGTATGACTGATAGAGGAAAAAGTTATGAAGGGATTGAGACAATAATTAAAAGAAAATATAATGATTAGTTAAGGTTTAAGTCAAAGAAAGGGACAAGTTATAAAGTTATACAGCCAAAAGGACCAAACTGTAGATGGTTAAAGTTCATAGACTAAATTGTAAATAATAAAAGTATAGGGACTAAATTGTAAATAAAACAAAGTTCAAGGACCTAAATAGAGTTTTGAGATTTTAGGGACTAACATTGAATTTGGCAATTTCTTGGACCAAAATGGAATTTGGCAACTTTGCCAAACTGAGGGGTAAAAGCGTAATTAAGGAAAGTTAAGCTAGAAAAGGCCTAAAATTACCCAAAAATATTTCAGTTCCAAATTTTACCAATAAATAGAGGATATAATTTGGGCCAGGCATATCTCTCAGAAATCTAATTTAAGGTCCTTGTAATTGATATTAATTTCTGAAGTCTAGAATTTAGTACAATACTTCTGAACCTCATAATTAGATAAAATTTTATAGTAAATTCTTGTAATTAATATAAGAATTTATAAAACTAATATAAGTCAAAAAGGAGTCTTATAGAATTAATTAGAGAATTTAAGGTGAAATATGACATTGATAAAGAATTTAAAGAAAACATATAGAACTTTATCAGCACTTCAGAATCTAAAAAAGTTATGAGACTTTATAGGAAATTCATTTTATAGTTGAATAAATTTCTAAAAATGTCATAACCTTTAAAAGAAGTGTATAAAATTTATTTCAAAAATTAAGGTTATTTAAAAATATTGGTATAAGGGAAGTGCCTTATGATTTGTGCCAATTAGCAATTTGACTCAATAGGAGGCCCAAATGACATACCATGAAGACCCAAGAAGCCCAAGTTAGTGTCTTGGATCTCAAGACAAATTTTAGGATATTTTATGAATTTTTAAAGAAAGAAAATCTAAGGAAACTTCAAGGAAGCAAGGTGGCATGTGAGGTGTCCTTATAGACCCCACATTTTCACCATATGGAAGCCAAAAACAAGGAAGAAGAGTTTGGACATATAATACAATCCAATAAAATAATATAAGAATTAAGTTATTTAAGATTAAGGTTAATTAATCCTAAAACCAACTAATCAAATTCAATATTAAGCCATTGTAATAATTAAGAAAATGAGGGATAAAGTGGTCCCAAGGTGGACAACATTTGGCTATAAATACCCCACCGTTCATTCACAAAACTGAGGACATTAGGAGCCAAGGGGTACCTCTTGCAATTTTAAAACTCAACCTATTCTAAGGTAATTCATGGAGGATTTTCAAGGGACTTTGATCCAAGGAAGTTAGGGCATAAGGTAAGTAATCTTATTAATTTATGTTTAAGTGTTTTGGAAGATTGAAACCTAGGTTTTAAGGTTAGAAACTGGATTTTTTCCTTGATCCTCTTGCTGAGCGAAATTCATAAACAAAGAAGGAAAAATAAGATTAAGCTAGAATCATGTAATTAATACTTATATAAGTTAGATTAGATGATAGGTTATTGAATTCAGTTGTGCTGTCAACTTTACTATTGATGAAGGCCATTTAGCCTAGAGCTGTTTTGGACCAAGAAGAATGAATTTCAATAATCTAATGTTTAAATTGAATTCAAATGATGAATTTGTGTAGGATTGGATAAGATTGGAACTTTAGAAGCATTGGATTAATTATGATTAACTAACTATTTGGTATGAGAATTATTTTTCCCTTAACATTTAATATTTTAGATTCTATTATCTTTTTGAACCACTTTATTTTGATTTTTTGAAGTTCGTCACCAAATCTAAAAATACCAATGAACAATACCTGTGAAGTTTAGAAATTCCATATTTTGTAATTGAACTTCAATAAATGTCTAAGTGGTTCTAAATGCTACTAAACGGTGCCTAAGACATATGAAAGTAAGGTGTTACACTAATAGGCTCTACCCATAATACTTGAGAAACCCCTTTTTCATTAAGTAAAACCCTTGACATATCAGTAAGGACTTTGTTCTTGCATTCTACCACTCCATTTTGTTGAGGTGTCTGTGGAGCTAAGAAATTGTGATCAATCCTGATAGACATAATAGAAATACCTTTCTTATTTTGGACTTTATTGGCAAAAGCAATGGAAGCTTCAAATGTTTCATCTTTTGATGGAAGAAACAAAAGTATAAGATATTCCTCTAAAAAAATTGACTCTTGTTGGACCAATCAAATCCATGTGAATCATTTAAAGTGGTCTCAGTTGAGACTACCTTCTTAGATTTAAAAGATGACTTTGTTTTCTCATTGGCAGGCATCCCAGATAATACCATTTTCAAATTTTAGTATTGTAAAATTGACTACTAAATTTTTTCTAATTAATTTTGAAACTTGATTCATGTTTACATGAGCTAATCTTTTATGCCGTAGCCAACTTTCATCAGTTTTTCCTATAAACCAATTTTTAGATGGATTTGAATTAATAGAAATAGTATAACAGTTAGCATCCCTTAGTACTCTAAGTTTTGCTTTTAACTCATCTTTATTTAGTCTCACATCCTTTTTGTTGATGATCAAGCATTCCTCATAGTCAATATCACCCAATTATCTTTATTAACACTATGCCTGACACTGAGTAGGTTATGGCAGAGCCTGTCTAGGTAATAGACATATTCAATTCTCATGCCATCCTTGCTTTTGATTTCTCCAATGCCAACGAATGTTCCAGACTAGTTTCCTCTAAAGCTGACTTTCCATCCTTCTTTGGGTGTGAACTTGAAGAATTTGTTAGCATCTCCAGTCATTTGTCTTGAGCATCCACTGTATATATACCACTTATTTGTCTTGGATACTTTGAGATATACCTACAAAAAGAATTAGCTAACTTTAGATACCCATATCTTTTTAGGTCCTGGTTGGTTAGTCTGTCATGCTTTAATTTCATAAGTAACTTTAGGTACCCATCTTAATGTCCCGTAGGTACCCATATTATTGTGATAATAAGAAGTAGGAGTATGACCCTTACGGTTGCAGTAAGTGCATCGAGCAAATGGATTGGAGGTATGAACATAAGTTTTAAAATAGTTTAAATATAGTTTTCCTTCATTTTCCTTCTTTCCCTTTCTCTTATCTATATTTGGATCATATACAATTCCATATTTATCATAGATGCATCTCTGGTTTCTTAAAATTACATTAAGCATCTCACTTCCTTTAGTGAATCTTTAAAGAGTTTGTTTAACTCTTGATTCTTCTTCTCGATAATCTAACTTTAGTACAAGGTTGTACCGATATATGATCTTAACAGATTGAGAGTTTATCTTAATTTGCTCTTCTAATGCTTTAACCTTCTTTTTAGAATTTACCAACTCTTTATCAATTCTAAATAATTCACTTCTTAGATCATTATATTCAAAAAGTAGTTATCATAAGAAGGTTCAAGATTTATTACCTCATTCGATTTAGAATCAATTTGTTATTGAGCAACGAGGCCTATGTTGGCCACCTCTTCTTGATTACTGCCTTTATCTTCTAAAGATAAACTATCTCCCAAGATGGACGAGACAAAGGCTTTCATCTTCTAAAATCTTTCTTTTTTCTTCTTTTGTCCTTCTTTGACTGTTAAAGATAATCTGCCTTGATGTGACCAACATTTTTATAGTCATAACATATAATTTGATCCCATGCTTCTGATGTTTAATTTAAAGGATAAAACCAAGATTTTTCTTCAATCTTTATTTCTGTAGAACTTCCGAAATCTCTTAACAACAAGTCCCATCTCCTCATCCACTAGCTCATCTTCTTCATTATGTTCATGAGCCTTCAGAGCAATGAGATCACTTTTGATTTTTTAATCTTAATTCATATACTTATGCTTACTATCAAACTCATATAAGCTTCTACAGCAACTAATCTCATTGATTCTTTGATGTCTATCACCTTCAGATCACATCTCTAGTTTGCTCCTCAAGGAACTTTGTCACTTGATTCTCTACTTTATCCCGCACAATTTTTCATTTTAAAACTATTGGAAGCATCAAAATCATGAAATTTCAATCACTATTCATGCATAAAGTCATGGTAAAGTCTTCTTTCATCTTCTTGTTTATTTTTTGTAGTCATGATAAAGTCAAGAATATCAACTTTATTCAATAACAAATCATCTAAACTAACTTATCTAAACATTAATCATATAGTTATAGCTTGATTTTATCCTTCCAGACGACTTGCAAATAAACTATAAAGGATCACATACCTTATACTTTAATTACCTTGATCTGTAAATGCCTTGAATTGCCTTTGCCTTGTTTGAGTTTTCATTTGGCCATAGTTTCCCCAAGGGTTCAACAGGCCATGGTTTTGGACAATATGGGGTGGGTATTTATAGAAATTATTACAAAATTACCTATATTTCTTTACCATAAATTCTATAATTAATTCTACAAGAATCCTTTATAACTTTTGTCAATTTCATAAATTTTTATATTAATTATAAGAATTTATTACAAAATTTCATTTGATTATGAGGTCCAGAAAATACTATACTAATCTCAAAAACCTTCAAAAATTAATATCAATTTACTGGGACATTAAATCATAATTCTGAGAGATATTCTCGACCTAATTTTCATTCTCTATTTATTGGTAAAATTTGGGACCAAAATATTTCTGAGCAATTTCAAGCCTTTTTTAGCTCAACTTTATCATAATTGTCATTTTTACCCTTTAACACTTGAAAATTGCACTTTAACCCCTAAATTTTCATAATTACACTTAATGGCCTATGTAACATCCTTCCTTTCATACCTCTTAGGGACCATTCAGTAGCATTTAGAACCACTTATAAGACCTTGGAAGTCTATTAGCCAATTCTGGAATTTTACTCTCTCTCGGGTTTATGTTCACTCGCATGAACAGTGATTAAAATTTCATGATTTTGATGGTTCCAATTGTTTTAAAATAAAACTTTGTGTGGGGTAAAGTGGAGAAACAAGTATGGGAAGCATTAGAATCAAAAGGAGAATTTTTGAAAGAATTGTATGCTTATGTTCAGTTTTGTACAGCAGGCAATGAAGGAGCTGGAATTTCATTATTCTAAGCTCATAAATGGATTCAAAAGATGAAATTGTGTAGGGTAAAGCCAAGACATCAATTGGTTCAAGAGCCAAGTGGATTAGTGAAGATTAGAGAATGTTATTACAATAAAGAGTATAACAAAGTTAGTCTTAAATATGGTTAGAGTTCATGAGTCCTAATGAATTATGTGATGAATATGAATGTGTTTAGGACCTTGAAACATCCAAGAAAATGTTGAGAAGTGATGGACATAAAGGCTTCATGGTTGGAAAGCTAGGAAGTAAATGCTAAAGAGTAAGAGGAAAGCTTAAGTGCAAGGTAGTGAACTTACCTCTTTATGTGCTTGATGTGATATGCTTATGTGTTGAGATGTATATGATAATTGAATGATATTGTGACATGATAAATGATGTTGAAAGTATTGTGAATAACATGTTTCCATGGCCATGCACTATTATGTAAGAGTATATAGCATGATGGCATGTCACTAATCAAAGAAAGTTTAATGAACTTACATATCATGCATTAGCATCCATCTTGCATATTTAAGTGGTAATGTTTGCTACTGAGATTCCCTAGAATCTCACTCTCCCATAACCAACCAATTTAGTTCAAGCATGATGGATAATGTATGCATGGAGAAGGGCTAAAGCATGGAAGAAGAAAAGTGAAGTATTTAAGATGTTAGCATATGCTAGGCACTTTCCATGTATGTCAAAGCCATATAAAGCATCTATTTATGTGATGAGATTGTATGAAACAATTATTGTTTAACCCCATGATGTATATGAATTCATACAAGGAAAAAGAGATGATTCATGTATGCTAGAACAATTATTGAAAGTAAAAGAAAGGAAACTGAAACAGTAAAAACGTAGGTCCTGAAGTAGTTTTGTTGTGGCTTCAGTTTGACCTAGTAAATGAAGGAATTAATTAACAAAATTTTACCATCACGTAGTACACATCCATAGCTTTAGGTGCATAGGTAGACCGTGTCATTTGGATTTGTATATGAAGAGAAATGAATTTCCAAAGTAAGGGACCAGAATCTATTTCCAGAGTTTTTGACTTAATCAACAGTAAACTTCAATGAATAAATTGTATCAATTGGCTAATCATTTGGTCTGGAAATTATTTTTCTCTTAAAGTTCAAGATGTTATCTTCACGTATCTTTTTGAATCACTTCATTTCAAGGTTTCTATAATTAATTATGATTTTTCAAATTTTGTTACGTAATCTAGAAAACCATATGAACAGTAACCCGAGAAAGAATAAAATTCCAGATTTGGCTAATGGACTTCCAAGGTCTTGTAAGTGGTTCTAAATGCTACTGAATGGTCCCTAAGACGTATGAAAGAAAGGATGTTACATTTTGGTATCAGAACAAAGGATTTTGGCTTAGGAAATGCTCTGAATATATTATTTATAGACTAATATGAAATTATTCCCAGACCCTAACCCTAAACAGTGGGTATTTTGTTAAGTTATGGTATGTAATGGGATAGTTAGCATTGTTTAATTAAACAAATATTGGAAAAGTAGATATGATATGTGATAAAGTCGAGTTAGAGGCCTTAGTTAATAAGGCAGTTGATAAGAGAGACTCCTAGCTAGTAGTGAAAGGTACATCCAGACTCTTATCATCCCTTACACAATAAAGAGAGTTCAGATAAGAATATAGGGGATCAGTTGGGAAAGTCTATAGTAGAATGTCCCATAGATATTTCTGTAGACTCAAACCTGCAGTCTAGAGGTTATGTAGAGATACTGCCTAAGCCCAGTATACCCTAGATAATGCTGAGTCTAGTGACTGTACATAGTATGAGTTTGTTGGAGTGCCCTCTAGCCCTAATGTAAGTTCTATTCCTCCGATGAGAGGACATATTATAGCTGAGGAAGTTGAGTACTGGTACTGGATTATGGGTAGACTAGATAGCATTCCTCCTCCACTAGAGTTTGAGGATAGAATTGTTATAAGTAATATACCACAGTCCACTAATTCAGACATCCAGTCAGAGCCTATGACCATTCCTGTCCATTCCTAAAATCCAGGAATATGTGGCTTTATAGAGATAGATCAGTAGGATATTCCTGGTCCTAGTTAACCCTAGCCTTCTTTATTAAAGATAGATAGTGTTTACCATATTGGTCTGAAGAAAGTTGCGGAGAGTGAATTACTCAGTCTAGGTAAAGGGATGGACAGAAGTAGAGATTAAGAACAGTTAGTTATCTGTAGTTACTTAATGTCGTAGCAGGAATGATAAACAGACATCCAGTATAGGGCATTAACCTAACATATATTAGAGGACTTATATGAGATGATAGTAAGTCAAGTGTCATAAGACTAAAGATGCCAACCTCACTGAAGTTTATCAGTTAGAGGTTTAGTACAGAGTATAGGCAAGTTAAATAGTACGAAGCACTAAGATACAGAAGATCAATTTAAGAAGAGGTGCAATAGTAGATCCTCCATATGATCATCAGGAGTTGATCTACAGTACGAAAGACTTTGTGCAGTTAGTCTTTATGGAAAAGAATAATGAGAAGTTAGAACGAGACTTGCCTAAGAATGATCTAATACATGGCTTAAGGATAAAGATGTGATGGCTAATAGATAGAAAGTTAATGTTCCCAATTCAGAGGGATTATATCATAAAGAGATAGTAACCTAACGCTATGCCCTAGAGAACATAAATAGTAAGGTTAGGTGATGAATGAGATCCAGGTGACCTAAATTGGTCAGGATCTAGAGACAGACCAGAAAATAATTATAGTCTAGTCCAGAGTAGACTGAGACTGATAGACAGAAAGAGTTAAGGATGATACAGAGAGACATAGAAGCTACTTCATATGAGATGGAGAGTGATTAGCTCACTTGAGAAGTTTTTCTCAAAGAGTTTAAAAGAAGCATTCCTCTTAATTAGAGAGAGGTGAGTATGAGGCTAAGGGTTAGAGCTAAGGAAAGAGAACTCTTTTGATGGATACTTAACCGAGTTCATTCATATAAACCTTAAGGCTTAATAGAAGATACTATCTCACCTTTTAGTAATCCAGGAGGATAAGGAAAAACTTAAAAGTTCGAATGGCATAAAGATATGAGCCAAACCTTTCCTTAGTTAGCTAAAAGAAAATAGGTAACTCAGTTATGGATTACAGATTGATTATAGTGAGGCCAAGGACACAGAAGTCCTTCAGTTTAGAGACATGGAAGTCTTACAGGCAATGAGAAATGTCATGATAAAAATGAATATGGCCTAGTAAGATAGCCTGATATGATAAGCTATCTCCAATTCCTAAATAAATAAATAGGATACTAGAGATGTAAGCTAAAGATAATTGCCTCATAAATTGGTTGAGGATTAGTAGAAAAAGATAATTGTAAGCTAAGAGAAGTTTACGAGGTTTAAAGAAAGTAAAGTAGCCGTAGATTCCAAGATAAAGTGACTCCCCTATTCCTTATGTAAGAAAGAGTAAAAAAAGGGTTTAGTCTATACCTTAATAAGAGGGTAATGTGGTAGCCTAAGTGAAACAAGTAAATTATTCAAGTTCCTGAATAAATGATCAGGACCTAGTGATTAAGGTGATTAAGGGACATAATGTTTTAAAGTCTACCTAGTTAATTACTTAATTGCAATATGAGTATAAGGGATGGTTGAGCAGATGTATGTGATAGTGATATGGCTTATGTTGCCATTAGATATGATGAGAAGTTACATATACTTGCAGTTTTCATATGATGACACGCATGTTAGTGAATGCTTAAATGATTGTATCTCCTTGCATATTATGCATGATAGAGTATGCTATGATAAATAAATACTCCCCTTACGTAATACGTACTAGGTAGAGTATACCATATAAGAAAGTTATGTTGCTCCCATACCCTATGACATGCAATTAAATAATTTAACTTAGCAAGGATGAAGTAATAGCAAAGTGCTAAATTAGAAAGTTAGCTACTTGATTCTTAGAAGTAGAAAGAAAATTTATGATTAGACTATGATAGTCAATGGAATAGAGAATAAGATTAAAGATGAAGATTAATAGTGAGTATACAGATAAATAATTATGATACTCAGGATATATCCCTTTAGTAGGGGTAAGATATATGAATGATGTGTTATGAATATGAAATAGAATGAGATGCAGTTATGAAAGATGATGTGACTCTAAGAAATAGCAGTTTTTAAATAATATGAGTTAATGTTTCTGCAACAGAGCTAGATTGCTCTTGCGATAGAATAAGATTGTTGAAATAAAGCCACGAGATAGGACAGTATAACTCAGATAAAGTAAGGTCTCTCTGATGAGATGAATAGATGATGACAAATATGTGCATGGTAGAGCCAGTATAGCTCTCTGCAGTAATGGATATAGTAAAGTTATAAAATATGAGAATGATATGAGAAGTTCTTGAGTGATAGAGGAAACGAGTGAAGTCTTGATAGATAATATTGGCTTCTGTGACCATTTTTGGGGAATTATCTGTGGAGTTAATAACTATGTGAAAGTGACTAACCTTGTAACTTTGTCCATTGGTTTAGGTCTTCCATATATAAGAATACAGTATAATGGAATCGTAGTAGATTCCAGAGGATTACAGTTAGATCCTAGTATGGCTCATAGGGTCACAGTTAGATCCTGAAAAGGCTTACGGTTGATCGCAGTAGATCCTGAGGGTCGCAGTAGACCTAGCTTAGAGAAAGAAAGTAATGAACCATAAGTACAGTATGTCTTTGGAAGGACAAACACCAAGAAAAGTTAAGGTATAGAAGCTTCACAAGTTGGTTAACTCGTAACAGAGAGAGTACCCATGATGCTAGTTTCATATAACCTTATTACTATTAGGGACTGAACTCATAATCTCCTTACACGTATCAGGAACTAAGTGATCAAAGTTAAAGTTGTTAATCTTGAGTTCCAAGGATTTATGAGAATGTTTCATAAGATATGAGAAAGGGTCAAATGAGAATAAAGAGATCCTTATGATGAGATTACAAAAACTAGAAATAAAGGTAAGTAGATCCTCTAGATGAGGATAAAGAGATTAGAAGGCCAGATAAACCCAAGATAGATAGTATAAGGTGGGTCTAAGATAGTGAAGTACTAGGATTAGAGCCTATGAGTACTAGTGCTTTAGATTTTTCTCTGCACATTTCAGTTAAGCGTGCTCAGGCAAGGGTAGTCCAATGATGGGTGACCCCCTCAGAAGTGATAGAAAAAGATGAAAATGCCATGGAAATTTGGCATCTGTCCACAGAGCTATGTAAAATTATAGAAAGAGCTATGAAAAGCTAGAAAGGGTTATGAATAATAAGAGACTAGAACCCTTATGTCAAGTCCAAATGAAATGGATTTAGAAAGCAAGATAGACTATGTTATAGTTAGATTTGGCCAGATATGCCATGATACATCATAAAAGATACGTGATGAGATATGCTATGAAAAGTATGTAATGAGATATGTTATGAGAAATATGTAATAAGGAGTACGATATGAAATGGCTTTATAGCTAACCTTCTAAACAGATAGAGAGGCTCCCTTTTTGTAAGAGATAAGATGTTTAAATGATAAGTTACAGGTGAAAGAGCAAATGAGAGCTTTCACTCCTTGCATAAAATGCCAGTCATTATGTTATGTTATGTTTGTAAAATATGCTAAAGCTCTGAATGTTAGAGCAGTGTAAGCTCTATGTGATAGAGATGTGCAAGCTCTGAGCATTAGAGCTGTGTATATTAAGAGAAGGAATGCTTGAGCTCTGATGTTAGAGCTTTGCATTCATAAGCAGGTATGTAGTTTTACAGCATGCTGGCCAGGAATTATGCATGTTAGAGTTTGTGCTCCTATATGCTCCTATGTGCTATTATGTGCTCCTGTTTAGCAGTAGAGCAATGAAAGAAAGAATAATGATATAAGTCCTCTCTCTGTATTATGATGAGTTATTAAAGATGATAAGAATATATGATGATATAAGAATGAGAGTTAAAGTGTGCAGATATTCAGAGAATTCCGCTAGATACTCAGATGAGAAAGAAGTTATGGCACTAAAAAGTATAATGAGTTGTTAATAGAAACTCCAGAATATAGTAGTATTCGAAGGAGTTTGATATGAAAGAAATAGACACTACTCACAAGTCTAGTATGGTGAGGAGTCCATACTCAAATGAATGTAAAGTGATGAAGTAAGTAGTAGAATGAGGTAGCGTTCAACTCTGATTGAGTTGATTGGGAATAAAAGAAAGTAAAGACAGTAAAAATATGAAAATATGCGGACATGAAAGTTACTCCACTAATATGTTAAGATGGAAGATAAGAAATAGATACCCCAATCCTTAGTCAGAAAGAAGACAAGGATATCTATCCAGATTACTGACTAAGGTGCTAAGTAAATTTCGAGGACGAAATTTATTTTAAGGGAGGTAGAAATGTCATATCCTAATTTTTCCCTATCCGTATAGTACTGATTATGACGAAGAGATTTTGAAAGGATTATGACGAAGATCAGAAGAAATAATAAAGGTTAGATGATTCTTTAAGGAAAAGAATGACTAAAATGAAAAGTAGAAAAGGTTAAACGCAAAAAGTGAAAGTAACAACAAAAGTTGGGGGTATATAGCATGATGGCATGTCACTAATCAAAGAAAGTTTAATGAACTTACATATCATGCATTAGCATCCATCTTGCATATTTAAGTGGTAATGTTTTCTACTGAGATTCCCTAGAATCTCACTCTCCCATAACCAACCAATTTAGGTCAAGCATGATGGATAATGTATGCATGGAGAAGGGCTAAAGCATGGAAGAAGAAAAGTGAAGTATTTAAGATGTTAGTATATGCTATGCACTTTCCATGTATGTCAAAGCCATGTAAAGCATCTATTTATGTGATGAGATTGTATGAAACAATTATTGTTTAACTCCATGATGTATATGAATTCATACAAGGAAAAAGAGATGATTCATGTATGCTAGAACAATTATTGAAAGTAAAAGAAAGGAAACTGAAACAATAAAAACGTAGGTCTTGAAGCAGTTTTGTTGTGGCTTCAGTTTGACCTAGCAAATGAAGGAATTAATTTACGAAATTTTACCAGCACATAGCACACATCCATAGCTTTAAGTGCATAGGTAGAACGTGTAATTTGGATCTGTATATGAAGAGAAATGAATTTCCAAAGTAAGGGACCAGAATCTATTTCCAGAGTTTTTGACTTAATGAACAGTAAACTTCAATGAATAAATTGGATCAATTGGCTAATCATTTGGTCTGGAAATTATTTTTCCCTTAAAGTTCAAGATGTTATCTTCACGTATCTTTTTGAACCACTTCATTTAGAGTTTTCTAGAATTAATTATGTTTTTTGAAGTTCTTTGCGTAATCTGGAATACCATATGAACAGTAACCCAAGAAAGAGTAAAATTCCAGATTTGGCTAATGGACTTCCAAGGTCTTATAAGTGGTTCTAAATGCTACTGAATGGTCCCTAAGATATATGAAAGGAAGGATGTTACAGCCTATAACTTGTGTCTACTTCCATTTTGTACCATGGAACTTTTAGGGTTTTCACTTTAGTCCCTCTTTTTATCAAAATGACCATTATGCCCTTAAAACTTTTTACTGATACTTAATGCCTTTCTAGAGCTCTGAAAATCCTTATGTCTACTCTATAATTATCCTTTAATTATAAGGAAACTTCATAAATTTTCCTCGGTCATAACTCTTTCTAACTATTCCATAATCACCCCTTCTAGCTTGAAACTTTCTACAATTATGATTTTACCCCTACCTAGGCTCATCCTCATAAATCACCCTTTTAAGGTCTTTATCTCAACCTTATGCCTCTAATTAACCTATTTTTTATGCCAAAGAGACTCTTCTGAAGTCTCTAACTTATTTATATATTTCCCCAGGGACTTTCACTATTTACAATTTATGCCCTGAACTTTCATTATTTGTAGTTTAGTCCTAAACATGATTTGTATATTTTTAGGACTTCTACTTAAAGGGGCCTATAGCATACCTATCTCAAGCTACACACTGGTAGAAAATAGGCTTTCTAAAACAGTTGAAAATATGCTTCTACACCAGACTAAGTCAGGTGTAGAAACAACCCGTGTAGAAAGTTTGATATTCTACAACCGTTGTCTACAACCGGTGTAAAACATAAACTTTTTTAAACCGGTTACTCCATACAACCGGTTTAAAAAGTAATGTAAAAATAAAAAAATCCATAATCGAAAAACTCTAGATTCAAATCAAATAAGCTTCTAAACCAGTTTCTCTATTAAAGCTCCAAAATTCTTTCCTTCTTCGTCATAAATTTGAAGGAGGAGGAGAATGATGAAGAAGAATAGGTACCTATAAAACACAAGTAGAGAACAAAAAATAGGAAGAAAGAAAAAGCTAGAGAACCTAAAAATGAAAGAAACAAAAACTCATATATAAACAGAAATGAAAACCCACAAACACTATCACCTAATTGAAGATATCACAAAAATATTGTCACAATTCCTTCAGGTTACATGATCAAATACAAACAAAAATATATTTAAATAAAACCAAGAAATGAATGAAATGAAAATCCAAATATACACACAAAAACAAAAACCTAGAAATGTAGTCACCTAATTGAAGATATCGCAGAAATGTCGTCATAATTCCTCCGACTTACCTAGTCAAAAGTAAACATAAATATATTTAAACAAAACCCAGAAAGAAAGAAACAAAAAATAGACACTCACCATTATAGATTTGGGTCTTCTTCTTTTGTGAGCTTTAGAGGTGAGAACGACAGACTTTAACAAGAGAGAACGATGAGCACAGGTATGGGTCATCGCATATCTAGGCCATCTTCTTCAGTGAGCTTTAAATAGTGTGTTATGAATGCAGAGCTTCCTATCACAATGTGTTCTCCCTTGTTTGGTTTTCTCCATTGACGATGATGTGATTTGTGAAGATAAGGAAGCACAAAAAACTAAGGTATTTTATCAGATTTTTAATGGCAAGGACATTCTACACTAGATGTTATTACATAAGGTGTAGAATATGTAAATAAAGATAGTCTACACTGGATGTCATTCCATTAGGTGTAGAATATTTTACCCTTATTAGAAAAATGTCACCGCTCATTTCTTTTACACCAGTCATGTATACATCAGGTATAAATATTTTATCCTTATTTACAAAAATACCACCAGTCATGTTTTTAAATCGTTTCCATGAGAAGCAATTTATAAATGGGGCTTTAAAAAGTCTATTTTGTACTAGTGACATATTGGGCTTCTAGGCCTAAAAATCAGGATATAACATTTCTTTCCCTTAAAATAAATTTTGTCCTCAAATTTTCAAGGTTAAATGTCTATTTATACCTTGAAGAGGAGTTTCTTGAAGGAGAATGTCCCTTAAGTTTCATAACTTTTTCTTACTTTTCTACTATCTTGTAGAACTTTAGGCATTCCTACTTAACTTTGTGGCTATTTACACCCTTTAACATAACTTCCCAAGGGGTCACCCATCCTTAGGTTACTCTTACTTGAGCATATTTAACTGAAAATACCATTAAAATTATGAAACACTAGTGCTAATAAGCTCCAACCCTGGCACTTTACTGTCTTTGACACTCCTCATATTGCTTCTCTTAATTCTATCTGGTTCTTATTCTCTTCATTTGTGTAGCATCCCAAATTTTTTCTATCTATATAAGAATGATAGAGGAAAAATATTATAAAGAGATTGGGATGGTAATTATAATAAAAGAAAATGATTAACATAAGTGACTAAGTGTTAAGCCAAAGAAAGAGAGAAGATATAAAGTTATAAAGCAAAAGGAGCTAAATTGTAATTTAGAAAAAGTCTAGGGACTAAATTGCGATTAATGAAAGTTTCAAATGGTCATTTTGGAAAAGAAAGGGACCAAAGTGAAAACTTTAAAAGTTTCATGGTGTAAAATGGAAGTAGACATAAGCTTTGGGCCATTAAGTATAATTATGAAAAGTTGACGGCCAAAAGTGCAATTTTTAAAAGTTTAGGGGTAAAGTGGTAATTATGGAAATTTGAGTCAAAAAAGGTCAAAAATTGCCCATAAGCATTTTTGTCCAAAATTTTAACATAAAATAGAGAAAGTTATTCTGATTTATTTAACGTAATACAGAAAATTCATTTGAAATCATAAAAAACTGATATAAATTTATGAATTCGGGAGATTATTGCAGTATCTTTTGGACCTCACAATTAGATAAAATTTGATAGAAAATTCTTATAATTAATATAAGAATTTATGAATATGGTAGAAGTCAAAAAAGAGTCCTGTAGAATTAATTATAAAATTTAAGGTGAAATCGGATGCCAATAAATGGTAAAAGAAAATTAAGGAATTTTTATCAAAACTTTTGGGTCTCAACAAATTATGAGACTTTGTAGAAAATTAATTTTATATTAGAATGAATTTGTAAAAATGTTAGAACCATTAAAAGATGTGTCTAGTATTTATCCAAAAATCAGAGTGATTTAAGAATATCAGTATAATAAAAGTGCCTTGGGATTTGTGTAGAATTGGAAAGGTTTGAAACCTTAGAAGCATTGGAATTGAAAGTTGTAATCTTTGAAGTCTTCTCTATTACTATTCTCATGTATGAACATTGATTGAAATTTCATGATTTTGATGATTCCAATGGGTTTAAAATGACAAATTGTGTGGAGTAAAGTAGAGAAAGAAGTATTAGAAGCATTAGAATCAAAATGGGAATTTTTGAAAGAAAAAGGGAAGTTATGCAATTTTGTCCAGAACAGTGTGCAGCTGCTGGAATTTGTAAATTTTGAGTTTATAAATGGATTCAGAAGGCCAAATTGTGTAGAGTAAAGCCAAGACGTCAATTGATTCAAAGACCAAGCTAATTAACAAAGATTAAAGGAAGTTACTTTAGTAGATAAAGTTCAATGTTCAAGGAAGTTAGATTGTAATGAGTTAATGGTAATGCAATGTTAGGATTTACTTCGTGTGCTCAAAGAGGGCAGTCGCACATCAAGAAGTACAAAGCAAGAGGCAAAGGAAAATCATAAGGAAAGCAAGGAGTATGAGGTAGTGAACTTACCTACTTGTATGTTTAGGTTGCTTGGATGTTTTATGTGATGCTTGCTTACTTTGATAATGTGAAGTGTGTATGATTAAGTAATGCTCTATTTGTCATATCCCAATTTTTAGGCCTAGACGGCTAGTATGTAGCTTAAAAAAGGTATGCTACCAGGCCCTGTTGAGCAGAAGTCCCAGAAGTATACAAATGATGTTTAGAGACTAAACTGCAAATAATGAAAAGTTAAGGAAATAAAGAGGGACTAAAGGCATTTTGGTAATTTGCTAAGGGATGGTTCTTGGGAACTGAGCCACCAGAGTGCTTGGACTTGATTAGAGACCCAAGATGACATTCCTAGATGTCCAAAAACGTGGCCCAAGAGCTATGTGGGTCCAAGTGGCATTAAAATATTAGTTTAGTACTTTTTCAATAAAGTAAAGTTACCCAGTCAAAGATAGAACTGGGGAAAGTGATCAGATAAGGCTTTAGACTCATCCAAAACCATGAGGTGGCATGAAAGGTATCCTCATGGGACCCACAAGGTGCCACATGTCATGAGGTTAAAAAAAGAAGAAAAAGCAAAGGACACGTGGCACAATCTCAGCCGTTCATTCCAGGAAAAGATTCTAGAATTCTCTGGAAATGTGGAGTTAGATGGTGAGGTGTCCCAAGGGCCCCACCACTATGCCACCTAGCATGTGAGGTGTCCCATGGATGATGTCACTTTGATGAGTCATCTAGGATGATGATGTCATCGTGATGATGCAGGCAAAGCTTCTTGAGGAAGCTAAGTAATCTCAACTATTCATTGTGATTCAATCTATACCATCCATTCCACCTCCACTCAACTATAAATACCCCCACCCCCTTCCATTCCACTCCATGTCCAGCTAAGGGAAAAACGAGAAAGAAGAGATAAAAAGAGAAAGAGAGAAAGAGAGAAAGAAAGAAAGGAAGAGAAAGAAAGAAAGGAGTTTTGGTGGAGCTAGGAGCAATCCAAGGAGCTTAGGGACTTGGCAAGCTTAGGAATAAGGTAAGTAATTTATTCTAGTCCCTGCTCTAATAAATTATAGGATTGTTCTTATAAAGTTAATAGTTAGAATAGAGAATATCTCTCTTGATAAGGTTACCAGTAGATAAAAAGAAAGTTAGGGGATTGTCAGATTAAGGGTATTAGTTAAAGTTAAGTATGAGTTAAGTAGAGCCATACTGGATAGGATAATAATGAATATATTATTATGCTATGTATAGGCTCTAACCTATGAAAAGAAGAAACCTTAGAGCAAAGGCTAAGAGCTAGAGGAAAGGCTACATGTCAGGTAGTAAACTTATCCTAAACTTGTATGCATTGAATGTTATACTTGAATGTGCTATGGCTTTGTTGAATTGTGTTGCATATGTGCTTATGTATGAAGCTCTATTGCTATGATTACTTTGGCCAATTGTATTTCATATGTTACATGGAAGCATGCACATTACACAATGTTAACACTTTCACAAGCAAGCACAAGTATCTACATTAATGTATGCATTGTTTAGTAATATTTGAGACTGAGATTTCCCTAGAAATCTCATCCCTTTCCATGTAATCACAATACCACAGGTTTGTGAATAATGAAAGAGGATGATGAAGCATGAAGAAAAGCTAGGGATTCAATGGTATATATGTTATGTAAGTGTGTAATGTTGCTGTATGACCAATGTAAGAAGTGACGGTCATGATGTAAAGAAAAATAGTAAATGATGGAATAAATGTATACAATTTTATAGACATTTAGATGACATGCCAAGCTTCATTTTGACATCAAGAACGCTTTATTTGGATGTCTGTACAAAGAGAACTAACTTTCCAAAGTAAGGGACCAAAATCTGATTCCAGAGTTTTTGACCAAATGAACAGTAAAATTCAACGAATAAACTGTATTAATTGGCTAATCATTCGGTCTGGAAATTATTTTTTCCTTAAATTTCAAGATGTTAGCTTAACATATCTTTTTGAACCACTTCATTTAGACATTTATATAATTAATTATGATTTTTTGAAGTTCATTGCGTAATCTGGAATACCATATGAATAGTAACCAGAGAAAGAGTAAAATTTCAGATTTGGCTAATGGATTTCCAAGGTCTTGTAAGTGGTTTCAAATGCTACTGAATAGTTCCTACGACATATAAAAGTAAGGATGTTACACTATTGTTTTTTATACTATGGCCGTATGTTATAATTAAGGGACATGAAATAATGTAAGTATCATTATGCAAGCATGATCATTAAGTGCATACGTAGTAACATCAAGCATATAGTTACATACATTGTATGGTTTTCGTTTACTACTGAGATTTTCCCTAAAATCTCATTGCCTTGATGTCCAATAGATTCTTCAAAGATGGAAGAAGATGAAGATGCAAGAAGAGCAGTTAGGAGATAGATGTCATGATTGATTGTACCTAATGATATTTTATGACTTATGGGATGTATATATGTAATGTTTGCTTAAAAGTAGTATAGTAGTTGCCATAATTTAAAATAGTAAATGATCAAATAAATGTATGATATTTTATTATTATTTAGTTAACATGCCAAGCTTCGTTTTGACACCAATAATGCCTTATTCTAACATCTATACAAGGAGAACGAAATTTTCAAAATTTGTTTTCTAGAAATTTGACCAAATAAACAATAAATTTTGACATCAGAGTTGACTCAGTTAACTGGTCAATTGGTCTAAGTGTATATTTTTTCCTTAAATTTTAAGATGTTAGCTTAATGCAAATTTTTGAACCACTTCATTTTGAATTTTGTAGAATTAGTTATGATTTTTCGAAATTCATCGCTTAATTTGAAATTACCATATGAACAGTCCTCATAAAGAGTGAAATTTCAAATTTTGTAATTAAACTTCAATAAACTTGTAAGTGGTTCTAAAAGCTATCCAATGGTCCATAAGACATACGAAAATAAGGTGTTACACTTTTGGTATCAGAGCAAAGTTTCTGACATCAGATATGATAATTCCCGGACCTTAAATCTAAGAAGTTAATACTATGTTAAGATTAGGGTGCTTAGTGGGAAATGTAGTATCATTTAAGTTTGGATCTTAAGTGAACCAAAAAGGTTCCCTTCGTTGAATAAGATATAGGGATGGTGTTCACTGTTTAGAGAAGGATACAGATAAGAGACAATAATACCCAAATATATAGAACTATACCCCGTATCCTACAACTTTATGAGGTAGCCTTTAAGAAAATGACTAAGATAGACTAGTCTTAGTCAACCGTTACTACCAAGGTCTCGTGTTTCTGAGCACAATATGACTGGACTAAGAAGGATAACATTAGAGGAGCAATTTCTTCTATTGATAGAGACAAAAGCTAACTAATCCAATGTCAAGGAACCTGTTAAAGTAGCTCGAGTTAATGATAGTAGAACGAATGAGAATCATTCTGTGTACATAAAGTAGTGACCATATGCTACAGTAACGATGATGATAAAGGTACCAGTTTCGCTGAAGATTATCAGCTAGAAGATTGGTATAAGACATGACCAAGTCAGATAGTATGAGGTAATGAGATATGGAAGATCAGTTTAAGATGTTTAGAAGTAGATTCTCCATGTGATCACCAGGAGTAGATCTATATTATGAAAGAATTTGTTCAATTAGTCTTTCCTGAACAGAAGAATCAAAAGTTAGAATGAGACTTGCCTATAAATGATCCTAGCTCATAGCCAAAAGTTTGAGATGAAATGGTTAATAGATAGAGAGCTGATGTTCCCAAGACAGAGGGACCACATCACAAAGAAACAATAATAACCTAGTAGACCTAGGGTAGAGTACCCTAGAAAACATAAGTAATAGTGCTAGATGATGAATGAGATCCATGTAACTCAAGTTCATTAGGAGAAAGAAAAAGACTAGAAAGGAATCATAGTCTAGTAAAGTACAGACTGGGACTAATAGATAGATAGAATAAGTTAAGAGATAGTAAAGTGATACAGTAATTACCCCATAAAGATGGAGATTGATTCGCTCAACTGAGAAGTTAGTTTATGGATTGGATTCCATTATAAAGAAAGGATTTTTCTCAGGTAGTTGCAAAAGTTTAACAAAGCGGTAAATGTATGCAAGATTAGAAAAAGAAGTTTATGATGTGTAGAGAGAAATAGGTAGCCACAGTTTAAAAGATAAAGAGACTCCCCTATTTAAGAAAGAGTAATGATCAAGAGTCATATAGAGTAGTGAAGGGTTGAGTCTGTACCCTAGTAAGGGGTAACGTGGTAGCCCAAGTTATATGAATAGTTATTTTCAGTTATACACTAAATTTTAGATCTTGATTAGATAATGTGATAGATAATGTGACAAAGGAAATAATGCTTTAAGGTTAATTAATTATATGATGGATGGTTAGCAAAATTATGTGATGATATGGCTTATGTTACCATAAGTTATGATGAATAGTTGCATCTCCTTGTAGTTGTCATATGATGACACGCATGTTAGAGTATGTTATGATGAATGAATACACCCTTCATAGAGTACATACAGGGTAGAGTATATGATAAGAAAGTTATGTTGCTCCCATACCATACGACATGCAATAAGAATGTACCCAGGATGATAGACAGTCTCAATAAGTGGAACAGTTGTTATAGTATGATTAGGGTTACTCAGGTATTTCTATAGACTTGTTATAACATCCTCCTTTTCTTACATCTTAGGGACCATTCAGTAGCATTTGGAACCACTTCTAGGGCCATTCAAGTCAACTCATACAATCTGGAATTTTACTCCCAGTGAGTACTGTTCACTGTGTAAATTCCAGCAGAGTGACCTGACTTCAAAACATCATAACTAATTCTAGAAAAATCGAAATGGAGTGGTTCAAATTGCTACTCAAATCTAACATAATTATATTTCAGGAAAAAATGACTTGTTTACTACGCCTTTACCAGGTCAACGTTGGTCAACATTCCGAAATCACTGTTCCTCCAGCGTCCTGTCCCTGATTCCAGCATTCTAGTCCCAACTTAGATAAATCATATCTTTATGTGTAGACATCCAAATGAAACGTTCTATATATAAAATTGAAGCTTGGTATGTCTAATATTTACTGGAAAAATATGATACATTTATTCAATCATTTACTATTTATAATTATAGCTCAAATGTCACTGCCTCCATCAGGAGTTACTGTTCACAGTGTCAATTTCCAGCAATTATACATACATGAATCACATATCAATCATACTAAGCAATTAACATCTCTTCATGCATCTTTATCTTCTCCATCTTGAGAAGACCTGCTGTAATTGGATTGATATGGAATGGGTGAGATCTCTGGGGAAATCTCAGTAGCAAACATCACTAAACAATGCATGCATTAATGTGAATACTTGTGCTTGCTTGTGAAAGTGTTAGCATTGCATAATGTGCATGCTTCCATGTTACATATGAAATACAATTGGCCAAAGTAATCATAGGAATAGAGCTTCATACATAAGCACATGTTCAACACAATTCAACAAAGCTATAGCACAGCAAGCATAACATTCAATGCATACAAGTTTAGGATTAGTTTACTACCTGACATGTAGCTTTTCTTCTAGCTCTTAGCCTTGTCTCTAAGGTTCATTCTTTCCATAGGTCAGAGCCTATACATAGAATAATAATATCTTCATTATTATTTTATCAGCATAGCTCTATTTAACTCATGCTTAACTAGGGGTGATATCCTTACTCCGACATTCCCCTGACTTTCTTTCTACCTTTAGCTACCTTTATTAACAGAGATATTTCTCTATTCTAACTACTAAGAGCAATCCTCTACTTTATTAGAGCAAGGACTAGATAACTTTCTTACCTCATTCCTAAGCTTTGCCTAGTCCCTCGGCTCCTCAGACTGGTCCTGGCTCTACCAGAACTCCTTCATTCTTTCCTTTCTTTCTTTATTCCTGTCTTTCTCTCTTCTTTCTCTTCCTTTTCTTGCTAGATCCGTGGTGTGCCTTGAAATGGGAGGGGAGTGGCCTATTTATAGGTGAGAGGAGGTGGAATGAATGATCCAGATTGATTCGTGATGAATTGCTCATATTGCTTGCTTCCTCAAGAAGCTTTGCCTGCATCATCACGATGACATCACCCTCCCTGATGACTCACCACTCATGACATCATCTAGGACACCTCATAGGTATATGTGGTGAAATGTGGGGCCCTTGGGACACCTTACCAGCTGACTCAACCTTTCCAGAGAGTTCCAGAGTCTTTTCCCTGAATGGACGGCTGAGATCGTGCCACGTGTCCTCTTGCTTTTTCTCCTTTTTCTCTAATCATGCCATGTGTCCTTTGCTTTTCTTCTTTTATTGTAATCATGCCATGTGGCACATTGTGGACCCCATTTATGTTCTCTTGTGATTTTAGATCACTTTACCCAGTTCTATCTTGGACCGTGTCACTTTAATTTATTGAAAAAGCACTAAAATAATATTTTAATGCCTCTTGGGCCCACATTACTCTTGGGTACATTTTTGGGCCTTGGATTGTCATCTTGGGTTTCTAACTAAGCCTAAGCACTCTGGTGGCTCGGTTCCCAAGAAACATCCTTAGTAAATTATCAAAATGCCCTTAATACCTCTTTAGTACTTATAGGGGCAATATTGTCTTTTTATACCTTAGCAGAGAATCTCTTGACCCTGGTCAACTATCCAGATACCCTTTCTTGACTGTCTAACCTTAGTCAAATGATCATAATGCCCTTCGTCTAACTCTGACTCCATGACACAACACAGTGGCATACCTTCAGTGGCATTTTCGTAATTCTTCATTTTTCTCGATCTTTATTAGCCCTGGCCCACATACTTATCTAAAAATATCATTGGGCCTATAAGGTGCCATTATGGACCCTCTGTATGATCCCCTATCTTCATGGACTTAATTCCCAAGAAATTCCCCTGAAACCTATTTATCGGGTTTTTTAATCTACTGTAAATTCTGTAGTAAATTCTATTGAACTCCTTTTTGAGCTCTATCAGTTTCAAAAATTCTTATATTAATTATAGGAATTTACTGCCACATTTTATCTGATTTTGAGGTCCAGAGAAAGTACCCATGATGTTAGTTTCATATAGCCTTATTACTATCAAGGACTAAACTCATAATTTTCTTACACGTAACAGGAACTAAGGGATCAAAGTTAAAGTTGTTAATCTTGAGTCCCAATGATTTATGAGAATATTTTACAAGATATGAGAAGGGGTCAAATGAGAATAATAGATCCTTACGATGAGATTATAGAGAATAAGAGTAAGAGACAAATATATCCTCCAGGTGAGAATAAAGAGAATAGAAGGCCAGATAGACCCAAAATAGACAGTATAATAAAGGTCTAAGATAGTAAAGTACCGAGCTTAGAGCCTGTTAGTACAAGTGTTTTAGATTTTATCTGCACTTTTCAGTTAAGCGTGCTGAGGCAAGACTAGTCCAATGATAGTGACCCCTTGGGAAGTGATAGAAAAAGTTGCAACTGCCATAGAAGTTTGGCATATATGCACAGAGTTATGTAAAATGATAGTAAGAGCTATGAAAAGCTAGGAAGGGTTATGAACAGTAAGAGAATAGAACCCTTATGTGAAATCCAAATGAAATGGATTTGAAAGGAAATATTTAGAAGAATTTTCTCAAAAGCTAGCAAAGTTCTCAGTTAAAGAAAATGTTTGACGTATTGTGTGTCAGAATACATTCTGACAAGGTAAGATAGATCATGATGTAGCCAAATTTGGCCAGATATGCCATTATACGGTATGAAAGATACGTAATGAGATATGCTATGAAAGTACATAATGAGATACATTATGAGAGATATGTAATATGATACATAATGAGAAATATGTATTGTGATGTACAATATGAAATGGTTTTATGTAACTTCCTCATTTTCTTATGTCTCAGGGACCAAATGGTAGCATCTGTAACCACTTCTAATGTCATTGAAGTCAAATTACATAATCTGGAATTTTACTCTCCTGAGTACTATTCATTATGTAAATTTCAGAGGAGTGACCTGACTTCGAAAAATCATAACTAATTCTAGAAAAATTGAAATAAAGTGGTTTAAAATGATACACAAAGATAACTTAATGATCTTTTAGGGGAAAATAACTTGTTGACCATACCTTGACTCAGTCAGCTTCAGTCAACGTCCAAATTTACCATTGATCCTGCCTTTTTCCCTGATTTCAGCATTTTGGTCCCAACTTTACATAACATTTGTACTATCCAATCCATAGCTTTTCTCCATGCTTCTTCAATCCTCTTCTAACATACCTATGGGATTGGGAAAATCTCAGTAGCAAACAGTACTAAACAATGCATGCATTAACATAAATACTTGTGCTTGCTTGTGAAAGTGTTAACATTGTGCAATGTGCATGCTTCCATGTTAAATATGAAATACAATTGGCCAAAGTAATCATAGAAACATAGCTTCAAACATAAGCACATATGCAACACAATTCAACAAAGCCATAGCACAACCAAGCATAACATTCAATGCATACAAGTTTAGGATAAGTTTACTACCTGACATATAGCCTTCCTCTAGCTTTTAGCCTTTGCTCTAAAATTCCTTCATTTCATAGGTCAGAGCCTATACATAGCATAATAATATCTTTATTATTATCCAGTATAGCTCTACTTAACTCATGCTTAACTTGGGGTAATATCTTTAATATGACAATCCCCTAACTTTCTTTCTATCTACGGCTAACCTTATCAAGAGATATATTTCTCTATTCAAACCATAAAGAACAATCCTTTAATTTATTAGAGCAGGGACTAGAATAACTTACTTACCTTATTCCTAAGCTCTGCCAAGTCCCTAAACTCTTTGGACTGCTCCTATCTCCACCAAAACTCCTCCTTTCTTTCTCTTCCTTTCTTTCTTTCTCTCTTTCTCTTTTCTCTCTTCTTTATCTTCTTTTTGCCATGCTTGGCTGTGAATGGAATAGAAGGAGGGGTAGGCTATTTATAGTTGAGAGGATATGGAATGGATGGTCCAGATTGAATCGTGATGAATGGCTCAGATTGCTTAGCTTCCTCAAGAAGCTTCGCTTGCATCATCACAATGACATCACACTCATCAATGACTCACCAACAGGAAATCATCCATGGGACACCTTGTCATATCCCAATTTTTAGGCTTAGAAGCCCAGTATATAGCCTGAAAAAGGGATGCTACCAGACCCTATTGAGCAGAGGTCTGAGTAAATAGAGAAAATTATGTTGATCAGTGTGATGCAACACAAAGTTCTGATAAGAGGTCATGAAAGATTTATATTAATTTCCAAAGAAAAGGAAAATTAATACAGTATGCTCTAGACCTCAGAATCAGATGAAATGTGGCAGTAAATTCCTATAATTAATATAAGAATTTCTGAAACTGACAGAGCTCAAAAAGGAGTTCTGTAGAATTTACTACAGAATTTACAGTGGATCAAAAGACCCGATAAATAGGTTTCAGGGGGATTTCTCGGGAATTGAGCCCATGAAGATAGGGGATCATACAGAGGGTTCAGAATGGCACCTTATAGGCCCAATGATATTTTCAGATAAATATATGGGCCAGGGCTAATAAAGACCGAGAAAAATGAAGAATTACGAAAATGCCACTGAAGGTATGCCACTGTATTGTGTCATTGAGTTAGAGTCAGACGAAGGGCGTTATGATCGTTAGACTAAGGTTAGACAGTCAAGAAAGGGTATTTGGATAGTTGACTAGGGTCAAGAGATACTCTGGTAAGGTATGGAAAGACAATAGTGCCCCTATAAGTACTAAAGAGGTAGTAAGGGTATTATGGTAATTTACTAAGGATTTTCCTTGGGAACCGAGCCACCAGAGTGCTTGGGCTTGGTTAGAAACCCAAGTTTATATTTAAAGGCCCAAAAACGTAGCCCAAGAGTAAAGTGGGCCCAAGAGGCATTAAAATAATGTTTTAGTGCTTTTTCAATAAAGTAAAGTGACCCGGTCCAAGATAGAACTGGGTAAAGTGATCTGGAATCATGAGAGGACATAAATGGGGCCCACAATGTGCCACATGGCATGATTATAGTAAAAGAGGAAAAGCAAAGGACACATGGCATGATTATAGAAAAAGGAGAAAAAGCAAGAGGACACGTGGCACGATCTCGGCCGTCCATTCAGGGAAAAGACTCTGGAACTCTCTGGAAAGGCTAACTCAGCTGGTGAGGTGTCCCAAGGGCCCCACATTTCGCCACATATACCCCTTAGGTGTCCGTTGAGGTGTCCTAGATGATGTCATGAGTGGTGAGTCAGCAAGGAGGGTGATGTCATCATGATGATGCAGGCAAAGCTTCTTGAGGAAGCAAGCAATCTGAGCCATTCATTGTGAATCAATCTGGGCCATTTATTCCACCTCCTCTCACCTATAAATAGGCCACTCCCCTCCCATTTCAAGGCACACCACGGATCTAGTAAGAAAAGGAAGAGAAAGAAGAGAGAAAGAGAGAAAGAGAAAAGGAAAGAAAGAAAGGAAAGGAAGGAGTTCTGGTGGAGCCAGGAGCAGTCTAAGGAGCTGAGGGACTGGGCAAAGCTTAGGAATGAGGTAATAAAGTTATCTAGTCCCTTCTATAATAAAGTATAGGATTTCTCTTAGTGGTTAGGATAGAGAAATATCTCTATTAATAAAGGTAGCTAAAGGTAGAGAGAAAGCCAGGGGAATGTCAGATTAAGGATATTACCCTTGAGCTATGTATGAGTTAAATAGAGCTATGCTGATAGAATAATAATGAAGATATTATTATGCTATATATAGGCTCTAAACTATGGAAAGAATGAACCTTAGGGCAAAGGCTAAGAGCTAGAAGGAAAAGCTACATATCAGGTAGTAAACTAATCCTAAACTTGTATGCATTAAATGTTATGCTTGATGTGCTATGGCTTTGTTGAATTGTGTTGAATATGTGCCTATGTATGAAGCTCTGTTCCTATGATTACTTTGGCCAATTGTATTTCATATGTAACATAGAAGCATGCACATGACATAATGCTAACACTTTCACAAGCAAGCACAAGTATTCACATTAATGCATACATTGTTTAGTGCTGTTTGCTACTGAGATTTCCACAGAAATCTCACCCTTCCATATCAATCCAATTACAGCAGGTCTTCTCAAGATGGAGGAGATAAAGATGCATGAAGAGATATTAATTACTTACCATGATTGATATGTGATTCATGTATGTATAATTGCTGGAAATTAGCACTATGAACAGTAACTCGTGATGGAGGCAGTGACATTTGAGCTGTAATTATAAATAGTAAATGATTTAATAAATGTATGGTATTTTACCAGTAAATAGTAGACATGCCAAGCTTCGATTTGATATATAGAACGTATCATTTGGATGTCTACACATAAAGATATGATTTTTCAAAGTTGGGACCAGAATGCTGGAATCAGGGACAGGACGCTGGATGAACAGTGAATTACGGATGTTGACTGACGTTGACCTGGTCAAGGCGTGGTCAACGAGTCATTTTTCCCTCAAAGAGTATTATATTAGCTTCATGTAGCAATTTGAACCACTCCATTCCGATTTTTATAGAATTAGTTATAATTTTTCGAAGTCATGTCACTTCTCTAGAATTCGTGCAGTGAACAGTACTCGCTAGAGTAAAATTCCAGATTGAGTAATTTGATTTCAATAGCCTTGGAAGTGGTTCCAGATGCTACTGTTTGGTCCCTAAGACGTATGAAAAGTGAGGATGTTATATTTGGTATCAGAGCATAAGATTCTGGCACAGAACAGAAGGTTCTGGCTCAGTGATGCTCTGGAGTAGATAAACTAACCCCTTAAAACAAGTTAGAGATGTGAACTACAGAGGTTTCCTCCCTAGTATGAGATATGGGGATGGTGTTCACTACCTAGAGAATGATTTGAACAAGAGATAGTGACACCCAGACAGATATAATAGTACCCCATAACTTATAGCAGTACGAGGCGATCTTCAAAGAAGTGGCTAGTCTTAGTCAGCCGTTACCGCCGAGGTCTCGTGTTTCTTAGCACGATGTGGCTAGACTAAGCAGGATAACGTCTGGGGAGCAGTTTCCTTTATGAGTAGAGATAGAAGCTGACCAGTCCTAGGTCAAGGGAAGCTACCAGACGTTACAGTTATAATAAAGATACCAACCTCGTTGAAGTTTGTCAACTAGAGGATTGGTATAAAGTATAATCAAGCCAGATAATAAGATATGAAAGGTTAGATGATGTTCAGAAGTAGATCCTCTATGTGAGTAGATCTACGTTACGAAAGAATTTGTTCAGCTAGTGTTTTCTGAACAAAAGAATTAAAAGTTAGAATGAGGCTTGCCTAGGAATAATCCTAGTACATGGCCTAAAGTTAGAGACAAGATGGGCCGCTGATGTTCCCAAGATAAAGGAACCACAGTCTAATCTAGAATAGACTAAGACTGATAAAGAGAAAGCTAGCCACATTTTTAAAGATAAAGTGACTCTCCTGTTCCCTATGTAAGAAAGGGTAATGAAGGGTTGAGTCTATACCCTAGTAAGAGGGTAATGTGGTAACCTAAGTCAAATAAATAGTTATTTCCGATTCCTAAATGAATGTTAGGATCTGGACAATATGATCAGACAATAATAGGCAATGAGATTAAGATGATGTTTAATAGTGAATTTATAGATACATGATTACGATACTCAGGATATATCCCTTCAGTAAGGGTAAGGTATATGAGTGATGAAAATGAAATGAAATGAGAAGCATTTATGAAAGATGGTACAGCTCTAAGAAAGATCAGTAAAGACATAAGTTAGTATTGTTGCAATAGAGCTAGATTGCTCTTGCAATAGAAAAGGATTGCTTTTGAAATAAAGCCAAGAGATGGGACCGTATAACTCAGATAGAGTAAGGTCTCTCTGATGAGATGAATAGATGATAGATGCAGCTCTCTGCAGTAAAGGATGTAGTAAAGTTATGAAAGATGAGAATGGTATGAGAAGTTCCTAAGTGATAGAGGAAATGAGTAAAGACCTGATAGATCATATTGGCTTATGTGATCATTTAGGGGAATTATCTGTTGAGTTAACAACTATGTGGAAGTGATTAACCTTGTAACTTTGTCCATTAGTTTAGGTCTTCCAAAGATGAGAATACAGTACAACAGAATCGCAGTAGATTCTGGAGGATTGCAGTTAGATCCTAGTATGGCTCCCAGAGAATAGAATTCCAGGGTCACAGTTAGATCCTGAAGAGGCTTATGGTTGATCACAGTAGATCCCAAGGGTCGCAGTAGACCTGGCCTAGAGAGAGAAAATATTGAGCCATAAGTACAGTATGTCTTTGGAATGATAAATACCAAGGAAAAGTTAAGGTACAGAAGCTTCACAAGTTGGTTAGCTCCTAACAGAGAGAGTACCCATGATGTTAGATAGCCTTATTACTATCAGGGACTGAACTCAGAATCTCCTTACACGTACAGGAACTGAGTGATTAAAGTTAAAGTTATTAATCCTAAGTGCCAAGGAGTTATGAGCAAATCTAATAAGATATGAGAAAGGGTCAAAAGAAAATAAAGAGATCCTTACTATAAGAATAAAAGATAGATAAATCCTCCAGGTAAAGAGATCAGAAGAACAGATAGACCCAAGAGAGATAACATAAGCTGGGTCTAAGATAGTAGAGTACCAGGGTTAGAGCCTGTGAGCATCTGTGCTTCAGATTTATATCGACACATTTCAGTTAAGCATGCTCAGGCAAGAGTAGCCCAATGATGGGTGACCCCCTGGGAAGTAATGGAAGAGGTATGAATGCCACAAGAGGTTGGCACATATGTACACAGAATTATAGAAAGAGTTATGAAAAGTTGAAAGGGTTGTGAACAGAAAGAGACTAGAACCCTTATGTCAAGTCCAAATGAAATGGATTTGAAAGATGACTATGATATAGCCAGATTTGGCCGGATATGCCGTGATATGACATAAAAGATACGTGATGAGATATGCCATGAAAGATATGAAAAGTATGTGTTAAGAAGTATAACATGAAGTGGCTTTATAGCTAGCCTTGTAAACAGATTGAGAGGCTCTATCTCTAAAAGAGATAAGATGTTTGAAAGATGAGTTACATGTGAAAGAGCAAATGAGAGCTTTCACTCCTTGCATAAAATGCCAGGCATTATGTTATGATATGTTCATAAAATATGCTAAAGCTCTGAATGTTAGAGCAGTGCAAGCTCTATGTGATAGAGCTGTGCAAGCTCCGAGTGTTAGAGCTGTGCATATTGAGAGAAGGAATGCTTGAGCTCCGTTGTTAGAGCTTTGCATTCATGAGCAGGTATGTAGTCCTGCAGCATGTTGGCCAAGCATTATGCATGTTAGAGTATGTGCTCCTATATGCTCCTATATGCTATTATGTGCTCCTGTTTAGCAGTAGAGCAACAAAAGAAAGAATAATGATATAAGTCCTCTCTCTATATTATGATGAATTAGTAAAAATGATAAAAGCATATGATGATATGAGAATGTGAGATAAAGTTTTGCGGATGTTTAGAGAATTCCGCTGAATACTCAGATGAGTAATAAGTAACTGCACTAAGAATCATGATGAGTAGTCAACAAAAACTCCAGAATATAGGAGTATATGAGAAAGTTTAGTATGAAAGAAAGGGACATTCTCCTTAGAGAAACTATTCATCAAGGATGAATAGAGATTTTACCCTGAAATTTCGAGGACGAAATTTATTTAAGGGGAGGAGAAATGTCATATCCCAATTTTTAGGCTTAGAAGCCCAGTATATAGCCTGAAAAAGGGATGCTACCAGACCCTATTGAGCAGAGGTCTGAGTAAATAGAGAAAATTATGTTGATCAGTGTGATGCAACACAAAGTTCTGATAAGAGGTCATGAAAGATTTATATTAATTTCCAAAGAAAAGGAAAATTAATACAGTATGCTCTAGACCTCAGAATCAGATGAAATGTGGCAGTAAATTCCTATAATTAATATAAGAATTTCTGAAACTGACAGAGCTCAAAAAGGAGTTCTGTAGAATTTACTACAGAATTTACAGTGGATCAAAAGACCCGATAAATAGGTTTCAGGGGAATTTCTCGGGAATTGAGCCCATGAAGATAGGGGATCATACAGAGGGTCCAGAATGGCACCTTATAGGCCCAATGATATTTTCAGATAAATATATGGGCCAGGGCTAATAAAGACCGAGGAAAATGAAGAATTACGAAAATGCCACTGAAGGTATGCCACTGTATTGTGTCATTGAGTTAGAGTCAGACGAAGGGCGTTATGATCGTTAGACTAAGGTTAGACAGTCAAGAAAGGGTATTTGGATAGTTGACTAGGGTCAAGAGATACTCTGGTAAGGTATGGAAAGACAATAGTGCCCCTATAAGTACTAAAGAGGTAGTAAGGGTATTATGGTAATTTACTAAGGATTTTCCTTGGGAACCGAGCCACCAGAGTGCTTGGGCTTGGTTAGAAACCCAAGTTGATATTTAAAGGCCCAAAAACGTAGCCCAAGAGTAAAGTGGGCCCAAGAGGCATTAAAATAATGTTTTAGTGCTTTTTCAATAAAGTAAAGTGACCCGGTCCAAGATAGAACTGGGTAAAGTGATCTGGAATCATGAGAGGACATAAATGGGGCCCACAATGTGCCACATGGCATGATTATAGTAAAAGAGGAAAAGCAAAGGACACATGGCATGATTATAGAAAAAGGAGAAAAAGCAAGAGGACACGTGGCACGATCTCGGCCGTCCATTCAGGGAAAAGACTCTGGAACTCTCTGGAAAGGCTAACTCAGCTGGTGAGGTGTCCCAAGGGCCCCACATTTTGCCACATATACCCCTTAGGTGTCCGTTGAGGTGTCCTAGATGATGTCATGAGTGGTGAGTCAGCAAGGAGGGTGATGTCATCATGATGATGCAGGCAAAGCTTCTTGAGGAAGCAAGCAATCTGAGCCATTCATTGTGAATCAATCTGGGCCATTCATTCCACCTCCTCTCACCTATAAATAGGCCACTCCCCTCCCATTTCAAGGCACACCACGGATCTAGTAAGAAAAGGAAGAGAAAGAAGAGAGAAAGAGAGAAAGAGAAAAGGAAAGAAAGAAAGGAAAGGAAGGAAGGAGTTCTGGTGGAGCCAGGAGCAGTCTAAGGAGCTGAGGGACTGGGCAAAGCTTAGGAATGAGGTAATAAAGTTATCTAGTCCCTTCTCTAATAAAGTATAGGATTTCTCTTAGTGGTTAGGATAGAGAAATATCTCTATTAATAAAGGTAGCTAAAGGTAGAGAGAAAGCCAGGGGAATGTCAGATTAAGGATATTACCCTTGAGCTATGTATGAGTTAAATAGAGCTATGCTGATAGAATAATAATGAAGATATTATTATGCTATATATAGGCTCTAAACTATGGAAAGAATGAACCTTAGGGCAAAGGCTAAGAGCTAGAAGGAAAAGCTACATATCAGGTAGTAAACTAATCCTAAACTTGTATGCATTAAATGTTATGCTTGATGTGCTATGGCTTTGTTGAATTGTGTTGAATATGTGCCTATGTATGAAGCTCTGTTCCTATGATTACTTTGGCCAATTGTATTTCATATGTAACATGGAAGCATGCACATGACATAATGCTAACACTTTCACAAGCAAGCACAAGTATTCACATTAATGCATACATTGTTTAGTGCTGTTTGCTACTGAGATTTCCCCAGAAATCTCACCCTTCCATATCAATCCAATTACAGCAGGTCTTCTCAAGATGGAGGAGATAAAGATGCATAAAGAGATATTAATTACTTACCATGATTGATATGTGATTCATGTATGTATAATTGCTGGAAATTAGCACTATGAACAGTAACTCGTGATGGAGGCAGTGACATTTGAGCTGTAATTATAAATAGTAAATGATTTAATAAATGTATGGTATTTTACCAGTAAATAGTAGACATGCCAAGCTTCGATTTGATATATAGAACGTATCATTTGGATGTCTACACATAAAGATATGATTTTTCAAAGTTGGGACCAGAATGCTGGAATCAGGGACAGGACGCTGGATGAACAGTGAATTACGGATGTTGACTGACGTTGACCTGGTCAAGGCGTGGTCAACGAGTCATTTTTCCCTCAAAGAGTATTATATTAGCTTCATGTAGCAATTTGAACCACTCCATTCCGATTTTTATAGAATTAGTTATAATTTTTCGAAGTCATGTCACTTCTCTAGAATTCGTGCAGTGAACAGTACTCGCTAGAGTAAAATTCCAGATTGAGTAATTTGATTTCAATAGCCTTGGAAGTGGTTCCAGATGCTACTGTTTGGTCCCTAAGACGTATGAAAAGTGAGGATGTTATATTTGGTATCAGAGCATAAGATTCTGGCACAGAACAGAAGGTTCTGGCTCAGTGATGCTCTGGAGTAGATAAACTAACCCCTTAAAACAAGTTAGAGATGTGAACTACAGAGGTTTCCTCCCTAGTATGAGATATGGGGATGGTGTTCACTACCTAGAGAATGATTTGAACAAGAGATAGTGACACCCAGACAGATATAATAGTACCCCATAACTTATAGCAGTACGAGGCGATCTTCAAAGAAGTGGCTAGTCTTAGTCAGCCGTTACCGCCGAGGTCTCGTGTTTCTTAGCACGATGTGGCTAGACTAAGCAGGATAACGTCTGGGGAGCAGTTTCCTTTATGAGTAGAGATAGAAGCTGACCAGTCCTAGGTCAAGGGAAGCTACCAGACGTTACAGTTATAATAAAGATACCAACCTCGTTGAAGTTTGTCAACTAGAGGATTGGTATAAAGTATAATCAAGCCAGATAATAAGATATGAAAGGTTAGATGATGTTCAGAAGTAGATCCTCTATGTGAGTAGATCTACGTTACGAAAGAATTTGTTCAGCTAGTGTTTTCTGAACAAAAGAATTAAAAGTTAGAATGAGGCTTGCCTAGGAATAATCCTAGTACATGGCCTAAAGTTAGAGACAAGATGGGCCGCTGATGTTCCCAAGATAAAGGAACCACAGTCTAATCTAGAATAGACTAAGACTGATAAAGAGAAAGCTAGCCACATTTTTAAAGATAAAGTGACTCTCCTGTTCCCTATGTAAGAAAGGGTAATGAAGGGTTGAGTCTATACCCTAGTAAGAGGGTAATGTGGTAACCTAAGTCAAATAAATAGTTATTTCCGATTCCTAAATGAATGTTAGGATCTGGACAATATGATCAGACAATAATAGGCAATGAGATTAAGATGATGTTTAATAGTGAATTTATAGATACATGATTACGATACTCAGGATATATCCCTTCAGTAAGGGTAAGGTATATGAGTGATGAAAATGAAATGAAATGAGAAGCATTTATGAAAGATGGTACAGCTCTAAGAAAGATCAGTAAAGACATAAGTTAGTATTGTTGCAATAGAGCTAGATTGCTCTTGCAATAGAAAAGGATTGCTTTTGAAATAAAGCCAAGAGATGGGACCGTATAACTCAGATAGAGTAAGGTCTCTCTGATGAGATGAATAGATGATAGATGCAGCTCTCTGCAGTAAAGGATGTAGTAAAGTTATGAAAGATGAGAATGGTATGAGAAGTTCCTAAGTGATAGAGGAAATGAGTAAAGACCTGATAGATCATATTGGCTTATGTGATCATTTAGGGGAATTATCTGTTGAGTTAACAACTATGTGGAAGTGATTAACCTTGTAACTTTGTCCATTAGTTTAGGTCTTCCAAAGATGAGAATACAGTACAACAGAATCGCAGTAGATTCTGGAGGATTGCAGTTAGATCCTAGTATGGCTCCCAGAGAATAGAATTCCAGGGTCACAGTTAGATCCTGAAGAGGCTTATGGTTGATCACAGTAGATCCCAAGGGTCGCAGTAGACCTGGCCTAGAGAGAGAAAATATTGAGCCATAAGTACAGTATGTCTTTGGAATGATAAATACCAAGGAAAAGTTAAGGTACAGAAGCTTCACAAGTTGGTTAGCTCCTAACAGAGAGAGTACCCATGATGTTAGATAGCCTTATTACTATCAGGGACTGAACTCAGAATCTCCTTACACGTACAGGAACTGAGTGATTAAAGTTAAAGTTATTAATCCTAAGTGCCAAGGAGTTATGAGCAAATCTAATAAGATATGAGACAGGGTCAAAAGAAAATAAAGAGATCCTTACTATAAGAATAAAAGATAGATAAATCCTCCAGGTAAAGAGATCAGAAGAACAGATAGACCCAAGAGAGATAACATAAGCTGGGTCTAAGATAGTAGAGTACCAGGGTTAGAGCCTGTGAGCATCTGTGCTTCAGATTTATATCGACACATTTCAGTTAAGCATGCTCAGGCAAGAGTAGCCCAATGATGGGTGACCCCCTGGGAAGTAATGGAAGAGGTATGAATGCCACAAGAGGTTGGCACATATGTACACAGAATTATAGAAAGAGTTATGAAAAGTTGAAAGGGTTGTGAACAGAAAGAGACTAGAACCCTTATGTCAAGTCCAAATGAAATGGATTTGAAAGATGACTATGATATAGCCAGATTTGGCCGGATATGCCGTGATATGACATAAAAGATACGTGATGAGATATGCCATGAAAGATATGAAAAGTATGTGTTAAGAAGTATAACATGAAGTGGCTTTATAGCTAGCCTTGTAAACAGATTGAGAGGCTCTATCTCTAAAAGAGATAAGATGTTTGAAAGATGAGTTACATGTGAAAGAGCAAATGAGAGCTTTCACTCCTTGCATAAAATGCCAGGCATTATGTTATGATATGTTCATAAAATATGCTAAAGCTCTGAATGTTAGAGCAGTGCAAGCTCTATGTGATAGAGCTGTGCAAGCTCCGAGTGTTAGAGCTGTGCATATTGAGAGAAGGAATGCTTGAGCTCCGCTGTTAGAGCTTTGCATTCATGAGCAGGTATGTAGTCCTGCAGCATGTTGGCCAAGCATTATGCATGTTAGAGTATGTGCTCCTATATGCTCCTATATGCTATTATGTGCTCCTGTTTAGCAGTAGAGCAACAAAAGAAAGAATAATGATATAAGTCCTCTCTCTATATTATGATGAATTAGTAAAAATGATAAAAGCATATGATGATATGAGAATGTGAGATAAAGTTTTGCGGATGTTTAGAGAATTCCGCTGAATACTCAGATGAGTAATAAGTAACTGCACTAAGAATCATGATGAGTAGTCAACAAAAACTCCAGAATATAGGAGTATATGAGAAAGTTTAGTATGAAAGAAAGGGACATTCTCCTTAGAGAAACTATTCATCAAGGATGAATAGAGATTTTACCCTGAAATTTCGAGGACGAAATTTATTTAAGGGGAGGAGAAATGTCATATCCCAATTTTTAGGCTTAGAAGCCCAGTATATAGCCTGAAAAAGGGATGCTACCAGACCCTATTGAGCAGAGGTCTGAGTAAATAGAGAAAATTATGTTGATCAGTGTGATGCAACACAAAGTTCTGATAAGAGGTCATGAAAGATTTATATTAATTTCCAAAGAAAAGGAAAATTAATACAGTATGCTCTAGACCTCTGAATCAGATGAAATGTGGCAGTAAATTCCTATAATTAATATAAGAATTTCTGAAACTGACAGAGCTCAAAAAGGAGTTCTGTAGAATTTACTACAGAATTTACAGTGGATCAAAAGACCCGATAAATAGGTTTCAGGGGAATTTCTCGGGAATTGAGCCCATGAAGATAGGGGATCATATAGAGGGTCCAGAATGGCACCTTATAGGCCCAATGATATTTTCAGATAAATATATGGGCCAGGGCTAATAAAGACCGAGGAAAATGAAGAATTACGAAAATGCCACTGAAGGTATGCCACTGTATTGTGTCATTGAGTTAGAGTCAGACGAAGGGCGTTATGATCGTTAGACTAAGGTTAGACAGTCAAGAAAGGGTATTTGGATAGTTGACTAGGGTCAAGAGATACTCTGGTAAGGTATGGAAAGACAATAGTGCCCCTATAAGTACTAAAGAGATAGTAAGGGTATTATGGTAATTTACTAAGGATTTTCCTTGGGAACCGAGCCACCAGAGTGCTTGGGCTTGGTTAGAAACCCAAGTTGATATTTAAAGGCCCAAAAACGTAGCCCAAGAGTAAAGTGGGCCCAAGAGGCATTAAAATAATGTTTTAGTGCTTTTTCAATAAAGTAAAGTGACCCGGTCCAAGATAGAACTGGGTAAAGTGATCTGGAATCATGAGAGGACATAAATGGGGCCCACAATGTGCCACATGGCATGATTATAGTAAAAGAGGAAAAGCAAAGGACACATTGCATGATTATAGAAAAAGGAGAAAAAGCAAGAGGACACGTGGCACGATCTCGGCCGTCCATTCAGGGAAAAGACTCTGGAACTCTCTGGAAAGGCTAACTCAGCTGGTGAGGTGTCCCAAGGGCCCCACATTTTGCCACATATACCCCTTAGGTGTCCGTTGAGGTGTCCTAGATGATGTCATGAGTGGTGAGTCAGCAAGGAGGGTGATGTCATCATGATGATGCAGGCAAAGCTTCTTGAGGAAGCAAGCAATCTGAGCCATTCATTGTGAATCAATCTGGGCCATTCATTCCACCTCCTCTCACCTATAAATAGGCCACTCCCCTCCCATTTCAAGGCACACCACGGATCTAGTAAGAAAAGGAAGAGAAAGAAGAGAGAAAGAGAGAAAGAGAAAAGGAAAGAAAGAAAGGAAAGGAAGGAAGGAGTTCTGGTGGAGCCAGGAGCAGTCTAAGGAGCTGAGGGACTGGGCAAAGCTTAGGAATGAGGTAATAAAGTTATCTAGTCCCTTCTCTAATAAAGTATAGGATTTCTCTTAGTGGTTAGGATAGAGAAATATCTCTATTAATAAAGGTAGCTAAAGGTAGAGAGAAAGCCAGGGGAATGTCAGATTAAGGATATTACCCTTGAGCTATGTATGAGTTAAATAGAGCTATGCTGATAGAATAATAATGAAGATATTATTATGCTATATATAGGCTCTAAACTATGGAAAGAATGAACCTTAGGGCAAAGGCTAAGAGCTAGAAGGAAAAGCTACATATCAGGTAGTAAACTAATCCTAAACTTGTATGCATTAAATGTTATGCTTGATGTGCTATGGCTTTGTTGAATTGTGTTGAATATGTGCCTATGTATGAAGCTCTGTTCCTATGATTACTTTGGCCAATTGTATTTCATATGTAACATGGAAGCATGCACATGACATAATGCTAACACTTTCACAAGCAAGCACAAGTATTCACATTAATGCATACATTGTTTAGTGCTGTTTGCTACTGAGATTTCCCCAGAAATCTCACCCTTCCATATCAATCCAATTACAGCAGGTCTTCTCAAGATGGAGGAGATAAAGATGCATGAAGAGATATTAATTACTTAGCATGATTGATATGTGATTCATGTATGTATAATTGCTGGAAATTAGCACTATGAACAGTAACTCGTGATGGAGGCAGTGACATTTGAGCTGTAATTATAAATAGTAAATGATTTAATAAATGTATGGTATTTTACCAGTAAATAGTAGACATGCCAAGCTTTGATTTGATATATAGAACGTATCATTTGGATGTCTACACATAAAGATATGATTTTTCAAAGTTGGGACCAGAATGCTGGAATCAGGGACAGGACGCTGGATGAACAGTGAATTACGGATGTTGACTGATGTTGACCTGGTCAAGGCGTGGTCAACGAGTCATTTTTCCCTCAAAGAGTATTATATTAGCTTCATGTAGCAATTTGAACCACTCCATTCCGATTTTTATAGAATTAGTTATAATTTTTCGAAGTCATGTCACTTCTCTAGAATTCGTGCAGTGAACAGTACTCGCTAGAGTAAAATTCCAGATTGAGTAATTTGATTTCAATAGCCTTGGAAGTGGTTCCAGATGCTACTGTTTGGTCCCTAAGACGTATGAAAAGTGAGGATGTTATATTTGGTATCAGAGCATAAGATTCTGGCACAGAACAGAAGGTTCTGGCTCAGTGATGCTCTGGAGTAGATAAACTAACCCCTTAAAACAAGTTAGAGATGTGAACTACAGAGGTTTCCTCCCTAGTATGAGATATGGGGATGGTGTTCACTACCTAGAGAATGATTTGAACAAGAGATAGTGACACCCAGACAGATATAATAGTACCCCATAACTTATAGCAGTACGAGGCGATCTTCAAAGAAGTGGCTAGTCTTAGTCAGCCGTTACCGCCGAGGTCTCGTGTTTCTTAGCACGATGTGGCTAGACTAAGCAGGATAACGTCTGGGGAGCAGTTTCCTTTATGAGTAGAGATAGAAACTGACCAGTCCTAGGTCAAGGGAAGCTACCAGACGTTACAGTTATAATAAAGATACCAACCTCGTTGAAGTTTGTCAACTAGAGGATTGGTATAAAGTATAATCAAGCCAGATAATAAGATATGAAAGGTTAGATGATGTTCAGAAGTAGATCCTCTATGTGAGTAGATCTACGTTACGAAAGAATTTGTTCAGCTAGTGTTTTCTGAACAAAAGAATTAAAAGTTAGAATGAGGCTTGCCTAGGAATAATCCTAGTACATGGCCTAAAGTTAGAGACAAGATGGGCCGCTGATGTTCCCAAGATAAAGGAACCACAGTCTAATCTAGAATAGACTAAGACTGATAAAGAGAAAGCTAGCCACATTTTTAAAGATAAAGTGACTCTCCTGTTCCCTATGTAAGAAAGGGTAATGAAGGGTTGAGTCTATACCCTAGTAAGAGGGTAATGTGGTAACCTAAGTCAAATAAATAGTTATTTCCGATTCCTAAATGAATGTTAGGATCTGGACAATATGATCAGACAATAATAGGCAATGAGATTAAGATGATGTTTAATAGTGAATTTATAGATACATGATTACGATACTCAGGATATATCCCTTCAGTAAGGGTAAGGTATATGAGTGATGAAAATGAAATGAAATGAGAAGCATTTATGAAAGATGGTACAGCTCTAAGAAAGATCAGTAAAGACATAAGTTAGTATTGTTGCAATAGAGCTAGATTGCTCTTGCAATAGAAAAGGATTGCTTTTGAAATAAAGCCAAGAGATGGGACCGTATAACTCAGATAGAGTAAGGTCTCTCTGATGAGATGAATAGATGATAGATGCAGCTCTCTGCAGTAAAGGATGTAGTAAAGTTATGAAAGATGAGAATGGTATGAGAAGTTCCTAAGTGATAGAGGAAATGAGTAAAGACCTGATAGATCATATTGGCTTATGTGATCATTTAGGGGAATTATCTGTTGAGTTAACAACTATGTGGAAGTGATTAACCTTGTAACTTTGTCCATTAGTTTAGGTCTTCCAAAGATGAGAATACAGTACAACAGAATCGCAGTAGATTCTGGAGGATTGCAGTTAGATCCTAGTATGGCTCCCAGAGAATAGAATTCCAGGGTCACAGTTAGATCCTGAAGAGGCTTATGGTTGATCACAGTAGATCCCAAGGGTCGCAGTAGACCTGGCCTAGAGAGAGAAAATATTGAGCCATAAGTACAGTATGTCTTTGGAATGACAAATACCAAGGAAAAGTTAAGGTACAGAAGCTTCACAAGTTGGTTAGCTCCTAACAGAGAGAGTACCCATGATGTTAGATAGCCTTATTACTATCAGGGACTGAACTCAGAATCTCCTTACACGTACAGGAACTGAGTGATTAAAGTTAAAGTTATTAATCCTAAGTGCCAAGGAGTTATGAGCAAATCTAATAAGATATGAGAAAGGGTCAAAAGAAAATAAAGAGATCCTTACTATAAGAATAAAAGATAGATAAATCCTCCAGGTAAAGAGATCAGAAGAACAGATAGACCCAAGAGAGATAACATAAGCTGGGTCTAAGATAGTAGAGTACCAGGGTTAGAGCCTGTGAGCATCTGTGCTTCAGATTTATATCGACACATTTCAGTTAAGCATGCTCAGGCAAGAGTAGCCCAATGATGGGTGACCCCCTGGGAAGTAATGGAAGAGGTATGAATGCCACAAGAGGTTGGCACATATGTACACAGAATTATAGAAAGAGTTATGAAAAGTTGAAAGGGTTGTGAACAGAAAGAGACTAGAACCCTTATGTCAAGTCCAAATGAAATGGATTTGAAAGATGACTATGATATAGCCAGATTTGGCCGGATATGCCGTGATATGACATAAAAGATACGTGATGAGATATGCCATGAAAGATATGAAAAGTATGTGTTAAGAAGTATAACATGAAGTGGCTTTATAGCTAGCATTGTAAACAGATTGAGAGGCTCTATCTCTAAAAGAGATAAGATGTTTGAAAGATGAGTTACATGTGAAAGAGCAAATGAGAGCTTTCACTCCTTGCATAAAATGTCAGGCATTATGTTATGATATGTTCATAAAATATGCTAAAGCTCTGAATGTTAGAGCAGTGCAAGCTCTATGTGATAGAGCTGTGCAAGCTCCGAGTGTTAGAGCTGTGCATATTGAGAGAAGGAATGCTTGAGCTCCGCTGTTAGAGCTTTGCATTCATGAGCAGGTATGTAGTCCTGCAGCATGTTGGCCAAGCATTATGCATGTTAGAGTATGTGCTCCTATATGCTCCTATATGCTATTATGTGCTCCTGTTTAGCAGTAGAGCAACAAAAGAAAGAATAATGATATAAGTCCTCTCTCTGTATTATGATGAATTAGTAAAAATGATAAAAGCATATGATGATATGAGAATGTGAGATAAAGTTTTGCGGATGTTTAGAGAATTCCGCTGAATACTCAGATGAGTAATAAGTAACTGCACTAAGAATCATGATGAGTAGTCAACAAAAACTCCAGAATATAGGAGTATATGAGAAAGTTTAGTATGAAAGAAAGGGACATTCTCCTTAGAGAAACTATTCATCAAGGATGAATAGAGATTTTACCCTGAAATTTCGAGGACGAAATTTATTTAAGGGGAGGAGAAATGTCATATCCCAATTTTTAGGCTTAGAAGCCCAGTATATAGCCTGAAAAAGGGATGCTACCAGACCCTATTGAGCAGAGGTCTGAGTAAATAGAGAAAATTATGTTGATCAGTGTGATGCAACACAAAGTTCTGATAAGAGGTCATGAAAGATTTATATTAATTTCCAAAGAAAAGGAAAATTAATACAGTATGCTCTAGACCTCAGAATCAGATGAAATGTGGCAGTAAATTCCTATAATTAATATAAGAATTTCTGAAACTGACAGAGCTCAAAAAGGAGTTCTGTAGAATTTACTACAGAATTTACAGTGGATCAAAAGACCCGATAAATAGGTTTCAGGGGGATTTCTCGGGAATTGAGCCCATGAAGATAGGGGATCATACAGAGGGTCCAGAATGGCACCTTATAGGCCCAATGATATTTTCAGATAAATATATGGGCCAGGGCTAATAAAGACCGAGGAAAATGAAGAATTACGAAAATGCCACTGAAGGTATGCCACTGTATTGTGTCATTGAGTTAGAGTCAGACGAAGGGCGTTATGATCATTAGACTAAGGTTAGACAGTCAAGAAAGGGTATTTGGATAGTTGACTAGGGTCAAGAGATACTCTGGTAAGGTATGGAAAGACAATAGTGCCCCTATAAGTACTAAAGAGGTAGTAAGGGTATTATGGTAATTTACTAAGGATTTTCCTTGGGAACCGAGCCACCAGAGTGCTTGGGCTTGGTTAGAAACCCAAGTTGATATTTAAAGGCCCAAAAACGTAGCCCAAGAGTAAAGTGGGCCCAAGAGGCATTAAAATAATGTTTTAGTGCTTTTTCAATAAAGTAAAGTGACCCGGTCCAAGATAGAACTGGGTAAAGTGATCTGGAATCATGAGAGGACATAAATGGGGCCCACAATGTGCCACATGGCATGATTATAGTAAAAGAGGAAAAGCAAAGGACACATGGCATGATTATAGAAAAAGGAGATAAAGCAAGAGGACACGTGGCAAGATCTTGGCCGTCCATTCAGGGAAAAGACTCTGGAACTCTCTGGAAAGGCTGACTCAGCTGGTGAGGTGTCCCAAGGGCCCCACATTTCACCACATATACCCCTTAGGTGTCCCTTGAGGTGTCCTAGATGATGTCATGAGTGGTGAGTCAGCAAGGAGGGTGATGTCATCATGATGATGCAGGCAAAGCTTCTTGAGGAAGCAAGCAATCTGAGCCATTCATTGTGAATCAATCTGGGCCATTTATTCCACCTCCTCTCACCTATAAATAGGCCACTCCCCTCCCATTTCAAGGCACACCACGGATCTAGTAAGAAAAGGAAGAGAAAGAAGAGAGAAAGAGAGAAAGAGAGAAGGAAAGAAAGAAAGGAAAGGAAGGAAGGAGTTCTGGTGGAGCCAGGAGCAGTCTAAGGAGCTGAGGGACTGGGCAAAGCTTAGGAATGAGGTAATAAAGTTATCTAGTCCCTTCTCTAATAAAGTATAGGATTTCTCTTAGTGGTTAGAATAGAGAAATATCTCTATTAATAAAGGTAGCTAAAGGTAGAGAGAAAGCCAGGGGAATGTCAGATTAAGGATATTACCCTTGAGCTATGTATGAGTTAAATAGAGCTATGCTGATAGAATAATAATGAAGATATTATTATGCTATATATAGGCTCTAACCTATGGAAAGAATGAACCTTAGGGCAAAGGCTAAGAGCTAGAAGGAAAAGCTACATATCAGGTAGTAAACTAATCCTAAACTTGTATGCATTGAATGTTATGCTTGATGTGCTATGGCTTTGTTGAATTGTGTTGAATATGTGCCTATGTATGAAGCTCTGTTCCTATGATTACTTTGGCCAATTGTATTTCATATGTAACATGGAAGCATGCACATGACATAATGCTAACACTTTCACAAGCAAGCACAAGTATTCACATTAATGCATACATTGTTTAGTGCTGTTTGCTACTGAGATTTCCCCAGAAATCTCACCCTTCCATATCAATCCAATTACAGCAGGTCTTCTCAAGATGGAGGAGATAAAGATGCATGAAGAGATATTAATTACTTAGCATGATTGATATGTGATTCATGTATGTATAATTGCTGGAAATTAGCACTATGAACAGTAACTCGTGATGGAGGCAGTGACATTTGAGCTGTAATTATAAATAGTAAATGATTTAATAAATGTATGGTATTTTACCATTAAATAGTAGACATGCCAAGCTTCGATTTGATATATAAAACGTATCATTTGGATGTCTACACATAAAGATATGATTTTTCAAAGTTGGGACCAGAATGCTGGAATCAGGGACAGGACGCTGGATGAACAGTGAATTACGGATGTTGACTGACGTTGACCTGGTCAAGGCGTGGTCAACGAGTCATTTTTCCCTGAAAGAGTATTATATTAGCTTCATGTAGCAATTTGAACCACTCTATTCCGATTTTTATAGAATTAGTTATGATTTTTCGAAGTCATGTCACTTCTCTAGAATTCGTGCAGTGAACAGTACTCGCTAGAGTAAAATTCCAGATTGAGTAATTTGATTTCAACAGCCTTGGAAGTGGTTCCAGATGCTACTGTTTGGTCCCTAAGACGTATGAAAAGTGAGGATGTTATATTTGGTATCAGAGCATAAGATTCTGGCACAGAACAGAAGGTTCTGGCTCAGTGATGCTCTGGAGTAGATAAACTAACCCCTTAAAACAAGTTAGAGATGTGAACTACAGAGGTTTCCTCCCTAGTATGAGATATGGGGATGGTGTTCACTACTTAGAGAATGATTTGAACAAGAGATAATGACACCCAGACAGATATAATAGTACCCCATAACTTACAGCAGTACGAGGCGATCTTCAAAGAAGTGGCTAGTCTTAGTCAGCCGTTACCGCCGAGGTCTCGTGTTTCTTAGCACGATGTGGCTAGACTAAGCAGGATAACGTCTGGGGAGCAGTTTCCTTTATGAGTAGAGATAGAAGCTGACCAGTCCTAGGTCAAGGGAAGCTACCAGACGTTACAGTTATAATAAAGATACCAACCTCATTGAAGTTTGTCAACTAGAGGATTGGTATAAAGTATAATCAAGCCAGATAATAAGATATGAAAGGTTAGATGATGTTCAGAAGTAGATCCTCTATGTGAGTAGATCTACGTTACGAAAGAATTTGTTCAGCTAGTGTTTTCTGAACAAAAGAATTAAAAGTTAGAATGAGGCTTGCCTAGGAATAATCCTAGTACATGGCCTAAAGTTAGAGACAAGATGGGCCGCTGATGTTCCCAAGATAAAGGAACCACAGTCTAATCTAGAATAGACTAAGACTGATAAAGAGAAAGCTAGCCACATTTTTAAAGATAAAGTGACTCTCATGTTCCCTATGTAAGAAAGGGTAATGAAGGGTTGAGTCTATACCCTAGTAAGAGGGTAATGTGGCAACCTAAGTCAAATAAATAGTTATTTCCGATTCCTAAATGAATGTTAGGATCTGGACAATATGATCAGACAATAATAGGCAATGAGATTAAGATGATGTTTAATAGTGAATTTATAGATACATGATTACGATACTCAGGATATATCCCTTCAGTAAGGGTAAGGTATATGAGTGATGAAAATGAAATGAAATGAGAAGCATTTATGAAAGATGGTACAGCTCTAAGAAAGATCAGTAAAGACATAAGTTAGTATTGTTGCAATAGAGCTAGATTGCTCTTGCAATAGAAAAGGATTGCTTTTGAAATAAAGCCAAGAGATGGGACCGTATAACTCAGATAGAGTAAGGTCTCTCTGATGAGATGAATAGATGATAGATGCAGCTCTCTGCAGTAAAGGATGTAGTAAAGTTATGAAAGATGAGAATGGTATGAGAAGTTCCTAAGTGATAGAGGAAATGAGTAAAGACCTGATAGATCATATTGGCTTATGTGATCATTTAGGGGAATTATCTGTTGAGTTAACAACTATGTGGAAGTGATTAACCTTGTAACTTTGTCCATTAGTTTAGGTCTTCCAAAGATGAGAATACAGTACAACAGAATCGCAGTAGATTCTGGAGGATTGCAGTTAGATCCTAGTATGGCTCCCAGAGAATAGAATTCCAGGGTCACAGTTAGATCCTGAAGAGGCTTATGGTTGATCACAGTAGATCCCAAGGGTCGCAGTAGACCTGGCCTAGAGAGAGAAAATATTGAGCCATAAGTACAGTATGTCTTTGGAATGACAAATACCAAGGAAAAGTTAAGGTACAGAAGCTTCACAAGTTGGTTAGCTCCTAACAGAGAGAGTACCCATGATGTTAGATAGCCTTATTACTATCAGGGACTGAACTCAGAATCTCCTTACACGTACAGGAACTGAGTGATTAAAGTTAAAGTTATTAATCCTAAGTGCCAAGGAGTTATGAGCAAATCTAATAAGATATGAGAAAGGGTCAAAAGAAAATAAAGAGATCCTTACTATAAGAATAAAAGATAGATAAATCCTCCAGGTAAAGAGATCAGAAGAACAGATAGACCCAAGAGAGATAACATAAGCTGGATCTAAGATAGTAGAGTACCAGGGTTAGAGCCTGTGAGCATCTGTGCTTCAGATTTATATCGACACATTTCAGTTAAGCATGCTCAGGCAAGAGTAGCCCAATGATGGGTGACCCCCTGGGAAGTAATGGAAGAGGTATGAATGCCACAAGAGGTTGGCACATATGTACACAGAATTATAGAAAGAGTTATGAAAAGTTGAAAGGGTTGTGAACAGAAAGAGACTAGAACCCTTATGTCAAGTCCAAATGAAATGGATTTGAAAGATGACTATGATATAGCCAGATTTGGCCGGATATGCCGTGATATGACATAAAAGATACGTGATGAGATATGCCATGAAAGATATGAAAAGTATGTGTTAAGAAGTATAACATGAAGTGGCTTTATAGCTAGCCTTGTAAACAGATTGAGAGGCTCTATCTCTAAAAGAGATAAGATGTTTGAAAGATGAGTTACATGTGAAAGAGCAAATGAGAGCTTTCACTCCTTGCATAAAATGCCAGGCATTATGTTATGATATGTTCATAAAATATGCTAAAGCTCTGAATGTTAGAGCAGTGCAAGCTCTATGTGATAGAGCTGTGCAAGCTCCGAGTGTTAGAGCTGTGCATATTGAGAGAAGGAATGCTTGAGCTCCGCTGTTAGAGCTTTGCATTCATGAGCAGGTATGTAGTCCTGCAGCATGTTGGCCAAGCATTATGCATGTTAGAGTATGTGCTCCTATATGCTCCTATATGCTATTATGTGCTCCTGTTTAGCAGTAGAGCAACAAAAGAAAGAATAATGATATAAGTCCTCTCTCTGTATTATGATGAATTAGTAAAAATGATAAAAGCATATGATGATATGAGAATGTGAGATAAAGTTTTGCGGATGTTTAGAGAATTCCGCTGAATACTCAGATGAGTAATAAGTAACTGCACTAAGAATCATGATGAGTAGTCAACAAAAACTCCAGAATATAGGAGTATATGAGAAAGTTTAGTATGAAAGAAAGGGACATTCTCCTTAGAGAAACTATTCATCAAGGATGAATAGAGATTTTACCCTGAAATTTCGAGGACGAAATTTATTTAAGGGGAGGAGAAATGTCATATCCCAATTTTTAGGCTTAGAAGCCCAGTATATAGCTTGAAAAAGGGATGCTACCAGACCCTATTGAGCAGAGGTCTGAGTAAATAGAGAAAATTATGTTGATCAGTGTGATGCAACACAAAGTTCTGATAAGAGGTCATGAAAGATTTATATTAATTTCTAAAGAAAAGGAAAATTAATACAGTATGCTCTAGACCTCAGAATCAGATGAAATGTGGCAGTAAATTCCTATAATTAATATAAGAATTTCTGAAACTGACAGAGCTCAAAAAGGAGTTCTGTAGAATTTACTACAGAATTTACAGTGGATCAAAAGACCCGATAAATAGGTTTCAGGGGAATTTCTCGGGAATTGAGCCCATGAAGATAGGGGATCATACAGAGGGTCCAGAATGGCACCTTATAGGCCCAATGATATTTTCAGATAAATATATGGGCCAGGGCTAATAAAGACCGAGAAAAATGAAGAATTACGAAAATGCCACTGAAGGTATGCCACTGTATTGTGTCATTGAGTTAGAGTCAGACGAAGGGCGTTATGATCGTTAGACTAAGGTTAGACAGTCAAGAAAGGGTATTTGGATAGTTGACTAGGGTCAAGAGATACTCTGGTAAGGTATGGAAAAACAATAGTGCCCCTATAAGTACTAAAGAGGTAGTAAGGGTATTATGGTAATTTACTAAGGATTTTCCTTGGGAACCGAGCCACCAGAGTGCTTGGGCTTGGTTAGAAACCCAAGTTGATATTTAAAGGCCCAAAAACGTAACCCAAGAGTAAAGTGGGCCCAAGAGGCATTAAAATAATGTTTTAGTGCTTTTTCAATAAAGTAAAGTGACCCGGTCCAAGATAGAACTGGGTAAAGTAATCTGGAATCATGAGAGGACATAAATGGGGCCCACAATGTGCCACATGGCATGATTATAGTAAAAGAGGAAAAGCAAAGGACACATGGCATGATTATAGAAAAAGGAGAAAAAGCAAGAGGACATGTGGCACGATCTCGGCCGTCCATTCAGGGAAAAGACTCTGGAACTCTCTGGAAAGGCTGACTCAGCTGGTGAGGTATCCCAAGGGCCCCACATTTCTCCACATATACCCCTTAGGTGTCCCTTGAGGTGTCCTAGATGATGTCATGAGTGGTGAGTCAGCAAGGAGGGTGATGTCATCATGATGATGCAGGCAAAGCTTCTTGAGGAAGCAAGCAATCTGAGCCATTCATTGTGAATCAATCTGGGCCATTTATTCCACCTCCTCTCACCTATAAATAGGCCACTCCCCTCCCATTTCAAGGCACACCACGGCTCTAGTAAGAAAAGGAAGAGAAAGAAGAGAGAAAGAGAGAAAGAGAGAAGGAAAGAAAGAAAGGAAAGGAAGGAAGGAGTTCTGGTGGAGCCAGGAGCAGTCTAAGGAGCTGAGGGACTGGGCAAAGCTTAGGAATGAGGTAATAAAGTTATCTAGTCCCTTCTCTAATAAAGTATAGGATTTCTCTTAGTGGTTAGAATAGAGAAATATCTCTATTAATAAAGGTAGCTAAAGGTAGAGAGAAAGCCAGGGGAATGTCAGATTAAGGATATTACCCTTGAGCTATGTATGAGTTAAATAGAGCTATGCTGATAGAATAATAATGAAGATATTATTATGCTATATATAGGATCTAAACTATGGAAAGAATGAACCTTAGGGCAAAGGCTAAGAGCTAGAAGGAAAAGCTACATATCAGGTAGTAAACTAATCCTAAACTTGTATGCATTAAATGTTATGCTTGATGTGCTATGGCTTTGTTGAATTGTGTTGAATATGTGCCTATGTATGAAGCTCTGTTCCTATGATTACTTTGGCCAATTGTATTTCATATGTAACATGGAAGCATGCACATGACATAATGCTAACACTTTCACAAGCAAGCACAAGTATTCACATTAATGCATACATTGTTTAGTGCTGTTTGCTACTGAGATTTCCCCAGAAATCTCACCCTTCCATATCAATCCAATTACAGCAGGTCTTCTCAAGATGGAGGAGATAAAGATGCATGAAGAGATATTAATTACTTAGCATGATTGATATGTGATTCATGTATGTATAATTGCTGGAAATTAGCACTATGAACAGTAACTCGTGATGGAGGCAGTGACATTTGAGCTGTAATTATAAATAGTAAATGATTTAATAAATGTATGGTATTTTATCAGTAAATGTTAGACATGCCAAGCTTCGATTTGATATATAGAACGTATCATTTGGATGTCTACACATAAAGATATGATTTTTCAAAGTTGGGACCAAAATGCTGGAATCAGGGACAGGACGCTGGATGAACAGTGAATTACGGACGTTGACTGACGTTGACCTGGTCAAGGCGTGGTCAACGAGTCATTTTTCCCTGAAAGAGTATTATATTAGCTTCATGTAGAAATTTGAACCACTCCATTCCAATTTTTATAGAATTAGTTATGATTTTTCGAAGTCAGGTCACTTCTCTGGAATTCGTGCAGTGAACAGTACTCGCTAGAGTAAAATTCCAGATTGAGTAATTTGATTTCAACAGCCTTGGAAGTGGTTCCAGATGCTACTGTTTGGTCCCTAAGACGTATGAAAAGTGAGGATGTTATACACCTCACATGCAAGGTGGCATAATGGTGGGGCTCTTGGGACACCTCACCAGCTGACTCAGCCTTTCTAGAGAATTATAGTCTTTTCCCAGAATAAACGGCTGAAATTGTGCCACGTGTCCTTTATCTTTTTCTCCTTTTCCTGGAATCATGCCATGTGTCCTTAGCTTTTCTTCTTTTCCTATAATCATGCCATGTGGCACCTTGTGGGTCCCATGAGGACACCTTGTACACCACCTCATGGTCTAAAGCTTTATTTGATCACTTTTTCCAATTTTATCCTTAACTGGGTAACTTTACTTTATGAAAAAGTACTAAAATATTATTTTAACATCAGTTAAACCCCCATAATCATTGGGCAACGTTTTTGGACCCTTGGATTGTCATCTTAAGTTTCTAACCAAGCCCAAGTACTCTGGTGGCTCGATTCCCAATAAACACCCTTAGTAAATTACCAAAATGCCCCAGGGACTTTCATTATTTACGATTTAGTCCATGGACTCTTACTTTCTTGTAGTTTAGTCCCTGAATGTCATATGTATACTTCTGGAACTTTTACTCAACAGGGCATAGTAGTGTACCTTTTTCAGGCTACATACTAGGCTTCTAGGCCTAAAAATTGGGATATGACATTTCTCCTCCCCTTAAAATAAATTTCGTCCTCAAAATTTTAGGGTTCAATCTCTATTCATACTTTGATGAAGAGTTTCTTTTAGGAGAATATCCCTCTCTTTTCATAATACTTCCTTGACTTTTCTAGATCTTCTTAACTTTCCTTACTATCTCACATAACTTTGTGCATCTATGCCAAACTTTTTGTGGCACTTGCACCCTTTTTCATTAATTCACAGGAGTTACCCATCATTAGGCTACTCTTACTTGAGCACCCTTCATCTAAGCGTTCTATTGGGCTAGGGCTAGGTTACTTTTCTTATAGCTTTATGCCTTAGCATATTCTTTCTCATAGAACTGTGTTCTATTTTTACTCTTATACCCTCTTTTCTGGGTCCCTCTAGCCTTTTAATTTCTTTATCCTTATCTGTAGGATCTATCTATTCATACTTTTCTATTCTCAAAACATATAGGGTTCTCTTCTCTATTCCTCAGGCATACTTCTACAAAACTTTTGAGCATCAGCACCTAGACTTGAACTTGAACTACATCTTCATTTAAGGAAAACTAAGTTCAATTTGTATATAATATAGGCTATTTGAGGAAAATCATTATAAATAAGTTTTTTAGAGGAATTAATCAACTAGTGAAGCTCCTGACCTTAACTTTATCTTTGGTAATCATCTTTCCATAAAGATACTGTATTATTCTCATTTCTTCATGGATCATTACTTTCCTTAGGCTAGGTCTAACTGCGACCTCAGGATCTAACTGCGATCAACCGTAAGCCTCTTCATAATCTAACTGTGACTCTGAAGCTGTTAGGATCTAACTACGACCCTTGAGCCATGCTCTGTAACCCTCCAGAATTCTCTGTGATTCTGTTATACTGTATCATTATTTTTGAAAGATCTCAAACCAATAGACTAAATTATAAGGTTAACTACTTCCACTTGTTGATAACTCAATAAAAATTTTAGAATACATTCAGTAGCCCATATTATTTACTAAGACTTTACTTATTTCCTATCTTACTCAGGAGTTCCTTCTTATCTTTCTTACTCTATTGTGGCTTACCAATTATGGTCTAACCACCTGCCATTGCATTCTATTGCTATGGCCTCATCATAACTTCTCATTTAAATATGTGCTCTAACTGCGAGCCATTTAAACTATGCTCTAACTGCTAGCAATATGTATCAGATCTAACTCTTACCTCAAGAGTAATATGAACTCATCTAAATCTAACTCTATCTGAGAGCCATATGTTTCATATCCAACTCTTATATGAAGAGTGATATGAAAACAATCTCTTTACTGTTATCTTTTGCTCTTTCTGTATACCATTTCTTTTGATAGAGTTATAACACTACCACCTTCTTGGTACTTGCTGTAACCCTAACATTAGAAATGGCCCTGAGTACTGTATTCACAAGTATATAGAAATACCTGAGTAACCCCAATTATACTTAACAATTGTCCCACTTATTGAGATGTCTATCATCCTGGGTACATTCTTATTGCATATCGTATGGTGTGGGAGCAACATAACTTTCTCATCATAAACTCTACCCTATATGTACTGCATGAGGGGAGTATTCATATCATACTCTAACATGTGTATCATCATATGATAACTGCAAGGAGATGTAACTATTCATTATAACTCATGGTAACATAAGCCATATCATCATCACATAAATTTGCTCAACCATCCATCATACGTACACTGCAATTGAACAATTAACTAAGTAATCCTTTAAAGCATTTTTCCTCTACCACATTATCTGCCAGATTATCTGTGACATTATCTGATCAGGATCTGGCAATTTATTCTAGAACCAGAAATAACTATTTATCTAACTTAGGTTGCCACGTTACCCTCTTACTAGGGTATAAATTCAACCCTTTCTTACATAGGGAATAGGGGAGTGACTTTATCTTTAAAACTGTGGCTACATTTCTCTCTTTAAACTTCTTAGGTGAACAGATCAATCTCCATCTCTATGGAGTACTTTTGTATCTCTTTACTATCTCTTAACTTCTTCTATCTATTAACCATCTTATCTCTAACTTTATGCCATATGCTAGGATCATTCCTAGGCCAGTCTTGCTTTAACTTTTGATTCCTTTATTCAGGAAACACTAGCTGAACAAATTCTTTCATAATGTAGATCTACTCCTCAATATTGTCTTAAACTAATCTTTCATATCTCAATACTTTATACTATCTAACTTGGTCACACTTTATGCCAATCCTCTAGTTGATTAACTTCAACCAGGTTGGTACCTTCGTTATTATCGTCACTATAACATCTGGCCTTAAGCTACTATTGTAGCTTCCCTTGACCTGAGACTGGTTAGCTTCTGTCTCTATCCATAGAGGAAACTGCTTCCCAGATGTTATCCTGCTTAGTCAGCCACATCGTCCTAAGAAACACTAGACCTTGGCAATAATGGCTAACTAAGACTAGTCTATTGTAGTCATTTCCTGGAAGACTACCTCGTAAAGCTATAAGGTATGGGGTATTGTTCTATTTGTATGGGTGTCATTGTCTCTTATCTAAAATATTTTCTAAGTAGTGAACACCATCCCCATATCTTATACTAGGGAAGGCACCTCTTTAGTTCAAATATCTAACTATATCAGAGCATCACTGAGTCAGAATCCTTTGCTATGTACTAGAACCCTCTCGATTCTGTACCATAACCTTATGCGCTAAGCCAGAAACCTTTGCTCTGATACCAAAATACAACATCCTTATTTTATTACGTCTCATGGACCAAATGGTAGCATCTGTAACCACTTCTAAGGTCATTGAAGTCATATTACATAATCTGGAATTTTACTCGCCCGATTACTGTTCACTCTATAAATTCCAAAGGAGTGAACTGACTTTAAAAAATCATAACTAATTCTAGAAAAATTGAAATGAACTAGTTAAAATTGACCATGCCTTGACTAAGTTAGCTTCATTCAATGTCTTAAGTTTACTGTTCATCATATGTTTTCCCCTTATTTCAGCATTTTGGTCCCAACTTTACATAACAATTATACTGTCTAATCCCTAGCTTCTCTCTATGCTTCTTCAATCCTCTTCTAACATACCTGTGAGATTGGGGAAATCTCAGTAGCAAACCGTACTAAACAATGCATGCATTAATGTGAATACTGGTGCTTGCTTGTGAAAGTGTTAATATTGTGTAATATGCATGCTTTCATGTTAAATATGAAATACAATTGGCCAAAGTAATCATAGAAACATAGTTTCAAACATAAGGACATATGCAACACAATTCAACAAAGCTATAGCACAACCAAGCATAACATTTAATGCATACAAGTTTAGGATAAGTTTACTACCTGACATATAACCTTCCTCTACCTTTTAGCCTTTGCTCTAAAATTTGTTCTTTTCTTTTCATATGTCAGAGCCTATACATAGCATAATAATATCTTTATTATTATTCAGTATAGCTCTACTTAACTCATGCTTAACTAGGGGTAATATCTTTAATATGACAATCCCCTAACTTTCTTTCTATCTACGGCTAACCTTATCAAGAGATATATTTCTCTATTCTAACCATAAAGAACAATCCTCTAATTTATTAGAGCAGGGAATAGAATAACTTACTTACCTTATTCCTAAGCTCTGCCAAGTCCCTAAGCTCATTGGACTGCTCCTAACTCCACCAAAACTCCTCCTTTCTTTCTCTTCCTTCCTTTCTTTCTCTCTCTCTTTTCTCTCTTCTTTATCTTCTTTTTGCCATGCTTGGACATGAATGGAATGGAAGGAGGGGTGGGCTATTTATAGTTGAGAGGAGATGGAATGGATGGTCCAGATTGAATCACGATTAATGGCTCATATTGCTTAGCTTCCTCAAGAAGGTTCGCCTGCATTATCACAATGATATCACCCTCCTCAATGACTCACCAACATGACATCATCCATGGGACACCTCACATGCAAGGTGGCATATTGGTGGGTCTCTTGGGATACCTCACCAGCTTACTCAGCCTTTCCTGAGAATTCTAGTCTTTTCGTGGAATAAACGGCTGATATTGTGCCATGTGTCCTTTAGCTTTTTCTCCTTTTCCTGGAATCATACCATGTGTCCTTGCTCTTTTTTCTTTTCCTAGATCATACCATGTGGTACCTTGTGGGTCCCATAAGAACACCTTTTATTCCATCTCATGGTCTAAAGCTTAATCTGATCACTTTTCCCAGTTTTATCCTTAACCGGGTAACTTTACTTTATGAAAAAGTACTAAAATATTATTTTAACATCACTTAAACCCCCATAATCATTGGGCAACATTTTTGGACCCTTGGATTGTCATCTTAGGTTTCTAACCAAGCCCAAGTACTCTGGTGGCTCAATTCCTAAGAAACACCCTTAGTAAATTACCAAAATGCCCCTAGGACTTTCACTATTTACGATTTAGTCCCTAAACTCTGACTTTCTTGTAGTTTAGTCCCTAAATATCATATGTATACTTCTAGGACTTCTGCTCAACAGGACCTGGTAGTATACCTTTTTCAGGCTACATACTAGGCTTCTATGCCTAAAAATTGGGATATGACACTCTATAGCTAGCATTGAAAATAGATAGATAGGCTCCCTTTTTGAAAGGAATAAGATGTTTGAATGTTTAGTTACACATGAAATAGCAAGTGAGGGCTTTCACTCCTTGCATGAAATGCCAGGCATTATGTTATGTTTGTAAAATATGCTAAAGCTCTAAATGTTAGAGCAGTGTAAGCTCTTAGTGTTAGAGCTATACAAGCTCCGAATGTTAGAGCTATGCATATTAAAGAAAGGAATGCTTGAGCTATGATATTAGAGCTTTGCATTGATGGGCAGGTATATAGTCCTGCGATATGTTGGCCAGGCTTTATGCTTGTTAGACTATGTGCTCCTATATGCTCCTATGTGCTCCTATATAGGAAAAAAGTAAAGAAAGAAAGAATAATGATATAAGTCCTCCCTCTATATTATGATGAGTTATTAAAGATGATAAGAAGTACGATGATACGAAAATGAGAGATGAAATCTGGCGGATGTTTAAAGAATTCTGCTAGATACTCAAATGAGTAATAAGTGGTTGTACTAAGCAGTATGATGAGTAGTTAACAAAAATTCAAGAATATAACAGTATACAAAAGAGTTTGATATGAAAAGAAATGGATACTACTTACATGTCTAGTATGGTAAGAAGTCTATATGCAGATAGATGCATAGAAAATATGCAAATAATAGAATGAAGTGGAGTTCAACTCTAATTGAGTTGATTCAGAACAGAAGAAAAGTAATAATAGTAAAGATATGAAGTTCTGTGGACATGAAAGCAACTATGCTAAGATGCCAAAATAAAAGCTAAGAGATAGATACCCCAGTTCTTAGTTATAAAGTGAGAAAATAATATCTATCCAAGATTGTTGACTAAGGTGCTAAGTAAATTTTGAGGACGAAATTTATTTTAAGGGGGCAGAAATGTCATATCCTAATTTTTCCCTATCTGTATAATACTGATAGTGGAAAGAGGTTTGAAAAGGATTATGATAATGATCGAAAGAAATAATAAAGGTTACATGAGACTTGAAGAAAGTGAGGGACTAAAATGAAAAGTTCAAAAGTCCTATGGTAGAAAATGAAAGTATATAAAAGCTTTGGGCCATTAAGTGTAATTAGGAAAAGTTGAGGGCCTAAAGTGTAATTTTCAAAAGTTATGGGATGCAATGATAATTATTGAAAGTTGAGACAGAAAAGGCCTAAAAATGTTTAGAATAAGATTAGTCCCAAATTTTTATAGTAAATAGAGAAAATTATTCTGATCAGTTTGACACAACACAGAATTTTGATATGAGGTCCCGAAAAATTTATATTAATATTTAAAGGAAGAGAAATTAATACAGTATTCTCTAGACCTCATAATTAGATGAAAGTTGTCAGTAAATTCCTATAATTAATATAAGAATTTTTAAAAGTGACAGAGCTAAAAAAGGAGTTCTGTATAATTTATTATAGAATTTATAGTGGATTAAAACACCTGATAAATATATTTCAGGGGAATTTCTTAGGAATTGAGCCCGTAATCATACAGAGGGCCCAGAATGGTACCTTATAGGCCCAATGATATTTTCAAATAAGTATGTGGGCCAAGGATAATAAAGACCGGGAAAAATATAAAATGACAAAAATGCTACTGAAGGTATGCCATTGTGATGTGTCATTGAGTCAGAGTTTGACGAAGGGCATTTTGGTCATTTGGATAGGTAAAAAACGTCTAAGCATGTACAGGAGTGATTAGTCAGTGTTAGTATATGCTCTAATAAGAAGTAAAGAGGTGTAAAATGATAATTATGCCCTTAGGGTTAATATAAGGCAAGATAGTGACCCAAGGGCATATTAGTCATTTTCTAAGGGATATGTAATTAAGTTTTGGCCCAGGACAAGAATGTCAATGGTAGGAAGCATCCAGATACTGGATTTAAGGTTAGACAATATGTTATGGAATTTTAGAAAATTTGATTTATAAAATAGTCTGGTTTTGGGTAATCGTACTAAATTGGTACGGGTCAGACTGGCATTTTTCCATAAGCTTCCCCCATTTGAATTTTTCCACCTAGCCTATGAGTTGTCCCTTAATGATATCATCGATGATGTCATAATTCTCTATGAGATTTTTCTATAAATACCCCCTAAAATCTGAAGCAAACCATGAGCATGAGAACCTTGGGGAACTCTTGCAAAATGGAAACTCAAGCCAAGACAAAGAAGATTCAAGGTGCCAAAGTTCAAGCAAGCTAGAAATTAAATGTAAGCAATCTATCCTAGCTTATTTTCTTTTGATTTGGGAGCTTGAACTTAGGGTTTTCATGGGGGAAAGTTGAGTTTTCTCTAAGGTGTGGTGCTGTCCAAAACCCTTAGATGAAAGGGAAAAGAAGAAATTCAAGTTAGAGATATATTATTGAAGCTTAAACAAGCTAGTTAAGTGATTGGTTGTTGAATCAAGTTGATATTCTTAACTTTGCCATGTTGAACCTGTTCAGTCTGTACTATTCATGATGGAAGAAATGGAAATTCAATGATTTAATGCTTCCATTGAATTTATATGATGATTTTGTGTAGGATTGTAAAGGTTTTGAACCTTGGATGCATTGAAATTCTAAGATTGTAGTTTTTGAAATTCTCCTCTATCACTATTCATGCGCATGAACAGTGATTGGAATTGCATAATTTTGATTCTTCCAATGGTTTTAAAATGAAAAGTTGTGTGGGATAAAGTAGGGAAACAAGAATGGGAAGCATTAGAATCAAAATGAGAATTTTTGAAACAATTGTGTGCATATTTTGGTTCTATCCAGCAGGCCATGAAAGAGCTGGAATTTTATGATTCTAAGCTCACAAATGGATTCAAAATATGAAATTGTGTAGGGTAAAGTCAAGACATCAATTGATTCAAAGGCCAAATCCATTAGTTATGATTAAGGAATGTTAAGGTAGTTAAGTGAGCTAATGTTCAAGAGGAAGTTATATTAGTTAAAGTGAATTTAATGCTCAAGGAAGTTAGATTATGATAGATGAATGGTTATGTGATGTTAGGGATTGATGGATATGCTCCAAAAGAGGCAGCCACATATCTAGAAGAAGTGGGAAGAAAGAGGCCAGGTTAAAGTGAAAGAAATCAAGTATATGAGGTAGTAAACTTATCCTAAACTTGTATGCATTGAATATTATGCTTGATTGTGCTATGGCTTTGTTGAATTGTGTTACATATGTGATTATGTATGAAGCTCTATTTTTATGATTACTTTGGCCAATTGTATTTCATATGTAACATGGAATCATGCACAATACACAATGTTAACACTTTCACAAGCGAGCACAAGTATTTACATTAATGCATGCATTGTTTAGTACCATTTGCTACTAAGATTTCCCCAGAAATCTTATCCCTTTCCATGTAATCCCAATCCCACAGGTTTATGAATGATGAAAGAGGATGACGAAGCATGAAGAGAAATTAGGGATTGGATAGTATATATGTTATGTGATTATTTGTTATATGTAAAGTTGCTATATGACCAATGTAAGTAGCGATGGTCATGATATAATGAAAAATAGTAAATGATAAGATAAATGTATGAAATTTTATAGACATTTAGTTAACATGTAAAGCTTTGCTTTGACACTAAGAACGCCTTATTTTGATGTCTGTACAAAGAGAACTAATTTTCCAAACTAAGGGACCAGAATCTATTTTTAGAATTTTTGACCAAATGAATAGTAAACTTTGGCAAATAAACTGTAATAATTGGTAAGCATTTGTCTGGAAATTATTTTTCACTTAAAGTTCAAGATGTTATCTTCACGTATCTTTTTGAATCACTTAATTTCAATTTTTTTGGAATTAATTATGATTTTTTGAAGTTCATCGCTTAATTTGTAATACCATATAAACAATAACCCCTGAAAGAGAGCTACTTTCTACAAAGCAAGTTCATGTAGTAGGAACTGTAAGGAATTGGAAGACATGCAGCGGAAATTAATTTAAAATTTTTTCCATTCCTTGCCAGGATCTACCGTATGTGTTTAAGTCAAGTGGGAAGAAGTATTACCCTTAGTGTACCTCAGCGACTTCCACAGCTTTCGGTCACGACGTTCACAGCTTCTCTCTGCGGCTCGTGCTCCCTTTCTGATCACAAGAAGTCGACGACTCAGGTCAGCTTCCTCTACTGGTATCCACACGAACAGCGTTCTAACCACGAACGACGTGCTAGCGTCTCTTGTCCCTCCAGGGTTTTCTCAAGAGTTCGTCCTCTCCGTCTCTATTTCGGCAGTTTCTTATCTGCAAACCTTTTGCAGAGTCCCCTTCGGCCTTTCTATGTTCTATATGTTTCTCTGTGCAAAACGCAGCTCCTAAAATCAGATATATAGGATGCTCTGCATTTTTCTCTGTCAACCGAATTGGATTTTAGAGTTAATCTTATATTAATTCCAAAATTAATACAATATCATATATTGTATAATTTTATAAGAAACTAATTAAATAAATAATATCAAATCCGTCCCACAGATTTAATTACCTATTTATTTAATTTTAAATAAAGATGAGACTGAACTATTTTTGATTTATTCTCATAAATCAAATTTGAGATATCCTATCAATTTGAATTTTGAATTTCAAACGTGATAGAGATTTAATTTATCCTTATAAATTAAATCTTATAAATATATCTTATATGAGATATCCTATCAATTTGAATTTCGAATTTCAAACATGATAGAGATTTAATTTATCCTTATAAATTAAATCTTATAAATATCTCATATATGAGATATCCTATCAATTTGAATTTTGAATTTCAAACATGATAGAGATTTAATTTATCCTTATAAATTAAATCTCATATATACATATAATGTATATATACGAATTTATATATATATACGAATATAAATATAAATAAATATATATACATCTATCCTGGATCATTCATTGAATCTGGACATGTCTTAGATTCAATGAATCTGGACATCATAGTTTGTGTTGGGCTATTTTGTGTGCGACCCTGTAGGCCCATATGAAGTTGGCAGTGGGCCATTTGCTATACTAGCCCACAAGTTGCAAGCGGTCTCTAGCAAGACATAACGACTACCCAAATCATATGAGGATCGATAAACGATGTAACCTTTTATACAACCATATCATGTCCCTTCTGTCACGCGATATTTTGGTCATGGATGAGGCATGGATAATGTCATCCTCCTATTCCTGACCGTTACTTTCTCTATCCCTGAGTAGTCTGACTATAGAAATGGAACTACCTTTCCATTACAGTATGGCCATACATTTCTCAGACTCACTCATCGAGGGGCCCAGTAATATCTCTCTACGAATATGAGGGACAAATTCCATCTTGACCATTCACATTCCTCCGCATGAAAAACCACTAAGGCCGAACATAGTCTTTATGATCACTTGGTCAAAAGTGACGTTTGACTAGGTCAAAGCTGAGCGTTTTGTCATGTAGGAATCCATGATGATCTCAGGTCAAAGGGCGTATTGACATGGTTTGTATATGAGAGAAGCTTATGACGTTACCCATGCAGTTCTCTCATAGCGGGTCGGTCCAGCACCTTGTACTCTTACATGTGCTTATGACTTTGATTTGTATCTCTATACATCTTCAAAGTTATACTGGTCTTATTTCATCTGTGCTCCCACATAGATGATCGACCAGGGACATTTAGGATAATATCATGAATTATCCAAGGATGATCATCATAGTAAACATGCAAATAATATGATAACTCAATTAATAAATTCATAAATCAATAATGTTCATAAGACAATGATTGGCCCCTAGGGCACGATTTCCAACAGGAACCTCACAAAAACTAGTTACAGGATGTGAGTACTAATAAGAAAAAGTTTAGGCCTGTTAAGAGAATTCAGGTGAGTGCTAACGTGTCATCACTTTTTAAAGTTGAATTACTGATTAAGTGCTAAGACCTAGGATCTTACATAATCCCATGCACTATATGAAAGGTTCATATTAAGGGAGTGTTATTAGATCTAGGGGATGCCATTAATGTAATACTTTGGTAAGTATACTTAGCATTAAGTCTTAACAATCTTGGAGACACAAGTGTAGTGCTCCAATTAGCTGATAGACCAATTAAGTATCCTAAGCGAATTATTGAGGATATTCTAGTGTAGGCAAAGATTTTGTGTTCCTAGCTGATTTTTATGTTATGGACATGTCCAGTGAGCTAGTGAATGAGATCACTTTGATTCTAATCACTTTGTGCACTATTTGATATAATGGCTCATATTTCCTATTGGATTAAGCTTGCCCTAGAAGCCAAAATACAATCCATGACATCATCAGGGGATACCTCAAAGCCATATGTGATGAAATTCCAAGGGGAAGAAGGATTTGGAAAATTCTAGTCCAATTAGGTACCAGCTAAGTCCAATCTCCAAAAAACAAACTGTTTTCTAAATCTAATTTTTCTGAGATTCTATAATATGTTTTCTGATCTTAAATTCAGTATCTAGATTATTCCTACCATTCACATTATTGGAATGGGTATAAACTTAATTACTGATCCCTTAGCAAATTATCAAAATACCCCTTGGTTCTCTTTATTGACTTTAATATCTCTAGGCATTATCATCATTTCACACATCATCAGGATATTCCCTGATACATTAAAATGAGGTTAGCAACTTTGTTCTTGTCGTAACCTTACTTTAATACCCTTATATGATCCATTAGTATTCTTTGTAACCACTTTAGGACCCATTAAAGTTCGAAACAAGAATATGGAATTTTTGTAAATTCCTCTCGGGTACTGTTCATTTAGCATTTTTCAGAATTTTGCCCAACTTTGAAAATTCATGTTTAAATCTGTAAAAGTCCAAATGAGGTTCCTCTAAATCCCATTGAAACCTCTTTAAGATATATTTATGGGAAAAATAATAACTAGGTTCAAAAGTTACTGTAGCATTCCCAGTACATCATCAAAAACATACTGTTCATATGGTAATTTTTCCAGTTTTCCATAATTAAACTCTTGATTTCAAAAATCACCATAAATTCGTTTCTTATCCAAATTGGGAGTACTTGATATCCAATTAAAGCTTAGGATGTTAATTTCAAGCATCCTAAATTTAAGAGTTTAATTCATACAATATCATATTCAAATCATGGTGGCAAGCTCACTACCTCCAAACAAAACTTACACAAATTACCCTTTGTTCCATATTAACATAACATAGGTTTATTTAACACAACCAAGCATACTTCAATTACCCTCCATTGGCTCTTTGCTTCTGGAATGCTTAGTACCTAACATGGTTTAGTTTGAAAAAGAGTGAGATTTCCAAAGAAATCCCAAAAGCTACTAACACAACCTTTAATATCATCAAGCAATTATCCAAAGCATGTTATATGATATAGGAGCCACATAATCATTTTCATAGTTTGGCATTCTCTAACATGCATTTGACATGACATCTTAGCAAGGAGATTACCACATCATCAAGCCCATCAAGCTTGCATATCATCACATAATATCATGCTCAACCAAACACCATATACAACAATACCAATAAATAATTGCAAGACAATGATAAAGCTAGAGTTGTTGCTACCTCCTGGAGATCATTTTCTTTCCTTGTTGACTTGAAGTTTTTTAGGTGAACAAATGTCAAATCCTAATTAGTGAACAATAATTTCATGTCATTACAACTTCTCAAACATAAATCAAACTTGAAAACCCTAACTACCCTTTCTTGCATTAAATTAGGGTTTTATTTCTCCCAAGCACTAACATTAAATCTTGGGATCCTATCCTACTCAATTTTGGCTAAGAAATCTAATGGTGTGATCCAAAGTTTGAAGTTTTTTCATCTCCTATACTGTCCGTACGGACATAAACGAAAATTACAATTTAGGGGTTTCAAAAATTTCCAATTTGATGCTTAAGGCTTCCAATTAGGGTCTTCTTACTTTATCCTACACAAAATTGCATTTTGAACATGTTGGAGGCCTTAAAATCATCGTATCTCAACCTAAAATAGAGTACACAAATCTGGACAGCAAGTTATTTCAAGAACAATTATAAGATATTATTGGTTTCATGAGCTTAAACATGTTACATCTTATCCTTTTTAGTTTGTCTTTGCTACTCTTATCATAACTTTCATCTTTTCCTAATTTGGACAGCATCTCACCTTAGAAATCTAGGGTTCTGAACCCCTAAGAACCATAATTTAAACTTCCAAATAAATCATTAAAAACTTGGAAGTATGCTTAAATTAGTATCCTTGAATTTTGGGAGGTTAGAAGCTTTGATCTTGGCTTGAGTTTTGAATTGTCAAGAGTTTCCCCTATGTAAAGAGGGGTGCATGAAATGGAGGTCTTGGGAGGGGGTATTTATAGAACAAATTGAAGGGAATCAAGGGCTAAGATTCAATGCTTAAAAGTTTGATTCAAGGGCTAGGATTTAATCTCTTTTTAATTGTAATCATGACAACTTTTGAGTTGTCCTCTTCTTTTCTCTTCCTCCCTTTCATTTGGTGCCAACTCATGGGTTCTTGAAGCTTCTTGGATTTTCTTGGAGCTTCTTGAGTTTTCTCCAATTTTCCCAGAATTAACTAGTACCAATTCGAGTGATTTTCAGGAAAAATAAATTATTTAATAGAACAATATTTTCTAGAATACTCTCTGACCCTGTGTAGCCTATCTAAAATTATTATTGACCCTTTAAATATTTATCCCTATTTCCTTATATTTTTTTGAGGTATTTTTATAGTCTGAATATTTAATTTTGCCGGATAACTCAAGAAAAAACATGATATGATAAAAATTCATATAGGGGTAGTTCTATCATTTCCCCTTTATAAAAATGTCTTAGAACCCCATTTTCCATTTTATGGAGTTTATTATGATTTTTTTGAACTGCCATTTCTGACTTGAAATTTCTCAAAATTACAATTTTACGCCTATTTTAGTTTGAGCTCATACTGGCTATTGGACTTTGACTTAGCCCATAATAACCCATCTAAATTCATTATGAGTTTCTTGGTAAAATTTCATTTTATTCAGTTTATATCTGATCCCTCAATGAATAAAATCCTAATTTTTAAAGCCATAGACAAGCTCCTAAAATTTCTTTAAAATTTTATTTAAGATTATGTTGACCACTTTTGGGAGTGTCGTCTTTTTTAAAATCTCCCATAATTAAAAAAGTATCTTCCATCATAATCTCACAGAATTCTAAAATCCAGTTTGTCAACTAAAAATTCCAAGTAATTTTCTAGACTTACCAAATTTTTATCAATTAATCGGGATCTCAAATCAAAATTCTAACATCTCTCCTTCAACCCAATTTTTTGTGCTTTATCTCCCGATATTTTCATATCTTAAATCTGGACTGGGCTATTTTGAGCTAAAAGTATAGTTTTTGTAACTTTTCACAATTTACATTTAGGTCCTTTGAACTTCTCCATATTTACAGTTTAATCCCTAAAATTTTGTCTACTTTGTACTTTTGGCCATAATACTTTCTAACTTTATGATTTGATCCTTATTCAGTGGATAATACCATTTTAATTTATCTAATCATTTCCTTAGCTAAGAACTTAGGGTTTTATAGCTAAGGAAATTTCAGGATGTTACAATTCTCATCTTTCTCATAGTTTATAATCTCTACTCCTAGGAATGTTAGGTTCACATAACGATTATGTTTCATTCCCCTAGTGTTATCTTGAACCAACTCTTATATCTTAACTTTCTTGATCTTGAACTAGTAAACTTTTGTCTTTTGCAGCAGAAGGAACTATTCTCTGTCACTATTCTACTTAGTCCAGCCATGTCTGTTAAGAAACACAAGGCCCTTGAGGTATTGACTAACTAAGAGTAATCTACCATTGCTTTATCCATCATACTAACTCACATTCTTTCTGAACTTTCTCGCGACCATCTTACTCGACTCGTCACAGCCAAATAGCTCTGTGTTTTTTCGTCACGGCCAATGGTCTTCACTTGTCATGACCAAAATGCCTCTATGAATATTTATAGCGATCCAACTTATATGTGTAAACAAGTTGTAACCTAAACACCTTTTAATTGCCACTTAAGCATTCCTTTCTCTAAATATTCTCTTCCTAAGGTTTTTTATCTGAATACTACTTTAAATAATGAACAAATCATATGGAGGGAATCTTCTTGGTTCACTGAAGATTTAGATTTAAGTGGTACTAACTTTCTCAAAAAGTATCCTAACCATAAAATAATGTTACTACTTAGGTTTAAGGTCTGAGAATTGTCCTATCTGATGCTAGAAACTTTGTCGTGATACAAAATGTAACACCTTACTTTTGTACATTTTAAGGACCATTCAGTAGTATTTATAACACCTTAAACATCTATTAAAGTTCAATTAACCATTCGGTAGAATTTAGAACCACTTAAACATACATTGAAGTTCAATTACAAAATTTGGAATTTCCAAACTTCATGGGGAATGTTCATATGGTAATCCTAGATTAAGTGATGAAGTTCAAAAAAATATAATTAGTCCTAGAAAAATTGAAAGAAAGTGATTCAAAAGGCTACTCAAAGATGACATGATGAACTTTAAGGAAAACATAATTATATGACCAAATTATCAGCCAATAAATATAGTTTAATTGTCAAATATCACTATTCATTTGGTTAAAATTCTATAACACAATTTCTAGTCCCTATCTTTAAAAATTCTGTTCTCTTTGTATTAATGTCAGAATAAGGCGCTCTTAGTGTCAAAATGAAGATTGACATTTTAACTAAATATTGGTAAAATTTAATACATTTATTCCAATGTTTACTATTTTTAATTACTTCTCATATGTCACTACCTCCTCACAAAAAATTTATAATAATTTTTGAAGAAAAGGGAAATTAATACGGTATCCTTTAGACCTCATAATCATATGAAATTTGGCGGTAAATTCATATAATTAATATAAGAATTTATAAAACTAGCAGAGCTCAAAAAGGAGTTCTATATAATTTATTATAGAATTTATAGTGGATTAAAACATCCGATAAAATGTTTCGGGTGAATTTCTCGGGAGTTGAGTCTATAAAGGCAGTGGACCATGTAGAGAGCCAAAAATGGCATCTTATAGGCCTAGTAATAATTTTTAGATAAGTATCTGGGCCAGGGCTAATAAAAACTGAGAAAAATATAAAATTACAAAAATGCCACTAAGTATGCCACTGGGTTCTGTCATTGAGTCAGAGTTATACGAAGGGCATTTTGGTCATTTGACTAAGGTTAGAAAATCAAGGAGGGTCCCCAAAAAAGTTGACCAAGGTCAAGGAATACTCTAATGATGTGTGAAAGGACAATAATGCCCATTGAGAAATTAAAGTAAAATCAGACACCAATAAAAGGGAGTTATTTTATATTATAATGAATTTTTAAAAATGTTAGAACTATTAAAAGATGTGCCTAGCATTTATTTTAAAATTAGGATATTTTAAGGATATCGGTATAAGAAAAGTGCCTTTTGATTTGTGCCAATTAGCTATTGGAGCCAAGGAAGGCCTAGGGCAGTCCAAAATTCATCCTAGGGTATCCCAATAAGTCCCAAGAGTTTTCTTGGAGCCCAAGTCTAATAATGAATAATTTATGAATTTTTGAAAAAGAAAAGAAAAATGAATAAAGTGAGAATTAGTGTTTGCATATGGTGGGACCCACAAGACCTCACACATGGCATCCAAGACATGGGGGAGGAGAAGATTTTGTCATGCGACCTTATCTCAAGTTGGCTTGGTGAGTAAGTTTAATGTGAGAGTAATTATGAGCTATTAGATCAAATAGTGCACAAAGTGATCCTGTCCATTGATTTTCCATGGAATTTTTCTATAAATACCCCACTATTTCTGCTCAAAATTGTGGCATGAGAACCCTTGGGGAACATATTACAAATGAAAACTCAAGCCAAGACAAAGAAGATTCAAGGTACCAAAGTTCAAGCAAACTAAAGATTAAAGGTAAGCAAGCTAACCTGCTTATTTTCCTTTTCCATGGAAGAATGTTGAGTTTTCTCTAAGGTGTTGTGCTGTCCAAAACCTTAGATGAAAAGGGAAAGAAGAAATTAAAGTTAGAGTTATGTGATTGAAGCCTAAACAAGCTAGTTATGTGATTGGTTCTTGAATCAAGTTGATATTATTGACTTTACCATGGTTGAACCATTTCAATTTGCACTGTTCATGATTGAAGGAGATGGAATTTCAATGATTAAATGCTTCCATTGAATTTATATGATGATTTTATGTAAGATTGGATAGGTTTGCAACCTTGGAAGCATTGGAATTCCAAGTTGTAGTTTTTAAAGTTCTTCTCTATTACTATTCACTAGTATGAACAGTGATTGGAATTTCATGGTTTTGATACTTCCAATGGTTTTAAAATGAAAAGTTTTGTGGGATAAAGTGGAGACACAAGTATAGGAAGCATTAGAATCAAAAGATTTGTTGAAATAAAAGAGGGTGTTATGCAATTATGTACAAAAAAGTGCATAGGAGCTAGAATTTCATGATTTTAAGCTCATAAATGGATTCAAAAGATGAAATTATGTAGGGTAAAGTTAAGACATCAATTAGTTTAAGGGCCAAGTTAATTAGTGAAAAATAGATAAATTTATGTTAGTAAAGAATTTATCAAGGATAGTCTTGAACATTGTTGGAGTTCATGGTCCTAATGAATTATGTGATGAATATGAATGTGTTTAGGACCTTGAAACATTCAAGAAGATGTTGGGAAGTGATTGACCTAAAGGCTTCATGGTTAGAAAGCTTAGGAACAAGTGCAAAAGAACAAGAGAAAAGCTTAAGTGCAAGGTAGTAAACTTACCTCTTTATGCACTTGATGTGGTATGCTTATGTGTTGACATGTATATGATATTTGAATGATGTTGTGACATGATAAATAATGTTGAATGTATTGTGAATAACATGTTTTCCATGGCCATGCACTTTTATGCAAAAGTATATAGCATGATGGCATGTCACTAATAAAAGAAAGTTTAATGAAATTACATATCATGCATTAACATCCATCTCGCATATTTAAGTGTACTAAGATTCCTTAGAATCTCACCCTCCCATAACCAACCAATTTAGGTCAAGCATTAAGGGCATGGAGAAGAGCTAAAGAATGGAAGAAAGGAAGTGAAGTAATTGAGATCCTAGCATATGCTATGAATTATCCATGTATATAAATGTCATGTAAGGTGTCTATTTATGTGATGAAACTGTATGAAATAATTATGGCACACGTACATGATGTATATGAATATATGAGAAGCTTATTTGATGGTTTAGGAATGCTAGATTAATTTATGAACATTTAAGCAAGAAGTTGAAATGGTAAAAACGTAGGTCCTATAATAGTTTTGTTGGGACTTCAGTTTGACCTAGCAAATGAAATGATTATTTCACAAAATTTTATAAGAATGTATTACACATACAGTGCTTTAAATTTATAGGTAACACACCTTATTTAGATGTGTATATCAAGAGAAATGAATTTCCAAAGTTAAGAGACAGAATCTGGAAATTCCAGAATTTGCCATATGAACAGTAAAATGTAACGATTTAACTATAGCAATTGGCAAATTAAATGTCCAGATTTATATTTTTTCCATAAATACCTATGAAAGAGCTTCAATTAGAAATTTGGATCACCTCCATACAATGTTTCTACAATTAGTTATAAATTTTTAAATTTGGATTATAAATCTGGAAATTACCAAATGAACAGTACCCGAGAAGTAAGTTTCAAAATTTTAATATTTGGGCTAATGTAATGCTTCCGCTAATCAAATATGCTTCTGAATACGTACTCTGAGGCGGTAAAAGTAGGATGTTTCAGAAAACATACAATGCATACAACTATATGCTTGATGTTACTATATGTGCACTCAATGATCATGCTTGCATAATGATAAATTACATGCTTCCTTGTCTCTTAATTACAACATATAGCAATAGCATAAAAAGAAAGAGAGAATCACTAAATAATATATAATCATCAAAGTAAGTAAACATTACATAAAACATCCAAGTAACATAAGCATACAAGTAGTTAAGTTCACTACCTCTATTGCTTGCTTTTCCTTATCCTTTTCCTTTACCTCTTTCTTCCTACTTCTCCTTGATGAGTAGGTTTCCTTTGTGAGCACACTAACAAAATCCTAACATTGCATTATCATTCGTTACAATCTAACTTGCTTCAACATTGTACTTGATTTGCTTCAATAACTTTCCTTAATCTTTATTAATTAGCTTGATGTTTGAATCAACTGATATCTTGACTTTACCCTACACAATTTGGCCTTCTAAATCCATTAATGAACTAAGAATTCCCAAATTCTAGTAGCTACACACTAGTATTGACATAATTGCATAACTTCCCTTTTTTTAAAATTCTCATTTTGATTCCAATGCTTCGAATACTTGTTTATCTACTTTATCCCACATAATTTTTCATTTTAAAACCATTGAAAGTATCAAAATCTTGAAATTCCAATCACCATTCATGCATGTGATTAGTAAAAGAGAAGACTTCTAAAAGTTATAACTTTCAATTCCAATGCTTCCAAGGTTCGAAACCTTGGCAAAGTCAAGAATATCAACTTGACTCAATAATCAATCATCTAAACTAACTTAACTAAACCTTAATCACATAGTTCTAACTTTAAATTCTTCTTCTTCCATCTAGGGTTTTGGACAACATATATACGCTAGAGAAACTCATCTTTCTTCTATGAAAATCCTAAGTTTAAGCCCCAAAATTAAAAAAAAATAAGTTAGGATATATTACTTACCTTAATCCCTAGCTAGCTTGAACTTTAGTGCCTTGAGTATTTCTTGTCTTGGCTTGAGTTTCCATTTAACCATAATTTTCACAAGGTACTATATGCCATGATTTTGCAAGGAAAATATTGAGGTATTTATAGAAAATTTCCATAGAAAATGAAAGGCCAAGATCATTTTATGTACTATTTAATCCAATGGCTCATATTCATTATTGCATCAAATTTGCCCACCAATCCAATTTGAGATAAGATCACATGTTAAAAATGTGCTTACTTTCATATCCTAATTTTTCCCTATCAGTATAATACTCATAGTGGAAAGAGGTTTGCAAAAGATTATAACAAATATCAGATAAAATGATAAAGGTTAAATGAGTCTTGAAGAAAGAGAGGGACCTAAACAAAAATTAGAAAAAGTTGGAGGCCAAAAGTTAAAGTAGAAACAAAAGTTGGGCCAAAAGTGGTAATTTCTAAAAGTTTAGGGGCCTAAATATAATTAAGCAAAAAGTCAGGGACCTAAATGTAATTATGGAAAAGTTCAGCCAGAAAAGGCTTAGAACTACCTGGAAGTATTTCAGTCCCACATTCCATCAGTAAATAGAGGAAGTTATACTGGTTAATCTAGCATGATACAAAAATTTTATGAGGGCTCCAGACAGTAGATATTTATCTGATAGTCTAAAAGTTATCTGAAATTTTATCAGATTTTATTGACTTCAGATATAAGTGGGGGAATTACAGAAAATTGTGCCCTACAGTTTCATATGTCATTGATTTGAAAGAACCCTAGAAGAAGTTATGTAGAAAAAGTTATTCACACATTAGTGAATTTTGACAGGAGTTTGATAACACCCGTAATCTGATAATCGAACTTATCGGTATGTAAGCCTATATAGAATGAGATAACATGACCTCATATATAGGCCCATGATGACACCAAGGGGGCCCTAAAATCCAGGGTACTAGTTTATCAGTAGAAGGGGCCAGTGTCCATAAAAGTGTGAAATTACAAAAATGCCCCTAGATGCCCATATTGTACCAGTAATGGATGGAGGGCATTTTGGTCATTTGGAATAGGCTAAAAATGTGGCACATGGTATAAATATGATTACTTGAGCCAGTATATTCCCTGAGGCAATACATAGAGAGGTGAAATGACAATTATGCCCTCAGGGTTAATATAGTGCAAGAAATGACACCAAGGGTATTTTGGTCATTTCCTAGGGGATGGATGTAACATCCTTACTTTTATACATCTTAGGGATCATTCAGTAGCATTTAGAATCACTTACAAGACCTTGGAAGTCCATTAGCCAAATCTGAAATTTTACTCTTTCTCATATTACTGTTCATATAGTATTCCAGATTATGCAATGAATTGCGAAAAATCATATTTAATTCTAGAAAAATCAAAATAAAGTGGTTCAAAAAGCTACGTGAAGCTCAAATTTTGAAATTTAAGTTAAAAATAGTTTCCACACCAAATGAGTATCTAATTAATACAGTTTATTCATTAAAATTTACTGTTCATTTGGTCAAAAACTTTAGAAACAGATTCTGGTCCCTTACTTTGGAAATTCATTTCTCTTGATATACACATCCAAATGAAACATTCTACCTATGAATTTAAATATCTGTATCTGTTTTACATGATCACAAAATTTAGTGAACTAATTTTTTCATTTGCTAGGTCAAACTAAAGCCACAACAAAACTGCTTCAGGACCTACGTTTTTACCATTTCAGTTTCCTTTCTTTCATTTCCAATAATTGTGTCAGCATGCACAAGCCATCAAATAAGCTTCTCAACATTCATATACATCATGTACATATGCCATACGTATTACAATAGTTTCATCACATAAATGGACACCTTACATGGCATTTACATACATGGACAATTTGTAGTATATGCTAAAATGTCAATACATCACTTCCTTTGTTCCATTCTTTAGCTCTTCTCCATGCATACATTTTCTTCATGCTTGACCTAAATTGGTTGGTTATGGGAGAGTGAAATTATAGGAAATCTCAGTAGCAAATATTACCACTTAAATAGGCAAGATGGATGCTAATGAATGATATGTAAGTTCATTAAACTTTCTTTGGATAGTAACATGCTATCATGCTATATGCCCTTACATAAAGTGCATGGCCATGGAAAACATGTTATTCACAATACATTCAACATCATTGATCAAGTCACAACATCATTCAAATATCATATACATGTCAACACATAAGCATACCACATCAAGCACATAAAGAAGCAAGTTCACTACCTTACACTAAGCTTTCCTCTTGATCTTTTGCACTTGCTCCCTAGCTTTCCAACCATGAAGCCTTTATGTCAATCACTTCCCAACATCTTCTTGGATGTTTCAAGGTCCTAAACACATTTATATTCATCACATAATCCATTAGGACTCATGAACTCTAACCATGTTTAAGACTAACTTTGTTACACTCTTTATTGTCATAACTTTCTCTAATCTTCACTAATCCACTTGGCTCTTGAACCAATTGATGTCTTGACTTTACCCTACACAATTTCATCTTTTGAATCCATTTATGAGCTTAGAATCATGAAATTCCAGCTCCTTCATGGCCTGTGTACAGAACTGAACATAAGCATATAATTCTATCAAAAATTCTCATTTTGATTCTTATGCTTCCCATACTTGTTTCTCCACTTTACCCCACACAACTTTTCATTTTAAAACCATTGGAAGCATCAAAAGCATGAAATTCCAATCACTGTTCATGCGGGTGAACAGTAACCGTGAGAAATCTCAAAGACTACAACCTTGAGATTTTAATGTTTCCAAGGTTCAAAACCTTTCCAATCCTACACAAAATCATCATATAAACTCAATGGAAGCATTAAATCATTGAAATTCCAATTCCTTCCCTCATGAACAGTTCATACTGAACAGGGCACACCATGGCAAAGTCAAGAATATCAATTTGATTCAACAACCAACCACTTAACTAGCTTGTTTAAGCTTCAATCATATGTTTCTAACTTTAATTTCTTCTTTCCCCTTTCATCTAAGGTTTTTGAGCAGCACAAAAGCTTAGATAAAATTCAACTTTTCCCCATGAAAACCCTAAGTTCAAGCTCCCAAATCAAAGGAAAATAAGCTAGGAGAGATTGTTTACCTTTAATCTCTAGCTTGCTTGAACTTTGGTACCTTGAATCTTCTTTATCTTGGCTTCAGTTTTCATTTTGCAAGATTTTCCCCAAGGGTTGAGAGGCCACAGTTTGTATTCAGATTTGAGGGGGTATTTATAGAAAAATCTTGGTGGAAACCAATGGCCAAGATTGATTTGGTTACTATTTGATCCAAGGGCTCACATTTAATCTTGGATTTTACTTTTTCATAAAGCAAATTGTGACATCATCATGACATCACAAGGGACACCTCAAGGGACAATTCATGGGATAATGTGGCAAAATTATCATGGTAGGAAGCTTCTGGAAAAATTTGAGTCCAATCCGGTACCGATCGAAGCAGTTTCACAGCAACCGGACTATTTTCTATTCCTAATTTTTTATAATATACCAGGATATGTATTCTGTCCTAGAAATCAATGTCTAGACTTCTCAGACCATTGACATACTTGTACTGAGCCACAACTTAATTACATATCCCTTGGGAAATGACCAAAATACCCTTGGTATCCTTTCTTGCACTATAATAACCCTAAAGGCATAATTGTCATTTTACCCCTCTTTGTACTACCTCAGGGCATATACTGGCTCAACTAATCATACTTATACTATTTTCCACGTTTTTATCTTATCCTAGATGACCAAAATGCCCTTCATCCATCTCTGGTATAATCTGGGCATCTAGGGACATTTTTCATAATTTCATACTTTTTCTGGACACTGGCCCCTTCTACTGATGGACTAGTACCCTAGGTTTTGGTCCCTTCTTGGCGTCATCATGGGCCTATATATGAGATCATCTGATCTCATTCTATCCAGACTCACATACCGATAAGTTCCATTATCGAATCACGGGTGTTATCAAACTCCTGTCAAAATTCACTGTTATGGGAATAACTTTTTATACAGGACTTCTTCTGGGGTTCTGTCAGATTCATAAAATCTAACACTATAGGGCACACTTTCCTGTAATTCCCCCACTTATATCTAATATCCATGGAATCTGATAAAATTTTAGATAAATTTTAGACTATTAGATAATTTTCTACTGTTTGGAGCCCTAATAAAATTTCTGTACCATGCTAGATTGACCAGCATATCTTCCTCTATTCATTGATGGAATATGGGATTAAAAAACTTTTGGGCAGTTATAACCCTTTCCGGGCTGATCTTTCTATAATTACAATTTTGCCCTTGAACTTTTCTCTTAATTACATTTATATCCCTAACTTTTTGCATATTTACATTTAGGTCCCTAAACTTTTAAAAATTACCACTTTTGGCCCAACATTTGTTTCTACTTTAACTTTTGGCCTTTAAACTTTTCCAATTTTTGTTTAGGTCCCTTTCTTCCTTCAAGACTCATCTTACCTTTATCTTTTCTTCTGATCTTCATCATAATCCTTTCCAAACCTTTTTCCACTATTAGTATTATACAGATAGGGAAAATTTAGGGTATGACAATGGATGGCAGATAAATATTTAGTACACCAATGTCAATGGTATGATAAGCCTAGATATTGATTTCTAGGACATAATATATATCCTGGTATATTATAAAAAATTAGGAACAGAAAATAGTCCAGTTGTGAAACTGCTCTGATCGGTACCGAATTGGACTAGAATTTTTCTATAAGCTTCCTTACATGAGAATTTCGCCACATACCCTTATGAGGTATCCCTCTTGAGTTTTCCCTTATGATGTCCTAATTATTCTTTTTAGAAAATTTAAATCCAAGATTAAATGTGAGCGTTTAGATCAAATAGTGCACAAAGTAATCTTGGCCATTTATTTTCCATGAAATTTCTATAAATACCAACTCAAATCTGGTTCAAAACCATGGCCTTATGAACCTTGTGGAAAATCTTGCAAAATGGAAACTCAAGCCAAGATAAAGAAGATTCAAGGTACCAAAGTTTAAGCAAGCTAGAGATTCAAGGTAAGCAATCTCTCCTACCTTATTTTCTTTTGATTTGGGAGCTTGAACTTATGGTTTTCATGGGGCAAATGTTGAGTTTTCTCTAAGGAGTTGTGCAGCATAAAAACCTTAAATGAAAGGGAAAAGAAGAAATTAAAGTTAGAGACATATGATTGAAGCTTAAACAAGCTAGTTAAGTGATTAGTTGTTGAATCAAGTTGATATTCTTGACTTTGCCATAGGTGAAACTGTTTGGTCTGTACTGTTCATGAGGTTTTCAATAATTAAATGCTTCCATTGAATTTATATGATGATTTTGTGTAGGTTTGAAAAGGTTTTGAACCTTGGAAACATTAAAATTCCAAGATTGTAGTTTTTGGAATTATTCTCTATTACAGTTCACTCACATGAACAGTGACTAGAATTTCATGATTTTGATGCTTCCAATGGTTTTTAAATGAAAAATTGTGTGGGATAAAGTAGAGAAACAAGTATGGAAAGCATTAGAATCAAAATGAGAATTTTTGAGGGAATTGTGTACATGTTTCAATTCTGTACAGCAGGCCATGCAGGAGATGTAATTTCATGATTCTAAGCTCATAAATGGATTCAAAAGATGAAATTGTGTAGGGTAAAGCCAAGACATTAATTGGTTCAAGAACCAAGTTGATTAGTGAAGATTAGAGAAAGTTATGATAATAAAGAGTGTAACAAAGTTAGTCTTGAACATGGTTGGAGTTCATGAGTCCTAATGAATTATGTGATGAATATGAATGTGTTTAGGACATTGAAACATCCAAGAAGATGTTGGGAAGTGATTGACATAAAGGCTTCATGGTTGGAAATCTAGGGAGCAAGTGCTAAAGATCAAGAGGAAAGCTTAAGTGCAAGGTAGTGAACTTACCTCTTTCTGTGCTTGATGTGGTATGCTTATGTGTTGACATGTATATGATATTTGAATGATGTTGTGACATGATAAATGATGTTGAATGTATTGCGAATAACATGTTTTCCATGGCCATGCATTTTATGTAAAAGTATATAGCATGATGGCATGTCACTAATCAACGAAAGTTTAATGAAATTACATATCATGTAGTAGCATCCATCTTGCATATTTAAGTAGTAGTGTTTGCTACTGAGATTCCCTAAAATCTCACTTTCCCATAACCAACCAATCTAGGTCAAGCATGATGGAAAAGGTATACATGGAGAAGAGCTAAAGAATGGAAGAAAGAAATGGAAGTAATTGAGATCTTAGTATATGCTATGAATTATCTATATATGTAAATGCCATGTAACGTGTTCATTTATGTGATGAAAGTATTTTCAATAATTATGGTATATGTACATGATGTATATCAATATTGAGAAGCTTATTTGATGGCTTATACATGTTGGAACAATTATTGAAAGTGAAAGAAAAGAAACTAAAATGGTAAAAACGTAGGTCCTGGAGCAGTTTTGTGGTGGCTTCAGTTTGACCTAGCAAATGAAGGAATTATTTCACAAACTTTTATGAGTGTGTATCAAACATCCAGATATTTAATTGCATAGGTAGAACATTTCATTTGGATGTGTATAATAAGAGAAATGAATTTCCAAATTAAGGGACCAGAATCTGTCTTTTGAATTTTTGACCAAATGAACAGTAAAATTTGACGAATAAACTGTATTAATTGGTTAATCATTTGGTCTTGAAATTATTTTTTCCTTAAATTTAAAGATGTTATCTTCACGTAGGTTTTTGAACCACTTCATTTCAATTTTTCTAGAATTAATTATGATTTTTAGAAGTTCGTTGTGTAGTCTGGAATACCATATGAACAGTAACCCAAGAAAGAGAAAAATTACAGATCCAGCTAATGAACTTCCAAAGACTTGTAAGTGGTTCTAAATGCTACTAAGTGGTCCCTAAAATGTATAAAAGTAAGTATGTTACACTTAATGCTTGCCTTGGACACCATATGTGTTACTTATATGGGGTCCACCATGTGCAACTCTTGGCTTTCCTTGAAGCTTCCTTAATTTATTTTCTTTACTTTTTAAAAAATTCATAAATTATCCATTATTTGACTTTGTCTCCAAAACAAATTTTGGATTAGGTTTCTTTTAGGTCCAATAGCTAATTGGCATAAATCCCAATACACTTTCCTTATATCGATATCCTTAAAGTACCTTATTTTTACGATAAATTCTACATACCTCTTTTAATGGTGCTGATATTTTTAAAAATTCATTCTAACATAAAATAAATTTGATACAAAATCTCATAATTTTCTAAGACCCATAAGTTTTGATAAAAATTTCCTATATTTCCTTTAACTATTTATTGGTATCCAATTTAATCTTAAATTTCATAATTAATTCTACAGGACTCCTTTTTTACTTTTGACATTTTCATAAATTATTATATTAATTATAAGATTTTTTTTGCCAAATTTGATATGATTATGAGGTCAAGAGCATATTACACTAATCTCCTGACTTCATAAATTAATATCAATTTATTAGGATGTCAAATCAAAATTTTGTGTTGCGTTAAATTGATCAAAATAAATTTCTCTATTTTATGAAATTTGGGATTAAAATGCTTCTGGCCAATTTTGGGCATTTTCTAGCTTAACTTTCTCATAATTACCATTTTGTCCTAAAACTCACTTTAAACCTTCAACTTTTCATAATTATACTTAAAGGCCCAAAGCATATGTCTACTTCTATTTTGTACCATGGAACTTATAGAGTTTTCACTTTAGTCCCTTTCTTTTCTAAAATGACCATTATGTCCTTGAAACTTTCATTAATTGTAATTTAGTCCTTAGACTTCCATTAAATTGCAATTTAGCCCTTTCTGCTTTATAACTTTATATCTTCTCTCTTTATTTGACTTAAAACTTATTTGAGTCATTATATTTTCTTATGATTACCATCCCAATCCCTTCATAACTTCTTTCCTCTATCATTCTTATACAAATATGGAAAATATGGGATTTACAATTTATGAGTAAAAAAATATAGCATTGTCAATAAGCTATAACAAAAGAATAAAGGATAAATAAGTATTTATTTGTATGAGAAAGATATGGTTTGGGGTATTTGGATGAAATTTGACTTACATCATCTTTAATTAAGACCCTAAATTTTATTCCTTTCCTTTTTCCCTCCATATTTCCATCATTTCAAACTTAGGGCCTATTTGAATAAGAGTTTGGAAAAGGGCTTTTGAAAAAGGGCTTTTGGACATCTTTTAGAAAAGGGCTTTTAGAGAAGTGCTTATGGAAAAAAATGGTTATGAATAAATGAGTATTTGTATAGTTATTACCAAAATGACTTTTGTAATTGTAAAATTACTAGAAAGGGTAGATTTTATTAAAAATATGAGATAGGAGAGAGGATGGAGAAAAGAGAAGAGAGAGGATACAGGGTGGAGAAAAGTGAGAAGAGAGGAGAGAGGGAAGAGAAAAGTGATGAGAGAGAAGAGAGGGTGTAAGAAAAAGTAAGGGTAAAATAGTAATTGAGTAGTCCATGAGCTCTTTTACTTTCCATAAGCTAGTCTCAGTAGCTTATCCAAATATAGCTGTTTGTTTTAAAATTTTCCTAAACCAAGGTTTGGGGCAAAAGCCTTTTAAAACCAAGGTTTACTACCTTTCCAAACAGACACTTAAAATACCTCTTAATTCTTTGCGTGAGTGTTGTATAGTTGAGGAGATTTAGAGCCATTATAAGCATATAGTAAGGTGTTTTCTAATTTGAATTTGAGTGAAAGAATCCTAACAATGAGATGATTAAAGGGTTTTATGAGAAGTTTGCCATTCATTTTATGCGTGAAATTGTGCTTTCGTGGTAATACATGATTATGCATGGCAATATGCTGATTAAAGGGTTAAATGGTCAATTAACTCTTATAAACTACATATATGTTGTTCTTTAATTAGTTGGGCTTTTACAGAGAGCTTTGAATTTGAATTGCATGTGTTTTAGAGGAGAATCAAGAACCCAATATGAAGCAAATAAGGAATCAATAGACAAAGAGGGCCTAAAATGTGAAAGTTAGCTACCTCAAAGTCCACTGGTCATGACCTACTTTTCTTGTAGGAGGTTCTCCCTATTCTCAAGTCACGACCAATAATAGGAAATGGTCTATACTAAAATGGTCGATTAATGAAGCTGTACGTTTTCATATAGGTTACTCTACAATTAAGGCAAAGGTGGAGCAGTCATACAGTAGAGATTGGATTTTTGCTAGATTTAGCTAAGAAGCAGCTGCTAATACTCTCTCAACATCCTCTCTATAACCTCCACACATATCTTCTATTTTTCTTCATCTTTCCACAGATTTTTACATTTCTATACTGATTAATCCACTTATACCATCTTTTTCATTACTTTTCCATCATTGTTTTCTACATACTTCATGGCATCATTTCTATACAGTGATGGTAGCACAATAGGAGCTATGAGATGGTAGATCTTTAGTTTGTTAGTGATGGACCATATATCTTGAGCTTATGGACTGCATTGGGGCGTATTTTATCTTAATCTATACATATTTCATATTTTTACATTTTTAGATTTAGGGATTTCATTGTATGAATAGGGATTGAATGTCAATTGATTATTCTCATATTAAATATTTATAATTGACATTGGATGATGTGATTATTGATCTTAATATAAGTATTTTAGTTTTGATTTATGGATAGTTGGACTATTATGAACAATCATTGATGTTTAATTCAATTGCTTGAAGTCTATAGTTGTTGATTGATAACCATTTAAGGGCATTATCCTCATCTGATTTATTTACACACTAAGTGGTTTGAACATTGCATTAATAAATTCTTAAACTAGCTTTGATCAAAGGAGTTCAAGAACCATTAATGTATTGGACTCAATTGATTGATTGAGTTTTATTTAAGACTTGATGATTTCAAAACTCCCATATCAAATTAAGAGCAAGGACATATATGTTTTCATTATCAAGAGTCTTTCTTAACATATTTATTTCACAATCCAACTAATTTTCCTCTTAATCAAAAATACAAAAATATATACTTAATTGTACCCTTACTTTATTGCATCAATGTTCGATCAAACCCAAAAACCATGTTTTTACTTAGTTTTTCCAATGGCTTTGCCCACCAATTTTCTAGGATTCCAATAAAAAGGCTCATTGAGAAGAATGATATGGTTGTACCATATACTATATTATCAGGTGTAATCATTATTTTGATAGATAAGATGACGAGAATATGAGCTTATCAGGTATTTATAGGCAAAAATCCAAGGTCATAAATTGATAAGATTGATTCCAACTATGTTTAATCTAATGGTCCAAAGTTGCTCTTATTTCTTACTTAACCTTCAAGTAAAATAAACAATAAAATCACTTGCTAAAATCCTTCCTTCTCCCTTGCACATAGTGCCATTTAGACATGAGGAGGGTCCCATAAGGACACCTCACATGTTATTGAACATTCTTTCTTTCTTATCATTTTTTTAATGAAATAACATATAGTCCATTTTGACCATATAACCAATTTTCTTCAATTTGGGCCTCATATTTGACATAACTTTGGGCCCTCTTTAGTCCAAACAAATAAGTGGCACACATCTCAAGACATTTCCTTTACCAAAACATACCTTAATTTTTGGAATAAATTCTATAAATATCTTTTTAGGGTCCTGATATTTTTATAAATTTATTCTACTATTAAGTGAATTTCGTGCAAAGTTTCATATTTTTCTGAGACCGAGAAGTCCTATTAAAAATTCTATATGTTTCATTAAGTCCTTTTATTGATGTCTAATATCACCTTAAATTCTATAATAAATTGTACATGACTCCGTTCAAGTTCTCTCAAATTCTTATAATATTTTCAGACTTTTTTACAAAAGTTTATATAATTTTGAGGTCCAGAAGGTCCTGTAACAGTTTCTTGACTTTGTAGTTTAATATATTTTTGTGAGGACCTAAAACTAAAATTCAAAAAAATATGCTTAGCCCAATTACCATTCTCTATTTACTAGTAAAATTTGGGACTGTAACATTTAGAGGCAGTTTTGGGTTATTTATGGCTCAACTTTATCATAATTACAATTTTACCCATGAATTTGACAAATTACACTTTAGTCCCTAAATTTTGCCAAATTCTATTTTAGTCCCTTACTACACTTTTTGTAATATCATTTTAGTCACTTTCTATACATTTTAATATCTAATTTGACTTCTAAATTCAAAAAACTTTATTTTTGAATTCTTTATATTAAACTTTCATAAAAATGATGTTCACATTCCTGAGCTTTATAACTTAAAACTCTTCTAATCATAATCATTTCTTTGATCATAATCACAATCCTTTCCTAACCTCTCTTCTCAGTCAGTCCTATACAGATGGGAAAATTGGGATGTGATAGAATACGCATCAGGTTTCAAAATTAGTTAAGAAAGATTTAGTAATTGCTTTACCTAAAATCAAATACGAAATTAATATTGTTTGGGAAGCTTGTCAAAAGGGAAAAAAAGTAAAGTTCTCTTTTAAATCAAAGAAGGAAGTCTTAACTGAGAGACCACTCCAATTACTCCATATGGACTTTGTTGGCCCACTTCAATAACTCCAATTACTTAGACTTTATAACTTTCATCCAAAGATGAGAATTTTAATGCTTTTATTGTGTTTGACAAGAAGGTGTAAAATGATAAAGGTATTTCTATTGTGTCTATCAAGATTAATCACTGAGGAGAATTCGAGAACACTGAATTTGTTGAATTCTGTGATAACCATAGGATTATTCCCAACTTCTATACACCAAGAACAATGCAACAAAATAGAGTTATTGAAAGGAAAAATATAGTCCTCACTGAGATGGACAGAGCGAGCTTAATGATAAGTGCGTCTTACAAGTTTTATGGGTAGAAGCTATGAACACAACATGCTACATATCCAACTAACTCTATAATAGACTCCTACTCAACAAGACACCATATGAGCTCTACAAAATATGTAAGCTACATATCCTAATTTTTTCCCTTTCTGTATAAGACTGATAAAGAAAAGAGATTTTAAAAGGATTATGATGATGAATAGAAAGGAAAAACGATGATTATACAAAAGTATAAAGATAAGTGACTAAAATGAAAAGTCTAAAAGTTTTATGGTTCAAAGTGAAAGGTAGACAAAAACATTGGGCTATTAAGTGTAATTATGAAAAGTTAAGGGCCTAAAGTGTAATTTTTAAAAGTTCAAGGGTAATGGTCATTATTGAAAGGTGAGCTAGAAAAGGCTCAAAAATACCCAGAATCATATTAGTCGCAAATTTTTTTCAGTAAATAGAGAAAATTATTCTGATCAGTTTGACGTAACACATAATTTTGATTTGAGGTCCCGAAATTTGATATGAATTTATAAACAAAGAAAAATTAATACAGTATCCTCTAGACCTTAGAATCAGATAAAATGTAGCAGTAAATTCTTATAATTAATATGAGAATTTATAAAACTAACAAAGCTTAAAAAGGAGTTATATAGACTTTATTATGGAATTTATAGTGGATTAAAATAACCGATAAAGACATTTTAGGAGAATATCTCAAGACTTTAGCCCATGAAGGTAGTAGATCATGTAGAGGGCCCAAAATGGCATCTTATAGGTCCAATAATATTTTTAGATAAGTATGTGAGCTAGAACTAATAAAAACTAAAAAAATACAAAATTACAAAAATGCCATTGAGTATGCCATTGAGCTAGAGATAAACGAAGAGCATTTTGGTCATTTGACTAAGGTTATACAGTAAAGGAGAGTTTCTAGAGTAGTTGACCAATGTCAAGGAATACTCTGATGAGGTGTGAAAAGACAATAATTCCCTTGAGGTATTAAAATAAATAAAGAAGAACCAAGGGGCATTTTGGTAATTTGCCAAGTGATCTATAATTAAGTTTAGACCTAGTAAAAGAATGTCAATGGTAGAAAGAATTTGGATACTAGACTTAAGGCCAAAAAGCATATTATGGAATATCAAAAATATTAGATTCATAAAAATGTCTGGTTTTTGGGAAATTCGGACTGAGCCGGTACCGGATTAGACTATAATTTTTCCAGATGTTTTCTCCCTTTGCAATTTGGTCACATGGGCTATGGTTTATCCCTTGATGATGTCATGGATGATGTCATAATTGGATTTAAGGATAAGCTTTATTCAAGATTAAATATGAGCCATTAAACCAAATACTGCACAAATTGATCTTGACCATCCATTTCCATTGGATTTCTCTATACATACCCCCATATTTCTGATTAAAAAATGTGGCATGAGAACCCTTGGGAAGCTATGCCAAAATGGAAACTCAAGCCAAGACAAAGAAGATTCAAGGCACCAAAGTTTAAACTAGCTAGAGATTAAAGGTAAGCAATCTATCGTAGCTTATTTTCCTCTAATTTGGGGGCTTGAGCTTAGGGTTTTCATGGAATAAAGTTGATTTTTCTTTTAGGTGTATGTTCTATTCAAAACCCTAGATGAAAATAGAAAGAAGAAATTAAATTTAGAGTTATGTGATTGAAGCTTAAACAAGCTAATTAGGTGATTGGTTATTGAATCAAGTTGATATTCTTGACTTTGCCATTGTTGAGACCTTTCAATCTTCACTATTCATGATAGAAGGAGAAGAAATTTCAATGATCTAATGCTTCCATTGAATTTATATGATAATTTTGTGTAGGATTGGATAGGTTTTGAACTTTAGAATCATTGGAATTGAAAGTTGTAATTCTTAGAATTATTCTCTATTACTATTCACTCATATGAATAGTGATTGGAATTTTATGATTTTGATGATTCCAATGGTTTTAAAATGAAAAGATGTGTGGGATAAAGTAGAGAAATAATAAGTATGGGAAGCATTTGAATCAAAATGATACTTTTTGGAAGAATTAGGCATGTTTTTCAAATCTTTCAGAATAGTGTATAGGAGCTAGAATTTTATGATTCTAAGATCATAAATGGATTCAAAAGATGAAATTGTGTAGGGTAAAGTCAAGACACCAATTGATTCAATGAGCTCAATGTTCAATAGAAAGCTCAATAAGTCCATTAGTTAATATTAAGAAAAATTAATGTAGTTAAATGAGCTCAATGTTCAAGAAAAAGTTAGATTGTAATGGATGAATGATTATATGATGTTAGGATTTGATTGTGGACTCCAAAGAGGCAGCCACACATCATGAAGAAGTAATAAGAAAGAGGTAAAGCAAAGTTAAAGTGAAAGAAAGTCAAGTATATGAGGTAGTAAACTTATCTTAAACTTGTATGTATTGAATGTTATGCTTAGTTGTGCTATGGCTATGTTGAGTTATGTTGCATATGAGTTTATGATTGAAGCTCTATTTCTATGATTACTTTGGCCAATTGTATTTCATATGTTACATGTAAGCATGCACATTACACAATGTTAGCACTTTTGAACAAAGAAAGTGAACTTTCCAAATTAAGGGACCAGAATCTATTTTTAGAATTTTTGAACAAATGAACAGTAGTTTTTGATGAATAAACTGTATTAATTGACTAAGTATTTGGTTTAGAAATTATTTTTCTCTTAAATTCCAAGATGTTATCTTCACGTAGCTTTTTGAACCACTTCATTTCAATTTTTTAATAAATAAGTATGATTTTTTGAATTTTGTCGCCTAATCTAGAATACCATATGAACAGTAAGTCGAGAAGAGTAAAATTCCAGATTTAGCTAATGGACTTTCAAGGTCTTGTAAATGGTTCTAAATGCTACTGAATGGTCCCTAAGACGTATAAAAGTAAGGATGTTTCACAAGCCTAATCTCACTTACCTGAGAATATTCGGGGAGCAAATATTTGATCCTAAATTTGATACTAAATCTGATAAGGGTATTTTTCTTGGTTATCATAATCGTAGTAAACCATATATACTTTTTGATAAAAGAACATTTACAATAGAAGAGTCTATACATGTAGTATTTTATGAATCAGAGCTAATTTCAAAGCCTCTAAATTATAAAGTTGAGATAATACAAGGTCTTGGAACCCTAAAATTGAACAAAAAAAAAGAACCCATAGTTGATTAACTTAGCAATAAGCCTAATGAGTCAGAAAAAGATCAACCTAGAGCCTGGAGACGTAATAGAAATCATCCTCTAGACCAGGTTATTAATGAGGTTGATGTATGAGTAAGAACCAGGAGACAAGTGTTCAATGAAGTGCATTTCTCTATATTTATTTCTACCATTGAACCCATCAATATAGATGAAGTACTATCAGATGATTTCTAGATAGTTTTTATGCAAGAAGAGCTACATAAATTTGAACGTAATCAAGTTTAGGACTTAGTACCTAGATCTAATTATAATCAGTCATTGGGACTAAATGGATATTCAAGAATAAACTTGATGAATCTACTGTAATCATAAGAATAAGGATAGATTAGTTGCAAAAGGATATAATCAAGAAGGAGGTTTTGATTATGAGGAAACCTATGCTCTAGTGGCAAGATTGGAAGCCCTACGAGTACTCTTAGGCTTTATTTGCATTAAAGATTTTAAACTCCATCAGATGTATATCAAAAAGTGTATTTCTTAATGGATATATAATGGTAGATGTCTACGTAGAACAAACTCCTGGTTTTATAATGGAAGATGTCTACGTAGAGCAACCCCCTAGTTTTGAAGATCATCATTTTCCAAATCCTATATATAAACTTAAGAAAGCATTATATGGTTTAAAACAAGCTTATAGAGCTTGATATGATCGTCTCAGTAAGTTCTTGATAGAGAAAGGTTTATAAGAAGAAAAGTAGACAATACTTTATTTATTAAAAGAAATGAATATGAAATTTTATTAGTACAAGTTTATGTTGATGATGTTATCTTTAGTGCTACTAAGAAGGATCTTTGTCAATAATTTGCCAAGTTAATGTAGGAACAGTTTAAAATGTCTATGATGGGAGAATTGAATTTCTTTCTTGGACTTCAAATCAAACAATAAAAGAATGGCATCTTTATTTCATAGACAAAGTACTTGAAGGAGCTCTTGAAAAAGTTTGAGATGAATCAAGCCAAAAGTGTCTCAACTGTGATGAGTATAAGTATCATTTTAGATAAGGATAAGATGGTAAAAGACTTCAACATTACAAAATGTTGATGAATGATTGGATCTCTTCAATACCTCACAGCAAGTACACCAGCCATATAATTTAGTATGGGGATGTGTGCAAGATATCAAGCTCGCCAAAGAAATCCTATGATGAAGTTATAAGAGAATATTCAGATATCTCGTTGGAACTATTGACCTTAGAATATGGTTTCTCAAAGGAGGAGAGAATACTTAATAGCATACTTAGACTCTAACCATGGGGGATACGAAAGAGACAGAAAAAGCACCAATGGACAATGTGAATTCCTTAGTAATTATCTAGTCTCATGGTTTAGTAAGAAGTAAACACAGTGGCTATCTCACTAACAGAAGCTGAGTATGTAGCTATTGAGAGTTGTTGTGCACAAATACTATGTTTCAAACAACAAATTCAAGATCTAGGAATACATTTGAACGAGATTCCAATTCTTTGTGACAACACAAGCACAATCAGTTTGTCAAAGAAAGACAAAGCACATTGATATCAGACATTATTTTATAAGAGATCACATACAAAATAAGGATATAAAACTTGAATTCATCCCAACTCATCTTCAACTGGTAGATATCTTAACCAAAACATTTGCTCAGGATCAATTCAACTACATCAGGAGAGAGTTGGGAATGGTAAATCCTAGTGAGCTGTAAGGATTTTACTTTTTATAATAAACTTACAAAGTTTTAGTTTTAAGCTCTCTCCAGCCTTCATCTTCTCAAAATAATTGTTCAATACTTATGTTTTGATGATTAAAGCTACTCACTTAAGCTTCATAGTGCATAGTTAAACTTTTATAGGATGCTCTATTATTGGAATGAAAAATAGAAGCTAATAGAGGATGAATTAATCTAACACTTAATCAATTAATAGAGGGAGGTAACTTTATGTTTGTTAAAATATGTGTGTAAATGTGTTATTTTTGTGAAATTGATCAATTAATAGTTTGATTAATTGAAATTAATCGAACACCTAGTCAATTAATCAATGAAAAATGGTGATATGTGTGTGTTAAAATGTCAAATTAATTGATTAACAGTTCCATGAATTAAAATTAATTGAACAGCTAATCGATTAATCATAGTTGAAAATGTTTTGAAAAGCTATTTTACTTTAAATTAATCAATTAAGAATTCAATTAATGTTAATTAATCAAAAAGATAATCGATTAATACATATTAAATATGTGTAAAAGTTTTTTTCTCGAGAATTAATCAATTGATTATTCGATTAATGTTAATTAATCAAACATATAATTGATTAATCCATATTGATTATGTATTAGATGTTATTTGTCTTTCAAATCAATCGATTGACTATTCGATTAATTATAATTAATCGATTAATTTTTCTTTATATACACATATTTGATGAAATTCATCGATTAATGGTCATTAATCAATTAATATAGGGATTTATCAGTTATCAATCATGACTCTTTACTATTCAACTCAAGCCCTAATTGACTAATCGCCAAACTTTGTCACTTCTAATCCTTAAAAATCATCAAATTAGTTTGTAGGATTGTTTATGCACCCTCCACTGATCATAACCCACCAAAAATATCCACGAATTCCACCATTTGACAGATAAATCTCTCAAATCATAGAAGCGATGGTGAGAACTAAAACCACAAATATAGGCAAGTATAAGCCTAATCCTTCCAAAATAGTATCCAATGATTCTCAGGCTTCAATATCAAAGGAAAAGAAGAAGTATCAAGCTAAAGTGGCCAAAAATTGCCTAGAAGTGTCAAAGGAAAAGAGTAATGTGTTGAGATAAAAGAAAAATCCAGATATCTTAGCCTTCTCTAAAGTATATTACAAATAGAAAGGCAAAGTTACAATGTCATATCCTAAATTTTCCTTATCTATATAATACAGATAGTGGAAAGAGGTTTAGAAAGGATTATGACGAACATAAGAAGAAATGATAAAGGTAGATGAGTATTGAAGAAAGAGAAGGACCTAAACGTAAAGTAGAAAAGGTTAAAGGCTAAAAGTTAAAGTAGAAAAAAAGTTGGGCCAAAAGTGGTAATTTCTAAAAGTTTAGGGACCTCAATGTAAATATGCAAAAAGTTAAGGACTTAAATGTAATTAAGTAAAAAGTTCAAGGGCAAAATGGTAATTATAGAAAGATAAGCCCAAAAAGGGTTAGAACTGCCCAGAAGTATTTCAGTCCCATATTCCATCAGTAAATAGAGGAAGGCATGCTAGATAATCTGACATGATACAGAAAATTTATTGGAGCTCCAGACAGCAGAAAATTATCTGATAGTCTAAAAGTTATATAATACCATTATGAAGTAGCTCCCATCACATGATAACATGTTAAGCATTCAATTATTCATGCATGATATTATAGTTTGTGTAACTTGCTATTGGGATTTCTATGAAATCTCATTCCTTCCATATGCATAATCTTGTTATAGGTGTTGGAAATTCACATGGAAAAAGGGTAAACATGGATGAATGAGGTTGTATAATAGGTCACATGAGATATTTGACTTTATGGAAGCATATGATGGGATGTATGGTTCAATAGTGTATGATTCTGTAATTATGTTTTGAGGCCGTGTTGATGTGATGATGTTTATGATTCTTAAATCAACGAGTTTTAGTCTGAAACTTGGTATGATTAAATTTAAGATACAGAGATTTAAATGGACACCAAGAAAGCCTCATTTGGATAAGTATCCGAATTATTATGATTTTCCAAAGCGGGCAGTAAGACCTAGAATTGAGATAAAAAGAGTGCTAAGAGGCAGTGACGTTCACGCAATGGTTTCATATATCAAATGAACGAATTTTTATATAAAATTTGGTGATCTTAGAGAGGACGTCCAGAGCTTTAATTCCATAGGTAACACAGTTCATTTGGATAAGTAACCAAAGAGAAATGAATTTTTAAAATTAAGGCAAAAAAACTGGAACTTCTAGATTTTACCAAAAGAACAGTGATTTTTAACCAATAAACTGATTTCGTGTGAACAAGATAACCTCAATTTCATATTTTTTCCCTTAAATATTTGTGAAATAGATTTCATTAGAAATTGGAACCACATTATTTCAATTTTTCTACAATTAATTATGAATTTTCAAAGTAGGGTACATGTTATAGAATTATCAAATGAACAGTAATAGTGAACATTACCCGAGAGCTAATCTTTTGGAAATGGATGTTTTCAAAGCAAATGATCATGTAATTGGTTTCAATCACTTCTAATAGAGTATAATCGAGGTTAAAAGTAAGGATGTGACATACAACATATCAACTCTGACACTAACTTTGATCCAAAGTTCACTGCCATGCTCAAAAAGATTGTTAAGACTGCCACTAAGTCACTTGGGAAGAAACAGAGGACACCAAGGAAGCCTACTCCCACACCAGCTCCCTCATATTCTCATCCATATAGTTTTATCTTTATATAAGGTAATCTAGACTTGGATATTGATATGGCTAGACATAACATTGAGTTGAGGGAGAGAAAGTGTATTTCAGTAGTATATGTAGATATCCTCGCACTTAAAGGTGACTAAAAGGTCAATATGGACCTAACAGAGCCTTTATATCATTTTGAGAGTTGGCTTAGGATAGTGAACCTTATAGTCTAGGAGTAGTTAGAAGATTGTATTGCAATATGGAAATATTTGATAGATTGGAAGAAGATAAAAATATTGTGGATAGTTATCTAACTACTAGACTAAAAGGTTTGGAGATCAAGCTTGACTTTAGTGTAATCAATCAGATGATGCGTGCTCCTATTTTAGTTCCAATTAAGAATATAGATCATGCTAAGGCTTATGATATCCTCTTTCGGATGAACAAACAATTCCATGGGTCTCTATCATTCACCCTGAGTCCGATGTGTGATTTTTATCGCATCATCCATTACATATACTCTTAGTGTATGATCATTAAGTCTACCAGCTTCACCTACCTTACCTAGTAGGATTACAATTATCTAGCTATATAGCGAGTGGAGAAAAGCTCAACCTATGAACTTTCATATACAGCTAGATTAGAGAGTTTTGTCTAAGTAGGACAAGGACCACTCATATGCGATTTCTATAGCTTGACTCCTTATTTTTCAAGCAGTACAACATCCATCACTTGGAAGGAAGAAAGAAGGAACAAATTGGTGCCTTCAGGATAACATAACTAAACAAGATGAAGATTAAGCTTCCCTATATGCCAAGAAGGGCATTCTTCCCATAGATTACCAAGACAATCTTACTGCCATTGCCTTACTTCCTCGGTATGAATGTCACTCCTCTGTTGGACCTTAAGTATCCATGACACCATCATTCCTAGTTGCATCGATTTAGAGATACCTTTAGGCTGAGTTTGTTAAGCTAGATAATTGATTCATGGCCTCAAGGAAAGAGGCTAACATGATTCATGAGAGGCGCAGCTATGGGATCTAGACACTGCTTGAAGCTTATGTCAGGGATTTCTAAGATTTTAAGGAGGAATTCTTGGAGAGACAAGAAGCAATATCAGAGAGACAAAAGGCTATCCATCAAGAAGTGCATGATATGAAAAACATTCTACTGGTTTATATGAACAACTTAGGTTCCTAAAGGTCTTATCCCCTCACCTATTTCTGCCTTAGCTTTAGAGCCCCACGCCTCAGTTATACCTACCTACTCACTCACAATGCCCCTTACTTCAATTTCCACAGCACCAGACCTTATATAATCTTAGCTTCCCTTGATCATTCCATTATCTGTGGCCTTAACCTTTTAGATGATGTCAAAAAGGGGGAGAGAGGATGATATACCTCACTTTCCTAGGCTCTATCTTCTCCATAACATTATCTTGTTATGTGGAAAAGGTAGGGGTGAGATTTCTAGGGAAATCTCAGTAACAAATGATACCATAAATAATATACGCAAGTATATGCTTAGTGTTGAACATGCTTGCTTTCCTATGATCATGCTTTCATAATGATATATACATGCTTCTATGTCCCTTACTTATAACATATGGTGTCATATCCCTAATTTTTTTGACCTGATGTACCTGTACAGTTTATCTGCAATGGATATAAGATTCTTGGAATAAACTGTATCAGATTGTGAAAGGAAAGGGAAGGATTAATAACTAAGGAAAGAATAGGGACCAAAATGAAAATTTAAAAGTTTGAAGGTGAAAAGTGAAAGTAGAAGAAAAAGGAGGGACCTAAATGCAATTAATGAAAAGTTCAGGGACTAAAGTGCAATTATTCAAAAGTTAAGGGACCTAAATGTAAATATGGAAAAGTTGAGCCAAAACAGGCCAAAAATGCCCAGAATCAGATTAGACCCAAATTTTACCAGTAGATAGACAAAAATATTCCAATCAGTTTAACGCAACATAGAATTTTGATTTGAGGTCCCGATTAATTGATATAAATTTCTGAAGTCAGAAGGAATTATTACAGTATTTTTCAGATCTCATAATCAGATGAGACCTTATAGAAAATTCATATATTTAATATATGAATTTATAAAATTGAGAGAGTCAGAAAAGGAATCCTGTAGAAACCATACGGGATTTTTCAGTGAAATAAAATACCCGATAAATAGGATCGGGAGAGTTGTAACGTGAATTGGACCATAAAGGCAATACAGGCAATAAGCCCATAATAAGGCCCAAATGGAACCATCATAAGCCCATTAAGGTGATTGGATGGTTATGTGGGCCAGAGACCAGAGCAGTCCAGGAAAAGTGCAAAATTACGAAAATACCCCTAGATGCCCATACTGTACCAGTAGTGGATAGAGGTCATTTTGGTCACTTTAGACAGGCTAAAAATGTGTCATATAGTATAAAGAGGATTATTTAGATCCCATATACGCCATGAGCCAGTATAAAGAGGGGTGAAATGACGATTTTGCCCTTAGGGTTAGTACAGTACAGGAAAGGACACCAAGGGTATTTTGGTCATTTCCCAAGGGATGGATGGCAGATAAATACTCAATATAATATTTTCAATGATATGAGAAGCCTAGACATTAATTTCTAGGATATAATACATATCCTAGTATATTATAAAAAAATTAGGAACAGAACACAGTCCGGTTGTTGTGAAACTGCACTAATCGGTACCGGATTGGATTGGAATTTCTCCAGAAGGTTCTTTGCATGGGCAGCACGCCACCTAACCCTCTTAGGTGTCCCATGAGCTGTCCCACATGATGTAATAATTATTCTTTTTAGAAAAAGTAAAATCCAAGATTAAATGTGAACCTTTAGATCAAATAGTAACCAAATCAATCTTGGCCATCCATTTCAACCCAATTTTCTCTATAAATACCCCCTCTATTCAGAACACTTCGGCATGCATGGTGAACCATAGGGAAAATCTTGCAAAATTTCCATTCAACCAAGAAAGAAGCAACCAAAGTGAAGTAACAAGCAAGGTAATCATCTCCCTTGATCTTGAGCTTTGTTCTAGCAAGTTAGCTCATGGTTTTAAGGTGTTTTCATGCTATATTTCCCTTATGTTGGCTGCTGGAAGTGCTGCTCATATGTGTTTAAAATATGAGTTTTATGTTATGGATAGTTTAGACAAGCTTAAACAAGCTAGAATCAAGTGGTATAAGCTTGTGAATTCAAGTATGTTTGGATTTAGGGTTTTGTGTTCTTGCTGGTACTGTATATGGTACTGTTCATATGATGGAATTTCATGATTTTGATGCTTCCAATGAGTTTAAAATGGAAAGTTGTGTGGGGATAAAGTAGGAGAACAAGTATTGGAAGCATTAGAATCAAAATGAGAATTTTTGGAAAACAAGAGCATGCATTTCGGTTTGAAACTGTAGCAATTGGTATGTTTTATTTTGGAAATTCTGATTTCATATTTGGATTCTACATGAAAAATTATGTGGAAATAAACCATGAGAATTTATTTTGGAAAGGTGGAAGTAGGAAACATAAATTAGAGAAAGAAAGGGAGCTAGTGAAAACCTAGTCTTGGATTTGGTTTCAAGTTGAGTTGTAACTTGATATTATGTTGTAATGGCTAGGTTTTGACATTTGTGAAGGAAGGAAAGCACTTCAAGAAGGTCTTGACCAAGATAGCTAAGAGGTAGCAAGGATACCTAACTATAACTCATGTTTGTTTAATGGTTTTGCTTGCTTGTTGATTATGGTGTTTGGTTGAGCTTGAGCTTATGTCATCATGTTATGATGAAGTATGAATGATTGCAACTCCTTGCAAGTTATGTCATGACAATATACATGTTAGAGTTTGCTTATGTACCATTATGAAGTAGCTCCCATCACATGATAACATGTTAAGCATACAATTATTCATGCATGATATTATAGTTTGTGTAACTTGCTATTGGGATTTCCATGAAATCTCATTCCTTCCACATGCATAACTATGTTTTAGGTGCTGGATCCTCTCAAGGGAAGAGATTAATTGTTGATGATTAAGTTTGTATAACAAGTTATATGACTTACATGACAATATGGGATGATATGTTAGTGTGTATGGTGTATGTTTCTGTAACCCTGTTTTGAGGCCGTGGTGATGTGACGCTGATTTTGATATGTAAACCAACGAGTTTTAGTCTGAAATTTGGTGTGAGGTTATCTAAGATACATATCTTTAAATGGACACCAAGAACTCCTTAATTGGATAAATATCCGAATTGTTATGATTTTCCAAAGTTGCAAGTAAGATCTGAAATTGAGATAAAACGAGTGCTGAGAGGCAGTGACGTTCATGCAATGATTTCATATACCAAATGAACGAATTTTTCTATGAAATTTGGTGAGCTTAAAGAGGACGTCTAGAGATTTAATTCCATATGTAACACAGTTCATTTGGATAAGTAACCAAAGAGAAATGAATTTTTGAAGTTAATCCAAGAAACTGGAACCTCCAGATTTTTACCAAATGAACAGTGATTTTTAACCAATAAACTGATTTCATTTCGACAAGAGAACCTCAGTTTCATATTTTTCCCTCAAATATTTATGAAAGAGCTTTCATTATAAATTGGAAACACATTATTTTGATTTTTCTACAATTAATTATGAATTTTTAAAGTAGGGTACATGTTCTGACATTACCAAATGTACAGTAACAGTAAACAGTACCCAAAAGCAAATCTTTTGGAAATGGATATTTTGAAAGTAAATGATCATGTAATTGGTTCCAATCACTTCTAATGGAGTATAATTGAGGATAAAAGTAAGGATGTGACATATGGCCATAGCATAAAGAGAAACAGAGCATTCTTAATAATACATGCTTCACATAATCAAGACAAGTCAACAACATATTAATTACACTCAAGTAATAAGCATAGAAGTTTAGATATAAGTTTATAACCTGCTAGGTAGCTTTTCCTTAAACCTTAGCCTTTACTCTCATGTTCTTTCTTTACACAAGTCAGATCCTATACATGGCATAATAATAATTTTATTATTATCCTATATAGTATAGATCTACTTAACTCAAACTTAATTTGAGATAATACCCTTAACCCTATAATGTCCTAAATTTTTTCTTTTCACAGCTAGCATTATTAAGAGATAAACATTTCAATATTCTAACTATGAAATTCCTAAGAACAATCCTCTAATGTGTTAGAGTAGGGAGTATAATAAATTACTTACTTTATTCCTAAGCTTGTCAAGTCCCTAAGCTCCTAGCTTGATTGGACCTCCTCCGTTTTCTTCCTTTCTCTCATTCTTTTTCTCTCTCTTTCTCTTTCTCCTTATCTCTCTTCTTTTTTCTTCTTTCCTCTACTTGCCCATGGTTCACCTTGGGGGTTAAGGGTATTTATATTTGAAGCAAGGTAGATTAGATGGTTCAAATTGAATTGAGATGAACGGATCATATCACCTTACTTGCCCACCAAATGTTTCCTATATCATCATGATAACATCATCCCCTTATATCATCATGCTAGGTGGTGCCTTGTGTGGGTCCCGCAGGATGCCTCACCTAGTGAGTTATCACTTGTAGTAACCTGCAGTATATTCTATCTAATCCTATACATTATTATACCTTATAAAGGGCTTTTACTAAATTATTATATTGTCATATAGTTAAATAATTTCCATGCGTTATAATGGTATTATTTACCAAGGGAACATTTATTTAATAGATACATATAAATACCTGATAAAATTCCCTTTATCAGATGACTTTTTCTAGTTATAATTGTAACCGTGTACTTGTATTTTTCTTGGATCTTACTAAATGACTATTTCAATGTACTTGGCCCTACTACCATGTGCAATGGTCCTATTTATTGTCATTATGAGCTCAATTAGACCTACCTCACTTACCACTAAAATGACTATTTCAATATTAGGCGTCCACGAACTCGAGTCAAAATTCACTAAAATGTGAATAACTTTTCCTATAGAGCTCCTTTCGTAGTTCTGTCAGTTCCCAAACATTTAGTTTCATAGGATGCACCTTCCTATAATTTTTCATTTATATATGAGGTCTAGAAGGTTTGATAAAAAATTTGGATAACTTTAGGATTTTAGATCCATATCAACCATATGGGATCTCATAATTATTCTGGGTCGTATCATATTGACCAAAATAATTTTCTCTATTTCTTGATAAAATTTGGTATTGAAATACTTCCAGGTAGTTTCAGGCCTTTTCTAGCTCAACTTTTGATAATTACACTTAATGGCTCTTAACTTATGTCTACTTCTATTTTGCATCATAAAACTTTTAGAGTTTTCATTTTAGTCCCTTTCTTTTATAAAATGACCATTATGCCATTGGAACTTTTTAAAATTATGATTTTACCCTTACTTGGGCTTAATATTGTAAATTATCCCTTTTGAGGTCTTTATCTTAACTAAGAGACTCTTTTGAAGTCTATAACTTATTTATATATTTGTCCCCAAGGACTTTCACTATTTACACATAAGTCCCTATACTTTTAGTTATTTGCATTTTAGTCCCTTAATTTTCTCTATATGTTTATGGGATATCTACTCAAAGGGGTCTAGTAGCTTGTCTATTTTAGGCTATTTTCTAGGTCTTTAGGCCTAAAAAATGGGATATTATAATTCTTCCCCTTTTAAAATAAATTTCGTCCTTTAAATTTAATTAGTACCTTAGTCAAAATATCTTGGATATATATCCTCTCTATATCCTCTTATACTTTATGACTAAGTCTTAGGGTATCTATCTCTTATCTTGACTTCTAGCGAAGTTCTCTTAACATCCGTAAGACTTCATATCTTTCTCATGTTGCATAATCAACTTAATCAGAGTCAAAGTCTAGTTTTTTCTGTGTCTTTCTTTCTTGTCATGCATCTATTCATTTATGGACAACTTATTGTACTAGACTTGTGAGTAGTATCTATTTCATTTATATCTAACCCTATAGAATTTTGATGTAATTATGGGATCTCTATCATTTCTCTTACTTCGTACTATATGTTTCACTACTTATCTCATTACTTATCTTATTACATGTCTCATTACGTGTTTCTTATTGCATATCTCTCCTTCTGTATCTTAAGATACCATAAGTTTAATATTCTCTTTAACTTACAACTTTACCAGCCTTTCAGGAGAATATTGCTCTTTTGCCTTTCTTTCTCCTAAAACAAAGTCGTAATCTGAATCTTTCCTTTTATATCCTCTTTTAGATCTAACATAAGGTGTTATACTCTTTTTTCATAACTTTTTCTAACTCTTATTAACTTTTCTTACCATCTTACATAACTTTGTGCATCTATACCAAACTTCTATGGCATTTGCACCCTTGCCTGAGCACATGATAGGACACAAATTGTGTATGGTTTCTATAACATTTTGAGGGTTTTGTGACAACTTTACCATTAATTTTATGCCTGTAATTATGCTTTTGTGGTAATACATAATTGTGCTTGGTAATATATTGATTTAAGGGTAAAATGGTAAATTAACTCCTTAAAACTGCATATATGTTGTTCTTTAGTAACTAGTTGGACTTTAACATTGAGTTTTGATGTTAAATTGCAGGTATTTTGGAGGAGAACCAATGATTAATGTAAGTAGAAAAGAGATCACAAGACAAAGAAAACCAAATCAAGGATGGCAACCTTTGTACACTTCAGTCGTGACCAAAGTGTCCACAAGTCGCAACCTCACTTCTTATGGGAAGTTTTCTTGTGTTCATAGGTCGCGACCAAAAATATGATCTAGTCGCGACTAAAGAAGAAAATCAGTGAAGCTGCATATTTTTTATTAGGTTATCTTGGCTTTAAGAGGAAAGGAAGCAATAGAAGTCAAGGAGGCCAATTTTTTACCTGATATGGCAAAGAAGCAGTACTCAAACATTCTTTCTATACACTCTCTACAACCTACCCTCATATCTTCCATCATTCATCCTTCAATCTCCATTTTTTTCCTTTCTTCTTGGCATCACATCTGAGTAGCAATTATAGCACAGCAAGAGTCATGAGAGGATAAATCTTTAGTCTCTTGGTGATAGATCGCATATCTTGAGCTCATGGACTATACTGAACTGGGAGTTTTCTATTTTAATCTAACCTTTCTTATGTTTTTGGAATTCCTAGATCTAGGGTTTTAATTTTATGAGTAAGGATTGAATTCCTACCTGATCTGATTACTTGAAATCTATGGACATTGATAGATAATCATTTAAGGGCATCTTTATTATCTGATTTAATTACACCCTAAGTGGTTTTTAAATAGGGCATTAGTGGTTTTTGAACTAGCTTTGATCAAATGAGTTTAAGGAATATTAATGTTATGGACTCAATTGATCGATTGAGGTTTTATTTAAGACTTTCTCAACAAGGATAGATATTCAGAGCAAGGATAGATATGTTTCTATCATCAAGAGTCTTTCTCAACATATTTCTTTAACAATCCACTTATTCTCTATCTTGATCAAAAATACAAAAATATTTACTTGACTACACCCTTATTTTATTGCATCAAAAATCAACCAAACCTAAAACATATGTTTACTTTCCCTCAAGTTTTTAATGAGTTTGTAACCAATCTGTTAGAGTTCCAATAAAAAGGCTTCTTGAGAAGAACGATAGGGTTGTACCTTATATTGCATTAATAGGGTGCAATTACTTTTATTTTGATCAGTCAGACGATGACAATCTACCCCAATCAATGGCACTATTGTCGGGGAGCCAAGTGTTTGGTTCATTAGCAATTGGTTGTCAATTTCATTATTTACCTGAGTCATTTTTTCTTTGAATTTTAGTTTTTGTTGTTTTAATTGCATAGCATTATGCATTTTTCTTTTCTTTCAAGTTTCTATGAATTTATTCTCTGTTAAAGCCAGTCACGACCAAACTATGTTTTAGTTGCGACTTGAAATACATTTTTGAGAACTTTTACTCTCTATGTAATTGGATCATGACTTGAACACCGTTGTGTCACGACCAGTTGAACTTTTCTGCTGTCAAACTTCTGTGTCTGATTCTAATTGCCTACCTAGTTATTCTTGATTGTTCTTGTGTTACATGCATAGAAGAACTAAACCATTAGTGCCTTCTGAACTTGAAATTGAGAGACAACTTAAGAAACTAAGGAGAGAATTAGAGAAGAGGCAAGATCAATATAATCTAGTTCATCCTCTAGTGCTCCGGGATCTAAAATTAGACTTAATTTAGAGATTCAATTAGAAATTTCTAATATGGCTGAGATTAATCCTAATGGGCATAATGGTCATAATAGACAAGCAGAAAATGAAATACCAATAAATGTAGAAGATAATAGAAGTGAAGGAAATAAATCATTCACATGTGAATTATGATCCTTATGATTTTTACACTGAAGAGGCCATTTTTGAAATTAAAGGAGCTTTGATTGCAGCCTTACCTAAATTTCATAGTTTTCTAGGAGAATGTCCACATCAACACTTATAAACCATGCATATGATCTTTTCTTCGATTAAGCTCCCAATGACTGCATTGGATGATGTCTTAAGGAGGTGTTTCCATTTCACCTTGGAAGGGAAAGTTAAGGAGTGGTTATATAATCTACCAACTCATTTCTGTACTCTTATATGGGATCAGTTGAAGTCAACATATTTAGAACAGTTCTTCCCAGCCTCTAAGACAACTCGGATAAAGAAGGAAATTATAAATATTCTACAATAGGATGAAGAGTCATTACATGAATATTGTACAAGATTTATCAACTTGTTGGCTCAATGTCCACACCACAACATGACAAAGGCTGATATAGTTGATATTTTATTTGACGGTATACTACTTCACAATTAGGTGTCCTTAAATATAGCAGCAAATAGATCTTTGTGAGATAAGAATCCACAAGCAAGTTTGGAATTACTCAAGAAAATGGCTAATGAAGGTCATCAAACTAAGGATCCAAGGAAAATGACCTCATCATCTTCGGGTAATTCAAAAGAGATTTTGGCATAAATAGCAGCTTTAGAAAATTGAATGGAAAAGAGGACGAATTTAATTGAAAGAGAGCTGCATTACACAAAGCAAGTTCATGCAGTGGGAATCTCACAAGCACTAGTTACAGGATGTGAGTCATGCGGTTCAATGATGCATGCTACAAGTACATGTGATAGATAGTATGAAGAAATAGCAACAGCGTATCAAGGGAGAGAAAATCAATACTAGAAGAGAGACCCATACTTTAACACATACAACCCTAGTTAGAGAGACCACCTAAATTTCAGGTGGGGGAGTAGGGAAAATAGGCCAAACCAATTCCAATGAAGTGTGCTTCCTCGAGCAACTACCACAATCATGCAAGGTTTATGGTTTAAACTCACCCTAATGCTTTAGTGGCATCAAGACCATATAAGACTTCTTATTTGTTGAAAAGTATGGATGTATAGATGAACAACATAGACCGTAGAATAACCAATATAGACGACAAGTTTAGAGATAATAACGGTCAATTTACCTCTATAGCTTCAATCCTTCAAAGTATGCAAAAGGATAATGCTGATGTGCATAGGAAACTTGAGAAGTTAAGTTCCAAGAATATAGATATTACAAGTCATTTAACTCAAGTTGCCAATACAGTGAGTGACATCCAAACAAAGAGCAGTGGTAGCATACCTTTGAATACTGTCATTAATCCAAAAGGTCTGAATGCCATATCACTCAGAAGTGGGAGAAAAGTTTATTTTAAAGAACAACAAATAAAGATTGGGAAATCAGAGAGTATTAAAAAAACAACAGCTTATTATTAAGAAGGAAACCTAAAAGGAAAACTCACAAAAGGGAATACAAGAAAAGCAATAAGACGAAGTGATAATTCCAAGTCCATCATACAAGGGAAAGTAAACAGAGGAGAAGGCAGAGTCAAACAAGCAAAGAGCCTCTACAGATACAAGTAAAGAGGTATGTATAAAGGATCTCCCTTTTCCAAAAGCTTTTTTGTTAGAAAGAAAAAGATTGATTATGAATTTGCAAAAGATGCTTTTAATCTCTGCAATAAGTCAGAAATAAACATCCCTATAGTTGAATTCCTCAAAAGAAATCCTAAATATAATAAATTTTTAAAATAGTTGTGTGCTAATAAGAAAACATTTAGGCCTATTGAGAGAATTCAGGTGAGTGCTATGTAAGGAATTGGAAGACACGCAGCGGAAATAAACTTTAAAAATTTTCCATTCCTTGCCAGGATCTGCCGTATGTGTTTAAGTCAAGTGGAAAGAATCATTACCCTTAGTGTTGCTCAGCGAATTTCACAGCTTCTCTACGTGGGTGGTGATCTCTTTCTGATCGCAAGAAATCGACGGAGTGTTCCTCAGCGACCTTCACAGATTCTCTCCGCGGACGGTTGTCTCTTTCCGATCACAAGAAGTCGACGCCTCAGGTCGGCTTCCTCTACTGGTATCCACACGAACAGCGTTCCAACCACGAACGACGTGCTAGCGTCTCCTGTCCCTCCAAGGCTTTCACAAGTCTCCGTCTCTATTTCGGCAGTTTCTTGTCTGCAAACCTTTTGCAGATTCCGTTCGGCCTTTTGTGTTCTGTGTTATTTTCAAACGTAGCTCCTCCAATCCGATATAGAGGATGCTATGCGTTTTTTTACACTTGACATAATTGGATTTTGGAGTTAATCTTATATTAATTCCGAATTGATACAATATCATATATTGTATAATTTTATAAGAAACTAATTAAATAAAATAATATTAAATCCGTCCCACAGATTTAATTACTTATTTATTTAACTTTAAATAAAGATGAGACTGAGTTATATTTGATTTATTCCCATAAATCAAATTTGAGATATCCTATCAATTTAAATTTCGAATTTCAAACGTGATAGAGATTTAATTTATCCTTATAAATTAAATCTTATAAATATCTCTTACATGAGATATCCTATCAATTTGAATTTCGAATTTCAAACGTGATAGAGATTTAATTTATCCTTATAAATTAAATCTTATAAATATCTCTTATATGAGATATCCTATCAATTTGAATTTCGAATTTCAAACGTGATAGAGATTTAATTTATCCTTATAAATTAAATCTTATAAATATCTCTTATATGAGATATCCTATCAATTTGAATTTCGAATTCAAACATGATAGGGATTTAATTTATCCTTATAAATTAAATCTCATATATCTCATATATATAATATATATATATATACGAATTTATATATATACGAATATAAATATAAATAAATATATATATACATTCACCTGGATCTTTCATTGAATCTGGACATGTCTTAGATTCAATGAATCTGGACATCATAGCTCGTGTTGGGCTATTTTGTGTGCGACCCTGTAGGCCCATATGAAGTTGGCAGTGGGCCATTTGCTTTACTAGCCCACAAGTCGCAAGCGGTCTCTAGCAAGACATAACAACTACCCAAATCATATGAGGATCGATAAACGATGTAACCTTTTATACAACCATATCATGTCCCTTCTGTCACGCGATATTTTGGTCATGGATGAGGCATGGATAATGTCATCCTCCTATTCCCGACCGTTACTTTCTCGATCCCTGAGTAGTCTGACTATAGAGATGGAACTACCTTTCCATTACAGTATGGCCATACATTTCTCAGACTCACTCATCGAGGGGCCCAGTAATATCTCTCCACGAATGTGAGGGACAAATTCCATCTTGACCATTCACATTCCTCCGCATGAAAAACCACTAAGCCCGAACATAGTCTTTATGATCACTCGGTCAAAAGTGACTTTTGACCAGGTCAAAGCTGAGCGTTTTGTCATGTAGGAATCCATGATGATCTCAGGTCAAAGGGCATATTGACATGGTTTGTATATGAGAGAAGCTTATGACGTTACCCATGCAGTTCTCTCATAGCGGGTCGGTCCAACACCCTGTACTCTTACATGTGCTTATGACTTTGATTTATATCTCTATACATCTTCAAAGTCATACTGGTCTTATTTCATCTGTGCTCCCACATAGATGATCGACCAGGGACATTTAGGATAATATCATGAATTATCCAAGGATGGTCATCATAGTAAACATGCAAATAATATGATAACTCAATTAATAAATTCATAAATCAATAATGTTCATAAGACAATGATTGGCCCCTAGGGCACGATTTCCAACAACCTCCCACTTGCACTAGGTACAATCATTAATTTGACTAATTCCCATTGACCTAACATGACGCTCATGCTTTGCCTGCACAAGCGGCTTTGTTAGAGGATCAGCAACATTATCTTCTCCTGCTACTTTGCATATTTTTATATCACCTCTATCGTTGATTTCTCTGATGAGATGAAACCGCCTGAGTATATGCTTGGTCCTTTGATGTGACCTAGGCTCTTTGGCCTGTGCAATAGCACCGCTATTGTCACAGAGCAAAGTTATTGGATCTGAGATGGTAGGTATCACCCCTAGTTCTGTGATGAACTTCCTGATCCAAACGGCTTCCTTAGCTGCATCAGATGCTGCTATATACTCAGCTTCCGTTGCAGAATCTGCTACAGTGCCCTGCTTAGAGCTCTTCCAGCTTACTGCTCCATTATTGAGGAGGAATATGTATCCAGACTGCGATTTTTGGTCGTCCTGGTCAGTTTGGAAACTCGCATCTGTGTAACCAGTTACACAGAGCTCATCATCCAATCCACCATAGACCAAGAATAAGTCCTTAGTCCTTCTTAAGTACTTAAGGATATTCTTGACAGCAGTCCAATGGCCCTCACCAGGGTCCTGTTGGTATCTGCTAGTCATACTTAAGGCAAACGAGACATCCGGTCGAGTACATAACATGGCGTACATGATAGATCCTATGGCCGAGGCATATGGAACCTTACTCATGCGACCTCGCTGATCAGATGTACTAGGACACAGATCTTTGCTGAGGTGAGTACCATGAGACATGGGTATGAAACCCCTCTTTGATTCGTGCATACTGAACCTATGCAGTATTTTGTCTATGTATGTACTCTGACTGAGTCCTAGAAGTCTTTTAGATCTATCTCTATAGATCCTGATTCCTAGGATGTAGGTGGCTTCACCCAAGTCTTTCATCGAGAAAGACTTTCCTAACCAAGACTTGACAATCTGCAAGGTAGGAATGTCATTCCCAATAAGTAGGATGTCATCGACATAGAGTACCAAAAACACAACTGTGCTCCCACTAACCTTCTTGTACACACAAGGTTCATCAATGTTTTGAAGAAATCCAAACTCTTTGATTACTTCATCAAAACGATGATTCCAACTCCGAGAGGCTTGCTTTAGTCCATAAATGGACTTTTGAAGCTTGCACACTTTACCAGAGTCCTCGGAACGCACAAACCCTTCAGGTTGTGTCATGTACACATCCTCAAGGAGCTTTCCATTAAGGAAGGCTGTCTTGACGTCCATCTGCCATATTTCATAGTCATAATATGCTGCAATAGCAAAGAGGATTCTGATTGATTTGGCCATTGCTACTGGGGAAAAGGTCTCATCATAGTCCACACCATGAGTTTGAGTAAAACCTTTTGCAACCAGTCGTGCCTTGAAGACATTTACATTGCCATCCATGTCAGTTTTCTCTTTGAAAACCCACTTGCACCCGACGGTTTTTACACCTTCAGGCGGGTCGACTAAGGTCCAAACCTGATTGTCGTACATGGATTGCATCTCAGACTTCATGGCACTAAGCCATTTTTCGGAGTTTGGTCCCACTATAGCTTCTCGATAGGTAGTCGGCTCATTATGCTCAATGAGCAACACATCACGACTATCAGAAATCAGAAATCCATATCTCTGAGGCTGAAGTCGTGTCCTATTAGACTTTCGTGGACCTTGCGTGACTTGAGGAGTCTCAACAACTTGTTGTGAGTCTTCTCTATTTTCCATCTGCAGTTCTGTGGTGTCTTGTAGCTCTCGAACTTCTTCGAGTTGTACCTTACTCCCACTGGTTCTTTTAGAGATAAATTCTCGTTCAAGAAAGGTACCATTTCTGACAACAAACACTTTGTTATCAGCAGGGTTGTAGACGTAATATCCCTTGGTTTCCTTAGGATATCCCACAAAAAGGCATTTTGAGGATTTGGGCGCTAATTTGTCTGAGGCTTGTTGCTTAACATAGACCTCGCATCCCCAAATCTTGAGGAAAGATAAACTAGGCGTCCTCCCAGTCCATATCTCATACGGAGTCTTTTCGATTGCCTTAGATGGAACACGATTGAGTGTGAACGCAGCTGTCTCTAGGGCATAGCCCCAAAAGGAGGGCGGAAGATCTGTTCGACTCATCATGGATCGAACCATATCTAATAGTGTTCGATTTCTCCGTTCAGAAACGCCATTCCATTGTGGTGTCCCTGGAGGAGTCAATTGTGAGAGTGTCCCACAATTCCTAAGATGATCTATGAACTCTTGGCTCAAATATTCACCACCCCGATCAGATCGAAGGGCTTTAATTGTTTTGCCAAGCTGGTTTTGTACTTCATTTTGAAATATCTTGAACTTTTCAAAAGATTCAGATTTATGTTTCATTAGATAGATGTACCCATATCTGCTGAAATCATCTATGAATGTTATGAAGTACGAATAACCTCCTCTGGCATTTGTGTTCATCGGTCCACACACATCTGTATGTATGAGGCCCAATAAATCAGTGGCCCTCTCACTGTGCCCAGTGAAAGGTGACTTTGTCATCTTTCCTAACAAGCAAGACTCGCAAGTGTCATATGATTCAAAATCAAATGAGTTTAGAAATCCATCTTGATGGAGTTTGGAAATGCGTTTCTCATTTATGTGGCCCAGACGACAGTGCCAGAGGTATGTGGGATTCAAATCGTTTGGTTTGACCCTTTTGGCGGTTACGTTATAGATATTTCCATGATTGGGTTGTTCCAAATTTAATATGTAATGATCAACATGCAAATCACCATGAGCATAGAAAACATCATTACGATAAATAGAACATCTACTATTCCCAGCAATGGAAGTGAAACCTTCCTTATCCAAATAAGAAAGTGAAACAATGTTACTACTTAAAGCAGGAACATAATAGCAATTGTTCAAAACTAACAAAAGCCCAGTGGGCAGAACTAATTCATAAGTGCCTACAGCTAACGCAGCAACCCTTGCTCTGTTTCCAACTCGTAGGTCAACTTCACCCCTTTTCAGCTTCCTACTGTCCTTTAGTCCCTGCACATTCGTACAAATGTGAGAACCACATGCAGTATCTAATACCCATGAGGTGGAAGTAGAAAGATGAATGTCTATAACATAAATACCTGAAGCGATAGCCCCGCTATCCTTCTTGTTCTTTTTCAGATCTTCGAGGTAGAGTTTGCAATTCCTCTTCCAATGACCCGGTTCATTGCAGAAGAAGCAGACTCCTTCCTTCGGAGGCTTTGCCTTCTTTGGTGCAGGCTTGGTTTCGGGCTTGCCTGACTCTTTGGTCTTACCTGATGAGCCATGACCCTTCCCCTTGCCTTTGCCTTTCTTTTTCGTACCCTTTCCTTTCTGAACCATCAAAACACTACTGGGTTTCTTCTTAAGACTCGGCTCAGCAGTTTTAAGCATCCCATGCAGTTCAGAAATAGATTTCTCCATGTTGTTCATGTTGTAGTTCATAACAAACTGGTCATAACTTTCCGGGAGTGAGTTTAAGATCAAATCTGTAGCTAACTCCTGGCTCATGGGAAATCCAAGCCGTTCAAGGTGATCAATGTACCCTTTCATCTTTAAGACATGAGCACTGACTGATGCACCTTCAGCCATCTTGCAGGAATGTAAGGCCTTAGTGGTCTCATACCTCTCTTGCCTTGCCTGTTGCTGGAACATTTCCTTGAGATGCACAATCATCTCATAAGCCTCCATGTGTTCCAGATCTCTTTGGAGCTCCGGAACCATGGTGGCTAGCATCAAGCATCCCACATCGACAGAGTCTTCCTTATGCTTCATATAAGCATCTCTCTGAGCTCTGGGAGCATTGGCGGCTGGCTCCTCAGGAATGGGTTGATCTAGGACATGCGCCTTTCTTTCCTGCTTGAGAACAATTCTCAAGTTCCTAAACCAGTCAAGAAAGTTTGTCCCATTGAGTTTGTCCTTCTCAAGGACAGATCGCAGCGATAATGTAGCAGTATTACTAGTCGTCATGATTCTACAATTAAAATATGCAATGTAATTAGTAATCTCCCACTAAATAAACAACCCTCAATGCAATAGTTAGTGGGCTAAGATCCATATTTGGCTCAAACTTAAGTCCGCTTTGGCAGGACGCTTAGATTAAGTTATTTAGGTAGGTAACACCTTTACCAATTACATCAAATGTAACTCTTAGATATTCATGGGATCCTATCATCATATGATCTGGCATGTTCTAATCCCATCTAATGCCTTGAGATCCAAAACCGTTTTGTTAATCTCAATTAAGTCAAACAATAATGAACCTATGAGAGTAGCACCATTACTCTTTGCTTATCTCCCCAAGATAACTCAAAAGCACCCACTTTGGTGGAGTCCACAATTGAGCGATCGAGGTTTTGACAAGTGTTCATAAATTGACGGCATTATGACTTAAGATTTCTTTTAGAGGGCCTAATTTAACTATCTGGTTTATAAAACGCATGTTTCTCAGTTCGTATCTCATACAAGTAATATGCATGTGCTGATCTAATCATAAGATGCATAATTCAAACGTGATACAATATGGCTCACCTATCCTAAGTCCCCTCAAGCCAATGAGAGGAGCTCTCTAGTAAGAAAAGAGAAATTACATATAGAAACCTCTTTTAACATTCGAGGGGAGTGAGATGAGAGGAGAAGGTACATTGAGAGTATATAGAGGAAGGCACGACACGCAGGCCGTATTTTTAAAATTACAACACTTGCAATCTAGAGCCATATTGTTCACCATACCCAAACATTCAAGAATCAATATTCAGATCTAATCGAAGGGCAAAAAACATTTACAAAGTAACATATGTTACGGTTATGTTGCGCTACGAACAGGTAGCTACGGCGGTCCCGCTAGCCGGTTAGCGGGCGGGGTCTCTGGGGCAGCGCCCCGGAAGAAATTTTTTTTTTTTTTGTTTTGTTTCATAAATAATCACGAATCTGAATTCGGTTTTCACAAATAATCACAAATTCGAATTCGGTTTTCTTAGACCCCATCTATGCGGATTGATCAAATCAAAAAGCATCACCACCGATTTCAATTTCCTTTTAGATTCCTTTTATGTCATACACAACAAGGATTCCATATATGTCACACATACAACGCTTATTATATGATCGGCTACTACTAACATATATCATATAAATCACAAATCAAGCCTAACTTAAACACAAAACGGCATGGCTCTGATACCACTGTAAGGAATTGGAAGACACGCAGCGGAAATAAACTTTAAAAATTTTCCATTCCTTGCCAGGATCTGCCGTATGTGTTTAAGTCAAGTGGAAAGAATCATTACCCTTAGTGTTGCTCAGCGAATTTCACAGCTTCTCTACGTGGGTGGTGATCTCTTTCTGATCGCAAGAAATCGACGGAGTGTTCCTCAGCGACCTTCACAGATTCTCTCCGCGGACGGTTGTCTCTTTCCGATCACAAGAAGTCGACGCCTCAGGTCGGCTTCCTCTACTGGTATCCACACGAACAGCGTTCCAACCACGAACGACGTGCTAGCGTCTCCTGTCCCTCCAAGGCTTTCACAAGTCTCCGTCTCTATTTCGGCAGTTTCTTGTCTGCAAACCTTTTGCAGATTCCGTTCGGCCTTTTGTGTTCTGTGTTATTTTCAAACGTAGCTCCTCCAATCCGATATAGAGGATGCTATGCGTTTTTTTACACTTGACCTAATTGGATTTTGGAGTTAATCTTATATTAATTCCGAATTGATACAATATCATATATTGTATAATTTTATAAGAAACTAATTAAATAAAATAATATTAAATCCGTCCCACAGATTTAATTACTTATTTATTTAACTTTAAATAAAGATGAGACTGAGTTATATTTGATTTATTCCCATAAATCAAATTTGAGATATCCTATCAATTTAAATTTCGAATTTCAAACGTGATAGAGATTTAATTTATCCTTATAAATTAAATCTTATAAATATCTCTTACATGAGATATCCTATCAATTTGAATTTCGAATTTCAAACGTGATAGAGATTTAATTTATCCTTATAAATTAAATCTTATAAATATCTCTTATATGAGATATCCTATCAATTTGAATTTCGAATTTCAAACGTGATAGAGATTTAATTTATCCTTATAAATTAAATCTTATAAATATCTCTTATATGAGATATCCTATCAATTTGAATTTCGAATTCAAACATGATAGGGATTTAATTTATCCTTATAAATTAAATCTCATATATCTCATATATATAATATATATATATATACGAATTTATATATATACGAATATAAATATAAATAAATATATATATACATTCACCTGGATCTTTCATTGAATCTGGACATGTCTTAGATTCAATGAATCTGGACATCATAGCTCGTGTTGGGCTATTTTGTGTGCGACCCTGTAGGCCCATATGAAGTTGGCAGTGGGCCATTTGCTTTACTAGCCCACAAGTCGCAAGCGGTCTCTAGCAAGACATAACAACTACCCAAATCATATGAGGATCGATAAACGATGTAACCTTTTATACAACCATATCATGTCCCTTCTGTCACGCGATATTTTGGTCATGGATGAGGCATGGATAATGTCATCCTCCTATTCCCGACCGTTACTTTCTCGATCCCTGAGTAGTCTGACTATAGAGATGGAACTACCTTTCCATTACAGTATGGCCATACATTTCTCAGACTCACTCATCGAGGGGCCCAGTAATATCTCTCCACGAATGTGAGGGACAAATTCCATCTTGACCATTCACATTCCTCCGCATGAAAAACCACTAAGCCCGAACATAGTCTTTATGATCACTCGGTCAAAAGTGACTTTTGACCAGGTCAAAGCTGAGCGTTTTGTCATGTAGGAATCCATGATGATCTCAGGTCAAAGGGCATATTGACATGGTTTGTATATGAGAGAAGCTTATGACGTTACCCATGCAGTTCTCTCATAGCGGGTCGGTCCAACACCCTGTACTCTTACATGTGCTTATGACTTTGATTTATATCTCTATACATCTTCAAAGTCATACTGGTCTTATTTCATCTGTGCTCCCACATAGATGATCGACCAGGGACATTTAGGATAATATCATGAATTATCCAAGGATGGTCATCATAGTAAACATGCAAATAATATGATAACTCAATTAATAAATTCATAAATCAATAATGTTCATAAGACAATGATTGGCCCCTAGGGCACGATTTCCAACATGCTAATGTGTCATCACTTTTTAAGGTTGAATTACTGGTTAAGTGCCAAGACCTAAGAGCTTACACAATCCCATGCACTATAGGAAAGGTTCATCTTAAGGGAGCATTATTAGATCTAGGGGCTGCCATTAATGTAATACCTTGGTCGGTATACTTAGCCTTAGATATTAACAATCTTAGAGATACAAGTGTAGTGCTCTAATTAGTTGATAGATCAATTAGGTATCCTAAGGAAATTCTTGAAGATATTCTAGTGCAGGTTAAGGATTTTGTATTCCCAGCTAATTTTTATTTCTAGACATGTCTAGTGAACTAGTAAATGAGAGCACTTTGATCCAGGCAGACCTTTCCTTCAAACTTCTAAGACAATCATTAGTATGAAGTATAGTTCCATTACAATGGAAGTTAGAGGACATGTAGTGACTTTCAATATGAATAAAGCAATGAAGTATCCTTTTCATAATTCTGCCTTTGTTGGGTAGAATACCGTCGATTATGCTATTAAAGAAACTAGGGATGAACATGAATTGAGTTTGCATTATGAGTATGATCCTATGTTGCATAATTACCAGATTTCCCATAAAGCATTTCAAGAGCATGAGGATTCATATTCATCTTTGAGTACTTATGATAAATATTTTGAATCTCTCTCCTCTATTTATTATTTTTCTTGCCAGTGTGAAGGCAACGCATCTTGTTTTAATTATGTTGACGTGAATAGCATGCTATCAATTTGTAACACCTACTTTCCTACGTCTTAGGGATCATTCAATAACATTTAGAACCACTTACAAGTTCATTGAAGTTCAATTACAAAATATGGAATTTCATTCTTTACGAGTACTGCTCATATGGTAATTTCAGATTAAGCGATGAAATTCAAAAAATCATAATTAATTTTAAAAAATTGAAATGAAGTGTTTCAAGATTCTACTCAAAGCTAATATCTTTAAATTTAAGAGAAAAATAATTTCCTGACCAAATACTTAACCAATTAATACAATTTAAACATCAAAGATTACTGTTAATTTGGTCAAAATTCTGAAAACAGATTATGGTCCCTAACTTTGGAAAATTCTTTCTCTTTGTACAGACATCGTAATAAGGTGTACTTTGTGCCAAAATGAAGCTTAGCATGTTAACTATCTATTGCTAAAATATCATACATTTAGTACATAATTAACTATTTTTAATTACAGCCCAAGTGTCGTAGCTGAAAACTGTATTTTGTTTCAGTGCAGAATTTTAACAACTTTACATACATTCACCCCAAAACTTAACTATAACATAACCATATAAGCAAACCATATAATCATCTAACATTATTCCTCTCTCATGCTTGAGGTTCCTACTAATTAGAGATATAATTTGGGGTGAGATTTCTGGGAAAATCTCAATAGTAAATGGTACTAAACAATGTATGCATTAATGTTTGGTATTAGTGCTTGCTTGTGATTGTGTCAACATAATATAATGCGCATACTTCCATGTAACATATGAAATACAATTGGCCAAAGAAATCATAGCACATAGCTTCAACATTTACATATGAACAACATCAATCAAGCCATAACACAATCAAGTCATAATCAAACCATACATTCAACACATATAAGTTTAGTAAGTTTACTACCTTGATGCTTTACTTTTTCCTTATCCTCTTTGTTGTCACCTTTCATTGCAGTAAGGTTGTATTCTTAAATACACAATCAAATCATAAACATCACATATTCACTCATTCATCATGATTCAACTCAATTGGCATATAAGGACATTAAACTTAACTTAATCATTTAATCCCTGTCTTTCTTAATTTGTGGTTAAATGCCTTGTCCTTTAAATTAATTTATGTCTTGACTTTACCCTACACAATTTCATCTTCTAAATCCATTTATGAACTTAAAATCATGAAATTACAGCTCCTTTATGGCCTGCTGGATAGAAACAAAAACATGTGCATAATTCTTTCAAAAATTCTCATTTTGATTCCAATGCTCCCAATACTTGTTTTTATACTTTATCCCACACAATTTTTCATTTTAAAACCATTGGAAGCATCAAAATTATGAAATTATAATCACTGTTCACGCGTATGAACAGTAACAAATAAAGCTTAAAACTTACAACTTTCAATTTTAATGCTTCCAAGGTTCCAAATCTATCTAATCCTACACAAAATCATCATATAAATTAAATGGAAGCCTTAGATCATTAAAATTCATTCTTCTTGGTCTAGAACAGACCTAGGCTGAATGCCTCCATCAATGACAAAGTCAGGAGCACAATTTAATTCAATAACCAATCATCAAAACTAACTTACCTAAACCTTAATCACCTAGTTCTACCTTTATTTTCTTCTTCCTCCTTTAACTTACAATTTGGACAGCAAGCATACTCTAGGTTTAATGGAATTTCCAACCACTAAAACCTGGATTTTACACTTCCAAAACACATCTAAATAAACTAGGAAGGATCACATACCTTATGCCTTGACTACCTTGATCTCTAAGTGCCTTGAATTGCCTTTATCTTGGTAGAGTTTTCAAATGATAAGAGTTTCTCCAAGGGAACCAAGGGTGCACAGTTTTTGAAGAATGGGAGGGGTATTTATAGCCAAAATTTTGGCACCTTGGGTCCATAATGTCCTCACTTTTCTTAATTATTACAATGGCTTAATTTTGAATTTGATTGGTTAGTTTTAAGATTAATTAACCTTAATCGTCATTAGGTTAATTCTTATATTATTTTATTAAATTTTCACACATGATATAATCTTCCTTTCCTCTTCTTGGTGCCATGTGTAAAGCTTGTGGGTCCCACAAGGACACCTCACATGCTTCTTGGATTTTCTTAAATACTTAGCTTTTAAAAATACATAAAATATTCTAAAAATTCATTTGACCACATAATAATTCCTTGGACTTATTGGGCTTGTATAGGACGTCATATTGGGCCTCTTTTAAGTCAAATAGCTACTTGGCACAAATCCCAAGGCATTTCCTTATACTGATATTCTTAAATCACCTTGGTTTTTGGGATAAATGCTATACACATCTTTTAATGGTTCTGATATTTTTAGAAATTCATTCTAATATAAAATGAATTTCCTACAAAAAGCTTCATAATTTTCTGAGACCCAGAAGTATTGATAAAAATTCTACACATTTCCTTTAACCTTTTACTGGTGTCCAATTTCACCGTAAATTTCATAATTAATTCTATAGGACTCATTTTTTTACTTCTGTCAGCCTCATAAATTCTTATATTAATTATAAGAATTTACTATCAAATTTTATCTGATTATGAGGTCCGAAAGATAATGCAATAATCTCCCAACTTTAGAAATTTATATCAACTTTTCGAGATTTCAAATCAAAATTCTGTGTTGTGTTAAACTAATCAGAATAACTTTCTCTATTTTTTTGTAAAATTTAGGACTAAAATGCTTTCAGGAATTTTTTGGCCTCTTCTGGCTCAAATTTCCATAATTACCATTTTGCCCATGAACTTTTAGAAATTGCACTTTAAGCCATCAACTTTTCATAATTACACTTAATGGCCCAAAGCTTATATCTACTTCTATTTTGCACCATGGAACTTTTAAATTGTAATTTAGCCCATTTTGCTTTACCAGTTTATACCTTATCTCTTTCTTTGGCTAAACACTTATCATAATCATTATCTTTTCTTCTTATTACCATCCCAATCTCTTCATAACCTCTTTCCTCTATTAGTCTTATCCAGAAAGGGAAAATTTGGGATGTTACACAATTTCCAAATATTTATCATTTTCACCTAACTTTGATACAATATCATCATTCTCTAGTGATAATGTTTTTGGAAAGGAAGTTGTGAGTGATTTTATAGGAAAACAAGACATTGTTGGAATTGGAAGTGGAACAAATAAAGAGAGGTCGACCTTATGTGACCACATGCCATGACATCAAGACTTGAACATCGTGACTATTTATGAACTTACTGAGGGAGAGACTCTCTGTTCAATAGAGTCATGACAATATGATTGTTTGGCCATGACCAGAAACTCCCGAGTCATCCAGTTATGACGCGAAGATGATAAAGTTACAATGGTATATCAAGGTGGTAAGGGATAACCTCTCTATGATCCCAAATCCAGACTAAATGACGATCACGTCGCAACCAAACATTCCAAAGACGCTCACTGTTAGTTTGATTCGTGATGAGGGATTAAAGATAACCCTGAGAGGTCGCGACCAGAAATGTGAGACACAAACAGTAAATTTCAATTTCCTTCAACTCTACAGTCTGCTGTTTTGGTTAAAGGGCCAATATATTCTAACTCTACTTATCCTTACTCACATTCACCAATTACCTCTCATACTTTAAGAGTCTTAAATGATTTGACCTCAAATAATGATGGAGGAACACAAGAGTCTGATCTCAACTATGCTGCAGTTGTAGACCAATGTAAGCTTAGTATAACTCCTTAAGAGATCACAGGAAAGATGGAATATCCTAATGAGCTCAATATGAGCAACCTCCAAAGATCTACAAAAAGGAGTATTTTTAATTTAAATTATTTACCCTATTTGATCCCTTCTATTGTTCAGCCCCCGAATTAGAGTTAAAAGATTAACCCTCTAATCTAAATTATGCTTACATTGAGCCAGACTCGAAATTGCCAATAATAATTTATAGTTCCTTCATTGTTAGTGAAGAGTCTAGGTTATTAAGTGTGCTTAGAAATAATAGAGAGGCCTTGGGTTGGCAATTAGCTTATATAAAAGGGATAGACCCCACAGTTGTCATATCCTATTTTTCCCCTATCTGAATAATACTGATAGAGAAAAGAGGTTTGGAAAGGATTGTGACGATAATAAGAAGGAATGAGAAAGGTTAGTCGAGTCTTGAAGAAAGGGAGGGACTAAAATGAAAAGTTTAATTGTTCCATTGTGGAAAATGAAAGTAGAAATAAACTTTGGGCCATTAGTGTACTTATAAAAAGTTGAAGGCCTAAAGTGTAAGATAGTAAATTCTAGGGGTGGAGAATGTTAGCATCAGTGCTTCAGATTTTTATCAGCACTTTTCAGTTAAGCATGCTCAGGCAAGCGTAGCCCTATGATAGGTGACCCTTGGGAAATGATGAGAAAGGTTGTAAATGCCATAGAAGTTTGGTATAGATTAACAAAGTTATATATCATGATAGAAAGAGCTATGAAAAGCTAGAAAGGGTTATGAACGGTAAGAGACTAGAACCCTTATGTCAAGTCCAAATAAAATGGATTTTAAAGGAAATATTTAGAAGAGTTTTCTTAAAAGCTAGAAAAGTTATAAGTTAAAGAGAATGTTAGACTTATGGTATCTAAAGATACATCATGATAAGGCAAGATAGACCATGATATAGCTAGATTTGGCTAGATATGCCATGATACAGCATGAAAGTATATAATGAATATGGCATGAAAAATATATAATGAGATACATTATGAGAAACATGTATTGAGAAGCACAATACAAAATAGCTTTGTATGGTGAGAAGTCCATATGCAAATAAATGCATAGCAAGTAAGCAAGTAATCTAATGAAGTTGTCATATCCTGATTTTTAGGCCTAGAACCCCAATATGTAGCCTAAAAAATATAAGCTACCAGGCCTTGTTGAGTAGAAGTCCCAGAAGTATACCTATGATGTTCATGGACTAAACTGCAAGTAAGAGATTAGGGACTAAATTGTAAATAGTGAAAGTTCCTAGGGGCATAATGGTCATTTTGAAGAAAGCGAGGGACTAAACTGAAAATTCTAAAAGTCCCAAGGCCAAAAATGAAAGTAGATACAAGTTGTGGGCCATTAAGTGTATTATGAAAAGTTAAGGGACTTAATTGAAAAGATGGAAAGTTTCCAGGGGCAAAATTGTAATTATAGAAAGTTCAACCAGAAAAGTCTTCAAACTGTCCAAAAGCATTTTAGTCCCAAAATTCATCAGTAGATAGAGAAAGTTATGGTGGTCAATTAACATGATACAAAAATTTTATTGGAGTTCCAGATAGTTGATATTTATCTGATAATATGAAAGTGATCTAAAATTTTTATCAGATCTTATGGACCTAAACGATATAGGAAGGTGTGCCCTGTGACACCAGATGTCATGGATTTGACAGAACCCCGAAAGGAGTTCTGTATGAAAAGTTATTCATGTTTTAGTAAATTTTGATTGGAGTTTATGAACACCCAGAATCTGATTATGAAATTTAGCAGTAAGCAAGTTATGACTGAATAAGATCAGATGATGTCATAGAGAGGCCCATGATGATTCCAAGTAAGGCCCAAACCCATGATATAAGTTTATCAGTCAAAGGGGCCATTGTTTAGAAAAAGTACAAAATGACGAAAATACCCATATGTTGTAAAATAAGTAAATAATGGGTGAAGGGTATTTTGGTCATTTGATTAGGGTTAGACAGTCAAGGAAGGTTATCTGGATAGTTGACCAGGGTCAAGAAATACTCTGGTAAGGTATGAAAAGACAATAATGCCCCTAGAATTATTCAAGGAAATAAAGAGTAACCAAGGGCATTTTGGTAATTTGCTAAGGGATGTTTCTTGGGAATCTAGCCACCAGAGTGCTTGAGCTTGATTAGAGGCCAAGATAGCATTCTAAGGGTCTAAAAACGTGGCCCAATGATTATGTTAGGTTTAGATGGCATTAAAGTAATAGTTTAATACTTTTTTATAAAGTAAAGTTACCCGGTTAAAGATAGAACTGGGAAAAGTGATCAGATAGAGCTTTAGACTCATCCAGAACCATGAGGTGGCATAAAAAGTATCCTCATGGGATCCACAAGGTTCCACATGGCATGAGTTTAGGGAAAGCAGAAAAAGCTAAGGACACGTGGCACAATCTCAGCTGTTCATTCCAGAACAAGACTCTGGAATTCTCTGAAAATGCTGAGTTAGCTAGTGAGGTATCCCAAGGGCCCCACCATTGTGCCACCTAAGCATATGAGGTATCCCATGGATGATGTCACTTTGATGAGTCATTGAGAATGATGATGTCATCGTGATGATGCAGGCGAAGCTTCTTGAGGAAGCTAATCGATCTGAGTCATTCATAGCGATTCAATTTGGACCCTCCATTCCACCTCACTCCACCTATAAATAGACCCTTCCGCTTCCATTCAAGGCATCCATGGAAAGCAAGAGAAAGAATAGATAAAAGGAGAAAGAGAGAAAGAAATAAAGGAAGAGAAAGAAAGGAAGGAAAAAGGAGGAGTTCTAGCGGAACTAGGAGCAATCCAAGGAGCTTAGGGACTTGGCAAGCTTAGGAATAAGGTAAGTAATTTATTCTAGTCCCTACTCTAATATATTAGAGGATTATTCTTATGAATTTAATAGTTAGAATACAGAAATATCTCTCTTGATAAGGTTAGCCGTGGATAGAAAGAATGTTAGGGGATTATCAGATTAAGGTATTACCTAAAGTTAAGCATGAGTTAAGTAGATCTATACTGGATAGGATAATAATGAAGATATTATTATGCTATGTATAGGCTCTGACTTATGAAAAGAAGGAACCTTAGAGCAAAGGCTAAGAGCTAGAGGAAAGGTTACACGTCAGGTAGTAAACTTACCTACTTGTATGCTTGTGTTGCTTGGATATTTTATGTGATGTTTACTTACTTTGATAATGTGAAGCATGTGTGATTAAGTAATGCTCTGTTTCTTTTTATGCTATGGCCATATGTTATAATTAAGTAACATGGAAGCATGTATGTTATCATTATTCAAGCATGATCATTAAGTGCACACATAGTAACATTAAGTATATGGTTGCATACATTGTATGGTTTACGTTTACTACTGAGATTTCCCCATAAATCTCACCCCTTCCATACCAATCCAATTATAGCAGGTCTTCTCAAGATGGAGGAGATAAAGATGCATGAATAGAAGTTAATTATTTAGCATGATTGATATGTGATTGATGTATGTATAATTAATTGCTGGAAATTGTCACTATGAACAATAACTAGTGGTGAGGCAGTGACATTTGAGCTATAATTAAAAATAGTAAATGATTAAATAAATATATGATATTTTACTAGTAATTAGTAGACATACCAAGCTTTTATTTGATATATATAACATCTCATTTGTATGTCTACAGATGGAGATATGATTTTTCAAAGTTGGACCAAAAATGCTGGAATCAGGGGAAGGACGTTGGATGAATAGTAAACTTTGGGCATTGACTGATGTTGACTGAGGCAAGGTGTGGTCAACGAGTTATTTTTTCCTGAAAGATAATTAATTTAGTTTTGTGTATCAATTTGAACCACTTTATTTTGATTTTTTTAGATTTAATTATGATTTTTTGAAGTCAAGTCACTCCTTTGAAATTTACACAGTGAACAATACTCGATAGAGTAAAATTCCAGATTATATAATTTGACTTTAATGACCTTACAAGTGGTTCCAGATGCTACCATTTGATCCCTAAGACATAAGAAATTAAAGATATTTCAGAACTAGAGTTCAACTCTGATTGAGTTGATTCAAAAGAGAAGAATAATCACAGCAAAGATATGAAGATATGTGGATATGGAAAGTACTCAGCTAAGATGTCAAGATAGAATATAAGAGGTAAATACCCTAATACTTAGTCATAAAGCAGAAAAGGATATCCATATAAAATTATTGACAAAGTGCTAAGTAAATTTCGAGGACGAAATTTATTTTAAGGGGTTAAAAATGTCATATCCTACTTTTCCCTATCTGAATAATACTGATAGAGGAAAGAGGTTTGGAAAGGATTGTGACGATGATAAGTATACATGAGAAAGGTTAAACGAGTTTTGAAGAAAGAAAGGGATTAAAATTAAAAGTTTAAAGGTTCCATGGTTGAAAATTAAAGTATAAATAAACTTTAGGCCATTAAATGTAATTATAAAAAGTTGGGGCCTAAAGTATAATTTTCAAAAGATGAAGGGCAAACTGGTAATTATTAAAAGTTGAGCCAGAAAAGACCTAAAATTGCCCAGAATCATATTAGTCCAAAATTTTACTATAAAATAGAGAAAGTTATTCTGATCAGTTTAAATCCACACATAATTTTAATTTGAGGTCCCGAAAAATTGATATAAATTTCTAAAGTCGGGAGATTATTACAATATCCTCTAGACCTCATAATCAGATGAAAATTGGTAATAAATTCTTATAATTAATATAAAAATTTATGAAACTGATAGAAGTCAAAAAGGAGTCCTGTAGAATTAATTATGAAATTTAAGATGGAATTGGACACCAATAAAAGGTTAAAGGGAAGGTAGGGAATTTTTATCAGGACTTCTGGGCCTTAGAAAATTATGAGAATTTGCAAAAAATTCATTTTATATTAGAATAAATTTATAAAAAAATTAGAACCATTAAAGGAGGTGTCTAGCATTTATTTCAAGAATTATGGTAATTTAGGATACCCGATAAAGTAAATACCTTGGAATGTGTACCAAAAATAAAGGGATGGATTTGGACAACCAATATGGTGTCCCATAAGAAGCCCAATCCGCAAAGTCCATATTTTTGGGTCTGAAACATCCTTACTTTCATACGTCTTAAGGACCATTCAGTAGCTTTTAGAACTACTTACAAGACCTTAGAAGTCCATTAGCTAAATCTATAATTTTTACTCTTCTCAAGTTACTGTTCATATGGTATTCTAGATTTGGCGATAAACTTTCAAAAATCATAATTAATTATATAAAAATATAAATGAAGTTGTTCAAAAGATTACGTGAAGAAAACATCTTAAAATTTAAGGAAAAAATAATTTACAAACCAAATGCTTAGTCAATTAATACAGTTTAATCGTCAAAGATTACTGTTTATTTGGTCAAAAATTCTGAAAACAGATTCTAGTCCTTTACTTTGAAAAATTTGTTCTCTTGGTGGAGACATCGAAAAAAGGTGTTCTTAGTATCAAAATGAAGCTTGGAATGTTAGCTAAATGTTTGTAAAATTTCAAACATTTATCTCATCATTTACTATTTTTATTACATCATGAACATTGATGATCAAACATGTCATATAACAACATTACACATAACAATTATTTATATAACATTTATACTATCCAATCACTAGCTTCTCTTCATGCTTCATCATCCTCATCTATCATTAATAAACCTGTGGGATTTGGATTACATGGAGAGAGTGAGATTTCTTGGGGAAATCTCAGTAGCAAACAGTATTAAACAATGCATGCATTAATGTAAATACTTGTGCTTGCTTGTGAAAGTGCTAACATTGTGTAATGTGCATGCTTCCATGTTACATATGAAATACAATTGGCCAAAGTAATCATAGAAACAGAGCTTCAATCATAAACACATATGCAACACAATTTAATCAAGAAATAACACAACAAAGCATAACATTCAATACATACAAGTTTAAGATAGGTTTACTAGCTCATATACTTGACTTTCTTTCACTTTAACTTTGCTTTGCCTCTTTCTTCTTACTTTTTCTTGATGTGTGGCTGCCTCTTTGGAGTCCACAATCAAATCCTAGCATCACATAATCATCCATCCATTACAATCTAACTTTCCCTTGAAATTGAGCTCATTTAACTACATTCACTTTCCCTAATCTTAACTAATGGACTTGGCCTTTGAACCAATTGATGTCTTGAATTTACCCCCACACAATTCCACCTTTTGAATCCATTTATGAACTTAGAATCATAAAATTCTAGCTCCTATGCACTGTTTTAGATAGATTTAAAAAACATGCATAATTCTTCCAAAAAATCTCATATTGATTCCAATGCTTCCCATACTTGTTTATCTACTTTATCCCACACAATTTTTCATTTTAAAACCATTGGAAACATCAAAATCATGAAATTCCAATCACTTTCATATGTGTGAACAGTAATAGAAAAGAACTTCAAAAACTATAACTTGGAATTCCAATACTTCCAAGGTTCAAAACCTATCAAATCCTACACAAAATCATCATATGAATTCAATGGAAGCATTAGATTATTGAAATTCCATCTCCTTCTATCATGAACAGTACAGACCAAAATGGTTCAACCATGGCAAAGTTAAGAATATCAACTTGATTCAACAACCAATGACCTAACTGTTGGAAATCGTGCCCTAGAGGCCAATCATTGTCTTATGAACATTATTGATTTATGAATTTATTAATTGAGTTATCATATTATTTGCATGTTTACTATGATGATCATCCTTGGATAATTCATGATATTATCCTAAATGTCCCTGGTCGATCATCTATGCGGGAGCACAGATGAAATAAGACCAGTATGACTTTGAAGATGTATAGAGATATAAATCAAAGTCATAAGCACATGTAAGAGTACAAGGTACTGGACTGACCCACTATGAGAGAACTGCATGGGTAACGTCATAAGCTTCTCTCATATACAAACCATGTCAATACGCCCTTTGACCTGAGATCATCATGGATTCCTACATGACAAAACGCTCAGCTTTGACCTAGTCAAAAGTCACTTTTGACCGAGTGATCATAAAGACTATGTTCGGCCTTAGTGGTTTTTCATGTGGAGGAATGTGAATGATCAAGATGGAATTTGTCCCTCACATTCGTAGAGAGATATTACTGGGCCCCTCGATGAGTGAGTCTGAGAAATGTATGGCCATACTGTAATGGAAAGGTAGTTCCATTTCTATAGTCAGACTACTCAGGGATCGAGAAAGTAACGGTCAGGAATAGGAGGATGACATTATCCATGCCTCATCCATGACCAAAATATCGCGTGACAGAAGGGACATGATATGGTTGTATAAAAGGTTACATCGTTTATCGATCCTCATATGATTTGGGTAGTCGTTATGTCTTGCTAGAGACCGCTTACGACTTGTGGGCTAGTATAGCAAATGGCCCACTGCCAACTTCATATGGGCCTACAGGGTCGCACACAAAATAGCCCAACACGAGCTATGATGTCCAAATTCATTGAATCTAAGACATGTCCAGATTCAATGAATGATCCAGGATAGATGTATATATATTTATTTATATTTATATTCGTATATATATATAAATTCGTATATATACATTATATGTATATATGAGATTTAATTTATAAGGATAAATTAAATCTCTATCACGTTTGAAATTCGAAATTCAAATTGATAGGATATCTCATATAAGAGATATTTATAAGATTTAATTTATAAGGATAAATTAAATCTCTATCATGTTTGAAATTCGAAATTCAAATTGATAGGATATCTCATATAAGAGATATTTATAAGATTTAATTTATAAGGATAAATTAAATCTCTATCTTGTTTGAAATTCGAAATTCAAATTGATAGGATATCTCATATAAGAGATATTTATAAGATTTAATTTATAAGGATAAATTAAATCTCTATCATGTTTGAAATTCAAAATTCAAATTGATAGGATATCTCATATAAGAGATATTTATAAGATTTAATTTATAAGGATAAATTAAATCTCTATCACGTTTGAAATTCGAAATTCAAATTGATAGGATATCTCAAATTTGATTTATGAGAATAAATCAAAAATAGTTCAGTCTCATCTTTATTTAAAATTAAATAAATGGGCAATTAAATTTGTGGGACGGATTTGATATTATTTATTTAATTAGTTTCTTATAAAATTATACAATATATGATATTGTATTAATTTTGGAATTAATATAAGATTAACTCCAAAATCCAATTGGGTTGACAGAGAAAAAAACGCATAGCATCCTATATATCTGATTTTAGGAGCTGCGTTTTGCACAGAGAAACATATAGAACATAGAAAGGTCGAAGGGGACTCTGCAAAAGGTTTGCAGACAAGAAACTGCCGAAATAGAGACGGAGAGGATGAACTCTTGAGAAAGCCCTGGAGGGACATGAGACGCTAGCACGTCGTTCGTGGTTGGAACGCTGTTCGTGTGGATACCAGTAGAGGAAGTCGACCTGAGTCGTCGACTTCTTATGATCAGAAAGGGAGCACGAGCCGCAGAGAGAAGCTGTGAACGTCATGACCGAAAGTTGTGGAAGTCGCTGAGGCACACTAAGGGTAATACTTCTTCCCACTTGACATAAACACATACGGTAGATCCTGGCAAGGAATGGAAAAATTTTTAAATTAATTTCCGTTGCGTGTCTTCCAATTCCTTACACTAACTAGCTTGTTTAAGCTTCAAGCGCATATCTCTAACTTTAAATTCTTCTTTCTACTTTCATCTAATGTTTTGGACAGCATATACACCTTAGAGAAATTTGAACTTTCTTCCATGAAAACCCTAAGTTCAAGCTCCCAAATCAAAGGAAAATAAGCTAGGATAGATTGATTACCTTTACTCTCTATCTTACTTGAACTTTAGACCTTGGATTCTTCTTTGTCTTGGCTTGAGTTTTCATTTTGCAAGAGGTTCCCCAAGGGTTCTCATGCCATGGTTTTGAAGATGAAATATCAGGGTATTTATAGAAAAATCTCATGGAAAATGAATGGCCAAGATCACTTTGTGCACTATTTAATCTAATGGCTCATAATTGCTCTTACCTTAAACTTGCCCACCAAGCCAACTTGAGATAAGATTACATGAAAAAAAATTCTCTTCCCCCTTTTCTTGGAGCCATGTGTGATGTCTTGTGGGTTCCACTATGTGCAAACCCTAGTTCTCACTTATTCCTTTTTCTTTTATTTTTGAAAATTTTTTAAATTATTCATTATTGGACTTGGGATCCAAGACAACTTTTGGGACTTATTGGGCTGCCCTAGGATGAAATGGTGAACTGCCCTAGGCCTTTCTTGGGTCCAATAACTAATTGGCATAAATCCCAAGGCACTTTCCTTATACTCATATCCTTAAAATATCCTAATTTTGAAATAAATCCTAGACACCTCTTTTAATGGTTAAAACAATTTTAGAAATTCATTCTAATATAAAATAAATCCCATGCAAAGTCTCATCATTTTTTGACACCTAGAAGTCTTAATAAAAGTTCTCTACATTTTCTCAAGACCCTTTATCGGTGTCCGATTTCACTTTAATTTCACAAAGGGCATTATTGTCTTTTCACACATCATCAGAGTATTCCCTAACCTTGGTCAACTATTATGGAAACTCTCCTTCACTGTCTAACCTTAGTCAAATGACCAAAATACCCTTCATTTATCTCTGGCTAATTGACACAACACAATGGCATATTCAGTAGCATTTTCATAATTTTATATTTTTCTAGTCTTTATTAGCCCTGGTCCACATACTTATCTGAAAATACTACTAGGCCTATAAGGTGCCATTTTGGGCCCTCTACATGGTCCACTACATTCAAGGGCTAAACTCTAGAGAAATTCGCCCGAAACATATTTATCGGGTGCTTTAATCTACTGTAAATTCTATAATAAATTCAACAGAACTCCTTTTTAAGCTCTGTTAGTTTCATAAATTCTTATATTAATTATAGAAATTTACTGCCAAATTACATCTAATTTTGAGGTCCAGAGGATACTGTATTAATTTCAATTTCTTCATAAATTAATATAAATTTTTTGGGACCTCACATCAACATTATGTATGTGTACAACTTATCAGAATAATTTTCTCTATTTACTAGAAAAATTTGGGACTAATCTGATTCTGGGTTTTTTAGGCCATTTTTGGCTAAACTTTCATTAATTAGCCTTTTACCTTTAAACTTTTAAAAATAACACTTTAGGCCCTCAACTTCTCATAATTACACTTAATGGCCCAACACTTTTGTCTACTTTCATTTTCCACCATGGAACCTTTAAATTTTTTATTTTAGTCCCTCTCTTTCTTCAAGACTCACCTAACATTTCTCATTCCTTCTTATCATCATCATAATCCTTTCCAAACCTCTTTCCTCTATCAGTATTATACAGATAGAAAAGGAATAGGATATGATAGGGCCCATGAATACTTCATGCAGATTTTTTTAATACAAAATAGAAGAAAATTAACTAGGAAACTTCATGAATGGAAATGTGGCATGATGTGTATTGTTTGGGTCCCACCTAACTCTCAATTACGCCGCATGAAAGCAAAAATAAGGAAGAAGAATTGAAGCATGTGATATGTTATAATAAAAAAAATGTAAAGATAAGATTAAGGTTAATTAATCCAAAAACCAACCAATCAAATTCAAGATTTGGCAATTGAATTTTTCGTGGAATTTGGCTATAAATACCCCCACTATTTATGCTCAAAACCGTGAAGGAGAGTCCTTGGGGAACCTCTTGTAAAATGAAAACTCAAGCCAAAATAAAGAAGAATCCAAGGTTTAAAGTTCAAGTAAGCTAGAGATTAAAGGTAAGCAATCTATCCTAGCTTATTTTCCTTTGATTTGGGAGTTTGAACTTAGGGTTTTCATGGAAGAAAGTTGAGTTTTCTCTAAGGTGTATATGCTGTTTAAAACCTTAGATGAGAGGAGAAAGAAGAAATTAAAGTTAGAGATATGTGATTGAAGCTTAAACAAGGTAGTTAGGTGATTGATTGTTGAATCAAACTAATATTCTTGACTTTGCCATAGTTGAACCATTTGGGTCTGTACTATTCATGATAGAAGGAGATAGAATTTCAATGATCTAATGCTTCCATTGAATTCATTTGATGATTTTGTGTAGGATTGGATAGGTTTTGAACCTTAGAAGCATTGGAATTCCAAATTGTAGATTTTGAAGTTCTTCTCTATTATTGTTCACTCGTATGAATAGTGATTAGAATTTCATGATTTTAATATTTCTAATGGTTTTAAAATGAAAAGTTTTGTGGGAAAAAGTAGAGAAACAAGTATGGGAAGCATTGGAATCAATACAAGATTTTTGGGAAGAATTATGAATGTTTTTTAAATATGTCTATAACAATGCATAGGAGCTAGAATTTCATGATTCTAAGCTCATAAATTGATTTAAAAGGTGGAATTGTGTAGGGTAAAGTCAAGCCATCAATTGGTTCAAAGGCCAAGTCAATTAGTAAAGATAAAAGAAAGTTATATTAGTTAAAGTAAGTTTAGTATCCAAGGAAGTTAGATTGTAATTGATGGATGATTATAATATATTAGGATTTGATGGTAGACTCTAAGGAGGTAGCCAAACATCAAAGAGAAGTGCGAAGAAAGAGCCAAGATAAAATGAAAGAAAGTCAAGTATATGAGATAGTAAACTTATCCTAAACTTGTATGTATTGAATTGTGTTGCTTATGTGTTTATATTTGAAGCTCTATTTCTATGATTACTTTGATCAATTATATTTCATATGTTACATGGAAGCATGCACATTACATAATGTTAACACTTGCACAAGTAAGCACAAGTATTTACATTAATGCATGTATTGTTTAGTACCATTTGCTACTGAGATTTCCTCATAAATCTCACCCCATCCATGTAATTCCAATCCCAACAGGTTCATGAACGATGAAAGAGGATGAACAAGCATGAAGAGAAGTTAGAGATTGGATAGTGTAAATGTTATGTGAAGAAGTGTTATGTGTAATGATATTATATGACAAGTTGAACAATAATGCTCATGATGTAATGAAAAATAGTAAATGAAGGAATTAATGTATAAAATTTTACAGACATTGAGTTAGCATGTCAAGCTTCATTATGATACCAAGAACACCTTATTTCAATGTCTGTATAAAGAGAAAGAATTTTCCAATGGGGATCAGAATCTGTTTTCAAATTTGTTGACCAAATGAACAGTAATATTTGACGATTAAACTGTATTAATTAGCTAAGTATTTAGTCAGAAAATTTTTTTCCCTTAAAGTTCAAGATGTTGTCTACAATTAAATTTTTAAAACACTTCATTTTTATTTTTCTAGAATTAATTATGATTTTTCAAAGTTCATTGCTGAATCTGGAATACCATATGAACAGTAACTCGAGAAGAGTAAAAAATCCAGATTTAGCTAATAGACTTCTAAGGTATTGTAAGTGATTATAAATGCTACTGAAGGGTCCCTAATATGTACGAAAGAAAGGAAATTTCATTTTGGTATCAGAGTATAACTTTTTGGCATAATATAAAACAGTTCACAGACCCTAACTCTAAATAGTAAGTGCTTTGTTATGTTAAGGTATTGGGTGGGATAGATAGTATTGCTTATTTAAGTAATTCCTATATAAATATATATGGGATTTCATAAAGTTAAGTCAGAGTCATCAATTAATAAGGGAGACCCCCAGCTAGTAATGATATATGAAGATGATGTACATCCGGACTATGATCCTCCTTCAGACAGTCAAGAGAGTTAAAATGATCGTATAGGGGATCAGTCAGGGAGATCTACAGTAGAATATCCTATAGATGTCTCTGTAGACTTGAGCATGTAGTTTGAAGGTTATGTAGAGATTCAGTCTGAAGTTGTGCGTGTACCAGATGTTGTTGAGTCTAGTGACTCTATACAGTATGAGTTTCTTGTAATACCCTCTAACTCTGATGTGAGCTCTATTCCTCCGATGAGAGGGCATATTACGATTGAGAAAGCTGACTAATGGTACTAGATTATAGGTAGACTATATATTATTCCTCCTTCACTAAAGGATGAGGATAGATTTGATATGAGTAACCTACAGCAATGCCTTAATCCAAAAATCTAGTCAGAGTCTACGACAATCCCTTCCCATTCTCAAAGTCCAAGAATATGTGATTTTATAGAGAAAGATCAGTGTGATGTTCCTGGTCCTAGTTAACCCCAGCCTTCTTTACTAAAGATAGATAATATTGATTATATCAGTCTCAAGAAAGCTGTAAAGAGTGAATTACTCAGTCTAGGTAAAAGGATTGATAGAAGTTGAAACATCCTACTTTTACCACCTCAAAGTACATATCCAGAAGCATATCTGATTAGTATCGTATGGAGGTGATCAAAAATTCTAATTGAAGCTCTTTCATAACTCTTTAAAGGAAAAATATAAATTTGAACATTTACCTTGCCAATTGATACACTTAAATCGTTACTTTTAACTGTTCATATGACAAATTCTAGAAATTCCAGATTTTGTCTCTTAACTTTGGAAATTCATTTCTCTTGATATACACATCCAAATGAGTCGTATTACTTATGAATTTAAAGATCTGGATGTTTACTACATGGTCATAAAATTTTGTAGGTCAAACTGAAGCCACAACAAAACTGCTTCAGGTCCCATGTTTTTACCATTTCAGTTTTCTTTCTTTCACTTTCAATAATTGTTCCAGCATGCATAAACCATTTCTTTTGTCTTTCATGCATTCATATACATCATGGGGTCATGTCATGATTCTTTCATACATTTTCTTTACATATAATGGACAATACATAGCAATACATAAAAACCAACATACATGCATGTCATCACTTGTCTACTCCTCCTCTTCCATTCCTTAGCTCATGTACGAAACATGATTCTTCCATATTGAATAACCTATTATGGTTGGTTGTGGGAGGGTGAGATTCTAGGGAATCTTAGTAGCAAATATTACCACTTAAATATGCAAGATGGATGCTAATGCATATGTAATTTCATTAAACTTTCTTTGATTAGTGACATACCATCATGCTATATACTTTTGCATAAAAGTGCATGGCCATGGGAAACATATTATTCACCATTCATTCAACATCATTTATCATGTCACAACATCATTCAAATATCATATACATGTCAACACGTAAGCATACCACATCAAGCACATAAAGAGGTAAGTTCACTACCTTGCACTTAAACTTTTCTCTTGATCTTTTGCACTTACTCCTTAGCTTTCCAACCATGAAGTCTTTCGGTCAATCACTTCCCAACATCTTCTTGGATGTTTCAAGGTCCTAAATACATTCATATTCATCACATAATTCATTAGGACCAAGAACTCCAACAATGTTTAAGACTATCCTTGATAAATTCTTAACTCTTTACTAATATAACTCTCTCTAGTCTTCACTAATCAACTTGCTCTTTGAACTAATTGATGTTGTCATATCCTAATTTTTCCCTATCTGTATAATACTGATAGAGGAAAGAGGTTTGTAAAGGATTATGATAATGATTAGAAGAAATAATAGAGGTTAAATGAGTCTTGAAGGAAGAAAGGGACCTAAACAAAAATTAGAAAAGTTTAAAGGCTAAAAGTTAAAGTAGAAACAAAAGTTGGGCCAAAAGTGGCAATTTTTAAAAGTTAAGGGACTTAAATGTAATTAAGTAAAAAGTTCAAGGCCAAAATTGTAATTATGGAAAGGTCAGCCAGAAAAGGGTTAGAATTGCCTGAAAGTATTTCAGTCCCATATTCCATCAATAAATAGAGGAAGATATCTGGTTAATCTAGCATGATATAGAAATTTTATTAGGGCTTCAGACATCATATATTTATCTGATAGTCTGAAAGTTATCTGAAATTAGATCAGATTTCATAGAATTCAGATATAAGTGGGGGAATTATAGGAAAGTGTGCCCTATAGTGTCAGATATCCTGGATCTGCCAGAACCCCGAAAGAAGTTATGTATAAAAAGTTATTCACATATTAGTGAATTTTGACGGGAGTTTGATAACACTCGTGATCCGATAATGGAACTTATCAATATGTAAGCCTAGATAGAATGAGATCAGATGACCTCATATATAGGCCCATGATAATGCCAAGGAGGTCCTAAAACCTAGGTACCAGTTTATCAGTAGAAGGGGCTAGTGTCCAAAAAAAGTGTAAAATTATGAAAATGTCCTTAGATACCCAGATTGTATCAGAGATGGATGGAGGGCATTTTGTTCATCTGCGATAGGCTAAAAATATGGGATATAGTCTAAGTATGATTATTTAGAGCCATTATAGGCCCTGAGATAGTACAAAGAAGGGTGAAAGATGATTTTACCCTTAAGGTCAATATAGTGCAAGAAAGGACACCAAGGGTATTTGGGTCATTTTCCAAGGGATCTGTAATTAAGTATTGGCCCAGTACAAGTATGTCAATGGTATGAGAAGCCTAGATATTGATTTATAGGACAGAATACATATCCTGATATATTATAAAAATTAGGAACAGAAAACAGTCCGGTTTTTGGTGAAACTGCTCCGATCAATACCTGATTGGACTGGAATTTTTCCAGAAGCTTCCTTACATGAGAATTTCGCCACATACCCCCACAAAGCCATCATAATTATTCTTTTTGAAAAAATTAAATTCAAGATTAAATATGAGCCTTTAGATCAAATAGTGCACAAACTAATCTCAGCCATTGATTTTCCACGGATTATGGCTATAAAGACCCCCTCATTTCTGCATCAAAACCATGGCTTTGTGATACCTTGGGGAAACTCTTGCAAAATAGAAACTCAAGCCAAGATAAAGAAGATTCAAGGTACCAAAGTTCAAGCAAGCTAGAGATTAAAGGTAAGCAATCTTTCCTATTTGGGAGCTTGAACTTAAGGTTTTCATGGGGGAAAAGTTGAGTTTTATCTAAGGTGTTGTGCTGCCCAAAAACCTTAGATGAAAGGGAAAATAAGAAATTAAAGTTAGAAACATATGATTGAGGCTTAAACAAGCTAGTTAAGTGATTGGTTGTTGAATCAAGTTGATATTCTTGACTTTGCCATAATGGAACCTATTCAGTATTCACTGTTCATGAGGGAAGGAAATGGAATTTAAATGATTTAATGCTTCCATTGTATTTATATGATGATTTTGTGTGGGATTGGAAAGGTTTTGAACCTTGGAAGCATTGAAATTCCAAGATTATAGTATTTAAAATTCTTCACGATTACTGTTCACTCGCAATAACAGTGATTGAAATTTCATGATTTTGATGCTTCCAAGTGTTTTAAAATGAAAATTTGTGTGGGATAAAGTAGAGAAACAAGTATGGGAAGCATTGGAATCAAAATGAGAATTTTTGAAGAAAGGGGGTATAGTTTTGGTTCTGTACAGCATGTTATGAAGGAGCTGCAATTTCATGATTCTAAGCTCATAAATGGATTCAAAAGATGAAATTGGGTAGGGTAAAGTGAAGACATCAATTGATTCAAAGGCCAAGTCCATTAGTTAAGATTAAGGAGTTTAAAAGGAAGACATGTTAGTTAAAGTGAGTTTAATGCTCAAGAAAGTTAGATGGTGATGGATGAATGGTTATGTGATGTTAAGAATTGGTTGGTATACTCTAAAAGTGGCAGCCACATGTTCAAGAAAAGTGAAAGAGAGTCAAGTATATGAGGTAGTAAACTTATCTTAAACTTGTATGCATTGAATATTATGCTTGAATGTGCTATAGCTTTGTTAAATTGTGTTGCATATGTGCTTATTTATGAAGAGCTGTTGCTATGATTACTTTGGTTAATTGTATTTCATGTTATATGGAAGCATGCACATTACACAATGTTAACACTTTCACAAGCAAACACAAGTATCTACATTAATGTATGCATTATTTAGTAATGTTTGCTACTGAGATTTTCCCAGAAATCTTATCCCTTTCCATGTAATCCCAATCCCATAGGTTTGTGAATAATGAAAGAGGATGATGAAGCATGAAGAAAAGCTAGGGATTGGATGGTATATATGTTATGTAAATGTATAATGTTGTTGTATCGCCAATATAAGTAGCGATGGTCATGATGTAATGAGAAATTGTAAATGATGGAATAAATGTATGAAATTTTACATACATTTAGATGGCATGCCAAGCTTTGTTTTGACACTAAGAACGCTTTATTTGGATGTCTGTACCAAGAGAACTAATTTTCTAAAGTAAGGGACCAGAATCTGTTTTCAGAATTTTTGACCAAAAGAACAGTAAACTTTAACGAATAAACTGTATTAATTGGCTAATCATTTGGTTTGGAAATTATTTTTTCCCTAAATTTCAAGATGTTTTCTTCATGTAGCTTTTTGAACCACTTCATTTCAATATTTCTATAATTAATTATGATGTTTTGAAGTTAATTGTGTAATCTGGAATACCATACGAACAGTAAGCCAAGAAAGAGTAAAATTCCAGATTTGGCTAATGGACTTCCAAGGTCTTATAAGCGGTTCCAAATGCTACTGAATGGTCCCTGAGACGTATAAAAGTAAGGATATTACAGATGTCTTGACTTTACCCTACACAACTTCATCGTTTGAATCCATTTTTGAGCTTAGAATCATGAAATTCTAGCTCATATGCACTGTTTTGTATAGAATTATATAACACCCTCTTTTCTTTCAAAAATTCTCATTTTTATTCTAATGCTTTCCATACTTGTTTCTCCAAATTATCCCACACAACTTTTCATTTAAAACCATTGGAAGTATCAAAATTAAGAAATTCTAATCACTATTCATGCGAGTGAACAGTAACATAGAAGGATTTCAAAAACTATAATCTTGGAATTTCAATGCTTCCAAGGTTCAAAACCTATCTAATCCTACACAAAATCACCATATAAATTCAATAGAAGCATTAGATCATTAAAATTCCATTTCCTTACATAATGAAAAGTGCAAACCGAACTGGTTCAACCGTGGCAAAGTCAAGAATAACAACTTGATTCAACAACTAATCACTTAACTAGTTTGTTTAAGCTTCAATCATATAGTTCTAACTTTAATTTCTTCTTTCTCCTTTCATCTTAACATTTTTGTACAGCACAATACCTTATAGAAAACTCAACTTTCTCCCAAGAAAACCCTAAGTTCAAGCTCCCAAATCAAAGGAAAATAAGTTAGGATAGTTTGCTTACCTTTAATCTCTAGCTTGCTTGAACTTTGATACCTTGAATCTTCTTTATCTTAGCTTGAGTTTTCATTTTGTAAGATTTCCCCTAGGTTGACATGCCATGGTTTTGCTTCAGATTTGAGGGGGTATTTATAGAAAAATCCCAAGAAAAATCAATGGCCAATATTAGTTTGTGCACTATTTGATCTAATGGCTCACATTTAATCTTGGATTTAACTTTTTCAATAAGAGAATTATGACATCATCCGTGAAATCATCAAGGGAAACTTCATAGGGCTAGGTGGTGAAATTCCAATAGGTGGAAGCTTGTGAAAAAATTCTAGTCTAATCCGGTACCAGCTCAGTCCGATTCCCCAAAAACTAGACGTTTTATAAATCTAATTTTTCTGAGATTTCATAATATGCTTTCTAACCTTAAATCCAGTATCTGAATTCTTCCTACCATTGACATTCTTGTACTATGTCAGTACTTAATTATAGATCCCTTGGTAAATGACAGAAATGCCCTTGGTTTACTATCCAGCACTATAATGGCCCTAGGGGCATAATTTTCATTTCACACCTCTTTATACTATATTAGGGTATATACTGCCTCTAACTAATTATATTTATACTAGGTAGCACATTTTTGGCCAGTCCAAAATGCCCTCTATCCATCACTTGTACAGTCTAGCCACCCAGGGGTATTTTTATAATTTCACACTTTTCTTGGGTTGATCTGAACTTTGGCCCACTTAATTGTCTCACCCCCTTATTGGGCCTCTTGGGATGCCATTTGGGCCTTAGTATTGGTCCATTACCTTTTTGGCATAATTCCCAAGGAATCTCTCCTGACCGTATTTATCGAGTATTTTATTCTACTCTAAATTCCCGTAAGAATTCTACAGGATTCCTGTTCTGACTCTATCACTTTTATAAATTCTTATATTAATTATAAGAACTTACTATAGGGTTTCATCTAATTCTGAGGTCCAAAAAATACTGCAATAATTTTTTCTAACTTCAGGAATTTATATCAATTAATCGGGACCTCAAATCAAAATTTTGTGTTGCGTTAAACTGATCAAAATAATTTTGTCTATCTACTGGTAAAATTTGGGATTAATCTGATTCTAAGCATTTTTAGCCTTTTCTGGTTCAACTTTCTCATAATTGCATTTAGGTCCCTAAACTTTTGGTTAATTGCATTTAGGTCCCTTCTTTTGTTTCTACTTTCACTTTTGGCCTCCAACCTTTTCTATTTTTCATTTAGGTCCCTCTTTTCCTTCAAGACTCTTTTAACCTTTATTATTTCTTCTGATCATCGTCATAATCCTTTCCAAACCTCTTTCCACTATCAGTATTATACAGACAGGGAAATTTTAGGATATGACAGAAGTAGAGATCAAGAGCAATCAATTTATATGTAGTTCCTCAATACCATAGTAGGGATGATAAAAAGATATACAATATAGGGCATTAACCTGAATCAAGTTTACACTCTAGAAGATTGGCATGAGATGGTTGTAAGCCAGATATTGCCATATACCCCTACATGGCATATAGTGCTAAGTAGATTTTTGGCGAATGATTTACCAACTGATATACAAGGGTGGCACTTATGTATGCATAAGTATTTATAGTTTATGATTCCCTATAAAAGAATGTAAAAAGAAATGAGGGGTAATGTAAATACGTAAACATTGTAAAGTAAAGTAACTATCAGATGTATAATAGTTATGATGTACCCCAAATATGTAGTTGACATATATGTAATGTATGTATAAATACTATGATAGCATGAAATATGAATTGTGATGTGATATAATAAAATGATAGTTGGTTGAACATTTATGTGAATATGTTTTCTATTTAATGTGATTATGATAGATATATATATGAATGAGTTTCAATTGACCCAATCTCATTAAAGTCAGGAACATTAGAAGAGAATGTTTAGAAAAAGATATGCCCAAGTCACAATGTGAAGCAGTTTAGGTCACGACTAGAAGTTCCATAGAAGTTAAGTCATGATGAGTTAAGTCACGGGGCACGATAAAGATTCACAGAGGCATTTTGGTCGTGACAAGTAAAGACCATTGCTTGTGACATAAAGTTCCAGAGAGATCAGGTCATGACTAGAATGTACAGAGAATTTATGACAAGAATAAAGATGCCAACCTTACAGAAGTTTATCCGTTAGAGGTTTAGCACATGGTGCAGGCTAGCCAAATAGTACAAGGAATTAAGATACAGAAGAACAAGATTAATTTAAGAAAAGGTTCAAAAGTAGGTCCTTTGTGTGACCATTGGAGTAGACCTACCTTATGAAAGAGTTTGTTCAGTAGTCCTTCCTAAACAAAAGAATTAAAAGTTAGATTGAGATTTTCCTAAGAATGAGCCTAATACATGGCTTAAGGTTAGAGATGTGATGGTTAATAGATAAAAAGTTAAAGTTCCCATAACAGAGGGATGCCATCATGAAGAGACAATAACCTAGCAGACCTAAGGTAGAACACACTAGAGAATAAAAGTAATAGTACTAGGTGATGAATTAAATCCAAGTGACTTAAGTTAGTCAAGATCAAGAAAGACTAGAAAGGAACCATAGTCTAGTCCAGAGTAGATTGAGACTGATAGACAGAAAAAGTTAAGAGATAGTAGAGAGATATAAAAGTTACTCCATAGAGATGGAGATTGATCCGCTCACCAAAGAAGTTTTTATCAAATAGTTTATGAGAAACATTCCTCTCATTTAGATAAAGATGAGCGTGAGGCTAAGGGTTTAAAGTAGGGAAAGAGAAATCCTTTGATGAATACTTAGCCAAGTTCATCCACATGAACATTGAGAGTTGAATGACTAAGAAGTTAGCTCACAGATTGAATTTCGTGTTACAAAGGAAGGGTTTTTCCCAGGCTATTGTAGAAGTTCAACGGAGTGATAGACGTATGCAATATTAGAAAAAGGAGTTTGATGTCTAAAGAGAGAAATGTACCCATAGTTTCAAAGATAAAGTAACTCCCCTATCCCTATATAAAAGAATAATGAAGGGTTGAGTCTATACCCTATTAAGAGGGTAACATGGCAGCCTAAGTTAAATGATAGTTATTTTAGGTTCTTGAATAAATTGTCAGATCCTGATTAGATAATGTGATAGATAATCTAGAAGTTATGGTGATAAAGGGACATAATGTTGGAAATCGTGCCCTAGGGGCCAATCATTGTCTTATGAACATTATTGATTTATGAATTTATTAATTGAGTTATCATATTATTTGTATGTTTACTATGATGACCATCCTTGGATAATTCATGATATTATCCTAAATGTCCCTGGTCGATCATCTATGTGGGAGCACAGATAAAATAAGACCAGTATGACTTTGAAGATGTATAGAGATATAAATCAAAGTCATAAGCACTTGTAAGAGTACAGGGTGTTGGACCGACCCGCTATGAGAGAACTACATGGGTAACGTCATAAGCTTCTCTCATATACAAACCATGTCAATATGCCCTTTGACCTGAGATCATCATGGATTCCTACATGACAAAACACTCAGCTTTGACCTAGTCAAAAGTCACTTTTGACCGAGTGATCATAAAGACTATGTTCGGGCTTAGTGGTTTTTCATGCGGAGGAATGTGAATGGTCAAGATGGAATTTGTCCCTCACATTCGTGGAGAGATATTACTGGGCCCCTCGATGAGTGAGTCTGAGAAATGTATGGCCATACTGTAATGGAAAGGTAGTTCCATTTCTATAGTCAGACTACTCAGGGATCGAGAAAGTAACGGTCGGGAATAGGAGGATGACATCATCCATGCCTCATCCATGACCAAAATATCGCGTGACAGAAGGGACATGATATGGTTGTATAAAAGGTTACATCGTTTATCGATCCTCCTATGATTTGGGTAGTCGTTATGTCTTGCTAGAGACCGCTTGCAACTTGTGGGCTAATATAGCAAATGGCCCACTGCCAACTTCATATGGGCCTACAGGGTCGCACACAAAATAGCCCAACACAAGCTATGATGTCCAGATTCATTGAATCTAAGACATGTCCAGATTCAATGAATGATCCAGGTGAATGTATATATATTTATTTATATTTATATTCGTATATATATAAATTCGTATATATATATATATATATTATATATATGAGATATATGAGATTTAATTTATAAGGATAAATTAAATCCCTATCACGTTTGAATTCAAAATTCAAATTGATAGGATATCTCATATAAGAGATATTTATAAGATTTAATTTATAAGGATAAATTAAATCTCTATCACGTTTGAATTCGAAATTCAAATTGATAGGATATCTCATATAAGAGATATTTATAAGATTTAATTTTAAGGATAAATTAAATCCCTATCATGTTTGAATTTGAAATTCAAATTGATAGGATATCTCAAATTTGTTTTATGAGAATAAATCAAATATAGTTCAGTCTCATCTTTATTTAAAGTTAAATAAATCGTTAATTAAATCTGTGGGACTGATTTAATATTATTTATTTAATTAGTTTCTTATAAAATTATACAATATATGATATTGTATTATTTTTGGAATTAATATAAGATTAACTCCTAAAATCCTTTTCAGTTAGGGAAAACGCAGAGCATCCTATATATCTAATATTAGGAGCTACATTTTGGAACAGACACACACATAGAACACAGAAAGGCCGAAGGGGACTCTGCAAAAGGTTTGCAGATAAGAAACTGCCGAAATAGAGACGGAGAGGACGAACTCTTGAGAAAGCCCTGGAGGGACAAGAGACGCTAGCACGTCATTCGTGGTTGAAAAGCTGTTCGTGTGGATACCAGTAGAGGAAGCCGACCTGAGTCGTCAACTTCTTGTGATCAGAAAGGGAGCACGAGCCGCAGAGAGAAGCTGTGAACGTCGTGACCGAAAGCTGTGGAAGTCGCTGAGACACACTGAGGGTAATGCTTCTTCCCACTTGACTTAAACACATACGGTAGATCCTGGCAAGGAATGAAAAATTTTTAAGATAATTTCCGCTGCGTGTCTTTCAATTCCTTCCACATAATGCTTTAAAAGATTACCTAGTTAATTGTTTAATTGTAGTGTGCGTATAACGGATAGTTAAGGAAATTATGTAATAATGATATGGCTTATGTTGCCATAAGTTATGATGAACAGTTGCATCTTCTTACAGTTGTCATATGATCACATGCATGTTAGAGAATGCTTAAATGATTGCATCTCCTTTCATATTATGCATGTTGGAGTATGCTATGATGAATGAATACCCCTTCCACATTTCATTAAGGGTAAAATATATATGATAAGAAAATTATGTTGCTCCCATGGCATATGATATACAATTAGATAATTCAACTTGGTAATGATAAAGCAATAGAGAAACAATAAATGAGATTAAAGATGAATGCTAGTGGCAAATCTATAAATGTATGATTATAGTACTCAGGGTATATCCCTTCAAGTAGGGATAAGATATATGAATGATGTACCATGAGCATGAAATGAAATAAAAGGCAGTTATGAAAGATGATGTAGCTCTGAGAGGGAGCAGCGTATGTGCAATATAAGTTAACAATTTTGCAATAGAGGTAGATTGCTCTTGAGATATAGCCAAAGGAATGAACATATTATGATAGATATGTGTATGGTAGAGCCTATGTAGCTTTCTATAGTAATAGACATAGTCAAGTTATGAAAGATGGGAATGATATGAGACATTCTTGAGTGATAGAGGAAATGAGTATAGTCTTAATAGATAATATTGTCTTATGTGATAATTTTTGGGGAACTATCTATTAAGTTCACAACTATGGGGAGGTAACTAACCTTGTAACTTTGTCAATTGGTTTAGGTCTTCTAGAGATGAGAATATAGTACAATAGAATCGTAGTAGATTTTGGAGGATTGCAGTTAGATCCTAGCATGGCTCACAGTGAATAAATTTCTAGGGTCGCAGTTAGATCCTAAAAGGTCTTACGGTTGATCGCAGTAGATCCTGAGGGTCATAATAGACCAAGCCTAGAGAGAGAAAGTAATTAGCCATAAGTACTGTATTTCTTTGAAAGGATGAATACTAAGGAAAAGGTTAAGGTATAGAAGCTTCACAAGTTAGTTAACTCATAATAGAGAAAGTTCCCATGATATTAATTTCAGATAGCCTTATTACTATTTGGGATTGACCTCAGAATCTTCGTACACACAACAGGAACTAAGTGATCAAAGTTAAAGTTATTAATCCTGAATACCAAGGATTTATGATAATATTTCATAAGATATGAAACATGGTCAAGTAAGAACAGAAAAATCCCTAAGATGAGATTACAGAGAATAAGAATGAGAGACGAATATATCTTCCAGATGAAGATAAGGAGATTAGAAGGCTAGATAAACCCAAGAGAGATAGTATAAGAAGGGTTTAAGATAATCAAGTACTAGGGTTGGAGCCTGTTAGCACCAATGCTTTAGATTTATTCCATCATTTACTATTTTTCATTATATCATGACCATCACTGCTTACATTGGTCATACAGCAACATTTCACATGCACATAACATATATACTATCCAATCCCTAGCTTTTATTCATGCTTCATCATCCTCTTTTATCATTCATAAACCTGTGGGATTGGGATTACATGGAAAGGGATGAGATTTTGGGGGAAATCTCAGTAGCAAACGGTACTAAACAATGCATGCATTAATATAACTACTTGTGCTTGCTTGTGAAAGTGTTAATATTGTGTCATGTGCATGCTTCCATGTTACATATTAAATACAATTAGCCAAAGTAATCATAGAAATAGAACTTCATACATAAGCACATATGCAACACAATTCAACAAAGCCATAGCACAATCAAGCATAACATTCAATACATACACGTTTAGGATAAGTTTACTACCTCGTGTATTTGACTCTCTTCCACTTTATCTTGCCTCTTTCTTCTCACTTATTTTGGATATGTGGCTGCCTCTCTTGGAGCATACCAATCAATTCCTAACATCACATAATCATTCATCCATTACAATCTAACTTCCTTGAGCATTAAACTCACTTTAACTAACATAACTTCTTCTTGAACATTAATCTCATTAACTTTCCTTAATCTTAACCAATGGACTTGGTCTTTGAATTGATTTATGCCTTGACTTTACCCTACACAATTTCATCTTTTGAATCCATTTATGAGCTCAGAATCATGAAATTCCAGCTCCTTCATCACATGCTGTACAGAACCGAAACTGCACTTAATTCTTTCAAAAATTCTCATTTTGATTCCAATGCTTCCCGTACTTGTTTCTCTACTTTGAACCATACAATTTTTCATTTTAAAACCATTGGAAGCATAAAAATCATGAAATTTCAATAACTGTTCATGCATGTGAACAGTACAGAGAAGGATTTCAAAAACTACAATCTTGGAATTTCAATGCTTTCAAGGTTCAAACCTTTCTAATCCTACACAAAAATCATCATCTAAATTCAACAACCAACCTCTTCATTAGCTTGTTTAAGCATCAATCATATGTTTCTAACTTTAATTTCTTCTTTCCCTTTTATCTAAGGTTGTTGGGCAGCACTACCCCTTAGAGAAAACTCAACTTTTCTACTATGAAAACCCTAAGTTCAATCTACCAAATCAAAGGAAAATAAGCTAGGAGAGATTGCTTACCTTTAATCTCTAGCTTGCTTGAACTTTGGAACCTTGAATCTTCTTTGTCTTGTCTTGAGTTTTCATTTTGCAAGAGTTTTCCCAAGGTATAACAAGGCCACGGTTTTGGGCAGAATGAGGGGGTATTTATAGCCAAAATCCAAGAAAAATGAATGGCCAAGATTGATTTGGTTACTATTTGATCTAAAGGCCCATATTTAATCTTGGATTAAACTTTTTTATAAAAGAATAATTATGACATCATGTGGGACAGCTCAAGGGACACTCAAGGGGTTAGGTGGCGTGCTCATAGTGTAAGGAAGCTTCTGGAAAAATTCCAGTCCAATCCGGTACCGATCGGAGCAGTTTCACAACAACTGGACTGTTTTCTGTTTTGAATTTTTCTATAATATACCAGGATATGTATTCTGTCCTAGAAATCAATGTCTAGGCTTCTCATACCCTTGACATGGTTATACTGAGTATTTATCTTCCATCCATTCCTTGGAAAATGACCAAAATACCCTTGGTGTCCTTTCTTACACTATATTGACCTTAAGGGCAGAATCATCATTTTACCCCTCTTTATACTGCCTTAGGGTGTATCTGGGCTCAACTAATCATATTTATACCATGTGCCACATTTTTAGCCTATCCCAAGTGGCCAAAATGCCCTTCATCCACCTCTGGTATAATCTAGGCATCTAGGCGCATTTTCGTAATTTCACACTTTTTCTGGACACTGGCCCCTTCTACTGATGGACTGGTACCCTGGGTTTTGGGACCTTCTTGGTGTTATCATGGCCCCATATATGAGGTCATCTAGTCTCATTTCATCTAGGCTCATATACCAATAAGTTCCATTATCGGATCACTGGTGTTATTAAACTCCCGTCAAAATTCACTGTTACGGGAATAACTTTTTATACAGGACTTCTTCTGAGGTTCTGTCCAATTCATAACATTTGACATTGTAGGGCACACTTTCCTGTAATTCCCCCACCTATACCTGATGTCCATGGAATCTGATAAAAATTCAGATAACTTTTAGACTATCAGATAATTTTCTGTTATATGGAGTCCTAATAAAATTTTTGTATCATGCCAGATTACCCAGCATGACTTCCTCTATTTACTGATGGAATGTGGGATTGAAAAACTTACAGGCAGTTTTAAGCCTTTTCTGGCTGAACTTTTCCATAATTATATTTATGTCCCTGACTTTTTGCTTAATTACATTTAGGTCCTTAAACTTTTGAAAATTACCACTTTTGGCCCAACATTTATTTCTACTTTAACTTTTGGCCTTTAACCTTTTCCAATTTTCATTTAGGTCATTCTCTTTCTTCAAGACTTATCTAACATTTATTATTTCTTCTGATATTTGTCATAATCCTTTCCAAACCTCTTTCCACTATCAGTATTATACAGATAGGAAAAAATTTAGGATATGACAGTAAGCAAGTAACAAAATGAGGTACCATTCAACTCTGACTGAGTTGATTCAGAATAGAAGAAAAGTAATAACAGTAATGATATGAAGATATGTGGACATGAAAGATACTGCACTAAGATGTCAAGATAGAAGATAAGAGATAGATACCCCAATCCTTAATCATAAATTGAGAAAAGAATATCTATCCAAGATTGTTGACTAAGGTACCAACTAAATTTCAAGGACGAAATTTATTTTAAGGGGGTAGGAATGTCATATCCTAACTTTACCCTATCTGTATAATGCTGATAGAGGAAAGAGGTTTGGAAAGGATTGTGATGATGATCAGAAGGAATAATAAAGGTCAAATGACTCTTGAAGGAAGAGAGGGACTAAAATGAAAAGTTCAAAAGTTCAATGGTAAAAAATGAAAGTAGAAATAAACTTTGGGCCATTAAGTGTAATTTTGAAAAGTTGAGGGCCTAAAGTGTAATTTTTAAAATTTTAAGGACCTAAATGAAATTTAGAAAAAGTTTAAGCCCAAAACTAAAGGTAGAGAAAAAAGTTGGGCCAAAAGGTGTAATTACCAAAGTTAAGGGACTTAAATGTAATTTATCAAAAGTTTAGGGTCAAAAATGTAATTATGATAAAGTTGAGTCGGAAAAGGCCCAAAAATGCCAAGAATCAGCTTAGTCTCAAATTTTACCAGTAAGTAGAGAAAATTATTCTAATCAATTTAAAGCAACACAGAATTTTGATTTGAGGTCCCGATTAATTGATATAAATTCCTAAAGTTAAAAAAAATTGTTACAATATATTTTAGACCTCATAATTAGATGAAACTCTACAGTAAATTCCTATAATTAATATGAGAATTTATAAAATTGACAGAGTCAAAAAAGGAATCCTGTAGAATTCTTACGGGAATTTACGGTGTAATAAAATACCCAATAAATACCTTCGGGAGAGGTTTCTCAAGATTTATGCCATAAAGGCAATGGACCCATATCAAGGCCCAAAATGGCATCCTAGAGGCCCAGTGAGGTGGATGGACAGTTAAGTGGGCTACAGTTTAGAGCAACCCTAGAAAAGTTTAAAATTATGAAAATGCCCCGATGTAGCCAGATTGTACCAGACATAGATGGAGGGCATTTTAGTCATTTTGGATAGGTAAAAAATGTCCCAAAAAGTATAGGTATAATTAGTTAGAGCTAATATATACTATGATGTAGTATAATGAGGTGTGAAATGACAATTATGCCCCTAGGGTCATTATAGTGCAAAAAAGTACAATGAGGGTATTTTGGTCATTTCCTAAAGGATGTTTGGCAGATAAATATTCAGTCTAACAATGTCAATGGTACAAAAAACCTAGACACTGGTTTTCATGACAGAATACATATTATGGAATGTTATAAACATTGGGAACATAAAATAGTATGGTTTTTATGAAACTGCTCAGATCGGTACCGGACTAGATTGGAATTTTTCCCAGTAGTATTTCCCCTTTATTTGTACCAAACACAGCCCTTTTTTATGTCATGGATGATGTCATTAATGAGGCTTCTAGGGTAAGCTTGATGGAAGGTGGATTATGAACCATTAGATCAAATAGTAACCTAACTAATCTTAGCCTTCCATTTCCACCAATTTTTTTTTATAAATACCCCCACCAAATCTTATTCAAAGCCATGGAATAACAACCTTAGGGAAAATATTACAAAATGAAGACTCAAGCCAAGACAAAGAAGGTTGAAAGTACCAAAGTTCAAGCAAGCTAGAGATTAAAGGTAAGCAATCTATCCTAGCTTATTTTCCTTTAATTTGGGAGCTTGAAGTTAGGGTTTTAATGGAGAAAAGTTTAGTTTTATCTAATGTGTCATGCTTTCCTAAAACCTTAGATGAAAGGAGAAAGAAGAAATTAAAGTTAGAGTTATATGATTAAAGCTTAAACAAGCTAGTTAAGTGAGTGGTTGTTGAACCAAGTTGATATTCTTGACTTTGCCATGGTTGAACCATTTTGGTTTGTACTGTTCATGATGGAAGGAAATAGAATTTCAATGATTTAAGGCTTCCATTGAATTTATATGATGATTTTGTGTAGGATTTGATAGGTTTTGAACCTTGGAAGCATTGGAATTCCAAGTTATATTTTTTGAGATTCTTCTCTATTACTGTTCACTCGCATGAACAGTGATTGAAATTTTATGATTTTCATACTTCCAATGGTTTTAAAATGAAAAGTTGTGTGGGATAAAGTGGAGAAACAAGTATGGGAAGCATTAGAATCAAAATGGGAATTTTTAAAAGAAAAGAGGGTGTTATGTAATTCTATGCATAACAGTGCATAGGAGCTAGAATTTCATGATTCTAAGCTCATAAATGGATTCAAAAGGTGAAATTGTGTAGGGTAAAGTGAAGACATCAATTGGTTCCAGGGCCAAGGTAATTAGTAAAGATTAGAGAAAGTTATGTTAGTAAAGAGTTTATCAAGGTTAATCTTGAACATTGTTGGAGTTATTGGTCCTGATGAATTATGTGATGAATATGAATGTGTTTAAGACCTTGAAACATCCAAGAAGATGGTTGGGAAGTGATTGATTGAAAGGCTTCATGGTTGAAAAACTAGGGAGCAAGCGCAAAAGATCAAGAAAAAAGCTTAAGTGCATGGTAGTGGACTTACCTCTTTATGTGCTTGTGTGGTATGCTTATGTGTTGACATGTATATGATATTTGAATGATGTTGTGATATGATAAATGATGTTTAATGTATTGTGAATAACATGTTTTCCATGGCCATGCACTTTTATGTAAAAGTATATAGCATGATGGCATGTCACTAATTAAAGAAAGTTTAATGAAATTACATATCATACATTAGCATCCATCTTGCATATTTAAGTGGTAATATTTGCTACTGAGATTCCCTAGAATCTCACCCTCCCATAACCAACCAATTTAGGTCAAGCATGAAGGAAAATATATACATGGAGAAGAGCTAAAGAATGGAAGAAATAAGGTGAAGCAATTGAGATCCTAGCATATGCCATGAATTATCCATGTATGTAAATGTCATATAAGGTGTCTATTTATGTAAAGAACATGTATGAAAGAATTATGGCATAAACCCATGATGTATATGATTGCATGAAAGGTAAAATAGATTATTTATGCATACTGGAACAATTATTGAAAGTGAAAGAAAGAAAACTGAAATGGTAAAAACGTAGGTCCTAAGCAGTTTTATTGTGGCTTCAGTTTGACCTAGCAAATGAATGCATTACTCCACAAAATTTTATGAGCATTTAGTACACATCCAGATATTTAAATTCATATGTAATACTCATCATTTGGATGTGTATATCAAGAGAAATGAATTTTTAAATTTAAGAGATAGAATCTGAAATCTCCAAAATTTGCCATATGAATAGTAAAAAGTAACGATTTAACTGTATCAATTGGCAAGGTAAATGTCCAGATTTATATTTTTCCCTTAAAGAGATATGAAATAAATTAAATTATAAATTTGTATCACCTCTATACGATTTTTCTATATTTAGTTATGAATTTTTAAAATTAGACTATAAATCTGGAAATCACCAAGTGAATAGTACTTGATAAGTAAGTTTTAAAATTTTAATTTTTGGGCTAATGTAATGCTTCCGCTAATCAAATATGCTTATGATGTAAGGAATTGGAAGACACGCAGCGGAAATTAATTTAAAAATTTTTCCATTCCTTGCCAGGATCTATCGTATGTGTTTAAGTCAAGTGGGAAGAAGTATTACCCTTAGTGTGCCTCAGCGACTTCCACAGCTTTCGCTCACGACGTTCACAGCTTCTCTCTGCGGCTCATGCTCCCTTTCTGATCACAAGAAGTCGACGACTCAGGTCGGCTTCCTCTACTGGTATCCACACGAATAGCGTTCCAACCACGAACGACGTGCTAGCGTCTCTTGTCCCTCCAGGGCTTTCTCAAGAGTTCGTCCTCTCCGTCTCTATTTCGGCAGTTTCTTATCTGCAAACCTTTTGCAGAGTCCCCTTCGGCCTTTCTATGTTCTATATGTTTCTCTGTGCAAAACACAGCTCCTAAAATCAGATATATAGGATGCTATGCGTTTTTCTCTTTCAACCGAATTGGATTTTGGAGTTAATCTTATATTAATTCCAAAATTAATACAATATAATATATTGTATAATTTTATAAGAAACTAATTAAATAAATAATATCAAATCCGTCCCACAGATTTAATTACCCATTTATTTAATTTTAAATAAAGATGAGACTGAACTATTTTTGATTTATTCTCATAAATCAAATTTGAGATATCCTATCAATTTGAATTTCGAATTTCAAACGTGATAGAGATTTAATTTATCCTTATAAATTAAATCTTATAAATATCTCTTATATGAGATATCCTATCAATTTGAATTTTGAATTTCAAACATGATAGAGATTTAATTTATCCTTATAAATTAAATCTTATAAATATCTCTTATATGAGATATCCTATCAATTTGAATTTCGAATTTCAAACATGATAGAGATTTAATTTATCCTTATAAATTAAATCTTATAAATATCTCTTATATGAGATATCCTATCAATTTGAATTTCGAATGTCAAACGTGATAGAGATTTAATTTATCCTTATAATATAAATCTCATATATACATATAATGTATATATACAAATTTATATATATATATATAAATATAAATATAAATAAATATATATACATCTATCCTGGATCATTCATTGAATCTGGACATGTCTTAGATTCAATGAATCTGGACATCATAGCTCGTGTTGGGCTATTTTGTGTGCGACCCTGTAGGCCCACATGAAGTTGGCAGTGGGCCATTTGCTATACTAGCCCACAAGTCGCAATCGGTCTCTAGCAAGACATAACGACTACCCAAATCATATGAGGATCGATAAACGATGTAACATTTTATACAACCATATCATGTCCCTTCTGTCACGCGATATTTTGGTCATGGATGAGGCATGGATAATGTCATCCTCCTATTCCTGACCGTTACTTTCTCGATCCCTGAGTAGTCTGACTATAGAAATGGAACTACCTTTCCATTACAGTATGGCCATACATTTCTCAGACTCACTCATCGAGGGGCCCAATAATATCTCTCTACGAATGTGAAGGACAAATTCCATCTTGACCATTCACATTCCTCTGCATGAAAAACCACTAAGGCCGAACATAGTCTTTATGATCACTCAGTCAAAAGTGACTTTTGACTAGGTCAAAGCTGAGCGTTTTGTCATGTAGGAATCCATGATGATGTCAGGTCAAAGGGCGTATTGACATGGTTTGTATATGAGAGAAGCTTATGACGTTACCTATGCAGTTCTCTCATAGCGGGTCAGTCCAGCACCTTGTACTCTTACATGTGCTTATGACTTTGATTTATATCTCTATACATCTTCAAAGTCATACTGGTCTTATTTCATCTGTGCTCCCGCATAGATGATTGACCAGGGACATTTAGGATAATATCATGAATTATCCAAGGATGATCATCATAGTAAACATGCAAATAATATGATAACTCAATTAATAAATTCATAAATCAATAATGTTCATAAGACAATGATTGGCCCCTAGGGCACGATTTCCAACAACCTCCCACTTGCACTAGGTACAATCATTAATTTGACTAATTCCCATTGACCTGACATGACGCTCATGCTTTGCCTGCACAAGCGGCTTTGTTAGAGGATCAGCAACATTATCTTCTCTTGCTACTTTGCATATTTTTATATCACCTCTATCATTGATTTCTCTGATGAGATGAAATCGCCTGAGTATATGTTTGGTCCTTTGATGTGACCTAGGCTCTTTGGCCTGTGCAATAGCACCGCTATTGTCAGAGAGCAAAGTTATTGGATCTGAGATGGTAGGTATCACCCCTAGTTTTGTGATGAACTTCCTGATCCAAACGGCTTCCTTAGCTGCATCAGATGCTACTATATACTCAGCTTCTGTCGCAGAATCTGCTACAGTGCCCTGCTTAGAGCTCTTCCAGCTTACTGCTCCATTATTGAGGAGGAATATATATCCAGACTGCGATTTTTGGTCGTCCTGGTCAGTTTGGAAACTGGCATCTGTGTAACCAGTTACATAGAGTTCATCATCCAATCCACCATAGAGCAAGAATAAGTCCTTAGTCCTTCTTAAGTACTTAAGGATATTCTTGACAGCAGTCCAATGGCCCTCACCAGGGTCCTGTTGATATCTGCTAGTCATACTCAAGGCAAACGAGACATCTGGACGAGTACATAACATGGCGTACATGATAGATCCTATGGCCGAGGCATATGGAACTTTACTCATGCGACCTCGCTGATCAGATGTACTAGGACATAGATCTTTGCTGAGGTGAATACCATGAGACATGGGTATGAAACCCCTCTTTGATTCGTGCATACTGAACCTATGCAGTATTTTATCTATGTATGTACTCTAACTGAGTCCTAGAAGTATTTTAGATCTATCTCTATAGATCCTGATTCCTAGGATGTAGGTGGCTTCACCCAAGTCTTTCATCGAGAAAGACTTTCCTAACCAAGACTTGACAATCTGCAAGGTAGGAATGCCATTCCCAATAAGTAGGATGTCATCGACATAGAGTACCAAAAACACAACTGTGCTCCCACTAACCTTCTTGTACACACAAGGTTCATCAATGTTTTGAAGAAATCCAAACTCTTTGACTACTTCATCAAAATGTTGATTCCAACTCCGAGAGGCTTGCTTCAGTCCATAAATAGACCTTTGAAGCTTGCACACTTTGCCAGAGTCCTCGGAACGCACAAACCCTTCAGGTTGTGTCATGTACACATCCTCAAGGAGCTTTCTATTAAGGAAGGCTGTCTTGACGTCCATCTGCCATATTTTATAGTCATAATATGCTGCTATGGCAAAGAGGATTCTGATTGATTTGGCCATGGCAACTGGGGAAAAGGTCTCATCATAGTCCACACTATGAGTTTGAGTAAATCCTTTTGCAACCAGTCGTGCCTTGAAGACATTTACATTGCCATCCATGTCAGTTTTCTCCTTAAAAACCCACTTGCACCCGACAGTTTTTACACCTTCAGGCGGGTCGACTAAGGTCCAAACCTTATTGTCATACATGGATTGCATTTCAGACTTCATGGCATTAAGCCACTTCTCAGAGTTTGGTCCCACTATAGCTTCTCGATAGGTAGTCAGCTCATTATGCTCAATGAGCAACACTTCACGACTATCAGAAATCAGAAATCCATATCTCTGAGGCTGAAGTCGTGTCCTATTAGATTTACGTAGACCTTGCGTGACTTGAGGAGTCTCAACAACTTGTTGTGAGTCTTCTTTATTTTCCATCTGCAGTTCTATGGTGTCTTGTGGCTCTCGAACTTCTTCGAGGTGTACCTTACTCCCACTGGTTCTTTTAGAGATAAATTCTCTTTCGAGAAAGATACCATTTCTGACAACAAATACTTTGTTATCAGCAGGGTTGTAGACGTAATATCCCTTGGTTTCCTTAGGATATCCCACAAAAAGGAACTTTGAGGATTTGGGCGCTAATTTGTCTGAGGTTTGTTGCTTAACATAGACCTCGCATCCCCAAATCTTGAGGAAAGATAAACTAGGCGTCCTCCCAGTCCATATCTCATACGGAGTCTTTTCAATTGCCTTTGATGGAACACGATTGAGTGTGAACCCAGCTGTCTCTAGGGCATGGCCCCAAAAGGAGGGCGGAAGATCTATTTGACTCATCATGGATCGAACCATATATAATAGTGTTCGATTCCTCCGTTTAGAAATGCCATTCCATTGTGGTGTCCCTGAAGGAGTCAATTGTGAGACTATCCCACAACTCCTAAGATGATCTATGAACTCTTGGCTCAAATATTCACCACCCCGATTAGATCGAAGGGCTTTAATTGTTTTGCCAAGCTGGTTTTGTACTTCATTTTGAAATATTTTAAAATTTTCAAAAGATTCAGATTTATGTTTCATCAGATAGATGTACCCATATCTGCTGAAATCATCTATAAATGTTATGAAGTACGAATAACCTCCTCTGGCATTTGTGTTCATCGGTCCACACACATCTGTATGTATGAGGCCCAATAAATCAGTGGCCCTCTCACTGTGCCCAGTGAAAGGTGACTTTGTCATCTTTCCTAACAAGTAAGACTCGCAAGTGTCATATGATTCAAAATCAAATGAGTTTAGAAATCCATCTTGATGGAGTTTGGAAATGCGTTTCTCATTTATGTGGCCCAGACGACAGTGCCAGAGGTATGTTGGATTCAAATCGTTTGATTTGACCCTTTTGACGGTTATGTTATAGATATTTCCATGATTGGGTTGTTCCAAATTTAATATGTAATGATCAACATGCAAATCACCATGAGCATAGAAAACATCATTACGATAAATAGAACATCTACTATTCCCAACAATGGAAGTGAAACCTTCCTTATCCAAATAAGAAAGTGAAACAATGTTACTACTTAAAGCAGGAACATAATAGCAATTGTTCAAAACTAACAAAAGCCCAGTGGGCAAAACTAATTCATAAGTGCCTACAGCTAACGCAGCAACCCTTGCTCTATTTGCAACTCGTAGGTCAATCTCGCCCTTTTTCAGCTTCCTACTGTCCTTTAGTCCCTGCATATTTGTACAAATGTGAGAACCACATGCAGTATCTAATACCCATGAGGTGGAAGTAGAAAGATGAATGTCTATAACATAAATACCTGAAGCGATAGCCCCGCTATCCTTCTTGTTCTTTTTCAGATCTTCGAGGTAGAGTTTGCAATTCCTCTTCCAATGACCGGGTTCATTGCAGAAGAAGTAGACTCCTTCCTTCAGAGGCTTTGCCTTCTTTGGTGTAGGCTTGGTTTCGGGCTTGCCTGACTCTTTGGTCTTACCTGATGAGCCATGACCCTTCCCCTTGCCTTTGCCTTTCTTTTTAGTATCCTTTCCTTTCTGAACCATCAAAACACTACTGGGCTTCTTCTTAAGACTTGGCTCAGCAGTTTTAAGCATCCCATGCAGTTCAGAAATAGATTTCTCCATGTTGTTCATGTTGTAGTTCATGACAAACTGGTCATAACTTTCTGGGAGTGAGTTCAAGATCAAATCCGTAGCTAACTCCTGGCTCATGGGAAATCCAAGCCTCTCAAGGTGATCAATGTACCCTTTCATCTTTAAGACATGAGTACTGACTGATGCACCTTCAGCCATCTTGCAGGAATGTAAGGCCTTAGTGGTCTCATACCTCTCTTGCCTTGCCTGTTGCTGGAACATTTCCTTGAGATGCACAATCATCTCATAAGCTTCCATGTGTTCCAGATCTCTTTGGAGCTCTGAAACCATGGTGGCTAGCATCAAGTATCCCACATCGACAGAGTCTTCCTTATGCTTCATGTAAGCATCTCTCTGAGCTCTAGGAGCATTGGCGGCTGGCTCCTCAGGAATGGGTTGATCTAGGACATGCGCCTTTCTTTCCTACTTGAGAACAATTCTCAAGTTCCTAAACCAGTCAAGAAAGTTTGTCCCATTGAGTTTGTCCTTCTCAAGGACAGATCGCAGCGATAATGTAGCAGTATTACTAGTCGTCATGATTCTACAATTAAAATATGCAATGTAATTAGTAATCTCCCACTAAATAAACAACCCTCAATGCTATAGTTAGTGGGCTAAGATCCATATTTGGCTCAAACTTAAGTCCGCTTTGGTAGGACGCTTAAATTAAGTTATTTAGGTAGGTAACACCTTTACCAATTACATCAAATGTAACTCTTAGATGTTCATGGGATCCTATCATCATATGATCTGGCATGTTCTAATCCCATCTAATGCCTTGAGATCCAAAACCGTTTTGTTAATCTCAATTAAGTCAAACAATAATGAACATATGAGAGTAGCACCATTACTCTTTGCTTATCTCCCCAAGATGACTCAAAAGCACCCACTTTGGCGGAGTCCACAATTGAGCGATCAAGGTTTTGACAAGTGTCCATAAATTGACGGCATTATGACTTAAGATTTCATTTAGAGGGCTTAATTTAACTGTTTAGTTTATGAGAATGCATGCTTCTCAGTTTGTATCTCATACAATTAATATGCATGTGCTGATATAATCATAAGATGCATAATTTAAACGTGATACAATATGGCTCACCTATCCTAAGTCCCCTCAAGCCAATGAGAGGAGCTCTCTAGTAAGAAAAGGGAAATTACATATAGAAACCTCTTTTAACATTCGAGGGGAGTGAGATGAGAAGAGAAGGTACATTGAGAGTAAATATATAGGAAGGCACGACACGCAGGCCGTATTTAAAAATTACAACACTTGTAATCTAGAGCCATATTGTTTACCATGCCCAAGCATTCAAGAATCAACATTCAGATTTAATTGCAAGGCAATTGATGTTTCAAATCTTAAAACATTCACAAAATAGCATATTCTATGGTCATATTACGCTACGAACAGGTAGCCACGACGGTCCCGCTATGTAAATAATCACGAATCTGCATTCGGTTTTCTTGGGCCCCTTCTATGTTAATTGATCAAATTAAAACATATCACCATCGATTTCAGTTCCCTTTTAGATTCCTTATATGTCATACATAAGACGGATTCCTTATATGTCATACATGAAACGCATATTATATGATCGGCTATGACTAACACATATCATATGAATCAACAATCAAGCCTAACTTAAACACAAAATAGCATGGCTCTGATACCACTGTAAGGAATTGGAAGACACGCAGCGGAAATTAATTTAAAATTTTTTTCATTCCTTGCCAGGATCTACCATATGTGTTTAAGTCAAGTGGGAAGAAGTATTACCCTTAGTGTGCCTTAGCGACTTACACAGCTTTCGGTCACGACGTTCACAGCTTCTCTCTACGGCTCGTGCTCCCTTTCTGATCACAAGAAGTCAACGACTCAGGTCGGCTTCCTCTACTAGTATCTACACGAAAAGTGTTCTAACCACGAACGACGTGCTAGCGTCTCTTGTCCCTCCAGGGCTTTCTCAAGAGTTCGTCCTCTCCGTCTCTATTTCGGCAGTTTCTTATCTGCAAACCTTTTGCAGAGTCCCCTTCGGCCTTTCTATGTTCTATATGTTTCTCTGTGCAAAACGCAGCTCCTAAAATCAGATATATAGGATGCTATGCGTTTTTCTCTGTCAACCGAATTGGATTTTAGAGTTAATCTTATATTAATTCTAAAATTAATACAATATTATATATTGTATAATTTTATAAGAAACTAATTAAATAAATAATATCAAATCCGTCCCACAGATTTAATTACCCATTTATTTAATTTTAAATAAAGATGAGACTGAACTATTTTTGATTTATTCTCATAAATCAAATTTGAGATATCCTATCAATTTGAATTTCGAATTTCAAACGTGATAGAGATTTAATTTATCCTTATAAATTAAATCTTATAAATATCTCTTATATGAGATATCCTATCAATTTGAATTTCGAATTTCAAACATGATAGAGATTTAATTTATCCTTATAAATTAAATCTTATAAATATCTCTTATATGAGATATCCTATCAATTTGAATTTCGAATTTCAAACATGATAGAGATTTAATTTATCCTTATAAATTAAATCTTATAAATATCTCTTATATGAGATATCCTATCAATTTGAATTTCAAATTTCAAACGTGATAGAGATTTAATTTATCCTTATAAATTAAATCTCATATATACATATAATGTATATATACAAATTTATATATATATATACGAATATAAATATAAATAAATATATATACATCTATCCTGGATCATTCATTGAATCTGGACATGTCTTAGATTCAATGAATCTGGACATCATAGCTCGTGTTGGGCTATTTTGTGTGCGACCCTGTAGGCCCACATGAAGTTGGCAGTGGGCCATTTGCTATACTAGCCCACAAGTCGCAAGCGGTCTCTAGCAAGACATAACGACTACCCAAATCATATGAGGATCGATAAACGATGTAACCTTTTATACAACCATATCATGTCCCTTCTGTCACGCGATATTTTGGTCATGGATGAGGCATGGATAATGTCATCCTCCTATTCCTGACCGTTACTTTCTCGATCCCTGAGTAGTCTGACTATAGAAATGGAACTACCTTTCCATTATAGTATGGCCATACATTTCTCAGACTCACTCATCGAGGGGCCCAGTAATATCTCTCTACGAATGTGAGGGACAAATTCCATCTTGACCATTCACATTCCTCCGCATGAAAAACCACTAAGGCCGAACATAGTCTTTATGATCACTCGGTCAAAAGTGACTTTTGACTAGGTCAAAGCTGAGCGTTTTGTCATGTAGGAATCCATGATGATCTCAGGTCAAAGGGCGTATTGACATGGTTTGTATATGAGAGAAGCTTATGATGTTACCCATGCAGTTCTCTCATAGCGGGTCGGTCCAGCACCTTGTACTCTTACATGTGCTTATGACTTTGATTTATATCTCTATACATCTTCAAAGTCATACTGGTCTTATTTCATCTGTGCTCCCGCATAGATGATCGACCAGGGACATTTAGGATAATATCATGAATTATCCAAGGATGATCATCATAGTAAACATGCAAATAATATGATAACTCAATTAATAAATTCATAAATCAATAATGTTCATAAGACAATGATTGGCCTATAGGGCACGATTTCCAACATATGAATACGTACTCTAAGGTGTTAAAAGTAGGATATTTTAAGACACATTTTGTATATGGTTTCTGTGACATTTTTAAGAGTTTTATAACAACTTTACCATTCAGTTTATGCCTTAAATTGTACTTTGTGGTAATACATGATTGTATGTGGCAATGTGCTAATTAAAGGGTAAAATGGTAAATTAACTCTTCCAAACTGCATATATTCTGTTATTTACTGATTTAGACTTCTATAATGAGCTTTTATGTTGGATTGCAAGTATTTTGGAAGAGAGCAAGGACCAGGAAAGAAATCACAAGTCAATGAAAGTGAAAACATGCTCCTGCGCCTTTTAGTCATGACCAAAGAGTCCGTTTGTTGTGACCTTAATTCTTCTAGAAGTCTCTCTGTGTTTATAGGTCATGACCAAAACATGGATCTTGTTATGACGAAAATGTGAAATCACTTAAATTGCGTGTTTTGAATTAGGTCATGCAGAAATAAAAGGAGAGGAAGGCTGCCGTGAAGGGGAGGCTAGTTTTTGACTAGATTAGGCTAAGAAGCAGTACTCAAGCGCTCTCTAATTACCTTCTCCATATCTTTCATCATTCTACACCTCTCCATAGACTTCTCCACATCTTTACACCATCAATCTACCGTCTTCTCATTGTTTCTTTATGGCATCACATCTAGACAGCAATTATAGTACAACAGGAGTCATGAGAGGCTAAATATTTACTCTTTTGGTGATGGATATGATATCTTGAGCTCATGGACAAAAATGGGGAGTTTCTACTGTTCTAGTTTGCATCTTCTCATGTTATGATTACTGCTAGATCAAGGGTTTTCATTTTATGAGCAAATTGATCATTCTCATATTAGACTTTGTAATTTAATTCATATGATTTGAACATTTGCTTTTTTAATAGAATGTTTCAGTTTTGATTTTAAGAGTGTTGGGTTATTAGACTTTCATTTTTGATCGACGACTATTCAAGGGCAGTTTCATCATCTAATTCAACTTACACGCTACGTGGTTTCTAACAGTTCGCTAATAGTTCTTAAACTAGCTTTGATCAAAGGGATTTAAGGAAAATTAGGGTTCTAGACTCAATTGATTGATTGAAATTTTCTTTTAGACTTAGTGATTTCAAAACTCCAATTTTAATGTGAGAGCAAGGATAGATAGGTTTTCATCATCAAGAGTCTTTCATAACATATTTCTCAAACAAACCAACTCGTTTTCATCTTAATAAAAAATTCAAAAACATTTACTTTTCTTCACCCTACTTTTATTACATCAATCACTAAAACCCAAAAATCATTTTATCCCTGCTCAAGTTTTTCATTGATTTTGACATCCAATATGCTAGGTTTCCAAATAAAAGGCTCCTTGAGAAAAAATGATAAGGTTGTGCCTTATACTATATTATATTGGATGCAATTAATTTTATTTTGATGGATCGGACCACGATAATCCACCCTCATCAATGGCGCCATTGTCGGGGAGCCAAGTAATTGGTTCCCTAGTAATCTTTTGTCATTCTTATTAGCTACTTGAGTCATTTGTCTTGTTTTTGTTTGCATTTTAGTAATTTTTAAATTGTATTGCATTATGCACTTTTCTGAATTTCTATAAAAAATCAGTCTCTGTGATTATGAGTTGTGACCTAAACTCACCTGTGTCATGACAATTACTCTATGACTTTGAGTCATGACCAAACATTGTTTGTGTCATAACCTGATTACTTCCCTGTGAAATTTGACTACTCTGCGAAAACCAGTCACGACATTTAAAACCTTCAGTTGTGACTACTACTCTCTATGATATTGAATCGCGACTAAAACACACTTTAGTCTCAACTAAGTGAAAATTTTCTGCTATGCAACTTCTGTGATTGACTCTGACTGACTGCATTGATTATTCTCTATTGTTTGTACATTGCATGTGTAAAAGAACTGAACTATTAGTGCCTCTTGAACCTGAAATTGAGAGAAGACTTAGGAAATTAAAGAGAGAATTTAGGGAATTTAGAGAAGAAGTAAAATCTAGTTCCTCCTCTAGTATTCCAAAGTCTGAAACTGAACTAATATGGCTGATATTAATCATAATGGGCATAATGGGCATGGAGAAAATGAAATACCAATGAATACAGAAGATAATATAAGTGTGAGGAAAATTAATAATTCACATGTGAATTATGATCCTTATAGTTTCTATACTGAAGAAGCTAATTTTAAGATTAAAGGAGCTTTGATTGTAGCATTACCTAAATTTTATAGTTTTGCAAGAGAATGTCCATACAGGAACTTATAAACCATAAAGCCTCCAATGACTACATTGGATGATGTCTTAAGGACGTGTTTCCATTTTACCTTGGAAGGGAAGGCTAAGGAGTGGCTATCAATTTACCAACTCATTTATCCATTCTTACATGGGATCAGCTGAAGTCAATGTATCTTGAACAGTTTTCACTAGCTTCAAGGACCACTCGAATGAAGAAGGAGATCACTAATATTCTACAACAGGATAGAGAGTCTTTACATGAGTGTTGGACGAGGTTTCTTAACCTGTTGGCTCGATGCCTTCATCACAACTTGACCAAGGCTGATTTAGTAGACATTTTCTTTGATGGTCTACTTCCTCATAATCAGGTTTCCTTGAATGCTGTAGCAAATAGATCCTTGAAAGATAAGACTTCATAAGCAAGTTAGGAGTTATTCTAGAAAATAACCAATAAAGACCATCAGATAGGGGATCCAAGGAGAATGTCCACATCTTATTTGGGTAATTCAAATGTGATCTTAGCTGAAATAGCAGCCCTGTGAAACATAATGGAGAAGAGAATTAATTTTATTGAAAGAGAGTTGCATTCCACAAAACAAGTTCATGCAGTGGATACTTCACAAGCCTTGGTTATAAGATGTGAATCCTGCGGTTTAATGATGCATGCTACTAGTACATGTGACAGACAATATAAAGAAGTGGCAGCAATGTATTAAGGGAGAGACAATCAATAACAGAAGAGAGACCCACACTCTAACACATACAACCCTAGTTAGAGAGACCACCCAAACTTTAGGTAGGGGTGATAGGCCAAATCAATTCCAAGGAGGTGGTACTTCCTTAAGCAACTACCAAAATAATGCAAGGTCTATAGTTCCAACCCACCCTAATACCTTACTAACATCAATGCTATAAGATACTTCTCAATTGTTGAAGAGTATGGCTATGCAGATAAACAATATGGATCATAGAATGAGTAATATAGACAACAAGTTCAAGGAGAATGATGGTCAGTTCACCTATATAGCTTTAATTGTCCAAAGTATGCAGAAGGATAATGCAGATATGCATAGAAAACTAGAAGAGTTAAATTCTAAGAATGTAGATATCACAAGTCACATAACTCAAGTCTCTAATACAGTGAGTGAGATTTAAGAAAAGAGCAGTGGTAGCATACCTTCGAACACTGTCATTAATCTGAGGGGTCTGAATGTTATATCCCTCATAAGTGGCAGAAATATGCATTTTAAGGAAACTGATACACCAGATAAGGATATGGAAGATGCTGAACTTGAGAATTCATCTATGCCACAGGTGTAAATTAGGAAATCTGAAAGTGCTAAAGAACAGCAGCTTATAATGAAGAAGCCAAAGCAAGAGGAGAACTCACAAGCCCAAGTGGAGATACAAGAGCTACAAGAAGAAGCAACAACAATACTAAGTCTAGCCTACAAAGGAAAGCATCTTGAGGAGAAGCCAGAGTCGAGCAAGCAAGGAGCCTCTATGCATAAAGGTAAGGAGGTAAGTATAAAAGATCTCCCTTTTCCTAACTCTCACTTTGCTGGAAAGAAAAAGATTGACCCTAATTTTGCAAAAGATGCTTATACTCTATTCAATAAGTTAGAAATAAACATCCCGTTAGTTGAATTCCTTAAGAAAAACCCTAAATATGCAAAATTTTTGAAGGAACTATGTGCTAATAAAATAAAGTTTAGGCCTATTGAGAGAATCCAGGTGAGTGCTAAGACCCAAGATCCTACACAATCCCATGCACTATAGGAAATATTTCTATTAAGGGAGAGTTACTAGATCTAGGGGAAGCCATTAACGTAATGCCTTGGTCAGTATATCAAGCTTTAAGTATCAACAATGTTAGAGACACAAGCGTAGTGCTCCAGTTAGCTGATAGGTCAATTAGGTATCCGAATGGAATCCTTGAGGATATTCTAGTACAGGTCAAGGACTTAGTGTTCCTAGCTAATTTTTATGTTTTAGACATGTCCAATGAGTTAGTAAATGATAGCACATTGATCCTAGGCTGACCTTTCCTCCAAACTTCGAAGACCATCATTAGTATAAGCATAGTTCTATCACAATAGAAGTTAGAGAGCATATGGTAACATTCAACATTAATGAAGCAATGAAATTTCCTTATGATAATTCCGCTTTTACTACTTTAAATGCTATTGATTATGCTGTTGAAGAGACTAGGGATGAACATGAATTGAGTTTGCATGATAATGATAGAGATAATGTGTTTGCAAAAGGTTTGTTGAGTGATTTTGTAGGATCCCAAGATGTTATAGAAGCTAGAAGTACAACAATTGAAGAAGGGTCAGGTTTCTATGACCCAAGTTAGCGACTAAATGACCTCCACATCATGACCATCACTATGAAGCTGAGTTGTGACCAAATGGCTTTAAGGTCAAGATATATGTCATATCCCCAATTTTCTCATATGATGTATATGTACAGTTTATGTGTAATAGATATGATATTCTTAAAGTAAATTAAATCAAATTAAGGAAGGAAAGAGAGAGACTGGTAACTATGAAAAGTTCAAGGACCTAAATGAAAATTAGAAAAGTTTTAAGGCCAAAAGTAAAAGTAGAGATAAAAGTTGGGCCAAAAGGTGTAATTACTAAAACTGTAGGGACCTAAATGTAATTTACCAAAACTTCAGGGACAAAATATAATTATGAGAAAGTTGAACCGAAAAAGGCCAAAAACTGCTTAGAAGCAGTTTAATCCCAAATTTTACTAGTAGATAGACAAAATTATTATGATCAGTTTAACGCAACATAGAATTTTGATTTGAGATCTCGATTAATTGATTTAAATTCTTGAAGTCAGGAAGAATTATTACAGCATTTTTTGAACCTCTAAATCAGATAAAACCTTACAGTAAATTCCTATAATTAATATAAGAATTTATAAATTGACAGAGTCAGAAAAGGAATCTTGTAGAATTCCTACAGGAATTTACAGTGTAATAAAATACCCGATAAATACCTTCGGGAGAGGTTTATAGGGATTTGTGCCAAAAAGGCAATGGACCCATATCAAGGCCCAAAATAGCATCTCAAAGGCCCAGTAAGGTGGTTGGACAGTTAAGTAGGCCAGAGTCCATATCAACCCCAGAAAAGTGTGAAATTACAAAAATGCCCCATTAGATCAAATAGTAACTAAACTAATATTGGCCTTCCATTTCCACCAATTTTTTTTTATAAATACCCCCACCAAATATGATTCAAAGCTGTGGCATGACAACTTTGGAGAAACTCTTGCAAAATGAAGACTCAAGCCAAGACAAAGAAGATTGAAGGTACTAAAGTTCAAGCAAGCTAGAGATTTAAGGTAAGCAATCTATCCTAGCTTATTTTCCTTTGATTTGGGAGCTTAAACTTAGGGTTTTCATGGAGGAAAATTGTCATATCCTAATTTTTTCCTATCTGTATAATACTGATAGCGGAAAGATATTTGGAAAGGATTATGACAATGATCAGAAGGAGTCATAAAGGTTAGATGAGTTTTGAAGGAAGTGAAGCACTAAAATGAAAAGTTCAAAAGTCCTATAGTAGAAACTGAAAGAAGATAAAAGCTTTGGGCCATTAAGTGTAATTATGCAAAGTTGAGGGCTTAAATTGTAATTTTCAAAAGTTATGGGACGTAATGGTAATTATTGAAAGTTGAGCCAGAAAAGGCCTAAAAATGTCCAGAATCAGATGAGTCCCAAATTTTCCTAGTAAATAGAGAAAATTATTTTGATCAGTTTGACGCAACACAGAATTTTGATATGAGGTCCCGAAAAATTTATATTAATTTTTAAAGGAAGGGAGATTAATATAGTATTCTCTAGACCTCAGAATCATATGAAAGTTGACAGTAAATTTTTATAATTAATATAAGAATTTTAAAACTGACAGAGCTCAAAAAGGAGTTCTGTAGAATTTATTATAGAATTTACAGTAGATTAAAACACCCCACAAATAGGTTTCAGGAGAATTTCTCGGGAATTGAGCCCATGAAGATAGTGGATCATATAGAGGGCCCAGAATAGCGCCTTATAGGCCCAATGATATTTTCAGATAAGTATATGGGCTAGGGCTAATAAGGATTGAGAAAAATGTAAAATTATGAAAATGCCACTGAAGGTATGCCACTGTGTTGTGTCATTGAGTCTGAGTTGGAAGAAGGGCATTTTGGTCATTTGGACAAGCCAAACATGTCTAGGCAAGTACAGGAGTATTAGTTAGTGTCAGTATATGATCTAATAAGAAGTAAAGAGGTGTAAAATGATAATTATGCCCTTAGGGTTAATATTGGGCAAGATAGCGAACTAATGGCATTTTAGTCATTTCCCAAGTGATCTGTAATTAAGTTTTGACACAGTCTAAGAATGTCAATGGTAGAAAGAATTCGGATACTAGATTGAAGGTTAGACAGAATATTATAGAATTTTAGAAAAAATAGATTTATAAAACAGCCTGGTTTTTAGGAAATCAGACTGAGCCAGTACTGGATTAGACTGGAAATTTTCTAGAAGCTTCCCCCATTGAAATTTTTTCACCTACCCTATGAGTTGTCCCCTTGGTGATGTCATGGATGATGTCATAATTCTTCTTTTTGAAAAAGTTAAATCCTATATTAAATGTGAGCCATTAGATCAAATAGTGCACAAAGTGATATTGGCTATTCATTTCCATGAGATTTTTCCATAAATACCCCCTCATTTCAGCCTCCAAACCATGACATGACAACCCTTGGGAAAACTCTTATAAAATGGAAACTCAAGCCACAACAAAGAAGATTCAAAGTACCAAAGTTCAAGCAAGCTAGAGATTAAAGGTAAGCAATCTATCCTAGCTTATTTTCCTTTGATTTGGGAGCTTAAACTTAGGGTTTTCATGGGGTAAAGTTGAGTTTTTCTCTAAGGTGTTGTGCTGTCCAAAAACCTTAGATGAAAGGGAAAAGAAGAAATTAAAATTAGAGATATATGATTGAAGCTTAAACAAGCTAGTTATGAGATTGGTTGTTGAATCAAGTTGATATTCTTGACTTTACCATGGTTGAACCTATTCGGTCTACACTTTTCATGGTGGAAAGAAATGGAATTTCAATGATTTAATGCTTCCATTGAATTTATATGATGATTTTGTGTAGGATTGGAAAGGTTTTAAACCTTTAAAGCATTGAAATTCCAAAATTTTAGTTTTTGAAATTCTTTTCTATTACTATTCACTCGCATGAATAGTGATTGGAATTTCATGATTTTGATGCTTCCAATGGTTTTAAAATAAAAATTTGTGTGGGATAAAGTGGAGAAAAAAGTATGGGAAGCATTACAATCAAAATGAGAATTTTTGAAGGAATTATGGGTATGTTTTGGTTATGTACAGTAGGTCATGAAGGAGCTGGAATTTCATGATTCTAAACTCATAAATGAGATTTAGTTAACATGTAAAGAGTTGTTTTGACACCAAGAATGCCTTATTTCGATGTCTGTACAAAGAGAATTAATTTTCCAAAGTAAGGGACTAGAATCAGTTTTCAGAAGTTTTGACCAAATGAATAGTAATCTTTGACAAATAGACTGTATTAATTGGCTAAGCATTTGGTCTGGAAATTATTTTTCCCTTAAAGTTCAAGATGTTATCTTCATGTAACTTTTTGAACCACTTCATTTGGATTTTTTTAACATTAATTATGATTTTTCAAAATTCGTTGCTTAATCTGGATTACCATATGAACAATAACTCAAGAAAGGAAAATTTCAGATTTAGCTAATGGACTTCCAAAGTCTTGTAGGTGGTTCTAAATGCTACTGAATAGTCCCTAAGACGTATGAAAGTAAGGATGTTTCAAAAGTTGAATTTTCTCTAAGGTGTTGTGCTGTCCAAAAACCTTAGATGAAAGGAGAAAGAAGAAATTAAAGTTAGAGTTATGTGATTGAAGCTTAAAAGTGGTTGGTTGTTGAATCAAGTTGATATTCTTGACTTTGCCATGGTTGAACCATTTCAGTTTACACTGTTCATGATGGAAGAAAATGGAATTTCAATGGTCTAATGCTTCCATTGAATTTATATGATGATTTTGGGTAGGATTGGATAGGTTTTGAACCTTGGAAGCATTGGAATTCCTAGTTATAGTTTTTGATATTCTCCTCTATTACTGTTCACTCACATGAACAGTGATTGAAATTTCATGATTTTGATGCTTTTGATGGTTTTAAAATGAAAAGTTGTGTGGGATTAAGTGGAGAAACAAGTATGGGAAGCATTAGAATCAAAATGAGAATTTTTGAAAGAAAAGAGGGTGTTATGTAATTCTGTATAGAAAAGTGCATAGGAGCTAGAATTTCATGATTCTAAGCTCATAAATGGATTCAAAAGGTGAAATTGTGTGGGGTAAATTCAAGACATCAATTAGTTAAAGGGCCAAGTTAATTAGTAAAGATTAGAGAAAGTTATGTTAGTAAAGAGTTTATCAAGGTTAATTTGAACCTTGTTGGAGTTCATGGTCCTAATGAATTATGTGATGAATATAAATGTGTTTAGGACCTTTAAACATCCAAGAAGATGGTTGGGAAGTGATTGGCCAAAAGGATTCATGGTTGGAAAGCTAGGGAGCAAATGTAAAAGATCAAGAGAAAAGCTTAAATGCAAGGTAGTGGACTTACCTCTTTATGTACTTGATGTGGTATGCTTATGTGTTGACATGTATATGATATTTGAATGATGTTGTGACATGATAAATGATGTTGAATGTATTGTGAATAATATGTTTTCCATGGCCATGCACTTTTATGCAAAAGTATGTAGCATGATGGCATGTCATTAAGCAAAGAAAGTTTAATGAAATTACATATTATGCATTAGCATCCATCTTACATATTTAAGTGGTAATGTTTGCTACTGAGATTCCCTAGAATCTCACCCTCCCATAACCAACCATAATAGGTTATTCAAGATGGAAGAATCATGTTTGGTACATGAGCTAAGAAATGGAAGAGGAAAGGTAGACAAGTGATGGCATGCTTGTATGTTAGCCTTTTATGTCATGTTATGTAATATCCATTATATGTAAAGAAAATGTATGAAAGAATTATGGCATAACCCCATGATTCATATGAATGCATGAAAGGCAAAAGAAATGGTTTATGCATGCTGGAACAATTATTGAAAGTGAAAGAAAGGAAACTAAAATGGTAAAAATGTAGGTCCTGAAACACTTTTGTTGTGACTTCAGTTTGACATAGCAAATGAAGGAAGTAATCCATTAAATTTTATGAGAACATAATGCACATATAGAGCTTTAAATTCATATGTAATATACCTCATTTGGATGTGTATATCAAGATAAATGAATTTCCAAGTTTAAGAGATAAAATATGGAATTTTCAGAATTTGTCATATGAACAATAAAAAGTAATGATTTAACTATATCAATTGGCAAGGTAAACGTCCAGATTTATATTTTTTCCCTAAAGAACTATGAAAGAGCTTCAATTAAAAATTTGGATCACCTCCATACAATTTGTCTACAATTAGTTATGAATTTTTAAATTTAGACTGTAAATCTAGAAATCACCACATGAATAATACCCGAGAAGTAAGTTTTAAAATTTTAATTTTTGGGCTAATGTAATGCTTCCACTAATCAAATATGCTTCCCAATACATACTCTGAGGTGGTAAAAGTAGGATATTTCACTTCTCAAGCTCATTCTCATTCTAAAATTACATCTTATACCTTAAATGATTTGATCTCAAATAATGATACAGGAATGAGAGAGTCTGATCTCAACTATATTGCAGCTGTGGACCAACGTAAGCTAGGTACAACTCCTAAAGAGACTACAATCAAGATGAAATGTCCTAATAAATCGTATATGAGAAACCTCCAAGGATCTACAAAAGGGAGCATTTATAATTTAAATGATTCCCTCCATTTGATTCCTTCCATTGTCCAACCCCCATAATTAGAGTTCAAAGATTTACCTTTTAACCTAAAGTATGCTTACCTTGAGCCAAACTCAAAATTGCTAGTCATAATTTCTAGTTCTTGGACTATTAATGAAGAGTCTAGGTTATTAAATGTGCTTAGAAAGAATAGAGAGGCATTGGGTTGGCAATTAGCTTATATAAAAGGGATAGATGCCACTGTGCGCACCTATAGGATTATGCTGAGGGAAGACTCCAAGCCAATTAAACAACCCAAAGAAGATTAAATCCATTGATCTCTAATATGGTTAGAAATGAGATTAGTAAATTGTTAAAGGCATAAATCATATATGCTATTTCAGATAGCGAATGGGTATCTCCTGTGCATGTAGTACCTAGGAAGAGCTGATTGACAGTAGTCAAGAATGAGAACGATGAATTGATATATACTAGAGTGCAAAATTCATTGAGGGTTTGTATTGATTATCGGAAGTTGAACAATTCTACGAGGAAATATCATTTTCCCTTACCTTTTATTGATCAAATGCTTCAGAGATTAGTAGGGAAAAGCCACTATTGATTCCTAGATAGATATTCAGGATATTTCCATATTCCAATTGACCTGAGGGACCAGAAAAACCATATTTACATGTCCCTTTAGTACATATGCCTATAAAAGAATGCCATTTGTTTTATGTAATGTTCCAGGCATATTTTAGCATTGTATGCTTTCTATATTTGCTGATTGCATTGAAAAATGCATGGATGTGTTCATGGATGATTTTACTATATATGATTTTTTTTATCAGTGTCTAGAAAACCTTTATAGCATCCTTGCTACATGTATTGAGAAAAAATGGTTTTGAACGTTGAAACGTGCCATTTCATGGTTGATCATGGAATAGTACTTGGACATCTTATATCTAGCAAGGGGATTGAGGTGGATAAAGTGAAAATTGAAGTCATTTCCTTATTGCCCTACCCCATAACTTTAAAAGAACTTTGATCTTTTCTAGGGCACATTGGATTTTATAGAAGATTCATCAAAGACTTTAGTAAAATTGCTTTCCCACTCTTAAAGCTTCTTCAAAAAGACACCGAATTCATTTTTTCTACTGATTGCAAAGAGGCTTTTGAAAAATTAAAGGAAAGGTTGGTTTCTCCACCTATCTTAACTTCACCAAATTGGGATCTTCCTTTTGAACTATCATGCGATGCTTCCAATTATGCAGTAGGAGCTATAAAAGGACAAAAGGAAGGTAATTTATCTAGGGTGATTGCCTATGCGTCAAAAACACTTGACGCTGCTCAAATTAATTACACCACTACTGAAAAAGAATTGTTTGCAATTATAATGGCTTTGGATAAATTTAGATCATATCTCATTAACTCTAGAGTTGTTGTTTACACAGATCATGCAGCAATCAATTACTTATTCCATAAACCTTAATCTAAGCCAAGACTCCTATGGTGGATGCTACTGCTTCAAGAGTTTGATATATAAGTGAGGGATCAAGCTGGAAATGTGAACCATATTGCAGATCATCTAAGCATGTTACTAACAGAGAAAAGGGGAGTACTTGGTTATAATATTATTTGTGATTCTTTCCCTCATCAATCCCTTTGTTTGATTGCTATTGTAGAACCTTGGTATGCTCATTTAGTTAATTTCATTGAGACTGGCCTAATCCTATCTTATTTATGTAAGTTTTAGGCTCAAAAGCTCAAGAGTGAATCTAAATACTTTATTTGGGATAAACCTTTTCTGTGGAAGTTGTGCTCATATAAAGTATTAAGATAAGTGTGATAGACCAAGATCACAAATCAATTTTGGAAGATTGCCAATCATGGGTTTGTGGTGGTCATTTTGGGGGGAAAAGGACTGCACGTAAGGTTCTTGAATCTGGTTTTTATTGGACCTCTATTTTCAAAGATGCTTTTGTTTGTAGAGCCTATGATAGGTTCCAAAGATTTAGGAGGATTAGTAAAAGGCATGAGATGCCGCAACACCTTATTCTATTTTGTGAGGTTTTTGATGTATGGGGAATAGATTTTATGGGACATTTTGAAAGGAATAGGAAGACACGCAACAGAAATTAACTTAAAATTTTTTCCATTCCTTGCCAGGATCTACCGTATGTGTTTAAGTCAAGTGGGAAGAAGCATTACCCACAATGTTCCTCTGTGACTTCCACAGCTTCTCTCCGCGGCTGGTGATCTCCTTTCGATCGTAAGAAGTCGACGCCTCAAGGACAAATTCCATCTTGACCATTCACATTCCTCCGCATGAAAAACCACTAAGCCCGAACATAGTCTTTATGATCACTCGGTCAAAAGTGACTTTTGACTAGGTCAAAGCTGAACGTTTGTCATGTAGGAATCCATGATGATCTTAGGTCAAAGGGCATAGTGACATGGTTTATATATAAGAGAAGCTTATGACATAACCCATGTAGCTCTCTCATAGCGGGTCGGTCCAACACCTTGTACTCTTACATGTGCCTATGACTTTGATTTATATCTCTATACATCTTCAAAGTCATACTGGCCTTATTTTATCTCTGCTCCCATACAGATGACTGACCAGGGACATTTAGGATAAGATCATGAATTATCCAAGGATGGTCATCACAATAAACATGCAAATAATATGATAACACAATTAATAAATTCATAAATCAATAATGTTCATAAGACAATGATTGGCCCCTAGGGCACATTTTCCAACAACCTCCCACTTGCACTAGGTACAATCATTAATTTGACTAATTTCCATTGACCTAACATGACGCTCATGCTTTGTCTGCACAAGTGGCTTTGTTAGAGGATCGACAACATTGTCTTCTCCTGCTACTTTGCATATTATTATATCACCTCTATCGTTGATTTCTCTGATGAGATAAAATCGCCTGAGTATGTGCTTGGTCCTTTGATATGACCTAGGCTCTTTGGCTTATGCAATGGCACCGCTATTGTCACAGAGTAAAGTTATTGGATATGAGATGTTAGGTATCACCCCTAGTTCCGTGATGAACTTCCTGATCCAAACGGCTTCCTTAGCTGCATCAGATGCTGCTATATACTCAACTTCCGTTGCAAAATCTGCTACAGTGCCCTACTTAGAGCTCTTCCAGCTTACTGCTCCATTATTGAGGAGGAATATGTAAGGAATTGGAAGACACGCAGCGGAAATTAATTTAAAAATTTTTCCATTCCTTGCTAGGATCTACCATATGTGTTTAAGTCAAGTGGGAAGAAGTATTACCCTTAGTGTGCCTCAGCGACTTCCACAGCTTTCGGTCACGACGTTCACAGCTTCTCTCTGCGGCTCGTGCTCCCTTTCTAATCACAAGAAGTCGATGACTCAGGTCGGCTTCCTCTACTGGTATCCACACGAACAGCGTTCCAACCACGAACGACGTGCTAGCGTCTCTTGTCCTTCCAGGGCTTTCTCAAGAGTTCGTCCTCTCCGTCTCTATTTCGACAGTTTCTTATCTACAAACCTTTTGCAGAGTCCCCTTCGGCCTTTCTATGTTCTATATGTTTCTCTGTGCAAAACGCAGCTCCTAAAATTAGATATATAGGATGCTATGCGTTTTTCTCTGTCAACCGAATTGGATTTTGGAGTTAATCTTATATTAATTCCAAAATTAATACAATATCATATATTGTATAATTTTATAAGAAACTAATTAAATAAATAATATCAAATCCATCCCACAGATTTAATTACCCATTTATTTAATTTTAAATAAAGATGAGACTGAACTATTTTAGATTTATTCTCATAAATCAAATTTGAGATATCCTATCAATTTGAATTTCGAATTTCAAACGTGATAGAGATTTAATTTATCCTTATAAATTAAATCTTATAAATATCTCTTATATGAGATATCCTATCAATTTGAATTTCGAATTTCAAACATGATAGAGATTTAATTTATCCTTATAAATTAAATCTTATAAATATCTCTTATATGAGATATCCTATCAATTTGAATTTCAAATTTTAAACATGATAGAGATTTAATTTATCCTTATAAATTAAATCTTATAAATATCTCTTATATGAGATATGCTATCAATTTGAATTTCAAATTTCAAACGTGATAGAGATTTAATTTATCCTTATAAATTAAATCTCATATATACATATAATGTATATATACAAATTTATATATATATACGAATATAAATATAAATAAATATATATACATCTATCCTGGATCATTCATTGAATCTGGACATTTCTTAGATTCAATGAATCTGGACATCATAGCTCGTGTTGGGCTATTTTGTGTGCGACCCTGTAGGCCCATATGAAGTTGGCAGTGGGCCATTTACTATACTAGCCCACAAGTCGCAAGCGGTCTCTAGCAAGACATAATGACTACCCAAATCATATGAGGATCGATAAACGATGTAACCTTTTATACAACCATATCATGTCCCTTCTGTCACGCGATATTTTGGTCATGGATGAGGCATGGATAATGTCATCCTCCTATTCCTGACCGTTACTTTCTCGATCCCTGAGTAGTCTGACTATAGAAATGGAACTACCTTTCCATTACAGTATGGCCATACATTTCTCAGACTCACTCATCGAGGGGCCCAGTAATATCTCTCTACAAATGTGAGGGACAAATTCCATCTTGACCATTCACATTCCTCCGCATGAAAAACCACTAAGGCCGAACATAGTCTTTATGATCACTCGGTCAAAAGTGACTTTTGACTAGGTCAAAGCTGAGCATTTTGTCATGTAGGAATCCATGATGATCTTAGGTCAAAGGGCGTATTGACATGGTTTGTATATGAGAGAAGCTTATGACGTTACCCATGCAGTTCTCTCATAGCGGGTCGGTTCAGCACCTTGTACTCTTACATGTGCTTATGACTTTGATTTATATCTCTATACATCTTCAAAGTCATACTGGTCTTATTTTATCTGTGCTCCCGCATAGATGATCGACCAGGGACATTTAGGATAATATCATGAATTATCCAAGGATGATCATCATAGTAAATATGCAAATAATATGATAACTCAATTAATAAATTCATAAATCAATAATGTTCATAAGACAATGATTGGACCCTAGGGCACAATTTTCAATAGAATATATATCCAGATTGCGATTTTTGATCATCCTGGTCAGTTTGGAAACTCGCGTCTGTGTAACCAGTTACACAGAGTTCATCATCCAATCCACCATAGACCAAGAATAAGTCCTTAGTCCTTCTTAAGTACTTAAGGATATTCTTGAAAGCAGTCTAATGGGCCTCACCAGGGTCCTGTTGATATCTGCTAGTCATACTTAAGGCAAACGAGACATCCGGTCGAGCACATAACATGGCGTACATGATAGATCCTATGGTCGAGGCATATGGAACTTTACGCATGCGATCTCGCTGATCAGATGTACTAGCACACATATCTTTGCTGAGGTGACTACCATAAGACATGGGTTTGAAACCCCTCTTTGATTCGTGCATACTGAACCTATGTAGTATTTTGTCTAGGTATGTACTCTGACTGAGTCCTAGAAGTCTTTTAGATCTATCTCTATAGATCCTGATTCTTAGGATGTAGGTGGCTTCACCCAAGTCTTTCATCAAGAAAGACTTTCCTAACCAAGACTTGACAATCTGTAAGGTAGGAATGTTATTCCCAATAAGTAAGATGTCATCGACATAGAGTACCAAAAATACAACTGTGCTCCCACTAACCTTCTTGTACACACAAGGTTCATCAATGTTTTGAAGAAATCCAAACTCTTTGACTACTTCATCAAAACAATGATTCCAACTCCGAGATGCTTGCTTCAGTCCATAAATGGACCTTTGAAGCTTGCACACTTTGCCAGAGTCCTCGGAGCGCATAAACCCTTCAGGTTGTGTCATGTACACATCCTCAAGGAACTTTCCATTAAGGAAGGCTGTCTTGACGTCTATCTGCCATATTTCATAGTCATAATATGCTGCTATGGCAAAGAGGATTCTGATTGATTTGGCCATTGCAACTAGGGAAAAGGTCTCATCATTGTCCACACCATGAGTTTGAGTAAATCCTTTTGTAACCAGACATGCCTTGAAGACATTTACATTGCCATCCATGTCAGTTTTCTCCTTAAAAACCCACTTGTACCCGACAGTTTGTACACCTTCAGGCGGGTCGACTAAGGTCCAAACCTTATTGTCGTACATGGATTGCATTTCAGACTTCATGGCATTAAGCCACTTTTTAGAGTTTGGTCCCACTATAGCTTCTCGATAGGTAGTCGGCTCATTATGCTCAATGAGCAACACATCACGACTGTCAGAAATTAGAAATCCATATCTCTGAGGCTGACGTGGTGTCCTATTAGACTTCCGTGGACCTTGCATGACTTGAGGAGTCTCAACAACTTGTTGTGAGTCTTCTCTATTTTCCATCTGCAGTTTTATGGTGTCTTGTAGCTCTCAAACTTCTTCGAGGTGTACCTTACTCCCACTAGTTCTTTTAGAGATAAATTCTCGTTCGAGAAAGATACCATTTCTGACAACAAACACTTCGTTATCAGCAGGGTTGTAGACATAATATCCCTTGGTTTCCTTATGATATCCCACAAAAAGGCACTTTGAGGATTTGGGCGCTAATTTATCTTAGGCTTATTGCTTAACATAGACCTCGCATCCCCAAATCTTGAGGAAAGATAAACTAGGCATCCTCCTAGTCCATATCTCAGACGGAGTCTTTTCAATTGCCTTAGATGGAACACGATTGAGTGTGAACGCAGCTGTCTCTAGGGCATGGCCCCAAAAGGAGGGTGGAAGATCTGTTCGACTCATCATGGATCGAACTATATCCAATAGTGTTCGATTCCTCCGTTCAAAAATGCCATTCCATTGTGGTGTCCCTGGAAGAGTTAATTGCGAGACTATCCCACAACTCCTGAGATGATCTATAAACTCTTGGCTCAAATATTCACCACCCCGATCAGATCGAAGGGCTTTAATTATTTTGCCTAGCTGGTTTTGTACTTTATTTTGAAATATCTTGAACTTTTCAAAAGATTCAGATTTATGTCTCATCAGATAGATGTACCCATATCTGCTGAAATCATCTATGAATGTTATGAAGTACGAATAACCTCCTCTGGCATTTGTGTTCATCGGTCCACACATCTGTATGTATGAGGCCCAATAAATCAGTGGCCCTCTCACTGTGCCCAGTGAAGGGTGACTTTGTCATCTTTCCTAACAAGCAAGACTCGCAAGTGTCATATGATTCAAAATCAAATGAGTTTAGAAATCCATCTTGATGGAGTTTAGAAATGTGTTTCTCATTTATGTGACCCAGACGACAGTGCCAGAGGTATGTTGGATTCAAATCGTTCGATTTGACCCTTTTGACGGTTATGTTATAGATATTTCCATGATTGGGTTGTTCCAAATTTAATATGTAATGATCAACATGCAAATTACCATGAGCATAGAAAACATCATTATGATAAATAGAACATCTACTATTCCCAGCAATGGAAGTGAAACCTTCCTTATCCAAATAAGAAAGTGAAACAATGTTACTACTTAAAGCAGGAACATAATAGCAATTGTTCAAAACTAACAAAAGCCCAGTGGGCAGAACTAATTCATATGTGCCTACAGCTAACACAGCAACCCTTGCTCTGTTTCCAACTCGTAGGTCAACCTTGCCCTTTTTCAGCTTCCTACTGTCCTTTAGTCCCTGTACATTTGTACAAATATGAGAACCACACGCAGTATCTAATACCCATGAAGTGGAAGTAGAAAGATGAATGTCTATAACATAAATACCTGAAGCGATAGCCCGCTATCCTTCTTGTTCTTTTTCAGATCATCTAGGTAGAGTTTGCAATTCCTCTTCCAATGACCAGGTTCATTGCAGAAGAAGCAGACTCCTTCCTTCGGAGGCTTTGCCTTATTTGGTGCAGGCTTGGTTTCTGGCTTGCCTGACTCTTTGGTCTTATCTGATGACCCATAACCCTTCCCCTTGCCCTTGCCTTTCTTTTTCATACCCTTTCCTTTCTAAACCATCAAAACAGCACTGGGCTTCTTCTTAAGACTCGTCTCAGCAGTTTTAAGCATCCCATGCAGTTCAAAAATAGATTTCTCCATGTTGTTCATGTTGTAGTTCATGACAAACTGGTCATAACTTTCTGGGAGTGAGTTCAAGATCAAATCCGTAGCTAATTCCTGGCTCATGGGAAATCCAAGCCTTTTAAGCTGATCAATGTACCCTTTCATCTTTAAGACATGAGTACTGACTGATGCACCTTCAACCATCTTGCAGGAATATAAGGCCTTAGTGGTCTCATACCTCTCTTGCCTTGCCTGTTGCTGGAACATTTCCTTGAGATGCACAATCATCTCATAAGCCTCCATGTGTTCCAAATCTCTTTGGAGCTCCGGAACCATGGTGGCGAGCATCAAGCACCCCACATCGACAGAGTCTTTCTTATGCTTCGTGTAAGCATTTGTCTGAGCTCTAGGATCATTGGCCGCTGGCTCCTCAGGAATGGGTTGATCTAGGACATGCGCCTTTTTTTCCTGCTTGAGAACAATTCTCAAGTTCCTAAACTAGTCAAGAAAGTTTGTCCCATTAAGTTTGTCCTTCTCAAGGACAGATCGTAGTGATAATATAGCAGTATTACTAGTCGTCATGATTCTACAATTAAAAATATGCAATTCAATTAGCAATCTCCCACTAAATAAACAACCATTAATGCAATAGTTAGTGGGCTAAGATCCATATTTGGCTCAAACTTAAGTCTGCTTTGGCAGGACACTTAAATTAAGTTATTTAGGTAGGTAACACCTTTACCAATTACATCAAATGTAACTCTTAGATGTTCATGGGATTCTATCATCATATGATTTGGCATATTTTTAATCCCATCCAATTCCTTGAGACTCAAAACCGTTTTGTTAATCTCAATTAAGTCAAACAATAATAAACATGTGAGAGTAGCACCATTACTCTTGCTTATCTCCCTAAGATAACTCAAAAGCACCCACTTTGGTGGAGTCCACAATTGAGCGATCATGGTTTTGACAAGTGTTCATAAATTGACGGCATTATGACTTAAGATTTTATTTAGAGGGCTTAATTTGACTATCTGGTTTATAAGAATGCATGTTTCTTAGTTTGTTTCTCATACAAGTATATGCATGTTTATGATATAATCATAATACACATAATCTAAACGTGATACAATATGGATCACCTATCCTAAGTCCCCTCAAGCCAATGAGAGGAGCTCTCTAGTAAGAAAAGGGAAATTACATATAGAAACCTCTTTTAACATTCGAGGGGAGTGAGATGAGAAGAGAAGGTACATTGAGAGTATATAGAGGAAGGCACGACACGCAGGCCGTATTTAAAAATTAAAACACTTGCAATCTAGAGCCATATTGTTCACCATACCCAAACATTCAAGAATCAATATTCAGATTTAATTCAAGGGCAATTAATGTTTCATATCTAAAACATTCATCTAATAACATATGTTACGATTATGTTGCGCTATGAACAGGTAGCCAAGGCGGTCTTGCTAGCCAGTTAGTGGGCGGCGGTCTCGCTAGCCGGTTAGCGGGCGGGGTCTGGGGCAGCGCCCCTAGAAGAAAAATTTTATTTCATAAATAATCATGAATCTGCATTCGGTTTTCTTAAACCCCATCTATATTAATTGATCAAATCAAAATGCATCACCACCAATTTTAATTCCCTTTTAGATTCCTTTTATGTCATACATAACACGGATTTCTTATATGTCATACATAAAACGCATATTATATGATCGGCTATGACTAACACATATCATATGAATCAACAATCAAACCTAACTTAAACACAAAACAACCTGGCTTTGATACCACTGTAAGGAATTGGAAGACATACAATGAAAATTAACTTAAAAATTTTTCCAATCCTTGCCAGGATCTACCGTATGTGTTTAAGTCAAGTGGGAAGAAGCATTACCCTCAATGTTCCTATGCGACTTCCATAGCTCCTCTCTACGGCTGGTGATCTCCTTTCGATGGCAAGAAGTCGATGCCTCAGGTTGGCTCCCTCTACTGGTATCCACACGAACAGCGTTCTAACCACGAACGACGTGCTAGCGTCTCCTATCCCTCCAAGGCTTTCTCAACAATTTGTCCTCTCTGTCTCTACTTCGACAGTTTCTTATCTGCAAACCTTTTGCAGATTCCCTTTGGTCTTTTGTGTTGTGTTGTTCAAAAAATGTAGCTCCTAAAATCAGATATATAGGATGCTCTGCGTTTTTCTCAACTGAATTGGATTTTGGAATTAATCTACATTAATTCTGAAATTAATACAATATCATATATTGTATGATTTGATAAGAAACTAATTAAATAAATAATGTTTATATTAAATCCGTCCCACAGATTTAATTCATCTATTTATTTAATTTAAAATAAAGATAAGACGGGACTATATTTGATTTATTCTCATAAATCAAATTTGAGATATCATGTTAATTTGAATTTCAAATTCAAACGTGATAGAGATTTAATTTATCCTTATAAATTAAATCTTGTAAATATCTCTTATATGAGATATTCTATCAATTTGAATTTCAAATTCAAACGTGATAAAGATTTAATTTATCCTTATAAATAAATCTTGTAAATATCTCTTATATGAGATATCCTACCAATTTGAATTTCAAATTCAAACATGATAGAGATTTAATTTATCCTTATAAATTAAATCCTATATGTTCCTTATATATAATGTATATATACGAATTTATATATATATATATATACAAATATAAATATAAATAAATATATACATCAACCTTGGATCATTCATTGAATCTGGACACGTCTTAGATTCAATGAATCTGGACATCATAGCTCGTGTTAGGCTATTTTGTGTGCGACTCTGTAGGCCCATATGAAGTTGGCAATGGGCCATTTGCTATACTGGCCCACAAGTCGCAAGCAGTCTCTAGCAAGACATAATGACTACCCAAATCATATGAGGATCGATAAACGATGTAACCTTTTATACAACCATATCATGTCCCTTTTGTCACACGATATTTTGGTCATGGATGAGGCATGGATAATGTCATCCTCCTATTCCTGACCTTTACTTTCTCGATCCCTAAGTAGTCTAACTATAGAAATGGAACTACCTTTCCATTATAGTATGGCCATACATTTCTCAGACTCATTCATTGAGGGGCCAAGTAATATCTCTCTACGAATGTGAGGAACAAATTCCATCTTGACCATTCACACTCCTCCGCATGAAAAACCACTAAGCCCGAACATAGTTTTTATGATCACTCGGTCAAAAGTGACTTTTGACTAGGTCAAAGCTAAGCGTTTGTCATGTAGGAATCCATGATGATCTCAGGTCAAAGGGCATAGTTACATGGTTTGTATATAAGAGAAGCTTATGACGTAACCCATGCAGCTCTCTCATAGCGGGTCGGTCCAACACCTTGTACTCTTACATGTGCCTATGACTTTGATTTATATCTTTATACATCTTCAAAGTTATACTGGCCTTATTTCATCTCTGCTCCCACATAGATGATCGACCAGGGACATTTAGGATAAGATCATGAATTATCCAAGGATGGTCATCACAATAAACATGCAAATAATATGATAATACAATTAATAAATTCATAAATCAATAATGTTCATAAGACAATGATTGGCCCCTAGGGCACATTTTCCAACACATTTTTCACCTTCAGAAGGATTTTTGTTACATTTTATTGACTGTAGACTATTTATCTAGGTGGGTAGAGACCATTCCTACAAGACTTGATCATGCCCAAACAATCTCCAAGTTTTTAAGGTGTCACATTTTTAGTTGATTTGGAGTAACTAAAGCATTAATCAGTGACCAAGTCACCCTTTTTTGCAATAAGTTAATCAATCGCTTATTGGCAAAATATGGTGTCACTCATAATGTCACATCCTTACTTTTAACCTCAATTATACTCCATTAGAAGTGATTGGAACTGATTACATGATCATTTGCTCTGAAAATATTCATTTCCAAAAGAATTGCTCTCGGGTACTGTTCACTTTTACTGTTTATTTGGTAATTCCATAACGTGTACCCTACTTCAAAAATTCATAATTAATTGTAGAAGAATCAAAATAATGTGGTTCAAATTTCTAATGAAATATCTTTCATAGATATTTGAGGGAAAAATTTGAAACTGAGGTTTGCTTGTCCACATGAAATCAGTTTATTGGTTAAAAGTCATTGTTTATTTGGTAAAATTTAGAAGTTCCAGTTTCTTTGCTTAACGTCAAAAATTCATTTCTCTTTGGTTACTTATCAAAATGAACTGTGTTACCTATAGATTTGAAGCTCTAGACATACTATTTAAGCTCATAAAATTTCATAGAAAAACTCATTCATTTGTCATATGAAATCATTGTGTGAACGTCACTGCTTCTCAGCACTCGTTTTATCTCAATTCCAAATCTTACTTCCAAATCTGGAAAATTATAACAATTCGGATACTTATCCAAATGAGGCGTTCTTGGTGTTCATTTAAAGCTACATATCTTAAATTTAATAATACCAAGTTTCAGACTAAAACTCGTTGTTTTAAATAATATAACCATCATCACAAAGCCTCAGCCTCAAAACATAGTTACAGAAACATACACCATAAATGCTAGCATATCACCCTATAGTGTCATGTAAGTCATGTAACTTATTATACAAACTTAATCATCAAAAATTACTCTCTTCCCTTGAGAGGATACAGCACCTAAAACATAAGTTATGCATGTGGAAGGAATGAGATTTCATGCAAATCCCAATAACAAGTTACACAAACTATAATATCATGCATGAATAATTGAATGATCAACATGTTATCATGAGATGGGAGCTACTTTATAATGGTACATAAGCAAACTCTAACATGCATATTTTCATGACATAACTTGCAAGGAGTTGCAATCATTCATATTTCATCATAGACATGATGACATAAACTCAAGCTCAACCAAACACCATAATCAACAAGCAAGCAAAACAATTAAACAAACATAAGTTATAGTTAGGTATCCTTCCTACCTCTTAGCTATCCTTAACAAGGTCTTCTTGAAGTATTTTCCTTCCTTCACAAATGTCAAAACCTAGCCATTACAAAGTAATATCAAGTTATAACTTAACTTGAAACCAAATCCAAGACTAGGTTTTCACTAGCTCCCTTTCTTTCTCTACTTTATGTTTCTTACTTCCATCTTTCCAAAATAAATTCTCATGGTTCATTTCCACATAATTTTTCATGTAGAATCCAAATATGAAACTACAATTTCCAAAATCAAAACAATTCAGTTGCTACAGTACCAAACCAAAGTGAAGCCCTTGATTCCAAAAAATTCACATTTTGATTCCAATGCTTCCAATACTTGTTCTCCTACTTTATCCCCACACAATTTTCCATTTTAAACTCATTGGAAGCATCAAAATAATGAAATTTCATCATATGAACAGTACCACATACAGTACCAGCAAGAACACAAAACCCTAAATCCAAACATACTTGAATTTCCAAGCTTATACCACTTGATTCTAGCTTGCTTAAGCTTGTCTAAACTATCCATCACATAAAACTCATATTTTAACCATATATGAGCAGCACTTCTAGGAGCAACCATAAGGGAAATAGATCACAAAAACCCCTTAAAACCAAGAGCTAACTTGCTAGAACAAAGCTTAAGATCAAGGGAGATGATTACCTTGCTTCTTGCTTCAAGTTGTGTGCTTCTTTCTTGGTTGAGTGGAAATTTTGCAAGAGTTTCCCCATGGTTCCAAGGGCTTCTGAATAGGTCTGAAATGTGGGGGTATTTATAGAGAATTTTGGGTTGAAATGGATGGCCAAGATTGATTTGTAGACTATTTGATCCAAGGGCTCACATTTAATCTTGAATTTAACTTTTTCTAAAAAGAATAATTATGACATCATGTGGAACAGCTCATGGGACACCTAAGAGGGGTATATGGCGTGCTTCCCATGTAAGGAAGCTTCTGGAAAAATTCTAGTTCAATCCGGTATCGATCGGAGCAATTTCATAACAACTAGACTGTGTTTTGTTCCTAATTTTTTATAATATACCAGGATATATATTCTGTCCTGAAAATTAATGTCTAGGCTTCTCATAACATTGACAATGATACACTGAAGATTTATCTGCCATCCATCCCTTGGGAAATGACCAAAATACCCTTGGTGTCCTTTCTTGCACTATACTAACCCTAAGGGCATAATTGTCATTTCACCCCTCTTTGTACTACCTCAGGGCATATACTGGCTCAACTAATCATATTTATTCCTTTTGCCACGTTTTTAGCCTATCCAAGATAACCAAAATGCCCTCCATCCATCTCTAGTACAATCTGGGCATCTAAGGGCATTTTCATAATTTTGCACCTTTTCTGGACACTGGCCCCTTCTACTGATAAACTGGTACCCTGAATTTTGGGCCCTCCTTTGCGTCATCATGAGCCTATATATGAGGTCATATGATCTCATTCTATCCAGGCTCACATACTGATAAGTTTCATTATCGGATCACCGGTGTTATTAAACTCCCGTCAAAATTCACTAATATGTGAATAACTTTTTATACATAACTTCTTCTATAGTTCTGTCAGATCCAGGACACCTAACACTGTAGGGTATACTTTCCTGTAATTTGCCCACTTATATCTGAAGTCCATGAAATCTGATAAAATTTTAGATAATTTTTAGACTATTAGATAAATATCTGCTGTCTAGAGCCCTAATAAAACTTTTGTATCATGCTAGATTGACTAGCATATCTTCCTCTATTTTCTGATAGAATATGGTACTGAAATACTTTCGGGCAGTTGTAACCCTTTTCGGTCTGAACTTTCTATAATTACAATTTTACCTTTGAACTTTTCTCTTAATTATATTTATGTCCCTAACTTTTTGTATATTTACATTTAGGTCCCTAAACTTTTGGAAATTACCACTTTTGGCCCAACTTTTGTTTCTACTTTAACTTTTGGCCTTTAAACTTTTCCAATTTTTGTTTAGGTCCCTTTCTTCCTTCAAGACTCATTTAACCTTTATCATTTCTTCTGATATTTGTCATAATCCTTTTCCAAACCTCTTTCCACTATTAGTATTATACAGATAGGGAAAAATTAGGATATGACATGTAAAGTCTCAACCCCATAATACCCTTAAACGAATGGCCTAGTAGAGCTTTCTAATAGGGAAATTAAGCATATTCTAGAGAGGATTATTAAGCCATCCAATAAGGATTGGAATTTAAGACTTGACAATGCCTTGTGGGCGAACATAACAGCTTTTAAAACTCCTCTAGGAATGTCCCCTTATAAGACTATTTTTAGGAAGGCTTGTCACATGCCTGTGGAAATAAAGCATAAGACATTTTGGGCAGCGAAAACCTGTAATGAGGACCTTTCAAAAGCTAGTTTAGAGAGGTTGTTGCATATTCAAGAGCTAGAAGAGATTATATTACATTCCTATAGCAGCTCTAAAATTTATAAATAGAAAATAAAGTTATTCCACGATACTCATATTGTGAGAAAGAGTTCTAAGTAGTATGGCAGAGTATTAAGGTACTAAGCTAGGTTCAAGTTTAAATATGGAAAATTCAAAACTAGTTGAGATAGACCTTACATAGTGGTTAAAGTCCATGAATTCGGGATGCTTGAATTAAAAGAGGAAGCGATAGGCAAAATCTTTCAGGCTAATGGTCACCATTTAAAACTTTATGAGGAATCTGCTTTGCCGCCTTGAGGCTAGGCTGTCCTTTTCCTATCTCCTACCTTTACAAGTTTTCCCTGATATGATATGTTGATAATGGTTTGAGGATAGGAAAGGGATGTTCCAGTAGGATAGTTTTCATTTTCTGTTTATTCTAGGTGTCTTTCTATTTTGAACAATAACCCGTTATTGTCCATGTGTCACTTACTCTTTGATTATTCTCTATAGAACTTACACACTTACATGCATGATCTTAGCTTATGCATCCTATCGTCTCTACCTTACTAGTATTACTTTGCATGACTTGAATGTGACTATGTGTTGAACTATTAATTTGCATTGAGTGATTAGGCTACCTGCTATTTTGAAGCTAGATTTATTGACTTTACAAAGTGATTGTGATCTTTTCTACTTTAGTTCTGTTGACAGTACAAACACTGTCAAGTTTAAGTGTGGGGGAGGATGTTATTCTATAAAAAAACTCTTCTATTAATCTAATCTTTCATCATAAATTTTTGGTTTTTGATCTTAATGTGTGTGATGAATTCCTAAAAATTAGATCCACTTTAAACCGTGTTAATAACTGGAAAGGTGTTAGCATGAGAAAAACATTTTAGGACTTTGACAATTATCACTCGGTAGTCTCTGTGAAAACTAGTTAGGACATATATGCTTTTTGATCGTGACTTGTAATGAAATTTTAGACTTAACAAGCTCTTTGTGAACTACGGTCGCGACCTATGCACATAGTGGTAGCGATAATAACTCTCTGTTGATTTTAGTCGTGACATGAGTACCTACCTAGTCTTGACTATTCCTCTCTATGTATTTGCGTCACAAAAGGTACATTCCGTGGTCATGACTAATGTTTTGAAAATCCTGAGCATGCACCCCTATGACAAGTGGTCATGACCTTCACTGTTTTAAGTCGTGACCTATGTTTGAAAAATGTCCAATTACCTTATATTTGCCTTGTGCAAAGCTTTACAGAAGGATCCCTTTTGAACTATTGAGATTCTTTCATAAATGATTCATTGTTCCCTTATTTCAAAGCTTTTTTAGCTCCTAGAAACCACTACCTCACTTGAATTTTTTTTTGGAAAATCTTGGAAATTGAATTTTAAACACCTAAGCTTTTGCTGTTAGATTTGGATTATCACATGGTTCTATGTGATTATTTTGAAACTTTTAAATCATGATAGATGCATTTATGAATTGAACATGATAGAGGCATTCTTTCTAAACCTTTTTATTCTAAACACAAGCCTACTACATATTACCCTTAGTCACCCCATTTTGAGCCCATCACTTTTTCTTTTCATCATTCTTATAGAAAGTCATATATGCATAAACATCATTTTGAAATAATTTCTTTTCATGTCAAAAATTCATTATTGTTGCGTTATTGTGCTACAGCTTCAATGAATGAGGTGCCAAATAAAAGAATAGAAAAGAAGCATATTGCACTAAAAAAAGAGAGAGTAAGAAAGAGAGTGCAAGAAAAAGAAAGAAAACAGAAAAGAGAAGATAATAGAAGAGAAGAGGAAACCATTTCTTGGAAATTATGCCCTAGGGGCCAATCATTGTCTTATGAACATTGTTGATTTATGAATTTATTAATTGTGTTATCATATTATTTGCATGTTTACTATGATGACCATCCTTGGATAACTCATGATCTTATCCTAAATGTCCCTGGTCAGTTATCTATGCGGGAGCAGAGATAAAATAAGACCAGTATGACTTTGAAGATGTATAGAGATATAAATCAAAGTCATAGGCACATGTAAGAGTACAAGGTATTAGACCGACCCGCTATGAGAGAGCTGCATGGGTTAAGTCATAAGCTTCTCTCATATACAAACCATGTCACTATGCCCTTTGACCTGAGATCATCATTGATTCCTACATGACAAACGCTTAGCTTTGATCTAGTCAAAAGTCACTTTTGACCGAGTGATCATAAAGACTATGTTTGGGTTTAGTGGTTTTCCGTGCGAATGAATGTGAATGGTAAAGATGGAATTTATCCCTCACATTCGTAGAGAGATATTACTGGGCTACTCGATGAGTGAGTCTGAGAAATGTATGGCCATACTGTAATAGAAATGTAGTTCCATTTCTATAGTCAGACTACTCAAGGATCGAGAAAGTAACGATCAGGAATAGGATGATGACATTCTCCATGCCTCATCCATGACCAAAATATCGTGTGACAAAAGGGACATGATATGGTTGTATAAAAGGTTATATCATTTATCGATCCTCATATGATTTGGGTAGTCGTGATGTCTTGCTAGAGATCGCTTGCGACTTGTGAGTTAGTATAGTAAATGGCCCACTACCAACTTCATATGGGCCTACAGGGTCGCACACAAAATAGCTCAACACGAGCTATGATGTCCAGATTCATTAAATCTAAGACATGTCCATATTCAATGAATGATCCAGGGTGGATGTATATATTTATTTATATTTATATTTGTATATATATATATTATATATAAGAGATATTTACAAGATTTAATTTATAAGGATAAATTAAATCTCTATCACGTTTGAATTTGAAATTCAAATTGATATGATATCTCATATAAGAGATATTTACAAGATTTAATTTATAAGGATAAAATTAAATCTCTATCACGTTTGAATTTAAAATTCAAATTGATATGATATCTCATATAAGAGATATTTACAAGATTTAATTTATAAAAATAAATTAAATCTCTATCACGTTTGAATTTGAAATTCAAATTGATATGATATCTCATATAAGAGATATTTACAAGATTTAATTTATAAAGATAAATTAAATTTCTATCACGTTTGAATTTGAAATTCAAATTGATATAATATCTCATATAAGAGATATTTATAGAATTTAATTTATAAGGATAAAATTAAATCTCTATCATGTTTGAATTGAATTTTAAATTGATATGATATCTCATATAAGAGATATTTACAAGATTTAATTTGTAAGGATAAAATTAAATCTCTATCACATTTGAATTTGAAATTCAAATTGATATGATATCTCAAATTTGATTTATGAGAATAAATCAAATGTAATTTCGTCTTATCTTTATTTTAAGAATGTGGGTGAATTAAATCGGTGGGACGAATTTGATACAAACACTATTTATTTAATTAGTTTCTTATCAAATTATACAATATATGATATTGTATTAATTTCAGAATTAATATAAGATTAATTCTAAAAATTCAAGTCTGTGGTAACACGCATAGCATCCGATATATATGATATTTAGGAGCTACAGTTGGGACAAAAAATAAAGGGTGAACGGGAATCTGTAAAAGGTTTGCAGATAAGAATCTTCTGAAATAGAGACAGAAATGACGAATTCTTGAGTAAGCCTTGGAGGGACAAGAGGCGCTAGCACGTCGTTCGTGGTTGGAATACTGTTAGTGTGGTGTCATATCCCCAATTATCTGACCTGATGTACTTGTACAGTTTATCTGCAATAGATATAAGATTCTTGGAATAAACTGTATCAGATTGTAAAAAGAAATGGAAGGATTAATAACTAAGGAAAGAATAGGGACCAAAATGCAAATTGAAAAGTTTGAAGACAAAAAGTTGAAATAGAAATAAAAGGAGGGACCTAAATGCAATTAATTGAAAGTTCAGGGACTAAAGTGCAATTATTCAAAAGTTAAGGGACGTAAATGTAAATATAGAAAAGTTGAGCCAAAACAGGCCAAAAATACCCAGAATCAGATTAGACCCAAATTTTACCAGTAGATAGACAAAAATATTCCGGTCAGTTTAACGTAACACAGAATTTTGATTTGAGGTCCCGATTAATTGATATAAATTCTTGAAGTCAGAAGGAATTATTACAGTATTTTTCATATCTAAAAATTAGATAAGACTTTATAGGAAATTCATATATTTAATATATGAATTTATAAAATTGACAGAATCGGAAAAGGAATCCTGTAGAAGCCAAACCGGATTTTTCAGTGAAATAAAATACCCGATAAATAGGATCGAGAGAGTTGTAACGTGAATTGGGCCATAAAGGCAATACAGGTAATAAGCCCATAATAAGGCCCAAATGGCGCCATCATAATCCCATTAAGGTGATTGGACAGTTATGTGGGCCAGAGACCAGAGCAGTCCAGGAAAATTATGAAATTACGAAAATACCCTAGATGCCCATACTGTACCAGTGATGGATGGAGGTCATTTTGGTCATTATGGACAGGCCAAAAATGTGAGACATAGTATAAATATGATTATATAGAGTCAATATATGCCCTGAGGCAGTGTAAAGAGGTGTGAAATGACGATTTTGCCCTTAGGGTTAGTACAGTGCAGGAAAGGACACTAAGGGTATTTTGGTCATTTCCCAAGGGATGGATGGCAGATAAATACTCAGTATAACATTTTCAATGATATCAGAAGCCTAGACATTAATTTCCAGGATAGAATACATATCCTGGTATATTATAAAAAATTAGGAACAGAACACAGTCCGGTTGTTGTGAAACTGCACTAATCGGTACCGGATTGGACTGGAATTTCTCCAGAAGGTTCTTTGCATGGGAAGCACTCCACCTAACCCTCTCAGGTGTCCATGAGCTGTCCCATATGATGTAATAATTATTCTTTTTAGAAAAAGTAAAATCCAAGATTAAATGTGAGCCTTTAGATCAAATAGTAACCAAATCAATCTTGGCCATCCATTTCAACCCAAATTTCTCTATAAATACCCCCCTATTCAGAACACTTCGGCATGCAAGGTGAACCATAGGGAAACTCTTGCAAAATTTCCATTCAACCAAGAAAGAAGCAACCAAAGTGAAGTAACAAGCAAGGTAATCATCTCCCTTGATCTTGAGCTTTGTTCTAGCAAGTTGGCTCATGGTTTTAAGGGGTTTTCATGCTATATTTCCCTTATGGTTGCTGCTGGAAGTGCTGCTCATATGTGGTTAAAATATGATTTTTATGTTATGGATAGTTTAGACAAGCTTAAATAAGCTAGAATCAAGTGGTATAAGCTTGTGAATTCAAGTATGTTTGGATTTAGAGTTTGTGTTCTTGCTGGTACTGTATGTGGTACTGTTTATATGATGGAATTTCATGATTTTGATGCTTCCAATGAGTTTAAAATGGAAACTTGTGTGGGGATAAAGTAGGAGAACAAGTATTGGAAGCACTGGAATCAAAATGATAATTTTTGGAAAACAAGAGCATGCATTTCGGTTTGGCACTGTAGCAATTGGTATGTTTTGATTTTGGAAATTCTGATTTCATATTTGGATTCTACATGAAAAATTATGTGAAAATAAACCATGAGAATTTATTTTGGAAAGGTGGAAGTAGGAAACATAAATTAGAGAAAGAAAGGGAGCTAGTGAAAACGTAGTCTTGTAACTTGATATTATGTGTGATGGCTAGGTTTTGCCATTTGTGAAGGAAGTAAAACACTTCAAGAAGGTCTTGACCAAGATAGCTAAGAGGTAGCAAGGATACCTAACTATAACTCATGTTTGTTTAATTGTTTTGCTTGCTTGTTGATTATGGTGTTTGGTTGAGCTTGAGCTTATGTCACCATGTTATGATGAAGTATAAATGATTGCAACTCCTTGCAAGTTATGTCATGACAATATGCATGTTAGAGTTTGCTTATGTACCATTATGAAGTAGCTCCCATCACATGATAACATGTTAAGCATACAATTATTCATGCATGATATTATAGTTTGTGTAACTTGCTATTGGGATTTCCATGAAATCTCATTCCTTCCACATGCATAACTATGTTTTAGGTGCTGGATCCTCTCAAGGGAAGAGAGTAAATGTTAATGATTAAGTTTGTATAATAAGTTATATGACTCACATGACACTATGGGATGATATGCTAGCATGCAAGGTGTATGTTTCTGTAACTCTGTTGTGAGGCTGTGGTGATGTGACGATGATTTTGATATGTAAACCAACGAGTTTTAGTATGAAATTTTGTGTGAAGTTATATAAGATACAGATATTTAAATGGACACAAAGAAATCCTTAATTGGATAAATATCCGAATTATTATGATTTTCCAAAGTCGCAAGTAAGATCTGGAATTGAGATAAAACGAGTGCTGAGAGGCAGTGACGTTCACGCAATGATTTCATTTACCAAATGAACGAATTTTTCTATGAAATTTGGTTATCTTAAATAGGACTTCTAGAGCTTTAATTACATATGTAAAAAAGTTCATTTGGATAAGTAACCAAAGAGAAATGAATTTTTGAATTTAAGCCAAGAAACTGGAACCTCCAGATTTTTACCAAATGAACAGTGAATTTTAACCAATAAACTGATTTCATTTGGACCAGAGAACCTCAGTTTCATATTTTTCCCTCAAATATTTATGAAATAGATTTCATTAGAAATTGGAACCACATTATTTTGATTTTTCTATAATTAATTATGAATTTTCAAAGTAGGGTACATGTTCTGGAATTATCAAATGAACAGTAACAATGAACCGTACCCAAGAGCAAATCTTTGGAAATGGTTGTTTTCAAAGCAAATGATCATGTAATTGGTTCCAATCACTTCTAATGGAGTATAATTCAGGTTAAAAGTAAGGATGTGACATGTGGATACTAGTAGAGGAAGCCAACCTGAGTGGTCGACTTCTTGCGATCGAAAAGAAATCACGAGCCGCTGAGAGAAGTTGTGGATGTCGCAACCAAAAGCTAAGAAAGTCGCTACTGAATACTGAGGGTAATACTTCTTTCCACTAACTTAAACACATACGGTAGATCCTGGTATGGAATGAAAAATTTTTTAACTTAATTTTTGCTACGTGTCTTCCAATTCCTTACACCATTATCAACTCTTATTAGCACAATTACCACAGCTACAGCCATAGAGACATGAATTCATGCTACATACTCATTGTTGAATGCATATAGTACTTTCTATTCTTCATATTCCATTCCATGTGGCCCATCTCCATTATTTTAACCCTAAAAGATCTCTTGACTCTTTGCATAAGTGTCATATAGTTGCTGAGATTTAGAGCCATTACAAGCATATGGTAGGATGTTTTCCAATTTGAATCTAAGTGAAAGAACCCTAACAATGAGAGGAAATAAAGAGCTAAACACTTACACCCTTTGAGAGGATCTATTACGCTCATACAGTTGAGGTTGATTTCACTTAGTATTTGATTACTTGGCATTGCTCACATTATCACCTTGCATTCCTAAATGATGATGAATTATTTATTTTTTGGGTACACTATGGATTATGTTGTTATCTTGAATTTAATAGTGTTTGTTATAGGTGTGATTAATTTCTTTGTCCAGGAGTACAAAGGTTCAAATGTGGAGGAATTGATAAGACATATTTTGTATATAGTTTATGTGACATTTTTAAGAGTTTTATAACAACTTTACCATTCATTTTATGCCTTAAATTATACTTTTGTGATAATAAATGATTGTGCATGGTAATGTGCTAATTAAAGGGTAAAATGGTAAATTAACTCTTCCAAACTACATATATTCTATTATTCACTGATTTGGACTTTTACAGTGAGCTTTTATGTTGAATTGTAGGTATTTTGGAAGAGAGCAAGGACTATGAAAGAAATCACGAGTCAATGAAAGTGAAACCATACTCCTACACCTTTTAGTTGTGACTAAAGAGTCTACCGGTTGTGACCTTGATTCTCCTGCAAGTCTCTCTGTGTTTACAGGTCATGACCAAAACATGGATCTGGTTGCAACTAAAATGCAAAATCGCTGAAACTACACATTTTGAATTAGGTCATGCAAAATATAAAAAGAGAGGAGGACTGCCATCAAAGGAGGAGGCTGGTTTTTGACCTGATTAGGCTAAGAAGCAGCACTCGAGCGCTCTCTAATCACCTTCTCTATATCTAGTATAACATCCTCCTTTTCTTACATCTTGGAGACCATTCAGTAGCATTTGGAACCACTTCTAAGGCCATTGAAGTCAAATCATACAATCTGAAATTTTACTCCTAGCGAATATTGTTCACTATATAAATTCTAGAAGAGTGACCTGACTTCAAAAATCATAACTAATTCTATAAAAATCAAAATAGAGTTGTTCAAATTGCTACACGAATCTAACATAATGCTCTTTTAGGGAAAAATGACTTGTTAACCACGCCTTGACCAAGTCAAAGTTGGTTAACATCTGAATTTTACTGTTCCTCCAGCGTCTTGTCCCTGATTTCAGCATTATGGTCCCAACTTTGATAAATCATATCTTTATGTGTAGACATCCAAATGAAATGTTCTATATATCAACTTGAAGCTTGGTATGTCTACTATTTACTGGAAAAATATCATACATTTATTCAATCATTTACTATTTATAATTACAGCTCAAATATCACTGCCTCACCATGAGTTACTGTTCACAGTGACAATTTCTAGGAATTACACATACATTAATCACATATCAATCATACTAAGCAATTAACATCTCTTCATGAATCTTTATCTCCTACATCTTGAGAAGACCTGCTGTAATTGGATTGATATGGAAGGGGTGAGATTTCTGGGGAAATCTCAGTAGCAAACAATACTAAACAATGCATGCATTAATATGAATACTTGTGCTTGCTTGTGAAAGTGTTAACATTGTATAATGTGTATGCTTCCATGTTACATATGAAATACAATTGGCCAAAGTAATCATAGGAATAGAGCTTCATACATAAGCACATATTCAACACAATTCAACAAAGCCATAGTACATTAAGCATAACATTCAATGCATACAAGTTTAGGATTAGTTCACTACCTGGCATATAGCCTTCCTCTAGCTTTTAGCCTTTGCTCTAAGATTCCTTCTTTTCATAGGTCAGAGCCTATACATAGCATAATAATATCTTCATTATTATTTTATCAGCATAGCTCTACTTAACTCATGATTAACTAGGGGTGATATCCTTAATCTGACATTCCCCTATCTTTCTTTCTACCTTTAGCTACCTTTATTAATAGAGATATTTCTCTATTCTGACCACTAAGAGCAATCCTATACTTTATTATAGCAGGGACTAGATAACTTTCTTACCTCATTCCTAAGCTTTGCCCAGTCCCTCGGCTCCTTAGACTGCTCTTGGCTCCACCAGAACTCCTTCCTTTCTTTCCTTTCTTTCTTTCTTCCTCTCTTCCTCTCTTCTTTCTCTTCCTTTTCTTGCTAGATCCGTGGTATGCCTTGAAATGGGAGGGGAGTTGCCTATTTAGGTGAGAGGAGGTGGAATGAATGGTCCAGATTGATTCGTGATGAATGGCTCAGATTGCTTGCTTCTTCAAGAAGCTTTGTCTGCATCATCACGATGACATTACCCTCCCTGATGACTCACCACTCATTAAATCATCTAGGACACCTCAAGGGATAGCTCAAGGGTATATGTGGCAAAATGTGGGGCCCTTGGGACACCTCACCAGCTGACTCAGCCTTTTCAGAGAGTTCCAGAGTCATTTCCCTAAATGGACGGCCGAGATCGTGCGACGTGTCCTCTTGCTTTTTCTCCTTTTTCTATAATCATGCCATGTGTCCTTTGCTTTTCTTCTTTTATTGTAATCATGCCATGTGGCACCTTGTGGGCCCCATTTATGTCCGCTCATGATTCCAGATCACTTTACCCAGTTCTATCTTGGACTGGGTCACTTTACTTTATTGAAAAAGCACTAAAATAATATTTTAATGCCTCTTGGGACCACATTACTCTTGGTCTACCTTTTTGGGCCTTGGATTGTCATCTTGGGTTTCTAACCAAGCCCAAGCACTCTAGTGGCTCGATTCCCAAGGAACATCCTTAGTAAATTACCAAAATGACCTTACTAACTCTTTAGTACTTATAGGGGCACTATTATCTTTCCATATCTTACCAGAGTATCTCTTGACCCTGGTCAACTATCCAGATACCCTTTCTTAACTGTCTAACTTTAGTTAAATAATCATAACGCCCTTTGTCTGACTCTGACTTAATGACACAACATAGTGGCATACCTTCAGTGGCATTTTCGTAATTCTTCATTTTTCTCGGTCTTTATTAGCCCTAACCCACTTACTTATCTGAAAATATCATTGGGCCTATAAGGTGCCATTCTAGACCCTCTGTATGATCCCCTATCTTCATGGGCTCAATTCCCGAGAAATTTCCCTGAAACCTATTTATTGGGTCTTTTAATCCACTGTAAATTCTGTTGTAAATTCTACAGAACTCCTTTTTGAGCTCTGTCAGTTTCAGAAATTCTTATATTAATTATAGGAATTTACTACCACATTTCATCTGATTCTTAGGTCCAGATAATACTGTATTAATTTTTCTTCTCTTCAGAAATTAATATAAATCTTTCGGGACCTCATATCAAAACTTTGTGTTGCATCAAACTGATCAGCATAATTTTCTCTATTTATTGAGACCTCTGCTCAACAGGGTCTAGTAGCATCCCTTTTTCAGGCTATATACTGAGCTTCTAAGGCTAAAAATTGGGATGTGACATCAACCATCGGTCTACACCTTTCTACATATTTCTCCACATCTCTACAATATCAATCTACCATCTTCTCATTGTTTCTTCATAGCATCACCTCTTGACAGCGATTACAGTACAGTAGGAGTCATAAGAAGCTAAATCTGTAGTCTCTTGGTGATAGATCTGATATCTTGAGCTCATGGACTAAAATAGCGAGTTTCTACTATTCTAATTTGCATATTCTCATGTTATGATTGTTGTTAGATCTAGGGTTTTCATTTTATGAGAAAGTTTTGAATATCGATTGATCATTCTCATATTAGACTTTGTAATTGAATTCAGATGATTTGAACGTTTGCTTTTTAATAGATAATTTTAGTTTCAATTTTAAGAGAGTTGGGTTATTATTAGCGATTATTGTTAATTAATTTAATTGGTTGAAATGTAGGGTTTTTGACCGATGACCATTCGAGGGCATTTTTATCATCTAATTCAACCTACATGCTAAGTGGTTTCTGATAGTTCGCTAATAGTTCTTAAATTAGTTTTGATCAAAGGGTTTTAAGAAAAATTAGGGTTCTGGACTCAATCGATCGATTGAGATTTTCTTTGAGATTTAGTGATTTCAAAACTCCAATTTTAATGTGAGAGCAAGGATAGATACTTTTTCATCATCAAGAGTCTTTCATAACATATTTCTCAAACAAACTAACTCATTTTATCTTAATGAAAAATTCAAAAATATTTACCTTTTTGTCCCCTACTTTTATTGCATCAATAACTAAAACCCCAAAACCCATTTTATCCCTACTCAAGTTTTTCATTGATTTTGACATCGAATCTGTTAGGTTTCCAAATAAGAGGCTCCTTGAGAAGAATTATAGGGTTGTGCCTTATACTATATTCTATTGGGTGCAATTAACTTTATTTTGATGGATCAGACCACGACAATCTGCCCTCACCACTACTGCATGAACTTGCTTTATAGAATGCAACTCTCTTTCAAGTAAAGTCATTATCTTTTCCATTCAGTTTCTTAAAGCTACCATTTCTGCCAAAATATCTTTTGAATTACCTAAAGTTGATGTAAGCATTCTTCTTGGATCCTCACTCTGATGATCTTTATTAGCCATTTTCTAGAATAACTCCCAACTTGCTTGTGGAGTTTTATCTCTCAAAGATCCATTTGCTACTACATTCAAAGATACCTTGTTGTAAGGAAGTAGACCATCAAAGAAAATCTCTACTAGATCAGCCTTTATCTTGTGATTTGGACATCGAGCCAACAAGTTAATAAATATTGTCCAATATTCATGTAATTACTCTCCATCTTGTTGTAAAACGTCTGTAATCTCCTTCTTCATCTGAGTTATCTTATAGGCTGGAAGAACTGTTATAAAAATGTTGACTTCAACTGATCCCATGTAAGAGTTGAGAAGTGAGTTACATATTGTATAATCACTCATTAGCCTTCCCTTCTATAGTAAAATGGAAACACCTCCATAAGATATCATCTAGTGTAGTCATTAGAGGCTTCATTGAAGAGCAAATCATATATATGGTTTGTAAGTGCTAATATGGACACTCTCCTACAAAACTATGAAATTTAGGTAAGGCTACAATCAAAGCTCTTTTAATATCAAAATTAGCCTCTTCAGTGTAAAAAGCATAAGGATCATAATTTACATAAGAATGATTACTTCCCTCACACTTCTATTATCTTCTACATTCATTGGTATTTCATTTTCTCCTTGTCTATTATGCCCATAATGCCTATTAGGATTAATCTCAGCCATGTTAGAAATTTGTAATGGAATCTCTAAATTGAGTTCAATTTTAGATCCAGGAATACTGGAGGATGAACTAGATTCTATTGATCTTGCCTCTTCTCTAAATTCTTTCCTTAGTTTCCTAAGTTATCTCTCAATTTTAGGTTCAAAAGGAAATAATGGTTCAGTTCTTCTATGCATGCAATACAGGAATAATCAAGAATGGTAGCAAGCAATTAAAATTATACACAAAAATTTCACAGCAAAAAAGTGCAACTAGTCATAACACAAGGCGTTTAGGTCGTGACTCAAGTACACAGAGAGTAAAAGTTCTTAAAAATGGATTTTAAGAATAGTCACAATAGAATATCACAAAGAGTAAATCTTTCAAAACAGTTGTGACCAGAAATTGTGACTTTCGCGACTAGAGTTCACTGAGAGTAATCAAGTACTAAAGAAAAGCAATCAGGTCACGGCCCAATTATGTGTGGTCGTGACTCAAAGGTATAGAGATAAAATTTGTATAAACTTGAAAAAAATGCAAAATGCTATGCAATGAAAACATCAAAAACTAAAATTCAAACAAAAAATGACTCAGGTAAATAATGAAATTGATAACCAATTGCTAATGAACCACTTACTTGGCTCCCCAGCAATGGCGCCATTGACTTGGTCAGATTGCCATTGTTTGATTCATCAAAATAAAAATAATTGCACCCTATTAATGTAGTATAAGGCACAACGCTATCGTTCTTCTCAAGGAGCCCCTTTTATTAGAATCCTAGCAAATCGGTGGCAAAACTATTAAAAATGTAAGTGAAAGTAAAATGGGTCCTGGGTTTGATTATTTTTTATGTAATAAAATAAGGGTGAAGTAAAGTAAAGGTTTTTGTATTTTTGATTAATATAGAAAATGAGTGGATTGTGAATGAAATATTTTAAGAAAGACTGTTGATGATAGAAACCTATATATCCTTGCTCTTAATTTGATATGGGAATTTTAAAATCACTAAATTTTAATAAACTCTAAATCGATCGATTGAGTCCAGAACATTAACATTCCTTAAACTCCTTTGATGAAAGCTAGTTAAAGAACTATTAATATGCTGTTAAAAACAACTTAGTGTGCAATTAAATCAGATGATGAAAATGCCCTCAAATGATCATCGATCGATAACCATAGATTTCAAGTAATCGAATTAGTTAGCAACGATCCTTGATAATAGCAGAATTATCTAAAAATAAAATTGAAATATTCATATTAAAATCATCATTTAAATCATCCAACTTCAATGACAAAACCTAATCTCAGAATAATCGATCGATATTCAACCCCTACTAATAAAATAAAAACCCTAGATTTAGGAATTCCAAAATATGAAATAAGGTAGAGATTAAAACAGAAAACTACCTAGGTAGTCCATGAGCTCAAGATGTGCGATCCATAACTAAAAGACTAAAGATTTAGCTTCTCATGACTCCTACTGTGTTGCAATCGTTGCTTAGATATGATACCATTAAGAAAATAGAAAAATAGTGATAGAAAGATGAATGATGGCAGATAGTGTGTAGGTTGTGGGGAGAGCGTTGAGAGAATGTTGAGTACTACTTCTTAGCCGTATCAGGTAAAAACCAGCCTCCCTTTACATCTGCAGCCTCTCTCCCCTTTTAATACTAGAATAACCTAGTTAAGAATATGTAGCTTTACTGATTGTCTTCTTTGGTCATAACCATATCCTATTTTTGGTAGCAACCTATGAATGCAGGAAAACTTCCCAGAAGAAATGAGGTCACAACCGTTGGACACTATGGTCGCGACTAAATAGCACAGAAGCTGCCTTCCTTGATTTGATTCTCTTTGTCTTGTGATTTCTTTTCTGCTCACATTTGTCCTTAGTTCTCCTCCAAAATACTTGCAATTCAATATCAAAGCTCATTGCAGAAGTCTAACTAGTTACTAAAGAATGACATATATGCCATTTAGAGGAGTTAATTTACCATTTTACCCTTAAATCAGCATATTACCAAGCACAACCATGTATTACCATAAAAGCACAATTGGAGACATAAAATGAATGGTAAAATTATCACAAAACTCTTAAAATGTCATAGAAATCATATACAATTTGTGTCCTATCACTTGGGCTTAATATTGTAAATTATCCCTTTTGAGGTCTTTATCTCAACCTTAAACCTCTAACTTGCCTCTTTTCTCTTTCTTTACCCAGGAGACTCTTCTTAAGTCTCTAACTTATTTATATATTTGGCCCAGGGACTTTCACTCTTTACAAATAAGTCCCTTACTTTCACTTATTAGCAGTTTAGTCCTTGAATTTCTCAATATGTTTCTAGGATATCTACTCAAAGGGGTTTGGTAGCTTGTCTATTTCAGGCTACTTTCTAGGTCTCTAGGCCTAAAAATTGGGATATTACACAAGAAGTGAAGAAAAAAAGGAATCTTCTCTATAGTCTATTGACTAAGTTTATTTCAGTTTATTTATGATTTTGATTATCTTGTATTTTGTTTCAAGAACTTCAAAATTTTAATGGCATGCTTCACTTTGTTATTCAAGTTATGCTAATGAAATTCAAGTTGTATTTTGAATCATGTTTGACTCTTAATGATTTTAATTCCCTTGGTTTTGTCATCATCTAAATGGGGGAGAATGTTAGTTTCCATATTCAATAATGTTTTAATGATGTCAAAAGGAATTAAGTTATTTATGTGCTCAAATGATGTTAAAAGTGGTATAAAATAATCAAGTTATTTGTGAGTTTAAATTTTTTTAAAAGTTGAAGTTAATCAAGTTAATATATTAGTTAGTCGATTATTGGCACTTAATCAATTATCCAATCCATTCATGAGTATCAATTAATCGATTTGTTGTTCAATTAATATGTTGAGAATAGTTTTTCTTCTGAACAAAGATAACTTTAGTAATCGATTAGTTAATAGATTAATTTATATTAATCTATTAACTGTTCAATTAATCAGTGAATAATCATTATAAATCCATTAATCGATTAGTTAATGGATTAATTTATATTAATCGATTAGTTAATCAATTAACTTTATATATTTCAAATATCTTTCTCTATTTGCATTGAAACTGATTGAATCTCTCTTTTAGCTATATATGATGGTTCCAAATATGAAATATACATATGTTTCTACACATTCTTCAATATATATATCTTTTGATAAACTCATTGCATTGTATATGGTTAAAAACTCTAATCAATTTGATGCTCTGTTTCTAGTTTCTCTTGTTAATTGAAACATTGATCGAATTAATAATAATGAATCGATTAGTTAATGGATTAGTTCAGTATACTTTTCTAAAAGCTGTCTAAACTTGCTCAAGAACTTGATATTTGAAAATGAGTTGATTATTAATGGTTCTTATACTTAATCAATTCTTTAACTACTAACAAATCTTTTGATATTCAATATATTCAAAAAAGGCTAAGAGGTTGAAAAATGTAAATTTGCTACTTCTAACAAAGTATTACATGCTCACCTACCCGCCAACAACCAATGAAGCCTTTATTAACACAATTACAAATATGAGTCTAACGACTACCAATCGAAGTAAATGCTATTCACGGACTTAGAATTGATGAAGAAACCACCAATATACGAAATAATAACTTCTGAATTTATTACATTCTCTATTTCTCCATCTTCTAATTATCTTAGAGTTCAACACCAATGGTTATATTTCAATCTTCATAACTTCCTTTATTTAACTCCAAAATAGTAAATGGCCTATCCCAGAAAGCTCTCTATGTTTACTTTCAAATGAACCAAGTTTGACTCTAAAATTCATTGTATACAGAAAGATATGATCAATTTAGTTAATAGAGGTCATGGTCAAAGCTTTAATCTAATGTTCCATATTGTGAATGGCATATATCCCTCTTATGAGACTCTTTGGTAATGAAATTGGTGTCATTGAATCTCATTCTGAGTCTAGTTTCATATGAAGAATCAATTGAGTAGAAATTGATATTTGATCAAAATACTTACCTATATTGAAGTTGAGCAGAGCTGAGTAGTGAAAATGAAGAATTTATCGATTAGTTGATCGATTAATTTAGCAAAACTAGTATATTTGAGTTTTTTTATCATTCAAAATCTTATCCCTTTGCTATTCTTTCACTCCTTTGTTTACTCGATTAAGAGTTTGATTAATTCCTCGATTCTTGAACTTGATTAGTCAAATTCATAGTCGATTGATTCTTCATCTTCTAATACCTTCTTCACAGTTCCTTCATATTAATCAAATCCAAATTCAATTTTTCATACTAAAAAAATACATTGTATTAATTTATTAACGAATCAAATAATCATCATTAATTTGATCAATGTTTCAATTAATAAGTGAAATAGAAAATAGAGCATCACCTAGCTTGATTAGAATTTTCAATCATATATAATTTAATTTGACAAGTTAAGTTCTCAAGAGATGTATAATGAAGAATTAGGAGGAACATACACATATTTTAGGTGTGAATTAAACATATATGGCTCAGAGAGAGTTTCAATTAGTTTCAACTTAAACAGAGAATGATTCTTAAAATATTTGAAGTTAATCGAATAACTAATCAATCAATATAAGTTCATCGAATACCTAGTCGATTAATGTCTCTGGAGGAATTATATAGCAATGTTTTCAACACACGTTAATCGAACAAATAATCCATTAATGCAAATTAATCGATTAACAGCTACAGGTTTGAATTTCACAAAATGATTTTTCATTGATAAATCGAATAGTTAATAGATTAATATAAATTAATTGATTAATAGAGTTATCTCTGTTCAAATGAAAAATTGTTCTTAACAAATTAATCGAATAGGAAATCGATTCACCAATCGATTAATTGACTTTTCTATTTAATTCTATAAGGAAAGCTTTAGAAATTATTCGAACACTTAATCAATTAATGGACAAGTATTAATGTATAAACTAATTGATTAATTGATATTCCTGTATTAGCACAGAACTCTGCCCTTACATTAATCGCATAACTAATCTATTAATTAACATTAATCGACTGACTAATCGATTAACCTGATTAACTTATTCTTTTGACAACATTTAAACACAAATATTTTTTGATATTTTAAACATCATTTGACAAGACACAATATCAATGAAAATACTATCAATCAAACATAGCATAGATTTAATAAGTTTAGTATCATATAATCTGATAGAAGTAACTTGAATCATATTTGATATGATTAAAACATTTGATTCAGCAATCTTTTATAAAACACTTCATTTGATATTTTACTGAAAACGCTTTTGCTATTGGGTCATCATCAAAACATACTTTCTAACAATCTCCCTTTTTAGATGATGGCAAATCCTTAATGAAAAATAATATTTTTCATGTTTGATTTCTCCCCTATTTGTCATCAGCAAAAAGTTTGAAGGATATCAAATATAAAACTCATTACTACCCCTTTGACAGGTAATATATTAATCTTCTCACTTAACGTGATGCAAATATAAGAGATAAAGCAAAGCATGAGAAATATGATTAAAAAAATGCCATGATGTAATGTTTAAAATAAATAGAGATGGCTTAAAGATGCACATTTGATTTTGGCAGGATGTTGTAATGATCTTTGCAATCCTGTGCCTTCCTCTCTTTTGCTTCTACACAACTCTAAGTCTTGTTTACATAATTCAGTACTTTACAATAAGTTGGGTTTTCTTGTATTACTTAGATTCCATGTGTAAGTGACTTTTAAGATACCAAATGTTAATAACATTTCAAGTATCAGCTAAGTGAACACTAACAGGTACCTCAAACACCAAATATTGTTTGGCCAACTTGCAACTCTAGCACCAAACCTTTGCAATGTTGATAGCCTCTTGATATTTTCACCTTTTAAACCAGTGGCTATATATCAGAGAGCATCCTTGTAGCTTGTTAATTCCCCTGTAATGATTTCAAAATATTTCTTGCACGTAGAATGGTTAACATCTTCAAGAAACCTTTCCAACTAAGATATTTTTCTAATTCAATCATAGAAGGGATCATATAAATGACTCATCATCAAAATATAATGAATTGTAGTGAATGAATATGAATTATATTAGGATATGAGCTTTATGATATAAGATACACATGTGAATGTGAAGCTCCCCTTAATCAATGCAAGATATGAAGGAAATATTATAATAGAGTTGAGAGCTCCCCCTTGATTGTACAGTTAACTGAATCTTTAAAGAAGATAGACCTTGCTTACTTCTAATACTACAATCAACTGAGTTTCTTTGGTACTCAATGCTTATTGAGTCCAAGGGCTTAGATAGCAATTTTATTGGTACCAAATATTAGTGATAGATTAGGGTACCTTCTGAGTAAATCATTTACTTTGAAATTATTTTGAATATAATAGAATGATAAAATCTTTGAAGAATGAATTCTATCTCTGTAATGTAAAAACTTCCAAGAAATAATGTTTCTTTTGGAATAAGGCTTTTATACAATTTTTGAAAGATTTGATAAAGACCGATGCCTCAGTCGAAAAACACATTAGTCAAACCTGAATTCAACTAAATCAGTGAGGTTTTTCAAATTAGTTTCATTCAGTAAATTGATTTTCAAATAAGGTATGTGAACTTTTATAAAATAAAAAATGATTTGATGCATAAACTTGAAATATAATTTTGGATTGGGTATTAATCGATTATATGTTCTATTGATGTTCATTAATTGATCAATCAATCAATTAATTTCCAATATAAGCACACATATGAACATTTAAACATTGATTAATTGATTAGGTGTCCAATTAATAAAATTGTTAATCAATTAACTCTAAAAAAAGGTGAAATCGTTGAAGGGTGAGAATGCAAACCTTTTTCTGAGAAATAATGCTTCCTTTGAGTCAAAAGATGAAACTTTGATAACAGGTTTTAAAATGTTTTAAAACATATGATTTTGTAAAAAAAAAAAACTTAGACGTTAAAAAAATACCAAATAGCTTCACTTTTAAAGATCAAGTTGGATAACATATTGAACATCAAAGTTAACACATTAGAGAACTTTTTCAGAGCAAAATTTTTATTGATAAGTGTTAGACAAAATGCTTTAAATGATGAAGATTCAAAGACTCTGCTCATACTTACAAATACTAGATTTTTGAAAATGACAAACTACAATCCGTTAGTCCAAATGACTATCGTGTTAAATCAGTTCTAGCTAAGAATACAAGTCATTCCATTGAAGTGATGATCACATTTTCATGCTTGGAATAACTTATCTCGTAATGAATGTGCACTTTAAGCATAAGGCTTTTTATGTATTGTTATCCTTCTATGAAGATGGGATTGAAACTTATATAGAAGATTAATTCGTCAAATGAATAGAAAGTATAACTCATTGGTTAGGAGGACTTATAAGTTCAAGCTTAGAATGTCACATTAAGATCAATGATTAGTATTATGGAAATATCTTCAAGATCGATTAAAAGCTTTTCTTAAATTTTAACTTGCAAAAAAAATTGAATGCTAATAAAAATCAAATGTGTAACATCCTTACTTTGATATGTCTTAGGGACCATTCAGCAGCATTTAGAACCACTTACAAGACCTTGGAAGTCCAATAGCCAAATCTGGAAATTTACTCTTTCACGGGTCATTGTTCATATGGTATTCCAGATTACGCAACAAACTTCAAAAAATTATAATTAATTCTAGTAAAATCAAAATGAAGTGGTTCAAAAATCTACGTGAAGATAACATCTTGAAATATAAGGGAAAAATAATTTCCAGACCAGATGATCAGTCAATTAATACAGTTTATTCGTTGAAGTTTACTATTCATTTGGTCAAAAACTTTGGAAACAGATTCTGGTCCCTTATTTTGGAAATTCATTTCTCTTGATATACACATCTAAATGAAACATTATACCTATGCACTTAAAGCTATGGATGTGTGATACAAGCTTGTAAAATTTCATGAGATAATTCCTTCATTTGCTAGGTCAAACTAAAGCCACAATAAAACTGCTCCAGGACCTACGTTTTTACCATTTCAGTTTCCTTTCTTTTACTTTTAATAATTGTTCCAACATGCACATGCCATAAAATAAGCTTCTCAATATTCATATACATCATGTACATATGCCATAAGTATTACAAATAGTTTTATCACATAGATGGATACCTTATATGGCATTTACATACATAGATAATCCATAACATATGCTAGGATATCAATTACTTCCATTCCTTTCTTCCATTCTTTAGCTCTTCTCCATGCATACATTTTCCCTCATACTTGACCTAAATTGGTTGGTTATGGGAGAGTGAGATTCTAGGAAATCTCAGTAGCAAATATTACCACGTAAATATGCAAGATGGATGCAAATGCATGATATGTAATTTCATTAAACTTTCTTTGATTAGTGACATGTCATCATGCTATATACTTTTACACAAAATGCATGGCCATAGAAACATGTTCTTCACAATACATTCAATATCATTTATCATGTCACAACATCATTCAAATATCACATACATGTCAACACATAAGCATACCACATCAAGCACATAAAGATCTAAGTTCACTACCTTGCACTTAAGCTTTTCTCTTGATCTTTTGCACTTGCTCCCTAGCTTTCCAACCAGGAAGCCTTTATGTCAACCACTTCCCAACATCTTCTTGGATGTTTCAAGGTCCTAAACACATTCATATTCATCATATAATTCATTAGGACTCATGAACTCCAACCAATTCAAGACTAACCTTGTTACACTCTTTATTATCATAACTTTCTCTAATCTTCACTAATCCACTTGGCTCTTGAACCAATTGATATCTTGACTTTACCCTATACAATTTTATCTTTTGAATCCATCTATGAGCTTAGAATAATGAAATTCTAGCTCCTTCATGGCCTGCTGTATAGATTATCATTTTGATTTTAATGCTTCCCATACTTATTTCTCTACTTTATCCTACACAACTTTTCATTTTAAAACCATTAGAAACATCAAAATCATGAAATTCCAATAATTGTTTATGCGAGAGAACAGTAACCGTGAAGAATTTCAAAAACTACAACCTTGAGATTTTAATGTTTTCAAGGTTAAAAACCTTTTCAATCCCACACAAAATCATCATATCAATTCATTGGAAGCATTAAATCATTGAAATTCCATTTCCTTCCCTCATGAACAGTGTATACCGAACAGGATACACCATGGCAAAGTCAAGAATATCAACTTGATTCAACAACCAATCACTTAACTAGCTTGTTTAAGCTTCAATCATATGTTTCTAACTTTAATTTCTTCTTTCCCCTTTCATCTAAGGTCTTTGGGCAGCACCACCCCTTAGAGAAAACTCAACTTTCCCCCCATGAAACCCTAAGTTCAAGCTCCCAAATCAAAGGAAAATAAGCTAGGAGAGATTGCTTACCTTTAATCTCTAGCTTGCTTGAACTTTGGTACCTTGAATCTTCCTTGTCTTGGTTTGAGTTTTCATTTTGCAAGAGTTTCCCCAAGGTATCACAAGGTCACGGTTTTGATGCAGAAATGAGGGGGCATTTATAGAAAAATCTTGGTAGAAATCAATGGCCAAGATTAGTTTGTACACTATTTGATCTAATAGCCCACATTTAATCTTGGATTTAACTTTTTTCAAAAATAATAATTATGACATCATGTGGGACAGCTCAAGGGACACCTCATGGGGGTTAGGTGGCGAAATTCTAATGGGGGAACCTTCTGGAAAAATTCCAGTCTAATCTGGTACCGATCGGAGCAGTTTCACAGCAACCAGACTGTTTTCTGTTCCTAATTTTTTATAATATACTAGGTTATGTATTCTATCCTGGAAATCAATGTCTAGGATTCTCATACTATTGATAATGATATACTGAATATTTATCTTCCATCCATCCCTTGGAAAATGACCAAAATACCCTTGGTGTCCTTTCTTGCACTATATTAACCTTAAGGGCATAATTGTCATTTTACCCCTCTTTGCACTACCTCAGAGCATATACTGGCTCTTACTAATCATATTTATACTATATGGCATATTTTTGGCCTATCCAAAATGACCAAAATGTCCTCCATCCATCACTGGTATAATAGGGCATCTAGGGGCATTTTTTGTAATTTTGCACTTTTCCTAGACTACTCTGGACTCTCGCCCACATAACTGTCTCACTACTTTATTGGGCTCATGATTGCACCATTTGGGCCTTGATATGGGCTCATTTCCTTCATTGCCTTCATTGCCCAATTCATAATATAACTCTCCCGATCCTATTTATCGAGTATTTTATTTCACGGTAAAATCCCGTAAAGCTTCTACAGGATTCCTTTTCTTACTCTGTCAATTTTATAAATTCTTATATTAAATATAGGAATTTCATATAATATCCCATCTGATTCTGATGCCTGAAGAATACTATAATAATTCTTCTGACTTAATAAATTTATATTAATTAATCGGGACCTCAAATCAAAATTCTGTGTTGTATTAAACTGACCGGAATAATTTTGTCTATCTACGGGTAAAATTTGGGTCTGATATGATTCTAGGCATTTTTGGCCTGTTTTGACTCAACTTTTTCATATTTACATTTAGGTACCTGAACTTTTGAATAATTTCACTTTGGCCCCTGAACTTTTAGCTATTTGCATTTAAGTCCCTTAACTTTTGAAAATTACACTTAAGGGCCTAACTTTTATTTCTACCTTCACTTTTTCCCTTCAACCTTTTCTAATTTTTGTTTTAGTCCTTCTCTTTCTTCACCTATCTAACCCTTATTATTTCTTCTGATCTCTGTCATAATCCTTTCCAAACATTTTTCCACTATCAGTACTATACATAAAGGGAAAAATTAGGATATGACAAAATGCATTTTTCAACTCAAATTTATGTAAGTGAAAACATTAATATTTTCATAATCAAGTGTATACAATGTTTGTAGATATCAAAACTTTTGACGCATAAATTTGAAATCCAAGAAAACTAAATTTTGGATTATGCATTTCAAAACAAAGAGACAAAAAATTAAGCACAAATTTGCTTTTCTTTATGATGCATAAGAAAAATAAGCATAGAGTATGGAAAGCACATTAAGATCAAAATAGCTCAAATATATTTTCAATACGAATAGGGGGTTGAAGAAAGCTTATTCATTTTTTGTAGCTTGATGTATTGATTCATTTGCCTTCCTTTCTTGTATCCAAGCATCTTGCATTGCATGTGATATTGATCCCTTCAATTTATTGCCAATTGATCTTTACTGCTTCAGTGCTCACTTCCTTAGTGATGGTGTCAGATTATCGTGGTCCGATCATTCAAAATAAAGTTATTGCACCCAATATAATATAGTATAAGGCACAACCCTATCGTTCTTCTCGAGGAGCCTTTTATGTGGAAACCTAGTAGATTGGATGTCAAAATCAATGAAAAAAACCTGAGCAGGGATAAAATGGTTTTTGGGTTTTAGTGATTAATGCAATAAAAGTAGGGTGTAGAAAAGTAGATATTTTTAGATTTTTTTGTTTATGATGAAAACGAGTTAGTTGAGTTGAGAAATATACTATGACAGACTCTTGATGATGGAAACATATTTATCCTTGCTCTCACATTTAAAATTAGAGTTAAGAAATCACTAAGTCTCAAAGGAAACCTCAATCGATCGATTGAGTCCAGAACCCTAATTTTCCTTAAACCCCTTTGATCAAAGCTGGTCTAAGAACTCTTAGTGAACTGTCATAAACCACTTAGCGTGTAAGTTGAATTTAGATTATGGAAACACCCTCGAATGGTCGTCGATCGAAAATCCTAGATTTTAAGCAATGAATTAATTAACAACCATTGCTGATAATAACCCACTCTTTTAAAATAAAAACTGAAATAATCTATTAAAAGCAGACGTTCAAATCATCTTAATCCAATTACAAAATCTAATCTGATAAAAAATCAATCAATATTCAGACTTGCTCATAAGATGAAAACCCTAGATCTAGCAGCAATCATAAGATGAGAAGATGGAAATTAGAATTGAAGAAACTCCTCGTTTGAGTCCATGAGCTCAAGATATCTGATTCATCACCAAGAGGCTAGAAGTTTAGCCTCTCATGACTCTTGCTGTACTGTAATCGTTGTTTAGTTAAGAATATTCCAGAAGAATAAAGGTCACGACCTGCGAACTCTTTGATCACGACTAAAATATGCAGGAGTGTGGTTTCACTTTCATTGGCTTATGATTTCTTTCCTGGTCCTTGCTCTATTCCAAAATACCTGCAATCCAAAATAAAAGCTCACTGTAAAAGTCCAAACTAGTGAATAACAGAATATATGCAGTTTAGAAGACTTAATTTACCATTTTACCCTTTTATTAGCATATTGACACGTACAATCATGTATTACCATAAAAGTATATTTTAAGGCATAAATGAATGGTAAAGTTGTTATGAAGCTCTAAAAAGTGTTACAGAAACCATATGCAAAATGTGTCTTATCAATTCCCCCACACTTGAACCTTTGTACTCCTGGACAAAGAAATGAATCACACCTAGAACAATGCTATTAAATTCAAGAAAATAGCATAATCCATAGTGTACCCTGAAAACAAATAACTTATCATCCTTTGGGAATGCAAAGGTGATAATGTGAGCAATGCTAAGCAATCAACTACTGAGTAAAATCATCCTCAACTATATGAGTGCAATAGATCCTCTCAAAGGTTAAGTGTTTAGCTCTCTATTTCCTCTCATTATGAGGGTTCTTTCGCTCAGATTCAAATTGAAAAACATTCTACCATATGGTTTAAATGGCTCTAAATCTCAGCAACTATATAACACTTATATAAGGAATCAAGAGGTCTTACAGGGTTGAAATGATGGAGATGGGCCACATGGAATGGAATGTGCATAATAGAAAGTGCTATATGCATTCAACAATAAATATGTAGTATGAATTCATGTCTTTAGGGATGTAACTGTGGTAATTGTGCTAAAAGAGTTGATAACGGTGCCCTCTCCCCTTTTCTTTTCTTTTTTCTTTTCTTTTTCTTGCACTCTCTCTCTCTTTCTTTCTTTCTTTTTTTTTCCAGTGCAATACGCTTCTTTTCTCTTCTTCTTTTATTTGGCACCTTATTCATGGGAGCTGCAGTACAATAACACAACAATGATGAATTTTTGACATGAATAAAAATTGTATTTCAAGATGATGTTTATGTACATATGACTTTCTATGAGAATGGATGAAAAGAAAAAGTGATAGGCTCAAAAGGGGTGACTAAGGATTTAATATGTAGTGGGTTTGTGTTTGGGATAAGATGGTTTAGAAAGAATGCCTTTATCATGTTCAATTCATAACTGCACAAGTAACTATAATCTAAGAGCTAAGCCAAGTTCTAGAGAATATAAACCAATTGAATAATCACTCAATATATAATTTAAGGCCGAGAATCCTTCCAATAAAGGTTTTGATATAGATTGCTCACAAGCTAAAGTATCAAACAATATTCATCATTCACTAAACATTAAAATACTTATCATAACTGAAAACTTTCTAAATGATGATTTACAAGTTTCAAAGTAATCACTTGGAACTATGTGATAATCCAAATATAATAGCGAAGGATTAGGTGTTTTCAAATTCAATTTCTAAGATATTTCGAAAAGTTCAAGTAGGGCAATGATTTTAGGAGCTAAAAAGGTTTTGAAATAAGGGAACAAAGAATTATTTGTGATAGAATCTCAGTAGTTCAAAAAGGGATCCTTCTATACAGCCCTGCACAAGGCAAAGAGAAGGTAATTGGACATTTTTAAATATTGGTCGCGACGTATGACAATGAAGGTCATGACCAAATGTCATAGGGATGCATGCTCAAGACTTTTAAAATATTTAGTTGCATCCAAGGGGTGTATCCTTCTTGACGTAAATACATAGAGAGAAATAGTCGTGACCATGTAGGTACTCATGTCGCGACTCTAATCAATAGAGTTATTATCGTGACTGATATGTACATAGGTCACGACCACAGGTCACATAGAGTATATCAAGTCCAAAGTTTCATTATAGACTGTGACCCAAAAGCCAGTATGTCATGACCATTTTTTACTGAGACTACCGAGTAGTAATTTTCAAAGTCCCAAAAGAGCGTGTAACTGCTAAAGACATGAATTAGGATTTAGCCTTGAACTGCACCCAGAAATCGGTAGACAGCGGACTGAGGAATCAATACCCTTTTCTTAAGAGATTGAGGCTACAATTTTTCATGCTAAAACCTTTCCAGTATCAACAAACTTTAAAGCAGGAGTCCAATTTTCAGCAATTCATCACACGTTAAGAATTAAAAACAAAATTTTTTGTGATGAAAAGATTGGATTAATCAAAGATTGAGTAGAATAAAAGCAAGACATCTCCCCCACATGTAAGCTTGATAGTGTCCTCACTGTCAATATAACTAAAGTAGAAAATATCACAGTTACTATGCAAAGTGAATCAAATGTAGCTGTAAAATAGTAGGTAGCCCAATCACTTAATGCTAATTAATAATTCAGCACATGGTCACATTCAAGTCATGGAAAGCAATACTGGTAAGGCAGAGATGATAAGATGGGTAAGCTAAGATCATGCATGTGAGTGTGGAAACTCCAGAGGGATCAATCAATGACTAAGCCATATATGGACAGGAATGGGGGTGTTCAAAATAGAAAGAACCCTAGAATAAACATAAATAAATAGAAAATGAAAACTACCCTACTGAAGCATCAGGTAAAAAAATCAACAACTACTACTTCTACTGGCCAGATTATACCAGTGATGGATGGAGGGCATTTTGGTTATTCTGGACAGGACAAAAATATCCAAGCTAGTATAAAGATGATTAGTTAGAGCCAGTATACACCCTGATATAGTATAAAGGAGTGTAAAATCACAATTATGCCCTTAGGGTTAATATAGTGCAAGATAGTGGACCAAGGGAATTTAAGTCATTTCCCAAGGGATCTGTAATTAAGTTTTGGCCCAGTCCAAGAATATAAATGATAGGGAGAATCTATATTCTTGATTTAAGGTTCGAAAACATATTATGAAATCTCAGAAAAATTAGATTTATAAATCAGTCTGGTTTTTGGGGAATCGGACTGAGCTGATACCAAATTAGACTGGAATTTTTCTAGAAGCTTCTCCCCATTGGAATTTCACCACCTAGACCTATGAGTTATCCCTTGATGATGTCATAATTCTCTTTTTGAAAAAGTTAAATCCAATATTAAATGTGAGCCATTAGATCAAATAGTGCACAAAGTAATAATGGGCATTAATTTTCTGTGAAATTTTTCTATAAATACCACCTCAAATCTGAAGCAAACCATGAGCACACGAACCCTTGGAGAAACTCTTGCAAAATGAAAACTCAAGCAAAGATAAAGAAGATTCAAGGTACCAAAGTTCAAGCAAGCTAGAGATTAAAGGTAAGCAATCTATCCTAGCTTATTTTCTTTCGATTTGGGAGCTTGAACTTAGGATTTTCATGGAGGGAGGTTGAGTTTTCTCTAAGGTGTTGTGCTGCTCAAAAATCTTAGATGAAAGGGAAAAGAAGAAATTAAAGTTAGAGATTTACGATGAAGCTTAAACAAGCTACTTAGGTGATTGGTTGTAAAATCAAGTTGATATTCTTGACTTTGCCATGGTTGAACCAGTTTAGTTTGCACTGTTCATGATGGAAGGAAATGAAATTTAAATGATTTAAGGCTTCCATTGAATTTATATGATGATTTTGTGTAGGATTTGATAGGTTTTGAACCTTGGAAACATTCAAATTCCAAGATTGTAGTTTTTGAAATTCTCCCCTATTACTGTTCACTCATATGAACAGTAATTAGAATTTCATGATTTTGATACTTTCAATAGTTTTAAAATTAAAAGTTGTGTGGGAAAAACTGGAGAAACAAGTACGGGAAGCATTATAATCAAAATGGTATTTTTTGAAGGAATTATGCACATGTTTTCGGTTCTGTCTAGCAGGCCATGAAGGAGCTAGAATTTTATGATTCTAAGCTCATAAATGGATTTAAAAGATGAAATTGTGTTGGGTAAAGTCAAGACATCAATTGATTTAAAGGCCAAGGCCATTAGTTAAGATGAAGGAAAGTTAATGTAGTTAAATGAGCTTAATGTTCAAGAGGAAGTTATGTTAGTTAAAGTGAGTTTAATGCTCAAGGAAGTTAGATTATGATGGATAAATGATTATGTGATGCTAGGAATTGATCGGTATGCTCCAAAAGAGACAGCCACATATCCAAGAGAAGTGAGAAAAAAGAAGCAAGATAAAGTGAAAGAGAGTCAAGTATATGAGGTAGTAACATGGAAGCATGCACATTACACAATTTATGGACTGATATGAGATTATTCCCATACCCTAACCCTAAACAGTAAGCATATTGTTAAGTTAGGGTATTTATTGGGATAGTTAGCATTGCTTAATTAAACAAATATTGCAGGAACATATATGAGATTTTATAAAGTTAAGTCAGAGGCTTCAGTTAATAGGGAGACCCCAGGCAAGTAGTGATATATGGACATCTTGTATATCCAGACTCTAATCATCCCTTAGACCATGAAGAAAGTTCAAATGAGATTATGGGGGATCAGTCAAGAAAGTCTACAGTAGATTACCCTATAGATATTTCTGTAGACTTAAACCTACAGTCTAGAGGTGATGTAGAGATTCATTCTGAAGCCGTGAATGCACCATATGATATTGAGTCTAGTGACTCTACATAGTATAAGGATTGTTAGAGTGCCCTCTAACCCTGATGTAAGCTCTATTCCTCTGATAAGAGGACATATTACGTCTGAGGAAGCTACTAGTACTGGATTAAGGGTAGACCAGATAGCATTCCTCCTCCACCAGAGTTTGAGGACATAATTGTTATGAGTAATATATCATGGTCTGCTAATTCAGATATCCAGTTAGACTTTATGATAGTTCTTGTCCATTCCCAAAGTCCATGAATATGTGACTGTATAGAGAAAGATTAGTAGGATGTTCCTAGTCCTAGTCAACCCTAGCCTTCTTTGTGAAAGATAGATAGTGTGGACCATATTGGTCTGAAGAAAGCTGTAGAGAGTGAATTACTCAGTCTAGGTCAAGGGATGGATAGAAATAGAGATTAAGAATAGTTAGTTACCTGTAGTTCCTCAATGCCGTAGCAGGAATGATAAACAGGCATACAGTAGAGGGCATTAACCTAATATACTTTAGAGGACTGGTATGAGATGATAGTAAGTCAAGTGTCATGAGACTAAAGATGCCAACCTCACTGAAGTCTATCAGTTAGAGGTTTAGCATAGAGTATAGGTAAGTTAAACAGTACGAAGCACTAAGAAACAGAAGATCAATTTAAGAAGAGGTTCAACAGTAGATCCTCCGTATGATCATCAGGAGTTGATCTACAATAAGAAAGACTTTATGCAGCTAGTCTTTATGGAAAAGAATAATAAGAAGTTAGAATGAGACTTGCCTAAGAATGATCTAATACATGGCTTAAGGATAAAGATGTGATGGTTAACAGATAGAAAGTTCATGTTCCCAATACAGAGGGATTCTATCACAAAGAGATAGTAATCTAACGCTCTACCCTATATAACAGAAATAGTAATGTTAGATGATAAATGATATCCAAGTGACTTAAATTAGTTAGGATCTAAAGACATACCAAAAAGGAAGTACAGTCCAGTCAAGAGTAGACTCAGACTGATAGACAGAAATAGTTAAGGATGATACAGAGAGACACAGAAGCTACTCTATATGAGATGGAGAGTCATTAGCTCACTTGAGAAGTTTTTCTCAAAGAGTTTAGAAGAAGCATTCCTCTCAATTAGAGAGAGGTGAGCATAAGGCTAAGGGTTAAAGCTAAGGAAAGAGAACTCTTTTGATGGATACTTAACCGAGTTCATTCATATGAACCTTAAGGCTTAATAAGAGATACTTTCTCGCCTGTTAGTAATCTAGGAGGATAAGCGAAAACTTAAAAGTTCGACTGGTATAAAGATATGAGCCAAACCTTTTCTCAGTTAGCTGAAAGAAGACAGCTGACTCAGTTATGGATTATAGATAGATTACAGTGAGGCCAAGGACACAAAAGTCCTTCAGTTTAGAGACATGGAAGTCTTACAGGCGATGAGAAATGCTATGATAAGATAGCCTGATATGATAAGCTATCTCTGATTCCTAAATAAATAAATATGATACTGGAGATGTAAGCTAAAGATAATTGCCTCAGAAATTGGTTGAGGATTAGTAGAAAAAGATATATGTAAGCTAAGAGAAAAAAGTTTATGAGTTTTAAAGAAAGCAAGGTAGCCACAAATTCAAAGGTAAAGCGACTTCCCTATTCGTTATGTAAGAAAGAGTAAAAAAGGGTTGAGTTTATACCCTAATAAGAGGGTAATGTGGCAGCCTAAGTGAAACAAGTAAATAATTTAGGTTCCTGAATAAATGATCAGGACCTAGTGATTAAGGTGAGTAAGGGACATAATGTTTTAAAGTCTACCTAGTTAATTGTTTAAGTGCAATGTGAGTATAAGGGATGGTTGAGCAGATGTATGTGATAATGATATGGCTTATGTTGCCATAAGATATAATGAGAAGTTACATCTACTTGCAGTTATCATATGATGACACGCATACTAGAGAATGCTTAAATGATTGCATCTCCTTGCATATTATGCATGATAGAGTATGCTATGATAAATGAATACTCCCCTCATATAGTACATACAGGGTAGAGTATATCAGATAAGAAAGTTAGGTTGCTCCCATGCCCTATTACATACAATTAAATAATTCAACTTAACAAGAATGAAGCAATAGCAAAGTGCTAAACTAGAAAGTTAGCTACTTGATTCTCAAAAGATAGAAAGAGAATTTATGATCAGATAATGATAGTCAATGGGATAGAGAATAAGATTAAAGATGAAAATTAATAGTGAATCTACATATAAATGATTATGATACTCAGGATATACCCCTTTAGTAGGGATGAGATATATGAATGATATGCTATGCATATAAAATGGAATGAGACGCAATTAAGAAAGATGATATAGCTTTGAGAGAGGTTGTGTTTTGCAATGGAGCTGGATTGCTCTTGCAATAAAGTAGATTGTTTTTGAGATAGAGTCAGAGAAGGAACAGATTATGATGATAGATATGTGCATGGTATAGCCTGTGTAGATATCTGTAGCAATGGACATAGTCAAGTTATGAGAGAGGGGAATGACATATAAAGCTCCTGAGTGATAGAGGAAATGAGTGAAGTCTTGATAGATAATATTGGCTTCTATGACCATTTTTGGGGAATTATCTATTGAGTTAACAACTATGTGGAAGTGACTAACTTATAACTTTGTCCGTTGGTTTAGGTCTTCTAGAGATGAGAATACAGTACAACAGAATTGCAGTAGATTCCAGAGGTTTGCAGTTAGATCCTAGTATGGCTCACAGGGTCGCAGTTAGATCCTGAAAGGCTTACGGTTGATCGCAGTAGATCCTGAGGGTCGCAGTAGACCAAGACTAGAGCAAGAAAGTAATGAGCCATAAGTACAATATTTCTTTGGAAGGATGAACACCAAGGAAAAGTTAAGGTATAAAAGCTTCACAAGTTGGCTAACTCATAACAGAGAGATTACCCATGATGTTAGTTTCATATAGCCTTATTACTATTAGGGATTGAACTTAGAATCTTCTTACACGTAACAAGAACTCAGTGATCAAAGTTAAAGTTGTTAATCCTGAGTCCCAAGGATTTATGGGAATATTATGTAAGATATGAGAAGTGATCCTTGTGATGAGATTACAGAAAATAAGAGATAAGTAGATCCTCCAGATGAGGATAAAGAGATTAGATAGCAAGATAGAACCAAGAGAGAAAGTATAAGATAGGTCTAAGATAGGAAAGTACTAGGGTTAGAGCCTATGAGCACCAGTGCTTCATATTTTTACCGTGCTCAGGCAAGGGTAGCCCAATGATGGGTGTCATATCCTAAATTTTCCCTATTTATATAATATTGATAGTGGAAAGAGGTTTGGAAAGGATTATGACAAAGATCAGAAGAAAAGATAAAGGTCAGATGAGTCTTGAAAGAAGAAAGGGACCTAAACAAAAATTAGAAATATTTAAAGGCCAAAAGTTAAAGTAGAAACAAAAGTTGGGCCAAAAGTGGTAATTTCCAAAAGTTTAGGGACCTAAATGTAAATAAGTAAAAAGTCAAGGACTTAAATGTAATTAAGTGAAAAGTTCAGGGGCAAAATTATAATTATAGAAAGATCAGCCCGAAAAGGGTTAGAACTGCCCAGAAGTATTTTAGTCCCATATTCTATCAGTAAATAGAGGAAGATATATTGGTTAATCTGACATGATACAAAAATGTTATTAAAGCTCCAGACAGCAGATATTTATCTGATAGTATAAAAGTTATCTGAAATTTTATAAGATTTCATGGACTTCAGATATAAGTGGGCAAATTACAGGAAAGTGTGCCCTACAGTATCAGATGTTATGAATCTAACAGAACCCCAGAAGAAGTCCTGTATAAAAACTTATTCCCATAACAATGAATTTTGAAGGGAGTTTGATAACACTCGTGATCCGATAATAGAATTTATTAGTAAATAAGCCTAGATGAAATGACACCAGATGACCTCATATATGGGCCTATGATAACACCAAGGAGGACCCAAAACCCGGGGTACCAGTTTATCAACAGAAGGGGCCAGTATCCTGAAAAAGTGTAAAATTACGAAAATGACCCTGGATGCCTATAACGTACTAGTGATGGATAGAGGGCATTTTGGTCATCTGACATAGGCTAAAAATATGGCATATAGTATAAATATGATTAGTTAGAGCCAGTATAGGCCCTAATGCAGTACAAAGAAAGGTAAAAAGATGATTTTACCCTCAGGGTCACTATAGTGTAAGAAAGGACACCAAGGGTATTTTGGTCATTTCCCAAGGGATGGATGTCATATAAATATTCAGTATAACCATGTTAATGGTATGATAAGACTAGATATTGATTTCTAGGAAAGAATACATATCCTGGTATATTATAAAAAAATTGGAACAGAAAATAGTCCGGTTGTTGTGAAACTGCTATAATCGGTACCGAATTGGACTAGAATCTTTCCAGAAGCTTCCTTACACTATGAGCACGCCACATACCCCCATGAGGTGTCCCATGAGTTGTACCAGCTGATGTCATAATTATTCTTTTATGAAAAGGTAAAATCCAAGATTAAATGTGAGCCTTTAGATCAAATAGTAACCAAATCAATCTTGGCCATTGATTTTTCTTGGATTTTGGCTATAAATACCCCCTCATTCTGCATCAAAACCGTGGCTTCATGGACCCTTAGGGAAAGTCTTGCAAAATGAAAACTCAAGCCAAGACAAAGAAGATTCAAGGTTTCAAAGTTCAAGCAAGCTAGAGATTAAAGGTAAGCAATCTCTCCTAGCTTTTTTTCCTTTGCTTTGGGAGCTTGAACTTAGGGTTTTTATGGAAGAAAAGTTGAGTTTTCTCTAAGGGGAGGTGCTGCCCAAAGACCTTAGATGAAAGGGGAAGAAGAAATTAAAGTTAGAAACATATGATTGAAGCTTAAACAAGATAGTTAAGAGATTGGTTGTTGAATCAAGTTGATATTCTTGACTTTGCCATGATGTGCCCTATTCGGTCTGCACTGTTCATGAGGGAAGGAAATGAAATTTCAATGATTTAATGCTTCCATTGAGTTTATATGATGATTTTGTGTAGGATTGGAAATGTCTTGAACCTTTGGAAACATTAAAATCTCAAGGTTGTAGTTTTTGAGATTCCGTACGGTTACTATTCACTTGCATGAACAGTGATTGGAATTTCATGATTTTGATATTTCGAATGGTTTTAGAATGGAAAGTTGTGTGGGGTAAAGTGGAGAAACAAGTATGGGAAGCATTAGAATCAAAAGGAGAATTTTTGAAAGAATTGTATGCTTATGTTCAGTTCTGTATAGCAGGCCATGAAGGAGCTGGAATTTCATTATTCTAAGCTCATAAATGGATTTAAAAGATGAAATTGTGTAGGGTAAAATCAAGATATCAATTGGTTCAAGAGCCAAGTGGATTAGTGAAGATTAGAGAAAGTTATGACAATAAAGAGTCTAACAAAGTTAGTCTTAAAGATGGTTGGAGTTCTTGAGTCCTAATGAGTTATGTGATGAATATGAATGTATTTAGGCCCATGAAACATTCAAGAACATATTGGGAAGTGATTGATATAAAGGCTTCATGGTTGGGAATCTAGGGAGCAAGTGCAAAAGATCAAGAGAAAAGCTTAAGTGCAAGGTAGTGAACTTACCTCTTTATGTGCTTGATGTGGTATGCTTATGTGTTGACATGTATATGAAATTTGAATGATGTTGTGACATGGTAAATGATGTTGAATGTATTGTGAAGAACATGTTTTCCATGGTCATGCATTTTATATAAAAGTATATAGCATTATGGCATGTTACTAATCAAAGAAAGTTAATGAAATTACATATCATGCATTAGCATCCATCTTGCATATTTAACTGGTAATGTTTGCTACTGAGATTTCCTAGAATCTCACTCTCCCATAACCAACCAATTTAGGTCAAGCATGAAGAAAAGGTATTCATGGAGAAGAGCTAAAGAATGGAAGAAAGGAAGTGAAGTATTGAGATTTTAGCATATACTATAAATTGTCCATGTATGTAAATACCATGTAAGGTATCCATTTATGTGATGAAACTATTGTAATACTTATGGCATATGTACATGATGTATATAAATGTTGAGAAGCTTATTTGATGGCTTGTGCATGCTGAAACAATTATTGGAAATGAAATAAAAGAAAGTGAAATGGTAAAACGTAGGTCCTAAAGCAGTTTCGTTGTGGCTTCAGTTTGACCTAGCAAATGAAGGAATTAGTTCACGGAATTTTATGATCATGTATCACACATCCAGAGCCTTAAATGCATATGTAGAACGTGTCATTTGGATGTGTATATCAAGAGAAATGATTTTCCAAAGAAAGGGACCAGAATCTGTTTCTAGGATTTTTACCAAATGAACAGTACAGTTTCCAAATAAACTGTACTAATTGGATAATCATTTGGTTTGGAAATTATTTTTTCCTTAAATTTTAATATGTTATCTTCACGTAGCTTTTTGAACCACTTCATTTCATGTTTGCTAGAATTAACTATGATTTTTTGAAGTTTATTGCGTAATCTGGAATACCATATGAACAGTAACTGAGAAAGTGTAAAATTCTAGATTTGACTAATAGACTTTCAAGGTCTTGTAAGTGGTTATAAATGCTACTGAATGGTCCCTAAGACATATGAAAGTAAGGATGTTACAATGGGTGACCCCCTGGGAAGTGATAGAAAAAAAAAGTAAATGTCACAGAAGTTTGGTATATATGAATAAGTTACGTAAAATGATAAAAAGAGGTATGAAGAGATAGAGAGGGTTATGAACAGTAAGAGACTAGAACCCTTATGTCAAGTCCAAATGAAATTAATTTGAAAGAGGGACTATTATATAGACAGATTTGGCTAGATATGCCATTTTATGACATGAAAGATACAAAATGAGATAATATACCTTGAGAAGCGGCTGTATAGCTAGCTTTGTAAACATTTAGAGAGGCTTTCTTTCTAGAAATGATAAGATGTTTGAATGATGAGCTACATGTGAAAGGGCAAATGAGAGCTTTTACTCCTTGCATAAAGTGCCAGGCATTATGTTATGTTATGTTATGTTTGTGAAATATGCTAAAGCTCTGAATGTTAGAGCAGTGCAAGCTCTATATAATAGAGTTGTGCAAGCTTCGAGTGTTAGAGCTGTGCATATTAAGAGAAGGAATGCTTGAGCTCCGATGTTAGAACTTTGCATTCATGTGCAGGTAGGTAGTCCTGCAGCGTGCTGGCCAGGCATTATGCATGTTAGAGTCTGTGCTCCTATGTGCTCATATGTGCTCTTACGTGCTCCTGTTTAGCAGTAGAGCAATGAAAGAAAGAATAATGATATAAGTCTTCTCTCTGTATTATGATGAGTTATTAAATATGACAATAATCCACGATGACATAAGAATGAGAGTTAAAGTGTGCGGATATTCAGAGAATTCCGCTAGATACTCATATGAGAAAGAAGTGATTGCACTAAAAAGTATGATGAGTTGTTAATAGAAACTCCAGAATATAGTAGTATTTGAATGAGTTTGATATGAAAGAAATGGACACTACTCACAAGTCTAGCATGGTGAGGAGTCCATACGAAATGAATGCGAAGTGATGAAGTAACTACTAGAATGAGGTAGCGTTCAACTCTGATTGAGATGTTTCGGAATAAGAGAAAGTAAAGACAGTAAATATATGAAAATATGCAGACATGAAAGGTACTCTGCTAAGATGTTAGAGGAAAGATAAGAGATAGATACCCCAATCCTTAGTCAAGAAGAAGATAAGGATATCTATCCAAGATTACTGACTAAGGTACTAAGTAAATTTTGAGGACGAAATTTATTTTAAGGGGTAAAAATGTCATATCCTGATTTTTCCCTATCGGTATAATACTAATAGTGGAAAGAGGTTTAGAAAGGATCATGACGAAGATCATAAGAAATTATAAAGGTTAGATGAGTATTGAAGAAAGAGAAGGACCTAAATGCAAAGTAAAAAAGGTTAAAGGCCAAAAGTTAAGGTATAAACAAAAGTTGGGCCCTTAAGTGTAATTTTCAAAAGTTAAGGGGCTAAAATGCAAATAGCCAAAAGTTCAGGGGCCTAAGTGCAATTATTCAAAAGTTCATGGACCCAAATATAAATATGAGAAAGTTGAGCCGAAATAGGCCAGAAATGCCTAGAATCAGATAAGACCCAAATTTTACCAGTAGATAGACAAAATTATTCTGGTTAGCTTAACGTCACATAAAATTTTGATTTGAGATCCCGATTAATTGATATAAAAAATTCAGAACAGAAAACAGTCTAGTTGCTGTGAAACTGCTCCAATCGGTACCAGATTTGACTGTAACTTTTTTAGAAGCTTCCCTACACTATGAGCACGCCACATACCCCCATGAGGTGTCCCATGAGCTGTCCCACATGATGTCATAATTATTCTTTTATGAAAAGGTAAAATCCAAGATTAAATGTGAGCCTTTAGATCAAATAGTAACCAAATCAATCTTGGCTATTGATTTTTCTTGGATTTTGGCTATAAATAACCCCTCATTCTGCATCAAAATCGTGGCTTCATGGACCCTTGGGGAAACTCTTGCAAAATGAAAACTCAAGCCAAGATAAAGAAGATTCAAGGTTCCAAAGTTCAAGCAAGCTAAAGATTAAAGGTAAGCAATCTCTCCTAGCTTATTTTCCTTTGATTTGGGAGCTTGAACTTAAGGCTTTCATGGGGAAAAAGTTGAGTTTTCTCTAAAGGGTGGTGCTGCCCAAAGACCTTAGATGAAAGGGGAAAGAAGAAATTAAAGTTAGAAGCATATGATTGAAGCTTAAACAAGCTAGTTAAGTGACTAGTTGTTGAATCAAGTTGATATTCTTGACTTTGCCAAGACTGAATCTGTTCAGTCTGCACTGTTCATGAGGGAATGAAATTGAATTTCAATAATTTAATGCTTCCATTGAGTTTGTATAATGATTTTGTGTAGGATTGGAAAGGTTTTGAACCTTAGAATTTTTGAAATCCTTCACAGTTACTGTTCACTCACATAAATAGTGATTGGAATTTCATGATTTTGATGGTTCCAATGGTTTTAAAATGAAAAGTTGTGTGGGGTAAAGTGGAGAAACAAGTATGGGAAGCATTAGAATCAAAAGGAGAATTTTTGAAAGAATTGTATACTTATGTTCAGTTCTGTATAGCAGGCCATGAAGGAGCTGGAATTTCATTATTCTAAGCTCATAAGTGGATTTAAAAGATGAAATTGTGTAGGATAAAGTCAATACATCAATTGGTTCAAGAGCCAAGTGGATTAGTGAAGATTAGAGAAAGTTATGACAATAAAGAGTCTAACAAAGTTAGTCTTAAAGATGGTTGGAGTTCTTGAGTTCTAATGAGTTATGTGATGAATATGAATGTGTTTAGGACCATGAAACATTCAAGAACATGTTGGGAAGTGATTCATATAAAGGCTTCATGGTTGGGAAGCTAGGGAGAAAGTGCAAAAGATCAAGAGAAAAGCTTAAGTGCAAGGTAGTGAACTTACCTCTTTATGTTCTTGATATGGTATGCTTATGTGTTGACATGTATATGTTATTTGAATGATGTTGTGACATGATAAATGATGTTGAATATATTGTGAATAACATGTTTCCCTAGCCATGCACTTTATGTAAAAGTATATAGCATGATGGCATGTCACTAATAAAAGAAAGTTAATGAAATTACATATCATGCATTAGCATCCATCTTGCATATTTAAGTGGTAATGTTTACTCCTGAGATTCTCTATAATCTCACTCTCCTATAACCAACCAATTTAGGTCAAATGTGATGGATAATGTATGCATGGAGAAGAGCTAAAGCATGGAAGAAGAAAAGTGAAGTATTTAAGTGTTAGCATATGCTATGCACTTTCCATGTATGTCAAAGCCATGTAAAGCATCTATTTATGTAATGAGATTGTATGAAACAATTATTGTATACCCCATGATGTATATGAATTCATACAAGGCAAAAGAGATGATTCATGTATGCTAGAACAATTATTGAAAGTAAAAGAAAGGAAACTGAAATAGTAAAAACGTAGGTCCTGAAATAGTTTTATTGTGGCTTCAGTTTCACCTAGCAAATGAAGGAATTATTTCAAAAAATTTTATGAGCATGTAGTACACATCCAGATATTTCCAGAGTTTTTGACCAAATAAATAGTAAACTTCAACGAATAAACTGTATCAATTGGCTAATAATTTGGTTTGGAAATTATTTTTCCCTTAAATTTCAAGACGTTATCTTCACGTAGCTTTTTGAACCACTTCATTTTGAGTTTTCTAGAATTAATTATGAGTTTTCGAAGTTAATACCATATGAACAGTAACTCGAGAAAGAGTAAAATTCCAGATTTGGCTAATGGACTTCCAAGGTCTTGTAAGTGGTTCTAAATGCTACTAAATGGTCCCTAAGACGTATAAAAGTAAGGATGTTACACCAAATGTTAGAGATGTGCAAGCTCCGAGTGTTGGAGTTGTGCATATTAAGAGAAGGAATGCTTGAGCTCTGATGTTAGAGTTTAGTATTCATGGACAGGTATATAGTCCTACAATATGTTGGTCAGGCATCATGCATGTTAGAGTATGTGCTCCTATACACTCCTATATGCTTTTATGTGCTCTGATCTAGCAGTAAAGTAAAGAAAGAAAGAATAATGACATAAGTCCTCTCTCTGTAGTATGATGAGTTATTAAAGATGATAAGAAGAAAAGAAGTACGATGATACGAAAATAAGAGATGAAGTTTTGCGGATGTTCAGAGAATTCCATTAGATACTCAGAGAAATAATAAGAGATACATGTTAAAGGTATGATGAGTAGTTGACAGAAACTCCAGAATATAGCAGTTTTCGAGAGAGTTTAATATGAAAGAAATGGACACTACTCACAAGTCTAGTGTAGTGAGAAGTCTATATGCAAATGAATGCAAAGCAAGTAAGCAAGTAACAGAATGAGGTGGTATTCAACTACGATTGGGTTGATTTAGAACAGAAGAATGAACACAATAATGATATGCAGATCTACGGATATAGAAAGTACTCTGCTAAAGATATCAAGTAGAAGATAAGAGGTGGATATTCCAATCCTTAGTCATAAAGTGAGAAAAGAATATCTATCCAAGATTGTTGACTAAGGTGTTGAGTAAATTTCAAGGACAAAATTTGTTTTAAGGGGGAGAGAAATGTCATATCCCCAATTTCTTTATCTGATGTATATGTACAATTTATATGTAATAGACATGAGATTCTTGAAATAAACTGTATCAGATTGAGGAAGGAAAGAGATGGATTATTAACCAATGAAAGTTAAGGGACCTACATAAAAATAGAAAAGGTTGAAGGCCAAAAGTGAAAGTAGAAACAAAAGTTAGGCCAAAAGTGGTAATTATCAAAAGTTTAGGGACCTAAATATAATTAAGCAAAAGTTCAGGGACAATAATGTAATTATGAGAAAGTTGAACTAGAAAAGGGCCAAAAATGCCCAGAATCATATTAGTCCCAAATTTTACCAGGAGATAGACAATTATTTTGATCAGTTTAACGCAACATAGAATTTCGATTTGAGATCCCGATTAATTGATATGAATTCCTGAAGTCAGAAAGACTTATTATAGTATTTTCCTAACCTTAGAATAAGATGAAACTTTAAAATAAATTTTTATATTTAATATAAGAATTTATAAAACTGATAGAGTTAGAAAAGAAATCCTGTAGAATTCTTACAGGAATTTACATTGGAATAAAATACCCAATAAATGCTGTCAGGAGAGATTCCTTGGGATTTATGCCATAAAGGTAATATACCAATATTAAGGCCCAAATGGCATCCCAAGAGGTCCAATAAGGTGGTTGGACAGTTAAGTAGGCCAGAGTCCAAAGCAACCCTGAAAAAGTGTGAAATTACAAAAATGCCCCTGTGTGGTCAGATTATACCAGTGATAGATGGAGGGCATTTTGGTCATTATGGAAAGGACAAAAATGTACAACCTAGTAGAAAGATGATTAGTTAGAGCTAGTATACACCCTAATTCAGTATAAAAGAGTGTAAAATGAAAATTATGCTCTTAGGGTTAATATAGTGCAAGATAGTGGACCAAAGGCATTTCAGTCATTTTCCAAGGGATCTTTAATTAAGTTTTGGCCCAGTCCAAGAATGTCAATGGTAGGGAGAATCTAGATCTGGATTTAAGGTCAGAAAACATATTATGAAATCTCAGAAAAATTATATTTATAAATCAGTTTGGTTTTTGGGGAATCGGACTAAGCTGGTATCGGATTGGACTGAAAATTTTCTAGAAGCTTCTCCCCATTGGAATTTTGCCACCTAGCCATGAGTTTTCCCTTGATGATGTCATGGATGATGTCATAATTCTCTTTTTGAAAAAGTTAAATCCAATATTAAATGTAAGCCATTATATCAAATAGTGCACAAAGTAATATTGGCCATTGATTTTCCGTGAGGATTTTCTATAAATACCCCCTCAAATCTGAAGCAAACATTGAGCACAAGAACCCTTGGGGAAACTCTTTCAAAATGAAAACTCAAGCCAAGACAAAGAAGATTCAAGGTACTAAAGTTCAAGCAAGCTAGAGATTAAAGGTAAGCAATCTATCCTAGATTATTTTCCTTCGATTTGAGAGCTTGAACTTAGGGTTTTCATGGAGGAAGGTTGAATTTTCTCTAAGGTGTTGTGGTGCTGAAAAATCTTAGATGAAAGGGAAAAGAAGAAATTAAAGTTAGAGATTTACGATTGAAGCTTAAACAAGCTACTTAGGTGATTGGTTGTGAAATCAAGTTGATATTCTTGACTTTGCCATGGTTGAACCAGTTAATTTTGCACTGTTCATGATGGAAGGAAATGGAATTTCAATGATTTAAGGCTTCCATTGAATTTATATGATGATTTTGTGTAGGATTAGATAGGTTTTGAACACCATAAATATTGAAATTCCAAGATTGTAGTTTTTGAAATTCTCCCCTGTTACTGTTCATTCGCATGAATAGTGATTAGAATTTCATGATTTTGATACTTCCAATGGTTTTAAAATGAAAAGTTGTGTGGGATAAACTAGAGAAACAAGTATGGGAAGCATTATAACCAAAATGAGAATTTTTGAAGGAATTATTTACATGTTTTCGGTTCTGTCCAGCAGGCCATGAAGGAGCTAGAATTTCATGATTCTAAGCTCATAAATAGATTTAAAAGATGAAATTGTGTGGGGTAAAGTCAAGACATCAATTGATTCAAAGGCCAACTCTATTAGTTAAGATGAAGAAAAGTTAATGTAGTTAAATGAGCTTAATGTCCAAGAGGAAGTTATGTTAGTTAAAGTAAGTTTAGTGCTCAAGGAAGTTAGATTGTGATGGATAAATGATTATGTGATGTTAGGAATTGATCGATATACTCCAAAAGAGGCAGCCACATATCCAAGAGAAGTGAGAAAAAAGAAGCAAGATAAAGTGAAAGGGAGTCAAGTATATGAGGTAGTAAACTTATCCTAAACTTGTATGCATTGAATGTTATGCTTGATTGTGCTATGGCTTTGTTGAATTGTGTTGCATATGTGCTTATGTATGAATCTCTATTTCTATGATTACTTTGGTGAATTGTATTTCATATGTAACATGGAAGCATGCACATTACACAATATTAGCACTTTCACAAGCAAGCACAAGTATTTATATTAATGCATGTATTGTTTAGTACCGTTTCCTACTGAGATTTCCCTAGAAATCTAATCCCCTTCCATGTAATCCCAATCCCACAGGTTTGTTAATGAAAGAGGATTGAAGAAGCATAAAGAGAAGATAGGGATTGGATAGTATAATTGTTATGTGAGAAATTATTATATATAATGTTACTATTTGACCAATGCAAGTAGTGATGACTATGATGTAATAAAAAATAGTAAATGATGAGATAAATGTATGAAATTTTGTAGACAATTAGTTAACATGTCAAGCTTCATTTTGACATCGAGAACACCTTATTTTGATTTATGTACTAAGATAACTAATTTTCCAAAATAAGGGACCATAATCTGTTCTTAGAATTTTTGACCAATTGAACAGTAATCTTTGGCAAATAAACTGTATTAATTGGCTAAGCATTTGGTCTGAAAATTATTTTTCCCTTAAATTTAAAGATGTTATATTCATGTAACTTTTTGAACCACTTCATTTTGATTTTACTAAAATCTTTGATGAATCTTATGTAAAATCCAACGTGTCCCAGGAAAGATCGAAGTTCTTTTAAAGTTGTGCGATAGGGCAACGAGGAAATGACTTCAATTTTCACTTTATCCACCTCAATCCCCTTGCTAGATATATGATGTCCAAGTAATATTCCATGATCAACCATGAAATGGCACTTTTCAAAGTTTAAAACCAATTTTTCTCAATACATCTAGCAAGGATGCTATGAAGGCTTTCTAGACACTCATCAAAAGAATTTCCATATACAGTAAAATCATCCATGAACACATCCATGCATTTTTCAATAAAATCAGCAAATATAGAAAGCATGCAATGATAAAATGTTCCTGGGGCATTACATAAACCAAATGGCATTCTTTTATAGGCATATGTAACAAAGGGACATATAAATATGGTCTTTTCCTGGTCCCTCAGGTCTATTGGAATCTAGAAATACCTTGAATATCCATCTAGGAAACAGTAATAGCTTTTCCCTACTAGTCTCTCAAGCATTTGATCAATAAAAGGTAAGGGGAAATGATCTTTCCTAGTATAATCGTTTAACTTCCGCTAATCGATACAAACCCTCCATGAATTTTGCACTCTAGTAAGTATCAATTCATTGTTCTCATTCTTGACAACTGTCAATCCACTCTTCTTAGGTACTACATGCACAGGAGATACCTATTCACTATCTGAAAAGGCATATATAATTCTTGCCTTTAACAATTTACTAATCTCTTTCCTAACCACATCCGAGATCAAAGGGTTTAATCTTCTTTGGGGTTGTTTAATTGGCTTGGAATCTTCACTCTGCAGGATCCTATGGGTGCAAACAGTGGCATCTATTATTTTTATATCAGCTAATTGTCAACCCAAAGCCTCTATTTTTTCTAAGCACACTTAGTAACCTAGACTATTCATTAACAGTAAGAGAACTGGAAATTATGACTGACAATTTCGAGTTTGGCTCAAGATAAGCATACTTTAGGTTGGAAGGCAAATCTTTTAACTCTAGTTAAGGGGGTTGGAGAATGGAAAGGATCAAATGGGGGAAATCATTCAGGTAAGAAATACTCCCTTTTGTAGATCCTTGGGGGCTGCTCATGTTTAAGTCATTAGGGCATTCCTTCTTGATTGTAGTCTCTTCAGGGGTTACGCCCAGCTCATGTGGGTCCACTGTTACAACATAGTTTGGGTCAGACTCTTTTGTTCCTGCTTCATTATTTGAGGTCAAATCATTTAAGGTATGAGATGTAATTTTGGAATGAGAATAAGGTTGGGAAAAGTTAGAATGTATTCTCCCTTTAACCAAAGCAGTGGAGTGTGGAACTGAAGGAGTGTGGGGTTCCCTGGTTGCATCTAGCATTTTGTTATGACCTTTTATCTTCTCGTCGTGACCTCAGTTGACAGGGTGTATCTTTGTAGCTTTTAGTCGTGACCTATTCATCTTTCAATCGTGACATATGGTCGCAGAAAGGCTCTTATTCAGCAGATTGATGTGTAGTCGCGACATCTTCATCTTTGCGTCATGATAGGTAGTCGCTGGAGTTTTATGTCGTGACCTTAAAGCCATTTCGTCGTGACTCATCTTTATAGTGGATCTCAAGTTTATCTTCCATCATGATGGGGAGGCAATTTGGTCACGACCTTTGGTCACAAAAATTTGCCCCTTCTTTAATCATTGTACTTCTAGCATCCAGAATATCTTGGGATCCTGCAAGATCACTCAACAAACCTTTTGCAAGTGCATTATCTCTATCATTATCATGTAAACTCAGTTCATGTTCATCCCTAGTCTCTTTAAAAGCATAATATATGGCATTCAAAGTAGTAAAAGCAAAATTATCACAGGGAAATTTCATTGCTTCATTCATATTGAAGGTTACTACATCTTCTCCAACTTCCATTGTGATGGAACTATACTTCATACTAATGATGGTCTTAGAGGTTTAGAGGAAAGGGCGGTCTAGGATCAGAGTGCTATCATTTACTAACTATTTGGACATGTCTAGGATATAAAAATTAGCTGGGAACACTAAGTCCTTGACCTGTACTAGAATATCCTTAAGGATTCCCTTAGGTATCTAATTGACCTATAAGCTAACTGGAGTATTACATTTGTGTCTCTAAGGTTGCTGATTCCTAAGGCTTGATATACTGACCAGGCATTACATTAAGATTGCCCCTAGATCTAGTAACACTCCCTTGATAGGAACATTCCCTAGAGTGCATGGGATGGTGTAGGATCCTGGTTCTTGGCATTTAACAGGTAGTTCAGCCTTAAATAGTTATGACACAATAGCACTCACCTGGATTCTCTCAAGAGGCCTAAACTTCTTTTTATCGGCACACAATTCTTTCAAAAATTTTGCATACTTAGGGTTTCTCTTGAGGAACTCGACTAAAAGGACATTTATTTCTAACTTGTTGAATAGAGTATAAGCATCTTTTGCAAAATCAGGGTCAATATTTTTCTTTCTAGCAAAGTAAGAGTTAGGAAAAGGGAGATCTTTTATACTTACCTCATTACCTTTATGATAGAGGCTCCTTGCTTGCTCAACTCTGGCTTCTCCTCAGGTGGCTTTCCTTTGTAGGCTGGATTTAGTACTATTCTTGCTTCTTCTTGTAGCTCTTGTATCTCCATTTGGGTTGTCTTCTTCATTACAAGCTGCTGTTCTTTAGCACTTTTAGATTTCCTAATTTGTACTTGTGGCAGAGATGAATTCTCAATTTTAGCATCTTCCACATCCTACTCTAGTGTATCAACTTCCTTAAAGTGAACCTTTCAGCCACTTTTAAGGGATATAGCATTCAAACCCCTCAGATTGATGACAGTATTTGAAGGTATGTTGCCACTGCTCTTCCCTTGAATGTCACTCATTGTATTGGAAACTTGAGTTAAGTGGCTTGTGATATCTGCATTCTTGGAACTTAACTCCTCAAGTTTCCTGTGTACATCGGCATTATCCTTCTTCATACTTTGAAGGATTGAAGCTATAGAAGTTAATTGACTGTCATTCTCTTTGAGCTTGTTATCTATATTGGTCATTCTACCGTCTATATTGTTCATCTTTGCAGCCATACTCTTTAACAATTGAGAAGTCTCATCTATCCTTAATGTTAATAAGGTCATAGGGTGAGTTGGAACTATGGACCTTGCATTATTTTGGTAGTTGCTTGAGGAAGCACCATCTCCTTGGAATTGATTTGTCCTATCACTCCACCTAAAATTTGGGTGGTTTTTCCAACTAGGGTTGTATGTGTTAGAGTATGGGTCTCTCTTCTGGTATTATTTGTCTATCCCTTGATACATTGTTGATGTCACATCCTTACTTTTAACCTTAATTATACTCCATTAGAAGTGATTGGAACCAATTACATGATCATTTGCTTTGAAAACATCCATTTCTAAAAGAATTGCTCTCGGGGGTACTGTTCACTGTTACTGTTCATTTGGTAATTCCATAACATGTACCCTACTTTGAAAATTCATAATTAATTGTAAAAAAATCAAAATAATGTGGTTCCAATTTATAATGAAATATATTTCATAGATATTTGAGGGAAAATATAAAACTGAGGTTTTCTTGTCCAAATGAAATCAGTTTATTGGTAAAAGATCACTTTTCATTTTGTAAAAATCTGGAAGTTCCAGTTTCTTTGTCTTAACTTCAAAAATTCATTTCTCTTTGGTTACTTATCCAAATGAACCTTGTTACCTATGGATTTGAATCTCTAGACGTCCTATTTAAGTTCATAAACTTTCATAGAAAAACTCGTTCATTTGATATATGAAATCATTGTGTGAATGTCACTGCCTCTTAGCACTCATGTTATCTCAATTCCAGAACTTACTTCCAAATTTGGAAAATCATAACAATTCGGATAATTATCCAAATGAGGTGTTCTTGGTGTTTATTTAAATCTCTATATCTTAACTTTGCTCATGTCAAATTTCAAACTAAAACTCGTTGATTTAGGCATCAAAATTATCGTCACATCACCACAGTTTTAGAACAGGGTTATAAAAATATACACCATGCATACTAGCATATCATCCCATAGTGTCATGTAAGTCATGTAGATTATTATACAACTTAATAATCAACATTTAATCTCTTCCCTTGAGAGGATCCAGCACCTAAAACATAGTTATGCATGTGGAAGGAATGAGATTTCATGGAAATCCCAATAGCAAGTTACACAAACTAATATCATGGATGATTAATTGGATGCTTAACATGTTATCATGAGATCGGAGCTACTTCATAATGGTACATAAGAAAACTCTAAAATGTATATTGTCATGACATAACTTGTAAGGAGTTGCAATCATTCATACTTCATCATAACATGATGACATAAGCTCAAGCTCAACCAAAAACCATAATCAACAAGCAAGCAAACAATTAAACAAACATGAGTTATAGTTAGGTATCTTTGCTACCTCTTAGCTATCTTGGTCAAGACCTTATTGAGATTATTTTCTTCCTTCACAAATGTCAAAACCTAGCCATTACACAATAATATCAAGTTACAATTCAACTTGGACACAAAACTAAGACTAGGTTTTCACTAGCTCCCTTTCTTTCTCTACTTTATGTTTTTTACTTCTATCTTTCCAAAATAAATTCTCATGGTTCATTTCCACATAAATTTTCTTGTAGAATCCAAATATGAAACTAGAATTTCCAAAATCAAAACACTTCAATTGCTACAGTACCAAACCGAAATGAAGCCCTTGATTCCCAGAAATTAACATTTTGATTCCAATGCTTCCAATACTTGTTCTCCTATTTTATCCCCACACAATTTTCCATTTTAAACTCATTGGAAGCATCCATAAGGGAAATATAGCACAAAAATCCATTTTAACCATATATGAGCAGAACTTCAAGCAGTAACCATAAGGGAAATATAGCATAAAAATCCCTTAAAACCATTAGCTAACCTACTAGAACAAAGCTCAAGATCAAGGGAGATGATTACCTTGCTTGTTACTTCCTTTGGTTGCTTCTTTCTTGGTTGAATGAAAATTTTGCAAGAGTTTCCCTATTGTTCACCATGCATGCCGAATTGATCTGAATAGGGGGTATTTATAGAGAAATTTGGGTTGAAATGGATGGCCAAGATTGATTTGGTTACTATTTGATCCAAGGGCTCACATTTAATCTTGGATTTAACTTTTTCTAAAAAGAATAATTATGACATCTTATGGGACAGTTCATGGGACACCTAATAGGGGTAGGTGGCGTGCTGACCATGTAAGGAAGCTTCTGGAAAAATTCCAGTCTAATCAGGTATCGATCAGAGCAGTTTCACAATAACCGGACTGTGTTCTATTCCTAATTCTTTTATAATATACCAGGATGTGTATTCTATCCTAGAAATCAATGTCTAGGCTTCTTATACCATTGATAATATTAGACTGAGTATTTATCTGCCATCCATCTCTTGAGAAATGACCAAAATACCCTTAGTATCCTTTCTTGCACTAAATTGACCCTAAGGGCATAATTATCATTTCACCCCTCTTTGTACTGCCTTATGGCATATACTAGCTCTAACTAATCATGTTTATACTATATGCCACATTTTTGGCCTGTCTAGAATGACCAAAATGACCTCCATCCATCACTGGCACAGTATAGGCATCTAATGGCGTTTTTGTAATTTCACACTTTTCCTATACTGCTCTGGTCTCTGGCCCACTTAACTATCCAGTTACCTTAATGGGCTCATGATAGCACCATTTAGGCCTTAGTATGGGATTATTGACTGTGTTACCTTTATGGCCTAATTCACAGTACAACCCTCCCTATCCTATTTATTGGGTATTTTATTTCATTGGAAAATCCCGTATGGTTTCTACAAGATTCCTTTTTTGACTCTATCAATTTTATAAATTATTATATTAAATATATGAATTTCCTGTAAGGTCTTATATGATTCTAAGATCTGGAAAATACTATAATAATTCCTTCCGACTTCAGGAATTTATATCAATTAATCGGGACATAAAATCAAAATTTTGTGTTGCATTAAACTGACCAGAATATTTTTTTCTATCTACTTGTAAAATTTGGGTCTGATCTGATTCCATGCATTTTTGAGCATTTTTTAGTTCAACTTTTTCATATTTACATTTAGGTCCCTCAACTTTTAAATAATTGCACTTTAGTCCCTGAACTTTTCATTAATTGCATTTAGGTCCCTCCGTTTTCTTCTACTTTCACTTTTTACCTTCAAACTTTTAAATTTTCATTTTGGTCCCTATTCTTTCATTAGTTATTAATCCTTCCCTTTCCTTTCTCAATCTGATATAGTTTATTCCAAGAATCTCATATCCATTGCAGATGAACTGTACACACATATCATATAAGAAAATTAGGGATATGACAGCTGCCACTTCTTCATACTGTCTATCACATGTACTGGTAGGATGCATCATAGAACCACATGATTCGCATCCTATAACTAAGGCTTGTGAGGTATCCACTGCATGAACTTGTTTTGTGGAATGCAGTTCTCTTTCAATCAAATTCATCCTCTTTTCCATTATGTTTCCCAAGGCTGCTATTTCTGCTAAGAAGATATGGCCATTCTCTTTAGATCCCCTATTTTATGGTCTTCATTGGTCATTTTCTGGAACAACTCCTAACTTGCTTGTAGAGTCTTATCTCTCAAGGACCTATTTGCTGTAGCATTCAAGGAAACCTGATTATGAGGAAGTATACCATCAAAGAAAATGTCTACTAAATTAGCCTTAGTCATGTTATGGTGAGTGCATCGAGCCAATAGGTTAAGAAACCTCGTCCAATACTTTTGTAAAGATTCTCCATCCTATTGCAGAATATTCTTGATTTCCTTCTTCATTCGAGTGGTCTTTAAAGTCAGGAAAAACTGTTCAAGGTATGTTGACTTCAGCTAATCCTATGTAAGAGTAGAGAAATGGGTGGGCAAATTGTACAGCTACTCGTTAGCCTTCTCTTATAAGGTAAAATGAAAACACCTCCTTAAGACGTCATCCACTGCAGTCATTTGAGGCTTCATTGAGGAACAAATCTATGCATAGTTTGTAAGTGCCTGTATGGATATTCTCCTATAAAACCATAAAATTTAGGTAAGGCTGCAATCAAAGCTCTTTTAATCTCAAAATTAGCTTATTCAATATAGAAACCATAAGGATCATAATTCACATGCGAATGATTAATTTCCCTCACACTTCTATTATCTTCTGGGTTCATTGGTATTTCATTTTCTCCATGCCTATTATGCCCATTATGATTATTATCATCTATATTCGATTCAATTTAAGACTCAGGAATACTAGAGGAGGAACTAGATTTTGCTTCTTCTTCTATAAATTCTCTAAACTCTCTCTTTAGTTTCATAACTCTTCTCTCAATTTCAGGTTCAAAAGGCACTAATGGTTCAGCTCTTTTATGCATGCGATGCATAACAGATAGAGAATAATAAATGTAATCAGTCACAGAAGTTGGATAGCAGGAAATTTTCAGTTAGTCATGACTAAAGAGTGTTATAGTCACGACAAAATATCACAGAGAAAAGAGGTCACGACTGAAGGTGTTAAATGTTGCGATTGGCTTTCACAGAGTAGTCAAATTTTACAGGGGAGCAATCAAGTCATGACACAAATAATGTTTGGTCGTAACTTAAAGTCACAGTGACTAGTGGTCACGACTCAAGTGAGTTTAGGTCGCGACTCATAGTCACATAGATTGATTTTGCATAATACTCAGAAAAATACAAAATGCAATGCAATGCAAATTAAAAACTACTAAAAACTAAAAGCAAACAAAAGCAAAAAAGATGACTCAGGTAGCTATTGAAATTTACAATCAATTACTAGGGAACCAATTACTTGGCTCCCTAGCAATGGCGCCATTAATAGTGTCAGATTGTCGTGGTCCGGTCATTCAAAATAAAGTTATTACACCCAATATAATATAGTATAAGGCACAACCCTATCGTTCTTCTTGAGGAGCCTTTTATGTGGAAACCTAGTAGATTGGATGTCAAAATCAGTGAAAAAATCTGAGCAGGGATAAAATGGTTTTTGAGTTTTAGTGATTGATGCAGTAAAAGTAGGGTGCAAAAAAGTAGAAATATCTATGACATACTCTTGATGATGAAAACATATCTATCCTTACTATCATATTTAAAATTAGAGTTTAGAAATAAATAAGTCTCAAAGAAAACCTCAATCGATCGATTGAGTCCAGAACCTTAATTTTCCTTAAACCCCTTTGATCAAAGCTGGTCTAACCACTATTAGTGAACTGTCGTAAATCATTTAGCGTGTAAATTGAATTTAGATGATGAAAACCCTATATTTAAAGCAATTAATTAATTAATAACAATCGTTGATAATAACCACTCTCTTAAAATTGAAACTGAAATAATATATTAAAAGAAAATGTTCAAATCATCCGAATCCAATTACAAAATCTAATCTGATGAAAATTCAATCAATATTCAAACTTGCTCATAAGATAAAAACCCTAGATCTAGCAGCAATCATAAGATAAGAATATACAAATTAGAATAGAAGAAACTCCCCGTTTGAGTCTATCAACTCAATATATCTGATTCATCACCAAAAGGCTAGAAGTTTAGCCTCTCATGACTCCTGCTGCACTGCAATCACTGTTTAGTTGAGATGTCATGAAGAAACAATGAGAAGGTGGTAGGTTGATGGCGTGAAGAGGTGGGGAATTCTGTGGAGTGGTGTAGAATGATGGTAGGGGTAGAGAAGATGATCATAGAGTGCCAGAATAATGCTTCTTAGCCTAATCAGGTCCAAAAAACACCTGTTTTGACGGTAGCCTTCCTTCCCCTTTTATTTATGCATAACCTAATTCAAAACATGTAGCTTCAGTGATTTTACATATTAGTCATGCCTAGATCCATGTTTTGGTTGCGACCAGTAAACACAGAGAACAATCCAGAAGAATAAAGGTCACGACTAGCAGACTCTTTGGTCTCGACTAAAATATGCAAGAGCGTGGTTTCACTTTCATTGGTTTGTAATTTCTTTCCTGGTCCTTGCTCTATTCCAAAATACTTGTAATCTAAAATAAAAGCTCACTGTAAAAGTCCAAATCAATGAATAATAGAATATATGCAGTTTGAAATAGTTAATTTACCATTTTACCCTTTTATTAGCACATTGCCACGCACAATCATGTATTATCACAAAAGTACAATTTAAGGCATAAACGAATGGTAAAGTTGTTATAAAGCTCTAAAAAGTGTTACAGAAACCATATACAAAATGTGTCTTATCACTTAGTTATGTCAACCTTGATATATCATTGCAATCCATTGAGATATATCCTTATTCTCTTGTCATGAATGCAAGTCTCTTTCTTTATTAGAGAATGATTAGTATGATCATAAATAAAGTAACTTCTAAATGTGAGATCATACAAAGACAACTCATCATCAAAACCTATACAATTTTTAGTGAATGTATATGAGTATGCTTAAAGAATTGAGCTTGTAAAAATGAAATAAATATATAAAGTTCTCATTTTCTTAAAAAAGTATCTTTAGAGATAATGCTTTATTTAAAAAAAATATGTATTTTCAATTTTATTTTCCAAAGTAAATCTCTGAAGAATTGATTTCTTAAACATATTAAGAATCAACTGGTTAGAGAAAAATATCAAACACAAATTGAATAACATGTTGAATTAGAAATGTTAACATGTTTGGAAATTTCTTAGGAGTAATGGTCATATAAGAAACAAAGAATGAAGACTCTAAGACCTTGCTCAATGGAGCAAATTAACTTGTGAGTCCAAATGACCATAGTAACAAATATATTCCAATAGATAAACACTTTAAGCATAACGTTTTAATGTTCTAGAATATTTTTATTTCTCTATGGATAGTCTTGAACTTCACGTGGATGATTAACTTATTGAAGGATAAGGAGTTTAAGAAATTTATAGATCAAAGGAAATAATTTTGTCAAATGGATTTTGAGTAATTTGAAATTTCCATTCAAATGTATAAACTCCAACATTGTTGTTTTCATATTTTAGAAACCAAACATCTTCAAAATAATTTGTATGCAACAAGAAAAAAATTTGAGATTTGATGCAAAGATTTGAGAAAGTTTCTTGAAAATATGAATATACATATTTATAAATCAATTCGTGAATTCATAAAACAATGTTTGAAAACATGTACAATTCATTATGTAATCCATTTATAAATCTAAAAATATATTTAGAAAACCTTTAAATAATTATTGTTAATAGAATACAATAAGGAATAAGTATTCATTACCCAAATATGAATTCATTTAATAAGCACAAAATTGGGTAGAAATAGATTTCACTATCATCTCTCTTGTTCTAGTGAATACTTGATTTATGTAGGCTGCTTAATGATTATTCAGGTTTGTGAGATTCAACACCACTAAAATCAAAAGTCTACTTCCTCAAAATTTACATTTATCTTTATGCAGCCATATTCTTGACATGTCTCACATCCTACTTTTTTCCTATATGTATAATATTGATAATAGAAAGATGTTTAGAAAGGATTGTGATGATGAATAGAAAGAAAAAATAATGATTAGACAAAGCTAAAAAATGAGGGACTAAAATGAAAAGTTTAAAAGTTCTATGGTGAAAAATGAAAGTAGAAATAAACTTTGAGCCTTTAAGTGTAATTATGAAAAGTTGAGGGCCTAAAGTGTAATTTTTAAAAGTTCAAGGGCAAAAATGATAATTATGAGAAAGTTAAGCCCAAAAATGCCCAAAATTAGATTAGACCCAAATTTTCCTAGTAAATAGAGAAAATTATTCTGATCAGTTTGACGCAACACAAATTTTGATGTGAGGTTCTGAAAAATTTATATTAATTTCTAAAGAAAGTGAAATTAATAGAGTATCCTCTGGACCTCAGAATCAGATAAAATTTGGTAGTAAATTCCTATAATTAATATAAGAATTTATGAAATTAACATAGCTCAAAAAACAATTCTATAACATTTATTATAGAATTTACAGTGTATTAAAACACCTTATAAATATGTTTCGGGGGAATTTCTCGGGAGTTTAGCCCATGAAGGTAGTGGATCATATAGATGACCCAAAATGGCATCTTATAGGCCCAGTAATGTTTTTAGATAAGTATGTGGGTCATGGCTAATAAAGACCAGAAAAAATATAAAATTACGAAAATACACTGAATGTATGCCATTTTGTTGTGTCATTAAGTCAAAGTCATACGTGGGGCATTTTGGTCATTTGACTAAGGTTATACAGTCAAGGAGAACTCCAAAATAGTTGACCAAGGTCAATGAATACTCTGATGAGGTGTGAAAAGACGATAATGCCCTTAAGATGTTAAAATAAATAAAGAAGAACCAAGGGACGTTTTGCTAAATTACCAAGGGATCTATAATTAAGTTTAGGCCTAGTCCAAGGATGTCAATGATAGGAAAGATCTGGATACTAGATTTAAGGTTAGACATTATATTATGGAATCTAAAAAAAAAAGATTTATAAAACAATCTGGTTTTTGGGAAATCTGACTGAGCCAGTTCAAGATTGGACTTAAATTTCTCTAGAAGTTTCTTTCCCTTAGAATGGCACCACCTAGCCCTATGAGTTGTCCCTTGATGATTTCATGGATGATGTCATAATTATCTTTTTGGAAAAGTTAAATCCAAGATTAAATGTGAGCCATTAATCAAATAGTGCACAAAGTGATCTTGGCTATTGATTTTCCATGGAATTTGGCTATAAATACCCCCACCTTTTAGCTTCAAAACTGTGGAATGATAACCCTTGGGGAACCTCTTGCCAAATGAAAACTCAAGCCATGACAAAGAAGATTCAAGGTATCAAAGTTCAAGTAAGTTAGAGATTAAAGGTAAGCAATATATCCTAGCTTATTTTACTTTGATTTAAAAGCTTGAACTTAGGATTTTCATGGAAGAAAGTTGAGTTTTCTCTAAGGTGTATATGCTGTCCAAAACCTTAGATGAAAGGAGAAAGAAGATATTAAAGTTAGAGTTATATGATTGAAGCTTAAACAAGCTAGTTAAGTGATTGGTTGTTGAATCAAGTTGATATTCTTGACTTTGCCATGGTTGAACTATTTTGGTTTGCACTGTTCATGATATAAGGAAATGGAATTTCCATGATTAAATGATTCCATTGAATTTATATGATGATTTTGTGTAGGATTGGATAGGTTTTGAATCTTGGAAGCATTGAAATTCCAAGTTGTAGTTTTTAAAGTTCTTCTCTGTTACTGCTCACTCACATGAACAGTGATTGAAATTTCATGATTTTGATTATTGTAATTGTTTTAAAATAAAAAGTTGTGTGAGATAAAGTAGAGAAACAAGCATGGGAAGCATTGGAATCAATGAGAATTTTTAGAAGAATTATGCATGTTTTTCAAATCAATCCAGAATAGTGTATAGGAGCTGGAATTTCATGATTCTAAGCTCATAAATGGATTCAAAATGTGAAATTTTGTAGGTTAAAGTCAAGACATCAATTGATTCAAAGGCCAAGTCCATTAGTTAAGATTAAGGAAAGTTAATATAATTAAATGAGCTCAATATTCAAGAGGAAGTTATATTGTAATCGATGAATGATTATGTGATGTTAGGATTTGGTTGTGGACTCCAAAGAGGTAGCCACACATCAAAGAGAAGCGATAAGAAAGAAGCAACATAAAGTAAAAGAAAGTCAAGTATATGAGGTAATAAACTTATCCTAAACTTGTATGTATTGAATATTATGCTTGGTTGTGCTATGGCTTGGTTGAATTGTGTTACACATGTGTTTATGATTGAAGCTCTATTTTCATGATTACTTTAGCCAATTGTATTTCATATGTAACATGGAAGCATGCACATTATACAATGTTAACACTTTCAGAAGCAATGACAAGTATTTACATTAATGCATATATTATTTAGTACTATTTGCTACTAAGATTTCCCCAGAAATCTCACCCCCTCCATGTAATCCCAATCCTAGCCAGTTTATAAATGATGAAAGAGGATGATGAAGCATGAAGAGAAGCTAGGGATTGGATAGTATAAATGTTATGTGAAAGATTGTTATATGTAATGTTGTTATATGACCAATACAAGTAGTGATGATCATGATGTAATGAAAAATAATAAATGATGGATTAAATATATGAAATTTTATACACATTTGATTAATATGTCAAGCTCTATTTTGAAACCAAGAATGCCTTATTTTGATGTATGTACAAAGAGAACGGATTTTCCAAAATAAGGGACCAAAATATGTTTTTTAGAAATTTTGAGCAAATGAACAATAATCTTTGGCGAATAAACTATATTAATTGACTAAGTATTTAGTCTATAAATTATTTTTCTCTTAAATTTAAAGATATTATCTTCAAGTAGCCTTTTCAACTAATTCATTTCAATTTTTCTAGAATTAGTTATAATTTTTTGAAGTTCATTGTTTAATCTGAAAATACGATATGAATAGTAACTCGAGAAGAGTAAAATTCTAGATTTAGCTAATGGACTTTCAAGATCTTGTAAGTAGTTATAAATGCTACTGTATGGTCCCTAAGACATATGAAAGTAAGGATGTTTTATTTTGGTATCAAAGCAAAAGTTTCTTGCATAATATAAGATAGTTGGCATTGCTTATTTAAGCAAATGTTGCAGGAATAGATATGGGATTTCATAAAGTGAAGTTAGAGCCTTCAGTTAATAAGGGAGACCCCCAGCCAATAGTGAAATATGAAGATGGCATCATCCAGACTATGATCCTCCTTCAGATAGTGAAGAGAATTCATATGAGAGTATATAGGATCAGTCAGGGAGGTCGATAGTAGAATATCCCATAGATATTTCTGTAGACTCAAACTTATAGTCTGGAGGTTATGTAGAGATTTAGCCTGAAGCTGTGTATGTACTAGATGATATTGAGTCTAGTGACTCTATACAATGAGTTTGTTGGAGTGCTCTCTAACCATGATGTAAGCTCTATTCCTCCAAGGAGAGGACATATTACGGCTGAGGAAACTGAGTACTAGTACTAGATTACAGGTAAACCAAACATTATTCATCCTCTACCAGAGTTTGATGATAGATTTACTGTGAGTAATATACAATAGTCCCTTAATCCAGAGATCCAGTCAGAGTCTATGATAGTTCCTTTATGTCACATCCATATTTTCAACCTCAATTATACTCATTCATAAGTCATTGAAACTGATTACATAGCCTTTTACTTTAGAAACGTCCATTTTCAAAAGAATTACTCTCGGGGGGGTACTGTTCACTTTTATTGTTCATTTGGTAATTCCAGAACATGTACCCAACTTTGAAAATTCATAATTAAATATAGAAAAATCCAAATAAGGTGGTTTTAAATTCTAATGAAATCTCTTTCATAAATCGTTGATGGAAAAATATGAAACTAAGGTTTTCTTGTCCCAATGAAATCAGTTTATTCGTTGGAAATCACTGTTCATCTGGTAAAATTTGTAAGTTCCAGTTTCTCTATCTTAAATTCAAAAATTCATTTCTCTTTCATTACTTGTCCAAATGAACCATGTTACCTATGGATTTGAATCTCTAGACGTCCTCTTTAAGCTCACAAAATTTCAAGGAAAAACTCAATCATTTGCTATACAAAATTAATGTCAGAACATTACTGCCTCTACTTGCTTTCTTTATCTCTATTCCAGATTTTAACTTCAAATTTAGAAAATCATAACAATTCAAATACTTAAAAAATTGAGGCATTATTGGAGTTCATTTAAATCTCTGTATCTTAGCTATCATAATGCTAAATTTCAAGTTCCAAATCCTTGATTAAGGCATCCTAATCATCATCACACCATCACAGCCTCATAGCACAATTACAAAATCATACATCATACATCCATCATATCCTTTCATAGTGACATGTAACTCATGTAATTAGTTATACAAATTCATCCATCTATAACATGGTTATTCATATGGAAGGAATGAGATTTCATGGAAATCCCAATAGCAAGTTACACAAACCATAATATCATGGATGATTAATTGGATGCTTAACATGTTATTATGAGATAGGAGATATTTCATAATGGTACATAAGCAAATTCTAACATGCATATTGTCATGGCATAACTTGCAAGGAGTTGCAATCATTCATATCTTATCATCAACATGATGACATAAGCTCAAACTCAACCAAACATCATAATCAACAAGCAAGCAAACAATTAAACAAACATGAGTTATAGTTAGGTATTCTTTCTACCTCTTAGCTATCCTTGTCAAGATATTCTTGAGGTGATTTCCTTCCATCACACATATCAAAACCTAGACATTACAAAGTAATATCAAGTTACAACTCAACTTGAACACAAAACCAAGACTAGGTTTTTACTAACTTCCTTTCTTTCTCTATTTTATGTTCCTTCCATCTTTCCAAAATAAATTCTCATGGTTCATTTCTACATAATTTTTCGTGTAGAATCTAAATATGAAACTAGAATTTCAAGAATCGAATCAGGTCACATGCTACAGTACCAAACCGAAGTGAGCTATGCTTTTTCTAAAAATTCACATTTTGATTCCAATGCTTCCGATACTTGTTCTCTTACTTTATCTCCACACAATTTTCCATTTTAAACTCATTGGAAGCATCAAAATCATGAAATTCCAACATATGAATAGTGCCACATACAGTAATAGCAAGAACACAAAACCCTAAATCCAAACATACTTGGATTTCCTAGCTTATACTATTTCATTCCAGCTTGTTTAAGCTTGTCCAAACTATCCATAACATAATACTCATATTTTAACCACATATGGATAGCACTTCTAGCAGCAACCATAAGGGAAATATGGTACAAAAACCCTTAAAATCAGGAGCTAACATGCTAGAATAAAGTTCAAGATCAAAGGAGATGATTACCTTACTTTGAGCTCTAAGTTGTGTGCTTCTTTCTTAGTTGAATGGAAATTTTGAAAGAGTTTCCCTATGGTTCACCATGCATGCCGAAAGGGTCTAATTTAAGGGGGTATTTATAAATAAGCTTGAGTGCAAATGGATGGCAAAGATTGATTTGGTTACTATTTTATCTAATGGTCCATATTCATTCTTGCACAAGCTTTCTCTAGAAGCCTCCCCTTTTGAGGCCATGCATGACATCATTTAGGGGCATGTTTGGCTGAAAAAAGTGAAATATACTGATAGAAAAAATTCTAGTCTAGTCAGGTACCGGTCAGGACAGTTTCACAAAAACTAGGTTGTTTTCTATTCCTAATTTTTATAATATTCCAGGATATGTATTTTGTCCTGGAAATCAATGTCTAGGTTCCTCATACCATTGACATTGTTAAATTGAGTATTTATTTGCACTATATTAACCCTTAGGCATAATTATCATTTTACCCCTATTTGTACTGCCTCAGGGCACATACTAGCTCTAACTAATCATATTTATACCGTTACACATTTTTTTCCTGTCCATAATGACCAAAATACCCTCCATCCATCACTAGTACAATACAAGCATCTAGGGGCATTTTTATAATTTCACACTTTTCCTGTACTCTGGCCCCTTCTACTAATGAACTGGTATCATGGGTTTTGGGCCCTCCTTGGCTTCATCAAAGGCCTATATATGAGGTTATCGAAGCTCATTCTATCCAGGCTCACTTACTCCTAAGTTTTATAATCGAATCACAGATGTTCTCAAACTCCCTTCAAAATTCACTAATATAGGGATAACTTTTCATACAGAGCTCCTTCCGGGGTTCTGTTAGATTCATGACATCTAATTTCATGGGGCACACCTTCCTGTATTTTTTCCACTTATACCTGAGGTCTATGAGATCTGATAAAATTTCAGATAACTTTCAGACTATCAGATAAATACCAACTATCTGGAACCTTAATAAAATTTATGTATTATGCTAGATTAACTAGCATAGATTTCTCTATTTACCGATGAAATATGGGACTGGAATACTTCCAGGTAGTTCTAAGCCTTTTCTGGCTAAACGTTTCCATAATTACATTTAGGTCCCTAAACTTTTGAAAATTACCTCTTTTAGCCTAACTTTTGTTTCTACTTTAACTTTTAGCCTTTAACATTTTTAACTTGGCGTTTAGGTCCTGTATTTTCCTTAGACAATAATCCTTCTCTTTCCTTTCTCAGTCTGATACAGTTTATTCCAAGAATCTCATACCCATTTCATATAAACTGTACAGTTACATCAGGTAAGAAAACTGGGGATATGATATTTCTCTCCCCTTAAAATAAATTTTGTCCTCAAAATTTACATTAGATATACACTATGTAAACAATTCAGGATATGATTCCTTCATCCTTTCCTCTACTTCCCAGGTAGCTTTATTATCCATTAATCCCTTCCAGACTACCTTAACTAGAGAAATCTCCTTATTTTGCAACTGCTTGACCTTTCTACCTACAATCTGTACTGGTCCAACTTCATAAGTTAGGTCATTTTGTAGTGCAACATCATCCTGCTCAATCACTTGTGATGAATTTGGAACGTACTTCTTTAACTGGGAAACATGGAATACATCATGGATCTTGTTGAGATTTAAAGGAAGAACTAACTTGTAAGCCACTGATCCCACTCTTGTAAGGATCTGGAATAGCCCGATGTATCTAGGATGCAGCTTCTTCACTTTGATTGATCATCTGGCTCCTGTCATTGGAGTTAACTTCAAGAATACATGTTCTCCTTCTTTAAACTCCAACAGCTTTCTTCTAACATTAGCATAACTCTTCTACCTACTCTGAGCCATCAGCAATCTCTTTCTAATCTTATCGATCTGTACTGCTGTCTAGTCTACTATATCGGGACTAAACATTTTTCTTTTGCTCAACTCTACCCAGCACAAGGGAGATCTATATTTATGTCCATAGAGTGCTTCAAATGGGGCCATCTTAAAACTAGCCTGATAACTGTTGTTATAGGCAAACTCTATTAACGGCAAATGGACATCCCAACTCCCTTTAAAATCCAAAACATATGCTCTCAGCATATCCTTTAATGTTTGAATCATTCTCTTATATTGACCATTCGTCTAAGGATGATAGGCTGTACTAAATCTGAGAGTAGTGTTAATCTCTTTATGTAAAGCTTGCCAAATATTTGATGTAAATCGAGGATCTCTATCATATATAATACTACTTGGAATACCATGTAGTCTAATAATCTCTTTCACACACAGGTTTGCCAGCTTCTCAAGAGAATCTCTCCTTTGGATTGCCAGGAAATGAGCTGACTTAGTCAATCGGTCAATTACTACCCATATAGTGTCATGCTTAGTAGGAGTTATGAGCAGTCCTTCAACAAAATCCATGGCAATATTGTCCTATTTCCATTCAGGTATTTCTAGTGGCTGTAACTTCCCTGTTGGTCTTCAGTGCTCAAATTTTACCTTTTGACATATTAAGCACTTGGACACATAAGCCACAATATCCTTCTTCAATCCAAGCCACCATCTTGGTCATACCTGGATGTACTGTATATTTGCTTTTATGTGCCTCATCTAAGATCCTCTCTTTTAAACACATTACATTGGGAATATATGGTCGACTCCTAAATCATAAAAATCCATCTTAGGAGATATCAAAATTCCTAGTTTCCCCTCTTGCCAGCTTATTCTTAAAATCTCTGTGAGCTTATCCTGCTCCTAAGCTTCTATTATTTCATCTTTAATGAAAGCTTTAATTTGTGTTCCTCTATAAGAGCTTTCTGCTATTTGCATTTGATATAAAGGACTCTAATCTTAAACATCTTCTATTAACTCTAACTCTTTAATCATTAGGTTTGCCACCTACACCACCTTCTTGCTCAAGGCATCAGCTATCACGTTTGCCTTTCCTGGATGGTACTTAATCTAGAAATCATAATCCTTTAGAAATTCCATCCATCTCTGTTATCTCATATTTAATTTTTTTTATCTTACAGGTACTTCAGGCTTTTGTGGTCACAATACAGCTCTATGGTAGCTTCATATAGATAATGTCTCTAGATCTTGAGAGCATAAACTACCGCTGTAAGCTCTAGATCATGAGTGGGATAGTTATCTTCATGTGGTTTTAATTGCTGAGAAGCATAGGCTACCACTTGACCCTGCTGTATCAACACACATCCCAACCCCTACTTGCTAGCATCTGTATAAACTACATAAGTCTGAGTTAGGTTTGGAATAATCAATACAAGAGTCCTAGTTAATCTCTGCTTTAGTTCTTGGAAACTAGCCTCACACTTCTCATCCTACTTGAATAGCTGGTTCTTTCTAGTCAGCTTGGTTAACGACAGAGCAATTCGAGAAAAGTCCTTAATAAATCTTCTATAATACCCTACTAAGCCCATAAAACTTCTGATCTCTGTCACTATCCTTAACTGTTCCCAGCTTAGCACTGCTTCAACTTTGCTTGGATCTACAGCTACCCCTTCATGGGATATGAAATGACTGAGAAATTTGACTTCCTACAGCCAAAACTTACATTTACTAAGCTTAGCATAGAGTCATTTTTCTTTTAGAGTACTAAGAATAATTCTCAAATGATCTTCATGCTCTTCAGCATATTTGGAGTATACTAGGATATCATCAATGAGGACCATAACAAACTGATCTAGATAAGGCATAAAGATTATGTTCATATAATCCATGAAAATTGTAGGTGCATTCGTCAGACTAAAGGGCATTATTACAAATTCAAAATGACCATATTGAGTCCTGAACGCAGTCTTTGAAATATCATCTGCTTTGATTATGAGTTAGTGATAACCTGATCTCAAATCAATCTTAGAGAAGAGACTTGCTCCCACCAACTGGTCCAGTAAATCATCAATCTAGGGAAGAGGGTACTTATTCCTAACTGTAATCTTATTTAACTCCCGATAGTCAATGCATAATCTAAGACTACCATCCTTCTTCTTAACAAATAACAGTAGAGCACCCCACGGAGAAACTCTAGGTCAAATGAAACCCTTCTCTAAAAGCTCCTCTATCTGCTTCTTCAACTCAATCAGCTCGTTGGAAGCCACACGATATGGGGCTTTAGATACTAGTCTAGCTCTAGGTACAATATCGATTGCAAATTCCACTTCTCTTTCCGGAGGTAATCCTTTAATCTCCTTTGGAAAGACTTTAAGAAACTCTTTCACTACTGGAATTGTTTCAATCTCTTCTTCTATTTCTGCTTGAACAGAAAAGAAGACTATATATCCCTGATATCCTTTCTGTAGACATTTATCTGCCTGAACCTCTATTAGGAAATTCAGTTTCACCTCTGGATTCACATTTGGGACTTGTGGACAAAGAATTGGAGCTTTGTTCTTACAATCCAACATTACATTATTGGCAGACAACTAATTCAATCCAATTATAACATCAATCTCGTGAAAGGGTATACATATTAGGTCTAGAGTAGTGCAGCACGCTTATATCAAATGACATTATTTAGGCAGACATCTGATGTAACTACTTTCACATTTGTAGGGGTTGTCACACATATAGCATAATGCAATTTGCTAATTGTATGGCCTAACCGTTTGGCACATTAATAAGAAATAAAGGAATGACTTGCACCCAAATCAAACATAGCAATCATAGAATGATTATTGAGATAGATAATACCTTGAATCATCTTGGGTGATCTTTACGCATCTTCCCTTGTTAATGCAAATACTCGCCCTTGTGTGCGTGGCCTTTGATCATTAGCTGCTTATGGATAATTCCAAGAAAAATATCTAGGTTTCCCGCAGGTGTAATAGACATTTTGCCCCAACAAGCAAGGTCTATCTCCATGGCTTTTCATATACTTGTCACACACTCTGAACCTCAAGTCTCTATTATTAGTATTGCCCCTACAGTTTGCTCTGTTAGGCTTTTGGTTCTGTTGCTGCTGTCTTTTCCTCTTCTTGTTATAGCCACTACCACTAGCCACACTTCTGTTCTGGCTAGCTCTCTCAGGAACAATGCTTTCTATCACATCCTTACTTTTAACCTCAATTATACTCCATTAGAAGTGATTGGAACTAATTACATGATCATTTTCTTTGAAAACATTTATTTCCAAAAGAATTGCTCTCGAGGGGATACTGTTCACTTTTACTGTTCATTTGGTAATTCCAGAACATGTACCCTACTTTGAAAATTCATCATTAATTGTAGAAAAATTGAAATAATGTGGTTCCAATTTCTAATTAAATCTCTTTCATAGATATTTGAGGGGAAAATATGAAACTGAGGTTTTCTTGTCCACATGAAATCAGTTTATTGGTTAAAAATCACTGTTCATTTGGTAAAATCTGGAAGTTCCAGTTTCTTTGCTTAACTTCAAAAATTCATTTCTCTTAGGTTACTTATCCAAATGAACTGTGTTACCTATAGATTTGAAGATATAGACGTCCTCTTTAACCTCATAAAATTGTATAGAAACACTCGTTCATTTGATATATGAAATCATTGTGTGAACATCACTGCCTCTCAGTACTTGTTTTATCTCAATTTCAGATCTTACTTCCAACTTTGGAAAATCATAACAATTCGGATACTTATCCAAATGAGGAATTCTTGGTGTTCATTTAAAGCTCTGTATCTTAAATTTAATCATGCCAAGTTTTGGACTAAAACTCATTGGTTTAGACATTATAACCATCGTCACAAAGCATCAGCCTCAAAATATAGTTACAGAAACATACACATTACATGCTAGCATATCGTCCTATAGTGTCATGTAAGTCATGTAACTTATTATACAAACTTAATCATCAACATTTACTCTCTTCCCTTGAGAGGATCCAGCACCTAAAACAGTTATGCATGTGGAAGGAATAAGGTTTCATCGAAATCCCAATAGCAAGTTACACAAACTATAATATCATGCATGAATAATTGGATGCTAACATGTTATCATGAGATGGGAGCTACTTCATAATGGTGCATAAGCAAACTCTAATATGCATATTGTCATGACATAACTTGCAAGGAGTTCCAATCATTCATACTTCATCATAACATTATGACATAAGCTCAAGCTCAACCAAACACCATAATCAACAAGCAAGCAAACAATTAAGCAAACATGAAATATAGTTAGGTATCCTAGCTACCTCTTAGTTATCCTTGTCAAGGTCTTCTTGAGGTGCTTTCCTTCCTTCACAGATGTCAAAACCTAGCCATTACACAATAATATCAAGTTACAACTCAACTTGAATACAATACCAAGACTAGGTTTTCACTAGCTCCCTTTCTTTCTTTACTTTATGTTTCTTACTTCTATCTTTCCAAAATAAATTCTCATGGTTCATTTCCACATAATTTTTCATGTAGAATCCAAATATGACACTAGAATTTCCAAGCTTATACCACTTGATTCTAGCTTGTTTAAGCTTGTCTAAACTATCCATAACATAAAACTCATATTCCAACCCCATATGGACAGCACTTCCAGCAGTAACCATAAGGGAAATAGAGCACAAAAACCCCTTAAAACCAAGAGTTAACTTGCTAGAACAAAGCTCAAGATCAAGGGAGATGATTACCTTGCTTCTTGCTTCAACTGTTGAGTGGACATTTTGCAAGAGTTTCCCCATGGTTCACCATGCATGCCAAATGGGTTCTGATTTGGGCGTATTTATAGAGAAATTTGGGATGAAATGGATGGCCAAGATTGATTTGTACACTATTTGATCCAAGGGCTCACATTTAATCTTGAATTTAACTTTTTCTAAAAAGAATAATTATGACATCATGTGGGGCAACTCATGGGACATCTAAGAGGGGTATGTGGTGTACTGTCCATGTAAGGAAGCTTCTGAAAAAATTTCAGTCCAATCCAGTACCGATCAGAGCAGCTTCACAACAACCAGACTGTGTTATGTTCCTAATTTTTTATAATATACCAGGATATGTATTTTATCATAGAAATTAATGCATAGTCTTCTCATACCATTGACAATGATATACCAAAGATTTATCTGCCAACCATACCTTGAAAAATGACCAAAATACCCTTGGTGTCCTTTCTTGCACTATACTAACCCTAAGGACATAATTATCATTTCACCCTTCTTTGTACTGCCTCAGGGCATATACTGGCTCAACTAATCATATTTATTCCATGTGCCATATTTTTAGCCTATCCTTGATGACCAAAATGCCCTCCATCCATCTCTAGTACAATTTGGGCATCTAGGGGCATTTTCATAATTTTGCCCCTTTTCTAGACACTGGCCCCTTTTACTAATGAATTGAACCCTGGGTTTTGGGCCCTCCTTAGCGTTATCTTGGGCCTATATATGAGGTCATCTACTCTCATTCTATCCAGGCTTACATACTGATAAGTTCCATTATCGGATCACCGGTGTTATCAAACTCCCGTCAAAATTCACTAATATGTGAATAACTTTTTATACATAACTTCTTTCAGAGTTCTGTCAGATCCAGGACATCTAACAATATAGGGAACACTTTCTTGTAATTACCCCACTTATATATGAAGTCCATGAAATCTGATAAAATTTCAGATAACTTTCATACTATCAGATAAATATCTGCTGTTTAGAGCCGTAATAAAATTTCTGCATCATGCTAGATTGACTAGCATATCTTCTCTATTTTCTAATGGAATGTGGGACTAAAATACTTCCATGCAGTTCTAACCATTTTCAGGCTAAACTTTCTATAATTATAATTTTGCCCTTGAACTTTTCTCTTAATTACATTTATGTCCTTAACTTTTTGCATATTTATATTTAGGTCCCTAAACTTTTGGAAATTACCACTTTTTGTCCAACTTTTGTTTCTACTTTAACTTTTGGCCTTTAAACTTTTCCAATTTTTGTTTAGTCCCTTTTTTCCTTCAAGACTCATTTAACCTTTATTATTTCTTCTGATCTTCATCATAATCCTTTCCAAACCTCTTTTCACTATCAGTATTATACAGATAGGAAAATTTAGGATATGACACTTTCTCTGCTTATCGGTCTCATCAACATCCGATGATTCAGGTTATTCTCAATTATCTTACAGGCCTCTACTACCTTATTAAACTGGTTGTACTGTTGGAGGTCATCTTATCTTTCAGAGTAACATTTAATCCCCTAATCATTCTCTCTGTCATCCAACGTTCATCATCCACCTATCACAGGTAAGTAGAATACTGAGAAAGACGGATGAATTTTGCCAGGTATTTGTCAAATGATTCTTTCTCCCCTTGCCTCAGCACAAGGAACTCTGCTTCTCGTTCATCCCGTATAGACTGAGGGAAATACTTCTCGTAAAACTGTTCCAAAAATACTTCCCATGTGATAGGAACATGTATGGCCCACAGTAACAGCTCAGTGTTCCTACACCATCTATCAGCATCTCTTTCTATATGATAGATTGCCATCTGTGCTTTACTCTCAGATGGACAATCAAGTACCTTGAAAATATTTTCCAGTCTACTGATCTAGTCTTCCACTTTCTATACATCAAATATCCCCTTAAACATTGGAGGACTATGCTTACAGAATTTAGCCATCCACTGTTGAATACCAGTGAATCCACTATCTGTCCCATCTATTTTGGTGGCTCAGCTATTTGTTGAACCATTTATGGTTCTGTATTAGCTATACCCACATATTCTGGTTACCGTATATTCTTTACCGCTTCTGCTACAGCTGCTGCTATGGTGGCATCCCTTTCCTACTCACTCCTTGCCTGACCTGCTCTTACCTCTTCAATTAGCTTCTATTATTGTTATAATCGTTCTAAGATTAACTGGTTAATGTCTCCAGCATTATGGGATTCTCCCAAAGAACTAGCTCTCCTTGTTCTTACCCTTTTATTTTACTATTGTAACAGAAAAGGAATATCATAACTAACATAATTCATATTTCATTCAAAATATATTATACAACAAGTTTAGCAGCATTACATAGATCTTTCATAACATACATACATGTAAAATATCGTTACAAATACATAGATCACAGTAACATTCATAGATACAGCTATTACATTATGCTTCCTTATAATGGATCCTAATAAACTCATCTACCATATAGATCTAGTCATGAATGTCCTCCTAAGATTCCTTATCAAAGTATTGATCCAGACCTTCTCTCCATGTCGTTGACAGGTAAGATGTCATCCATGATAATAGTCCAATCATCTAAGGTAAGGGTATATGGATCATAAGCTTGATAGGCTTTTCATACTCTTGTTATGAAATCCATATAAGTTATATAGTCCTGATCTACTTCTCTAATCAGCATTCTTCCTATGTTATATAGTTGCCTAGCTAATTCCACGGCTTTCTTAAAATGTTCTTTATAACATCCTAATTTTCTTACGTCTTAGGGACCAAACGGTAGCATCTCGAACCACTTCTAAGGTTATTAAAATCAAATTACGTAATATGGAATTTTACTCTATCGAGTACTGTTCACTGTGCAAATTCCAAAAGAGTGACGTGATTTTAAAAAATCATAATTAAATCTTGAAAACTCGAAATGAAGTGGTTCAAATTTCTACATAAAGCTAACTTAATTCTCTTTCATGAAACAGGGTTTATTGTGTCTTTAATTTAGATTTGATTGTATCGAGTTGATATAGTTAACCTTGGGATTATTTATTCAATTAGAGTTAGTAGATGATTAATGATTAGGGAACCGAGTTGAATTTCTTCTTTCTACATAATTGATGTGTTAATTGATTCATATCCTTGAACTAGTTGGGCATGGTTGTGGTTAATTAGAGTAATTCAATAATAGAGTACATTTGTATCTATTTAGTTCATCTTTTTTTATCTCTTAAGTTGAACGATTCATAATTCTCTATTCAATGTTTACGAGTTTTAGCTTTAATTGATGTTTAGGGACTAAACTGTAAGAAAGTGAAAAATCAGGGACTAAATTGTAAATAGTGAAAGTCCCTGGGGGCATAATGGAAAAGAAAGGGATATTTCTTGGGAACTGAGCCATAAGAGTGCTTAGTGTCATATCCCAATTTTTAGGCTTAGAAGCCTAGTGTATAGCCTGAAAAAGGGATGCTACCAGACCCTGTTGAGCAGAGGTCTGAGTAAATAGAGAAAATTATGTTGATCACTGTGATGCAACACAAAGTTCTGATAAGAGGTCATGAAAGATTTATATTAATTTCCAAAGAAAAGGAAAATTAATACAGTATGCTCTAGACCTCAGAATCAGATGAAATGTGGCAGTAAATTCCTATAATTAATATAAGAATTTCTGAAACTGACAGAACTCAAAAAGGAGTTCTGTAGAATTTACTACAGAATTTACAGTTGATCAAAAGACCCGATAAATAGGTTTCGGGGGAATTTCTCGGGAATTGAGCCCATGAAGATAGGGGATCATACAGAGGGTCCAGAATGGCACCTTATAGGCCCAATGATATTTTCAGATAAATATATGGGCCAGGGCTAATAAAGACCGAGAAAAATGAAGAATTACGAAAATGCCACTGAAGGTATGCCACTGTGTTGTGTCATTGAGTTAGAGTCAGACGAAGGGCGTTATGATCGTTAGACTAAGGTTAGACAGTCAAGAAATGGTATTTGGATAGTTGACTAGGGTCAAGAGATACTCTGGTAAGGTATGGAAAGACAATAGTGCCCCTATAAGTACTAAAGAGGCAGTAAGGGCATTATGGTAATTTACTAAGGATTTTCCTTGAGAACCGAGCCACCAGAGTGCTTGGGCTTGGTTAGAAACCCAAGTTGATATTTAAAGGCCCAAAAACGTAGCCCAAAAGTAAAGTGGGCCCAAGAGGCATTAAAATAATGTTTTAGTGCTTTTTCAATAAAGTAAAGTGACCCGGTCCAAGATAGAACTGGGTAAAGTGATCTGGAATCATGAGAGGACATAAATGGGGCCCACAATGTGCCACATGGCATGATTATAGTACAAGAGGAAAAGCAAAGGACACATGGCATGATTATAGAAAAAGGAGAAAAAGCAAGAGGACACGTGGCACGATCTCGGCCGTCCATTCAGGGAAAAGACTCTGGAACTCTCTGGAAAGGCTGACTCAGCTGGTGAGGTGTCCCAAGAGCCCCACATTTCGCCACATATACCCCTTAGGTGTCCCTTGAGGTGTCCTAGATGATGTCATGAGTGGTGAGTCAGCAAGGAGGGTGATGTCATCATGATGATGCAGGCAAAGCTTCTTGAGGAAGCAAGCAATCTGAGCCATTCATTGTGAATCAATCTGGGCCATTTATTCCACCTCCTCTCACCTATAAATAGGCCACTCCCCTCCCATTTCAAGGCACACCACGGATCTAGCAAGAAAAGGAAGAGAAAGAAGAGAGAAAGAGAGAAAGAGAGAAGGAAAGAAAGAAAGGAAAGGAAGGAAGGAGTTCTGGTGGAGCCAAGAGCAGTCTAAGGAGCGAGGGACTGGGCAAAGCTTAGGAATGAGGTAATAAAGTTATCTAGTCCCTTCTCTAATAAATTATAGGATTTCTCTTAGTGGTTAGAATAGAGAAATATCTCTATTAATAAAGGTAGCTAAAGGTAGAGAGAAAGCCAGGGGAATGTCAGATTAAGGATATTACCCTTGAGCTATGTATGAGTTAAATAGAGCTATGCTGATAGAATAATAATGAAGATATTATTATGCTATGTATAGGCTCTAACCTATGGAAAGAATGAACCTTAGGGCAAAGGCTAAGAGCTAGAAGGAAAAGCTACATGTCAGGTAGTAAACTAATCCTAAACTTGTATGCACTGAATGGTATGCTTGATGTGCTATGGCTTTGTTGAATTGTGTTGAATATGTGCCTATGTATGAAGCTCTGTTCCTATGATTACTTTGGCCAATTGTATTTCATATGTAACATGGAAGCATGCACATGACATAATGCTAACACTTTCACAAGCAAGCACAAGTATTCACATTAATGCATACATTGTTTAGTGCTGTTTGCTACTGAGATTTCCCCAGAAATCTCACCCTTCCATATCAATCCAATTACAGCAGGTCTTCTCAAGATGGAGGAGATAAAGATGCATGAAGAGATATTAATTACTTAGCATGATTGATATGTGATTCATGTATGTATAATTGCTGGAAATTATCACTATGAACAGTAACTCGTGATGGAGGCAGTGACATTTGAACTGTAATTATAAATAGTAAATGATTTAATAAATGTATTATATTTTACCAGTAAATAGTAGACATGCCAAGCTTCGATTTGATATATAGAACGTATCATTTGGATGTCTACACATAAAGGTATGATTTTTCAAAGTTGGGACCAGAATGCTGGAATCAGGGACAGGACGCTGGATGAACAGTGAATTACGGACGTTGACTGACGTTGACCTGGTCAAGGCGTGGTCAACAAGTCATTTTTCCCTGAAAGAGTATTATGTTAGCTTCATGTAGCAATTTGAACCACTCCATTCCGATTTTTATAGCATTAGTTATGATTTTTCGAAGTCAGGTCACTTCTCTGGAATTCGTGCAGTGAACAGTACTCGCTAGAGTAAAATTCCAGATTGAGTAATTTGATTTCAACAGCCTTGGAAGTGGTTCCAGATGCTACTGTTTGGTCCCTAAGACGTATGAAAAGTGAGGATGTTATACTTAGGCTTGGTTAGAAACCCAAGATGACATTCTAAAGGTTCAAAAACGTAGCCCAAGAAGGATGTGGGCCGAAGAGGCATTAAAATATTATTTTAGTACTTTTTCAATAAAGTAAAGTGACCCGGTCAAAGATAGAACTGGGGAAAGTGATATGGAATCATGAGGTGGCATAAAAGGGACCCACAAGGCACCACATGGCATGATTATAGGAAAAAAAGAAAAGTTAATGACACATGGCATGAGTTTAGAAAAAGGAGAAAAAGCAAGAGGACACATGGCACAATCTCGGCCGTTCATTCCAGAAAAAGACTTTCGAATTCTCTGGAAAGGCTGAGTCAGTTGGTAAGGTATCCCAGGGGCCCTACCATTATGCCACCTTGCAGGTGAGGTGTTCCAAGGAGGATGTCATGGTGGTGAGTCATTGAGGAGGGTGATGTCATCGTGATGATGCAGGCGAAGCTTATTAAGGAGGCTAAGTGATCTGAGCTATTCATCGCGATTAAATCTGGACCATCCATTCCTCCTCCACTCACCTATAAATAGGCCACCCCTCCCTCCATTTCATTCACGCCCAAGAGCAAGGAAAAGGGGAGAAAGAAGAGAGAAAAGAGAAAGAGAGAAAGGAATGAAGGAAGAGAAAGAAATGAGAAGTTCTTGTGGAGTTAGGAGCAGTCGAAGGAGCTAAGGGACTAGGCAGAGCTTAGGAATGAGGTAAGTAAATTATCTAGTCCTTGCTCTAATAAAGTAGAGGATTTCTCTTAGTGGTTTGAATAGAGAAATATCTCTATTAATAAGGTTAGCTATAGATGGAAAGAAACTTAGGGGAATGTCAGATTAAGGATATTACCCCAAGTTAAGCATGAGTTAAGTAGAGCTATACTGGATAATAATAAAGATATTATTATACTATGTATAGGCTCTGACTTATGAAAATAAGGGACCTTAGAGGCAAGGCTAAGAGGTGGAAGGAAAGGCTACACGCCAGGTAGTAAACTTATCCTAAACTTGCATGTATTTAATGTTATTCTTGATGTGCTATGGCTTTGTTGAATTGTGTTGTACATGTACTTATGTATGAAGTGTAAGGAATTGGAAGACACGTAGCAGAAATTAACTTAAATTTTTTTTTCATTCCCTGCCAGGATCTACTGTATGTGTTTAACTCAAGTAGAAAGGAGTATTACCCTCAGTATTCAGTCGCGACTTTCTCAGCTTCTAGTTGAGACGTCCACAGCTTCTCTCCGCGGCTTGTGATCTTTTTAGATCGCAAGAAGTCAATGACTCAGGTCAGCTTTCTCTACTGGTATCCACAGGAATAGTGTTCTAACCACGAACAACGTGCTAGCGCCTCCTGTCCCTCTAGGGCTTACTCAAGAATTCATCCTCTCCGTCTCTATTTCAGCAGTTTCTTATCTCCAAACCTTTTGTGGATTCCTGTTCACCCTTTTTTTTTTATCCCAACCGTAGCTCCTAAATATCAGATATATAGGATGCTATGCGTGTTACCATAGACTTGGATTTTGGAATTAATCTTATATTAATTATGAAATTAATACAATATTATATATTGTATAATTTGATAAGAAACTAATTAAATAAATAGTGTTTGTATTAAATCCGTCTAAAAGATTCGGATTTATGCTTTATCAGATAGATATACCCATATCTGCTAAAATCATCTATGAATGTTATGAAGTACGAATAGCCTCCTCTAGCATTTGTGTTCATCGGTCCACACACATCTGTATGTATGAGGCCTAATAAATCAGTGGCCCTCTCACTGTGCCCAATGGAAGGTGACTTTATCATCTTTCCTAATAAGCAAGACTCACAAATGTCATATGATTCAAATTCAAATGAGTTGAGAAATCCATCTTGATGGAGTTTGGAAATGTGTTTCTCATTTATGTGGCCCAGACGACAGTGCCAGAGGTATATCGGATTCAAATCATTTGGTTTAACCCTTTTGGCGGTTATGTTATAGATATTTCCATGAGTGGGTTGTTCCAAATTTAATATGTAATGATCAACATGCAAATCACCATGAGCATAGAAAACATCATTACGATAAATAGAACATATACTATTCCCAGCAATGGAAATGAAACCTTCCTTATCCAAATAAGAAAGTGAAACTATGTTACTACTTAAAGCAGGAACATAATAGCAATTGTTCAAAACTAACAAAAGTCCAGTGGGCAGAACTAATTCATAAGTGCCTACAGCTAACGCATCAACCCTTGCTCTATTTCCAACTCGTATGTCAACTTTGCCCTTTTTCAGCTTCCTATTGTCCTTTAGTCCCTACACATTTGTACAAATATGAGAACCACATGCAGTATCTAATACCCATGAGGTGGAAGTAGAAAGATGAATGTCTATAACATAAATACCTGAAGCGATAGCCCCGCTATCCTTCTTGTTCTTTTTCAGATCTTCGAGGTAGAGTTTGCAATTCCTCTTCCAATGACCCGGTTCATTGCAGAAGAAGCAAACTCCTTCCTTCAGAGGCTTTACCTTCTTTGGTGCAGGCTTGGTTTCGGGCTTGCCTGACTCTTTAGTCTTACCTGATGAGCCATGACCCTTCCCCTTGCCTTTGCCTTCCCTTTTCATACCCTTTCCTTTCTGAACCATCAAAACAGTACTGGGCTTCTTCTTAAGACTTAGCTCAGCAGTTTTAAGCATCCCATGCAGTTCAGAAATAGATTTCTCCATGTTGTTCATGTTGTAGTTCATGACAAACTGGTCATAATTTTCCAGGAGTGAGTTCAAGACCAAATTCGTAGCTAACTCCTGGCTCATAGGAAATCCAAGCCTCTCAAGGTGATTAATGTATCCTTTCATCTTTAAGACATGAGTACTGACTGATGCACCTTCAGCTATCTTATAGGAATATAAGGCCTTAGTGGTCTCATACCTCTCTTGCCTTGCCTGTTGCTGAAATATTTCCTTGAGATGCACAATCATCTCATAAGCCTCCATGTGTTCTAGATCTCTTTGGAGCTCCAGAACCATGGTGGCTAGCATCAAGCATCCCATATCGACAAAGTCTTCCTTATGTTTCGTGTAAGCATCTCTCTAAGCTCTAGGAGCATTGGCTGCTGGCTTCTCAGGAATGGGTTGATCTAGGACATATGCCTTTCTTTCCTACTTGATAACAATTCTCAAGTTCCTAAGCCAGTCAAGAAAGTTTGTCCCTCTCAAGGATAGATCGCAGCGATAATGTATTAGTATTACTAGTCGTCATGATTCTACAATTAAAATATGCAATTGAATTAGCAATCTCCCACTAAATAAACAACCCTCAATGCAATAGTTAGTGGGCTAAGATCCATATTTGGCTCAAACTTAAGTTCGCTTTGGCAAGACATTTAAATTAAGTTATTTAGGTAGGTAACACCTTTACCAATTACATCAAATGTAACTCTTAGATGTTCATGGGATTCTATCATCATATGATCGGGCATGTTTTTAATCCCATCTAATGCCTTGAGACCCAAAACCGTTTTGTTAATCTCAATTAAGTCAAACAATGATAAACATGTGAGAGTAGCACAATTACTCTTGGTTATTTCCCCAAGATAACTCAAATGCACCCACTTTGGCGGAGTCCACAATTGAGCGATCGAGGTTTTGACAAGTGTTCATAAATTGATGGCATTATGACTTAAGATTTCATTTAAAGGGCTTAATTTAATTATTTGGTTTATAAGAATGCATGTTTCTCAGTTTGTATCTCATACAAGTAATATGCATGTGCTGATATAATTATAAGATGCATAATTTAAATGTGATACAATATGGCTCACCTATCCTAAGTCCACTCAAGCCAATGAGAGGAACTCTCTAGTAAGAAAAGGGAAATTACATATAGAAATCTCTTTTAACATTCGAGGGGAGTGAGATGAGAAGAGAAGGTACAATGAGAGTATATAGAGGAAGGCACGACACGCAGGCCGTATTTAAAAATTACAACACTTGCAATATAGAGCCATATTATTCACCATACCCAAACATTCAAGAATCAATATTCAGATTTAATTGAAGGGCAATTCATGTTTCAAAACTAAAACATTCACAAAACAATATATGTTACAGTTATATTACGCTACGAACAGGTAGCCACGGTAGTCCCGCTAGCCGGTTAGCAGGCGGGGTCTAGGGCAGCGGCTCGAGAATTTTTGTTTTGTTTCATAAATAATCACAAATCTGAATTCATTTTTCTTAGACCGCATCAATATTAATTAATCAAATCAAAATGCATGCACCACCGATTTCAATTCCCTTTCAGATTCCTTATATGCATACATAAAATGGATTCCTTATATGTCAAACATAAAACACATGTTATCATATGATCGGCTACAACTAACACATATCATATGAATCAACAATTAAGCCTAACTTAAACACAAAACGACATGGCTCTGATACCACTGTAAGGAATTGGAAGACACGCAGCAGAAATTAACTTAAAAATTTTTCCATTCCCTGCCAGGATCTACCGTATTTGTTTAAGTCAAGTAGAAAGGAGTATTACCCCAGTATTCAATTGCGACATTCTCATCTTCTGGTTGAGACGTCCATAGCTTCTCTCCACGGCTCGTGATCTTTTTTGATCGCAAAAAGTCGACGACTCAGGTCGGCTTCCTCTATTGGTATCCACACGAACAGCGTTCCAACCATGAACGACGTGCTAGCGCCTCCTGTCCCTCCAGGGCCTACTCAAGAATTCGTCCTATCCATCTCTATTTCAGTAGTTTCTTATCTCCAAACCTTTTGCAGATTCCTGTTCACCCTTTTTTTATCCCAACCGGAGCTCCTAAATATCATATTTATAGGATGCTATGTGTGTTACCATAGACTTGGATTTTGGAATTAATCTTATATTAATTATGAAATTAATACAATATCATATATTGTATAATTTGATAAGAAACTAATTAAATAAATAGTATTTGTATTAAATCTATCCCACAGATTTAATTCACCCATTTATTTAATTTCAAAATAAAGATAAGACATAATTACATTTGATTTATTCTCATAAATCAAATTTGAGATATCATATCAATTTGAATTTCAAATTCAAATGTGATAGAGATTTAATTTTATTCTTATAAATTAAATCTTGTAAATATCTCTGATATGAGAGATCATATCAATTTGAATTTCAAATTCAAAAGTGATAGAGATTTAATTTATCCTTATAAATTAAATCTTGTAAATATCTCATATATGAGATATCATATCAAGCTGAATTTGAAATTCAAACGTGATAGAGATTTAATTTATCCTTATAAATTAAATCTTGTAAATATCTCTTATATATAATATATATATATATACGAATATAAATATAAATAAATATATACATTCACCTTGGATCATTCATTGAATTTGGACATGTATTAGATTCAAGAATCTGGACATCATAGCTCGTATTGGGCTATTTTGTGTGCGACCCTGTAGGCCCATATAAAGTTGGCAGTGGGCCATTTACTATACTGACTCATAAGTCGCAAGTGGTCTCTAGCAAGACATCACGACTACCCAAATCATATGAGGATCGATGAATGATGTAACCTTTTATAAAACCATATCATGTCCCTTTTGTCACACAATATTTTTGATCATGGATGAGGCATGAAGAATGTCATCCTCCTATTCCTGACCAATACTTTCTCGATCCCTGAGTAGTCTGACTATAGAAATAGAACTACCTTTCCATTACAGTATGGCCATACATTTCTCAGACTTACTCATTGAGGGGCCCAGTAATATCTCTTTATGAATGTGAGGGACAAATTCTATCTTGACCATTCACATTCCTCCGCACAGAAAACCACTAAGCCCGAACATAGTCTTTATGATCACTCGGACAAAAGTGACTTTTGACTAGGTCAAAGCTGAGCGTTTGTCATATAGGAATCCATGATGATCTCAAGTCAAAGGGCATAGTGACATGGTTTGTATATGAGAGAAGCTTATGACTTAACCCATGCAGCTCTCTCATAGTTGGTCGGTCTAACACCTTATACTCTTATATGTGCCTATGACTTTGATTTATATCTCTATACATCTTCAAAGTCATACTGGTCTTATTTCATCTCTGCTCCCGCACAGATGACCGACCAGTGACATTTAGGAGAATATCATGAGTTATCCAAGGATGGTCATCATAGTAAACATGCAAATAATATGATAACACAATTAATAAATTCATAAATTGACAATGTTCATAAGATAATGACTGGCCCCTAGGGCACAATTTCCAACATAAAGCTCTGTTGCTATGATTACTTTGGCCAAATGTATTTTATATGTTACATGGAAGCACGTACATTATGCAATGTTAACACTTTTACAAGCAGGCACAAGTATTTACATTAATGCATGCATTGTTTAGTACTGCTTGCTACTGAGATTTTCCCAAAAATCTCATCCCCTTCCATGTAATCCCAATCCCACAGGTATGTTATAAGAGGACTGAAGAAGCATGAAGAGAAGCTGGGGATTGGATAGTGCAAATATTGGGACCAAAATATTGGAATAAGGAAAAAATGTAGGATAAATAGTAAACTTTGGATATTTACTGATGTTGAGATGGTCAAGGCGTGGTCAGTGAGTTATTTTTCCCTAAAAGAGCAGTAAGTTAGCTTTGCGTAGCAATTTGAACCACTTCATTTTGATTTTTCTAGAATTAGTTATGATTTTTTGAAGTTAGGTCACTCCTCTGGAATTTACACAGTGAAGAGTACTCACTAAGAGTAAAATTCCAGATTGAGTAATTTGACCAGGTCATTCCTCTGGAATTTACACAGTGAATAGTACTCGCTAAGAGTAAAAATTTAGATTGAGTAATTTGACTTCAATAGCCTTAGAAGTGGTTCTATATGCTGCCGTTTGGTCCCTAAGATGTATAAAAAGGAGGATATTATAGGAACCAATTACATTATCATTTGCTTTGAAAACATTCATTTCCAAAAGAATTGCTCTCGGGGGGTATTGTTTACTTTTACTGTTCATTTGGTAATTTCAGAACATGTACCCTACTTTGAAAATTTATAATTAATTGTAGAAAAATTGAAATAATGTGGTTCCAATTTCTAATGAAATCACTTTCATATATATTTGAGGGAAAAATATGAAACTGAGGTTTTCTTGTCCACATGAAATCAGTTTATTGGTTAAAAATCACTGTTCATTTGGTAAAATCTGGAAGTTCCAATTTCTTTGCTTGACTTCAAAAATTCATTTCTCTTAAGTTACTTATCCAAATGAACTATGTTACCTATGGATTTTAAGCTCAAGACATCCTCTTTAAGTTGATAAAATTTGATAGAAAAAATCATTCATTTGAAATATGAAATCATTGTGTGAATGCCACTACCTCTCAGTACTCGTTTTATCTCAATTCCAGATCTTATTTCCAACTTTGGAAAACATCATAATCAACAGGCAAGCAAAACAATTAAACAAACATGAGTTATAGTTAGGTATCCTTGCTACCTCTTAGCTATCCTTCATAAGGTCTTCTTGAAGTAGTTTCCTTTCTTCACAAATGTCAAAACCTAGCCATTACAAAATAATATCAAGTTACAATTCAACTTGAAACCAAATCCAAGACTAGGTTTTCACTAACTTCCTTTCTTTCTCTATTTTATGTTCCTTACTTCCATCTTTCCAAAATAAATTCTCACAGTTCATTTCCATATAATTTTTCATGTAGAATCAAAATATGAAACTAGAATTTCAAGAATCAAATCAAGTCACATGCTACAATACCAAACTGAAGTGAGCTCTCCTTTTTCCAAAAATTCACATTTTGATTCCAATGCTTCCAATACTTGTTCTCCTATTTTATCCCCACACAATTTTCCATTTTAAACTTATTGGAAGCATCAAAATCATGAAATTCCAACATATGAATAGTTCCACATACAGTAACAGCAAGAACACAAAACCCTAAATCCAAACATACTTATATTTCCAAGCTTATACCACTTGATTCTAGTTTGTTTAAGCTTGTCCAAACTATCCATAACATAAAACTCATATTTTAACCACATATGGATAGCACTTCCAGCAGCAACCATAAGGCAAATATGGTACAAAAATCCCTTATAATCAAGAGTTAACTTGCTAGAATAAAGCTCAAGATCAAGGGAGATGATTACCTTACTTTGAGCTCCAAGTTGTGTGCTTCTTTCTTGGTTGAATGGAAATTTTGCAAGAGTTTTTGTATGGTTCACCATGCATGCCAAAAGGGTCTGATTTGAGGGAGTATTTATAGATGAGCTTGAGTGCAAATGGATGGCCATGATTGATTTGGTTATTATTTGATATAATAGTCCTTATTCATTCTTGTACAAGCTTGCCCTAGAAGCCTCCCCTTTTGATGCCATGCATGACATCATTTAGGGGCATGTTTGGCTGGAAAAAGTGAAATATACTGATAGGAAAAATTTTAGTCTAGTCTGGTACCGGTCGGAGCAATTTCACAAAAACCAGACTGTTTTATGTTCCTAATTTTTATAATATTCTAGGATATGTATTCTATCCTCTAAATCAATGTCTAGGTTCCTCATACCATTGACATTGTTAAACTGAGTATTTATCTACATTAAATTAACCCTTGGGCATAATTGTCATTTTACCCCTATTTGTACAGCCTCAGGGCACACATACTGGCTCTAACTAATCATATTTATACCATGTTACACGTTTTTTGCCTATCCAGAATGACCAAAATGCCCTCCATCTATCACTGGACAATACAAGCATCCAGGGGCATTTTCATAATTCACACTTTTCTTGTACTCTAGCCCCTTCTACTGATGAACTGGTGTCATGGGTTTTTTGGCCCTCCTTAGTCTAATCATAGGCCTATATATGAGGTCATCTAAGCTTATTATATCCAAGCTCACTTACTACTAAGTTCTATAATCGGATCACGGGTGTTCTCAACCTCCCGTTAAAATTCACTAATATGGGATAACTTTTCATACAGAGCTCCTTTTAGGGGTCTATTAGATTCATGAAATCTGATGTCATGGGACACACCTTCCTGTAACTTTTCCACTTATACCTGAGGTCCATGAGATCTGATAAAATTTTAGATAATTTTCAGGCTATCAGATAAATACCCACTATCTAGAACCCTAATAAAATTTCTATATTATGCTAGATTAACCAGTATATCTTTCTCTATTTACTAATGAAATATGGGACTGGAATACTTCCAGGCAATTCTAAGCCTTTTTTGGCTGAAATTTTCCATAATTACATTTAGGTCCCTGACTTTCTTGCTTAATTACATTTAGGTCCCTAAACTTTTCAAAATTACCTCTTTTAGCACAACTTTTGTTTCTACTTTAACTTTTGGCCTTTAACCTTTTCTACTTTGCGTTTAGGTCCCTATATTTTCCTTAAACAATAATCCCTCTCTTTCCTTTCTCGATCTGATACAGTTTATTCCAAGAATCTCATATCCATTTCATATAAATTGTACAGTTACATCAGGCAAGAAAATTGGGGATATGACACTTTCCATCCTCAAAGTCTAGGAATATGTTATTTTATAGAGAAAGATCAGTGCGATGTTCCTAGTCCTAGTCAACCCAAGCCTTCTTTGCCAAAGATAGATAATGTTGACTATATCAGTCTCAAGAAAGATATGGAGAGTGAATTACTCAGTCTAGGTCAAAGGATAGACAGAAATAGAGATTAAGAGTAGTTAATTTATCTGCAATTCCTCAATGTCGTAGCAGGGATGAGAAACAAATATACAATAGAGGGCATTGACCTGAATCAAGTTTATACTCTAGAAGAATGACATGAGATGATAGTAAGTCAGATACTACCATATACCCTTACATGGTACATTGAGCTAAGTGGATTTTTAGCGAATGATCCACCAACTAATATACAGAGGTGGCATTTTTTTATACAGGAGTATGTGCAGTTTATGTTTCCCTATAAAAGAATATAAAAAGAGATGAGGGTTAATGTAAATATGTAAACATCATAAAGTAAAGTAATTACTCAGATGTATGATAGTTACGATATACCCCAAATATGAAATTGACATGTATGTAATGTATATACAAATGTTATGGTGACATGAAATACGAAGTTTTGATGTAATATAATGAAATGATAGTTAGTTGAATATTTATGTGAATATGTTCCTTATTTAATGTGATTATGATAGATAGATATGAATGAGTTTCAATTGATTCAAACTCATCAAAGTTTGAAACATTAAAAGAGGATGTTCAGAAAAAGCTATGCCCAGGTTGCGATTTGAAGCAGTTTAGGTCACGACTACAAGTTCCAGAGAAGTTAAGCCATGGGTCACGACGAATATTTATAGAGGCATTTTAGTCCTGATGAGTAAAGACCATTGACCACAATTGGAAGTTCTAGAGCTGTCAGGTCACGATGGTAGATGACCTATAGTCGCAACTGAAGAACCCCGAGCTATCAAGTCATGACGACTAAGTGGAGATGGCCGTGACTAAAGTTCATAGAGAATATGAGTCACAACTAGCAAGTACTCAGGTCGTGACTAGAATACACAGAGACCAGTTGATAAGAATAAAGATGCTGATCTCACTAAAGTTTATTAGTTAGAGGTTTACCATAGCATGCAGGTGAGCCAAACAGTACGAGACACTGAGATATAGAAGATCAGTTTAAGAAAATGTTCAAAAATAGATCCTCCATATGATCACTAGGAGTTGACCTATGTTATGAAAGATTTATTCAGCTAGTCTTTATTGAACGTAATAGTAAGAAGTTAGAATGAGACTTGACTAAGAATGGGACTAATACATGACTTAAGGTTAGAGGCATGATGGTTAATAGATAAAAAGTTAAAGTTCCCATAACAGAGGGATACCATCATTAAGAGACAATAACCTAGTAGACCTAGGGTAGAGCACCTTAGAGAATAAAAGTAATAGTGCTACATGATAAATGAGATCCAAGTGACTTAGTTGTCAGGATCAAGAGATAGACCAGAAAGGAACCACAGTCTAGTCCAGAGCAAACTAAGACTGATAGACTGAAAAAGTTAAGAGATAGTAGAGAGATGTAAAAGTTACTCCATAAAGATGGAGATTGATCCGCTCACCTGAGAAGTTTTTTTGAATAGTTTACAAGAAGTATTCCTCTCAGTTAGATAGAGATGAGCATGAGGCTAAGGGATAAAGTAGGGAAAGAGAAACCTTTTGATGAATACGTAGCCAATTTTATCTACATGAGCAATGAGAGTTGAATGACTGATAAGTTAGTTCGCAGATTAAATTCTATATTATAAAGAAAGTTTTCTCAGGTAGTTCTAGAAGTTCAATAGAGCGGTAAATGTATGCAAGATAAAAAAAATTTATGATGTTTAGAGAAAGAAAGGTAGCCACAGTTAAAGGGATAAAGTGGCTCCCCTATTTCCTATGTAAAAAAGAGTAAGTCTATACCCGAATAAGAGGGTAACGTGGTAGCCTAAGTTAGATGAATAGTTAATTTAGATTTTTGAATAAATTGTCAGAATCTGACCATATAATGTGATAGGTAGTATGATAGATAAGATGACAAAGGAAAGAATGCTTTAAAGTTACCTGGTTAATTGTTTAATTCCAGTATATATATGACGGATGGTTGAGCAAATTATGTGATATGGCTTATGTTGCCATAAGTTATGATGAGTAGTTGCATCTCCTTACAGTTGTCATATGATGACACGCATTAAGAGAATGCTTAAATGATGGCATCGCCTTGCATATTATGCATGTTAGAGTATACTATGATGAATGAATGTTCCCCTTTCGTATATCATTAAGGGTAGAGTATATATGATGAGAAAGTTATGTTGCTCCCATACCATATGATATGCAATTAAATATTCAACTTGGTAATGATAAAGTAATAAAAAAGCAATCAATGAGATTAGAGATTAGTGCTAGCAGTAAATCTATAGACATATGATTACAGTACTCAGGATATATCCCTTTAGTAGGGATAAGATACATGAATGATGTACCATAAACATAAAATTAAATGAGACGCGGTTATGAAAGATGATATAGGTCTAAGAGATAGCAGTGTCTATGCAATAAAAGTTAACGTTCTCGCAATAGAGCTAGCTTGCTCTTATAATAGAGTTATATTGCTCTTGAGATAGAGCCAAGAGAATAGATAGTGTAGCTCATGTAGAGTAATATCCACTAGACATGATGTACATATTGTGATAGATATGTGCATGGTAGAGCCTGTGTAGCTTTCTACAATGCTAAATGTAGAAAAGTTATAAAAGATGAGAAGGATATGAGAAATTCCTGAGTGATAGAAGAAATGAATCAAGTCCTGATAGATAATATTGACTTCTGTGATGATTTTTTGGGGAATTATCTATTGAGTTAATAACTATGTTGCAGTGGCTAACCTTATAACTTTGTTTGTTAGTTTAGGTCTTCCAAAGATGAGAATACAGTACAACAGAATTACAGTAGATTCTAGAGGATTGCAGTTAGATCCTAGCATGGTTCATAGATAATAGAATTACAGGGTCACAGTTAGATCATGAAGAGGCTTACAATTGATTGCAGCAGATCCAGAGGGTTACGTATCTCATATCCTAAATTTTCTCTATCTACATAAAACTAATAGTGGAAAGAGATTTGGAAAAGATTATGATGAAGATTAGAAGAAATGATAAAGGTTAAATGAGTCTTGAAGAAAGAAAGGGACCTAAACGAAAATTATAAAAGGCTGAAGGCAAAAAGTTAAAGTAGAAACAAGATTTGGGCCAAAAGTGGTAATTTTCAAAAGTTTAGAGAGCTAAATGTAATTAAGCAAAAAGTCAAGGACCTAAATGTAATTATAGTAAAGTTTAGCTAGAAAAGGCTTAGAACTGCCTAGAAGTATTTCAATCCCACATTCCATCAGTAAATAGAGGAAGTCATGCTGGTTAATCTAGTATGATACAGAAATTGTATTAGGGCTCTATACAGTGGATATTTATCTGATAGTCTAAAAGTTATCTAAAATTTTATCAGATTTTATGGAATTCACATATAAGTGGGAGAATTACATGAAAGTGTGCCCTATAGTGTCAGATGTCATGGATCTAACAAAACCCTAGAAGGAGTTCTGTATAAAAAGTTATTCCCATATAAATGAATTTTGACAGGAGTTTGAGAACACCCGTGATCCGATTATGGAACTTATCAGTATGTAAGCCTAGATAGACTGAGATCAGATGACCTCATATATAGGCCCAAGATGACGCCAAGGAGGGCCCAAAACCCAGGGTACCAGTTCATCAGTAGAAGGAGCTAGTGTCCAGAAAAAGTATGAAATTACGAAAATGCCCCTACGTAGTCAGATTGTACTAGAGATGGATTGAGGACATTTTGGTCATCTGGGATAGGCCAAAAATGTGTAACATAGTATAAATATAATTAGTTAGAGCCAGTATATACCCTGAGGTAGTATAAAGAGGTGCGAAATGATAATAATGCCCTTAGGGTTAATATAGTGCAAGATAGTGAACCAAGGGCATTTCAGTCATTTCTGAAGGGATCTATAATTAAATTTTAGTCCAGTACAAGAATATCAATGGTATGGTAGGAAGAATCCAGATACTGGATTTAAGGTCAGAAAGCATATTATGAAATCTCAGAAAAATTAGATTTATAGAACAATCTGGTTTTTGGGTAATTGGACCGAGTAGGTACCAGATTGGATTGGAATTTTTTCAGAGGCTTCCTCCCTATGAGAATTGCGTCACATACCCCTATGAGGTGTCCCATGAGTTGTCCCTTATGATGTCATAGATGATGTCATAAATCTCCTTTTTGAAAAAGTTAAATCCAAGATTAAATGTGAACCTTTAGATTAAATAGTGCACAAAGAAGATTCAAGATACCAAAGTTCTAGCAAGCTAGAGATTAAAGGTAAGAAATCTCTCCTAACTTATTTTCCTTTGATTTGGGAGCTTGAACTTAGGGTTTTCATGGGGAAAAGTTGAATTTTCTTTAAGGTGTTGTGCTGCCAAAAAACCTTAGATGAAAGGGAAAAGAAGAAATTAAAGTTAGAGACATATGATTGAAGCATAAACAAGCTAGTTAAGTGATTGGTTGTTGAATCAAATTGATATTCTTGACTTTTCCATGGATGAACCTGTTTGGTCTGTACTGTTCATGAGGGAAGGAAATGGAATTTCAATGATTTAATGCTTCCATTGAATTTATATGATGATTTTGTGTAGGATTGGAATAGTTTTGAACCTTGGAAACATTAAAATTCTAACATTGTAGTTTTTGAAATTCTTCTCTATTACTATTTACTCGTATGAACAGTAATTATAATTTCATGATTTTGATGCTTCTAATTGTTTTAAAATGAAAAATTGTGTGGGATAAAGTAGAGAAACAAGTATAGAAAGCATTAGAACCAAAATGAGAATTTTTGAAAAAATTGTATGCATGTGTTCGGTTATGTACAGCAAGCCATAAAGGAGCTGGAATTTCATGATTTAAAACTCATAAATAGATTCAAAAGGTGAAATTGTGTAGGGTAAAGTCAAGACATCAATTGGTTCAAGAGCCAAATGGATTAGTGAAGATTACAGAAAATTATGATAATAAAGAGTGTAATAAGGTTAGTCTTAAACATGGTTAGAGTTCATAAGTCCTAATGAATTATGTGATGAATATGAATGTGTTTAGGACCTTGAAATATCCAAGAAGATGTTGGGAAGTGATTGACATAAAGGCTTCATGGTTGGAAAGCTAGGGAGCAAGTGCAAAAGATCAAGAGGAAAGCTTAAGTATAAGGTAGTGAACTTACCTCTTTATGTGCTTGATGTGGTATGCTTATGTGTTGACATGTATATGATATTTGAATGATGTTGTGACATGATAAATGATATTGAATGTATTGTGAATAATATGTTTTCCATAGCCATGCACTTTATGTAAAAGTATATAGCATGATGGCATGTCACTAATCAAAGAAAGTTTAATGAAATTACATATCAAGCATTAGCATCCATCTTGCATGTTTAAGTGATAATGTTTGCTACTGAGATTCCCTAGAATCTCACTCTCCCATAACCAACCAATCTAGGTCAAGCAAGATGGAAAAGGGATAAATGGAGAAGAGCTAAAGAATGGAAGAAAGGAAGTGAAGTAATTGAAATCCTAGCATATGCTATGAATTATCTATATATGTAAATGCCATGTAAGGTGTCCATTTATGTGATGAAACTATTTGTAATAATTATGGCATATGTACATGATGTATATGAATATTGAAAAGCTTATTTGATGGCTTATACATGTTGGAACAATTATTGAAAGTGAAAGAAAATAAACTGAAATGGTAAAAATGTAGGTCCTAAAATAGTTTTGTTGTGGCTTCAGTTTGACCTAGTAAATGAAAAAATTATTTCACAAAATTTTATGAACGTGTAGCACACATCCAAATTTTTAAGTGAATAGGTAGAACGTTTCATTTGGATGTGTATATCAAGAGAAATGAATTTCCAAAGTAAGGGACCATAATCTATCTTCAGATTTTTTTACCAAATGAACAGTAAATTTTGACAAATAAACTGTATTAATTGGTTAATCATTTGGTCTGGAAATTATTTTTCCCTTAAATTTCAAGATTTTGTCTTCATGTGGCTTTTTGAACCACTTCATTTTGATCTTTGTATAATTAATTATGATTTTTTAAAGTTCGTTACATAATCTAGAATACCATATGAATAGTAACCCAAGAAAGAGTAAAATTCCAGATTTGGCTAATGGACTTCCAAGGTCTTGTAAGTGGTTCTAAATGCTACTGAATGTTCCCTAAGACATATGAAAGTAAGGATATTTTATAGTAGACCTAGCCTAGAGAAAGAAAGTAATGAGCCATATGAAACATCCTCCTTTTCTTATATTTTAGGGACCATTTAGTAGCATTTAGAACCACTTCTAGGGCCATTGAAGTCAAATCATACAATCTGAAATTTTACTCCTGGCGAACACTGTTCACTGTGTAAATTCCAGCGGAGTGACCTGACTTCAAAAAATCATAACTAATTCTAGAAAAATTGAAACAAAGTGGTTCAAATTGCTATACGAAGATAACGTAATACTCTTTTAGGGAAAAATAAATTTTTGAACACACCTTAACCAGGTCCATGTCAGTCAATGTCTGAAGTTTACTGTTCATCATGCATTTTTCCCTGATTCCAGCACTTTGGTCCCATCTTTGCATAATCTCTACACTATCCAATCCCTAGCTCCTCTCTATGATTCTTCGGTCCTATTTAAACATACCTATGGGATTGGGATTACATGGAAGGGGATGAGATTTCTGGGGAAATCTCAGTAGCAAACGGTAACCATACAATGTATGCAACTATATGATTGATGTTATTATGTGTGTACTTAATGATCATGCTTGCATCATGTTAACATACATGCTTCCATGTTACTTAATTATAACATATGGCCATAGTATAAAAAGGAACAGAGCACTACTTGATCATACATGCCTCACATCATCAAGGTAAGAAAATATCACATAAAACAACCAAGCAGTATAAACATACAAGTATGTAAGTTTACTACCTGGCATGTAGCATTTCCTTCCAGCTCTTAGCCTTGTCTCTAAGGTTCCTTCTTTTCATAAGTCAAATCCTATACATAGCATAATAATATCTTTATTATTATCCAGTATAGCTCTACTTATCTTGTGTTCAACTAGGGGTAATATCCTTACTCTAACATTCCTATAACTTTCTTTCTAGCTATAGCTAACTTTCTTAATAGAGATATTTCTCTATTCTAAATACTAAGAGCAATCCTCTAATTTATTAGAGTAGGGACTAGATAACTTACATCGTTCCTAAGCTTTACCCAGTCCCTAAGCTCCTTAGACTGCTTCTGGCTCTACGAGAACTCATCATTTCTTTCTTTTCCTTCCTTCCTTTCTCTCTTTCTCTCTTCTTTTTCTTGCCAAATCCGTGGGAACGAAGTGAGGGGGAGTGTCCTATTTATAGGTGAGTGGAGTTGGAATGAATGGCTCAGATTGAATCGCGATGAATGGCTCAGATTGCTTGCTTCCTCAAGAAGCTTTGCCTGCATCATCACGATGACCTCACCCTCCTTGATGACTCACCACTAATGTATCATCTAGGACACCTCAGGGGGTATGTGGCACAATGGTGGGGCCCTTGGGACACCTCACCAGCTGACTCAGCATCTCCAGAGAGTTCCAGAGTCTTTTCCCTGAATGGACAGCCGAGATCGTGCCACGTGTCCTCTTGTTTTTTCTCCTTTTTCTCTAATCATGCCATGTGTCCTTTGCTTTTCGTATTTTATTGTAATCATGCCATCTGGAGCCTTGTGAGCCCCATTTATGTTCTCTCATGATTTTAGATCACTTTACCCAGTTCTATCTTGGACCGGGTCACTTTACTTTATTGAAAAAGCACTAAAACAATATTTTAATGCTTCTTGGGCCCACATTACTCTTGGGTTACGTTTTTGGGCCTTGGATTGTTATCTTGGGTTTCTAACAAAGCCCAAGCACTCTGGTGGCTCGGTTCCCAAGAAACATCCTTAGTAAATTACCAAAATGCCCTTAATACCTCTTTAGTACTTCTAGAGGCACTATTGTCTTTTATACCTTACCAGAGTATCTCTTGACCATGGTCAACTATCTAGATACCCTTTCTTGACTGTCTAACCTTAGTCAAATCATCATAATGCCCCTGACTCTGACTCCATGACACAACACAGTGGCATACCTTCAGTGGCATTTTCATAATTCTTCATTTTTCTCGATCTTTATTAGACCTGGCCCACATACTTATCTAAAAATATCATTGGGCCTATAAGGTGCCATTATGGACCTCTGTATGATCCCCTATCTTCATGGGCTTAATTCCCAAGAAAATTCCCTGAAACCTATTTATTGGGTCTTTTAATCCACTATAAATTCTGTAGTAAATTTTACAGAACTCCTTTTTGAGCTCTGTCAATTTTGGAAATTCTTATATTAATTATAGGAATTTACTGCCATATTTCATCTGATTCTAAGGTACAAAGAATACTGTATTAATTTTCCTTCTCTTTAGAAATTAATATAAATCTTTTGGGACCTCATATCAAAACTCTGTGTTGCATCAAACTGATCAGCATAATTTTCTCTATTTACTGAGACCTCTACTCAGGTCAAAGGGTATAGTGACATGGTTTGTATATGAGAGAAGCTTATGACTTAACCCATGCAGCTCTCTCATAGCGGGTCGGTCCAACACCTTGTACTCTTACATGTGCCTATGACTTTGATTTATATCTCTATACATATTCAAAGTCATACTGGTCTTATTTTATCTGTGCTCCTGCATAGATGACCGACCAGGGATATTTAGGATAAGATCATGAGTTATCCAAGGATGTTCATCACAGTAAACATGCAAATAATATGATAACACAATTAATAAATTCATAAATTAGCAATGTTCATAAGACAATGATTAGCCCCTAGGGCACAATTTCCAACACTAGATTGTCTGTCTGAGAGTAAGGTACAGATGGTAATCTATTATCTAGAAAGAGATGCCAATGGATGGTGGAGGAATACTGAGCAATTACTGCAGGCCAGACATATTCCTATCACATGGGAAGTGTTTATGGAACAATTTTACAAGAAGTATTTCCCTCAATCTATACAGGATGAACGAGAAGCTGAGTTCCCTATGTTGAGGCAAGGGGAGAAAGAATCATTTGACGAATACCTAGCAAAATTCATCAGTCTTTCTCAGTATTCCACTTACCTGCGACAGGTGGATGATGAACGTTGGATGATAGAGAGAATGATAAGGGGATTGAATGTTACTCTCAAAGATAAGATGACTCCCCAATAGTACTAGTTCAAAAAAGCAGTAGAGAGACCATTGTTCTTAAGAGAACTAGCCATAATAGAAATGTAGCTAGTGGTAGTGGCTATAATAGAAAGAGGAAAAGATAATAGTGGCAGAACAGAAAACCTAACAGAGTAAACTTTAGGGGTAATACTAATAATAGAGACCCGAGGTTTAGAGTGTCTGACAAGTGCGGGAAAAGCCATGGAGATAGACCGTGCTTAATGGGGCAGAACGTTTGTTACACATGTGGGAAACTTAGACATTTTTCTAGGAATTGTCCACAGGCAGCTAATGATCAAAGGCCACGCACTTAAGGACGAGTGTTTGCATTAAGAAGGGAAGATGTATAGAGATCATCTGATATGATTCAAGGTATCATTTATCTCAATAATCATTCTGTGATTGCTATGTTTGATTCTGGTGCAAGTCATTCCTTTAATTCTTTTGAATGTGCTAAGCGACTAGGCCTTACAATCAATAAATTGCATTATGCTATATGTGTGACAACCCCTACGAATGCTAAAGTAGTTACATAAGATGTCTGCCTAAATAGTACCATTCAATATGAGTGTTATTGCACCACTCTAGGCATAATATATATGCCCTTTCACTAGATTGATGTTATAATTGGATTGAATTGGTTGTTTGCTATTAATATAATGTTGGATTGTAAGAACAAAACTCTAGTTCTTTGTCTACAAGCTTCAAATGTGAATCCAGAAGTTAAACTGAATTTCCTAATGGAGGTTCAGGCATATAAATGTCTGTGGAAAGGATGCTAGGGATATATGGTCTTCTCTTCTGTTCAAGCAGAAGTAGAATAAGGGATTGAAATGATTCCAGTAGTTAAAGAGTTTCCTAAAGTCTTTCCAAAAGAGATTCAAGGACTGCCTCCAGAATGAGAAGTGGAGTTTGCAATCGATATTGTACCTGGAGCTAGACTAGTATCAAAAGCCACATACCAAATGGCTCCCAACGAGATGATTGATCTGAAAAAGTACATAGAGGAGATTTTAGAGAAGGGTTTCATCTGACCCAGTATTTCTTTGTGTGGTGCTCCAGTGTTATTTGTTAAAAAGAAGGATGGTAGTCTTAGATTATGCATTGACTATCAGGAGTTGAATAAGATTATAGTTAAGAATAAGTACCCTCTTCCGCGAATTGATGATTTACTAAACTAGTTAGTTGGAGCGAGCTTATTCTCTAAGATTGATATGAGATCAGGTTATCACTAACTCAGAATCAAAGCTAATGATATTTCAAAGACTGCGTTTAGGACTCGCTAGGGTCATTTCAAAATTCTAGCAATACCCTTTGGTCTAACAAATGTGCCTACAATTTTCATGGATTATATGAATAGATTCTTCAGGCCTTATCTAGATCAGTTTGTTGTGGTCTTCATTGATGATATCTTAGTGTACTCCAAATCTGCTGAAGAGCATGAAGAGCATTTGAGAATTGTTCTTAGTACTCTGAAAGAAAAATGACTCTATGCTAAGCTATAGTAAGTGTGTGTTTTGGCTGCAAGAAGTCAAATTTCATGGTCATGTCATATCCCATAAAGGGGTAGTTGTCGATCTTAGCAAAGTTAAAGCAGTGCTAAGCTAGGTACATGTTCTGGAATTACTAAATGAACACTAAAAGTGAACAGTACCCCCCAAGAGCAATTCTTTTGAAAATAAAGGCTACTAAATCAAAAAGCTATGTAATTGGTGTTGGAAATCGTGCCCTAGGGGCCAATCATTGTCTTATGAACATTATTGATTTATGAATTTATTAATTAAATTATCATATTATTTGCATGTTTACTATGATGACCATCCTTGAATAATTCATGATATTATCCTAAATGTCCCTGGTCGATCATCTATGTGGGAGCACAGATGAAATAAGACCAGTATGACTTTGAAGATGTATAGAGATATAAATCAAAGTCATAAGCACATGTAAGAGTACAGGGTGTTGGACCGACCCGCTATGAGAGAACTGCATGGGTAACGTCATAAGCTTCTCTCATATACAAACCATGTCAATATGCCCTTTGACCTGAGATCATCATGGATTCCTACATGACAAAACGCTCAGCTTTGACCTAGTCAAAAGTCACTTTTGACCGAGTGATCATAAAGACTATGTTCGGGCTTAGTGGTTTTTCATGCGGAGGAATGTGAATGGTCAAGATGGAATTTGTCCCTCACATTCGTGGAGAGATATTACTGGGCCCCTCGATGAGTGAGTCTGAGAAATGTATGGCCATACTGTAATGGAAAGGTAGTTCCATTTCTATAGTCAGACTACTCAGGGATCGAGAAAGTAACGGTCAGGAATAGGAGGATGACATTATCCATGCCTCATCCATGACTAAAATATCGCGTGACAGAAGGGACATGATATGGTTGTATAAAAGGTTACATCGTTTATCGATCCTCATATGATTTGGGTAGTTGTTATGTCTTGCTAGAGACCGCTTGCGACTTGTGGGCTAGTATAGCAAATGGCCCACTGCCAACTTCATATGGGCCTACAGGGTCACACACAAAATAGCCCAACACGAGCTATGATGTCCAGATTCATTGAATCTAAGACATGTCTAGATTCAATGAATGATCCAGGGTGGATATATATATTTATTTATATTTATATTCGTATATATATAAATTTGTATATATATTATATATATGAGATATATGAGATTTAATTTATAAGGATAAATTAAATCTCTATCACGTTTGAAATTCGAAATTCAAATTGATAGGATATCTCATATAAGAGATATTTATAAGATTTAATTTATAAGGATAAATTAAATCTCTATCACGTTTGAAATTCGAAATTCAAATTGATAGGATATCTCATATAAGAGATATTTATAAGATTTAATTTATAAGGATAAATTAAATCCCTATCACGTTTGAATTTGAAATTCAAATTGATAGGATATCTCAAATTTAATTTATGGGAATAAATCAAATATAACTCAGTCTCATCTTTATTTAAAGTTAAATAAATAGGTAATTAAATCTGTGGGACGGATTTAATATTATTTTATTTAATTAGTTTCTTATAAAATTATACAATATATGATATTGTATCAATTCGGAATTAATATAAGATTAACTCCAAAATCCAATTAGGTTAAGTGGAAAAACGCATAGCATTCTCTATATCTGATTGGAGGAGCTACGTTTGAAAATAATACAGAACACAAAAGGCCGAACGGAATCTGTAAAAGGTTTGCAGACAAGAAACTACCGAAATAGAGACGGAGACTTGTGAAAGCCTTGGAGGGATAGGAGACGCTAGCACGTCATTCGTGGTTGGAACGCTGTTCGTGTGGATACCAGTAGAGGAAGCCGACCTGAGGCGTCGACTTCTTGTGATCGGAAAGAAACCACCGTCCGCGGAGAGAATCTGTGAAGGTCGCTGAGGAACACTCCGTCGATTTCTTGCGATCAGAAAGAGATCACCACCCACGTAGAGGAGCTGTGAAATTCGCTGAGCAACACTAAGGGTAATGATTCTTTCCACTTGACTTAAACACATACGGCAGATCCTGGCAAGGAATGGAAAATTTTAAAGTTTATTTCCACTGCGTGTCTTCTAATTCCTTACAGTGGTATCAGAGCCATGCCGTTTTGTGTTTAAGTTAGGCTTGATTGTTGATTTATATGATATATGTTAGTAGTAGCCGATCATATAATAAGCGTTGTATGTGTGACATATATGGAATCCGTGTTGTGTATGACATAAAAGGAATCTAAAAGGAAATTGAAATCGGTGGTGATGCTTTTTGATTTGATCAATTCGCATAGATGGGGTCTAAGAAAACCGAATTCAAATTTATGATTATTTGTGAAAACCGAATTCAGATTCGTGATTATTTATGAAACAACAAACAAAAAAAAAATTTCTTCCGGGGCGCTGCCCCAGAGACCCCGCCTGCTAACCGGCTAGCGGGACAACCGTAGCTACCTGTTCGTAGCGCAACATAACCGTAACATATGTTACTTTGTGAATATTTTAGATTTGAAACATTAATTGCCCTTCGATTAGATCTGAATATTGATTCTTGAATGTTTGGGTATGGTGAACAATATGGCTCTAGATTGCAAGTGTTGTAATTTTTAAATACGGCCTGCGTGTCGTGCCTTCCTCTATATACTCTCAATGTACCTTCTCCTCTCATCTCACTCCCCTCGAATGTTAAAAGAGGTTTCTATATGTAATTTCTCTTTTCTTACTAGAGAGCTCCTCTCATTGGCTTGAGGGGACTTAGGATAGGTGAGCCATATTGTATCACGTTTGAATTATGCATCTTATGATTAGATCAGCACATGCATATTACTTGTATGAGTTACAAACTGGGATACATGCATCCTCATAAAAACAGATAGTTAATTAAGCCCTTTAAAAGAAATCTTAAGTCATAATGCTGTCAATTTATGAACACTTGTCAAAACCTTGATCGCTCAATTGTGGACTCCACCAAAGTGGGTGCTTTTGAGTTATCTTGGGGAGATAAGCAAAGAGTAATGGTGCTACTCTCATAGGTTCACTATTGTTTGACTTAATTGAGATTAACAAAACGGTTTTGGATCTCAAGGCATTAGATGGGATTAGAACATGCCAGATCATATGATGATAGGATCCCATGAATATCTAAGAGTTACATTTGATGTAATTGGTAAAGGTGTTACCTACCTAAATAACTTAATTTAAGCGTCCTGCCAAAGCGGACTTAAGTTTGAGCCAAATATGGATCTTAGCCCACTAACTATTGCATTGAGGGTTGTTTATTTAGTGGGAGATTACTAATTACATTGCATATTTTAATTGTAGAATCATGATGACTAGTAATACTGCTACATTATCGCTGCGATCTGTCCTTGAGAAGGACAAACTTAATGGGACAAACTTTCTTGACTGGTTTAGGAACTTGAGAATTGTTCTCAAGCAGGAAAGAAAGGCGCATGTCCTAGATCAACCCATTCCTGAGGAGCCAGCCGCCAATGCTCCCAGAGCTCAGAGAGATGCTTATATGAAGCATAAGGAAGACTCTGTCGATGTGGGATGCTTGATGCTAGCCACCATGGTTCCAGAGCTCCAAAGAGATCTGGAACACATGGAGGCTTATGAGATTATTGTGCATCTCAAGGAAATGTTCCAGCAACAGGCAAGGCAAGAGAGGTATGAGACCACTAAGGCCTTACATTCCTGCAAGATGGCTGAAGGTGCATCAGTCAGTGCTCATGTCTTAAAGATGAAAGGGTACATTGATCACCTTGAACGGCTTGGATTTCCCATGAGCCAGGAGTTAGCTACAGATTTGATCTTAAACTCACTCCCGGAAAGTTATGACCAGTTTGTTATGAACTACAACATGAACAACATGGAGAAATCTATTTCTGAACTGCATGGGATGCTTAAAACTGCTGAGCCGAGTCTTAAGAAGAAACCCAGTAGTGTTTTGATGGTTCAGAAAGGAAAGGGTACGAAAAAGAAAGGCAAAGGCAAGGGGAAGGGTCATGGCTCATCAGGTAAGACCAAAGAGTCAGGCAAGCCCGAAACCAAGCCTGCACCAAAGAAGGCAAAGCCTCCGAAGGAAGGAGTCTGCTTCTTCTGCAATGAACCGGGTCATTGGAAGAGGAATTGCAAACTCTACCTCGAAGATCTGAAAAAGAACAAGAAGGATAGCGGGGCTATCGCTTCAGGTATTTATGTTATAGACATTCATCTTTCTACTTCCACCTCATGGGTATTAGATACTGCATGTGGTTCTCACATTTGTACAAATGTGCAGGGACTAAAGGACAGTAGGAAGCTGAAAAAGGGCGAGGTTGACCTACGAGTTGGAAACAGAGCAAGGGTTGCTGCGTTAGCTGTAGGCACTTATGAATTAGTTCTGCCCACTGGGCTTTTGTTAGTTTTGAACAATTGCTATTATGTTCCTGCTTTAAGTAGTAACATTGTTTCCCTTTCTTATTTGGATAAGGAAGGTTTTACTTCCATTGCTGGGAATAGTAGATGTTCTATTTATCGTAATGATGTTTTCTATGCTCATGGTGATTTGCATGTTGATCATTACATATTAAATTTGGAACAACCCAATCATGGAAATATCTATAACATAACCGCCAAAAGGGTCAAACCAAACCCGATTTGAATCCCACATACCTCTGGCACTGTCGTCTGGGCCACATAAATGAGAAACGCATTTCCAAACTCCATCAAGATGGATTTCTAAACTCATTTGATTTTGAATCATATGACACTTGCGAGTCTTGCTTGTTAGGAAAGATGACAAAGTCACCCTTCACTGGGCACAGTGAGAGGGCCACTGATTTATTGGGCCTCATACATACAGATGTGTGTGGACCGATGAACACAAATGCCAGAGGAGGTTATTCGTACTTCATAACATTTATAGATGATTTCAGCAGATATGGGTACATCTATCTGATGAAACATAAATCTGAATCTTTTGAAAAGTTCAAAATATTTCAAAATGAAGTACAAAACCAGCTTGGCAAAACAATTAAAGCCCTTCGATCTGATCGGGGTGGTGAATATTTGAGCCAAGAGTTCATAGATCATCTTAGGAATTGTGGGACACTCTCACAATTGACTCCTCCAGGGACACCACAATGGAATGGCGTTTCTGAACGGAGAAATCGAACACTATTAGATATGGTTCGATCCATGATGAGTCGAACAGATCTTCCACCCTCCTTTTGGGGCTATGCCCTAGAGACAGCTGCGTTCACATTCAATCGTGTTCCATCTAAGGCAATCGAAAAGACTCCGTATGAGATATGGACTGGGAGGACGCCTAGTTTGTCTTTCCTCAAGATTTGGGGATGCGAGGTCTATGTTAAGCAACAAGCCTCAGACAAATTAGCGCCCAAATCCTCAAAATGCCTTTTTGTGGGATATCCTAAGGAAACCAAGGGATATTACGTCTACAACCCTGCTGATAACAAAGTGTTTATTGTCAAAAATGGTATCTTTCTTGAACGAGAATTTATCTCTAAAAGAACCAGTGGGAGTAAGGTACAACTTGAAGAAGTTTGAGAGCTACAAGACACCACAGAACTGCAAATGGAAAATAGAGAAGACTCACAACAAGTTGTTGAGACTCCTCAAGTCACGCAAGGTCCACGAAAGTCTAATAGGACACGACTTCAGCCTCAGAGATATGGATTTCTGATTTCTGATAGTCGTGATGTGTTGCTCATTGAGCATAATGAGCCGACTACCTATCGAGAAGCTATAGTGGGACCAAACTCCGAAAAATGGCTTAGTGCCATGAAGTCTGAGATACAATCCATGTACGACAATCAGGTTTGGACCTTAGTCGACCCGCCTGAAGGTGTAAAAACCGTCGGGTGCAAGTGGGTTTTCAAAGAGAAAACTGACATGGATGGCAATGTAAATGTCTTCAAGGCACGACTGGTTGCAAAAGGTTTTACTCAAACTCATGGTGTGGACTATGATGAGACCTTTTCCCCAGTAGCAATGGCCAAATCAATCAGAATCCTCTTTGCTATTGCAGCATATTATGACTATGAAATATGGCAGATGGACGTCAAGACAGCCTTCCTTAATGGAAAGCTCCTTGAGGATGTGTACATGACACAACCTGAAGGGTTTGTGCGTTTCGAGGACTCTGGTAAAGTGTGCAAGCTTCAAAAGTCCATTTATGGACTAAAGCAAGCCTCTCGGAGTTGGAATCATCGTTTTGATGAAGTAATCAAAGAGTTTGGATTTCTTCAAAACATTGATGAACCTTGTGTGTACAAGAAGGTTAGTGGGAGCACAGTTGTGTTTTTGGTACTCTATGTCGATGACATCCTACTTATTGGGAATGACATTCCTACCTTGCAGATTGTCAAGTCTTGGTTAGGAAAGTCTTTCTCGATGAAAGACTTGGGTGAAGCCACCTACATCCTAGGAATCAGGATCTATAGAGATAGATCTAAAAGACTTCTAGGACTCAGTCAGAGTACATACATAGACAAAATACTGCATAGGTTCAGTATGCACGAATCAAAGAGGGGTTTCATACCCATGTCTCATGGTACTCACCTCAGCAAAGATCTGTGTCCTAGTACATCTGATCAGCGAGGTCGCATGAGTAAGGTTCCATATGCCTCGGCCATAGGATCTATCATGTACGCCATGTTATGTACTCGACCGGATGTCTCGTTTGCCTTAAGTATGACTAGCAGATACCAACAGGACCCTGGTGAGGGCCATTGGACTGCTGTCAAGAATATCCTTAAGTACTTAAGAAGGACTAAGGACTTATTCTTGGTCTATGGTGGATTGGATGATGAGCTCTGTGTAACTGGTTACACAGATGCGAGTTTCCAAACTGACCAGGACGACCAAAAATCGCAGTCTGGATACATATTCCTCCTCAATAATGGAGCAGTAAGCTGGAAGAGCTCTAAGCAGGGTACTGTAGCAGATTCTGCAACGGAAGCTGAGTATATAGCAGCATCTGATGCAGCTAAGGAAGCCGTTTGGATCAGGAAGTTCATCACAGAACTAGGGGTGATACCTACCATCTCAGATCCAATAACTTTGCTCTGTGACAATAGCGGTGCTATTGCACAGGCCAAAGAGCCTAGGTCACATCAAAGGACCAAGCATATACTCAGGCGATTTCATCTCATCAGAGAAATCAACGATAGAGGTGATATAAAAATATGCAAAGTAGCAGGAGAAGATAATGTTGCTGATCCTCTAACAAAGCCGCTTGTGCAGGTAAAGCATGAGCGTCATGTCAGGTCAATGGGAATTAGTCAAATTAATGATTGTACCTAGTGCAAGTGGGAGGTTGTTGGAAATCGTGCCCTAGGGGCCAATCATTGTCTTATGAACATTATTGATTTATGAATTTATTAATTAAATTATCATATTATTTGCATGTTTACTATGATGACCATCCTTGAATAATTCATGATATTATCCTAAATGTCCCTGGTCGATCATCTATGTGGGAGCACAGATGAAATAAGACCAGTATGACTTTGAAGATGTATAGAGATATAAATCAAAGTCATAAGCACATGTAAGAGTACAGGGTGTTGGACCGACCCACTATAAGAGAACTGCATGGGTAACGTCATAAGCTTCTCTCATATACAAACCATGTCAATATGCCCTTTGACCTGAGATCATCATGGATTCCTACATGACAAAACGCTCAGCTTTGACCTAGTCAAAAGTCACTTTTGACCGAGTGATCATAAAGACTATGTTCGGGCTTAGTGGTTTTTCATGCGGAGGAATGTGAATGGTCAAGATGGAATTTGTCCCTCATATTCGTGGAGAGATATTACTGGGCCCCTCGATGAGTGAGTCTGAGAAATGTATGGCCATACTGTAATGGAAAGGTAGTTCCATTTCTATAGTCAGACTACTCAGGGATCGAGAAAGTAACGGTCAGGAATAGGAGGATGACATTATCCATGCCTCATCCATGACTAAAATATCGCGTGACAGAAGGGACATGATATGGTTGTATAAAAGGTTACATCGTTTATCGATCCTCATATGATTTGGGTAGTTGTTATGTCTTGCTAGAGACCGCTTGCGACTTGTGGGCTAGTATAGCAAATGGCCCACTGCCAACTTCATATGGGCCTACAGGGTCGCATACAAAATAGCCCAACACGAGCTATGATGTCCAGATTCATTGAATCTAAGACATGTCTAGATTCAATGAATGATCCAGGGTGGATATATATATTTATTTATATTTATATTCGTATATATATAAATTTGTATATATATTATATATATGAGATATATGAGATTTAATTTATAAGGATAAATTAAATCTCTATCACGTTTGAAATTCGAAATTCAAATTGATAGGATATCTCATATAAGAGATATTTATAAGATTTAATTTATAAGGATAAATTAAATCTCTATCACGTTTGAAATTCGAAATTCAAATTGATAGGATATCTCATATAAGAGATATTTATAAGATTTAATTTATAAGGATAAATTAAATCCCTATCACGTTTGAATTTGAAATTCAAATTGATAGGATATCTCAAATTTGATTTATGGGAATAAATCAAATATAACTCAGTCTCATCTTTATTTAAAGTTAAATAAATAGGTAATTAAATCTGTGGGACGGATTTAATATTATTTTATTTAATTAGTTTCTTATAAAATTATACAATATATGATATTGTATCAATTTGGAATTAATATAAGATTAACTCCAAAATCCAATTAGGTTAAGTGGAAAAACGCATAGCATCCTCTATATCTGATTGGAGGAGCTACGTTTGAAAATAATACAGAACACAAAAGGCCGAACGGAATCTGCAAAAGGTTTGCAGACAAGAAACTACCGAAATAGAGACGGAGACTTGTGAAAGCCTTAGAGGGACAGGAGACGCTAGCACGTCATTCGTGGTTGGAACGCTGTTCGTGTGGATACCAGTAGAGGAAGCCGACCTGAGGCGTCGACTTCTTGTGATTGGAAAGAGACCACCGTCCGCGGAGAGAATCTGTGAAGGTCGCTGAGGAACACTCCGTCGATTTCTTGCGATCAGAAAGAGATCACCACCCACGTAGAGAAGCTGTGAAATTCGCTGAGCAACACTAAGGGTAATGATTCTTTCCACTTGACTTAAACACATACGGCAGATCCTGGCAAGGAATGGAAAATTTTAAAGTTTATTTCCGCTGCGTGTCTTCTAATTCCTTACAATTGGTTCCATTGACTTATGCATGAGTATAATTGATATTGAAAATAAGGATGTGACATTGGCCAAGTGTCATATTCTAATTTTTAAGCTTAGAAGCCCAGTATATAGCCTGAAAAAGGGATGCTACTAGACCCTGTTGAGCAAAGGTCTCAGTAAATATAGAAAATTATGCTCATCAGTTTGATACAACACAGAGTTTTGATATGAGGTCCCGAAAGATTTATATTAATTTCTGAAGAGAAGGAAAATTAATACAGTATTCTCTCGACCTCATAATCAGATAAAATATGGCAATAAATTCCTATAATTAATATAAGAATTTCTAAAACTGACAGAGCTCAAAAAGGAGTTCTGTAGAATTTACTATAGAATTTACAGTGGATTAAAAGACCCGATAAATAGGTTTCAAGGGAATTTCTCGGGAATTGAGCCCATAAAGATAGTGGATCATATAGAGGGTCCAGAATGGCACCTTATAGGCCTAATGATATTTTCAGATAAGTATGTGGGCCAGGGCTAATAAAGACCGAGAAAAATGAAGAATTATGAAAATGCTACTGAAGGTATTCCACTGTGTTATGTTATTCAGTTAGAGTCAAACGAAGGGCATTATGATCATTTGAATAAGGTTAGATAGTCAAGAAAAGGTATCTGGATAGTTGGCCAGGGTCAAGAGGTACTCTGGTAAGGTATAAAAAGATAATAGTGCCCCTAGAAGTACTAAAGAGGTATTAAGGGCATTTTGGTAATTTACTAAGGATGTTTCTTGGGAACCGAGCCACCAGAGTGCTTGGACTTGGTTAGAAACCCACGATGGCAATCCAAGGCCTAAAAACGTAGCCCAAGAGTAATGTGGGCCTAAGAGGCATTAAAATATTATTTTAGTACTTTTTCAATAAAGTAAAGTGACCCAGTCCAAGATAGAACTGGGTAAGTTGATTTGGAATCATGAGGGGACATAAATGGGACCCACAATATGCCACATGGTATGATTACAATAAAAGAAGAAAAGCAAAGGACACATGGCATGATTAGAGAAAAAGGAGAAAAAGCAAGAGGATACGTGGCACGATCTCGGCCGTCCATTTTGGGAAAAGACTCTTGAACTCCCTTGAAAGGCTGAGTCAGCTGGTGAGGTGTCCCAACGGCCTCACCATTGCGCCACATATATCCCTGAGGTGTCCTGGATGATGTCATTAATGGTGAGTTATCAAGGAGGGTGATGTCATCATGATGATGCAGGCAAAGCTTCTTGAGGAAGCAAGCAATCTGAGCCATTCATCCCGAATCAATCTGGACCATTCATTCTACCTCCTCTCACCGATAAATAGGTCATTCCCCTCCCATTTCAAGGCACACCACAGATTTGGCAAGAGAAAGAAGAGAGAAAGAGAGAAGGAAAGAAAGGAAGGAGTTCTGGTAGAGCCAGGAGCAGTCTAAGGAGCTTAGGGACTAGGCAAAGCTTAGGAATGAGGTAAGTAAGTTATCTAGTCCCTTCTCTAATAAAGTAGAGGATTGCTCTTAGTGGTTAGAATATAGAAATATCTCTATTAATAAAGTTAGTTATAGCTAGAAAGAAAGTTAGAGGAATGTCAGAGTAAGGATATTACCCCTAGTTGAGCATGAGGTAAGTATAGCTATACTGGATAATAATAAAGATATTATTATGCTATGTATAGGCTTTGACTTGTGAAAAGAAGGAACCTTGGAGACAAGGCTAAGAGCTGGAAGGAAAAGCTACATGCCAGGTAGTAAACTTACATACTTGTATGCTTATACTGCTTGGATGTTTTATGTGATATTTTTTTACCTTGATGATGTGAGGCATGTATGATTAAGTAATGCTCTATTCCTTCTTATACTATGGCCATATGTTATAATTAAGTAACATGGAAGCATGTATGTTATCATGATGCAAGCATGATCATTAAGTACACACATAGTAACATCAAGCATATAGTTGCATACATTGTATGGTTACCGTTTGCTACTGAGATTTCCCCAGAAATCTCATCCCCTTCCATGTAATCCCAACCCCACAGGTATGTTTAAAGAGGATCGAAGAATCATAGAGAGGAGCTAGGGATTGGATAGTGTAGAGGTTATGCAAAGATGGGACCAAAGTGCTGGAATCAAGGAAAAACATAGGATGAACAGTAAACTTCAAACGTTGACTGACATGGACCTGGTCAAGACGTGGTCAAAGAGTTATTTTTCCCTAAAATAGGATTATGTTAGCTTCACGTAACAATTTGAACCACTTTGTTTCAATTTTTCTAGAATTAGTTATGATTTTTTGAAGTCAGGTCACTCCGCTGGAATTTACACAGTGAACAGTGTTTGCTAGGAGTAAAATTTTAGATTGTATGATTTGACTTCAATGGCCCTAGAAGTGGGTCTAAATGCTACTGAATGGTCCATAAAATGTAAGAAAAGGAGGATGTTTCACCAAGCATTATACATGTTAGAGTATGTGCTTCTATGTGCTTATACTTAACAGTAAAGTAAAGAAAGAAAGAATAATGATATGAGTCATCTCTCTGTATTATGATGAGTTATTAAAGATGATAAGAACAAAAGAAGTATGATGATACGAAAATGAGATATAAAGATTCACGGATGTTAAGAAAATTATGCTAGATACTTAGAGAAATAATAAGAGATACGATTAAAGGTATGATGAGTAGTTAATGAAAACTCCATAATACAATAGTATTCGAGAGAATTTTATATGAAAGAAATGGACACTACTCACAAGTCCAGTATAGTGAGAAGTTTATATGGAAATAGATGCATAGCATGTAAGCAAGTAATAGAATGAAGTAAAGTTCAACTCAGATGGAGTTAATTCAGAACAGAAAAATAATCACAATGAAGATATGAAGATCTGCGGATATGGAAAGTACTCCGCTAAGATGTCATGATAAAAGATAAGAGATAAATACCCCAATCCTTAGTCATAAAGCAAAAAAAGATATCTACCCAAGATTGTTGACTAAAGTGCTAAGTAAATTTCGATGACGAAATTTATTTTAAGGGGTAGAAATGTCACATCCTACTTTTTCCCTATATGTATAATACTAATAGTGGAAAGAGGTTTGGAAATGATTGTGATGATAAATAGAAATGAAAAATAATGATTAGACAAAGGTATAAAAATGAGGGACTAAAATGAAAAGTTTAAAAGTTCTATGGTGAAAAATGAAAGTAGAAATAAACTTTGGGCCATTAAGTGTAATTATGAAAAGTTGAGGGCCTAAAGTTCAAGGGCAAAATGGTAATTATGAGAAAGTTGAGCCAAAAAAGACCCAAAAATGCCCAGAATTAGATTAGTCCCAAATTTTTCTAGTAAATAGAGAAAATTATTCTAATTAGTTTGAAGCAACTCAAAAATCTGATGTGATGTCTCAAAAAAATTATATTAATTTTTGAAAAAAGGAAAATTAATACAGTGTTCTCTAGACCTTAGAATCAGCTGAATTTTAGCAGTAAATTCCTATAATTAATATAAGAATTTATGAAAGTGACAGAGCTCAAAAAGGAGTTCTGTAGAATTTATTATGGAATTTACAGTGTATTAAAACACCCGATAAATATGTTTTAGGGAATTTCTCGAGAGTTTAGCCCATGAAGGTAGTGGATCATATAGAGGGCCCAAAATGGCATCTTATAGGCCCAGTAATATTTTTAGATAAGTATGTGGGCTAGGCTAATAAAGACCAAAAAATATAAAATTACGAAAATGCCACTGAATGTATGCCATTGTGTTGTGTCATTAAATCAAACTCAGATTAAGTGCATTTTGGTCATTTGACTAAGGTTAGATGGTCAAGGAGAATTTCTAGAGTAGTTTACCAAGGTCAGGGAATACTCTGAGGAGGTGTAAAAAGACGATAATGCCCTTAAGATGTTAAAGTAAATAAAGAAGAACCAAAAGACATTTTGGTAAATTACCAAGGGATCTGTAATTAAGTTTAGGCTCAATCCAAGAATGTTAATGATAGGAAGGATCTAGATACTGGATTTAAGGTTAGATAGTATATTATAGAATATCAGAAAAAATAGATTTATAAAACAGTTTGGTTTTGAGAAATCACTGAGCCGGTACCGGATTAGACTATAATTTTTCCAAAAGTTTCTTTACCTTGGAATGGTGCCACCAAGCCCTATTAGTTGTCCCTTGATGATGTCATGGATGATATCATAATTATCTTTTTGGAAAAGTTAAATCCAAGATTAAATGTGAGCCATTAGATTAAATAGTGAACAAAGTGATATTGGCCATTGATTTTCCATGGAATTTGGCTATAAATGCCCCCATATTTCATGTTCAAAACTGTGGCATGAGAAACCTTGGGGAACCTCTTGCAAAATGAAAACTCAAGCCAAGACAAAGAAGATTCAAGGTACCAAAGTTCAAGCAAGCTAGAGATTAAAGGTAAGCAATCTATCCTAACTTATTTTTCTTTAATTTGGGAGCTTGAACTTAGGGTTTTCTTGGAAGAAAGTTGAGTTTTCTCTAAGGTGTATATGCTGTCCAAAACCTTAGATGAAAGGAGAAAGAAGAGATTAAAGTTAGAGTTATATGATTGAAGCTTAAACAAGCTAGTTAAGTGATTGGTTGTTGAATAAAGTTGATATTCTTTATTTTGCCATGGTTAAACTATTTCGGTTTGCAATGTTCAAGATAGAAGAAAATAATTTAATGCTTCCATTGAATTTATATGTTGATTTTGTGTAAGATTGGATAGGTTTTGGACCTTGGAAGCATTAGAATTTCAAGTTGTAGTTTTTGAAGTTCTTCTGTATTACTGTTCACTCACATGAACAGTTATTAGAATTTTATAATTTTGATGATTGCAATGGTTTTAAAATAAAAGGTTATATGGGATAAAGTGGAGAAACAAGTATGGGAAGCATTGGAATCAATATGAGAATTTTAAAAAAAATTATGCATATTTTTCAAATCTGTCTAGAATAGTACATAGGTGCTGGAATTTCATGATTCTAAACTCATAAATGGATTCAAAAGATGAAATTGTGTAGGGTAAAGTCAAGATATCAATTGATTCAAAGGCCAAGTACATTAGTTAAGAATAAGGAAAGTTGATATAGTTAAATGAGCTCAATATTCAAAAGGAAGTTAGATTGTAATGGATGAATGATTATGTGATGTTAGGATTTGGTTGTGGACTCCAAGGAGGCAACTACATATAAAAGAGAAGTGATAAGAAAGAAGCAAGATAAAGTGAAAGAAAGTCAAGTATATGAGGTAATAAACTTATCCTAAACTTGTATGTATCGAATGTTATGCTTGGTTGTGCTATGGCTTGGTTGAATTGTGTTACACATGTATTTATGATTCAAGCTCTATTTCTATAATTACTTTGGCCAATTGTATTTCATATGTAACATGGAAGCATGCACATTATGCAATGTTAACACTTTTACAAGCAAGCACAAGTATTTATATTAATGCATGCATTATTTAGTATTATTTGCTACTAAGATTTCCCCAAAAATCACACCCCCTCTATGTAATCCCAATCCTAATAGGTTTATGAATGATGAAAGAGGATGATGAAGCATGAAGAGAAGCTAGGGATTGGATAGTATAAATGTTTTGTGAAAGATTGTTATATGTAATGTTGTTATATGACCAATATAAGTAGTGATGATCATGATGTAATGAAAAATAGTAAATGATAGAATAAATGTATGAAATTTTACATACATTTAGTTAACATGTCAATCTCTGTTTTTACGCCAAGAACTCCTTATTTTGATATCTGTACAAAGAGAACGGATTTTCCAAAGTAAGGGACCAGAATATGTTTTAAAGAAATTTTGACCAAATAAATAGTAATGTTTAGCGAATAAACTGTAATAATTGACTAAGCATTTGGTGTAAAAATTATTTTTTTTCTTAAAGTACAAGATGTTATATTCAAGTACCTTTTTGAACCACTTCATTTCAATTTTTCTATAATTAGTTATGATTTTTCAAAGTTCATTAGTTAATCTGGAAATACCATATGAACAGTAACTCGAGAAGAGTAAAATTCCAAATTTAGCTAATGGACTTCCAAGGTCTTGTAAGTGGTTCTAAATACTACTGTATGGTCCCTAAGACGTATGAAAGTAAGGATGTTTCAACATGCAGCTTTCTTTAATTTTCTTTCCTATAATATAAATCTCTTTCTTCTATGGTATCCAACTTCACTTGGATCCACTTATAATTAATGTGTAGGAAACATAGGACACTTCATATGCTCTGAGAGTATGATCAATTTAAAACAATTGAGTATAGTAAAATAAATTTCTTTATGCATGAAAGATATATTTCTCTTTTCCAGAAATATATATGCATAAAAATTTGTGCTTGTGAACATTACTTTTTCCTCATTTAAGAATATTTTTCAATTAAGTTTTATCAAGAGTATATAAATAGAATTTGAAATCAATTGCAATTTTCATTTGTAAAGATACAATGTAAACTTCAAAGATATGTTAAACATGATAATGCCCAAAGTTTACCATTGTACCTTTACCTCATATGGAAGAAGGATTGCCTCTGCATACCCATTACATATAGATGCTTGTAATGGACTCTCAACTTATTTGAACTCTGAAGTATGAGAGATCCTTCTTTTCTTGTTCTCCTCAAGATAGTTGAATAATATTCTGTGATAGTCAATTATTGAGGCAGAATGTACTCCTTGGGCTTTTCTCCATTGCTTCTTATGGATTGCCTTTGACATGTCAACAATGGAATCTTATTGAGCTCTCTCAGATGATATAGCTATTACTAATGCATAAGGAACTCTCGAATGCCTAGTTCTCCATATATTGTGTCTATTTCTCTTAATGTTATACTGCATATTTAAAGAACTAGGGGACATTTCGATATCCATTTGACTGTGGGTCCTTGAGCATTAGTTTTGGACCTTGCTTGTCCTTTAGGAACCTAGATAAATTTGTTTCTCAAAGTATAATTTCTTTTAAAATGATTTGTGTGAGAAATATGACCATGTTTACTCCAATAATTGCACGTACTTAGATGATATTCTTTATAAGCATATTTCCACATATTGTATTGGTCGAGTGGATGTAATTTATAATCATAGTTCATATCATAAAAAATTTTGAAATCATTTTTCTTAAATTGACAAGATTTGGAACCTTTTACTGGTGAAAGATTTTGAGCTCTAAATGATGATTTATCATATTCATGAACTTTGAGCTCTTATGGATTATCTTCCTCTTGTTTCCTATGTTGATCGATTCACAGATGTTTGTTTTGATTTCTCCTTCACTATTCTCTGCTTCCATTTGTTCATCATCAATAGATAAGTAATTTTTCGATTATGATGAACTGTCAACACTATCAACTTCAATTTGATTGTCAAAGGAATAAATAGAATTAAGAGTATTAAAAATATCTCTAACATTAGAGCAAAATTTAATTTTTAAATAATCTCTTTCAGACATAGTATTATATAAAATTTTCATTACTCTAAGATTTAGAAAAATCATTTATTTTTATTTTCATTCCAATTATTTCTTAGTTTAAAATTGAAATCATTTGAAAGGATTTTCCTCATATCAAAATCAAGAGTTTTCAAAAATATGGTCATCCAACATTTCCAATACAGAAGCTTAGAATTTACTAAAATAGGAGGAAGGGTAAAATCTAAACCTTCATAAAGTATTTCATCGTCAAATTCAATGATGATCTTTACACTTGAGATCTTTAGATTCTTTAAACAAGTAATATGCTCTTATACCAAATATTAGTTCTAGGTAGTTAAGCTGGATCACCAAGAGCGTGTAAAATTGGTGTTTGACAGATTTTAAAAAAAAAATTGAAACTCTTTTGAAATATGATTAGTGAAACAAATCAACTTGAAAAATTATGATCTTATATTGGATATATATTACTGAAAATTAAAGAGTTAAGGAAGAGAGAAATGGCATGACATATTTATCCTAGTTCGGTCTTTCCTTAACCTACGTCTAGTCCTCAGCTCCCCGCTGAGATTTATAATACACTATTCCCATATTACAATGGGCTCTTGGTAGCCTTTACAACTTCAATTTTTACTGCTAATTGAGAACCACCTCAATCCTGAGGTTACACTACTATCTAGTATGTAGCAACCCTCTCCCTGACAAAGACAAAAACAAATCCCACCTTGAATCCTTAATTCCAAGGTTTGCTCTTAGATTTGGATAAGGATGATGAAATATAAAACTCTCTCAAATAGAGTTAATGATACATTGTAATACATGATATCTTTCTCTGATGATGGTACATAATAAAGAACATAGAGTTAGAGGCTTTCTTAGTCTAACGAAGTCTTGGCATTATGATGATAAATTCATAGCTTATCTCTCTCCTGCTTGACCTTGAATTCTCTTCTATTTATATATGAAGTTGAGCTTTTGACCATTGAGCTTTTCTTCTTCTGTAGAGAATTTGACCATTGGAACTAGCTGTTGAAGCTTCTAACATAAAGTGCCTTTTTACTATTAAGAATATGTTGGCTTTAATCTTAGTCTAATGTCATTTTAATCATGACTGTAGATACCTTAAATAAAGTTTGACAAAATCAAGAGAAGTTCTAGTAATAATCGTTCAGTGCTTGACTTTCTTCTATCTTCTGATTATCTTTGAGTTAAGGAACAATGGTCATATTTCAATTTTCATAACTTTCTCTATTTAAATCTAAACATAGTAAATGACATATCCCCAGAAATCTCTCTATGTCTACTTTTCAATTAAATATGTTTGACTCCAAAATTTGTTGTAAATAGAAAGATATTTTCAATTTAGTGAGTAGAAGCCATGGTTAAAGTGTTAATCCTATGTTCTATATTACTAATGGCATATCGCCCTCATATGAGACTCATTGGTAATGAAATTAATGTCATTGAACTATATTCTGAGTCTAATTTCATATGAATCGAGTTTCACTCAAATTAAGTAAGTAGATCTTGAGATATGATCAAAATACTCAACCTATGTTGAAGTAGAGTATAGCTGAGTATTGAGAAAATGAAGAATTTATCAATTAGTTAATCGATTAGTTCAGCAAAACTGGTATATTTGATTTTTTTTATCATTCAACATCTTATCCTTTTGCTATTGCTTCACTCCTTTGTTTACTCAATTAAGAGTTTGATTAATTCCTTGATTCTTGAATTTTATTAGTTGAATTCATAGTCGATTGATTCCTTCTTCTTCTAATCCCTTCTTCATAGTTCCTCTATATTAATCAAATCTAAATTCAATTTTTCAACATTAAAAAAATACACTGTGTTAATTGATTAACAAATTGAATAATCATCATTAATTTGATCAATGTTTCAATTAATAAGTGAAATAGAAAATAGAGCATCTCCTTGATGAGATTTTTCAATCATATATAATGTAATTTGATAAGTTAATTTTCTCAAGAGATGTATGATGAAGAATAAGGAGAAACATATGCGTATTTCAGGTTTGAATCAAACATATGTGGCTCAGAGAGACATTCAATTAGTTTCAACGTAAACAGAGAAGGATTCTTAAAATATTAAAGTCAATCGAATAACTAATCGATTAATGTAATTTAATCAAATATCTAGTTGATTAAATGTCTCAGGAGGAATTGATACAGAAATATTTTTAACACACATTAATGGAACAATTAATCCATTAATGTAAATTAATCGATTAATTGATTCATATTTGAATTTACAAAATGATTCTTCATTGATTAATCGAAAAGTTAATGATTAATATAAAATAATCGATTAACTAATCGATTAATAGAGTTATATTTGTTCAAAGGAAAAACTATTTTTAATAGATTAATCGAACAGGAAATCAATTAATTTTAATTAATCGATGAACCAATCGATTAATTGACTTTTTTGTTCAATTCTAGAAGGCAAGCTTTCGAAATTAATTTAACAATTAATCAATTAATGGACACTTATTAATCTATTAACTAATCAATTAATTGATATTCATGTATTAGCGCATAACCCTACCCTTACATTAATCGAACAACCAATCAATTAATTACCATTAATCGACTGGCTAATCGATTAACTCGAGTAACTTCTTTTAACATTTAAAGATATAAATATTTTTTTATTGTTTTAAACATCATTTGACAAGACATAATATCAATCAAACTTGGAATAGACTTAAAAACTTTGGCATTATATAATCTGATAGAAGCAACTTGAATCACATTTGATATGATCAAAACATGTGATTCAATAATATTTTATAAAACACTTTATTTGACATTTTATTGACAAATTTTTGCTATTTTATCATCATTAAAACATACTTTCCAACAGCTATTTTTTGTAGAAATGTATTTTCTTGAATGATTGAATCATTCCCTTTACTAATTGCCTCAGCCACTACACACAACCCCTATTAGTTCCTTGAAGTTATTTTCATGCTCTTTATTTTACACCCTCTTTGTCCTCTTACTAGAAATGTACACTATCAGTAGCAGTAATAGGTGAGTAATCTTCTTTTAGTGATTCACCCTATCTATCAAAATCAACATAATTGGCATTGTTCATTGCATGTCTACCTTGTGAATCAAGGTTTTCTATGTCATCCATATTTTGAGTGTCATCTGCTTTAGCATGACGTCTCTTGAACCACCCACGTATTGTCTCCCCATTATCTCCACTAGCTCTATCTACTCCATACAATATAATCATCTTTTCAAAATGTGAAAAAGGCTTACTCCTTCATACTACTAGCTTAGGTTTGGCCTGAAGAGGGAGACATAAAGGTAGTACTGATCAACAAACTCAGTAGAGGTCAAGGTACCAAAATCAAAGTAGCACCTAAGATAGTTACCTAAATCAAAGCATTCCAAACTGCAGATTCAGCATCCCACAATTGAGTTCATGAGTTCTAAGCAAAGCCACTTAGATGTTTAAAGATGTCATTCATATCTGAGAAGTTCCTCTTCAAAGTCTTCCATCAATTATTTACCTTGTCCTTTTCAATATGTTCACCAAATAACGCACATAAATATTTTACTATATTGTCATAATCTCTAGGTGTGAAATTGCCATTAAGTTTGTGACCCTCATTATATTCATTGTTGAAAGCGTCAAATAGTGCATCGTCCATGATTCTTGTCCAATTTAGTGCCTCCATATTTTTGTTTAGTTCCATCCTATAACATTATACCATAATAACACAATTGAGTTTATTTTCAAATCCATGTAAACAAGCAATACATGACATAGTGCACACTGAATACATCAAACTAAATAAGTAATATAGCAATCCTATGAATATAGTAACACCATGAAAATAACATATCCCGTTGACAAGCTAATACAACAATGAATAAGTAATACACATAACCTAAAAAAAGTCTTCATTCATCTAAAAAAAACTTCAATACTCAAGACCATCTTCAAACCTATCCCCACCAACATCCTCAAGTTCACCCTCAATAGCATCCTGAAGAGAGTTTTGATAATTTGTCTACATTTGAGTGGCTATATTTTCTCTAATAAGTTTACCTCTAGTAGCTTCATTGGTGTCACTTCTTGGAGCATGGACATTGTCATATGATACATTTTTTAACGGATATCCCGATCAATTTCTCTTATGAGATTTGCCTCAGGGTTAACACTCATGTGAAAGTTATAAAGGATGGTACATGCATATATTATCATTTTTTTGCTTTGATTCCATATATAGGTTCAGTTCCATTAGACTAAATTGTGAACCTTTTCTTCAAAATACCAAAAGATCTTTCAATTGCATTATGCAACTTTGCATGTCTTAGGTTAAATAACTCCTTATAGTTTAAGGGCAGATTTTTTCTTGAATACTCTTTCAAATGATATTGAACTCCCCAATAATTGTTATAAGTCTGCTTGTTAACATGAATCCATCATCCACAAGGAAATATTCACCTATCATGAATGAAGATGATTACTATGTGAAATGTACTAATATAAACTCTATTGAAATTGGTAAAATATTTACCTTAAGGAATTTCAAGGTTATCTTCCCTTGATAATGCATTCTTAATGATCCTTCAATCTGATGTAGTGCCTTCCCATACAGGGAGTACATAAGTAAATTTTAAATCAAATGTACATGCTACTAACATATTTTGTGCAGGGAGTTCCTTCCAATTATGGTATATAGGAGCATCTATAGGAGACACCTTGACTTTTATATGTGTTCCATTTATAGCATCTACACAATCTTTAAAGTATGGGAAGAACTTTTTCTCATTTTGAATCTCAGGAGGGATAATAGATACATTAGGTTGCACTATAAATTTTTCTCATAACCTAATGATAGTGGCCAAAAATTTATGAAGATGATGACTAACAGTGTCACCAGATTGCTTAAACCAAAAATTGATTTCCTGATTTCTCACATTATGTGTTAGTATGTAAAGACATTTTGCAATTTATTCTTCCATACTTGATCAACGAGTGGGTTGCAAACCACACTCTCTTTCAAATATACCACACAATTATGAGAAAGCTCTAGGAGTCATTATAATGATATTTCGACTAGATAGACGATTACTTATTCTGCTCATTATTTCATCATGAACCCTCTCCCTCTAGCCACTCAAACTATAACTTATTCTTTTATGATAAAATTGACTTATATATACTTGTGCAACAATAAAAGCAAGTAGTGTTATTGCTCTTTGATACAATTCAAGGCATCGATGCACCAGTAGTCTATCTAATATAGCAAGGAAAAAATCATATATTAAATCAACATTTAATAAAAAATAATTATATAAACTATAATGCTCAGTCAAAAACCATGGAAGTAATGTCACTGTAAAATGCCAGCTAAACTGCTAGAATCTAGACAACACATTAGGTGTCGATCATGAAATATTGACAAAACATAACTTAATAACAAGAGGAGGATGTAGTTAAAGAAACCTTTACCTCTGGGGAAGCCACAGGCAATGCTAACAAAGCCAGAAATTCTACAGAGAACCCACCTGTCAATTAGACAACAACAATGGTGTGAAAATGAAAGACAATCTTCAGACACAGGACAATTGTGTGCAAACAAGATATAATTATCCTAAATTTTACCGTTCCTATAAAAAAATCTAAAGACGTAAAAACTAGGAGAAAGAAGGGACAGGTGTCAAAATTTTGGCTATCTCCTTGATAAACTCTTATTTGTATTGATTTTAGTGTGTTTAAAGAGAGTTTTATTATTCATTTTTATCACCATTTAACAATATATTAAACAATTAATAAACAAAATAAAAATAGAAAAAGTGAAAATTAATTGATATAATTTTAGTGATTAATTGAATAAATAATCTATTAAATTTATATTACAGAATGTATTGATCAATTAATAGATTATATGGAAGTTAGTTGACAGTTGGACAAGAGAAGCATGTGCTGGATTGAACAAGTAAACTAACAGAATCACATGCTAGAAGGGACGCTTTCATCCATCACATGCTAAGGAAACACAATGTATATTTGAATCCATGCAGAACAAATTTACATATTGACAGCTGGAAGGAGCTAATGACAAAATAAGTGGGGGAATTCACACATGTGCTATAATAGAATAGAATCCCACACATCTGGAAAGCTCATCACTTCAGTTCTGTCACACCCATTCCATACTTCTATATAGCATTGTAAGCATCACAACTCTCAGGGAGAACATTTGGAGACAGCTTTCACTAATCACATTTCACACGTTACGCATACACAACTGATCCCATATTCCACACATCAGGTTCTACTCCACTTCACATTATCTGAGCTCATTCATGCCTACTCTCTCCACTTTATTCTCTTTTATTTTTACTTTTGCTTTATTCTGGGCAGGAAAAGCAGAGCAAGATTATACCTTCATCTTCATCTTCTCTTTCTACATTCACCATGATTGCTACTGGACTTACTACTGTTATTGAAGTCTTGACAGCAATAGAAGACTAGAGCTATTGTGCTCTCTTAGAGATAATGCTGAACCATAATCCTTGATCTGAAACAGGGAGTTCATTGTGTGTTAAATTCAAATTTGGTTATATCGAGTTGATGTAGTTAATTTTAGAATTATTGATTCAATTAGAGTTAGTAGATGATTAATGATTAGGGAACCGAGTTGATTTCCTATTTCTATATAATTGATACTTTAATTTATTCTCATCATTAAACTAGGTGGGCATGGTTGTGATTAATTAGAGTAATTCAATAATAGAGTACAGTTGTATCTAATTAATTTATCTTATTTTATCTCCTAAGTTGAATGATTCATAATTCTCTATTCAATGTATGTTAGTTGTAGCTTTGATTGAGATTTAGTTTGGGAATTGTTAGCTAACACAATTATAATTCAACTAATTAACTCTAGATATTTATGGATAATGAAGGTAAGGTAATATCCAAGCGAACATACTTGTCATTAGTTCATCTCATCATCATAAACACCTAAAATCATAAATAGTAGCATAGGATTTACATTTAGAAGTTATTCAATCATCTCATCTCACAAATAATTGCATTAATTTGTTAACTTGATGCTCATTTGATTAATTAGGAACTTTAGCATCCATTTAAGCTTCTTGTGAATCGACCTAGGTTAGCTTCACTCTACTATTGTTAGCTTAGTTTCTTTTGATAATTAAAACGATAGTTATCAAAATGGTTTTTGTCACATCATACTTTCGTACATCTTAGAGACCAAACGGTAGCATCTGGAACCACTTTTAAGGTCATTGAAGTCAAATTACACAATCTGAAATTTTATTCTTATCAAGTACTGTTCACTGTGTATATTCCAAATAGGTGAACTGACTTCAAAAAATCATAACTAAATATAAAAAATTGAAATGAAGTGGTTCAAGTTGCTACACTAAAATAACTTAATCCTCTTTTAGCAAAAAATAACTCGTTGACCACGCCTTGACCAAGTCAACATCAGTCAACGCTCAAAGTTTATTGTTTATCAAGCATCCTTCCCCTGATTCCAGCATTTTGGTCCCAACTTTGGAAAAATCATATCTCCATGTGTAGACATCCAAATAAGATGTTCTATATATCAAATTGAAGCTTTTTATGTCTACTATTAACTGGTAAAATATCATACATTTATTCAACCATTTACTATTTCTAATTATAGCTCAAAGGTCACAGCCTCTCCATGAGCTACTGTTCGCAATGGCAAATTCTTGCAACCAACATTACATACATACATCAATTACATATCAATCATGCTAAATAAGTCTTAAATCTTCTTTATGCATCTTTATCTCATCCATCTTAAGAAGACCTGTTGTGATTGGATTGATATGAAAGGGGTGAGATTTTTTAGAAAATCTTAGTAGTAAACGGAAACCATATAATGTATATAGTTATATGCTTGATGTTACTATGTGTGCACTTAATGATCATGCTTGTATCATGATAACTTATATGCTTTCATGTCCCTTACTTATAACATATGGCCATAGCATAAAAAGAAACAGAGTATTACTTAATCATGTATGATTTACATCATCAAAGTAAGTAAACATCACATAAAGCATCCAAGCAACATAAGCATACAAGTTGGTAAGTTCACTATCTATCGGGTAAGAGCCTATACATAGCATAATAATATCTTCATTATTATCCTATCTAGTATAGCTCTACTTAACTCAAGCTTAACTTGAAGTAACACCCTTAATTTGACAATCCCCTGACTTTCTTTATATCTATAGCTAACCTTATCAAGAGAGAGAGATTCTCTACTCTAACTATTAAATTCAAGAGAACAATCCTCCATTTTATTAGAACAGGGACTAGAATAAATTACTTACCTTATTCCTAAGCTTGCCAAGTCTCTAAGCTCCTTGGATTGCTCCTAACTTGCCATAACTCCTTATTTTTTCTTCCTTTCTTTCTCTCTTTCTCTCTTCTTTCTCTTGCTTTCTTGCTCTTGGCCTTTTTGTGAAATGGAAAGGGAGTGTGGGGTCTATTTATAGATGGATAAAGGTAGATTGAATGGTCTAGATTAAATCTCGATGGATGGCTCAGATCACTTAGCTTCCTTACCAAGCCTTGATTCATCACCATGATGATATCATCATCCTCAATGACTCATCAAAGTGACATCATCAAGGGACACCTCACATGCTTAGGTGGCGTAATGCTTAGGACACCTCCCAGAATGAATGGCTAAGATCGTGCCATATGTCCTTAGCTTTTCCTCTTTCCCTATATTAATGCCATGTGGAACCTTATGGGTCCCATGAGAACACCTTTCATGCCACCTCATGGATTTCAGACAAATTCAAAGCTTTATCTGATCAATTTCCCCAATTCTATCTCTAATTGGGTAAATATGCTTTATTGAAAAATACTAAAATATTATTTTAATGTCACTTTAACCCACATAACTCTTGGGCCACATTTTTGGACTTCTTGGAATGCCATCTTGGGTCTCTAATTAAGTTCAAGCATTCTAGTGGCTCGGTTCCTAAGAAATATCCCTTTTTCTGGATATTTATGAATACTGGCCCCTTTATCCGATGAACTAATATCATGGGCTTGGGCCTCACTTGGTGTCATCATGGGCCTCTCTATGACATCATCTGAGTTCATTCAGTCATAACTTGCTTACTACTTAAGTTTCACAATTAGATATCGGGCATTCATAAACTCCCGTTAAAATTCACTAAAACATGAATAACTTTTCCTACAAAACTCTTTTTGGGGTTCCGTCAATTCCCTAACCTCATGCTTCATAGGATGCACATTCCTATAACTTTTTATTTATCTAAGTTCTAAAAGGTCAGCTAAAAATTTCAGATAACTTTCAGACTATCAGATAAATATCAGCTATCTAGAACTCTAATAAAATTTCTGTATCATGCTAGATTAACCAGCATAACTTTCTCTATCTACTAATAAATTTTTGGGACTAAAATGCTTCTGGGCAGTTATAAGCCCTTTTTTTGCTCAACTTTCTATAATTACAATTTTGCCCTTGGAAACTTTTGGAAATTACACTTTAGTCCCTCAACTTTTTATAATTACACTTACTAGCCCATAACTTGTATCTACTTTCATTTTTGGCCTTGGGACTTTTAGATTTTCTAGTTTAGTCCATCTTTTTCTTCAAAATGACCATTATACCCCTAGGGACTTTTACTATTTTCAATTTAGTCCCTAATCTTTTACTTACTTGTGGTTTAGTCCCTGAACATCATCTTTATACTTCTGAGACTTCTGCTCAATAGTGACTGGTAGCCTACCTCTTTCATGCTACATACTGGCTTCTATGTCCAAAAATCGGGATATGACAGCGTTGTTAATGAGAAATCTTACTTGTTAAGGTTTCCTAAGCAATCTGCTGGGCCTCAAAAATATAAAAGGTAGGTAGGTATTTTAGTTGTTTTGGGAATTTAGTGTTTTGCCTTGTTGAGTAGCGGCCAATTGCCTATTTAGTCGCGACTAGAGTGCAAAAATTGGGTTTTGAGAGTCTCTATGAATTTTAGTCATGACTAGAAAGACATTTGGTCGTAACCTAAAATTAGTTTTTAACTTATTTTGCTCTCTGTAACTTTTAGTCGAGACTGTAGTACTTTTTGGTCGCAACCAAAAATCTTTTTCATCAAGTTTTCTTCTCTGTGATTTTTAGTTGTAACCAAATTGGCACTTAGTCACGACCAAAAATTAGAGTTCAATGCAGAATTACTCTTTGTGATTTTTAGTCGAGACTAGAGTGACATTTGGTCACAACAAAAAACTTATAACTTCAAGCATTTGCACTATGTGATTTTTAGTCACAAGACCAAAAATCTTGATTAAAAAATTTTACTCTCTCTGACTAACAATCATGACTTGAAGTTCATTTTTATCACAATATCTGCTTCTTGTGAAGTTTGGTCGAGACCTACAGAACCTTTAGTCATGACCTAAGTGTTTTAAATTGCGATTACTTAATCTGAATTTATAAAATTGTTGTATCTATGATATACTTGATATCCTGCATAATTGTTGAAGTTTGATTTGCATGACTATAAGCACTGAATTCTTTCCTTTAGATAAAGAAATCAATAGAACACTTGGCAACTTAAGAAAACTAAAATCTTAAACCGAGCTAGTGTTTCATCTATTGTTGAGCTCAATTCTTCTGGTGAATCTATTGTAGCTGAAACTAAATTTGCAGCAGGTGATATCTTAGATAATCATTTTGTCATGGAGTAATTTAATGAGGCAAAAGCTCTTAATCATAATCAAAATAATCAAAATGAGCAACACAAAAAGAGTAACATGAATAATAGAGGGCACGTATGAGTATAAGAGTTTAAGGAATTGGAAGAGACGCAGCAGAAATTAACTTAAAATTTTTTCCATTCCCTGCCAGGACCTACCGTATGTGTTTAAGTCAAGTGGAAAGAAGTATTACCCTCAGTATTCAGTCGTGACTTTCTCATCTTATGGTTGCGACGTCCACAGCTTCTCTCCGCGGCTCGTGATCTCTTTTCAATTGTAAGAAGTTGACGACTCAGGTCGGCTTTCTCTACTGGTATCCACACAAACAGTGTTCCAACCACGAACGACGTGCTAGCGCCTCCTGTCCCTCCAGGGCTTACTCAATAATTCGTTCTCTCCGTCTCTATTTTGGCAGTTTCTTATCTGTAAACCTTTTTGCGGATTCCCATTCAGCCTTTTTTTTCTGTCCCAACCATAGCTCCTAAATATCATATATATCGGATGCTATGCGTGTTCCCACAGACTTGGATTTTTTGGAATTAATCTTATATTAATTTTGAAATTAATACAATATCATATATTGTATAATTTGATAAGAAACTAATTAAATAAATAGTATTTGTATTAAATCCATCCCACAGATTTAATTCACCCATTTTTTTAATTTAAAATAAAGATAAGACGAAATTACATTTTATTTATTCTCATAAATCAAATTTGAGATATCATATCAATTTGAATTTCAAATTCAAACGTGATAGAGATTTAATTTATCCTTATAAATTAAATCTTGTAAATATCTCTTATATATAATATATATATACGAATTTATATATATACGAATATAAATATAAATAAATATATACATCCACCCTGGATCATTCATTGAATTTGGACATGTCATAGATTCAATAAATCTGGATATCATAGCTCGTGTTGGGCTATTTTGTGTGCGACCCTGTAGGCCCATATAAAGTTGGCAGTGGGCCATTTACTATACTGACTCATAAGTCGCAAGCGGTCTCTAGCAAGATATCATGACTACCCAAATCATATAAGGATCATTGAACGATGTAACCTTTTATGCAACCATATCATATCCTTTTTATCACACGATATTTTGGTCATGGATGAGGCATGGAGAATGTCATCCTCCTATTCCTGACCGTTACTTTCTCGATCCCTGAGTAGTCTGACTATAGAAATGGAACTACCTTTCCATTACAGTATGGCCATACATTTCTCAAACTCACTCATCGAGGGGCCCAGTAATATCTCTCTACGAATGTGAGGGACAAATTCCATCTTGACTATTCACATTCCTCCGCACAGAAAGCCACTAAGCCTGAACATAGTCTTTATGATCACTCGGTCAAAAGTGACTTTTGACTAGGTCAAAGCTGAGCGTTTTGTCATGTAGGAATCCATGATGATCTCAAGTCAAAGGGCATAGTGACATGGTTTATATATGAGAGAAGCTTATGACTTAACCCATGCAGCTCTCTCATAGCGGGTCAGTCCAACACCTTGTACTCTTACATGTGCCTATGACTTTGATTTATATCTTTATACATCTTCAAAGTCATACTGGTCTTATTTCATCCTGCTCCCTCATAGATGACCGATCAGGGACATTTATGATAAGATCATGAGTTATCCAAGGATGGTCATCACAGTAAACATGCAAATAATATGATAACACAATTAATAATTTCATAAATCAAGAATGTTCATAAGACAATGATTGGTCCCTAGGGCATAATTTCCAATAACCTCCCACTTTTACTAGGTACAATTATTAATTTGACTAATTCCCATTGACCTAACATGACGCTCATGCTTTGCCTGCACAAGCAGCTTTGTTAGAGGATTAGAAACATTATCTTATCCTGCTACTTTGCATATTTTTATATCACCTCTATCGTTGATTTCTCTGATGAGATGAAATCGCCTGAGTATATGCTTAGTCCTTTGATGTGACCTAGGCTCTTTGGCCTGTGCAATGGCACCGTTATTGTCACTGAGAAAAGTTATTAGATCTGAGATGGTAGGTATCACCCCTAGTTCCGTGATAAAATTCCTGATCCAAACAGCTTCCTTAGCTACACAGATGCTGCTATATACTCAGCTTCCGTTGCATAATCTACTATAGTGCCCTGCTTAGAGCTCTTCCAGCTTACTGCTCCATTATTGAGGAGGAATGTATATCCAGACTGCGATTTTTGGTCATCCTAGTCAGTTTAGAAACTCGCATCTGTGTAACCAGTTACACAGAGTCGTCATCCAATCCACCATAAACCAAAAATAAGTCCTTAGTGTAAGGAATTGGAAGACACGCAGCGGAAATAAACTTTAAAAATTTTCCATTCCTTGCCAGGATCTGCCGTATGTGTTTAAGTCAAGTGGAAAGAATCCTTACCCTTAGTGTTGCTCAGCGAATTTCACAGCTTCTCTACGTGGGTGGTGATCTCTTTCTGATCGCAAGAAATCGACGGAGTGTTCCTCAGCGACCTTCACAGATTCTCTCCGCGGACGGTGGTCTCTTTCCGATCACAAGAAGTCGACGCCTCAGGTCGGCTTCCTCTACTGGTATCCACACGAATAGCGTTCCAACCACGAACGACGTGCTAGCGTCTCCTGTCCCTCCAAGGCTTTCACAAGTCTCCGTCTCTATTTCGGCAGTTTCTTGTCTGCAAACCTTTTGCAGATTCCGTTCGGCCTTTTGTGTTCTATGTTATTTTCAAACGTAGCTCCTCCAATCAGATATAGAGGATGCTATGCGTTTTTCCACCTGACCTTATTGGATTTTGGAGTTAATCTTATATTAATTCCGAATTGATACAATATCATATATTGTATAATTTTATAAGAAACTAATTAAATAAAATAATATTAAATCCGTCCCACAGATTTAATTACTTATTTATTTAACTTTAAATAAAGATGAGACTGAGTTATATTTGATTTATTCCCATAAATCAAATTTGAGATATCCTATCAATTTAAATTTCGAATTTCAAACGTGATAGAGATTTAATTTATCCTTATAAATTAAATCTTATAAATATCTCTTATATGAGATATCCTATCAATTTGAATTTCGAATTTCAAACGTGATAGAGATTTAATTTATCCTTATAAATTAAATCTTATAAATATCTCTTATATGAGATATCCTATCAATTTGAATTTCGAATTTCAAACGTGATAGAGATTTAATTTATCCTTATAAATTAAATCTTATAAATATCTCTTATATGAGATATCCTATCAATTTGAATTTCGAATTCAAACATGATAGGGATTTAATTTATCCTTATAAATTAAATCTCATATATCTCATATATATAATATATATATATATACGAATTTATATATATACGAATATAAATATAAATAAATATATATATACATTCACCTGGATCTTTCACTGAATCTGGACATGTCTTAGATTCAATGAATCTGGACATCATAGCTCGTGTTGGGCTATTTTGTGTGCGACCCTGTAGGCCCATATGAAGTTGGCAGTGGGCCATTTGCTATACTAGCCCACAAGTCGCAAGCGGTCTCTAGCAAGACATAACAACTACCCAAATCATATGAGGATCGATAAACGATGTAACCTTTTATACAACCATATCATGTCCCTTCTGTCACGCGATATTTTGGTCATGGATGAGGCATGGATAATGTCATCCTCCTATTCCCGACCGTTACTTTCTCGATCCCTGAGTAGTCTGACTATAGAAATGGAACTACCTTTCCATTACAGTATGGCCATACATTTCTCAGACTCACTCATCGAGGGGCCCAGTAATATCTCTCCACGAATGTGAGGGACAAATTCCATCTTGACCATTCACATTCCTCCGCATGAAAAACCACTAAGCCCAAACATAGTCTTTATGATCACTCGGTCAAAAGTGACTTTTGACTAGGTCAAAGCTGAGCGTTTTGTCATGTAGGAATCCATGATGATCTCAGGTCAAAGGGCATATTGACATGGTTTGTATATGAGAGAAGCTTATGACGTTACCCATGCAGTTCTCTCATAGCGGGTCGGTCCAACACCCTGTACTCTTACATGTGCTTATGACTTTGATTTATATCTCTATACATCTTCAAAGTCATACTGGTCTTATTTCATCTGTGCTCCCACATAGATGATCGACCAGGGACATTTAGGATAATATCATGAATTATCCAAGGATGGTCATCATAGTAAACATGCAAATAATATGATAACTCAATTAATAAATTCATAAATCAATAATGTTCATAAGACAATGATTGGCCCCTAGGGCACGATTTCCAACACTTAGTCCTTCTTAAGTACTTAAGGATATTCTTGACAACAGTCCAATGGCCCTCACCAGGGTCCTATTGATATCTACTAGTCATACTTAAGGCAAACGAGACATCTGATCGAGTACATAATATGGCGTACATGATAGATCCTATGGTCGAGGCATATGGAACTTTACTCATGTGACCTCGCTGATCAGTTGTACTAGAACACAGATCTTTGCTGAGATAACTACCATGAGACATGGGTATGAAACCCCTATTTGATTCGTGCATACTGAACCGATGCAGTATTTTGTCTATGTATGTACTCTGAATGAGTCCTATAAGTCTTTTAGATTTATCTCTATAAATCCTGATTCCTAGGATGTAGGTAGCTTCACCCAAGTCTTTAATCAAGAAAGACTTTCCTAACCAAAACTTGACAATCTGCAAGGTAGGAATGTCATTTCCAATAAGTAGGATGCCATCGACATAGAGTACCAAAAACACAACTGTGCTCCCTCTAACCTTCTTGTACACACAAGGTTCATCAATGTTTTGAAGAAATCTAAACTCTTTGACTACTTCATCAAAATGATGATTCCAACTCCGAGAAGCTTGCTTCAGTCCATAAATAGACCTTTGAAGATTGCACACTTTACAAGAGTCCTCGAAACGCACAAACCCTTCAGGTTGTGTCATGTACACATCCTCAAGGAGCTTTCTATTAAGGAAGGTTGTCTTGACGTCCATATTCCATATTTCATAGTCATAATATGCTGCTATGGCAAAGAGGATTCTGATTGATTTGGCTATTGCAACTGGGGAAAAGGTCTCATCATAGTCCACACCATAAGTTTGAGTAAATCATTTTACAACCAGTCGTGCCTTGAAGACATTTACATTGCCATCCATGTCAGTTTTCTCCTTAAAAACCCACTTGCACCCGACAATTTTTACACCTTCAGGTGGGTCGACTAAGGTCCAAACCTGATTGTCGTACATGGATTGCATCTCAGACTTTATGGCATTAAGCCATTTTTCAGAGTTTGGTCCCACTATAGCTTCTCGATAGGTAGTCGACTCATTATGCTCAATGAGCAACACATCACGACTGTCAAAAATCAGAAATCCATATCTCTGAGGCTGAAGTCGTGTCCTATTAGATTTCCGTGGACCTTGTGTGACTTGAGGAGTCTCCACAACTTGTTGTGAGTCTTCTTTATTTTCCATCTGCAGTTTTGTGGTGTCTTGTGGCTCTCGAACTTCTTTGAGGTGTACCTTTCTCCCATTGGTTCTTTTAGAGATAAATTCTCGTTCAAGAAAGATACCATTTCTGACAACAAACACTTTGTTATCAGTAGGGTTATAGACAAAGTATCCCTTAGTTTCCTTAGGATATCCCACAAAAAGGTACTTTGATGATTTGGGCGCTAATTTGTCTGAGGCTTGTTGCTTAACATAGACCTCGCATCCCCAAATCTTGAGGAAAGACAAACTAGGTGTCCTCCCAGTCCATATCTCATATGGAGTCTTTTCAATTGCCTTAGATGGAACACGATTGAGTGTGAATGCAACTGTCTCTAGGGCATAGCCCCAAAAGGAGGGTAGAAGATCTGTTTGACTCATCATAGATCGAACAATATCTAATGGTGTTCGATTCCTCTGTTCAGAAATGCCATTCCATTATGGTGTCCCTGGAGGAGTCAATTGTGAGACTATCCAACAACTCCTAAGATGATCAATGAACTGTTAGCTCAAATATTCGCCAACCCGATCAGATCGAAGGGCTTTAATTGTTTTGCCAAGCTAGTTTTGTATTTCATTTTGAAATATTTTGAACATTTCAAAAGATTCAAATTTATGCTTTATCAGAAAGATATACCCATATCTGCTAAAATCATCTATGAATGTTATTAAGTATGAATAACCTCCTCTGGTATTTGTGTTCATCAGTACATACACATCTGTATGTATGAGGTCCAATAAATCAGTGGCCCTCTCACTGTGCCCAGTGAAAGGTGACTTTGTCATCTTTCCTAACAAGCAAGACTCGCAAGTGTCATATGATTCAAAATCAAATGAGTTGAGAAATCCATCTTGATGGACTTTGGAAATGTGTTTCTCATTTATGTGGCCCAGACGACAGTGCCAGAGGTATGTCGGATTCAAATCGTTTGGTTTGACCCTTTTGGCAGTTATGTTATAGATATTTCCATGATTGGTTGTTCCAAATTTAATATGTAATGAACAACATGCAAATCACCATGAGCATAGAAAATATCATTACGATAAATAGAACATCTACTATTCCCAGCAATGGAAGTGAAACCTTCGTTATCCATATAACAAAGTGAAACTATATTACTACTTAAAGCAGGAACATAATAGCAATTGTCCAAAACTAATAAAACCCCAGTGGGCAGAACTAATTCATAAGTGCCCACAGCTAATGCAGCAACCCTTGCTCTATTTCCAACTCATAGGTCAACTTTACCCTTCTTCAGTGTAACATCCTTACTTTTATACGTCTTAGAGACCATTCAGTAGCATTTAGAACCACTTACAAGACCTTGGAAGTCCATTAGCCAAATCTGGAATTTTACTCTTTCTCGGGTTACTGTTCCTATGGTATTCCATATTACGCAACGAAATTCAAAAAATCATAATTAATTCTAGAAAACTCGAAATGAAGTGGTTTAAAAAGATACATGAAGATAACATCTTGAAATTTAAGGGGGAAATAATTTCTAGACCAAATGATTAGCCAATTGATACATGTTATTCGTTGAAGTTTACTGTTTATTTTGTCAAAAACTATGGAAACAGTTTATGGTCCCTTATTTTGGAAATTAATTTCTCTTGATATACACATCCAAATGAAATGTTCTACCTATGCACTTAAAGCTCTGGATGTGTACTACATGCTCACAAAATTTCTTGAAATAATTCCTTTATTTGCTAGGTCAGACTGAAGCCACAACAAAACTACTTTAGGACCTAGTTTTTTTTACCATTTCAGTTTCCTCTCTTTCACTTTCCATAATTGTTCCAGCATACATAAATCATCTCTTTTGCTTTTTCTAAATTTATATACATCATGGGGTTATACAATAATTGTTTCATACAATCTCATCACATAAATAGATACTTTACATGGCTTTGACATACATGGAAAGTGCATAGCATATGCTAATATCTTAAATACTTCACTTTTCTTCTTCCATGCTTTAATTCTTCTCCATGCATACATTATCCATCATGCTTGACCTAAATTGGTTGGTTATGTGAGAGTGAGATTCTAGGGAATCTCAGTAGCAAACATTACCACTTAAATATGCAAGATGGATGCAAATGCATGATATGTAATTTCATTAACTTTCTTTGATTAGTGACATGCCATCATGCTATATGCTTTTACATAAAGTGCATGGCCATGGAAACATGTTATGCACAATACATTCAACATCATTTATCATGTCACAACATCATTCAAATAATATATACATGTGAACACATAAGCATACCATATCAAGCACATAAAGAGGTAAGTTCACTACCTTGCACTTAAGCTTTTCTCTTGACCTTTAGCCCTTGCTCCCTAGCTTTCCAACCATGAAGCCTTTATGTCCATCACTTCCCAACATCTTCTTGGATGTTTCATGATCCTAAACACATTCATATTCATCACATAACTCATTAGGACTCATGAACTCCAACCATGTTCAAGACTAACTTTGTTACACTCTTTATTGTCATAACTTTCTCTAATTTTCACTAATCCACTTGGCTCTTGAACCAATTGATGTCTTGACTTTACCCTACACAATTTCATCTTTTGAATCCATTTATGAGTTTAGAATCATGAAATTCCAGCTCCTTCATGGCCTGCTGTACAGAACTGAACATAAGCATACAATTCTTTCAAAAATTCTCATTTTGATTCTAATGCTTCCCATACTTGTTTCTCCACTTTACCCCACACAACTTTTCATTTTAAAACCATTGGAACCATCAAAATCATGAAATTCCAATCACTGTTCATGCGGGTGAACAGTAACCGTAAGGAATCTCAAAGACCACAACCTTGAGATTTTAATATTTCCAAGGTTCAAAACCTTTCCAATCCTACACAAAATCATCATACAAACTCAGTGGAAGCATTAAATCATTGAAATTCAATTTCCTTCCCTCATGAACAGTGCATACCGAATAGGGCACACCATGGCAAAGTCAAGAATATCAATTTGATTCAACAACCAACCACTTAACTAGCTTGCTTAAGCTTCAACCATATGGTTTTAACTTTAATTTATTCTTTCCCCTTTCCTTTAAGGTCTTTGGGCAGCACCACCCCTTAGAAAAAACTCAACTTTTCTCCCATTAAAACCCTAAGTTCAAGCTCCCAAATCAAAGGAAAATAAGCTAGGAGAGATTGCTTAACTTTAATCTCTAGCTTGCTTGAACTTTGGAACCTTGAATCTTCTTTGTCTTGGCTTGAGTTTTCATTTTGTAAGAGTTTCCCCAAGGGTTCTTTGCTCACAGTTTGGCTGCAGAATTGAGGGGCTATTTATAGAAAAATTCTATGAAAAATGAATGGCCATGATCACTTTGTACACTATTTGATCTAATGGCTCATATTTGTTCTTACATCAAGCTTCCTCTCCAAGCCAACTTGAGATAAATCCACATGACAAAAATCTTATCCTCCCCCTTGTCTTGTACACCAAGTGTGTGGGTGTGTGGGTCCCACCATGTGCAAGCCATAATTCACACTTTATCCCTTTTTTTCTTTTCAAAAATTCATAAATTATTCATTATTGGACTTGGGCTCCAAGACAACTCTTGGGACTTAATGGGCCCTAGCACGAAATTTTGGGCTGCCATAGGCCTTCCTTGGGTCCAATAGCTAATTGACACAAATCCCAAGGTACTTCCCTTATACCGATATTCTTAAAATATCCTGATTTTGAAATAAATGATAGACACCTCTTTTAATGGTTCTAACATTTTTAGAAATTCATTATAATATAAAATAAATTCCCTGTAATGTCCCATAATTTTCTGAGACCCAGAAGTCCTGATAAAAATTCTCTACATTTCCATTAACACTTTATCGGTGTCCGATTTTACTTTAATTTCTCAAATGGCATTATCGTCTTTTCAAACACCATCAGACTATTTACTGGCTCTAATTAATCATCTTTATACCATCTTACACATTTTTGGCTTGTTTAGAATGACCAGAATACCCTCCATCCATCACTGGTACAATAGGGCATTTTCGTAATTTCACAGTTTTCCTGGATTGCTCTGAACTCTGGCCCACATAACTATCTCACTACTTTATTAGGCTCACTATGGCGCCATTTGGGCCTTGGTATGGTCTCCTTAGCCTCATTACCTTTATGGCACAATTCACAATAAATCTCACCCGATCTTATTTATCGGGTATTTTATTTCACCGTAAAATCCCGTAAGGTTTCTACAGGATTCCTTTTCTGACTCTGTCAATTTTATAAATTCTTATATTAAATATGGGAATTTCCTATAATATCCAATCTGATTCTTATGTATGAAGAATATTGTAATAATTCTGACTTCATAAATTTATATCAATTAATCGGGACCTCAAATCAAAATTCTGTGTTGTGTTAAACTGACCGGAATAATTTTGTCTATCTACTGGTAAAATTTGAGTCTGATATGATTCCGGGCATTTTTGGCCTATTTTGGCTCAACTTTTCCATAATTACATTTAGGTCCCTGACTTTTTACTTAATTATATTTAGGTCCCTAAACTTTTAGAAATTACCACTTTTGGCCTAACATTTATTTCTACTTTAACTTTTGGCCTTTAACCTTTTCCAATTTGCGTTTAGGTCCTTCTCTTTCTTTAAGACTTATCTAACATTTATTATTTCTTCTGATCTTTGTCATAATCCTTTCCAAACCTCTTTCCACTATCAGTATTATACAGATAGGGAAAAATTAGGATATGATATTTCTACCCCCTTAAAATAAATTGTGTCCTCGAAATTTACTCAACATCTCAGTCAATGATTGGGGTCTCTATCTCTTAAAATAAACATCTTAGCGGAGTACTTTTCATACCCACAATTCTTCATATCTTTACTATGGTCATTCTTCTATTTTGAATCAACTCAATCAGAGTTGAACTCCAGTCCATTCTATTACTTTTTTACCACGCATCTATCTACATATGGACTTCTCACTATGCTGGACTTGTGAGTAGTGTCCATTTCTTTCATGTCAAACTCTCTCGAATATTGCTATATTCTGGAGCTTGTACTAACTATTCATCATATTTCTTAGTGCAATCACTTATTGCTCATTTGAGTATCTAGCGGAATTCTGTAAATATCTGCAAACTTTAACGCTCATTCTCATATCATCATATATTCTTATCATCTTTAAAAACTCATCATAATACAGAGAGAGCACTTATACCATTATTCTTTCTTTCATTGCTCTACTGCTAAACAGGAGCACATAGGAGTATATAGGAGCGTATAGGAACACATACTCTAACATGCATAATGCCTGGCCAATATATTGCAGGACTGCATACCTGCCCATGAATGCAAAGCTCTAACATTGGAGCTCAAGCATTCCTTCTCTTAATATACACAGCTTTAACACTCGGAGCTCACACAGCTTTAACACTTAGAGCTTGCATTGCTCTAACATTCAGAGCTTTAGTATATTCTGTAAATATCACATAATATAACGTAACATAAGGCCGGGCATTCTATGCAAGGAGTGGAAGCTCTCAAAGCTCTCATTTTCTCTTGCACATGTAGCTCATCATTCAAACATCTTATCTTTTCCTAAATGGAAGCCTCTCTATTTGTTTACAAAGCTAGCTATACAACCGCTTCTCAAGGCATATCTTCTCATTTCTTATCTTTCATGACATAAAATGGCATATCTGGTCAAATCTGGCTATATCATAGTTCATCTTTCAAATCCATTTCATTTGGACTTGAAATAAGGGTTCTAGTCTCTTATTGTTCATAACCCTTTCTAGCTTTTCATAGCTCTTTCTATCATTTTACATAGCTTTGTGCATATATGATAATTTCTTGTTGCATTCACATTTTTTTTTCATCACTTCCCAGGAGGTCACCCATTATTGGACTACCCTTGCCTCAGTACGCTTAACTGAAATGTGCAGATAAAAATCTGAACCATTAGTGCTAACAGGCTCAAATCCTGGTACTCTACTATCTTACACCCATCTTATACTATCTCTCTTGGGTCTATCTGGCTTTCTAATCTCTTTGTCCTCATCTGGAGGATCTACTTACCTTTATTTGTAGTCTTTGTAATCTCATCGTAAGGATCTCTTTATTCTCATTTGACCCTTTCTCATATCTTATAAAACATTCTCATAAATCCCTGGAACTCAGGATTAACAACTTTAACTTTGATCACTGAGTTCCTGTTACGTGTAAAAAGATTTTGAGTTCAGTTCCTAATAGTAATAAGGCTATCTGAAACTAACATCATGGGTACTCTCTCTGTTATGAGTTAACTAACTTGTGAAGCTTCTATACCTTAACTTTTCCTTGGTGTTCGTCCTTCCAAAGACATATCGTACTTATGGCTCATTACTTAAAAACTGCTCTTTCTTATAGCCGTATCATCTTTCATAACTGCGTCTTATTTCCTTTTATCTATCTTATCCCTACTAAAGGGATATGTCCTGAGTATCATAATCATTTATCTGTAGACTCACTACTAATCTTCATCTTTAATCTCATTCTCTATCCCATTAACTATCATAGTCTGATCATAAATTCTCTTTTTATCTTCTAAGAATCAAGTAGCTAACTTTCTGGTTTAGCACTTTGCTATTGCTTCATTCTTGCCAAGTTGAATTATTTAATTGCATGTCATAGGGCATAGAAGCAACATAACTTTCTCATCTGGTATACTCTACCCAGTACGTACTGCGTAAGGGGAGTATTCATTTATCATAGCATACTCAACATGCATAATATGTAAGTAGATGCAATCAATTAAGCATTCTCTAGTATGTGTGTTATCACATGACAACTGCAATAAGATGCAATTTCTTATTATAACTTATGGCAACATAAGCCATGCATCATTACATAGTTTGCTCAACCATCCCTCATACTCACATTGCCATTAAGCAATTAACTAGGTAGACTTTAAAATATTTTGTCCCTTTATCACCTTAACTGCTAGGTCTTGATCATCTATTCAGGTACCTGAGTCATTTACTTGTTTCACTTAGGCTGCCACATTACCCTCTTATGAGGGTATAGACTCAACCCTTCTTTACTCTTTCTTATATAGGGAATAGGGGAGTCACCTTACCTTTAAATCTGTGGCTACTTTACTTTCTTTAAACCTCATAAACTTCTTTCTCTTAGCTTACATATATCTTTTTCTACTAACCCTCAAACAATTCCTGAGGCAATTTATCTTTAGCTTACATCTCCAATATCCTATCTATTTATTTAGGAATCGGAGATAGCTTATCATATCAGACTATCTTATCATAACATTTCTCATCGGCTGTAAGACTTTTATGTCTCTAACCTGAAGGATTTATGTGTCCTTGGCCTCACTGTAATCTATCTGTAATACATAACTGAGTCAGCTGTCTTCTTTCAGCTAATAGAGGAAAGGTTTAGCTCCTATCTTTATGCCATTCAAACTTTTAAGTTTTCCCTAATCCTCCTGGATTACTAACAGGTGAGAAAGTATCTCTTATTAAGCCTCAAGGTTCATATGAATGAATTTGATTAAGTATCCATCAAAAGAGTTCTCTTCCCTTAACTCTAACCCTTAACTTCATGCTCACCTTTCTCTAATTGAGAGGAATGCTTCTTTTAAACTTTTTGAGAAAAAACTTCTCAAGTGAGCGGATAATTCTCCATCTCATATGGAGTAACTTTTGTGCCTCTCTGTATCTCTTAACTCTTTCTGTCTATCAATCTCAGTCTACTCTGGACTAGATTGTAATTTTTTTCTGGTCTACCTCTAGATCCTGACCAATTCAGGTCACTTGGATCTCATTCATCACGTAACATTACTATTTATGTTCTCTAGGGCAGAGCGTTAGGTTACTATTGTAAGGAATTGAAAGACACGCAGCGGAAATTATCTTAAAAAAATTTTTCATTCCTTGCCAGGATCTACCGTATGTGTTTAAGTCAAGTGGGAAGAAGCATTACCCTCAGTGTGTCTCAGCGACTTCCACAGCTTTCGGTCATGACGTTCACAGCTTCTCTCTGCGGCTCGTGCTCCCTTTCTGATCACAAGAAGTCGACGACTCAGGTCAGCTTCCTCTACTGGTATCCACACGAATAGCTTTCTAACCACGAACGACGTGCTAGCGTCTCTTGTCCCTCCAGGGCTTTCTCAAGAGTTCGTCCTCTTCGTCTCTATTTCGGCAGTTTCTTATCTGCAAACCTTTTGCAGAGTCCCCTTCGGCCTTTCTGTGTTCTATGTGTGTGTCTCTGCCAAAATGTAGCTCCTAATATTAGATATATAGGATGCTCTGCGTTTTCCCTAACCGAAAAGGATTTTAGGAGTTAATCTTATACTAATTCTGAAAAAAATACAATATCATATATTGTATAATTTTATAAGAAACTAATTAAATAAATAATATTAAATCCGTCCCACATATTTAATTACCTATTTATTTAACTTTAAATAAAGATGAGACTGAACTATATTTGATTTATTCTCATAAAACAAATTTGAGATATCCTATCAATTTGAATTTCAAATTCAAACATGATAGGGATTTAATTTATCCTTAAAATTAAATCTTATAAATATCTCTTATATGAGATATCCTATCAATTTGAATTTCGAATTCAAACGTGATAGAGATGTAATTTATCCTTATAAATTAAATCTTATAAATATCTCTTATATGAGATATCCTATCAATTTGAATTTCGAATTCAAACGTGATAGAGATTTAATTTATCCTTATAAATTAAATCTTATAAATATCTCTTATATGAGATATCCTATCAATTTGAATTTCGAATTCAAACGTGATAGAGATTTAATTTATCCTTATAAATTAAATCTCATATATCTCATATATATATAATATATATATACGAATTTATATATATACGAATATAAATATAAATAAATATATATACATTCACCTGGATCATTCATTGAATCTGGACATGTCTTAGATTCAATGAATCTGGACATCATAGCTCGTGTTGGGCTATTTTGTGTGCGACCCTGTAGGCCCATATGAAGTTGGCAGTGGGCCATTTGCTATACTAGCCCACAAGTCGCAAGCGGTCTCTAGCAAGACATAACGACTACCCAAATCATATGAGGATCGATAAACGATGTAACCTTTTATACAACTATATCATGTCCCTTCTGTCACGCGATATTTTGGTCATGGATGAGGCATGGATAATGTGATCCTCCTATTCCCGACCGTTACTTTCTCAATCCCTGAGTAGTCTGACTATAGAAATGGAACTACCTTTGCATTACAGTATGGCCATACATTTCTCAGACTCACTCATCGAGGGGCCTAGTAATATCTCTCCACGAATGTGAGGGACAAATTCCATCTTGACCATTCACATTCCTCCGCATGAAAAACCACTAAGCCCGAACATAGTCTTTATGATCACTCGGTCAAAAGTGACTTTTGACTAGGTCAAAGCTGAGCGTTTTGTCATGTAGGAATCCATGATGATCTCAGGTCAAAGGGCATGTTAACATGGTTTGTATATGAGAGAAGCTTATGACGTTACCCATGCAGTTCTCTCATAGCGGGTTGGTCCAACACCCTGTACTCTTACATGTGCTTATGACTTTGATTTATATCTCTATACATCTTTAAAGTCATACTGGTCTTATTTCATCTGTGCTCCCACATAGATGATCGACCAGGGACATTTAGGATAATATCATGAATTATCCAAGGATGGTCATCATAGTAAACATGCAAATAATATGATAACTCAATTAATAAATTCATAAATCAATAATGTTCATAAGACAATGATTGGCCCCTAGGGCACGATTTCCAACAACCTTCCATTTGCACTAGGTACAATCATTAATTTGACTAATTCCCATTGACCTAACATGACGCTCATGCTTTGCCTGCACAAGCGACTTTGTTAGAGGATCAGCAACATTATCTTCTCCTGCTACTTTACATATTTTTATATCACCTCTATCGTTGATTTCTCTGATGAGATGAAATCGCCTGAGTATATGCTTGGTCCTTTGATGTGACCTAGGCTCTTTGGCCTGTGCAATAGCACCGCTATTGTCACAGAGCAAAGTTATTGGGTCCGAGATGGTAGGTATCACCCCTAGTTCTGGGATGAACTTCCTGATCCAAACGGCTTCTTTAGCTGCATCAGATGCTGCTATATACTCAGTTTCCATTGCAGAATCTGCTACAGTGCCCTGCTTAGAGCTCTTCCAGCTTACTGCTCCATTATTGAGGAGGAATATGTATCCAGACTGCGATTTTTGGTCGTCCTGGTCAGTTTGGAAACTCGCATCTGTGTAACCAGTTACACAGAGCTCATCATCCAATCTACCATAGACCAAGAATAAGTCCTTAGTCCTTCTTAAGTACTTAAAGATATTCTTGACAGCCATCCAATGGCCCTCACCAGGGTCCTGTTGGTATCTGCTAGTCATACTTAAGGCAAACGAGACATCCGGTCGAGTACATAACATGGCGTACATGATACATCCTATGGCCAAGGCATATGGAACCTTATTCATGCGACCTCGCTGATCAGATGTACTAGGACACAGATCTTTGCTGAGGTGAGTACCATGAGACATGGGTATAAAACCCCTCTTTGATTCGTGCATACTGAACCTATGCAGTATTTTGTCTATGTATGTACTCTGATTGAGTCCTAGAAGTCTTTTAGATCTATCTCTATAGATCCTGATTCATAGGATGTAGGTGGCTTCACCCAAGTCTTTCATCGAGAAAGACTTTCCTAACCAAGACTTGACAATCTGCAAGGTAGGAATGTCATTCCCAATAAGTAGGATGTCATCGACATAGAGTACCAAAAACACAACTGTGCTCCCACTAACCTTCTTGTACACACAAGGTTCATCAATGTTTTGAAGAAATCCAATCTCTTTGATTACTTCATCAAAATGATGATTCCAACTCCGAGAGGCTTGCTTTAGTCCATAAATGGACTTTTGAAGCTTGCACACTTTACCAGAGTCCTCAGAACGCACAAACCCTTCAGGTTGTGTCATGTACACATCCTCAAGGAGCTTTCCATTAAGGAAGGCTGTCTTGACGTCCATCTGCCATATTTCATAGTCATAATATGCTGCAATAGCAAAGAGGATTTTGATTGATTTGGCCATTGCTACTGGGGAAAAGGTCTCATCATAGTCCACACCATGAGTTTGAGTAAAACCTTTTGCAACCAGTCGTGCCTTGAAGACATTTACATTGCCATCCATGTCAGTTTTCTCTTTGAAAATCCACTTGCACCCGACGGTTTTTACACCTTCAGGCGGGTCGACTAAGGTCCAAACCTTATTGTCGTACATGGATTGCATCTCAGACTTCATGGCACTAAGCCACTTCTCGGAGTTTGGTCCCATTATAGCTTCTCGATAGGTAGTCAGCTCATTATGCTCAATGAGCAACATATCACGACTATCAGAAATCAGAAATCCATATCTCTGAGGCTGAAGTCGTATCCTATTAGATTTACGTAGACCTTGCGTGACTTGAGGAGTCTCAACAACTTGTTGTGAGTCTTCTCTATTTTCCATCTGCAGTTCTGTGGTGTCTTGTAGCTCTCAAACTTCTTCGAGTTGTACCTTACTCCCACTGGTTCTTTTAGAGATAAATTCTCGTTCAAGAAAGATACCATTTTTGACAATAAACACTTTGTTATCAGCAGGGTTGTAGACGTAATATCCCTTGGTTTCCTTAGGATATCCCACAAAAAGGCATTTTGAGGATTTGGGCACTAATTTGTCTGAGGCTTGTTGCTTAACATAGACCTCGCATCCCCAAATCTTGAGGAAAGACAAACTAGGCGTCCTCCCAGTCCATATCTCATACAGAGTCTTTTCGATTGCCTTAGATGGAACACGATTGAGTGTGAATGCAGCTGTCTCTAGGGCATGGCCCCAAAAGGAGGGCGGAAGATCTGTTAGACTCATCATGGATCGAACCATATCTAATAGTGTTCTATTCCTCTGTTCAGAAACGCCATTCCATTGTGGTGTCCCTGGAGGAGTCAATTGTGAGAGTATCCCACAACTCCTAAGATGATCTATGAACTCTTGGCTCAAATATTCACCACCCCGATCAGATCGAAGGGCTTTAATTGTTTTGCCAAGCTAGGTTTGTACTTCATTTTGAAATATTTTGAACTTTTCAAAAGATTCAGATTTATGTTTCATCAGATAGATGTACCCATATCTGCTGAAATCATCTATAAATGTTATGAAGTACGAATAACCTCCTCTGGCATTTGTGTTCATCGGTCCACACACATCTGTATGTATGAGGCCCAATAAATCAGTGGCCCTCTCACTGTGCCCAGTGAAAGGTGACTTTGTCATCTTTCCTAACAAGCAAGACTCGCAAGTGTCATATGATTTAAAATCAAATGAGTTTAGAAATTCATCTTGATGGAGTTTGGAAATGCGTTTCTCATTTATGTGGCCCAGACGACAGTGCCAGAGGTATGTGGGATTCAAATCATTTGGTTTAACCTTTTTGGCGGTTATGTTATAGATATTTCCATGATTGGGTTGTTCCAAATTTAATATGTAATGATCAACATGCAAATCACCATGAGCATAGAAAACATTATTACGATAAATAGAACATGTACTATTCCCAGCAATGGAAGTGAAACCTTCCTTATCCAAATAAGAAAGTGAAACTATGTTACTACTTAAAGCAGGAACATAATAGCAATTGTTCAAAACTAACAAAAGCTCAGTGGGCAGAACTAATTCATAAGTGCCTACAGCTAACGCAGCAACCCTTGCTCTATTTTTAACTCGTAGGTCAACTTCGCCCTTTTTCAGCTTCCTACTGTCCTTTAGTCCCTGCACATTTGTACAAATATGAGAACCACACGCAGTATCTAATACCCATATGGTGGAAGTAGAAAGATGAATGTCTATAACATAAATACCTGAAGCGATAGCCCCGCTATCCTTCTTGTTCTTTTTCATATCTTCGAGGTAGAGTTTGCAATTCCTCTTCCAATGACCCGGTTCATTGCAGAAGAAGCAGACTCCTTCCTTCGGAGGCTTTGCCTTCTTTGGTGCAGGCTTGGTTTCGGGCTTGCCTGACTCTTTGGTCTTACCTGATAAGCCATGACCCTTCCCCTTGCCTTTGCCTTTCTTTTTCATACCCTTTCCTTTCTGAACCATCAAAACACTACTGGATTTCTTCTTAAGACTCGGCTCAGCAGTTTTAAGCATCCCATGCAGTTCAGAAATAGATTTCTCCATGTTGTTCATGTTGTAGTTCATGACAAACTGGTCATAACTTTCCGGGAGTGAGTTCAAGATCAAATCCGTAGCTAACTCCTGGCTCATGAGAAATCCAAGCCTTTCAAGGTGATCAATGTACCCTTTCATCTTTAAGACATGAGTACTGACTGATGCACCTTCAGCCATCTTGCAGGAATGTAAGGCCTTAGTGGTCTCATACCTCTCTTGCCTTGCCTGTTGCTGGAACATTTCCTTGAGATGCACAATCATCTCATAAGCCTCCATGTGTTCGAGATCTCTTTGGAGCTCTGGAACCATGGTGGCTAGCATTAAGCATCCCACATCGACAGAGTCTTCTTTATGCTTCATGTAAGCATCTCTCTGAGCTCTAGGAGCATTGGCGGCTGGCTCCTCAAGAATGGGTTGATCTAGGACATGCGCCTTTCTTTCCTGCTTGAGAACAATTCTCAAGTTCCTAAACCAGTCAAGAAAGTTTGTCCCATTGAGTTTGTCCTTCTCAAGGACAGATCGCAGCGATAATGTAGCAGTATTACTAGTCGTCATGATTCTATAATTAAAATATGCAATTCAATTAGCAATCTCCCACTAAATAAACAACCCTCAATGCAATAGTTAGTGGGCTAAGATCCATATTTGGCTCAAACTTAAGTCCGCTTTGGCAGGACGCTTAAATTAAGTTATTTAGGTAGGTAACACCTTTACCAATTACATCAAATGTAACTCTTAGATGTTTATGGGATTCTATCATCATATGATCTGTCATGTTTTTAATCCCATCTAATGCCTTGAGACCCAAAACCGTTTTGTTAATCTCAATTAAGTCAAACAATAATAAACATGTGAGAGTAGCACCATTACTCTTGCTTATCTCCCCAAGATAACTCAAAAGCACCCACTTTGGTGGAGTCCACAATTGAGCGATCAAGGTTTTGACAAGTGTTCATAAATTGACAGCATTATGACTTAAGATTTCTTTTAGAGGGCCTAATTTAACTATCTGGTTTATAAAACGCATGTTTCTCAGTTCGTATCTCATACAAGTAATATGCATGCGCTGATATAATCATAATATGCATAATCTAAACGTGATACAATATGGCTCACCTATCCTAAGTCCCCTCAAGCCAATGAGAGGAGCTCTCTAGTAAGAAAAGAGAAATTACATATGAAACCTCTTTTAACATTCGAGGGGAGTGAGATGAGAGGAGAAGGTACATTGAGAGTATATAGAGGAAGGCACGACACGCAGGCCGTATTTAAAAATTACAACACTTGCAATCTAGAGCCATATTGTTCACCATACCCAAACATTCAAGAATCAATATTCAGATCTAATCGAAGGGCAATTAATGTTTCAAATCTAAAATATTCACAAAGTAACATATGTTACGGTTATGTTGTGCTACGAACAGGTAGCTACGGCTGTCCCGCTAGCCGGTTAGCGGGCGGGGTCTCTGGGGCAGCGCCCCGGAAGAAATTTTTTTTTTGTTTGTTGTTTCATAAATAATCATGAATCTGAATTCGGTTTTCACAAATAATCATAAATTCGAATTCGGTTTTCTTAGACCCCATCTATGCGAATTGATCAAATCAAAAAGCATCACCACCGATTTCAATTTCCTTTTAGATTCCTTTTATGTCATACACAACACGGATTCCATATATGTCACACATACAACGCTTATTATATGATCGGCTACTACTAATATATATCATATAAATCAACAATCAAGCCTAACTTAAACACAAAACGGCATGGCTCTGATACCACTGTAAGGAATTGAAAGACACGCAGCGGAAATTATCTTAAAAAAATTTTTCATTCCTTGCCAGGATCTACCGTATGTGTTTAAGTCAAGTGGGAAGAAGCATTACCCTCAGTGTGTCTCAGCGACTTCCACAGCTTTCGGTCACGACGTTCACAGCTTCTCTCTGCGGCTCGTGCTCCCTTTCTGATCACAAGAAGTCGACGACTCAGGTCAGCTTCCTCTACTGGTATCCACACGAACAGCTTTCCAACCACGAATGACGTGCTAGCGTCTCTTGTCCCTCCAGGGCTTTCTCAAGAGTTCGTCCACTCCGTCTCTATTTCGGCAGTTTCTTATCTGCAAACCTTTTGCAGAGTCCCCTTCGGCCTTTCTGTGTTCTATGTGTGTGTCTCTGCCAAAACGTAGCTCCTAATATTAGATATATAGGATGCTCTGTGTTTTCCCTAACCGAAAAGGATTTTAGGAGTTAATCTTATATTAATTCCGAAAAAAATACAATATCATATATTGTATAATTTTATAAGAAACTAATTAAATAAATAATATTAAATCCGTCCCACATATTTAATTACCTATTTATTTAACTTTAAATAAAGATGAGACTGAACTATATTTGATTTATTCTCATAAAACAAATTTGAGATATCCGATCAATTTGAATTTCAAATTCAAACATGATAGGGATTTAATTTATCCTTAAAATTAAATATTATAAATATCTCTTATATGAGATATCCTATCAATTTGAATTTCAAATTCAAACGTGATAGAGATTTAATTTATCCTTATAAATTAAATCTTATAAATATCTCTTATATGAGATATCCTATCAATTTGAATTTCAAATTCAAACGTGATAGAGATTTAATTTATCCTTATAAATTAAATCTTATAAATATCTCTTATATGAGATATCCTATCAATTTGAATTTTGAATTCAAATGTGATAGAGATTTAATTTATCCTTATAAATTAAATCTCATATATCTCATATATATATAATATATATATACGAATATAAATATAAATAAATATATATACATTCACCTGGATCATTCATTGAATCTGGACATGTCTTAGATTCAATGAATCTGGATATCATAGCTCGTGTTGGGCTATTTTGTGTGTGACCCTGTAGGCCCATATGAAGTTGGCAGTGGGCCATTTGCTATACTAGCCCACAAGTCGCAAGCGGTCTCTAGCAAGACATAACGACTACCCAAATCATATGAGGATCGATAAACGATGTAACCTTTTATACAACCATATCATGTCCCTTCTGTCACGCGATATTTTGGTCATGGATGAGGCATGGATAATGTCATCCTCCTATTCCCGACCGTTACTTTCTCGATCCCTGAGTAGTCTGACTATAGAAATGGAACTACCTTTCCATTACAGTATGGCCATACATTTCTCAGACTCACTCATCGAGGGGCCCAGTAATATCTCTCCACGAATGTGAGGGACAAATTCCATCTTGACCATTCACATTCCTCCGCATGAAAAACCACTAAGCCCGAACATAGTCTTTATGATCACTCGGTCAAAAGTGACTTTTGACTAGGTCAAAGCTGAGCGTTTTGTCATGTAGGAATCCATGATGATCTCATGTCAAAGGGCATGTTGATATGGTTTGTATATGAGAGAAACTTATGACGTTACCCATGCAGTTCTCTCATAGCGGGTCGGTCCAACACCCTGTACTCTTACATGTGCTTATGACTTTGATTTATATCTCTATACATCTTCAAAGTCATACTGGTCTTATTTCATCTGTGCTCCCACAAAGATGATCGACCAGGGACATTTAGAATAATATCATGAATTATCCAAGGATGGTCATCATAGTAAACATGCAAATAATATGATAACTCAATTAATAAATTCATAAATCAATAATGTTCATAAGACAATGATTGGCCCCTAGGGCACGATTTCCAACAACTATCTCTTTGTGATAGAATCCCTTTGCTTTGGGAACATTAACTTTCTATCTATTAACCATCACGTCTTTATCCTCAAGCCATGTATTAGACCATTCTTAGGTAAGTCTCATTCCAACTTCTTATTATTCTTTTCCATAAAGACTAGCTACACAAAATCTTTCGTACTGTAGATCAACTCCTGATGATTATATGGAGGATCTACTGTTGAACCTCTTCTTAAACTGATCTTCTGTATCTTAGTGCTTCGTACTATTTAACTTGCCTATACTCTATGCTAAATCTCTAACTGATAGACTTCAGTGAGGTTGGCATCTTTAGTCTCATAACACTTGACTTACTATCATCTCATACCAATCCTCTAAAGTATATTAGGTTAATGCCCTCTACTGGATGTCTATTTATCATTCCTGCTACGGCATTGAGGAACTGCAGATAACTAACTGTTCTTAATCTATACTTTTGTCCATCCCTTGACCTAGACTGAGTAATTCACTCTCCACAGCTTTCTTCAGACCACTATGGTCAACACTATCTGTCTTTAATGAAGAAGGCTGGGGTTGACTAGGACTAGGAATATCCCACTGATCTTTCTCTATAAAGTCACATATTCCTAGACCTTGGGAATGGACAAGAACTATCATAAACTCTAACTGGATATCTAAATTAGGGGACCATTGTATCTTAATTATTTTAAATCTATCCTCAAACTCTGGTAGAGGAGGAATAATATCTGGTCTACTTATAATCTAGTATCAGTAATCAGCTCCCTCAGCCACAATCTATTATCTCGTAAGAGGGATAAAGCTTATATCAGGGGTAGAGGGCATTCCAACAAACTTATACCATATAGAGTCACTAGACTCATCAATTGGTGCATATTAGGCTTCAGGCTGAATCTCTACATGACATCCAGACTACAAGCTTGAGTCTACAGAAATATTTATGGGATATTCCACTGTAGACTTTCCTGACTGGTGCTCCATACTCTCCTCTAAACCCTCTTCATTGTGTAAGGGATGCTTAGAGTTTAGATGTATACCATGTCCATATATCACTACTAGCCTGGGGTCTCCCTTATTAACTGAAGCTTTTGACTTAACTTTATGGAATCTCATATCTATTCTTACACTATTTGCTTAATTAAGCAATGCTAACTATCCCATAATATACCATAACTTAACCAAATACTTACTATTTAGAGTTAGGGTATGGCAATAATCTCATATTAGTCCATAAATAATCTATTTAGAGCATTTCTTAAGTTAGAATCCTATGCTCTGATACCATAATTGTAACATCCTTACTTTTATACATCTTAGAGACCATTCAGTAGCATTTAGAACCACTTACAAGACCTTGGAAGTCTATTAGCCAAATCTGGAATTTAACTCTTTTCTCGGGTTACTGTTCCTATAGTATTTTAGATTACGCAACAAACTTCAAAAAATCATAATTAATTCTAGAAAACTCGAAATAAAGTGGTTCAAAAAGATACATGAAGATAACATCTTGAAATTTAAGGGAAAAATAATTTCTAGACCAAATGATTAGCCAATTGATACAGTTTATTCGTTGAAGTTTACTGTTCATTTTGTCAAAAACTCTAGAAACAGTTTATGGTCCCTTATTTTGGAAATTAATTTCTCTTGATATACACATCTAAATGAAATGTTCTACCTACGCACTTAAAGCTCTGGATGTGTACTACATGCTCACAAAATTTCTTGAAATAATTCCTTCATTTGCTAGGTCAGACTGAAGCCACAACAAAACTGCTTCAGGACCTAGTTTTTTTTACCATTTCAGTTTCCTCTCTTTCACTTTCCATAATTGTTCCAGCATACATAAATCATCTCTTTTGCTTTTTCTGAATTTATATACATCATGGGGTTATACAATAATTGTTTCATACATTCTCATCACATAAATAGATACTTTACATGGCTTTGACATACATGGAAAGTGCATAGCATATGCTAACATCTTAAATACTTCACTTTTCTTCTTCCATGCTTTAATTCTTCTCCATGCATACATTATGTAAGGAATTGGAAGACACGCAGCGAAAATTAATTTAAAATTTTTCCATTCCTTGCCAGGATCTACCGTATGTGTTTAAGTCAAGTGGGAAGAAGTATTACCCTTAGTGTGCCTCAACGACTTCCACAGCTTTCGGTCACGACGTTCACAGCTTCTCTCTGCGGCTCGTGCTCCCTTTCTGATCACAAGAAGTCGACGACTCAGGTCAGCTTCCTCTACTGGTATCCACACGAACAGCTTTTCAACCACGAACGACGTGCTAGCGTCTCTTGTCCCTCCAGGGCTTTCTCAAGAGTTCGTCCTCTCCGTCTCTATTTCGGCAGTTTCTTATCTGCAAACCTTTTGCAGAGTCCCCTTCGGCCTTTCTATGTTCTATATATTTCTCTGTGCAAAACGCAGCTCCTAAAATCAGATATATAGGATGCTATGCGTTTTTCTCTGTCAACTGAATTGGATTTTGGAGTTAATCTTATATTAATTCCAAAATTAATACAATATCATATATTGTATAATTTTATAAGAAACTAATTAAATAAATAATATCAAATCCGTCCCACAGATTTAATTACCCATTTATTTAATTTTAAATAAAGATGAGACTGAACTATTTTTGATTTATTCTCATAAATCAAATTTGAGATATCCTATCAATTTGAATTTCGAATTTCAAACGTGATAGAGATTTAATTTATCCTTATAAATTAAATCTTATAAATATCTCTTATATGAGATATCCTATCAATTTGAATTTCAAATTTCAAACATGATAGAGATTTAATTTATCCTTATAAATTAAATCTTATAAATATCTCTTATATGAGATATCCTATCAATTTGAATTTCGAATTTCAAACATGATAGAGATTTAATTTATCCTTATAAATTAAATCTTATAAATATCTCTTATATGAGATATCCTATCAATTTGAATTTCAAATTTCAAACGTGATAGAGATTTAATTTATCCTTATAAATTAAATCTCATATATACATATAATGTATATATATGAATTTATATATATATATACGAATATAAATATAAATTAATATATATACATCTATCCTGGATCATTCATTGAATCTGGACATGTCTTAGATTCAATGAATCTGGACATCATAGCTCGTGTTGGGCTATTTTGTGTGCGACCCTGTAGGCCCATATGAAGTTGGCAGTGGGCCATTTGCTATACTAGCCCACAAGTCGCAAGCGGTCTCTAGCAAGACATAACGACTACCCAAATCATATGAGGATCGATAAACGATGTAACCTTTTATACAACCATATCATGTCCCTTCTGTCACGCGATATTTTGGTCATGGATGAGGCATGGATAATGTCATCCTCCTATTCCCGACCGTTACTTTCTCGATCCCTGAGTAGTCTGACTATAGAAATGGAACTACCTTTCCATTACAGTATGACCATACATTTCTCAGACTCACTCATCGAGGGGCCCAGTAATATCTCTCCACGAATGTGAGGGACAAATTCCATCTTGACCATTCACATTCCTCCGCATGAAAAACCACTAAGGTCGAACATAGTCTTTATGATCACTCGGTTAAAAGTGACTTTTGACTAGGTTAAAGCTGAGCGTTTTGTCATGTAGGAATCCATGATGATCTCAGGTCAAAGGGCGTATTGACATGGTTTGTATATGAGAGAAGCTTATGACGTTACCCATGCAGTTCTCTCATAGCGGGTTGGTTCAGCACCTTGTACTCTTACATGTGCTTATGACTTTGATTTATATCTCTATACATCTTCAAAGTCATACTGGTCTTATTTCATCTGTGCTCCCACATAGATGATCGACCAGGGACATTTAGGATAATATCATGAATTATCCAAGGATGATCATCATAGTAAACATGCAAATAATATGATAACTCAATTAATAAATTCATAAATCAATAATGTTCATAAGACAATGATTGGCCCCTAGGGCACGATTTCCAACAACCTCCCACTTGCACTAGGTACAATCATTAATTTGACTAATTCCCATTAACCTGACATGACGCTCATACTTTGCCTGCACAAGCGGCTTTATCAGAGGATCAGAAACATTATCTTCTCCTGCTACTTTGCATATTTTTATATCACCTCTATCATTGATTTCTCTGATGAGATGAAATCGCCTGAGTATATGCTTGGTCCTTTGATGTGACCTAGGCTCTTTGGCCTGTGCAATAGCACCGCTATTGTCACAGAGCAAAGTTATTGGATCTGAGATGGTAGGTATCACCCCTAGTTCTGTGATGAACTTCCTGATCCAAACGGCTTCCTTAGCTGCATCAGATGCTGCTATATACTCAGCTTCTGTCGCAGAATCTGCTACAGTGCCCTGCTTAGAGCTCTTCCAGCTTACTGCTCCATTATTGAGGAGGAATATATATCCAGACTGCGATTATTGGTTGTCCTGGTCAGTTTGGAAACTGGCATCTGTGTAACCAGTTACACAGAGTTTGTCATCCAATCCACCATAGACCAAGAATAAGTCCTTAGTCCTTCTTAAGTACTTAAGGATATTCTTGACAGCAGTCCAATGGCCCTCACTAGGGTCCTGTTGATATCTGCTAGTCATACTCAAGGCAAACGAGACATCCAGACGAGTACATAACATGGCGTACATGATAGATCCTATGGCCGAGGCATATGGAACTTTACTCATGCGACCTCGCTGATCAGATGTACTAGGACATAGATCTTTGCTGAGGTGAATACCATGAGACATGGGTATGAAACCCCTCTTTGATTCGTGCATACTGAACCTATGCAGTATTTTATCTATGTATATACTCTGACTGAGTCCTAGAAGTCTTTTAGATCTATCTCTATAGATCCTGATTCCTAGGATGTAGGTGGCTTCACCCAAGTCTTTCATCGAGAAAGACTTTCCTAACCAAGACTTGACAATCTGCAAGGTAGGACTGTCATTCCCAATAAGTAGGATGTCATCAACATAGAGTACCAAAAACACAACTGTGCTCCCACTAACCTTCTTGTACACACAAGGTTCATCAATATTTTGAAGAAATCCAAACTCTTTGACTACTTCATCAAAACGTTGATTCCAACTCCGAGAGGCTTGCTTCAGTCCATAAATGGACCTTTGAAGCTTGCACACTTTGCCAGAGTCCTCGGAACGCACAAACCCTTCAGGTTGTGTCATGTACACATCCTCAAGGAGCTTTCCATTAAGGAAGGCTGTCTTGACGTCCATCTGTCATATTTCATAGTCATAATATGCTGCTATGGCAAAGAGGATTCTGATTGATTTGGCCATGGCAACTGGGGAAAAGGTCTCATCATAGTCCACACCATGAGTTTGAGTAAATCCTTTTGCAACCAGTCGTGCCTTGAAGACATTTACATTGCCATCCATGTCAGTTTTCTCCTTAAAAACCCACTTGCACCCGACGGTTTTTACACCTTCAGGCGGGTCGACTAAGGTCCAAACCTTATTGTCGTACATGGATTGAATTTCAAACTTCATTGCATTAAGCCACTTCTCAGAGTTTAGTCCCACTATAGCTTCTCGATAGGTAGTCGGCTCATTATGCTCAATGAGCAACACTTCACGACTATCAAAAATCAGAAATCCATATCTCTGAGGCTGAAGTCTTGTCCTATTAGATTTACGTGGACCTTGCGTGACTTGAGGAGTCTCAACAACTTGTTGTGAGTCTTCTCTATTTTCCATCTGCAGTTCTATGGTGTCTTGTGGCTCTCGAACTTCTTCGAGGTGTACCTTACTCCCACTTGTTCTTTTAGAGATAAATTCTCTTTCGAGAAAGATACGATTTCTGACAACAAACACTTTGTTATCAGCAGGGTTGTAGACGTAATATCCCTTGGTTTCCTTAGGATATCCCACCAAAAGGCACTTTGAGGATTTGGGCGCTAATTTGTCTGAGGTTTGTTGCTTAACATAGACCTCGCATCCCCAAATCATGAGGAAAGACAAACTAGGTGTCCTCCCAGTCCATATCTCATACGGAATCTTTTCAATTGCCTTTGATGGAACACGATTGAGTGTGAACCCAGCTGTCTCTAGGGCATGGCCCCAAAAGGAGGGCAGAAGATCTGTTTGACTCATCATGGATCGAACCATATCTAATAGTGTTCGATTCCTCCGTTCAGAAATGCCATTCCATTGTGGTGTCCCTGGAGGAGTCAATTGTGAGACTATCCCACAACTCCTAAGATGATCTATGAACTCTTGGCTCAAATATTCACCACCCCGATCAGATCGAAGGGCTTTAATTGTTTTGCCAAGCTGGTTTTATACTTCATTTTGAAATATTTTGAACTTTTCAAAAGATTCAGATTTATGTTTCATCAGATAGATGTACCCATATCTGCTGAAATCATCTATAAATGTTATGAAGTACGAATAACCTCCTCTGGCATTTGTGTTCATCGGTCCACACACATCTGTATGTATGAGGCCCAATAAATCTGTGGCCCTCTCACTATGCCCAGTGAAAGGTGACTTTGTCATCTTTCTTAACAAGCAAGACTCGCAAGTGTCATATGATTCAAAATCAAATGAGTTTAGAAATCCATCTTGATGGAGTTTGGAAATGCGTTTCTCATTTATGTGGCCCAAATGACAGTGGCAGAGGTATGTGGGATTCAAATCGTTTTGTTTGACCCTTTTGGCGGTTATGTTATAGATATTTCCATGATTGGGTTGTTCCAAATTTAATATGTAATGATCAACATGCAAATCACCATGAGCATAGAAAACATCATTACGATAAATAGAACATCTACTATTCCCAGCAATGGAAGTGAAACCTTCCTTATCCAAATAAGAAAGTGAAACAATGTTACTACTTAAAGCAGGAACATAATAGCAATTGTTCAAAACTAACAAAAGCCCAGTGGGCAGAACTAATTCATAAGTGCCTACAGCTAACGCAGCAACCCTTGCTCTGTTTCCAACTCGTAGGTCAACCTCGCCCTTTTTCAGCTTCCTACTGTCCTTTAGTCCCTGCATATTTGTATAAATGTGAGAACCACATGCAGTATCTAATACCCATGAGGTGGAAGTAGAAAGATGAATGTCTATAACATAAATACCTGAAGCGATAGCCCCGCTATCCTTCTTGTTCTTTTTTAGATCTTCGAGGTAGAGTTTGCAATTCCTCTTCCAATGACCGGGTTCATTGCAGAAGAAGCAGACTCCTTCCTTCGGAGGCTTTGCCTTCTTTGGTGTAGGCTTGGTTTCGGGCTTGCCTGACTCTTTGGTCTTACCTGATGAGCCATGACCCTTCCCCTTGCCTTTGCCTTTCTTTTTAGTACCCTTTCCTTTCTGAACCATCAAAACACTACTGGGCTTCTTCTTAAAACTTGGCTCAGCAGTTTTAAGCATCCTATGCAGTTCAGAAATAGATTTCTCCATCTTGTTCATGTTGTAGTTCATGACAAACTGGTCATAACTTTCCGGGAGTGAGTTCAAGATCATATCCGTAGCTAACTCCTGGCTCATGGGAAATTCAAGCCTCTCAAGGTGATCAATGTACCCTTTCATCTTTAAGACATGAGTACTGACTGATGCACCTTCAGCCATCTTGCAGGAATGTAAGGCCTTAATGGTCTCATACCTCTCTTGCCTTGCCTGTTGCTGGAACATTTCCTTGAGATGCACAATCATCTCATAAGCTTCCATGTGTTCCAGATCTCTTTGGAGCTCTGGAACCATGGTGGCTAGCATCAAGCATCCCACATCGACAGAGTCTTCCTTATGCTTCATGTAAGCATCTCTCTGAGCTCTATGAGCATTGGCAGCTGGCTCCTCAGGAATGGGTTAATCTAGGACATGCGCCTTTCTTTCCTGCTTGAGAACAATTCTCAAGTTCCTAAACCAGTCAAGAAAGTTTATCCCATTGAGTTCGTCCTTCTCAAGGACAGATCGCAGCGATAATGTAGCAGTATTACTAGTCGTCATGATTCTACAATTAAAATATGCAATGTAATTAGTAATCTCCCACTAAATAAACAACCCTCAATGCAAATGTTAGTGGGCTAAGATCCATATTTGGCTCAAACTTAAGTCCGCTTTGGCAGGACGCTTAAATTAAGTTATTTAGGTAGGTAACACCTGTCCAATTACATCAAATGTAACTCTTAGATGTTCATAGGATCCTATCATCATATGATCTGGCATGTTCTAATCCCATCTAATGCCTTGAGATCCAAAACCGTTTTGTTAATCTCAATTAAGTCAAACAATAATGAACATATGAGAGTAGCACTATTACTCTTTGCTTATCTCCCCAAGATGACTCAAAAGCACCCACTTTGGCGGAGTCCACAATTGAGCGATCGAGGTTTTGACAAGTGTTCATAAATTGACGGCATTATGACTTAAGATTTCATTTAGAGGGCTTAATTTAACTGTTTAGTTTATGAGAATGCATGCTTCTCAGTTTGTATCTCATACAATTAATATGCATGTGCTGATATAATCATAAGATGCATAATTTAAACGTGATACAATATGGCTCACCTATCCTAAGTCCCCTCAAGCCAATGAGAGGAGCTCTCTAGTAAGAAAAGGGAAATTACATATAGAAACCTCTTTTAACATTCGAGGGGAGTGAGATGAGAAAAGAAGGTACATTGAAAGTAAATATATAGGAAGGCACGACACGCAGGCTGTATTTAAAAATTACAACACTTGTAATCTAGAGCCATATTGTTCACCATACCCAAGCATTCAAGAATCAACATTCAGATTTAATTGCAAGGCAATTGATGTTTCAAATCTTAAAACATTCACAAAATAGCATATTCTATGGTCATATTATGCTACGAACAGGTAGCCACGATGGTCCCGCTATGTTAATTGATCAAATCAAAACATATCACCTCCGATTTCAGTTCCCTTTTTGATTCCTTATATGTCATACATAAGACGGATTCCTTATATGTCACACATGAAACGTATATTATATGATCGGCTACGACTAACACATATCATATGAATCACCAATCAAGCCTAACTTAAACACAAAACAACCTGGCTCTGATACCACTGTAAGGAATTAGAAGACACGCAGCGGAAATTAATTTAAAAATTTTTCCATTCCTTGCTAGGATCTACCGTATGTGTTTAAGTCAAGTGGGAAGAAGTATTACCCTTAGTGTGCCTCAGCGACTTTCACAGCTTTCGGTCACGACGTTCACAACTTCTCTCTGCGGCTCGTGCTCCCTTTCTGATCACAAGAAGTCGACGACTCAGGTCGGCTTCCTCTACTGGTATCCACACGAACAGCATTCCAACCACGAACGACGTGCTAGCGTCTCTTATCCCTCCAGGGCTTTCTCAAGAGTTCGTCCTCTCCGTCTCTATTTCGGCAGTTTCTTATCTGCAAACCTTTTACAGAGTCCCCTTCGGCCTTTCTATGTTCTATATGTTTCTCTGTGCAAAACGCAGCTCCTAAAATCAGATATATAGGATGCTATGCGTTTTTCTCTGTCAATCGAATTGGATTTTGGAGTTAATCTTATATTAATTCCAAAATTAATACAATATCATATATTGTATAATTTTATAAGAAACTAATTAAATAAATAATATCAAATCCATCCCACAGATTTAATTACCCATTTATTTAATTTTAAATAAAGATGAGACTGAACTATTTTTGATTTATTCTCATAAATCAAATTTGAGATATCCTATCAATTTGAATTTCGAATTTCAAACGTGATAGAGATTTAATTTATCCTTATAAATTAAATCTTATAAATATCTCTTATATGAGATATCCTATCAATTTGAATTTCGAATTTCAAACATGATAGAGATTTAATTTATCCTTATAAATTAAATCTTATAAATATCTCTTATATGAGATATCCTATCAATTTGAATTTTGAATTTCAAACATGGTAGAGATTTAATTTATCCTTATAAATTAAATCTTATAAATATCTCTTATATGAGATATCCTATCAATTTGAATTTGCAATTTCAAACATGATAGAGATTTAATTTATCCTTATAAATTAAATCTCATATATACATATAATGTATATATATGAATTTATATATATATACGAATATAAATATAAATAAATATATATACATCTATCCTGGATCATTCATTGAATCTGGACATGTCTTAGATTCAATAAATCTGGACATCATAGCTCGTGTTGGGCTATTTTGTGTGCGACCCTGTAGGCCCATATGAAGTTGGCAGTGGGCCATTTGCTATACTAGCCCACAAGTCGCAAGCGGTCTCTAGCAAGACATAACGACTACCCAAATCATATGAGGATCGATAAACGATGTAACCTTTTATACAACCATATCATGTCCCTTCTGTCACGCGATATTTTGGTCATGGATGAGGCATGGATAATGTCATCCTCCTATTCCTGACCGTTACTTTCTCGATCCCTGAGTAGTCTAACTATAGAAATGGAACTACCTTTCCATTACAGTATGGCCATACATTTCTCAGACTCACTCATCGAGGGGCCCAGTAATATCTCTCTACGAATGTGAGGGACAAATTCCATCTTGACCATTCACATTCCTCCGCATGAAAAACCACTAAGGCCGAACATAGTCTTTATGATCACTCGGTCAAAAGTGACTTTTGACTAGGTCAAAGCTGAGCGTTTTGTCATGTAGGAATCCATGATGATCTCAGGTCAAAGGGCGTATTGACATGGTTTGTATATGAGAGAAGCTTATGACGTTACCCATGCAGTTCTCTCATAGCGGGTCGGTCCAGCACCTTGTACTCTTACATGTGCTTATGTCTTTGATTTATATCTCTATACATGTTCAAAGTCATACTGGTCTTATTTCATCTGTGCTCCCGCAGAGATGATCGACTAGGGACATTTAGGATAATATCATGAATTATCCAAGGATGATCATCATAGTAAACATGCAAATAATATGATAACTCAATTAATAAATTCATAAATCAATAATGTTCATAAGACAATGATTGGCCCCTAGGGCACGATTTCCAACACATTATCCATCATGCTTGACCTAAATTGGTTGGTTATGGGAGAGTGAGATTCTAGGGAATCTCAATAGCAAACATTACCACTTAAATATGCAAGATGGATGCTAATGCATGATATGTAATTTCATTAACTTTCTTTGATTAGTGACATGCCATCATGCTATATACTTTTACATAAAGTGCATGGCCATGGAAATATGTTATTCACAATACATTCAACATCATTTATCATGTCACAACATCATTCAAATAACATATACATGTCAACACATAAGCATACCACATCAAGCACATAAAGAGGTAAGTTCACTACCTTGCACTTAAGCTTTTCTCTTGACCTTTAGCCCTTGTTCCCTAGCTTTCCAACCATGAAGCCTTTATGTCCATCACTTCCCAACATCTTCTTGGATGTTTCATGCTCCTAAACATATTCATATTCATCACATAACTCATTAGGACTCATGAACTCCAACCATGTTCAAGACTAACTTTGTTACACTCTTTATTGTCATAACTTTCTCTAATTTTCACTAATCCACTTGGCTCTTGAACCAATTGATGTCTTGACTTTACCCTACACAATTTCATCTTTTGAATCCATTTATGAGCTTAGAATCATGAAATTCCAGCTCCTTCATGGCCTGCTGTACAGAACTGAACATAAGCATACAATTCTTTCAAAAATTCTCATTTTGATTCTAATGCTTCCCATACTTGTTTCTCCACTTTACCCCACACAACTTTTCATTTTAAAACCATTGGAACCATCAAAATCATGAAATTCCAATCACTGTTCACTCGGGTGAACAGTAACCGTAAGGAATCTCAAAGACCACAACCTTGAGATTTTAATATTTCCAAGGTTCAAAACCTTTCCAATCCTACACAAAATCATCATACAAACTCAATGGAAGCATTAAATCATTAAAATTCAATTTCCTTCCCTCATGAACAGTGCATACCGAACAGGGCACACCATGGCAAAGTCAAGAATATCAATTTGATTCAACAACCAACTACTTAACTAGCTTGCTTAAGCTTCAATCATATGGTTCTAACTTTAATTTCTTCTTTCCCCTTTCCTTTAAGGTCTTTGGGAAGCACCACCCTTTAGAAAAAACTCAACTTTTCTCCCATTAAAACCCTAAGTTCAAGCTCCCAAATCAAAGGAAAATAAGCTAGGAGAGATTACTTACCTTTAATCTCTAGCTTGCTTGAACTTTGAAACCTTGAATCTTCTCTGTCTTGGCTTGAGTTTTCATTTTGCAAGAGTTTCCCCAAGGGTTCTTTGCTCACGGTTTGGCTGCAGAATTGAGGGGCTATTTATAGAAAAATTTCATAGAAAATAAATGGCCAAGATCACTTTGTACACTATTTGATCTAATGGCTCATATTTATTCTTACATCAAGCTTCCTCTCCAAGCCAACTTGAGATAAATCCACATGACAAAAATCTTCTCCTCCCCCTTGTCTTGTACGCCAAGTGTGTGGGTGCCACCATGTGCAAGCCATAATTCACACTTTATCCCTTTTTTTTCTTTTCAAGAATTCATAAATTATTCATTATTGGACTTGGGCTCCAAGACAACTCTTGGGACTTAATGGGCTGCCCTAGCATGAAATTTTGGGCTACCATAGGCCTTCCTTGGGTCCAATAGCTAATTGACACAAATTCCAAGTTACTTTCCTTATACCGATATTCTTAAAATATCCTAATTTTGAAATAAATGCTAGACATCTCTTTTAATGGTTCTTACATTTTTAGAAATTCATTCTAATATAAAATAAATTCCCTGTAAAGTCTCGTAATTTTCTGAGACCCAGAAGTCCTCATAAAAATTCTCTACATTTCCTTTAACCCTTTATCAATGTCTGATTTTACTCTAATTTCTCAAAGGGCATTATCGTCTTTTCAAACACCATCAGACTATTTATTGGCTCTAATTAATCATCTTTATACCATCTTACACGTTTTTGGCCTGTTCAGAATGACCAGAATACCCTCCATCTATCACTGGTACAATGGGGGTTTTTCGTAATTTCGCACTTTTCCTGGATTGCTCTGGACTCTGGCCCACATAACTGTCTCACTACTTTATTGGGCTCACTATGGCGCCATTTGGGCCTTGGTATGGTCTCCTTAGTCTCATTACCTTTATGGTACAATTCACAATAAATCTCACCCAATCCTATTTATCGGGTATTTTATTTCACTGTAAAATCCCATAAGGCTTCTACAGGATTCCTTTTCTGACTTTGTCAATTTTATAAATTCTTATATTAAATATGGGAATTTCCTATAATATCCCATCTGATTCTGATGTATGAAGAATATTATAATAATTCTTCTGACTTCATAAATTTATATCAATTAATCGGGACCTCAAATCAAAATTCTATGTTGTGTTAAACTGACCGGAATAATTTTGTCTATCTACTGGTAAAATTTGAGTCTGATATGATTCTGGGCATTTTTGGCTTATTTTGGCTTAACTTTTCCATAATTACATTTAGGTCCCTAAACTTTTAGAAATTACCACTTTTAGCCCAACATTTATTTCTACTTTAACTTTTGGCCTTTAACCTTTTCCAATTTGTGTTTAGGTCCTTCTCTTTCTTCAAGACTTATCTAACATTTATTATTTCTTCTGATCTTCGTCATAATCCTTTCCAAACCTCTTTCCACTATCAGTATTATACAGATAGGGAAAAATTAAGATATGACATTCAGCTTCCTACTGTCCTTTAGTCCCTGTACATTTGTACAAATGTGAGAACCACATGCAGTATCTAATACCCATGTGGTGGAAGTAGAAAGATGAATGTCTATAACATAAATACCTAAAGCGATAGCCCCGCTATCCTTCTTGTTCTTTTTCAGATCTTCAAGGTAGAGTTTGTAATTCCTCTTCCAATGACCAGATTCATTACAGAAGAAGCAGACTCCTTCCTTCGGAGGCTTTGCCTTCTTTGGTGTAGTCTTGGTTTCGGGCTTGCCTGACTCTTTAGTCTTACCTGATGAGCCATAACCCTTCCCCTTGCATTTGCCTTTCTTTTTCATACCCTTTCCTTTCTGAACCATCAAAACAGTATTGGGCTTCTTCTTAAGACTCGACTCAGCAATTTTAAGCATCCCATGCAGTTCAAAAATAGATTTCTCCATGTTGTTCATGTTGTAGTTCATGACAAACTCATCATAACTTTCTGGGAGTGAGTTCAAGACCAAATCCATAGCTAACTCCTGGCTCATGGGAAATTCAAGCCTCTCAAGGTGATCAATGTACCCTTTCATCTTTAAGACATGAGTACTAACTGATGCACCTTCAGCCATCTTGCAGGAATATAAGGCCTTAGTGGTCTCATACCTCTCTTGCCTTGCGTGTTGCTGGAACATTTCCTTGAGATGCACAATCATCTCATAAGCCTCTATGTGTTCTAGATCTCTTTGGAGCTCCGGAACCATGATGGCTAGCATCAAGCATCCCATATCGCAGAGTCTTCCTTATGCTTCATGTAAGTATCTCTCTGAGCTCTAAGAGCATTAGCTGCTGGCTCCTCAGGAATGGGTTGATCTAGGACATGTGCCTTTCTTTCCTGGTTGAGAACAATTCTCAAGTTCCTAAATCAGTCAAGAAAGTTTATCTCATTGAGTTTATCCTTCTCAAGGATAGATCGTAGTGATAATGTAGCAGTATTACTAGTCGTCATGATTCTACAATTAAAATATGCAATTGAATTAGCAATCTCCCACTAAATAAACAACCCTCAATGCAATAGTTAGTGGGCTAAGATCCATATTTAGCTCAAACTTAAGTCCGCTTTGGCAGGACGCTTAAATTAAGTTATTTAGGTAGGTAACACCTTTACCAATTACATCAAATGTAACTCTTAGATGTTCATGGGATTCTATCATCATATGATCTGGCTCACCTATCACAAGTCCACTCAAGCCAATGAGAGGAGCATTCTAGTAAGAAAAGGGAAATTACATATAGAAACATCTTTTAACATTTAAGGGGAGTGAGATGAGAAGAGAAGGTACATTAAGAGTATATAGAGAAAGGCACGACACGCAGGCCGTATTTAAAAATTACAACACTTGCAATCTAGAGCCATATTGTTTACCATACCCAAACATTCAAGAATCAATATTCAAATTTAATTAAAGGGCAATTAATGTTTCAAAACTAAAACATTCACAAAACAATATATGTTACGGTTATGTTACGCTACGAACAGGTAGTCACGGTGGTCCCGCTAGCCGGTTAGCAGGTGGGGTCTGGGGCAGCGGCCCGAGAATTTTTTTTTGTTTTATAAATAATCACGAATCTGAATTCATTTTTCTTAGACCCCATCAATATTAATTGATCAAATCAAAATGCATGCACCACCGATTTCAATTCCCTTTCAGATTTCTTATATGTCATACATAAAACGGATTCCTTATACGTCACACATAAAACGCATGTTATCATATGATCGGCTACAATTAACACATATCATATGAATTAACAATCAAGCTTAACTTAAACACAAAACGACATGGCTCTGATACCACTGTAAGGAATTGGAAGACACGCAGCAGAAATTAACTTAAAATTTTTTCCATTCCCTGCCAGGATCTACCGTATGTGTTTAAGTCAAGTGGAAAGAAGTATTACCTTCAGTATTCAGTCGCGACTTTCTCAGCTTCTAGTTGCGGCGTCCACAACTTCTATCCGCGGCTCGTGAACTCTTTTCGATCGTAAGAAGTCGACAACTCAAGTCAGCTTCCTCTACTGGTATCCACACGAATAGCGTTCTAACCACGAACGACGTGCTAGCGCCTCCTGTCCCTCCAAGGTTTACTCAAGAATTCGTCCTCTCCATCTCTATTTTGGCAGTTTCTTATCCGCAAACCTTTTTACAGATTCCCGTTCACCCTTTTTTTTCTGTCCCAACTGTAGCTCCTAAATATCAGATATATCAGATGATATGCGTGTTCCCACAGGCTTGGATTTTTGGAATTAATCTTATATTAATTTTGAAATTAATACAATATCATATATTGTATAATTTGATAAGAAACTAATTAAATAAATAGTATTTGTATTAAATTCGTTCCACAGATTTAATTCACCCATTTATTTAATTTAAAATAAAGATAAAACGAAATTACATTTGATTTATTCTCATAAATTAAATTTGAGATATCATATCAATTTGAATTTTAAATTCAAATGTGATAGAGATTTAATTTATCCTTATAAATTAAATCTTGTAAATATCTCTTATATATAATATATATATGAATATAAATATAAATAAATATATACATCCACCCTGGATCATTCATTGAATCTGGACATCATAGCTCGTGTTGGGCTATTTTGTGTGTGACCCTGTAGGACCATATAAAGTTGGCAGTAGGCCATTTACTATACTGACTCACAAGTCACAAGCGGTCTCTAACAAGACATCATGACTACCTAAATCATATGAGGATCGTTGAACGATGTAACCTTTTATACAGCCATATCATGTCCCTTTTGTCACATGATGTTTTGGTCATGGATGAGGCATGGAGAATGTCATCCTCCTATTCCTAACCGTTACTTTCTCGATCCCTGAGTAGTCTGACTATAGAAATGGAACTACCTTTCCATTATAGTATGGCCATACATTTGTCAGACTCACTCATCGAGGGGCCCAGTAATATCTCTATACGAATGTGAGGGACAAATTCCATCTTGACCATTCACATTCCTCCGCACGAAAAGCCACTAAGCCCGAACATAGTCTTTATGATCACTCGGTCAAAAGTGACTTTTGACTAGGTCAAAGCTGAGAGTTTGTCATGTAGGAATCCATGATGATCTCAGGTCAAAGGGCATAGTGACATGGTTTATATATGAGAGAATCTTATGACTTAACCCACATAGCTCTCTCATAGCGGGTCGTTCCAACACCTTGTACTCTTACATGTGCCTATGAATTTGGTTTATATCTCTATACATCTTCAAAGTCATACTGCTCTTATTTCATCTCTGCTCCCACATAGATGACCGACCAGGGACATTTAGGATAAGATCATGAGTTATCCAAGGATGGTCATCACAGTAAACATGCAAATAATATGATAACACAATTAATAATTTCATAAATCAACAATGTTCATAAGACAATGATTGGCCCCTAGGGAACAATTTCCAATAAAGAGAACTTACTACTTCTAATGTAAACTTTGATCCTTTTGGAACTTGTCCTGCTTTGGATGTTAACTTTAATTTTGAACATTTGAAGACTATATAGTGGGTTTGTTCATCCATGAAACCTATAGGTGCTGACATGGATGGTGTGCAGAGACAAGTATTCTATTTTACACTTGAAGGAAAGGCAAATGAATAGCTTTATATGCTTCTATATCATACACGTTAACCCTTGGATTCTTGGAATAACTTGAGGACTGGTTTCTTAGAGAGATATTTCCCTACTTCAAAGACTGCTATATTGAGAAAGGAGATTTTTACTATAAAATAGTATGATTAAGAGTGTTTCTATGAGTTTTAGAGAAGGTTTCAAGAGCTGCTAGCTAGATTTCCATACCATCATATTCCAAGTGAGCCTTTGGTGCAGTATTTTCATTCAGGATTGTGCTTTACATGCAGAAAGAATTTAGATGCAGCTGTTGGGGGTTCTATTGATGATTTAACTCCAAATAAAGCATGAATCTTGATTGAGAATATAGCAAGTAATGGCCAGTCATATGGGGGCTATGATGCTAGACAAGTCCATGTGGTTTCTATAAGGTCATCTCAAGATTATAATAGCTTATCTTCTCAAGTTGCTACAATGAATGCTCAGATCAATAATTTAGCTACTCAATTGGGCAATTCACATGTTAAAAGCCCATACTCTCAGGCTTTAGTTGCTCCCAGTTGTCAGCTTTGTCATTCTCCTATGCACACCAGTGTCAATTGTCCTACACACTGTGTAGTTGTATCAACCATCTATCAAGGCAAACCAAACTAGTATTCTCAAAGGAATCCATACTCTAAGATATATAAGAAAGATGGAGAGATCATGCCACTATCAAATGGAGAGATAGAGGTGCAAATAGGAATTTTGGGCAGAACAAATTCAACAATGATAGAAAAGTGGCTAAATCTTCTAGAGTTATAGAATTACCTACTACTACAAAAGATGATGGTATATCTGAGATAATCAAGAGCATTAATGTGATGAATTCAAATATAAACTCCATAAACACAAACTTCAGCTCTAACTTTAAGGACTTGAGATCTACTATGGAGAATAACCTAGTAACTACAGATTCTAAGTTTACTACCATGGAGAGTAAAATAGAACAGCGAGAGACAAAAGATTTTAATATGAATGGCTATGTATCACAGCTAGCCAATTCAATAAGTGATCTTTAGGCCATAATTTATGGAAATGTACTTTCAAATATAGTTGTTAACCCCAAGTCTGTGAATGATATAAGTTTGAAAAGTGAAAAGCCAGTTGGGGAGCAAGTTATAAATGTTAAAAATACAGAGGAATATGGGGTAGACACTGGTTCCAGCAGTATAATGATAAATAGAATTAAGAAGTCTGAAGTAAGAAGGAAGCATAACTCCTTGGGAAGAAAAAGATCACATTTGATCTTACAGAAAGTCATTTCGATTCTGCACAAGATTTTGAAGGTTGTAGATAGCCAAATAGCAAGGAAACTGAGCTACTTAAGGCTACAGATATTGAGTTAAATCCTAGAGTTAACACAACTAAAGAGACACAATCAGGAAAAAATGTAGAGCTCGAGTAGAAATAAATAAATTCTAGTTTAGCTAAGAAAGAAGTGACTCTAAAGGATTTACCTGTCCTAAGGGAATTCTTGAGTAGTAAGAAGAAAGCCTTAGAGTAACAGAACAAGGAAGTGATTGATTTTTTTTAGTAAGATTGAAGTAAATGTGTCTGTGTTGGAGATGGTTCAAAGAGTGCCAGCTTATGTAAAGTGTTTAAAGGAGAGTTGCACACATAAAAAAAGATACAAACCTAATGAACTGGTGCAAGTAGGACCTAAAACTTCTGCACTTTTCAAATCTCAACTTCCAGTAAAGTGTCAAGATCCAGGTGAATTTTCTATTCCTTGTACAATTGGCAAGATAAGTGTTCCTATAGCATTATTAGATGGAGGTGCTGCTATTAATGTGATGCCTAGTTCAGTTTATCATGCTCTAGGAGTAAATCTGGTTAAACCAACTAGTGTGGTAACTCAATTGGCTGATAAGAGTATTATAAATCCTAAGGAAATCTTAGAAGACATTTTACTTCAAGTTATGGAATTTGTTTTCCTATGGACTTTTATGTTTTGTATATGTCAAATGAGTCTCTTGATGATAGTACTCTTATTGTAGGAAGGTCATTCTTGAGAACATCTAACACCATGATTTGCATGAAAGATGGAATTATTAAGATAGAATTTGGTGGGCACATAATTCAGTTTAAATGTATAGACACCCACATCAGGATTATTATCTCCTAGGGCTTAACATGATTGATGCATCATTTGAAAATAAGTGTGATGATATTCATGAGCTTGATAATGATAATAAAATTGAAGAACCTTCCATTTCTTATTCCTCCACTGATTTCTCTTCTTTTTTCTTCATCTAATGGTGATGTGTTATTCATTAATTCTAAAGTTGATGGATGGCTTTTCATTATGGGTGATTTTTCTTCATCTTCATCTACTATTTTTTCCAGTGGAACAAACCACACTATTTCAAGTGATGAGCTATGTCCAGGAAAGTTTATGGCAAATTTAATAGAATTGTAGGGAAAGGATATTGTAGCAGACTTTAAGAGACAAGAACCTGGAATCTATAAGCTAGGGAGTTTTCAATTTAATAGTTTAATATCATGTATTCTAACCCTGTTCATAGAGGCTTTAACTTGGAATTTTTAGACATTTTAGGGCTGTAGAAATTCAAGAATATTATCCAACATCAACAGAATTTGAATATATGGACATAACCAGATAATACAGCAGTTATATCAATAAGACCATTTCCACTATCTGTTGGCTATGCCTATATTCTACTAGTTATGGATTATCTCTCAAGATGGGTGGAGGCTATACCAACAAGAAAGGATGAAGCCGATGGCACAACATTTCAAGTCAATGGCTATTTATTGAAGCTATACAAAGAGAACTTCAAACCCCCATGATATTCAGGTTGTCTCCTTCCTTGGTTCCCCACTTACAATAGCCTATTTTACATAATTTTACTTATGTACTTAAGCTTTTAATTGTTAATTAAGTGTGGGGGAGGAGACCAAGTTAGTAGGGTAGATATAAACTCTCATGAACTCATCTTATATTCTAGTTCTGTTTTGTTCTAATTACTTCTGCCTTTGCACTTGTTTTATTACTTCTTCACATTGAGGACAATGTAGAATCTAGTATGTGGGAGGATTAACTTTAGTGTGTGAAATAAGTAAATGAAAATCAGATAATTGCTATAATTTTATATCTTTTGGTCGTGACCTTGTGTTGTTCTTGTCGCAACTAATGTATGCGAATATGTCAAGTTTATTCTCTATAAACATTAGTCACAACCAATGCCTTTTTTTGTCATGACCAGGAGTTCATATTTTTTATGTTTACCTGTCTGTGACCTGTAGTCGTGATATGTGCTTATCTTTGTCGCAATTGTAACTGTGAATTTTGGTCATTACTGGATTGACACTTGGATCGTGACTAGAGCATATGTGGTTATCTAGCTTACTCTATGTAATTATGAATCGCGACCAATGTCCATTGATGTCGCGACCAATATTCCTTGTTTTCTAAAATTTCTTCTCTGTGTAAAACAGTCGCGAATTGAAGTCCTTTTTGTCGCAACTACAATTGATCATCTACTGAAAAATTATTCTATCTTATCTGATTGTTAATTGAATTTTGAAAATATACTTTTGGACATTAACAAACTTGATATAATGTAAGTTGCTTGTCTCATTAATTGATTACTGGAAATTGTGCATCATGAATGATTTATCTCATGTATTTAGTTTAATATTTATGCAATCTTGTCATAGTGAGTGAATTAGGGTGAGTAAGACAGATGGAAGGATTTTGAGCCTCTAACATGTACTCATTTACATTGTGTGACACTATCTAGTTTGGTAACTTTGCAAAACTTGTCTCAATCCTTGATTCAAAATCTCATTAGCTTCTTGGAATTATGAAAGTGATAAGGGCATTTCTTTCAAAACCTCTTTTGACTAAACAGTAGTCACATAAATATTAAATCCTTTGCTTACACCCCTTTGAGACCTTCACTTTCTTTTCAAATTTTAACCTTGATTAATGAATGATGTACATGAAATTTGCTGCTATAATAAGTCTTTAATTGTGAAATAAATGTTAAAGTTACACCACTTGTTGAATATATGAACTTCAATGTATTTGTTATCTGGTTCAATAGTTGAAAGGAAAAAACACATAAAAAGTACAGAGAAAAGAAAGAAAAATTAAAAAAAAAAGGAAGAAAGAAGAGATAGATTAGTTGACAAGATGTGATGTTCAACTTGAACAAAACGAAGTGAGCTTATAATTAATACTTTTTGCAGTTGCACAGTTGAAATTGTGATCAAGTGTTGAGGTAGCTTGAAGAAGTAAGATCATATGTAGTATTTCATTAATCATTGACATGCATTTCCATTTAATCACTTAGTATTTCCAACATTATAACATAATAAAGACACTTTGATTCACAACCCTTATGGCATTTAGTGGTAGAGATGTACGATGGTTATAAGTCTATAGGAAGCCTAAGCTAGATGGTTGAGTGAAATTACCTTGATAATAGAGTGAGTAAAACACTATATCTAGTTAGAAAAATCTCTACCTATTTGCTTACTATGATTTAATTGCATGAGTTAGATTCTTGATTGATATGAGATTAGTTTGGATTGTTGCCAATTGAAGGAAAAAGATTGATGATTGCAAGTGCTTATTCTAAATCTATTTTACCAATTTTGCTGAACATGTATATTTGAATTTCAATTTTGATCCATAATTTTGCTCGGAGTGCAAAAGCTAAGTGTAGGGGAATTGATAAATCTTATTTGTATTGATTTTAGTGTATTTAAAGAGAGTTTTATTATTATTTTTTATCCCCATTTATTAATATATTGAGCAATTAATAAATAAAATAAAAATAGAACAAGTGGCAACTAATTGATATAATTGGATAAATAATCTATTAAATTTCTATTAGATGAATACAGTGATCAATCAACATATTAGATGGAAGTTAGTTGACAGTTGGGCAAGAGAAGCATGTATTGGATTGAACAAGTGGGCTAATAGAATCACATGTTGGAAGGGAGGCTTTCATTCATGCACATGTTGAGGAAACACAATGTAGATCTAAATCCATGTAGAACGGATTTACATATTGATAGCTGGAAGGAGCTAATAACAAAAGCAAGTAGGGGAATTCACACATGTGCTGTAACAGAATAGAATCCTACACATCTGGACAACTCATCACTTCAGATCTATCACACGCATTTCACACTTCTATATATCATCACACGCATCACAGCTCTTGGGAGAACATTTGGATACAGCTTCCACCCATCACATTTCACACCTTACGGATTCACAACTGATCCCATATTCCACACATCAGGTTCCATTCCACTCCACACATCACTTCACGCCATGAGTTCATTCATCCCCACTCTCTCCATCTCCATTCTCTTTCATATGCATTTCCGCTATATTCTGGGCAGGAAAAGCAGAGGAACATTCCACCTCCATCTTCATCTTCTATTTCTACATTCACTATGACTGCTACTGGACTTACTGCTACTATTGGAGTCTTGACAACAATGAAAGGTTAGAGTTGTTGTGCTCTCTTGGAGATGATGTTGAATCAGAATCCTTAATCTGAAACAGGAAGTTTATTGTGTCTTTAATTTAGATTTGATTGTATCGAGTTGATATAGTTAACCCTGGAATTATTTATTCAATTAGAGTTAGTAGATGATTAATGATTAGGGAACCGAGTTGGATTTCTTATTTCTACATAATTGATGCGTTAATTGATTCATATCCTTGAACTAGTTGGGCATAGTTGTAGTTAATTAGAATAATTCAATAATAGAGTATAGTTATATCTATTTAGTTTATATTCTTTTATCTCTTAAGTTGAACGATTCATAATTCTCTATTTAATGTTTATGAGTTTTAGCTTTAATTGATATTTAGCTGGCAAGTTATTAGCTAACATATTCTAATTCAACTAATTAACTTCAAATATTTATGGATAATGAAGATAAAATAATATCTAAGGAAACACACTTGTTATTGGTTCATCTCATCATCATAAACATATAAAATTATAAATAGTAGCATATAATTTATAGTAAGAAGTTATTCAATTATCTTATCTCACAAATCATTATATTAATTTATTAATTTATAACTCATTTGATTAATTAAAAAATTTATCAAGCTCATTTTAAATCAACTTAGGTTATCTTTAGTTTAGTAATTAAATTATCACTCCCATTCCTAAAATTTATAAATCGAACGAGGAGAGTTGTCTATTTTCCCTTGCCTTGTCTCCCCTTCCTCCGAACACCCTTGAAAGAAAAATGTTGGTAAGAAAAACCGGAACCCAAGACACACTACAGTCTTTGCGCTTCTCTCTCGCTCTCCCCCACTTTTTTCGCGCAAGCTTCTCTGCCCTTTTTACGGTAGGATTTTTACTCATTTTCCGGGAAAAGCCTCTTCATTTAAGGCCCCTTTGATCACTCCGATCTGAGGTTTTCAAGGGGCTTCGTTCTGCATTCCCCCCCCCCCCCTTCAATTTCTATTTCCTTGATTATTACTTCGGGCTTGTAGGTTTCGGAAAACTGAGCGTAGTGGTATATGTTGATCGTCTGGTAAGCCCTGTGAACGTTGAGTCTGTGACGCTTCCGGCTGAGTTCCTGTCTGACCCGTCTCAAGCGAGTAAGTCTATGGATGTTGCGGGACCCTCTGGTTCTGCTCCGCCGGCAGAGAGCGATGACACTAGGTCAGAGCATGATGAGGACGGTTATGAGGATGAGCCACTGATCCCGAACGCAGAGTGTCGCATTTGTCAGGAGGAAGATAACATTAACAATTTAGAAATACCTTGCGCTTGCAGCGGCAGTCTGAAGGTATATATTATGAATTTGAGCTGCTTGCGTGTTTCATTTTTTAAAAGATCATAGGATTCAGAATTGTGTGTTGCCAACTAGAAAAAAGCATATTCATCTTCTGTGTGTGTGTTGACATGGGTTTCAAATTTGTTAAAAATGACGGATCAGTGTTAAAAGATTAGCTAAATGTTGCAAATACATGAACTAAATGCTGGAAATCGCGAGAAAGCTCAAACCTTTTGCTTTTTGGAGAATAGAGTTGGAAAAATGTAGCCTTTCTTTTTATTATTAAACAAAGGGATGATGTCAGATGATGCCCATTCAGAACGTCAGGAATTTGTCCATCCCATGGCAGCCTGATCAAATGTCTCCTGTCTTTGGCTTTGAATTTTCTGCAAAGTGAATATGCGCTAAACCGTGAGACGCGCGCGCGCGGCGCACACATTAATTTCAATGATTTTTTTTTTTTCACACATTAAAATCACTGAATGTTTGACTATAAATTTGTAGACATTTTTGTCTTAGTTCTTGTGCCACTGATCTTCTAAGATGCCACATTGATCACAACTTCACCATTTGCTTTTGTTTGGGCTTGGTCTCAAAGTCTCTGTAAATTTCTTCTTGATGCTCCCACATAACAACATGATGAATATATGCTTTTGAAATATCCTATTGCTTGTATTATATAGTATCCGTTCTTGCTAAACTTTGTTAATATTGGGAATTTGTCCGAGTGTTGATATTCAATCTCCCTGGGTGCTGTTCAAACAACTTTCTAGCTATAATGTTATTATTTTTATGAACCTTTTCTTTTCTGAACTTACTAGCTTGCTTCATTGTATTATGGAGGAAAAATATTGTTTCTTAATATGTATATATCTTTTGATTGAAGTTGAGAAGGCAAAATAATGATGAAACAGTTGTTCCACGAAGAAGATTTGAAGTAGTAGCTAGCATGGGACGTTGGTTTTTATTTTTTGTTTTGAATATTTGTGTTCTTCATTGTTTGATCTTTCATTAATGAACTGATTATGTTATCTTTCTTGTTTATAGTTTCTTGTCACTTGTTATTTGCTAATTGAGCAATTGCCGGTTATTTTAGTATACTCATCGAAAGTGCGTCCAGCATTGGTGTAATGAGAAAGGAGATACAATTTGTGAGATATGCAATAAGGTATGTTTTCTTATGCCAATAATTTTTATTTTAAAACCTCTAGTTCCCATAGTGATCTGACAATGAGCTTTGTGTGTGTATGTGTGCTCGTGCGTGGCCAGTGTGACAATGAGCTGGTTATGGTAATGTTTATATGTAATTTTCAAGTATGTTGAATATGCAGCTGTCTAGACTTCTTAACACTCCTAGGTTGCAATTGCTTACATGTGTTCCTATTGGGCTTACTTGTGTCCTCTTTAGCTTTTGAATTGTGAAATATTTTGTTTAGCAGGGTCCTTTCTGATAGAACAAATGCACATTGTTTTCCATTTGTATTTGTGCATGTATCTGTACTTAATCTAGCTCACTCTTATTGTATTCAAAATTTTCTTATCTTTGATGGTTCTTCATTTTAACTTGTGTATCTCAGCCCTATCAACCTGGGTATATTGCTCCACCTCCTCGCCCTAATCCTGAGGAAACTACCATTGATGTAGGGTAAGCCATAGATTTATCCTAAAAGTTTTGATTGATTATATAGCTCAGCGGTTAAGCATCACTTTTGTCAGACTTCCATGTGTTAGAAATGTTAGTTTGTAAATTTCGTCTTAACTTATGAGTTCTGAACATTGTTGCAGTGGAGGCGGGACAATCTCTGGCACACAATTGGACTTGCATGATCCTCGACTCTTGGCAATCGCAGAGGCTGAACGCCAATTCTTTGAAGCTGAATATGATGAGTATGCTGCTTCTCATGCTAGTGGAGCTGTCTTTTGCCGTTCAGCTGCTTTAATTGTAAGGCCTTAACTATTAATCGTGTAAAGTAGGAATTTATTTTGTGGGTGACAAGCTATCTACAATAGGATAAAGCCAAAAATATATTGACCTTTAGGGGCATTAATAATGATTGCTTATTTGGAGATTTTGTGACATAAATAGTTCTTTTTATGCTCCTTAAATCTCTGAATGTTATTTTAGCATGCACTTGCAATATGCACCACCGCAAAGCTATGAACCATACACATTAGTTGTGGGTATGTTATTTCTTGGACTAGATTTCAAGCCTAATATAATACGTTTGGTACAGTTAATGGCCCTTCTACTCCTGCGACATGCAGTTCTTGTCCCAGATGCTAATGCCAATGATGATCCATCAACTTTCTTCTCTGTAAGTGATTTGAACATCATCTGGTTCAGTAGTTCATGTAGGTGTTGCAGTATTGATTGAAATCTGTGTTGTTGAACCAATTCGATTAACTTTCCAGTTGGTACAGATCTTCTTACTTCGTTCAGTTGGATTTCTCTTACCTTGCTATATTATGTCTTGGGCAATCAGCATCTTGCAAAGTAGGAGGCAAAGACAAGTGAGTTCCATTCTTAGCTCAACTAATTTCTTCTATCATGTTCTTAGTTAGCTCAAAAAGATTGGGAGACAAATATAATCATGATGTAAATAACTCTGTTAAGTTCAACTCTGCGTGTATATCTTCTATTAATAAAGTTCACCTGAGAATTTTTCTTTCTTATTCTACTCACTAATTAACTCACTATGAATTGTTGGGATTTGACTAATTTACTACAAGTGTTTTGTCTTCCACTGAAACTTTCATTTCTTCTGCTCATTAATTTACCAAATTTTCTGTTCATATCTTTATTATTTGTGTGGATTTGACCATCTATAAACCCAGTTTACCAAAGAAATTTTCATTTATTCTTTTGTACTCTCTTATTTACCACAAATTGTCTTAGAAACTGCAGTGCGGCCCAGGTGGATAAGGAATTTTTTATATGATTTTTTCAGGTGCTATGGTCAAATTTAACCAACCCAAATCCTTTACCTTCACTTTAATTCATCCGGAGAAAGATTTAGAGAGATGATGAGTGTAAAAATGGGATATGTGGGCCTCATGCAATTTCGTTTTCTATATGCCCCCTTCTCAACATGTAGAGTCTAATTGATAAACTTAATTAACCAAGACGAAGTCTAGCCTAGGATGGTCATTTTAATGTTTTAAATAGGAGGAAAAGTGGAATGTGAATCTCAGATAATCACATCTTATGTCACTCAATTTCTCCCTGAATACAATTGATTAATGAAGAGACTCTTTCTTACAAACTCTGCGATGACTATTCTAGTGCAGGATACTCATTTTAATGTGTTGTGTTTCTGAATGCTTGTTGTGGTTGATCAGGAGGCAGCAGCACTGGCTGCAACCCAAGTTGCTTTCGTTCTGCAATCTGGGCGGCGGCGGGGCCTGCAATTTGCCATAGCACCGGGACCATCGGTAAATACACAGCCAGAACACACTGTTTAGAAACTCTGAGCTTTTGTTACTATGGAAAACTAGCATGTGTTGCTATGGGAAGATATGAAGGCTTGTACTAACATGGCATATGCGATTGTATGTATGTACATGCATGTACCTTAGCTTTGGCGGCTATATAAGATGGTTAAGATTTTGGATTCGTATAGCCATGAGGAATGTCTCAACCACTGTATCTGTATCTAATAACAATTTGCTAAGGCTAAACAAAAAAATTTCGAATTTCATGGTGTCATTTGTTGAATCGTAACTAAATTGTGGTTAATATTGTTTTTAAGACAATGTCTTTTAAATACCTCTTTTCAATTGATCGACTCTACAATGTTCTATTGGGCCGTCATCAGACCAGTTGTTATATAACAAGAATCTTGGCCATTAAAATGGAAACGAGTGTAAAATGAGAGTTAATATATATAGTGAGGAATATGTTCGTATTTTATAAGGGTGTGAGTTTGACGTTTGTTGCTGTTATAAGAGTTTGTTTGGTAGACGATCTCGTGTTCTCTAAACCTAAGAGTTTTTGTTCTAGCCTTAATGTTAAACTCTATTGAATTTATTTAAATTTTTTTGTAAAAGGATGTAAAATGATGATAGCAATGATGAGAATGTTGAAGTTTGTAGTTATACAATAAAATGTAATAATATCAGTTATAATGTATAAAGATAGGTTGGAGTGGTTTTTATTGGGAAAAAATTAATAAAAAAAAATTTAATATGATTTGTTTATGTACAGTTAAGGCTATTGAAGGTGCTTTAAAAAGGGATAAGCAATCTGTGGCCATAGGAAGAGAGGTAAAGAGACCAATCGGACGCCTAAAGTTATCCATTTAGAACTTCATTAACGGTATGTTAAGTTAGTTTTAAATCACCCATCATTCATGGGTTCAACTGGTGAAGGGGCGAGACATACGACCATTTAGAGCGTATTCGATTCCTAGGGAATACTACTTTATTGTGGTTCTATTCACAGCGTTTGGGGAGGTATCCTAACTCTTTGGTGTCTAGGTTTACGCCTAAGGATAATAGACGGCTCGCCTTGCCCGACATTGGTATCGCCTAGGAGGAAGGGAGATTTCGCCCTACCCTTAGATCATGGATAAGCCTAACCACTTTCTAAAAATTTTTGAACAAAAAAAAAAGTTAGTTTTAAAACGAGTATATTGATAGTGTGTTTTTTAAAAAGTGGGGACAACATCTCAATAGATTTCATTATGGGATTGCCAAGGAAACGTATATAATTTGGATAATTGTGGACAACTTGACTAAAGCAACTTATTCATTGGATAGGTTAGTGATGAATTTTTATTTTCTATTTATTTTAGGAAATTTATTATGTTTAAAAGGTATTATATTAGTAATTGTTGTTATTTTGTGTTTTAATTGATTATATGAATTAAATGATTAAAATAATTATTTTCTTGTATTTTTATTGATTTTATTATTTATATCTTGATTAAATTAATTTGCATGAAGGTATTTTGCTTTTATGTATTTGGCAAAATTAGAACAAGTAAATAAATAATGACTAGGACTTATATTAATTACTACACAATTATATTATACGAGGAAGGTTGATTGATAAATTGCCATATTGGAGGAAGAAATCATAATATCTAATTAGATAAAATCAAAATACGTCATAATATTATATTATATTAATTTATCCCTTTAATATAACATAATATTATATTATATTATATTAATTCAATATTATTTCCTCAATATCTAATATTTAAATTCAATTAAAGGATAATAGATAAATGTGTTATCTTTTCCTATTTTCTTATTAATTGTGTTATCTCATTTTTCATATTGCTTTTTATTTAAATTGTTTATAGGATATTTGAGTTAAAAAGATTATCTTTAGTGATATTGGAAAAGATGACAACTTGGAAGGATATTGAGTATAAATGAAGAGTATCATTATCTTTTGAAGAGCTAATCAGTGAAGAGACCCACATCAAAAGGAAAGACGCCAAGGCCATAACCTAAGGCTATATAAAGGATCATAAGGCTCCTCCATTGAACACACCATTTCACTCACAGTCATTTCATCTCTTGTCTCCTTTATTGTTCTTTTGCTTATATTATTCATCATGGTGTTATGTAGCCACATGAGTGGCTAGTTCTCTTTCTTGAGGATAGAGGCTGTAGGTTTCATCTCTATGTTCTTATTCTTTATAAGTTGTAATAGTTTTTACTAAGGTTTGATATTTTATTTTCAAATTTTAAGATTTCATGAGTTTCAAGTGTTAAACTCCAATGTTAATGTTTTGATGATGACATTAAAGTTGAATTTGGTTGTATCACCCAAGAGGGGATATTTGAATATGGAATTTTTCTAGATTCTTCTTCCCTTGGAATTGTGCCACATATATATTACGTATCCCTTGATGATGTCATCAAAACTTGGTGGGCAAGCTAAATTTCAAGAGTGAATATGAACCATTGGATCAAACAGTACTTGAATTAATCCTAGCCATCTATCCACCACCTCTCAATTCTATAAATACCCCTCCCTTTCCTTCACTTTGCGTCATGTTTGGGGGGCCTTGTGGAGCTGCTACTGTCACATCCTAATTTTTCCTATATGTAAAATACTGATAGAGGAAAGAGGTTTGCAAGAGGTTGTGACAATAAACAGAAACAAGAATAATGAGTAGACATGGGTATAAAGAAGAGGGACTAAAGTGAAAATCTTAAAAGTTTCATGGTGTAAAATAGAAGTAGACATAAACTTTGGGCCATTAAGTGTAATTATAAGAAGTAGACATTAACAGAAAGAAAGATAATGAGTAGATATGGGTATAAAGAAGAGGGGCTAAAGTGAAAATCCTAAAAGTTCCATGGTACAAAATAGTAGACATAAGCTTTGGGCCATTAAATGTAATTATGAAAAGTTGAAGCCTAAAGTGGAATGTTTAAAAGTTTAGGGGCAAAATTTTAATTATAAAAAGTTGAGCTAGAAATTTGACCACAAATTTTATCATAAAATAGAGGATTATTCTGATTAGTTTCATGCAACACGAAATTTTGATGTGAGGTCTTGATAAATTGATATGAATTTATGAAGTCTGAGAATTGATTACAGTATTTTTTGGACCTCAAAATTAGATAAAATTTAGTGGTAAATTCTTATAATTAATATAAAAATTTATGAAACTGGGAGAATAAAAAAAGGAGTTTTGTAGAAATTATAATAGAATTTACAGTAAAAAACTGATAAATACTTGTCGGCAAAATTTCTTGGGAGTTAAGCCCATGAAGACAGGGAACCAAGTAAAAGGTCCAAAATGGAGCCTCATATGCCCAATGATATTTTTAGATACGTATGTGGGCCAGTTCTTATAAAGACCTTGAAAAATATAAAATTATAAAAATACCACTATTATTTGGTCATTTGACTAAGGTTAAAAAGTCAAAGAGGGTTATCTGATTAGTTGACTAGGGTCAGAGAATACTCTAAAAATATTTGAAAAGACGATAATGTCCCTAGAGTTATTAAAGTAAATAAAGAAGAACCAAGAGCATTTTGGCAATTTGCCAAGAGATAAGTAATTAAGTTTAGACCCAGTCCAAGAATGTTAATGGTAAGAAAAATCTGAATAATAGATTTAAGATCAGAAAAAATATTATAGAATCTTATAAAAGTTAGATTTAGGAAACAATCTCCTTGATGATTAGGTGGCCCTTGATGATGTAAGCCATGATGTCATCAAAGCTTAGTTCACAATCTAAGTTTAAAGAGTGAATATGAGCCATTGGATCAAATACTACTTGAATTAATCCTAGCCATCCACCACCACCTCTCAAGTCTATAAATACCCCTTCCTTTCCTTCACTTAGCATCAAGTTTGGAGGGCTTTGGGGAGGTGTTACACAAATGAGAACTCAAGCCAAGACAAGAGAGATTAAAGGCATCAAAGTTCAAGCTAGCTAGGAGTTAAGGTAAGCAATCTATCTTAGCTTATTTTCCTTTAGTTTAGAGGCTTGAACTTGGGGTTTTATGGAAGATAAATGGGAAATTCCCTAGTGTATATATGGTGTCCAATACCCTACATGAAAGAAGAAAGAAAAAGTTAAGTTAGAACTATATAGAAGATACTTAGATAAGTTAGAATTGATAGTTGGTTATTGAATTAAATTGTGTTCTTGACTTTGTTCTTTATTGAGGCCTTCATCCAAGGGAAAAACTAAAAGGAAAAGTTTGAATTTCAATGTTCTAATACTTCCATTGAATTTATATGATGATTTTGTGTATGATTGGATAGGTTTGGAACCTTGGAAGAATTGAAATTTGAAATTGTAATTTTTAAAGTCTTCTCTATTACTGTTCACATGAATGAACATTGAAGAATCATGAAGATAAGTTAGGGGTTAGATAGTATAAATGTTATATGATGAATATATGAATTGTTGCATGTAATAATGTTATATGATAAATTTGACCAACATTGTTCATGATGTAATGAAAAATAGTAAATGATAGAATAGATGTATGATAATTTACCACTACTTAGCTTACATGTCAAGCTTCTTTTTAACACCAAATACATCTTATTTTGATGTCTATCTAAAGAGAACAGAATTTTTAAAGTTGGGGACTAGAAACTGTTTTCCAGAAATTTTGACCAAATGAACAATAAAATTTGACTTCAGAGTGAAATTCTAGATTTAGCTAATGGACTTCAAAGTCATGAAAGTGATTCTAAATGCTATAAAAATAAGGTGTTAAACTTTTGGTATCATAACAATGTTTCTGGCATCAGATAGGACAGTCCATATACCCTAAGAGCAATATTCTCCTAAAAAAATTCTTCTATAAAACTGGCAAAAGTTATAAGTTAAAGAGAATATTAGAGTTATGGTATCTCAAAATACGTGATGATAAGGCAAGTTACACCAAGATATAGCTAGATACGGCAATATACGACATGATACAACATGAGAAACATGTAACGATATACATTATTGGAAACATGTAATGTGATATATAATAAGGAATGTGTATTGAGAAGTATAGTAAAAAGTGATTTTGTAACTAACTTTATAAACAGATAGAGAGGCTCCCTAGGAGTGATAGAAGGATTTAATAAAATGATATTAAGGTAGTAGTGAGTAAGATCTTACACTTCTTGTATTAAATGCCAGGTACTATGTTGTATTTATGAAAATATGCTAAAGCTTCTAATGTTAGAGCTGTGCATTATAAAGGAACAAATGCTTAAGCTCTATTGTTAGAGCTATGCATTCATAAGCAGGTACACAGACTTGCAATACATTGGCTAGGCATTATACATGTTAGAGTACAAGCTTCTACTCAAAAATAAAGCAAAGAAAGTATAATTGCACAAGTCCTCTCTCTGTATTGTGCTGAATTATTAAAGACGATAATAGCAATTAGTAAGGTGATAGAATTTCTAAGGAAAAGAAGTATGTTGATATGAAAACGAGAGATGAAGCTTTGCGGCTGTTAAAAGACCTCTATTAGATACTAAGATAAGAATAAGAGATATACAATAAAAAGTATAATAAGTAGTTGACAGAAACTCCATAATACAGTAGAATTTGAGAGAGTTTGATATGGAAGAAATTGACACTACTCACAAGTCTAGTATAGCCACAATTTAAAAGATAAAGAGACTCCCATATTTAAGAAAGAGTAATGATCAAGAGTCAGATAGAGTAATGAAGGGTTGAGTCTATACCCTGGTAGGAGGGTAATATGGTAGCCTAAGTTAGATGAGTAGTTATCACAGATTCCTGAATAAATGATCGGGATCTGGCAGATAAGGTGCAAAAGGAACAAAATGATTTAAAGTTTACCTAGTTATATGTTTAATTGTAGTGTGCATATGATGGATAGTTGAGCAAATTATGTGACAATATGTTTTATGTTGCCATAAGTTATGATGAATAGTTGTATATCTTTATAGTCATCATATGATAACACACATGTTATAGTATGCTAAATGATTACATCTCTTTGCATATTATACATATTAGAGTATGCTATGATGAATGAATACTCCCCTTTTGTAGTATATGCAAGGTAGAGTATATATGATGAGAACGTTATGTTGCTCCTATACCATATAACAAGTAATTAGATAATTTAACTCGTTAATGATAAAGCAATAGAAATGTACCTAGAATGAGAGACATTCTTATTGAGTGGGATAGTCAGTTATAGTATGACAATAAGTCATAGTATGACTGGGGGGTTACTCATGTATTTTTATAGGCTTGTGAATGCAATATTCAGGGCCATTTCTTATGTTAGGGTTACAGCAAGTACCAAGAGGGTGGTAGTGTTATAACTCTATAGAAAGAAATTGTATACATAAAGAGCAGCAGATAATAGTAAAGAGATTACTTTTAGATCACTCTTCATATAAGAGTTGGATATGAAATAGATAGCTCTCAGATAGAGCTAAATTCATATGAGTTCAGATCACTCTTCATATAAGAGTTAGATGTGCTATAGATTGCTTTTCAGATAAGAGCACAGTTCAAATACATATTGCTCACAGTTAGAGCAAAAATTGAGATAAGATGTTATGATATGGCCATAACAACAAAAAGCAATGGAAGGTGGTTAAGCCATAATAAGCCACAACACAGCAAGAAAGATGAGAAGGAATGAGTAAGAGAGGAAATAAGTAAAGTCTTGAGAAATACTATAGGCTACTGGATCTATTTCTTAAAAATATTTATTGATTGAGTTAACAACAAGTGAAAGTAGGTAACCTTATAACTTAATTTGTCAGTTTAATATCTTCAAGAGATGATGGTATAGTACAATGGAGTCACAAAGGATTCCTAGGGATTGTAGCTAGATCCTAACATGGCTCTAGGGTCATAGTTAGATCCTAAAGAGGAGGCTTAAGGTAGATCACAATTATATCCCAAGGTCACAGTAGACCTAGCCTAAGGAAAGTAATGATCCTTGAAGATATGAGTCAAATGCAGTGTCTCTCTTGAAAGATGATCACTAAGGACAAAGTTAAAATAGGGAATCTTTATGAGTCGATTAACTCATCTAGAGAAAGTATTTATAATAGTTTTTCCCAAATAGCCTATATTATATACAAGCTGAACTTAGTTTTCTTTTAAACAAAGACCAAGTCCAAGCTCAAGTATGAGTGATGATATTTAAAGTTTTGTAGAAATATGCCTAATGAACAGAGAAGAAAACCCATATATTTTGAGCACAAAGAAGTATGAGTAGATATACCCTGTAGATGAGGATAAAGAGAATAAAAGGCTAGAGAGACCCAGAGAAGAGGTTCTAAAGTAGAATAAAGATATAATAGTTTTACGAGAAAGAATATGCTAGGGCTTAGAGCCATATGAAGTATAACCTAGCCCTAACCTAGCAACACACTTAGCTGAAAGTTGCTCTGGTAAAAGAAGTTTAAAGATGAGTGACCACTGGTAAATGCATCATTGAGTCACAAGATTAGAAAGATATTATAATACACTCAGAAAACAATGTTAATTGACATAAGTTCCTAGTAAAGAGTAAAATAAGGGATACTAGAATTTCTTGTACTAGTTCTAAATAGAGGAACTGTGAAGAAAGAGATAGTTAACTTAAAAACATTTTAACTATGACAGGAAGTCCCTGAAAAGTTAAGAAAATTGCCCATCTTTGCCAAGTCATGCACAAAGTTATACAAAAATGATAGAAATACCTATGAAAGGTAGGGACTAGAACCCATATGTCAAGTCCAAATAGAGTGGATTTGAAAGGAAAGATTCGTATTACAAGTTTATTTCAAGAGGAAGCTAGAAAGGCTTAAGAGTAAGATCCTTCTCAGACTTATGATATATTGTCATATCCCTAATTTTTTTATTTGATATATATGTATTGTTTGTATGTAATATACATGAGATTCTATAAGGAAAATGATGCACTTTAAGGAAGGAAAGGGATTAAATTGTAATAATGGAAAGTTCAAGGACCTAAGTGAAATTTAAAAAAATTTTAGGGCCAAAATAGAATGTAGACATATGTTGGGCCAATAAGTGTAATTACCAAAATGTTTTAGGACTTAAATATAATTTATCAAAAGTTCAGGGGTAAAATCTTAATTATGAGGAAGTTATGCCAGAAATAGTCCAAAACTGCCTGAAAATGCTGTAGCCCAAATTTTACCAGAAATAGAGAATGGAAATTGGGTTAGACATATTTTTCAAAATTTTGATTTGAGGCATGAGATAATTGATATTATTTTATAAAGTCCAAAGATTATTACAGGACTTTTTGTATTTCCTAATTAGATAAAATTTGGTAGTAAATTCCTATAATTAATATAGAAACTTATAAAATTGATAGAGCTCAAAAAGGAGTTATGTATAATTTTTAATGGAATTTACAGTAGAATAATATACACGATAAATACTTTCAAGTGAGCTTTTTTGGGAATTGAGTCGTAAAAGATATTGGACCCATGTAAAGGCCCAAGTTAGTGTCCCATAGGCTCAATAAGATATTTGAACAGTCATGTAGGCCAGTGTCTAGAGGAAGCCTAAAAAAATATGAAATTCTGAAAATGCCCCTCTGTTGTAATAATGGACTAGAGATAAATGGAGGGCATTTTGGTCATTTTAGATAGGTCAAAATGCCAAGCCAGGTATAGGGATAATTAAGTAGAGTCAGAATATACTCTAATAAGATGTAAAGAAGTATGAAATGACAATTATACCCTTAGGGTTAATATAGTGTAAGATAGTAAACTAAGGGCATTTCGATCATTTTTCAAAGGATGGTAAGAAGATAAATACTCCGTCTAAAAATTTCAATAGTAGGAAAAAAATCTAAACACTAGTTTTCATGATAGAATACATATTCTTGAATATTATAAAAATTAGAAACATAAAATAGTCTAGTTTTTGTAAAACTGCTTGGATTAATAATGGATTGGACTAGAATTTTTTCTATTAGTATTTCTCCATTTTTTATGCCAAACACAACCATATTTGATGTCATGGATGATGTCATTCTTTGTCTTCTAGGGAAAGCCTGATGGAATGTGCATTATGGACTCTTAGATCAAATAATGTTTGGATTAATCTTGGCCTTTCATTTTCACCCAAATTTTTCTATAAATACCCCCTCACAGCACATTTGGAAGTCTTGACAACCCTAGGGAAACTCTGCCAAAATTTAGTTTGGAGCTAGGAAGAAGCATGCACCTTGGAGCAAAACGAAAGGTAATTAGTTTCTTTATTCTTGGACTTTATTCTAAGTTTGCTCTTAGTTTTAAGTAGTTTTTATGGCATTTTCTCTTTCATGTTGCTGCTGGACATGCTGTTCATATGTGGTGGGAATATGAATTTTATGTTATGGGTAGGTTAGACAAGCTTAAACAAACTAGAATCAAGTAATATTGACTTAAAAATTTAAGTGTACATGTAATTAGGGTTGTGTTATTGGCTACCACTATATTAATCGCTGTTTATATGTAAGAATTTCATAATTTTGATTCTTTAAATAGGTTTAAAATGGAAAATTATGTGGAGGTAAGGGAGAGAGACAAGTAGTGGAAGCATTGGAATCAAAATGAGAATTTTTGGAAAATAAGAGGAGGCATTTTAGTTATGTACAGTAGCTATGGAAGGAGTTTGATTTTAGAATTTTTGATTTCATATTTGGATTCTATATAAAAAAATATATGGAAATAAATCATGAGAATTTATTTTGGAAAGATAAAAATATAAAACATAAAATAGACAAATAATGGAACTTAGTGAAAACTTAGTCTTGGTATTGTTTTGAAGTTGAGTTATGACTTGATATTACTTTGTAATGACTAGGTTTTGACATTTGTTTGGGAAGAAGACCATCTCAAGAACATTTTTATAAGGATAACCTAAGAGGTGGTAAGAATACCTAACTATAATCTTATGTTTGTTTGACTTTATGCTTACTTGTTAGTTGTGATATTTGATTGAGCTTAAGATGATGCTATGATGATGTTGATTATGAAGTATTAATGATTGCAACTCCTTACAACTAATATCATGACAATATGCATGTTATAGTTTGCTTATGTATGATTACGAAGTAGCTCCCATATCATGATAATATTTTAGGCATTTAATCAAGCATGTATGATATTATAGTTTGTATGACTTGCTATTGAGATTTCCATGAAATGTCATTCTTTCCATATACATAACCATGTTTTTGTATTTTTTTATTAAGGTAGAAAATGAGTGGATTTTGAAGGAAATATGTTAAGTGTCATATCCCAATTTTTAGGCTTAGAAGCCCAGTATATAGCCTGAAAAAGCGATTCTACTAGACCCTATTGAGCAGAGGACTCAATAAATAGAGAAAATTATGCTGATCAGTTTGATGCAACACATAATTTTGATATAAGATCCCGAAAGATTTATATTAATTTCTAAAGAGAAGGAAAATTAATACAGTATTCTCTAGATCTCAAAATCAGATGAAATGTGGCAGTAAATTCCTATAATTAATATAAGAATTTCTGAAACTGACAGAACCTAAAAAGGAGTTCTATAGAATTTACTATAGAATTTACAGTGGATTAAAATACCTGATAAATAGGTTTTGGGGGAATTTCTCAGGAATTGAGCCCATGAAAATAATGGATCATACAGAGGGTCCATAATGGCACCTTATAGGCCCAATGATATTTTTAGATAAGTATGTGGGCCAGGGCTAATAAAGACCGAGAAAAATGAAGAATTACAAAAATGCCACTGAAGGTATGCCACTGTGTTGTGTCATTAAATTAGAGTCAGACGAAGGGCATTATGATCGTTTGACTAAGGTTAGACAGTCAAGAAAGGGTATCTGGATAGTTGATCAGGGTCAAGAGGAACTCTGGTAAGGTATGGAAAGATAAGAGTGCCCCTATAAATACTAAATAGGTATTAAGGGCATTTTGGTAATTTATTAAGGATGTTCTTGGGAACCAAGCCACCAGAGTATTTGGGCTTAGTTAGAAACCCAAGATGACAATCCAAGGCCCAAAAACGTAGCCCAAGAGTAATGTGTGCCCAAGAGGTATTAAAATATTGTTTTAGTGCTTTTTCAATAAAGTAAAGTGACCCGGTCCAAGATAGAACTGGGTAAAGTGATCTGGAATCATGAGGGGACATAAACGGGGCCCATAATGTGCCACATGGCATGATTACAATAAAAGAAGAAAAGCAAAGGACATATGGCATTATTAGAGAACAAGGAGAAAAAGCAAGAGGACACGTGGCACCATCTCGGCCGTCTATTCAGGGAAAAGACTCTGGAACTCTCTGAAAAGGCTGAGTCAGCTGGTGAGGTGTCCCAAGGGTGTAACATCCTTACTTTTATACGTCTTAGGGACCATTCAGTAGCATTTAGAACCACTTACAAGACCTTGGAAGTCCATTAACCAAATCTGGAATTTTACTCTTTCTCGAATTACTGTTCAGGTGGTATTCTAGATTACGCAACAAACTTCGAAAAATCATAACTAATTCTAGAAAACTCAAAATGAAGTGGTTCAAAAATATACGTGAAGATAACATCTTGAAAATTAAGGGAAAAATAATTTTCAGACCAAATGATTAGCCAATTGATACAGTTTATTCGTTGAAGTTTACTATTCATTTGGTCAAAAACTTTGGAAACATATTCTGGTCCCTTACTTTGGAAATTCATTTCTCTTGATATACACATCCAAGTGAAACGTTCTACCTATGAACTTAAAGCTCTGGATGTGTAATACATGATCATAAAATTTCTTGAAATAATTCCTTCATTTGCTAGGTCAAACTGAAGCCACAACAAAACTGCTTCAGGACCTACATTTTTACCATTTCAGTTTCTTTTCTTTCATTTCCAATAATTGTTTCAGCATGCTCAAGCCATCAAATAAGTTTCTTAACATTCATATACATCATGTACATATGCCATAAGTATTACAATAGTTTCATCACATAAATGGACACCTTACATGGCATTTACATACATAGGCAATTTATAGTATATGCTAAAATCTCAATACTTCACTTCCTTTCTTCCATTCTTTAGCTCTTCTCCATGCATACCTTTTCTTCATGCTTGACCTAAATTGGTTGGTTATGGGAGAGTGAGATTCTAGGGAATCTCAGTAGCAAACATTACCATTTAAATATGCAAGATGGATGCTAATGCATGATATGTAATTTCATTAAACGTTCTTTGATTAGTGACATGCCATCATGCTATATACTTTTACATAAAGTGTATGGCCATGGAAACATGTTATTCACAATACATTCAACATCATTTATCATGTCACAACATCATTCAAATAACGTATACATATCAACACATAAGCATACCACATCAAGCACATAAAGAGATAAATTCACTACCTTGCACTTAAACTTTTCTCTTGACCTTTAGCCCTTGCTCCCTAGCTTTCCAACCATGAAGCATTTATGTCCATCACTTCCCAACATATTCTTGGATGTTTCATGGTTCTAAACACATTCATATTCATCACATAACTCATTAGAACTCATGAACTCCAACCATGTTCAAGACTAACTTTGTTACACTCTTTATTGTCATAATTTTCTCTAATTTTCACTAATCCACTTGGCTCTTGAACCAATTGATGTATTGACTTTACTCTACACAATTTCATCTTTTGAATCCATTTATGAGCTTAGAATCATGAAATTCCAGCTCCTTCATGGCCTGCTGTACAGAACTGAACATAAGCATACAATTCTTTCAAAAATTCTCATTTTGATTCTAATGCTTCCCATACTTGTTTCTCCACTTTACCCCACACAACTTTTCATTTTAAAACCATTGGAACCATCAAAATCATGAAATTCTAATCACTGTTCATGTGAGTGAACAGTAACCGTAGGGAATCTCAAAGACTACAACCTTGAGATTTTAATGTTTCCAAGGTTCAAAACCTTTCCAATCCTACACAAAATCATCATACAAACTCAATGGAAGCATTAAATCATTGAAATTCAATTTCCTTCCCTCGTGAAAAGTGCAGACCGAACAGGGCACACCATGGCAAAGTCAAGAATATCAATTTGATTCAACAACCAACCACTTAACTAGCTTGTTTAAGCTTCAATCTTGTGTTTCTAACTTTAATTTATTCTTTCCCCTTTCCTTTAAGGTCTTTGGGAAGCACCACCCCTAGAGAAAACTCAACTTTTCTCTCATCAAGACCCTAAATTCAAGCTCCCAAATAAAAGGAAAATAAGCTAGGAGAGATTGCTTACCTTTAATCTCTAGCTTGCTTGAACTTTGGAACCTTGAATCTTCTTTGTCTTGGCTTGAGTTTCCATTTTGCAAGAGTTTCCCCAAGGGTCCATGAAGCTACGGTTTGCTGCAGAATGAGGGGGTATTTATAGCCAAAATCCAAGAAAAATGAATGGCCAAGATTGATTTGGTTACTATTTGATCTAAAGGCCCACATTTAATCTTGGATTTAACTTTTTGATAAAATAATAATTATGACATCATGTGGGACAGCTCATGGGACACCTAAGAGGGTTAGGTGGCGTGCTGCCCATGCAAGGAACCTTCTGGAGAAATTCCAGTCCAATCTGGTACCGATCAGTGCAGTTTCACAACAACCGGACTGTGTTCTGTTCCTAATTTTTTTTATAATATACCAGGATATGTATTCTATCCTAGAAATTAATGTCTAGGCTTATCACACCATTGACATACTTGTACTGCCCATGCAAGGAACCTTCTGGAGAAATTCCAGTCCAATCCGGTACCGATCAGTGCAGTTTCACAACAACCGGACTGTGTTCTGTTCCTAATTTTTTTTATAATATACCAGGATATGTATTCTATCCTAGAAATTAATGTCTAGGCTTATCACACCATTGAAATACTTGTACTGGCCACAACTTAATTACAGATCCCTTGGGAAATGACCAAAATACCCTTGGTGTCCTTTCTTGCACTATATTGACCCTAAGGGCATAATTGTCATTTCACCCCTTCTTGTACTGCCTCAGGGCATATATTGGCTCAACTAATCATATTTATACCATGTGCCACGTTTTTAGCCTATCTCAGATGACCAAAATGCCCTTCATCCATCTCTGGTACAATCTAGGCATCCAGAGGCATTTTCGTAATTTCGCACTTTTTCTGACACTGGCCCCTTCTACTGATAGACTGGTACCCTGGGTTTTGGGCCTTCCTTGGCATCATTATGGGCCTATATATGAGGTCATCTGATCTCATTCTATCCAGGCTTACATACCAATAAGTTCTATTATCCGATCATGGGTGTTATCAAACTCCCGTCAAAATTCACTAATATGTGAATAACTTTTTATACAGAACTTCTTCTAGAGTTCTGTCAGATCCAGGACATCTGACACTGTAGGGCACACTTTCCTATAATTTGCCCACTTATATCTGAAGTCCATGAAATCTGATAAAATTTCAGATAACTTTTAGACTATCAGATAATTTTCTGCTGTCTGGAGTCTTAATAAAATTTCTGTATCATGCCAGATTACCCAGCATGACTTCCTCTATTTACTGATGGAATGTGGGACTGAAATACTTACAGGCAGTTCTAAGCCTTTTCTGGATGAACTTTTCCATAATTACATTTATATCCTTGACTTTTTACTTAATTACATTTAGGTCCCTAAAATTTTGGAAATTACCACTTTTGGCCCAACATTTATTTCTATTTTAACTTTTGGCCTTTAACCTTTTCCAATTTGCGATTAGGTCCTTTTCTTTCTTTAAGACTTATCTAACCTCTAGTATTTCGTCTGATCTTCGTCATAATTCTTTCTAAACCTCTTTTCACTATCAGTACTATACAGATAGGGAAAAATTAGGATATGACAAAGGGCCCCACCATTGCACCACATATACCCCTGAGGTATCTCTTGAGGTGTCCTGGATGATGTTATGAGTAGTGAGTCATCAGGGAGGGTGATGTCATCGTGATGATGCAGGCAAAGCTTCTTGAGGAAGCAAGCAATCTGAGCCATTCATCGCGAATCAATCTGGACCATTCATTCCACTTCCTCTCACCTATAAATAGGCCACTCCCCTCCCATTTCAAAGCACACCATGGATTTGGCAATAGAAAGAAGAAAAAGAAGAGAGAAAGAGAGAAGGAAAGAAAGCAAGGAAAGAAGGAAGGAGTTCTGGTGGAGCCAGGAGCAGTCTAAGGAGCTTAGGGACTGGGCAAAGCTTAGGAATAAGGTGAGTAAGTTATATAGTCCCTGCTCTAATAAAGTCGAGGATTGCTCTTAGTAGTTAGAATAGAGAAATATGTCTATTAATAAAGTTAGCTATATATAGAAAGAAAGTTAGACGAATGTCGGAGTAAGGATATTACCCTAGCTATGCATGAGTTAAATAGAGCTATGCTGATAGAATAATAATGAAGATATTATTATTCTATGTATAGGCTCTGACCTATAAAAAGAAGGAATCTTAGAGGCAAGGCTAAGAGCTGGAAGGAAAGGCTACACGCCAGGTAGTAAACTTACCTACTTGTATGCTTATACTGCTTAGATGTTTTATGTGATGTTTTCTTACCTTGATGATATGAGGCATGTATGATTAAGTAATCCTCTATTTCTTTTTATACTATGTCCATATGTTATAATTAAGTAACATGGAAGCATGTATGTTATCATGATGTTAGCATGATCATTAAGTACACATATAGTAACATCAAGCATATAGTTGCATACATTGTATGGTTATCGTTTGCTACTGAGATTTCCCCATAAATCTCATCCCCTTCCATGTAATCCCAATCCCACAGGTATGTTTAAAGAGGATTGAAGAATCATAGAGAGGAGCTAGGGACTGGATAGTGCAGAGGTTATGCAAAGATGGGACCAAAGTGCTGGAATCAGGGAAAAACGTAGGATGAATAGTAAACTTCAGATGTTGACTGATGTGGACCTGGTCAAGGTGTGGTCAACAAGTTATTTTTTCCTAAAATAGGATTACGTTAGCTTCACATAGAAATTTGAACAACTTCATTTTGATTTTTCTAGAATTAGTTATGATTTTTTGGAAGTCAGGTCACTCCGTTGGAATTTACATAGTGAACAGTGTTCGCTAGGAGTAAAAATTCAGATTGTATGATTTGACTTCAATGGCCCTAGAAGTGGTTCTAAATGCTACTGAATGGTCCCTAAAATGTAAAAAAGGGAGGATGTTTCATTAAGAAAGACTCTTGATGATGGAAACCTATCTATCCTTGCTCTTAATTTGATATGGGAATTTTAAAATCACTAAGTCTTAAATAAAACCTTAATCGATCAATTGAGTCTAGAACATTAACATTCCTTAAACTCCTTTGATCAAAGCTAATTCAAGAACTATTAATGCGCTGTTAAAAACCACTTAGGGTGTAATTAAATTAGATGATGAAAATGCCCTTGAATGATCATCGATCGGTAACCATAGATTTCAAGCAATCGAATTAGTTAGCAACGATTGTTGATAACAACCCAATTATCCAAAAATCAAAACTAAAATATTCATATTAAAATCAACATTAAAATAATCTAAATTCAATTACAAAACCTAATCTCAAAATAATTGATCGATATTCAATCCCTACTCATACAATGAAAACCCTAGATCTACGAATTCGAAAACATGAAAAAGCTGGAGTTAAAAATAGAAAACTCCCCATTGTAGTGCAGTTTATAAGCTCAAGATATATGATCCATCACCAAGAGACTAAAGATTTAGCTTTTTATGACTCTTACTATATTGCAATCGCTACTAAGATATGATGTCATTAAGAAAGAAGAAAAATAGTGATGGAAAGATGAATGATGGAAGATATGTGTATAGGTTGTGGAGAGAGTGTTGAGAGAATGATTAAGTACTGCTTCTTAGCCGTATCAGGTAAAAACTGACCTCCCTTTACGTCTATGGCTTCTCTCCCCTTTTAATGGTAGAATGACCTAATAAAAACACGCAACTTCACTGATTGTCTTCTTTGGTGGTGACCAGATCCTATTTTTGGTCATGATCTGTAAACACAGGGAAAACTTCATAGAATAAATGAGGTCACGACCTATGGACACTTTGGTCGCGACTAAAGAGCACAGAAATTGCGTTCCTTTTTTTGATTCTTTGTCTTGTGATTTCTTTTTTGCTCATATTAGTCCTTAATTCGCCTCCAAAATACCTACAATTGAATGTCAAAGCTCACTGTAAAAGTCTAACCAGTTACTAAAGAATGACTGATGAGGGAGGATTATCATGGTCCGATTCATCAAAATAAAGTTATTTGCATCCAATATAAGATAATATAAGTCACAACCCTATCGTTCTTCTCAATCAGCCTTTTATTTGGAAACCTAGCAGATTGGATGTCAAAAGTCAATGAAAAATCTGAGCATGGATAAAATGGTTTGTGGGGTTTTATTGATTGATGCAATAAAAGTAGGGTGCAAAAAAGTAAATATTTTTTGGATTTTTTATTAAGATGAAAACGAGTTGGTTTGTTTGAGAAATATGTTATGAAAGACTCTTGATGATGAAAAAGTATCTATCCTTGCTCTCACATTAAAATTGAAGTTTTGAAATTACTAAGTCTAAAAAAAAACCTCAATCGATTGATTGAATCCAGAACCCTAATTTTTTTTAAACAACTTTGATCAAAGCTGGTTTAAGAATTATTAGCGAACTATCATAAACCACTTAGCGTGTAAGTTGAATTACATGATAAAAATGCCCTCAAATGGCCGTCGATCGAAAACCCTAGATTTCAAGCAATTGAATTAATTAACAATGATCGCTAATAATAACCTAACTCTCTTAAAATCAAAACTGAAATATTTTATTAAAAAGCAAATTTTCAAATCATCTGAATTCAATTACAAAGTCTAATATGCGAATGATCAATCGATATTCAAAACTTGCTCATAAAATGAAAACCCTAGATCTAGCAGCAATCATAACATGAGAAGATACAAATTAGAACAATAGAAACTCTCATTTCAGTCCATGAGCTCAAGATATCAGATCCATCTCTAAGAGACTAAAGATTTAGACTCTCATGACTCCTGTTGTATTGCAATCACAGTATAGTGTGATGCCATGAAGAAAAGATGAGAAGACGGTAGATTGTGGAGAGGTGTAGAATGATGGAAGATGTGAAGAAGGTGATCAGAGAGTGCTCAAGTACTTCTTCTTAGCCTAATCAAGTCAAAAATCATCCTCCTCCTTTTGACGACAACCCTCTTCTCGTTTTATTTCTATATAACCTAATTCAAAACGCGCAATTTTAGGGATTTCTCATTTTAGTCGTGACTAGATCTATTTTTTGTCATGACCTGTAAACATAGAGAGACTTCTAGAAGAATCAAGATCGCAACCGGCAGACTCTTTGATCATGACTAAAAGGCGCAGGAGCATGGTTTCACTTTCATTGACTTATGATTTCTTTCTTGGTCCCTGCTCTCTTCTAAAATACCATTTTACCCTTTAATTAGCACATTGCCACACACAATCATATATTACCATAAAAGTACAATTTAAGGCATAAAATGAATGGTAAAATTGTTATAAAACTCTTAAAAATGTCACATAAATCATATACAAAATGTGTCTTATCAATTCCCCCACACTTGAACTTTTGTACTCCTAGAGAAAGAAATGAATCACACCTAGAACAACACTATTAAATTTAAGATAACAACATAATCCATAGTGTACCCTGTCACATCCTACTTTTCCACTATCTGTATAATACTGATAGTGAAAAGAGATTTGGAAAGAATTGTGATGATGAATAGAAAGGAAAAATAATGATTAGGAAAAGGTATAAAGATGATGGATTAAAATGAAAAGTTTAAAAGTTCTTTGGTGCAAAGATGAAAGTAGAAATAAACTTTAGGCCATTAAGTGTAATTATGAAAAGTTGAGGGCCTAAAGTGTAATTTTTAAAAGTTCAAAGGCAAAATGGTAATTAAGTTTAAGCCCAGTCCAAAAATGTCATTGGTAGGAAGGATCTGGGTATTGGATTTAAGGTTAGAAAGTATATTATAGAATCTTAGAAAAAGTAGAATTATAAAACAGTCTAATTTTTTAGAAAACTGACTGAGTCAGTATCGGATTGGGTTGGAAGTTTTCCAGAAGCTTCTTCCCTTGGAAATTTTGTCATATGTCCTATGAAGTGTCCCTTGATGATGTCATGATTAGCTTTTTAGAAAAATTAAATCCAAGATTAAATGTGAGCCATTAGATCAAATAGTGCACAAAGTGATATTGGCTATTGATTTTCCATGGAATTTTGCTATAAATACTCCACAAATTCTGATGCAAATCGTAGAGTAAGAACCCTTGGGGATGTGTGCTACATCCCCAAGGGTTCTTGTTATACACATCCAACTGAAGCGTTCTACCTATGCATTTAAAGCTATGGATGTGTGCTACATGGTCATTAAATGTTGTGAAATAATTCCTTCCTTTGCTAGGTCAAACTGAAGCCACAACAAAACTACTCCAGGACCTACATTTTTACCATTTCAGTTTCTTTTCTTTCACTTCCAATAACTTTTCCAACATGTATAAGACATCAAATAAGCTTCTCAATATTCATATACATCATGTACATATGTCATAATTATTACAAATAGTTTCATCACATAAATAGACACTTTACATGGCATTTACATACATGGATAATTCATAGCATATGCTAGGATTTCAATTACTTCACTTCCTTTCTTCCATTCTTTAGCTCTTCTTCATGTATACCTTTTTTTATCATGCTTGACCTAAATTGGTTGGTTATGGGAGAGTGAAATCCTAGGGGATCTCAGTAGCAAACATTATCACTTAAATATGCAAGATGGATGCTAATGCATGATATGTAATTTCATTAAACTTTCTTTGATTAGTGACATGCTATCATGCTATATACTTTTAAATATAGTGCATGGCCATGGAAAACATGTTATTCACAATACATTCAACATCATTTATCATGTCACAACATCATTAAAATATCATATACATGTCAACACATAAGCATACCATATCAAGCTCATAAAGAGGTAAGTTCACTACCTTGTACTTAAGCTTTCCTCTTGATCTTTAGCAATTGCTCCCTAGCTTTCCAACCATGAAGCCTTTATGTCAATCACTTCCCAACATATTTTTGGATGTTTCAAGGTCCTAAACACATTCATATTCATCACATAATTCATTAGGACTCATGAACTCTAACCATGTTCAAGACTAACCTTGTTACACTCTTTATTATCATAACTTTCTCTAATCTTCACTAATCCACTTGGCTCTTGAACCAATTGATGTCTTGACCTTACCCTACACAATTTCATCTTTTGAATTCATTTATGAGCTTAGAATCATGAAATTCCAGCTCCTTCATGGCCTACTGTACAGAACCGAACACATGCACATAATTCTTTTAAAAATTCTCATTTTGATTCTAATGTTTCCCATACTTGTTTCTCCACTTTATCCCACACAACTTTTCATTTTAAAACCATTGAAAGCATCAAAATCATGAAATTCTAATAACTATTCTTGCAAGTGAACAGTAATAGAGAAGAATTTCAAAAACTACAATCTTGAGATTTTATTGTTTCTATGGTTCAAAACCTTTCTAATCCTACACAAAATCATCATATAAATTCAATGGAAGCATTAAATCATTGAAATTCCATTTCCTTCCCTCATGAACAGTACAGATCAAACGGGTTCATCCATGGCAAAGTCAAGAATATCAACTTGATTCAACAACCAATCACTTAACTAGCTTGTTTAAGCTTTAATCATATACTTCTAACTTTAATTGCTTCTTTCCCCTTTCATCTTAGGTTTTTGGGCAGCACAACACCTTTGAGAAAATTCAAATTTTCCCCCATGAAAACCCTAAGTTCAAGCTCCCAAATCAAAGGAAAATAAGCTAGGAGAGATTGCTTACCTTTAATCTCTAGGTTGCTTGAACTTTAGTACCTTGAAACTTCTTTGTCTTGGCTTGAGTTTCCATTTTGCAAGAGTTTCCCCAAGCTTCATGAGCTCACAGTTTTGAACCAGATTTGAGGGGGTATTTATAGAAAATTTCATGGAAAATCAATGGCTAAGATTACTTTGTGTACTATTTGATTTAAAGGCTCACATTTAATCTTGGATTTAATGTTTTCAAAAAGAAGAATTATGACATCATCCATGACATCACAAGGGACAACTCAAGGGACACCTCATGGGGGTATGTGGCGTAATTCTCATGGGGAGGAAGCCTATGGAAAAATTATAGTCCAATTCGATACCGGCTTTGTCCGATTCCCTAAAAACTGGACTGTTATATAAATCTAATTTTTTTTGATATTTCATAATATGCTTTCTGACATTAAATCTAGTATTAGGATTCTTCCTGTCATTGCCACTCTTGTACTAGGCCACAATTTAATTACATATCCCTTGGGAAATGACTGAAATGCCCTTGGTTCAGTATCTTGCACTGTATTAACCCTAAGGGCATTATTATCATTTCACACCTCTTTATACTGCCTCAGGGTGTATACTGGCTTTAACTAACTATATTTATACTATGTTACACATTTTTGGCCTATTCCAGATGACCAAAATGTCCTCCATCCATCTCTGGTACAATCTGGCTACATAGGGGTATTTTGTTAATTTCATACTTTTTTTGGACACTGGCTCTTTCTACTGATAAACTGGTACCCTGGGTTTTGGGCCCTCCTTGGCATCATCATGGGCCTATATATGAGGTCATCTGATCTCAGTCTATCTAGGCTTACATACTTATAAGTTCTATAATCGAATCACGGGTGTTCTCTGTAACATCCTTAGTTTCAGACGTCTTAGGGACCATTTAGTAGCATTTAGAACCACTTACAAGACCTTGGAAGTTCATTAGCTAAATCTGGAATTTTACTCTTTCTTGGGTTACTGTTCATATGGTATTCTAGATTACGCAATGAAATTCAAAAAATCATAACTAATTCTAGAAAACTCAAAATGAAGTGTTTCAAAAATCTACGTGAAGATAACATCTTGAAATTTAAGGGAAAAATAATTTCCAGACCAAATGATTAGCCAATTAATACAGTTTATTCGCCAAAGTTTACTATTCATTTGGTCAAAAATCCTGGAAACAGATTCTGGTCCCTTACTTTGGAAAATCAGTTCTCTTTGTACAAACATCAAAACGAAGCTTTGCATGTCATATAAATGTCTGTAAAATTTCATACATTTATTCCATCATTTACTATTTTTCATTACATCATGACCATCACTGCTTACATTGGTCATACAGCAACATTACACATTCACATAACATATATACTATCCAATCCCTAGCTTTTCTTCATGCTTCATCATCCTCTTTCATCATTCATAAACCTGTGGGATTGGGATTACATGGAAAGGGATGAGATTTTGGGAGAAATCTCAGTAGCAAACGGTACTAAACAATGCATACATTAATGTAACTACTTGTGCTTGCTTGTGAAAGTGTTACTATTGTGTCATGTGCATGCTTCCATGTTACATATGAAATACAATTGGCCAAAGTAAACATATAAACAGAGCTTCATACATAAGCACATAGGCAACACAATTCAATTAAGCCATAGCACAATCAAGCATAACATTCAATGCATACAAGTTTAGGATTAATTTACTACCTTGAACACTTGACCTTCTTTCACCTTAACTTGCTTCTTTCTTCTCACTTTCCTTACACATGTGGCTGCCTCTCTTGGAACATACCAATCAATTCCTAACATCACATAATCATTCATCCATTACAATCTAACTTCCTTGAGCATTAAACTCACTTTAACTAACATAAATGCTTCTTGAACATTAATCTCATTAACTTTCCTTAATCTTAACCAATGGACTTGGTCTTTGAAACAATTGATGCATTGACTTTACCCTACACAATTTCATATTTTGAATCCATTTATGAGCTTAGAATCATGAAATTCCAGTTCCTTCATCACATGCTGTATAGAACCGAAACTGCACTTAATTCTTTCAAAAATTCTCATTTTGATTCCAATGCTTCCCATACTTGTTTCTCTACTTTATCCCACACAACTTTTCATTTTAAAACCATTGGAAGCATCAAAATCATGAAATTCCAATCACTGTTCATGTGAGTGAACAGTAATAGAGAAGGATTTCAAAAACTACAATATTGGAATCCAATGCTTTCAAGGTTCAAAACCTTTCCAATCCTACACAAAATCATCATCTAAATTCAATGGAAGCATTAAATCATTGAAATTCCATTTCCTTCCCACATGAACAGTACATACCAAACAGGTTCCATTAAGGCAAAGTCAAGAATATCAACTTGATTCAACAACCAATCTCTTAATTAGCTTGTTTAAGCTTCAATCATATGTTTCTAACTTTAATTTCTTCTTTCCCCTTTCATCTAAGGTTGTTGGGCAGCACAACCCCTTAGAGAAAACTCAACTTTTCTCCCATGAAAACCCTAAGTTCAAGCTCCCAAATCAAAGGAAAATAAGCTAGGATAGATTGCTTACCTTTAATATCTAGCTTGCTTGAACTTTGGAACCTTTAATCTTCTTTGTCTTGGCTTGAGTTTTCATTTTGCAAGAGTTTCCCCAAGGTATCACAAGGCCACGGTTTTGGGCAAAATGAGGGGGTATTTATAGCCAAAATCCAAGAAAAATGAATGGCCAAGATTGATTTAGTTATTATTTGATCTAAAGGCCCACATTTAATCTTGGATTTAACTTTTTCATAAAAGAATAATTATGACATCATGTGGGACAGCTCAAGGGACACCTCAAGGGGTTAGGTGGTGTGCTCATAGTGTAAGGAAGCTTCTGAAAAAAATCTAGTCTAATCCGGTATCGATCGGAGTAGTTTCACAATAATTGGACTGTTTTCTGTTCTGAATTTTTCTATAATATACCAGGATATGTATTCTATCCTGGAAATCAATGTCTATTCTTCTCATACCCTTTACATGGTTATGTTGAGTATTTATCTACCATCCATTCCTTGGGAAATGACCAAAATACCCTTGGTATCCTTTCTTACACTATATTGACCCTAAGGGCATAGTCGCCATTTTACCCCTCTTTATACTGCCTCAAGGTGTATCTGGGCTCAAATAATCATATTTATACCATGTGCCATGTTTTTAGCCTATCCCAGATGACCAAAATGCCCTTCATCCATCTCTGGTACAATCTGGGCATTAAGGGGCACATTCGTAATTTCGCACTTTTTCTAGACACTGGCCCCTTCTACTGATGGACTGGTACCCTGGGGTTTGGGCCCTTCTTGGGGTCATCATGGGTCTATATATGAGGTCATATAATCTCATTCTATCCAGACTTACATACTGATAAATTCCATTATCGGATCACGGGTGTTACAAACTCCCGTCAAAATTCACTATTATGGGAATAACTTTTCATACAAGACTTTTTCCGGGGATCTGTCAGATTCATAACATCTGACACTGTAGGGCACACTTTCCTATAATTCTCCCACATAATTTTAGATAACTTTTAGACTATCAGATAATTTTCTGTTGTCTAGAGCCCTAATAAAATTTCTATATCATGCCAGATTACCCAGCATGACTTCCTCTATTTACTGATGGAATGTGGGACTGAAATAATTACAAGCAGTTGTAAGCCTTTTCTAGCTGAACTTTTTCATAATTACATTTATGTCCCTGACTTTTTGCTTAATTACATTTAGGTCCCTAAACTTTTGGAAATTACCACTTTTGGCCCAACATTTATTTCTACTTTAACTTTTGGCCCTTTAACCTTTTCCAATTTTCATTTAGATCCTTCTCTTTCTTTAAGACTTATCTAACCTTTATTATTTCTTCTGATCTTCGTCATAATCCTTTCCAAGCCTCTTTCCACTATCAGTACTATACGAATAGGGAAAAATTAGGATATGACATTCTCAAACTCCTGTCAAAATTCACTTATATGTGAATAACTTTTTATACATAACTCCTTTTGGGGTTCTGTCAGATCCATGACATCTGACACTATAGGGCACAATTTCCTGCAATTCTCCCATTTATATATGAAGTCCATGAAATTTGATAAAATTTCAGATAACTTTCAGACTATCAGATAAATATTTACTGTCTAGAGCCCTAATAAAATTTTTGTATCTTGCTAGATTAACTAGCATGACTTCCTCTATTTACTGATGGAATGTGTGACTGAAATACTTCCAAGCAGTTCTAAGCTTTTTCTGGCTAAAATTTTCCATAATTACATTTAGGTGCCAGACTTTTTACTTAATTACATTTAGGTCCCTAAACTTTTGAAAATTACCACCTTTGGCCTAAATTTTCTTGTTTCTACTTTAACTTTTTGCCTTCAACCTTTTATAATTTTTGTTTAGGTCCCTTTCTTTCTTCAAGACTCATTTAACCTTTATCATTTATTCTGATCTTTGTCATAATCCTTTCCAAATCTCTTTCCTCTATCAGTATTATATAGATAGGAAAAAAATTAAGATATGACATTTCTACCCTACTTAAAATAAATTTTGCCCTCAAAATTTACTTTGCACCTTGGTCAACAATCTTAGGTAAATCTCTTTTTCTTCTTTATGACTAAGAACTGGGGTATATATCTCTTTTCTTCTATCTTAACATCTTAGCAGAGTACCTTTTATATCCGTAGATCTTCATATCTTTACTGTCATCACTTTCCTTTTATTCTGAATTAACTCAATCAGAGTTGAATGCTACCTCATTCTGCTACTTACTCATCATACTTCTTAGTATAATCATTTATGACTCATATGAGTATCTAGCAAAATTTTCTAAACATCTACAAAACTTTATTTCTCATTTTCATATCATCATACTTCTTATCATCTTTAATAACTCATCATAATACAGAGAGAGGACTTATGTCATTATTCTTTCTTTCTTTACTTTACTCCTAGATAGGAGCACATAGGAGCATATAGGAGAACATACTCTAACATGTATAATGCATGGCCAACATGTTGCAGGACTACATACCTGCTCATGAATGCAAAGCTCTAACATTATGCACAACTCTAACACTCGGAGTTTGCACAGCTCTATCACATAGAGCTTGCACTGCTATAACATTTGGAGCTTTAGCATATTTTACAAATATAACATAACATAACATAATGCCTGGCATTTTATGTCAGGAGTGAAAGCTTTCATTTGCTACTTCATATGTAACATAACACTTAAACATCTTATCCCTTTCAAAAAGGGAGCCTCTCGATCTGTTTACAAAGCTAGCTATAAAGTCACTTCATATTGTACTTATCCATACATATTTTTCATAATAATGTATCTCATTATGTATCTTTCATGTCGTATCATGGCATATCTAGACAAATCTAGCTATATCATGGTCCGTCTTGCCCTGTCTTAATGCATTCTTAAATACCATAAGGCTAACATTCTCTTTATCTTAGGACTTTGCTAGCTTTTAAGAATATTTTTCTAAATATTTTCTTTGAAATTCATTTCATTTTGACTTGACATAAGGGTTCTAGTCTCTTACTGCTCATAACCCTTTCTAACTTTTCATAGCTCTCTCTATCATTTTATATAGCTCTGTGCATATTTGACAATTTCTATGGCATTTACACCTTTTTTATCACTTCCTAGGGGGTCACCCATTATTGGACTACTCTTGCCTGAGCACGCTTAACTGAAATATGCAGATAAAAATTTGAAGCACTAGTGCTAACAGGCTCTAACTATAAGCCTTTTCAGGATCTAACTGTGACCCTGTGAGCCATGCTAGGATCTACTGCAATCCTTCAGAATCTATGCGATTCTATTGTACTGTATTCTCATCTTTAGAAGATCTAAACCAACAGACAAAGTTACAAGGTTAGTCACTTTCACATAGTTGTCAACTCAATAAATAATTCCCCAAAGATGATCACAGAAGTTAATATTATCTATTAGGACTTTACTCATTTCCTCTATCACTCAGGAACTTCATATATGATTCTCATCTTTTATAACTTTACTATATCCATTACTATAAAGAGCTACACAGGCTCTACCATGCACATATCTATCATCATTTATTCATCTCATATGAAGGATATTACTCTCTCTTGGTTTCATTTCAAAAGTAATCTTACTCTATCGCAAGAGCAATTTAGCTCTATTGTGAAAAGATTAACTTATATTACTCAGAATTTGCTCCTTTTTAGGGCTGCATCATCTTTCATAAAATCTTCTCATTCCATTTCATAGCACATCATTCTATATGTTATCCTTACTAAAGGGATATATCCTGAGTATCATAATTATTTATCTACAGATTCATTATTAATCCTCATCTTTAATCTAATTCTCTATCTCATTGACTATCATTGTTTTATCATAAATTATCATTATATTCTTTGGGAATTAATTGGTTATCTATCTCGTTCATCATTTTTTTATTGCTTTATCATCATCAAGTTAAATTATCTAATTGCATGTCGTAGAGCATGGAAGTAACATAACTTTCTCATATGGTATACTCTACCCAGTACATATTGCGTAAAGGGAGTATTTATTTATCATAGCATACTCAACATGCACAATATGCAAGGAGATATAGTCATTTAAGCATTCTCTAACATGCGTGTCATCATATGACAATTGCAAGTAGATGTAACTTCTCATCATAACTTATGGCAACATAAGCTATACCATTATTATATTATTTGCTCAACTATCCCTTATACTCATGTTGCAATTAAACAATTAACTAGGTAGACTTTAAAGTATTCTGTCCCTTTATCACCTTAATTACCAGGTCTTGATCATTTATTCAGGCACCTGAGTCATTTACTTGTCTCACTTAGGCTGCCACGTTATCCTCTTACTAGGGTATAGACTCAACCCTTCTTTACTCTTTCTTACATAAGGAATAGGGAAGTCACTTTATCTTTAAATCTGTGGCTACCTTACTAAGCCATATTCATTCTTATCCTAACATTTATCATCGCCTATAAGACTTATGTGTCCTTAGCCTAATGGACTTATGTGTCCTTGGATTCACAATAATCTAGCAGTAATCCATAACTAAGTCATCTATTTTCTTTTAGCTAACTAAGGGTCTGGCTCACATCTCTTATGCCATTCGACCTTTTAAGTTTTTCCCTTATCTTCCTGGATTACTAACATGCGAGAAAATATCTCTTATTAAGCCTCAAGGTTTATGTAGATGAACTCATCTAATTATTCATCAAAGGGTTTCTCTTTCCTTTATTCTAACCCTTAACCTCACTCTCACCTCTCTTTAATTGAGAGGAATACTTATTTTAAACTCTTCAAGAAAAAATTCTTAAGTGAGCAGATCACTCTCCATCTCATATAGAGTAACTTTTGTATCTTTATGTATCTCTTAACTCTTTATGTCTGTCAGTCTCAGTCTGCTCTTGACTAGACTATAATTCCTTTCTGGTATGCCTTTGGATCCTGACTAATTTAAGTCTTATGAATTTCATTCATCATCCAACACTATTACTTCTGTTCTCTGGGGTGATTTACCCTAGGTGTACTAGGTTACTATCGCTTTGTGATGGAATTCCTCTATTTTGGGAACATTAACTTCTATCTATTAGCCATCACGTCTTTAACCTTAGGCCATGTAGTAGATCATTCTTAGGCAAGTCTCATTCTAACTTCTTATCATTCTATTTAATAGAGACTAACTGCACAAAGTGTTTCATAATGTAGATCAACTCTTGATGATCATACGAAGGATCTACTTCTGAACCTCTTCTTAAACTAATCTTATGTATCTCAGTGCATCGTATTGTCTAGCTTGCTTGTATTCTGTGCTAAATCTCAAACTTATAACCTTCAGTGAGGTCAACATCTTCATTCCTATCATTAGGTCTTTGTGCATTTTAGTTTCCACTTGAGCACTATTTAGTCATCTCATATTCTCTATAACTTTTAGTCACAACCATAGGTCATCTTCCGTCAGGACCTAGCAGCTCGGGAAATTCCTATCGCAATCAATGGTCTTTACTTGCCACAACCACGTGTTTCTGTACATATTTATCGTGACCTGTGGCTTAACTCATTGCGACTTAACTTGTCTGGAACTTCTAGCCATCGCCTTTTATGTCACCATAACATTTATACATACATTACCCCTTATCTCTTTTACATTCTTTCCTAGAAATCATGGTCTGCACATACTTTTGCATACAAAAGTACCACCCCTTGTATATCGGTTGCCAAATTATTTGCCAAATACTCACTTAACTCTATATGCCATATAGGGGTATATGGTAATACATGACTTACTATCATCTCATGCTAGTCTTCTAGAGTATATTAAGTTAATGCCCTCTATTGCATATCTGTTTATCATCCCTGATACGGTATTGAGGAACTGCAGATAAATTGATTGTTCTTAATTTCTACTTTTGTCTATCCCTTGACCTAGACTGAGTAATTCACTCTCGACAGCTTTCTTCAGACTAATATGGTCAACACTATCTGTCTTTAACAAAGAAACTAGGGTTGACTAGGACCAGCAACATTCCATTGATCTTTCTCTATAAAGTTACATATTCCTGGACTTTGGGAATAGACAAGAACTATCATAAACTCTAACTGGATGTCTAATTAGGGGACTGTGATCTATTACTTATAACAATTATGTCCTCAAACTCTATGAGAGGAAGAACAATATCTGGTATATCTATAATTTAGTACTAGTACTCAGCTTCCTCAGTCGTAATCTATCCTCTCATCAGAGGGATAAAGCTTATATCAGGGTTAGAGGGCACTCCAACAAACTCATACCGTATAGAGTCACTAGACTCAACATCATCTGGTGCATATTGGGCTTCAGGCTGAATCTCTATATAACCTCCAGACTGCAGTTTTGAGTCTACAGAAATATCTATGAAATATTCTCCTGTACACTTCCCTAACTAATTCACTATACTCTCCTCTAAACTCTCTTCATTGCCTGAAGGATGATAATGTATGGATGTACACCATGTCATACATCACTACTAGCCTAGGGTCTCCCTTATTAACTGAAGCCTCTAACTTAACTTTATGAAATATCATATCTACTTTTGTAATATTTGTTTAATTAAGCAATGCTAACTATCCCAATACATACCCTAACTTAACAAAGTACTTACTATTTAGTATAAGGGTCTAGGAACTATCTTAAATCATACCAGAAACTTCTACTCTGATACCAAAATGAAATATCCTTACTTTTATACGTTTTAGGGACCACTTAGTAGCATTTAGAACCACTTACGAGTCCTTTGAAGTTTGTTGCATAATCTGAAATGCCATATATACAGTAACCTGAGCAAGAGAAAAATTCCAGATTTAGCTAATGAACTTCTAAAGACTTGTAAGTGGTTCTAAATGCTGCTAAGTAATCCCTAAAATGTATGAAAGTAAGAATGTTTCAAAAGTTGAGTTTTCTCTAAGATCTATATGCTGTCCAAAACCTTAGATGAAAGGAGAAAGAAAAAATTAAAGTTAGAGATATGTGATTGATGCTTAAACAAGCTAGTTAGGTGATTGGTTGTTGAATCAAGTTGATATTCTTGACTTTGCCATGGTTGAACCATTTTGGTTTGCATTGTTCATGATAGAAGGAGATAGAATTTCAATGATTTAATGCTTCTATTAAATTTATATGATGATTTTGTGTGGGATTGGATAGGTTTTGAACCTTGGAAGTATTGGAATTACAAGTTATAGCTTTTGAAGTTCTTCTCTGTTGCTGTTCACTCGTATGAAGAGTGATTAAAATTTCATGATTTTTATGTTTCCAATGGTTTTAAAATAAAAAGTTATGTGGGATAAAGTAGAGAAACAAGTATTGGAAGCATTGGAATCAATATGAGAATTTTTGGAAGAATTATGCATGTTTTTCAAATCTGTCCAGAATAGTGCATAGGAGCTGGAATTTCATGATTCTAAGCTCATAAATGGATTTAAAAGATGAAATTGTATAGGGCAAAGTCAATACATCAATTGGTTCAAAGGCCAAGTCATTTAGTAAAGATCAAAGGAATTTATGTTAGTTAAAGTAAGTTTAATGTCTAAGGAAGTTATATTGTAATGGATGAATGATTATGTGATGTTAGGATTTGATTATAGACTCCAAAGAGGCAGCCACACATCAAAAATAAGTGAGAAGAAAAAGGCAAGATAAAGTGAAAGAGATCAAGCAAATGAAGGTAGTAAACTTATCGTAAACTTGTATATATTAAATGTTATGCTTGGTTGTGCTATGGCTTTGTTGAATTACGTTACATATGTGCTTATGATTGAAGCTATGTTTCTATGATTACTTTGGCCAATTGTATTTCTATGTTATATGGAAGCATGCACATTACATAATGTTAACACTTTCACAAGCAAGCACAAGTATTTACATTAATGCATGTATTGTTTAGTACCATTTGGTATTGAGATTTCCTTAGAAATCTCACCCCCTCCATATAATCCCAACCCTAGCAGGTTTATGAATGATTAAAGAGGATGATGAAGCATGAAGAAAAGCTAGGGATTGGATAGTATAAATGTTATGTGAAGAATTGTTATATGTAATGTTGTTATATGACCAATATAAGTAGTGATGGTCATGATGTAATGTAAATAGTAAATAGAGAAAGCTATGCTGGTTAATCTAGCATTATACATAAATTTTATTAGGGTTATTTATCTGATAGTCTGAAAGATAACTAAAATTTTATCATATCTCATGGACCTCAAGTATAAGTGGAAAAGTTACAAGAAGGTGTACCCCATGACATCAGATGTCATGAGTCTGACAGAACCCCGGAAGGAGCACTGTATGAAAAGTTATCCCCATATTAGTAAATTTTAACTGGAGTTTAAGAGTATCTGTGATCTGATTATAGAACTTAGCAGTAAGTGAGCCTGGATAGAATGGGTTTAGATGACCTTATATATAGGCTATGATGATGCCAAGGAGGGCCTAAAACCCATGATACCAGTTCATCAGTAGAATGGGCCAGTGTCCAGGAAAAGTTTGAAATTACGAAAATATCCCTGGATGCCCGTATTGTACCAATGTTGATGGAGGGCATTTTGGTCATTCTAGACAGGCAAAAACGTGTAACATGGTATAAATATGATTAATTAGAGCAAGTATATACCCTGAGGTAGTACAAAGAGGGATAATGAAACATCCTCACTTTCATATGTCTTAGGGACCATTCAGTAGCATTTAGAACCACTTACAAGACCTTGGAAGTCCATTAGCCCAATCTGGAATTTTACTCTTTCTCGGGTTACTGTTCATATGGTATTCCAGATTACGCAATGAACTTTGAAAAAGCATAATTAATTCTAGAAGAATTGAAATGAAGTGGTTCAAAAAGTTATATGAAGACAACATCTTGAAATTTAAGGGAAAAATAATTTCTAGACCAAATGGTTAACCAATTAATACAGTTTATTCGTCAAAATTTACTATTAATTTGGTCAAAAATTCTGAAGACAGATTCTGGTCCCTCACTTTGGAAATTCATTTCTCTTGTTATACACATCCAAATGAAGTGTTATACCTATGCATTTAAAAATTCCTTCATTTGCTAGGTAAAACTGAAGCCAAAACAAAACTGCTTTAGGACCTACGTTTTTACCATTTCAGTTTCTTTTCTTTCACTTTCAATAATTGTTCCAACATACATAAGCCATCAAATAAACTTCTCAATGTTCATATACATCATGTACATATATAGATAATTCATAGCATATGCTAGGATTTCAATTACTTCACTTCCTTTCTTCCATTCTTTAGCTCTTCTCCATGTATCCCTTTTCTATCATGCTTGACCTAGATTGGTTGGTTATGGGAGAGTGAGATTCTAGGGAATCTCAGTAGCAAACATTATCACTTAAATATACAAGATGGATGTTAATGCATGATATGTAATTTCATTAAACTTTCTTTGATTAGTAACATGCCATCATGCTATATACTTTCACATAAAGTGCATGGCCATGGAAAACATGTTATTCACAATACATTCAACATCATTTATCATGTCACAACATCATTCAAATATCATATACATGTCAACAAATAAGCATACCACATCAAGCATATAAGAGGTAAGTTCACTACCTTGCACTTAAGCTTTCCTCTGGATCATTAGCACTTGCTCCCTAGCTTTCCAACCATGAAGCCTTTATGTCAATCACTTCCCAACATCTTCTTGGATGTTTCAAGGTCCTAAACGTATTCATATTCATCACATAATTCAGTAGGACTCATGAACTCCAACCATGTTCAAGACTAACCTTGTTACACTCTTTATTATCATAACTTTCTCTAATCTTAACTAATCCACTTAGCTCTTGAACCAATTGATGTCTTGACTTTACCCTATACAATTTCATCATTTCAATCCATTTATGAGCTTAGAATCATGAAATTCCAGCTCTTTCATGGCCTACTGTACAGAACCCAACACATGCACACAATTCTTTCAAAAATTCTCATTTTGGTTCTAATGCTTCCCATACTTGTTTCTCTACTTTATCCCACACAATTTTTCATTTTAAAACCATTGGAAGCATCAAAATCATGAAATTCCAATCACTTTTCATGTGTGTGAACAGTAATCATAAGGGATCTTAAAGACTGCAACCTTGTGATTTTAATGTTTCTATGGTTTAAAACATTTTCAATCCTACACAAAATCATCATATCAATTCAATGGAAGCATTAAATCATTGAAATTCCATTTCCTTCCATTATGAACATTACATACCGAACAGGTTCACCCTTGGCAAAGTCAAGAATATCAACTTGATTCAACAACCAATCACTTAACTAGCTTGTGTAAGCTTTAATCATATACTTCTAACTTTAATTTCTTCTTTTACCTTTCATCTACGGTTTTTGGGCAGCACAACAACTTAGAGAAAACTCAACTTTTTCACCATGAAAACCCTAAGTTCAAGCTCCCAAATCAAAGGAAAATAAGCTAGGAAAAATTGCTTACCTTTAATCTCTAACCTGTTTAAACTTTAGTACCTTGAACCTTCTTTATCTTGGCTTGAGTTCCCATTTTGCACGAGTTTCCCCAAGGTTCATGAGGCCACAGTTTTGAACCAAATTTGAGGGGGTATTTATAGAAAATTTCATGGAAAATCAATGGACAAGATTACTTTGTGCACTATTTGATCTAAAGGCTCACATTTAATATTGGATTTAACTTTTTCAAAAAAGAATAATTATGACATCATAAGGGACAGCTCAAGGGACACCTCATGGGGGTATGTGGTGAAATTCTCATGTAAGGAAGCTTATGGAAAAATTCAAATCCTATCCGGTACTGATCGGAGCAGTTTCACAACAACCGGACTATTTTCTATTCCTAATATTTTATAATATACCAGGATATGTATTATATCCAGGAAATCAATGTCTAGGCTTCTCATACCATTGACATTGATGTAATGAATATTTATCTACCATCCATCCCTTGGAAAATTACCAAAATACCCTTGGTGTCCTTTTCTTACACTAAATTAACCCTAAGGGCATAATTGTCATTTCACCTCTCTTTGTAGTGCCTTAGGGCAAATACTAGCTCAACTAATCATATTTATACCATGTGCAACATTTTTAGCCTTTCCCAGATGACCAAAATGCCCTCCATCCATCACTAGTACAATATGGGCATCTATGGGCACTTTTATAATTTCACACTTTTTCTAGATATTGGCCCCTTCTACTGATGAACTAGTAGGCATCATCATGGGCCTATATATAAGGTCATCTTATCTCATTCTATGCAGGCTTACATACTGATAAGTTCTATTATCAGATCACGGGTGTTATCAAACTCCCGTCAAAATTCACTAATATGTGAATACCTTTTTCTACAGAACTTCTTCGGGGTTCTGTCAGATGAATGATATATGATACTGTAGGACACACTTTCCTATAATTTCTCTACTTATATCTGAAATCTATAAAATCTAATAAAATTTTGGATAACTTTCAGACTATCAGATAAATATCTATTGTCTGGAGCCCTCATAAAAGTTTTGTATCATGCTAGATTAACCAGCATAACTTCCTCTATTTACTGATAGAATGTGGGACTAAAATACTTTCAGGCAGTTCTAAGCCTTTTCTGGCTGAACTTTTACATAATTACATTTAGGTCCCTGACTTTTTGCTTAATTACATGTAGGTCCCTAAACTTTTGGAAATTACCACTGTTGGCCCAACTTTTGTTTCTACTTTAACTCTTGGCCTCCAACTTTTTCTAATTTTTGTTTAGGTCCCTCTCTTTCTTCAAGACTCATTTAACCTTTACCATTTCTTCTGATCTTCATCATAATCCTTTCCAAACCTCTTTTCACTATCAGTATTATACTGATAGGGAAAAATTAGGATATGACAGGTAAAATGGCAATTATACCCTTAGGGTTAACAAAGTGCAAGAAAGGACACTAAGGGTATTTTGGTCATTTCGCAAGTAATGGATGGCAGATAAATACTCAGTCTAACAATGTCAATGGTATGAGAAACCTAGACATTGATTTCTAGGACATAATACATATCCTGGAATATTATAAAAATTAGAAACAGAAAACAGTCTAGTTTTTGTGAAACTGCTCCGATCGGTACTAGACTGGATTGGAATTTTTCCTATCAGTATATTCTAATTTTTCCAGCCAAACATGACCTTAAATGATGTCATGCATGGTGTCAAGTGAGAGGATTCTAGGGCAAGCCAAGTTGAAGAATGAATATGGACCATTAGATCAAATAGTAACTAAATCAATCTTGGCCATCCATTTCAACCCAAGCTCATCTATAAATACCCCCTCAAATCAGATCCTTTCAGCATGCATGGTGAACCATAGGGAAACTCTTGCAAAATTTCCATTCAACCAAGAAAGAAGCACACAACATGAAGCAAAAAAGTAAGGTAATCATCTCTCTTGATCTTGAGCTTTGTTCTAGCAAGTTAGCTCTTGATTTTAAGGGATTTTTGTACCATATTTCCCTTATGGTTGCTGCTGGAAGTGCTATCCATATGTGATTAAAATATGAGTTTTATGTTATGGATAGTTTAGACAAGCTTATCAAGTGGTATAAGCTTATAAATCCAAGTATGTTTGGAATTAGGGTTTTGTGTTCCTGCTGATTACTATATGTGGCACTGTTCATATGTTGGAATTTCATTATTTTGATGCTTCCAATGAGTTTAAAATAGAAAATTATGTGGGGATAAAGTAGGAGAACAAATGTTGGAAGCATTGGAATCAAAAGATGAATTTTGAAAAATAAGAGGGTTTGCTTCGGTTTGGTACTGTAGCATGTGGAATGTTTTGATTTTAAAAATTCTATTTTCATATTTGGATTCTAAATGAAAAATTATATGAAAATGAATCATGAGAATTTATTTTAGAAAGATGGAAGTAAGGAACATAAAATATAGAATGAAAGGAAGTTAATGAAAACCTAGTCTTTGTGTTCAAGTTAAGTTGTAACTTGATATTACTTTGTAATTGTAACATCCTTACTTTCATACGTCTTAGGAACCATTCAGTAGCATTTAAAACTACTTACAAGACCTTGGAAGTCCATTAGTCAAATCTAGAATTTTACTATTTCTTGGGTTACTGTTCATATGGTATTCTAGATTACATAACGAATTTCAAAAAATCATAATTAATTCTAGAAAAATCAAAATGAAGTGGTTCAAAAATATAAATGAATCTAACATCTTTAAATTTAAGGGAAAAATAATTTTCAGACCAAATAATTAGCAAAGTAATAAATTTTTTTCGTTGAAGTTTACTGTTCATTTGGTCAAAAACTCTAAAAACATATTCTAGTCCTTTACTTTGGAAATTCATTTCTCTTGATATACACATCCAAATGAAATGTTCTACCTATGCACTTAAATTTCTGTATGTGTGCTACACGCTCATAAAATTTTATGATTCCTTTATTTGCTTGGTCAAACTGAAGCACAACAAAACTGCTTCAGGACCTACGTTTTTACCATTTTAGTTTCCTTTCTTTTACTTTTAATAATTGTTCCAGCATGCATAAGCCATCAAATAAGCTTCTCAATATTCATATACATCATGTACATATGGAAAAAGTATTACAAATAGTTTCATCACATAGATGTGTTGGAAATCGTGCCCTAGGGGCCAATCATTGTCTTATGAACATTATTGATTTATGAATTTATTAATTGAGTTATCATATTATTTGCATGTTTACTATGATGACCATCCTTGGATAATTCATGATATTATCCTAAATGTCCCTGGTCGATCATCTATGTGGGAGCACAGATGAAATAAGACCAGTATGACTTTGAAGATGTATAGAGATATAAATCAAAGTCATAAGCACATGTAAGAGTACAGGGTGTTGGACCGACCCGCTATGAGAGAACTGCATGGGTAACGTCATAAGCTTCTCTCATATACAAACCATGTCAATATGCCCTTTGACCTGAGATCATCATGGATTCCTACATGACAAAACGCTCAGCTTTGACCTAGTCAAAAGTCACTTTTGACCGAGTGATCATAAAGACTATGTTTGGGCTTAGTGGTTTTTCATGCGGAGGAATGTGAATGGTCAAGATGGAATTTGTCCCTCACATTCGTGGAGAGATATTACTGGGCCCCTCGATGAGTGAGTCTGAGAAATGTATGGCCATACTGTAATGGAAAGGTAGTTCCATTTCTATAGTCAGACTACTCAGGGATCGAGAAAGTAACGGTCGGGAATAGGAGGATGACATTATCCATGCCTCATCCATGACCAAAATATCGCGTGACAGAAGGGACATGATATGGTTGTATAAAAGGTTACATCGTTTATCGATCCTCATATGATTTGGGTAGTTGTTATGTCTTGCTAGAGACCGCTTGCGACTTGTGGGCTAGTATAGCAAATGGCCCACTGCCAACTTCATATGGGCCTACAGGGTCGCACACAAAATAGCCCAACACGAGCTATGATGTCCAGATTCAATGAAAGATCCAGGTGAATGTATATATATATTTATTTATATTTATATTCGTATATATATAAATTCGTATATATATATATATTATATATGAGATATATGAGATTTAATTTATAAGGATAAATTAAATCCCTATCATGTTTGAATTCGAAATTCAAATTGATAGGATATCTCATATAAGAGATATTTATAAGATTTAATTTATAAGGATAAATTAAATCTCTATCACGTTTGAAATTCGAAATTCAAATTGATAGGATATCTCATATAAGAGATATTTATAAGATTTAATTTATAAGGATAAATTAAATCTCTATCACGTTTGAAATTCGAAATTCAAATTGATAGGATATCTCATATAAGAGATATTTATAAGATTTAATTTATAAGGATAAATTAAATCTCTATCACGTTTGAAATTCGAAATTTAAATTGATAGGATATCTCAAATTTGATTTATGGGAATAAATCAAATATAACTCAGTCTCATCTTTATTTAAAGTTAAATAAATAAGTAATTAAATCTGTGGGACGGATTTAATATTATTTTATTTAATTAGTTTCTTATAAAATTATACAATATATGATATTGTATCAATTCGGAATTAATATAAGATTAACTCCAAAATCCAATTAGGTCAGGTGTAAAAACGCATAGCATCCTCTATATCTGATTGGAGGAGCTACGTTTGAAAATAACACAGAACACAAAAGGCCGAACGGAATCTGCAAAAGGTTTGCAGACAAGAAACTGCTGAAATAGAGACGGAGACTTGTGAAAGCCTTGGAGGGACAGGAGACGCTAGCACGTCGTTCGTGGTTGGAACGCTGTTCGTGTGGATACCAGTAGAGGAAGCCGACCTGAGGCGTCGACTTCTTGTGATCGGAAAGAGACCACCGTCCGCGGAGAGAATCTGTGAAGGTCGCTGAGGAACACTCCGTCGATTTCTTGCGATCAGAAAGAGATCACCACCCACGTAGAGAAGCTGTGAAATTCGCTGAGCAACACTAAGGGTAAGGATTCTTTCCACTTGACTTAAACACATACGGCAGATCCTGGCAAGGAATGGAAAATTTTAAAGTTTATTTCCGCTGCGTGTCTTCCAATTCCTTACAAGATGGACACCTTATATGGCATTTACATACATATATAATCCATAGCATATGCTAGGATCTCAATTACTTCCATTCCTTTCTTCCATTCTTTAGCTCTTCTCCATGCATATATTTTCCATCATGCTTGACCTAAATTGGTTGGTTATCAGAGAGTGAGATTCTAGGGAATCTCAGTAGCAAACATTACCACTTAAATATGCAAGATAGATGCTAATGGATGATATGTAATTTCATTAAATTTTCTTTGATTAGTGACATGACATCATGTTATATACTTTTACATAAAGTGCATGGCCATGGAAAACATGTTATTCACAATATATTCAACATCATTTATCATGTCACAACATCATTCAAATATCATATACATGTCAACACATAAGCATACCATATCAAGCATATAAGAGGTAAGTTCACTACCTTGCACTTAAGCTTTCCTCTTGAACATTAGCACTTGCTCCCTATCTTTCCAACCATGAAGCCTTTATGTCAATCACTTCTCAACATCTTCTTGGATGTTTCAAGGTCCTAAACACATTCATATTCATCACATAATTCATTAGGACTCATGAACTCCAACCATGTTCAAGACTAACCTTGTTACACTCTTTATTATCATAACTTTCTCTAATCTTAACTAATCCACTTGGCTCTTGAACCAATTGATGTCTTGACTTTACCCTACACAATTTCATCATTTAAATCCATGTATGAGCTTAGAATCATGAAATTCCAGCTCCTTCATGGCCTACTAGACAGAACCCAACACATGCACACAATTCTTTCAAAAATTCTCATTTTGGTTCTAATGCTTCCCATACTTGTTTCTCTACTTTATTCCACACAATTTTTCATTTTAAAACCATTGGAAGAATCAAAATCATAAAATTACAATCACTGTTCATGTGTGTGAACAGTAACTGTAAGCAATCTCAAAGACTGCAACCTTGAGATTTTAATGTTTCTATGGTTCAAAACCTTTTCAATCCTACACAAAATTATCATCTAAATTCAATGGAAGAATTAAATCATTGAAATTCCATTTCCTTACATCATGAACAGTGCATACTGAACAGCTTCCAATATGGCAAAGTCAGGAATATCAACTTGATTCAACAACCAATCACTTAACTAGATTGTTTAAGCTTCAACCACATGTTTCTAACTTTAATTTCTTCTTTTCCCTTTCATTTAAGGTCTTTGAGAAGCACCACCTCTTAGAGAAAACTCAAATTTTCCCCATGAAAACCCTAAGTTCAAGCTCCCAATTCAAAGGAAAATAAGTTAGGAGAGATTGCTTACCTTTAATCTCTAGCTTGCTTGAACCTTGGTACCTTGAATCTTCTTTATCTTGGCTTGAGTTTTCATTTTTGCAAGAGCTTCCCCTAAGGTTCCATGGCTCACAGTTTGGATGCAGATTTGAGGGGGTATTTATAGAAAAATCTTGGTGGAAATCAATGGCCAAGATTAGTTTGTACACCATTTGATCTAATAGCCCATATTTAATCTTGGATTTCACTTTTTCAAAATGGTAATTATGACATCATCCATGACATCATCAAGGGATAACTCAAGGGGACACCTCATGGGGTGATATGGTGCAATTCCAATGGGGGAAGAATGTTCTAGAAATATTCCAGTCCAATCCAGTATCGGCTTGGTCCAATTCCCAAAAAACTGGACTATTTTATAAATCTAATTTTTCTAATATTTCAAAATATGCTTTCTGACCTTAAATCCAGTATCCAGATTCTCCCTACCATTAAAATTCTTGTACTGGCCACAACTTAATTACAGATCCCTTGGAAAATAACAAAAATGCCCTTGGTTCACTGTCTTGCACTATAGTAACCTTAAGGGCATAATTGTTATTTCACACCTCTTTACACTACCTCAAGGTGTATACTGGCTCTAACTAATCATCCTTATACTGTCTTGGATGTTTTTGTCCTGTCCAGAATGACCAAAATGCCCTCCATCTATCTTTGGTACAGTATGGGCATTTAGGGGTATTTTCGTAATTTTACACTTTTTCTGGACTACTCTGGACCCTGGCCCACTTAACTGTCCAGTAATCATATTGGGCCTACTATGGCACCATTTGGGCCTTGGTTTGGGCTTATTGCCTTTATGCCCTTTATGGCACAAATCCCAAGATACCTCTCCTAATCATATTTATCGAGTATTCTATTCTATCGTAAAATCCTGTAAGAATTCTACAGGATTCATTTTCTGACTCTCAGTTTTATAAATTCATATATTAAATATAAGAATTTACGATAAAGTTTCATCTGATTCTGATGTCTGAAAAATACTGTAATAATTCTTCTAACTTCAAAAATTTATATCAATTAATCGGGACCTCAAATCAAAATTCTATGAAACCTTAAATTGACCGAAATTATTTTGTCTATCTACTGATAAAATTTGAGTCTAATATGATTTCAGACATTTTTAGCCTGTTTCGGCTCAACTTTCTCATATTTACATTTAGGTCCCTGAACTTTTGAATAATTGCACTTAGGCCCCTGGACTTTTTGGCTATTTGCGTTTAAGTCCCTTAACTTTTGAAAATTACACTTAAGGGCCCAACTTTTATTTCTACTTTCACTTTTCGCCTTTAACCTTTTCTACTTTACATTTTAGTCCTTCTCTTTCTTCAAGACTCATCTAACCTTTATCATTTCTTTTGATCTTCATCATAATCCTTTCCAAACTTCTTTCCACTATTAGTATTATACAGATAGGGAAAAATTAGGATATGACAGTAATGGCTAGGTTTTGACATTTGTGAAGGAAGGAAATCACCTCAAAAAGATCTTGATAAGGATAGCTAAGAGGTAGCAAGAATATCTAACTATATTTTCATGTTTACTTAATTGTTTGCTTGCTTGTTGATTATGGAGTTTGATTGAGCTTGAGATTATGCCATCATGTTGTTGATGAGATATGAATGATTGTAACTCATTACAAGTTATGTCATGACAATATGCATGTTAGAGTTTGTTTATGTACCATTATGAAGTAGCTCCCATCTCATGATAATATGTTAAGCATCCAATTAATCATGCATGATATTATGGTTTGTGTAACTTGATATTTGGATTTCCATGAAATCTTATTCCTTCCATATGCATAACCATGTCATATGTGCTAGAACTTCTAAAAGAAAGAGGGTAAACATTGATGGTTGAACTTGTATAACTAATTACATGATTTACATGTCACTATGAAAGGATATGATGGATGTATGATATATGATTTTGTAATTGTGCTCTGAGGCTGTGATGGTGTGACGATGATTAGGACACCTTAATCAACGAGTTTGAACTTAAAATTTAGTATGACGATAGCTAAGATACAGAGCTTTAAATGAACACCTATAACAACTCAATTGGTTAAGTATTCAAATTGTTATGATTTTTCGAAGTTAAAATCTAGAATGAAGAGAAAGTAAACAACTAGAGGCAGTGACCTTCCGACGTGAATTTTGTATAGTGAATGAACGAGTTTTGCTGTAAAATTTGGTGAGCTTAAAGATCATGTCTAGAGCTTTAAATTCATAGGTAAGATGCTTCATTTGGATAAAAAAAACCAATGAGAAATGAATTTTTGAAGTTAAGGTAAAGAAACTGGAACTTCCATATTTTACCAAATGAACAGTGTTCTTCAACAAATAAACTGATTTCATTGGGACATAGGAACCTCAGTTTTATATTTTCCCTCAAAGTTAAATAAAATATATTTCATTAGAAATTGAAACCACCCTATTTCAATTTTTTTACATTTAATTTTGAATTTTCAAAGTTGGGTAAATGTTATGGAATTACTAAATAAACAGTAAAAGTGAACAGTACCCAAGAGTAATTCTTTTGAAAATGGATGTTTTTAAAGCAAAAGGCTATGTAATTGGTTCCAATGACTTATGAATGAGTATAATTGAGATTAAAAATAAGGATGTGACATAAGAGATATAGAAGTTACTCCACAAAATTGGAGATTGATTCGCTCACCTAAGAAGTTTTTCTCGAATAGTTTACGAGAAGTATTCCTCTCAATTAGATAGTGATGAGCGTGAGCCTAAGGGTTAAAACAGAGGAAGTGAAACCCGTTGATTAATACTTATCCAAGTTTATCTACATGAGCAATAAGAGTTGAATGACTGAAAAGTTAGTTCACAGATTGAATTCCGTGTTGCAAAGAAAGAGTTTTTCTCATGTAGTTGTAGAAGTTTAATAGAGCGATAGATGTATGTAAGATAAGAAAAGAAGTTTATGATGTTTAGAGAGAGAAAGGTAGACACAGTTAAAAAGATAAATTGACTCCCCTACTCCCTATGTAAGAAAGAGTAATGAAGGGTTGAGTCTATACCCTAGTAAGAGGGTAATGTGGCAACTTAAGTTAGATAAATAGTTACTTCAAGATCTGATAATGGTCTGATCAGATAATGTGATAGATAATATGGCAGTTATGGTGATAAAGGGACATAATACTTTAAAAGATTACCTAGTTAATTGTTTAGTTGCAGTGTGCGTATAAGGGATGGATATGCAAATTATGTAATGATGATATGGCTTATATTGCCATAAGTTTTGATGAAAAGTTGCATCTCCTTGCATTTTTCATATGTGACACGCATGTTAGAGAATGCTTAAATGATTGCATCTCCTTGCCTATTATGCGTGTTAGAGTATGCTATGATGAATGAATACTCTATTTTTGTATTTTAATAATGGTAAAGTATATATGATGAGAAAATTATGTTGTTCCCATACCATACGACATGCAATTAAATAATTCAACTTGGTAATGATAAAGCAATAGAAAAACAATAAATGAGATTAGAGATGAAGGTTAATAGCGAATTTATAGATAAATTATTACAGTACTAAGGACATATCCCTTCAGTAGGGATAAGATACATGAATGATGTACCATGAACATGAAATGAAATGAGACGCAGTTATGAAAGATGATGTAGCTCCGAGAGGGGGTAGCTTTTATGCAATAGAAGTTAACGTTCTCACAATAGAGCTAGATTGCTCTTGAGATAGAGCCAAGAGAATGGAAAGTACAACTCATGTAGAGTAATGTCCACTAGATAAGATAAATAGATTATGATAGATATATGAATGGTAGAGCTTATATAGCTCTCTATAGTAATGGACATTGTAAAGTTATGAAAGATGGGAATGATATAAGAAATTCCTGAGTGATAGAGGAAATGAGTAGAGTCCTAATAGATATTATTGGCTTTTATGATCATTTTTAGGGAATTATATGTTGAGTTAACAACGAAATAGAAGTAGCTAACCTTGTAACTTTGTCCGTTAGTTAGGTCTTTTAGAGATGAGAATACAGTACAACAGAATTGCAGTAGATTATGGAGGATTGTAGTTAGATCCTAGTATAGCCCATAGAGAATAGAATTTTAGGGTCACAGTTAGATCCTGAAAAGGCTTACGGTTCATCGCAGTATATCCTGAGGGTCGCAGTAGACCTAGCCTACAGAAAGAAAGTAATAAACCATAAGTACAATATTTCTTTAGAAGGACGAATACCAAGGACAAAATTAAGATAGAGAAGCTTCACAAGTTGGTTAACTCATAATAGAAAGAGTACCCATGATGTTAATTTCATATAGCCTTATTACTATTGTGGACTAAACTCATAATCTTCTTACACGCAACAGGAACTAAGTGATCAAAGTTAAAATTGTTAATCATGAGTACCAAGAGTTTATGAAAATATATCATAAGATATGAGAAGGGGTCAAATAAAAATAAAGAGATCCCTACGATGAGATTACATAGAATAAGAATGAGAGACAAATAAATCCTCCAGATGAGGATAAAAAGAATACAAGGCCAAATAGACCTAAAAGAGATAGTATGAGAAGGGTCTAAGATAATAAAGTACTAGGGTTAGAGCCTATTAGCACCAGTGCTTCAGATTGTTATCTACACTTTTTAGTTAAGCGTGCTCAGGTAATAGTCGCCCAATGATGGGTGAACTCCTAGGAAGTGATGAAAAAGGTGTAAATACCACAGAAATTTGGCATGTATGCATAGAGTTATGTAAAATGATAGAAAGAGCTATGAAAAGTTATAAAGGGTTATGAACGGTAAGAGACTAGAATCCTTATGTCAGGTCTAGATAAAATAGATTTGAAAGGAAATATTTAGAAGAGTTTTCTCAAAAGCTATCAAAGATATAAGTTAAAGAGAATGTTAGACTTATGGTATCTCAAGATAAGTCATGAAAAGTGAGATAGACCATGATATAGCCAGATTTGGCCATATATGCCATGATATGGCATGAAAAGTACGTAATGAGATACGTTATGAGAAATATGTAATGTGATACATAATGAGAAATATGTATTAAGAAGTACAATATGGAGTGGCTTTATAGCTAGCTTTGTAAACAGATAGAGAGGCTCCCTTTTTGAAAGCGATGAGATAATTATATGTTATGTTACAGATGAAATAGCAAGTGAGAGCTTTCACTCCTTTCATGAAATGCTAGGCATTATGTTATGTTTGTAAAATATACTAAAGCTCCAAATGTTAGAGTAGTGCCAGCTCCATGTGATAGAGCTGTGCAAGCTCTGAGTGTTAGAGCTGTGCATATTCAAAAAAGGAATGCTTAAGCTCCGATGTTAGAGTTTTCATTCTTGGGAAGGTATGTAGTTCTGCAACATGTTGGCCAGGCATTATGCATGTTAGAGTATGTGCTCCTATGTACTCCTATTTAGTAATAAAGTAAAGAAAGAATAATGACATAAGTCCTCTCTCTGTATTATGATGAGTTATTAAAGATGATAAGAAAAACAAAGAAATATGATGATAGGAAAATGTGATATAAAGCTTTGCAGATGATAAGAAAATTTTGCTAGATAATCAGGGAAATAATAAGAGATACGTGTTAAAGGTATGATGAGTAGTTGATGAAAACTCCATGACATAGTTGTATTCAAGAGAGTTTGATATGAAAGAAATGGATACTACTCATAAGTCTAGTATGGTGAGAAGTTTATACGTAAATAGATGTATAGCAAGTAATCTAATGAAGTAGAGTTCAACTCTGATTGACTTGATTCAAAATAGAAGAATAATCACAACAAAGATATGAAGATCTACCAATATGTAAAGTACTCCGCAAAATGTCAAGATAGAAGATAAGAGATAGATACCCTAATCCTTAGTCATAAAGTGGGAAAAAGATATAAATTTAAGATAGTTGATTGAGGTGCTAAGTAAATTTCGAGGACAAATTTTATTTTAAGGGGGTAAAAATGTCACATCCTACTTTTTCCCTATCTATATAATATTGATAGTGGAAAGAGGTTTGGAAAGGATTGTGATGATGAATAGAAAGGAAAAACAATGATTAGGCAAAGGTATAAGGATGAGGGACTAAAATGAAAAGTTTAAAAGTTCTTTGGTGCAAAGATGAAAGTAGAAATAAACTTTGGGCCATTAAATGTAATTATGAAAAGTTGAGGGCCTAAATTATAATTTTCAAAAGTTTAAGAGCAAAATGGTAATTACGTTTAAGCCCAGTCCAAGAATGTCAATGGTAGGAAGGATCACGATACTGGATTTAAGGTTAGAAAGCATATTATGGAATCTCAGAAAAAGTAGAATTATAAAACAGTCTAGTTTTTGAGAAATCAGACTGAGTCGGTACCGGATTGGGCTGGAATTTTTCCAGAAGCTTCTTCCCTTGGAAATTTCGCTACACATCCTATGAAGTGTCCCTTGATGATGTCATGGATGATGTCATGATTAGCTTTTTAGAAAAGTTAAATCCAAGATCAAATGTGAGCCATTAGATCAAATGGTGCGCAAAGTGATATTGGCCATTGATTTTCCACGGAATTTGGCTATAAATAGCCCACAAATTTTGATGCAAACCGTGGAGCAAGAACCCTTGGGGAGCCTCTTGCAAAATAAAAAATCAAGCCAAGACAAAGAAGATTCAAGGTACCAAAGTTCTAACAAGCTAGAGATTAAAGGTAAACAATCTATCCTAGCTTAGTTTTCTTTGATTTAGGAGCTTGAACTTAGGGTTTTCATGGAAGAAAGTTGAGTTTTCTCTAAGGTGTATATGCTGTCCAAAACCTTATATGAAAGGAGAAAGAAGAAATTAAAGTTAGATATATGTGATTGAAGCTTAAACAAGCTAGTTCGGTGATTGGTTGTGGAATCAAGTTGATATTCTAGACTTTGCCAGGGTTGAACTATTTCACTTTGCACTGTTCATGATAGAAGGAGATGGAATTTCAATGGCATATACATGTCAACACATAAGCATACCATATCAAGAGCATAAAGAGGTAAGTTCACTACCTTGCACTTACGCTTTCCTCTTGATCTTTAGCACTTGCTCCCTAGCTTTCCAACCATGAAGCCTTTATGTCAATCACTTCCCAATATATTTTTAGATGTTTCAAGGTCCTAAACACATTCATATTCATCACATAATTCATTAGGACTCATGAACTCTAACCATGTTCAAGACTAACCTTGTTACACTCTTTATTATCACAACTTTCTCTAATCTTCACTAATCCACTTGGCTCTTGAACCAATTGATGTCTTGACCTTACCCTACACAATTTCATCTTTTGAATCCATTTATGAGCTTAGAATCATGAAATTCCAGCTCCTTCATGGCCTACTGTAAAGAACCGAACACATGCACATAATTCTTTTAAAAATTCTCATTTTGATTCTAATGTTTCCCATACTTATTTCTCCACTTTATCCCACACAACTTTTCATTTTAAAACCATTGGAAGATCAAAATCATGAAATTCTAATAACTATTCTTGCGAGTGAACAGTAATAGAGAAGAATTTCAAAAACTACAATCTTGAGATTTTAATGTTTCTATGGTTTAAAACCTTTCTAATCCTACACAAAATCATCATATAAATTTAATGGAAGCATTAAATCATTGAAATTCCATTTCCTTCCCTCATGAACAGTACAGATCAAACGGGTTCATCCATGGCAAAGTCAAGAATATCAACTTGATTCAACAACCAATCACTTAACTAGCTTGTTTAAGCTTTAATCATATACTTCTAACTTTAATTGCTTCTTTCCCCTTTCATCTCAGGTTTTTGGGCAGCACAACACCTTTGAGAAAATTCAAATTTTCCCCCATGAAAACCCTAAGTTCAAGCTCCCAAATCAAAGGAAAATAAGTTAGGAGAGATTGCTTACCTTTAATCTCTAGCTTGCTTGAACTTTAGTACCTTGAAACTTCTTTGTCTTAGCTTGAGTTTCCATTTTGCAAGAGTTTCCCCAACCTTCATGAGCTCACAGTTTTGAAGCAGATTTGAGGGGGTATTTATAGAAAATTTCATGGAAAATCAATGGTTAAGATTACTTTGTGTACTATTTGATTTAAAGGCTCACATTTAATCTTGGATTTAATGTTTTTAAAAAGAAGAATTATGACATCATCCATGACATCACAAGGGACAACTCAAGGGACACCTCATGGGGGTATGTGGCGTAATTCTCATGGGGAGGAAGCCTATGGAAAAATTACAGTCCAATTCGATACCGGCTCTGTCCGATTCCCTAAAAACTGGACTGTTATATAAATCTAATTTTTCTGATATTTCATAATATGCTTTCTGACATTAAATCTAGTATTAGGAGTCTTTTTGCCATTGCCACTCTTGTACTAGGCCACAATTTAATTACATATCCCTTGGGAAATGACTGAAATGCCCTTGGTTCAGTATCTTGCACTGTATTAACCCTAAGGGCATTATTATCATTTCACACCTCTTTATACTGCCTCAGGGTGTATACTGGCTTTAACTAACTATATTTATACTATATTACACATTTTTGGCCTATTCCAGATGACCAAAATGCCCTCCATCCATCTCTGGTACAATCTTTCTACAAAGGGGTATTTTGTTAATTTCATACTTTTTCTGGACACTGGCTCTTTCTACTGATGAACTGATACCCTGGGTTTTGGGCCCTCCTTGGCATCATCATGGGCCTATATATGAGATCATCTGATCTCAGTCTATCTAAGCTTACATACTTATAAGTTCTATAATCGAATCACGGGTGTTCTCTGTAACATCCTTAGTTTCAGACGTCTTAGGGACCATTTAGTAGCATTTAGAACCACTTACAAGACCTTGAAAGTTCATTAGCTAAATCTGGAATTTTACTCTTTCTTGGGTTATTGTTCATATGGTATTCTAGATTACGCAATAAAATTCAAAAAATCATAACTAATTCTAGAAAACTCAAAATGAAGTGTTTCAAAAATCTACGTGAAGATAACATCTTGAAATTTAAGGGAAAAATAATTTCCAGACCAAATGATTAGCCAATTAAAACAGTTTATTCGCCAAAGTTTACTATTCATTTGATCAAAAATCCTAGAAACAGATTCTGGTCCCTTACTTTGGAAAATCAGTTCTCTTTGTACAGACATCCAAATAAAGAATTATTGGTGTCAAAACGAAGCTTTGCATGTCATATAAATGTCTGTAAAATTTCATACATTTATTCCATCATTTACTATTTTTCATTACATCATGACCATCACTGCTTACATTGGTCATACAGCAACATTACACATTCACATAACATATATACTATCCAATCCCTAGCTTTTCTTCATGCTTCATCATCCTCTTTCATCATTCATAAACCTGTGGGATTGGGATTACATGGAAAGGGATGAGATTTTGGGATAAATCTTAGTAGCAAACGGTACTAAACAATGCATACATTAATGTAACTACTTGTGCTTGCTTGTGAAAGTGTTACTATTGTGTCATGTGCATGCTTCCATGTTACATATGAAATACAATTGGCCACAGTAAACATATAAACAGAGCTTCATACATAAGAACATAGGCAATACAATTCAATCAAGCCATAGCACAATCAAGCATAACATTCAATGCATACAAGTTTAGGATTAATTTACTACCTTGAACACTTGACCTTCTTTCACCTTAACTTGCTTCTTTCTTCTCACTTTCCAAATGTCACATCCTTATATTTATACATCTTAGGGACCATTCAGTAGCACTTAAACCACTTTCAGGGTCATTGAAGTCTAAACACTTAATCTGGAATTTTATTCATATCGAGTACTGTTCATTGTGGCAAATTCCAGATGAGTGACCTGATTTTGAAAATTTATAACTAATTTTATAAAAATCGAAATGAAGTGGTTCAAATTGCTACATGAAGCTAACTCAAATATATTTCAGGGAAAAATCATTGGTTGACCAATCCTTGACAAATTTCACGTGGGTCAATGTTTCAATCTTACTGTTCATCCAATGACTTTCTCCTGAATCTAGCATTCTGGTCCCAACTTTAACAATTTATATCTTTTCGTGTATACATCCAAATTAGACATTCTATATATCAAATTAAATCTTAGTATGTCTACTTTTTACTCTAAAAATTTCGTACATTAATTCAATCATTTACTATTTTTAATGATTTATCAAACATGAATGGGTCTTCACGAGTTACTGTTCACTGAGCCTATTTTCAGCATTTAGTCTTTACATACTCAAGCCTACAGCCAACACATATCAGTCATACAGGCCAGATAACAATTAATATCAAATAATCAGCTGTTATATATTAGTGCATGATTAACTCCCTCATATTTTATTACATCCTTTTCTGTCTAAAAAAACCGGCAGCATAACTGTTACAATTCTTCTTTAGAAAGTAACCAATGTTGTACCGATTCGGTAATTCCCTTATGCGAACTACCATTCTACGTAGTACCCAGGAAAGACTGGATGAACCTGCTGGGTCCACTCACTTCCAGCCTCCTTAGACAGCACTACGTACACAGTACGTATCAGTTCCTTTCTTTGTTCCGTCTTCGTTGTCGGAATTTCGGCAGCCTACCGGCGTCTCTTAAGATTTCCAAATTTTATTTTGACAGAACCTCCACTGTAATGTTATGTTTGGGAATGAGATTCAAAAGAATCCCAGTAACAACAATCATAACAAAATGTGTAATGCAAAGTGACGGTGCTTGCTTGTGACTGTGTATAGATAAGTATGCTGCATGCTTCCATATTCAATAACATATGATCATAGCATTGGAATAGAGCTTCAAGCATAAGATATAGGACAACAATCAACCAAACAAAACAACACATCACAAAGACATTATATAAGAGCTAGGATTAGTTATTACCTCAAAAGCAGAGCTTCAGAACTTCCTTACTACTTCCAACTCCACCAGAACTTCCTTTCTTTCTTTCTTTCTCCTTTTCTCTCTTATTTCTCTCTCTTTTCTTGCCAAAAACGTGGGATGCATAAAATGGGAGGGGAAGGGGGTATTTATAGCTTTAATGGATGGCATTCTTGTAATTTTGAAGCCATCTGAACATGTGGTCCTGGTTTTTCCTGGAATTTCCTATTTTCTTTAATTCTTTTTACTGCATCACCCTGGACACCTCATAGGACACCTCACCACCCATATTCTTCATGTGACGAAATTTGGAGGTTCTGGAAGCTTTCCGGTCCAATCTGGTATCGTCCCGGTCTATCGCCTCGAAAAACGTGCCATTTTCAGAATCTGATGTTTCTGAAGATCCTTTTTATGTCTACTGACCTCACATTTAGTATCTAGACCCTTTATATCATTAACTTTTTAATACTGGGTCCAGACTCAATTACAGATCCCCTGCAAAATGACCAAAATGCCCTTGGTGCCCTATCTTGTCCTATTTTAATCCCTAAGGGCAAAATCGTCATTTCACACCTTTTCGGACCCGGTCAAAGCTTATACTGGCTCTAGTCAACCTTATTTAGACATGTCTTGACCTCTGGGTCTGTCCAAAATGACCAGAATACCCTATATTCATCTGCTGCCCTTTTTGTACAACATAGGGGCATTTTCGTAATTTCGCACTTTTCCGGGGTTCTGCTGGACACTGGCCCACCTATCAGTCCAAGAGTCTTATTGGGCCTCTAATGGCGCCATTTTCGGGCTTCCTGGTTCTATTACCTGTATGGCACGTATTACGAGGAATCTTCCTTTAACACAATTCATTGAATATTTTAACTATTATTTACCGAGTATATACCTTTTCCGGACACCGGCTCTTTTTCCCAGATATAGTGTCCTACTGTGTTCAGGCATCCTTGGGGGTTATAACGGTCATCTGACCGAAGTCATCCGATCGCATTCAGCCTCTTTAAAAATACCGATAAATCTCCTACCCGGATCCCCGGAGGCCTCACACTCCGTCTGGATTTTTTTATTTTGTGAATAACTTTTCCTACAGACCTCCTATCGGTATCCTGTCAGTTTCCCGACAACTGCCCATAAAGGCGCATCATCCTGTATTTTCCCACTTATATCTGAAATCTAGGGTATCCGGTATAAATTTTTATAACTTTTGGACGATTAGTCCATTTCTGGCTATTTGGAGTCTTCAAAAATTCCGGTATTAGGCTTGGTTACCCGGCGTCACCTGCCCTACCTTCTGGTAGAATCTGGGACTGAAATGCTGTCGGGCAGTGCAAACCACTTCTGGCCTATTTTCTTTAATTATACTTTAGCCCCAGGGAACTTTTCCTTCTTTATAATTAAGTCCCTTAATTTGGCTAAAATTACACTTTAAGACCCCATATTTTTGTCTACCTTTCATTCCTAACTTTAAACTTTCCATAATTGCATTTAGGTCCCTTAATTTCCTTTCTTTTGCAATTTAATCCTTTTCTTTACATAAAGGTACACATGTTTTTCCTGAAACAGAGCTCATATATTCCGTTTAATCTGTACATAGGAACCAGTACAGAAGATTAAGGATATTACATTTCTCTCCCCCTAAAAAATAAATTTCGTCCCCGAAATTTACATTACATCTATCCTATACCAATAATTCAGGGTACTTTTCTCTCATCTTTTCTTCTATTTCCCATGTAGCCTCTTGTTCAGTCAAACCTTTCCAGATCACTTTAACTAAAGGAATCTGCTTATTCCGCAACTGCTTGACTTTTCTATCAGCAATTCGCACCGGTCTAACCTCATAGGTCAAGTCATCTCGCAGTGTAACCTCATCTTGCTCTATCACATGAGATGGATCTGGAATATACTTCTTTAATTGGGAAACATGGAACACATCATGTATCTGGCTGAGATTCGGAGGAAGAGCTAACTTGTAGGCTACTGCTCCTATCTTTGAGAGAATCTGGAATGGCCCGATGTATCTTGGATGCAACTTTTTCACTTTAATTGATCGTTCGGCTCCTGTGGTTGGAGTTAACTTAAGGAATACATGTTCTCCTTCTTCAAATTCCAACGGCTTCCTTCTGACATCTGCATAGCTCTTCTGTCTGCTTTGAGCCGTCAACAATCGTTTTCTAATTACCGCAACTTGTTCTGCAGTTTGATCCAGTATATCCGGACCAAGCATTCTTCTCTCGCTCAACTCTAGCCAGCATAAGGGGGATCTACATTTTCGTCCATAGAGTGCTTCAAAAGGTGCCATCTGTATACTGGCCTGATAACCATTGTTATATGCAAACTCTATAAGGGTAAATGGATATCCCAGCTGCCTTTGAAATCTAGGACACATGCTCTCAGCATATCCTCTAACGTCTGTATTGTTCTTTCAGATTGACCATCTGTCTGAGGATGATAAGCTGTACTGAATCTGAGAGTAGTGCCCATTTCTTCCTGTAGAGCCCTCCAGAAATTTGAAGTAAATCGTGGATCTCTATCAGACACAATGCTGCTTGGGATACCATGGAGCCTAACGATCTCCTTTATATACAGCTTTGCCAGCTTTTCTAGAGAATCTCTCTTATTGATTGCCAGGAAATGTGCTGACTTTGTCAGTCGATCGATTACTACCCAAACCGCATCATGTCTACTTGGTGTCAAGGGTAGTCCTTCCACAAAGTCCATGGCAATCCCATCCCATTTCCACTCAGGAATATCTAAAGGCTGCAATGTTCCTGCTGGTTTTTGATGTTCAACTTTCACTTTCTGGCAGGTTAAGCACTTAGATACGTAAGCTATAACATCTTTCTTCAGTCCAGGCCACCAGAATAATCTTTTAACATCATGGTACATTTTGGTCATACCTGGATGTACCGTATATCGGCTTTTATGTGCTTCCTCCAGAATTCTTTCCCTTAATCCCCCAACATTTGGGATATAGGGTTTTCCCCTAAACTGTAGCAATCCGTCTGGGGACATCTCAAAATCCCTTGTCTTCCCTTTCTCCAGCTTGTCTTTGAATATTGCTGCGAGCTTATCCTGTTTCTGAGCCTCTTTGATCTCATCTTCTATGCAAGTTCTGACATGAACTCCTCCAAAAGGATTCTCCGTCAGTTGCATTTGATATAGAGGGCTCCAGTCGCGCATATCTTCTATCAGTTCCAATTCCTTGATCATCATGTATGCAACCTGCACCACCTTTCTACTCAGGGCATCAGCTACCACATTGGCTTTTCCTGGATGGTATTTAATCTGGAAGTCATAATCTTTTAACAATTCCATCCATCGCCGCTGCCTCATGTTCAGCTCTTTCTGATCCTGCAGATACTTCAGGCTTTTGTGGTCGCAAAATAACTCTATCGTTGCTCCGTATAAATAGTGCCTCCATATCTTCAGGGCATAGACCACCGCCGCAAGCTCCAGATCATGAGTGGGATAATTCTCTTCATGTGGCTTTAACTGCCGAGAGGCGTAGGCTACTACTCGACCTTGCTGCATAAGCACACATCCCAGTCCCTGCTTGCTAGCATCAGTGTAGATTACATAAGTCTGAGTTGGGTCTGGAATAATCAGCACGGGAGTAGTCGTTAATCTCTGCTTCAACTGCTGGAAGCTAGCCTCGCACTTCTCATCCCACTTAAACTGCTGATTCTTTCTGGTCAGCTTGGTAAGTGGTAAGGCAATTCGAGAAAAGTCTTGAATGAATCGTCTGTAGTACCCTGCTAGGCCGAGAAAACTTCTAATCTCTGTCACTGTCCTTGGCTGTTCCCAGCTCAAAACTGCTTCAACTTTGCTAGGATCTACAGCTACCCCGTCTCGGGATATGACATGACCGAGAAATTTGACTTCTGAAAGCCAAAACTCGCACTTACTCAGCTTAGCATAGAGCTTCTTCTCTTTAAGGATACCAAGAACAATCCTCAAATGCCTTTCATGCTCCTCTGGAGATTTGGAGTACACCAGAATATCATCAATAAAGACCACAACGAACTGATCTAAATAAGGCCTGAAAATCCGGTTCATATAGTCCATGAAAATAGCAGGTGCATTGGTTAGTCCAAAAGGCATCACCAAAAATTCAAAATGTCCGTAGCGCGTTCTGAACGCCGTCTTTAGAATATCATCTGGCTTGACCCTTAGTTGATGGTAGCCAGATCTCAAGTCAATCTTGGAGAATAAGCTCGCTCCTGCCAATTGATCTAGCAGGTCATCAATTATGGGAAGAGGATACTTGTTCTTAACTGTAAGCTTATTTAATTCCCTGTAGTCAATGCACAGCCTTAAGCTACCATCTTTCTTCTTGACGAACAGTACTGGAGCACCCCATGGCGATACACTGGGTCGTATAAAACCTTTCTCCAATAGCTCCTCAATTTGCTTCTTCAGTTCCATCATTTCGTTGGGAGCCATCCTGTATGGGGCTTTTGATATTGGTCCAGCTCCAGGTACAATGTCGATCGCAAACTCCACTTCACGCTCTGAAGGCAATCCCTGAATCTCCTTTGGAAAGACTTCAGGAAATTCATTGACTACAGGAACCTCCTCGATGCCTTCCTCCACTTCTGTTTGAACAGAAAAGAATACCACATATCCCTGACATCCTTTCCGTAGACATTTTTCTGCCTGAGCCTCTGTCACGAAGTTCAGTTGTACTTCTAAGCTCCGATCAGTGATCTTTGGACCAAGAACTAGGGTCTTGTTTCTGCAGTCCAACATCACATTATTGGAGGATAACCAATTTAAACCGAGTATGACTTCAATCTCCTGGAAAGGCATACAGATCAGGTCCAGGGTGGTACTACAGTGCTCATAACGCACCACACTATTTAGACAGGCATCAAATGTGATCACCCTAGCGTTGGTGGGGGTTTTCACCTTGGATCATCTCAGATGATCGCTAAGCATCCTCTCTAGTGAGTGCAAACACTCGTCCCGCCGTCCTTGGCCTTGGATCAGTTATAGCTTGAGGACATTCTTTGGAAAAATGTCCGGGCTTTCTGCAGGTGTAGCATACATTCTAGCCCATCAAACATGGTCTGTCACCATGATTCTTTCCACACTTTTCACATACTGGGGCCTTCGGATCCCTGTTATTGGATCTTCCGTGAAAATTTCCCCTATTAGGCCTCTTGGTCTGCCACGGGCGCTTTCTTTTCTTATAGCCGCTCCCACTGACCGCTTCTTGATTCCGTCCGGCCTTATCAGGAGTCGCTTGATCTTTACTCCCATATCTGGACAGCATTCTATGATTCATGCTGTTCTCAACGATTCGACATGCTTTCACAGCCTTATTGAACTGGCTGTATTGTTGGGGAGTTAACTTCTCCTTTAACATAGAATTCAGCCCTCGAATCATTCTTTCTATCATCCAGCGTTCGTCATCCACTTGGCGTAGGAAAGTTGAATATTGAGATAGCCGGATGAACTTGGCCAAATATTCATCAAAAGCTTATTTTTCTCCTTGCCTTAGCACAAGGAATTCAGCCTCCCTTTCATCTCTGACAGATTGAGGGAAATATTTTTCATAAAATTGCTCAAGAAATACTTCCCAGGTAACTGGAATATCTCTTGCTTGGAGAAGTAATTCTGTATTCTTCCACCATCTATCCGCATCCTTTTCCAATTGATAGATAGCCATTTGGGCCTTGGTTTCAGTCGGGCAGTCGAGGACCTTAAAGATCTTCTCTAATCTGCTGACCCAATTTTCTGCTACATGTACTTCAAATGTCCCTTCGAATATGGGAGGATTGTGTTTGCAAAATCGCACCATCCATTGTTGGATGCCAACTACCTCCTCCCTTGATTCAACCCTTCTCTGGGGCTGTTCTGCCTGCTGTGGTACTTCTTCAGGTTCTCTACTAGTTGCTCCTGAAGGCTCTGGCGGTCTTAAATTATTTACAGCTGCTGCTACTGCCGCGGCTATGGCAGCATCTCTGTCTTGTTCATTTCGTGCTTGAGCAGCTCTCATTTCTTCTATCATCTTTTGTTGTTGTTCTAATCGTTCTAGAATCATTCGATTAAGGTTTCCAGCCTCTCGGGGTTCCTCAGCTAGAATAGTTCTCCTTGTTCGTACCATTTTGTTATACTTAAAAACAGAAGGGAATACAATAAATTTCATTTTACACATAATATACATACAGAATATATGTACATATCACAGTACCATTCTAGTCTTTTATACTCTAATTTTCTTAAACTTTATTCTAATGTATTCTTCTACTAGGTAGATCCAGTCGGATATGGTACAATATGATTCTCTATCAAAATACTGGTCTAACTCCGATCTCCAGGTAGGAGTCTTCGGCAATACGTCATTCATAATTTCTAGCCAAAACCCCATGGTTAACACATTTGAATCCCAGGCTTGATATATGGCTTTCACCCTTGTGATAAACTCCTGGTAGACCGAATAATCTTGATCTATGTTTTCGAACAGGGTCTGCCTCAACTCGTATAGTTGTCGGGCTAATGCTACTGAGCTCTCAAGTTGCTCTCTACTCAGGTTCCTCCCTGGGACCATTCTTACGATTAAACCTCCCAAATATATTTCTACCAGAGTCACTTCGGGCCTACTGGAACCTGGCGCATTACTCTGAACACGTACTTCGCTGGACCCTGAACTGTCTGTTATATTCAAGGGTACCGCACATATGAAAATGGCAGGAATAGGGCCTTCTGTTATCATCACTTCCTGATCATCAATTGGAAAGTTTGATCCTATCGAGGAACTATCCTCCTCAGAATCACCAGCTACTGGAGGTGTCCAGAGGTCAGAATCATTGCTTACTATCTCTTCTTCTGAACTAGAGACCTCTGGTCTTAATTCCCATTGGTTTACCGTAGTTTCAGACCCAAATCTATGTCTAGCCATCCTGCAAACACTACTTAGTGTCAATTATGACGGCTTTATCATGGTATATCTTTCTATATGTTATTGAAATGCTCTGATACCAAAATGTCACATCCTTATATTTATACATCTTAGGGACCATTCAGTAGCACTTAAACCACTTTCAGGGTCATTGAAGTCTAAACACTTAATCTGGAATTTTATTCATATCGAGTACTGTTCATTGTGGCAAATTCCAGATGAGTGACCTGAATTTGAAAATTTATAACTAATTCTATAAAAATCGAAATGAAGTGGTTCAAATTGCTACATGAAGCTAACTCAAATATATTTCAGGGAAAAATCATTGGTTGACTAATCCTTGACAAATTTCACGTGGGTCAACGTTTCAATCTTACTGTTTATCCAATGACTTTCTCCTGAATCCAGCATTCTGGTCCCAACTTTAACAATTTATATCTTTTCGTGTATACATCCAAATTAGACATTCTATATATCAAATTAAATCTTAGTATGTCTACTTTTTACTCTAAAAATTTCGTACATTAATTCAATCATTTACTATTTTTAATGATTTATCAAACATGAATGGGTCTTCACGAGTTACTGTTCACTGAGCCTATTTTCAGCATTTAGTCTTTACATACTCAAGCCTACAGCCAACACATATCAGTCATACAGGCCAGATAACAATTAATATCAAATAATCAACTGTTATATATTAGTGCATGATTAACTCCCTCATATTTTATTACATCCTTTTCTGTCTAAAAAAACCGGCAGCATAACTGTTACAATTCTTCTTTAGAAAGTAACCGATGTTGTACCGATTCGGTAATTCCCTTATGCGAACTACCATTCTACGTAGTACCCAGGAAAGACTGGATGAACCTGCTAGGTCCACTCACTTCCAGCCTCCTTAGACAGCACTACGTACACAGTACGTATCAGTTCCTTTCTTTGTTCCGTCTTCGTTGTCAGAATTTCGGCAGCCTACCGGCGTCTCTTAAGATTTCCAAATTTTATTTTGACAGAACCTCCCCTGTAATGTTATTTTTGGGAATGAGATTCAAAAGAATCCCAGTAACAACAATCATAACAAAATGTGTAATGCAAAGTGACGGTGCTTGCTTGTGACTGTGTATAGATAAGTATGCTGCATGCTTCCATATTCAATAACATATGATCATAGCATTGGAATAGAGCTTCAAGCATAACATATAGGACAACAATCAACCAAACAAAACAACACATCACAAAGACATTACATAAGAGCTAGGATTAGTTATTACCTCAAAAGCAGAGTTTCAGAACTTCCTTACTACTTCCAACTCCACCAGAACTTCCTTTCTTTCTTTCTTTCTCCTTCTCTCTCTTCTTTCTCTCTCTTTTCTTGCCAAAAACGTGGGATGCATAAAATGGGAGGGGAAGGGGGTATTTATAGCTTTAATGGATGGCATTCTTGTAATTTTGAAGCAATCTGAACATGTGGTCCTGGTTTTTCCTGGAATTTCCTATTTTCTTTAATTCTTTTTACTGCATCACCCTGGACACCTCATGGGACACCTCATAGGACACCTCACCACCCATATTCTTCATGTGACGAAATTTGGAGGTTCTGGAAGCTTTCTGGTCCAATCTGGTACCGGCCCTGTCCATCGCCTCGAAAAACGTGCCGTTTTCAGAATCTGATGTTTCTGAAGATCCTTTTTATGTCTACTGACCTCACATTTAGTATCTAGACCCTTTATATCATTAACTTTTTAATACTGGGTCCAGACTCAATTATAGATCCCCTGCGAAATGACCAAAATGCCCTTGGTGCCCTATCTTGTCCTATTTTAATCCCTAAGGGCAAAATCGTCATTTCACACCTTTTCGGACCCGGTCAAAGCTTATACTGGCTCTAGTCAACCTTATTTAGACATGTCTTGACCTCTGGGTCTGTCCAAAATGACCAGAATACCCTATATTCATCTGCTGCCCTTTTTGTACAACATAGGGGCATTTTCGTAATTTCGCACTTTTCCGGGGTTCTGCTGGACACTTGCCCACCTATCAGTCCAAGAGTCTTATTGGGCCTCTAATGGCGCCATTTTCGGGCTTCCTGGTTCCATTACCTGTATGGCACGCATTACGAGGAATCTTCCTTTAACACAATTCATTGAATATTTTAACTATTATTTACCGAGTATATACCTTTTCCGGACACCGGCTCTTTTTCCCAGATATAGTGTCCTACTGTGTTCAGGCATCCTTGGGGGTTATAACGGTCATCTGACCGAAGTCATCCGATCGCATTCAGCCTCTTTAAAAATACCGATAAATCTCCTACCCGGATCCCCGGAGGCCTCACACTCCGTCTGGATTTTTTTATTTTGTGAATAACTTTTCCTACAGACCTCCTATCGGTATCCTGTCAGTTTCCCGACATATGCCCATAAAGGCGCATCATCCTGTATTTTCCCACTTATATCTGAAATCTAGGGTATCCGGTATAAATTTTTATAACTTTTGGACGATCAGTCCATTTCTGGCTATCTGGAGTCTTCAAAAATTCCGGTATTAGGCTTGGTTACCCGGCGTCACCTGCCCTACCTTCTGGTAGAATCTGGGACTGAAATGCTGTCGGGCAGTGCAAACCACTTCTGGCCTATTTTCTTTAATTATACTTTAGCCCCAGGGAACTTTTCCTTCTTTATAATTAAGTCCCTTAATTTGGCTAAAATTACACTTTAAGACCCCATATTTTTGTCTACCTTTCATTCCTAACTTTAAACTTTCCATAATTACATTTAGGTCCCTTAATTTCCTTTCTTTTGCAATTTAATCCTTTTCTTTACATAAAGGTACACATGTTTTTCCTGAAACAGAGCTCATATATTCCGTTTAATCTGTACATAGGAACCAGTACAGAAGATTAAGGATATTACACCTTACACATGTGGCTGCCTCTCTTGGAACATACCAATCAATTCCTAACATCACATAATCATTCATCCATTACAATCTAACTTCCTTGAGCATTAAACTCACTTTAACTAACATAAATGCTTCTTGAACATTAATCTCATTAACTTTCCTTAATCTTAACCAATGGACTTGGTCTTTGAAACAATTGATGCATTGACTTTACCCTACACAATTTCATATTTTGAATCCATTTATGAGCTTAGAATCATGAAATTCCAGTTCCTTCATCACATGCTGTATAGAACTGAAACTGCACTTAATTCTTTCAAAAATTCTCATTTTGATTCCAATGCTTCCCATACTTGTTTCTCTACTTTATCCCACACAACTTTTCATTTTAAAACCATTGGAAGCATCAAAATCATGAAATTCCAATCACTGTTCATGTGAGTGAACAGTAATAGAGAAGGATTTCAAAAACTACAATATTGGAATCCAATGCTTTCAAGGTTCAAAACCTTTCCAATCCTACACAAAATCATCATCTAAATTCAATGGAAGCATTAAATCATTGAAATTACATTTCCTTCCCTCATGAACAGTGCATACCAAACAGGTTCCATTAAGGCAAAGTCAAGAATATCAACTTGATTCAACAACCAATCTCTTAATTAGCTTGTTTAAGCTTCAATCATATGTTTCTAACTTTAATTTCTTCTTTCCCCTTTCATCTAAGGTTGTTGGGCAGCACAATCCCTTAGAGAAAACTCAAATTTTCTCCCATGAAAACCCTAAGTTCAAGCTCCCAAATCAAAGGAAAATAAGCTAGGATAGATTGCTTACCTTTAATATCTAGCTTGCTTGAACTTTGGAACCTTTAATCTTCTTTGTCTTGGCTTGAGTTTTCATTTTGCAAGAGTTTCCCCAAGGTATCACAAGGCCACGGTTTTGGGCAGAATGAGGGGGTATTTATAGCCAAAATCCAAGAAAAATGAATGGCCAACATTGATTTAGTTATTATTTGATCTAAAGGCCCACATTTAATCTTGGATTTAACTTTTTCATAAAAGAATAATTATGACATCATGTGGGACAGCTCAAAGGACACATCAAGGGGTTAGGTGGTGTGCTCATAGTGTAAGGAAGCTTCTGAAAAAAATCTAGTCTAATCCGGTATCGATCGGAGTAGTTTCACAACAATTGGACTATTTTCTGTTCTGAATTTTTCTATAATATACCAGGATATGTATTCTATCCTGGAAATCAATGTATATTCTTCTCATACCCTTTACAAACTCCCGTCAAAATTCACTATTATGGGAATAACTTTTCATACAGGACTTCTTCCGGGGTTCTATCAGATTCATAACATCTGACACTATAGGGCACACTTTCCTATAATTCCCCCACATAATTTTAGATAACTTTTAGACTATCAGATAATTTTCTGTTGTCTAGAGCCCTAATAAAATTTCTATATAATGCCAGATTACCCAGCATGACTTCCTCTATTTACTGATGGAATATGGAACTGAAATAATTACAGGCAGTTGTAAGCCTTTTCTGGCTGAACTTTTTCATAATTACATTTATGTCCCTGACTTTTTGCTTAATTACATTTAGGTCCCTAAACTTTTGAAAATTACCACTTTTGGCCCAACATTTATTTCTACTTTAACTTTTGGCCCTTTCACCTTTTCCAATTTTTATTTAGATCCTTTTCTTTCTTTAAGACTTATCTAACCTTTATTATTTCTTCTGATCTTCGTCATAATCCTTTCCAAACCTCTTTCCACTATCAGTACTATACGAATAGGGAAAAATTAGGATATGACATTCTCAAACTCCTGTCAAAATTCACTTATATGGGAATAACTTTTTATACAGAACTCCTTCTGGGGTTCTGTCAGATCCATGACATCTGACACTATAGGGCATAATTTCCTGCAATTCTCCCACTTATATCTGAAGTCCATGAAATCTGATAAAATTTTAGATAACTTTCAGACTATCAGATAAATATTTACTGTCTAGAGCCCTAATAAAATTTCTGTATCTTGTTAGATTAACCAGCATGACTTCCTCTATTTACTGATGGAATGTGTGACTGAAATACTTCCAAGCAGTTCTAAGCTTTTTCTGGCTAAAATTTTCCATAATTACATTTAGGTACCAGACTTTTTGCTTAATTACATTTAGGTCCCTAAACTTTTAAAAATTACCACTTTTGGCCTAAATTTTCTTGTTTCTACTTTAACTTTTTGCCTTCAACCTTTTATAATTTTTGTTTAGGTCTTTTTCTTTCTTCAAGACTCATTTAACCTTTATCATTTATTCTGATCTTTGTCATAATCCTTTCCAAATCTCTTTCCTCTATCAGTATTATATAGATAGGAAAAAAATTAAGATATGACATTTCTACCCTCCTTAAAATAAATTTCTCCCTCAAAATTTACTTTGCACCTTGGTCAACAATCTTAGGTAAATCTCTTTTTCTTCTTTATGACTAAGAACTGGGGTATATATCTCAGTGCATCGTATTGTCTAGCTTGCTTGTATTCTGTGCTAAATCTCTAACTTATAACCTTCAGTGAGGTCAACATCTTCATTCCTATCATTAGGTCTTTGTGCATTTTAGTTTCCACTTGAGCACTATTTAGTCATCTCATATTCTCTATAACTTTTAGTCATAACCATAGGTCATCTTCCGTCAGGACCTAGCAGCTCGGGAAATTCCTATCGCGATCAATGGTCTTTACTTGCCACAACCACGTGTTTCTGTACATATTTATCGTGACCTGTGGCTTAACTCATTGTGACTTAACTTGTCTGGAACTTCTAGCCATCGCCTTTTATGTCACCATAACATTTATACATACATTACCCCTTATCTCTTTTACATTCTTTCCTAGAAATCATTGTCTGCACATACTTTTGCATACAAAAGTACCACCCCTTGTAACAAAGAAACTAGGGTTGACTAGGACCAGCAACATTCCATTGATCTTTCTCTATAAAGTTACATATTCCTGGACTTTGGGAATAGACAAGAACTATCATAAACTCTGACTGGATGTCTGAATTAGGAGACTGTGATCTATTACTTATAACAATTATGTCCTCAAACTCTATTAGAGGAAGAACAATATCTGGTATATCTATAATTCAGTACTAGTACTCAGCTTTCTCAGCCGTAATCTATCCTCTCATCAGAGGGATAAAGCTTATATCAGGGTTAGAGGGCACTCTAATAAACTCATACCATATAGAGTCACTAGACTCAACATTATCTGGTGCATATTGGGCTTCAGGCTGAATCTCTATATAACCTCCAGACTGCAGTTTTGAGTCTACAGAAATATCTATGAAATATTCTCCTGTAGACTTCCCTGACTAATTCACTATACTCTCCTCTGAACTCTTTTCATTGCCTGAAGGATGATCAATGTATGGATGTACACCATGTCATACATAACTACTAGCCTAGGGTCTCCCTTATTAACTGAAGCCTCTAACTTAACTTTATGAAATATCATATCTACTTTTGTAATATTTGTTTAATTAAGCAATGCTAACTATCCCAATACATACCCTACCTTAACAAAGTACTTACTATTTAGTATAAGGGTCTAGGAACTATCTTAAATCATACCAGAAACTTCTACTCTGATACCAAAATGAAACATCCTTACTTTTATACGTTTTAGGGACCACTTAGTAGCATTTAGAACCACTTACGAGTCTTTCGAAGTTTGTTGCATAATCTGGAATGCCATATGTACAGTAACCAGAGCAAGAGAAAAATTCCAGATTTAGCTAATGAACTTCTAAAGACTTGTAAGTGGTTCTAAATGCTGCTAAGTGATCCCTAAAATGTATGAAAGTAAGGATATTTCAAAAGTTGAGTTTTCTCTAAGATCTATATGCTGTCTAAAACCTTAGATGAAAGGAGAAAGAAAAAATTAAAGTTAGATATATGTGATTGATGCTTAAACAAGCTAGTTAGGTGATTGGTTGTTGAATCAAGTTGATATTCTTGACTTTGCCATGGTTGAACCATTTTGGTTTGCATTGTTCATGATAGAAGGAGATAGAATTTCAATGATTTAATGCTTCTATTAAATTTATATGATGATTTTGTGTAGGATTGGATAGGTTTTAAACCTTGGAAGTATTGGAATTACAAGTTATAGCTTTTAAAGTTCTTCTCTGTTGCTGTTCACTCATATGAAGAGTGATTAAAATTTCATGATTTTTATGTTTCCAATGGTTTTAAAATAAAAAGTTATGTGGGATAAAGTAGAGAAACAAGTATTAGAAGCATTGGAATCAATATGAGAATTTTTAGAAGAATTATGCATGTTTTTCAAATCTGTCCAGAATAGTGCATAGGAGCTGGAATTTCATGATTCTAAGCTCATAAATGGATTTAAAAGATGAAATTGTATAGGGCAAAGTCAATACATCAATTGGTTCAAAGGCCAAGTCATTTAGTAAAGATCAAAGGAATTTATGTTAGTTAAAGTAAGTTTAATGTCTAAGGAAGTTATATTGTAATGGATGAATGATTATGTGATGTTAGGATTTGATTATAGACTCCAAAGAGGCAGCCACACATCGAAAATAAGTGAGAAGAAAAAGGCAAGATAAAGTGAAAGAGATCAAGCAAATGAAGGTAGTAAACTTATCGTAAACTTGTATATATTAAATGTTATGCTTGGTTGTACTATGGCTTTATTGAATTACGTTACATATGTGCTTATGATTGAAGCTATGTTTCTATGATTACTTTGGCCAATTGTATTTCTATGTTATATGGAAGCATGCACATTACACAATGTTAACACTTTCACAAGCAAGCACAAGTATTTACATTAATGCATGTATTGTTTAGTACCATTTGCTATTGAGATTTCCTTAGAAATCTCACCCCCTCCATATAATCCCAACCCTAGCAGGTTTATGAATGATGAAAGAGGATGATGAAGCATGAAGAAAAGCTAGGGATTTGATAGTATAAATGTTATGTGAAGAATTGTTATATGTAATGTTGTTATATGACCAATATAAGTAGTGATGGTCATGATGTAATGTAAATAGTAAATAATGAGATAAATGTATAAAATTTTACAGACATTTAGTTAATATGTCAAGTTTTGTTTTGACACAAATAGTGCCTTATTTTGATGTCTGTACAAAGAGAATGAATTTTCCAAATTAAGGGACCAGAATCTGTTTTCAGGATTTTTGACCAAATGAATAGTAATTTTTTATGAATAACTGTATTAATTGACTAAGTATTTGGTCTGAAGATTATTTTTCCCTTAAAGTTCAAGATGTTATACTCATGTACCTTTTTGAACCACTTCATTTATATTTTTCTAAAATTAATTATTATTTTTTGAAGTCCATAACCTAATATGGAAATACCATATGTACAGTAACTCAAGAAGAGTAAAAATTCCTAATTTAGCTAATAGACTTCCAAGGTCTTGTAAGTGGTTCTAAATGCTACTGAATGGTCCTAAGACATACAAAAGTAAGGATGTTTCATTTTGGTTTCAGAGCAGAAGTTTCTGGCATAATATAGGATAGTTCCCATACCCTAACTCTAAATAGTAAGTACTTTGTTATGTTAGGGTATTAGTTGGGATAGTTGGCATTGCTTATTTAAGCAAATATTGCAGGAATAGATATGGGATTTCATAAAGTTAAGTAAGAGCCTTCAGTTAGTAAGGGAGACCCTCGGCCAGTAGTGATATATGAAGATGATGTACATCCAGACTATGATCATCCTTCAGACAATGAAGAGAGTTCATATGAGAGTACAGGGGATCAATCAGGGAGGTCTATAGTAGAATATCCCATAGATATTTCTGTAGACTCAAACCTACAGTCTAGAGGTTATGTAGAGATTCAGCCTAATGTTGGGCATGCACTAGATGATGATGAGTCTAGTAATTCTATATAATATGAGTTTGTTAGAGTGCCTTTTAACCCTAATGTAAGCCCTATTCCTCTAATAAGAGGATATATTACGACTGAGAAAGCTGAGTACTAGTACTAGATTATGGGTAGACTAGATATTATTCCTCCTCCACTAGAGTTTGAGGATAAATTTGATTTGAGTAACCTACAGTAGTCCCTTAATCCAGAGATCCAGTCAGAGTCTATGATAGTCATTTTCCATTCTCAAAGTCCAAGAATATTGACTTTATAGAGAAAGATTAGTGTGATGTTCCTGATCCTTGTCAATACTAGCCTTCTTTGCTAAAGATAGATAATGTTGACTATATCAGTCTCAAGAAAGCTGTGGAGAGTGAATTAGTTAGTCTAGGTCAAGGGATGGACAGAAGTAGATATCAAGAGCAGTCAGTTTATCTACAATTCCTCAATGTTGTTACAAGGATGATAAACAGATATATAACAAAGGGTATTGACTTGAATTAGGTTTATACTATAGAATACTAGCATGAGATGGTAGTAAGTTAGATACTGCCATATACCCCTACATGACACATAGAGCTAAGTGAGTTTTTGGCAAATGATCCAGCAACTGATATACAGGGTTGGCATTTCTGTGTGCAGAAATATTTACAGTTCACCATTCCCTAGAAAATAATGTAAAAAGAGATGAGGGGTAACGTAAATTTATAAATAGTGTAAAGTAATTATATAGATGTATGATAGTTACGATGTACCCTGAATATGTAGTGGACATATATGTACAAATGTTATGGTGATATGAAATATGAGTTTTGATATGATATAATGAAATGATAGTTGGTTGAACATCTATGTGAATATGTTCCCTATTTAGTGTGATTATAGTAGATAGATATGAATAAGTTTCAATTGACCCAAGCTCATCAAAGTCGGGAACATAAGAAGAGAATGCTTAGAAAAAGCTATGCTCAGGTCATGATGTGAAGTAGTTTAGGTCGCGATTAGAAGTTATAGGGAAGTTAAGTCGCAATGAGTTAAGTCAAGGGGCACGATAAAGATTCACATAAGCGTTTTGGTCATGACAAGTAAAGACCATTTGTTGCGATATAAAGTTCCAAAGCTATCAGGTCGTGACGGAAGATGACTTGTGGTCACGACTGAAGAACACATAGCTATTAAGTCGTGATGAGTAAGTTGAGATGGTCACAACTAAAGTTTACATAGAGTACGTGTCGTGACTAGCCAGTACTCAGGTCGCGACTAGGATTCATAAATACTTGATGACGAATGAAGATGCTAACCTCACTAAAGTTTATTAGCTAGATTTTTAGCAGATGGTGCAGGTAAGCCAAATCGTATGAGGCACTGAGATATAGAAGATTAGTTTAAGAAAATGTTCAAAAGTAGATCCTCCGTATGATCACCAGGAGTTTATCCATGTTACAAAAGATTTATCATCTAGTATTTATTGAACAGAATAATAAAAAGTTAGAATGAGACTTGCCTAAGAATGAGCCTAAGTTATAGCTTAACGTTAGAGACATTATGGTTAATAGATAAAAAGTTAAAGTTCCCGAAACAGAGGCATACTATCATGAAAAGACAATAACTTAACAGACCTAGGGTAGAGCACCCTAGAGAATATAAGTTATAGTACTAGTTGATGAATGAGATCTATGTGACTTAAGTTACTTAGGATCAAGAAAAGATTAGAAAGGAACCATAGCTTGGCCCAGAGCAGACTGAGACTGACAGATAGAAAGAGCTAAGAGATATAAGATGTCATCTCCCTAATTTTCTTACCTAATATAACTGTACAGTTTATATGAAATGGGTATGAGATTCTTAGAATAAACTGTATCAGATTGAGAAAGGAAAGAGAGGGATTATTGTCTAAGGAAAATATCGGGACCTAAACGTAAAGTAGAAAAGGTTAAAGGCCAAAGGAAAACATAGGGACCTAAACACAAAGTAGAAAAGGTTAAAGGCCAAAAGTTAAAGTAGAAACAAAAGTTGGGCCAAAAGAGGTAATTTTTAAAAGTTTAGGGACCTAAATATAAATATGCAAAAAGTTAGGGACCAAAATGTAATTATAGAAAAGTTGAACCAGAAAAGGCTTAGAACTACCTGGAAGTATTCCAATCCCACATTTTATCAGTAAATAGAGAAAGCTATGCTGGTTAATCTAGCATTATACATAAATTTTATTAGGGTTATTTATCTAATAGTCTGAAAGATAACTAAAATTTTATCAGATCTCATGGACCTCAAGTATAAGTGGAAAAGTTACAAGAAGGTGTACCCCATGACATCAGATGTCATGAATTTGACAGAACCCCGGAAGGAGCACTGTATGAAAAGTTATCCCCATATTAGTAAATTTTAACTGGAGTTTGAGAGTATCTGTGATCCGATTATAGAACTTAGCAGTAAGTGAGCCTGGATAGAATGGGTTTAGATGACCTTATATATAGGCTATGATGATGCCAAGGAGGGCCTAAAACCCATGATACCAGTTCATCAGTAGAATGGGCCAGTGTCCAGGAAAAGTTTGAAATTATGAAAATGTCCCTAGATGCCCGTATTGTACCAATGTTGATGGAGGGCATTTTGGTCATTCTAGACAGGCAAAAACGTGTAACATGGTATAAATATGATTAATTATAGCAAGTATATACCCTGAGGTAGTACAAAGAGGGATAATGAAACATCCTCACTTTCATATATCTTAGGGACCATTCAGTAGCATTTAGAACCACTTACAACACCTTGGAAGTCCATTAGCCCAATCTGGAATTTTACTCTTTCTCGGGTTACTGTTCATATGGTATTCCAGATTACGCAATGAACTTTGAAAAAGCATAATTAATTCTAGAAGAATCGAAATGAAGTGGTTCAAAAAGTTACATGAAGACAACATCTTGAAATTTAAGGGAAAAATAATTTCTAGACCAAATGGTTAACCAATTAATACAATTTATTCGTCAAAATTTACTATTCATTTGGTCAAAACTTCTAAAGACAGATTCTGGTCCCTCACTTTGGAAATTCATTTCTCTTGTTATACACATCCAAATGAAGTGTTATACCTATGCATTTAAAGCTCTAGATGTGTGCTACAATCTCATAAAAGTTTGTTAAATAATTCCTTCATTTGCTAGGTCAAACTGAAGCCAGAACAAAACTGCTTCAGGACCTACGTTTTTACCATTTCAGTTTCTTTTCTTTCACTTTCAATAATTGTTCCAACATGCATAAGCCATCAAATAAACTTCTCAATGTTCATATACATCATGTACATATATAGATAATTCATAGCATATGCTAGGATTTCAATTACTTCACTTCCTTTCTTCCATTCTTTAGCTCTTCTCCATGTATCCCTTTTCCATCATGCTTGACCTAGATTGGTTAGTTATGGGAGAGTGAGATTCTAGGGAATCTCAGTAGCAAACATTATCACTTAAATATACAAGATGGATGTTAATGCATGATATGTAATTTCATTAAACTTTCTTTGACTAGTAACATGCCATCATGCTATATACTTTCACATAAAGTGTATGGCCATGGAAAACATGTTATTCACAATACATTCAACATCATTTATCATGTCACAACATCATTCAAATATCATATACATGTCAACACATAAGCATACCACATCAAGCATTTAAGAGGTAAGTTCACTACCTTGCACTTAAGCTTTCCTCTGGATCATTAGCACTTGCTCCCTAGCTTTCCAACCATGAAGCCTTTATGTCAATCACTTCCCAACATCTTGGATGTTTCAAGGTCCTAAACACATTCATATTCATCACATAATTTAGTAGGACTCATGAACTCCAACCATGTTCAAGACTAATCTTGTTACACTCTTTATTATCATAACTTTCTCTAATCTTAACTAATCCACTTGGCTCTTGAACCAATTGATGTCTTGACTTTACCCTATACAATTTCATCATTTCAATCCATTTATGAGCTTAGAATCATGAAATTCCAGCTCTTTCATGGCCTACTATACAGAACCCAACACATGCACACAATTCTTTCAAAAATTCTCATTTTGCTTCTAATGCTTCCCATACTTGTTTCTCTACTTTATCCCACACAATTTTTCATTTTAAAACCATTGGAAGCATCAAAATCATGAAATTCCAATCACTTTTCATGCATGTGAACAGTACCATAAGGGATCTCAAAGACTGCAACCTTGTGATTTTAATGTTTCTATGGTTCAAAACATTTTCAATCCTACACAAAATCATCATATCAATTCAATGGAAGCATTAAATTATTGAAATTCCATTTCCTTCCATTATGAACATTACAGACCGAACAGGTTCACCCTTGGCAAAGTCAAGAATATCAACTTGATTCAATAACCAATCACTTAACTAGCTTGTTTAAGCTTTAATCATATACTTCTAACTTTAATTCCTTCTTTTACCTTTCATCTACGGTTTTTGGGCAGCACAACACCTTAGAGAAACTCAAATTTTTCACCATGAAAACCCTAAGGTCAAGATCCCAAATCAAAAGAAAATAAGCTAGGAAAAATTGCTTACCTTTAATCTCTAGCTTATTTAAACTTTAGTACCTTGAACCTTCTTTGTCTTGGCTTGAGTTTCCATTTTGCAAGAGTTTCCCCAAGGTTCATGAGGCCACAGTTTTGAACCAAATTTGAGGGGGTATTTATAGAAAATTTCATGGAAAATCAATGGACAAGATTACTTTGTGCACTATTTGATCTAAAGGCTCACATTTAATATTGGATTTAACTTTTTCAAAAAAGAATAATTATGACATCATAAGGGACAGCTCAAGGGACATCTCATGGGGGTATGTGGTGAAATTCTCATGTAAGGAAGCTTATGGAAAAATTCAAATCCTATCCAGTACTGATCGGAGCAGTTTCACAACAACTGGACTATTTTCTATTCCTAATTTTTTATAATATACCAGGATATGTATTATATCCAGGAAATCAATGTCTAGGCTTCTCATACCATTGACATTGATATAATGAATATTTATCTATCATCCATCCCTTGAAAAATTACCAAAATACCCTTGGTGTCCTTTTCTTACACTAAATTAACCCTAAGGGCATAATTGTCATTTCACCTCTCTTTGTACTGCCTTAGGGCAAATACTAGCTCAACTAATCATATTTATACCATGTGCAACATTTTTAGCCTTTCCCAGATGACCAAAATGCCCTCCATCCATCACTAGTACAATATGGGCATCTATGGGCACTTTCATAATTTCACACTTTTTCTGGATATTGGCCCCTTCTACTGATGAACTGGTAGGCATCATCATGGGCCTACATATAAGGTCATCTTATCTCATTCTATGCAGGCTTACATACTGATAAGTTCCATTATCGGATCACGGGTGTTATCAAACTCCCGTCAAAATTCACTAATATGTGAATAACTTTTTTTACAGAACTTCTTCGGGGTTCTGTCAGATGAATGATATCTGATACTGTAAGGCACACTTTCCTATAATTTCTCTACTTATATCTGAAATCGATAAAATTTGATAAAATTTTGGATAACTTTCAGACTATTAGATAAATATCTATTGTCTGGAGCCCTCATAAAATTTTTGTATCATGCTAGATTAACCAGCATAACTTCCTCTATTTACTGATAGAATGTGGGACTAAAATACTTTCAGGCAGTTCTAAGCCTTTTCTTGCTAAACTTTTACATAATTACATTTAGGTCCCTGACTTTTTGCTTAATTACATGTAGGTCCCTAAACTTTTGGAAATTACCACTGTTGGCCCAACTTTTGTTTCTACTTTAACTCTTGGCCTCCAACTTTTTCTAATTTTTGTTTAGGTCCCTCTCTTTCTTCAAGACTCATTTAACCTTTACCATTTCTTCTGATCTTCATCATAATCCTTTCCAAACCTCTTTCCACTATCAGTATTATACTGATAGGGAAAAATTAGGATATGACAGGTAAAATGGCAATTATACCCTTAGGGTTAACAAAGTGCAAGAAAGGACACTAAGGGTATTTTGGTCATTTTCCAAGTAATGGATGGCAGATAAATACTCAGTCTAACAATGTCAATGGTATGAGAAACCTAGGCATTGATTTCTAGGACATAATACATATCCTGGAATATTATAAAAATTAGAAACAGAAAACAGTCTAATTTTTGTGAAACTGCTCCGATCGGTACTGGACTAGATTGGAATTTTTCCTATCAGTATATTCTAATTTTTCCAGCCAAACATGACCTTAAATGATGTCATGCATGGTGTCAAGTGAGAGGATTCTAGGGCAAGGCAAGTTGAAGAATGAATATGGACCATTAGATCAAATAGTAACCAAATCAATCTTGGCCATCCATTTCAACCCAAGCTCATCTATAAATACCCCCTCAAATCAGATCCTTTCAGCATGCATGGTGAACCATAGGGAAACTCTTGCAAAATTTCCATTCAACCAAGAAAGAAGCACACAACATGAAGCAAAAAAGTAAGGCAATCATCTCCCTTGATCTTGAGCTTTGTTCTAGCAAGTTAGCTCTTGATTTTAAGGGATTTTTGTACCATATTTCCCTTATGGTTGCTGCTGGAAGTGCTGTCCATATGTGATTAAAATATGAGTTTTATGTTATGGATAGTTTAGACAAGCTTATCAAGTGGTATAAACTTATAAATCCAAGTATGTTTGGAATTAGGGTTTTATGTTCCTGCTGATTACTATATGTGGCACTGTTCATATGTTGGGATTTCATTATTTTGATGCTTCCAATGAGTTTAAAATAGAAAATTATGTGGGGATAAAGTAGGAGAACAAGTGTTGGAAGCATTGGAATCAAAAGATGAATTTTGAAAAATAAGAGGGTTTGCTTCGGTTTGGTATTGTAGCATGTGGAATGTTTTGATTTTAAAAATTCTAGTTTCATATTTGGATTCTAAATGAAAAATTATGTGAAAATGAACCATGAGAATTTATTTTAGAAAGATGAAAGTAAGGAACATAAAATATAGAATGAAAGGAAGTTAATGAAAACCTAGTCTTTGTGTTCAAGTTGAGTTATAACTTGATATTACTTTGTAATTGTAACATCCTTACTTTCATGCTTCTTAGGAACCATTCAGTAGCATTTAAAACCACTTACAAGACCTTGGAAGTCCATTAGCCAAATCTAGAATTTTACTATTTCTTGGGTTACTGTTCATATGGTATTCTAGATTACATAACGAATTTCAAAAAATCATAATTAATTCTAGAAAAATCAAAATGAAGTGGTTCAAAAATATAAATGAATCTAACATCTTTAAATTTAAGGGAAAAATAATTTTTAGACCAAATGATTAGCAAAGTAATAAATTTTATTCGTTGAAGTTTACTGTTCATTTGGTCAAAAACTCTAGAAACATATTCTAGTCCTTTAATTTGGAAATTCATTTCTCTTGATATACACATCCAAATGAAATGTTCTACCTATGCACTTAAAGCTCTGTATGTGTGCTACACGCTCATAAAATTTCATGATTCCTTTATTTGGTTAGACAAACTGAAGCACAACAAAACTGCTTCAGGACCTACGTTTTTACCATTTTAGTTTCCTTTCTTTTACTTTTAATAATTGTTCCAGCATGCATAAGCCATCATATTTACATTTAGGTCCCTAAACTTTTGAATAATTGCACTTAGGCCCCTGGACTTTTGGCTATTTGTGTTTAAGTCCCTTAACTTTTGAAAATTACACTTAAGGGCCCAACTTTTATTTCTACTTTCACTTTTCGCCTTTAACCTTTTCTACTTTACGTTTTAGTCCTTCTCTTTCTTCAAGACTCATCTAACCTTTATTATTTTTTTAATCTTCATCATAATCCTTTCCAAACTTCTTTCCACTATCAGTATTATACAGATAGGGAAAAATTAGGATATGACAGTAATGGCTAGGTTTTGACATTTGTGAAGGAAGAAAATCACCTCAAAAAGATCTTGACAAGGATAGCTAAGAGGTAGCAAGAATATCTAACTATATTTTCATGTTTACTTAATTGTTTACTTGCTTTTTGATTATGGAGTTTGATTGAGCTTGAGATTATGCCATCATGTTGTTGATGAGATATGAATGATTGTAACTCATTACAAGTTATGTCATGACAATATGCATGTTAGAGTTTGTTTATGTACCATTATGAAGTAGCTCCCATCTCATGATAATATGTTAAGCATCCAATTAATCATGCATGATATTATGGTTTGTGTAACTTGATATTTGGATTTCCATGAAATCTTATTCCTTCCATATGCATAACCATGTCATATGTGCTAGAACTTCTAAAAGAAAGAGGGTAAACATTGATGGTTGAACTTGTATAACTAATTACATGATTTACATGTCACTATGAAAGGATATGATGGATGTATGATATATGATTTTGTAATTGTGCTATGAGGCTGTGATGGTGTGACGATGATTAGGACACCTTAATCAACGAGTTTGAACTTAAAATTTAGTATGGCGATAGCTAAGATACAGAGCTTTAAATGAACACCTATAACAACTCAATTGGTTAAGTATTCGAATTGTTATGATTTTTCGAAGTTAAAATCTAGAATGAAGAGAAAGTAAACAACTAGAGGCAGTAACCTTCCGACGTGAATTTTGTATAGTGAATGAACGAGTTTTGCTGTAAAATTTGGTGAGCTTAAAGATCATGTCTAGAGCTTTAAATTCATAGGTAAGATGCTTCATTTGGATAAAAAACCAATGAGAAATGAATTTTTGAAGTTAAGGCAAAGAAACTAGAACTTCCATATTTTACCAAATGAACAGTGTTCTTTAACGAATAAACTGATTTCATTGGGACATAGGAACCTTAGTTTTATATTTTCCCTCAAAGTTAAATAAAATATATTTCATTAGAAATTGAAACCACCCTATTTCAATTTTTTTACATTTAATTTTGAATTTTCAAAGTTGGGTAAATGTTCTGGAATTACTAAATAAACAGTAAAAGTGAACAGTACCCAAGAGTAATTCTTTTGAAAATGGATGTTTCTAAAGCAAAAGGCTATGTAATTGGTTCCAATGACTTATGAATGAGTATAATTGAGATTAAAAATAAGGATGTGACATAAGAGATACAGAAGTTACTCCACAGAATTGGAGATTGATTCGCTCACCTAAGAAGTATTTCTCTCAATTAGATAGTGATGAGCGTGAGCCTAAGGATTAAAATAGAGGAAGTGAAACCCATTGATTAATACTTATCCAAGTTTATCTACATGAGCAATAAGAGTTGAATGAATGAAAAGTTAGTTCACAGATTGAATTCCATGTTGCAAAGAAAGAGTTTTTCTCATGTAGTTGTAGAAGTTTAATAGAGCGATAGATGTATGTAAGATAAGAAAAGAAGTTTATGTAATGTGGCAGCTTAAGTTAGATAAATAGTTACTTCAAGATCTGATAATGGTCTGATCAGATAATGTGATAGATAATATGGCAGTTATGGTGATAAAAGGACATAATTCTTTAAAAGATTACCTAGTTAATTGTTTAGTTGCAGTGTGCGTATAAGGGATGGATATGCAAATTATGTAATGATGATATGGCTTATATTGCCATAAGTTTTGATGAAAAGTTGCATCTCCTTGCATTTTTCATATGTGACACGCATGTTAGAGAATGCTTAAATGATTGCATCTCCTTGCCTATTATGTGTGTTAGAGTATGCTATGATGAATGAATACTCCATTTTTGTATTTTAATAATGGTAAAGTATATATGATGAGAAAATTATGTTGTTCCCATACCATACGACATGCAATTAAATAATTCAACTTGGTAATGATAAAGCAATAGAAAAACAATAAATGAGATTAGAGATGAAGGTTAATAGAGAATTTATAGATAAATTATTACAGTACTAAGGACATATCCCTTCAGTAGGGATAAGATACATGAATGATGTACCATGAACATGAAATAAAATGAGACGCAGTTATGAAAGATGATGTAGCTCCGAGAGGGGGCAGCTTTTAAGCAATAAAAGTTAACGTTCTCACAATAGAGCTAGATTGCTCTTGAGATAGAGCCAAGAGAATGGAAAGTGCAGCTCATGTAGAGTAATTTCCACCAGATAAGATAAATAGATTATGATAGATATATGAATGGTAGAGTTTATGTAGCTCTATGTAGTAATGGACATTGTAAAGTTATGAAAGATAGGAATCATATAAGAAATTCCTGAGTGATAGAGGAAATGAGTAGAGTCCTAATAGATATTATTGGCTTTTATGATCATTTTTAGGGAATTATATGTTGAGTTAACAACGAAATAGAAGTGGCTAACCTTGTAACTTTGTCCGTTAGTTAGGTCTTTCAGAGATGAGAATACAGTACAACAGAATCGCAGTAGATTATGGAGGATTATAGTTAGATCCTAGTATGGCCCATAGAGAATAGAATTTTAGGGTCACAGTTAGATCCTGAAGAGGCTTACGGTTGATCGTAGTATATCCTGAGGGTCACAGTAGACCTAGCCTATAGAAAAAAAGTAATAAACCATAAGTACAGTATTTCTTTGAAAGGACAAATACCAAGGACAAAATTAAGATAGAGAAGCTTCACAAGTTAGTTAACTCATAATAGAAAGAGTACCCATGATGTTAATTTCATATAGCCTTATTACTATTGTGGACTAAACTCATAATCTTCTTAGACGCAACAGGAACTAAGTGATCAAAGTTAAAATTGTTAATCATGAGTACCAAGAATTTATGAAAATATATCATAAGATATGAGAAGGGGTCAAATAAAAATAAAGAGATCCCTACGATGAGATTACAGAGAATAAGAATGAGAGACAAATAAATCCTCCAGATGAGGATAAAAAGAATAGAAGGCCAAATAGACCTAAAAGAGATAGTATGAGAAGGGTCTAAGATAATAAAGTACTAGGGTTAGAGCCTATTAGCACCAGTGCTTCAGATTGTTATCTACACTTTTTAGTTAAGCGTGCTCAGGTAATAGTCGCCTAATGATGGGTGAACTCCTAGGAAGTGATGAAAAAGGTGTAAATACCACAAAAATTTGGCATGTATGCATAGAGTTATGTAAAATGATAGAAAGAGCTATGAAAAGTTATAAAGGGTTATGAACAGTAAGAGACTAGAATCCTTATGTCAGGTCTAGATAAAATAGATTTGAAAGGAAATATTTAGAAGAGTTTTCTCAAAAGCTATCAAAGATATAAGTTAAAGAGAATGTTAGACTTATGGTATCTCAAGATAAGTCATGAAAAGTGAGATAGACCATGATATAGCCAGATTTGGCCATATATGCCATGATATGGCATGAAAAGTACGTAATGAGATACGTTATGAGAAATATGTAATGTGATACATAATGAGAAATATGTATTAAGAAGTACAATATGGAGTGGCTTTATAGCTAGCTTTGTAAATAGATATAGAGGCTCCCTTTTTGAAAGGGATGAGATAATTATATGTTATGTTACAGATGAAATAGCAAGTGAGAGCTTTCACTCCTTTCATGAAATGCTAGGCATTATGTTATGTTTGTAAAATATGCTAAAGCTCCAAATGTTAGAGTAGTGCCAGCTCCATGTGATAGAGCTGTGCAAGCTCTGAGTGTTAGAGCTGTGCATATTCAAAAAAGGAATGCTTAAGCTCCGATGTTAGAGTTTTCATTCATGGGAAGGTATGTAGTTCTGCAACATGTTGGCTAGGCATTATGCATGTTAGAGTATGTGCTCCTATGTACTCCTATTTAGTAATAAAGTAAAGAAAGAATAATGACATAAGTCCTCTCTCTGTATTATGTTGAGTTATTAAAGATGATAAGAAAACAAAGAAATATGATGATACGAAAATGTGATATAAAGATTTACAGATGATAAGAAAATTTTGCTAGATAATTAGGGAAATAATAAGAGATACGTGTTAAAGGGATGATGAGTAGTTGATGAAAACTCCATGACATAGTTGTATTCAAGAGAGTTTGATATGAAAGAAATGGACGCTACTCATAAGTCTAGTATAGTGAGAAGTTTATACGTAAATATATGTATAGCAAGTAATCTAATGAAGTAGAGTTCAACTCTGATTGACTTGATTCAGAATAGAAGAATAATCACAACAAAGATATGAAGATCTACCAATATGTAAAGTACTCCGCAAAATGTCAAGATAGAAGATAAGAGATAGATACCCTAATCCTTAGTCATAAAGTGGGAAAAAGATATAAATTTAAGATAGTTGATTGAGGTGCTAAGTAAATTTCGAGGACAAATTTTATTTTAAGGGGGTAAAAATGTCACATCCTACTTTTTCCCTATCTATATAATATTGATAGTGGAAAGAGGTTTGGAAAGAATTGTGATGATGAATAGATAGGAAAAACAATGATTAGGCAAAGGTATAAGGATGAGGGACTAAAATGAAAAGTTTAAAAGTTCTTTGGTGCAAAGATGAAAGTAGAAATAAACTTTGAGCCATTAAATGTAATTATGAAAAGTTGAGGGCCTAAATTATAATTTTCAAAAGTTTAAGAGCAAAATGGTAATTACGTTTAAGCCCAGTCCAAGAATGTCAATGGTAGGAAGGATCACGATACTAGATTTAAGGTTAGAAAGCATATTATGGAATCTTAGAAAAAGTAGAATTATAAAATAGTCTAGTTTTTAAGAAATCAGACTGAGTCGGTACCGGATTGGGCTGGAATTTTTCCAGAAGCTTCTTCCCTTGGAAATTTCGCTACACATCCTATGAAGTGTCCCTTGATGATGTCATGGATGATGTCATGATTAGCTTTTTAGAAAAGTTAAATCCAAGATCAAATGTGAGCCATTAGATCAAATGGTGCGCAAAGTGATATTGGCCATTGATTTTCCACGGAATTTGGCTATAAATAGCCCACAAATTTTGATGCAAACCGTGGAGCAAGAACCCTTGGGGAACCTCTTGCAAAATAAAAAATCAAGCCAAGACAAAGAAGATTCAATGTGTCATATCCCAATTTTTAGGCCTTAAAGCCCAGTATATAGCCTGAAAAAGGGATGCTACCATACTCTATTGAGTAAAGGTCTCAATAAATAGAGAAAATTATGATGATCAGTTTGATGCAACACAAAGTTTTGATATGAGGTCTCGAAAGATTTATATTAATTTTTGAAGAGAAGGAAAATTAATATAGTATTCTCTAGACCTCAGAATCAGATGAAATATGGCAGTAAATTCCTATAATTAATATAAGAATTTTTAAAATTGACAGAGCTCAAAAAGGAGTTATGTAGAATTTACTACAGAATTTACAGTGGATTAAAAGACCCGATAAATAGGTTTCGGGGGAATTTCTTGGGAATTGAGCCCATGAAGATAGTGGATCATACAGAGGGTCTAGAATGTCACCTTATAGGTCCAATGATATTTTCAGATAAATATGTGAGCCAGGGCTAATAAAGACCGAGAAAAATGAAGAATTACAAAAATGCCACTGAAGGTATGCCACTGTGTTGTGTCATTAAGTCTGAGTCAGAAGAAGGGCGTTACGATCATTTGACTAAGGTTAGACAATCAAGAAAGGGTATCTGGATAGTTGACCAGGGTCAAGAGATACTCTGGTAAGGTATGAAAAGACAATAGTGCCCCTAGAAGGACTAAAGAGGTAGTAAGGGTATTTTGGTAATTTACTAAGGATGTTTCTTGGGAATCGAGCCACCAGAGTGTTTGGGCTTGGTTAGAAACCCAAGATGATATTTAAAGGCCCAAAAACGTAGCCCAAGAGTAAAGTGGGCCCAAGAGGCATTAAAATAATGTTTTAGTGCTTTTTCAATAAAGTAAAGTGACCCAGTCCAAGATAGAACTGCGTAAAGTGATATGGAATCATGAGAGGACATAAATGGGGCCCACAATGTGCCACATGGCATGATTATAGTAAAAGAGGAAAAGCAAAGGACACATGGCATGATTATATAAAAAGGAGAAAAAGCAAGAGGACACGTGGCACGATCTCAGTCGTCCATTCAGGGAAAGACTCTGGAACTCTCTGGAAAGGCTGAGTCAGTTGGTGAGGTGTCCCAATGGCCCAACATTTCGCCACATATACCCTTGAGGTGTCCCTTGAGGTGTACTAGGTGATGTCATGAGGGGTGAGTCATCAAGGAGGGTGATGTCATCGTGATGATGCAGGCAAAGCTTCTTGAGGAAGCAAGCAATCTGAGCCATTCATCGTGACTCAATCTGGACCATTCATTCCACCTCCTCTCACCTATAAATAGGCCACTCCCCTCCCATTTCAAGGCACACCACGGATCTAGCAAGAAAAGGAAGAGAAAGAAGAGAGAAAGAGAGGAAGAAAGCAAGAAATGAAGGAGTTCTGGTGGAGCCAGGAGCAGTCTGAGGAGCCGAGGGACTGGGCAAAGCTTAGGAATGAGGTAAGAAAGTTATATAGTCCCTGCTCTAATAAAGTAGAGGATTGCTCTTAATGGTTAGAATAGAGAAATATCTCTATTAATAAAGTTAGCTATAGATAGAAAGAAAGTTAGAGAAATGTCGGAGTAAGGATATTTCCCCTAGCTATGCATGAGTTAAATAGAGCTATACTGATAGAGTAATAAAGAAAATATTATTATGCTATGTATAGGCTCTAACCTATGGAAAGAATTAATCTTAGAGCAAAGGCTAAGAGCTAGAAGGAAAGCTATATGCCAGGTAGTAAACTAATCCTAAACTTGTATGCATTGAATGTTATGCTTGATGTGCTATCGCTTTGTTGAATTGTGTTGAATATGTGCTTATGTATGAAGCTCTGTTCCTATGATTACCTTGGCCAATTGTATTTCATATGTAACATGGAAGCATGCACATTAGACAATATTAACACGTTCACAAGCAAGCACAAGTATTCACATTAATGCATGCATTGTTTAGTGCTGTTTGCTACTGAGATTTCCCCATAAATCTCACCCCTTCCATATCAATCCAATTACATCAGGTCTTCTAAAGATGGAGGAGATAAATATGCATGAAGAAATGTTAATTGCTTAGCATGATTGATATGTGATTCATGTATGTATAATTGCTGGAAATTGTCACTATGAACAGTAACTCGTGATGGAGGCAGTGACATTTGAGCTGTAATTATAAATAGTAAATAATTGAATAAATGTATTATATTTTTCCAGTAAATATTAGACATTCCAAGCTTCGATTTGATATATAGAACGTCTTATTTGGATGTCTACACATAAAGATATGATTGATCAAATTTGGGACCAGAATGCTGGAATCAGGGACAGGACGCTGGAGGAACAGTAAACTTCAGACATTGACCAACGTTGACCTGGTCAATGTATGGTCAAAGAGTTATTTTTTCCTGAAATATAATTATGTTAGCTTCGTGTATCAATTTGAACCACTCCATTTCAATTTTTATAGAATTAGTTATGATTTTTCGAAGTCAGGCCACTCCTCTGGAATTCGCACAGTGAACAGTAGTCGCTAAGAGTAAAATTCCAGATTGAGTAAATTGACTTCAACAGCCTTGAAAGTGGTTCCAGATGCTACTGTTTGGTCCCTAAAATGTATGAAAAGGAGGATGTTATACAAGGTACCAAAGTTCAAATAAGCTAGAGATTAAAGATAAACAATCTATCCTCGCTTAGTTTTCTTTGATTTGGGAGCTTGAACTTAGGTTTTTCATGGAAGAAAGTTGAGTTTTCTCTAAGGTGTATATGCTGTCCAAAACCTTATATGAAAGGAGAAAGAAGAAATTAAAGTTAGATATATGTGATTGAAGCTTAAACAATCTAGTTAGGTGATTGGTTATGGAATCAAGTTGATATTCTTGACTTTGCCATGGTTGAACTATTTCAGTTTGCACTGTTCATGATAGAAGGAGATGGAATTTCGATGATTTAATACTTCCATTGAATTCATATGATGATTTAGTATATGATTGGATTGGTTTTGAACCTTGGAAGCATTGGAATTACAAGTTATAGTTTTTGAAGTTTTTCTATGTTATTGTTCACTCGTATGAAGAGTGATTGGAATTTCATGATTTTGATATTTCCAATGGTTTTAAAATGAAAAGTTGTGTGGGATAAAGTAGAGAAACATATAACATCCTAACTTTTTTATATCTTAGGGACCAAACAGTAGTAGCTGGAACCACTTTACTAGTCATTGAAGTCAAATTACACAATCTAGAATTTTACTCTACTGAGTACTATTCACTGTGTAGATTCCAGATAAGTGACTTGACTTCAAAAAATCATAATTAAATCTAAAAAATCAAAATAAAGTGGTTCAAATTTTTACACAAAGATAACTTAATGTTCATTCAGGGAAAAATAACTTGTTGACCACGTCTTTACCAAGTCAGCATCAGTCAACACTTCAATTTTACTATGCATCAGCGTTCTTCCCTGATTCTAGCATTTTGGTCCCAACTTTGAAAAATCATATCTGAATGTGTAGACATCCAAATGAGATGACGTCTATATATCAAATTGAACCTTGGTATGTATACTATTTACTAGTAAAATATCATACATTTATTCAATATATTACTATTTCTAATTACAATTCAATTGCCACTGACTCACCATGAGTTACTATTCACAGTGGCAAATTCCAGCACACAACTTTACATACATATGTATAAAATACATCAATCACATATTAATCATGCTAAGTAATTCTTAACTTCTCTTCATGCATCTTCATCTCCTCCATCTTGAGAAGACCTACTATGATTGGATTGAATGGAAAGGGTGAGATTTCTGGGGAAATCTCAGTAGTAAATGGTACTAAACAATGTATGCATTAATGCTTGGGATTAGTGCTTGCTTGTGATTATGTCAATATAATGTAATGTGAATGCTTCCATGTAACATATAAAATACAATTGGTCAAAGTAATCATAGCACAGAGCTTCAACATTTACATATGAATAACATCAATCAAGGCATAACACCAATAACCATACATTCAACACATACAAGTTTAGGTAAATTTACTACCTGTTGGGTAGCTTTTCCTTAGTCTTTAGCCTTTACTCTGAGGTTCCTTCTTTACATAGGTCAGAGCCTATACATAGCATAATAATATCTTCATTATTATCCTATCCAGTATAGCTCTACTTAACTTATGCTTAACTTGAGGTAATACCCTTAATCTGACAATACCCTAACTTTCTTTCTATCCACGGCTAACCTTATCGAGAGATATTTCTCTATTTTAACTATTAAATTCATAAGAACAATCCTTTAATTTATTAGAGTAGAGACTAGAATAAATTACTTACCTTGTTCCTAAGCTTGCCAAGTCCCTAAGCTCCTTGGATTACTCCTAGCTCTGCGATAACTACTCCTTTTTCCTTCCTTTCTTTCTCTTCCTTTCTTCCTTTCTCTTTTTCTCTTGCTTGTCCATGGATGTGGAATGAAGTGAGGGGGTATTTATAGGTGGAGGGAGGTGGAATAGACGATCAAGATGACATCATCATCCTCAATGACTCATCAAAGTGGCATCATCAAGGGACACCTCACATGCTTAAGTGGCGCAATGGTGGGGCCCTTGGGAAACCTTACCAGTTGACTCAGAGTTTCAAGAGAATTCTAAAGTCTTTTCCTAAAATGAATGGCTGAGCTTTTTCTTAGCTTTTTCTTCCTTCCCTATATTCATGCCATGTGGCGCCTTGTGGGTACCATGAGGACACCTTTTGTCATATCCTAACTTTTCCCTATCTGTATAATGCTGATAGAGGAAAGAGGTTTGGAAAGGATTGTGACGATGATCAGAAGGAATAATAAAGGTTAAATGAGTCTTGAAAGAAGAGAGGGACTAAAATAAAAAGTTCAAAAGTTCTAAGGTGAAAAACAAAAGTAGAAATAAACTTTGGGTCATTAAGTGTAATTTTTAAAAGTACAAGGACCTAAATAAAAATTATAAAAGGTTAAAGGCCAAGAGTAAAGGTAAAAACAAAAGTTGGGCCAAAAGGTATAATTATCAAAAGTTTAGGCACCTAAATGTAATTATGAGAAAGTTGAGCCGGAAAAAGCCCAAAAATGCCCAGAATCATATTAGTTCTAAATTTTACCAGTAAGTAGAGAAAATTATTCTGATCAGTTTAACACAACACAAAATTTTGATTTGAGGTCCCGATTAATTGATATAAATTCCTGAAGTCAGGAACAATTATTGTAGTATTTTTTGGACCTCATAATCAGATAAAAATTTACAGTAAATTCCCATATTTAATATAAGAATTTATAAAATTGACAGAGTCAGAAAATGAATCCTGTAGAATTCTTACGAGAATTTATAGTGGAATAAAATACCCAATAAATATGGTTAGGAGAGATTTCTTGGGATTTATGCCATAAAGGTAATGGACCAATACTAAGGCTCAAATGGCATCTCAAGAGACCCAATAAGGTGGTGAGACAGTTAAGTAGGCTAAAGTCCAGAGTAACCCTGGAAAAGTGTGAAACTATGAAAATGCCCCTACATGGTCATATTGTACCAGTGATGAATGGAGGGCATTTTGGTCATTCTAGACAGGCCAAAAACATCCAAGCTAGTATACAGATGATTAGTTAGAGTCAGTATACACCCTGATGCAGTATAAAGGAATGTAAAATGACAATAATTATGCCCTTAGGGTTAATATAGTGCAAGATAGTGAACAAAGGGAATTTCAGTCATTTGTCAAGGGATCTGTAATTAAGTTTTGACCCAGTAGAAGAGTGTCTATGGTAGAAAGAATCCAAATACTAGATTTAAGGTCATAAAGCATAATATGGAATCTCAGAAAAATTAGATTCAGAAAATAGTTTGGTTTTTGAGGAATCAGACTGAGCCGGTACTGGATTGTAAATGGTACTAAACAAGGCATACATTAATGTAAATACTTGTACTTGCTGGTGAAAGTGTTAACATTGTGTAATTTGCATGCTTCCATATAACATATGAAATACAATTGGCCAAAGTAATCCTAGAAACAGAGCTTCATACATAAGCACATATGCAACACAATTCAACAAAGCCATAGCACAATCAAGCATAACATTCAATGCATACAAGTTTAGGATAAGTTTACTACCTCATATACTTGACTTTTATAACATCCTTACTTTTATACGTCTTGGGGACCATTCAGTAGCATTTGAAACCACTTATAAGACCTTGGAAGTCCATTAGCCAAATCTGGATTTTTTACTCTTTCTCAGTTTACTGTTCATATGGTATTTCAGATTACGCAATGAACTTTGAAAAATCATAATTAATTGTAGAAAACTCAAAATGAAGTGGTTCAAAAATATACATGAAGATAACATCTTTAACTTTAAGGGAAAAATAATTTCCATACCAAATGATTAGCCAATTAATACAGTTTATTCGTTAAAGTTTACTGTTCATTTGGTTAAAAACTCTGGAAACAGATTCTGGTCCCTTACTTTGGAAATTAATTTCTCTTGTTATACACATCCAAATGACACGTTCTACCTATGAATTTAAATCTCTGGATGTGTGATACATGCTCATAAAATTTTGTGAACTAATTCCTTCATTTGCTAGGTCAAACTAAAGCTACAACAAAACTGCTTTAGGACCTACGTTTTTACCATTTCAGTTTCTTTTCTTTCATTTCCAATAATTGTTTCAGCATGCACAAGCCATCAAATAAGCTTATCAACATTCATATACATCATGTACATATGCAATAAGTATTTCAAATAGCTTCATCTCATAAATACACACCTTACATGGCATTTACATACATGGATAATTCATAGCCTATGCTAGAATCTTAAATACTTCACTTTCCTTCTTCCATGCTTTAGCTCTTCTGCATGTATACATTTTCCTTCATGCTTGACCTAAATTGGTTGGTTATGGGAGAGTGAGATTCTAGGGAATCTCAATAGCAAACATTTCCACTTAAATATGCAAGATGGATGCTAATGCATGATATGTAATTTCATTAAACTTTCTTTGATTAGTGACATGCCATCATCCTATATACTTTCACATAAAGTGCATGGCAATGGAAAACATGTTATTCACAATAAATTCAGCATCATTTATCATGTCACAACATCATTCAAATATCATATACATGTCAACACATAAGCATACCACATCAAGCACATAAAGAGGTAAGTTCACTACCTTGCACTTAAGCTTTTCTCTTGATCTTTTGCACTTGCTCCCTAGCTGTCCAGCCATGAAGTCTTTATGTCAATCACTTACCAACATCTGCTTGGATGTTTTAAGGTCCTAAACACATTCATATTCATCACATAATCCATTAGGACCCATGAACTCCAACAATGTTCAAGACTAACTTTGTTATACTCTTTGTTATCATAACTTTCTCTAATATTCACTAATCCACTTGGCTCTTGAACCAATTGATGTCTTGACTTTACCCTACACAATTTCATCTTTTGAATCCATTTATGAGCTTAGAATCATGAAATTCCAGCTCCTTCATGGCCTGCTGTACACAACTGAACATAAGCATATAATTCTTTCAAAAATTCTCATTTTGATTCTAATGCTTCCCATACTTGTTTCTCCACTTTACCCCACACAACTTTTCATTTTAAAACCATTGGAACCGTCAAAATCATGAAATTCCAATCACTGTTCATGTGAGTGAACAGTAACTATAAGGAATCTCAAAAACTACAACCTTGAGATTTTAATGTTTCCAAGGTTCAAAATCTTTCCAATCCCACACAAAATCATCATATAAACTCAATGGAAGCATTAAATCATTGAAATTCCATTTCCTCCCTCATGAACAGTGCATACTATGTCATATCCTAATTTTTCCCTATCTGTATAGTACTGATAATGGAAAGAGGTTTAAGAAGGATTATGACAAAGATCAGAAGAAATGATAAAGGTTAAATGAGTCTTGAAGGAAGAAAGGGACCTAAACAAAAATTGGAAAAGTTTAAAGGCCAAAAGTTAAAGTAGAAACAAAAGTTAGGCCAAAAGTTGTAATTTTCAAAAGTTTAGGGACCTAAATGTAAATATGCAAAAAGTTAGGGATATAAATGTAATTAAGCAAAAAGTCAGGGACATAAATGTAATTATGGAAAAGTTCAGCCAGAAAAGGCTTAGAACTGCCTGTAAGTATTTTAGTCCCACATTCCATCAGTAAATAGAGGAAGTCATGCTGGGTAATCTGGCATGATACAGAAATTTTATTAGGGCTCCAGACAGCAGAAAATTATCTGATAGTCTAAAAGTTATCTGAAATTTTATCAGATTTCATGGACTTCAGATATAAGTGGGCAAATTATAGGAAAGTGTGCCCTACAGTGTCAGATGTCCTGGATCTGATAGAACTCCAGAAGAAGCTCTGTATAAAAAGTTATTCACATATCAGTGAATTTTGAGGGGAGTTTGTTAACACCCGTGATCCGATAATGGAACTTATCAGTATGTAAGCCTGGATAGAATGAGATCAGATGACCTCATATATAGGACCATAATGATGCCAAAGAAGGCCCAAAACCCAGGGTACCAGTCTATCAGCAGAAAGGGCCAGTGTCAGAAAAAGTGCGAAATTACGAAAATACCCCTAGATGCCCATATTATACCAGCGTTAGATGAAGGGCATTTTGGTCATCTGGAATAGGCTAAAAACGTGACACATGGTATAAATATGATTAGTTGAGCCAATATATGCCCTGAGGTAGTACAAGAAGGGGTGAAATGACAATTATGCCCTTAGGGTCAATATAGTGCAAGAAAGGACACCAAGGGTATTTTGGTCATTTCTCAAGGGATCTGTAATGCAGTTGTGGCTAGTACAAGTATGTCGATGGTGTGAGAAGCCTAGACATTGATTTTTAGGATAGAATACATATCCTGGTATATTATAAAAAATTAGGAACAGAACACAGTCCGGTTGTTGTGAAACTGCACTGATCGGTACCGGATTGGACTGGAATTTCTCCAGAAGGTTCCTTGCATGGGCAGCACGCCACCTAACCCTCTTAGGTGTCCCATGAGCTGTCCCACATGATGTCATAATTATTATTTTATGAAAAAATTAAGTCCAAGATTAAATGTGGGTCTTTAGATCAAATAGTAACCAAATCAATCTTGGCCATTCATTTTTCTTGAATTTTGGCTATAAATACCCCTCAATTCTGGTTCAGAACCGTAAGCTCATGTACCCTTGGGGAAGCTCGTGCAAAATGGAAACTCAAGCCAAGACAAAGAAGATTCAAGGTTCCAAAGTTCAAACAAGCTAGAGATTAAAGGTAAGCAATCTTTCCTAGCTTATTTTCCTTTGATTTGGGAGCTTGAACTTAGGGTTTTCATGGGGAAAAGTTGAGTTTTCTCTAAGGGGAGGTGCTGTCCAAAATCCATAGATGAAAAGGGAAAGAAGAAATTAAAGTTAGAAACTTATGATTGATGCTTAAACAAGCTAGTTAAGAGATTGGTGGTTAAATCAAATTGATATTCTTGACTTTGCTAAGAGTGAACCTGTTCGGTCTGCACTGTTCATGAGGGAAGGAAATTGAATTTCAATGATTTAATGCTTCCATTGAGTTTGTATGATGATTTTGTGTAGGATTGGAAAGGTTTTGAACATTGGAAACATTAAAATCTCAAGGTTCTAGTCTTTGAGATTCCTTACAGTTACTGTTCACTCGCATGAATAGTGATTGGAATTTCATGATTTTGATGGTTCCAATGGTTTTAAAATGAAAAGTTGTGTGGGGTAAAGTGGAGAAACAAGTATGGGAAGCATTAGAATCAAAATGAGAATTTTTGAAAGAATTGTGTGCTTATGTTCAGTTCTGTACAGCAGGCCATGAAGGAGCTGGAATTTCATGATTATAAGCTCATAAATGGATTCAAAAGATGAAATTATGTAGGGTAAAGTCAAGACATCAATTGGTTCAAGAGCCAAGTGGATTAGTGAAAATTAGAGAAAGTTATGACAATAAAGAGTGTAACAAAGTTAGTCTTGAACATGGTTGGAGTTCATGAGTCCTAATGAGTTATGTGTGAATATGAGTGTGTTTAGGACCATGAAACATCCAAGAAGATATTGGGAAGTGATGGACATAAATGCTTCATGGTTGGAAAGCTAGGGAGCAAGGGCTAAGGTCAAGAGGAAAGCTTAAGTGCAAGGTAGTGAACTTATCTCTTTATGTGCTTGATGTGGTATGCTTATGTGTTGACATGTATATGTTATTTGAATAATGTTGTGACATGATAAATGATGTTGAATGTATTGAGACTATCAGATAACTTTTAGACTATCAGATAATTTTCTGCTATCTTGAGCCCTAATAAAATTTCTGTATCATGCCAGATTAACCAGCATATCTTCCTCTATTTACTGATAGAATGTGGGGCTGGAAATCTTCCAGGCAGTTATAACCCTTTTCGGGCTGATCTTTCTATAATTACAATTTTGCCCTTGAACTTTTCTCTTAATTACATTTATGTCCCTAACTTTTTGCATATTTACATTTAGGTCCCTAAACTTTTGGAAATTACCACTTTTGGCCCAATATTTATTTCTACTTTAACTTTTGGCCTTTAACCTTTTCCAATTTGCGTTTAGGTCCTTCTCTTCCTTCAAGACTCATTTAACCTTTATTATTTTGTCTGATCTTCATCATAATCCTTTCTAAGCCTCTTTCCACTATCGGTACTATACAGATAGGGAAAATTTAGGATATGATATTTCTACCCCCTTAAAATAAATTTCATCCTCAAAATTTACTCAACATCTTAGTCAATGATTGGGGTATCTATCTCTTAAAATAAACATCTTAGTGGAGTACTTTTCATATCCGCAATTCTTCGTATCTTTACTATGATCATTCTTCTATTCTGAATCAACTCAATCAGAGTTGAACTCCAATTCATTCTATTATTTTCTTGCTACACATTTATCTGCATATAGACTTCTCGCTATGCTGGACTTATGAGTAGTGTCCATTTCTTTCATGTCAAACTCCCTCGAATACTGCTATATTCTGGAGCTTCTACTAAATATTCATCATATTTCTTAGTGCAATCACTTATTGCTCATTTGAATATCTAGCAGAATTCTCTGAATATCCGTAAACTTTAACTCTCATTGTCATATCATCATACATTCTTATCATCTTTAAAAAAGTCATCATAATACAGAGAGAGGACTTATATCATTATTCTTTCTTTCATTGCTCTACTGCTAAACATGAGCACATAGGAGTATATAGGAGCGTATAGGAGCACATACTCTAACATGCATAATGCCTGGCCAACATAAGTAGGACTGCATACCTGCCCATGAATACAAAGCTTTAACATCGGAGCTCAAGCATTCCTTCTCTTAATATGCACAGCTCTAATACTCAGAGCTTGCACAGCTCTAACACTCTGAGCTTGCACTGCTTTAACATTCAAAGCTTTAGCATATTCTATAAACATCACATAATGTAATGTAACATAAGGCCTGACATTCTATGCAAGGAGTGGAAGCTCTCAAAGATCTCATTTGCTCTTTCCCATGTATCTTATCATTCAAACATCTTCTCTTTTCCCGAACGGAAGCCTCTCTATCTGTTTACAAAGCTAGTTATACAGCTGCTTCTTAAGGCATATCTTCTCATTTTGTATCTTTCATGACATAAAATGGCATATCTAGCCAAATCTGGCTATATCATAGTTCATCTTTCAAATCCATTTCATTTGGACTTGACATAAGGGTTCTAGTCTCTTACTGTTCATAACCCTTTCTAGTTTTTAATAGCTCTTTCTATCATTTTACACAGCTTTGTGCATATATGCCAATTTTTTGTGGCATTCACATTTTTTTTCATCACTTCCCATGGGGTCACCCATCATTGGACTACCCTTGCTTGAGCACGCTTAACTGAAATGTGTAGATAAAAATCTAAAGTACTAGTGCTCACTGGCTCTGACCCTGGTACTTTACCATCTTAAACCCATCTTATACTATCTCTCTTGGGTCTATCTGGCCTTCTAATCTCTTTATCCTCATCTGGAGGATCTACTTACCTTTATTTTTAGTCTTTGTAATATAATCGTAAGGATCTCTTTATTCTCATTTGACCCTTTTTCATATCATATAAAACATTATCATAAATCCTTGGAACTCAGGATTAATAGCTTTAACTTTGATCACTTGGTTCCTGATGCGTGTAAGGAGATTCTGAGTTCAGTCCCTAATAGTAATAAGGCTATCTAAAACTAGCATCATGGGTACTCTCTCTGTTATGAGTTAACTAACTAGTGAAGCTTCTATACCTTAACTTTTCCTTGGTGTTAGTCCTTCCAAAGACATATTGTACTTATGGCTCATTACTCTCTTGCTCTAGGCTTGGTCTACTGCGACCCTCGGGATCTACTGCGATCAATCGTAAGCCTTTCAAGATCTAACTGCGACCCTGTGAGCCATACTAGGATCTAACTGTAATCCTCTATAATCTACTGGATTCTATTATACTGTATTCTCATCTCTGGAAGACCTAAACCAACGGACAAAGTTACAAGGTTAGTCACTTCCACATAGTTGTTAACTCCACAGATAATTCCCCAAAAATGATCACAGAAGGCAATATTATCTATTAGGACTTGACTCATTTTCTCTATCACTCAAGCACTTCATATACCATTCTCATCTTTATAACTTTATTACATTTAACATTGCAGGGAGCTACACAAGCTCTACCATGCACATATTTGTCATCATCTATTTATCTTATCAGAGTGACTTTACTCTATTGCAAGAGCAATCTAGCTCTATTGCAAAAACATTAACTTATATTACTTAAAAACTGCTCTTTCTTAGAGCCATATCATCTTTCATAACTGCGTCTCATTTCCTTTCATTTATCTTATCCCTACTAAAGGGATATGTCCTGAGTATCATAATCATTTATCTGTAGACTCACTACTAATCTTCATCTTTAATCTCATTCTCTATCCCATTGACTATCATAGTCTGATCATAAATTCTCTTTCTATCTTCTGAGAATCAAGTAGCTAACTTTCTAGTTTAGCACTTTGCTATTGCTTCATTCTTGCTAAGTTGAATCATCTAATTGTATGTCGTAGGGCATGTGAGCAACATAACTTTCTCATCTGGTATACTCTACCCAGTACGTAGTGTGTAAGGGGAGTATTCATTTGTCATAGCATACTCAACATGCATAATATGCAAGTAGATGCAATCAAATAAGCATTCTCTAGTATATGTGTCATCATATGACAACTGCAATGAGATGCAATTTCTTATTATAACGTATGGCAACATAAGCCATGCATCATTACATAGTTTGCTCAACCATCCCTCATACTCATATTGTCATTAAGCAATTAACTAGGTAGACTTTAAAACATTCTGTCCCTTTATCACCTTAACTGCTAGGTCCTGATCATCTATTCAAGTACCTGAGTCATTTACTTGTTTCACTTAGGCTACCACATTACCCTCTTATTAGGGTATAGACTCAACCCTTCTTTACTCTTTCTTATATAGGGAATAGGGGATTCACCTTACCTTTAAATCTGTGGCTACTTTACTTTCTTTAAACCTCATAAACTTCTTTCTCTTAGCTTACATATATCGTTTTCTAATAATCATCAACCAATTTCTGAGGTAATTATCTTTAACTTACATCTCCAGTATCCTATTTATTTAGGAATTAGAGATAGCTTATCATATCAGGCTATCTTACTAGGCCATATTCATTCTTATCATAATATTTCTCATCGCCTGTAAGACTTCCATGTCTCTAAACTGAAAGACTTCTGTGTCCTTTGCCTCACTGTAATCTATCTATAATCCATAACTAAGTCAGCTGTCTTCTTTCAGTTAACTAAGGAAAGGTCAGGTCACATCTCTATGCCATTTGAACTTTTTAGGTTTTCCCTTATCTTCTTGGATTACTAACAGGCGAGAAAGTATCTCTTATTCAGCCTCAAGGTTTATATGAATGAGCTCGATTAAGTATCCATCAAAAGAGTTCTCTTCCCTTAACTCTAACCCTTAACTTCATGCTCACCTCTTTCTAATTGAGAGGAATGCTTCTTTTAAACTTTTTGAGAAAAACTTCTCAAGTGAGCAGATCATTCTCCATCTCATATGGAGTAACTTTTGTGCCTCTCTGTATTTCTTAACTCTTTATGTCTATCAATCTTAGTCTACTCTGGACTAGACTGTGATTCTTTTCTAGTTTGCCTCTAGATCCTGACCAATTCAAGTCACTTGGATCTCATTCATCACTTAACATTACTATTTATGTTCTCTAGGTGCTCTGCCCTAGATGTGCTAGGTTACTGTCTCTTCGTGATGGAATCCCTCTGTATTAGGAACATTAACTTTCGATCTATTAACCATCACGTCTTTATCCTCAAGCCATGTATTAGACCATTCTTAGGCAAGTCTCATTCTAACTTCTCATTATTCTTTTCCATAAAGACTAGCTACACAAAGTCTTTCGTACTGTAGATCAACTCCTGATGATCATACGGAGGATCTACTATTGAACCTCTTCTTGAACTGATCTTCTGTATCTTAGTGCTTCGTACGGTTTATCTTGCCTATATTCTGTGCTAAATCTCTAACTAATAGACTTCAGTGAGGTTAGCATCTTTAGTCTCATAACACTTGACTTACTATCATCTCATACCAATCATCTAAAGTATATTAGGTTAATGCCCTCTATTGGATATCTGTTTATCATTCCTGCTATGGCATTGAGGAACTGCAGATAACTAACTGTTCTTAATCTATACTTTTGTCCATCCCTTGACCCGAACTAAATAATTCACTCTCCACAGCTTTCTTGAGACTAATATAGTCAACACTATCTGTCTTCAATAAAGAAAACTGGGGTTGATTGGAACTAGGAACATCTCACTGATCTTTCTTTATAAAGTCACATATTTCTGAACTTTAGGAATGAATAGGATATGCAATAAACTTTGACTGGATATCTGAATTAGGGGACTGTGGTATATTACTCATAATAACTCTGTCCTCAAACTCTGGTAGAGGAGGAATAATATATGGTCTACCCATAATCCAGTACCAGTACTTAGCTTTCTCAGCCATAATCTATCATCTCATGAGAGGGATAAAGCTTATATCAGGGTTAGAGGGCATTCCAATAAACTTATACCGTATAGAGTCACTAGACTCAACATCAATTGGTGCATATTAGGCTTCAGGATAAATCTCTACATGACATCCAGACTGCAGGTTTAAGTCTACAGAAATGTCTATGGGACATTCCACTGTAGATTTTCCTGACTGATCCCTAAACTCTCATCTAGGGTCTCTTCATTGTCTAAGGGATGTGCATATATATCATCTTCATATATCACTATTGGTCTGGGGTTTACCTTATTAACTGAAGCCTCTAACTTAACCTTATAGAATCTCATATATATTCCTGCAACATTTGCTTAATTAAGCAATGATAACCATCCCATAATATACCCTAACTTAACAATATGCTTACTGCTTATAGTTAGGATCTGGGAAATATCTTATATAATGCCAGAAACTTCTGCTCTGATACCACAATGTAACATCCTTACTTTTATAAGTCTTAGGTACCATTCAGTAGCATTTAGAACCACTTACAAGACCTTGGAAGTCCATTAGCCAAATCTAGAATTTTACTCTTTCTCAGGTTACTGTTCATATGGTATTCTAGATTACGCAACGAACTTCAAAAAATCATAATTAATTCTAGAAAACTCAAAATGAAGTGGTTCAAAATGATACATGAAGATAACATCTTGAAATTTAAGGGAAAAATAATTTTCATTAACTTTCTTTTATTAGTGACATGCCATCATGCTATATACTTTTACATAAAGTGCATGGCCATGGAAAAATGTTATTCACAATACATTCAACATCATTTATCATGTCACAACATCATTCAAATAACATATACATGTCAACACATAAGCATACCATATCAAGTACATAAAGAGGTAAGTTCACTACCTTGCACTTAAGCTTTTCTCTTGACCTTTAGCCCTTGTTCCCTAGCTTTCCAACCATGAAGCCTTTATGTCCATCACTTCCCAAAATCTTCTTGGATGTTTCATGGTCCTAAACACATTCATATTCATCACATAACTCATTAGGGCTCATGAACTCCAACCATGTTCAAGACTAACTTTGTTCCACTTTTTATTGTCATAACTTTCTCTAATTTTCACTAATCCACTTGGCTCTTGAACCAAATGGTGTCTTGACTTTAACCTACACAATTTCATCTTTTGAATCCATTTATGATCTTAGAATCAGGAAATTCCAGCTCCTTCATGGCCTGCTGTATAGAACTGAACATAAGCATACAATTCTTTCAAAAATTCTCATTTTGATTCTAATGCTTCTCATACTTGTTTCTCTACTTTACCCCACACAAATTTTCATTTTAAAACCATTAGAACCATCAAAATCATGAAATTCCAATTACTGTTCATGTGAGTGCACAGTAACCGTAAGGAATCTCAAAAACTACAACCTTGAGATTTTAATGTTTCCAAGGTTCAAAACCTTTCCAATCCTACACAAAATCATCATACAAACTTAATGGAAGCATTAAATCATTGAAATTCCATTTTCTTCCCTCATGAACAGTGCATACCGAACAGTGCACACCATGGCAAAGTCAAGAATATCAACTTGATTCAACAACCAAACACTTAACTAGCTTGTTTAAACTTCAATCATATGGTTCTAACTTTAATTTCTTCTTTCCCTTTCCCTTTAAGGTCTTTGGGCAGCACCACCCCTTAGAGAAAACTCAACTTTTCTCCCATCAAAACCCTAAGTTCAAGCTCCCAAATCAAAGGAAAATAAGCTATGAGAGATTGCTTACCTTTAATCTCTAGCTTGCTTGAACTTTGGAACCTTGAATCTTCTTTGTCTTAGCTTGAGTTTTCATTTTTCAAGAGTTTCCCCAAGGGTCCATGAAATTACGGTTTGGCTGCAGAATGGAGGGGTATTTATGGTCAAAATCCAAGAAAAATCAATGGCCAAGATTGATTTGGTTACTATTTGATCTAAAGGCTCACATTTAACCTTGAATTTTACTTTTTCATAAAAGAATAATTATGACATCATGTGGGACATCTCAAGGGACACCTCAAGGGGTTATGTGGCGTGCTCATAGTATAAGGAAGCTTCTGGAAAAATTCCGGTCCAATCCGGTACCGATCAGAGCAGTTTCACCACAACCGAACTGTTTTCTGTTCTAAATTTTTTTATAATATACCAGGATATGTGTTCTATCCTGGAAATCAATATCTAGGCTTCTCATACCATTAACATGGTTATAATGAAGATTTATCTACCATCCATCCCTTGGAAAATGGCCAAAATACCCTTGGTGTCATTTCTTACACTATATTGACCCTAAGGGCATAATCGTCATTTTACCCCTCTTTATACTGCCTCAGGGTGTATATGGGCTCAAATAATCATATTTATACCATGTTCCATGTTTTTATCCTATCCCAGGTGACCAAAAAGCCCTTCATCCATCTCTGGTACAATCTCGGCATCTAGGGGCATTTCCATAATTTCACACTTTTTCTGGACACTAGCCCCTTCTACTGATGGAATGGTACCCTGGGTTTTGGGCCCTCCTTGGCGTCATCATAGGCCTATATATGAGGTCATCTGATCTCATTCTAGCCAGGCTCACATACCGATAAGTTCCATTATCGGATCACGGGTGCTGTCAAACTCCCGTCAAAATTCACTAATATGTGAATAACTTTTTATACATAACTTCTTCTGGGGTTCTATTAGATCCATAACATCTAACACTGTAGGGCACACTTTTCTATAATTCCCCCACTTATATCTGATGTCTATGGAATCTGATAAAAATTCAGATAACTTTTAGACTATCAGATAATTTTCTGCTGTCTTGAGCCCTAATAAAATTTCTGTATCATGCCAGATTAACCAGCATATCTTCCTCTATTTACTGATAGAATGTGGGACTGAAAATCTTCCAAGCAGTTATAACCCTTTTCGGGCTAATCTTTCTATAATTACAGTTTTGCCCTTGAACTTTTCTCTTAATTACATTTATGTCCCTAACTTTTTGCATATTTACATTTAGGTCCCTAAACTTTTAGAAATTACCACTTTTGGCCCAATATTTATTTCTATTTTAAATTTTGGCCTTTAACCTTTTCCAATTTGCGTTTAGGTCCTTCTTTTCCTTCAAGACTCGTTTAACCTTTATTATTTCGTCTAATCTTCGTCATAATCCTTTTTAAGCCTCTTTCCACTATCGGTACTATACAGATAGGGAAAATTTAGGATATGATAGTTTCACTTTCATTGACTTGTGATTTCTTTCCTGGTCCTTGCTCTCTTCCAAAATACCATTTTTCCCTTTATTTAGCATATTGCCACGCAAAATTATGTATTACCATAAAAGTATAATTTAAGGCATACAATGAATGGTAGAGTTGTTACAAAACTCTTAAAAATGTCACATAAACCATATACAAAATGTCTTATCAATGATATATATGCAGTTTGGAGTTAATTTACCATTTTACCCTTAAATCGGCATAATACGAAGCACAATCATTTATTACCATAAAAAGCACTATTACAGGCATAAAATGAATGGTAAAGTTGTCACAAAGCTCATAAAATGTCACATAAACCATACACAATTTGTGTTCTATTAGTAACACTAAGGGATGACAGTGTTATGTATATAAGTTATGCATAATACATATGTATGATAGCTATACTTGATAAATGATACATGATAGTATGTTTGTATGATGTTATGAAACCTGTCTATATACAATGTTAGAAATGATAAATGAAGTATAAGTTATGTTATTTAATTTATTCCCTTTTATATTTAGATAGTAAAATAAAATAGTTAAAACAAGATGAACTATTTAATCAGAGGAACCTTAAAATCCTGTAGACATTAATCAGCTAATTTTGGAACGTTTAGAGCAACAATAAAGGATGATAGAAGAAATGAGAGCAGCTTAAGCTCAAAGTAACAAGAAAGAGATACACTATAGCAGTAGCAGTAGCAGAAGTTGTAAGTAATATAAGATATGCAAAGTAGTTAACATGGAACTAGAAGTTGTGTAGCAGCCAGTAGAGCCATCTAAACAAGTCGAGTTAGTAGTTGATCCTATTGGTATTTAGTAGTGGATGATGAAATTTTGCAAGCACAATCTTTGAACACTTGAAGGGACATTTGATGCTCAAATGGTGGATAATTGGGTCAATAGATTGGAAAAGATTTTCAAGGTGCTTGATTGTCCATCTGAAAGTAAGGCTCATATGGCTTATTATCAGTTAGAAAGAGACATAAACCGGTGATGGAGGAACATTGAGCTATTGCTACAACCAAGGAATATACCTATTACATGGGAAGTATTTCTTGAAACATTCTATGAGAAATATTTTCCTTAGTCAGTACGTGATAAATAAGAAGCTAAATTCCTTATATTGAGGCAAGGAGAAAAGGAACCATTTGATGAATACCTAGCTAAGTTTATTCATTTTTCTTAGTATTCCACATATCTCTAACAAGTATATGATAAACGATGGATGATGGAGAGAATGATTAGAAGATTAAATGCTACATTAAAAGAAAAGATGACTCCCTAATAGTACAATCAATTTAACAAAGCAGTAGGGGCATGCTGAATAATTGAAAATAGCCTAATCATTGAATATTATTTAAGCCAGTAAGTAAGGGGAATGTTATTCCTGAAAAGACCAGTCAAAACTGAGATGCTACTAGTAGTAGTGGCTATAAGAAGAGAAAAAGGTAATGGCAAAATAGAAGGCCTAATTGAGGAAACTTTTGGGCCAATATTGGTAACAAGGATTCAGGTTATGAGTATGTGATGAATGTAGAAAGAATCATGGTGACAGGTCGTGTTTGATGGGGCATAATGTTTGATATACATATAGAAAAGTTGGATATTTCTATAAGGATTGTCCTCAAGCAATGAATAATCAAAGGCCATGAACTAAAGGTTAAGTGTTTGCACTTACACGGGAAGATGCTTAGAAATCACCCAATATGATCTAAGGTACCGTTTATCTCAATAATAACTCTGTGATTACTATGTTTGACTTTATGCAAGTCATTCCTTTATTTCTTAAGAATGTGTTGAACGTCTAAGCTATACAATTAGCAAGTTACATTATGTTATATGTGTGACAACCCCTACAAATACTAGAGTAGTTACATATGATGTTTGCCTAAATAGTGTTGTTCGATGTGAACATTATTGTACTACTCTAGACTTAATATGTATGCCTTTCTAAGAAATTAATGTTATAATCGGTTGATGCTAGATTGTAAGAATAAAACCCTAATTCTTTGTTTGAAGGCGATAGATATGAGTTTAAAAGTAAGACTGACTTTTATAATGGTGGCTTAGGCAGATAAATGTTTAAAAAAATGATGTCAAAGGTATATGATATTCTTTTCTGTTCAAGTAGAAATAGAATAAAGGGTTGAAGAGATTCCAGTAATCAAGGAATTTCCCAAAGTCTTTCCAAAGGAGATTCAAGAGTTACCTCCTGAACGAGAAGTGGAGTTTGCAATTGATATTGTACCTAGAGCTAGACCAATATCTAAAGCCCCATATCATATGGACCCTAATGAGATGATAGAATTAAAGAAGCAAATGGAGGAACTCTTAGAAAAGGCTTTCATCTGACCAATATTTCACCATAGGGTGCTCTAGAATTTTTTGTTTAGAAGAAGGGTAGTAGTTTTAGATTATGTATCGATTATAGGGAGTTAAATAAAATTACTGTCAAGAATAAGTACCCTATTCCCATAATTGATGACCTGCTAGATTAGTTGGCTGGAGCAAGTTTATTCTCTAAGATTGATTTGAGATTAGGCTACCACTAACTCATAATTAAATCATATGATATCTCAAACTACTTTTATGACTCATTATGGTCATTTTGAATTTCTCGTGATACCATTTGGTATGACGAATACACTACAATTATTTTTATTATATGAACAGAATCTTTAGGCCCTATTAAGATCAATTTGTTGTGGTCTTCACTGATAATATCTTGGTGTACACCAAATCTACTGAAGAGCATGAAAGGCATTTGAGAATTATCCTTAGTACTCTTAAAGAAAAATAGCTCTATGCTAAGCTTAGTAAATATGAGTTTTTGCTTCAAGAAGTCAAATTTCTTGGCCATGTCATATCACATAAAGGGGTAGTTATAGATCCTAGCAAAGTTGAAGCATTATTAAGTTAGGAGCAGCCAGGACAGTAATAAAGATTAGAAGTTTTCTAGGCTTAGCAGGAATTATAGAAGATTTATTAAGGATTTTTCTCTAATTGCCTTATCATTAACCAAGTTGACAAGAAAGAATTAGCAATTCAAGTGGGATGAGAAGTGTGAGGACAATTTTAAAGAATTGAAACAAAAGTTAACCACTTCTCCCGTGCTAATTATTCTAGATCTAACCTAGATTTATGTGGTCTTTACTGATGCTAGTAAATAGGGGTTAGGATGTGTGTTAATGCACCAAGGTAGAGTAGTAGCCTATGTGTCATATCCCCAATTTTTTTGACTTGATGTACCTGTACAATTTATTTGCAATGGATATAAGATTCTTGGAATAAACTGTATTAGATTGTGAAAGGAAAGGGAAGGATTAATAACTAAGGAAAGAATTGGAATCAAAATGAAAATTTTTGGAAAACAAGAGCATGCATTTCGGTTTGGCACTGTAGCAATTGGTATGTTTTGATTTTGGAAATTCTGATTTCATATTTGGATTCTACACGAAAAATTATGTGGAAATGAACCATGAGAATTTATTTTGGAAAGGTGGAAGTTGGAAACATAAGTTAGAGAAAGAAAGGGAGCTAGTGAAAACCTAGTCTTGGATTTGGTTTCAAGTTGAGTTGTAACTTGATATTATGTTGTAATGGCTAGGTTTTAACATTTGTGAAGGAAGGAAAGCACTTCAAGAAGGTCTTGACCAAGATAGCTAAGAGGTAGCAAGGATACCTAACTATAACTCATGTTTGTTTAATTGTTTTGCTTGCTTGTTGATTATGGTGTTTGGTTGAGCTTGAGCTTATGTCATCATGTTATGATGAAGTATGAATGATTGCAACTCCTTTCAAGTTATGTCATGACAATATGCATGTTAGAGTTTGCTTATGTACCATTATGAAGTAGCTCCCATCACATGATAACATGTTAAGCATACAATTATTCATGCATGATATTATAGTTTGTGTAACTTGCTATTGGGATTTCCATGAAATCTCATTCCTTCCAGATGCATAACTATGTTTTAGGTGCTGGATCCTCTCAAGGGAAGAGAGTAATTGTTGATGATTAAGTTTGTATAACAAGTTATATGACTTACATGACAATATGGGATGATATGTTAGTGTGTATGGCGTATGTTTCTGTAACCCTGTTTTGAGGCCGTGGTGATGTGATGCTGATTTTGATATGTAAACCAACGAGTTTTAGTCTGAAATTTGGTGTGAGGTTAGCTAAGATACATATCGTTAAATGGACACCAAGAACGCCTTAACTGGATAAGTATCCGAATTGTTATGATTTTCCAAATTTTGAAGTAAGATCTGGAATTGAGATAAAACGAGTGCTGAGAGGCAGTGACGTTCATGCAATGATTTCATATATCAAATGTACGAATTTTTCTATGAAATTTGTTGATCTCAAACAGGACGTCTAGAGCTTTAATTCCATATGTAACACATTTCATTTGGACAAGTAACCAAAGAGAAACAAATTTTTAAAGTTAAAGCAAGGAAACTGGAACTTCCAGATTTTACCAAATGAATAGTGATTTTCAACGATTGAACTGATTTCTTTGGGACAAGAAAACCTCAGTTTCATATTTGTTCCTCAAAGATATGTGAAAGAGATTTCATTAGAAATTGGAACCATATTATTTTGATTTTTGTACAATTAATTATGAATTTTCAAAGTAGAGTACATGTTCTAGAATTACCAAATGAACAGTAACAGTGAACAATACCCGAAAGCAAATCTTTTGGAAATGGATATTTTCAAAGCAAATGATCATGTAATTTGTTCCAATCACTTCTAATGGAGTATAATTGAGGTTAAAAGTAAGGATGTGACATTTTGGTATTAGAGCATAGGATTCTGGCTTAGGAAATGCTCTGATTAGATTATTTATAGACTGATACATAAGTGAACATCTGCATAATTGACCTTAAGTTAACTATTGCAGGATACCAATGACTGAGTCTAGAACATTAGAGACTATAGTGAACCAGGGGGACCCTAGACCCACAGTCTATAATTCTGATAGATCAGGGTGGAACTCAGAAGAGATAGATGCTTTCATACATGATCCGGAGTTTGGTCTTCCCCCAGTGATCAATATCTGGGATTCCATTAGTGAATCAGAATTGGGCAGGTTAGATAATTCTTCTGTAGGATCAAATGAGATGGATGAGGATGATGATGAAGAAGAGGAAATATCAGATGAGGAAATACCATCAGAAGAGGATGAACTTGAGGAACTTAACCCAGCCCCACCTATGAATATTTTATTAGAAAGAGATGCAGGTCAGATAGATGATATAGAGATGATAGACCCTCAAGAGGAACAATCTGATGTGGGTTACTCTTATATTAAGAATGTAACATACCCTATGCCTAGGAAGGCTGATGAGATAGATATTCCTGGACTGAGTCAGGTACCTAAACCTGTTGATGTACCTGAACCCAGCCATACCGCTAATATACCTGAACTTAGTCATGTAGCTGATATACCTGGACCTAGTCAGAGACCAAACCCTACAGATATTCCAGGTCCAAGTGGAACTAAGAAGTTAATGGTACAAATATATTTGGGTAACCATCAGATAATTGAGTTAACCCCTGGGGAAGATATGGATGAAGAATATTTCAGGAAAGCTGTGGAACTCGTAAAATAGCTATATGAGATAGGAAGAATGTTGATTAGAGGTGTTGATCAAGACTATAGAGTTTATAAAGACTTCATAGCAAGGGTAAGAGAGGCCTATCAAGCATATGATCCAGATACTCTTACCCTAGAAGCTTGGGTTGATATCATGGATGATATTTTGCCTCTTACAGCAACATGGAGAGAAGGGTTAGATCAGTACTTTAAAGAGGAACCCTTTGAGGATATCTATGATTGGATCTACATGGTAAGGGAATTTATTAGGATCCATTATGAGAAAATATAGTGTAATAGCTGTATGTATGAATGTTGTTGTAATCTATGTACTTTTGACTAGTAATGACATAATACATGTATGTGTGTCTGTTATGAAGAGTTTATGTAATGATGTTAAACCTGTTGTATGCTATGTTTTGAATGAAATATAAAGTATGTTAATTATAATATTCCTTTCCTATTTCCTATTACGATAGTAAAACAAAATGGTAAGAACCAGAAGAGCTAGTGCTTCGGGTGAATCCCAAAACACCGAAGATATTAATCAGCTGATTCTAGAACGGCTGGAGCAGCAGCAGAAGCTGATAGAGGAAGTAAAAGCTGCTCAAGCAAGGAGTGAGTAGGAAAAGGATGCTGCTATAGCAGCAGCTACAGCTGAAGCAGTGGAGAACCTCAGACACCCAGAGTCTGCAGGTACAGCTAATACAGAACTAGAGATGGTTCAACAGACAATAGAACTACTGAGACAGACAGGACAAAAAGTAGATCCTACTGGTATTCAACAATGGATGACTAAATTCTGTAAGCATAGTCCTCCAACATTTGAGGGAATGTTCGATGTACAGAAAATGGAAGATTGGATCAGCAGACTGGAGAAGATCTTCAAGGTACTGGGTTGTCCGTCTGAGAGTAAAGCACAGATGGCAATCTACCAGCTAGAAAAGGATGTAGACAGATGGTGGAAGAACACAGAGGTAGTATTGCAGGCCAGACACATTCCTATCACGTGGGAAGTGTTCCTTGAATAGTTTTATGAGAAGTATTTTCCCTAGTCAGTGCGGGATGAACGAGAAGCAGAATTCCTTGTGCTGAGACAAGGAGAAAAAGAATCCTATGATGAATACTTAGCAAAGTTCATCCGTCTTTCTCAGTATTCCACTTACCTACGACAGGTGGATGATGAGCAGTGGATGACGAAAAGGATGATCAGGGGATTGAATGCTACCCTGAAAGATAATATGAACCCTCAATAATATCATCAGTTCAATAAAGCAGTAGAGGCCTGCAGAATTATTGAGAACAGCCTGAATCACCGGATGCTAATAAAACCGATGAGCAGAGAGACAGCTGCTCTTGAGAGACCTAACCAGAATAGAAATACAGCCAGTGGCAGTGGCTATAACAAGAAAAGGAAAAGGCAGTGGCAGCAGAACTGAAAACCTAGCAGAGGGAATTACAGGGGCAACACAAATAATAGAGATCAGAGGTCTAGAGTATGTGACAAATGTGGGAAGAACTATGGAGACAGACCATGCTTGATGGGGCAGAATGTCTGTTACACATGTGGGAAGCCTAGACATTTCTCCAGGAGTTATTCTCAAGCAGCTGAGGATCAAAGGCCACGCACTCAAGCACGAGTGTTTGCAATGACAAGGGAAGAGGCACAAAGATCACCCGAGATGATCCAAGGTATCATCTACCTCAATAATCATGCTGTGATTGCTATGTTTGATTCGGGTGTAAGTTATTCCTTTATTTCTTATGAATGTGATAAATGTTTGGGCCTTACAATTAGCAAGCTGCATTATGCCATATGTGTCACAACCCCTACAAATGCTAAAGTAGTTATATCATATGTCTGCCTAAATAGTGTCATTCGATATGAATGTTGTTGCACTAGTCTTGACCTAATATGCATGACATTCCATGAAATTGATGTCATAATTGGATTGAATTAGTTGTCTGCCAATAATGTAATGCTAGATTGTAAGAACAAAACTCTAGTTCTTTGTCCGCAAGCCCCAAATGTGAATCCAGAAGTGAAACTGAATTTTCTGACGGAGGCTCAAGCGGATAGATGTTTATGAAAAGGATGTCAGGGATATATGGTCTTCTTTTCTATTCAAGCAGAAGTGGAAGAAGGAATTAAAGTAATTCCAGTTGTCAAAGAATTTCCTGAATTCTTTCCAAAGGAGATTCAGGGATTGCCTCCAGAATGAGAAGTAGAGTTTGCAATTGACATCGTACCTGGAGCTGGACCAGTATCTAAAGCCCTATATCATATGGCTCCCAATGAGATGATTGAACTTAAGAAGCAGATAGAGGAGCTATTAGAGAAGGGTTTCATCTGACCCAGTGTTTCTCCATGGGGTGCTCCAGTGTTATTCGTCAAGAAGAAGGATGGCAGTCTCAGATTGTGCATTGACTATCTGGAGTTGAATAAAATTACTGTTAAGAATAAGTACCCTCTTCCTCGAATTGATGATTTGCTAGACTAGTTGGTTGGAGCAAACTTATTCTCTAAGATTGATCTGAGATCAGGTTATCACCAACTCAGAATCAAAGCAGATGATATTTCAAAGACTGCATTCAGGACTCGATATGGTCATTTTGAATTTCTAGTGATGCCCTTTGGTCTGACGAATGCACCTGCAATTTTCATGGATTACATGAATAGAATCTTCAGGCCTTATCTAGATCAGTTTGTGGTAGTCTTCATTAATGATATCTTAGTGTACTCCAAATCGGCTGCAGAGCATGAAGAGCATTTGAGGATTGTTCTTAGTACTCTTAAAGAGAAACGACTTTATGCTAAGCTTAGTAAATATGATTTTTGGCTGCAAGAAGTCAAATTTCTCGGTCGTGTCATATCCCATGAAGGGGTAGCTGTAGATCCTAGCAAAATTGAAGTAGTGCTAAGCTGGGAATAGCCAAGGACAGTGAAGGAGATCAGAAGTTTTCTGGGCTTAGCAGGGTATTATAGAAGATTTATTAAGGACTTTTCTCGAATTGCTCTACCGTTAACCAAGCTGACAAGAAAGAATCATCAATTCAAGTGGGATGAGAAGTGTGAGGCCAATTTTCATGAACTAAAGCAGAGATTAACCACAACTCCTGTGCTGATTATTCCAGACCCAACTCAGACTTATGTAGTCTATACTGATGCTAGCAAGCAGGGGTTGGGATGTGTGTTGATGCAGCAAGGATGAGTGGTAGCCTATGCTTCTCGACAGTTAAAGCCACATGAAGAGAATTATCCCACGCATGATCTGGAGCTTGCAGCAGTAGTTTATGCGCTCAAGATATGGAGGCACTACTTGTATGGAGCTAGTATAGAACTGTACTGTGATCATAAAAGCCTGAAGTATTTGCAAGATCAGAAAAAATTGAACATGACGCAATGGAGATGGATGGAATTTCTAAAGGATTATGATTTTCAGATCAAATACCATCTAGGAAAAGCTAATGTAGTGGCCGATGCCTTGAGCAGAAAGGTGGTGCAGGTTGCTAGTCTCATGATCAAAGAGCTAGAACTAATAGAAGATGTTCGAGATTGGAGTCCTCTGTATCAAATGCAGACATCAGAAAGTTCTTATAGAAGAACACAGATTAAAGCTTTTATTGAGGATGAGATAAAAGAGGCTTAGGAGCAGGATAGGCTCGCAGAAATTTTCAAAGGTAAGCTGGAAAGAGGGGAAACTAAAAACTTTGATGTGTCCCAAGATGGATTACTACGATTTAAGGGATGACCATATATTCCCAATGCAATGGGATTGAGAGAAAAGATACTAGAGGAGGCACATAAAAGCAAGTATACAGTACATCCAGGTATGACCAAAATGTATCATGATGTGAAGAGTTTATTTTGGTGGCCTGGATTGAAGAAAGATGTTGTAAATTATGTGTCCAAATGTTTGACATGTCAAAAGGTGAAAGTTGAGCATCAGAAGCCAGCAGGGAAATTACAACCACTAGAGATACCCGAGTGGAAATGGGACAGCATTGCCATGAATTTTGTTGAAGGACTGCCCATGACTCCTACTAAGCATGATGCTATATGGGTGGTAATTGATCGATTAACGAAGTCGGCTCATTTCCTAGCAATCAATAAAAAGGATTCTCTAGAGAAGCTGGCGAAACTCTATGTAAAAGAGATTATTAGACTACATGGTATTCCCAGTAGTATCATTTCTGACAGAGATCCGCGATTTACATCAAACTTTTGGCGTGCTTTACATAAAGAAATGAACACTACTATCAGATTTAGTACAGCCTACCATCCTCAGACAGATGGTCAATCTGAGAGAACGATCCAGACGCTCAAGGATATGTTGAGGGCTTGTGTCTTGGACTTCAAAGGAAGTTGGGATGTCCATCTGCCGTTGATAGAGTTTGCCTATAACAATAGTTATCAAGCTAGCATTCAGATAGCTCTATTTGAAGCCCTGTATGGATGAAAGTGTAGATCTCCCTTATGTTGGGTGGAGTTGAGTGAAAGGAGGATGTTTGGTCCTGATATAGTAGACCAAACAACAATACAGATTGATAAGATCAGAAAAAGGCTATTAACAGCTCAAAGCAGACAGAAGAGTTATGCTGATGTTAGAAGGAAGCCGTTGGAGTTTAAAGAAGGAGAGCATGTATTCCTTAAGTTGACTCCAATGACAGGAGCTGGACGATTAATCAAAGTGAAGAAGCTGCACCATAGATACATTGGGCCATTTCAGATCCTTTCAAGAGTAGGATCAGTGGCTTACAAATTAGTAAGATTCATGATGTGTCCCATGTTTCCCAATTAAAGAAGTATGTTTCAGATCCATCACATGTGATTGAGTAGGATGATATTGCATTGCGAGATGACCTGACTTATAAAGTTGGACCAGTACAGATTATAGATAGAAAGGTCAAGCAGTTGTGAAATAAGCAGATCCCTCTAGTTAAGGTGGTATGGAAGGGATTAACGGAGAATGAAGCTACTTGGGAAGCAGAGGAAAGGATGAGAGAGATATACCCTAAACTATTTCCTTAATGTATATGTAATGTAAATTTCGAGGACGAAATTTATTTTAAGGGGGAGAGAAATGTCATATCCCCAATTTTTTTGACCTAATGTACCTGTACAGTTTATCTGCAATGGATATAAGATTCTTGGAATAAACTGTATCAGATTGTGAAAGGAAAGGGAAGGATTAATAACTAAGGAAAGAATTGGAATCAAAATGAAAATTTTTGGAAAACAAGAGCATGCATTTCAGTTTGGCACTGTAGCAATTGATATGTTTTGATTTTGGAAATTCTAATTTCATATTTGGATTCTACATGAAAAATTATGTGGAAATGAACCATGAGAATTTATTTTGGAAAGGTGGAAGTAGGAAACATAAATTAGAGAAAGAAAGGGAGCTAGTGAAAACCTAGTCTTGGATTTGGTTTTAAGTTGAGTTGTAACTTGATATTATGTTGTAATGGCTAGGTTTTGACATTTGTGAAGGAAGGAAAGCACTTCAAGAAGGTCTTTACCAAGATAGCTAAGAGGTAGCAAGGATACCTAACTATAACTCATGTTTGCTTAATTGTTTTGCTTGCTTATTGATTATGGTGTTTGGTTGAGCTTGTGCTTATGTCATCATGTTATGATGAAGTATGAATGATTGCAACTCCTTGCAAGTTATGTCATGACAATATGCATGTTAGAGTTTGCTTATGTACCATTATGAAGTAGCTCCCATCACATGATAACATGTTAAGCATACAATTATTCATGCATGATATTATAGTTTGTGTAACTTGCTATTGGGATTTCCATGAAATCTCATTCCTTCCAAATGCATAACTATGTTTTAGGTGATGGATCCTCTCAAGGGAAGAGAGTAATTGTTGATGATTAAGTTTGTATAACAAGTTATATGACTTACATGACAATATGGGATGATATATTAGTGTGTATGGCATATGTTTCTATAACCCTATTTTGAGGCCGTGGTGATGTGACGCTGATTTTGATATGTAAACCAACGAGTTTTAGTCTGAAATTTGGTGTGAGGTTAGCTAAGATACATATCGTTAAATGGACACCAAGAACGCCTTAACTGGATAAGTATCCGAATTGTTATGATTTTCCAAATTTTGAAGTAAGATCTGGAATTGAGATAAAACGAGTGCTGAGAGGCAGTGACGTTCATGCAATGATTTCATATATCAAATGAACGAATTTTTCTATGAAATTTGGTGATCTTAAAGAGGACGTCTAGAGATTTAATTCAATATGTAACACATTTCATTTGGACAAGTAACCAAAGAGAAACAAATTTTTAAAGTTAAAGCAAGGAAACTGGAACTTCCAGATTTTACCAAATGAACAGTGATTTTCAACGATTAAACTGATTTCTTTGGGACAAGAAAACCTTAGTTTCATATTTTTTCCTCCAAGATATGTGAAAGAGCTTTCATTATAAATTGGAACCATATTATTTTGATTTTTTTTACAATTAATTATGAATTTTCAAAGTAGAGTACATGTTTTAGAATTACCAAATGAACAGTAACAGTGAACAGTACCCGAAAGTAAATCTTTTGGAAATGGATATTTTCAAAGCAAATGATCATGTAATTGGTTCCAATCACTTCTAATGGAGTATAATTGAGGTTAAAAGTAAGGATGTGACACTATGCCTCTACACAGTTAAAGCCACATGGAGAAAATTATCTCACTTATGATTTGAAGCTTACAGCGGTGGTCTATGCTCTCAAGATATGAAGACATTATTTGCATGCAGCCACTATAGAATTGTATTTTGACCACAAAAGCCTAAAATATCTGCATGACCAAGAGGAATTGAATATGAGACAACAAAGATGGATAAAATTATTGAAGGATTATTATTTCCAAATTAAATACCATCCATGAAAAGTAAATGGCATAGTTGATGCTTTAAGCATAAAATAGTGTAGGTGGCAAGTCTGATGATCAAAGAATTGAAATTAGTATAAGATGTTAGACATTAAAGTCCTTTATACCAAATGTAGATAATATAGAATCCTTATAGATGAGTGTAGGTCAGAGCTTTCATGGAAGATGAGATAAAAGAAGCCTATAAGCATGATAAGCTCAATAATTTTAAGGATAAGTTGAAGAGAAGGGAAACTAAAAATTTTAAAATCTCTCAAGATGAATTACTATAGTTTAGGGGAAGATCGTATATCCCTAATACAATCGGATTAAGAGAGAAAATCTTAGATAAAGCATATAAAAGCCAATATACAGTGCATCCAGGTATGACCATAATGTATCATGATATTAAAAGTGTGTTTTAGTGGCCTAGATTAAAAAGTCATGTTGCAGATTGTGTATCAAAATGTCTGACATGTCATAAAGTAAAGATTAAACATTAGAAGCCAGTAGAAAAAAATGCAACTTTTAGACATTGGGATAGTATTGCCAGGGATTTTATTAAAGGATTACCCATGACTCCAGCTAGGCATGACGCAATATGGGTAGTAATTGATTGATTGACAAATTCAACTCATTTCCTGACAATAAATAAGAAAGATTCTCTAGAAAATCTAGCAAGCTGTATATAAAAGAGATTGTTAAACTATACGGTGCCCTAATTAGCATCGTATATGACAAAGACCCTAGATTTAAATATATTTTTTAGAGGGCTTTAAATAAAGAAATGTACACTACTCTCAGGCTTAGTACAACCTATCATCCTTAGACAAATGGTAAGTCTGAGGGAACAATCCAGACACTAGAGGATATGCTAAGAGATTGTATTTTAGATTTCAAAGGGAGTTGGGATGTCCATCTACCTCTAATAGAGTGAGAATAAAGATAGATCGGAAGTTGAGGAAAGAATGAAGGAGATATATCCTGAGCTATTTCCTTAGTATATATATTGTAAATTTCGAGGACAAAATTTATTTGAAGGGGGAGAGAAATGTCATATCCCCAATTTTCTTATATGGTATGTATGTACAATTTGTATGTAATATATATGAGATTCTCTAAAGAAAATGTTGCACTTTAAAGAAGGAAAGGGATTAAATTGTAAATAATGGAAAGTTCAACAACCTAGGTGAAATTTAGAAAAATTGTAGGGCCAAAATAGAATGTAGACATAAATGTTAGGACCAATAAGTATAATTATAAAAAAGTTTAAGGACTTAAATGTAATTTATCAAAAGTTTAAAGGCAAAATTATAATTATAAGTTATGCCAGAAAAGGTCCAGAACTGCCTGGAAATGCTATAGTCCTGAATTGTACCAGTAAATAGAGAATAAAAACTAGGCAGACATATTTTTCAAAATTTTGATTTGAGGCCCCAAATAATATATATTAATTTACAAAGTTTGGAGATTATTATAGGATTATTCAAATAAAATTTGGCAGTAAATTCCCATAATTAATATAGAAATTTATAAAACTAACAGTGCTCATAAGGAGTTATGTATAAATTTTAATAGAATTTATAATAGAATAATATACCCAATAAATACTTTCAAGTGAGGTTTCTTGGGAATTGAGCTATAAAGGTATTGGACCCATGTAAATGCCTAAGTTAGGATCCCATAGGCCTAGTAAGAGATTTGAATATTCATGTGGGCCAGTGTCCAGAGGAACCCTGAAAAATACAAAATTATGAAAAGGCCCTTGTGTTGTAATAATAAACCATAGATGGATATAGGGCATTTTGATCATTTTGGCTAGGTCAAAATTCCAAGGTGAGTACATGGATGATTCAACAAAGTCAAAATATGCTATGGTAAAATGTAAAGAGGTGTGAAATGACAATTATGCCCTTCGAGTTAATATAGTATAATATAGTAAACCAAGGGCATTTCAACCATTTTCTAAGAGATGGTAAGTAGATAAATACTCAGTCTAACAATAGCAATGGTAGGAAAAATCTAAATACTAGTTTTCATGAAAGAATACTTGATAAGATGCATATTGTATATGGTTTATTTGACATTTTTAAGGGTTTTAGGAGAGTTTTCCATTCATTTTATGCCTATAATTGAGCTTTTATGATTATACATTATTGTGCATGGCAATGTGTTGATTAAAAAGTTAAATGGTAAATTAACTCTTCTAAACTATAATTATGTTATTCTTTAATTAGTTGGGCTTTTACAATGAAATTTGATTTTGAATTGCAGGTGCTTTGGAGAGAATCAAGGACCCAATGTGAAGTAAAGAAGGAATCACTAGACAAAGAGAACCTAAAATGTGAAGGTTAGCTTCTGTGATGTTTAGTCATGACCTAAAAGTCCACTGGTCACAACCTATTTTCCCCTGGGATGTTCTCTATATTCTCAAGTCATAACCAAAATTAGGATCTGATCGCAACTATAATAGCCAATTAATGGAGCTATGCGTTTTCATTTAGGTTACTGTGCAGTTAAGGCAAGTGGAAAGCAGCAGATGAGAGGAGGCTAGATTTTTTGCCTGATTTGGCTAGGAATTAGTTTCTCATTCTCTCTCATCACTCTCCTTCAACTTCCATTCATACCTTCCATTTTTATTGATCTTTCTATAGATTTTACTATTTCTGCATCGATTAATCCACTTCTACTATCTTTCTCTTAATCTTTCCATCAACATTTTTTGCATTCTTCACGAAATCATTTTTGGGATGCAATTGTGACATAGTAAGAGCTATGAGAGTCTAGAACTTTAGTCTCTTGGTGATGAACAACATATCTTAACGTCATGGACTACACTAGGGAGTTTTCTATCTTAATCTGCACCTATTTCATGTTTTGACATTTCTAGATTTAGGGATTTCATAATATGACTAGGTCAATTGATTACTCTTAGATTAAATATTTGTAATTGACATTGGATGATGAGATTGTTGATAATATAAATATTTTAGTTTTGATTTTTGGATAGTTGGACTATTATCAATGATTGTTGATGTTTAATTTAATTGCTTAATGTCTATGGTTGTTGATTGATGATCATTTGAGAGCATTTTCATCATCTGATTTAATTACACACTAAGTGCTTTTTAACAGTGTATTAAGAAGTTTTTAAGTGAGCTTTGACAACGGAGGTTAAGAACTATTATTGCACTGGACTCAATCGATTGATTGAGGTTTTATTTAAGACTTAGTGATTTCAAATCTCCCATATCAAATTAAGAGCACGGATATTTATGTTTTCATCATCAAAAGTCTTTATTAACATATTTATTTCACAATCAAACTCATTTTCATCTTAATCAAAAATACAAAATTATTTACTTTACTGCACCCTTATTTTAGAGCATCCATATTCGATCAAAACCAAAAACCATGTTTTTACTCAATTTTTCAATGGCTTTGCCCACCAATTTGCTATGATTCCAATAAAAAGGCTCCTTGAGAAGAATGATAAGGTTGTGCCTTATACTACATTATTGGGTGTAATCATTATTTTTGATCGATCGGATGATGACAATTTGAGCTTTTCAATCGCGCCATTACCAAGGACCCAAGTAATTAGTTGTCAATTCCATTGTTTACTTGAGTCATTTTATTTGTTTCAACTTTAGTTTTTGTTGTTTTCACCATATAGCATAAAAGTTTTTAGAAATAGAAACAAATATGTTATTTTCTTTTACTTTGGCATTTGCTTTCCCTTGTTTGCTAGACTTGGCATTATCACCTCCTATTCTTGCTTTTGGGTTTCCTTCTTAAGCATAAGCTGTTGTCTTTTAATAACTTTTGATTTTCCAATCTTCATATGTGTCATTGATGAATTTTCAACTTCAAGATCTTCCATATCCTCCTATACTGTATCATCTTCCTTAAAATGCACTTTTATTTCACTTTTGAGTGATATGTCATTCAGACCCTTTTGATTAATGACAGTATTCGAAGGTATGCTGCCACTACATTTGTTTGAATGTCACTCACTATATTAGAGACTTGAGTTAAGTGACTTGTAATATCTGTATTCCTAGAACTTAACTCCTCAAGTTTCCTATGCACATCAACATTATCCTTCTATATACTTTGAAGGATTGAAGCTATGGAGGTGAATTCACCATCATTCTCTTTAAGCTTGTTATCTATATTGGTCATTCTATCATCCATGTTATTCATCTGCTCATCCATACTCTTCAATAACTGAGAAGTCTCATCTGATCGTGATGCCACTAAGGCATTAGGGTGAGTTGGAACTATAGGCCTTGCATTATTTTAGTAGTTGCTTGAGGAAGTACCACTTCCTTGGAATTGGTTTGGCTTATTTTCCCCACTCCCCTACCTAAAATTTGGGTGGTCTCTCCAACTAGGGTTATATGTGTTAGAGTATGGGTCTCTCTTCTAGTATTGATTGTCTCTCCCTTGACACATTGCTGCCACTTCTTCATATTGTTTGTCACATGTACTAATAGCATGCATCATTGAACCGCGTGATTCATATCCTATAACTAGTGATTGTGAGGCTCCCACTGCATAAACTTACTTTGTGGAATACAGCTCTCTTTCAATTATATTCATCCTCATTTCCATTTGGTTTCCTAAAGCTACTATTTATGCTAAGATCTCCTTTGAATTACCCAAAGATGATGAGGGCATTCTCCTGGGATCCCTAGTCTAATGGTCTTCATTAGCCATTTTCTAGAATAAATCCCAACTTGCTTGTGGAGTCTTATCTCTCAAAGAGCCATTTGATGCTTATTTCAAGGACACCTTATTGTGAGGGAGTAGACCATCAAAGAAAATGTCTACTCGATCAGCCTTTGTTATATTGTGATGCAGACAATAAGCCAAAAAATTGATAAATCTTGTCCAATATTCAAGTAATGACTCTCCATCCTATTGCAGAATATTTGTAATCTCCTTCTTCATCTGAGTTGTCTTTGATGCAGGGAAGAACTGTTCTAGATATGTTAACTTCAATTGATCCCATGTAAGAGTTGAGAAATGAGTTGGCAGATTATATAACTACTCCTTAGCCTTCCTTTCCAAAGTGAAATGGAAACACCTCCTTAAAACATCATCCAATGCAGTCAATGGAGGTTTAATCAAAGAGAAGATCATATGCATAGTTTGTAAGTGCCGATGTAGATATTCTCCTAGAAAACCATGAAATTTAGGTAAGGATGCAATAAAAACTCCTTTAATTTCAAAATTAGCCTCTTCAGTGTAAAAGCCATAAGGATCATAATTCACATGCTAATGATTTATTTCCCTCACACTTCTATTGTCTTCTACGTTCACTGGTATTTCATTTTCTCCTTGCCTATTATGCCCATTATGTCTATTAGGATTAATATTTGGCCTGTTAGAAATTTCTAATAGAATCTCTAAATTGAGTTCAATTTTAGATCCCTGAGCACTAGAGGGTAGACTAGACTCTATTGATCTTGCCTCTTTGCTAAATTCTCTCCTTAGTTTCCTAAGTTGTCTCTCAATTTCAGGTTCAAAAAGCACTAATGGTTTAGTTCTTATAAGCGTGCAATATAGGAACAATCAAGAATAACCAGGCAAGCAATCAAATTCAGATACAAAAGTTTCACAGCAAAAAAGTTCACTCGTCACGACTAAAATGTGTTGTGGTTGCGACCAAATATCGTAGGGAGAAAAAGTCGTGACTCAAGTGATGTTTGGTCGCGACTTAGCAACACAGAGACTGATTTTGCAAAAACTTAGAAAAAATGCAAAGTGCAATGCAATTAAAAACAACAAACTAAAATTCAAACAAAAACTAACTCAGGTAAATAATGAAATTGACAACCAATTACTTGGTTCCTTGGTAACCGTGCCATTGATTTGCATAGTTTGTCGTCATCATATGGGCCAAAATATTATTAATTGCACTCTATTAATGTAGTATAAGGAACAACTCTATCATTCTTCTCGAGGAACCTTTTTATTGGAAACCTAGCAAACTTGTGACAAAACCATTGAAAACCTGAGTGAAAGTAAAATTTGGTTTTTGGTTTTGATTGATTTTTGAAGCAATAAAATAACGTTCCAGTAAAGTAAATATTTTTGTATTTTTTATTGAGTTGAAAAATATGTAGATTTTGAAAGGAATATGTTAAGATAGACTCTTGATGATGGAAAACTATCATTCTTGCTCTTAATATGATATGAGGTTTTAAAATTACTAAGTCTTAAAAGAAATCTCAATCGATCGATTGAGTTTAGAACTTTAACATTCATTAAAATCCTTTGATCAAAGCTAGTTTAAAAACTCTCAATGAAGTGTTAAAAGCCACTTAGCATGCAATTTAAACCAGGTAATGTAGATGCTCTCAAATGATCGTCAATCGATGACCACAAATTTCAAGTAAACAAATTAGTTAGCAATGATCGTTGATAAAAACCCAATTATCCAGAAATTGAAACTGAAATATTCATATTAAACCAACATCCAAATCATCCAAATTCAATTACAAAACTTAATCTTAGAATAATTGATTGATATCCAATCCTTACTCATAAAATCAAAACCCTAGATCTAGGAATTCCAAAACCATAAGAAAGGTGAGATTAAAATAGAAAACTCCCTATATGCACTGTAGTCCATAAGCTCAAGATATGTGATCCATCACCAAGAGACTAAAGATTTAGACTCTCATGACTCCTACTGTGCCGCAATCGCTGTCCAAATATGATGCCATGAAGAAAGTAGAAATAGGTGATGGATTAATGATATAGAGATGTGAGATTATGTGGAAAGGTGTAGAAAGATGGAAGATAAGTGTGTAGGTTATGGAGAAGGAGTAGAGAGGATTTGAGTATTGCTTCTTAGCCTAATCAGGTCCAAAAACTAGCCCCTATGTCTGTAGCTTCCTCTTCTTTTTATTCCTGCATGACCTAATCCAAAACGCGTAGCTTCAGTGATTGTTTCGTTTAGTCACAACTAGATCCATGTTTTGGTCGTGACCTGTAAACACAGAGAAAGTTCCAGAAGAAATGAGGTCGTGACCGGTGGACACTTTGGTTACGACTGAAAAACACAGAGGCGTGATTTGATTTTCTTTGTCTTGTGATTTATTTTTTGCTCATGTTAGTCCTTGGTTTTCCTCCAAAATATCTGCGATTCAAAACCAAAGCTCACTATAAAAGTCCAAATCAGTGGAGAACAATATTTATACAGTTTAGAACAGTTAATTTACCATTTTACCCTTTAATTAGCATATTGCCAAACATAATCATGTATTACAATAAAAATATAAATATAGGCATAAAATTAAAGGTAAAGTTGTAATAAGACCCTAAAAATGTCATAAAAACCATATACAATTTGTGTCTTATCAATTCTCCCACACTTGAACCTTTTACTCCTAGACAAAGACATGAAGTACACCTAAGCTAAAGCTATCAAATCCAAGGTAATAACATAACCCATAGTGAAACCTTAAGACAATTAATGCACTATCTTTTAGGAATACAAAAGTGATAATATGATCAATGCCAAGTAATCAAGTACTAACTGAAATCAACCTTAACTATGTGAGCGCAATAGATTCTCTCTAAGGATCTAAGTATCTGGCTCTCATGTCCTCTCATTGTTAGGATTCTTTCACTCAGATTTAAAGTGGAAAATATCCTACCATATGCTTGTAATTTCTCTAAATCTCATAACTATACAAAACTTATGCAAAGAATTAAGAGGTATTTTAAGGGTGAGATGATGGAGATAGGCGACATGGAATAGAATATGAAGGGAGAAAAGTACCATATGCATGTGATGACAAATATATAGCATGAATTCAGAGGTGTAGAGGTGGTAATTGTGCTAATAGGAGTTGATAATAGTTCCTAAAATAATAAAGTACCAGGGTTAGAGCTTGTTAGCTCTAGTAGCCCAATGATGGGTGACCCCTGAGATATATGAGAAAAGGTATAAATGCCACTGAAGTTTGGCATATATGCACAGAGTTATGTAAAATGATAGAAAAAGCTATGAAAAGTTAGAAAGGGTTATGAATGGTAAGAGATTAGAACCCATATGTCAAGTCCAAATAAAATGGATTTGAAAAGAAATATTTTGAAGAGTTTTCTCAAAAGATAGCAAAGTATAAGTTAAAGAGAATATTACGCTGAAGGAAGCTGCAGACGTAGGGGCTAGTTTTTGGACCCGATTAGGCTAAAAAGCAATACTCGAATCCTCTCTACACCTTCTCCATAACCTACACACTCATCTTCTATCTTTCTTCGCCTTTCAACAGAATCTCACATCTCTATATCATTAACCCATCACCTATTTTTGCTTTCTTCATGGCATCATATATGGACAGCGATTGCAGCACATTTGGTGTCATGAGAGTCTAAATCTTTAGTATCTTAGTGATGGATCGCATATCTTGAGCTCATGGACTATAGTGCATATGGGGAGGTTTCTGTTTTAATCTCACATTTCTTATGGTTTTGGAATTTCTAGATATAAGGTCTTGATTTAACAAGTAAGGATTGGATATCGATCAATTATTTTGAGATTAAGTTTTGTAATTGAATTAGGATAATTTGGATGTTGGGTTAATATGAATATTTTAGTTTTGATTTCTAGATAATTGGGTTTTTATCAATAATCATTGCTAACTAATTCGATTGCTTGAAATCTGTGGTCATCGATCGATGGCCATTTGAGGGCATATACATTATCTGATTTAAATTGCACGCTAAGTGGCTTTTAACAGTTCATTTAGAGTTTTTAAACTAGCTTTGATCAAAGGAGTTTAAAGAATGTTAATGTTCTGGACTCAATCGATCGATTGAGGTTTCTTTTAAAACTTAGTGATTTTAAAACCCTATATCATATTAAGAGCAAGGATAGATAGTTTTCCATCATCAAGAGTCTGTCTCAACACATTCCTTTCAAAATCTACTCATTTTCCAACTTAATCAAAAATACAAAAATATTTACTTTGCTGCACCCTTATTTTATTGCTTAAAAAATCAATCAAACCCAAAAACCAAATTTTACTTTCACTCAGGTTTTCAATAGTTTTGTCACCAGTTTGCTAGGTTTCCAATAAAAAGGTTCATCGAGAAGAACGATAGGGTTATGCCTTATACTACATTAATAGGGTACAATTAATCCTATTTTGATGCATAAGATGAAGACAAACCATGTAAATCAGTATGCATAAGGAAGAAGCCGTTGGAGCATTCAGATTGAAGAAAATAATAGAGATAAAGTAATGAGACGGAAAGTATTGCAATAGGAATGGTATACATATGGTTGAGGAATAAGAATGGTTTTAGAAAAGAATATCGAAGAATGCAATTGGCCTTCTACCATAATGAGTACAAATGTTGGGAACTAAAGAATTGAATTGAAAGGCCTAAAAAAGTATAGAGAAAAGAAGAGGGAAAGCATAAAAAGGAAATTGAAAAGTGAGAATAGAAAGTATATTTAACACCGATTAAATATATTTTACACCAGTTCATTGTAAATCCAGTGTAAATACTTCATCTTATTTACAAAAATGTCAGCAGTCATTTGTTTTAAAATAAGAAACTGAAGAGTCAGAAAATGACGCGGCTAATCTACACCTAATGATATTAGTATCCGGTGTAGAAATTATCTTTTACAACGGTTATGTGTACATCTGGTGTAACTATTTCATCTTATTTATAAAAATACCACTTGTCATTTTTTTAAACTGTCTATATAAGGACCAGTTTAAAAATTGAGGTCTAAAAAGCATATTTTGCACCAGTGCATCTTTTAAACTATGGCTACCTTTCTATCACTAGACATCATAAACTTCTTTTTCTAATCTTGTATATGTCCACTGATATGTTAAACTTCTACAACTACCTAGGAAAAATTCTTTCTTTGTCCATATGTGGTTAAAATATGAGTTTTATGTTATGGATAGTTTAGATAAGCTTAAACAAGCTAGATTCAAGTGATGTAAGCTTGGAAATCCAAGTATATTTGGAATTAGGGTTTTGTGTTCTTGCTATTACTGTACATGACACTGTTCATAAGATGGAATTTCATGATTGTGATGCTTCCAATGAGTTTAAAATGGAAAATTGTGTGGGGATAAAGTAGGAGAGCAAGTATTGGAAGCATTGGAATCAAAATGTGAATTTTTGGAAAACAAGAGGGTTGCTTTGGTTTGGTATTGTAGCATGTGGTATGATTTGATTTTGGAAATTCTAGTTTCATATTTGGATTCTACATGAAAAATTATATGGAAATGAACTATGACAATTTATTTTAGAAAGATGGAAGATGAAACATAAAAGGTAGAAAGAAAGCAAGTTAATGATAACCTAGTCTTGGATTTGGTTTCAAGTTGAGTTGTAACTTGATATTACTTTGTAATGGCTAGGTTTTGACATTTGTGAAGAAAGGAAAATGTCATATCCTAATTTTTCCCTATCCGTATAGTACTGATAGTGGAAAGAGGTTTGGAAAGGATTATGACGAACATCAGAAGAAATAATAAATGTTAAATGATTCTTTAAGGAAGAGAAGGACTAAAATGAAAATTAGAAAAGGTTAAAGGAAAAAATTGAAAGTAGAAACAAGATTTGGGCCAAAAGTGGTAATTTCTAAAAGTTATGGGACTTAAATGTAATTAAGTAAAATGTTCAAGGGCAAAATGGTAATTATAGAAAGATAAGCCCGAAAAGGGTTAGAACTGCCCATAAGTATTTCAGTCCTAAATTCCATCAGTAAATAGATGAAGGCATGCTGGATAATCTGACATGATACAGAAATTTTATTGGAGCTCCACACAGCAGATATTTATCTGATAGTCTAAAAGTTATATGAAATTTTATTAGATTTTATAGACTTCAGATATAAGTGGAAAAATTACAGGAAAGTGTGCACTATAATGTCAGATGTTATGAATCTTATAGAACCACGGAAGAAGTTCTGTATAAAAAGTTATTCACATATTAGTGAATTTTGACGGGAGTTTGATAACACCCGTGATCCGATAATAGAACTTATCGGTATGTAAGCTTAGATAGAATGAGATCAGATGACCTCATATATAGGCCCATAATGATGCCAAGAAGGGCCCAAAACCCAGGGTACCAGTCCATCAGTAGAAGGGGCCAGTGTACAGAAAAAGTGCGAAATTATGAAAATACCCCTAGATGCCCAGATTGTACCAGAGATGGATGAAGGCATTTTGGTCATTTTAGATAGGCCAGAAACGTGTCATATAGTATAAAGAGGATTATTTAGAGCCCATATACACCCTGAGGCAGTATAAAGAGGTGTGAAATGACGATTTTACCCTTAGGGTCAATATAGAGCAAGAAATGACACCAATGGTATTTTGGTCATTTTATAAGGGATGGATGGCAGATAAATATTCAGTATATCAATGTCAATGATATGAGAACCCTAGATATTGATTTCCAGGACAGAATACATATCCTGGTATATTATAAAAAAAATCGGAATAGAAAACAGTCCGGTTGTTGTTAAACTGCTCTGATCGGTACCGGATTGGACTGAAATTTTTCCAGAACCTTCTTTACATAGGCAGCACACCACCTAACCCTATTAGGTGTCCTATTAGCTGTCCCACATGATGTCATAATTATTCTTTTATGAAAAAGTAAAATCCAAGATTAAATGTGGGCCTTTAGATCAAATAGTAACCAAATCAATCTTGGCCATTCATTTTTCTTGGATTTTGGCTATAAATACCCCCGCATTCTGCCCAAAACCGTGGCCTTGAGAACCATATGGAAACTCTTGCAAAATTTTCACTCAACCAAGAAAGAAGCACACAACTTAAAGCAAGAAGCATGGTAATCATCTCCCTTGATCTTGAGCTTTATTCTAGCAAGTTAGCTCATGGTTTTAAGGGGTTTTCATGCTATATTTCCCTTATGGTTGCTGCTGGAAGTGCTTCTCATATATGGTTAAAATATGAGTTTTATGTTATGGATAGTCTAGACAAGCTTAAACAAGCTATAATCAAGTGGTATAAGCTTGAGAGTTCAAGTATGTTTGGATTTAGGGTTTTGTGTTATTGCTGGTACTGTACATGGTACTGTTCATATGATGGAATTTCATGATTTTGATGCTTCCAATGAGTTTAAAATGGAAAATTGTGTGGGGATAAAGTAGGAGAACAAGTATTGGAAGCATTGGAATCAAAATGTGAATTTTTGGAAAAAAAAGGGACCTTCAGTTCGGTTTGGTACTGTAGCAACTGAAGTGTTTTGATTTTAGAAATTCTGATTTTATATTTGGATTCTACATGAAAAATTATGTGGAAATGAACCATGGGAACTTATTTTGGAAAGATGGAAGTAAGAAACATAAAGTTGAGAAAGAAAGGGAGCTAGTAAAAACCTAGTCTTGGATTTGGTTTCAAGTTGAGTTGTAACTTGATATTATGTTGTAATGGCTAGGTTTTGACATTTGTGAAGAAAGGAAAGCACTTCAAGAAGGTCTTGACCAAGATAGCTAAGAGGTAGCAAGGATACCTAACTATAACTCATGTTTGTTTAATTGTTTTGCTTGCTTGTTGATTACGGGGTTTGGTTGAACTTGAGCTTATGTCATCATGATATGATGAAGTATGAATGATTGCAACTCCTTGCAAGTTATTTCATGAAAATATGCATGTTAGAGTTTGCTTATGTACCATTATGAAGTAGCTCCCATCACATGATAACATATTAAGCATTCAATTATTCATGCATGATATTATAGTTTGTGTAACTTGCTATTGGGATTTCTATGAAATCTCATTCCTTCCATATGCATAATCTTGTTATAGGTGTTGGAACTTCACATGGAAAAAGGGTAAACATGGATGAATGAGGTTGTATAATAGGTCACATGAGATATTTGACTTTATGGAAGCATATGATGGCATGCATGGTTGAATAGTGTATGATTATGTAATTCTGTTTTGAGGCCATGGTGATTTCACGATGTTTATGATGCCTAAATCAACGAGTTTTAGTCTGAAACTTGGTATGATTAAATTTAAGATACATAGCTTTAAATGGACACCAAGAACGCCTCATTTGAATAAGTATCCAAATTATTATGATTTTCCAAAGTGGTCAGTAAGACCTGGAATTGAGATAAAATGAGTGCTGAGAGGCAGTGACATTCACGCAATGGTTTCATATACCAAATGAACTAATTTTTCTATGAAATTTGGTGAGATTATAGAGGACGTCTATAGATTTAATTCCATAGGTAACACAGTTCATTTGGATAAGTAACCAAAGAGAAATGTATTTTTAAAGTTAAGGCAAAGAAACTGGAACTTCCAGATTTTACCAAATGAACAGAGATTGTTAACCAATAAACTGATTTCGTGTGAATAAGATAACCTCAATTTCATATTTTTCCCTCAAATATTTATTAAATATATTTCATTAGAAATTGGAACCACATTATTTTCATTTTTCTACAATTAATTATGAATTTTCAAAGTAGGGCACATATTCTAAAATTACCAAATGAACAGTAACAATGAACAGTACCCAAGAGCAAATCTTTTGGAAATGGATGTTTTCAAAGTAAATGATCATGTAATTGGTTCCAGTCACTTCTAATGGAGTATAATTGAGGTTAAAAATAAGGATGTGATAGAAATTATCTCAAGAAGACTTGCTTAAGGATAGCTAAGAGGTAGCAAGAATACCTAACTATAGTTTCATGTATGCCTAATTGTTTACTTGCTTATTGATTACGGTGTTTGGTTGAGCATGAGAATGCGTCATCATGTTGATGATGAAGTATGAATGATCGTAACTCCTTGCAAGTTATGTCATGACAATATGCATGTTAGAGTTTGCTAATGTACCATTAAGAAGTAGTTCTCATCTCATGATAACACGTTAAGCATCCAATTAATCATGCATGATATTATGGTTTGTGTAACTTGCTATTGGGATTTCCATGAAATCTTATTCCTTCCATATGCATAACCATGTTATAGGTGCTTGAACTTCACAAGGAAAAAGGGTAAACATAGATGGATGAGTTTGTATAATAAGTTACAATACTTACATGACATTATGGAAGCATATGATAACATGTATGGATGAATGTTGTATGATTCTATAATTTTGTTCTGAGGCCGTGGAGGTGTGACGATGATTAGGATGCCTTAATCAACGATTTTTAACCTGAAATTTGGTATGATAAGAGCTAAGATACAGAGATTTAAATGGACATCAAGAACACCTCAATTAGTTAAGAATTTGATTTGTTATGATTTTTCTAAGTTGAAGTTAAAATCTAGAATTGAGATAAAGTGAGTGTTTAGAGGCAGCGACATTCACACAATGATTTTATATAGCAAATGATTGAGTTTCTCTATGAAATTTTATGATCTTAAATAAAACATCCAGAGCTTCAAATCCATAGGTAACACAGTTCATTTGGATAAGTAATCAAAGAGAAATGAATTTGTGAAGTTAAGGCAAAGAAACTGGAACTTCCAGATTTTACCAAATGAACAGTGATTTGTAACGAATAAACTGATTTCATTGAGACAATGGAACATCATTTTTATATTTTTTCCTCAAAGTTCAATGAAAGAGATTTCATTTGAAATTGGAAACAACCTATTTCAATTTTTCTACATTTAGTTATGAATTTTCAAAGCTTGATACATGTTATGAAATTACCAAATGAACAGTAAAAGTGAACAGTACCCCCCGAGAGCAATTCTTTTGGAAATGAATATTTCTAAAGCAAATGATCATGTAATTGGTTCCAATAACTTCTAATAGAGCCTAATTGAGGTTGAAAGTAAGGATGTGACATTTTGGTATTAGAGCAAAGGCTTGTCTTAGAAAATGCTCTGAATAGATTATCTATAGACTAATACATAAGTAAACATCTACATAATTGACACTAAGTTAGTTATTGCAAGGTAAATATTGGTGAGTCTAGGACTTTAGAGACCACAGTGAACTAGGGAGATCTGATGCCTGAGGTAATTAGTTCAGATAGATCAGGATTAAACCCAGAAGTGATTGAGCCTTTAATATATGATCTAGAGTTTGGACTCCCCCCGATGATCCACATCCATGATTCAAGCAGTGAATCAGAACTGGATAGGTTAAATAGTTTTTTAGTTGGATCAAATGGGATAGATGAGTCATTAGATGAGGAACCTATTCTAGCCCCACCTATTAATGTGGTACCTCCTGAGGAAGCTGACCCTAATGGAGAGGGAGATATAGATTAGATGGATGATATAGAGATGAGAGACCCTCAGGAAGAATAGGTTGAGGAGGGTTACTCCTATGTTGTCAAAACTATATAACCTATACTGAGATAGACTACTGAGATAAATGTCCCTGATCCAAGTCAAGTGCCTAAACCAGCTAATGTACCTGAACCCAGTTATATAGTTGACATACTTGGACCTAGTCATAGACCAAACCCTATAGATATCTCAGGTCTCAGTGGAACTAAGGAGCCAACAGTAGAGATATATTTGGATAAACACCAGGTTATAGAACTAATCCCTGGGGAGGATATGGATGAAGAATACTTAAGAAAGCTGTGAAACTAGCGAGACAACTGTATGATATAGGAAGAATACTGGTGAGAGAAGTAGATCAGGATTATAGAGTTTACATGGATTTCATAACAAGGGTATAACAAGCCTATCGAGCGTATAATCCAGATACCCTTACCCTAGAAGGTTGGACTAATATCATGGATGATATCTTGCCCCTCACAGTGACATGGAGAGCGGGATTAGATCAGTACTTTGAAGAAGAACCCTTTAATATTCATGACTAGATCTATATAATAGGGCAGTTCATTAGGATCCATTATGAGAAAACATAATGTAATAGCTATACTTATGAATGCTACTGTAATCTATGTACTTATGACTAGTGATGATACTGTACATATATGTATGTTATAAAAGATTTATGTAATTATGTTGAACTTGTTGTATGCTATGTTTTGAATGAAATATGAATTATGTTAGTTATAATATTCCTTTTCTATTATAATAGTAAGACAAAATGGTAAGAACAAGGAGAGCTAGTTCTTCGGGTAAACCCCAAAATATGGGGTACGTTAATCAGCTAATTCTATAATGGCTAGAACAACAATAAAAGTTTATTGAAGAAGTAAGAGCCGCTCAAGTGAGGAATGAGCAAGAAAGGGATGCTACCATAACAGCGACCGTAGCAGAAGTGATAGAGAACCTATAGCAACCAGAATCTGATGGATCAATAGAAAGTATAGCCACCAAGACAGACAGCAGATCCCACTAGGATTCAACAGTGGATGGCTAAATTTTGTAAGCATAATCCTCCAACATTTGAGGGGGCATTTGATGTACATAAAGTGGAAGACTAGATCAGTAGGTTGGAGAAGATTTTCAAGGTATTAGGTTGTCCGACTGAGAGTAAAGAATAGATGGCAATCTACTAGCTAGAAAGAGATGCCGATAGATGGTGGAAGAACACTGAGCTGGTGTTACAAGCTAGACACATTCCTATCACATGGGAAGTGTTCCTTGAGCATTTTTATAAGAAGTATTTTCCCCAGTCTGTACGGGACGAAAGAGAAGCATAATTCCTAGTGCTGAGGCAAGGAGAGAAAGAATCTTTTGACGAGTACTTGGCTAAGTTCATCTGTCTTTCTCAGTATTCCACTTATCTATGATAGGTGGATGATGAACATTGGATGACGGAGAGGATGATAAGGGGATTAAATGTTACTCTAAAAGATAAAATAACTCCCCAATAGTACAATCAGTTCAATAAAATAGTAGAGGCCTGCAGGATCTTTGAGAATAGTCTAAATCACTGGATGCTGTTGAGACTGATGAGCAGAGATACTGCTGCTCCTAAGAGAACTAGTCATAATAGAAATGTAGCCGGTGGCAGTGGCTATAACAGAAAGAGGAAAAGTCAGTGGCAACCAAACAGAAGGCCTGCTAGAGGAAACTTTAGGGGTAACACAAATAATAGAGACCCGATGTTCATAACATATGAAATGTGTGGGAAAAGCCACAAAGATAAACTATGCTTAATGGGGCAAAATGTCTATTACAATTGTGGGATATCATATCCCAATTTTTAGGCCTATAAACATAGTATGTAGCCTTAAAAAGGTAGGCTACTAGACCCTATTATGTAGGAGTCCCATAAGTGTACAGATGATGCTCAGGGACTAAACTGCAAGAAAGTGTAAATTCAGGGAACATAGTGAAAGTCCCTGTGGGCATAATGGAAAAGAAAGGGGTGTCTCCTGGGAATTGAGCTACTAGAGTGTTTGGGCTTGGTTAGAAACCCAAGATAGCAATCCAAAGTCGAAAAACGTAGGCCCAATGGTTATGGAAGTTTAAGAGGCATTAAAATAATATTTTAGTGCTTTTCCATAAAGTAAAGTTACCCGGTTAAGGATAGAATTAGAAAAAGTGATCAGATATGACTTTAGACCATGAGGTGGAATGAACAATGTCCTCATGGGACCCACAAGGTGCCACATGGCATGATTACAAGAAAAGAAAGAAAAGTTAAGGACACATGTCATGAGATAGGAAAAAGGAGAAAAAGTAAAAGGGAAATATGGCACAATCTCGGCCACTCATTCCAGGAAAAGGCTCTGGAAATCTCTGGAGAGACTGAGTCAGCTGGTGAGGTGTCCCAAGGGCCCCACCAATTACCCCATATACCCCCTAAGGTGTCCTTTGATGATGTCATATTGGTGAGTCATCAAGCAAGGTGATGTCATCGTGATAGCGGCAAAGCTTCTTGAGGAAGCTAAGTGATCTGGGCCATTCATCATGAATCAATCTAAGCCATTCATTCCACCTCCACTCACCTATAAATAGGCCACCCCTCCTTTCATATTAGCCACGGTCAAGAGCCAAGAAAGAAGAGAAAGAAGAGAGAAAGAAAAGAGAAGGTTCTGGTGGAGCTAGGAGCGGTCCAAGGAGTTGAGGGACTAGGCAGAGCTTAGGAATGAGGTAAGTAAGTTTTCTAGTCCCTACTCTAATAAAATATAGGATTGATCTTAATAATTAGAATAGAGAAATATCTCTATTAATAAAGGTAGCTAAAGAGAGAAAGAAAGTTAGGGGAATGTTAGAGTAAGGATATTACCCCTAGTTAAGCATGAGGTAAAAAGAGCTATATTGGATAATAATAAAGATATTATTATGCTATGTATAGGCTTTGACTTATGAAAAGAAGGGACCTTAGAGGCAAGTCTAAGAGCTGGAAGGAAAGGCTACACACCAGGTAGTGAACTTATGCTATACTTGTATGCATTGAATGTTATACTTGATGTGCTATGGCTTTGTTGAATTGTGTTGTACATGTGCTTATATATGAAGCTCTATTGCTATGATTACTTTGGCCAATTGTATTTCATATGTTACACGGAAGCACGCACATTATGCAATGTTAACACTTTCACAAGCAAGCACCAATATTTACATTAATACATGCATTATTTAGTACCATTTGCTACTGAGATTTCCCCAAAAATCTCATCCCCTTCCATCTAACCCCAATCCCACAGGTATGTTAGAAGATGATTAAAGAAGCATGAAGAGAAGCTGGGGATTGGATAGTGCAAATGTTGGAATCAAAATGCTGGAATAAGGGAAAAATGTTGGATGCATAGTAAACTTTGGATGTTTACTGACATTGACCTAGTAAAGGGATGGTCAACAAGTTATTTTTCCCTGAAATATCATTAAGTTAGCTTCGTGTAGCAATTTGAACCAGTTTATTTCAATTTTTCTAGAATTAGTTATGATTTTTCAAAGTCAGGTCACTCCACTGGAATTTACACAGTGAACAGTACTCGCTATAAGTAAAATTCCAAATTAAGTAATTTGACTTCCATAGTCTTAAAAGTGGTTCCAGATGCTACCGTTTGGTCCCTAAGATGTATGAAAAGGAGTATGTTACATTTTAGTATCAGAGTAGAGGATTCTGGCTCAGAGCATAAGGTTCTGGTACATAATCGAGAGGGTTCCAGTACAGAGCAAAGGGTTCTGGCATAAAGCATAAGATTTTGGCACAGAATAGAAGGTTCTGGCTCAGTGATGCTCTGATATAGTTAGAGATTTAAACTATGAAGTTCTCCCCCTTATAGAAAATATGGGGATAGTGTTCACTACTAAGAGACAGTGACACCCAAATAGATAAAATAGTACCCTATACCTTATAGCGGTACAAGGTAATCTTCAAGAAAGTAGTTAGTCTTAGTCAGCCCTTACCGCCGAGGTCTCGTGTTTCTTAGCACGATGTGGCTAGACTAAGCAGGATAACATCTGGGCAGCAGTTTCCTCTATGGATAAAGATAGAAGCTAACCAATCCCAGGTCAAGGGAAGCTGCCAGATGTTATAGTGGCAAGGATAATGAAGGTACCAACCTAGTTGAAGTTAATCAACTAGAGGATTGGTATAAAGCATAATCAAGCCAGATAGTATAAAGTAAGGAGATATGAAAGAGTAGTTTAAGACAATATTCAGAAGTAGATCCTTTATGTGAGTAGATCTACATTACGAAAGAATTTGTTCAACTAGTGCTTCCTGAACAAAAGAATAAAAAGTTAAAATGGTTAATGGATAGAGAGCTAATGTTCCCAATGTAGAGGGATCACATCACAAAAGAAGAGTAATCTAGCAGACCTAAGGCAGAGTACCCTAAAGAATATAAGTAATAGTAGTAGATGATGAATGATATCCATACGACATAAGTTTATCAAGAACAAGAAAAAGAAGTCTATAGAGACAAAGGTAGCCACAATTTCAGAGATAAAGTGACTCCCCTATTCCCTATGTAAGAAAGGGTGATGAAAGGTTGAGTCTATTCCCTAGTAAGAGGGTAATGTGGCAGCCTACGTTAAATGAGTAGTTATTTTACGTTCCTAAATGAATGTTTGGAATCTGGCAGATAATGTGATAGAGGAAAGAATACTTTAAAGGATTACATAGTTAATTGTTCAATTGCAGTGTCCGTATGATGGATAGTTGTATCTCCTTGCAGTTGTCATATGATGACACGCATGTTAGAGTATGTTATAAATACTCCCCTCATTCATTACATGCAGCATAGAGTTTATGATGAGATAAGAAAGTTATGTTGCTTCCATACCATACGACTGCAATAAGAATGTACCCAAGATGATAGATTGTCTCAGTAAGTGGGACAGTTGTTACAGTATAATTGGGGTTACTCAAGTATTTATATAGACTTATGAATACAGTACTCAGGGCCATTTCTTATGTTAGGGTTACAGTAAGTACCAAGAAGGTGGTAATGTTATAACTCTATCAAAAGAAATGGTATACAGAAAGAGTAAGAGATAACAGTGAAGAGATTGTTTTCATATCACTCTTCAGATAAGAGTTAGATATGAAACAGATGGCTCTCAATAGAGCTAGATTCAGATGAGTTCATATCACTCTTCAGATAAGAGTTAGATTTGATATAGATTGCTCGCAGTTAGAGCATAGTTCAAATGGCTCGCAGTTAGAGCACAGGTTGAAATGAGAAGTTATGATGAGGCCATAGTAACAGAATGCAATGGCAGGTGGTTAGTGTAAGGAATTGGAAGACACGCAGCGGAAATTAATTTAAAAATTTTTCCATTCCTTGCCAGTATCTACCGTATGTGTTTAAGTCAAGTGGGAAGAAGTATTACCCTTAGTGTGCCTCAGCGACTTCCACAGCTTTTGGTCACGACGTTCACAGCTTCTCTCTGCGGCTCGTGCTCCCTTTCTGATCACAAGAAGTCGACGACTCAGGTTGCCTTCCTCTACTGGTATCCACACGAACAGCGTTCCAACCACGAACGACGTGCTAGCGTCTCTTGTCCCTCCAGGGCTTTCTCAAGAGTTCGTCCTCTCCGTCTCTATTTCGGCAGTTTCTTATCTGTAAACCTTTTGTAGAGTCCCCTTCGGCCTTTCTATGTTCTATATGTTTCTCTGTGCAAAACGCAGCTCCAAAAATCAGATATATAGGATGCTATACGTTTTTCTCTGTCAACCGAATTGGATTTTGGAGTTAATCTTATATTAATTCCAAAATTAATACAATATTATATATTGTATAATTTTATAAGAAATTAATTAAATAAATAATATCAAATTCGTCCCACAGATTTAATTACCCATTTATTTAATTTTAAATAAATATGAGACTGAACTATTTTTGATTTATTCTCAAAATCAAATTTGAGATATCCTATCAATTTGAATTTCGAATTTCAAACGTGATAGAGATTTAATTTATCCTTATAAATTAAATCTTATAAATATCTCTTATATGAGATATCCTATCAATTTGAATTTCAAATTTCAAACATGATAGAGATTTAATTTATCCTTATAAATTAAATCTTATAAATATCTCTTATATGAGATATCCTATCAATTTGAATTTCGAATTTCAAACATGATAGAGATTTAATTTATCCTTATAAATTAAATCTTATAAATATCTCTTATATGAGATATCCTATCAATTTGAATTTCGAATTTCAAACATGATAGAGATTTAATTTATACTTATAAATTAAATCTTATAAATATCTCTTATATGAGATATCCTATCAATTTGAATTTCGAATTTCAAACGTGATAGAGATTTAATTTATCCTTATAAATTAAATATCATATATACATATAATGTATATATACGAATTTATATATATATATATATACGAATATAAATATAAATAAATATATATACATCTATCCTGGATCATTCATTGAATCTGGACATGTCTTAGATTCAATGAATCTGGACATCATAGCTCGTGTTGGGCTATTTTGTGTGCGACCCTGTAGGCCCATATGAAGTTGGCAGTGGGCCATTTGCTATACTAGCCCACAAGTCGCAAGCGGTCTCTAGCAAGACATAACGACTACCCAAATCATATGAGTATCGATAAACGATGTAACCTTTTATACAACCATGTCATGTCCCTTCTGTCACGCGATATTTTGGTCATGGATGAGGCATGGATAATGTCATCCTCCTATTCCTGACCGTTACTTTCTCGATCCCTGAGTAGTTTGACTATAGAAATGGAACTACCTTTCCATTACAGTATGGCCATACATTTCTCAGACTCACTCATCGAGGGGCCCAGTAATATCTCTCTACGAATGTGAGGGACAAATTCCATCTTGACCATTCACATTCCTCCGCATGAAAAACCACTAAGGCCGAACATAGTCTTTATGATCACTCGGTCAAAAGTGACTTTTGACTAGGTCAAAGCTGAGCGTTTTGTCATGTAGGAATCCATGATGATCTCAGGTCAAAGGGCGTATTGACATGGTTTGTATATGAGAGAAGCTTATGACGTTACCCATGCAGTTCTCTCATAGCGGGTCGGTCCAGTACCTTGTACTCTTACATGTGCTTATGACTTTGATTTATATCTCTATACATCTTCAAAGTCATACTGGTCTTATTTCATCTGTGCTCCCGCATAGATGATCGACCAGGGACATTTAGGATAATATCATGAATTATCCAAGGATGATCATCATAGTAAACATGCAAATAATATGATAACTCAATTAATAAATTCATAAATCAATAATGTTCATAAGACAATGATTGGCCCCTAGGGCACGATTTCCAACAGTTAGACCATAATTGGTAAACCACAATAGAGTAAGAAAGATAAGAAGAAACTCCTGAGTAAGAGGGAATAAGTAAAGTCTTGGTAAAATAATATGGGCTACTGGATGTATTTTAAAATTTTTATTGATTTATAAACAAGTGGAAGCAGTTAACCTTATAACTTAGTCTGTTGGATGAGATCTTTCAGAGATGATAATGCAATACAACAGAATCACAGAGGATTCTAGAGGGTCACAGTTAGATCTTAGCATGATTCAAGGGTCACAGTTAGATCCTAACAGCTTTAGAGTCATAGTTAGATTCTAAAGAGGCTTATGGTTGATCGCAGTTAGATCCCAAGGTCGCAGTTAGACCTAGCCTAAGGAAAGAAATAAGCCATGAAGAAATGAGAATGGTACAATATCTCTCTGGAAAGATGAGTACCAAAGACGAAGATAAGGTAAGGAGCTTCACGAGTTGATTAACTCATCTAGAAAACTTATTTATAGCCTATATTATATATAGACTGAACTTAGTTTTCCTTAAACGAAGATGGAGTTCAAGTTCAAGTCTTCCTTAAACGAAGAGAACCCCATATGTTTTGAGAATAAAAAAGTATGAGTAGATAGATCCTTTAGATAAGGATAAAGAAATAAGAAGGCTAGTGAGACCCACAGAAAAGGGTCTAAGATAGAGAACAACTATATGAGAAAGGGTGTAAATGCCACAAAAGTTTAGCATAAATACACAAAGTTATGCAAGGTAGCAAGGGAAGTTAAGAAGAGCTAGAAAAGTCAAGAAAATATTATGGAAAGAAAGTTACATTCTCCTCATAGAAACTCTTCATCAAGGTATGAATAGAGATTTAACCCTCAAATTTCGAGAACAAAATTTATTTCAAGGGGAGGAGAAATGTCATATCCCAATTTTTAGGCCTATAAGCCTAGTATGTAGCCTAAAAAATTCAGGCTACTGGACCCTATTGTACAGGAGTCCCAGAAGTGTATAGATGATGTTCAGGGACTAAACTGCAGGAAAGTGCAAATTCAGGGAAAATAGTGAAAGTCCCTATAGGCATAATGGAAAAGAAAGGGGTGTTTCTTGGGAGCCGAGCTACCAGAGTGCTTAGGCTTGGTTAGAAACCCAAGATACCAATCCAAAGCCCAAAAACGTAAGCCCAGTGGTTATGGAAGTTTAAGAGACATTAAAATAATATTTTAGTGCTTTTCCATAAAGTAAAGTTACCCGGTTAAGGATAAAACTGGAAAAAGTGATCAGATATGACTTTAGACCATGAGATGGCATGAAAGGTGTCCTTATGGGACCCACAAGGCGTCACATGGCATGATTATAGGAAAAGAAAGAAAAGTTAAGGACACATGTCATGAGATAGGAAAAGGAGAAAAAGTAAAAGGGACATGTGGCACAATCTCAGCTGCTTATTCTAGGAAAAGGCTATGGAAATCTCTGGAGAGGCTGAGTCAGCTAGTGAGGTGTCCTAAAGGCCCTACCAATTGCCCCACATACCCCTTGAGGTGTCCTTGGATGATTTCATATTGGTGAGTCATCAAGAAGGGTGATGTCATCGTGATAATGCAGGCAAAGCTTCTTGAGGAAGCTAAATGATCTGGGCCATTCATCACGAATCGATCTGAGCCATTCATTCCACCTCCACTCACCTATAAATAGGCCACCCCTCCTTTCATGTTAGCCACGGCCAAGAGCCAAGAAAGAAGAGAAAGAAGAGAGAAAGAGAGAAAGAAAATATAAGGTTCTGGTGGAGCTAGGAGCAGTCCAAGTAGCTGAGGGACTAGGCAAAGCTTAGGAATGAGGTAAGTAAGTTTTCTAGTCCCTGCTCTAATAAAGTATAGGATTGATCTTAATAGTTAGAATAGAGAAATATCTCTATTAATAAAGGTAGCTAAAGAGAGAAAGAAAGTTAGGGGAATGTCAGAGTAAGGATATTACCACTAGTTAAGCATGAGGTAAGAAGACCTATACTGGATAATAATAAAAATATTATTATTCTATGTATAGGCTCTCACTTATGAAAATAAGGGACCTTAGAGGCAAGGCTAAGAGCTGGAAGGAAAGGCTACATGTCAGGTAGTGAACTTATCCTAGACTTGTATGCATTGAATGTTATACTTGATGTGCTATGGCTTTGTTGAATTGTGTTGTACATGTGCTTATGTATGAAGCTCTATTTCTATGATTACTTTGGCCAATTTCATTTCATATGTTACATAAAAGCACACACATTATGCAATGTTAACACTTTCACAAGCAAGTGACAGTATTTATATTAATGCATGTATTGTTTAGTACCGTTTGCTACTGAGATTTCCCCAGAAATCTCATCCCCTTTCATCTAACCACAATCCCACAGGTATGTTAGAAGAGGATTGAAGAAGCATGAAGAGAAGCTGGGGATTAGATAGTGCAAATATTGGGACCAAAATACTGGAATGAGGGGAAAATGCTAGAGCACAGTAAACTTTGAATATTTATTGATATTGACCTAGTCAAGGGATGGTCAACGAGTTATTTTTCTTGGAAAGAGCATTAAGTTAGCTTCATGTAAAAATTTGAACCACTTCATTTCAAGTTTTCTAGAATTAGTTATGAGTTTTCAAAGTCAGGTCACTCCACTAGAATTTACACAGTGAACAGTACTCGCTAAGAGTAAAATTCCAGATTGAGTAATTTGACTTCCATAACCTTAAAAGTGGTTCCAAATGCTACCGTTTAGTCCCTAATATGTATTAAAATGAGGATATTACATGGGAAGCCTGAACACTTTTCTAGGAATTGTCCTACGCAGCTAATGATCAGAGGCCACGCACTCAAGGGCGAGTATTCGCATTAACAAGGAAAGATGCACAGAGATCGCCCAAGATGATCCAAGGTATCATTTATCTCAATAATCATTTTGTGATTGCTATGTTTGATTCGGGTACAAGTCATTCCTTTGTTTCTTATGAATATTCTAAGCGGTTAAGCCTTACAATTCACAAATTGCATTATGTTATATATGTGACAACTCCCATAAATGCTAAGGTAGTTACATCAGATGTCTACCTAAACAGTGTTATTCGATATGAGTGTTGTTGCACTATTCTATACCTAATATGTATGCCCTTTCATGAGATTGATGTTATAATTGGATTGAATTAGTTGTCTGTCAATAATGTAATGCTTGATTGTAAGAACAAAGCTCTAGTTCTTTGTCCACAAGCCGCGAATATGAATCCAGAAGTGAAACTGAATTTCCTAACAGAGGCTCAAGCAAATAAATGTCCACAAAAAAGATGTCAAGGATATATGGTTTTCTTTTCTGTTCAAACAGACATAGAAGAAAGAATTGAAGTAATTCTAGTAGTCAAAGAATTTCCTGAAGTCTTTCCAAAGAAGATTCAAGGATTGGCTCCAGAGCGAGAAGTGGAGTTTGCGATTGATATTGTACTTGGAGTGGGACCAGTATCTAAAGCCATATACCTTATGGCTCTTAACGAGATAATTAAGCTTAAGAAGCAGATTGAGGAGCTTATGGATAAGGGTTTCATTTGACCCAGTGTTTCTCCGTGGGGTACTCTAGTGTTATTTGTTAAGAAAAAAGATGGCAATCTCAGGTTATGCATTGACTATCAGGAAATAAAATAAGATTATAGTTAAGAATAAGTACCATCTTCCCCGAATTGATGATTTGTTATACCAGTTGGTTGGCGCGAGCTTATTCTCTAAGATTGATCTGAGATCAAGTTATCACCAACTCAGAATCAAAGAAAATGATATTTCAAAGACTGCATTCAGGACTCGATATAGTCATTTTGAATTTTTAGTGATGCCTTTTGGTCTGACCAATGCACCTACAATTTTCATGGATTATACGAATAGGATCTTCAGGCCTTATCTAGATCAGTTTGTTGTGGTCTTCATTAATGATATCTTAGTGTACTCTAAATATGCTACAGAGCATGAAGAGTATTTGAGAATTGTTCTTAGTACTCTTAAAGAAAAATGACTCTATGCTAAGCTTAGTAAATGTGAGTTTTGGTTGTAAAAAGTCAAATTTCTCGGTCATGTCATATCCCATGAAGGGATAGCTGTCGATCCTAGTAAAGTTGAAGCAGTGCTAAGCTAAGAACAACTAAGGACAATGATGGAGATTAGAAGTTTTATGGGCTTAGCAGGGTATTACAGAAGATTTATTAAGGACTTTTCTTGAATTGCTCTACTGTTAACCAAGCTGACGAGAAAGAATCAGCAATTCAAGTGGGATGAGAAGTATAAGGCTAGTTTTCATAAACTAAAATAGAGATTAACCATGACTCCTGTGCTGATTATTCCAGACCTAACTCAGACTTATATAGTCTACACTGATACTAGCAAGTAGGGGTTGGGATGTGTACTAATGTAGCAAGGACGAGTGGTAGCCTATGCTTCTCAGTAACTAAAGCCATATGAAGATAACTATCCCGCTCATGATCTGGAGCTTGTAGTGGTAGTTTATGCTCTCAAGATATGGAGACATTATTTATATGGATCTACTATAGAGCTATACTGCGACCACAAAAGCCTGAAGTACCTGCAAGATCACAAAGAATTGAACATAAGGCAGCAGAGATGAATGGAATTTTTGAAGGATTATGATTTCTAGATCAAATACCATCTAGGAAAAGCAAATGTGGTAGCCGATGCCTTAAGCAGAAAGGTGGTGCAAGTGGCAAGCCTCGTGATCAAAGAACTAGAATTGATAGAAGATGTTCGAGACTGGAGTCCTTTGTACCAAATGCAGACAGCAGAAAGTTCTTATGGAGGAACCCAGATTAAAACTTTCATTGAGGATGAGATAAAAGAAGCTTAAGAGTATGACAAGCTCGCAGATATCTTCAAGAATAAGCTGGAAAGAGGGGAAACTAAGAATTTTGATGTCTCCCAAGATGGATTGCTATGATTTAGGAGATGACCCTATATTCCTAATGCAATGGGATTGAGAGAGAAGATTTTAGAGGAGGCACATAAAAGCAAATATACAGTATATCCAGGTATGACCAAGATGTACCATGATGTTAAAAGTTTATTTTGGTGGCCTGGATTAAAGAAAGACATTGTAGCCTATGTTGCAAAGTGCTTAACATGTCATAAGGTGAAAGTTAAGCACCAAAGGCCAATAGGGAAATTGCAAGACAGTATTGCCATGGATTTTATTGAAGGACTGCCTATGACTTCTACTAAGCATGATGCTATATGGGTAGTAATTGACCGATTGACAAAGTTGGCTCATTTCCTGGCAATTAACAAGAAAGATTCTCAAGAGAAGCTGGCAAAACTGTATATAAAGGAGATTATTATACTAAATGGTATTCTAAGTAGTATCATATCTGACAGAGATCCTCAATTTACGTCAAATTTTTAGTGAGCATTACATAAAGAAATTGACACTACTCTCAGATTTAGTACAGCTTACCATCCTCAGATAGATAGTCAATCTGAGGGAACGATCCAAACCCTAGAGGATATGTTAAGAGCATGTGTCTTAGATTTTAAAGGGAGTTGGGATGTCCATCTGTCATTGATAAAATTTGCCTATAGCAACAATTATTAGGCTAGTATTCTGATAGCTCCATTTGAAGCATTTTATGGATAAAAGTGTATATCTCCCTTGTGTTGGGTGGAGTTGAGCTAAAGGAGGATATTTGACCCTAATAAAGTAGATGACACAGCAGCACAGATTGATAAGATTAGAAAGAGATTGCTTAGGGCTTAAAGTAGATAGAAGAGTTATGCTGATGTTAGAAGAAAGTTGTTGGAGTTTGAAGAAGGAGAGCATGTATTCCTTAAGTTGACTCTGATGACAGGAGCCAGACAATCGATCAAGGTGAAGAAGCTACATCCTAGATATATTAGGCTATTTCAGATCCTCACAAGAGTAAGATCAGTGGCTTATAGATTAGCTCTTCCTCCAAATCTCAACAAGATCCATGATGTATTCTATGTTTCTCAGTTAAAGAAGTATATTCCAGATCTATCATATGTGATCGAGCAGGATGATGTTGTACTGCAAGATGACCTAACATACGAAGTCATACCAGTATGAATTATAGATAGAAAGGTCAAGCAGCTGTGAAATAAGTATATATCTTTAGTTAGGGTGGTCTGGAAGGGATTAACAGAGGATGAAGCTACCTAGGAAGCAGAGGAAAGGATAAGAGAAGCATATCCTAAACTATTTCCTTAGTGTATGTAATGTAAACTTTGAGGACGAAATTTATTTTAAGGGGGAGAGAAATGTCATATCCCAAATTTTCTTACCTGATGTAACTGTACAGTTTATAAGAAATGGACATGAGTTTCTTGGAATAAACTGTATCAGATTGAGAAAGGAAAGAGAAGGATTATTTACTAAGGAAAATATAGGGATCTAAATGCAAAGTAGATAATATTAAAGGTCAAAAGTTAAAGTAGAAACAAAAGTTGGGCCAAAAGTGTTAATTTCCAAAAGTTTAGGGACCTAAATGTAATTTAGCAAAAAGTCAGGGATCTAAATGTAATTATGAAAAAGTTTAGCCAGAAAAGGCTTGGAACTGCCTAGAAGTATTCCATTATCACATTTTATCAGTAAGTAGAGGAAGTGATGCTAGTTAATCTAGCATAATACAGAAATTTTATTAGGGTCCCAGATAGTAGATATCTATCTGATAGTCTAAAAGTTATCTAAAATTTTATCAAATCTCATAGACTTCAGATATAAGTGAAAAAGTTACAGGAAGGTGTGACCCATGAGATCAGATGTCAAGAATTTGATAGAACTCCAGAAGGAGCTCTGTAGGAAAAGTTATACCCATATTAGTGAATTTTGACGAGAGTTTGAGAATACCCGTGATTCGATCATGGAACTTAGCAGTAAGTAAGCCTAGATAGATTGAGCTCAGATGACTTAATACACGGGCCCATGATGAGGCTAAGGAGGGCCAAAATCATGATACTAGTTCATCAGTAGAAGGGGCCAGTGTCCAGGAAAATGTAAAATTACAAAAATGCCCCTATATGACTATATTGTACCAGTGATGAATGAAGGGGCATTTTGGTCATTTTGGACAGGCTAAAAATGTGGCATATAGTATAAATATGATTAGTTAGAGCCAGTATAGTGTCATATCCTAATTTTTCCCTATCCGTATAGTACTGATAGTGGAAAGAGGTTTGGAAAGGATTATGATGAACATCAGAAGAAATAATAAAAGTTAGATGATTCTTGAAGAAAGATAAGGACCTAAACAAAAATTGGAAAAGGTTAAAGGCCAAAAGTTAAAGTATAAATAAATGTTAGGCCAAAAGTGGTAATTTTCAAAAGTTTAGGGACCTAAATGTAATTAAGTAAAAAGTCAGGGACCTAAATGTAATTATGAAAAAGTTGAGCCAAAATAGGCAAAAAATGCCCAGAATCATAACAGACTCAAATTTTACCAGTACATAGACAAAATTATTCCGTTCAGTTTAATGCAACAAAGAATTTTGATTTGAGGTCCTGGTTAATTGATATAAATTTATGAAGTCAGAAGAATTATTACACTATTCTTTAGACATCAGAATCAGATGGGATATTATAGGAAATTCCTATATTTAATATAAGAATTTATAAAGTTGACAGAATTAGAAAAGGAATCATGTAGAAGCCTTACGGGATTTTATGATGAAATAAAATACCCAATAAATATGATCGGGTGAGATTTATTGTGAATTGTACTATAAAGGGCATGAAGGAAATGAGCCCATACCAAGGCCCAAATGGTGCCAAAATGAGATCAATAAAGTAGTGAGACAATTATGTTGGCCAGAGTCCAGAGAAGTCTAGGAAAAGTGTGAAATTATGAAAATGCCCCTAGATGCCCCTATTGTACCAGTGATGGATGGAGGGTATTTTGATCATTCTGGACAGGCCAAAAATGTGTAAGATGGTATAAAGATGATTAATTAGAGCCAGTAAATACTTTGATGATGTTTGAAAATACGATAATGCCCTTTGAGAAATTAAAGTAAAATCGACACCGATAAAGGGTTAAAGGAAATGTAGGGAATTTTTATCAGGACTTCTGGGTCTTAGAAAATTATGAGACTTTACAGGGAATTTATTTTATATTATAATGAATTTATAAAAATGTTAGAACCATTAAAAGAGGTGTCTAGCAATTATTTCAAAATTAGGATATTTTAAGAATATCGATATAAGAAAAGTACCTTGAGATTTGTGCCAATTAGCTATTGGACCCAAGGAAGGCCTATGGCAGCCCAAAATTTCGTGCTAGGGCAGCCCATTAAGTCCCAAGAGTTGTCTTGGAGCCCAAGTCCAATAATGAATAATTTATGAATTTTTAAAAAGAGAAAAAAAGGGATAAAGTGTGAATTATGGCTTGCACATGGTGGGACCCACACACCCACACACTTGACGTCCAAGACAAGGGGAGGAGAAGATTTTTGTCATGTGGATTTATCTCAAGTTGGCTTGGAGAGTAAGCTTGATGTAAGAGCAAATATGAGCTATTAGATCAAATAGAGTACAAAGTGATCTTGGCCATTCATTTTCCATAGAATTTTTCTATAAATAGCCCCTCAATTCTGCAGCCAAACCGTGAGCAAAGAACCCTTGGGGAAACTCTTGCAAAATGGAAACTCAAGCCAAGACAAAGAAGATTCAAGGTTCCAAAGTTCAAGCAAGCTAGAGATTAAAGGTAAGCAATCTCTCCTAGCTTATTTTCCTTTGATTTGGGAGCTTGAATTTAGGGTTTTCATGGGGAAAAAGTTGAGTTTTCTCTAAGGGAATATGCTGCCCAAAAACCTTAGATGAAAGGGGAAAGAAAAAATTAAAGTTAGAAACATATGATTAAAGCTTAAACAATCTAGTTAAGAGATTGATTGTTGAATCAAGTTGATATTCTTGACTTTGCCATAATGGAACTGTTCAGTTTGCACTGTTCATGAGGGAAAGAAATTGAATTTCAATGATTTAATGCTTCCATTGAATTTAGATGATGATTTTGTGTAGGATTGGAAAGGTTTTGAACCTTGAAAGCATTGAAATTATAAGATTATAGTTTCTAAAACCCTTCTCTATTACTGTTCACACACATGAATAGTGATTGGAATTTCATGATTTTGATGCTTCCAATGGTTTTAAAATGAAAAATTGTGTGGGATAAAGTAGAGAAACAAGTATGGGAAGCATTGGAATCAAAATGAGAATTTTTGAAGGAAATTGGTGCAGTTTTGGTTATGTACAGCATGTGATAAAGGAGCTGGAATTTCATGATTCTAAGCTCATAAATGGATTCAAAACAGGAAATTGTGTCGGGTAAAGTCAAGACATCAATTGATTCAAAGACCAAGTCCATTAGTTAAGATTAAGGAAAGTTAATGGGCTTAATGTTCAAGAAGAAGTTATGTTAGTTAAAGTGAGTTTAATGCTCAAGGAAGTTAGATTGTGATGAATGAATGATTATGTGATGTTAGGAATTGATTGGTATGGTCCAAGAGAGATAGCCACATGTTCAAGAAAGGTGAGAAGGAGGAAGCAAGATAAGGAGAAAGAAAGTCAAGTGCTCAAGGTAGTAAACTTATCCTAAACTTGTATGCATTGAATGTTATGCTTGATTGTGCTATGGCTTGATTGAATTGTGTTGCCTATGTGCTTATGTATGAAGCTATGTTTATATGTTTACTTTGGCCAATTGTATTTCATATGTAACATGGAAGCATGCATATGACACAATAGTAACACTTTCACAAGCAAGCACAAGTATTTATATTAATATATTCATTGTTTAGTACCATTTGCTACTGAGATTTCCCCCAAAATCTCATCCCTTTCCATGTCATCCCAATCCCACAGGTTTATGAATGATGAAAGAGGATGATGAAGCATGAAGAAAAGCTAGGGATTGGATAGTATATATGTTATGTGAGTGTGTAATGTTGCTGTCTGACCAATGTAAGCAGTGATGGCCATGATGTAATGAAAAATAGTAAATGATGAAATAAATGTATGAAATCTTACATTCATTTAGATGACATGCCAAGCTTCATTTTGACACCAAGAATGCTTTATTTGGATGTCTATACAAAGAGAACTGATTTTTCAAAGTAAGGGACCAGAATCTGTTTCTAGGATTTTTGACCAAATGAACAGTAAACTTTGGCAAATAAACTGTATTAATTGGCTAATCATTTGGTCTGGAAATTATTTTTACTGGAAATTTCAAGATGTTATCTTCACGTATATTTTTGAACCACTTCATTTTGAGTATTCTAGAATTAGTTATGATTTTTTGAAGTTCGTTGAGTAATCTAGAATACCATATGAACAGTAACCCGAGAAAGAGTAAAATTTCATATTTAGCTAATGAACTTCCAAGGTCTTGTAAATGGTTCTAAATGCTACTGAATGGTCCCTAAGACGTATGAAAGTAAGGATATTACATGTAGGCCCTGAAGCAGTACAAAGAGGGGTGAAATGATAATTATGCCCTTAAGATTAATATAGTGCAAGAAAGGACACCTAGGGTATTTTGGTCATTTTCCAAGAGATGGATGGCATATTTACTCAGTATAACAACGTCAATAGTATGAAGAACCTAGACATCGATTTCTAGGATAGAATACATATCCTGGAATATTATAAAAATTAGGAACAAAAAACAGTCTGATTTTTGTGAAACTGCTCCGATCGGTACCAAATTGGACTGGAATTTTTCCTATCAATATATTTTACTTTTTCCAGAAACATAACCCTAAATGATGTCATGCATGGCATCAAAGGGGGAGGCTTCTAGGGTAAGTTTATGCAAGAATGAATATATTGATAGGGTAAGCTTGTACAAAGAGGGGTGAAATGACAATTATGCCCTTAAGGTTAATATAGTGCAAGAAAGGACACCAAGGGTATTATGGTAATTTTCCAAGGGATGGATGGCAGATAAATACTCAGTATAACAATGTCAATGGTATAAAGAACCTATACATTGATTTCCAGGATAGAATACATATCCTGGAATATTATAAAAATTAGGAACAGAAAACAGTCCAATTTTTATGAAACTGCTTCAATCTATACCAAATTGGACTGGAATTTTTCCTATCAATATATTCTACATTTTCCAGCCAAAAATGACCCTAAATGATATCATGCATGGCATCAAAGGGGGAAGTGTCATATCCCCAATTTTCTGATCTGATGTAGCTATACAGTTTATCTGTAATGGATATAAGATTCTTGGAATAAACTGTATCATATTGAAAAAGGAAAGGGAAGGATTAATGACTAAGGAAAGAATAGGGACCAAAATGCAAATTGAAAAGTTTGAAGGCAAAAAGATGAAGTAGAAATAAAAGGAGGGACCTAAATGCAATTAATGAAAAGTTCAGGGACTAAAGTGCAATTATTCAAAAGTTAAGGGATCTAAATGTAAATATGGAAAAGTTGAGCCAAAACAGGCAAAAAATGCCCGGAATCAGATTAGACCCAAATTTTACCAGTAGATAGACAAAAATTACAGTATTTTACCAGTAGACCCAAAAATTACCAGTAGATACCCAAATTTCCGGTCAGTTTAACGCAACACATAATTTTGATTTGAAGTCCCGATTAATTGATATAAATTCCTGAAGTCGGAAGGAATTATTACAGTATTTTTTAGATCTCAAAATTAGATGAGACTTTATATGAAATTCATATGTTTAATATATGAATATATAAAATTGACAGAATCGATAAAGGAATCCTGTAGAAGCCAAACCGAATTTTTCAGTGAAATAAAATACCCGATAAATAGGATCGGGAGAGTTGTAAAGTGAATTGGGCCATAAAGGCAATACAGGCAATAACCCATAATAAGGACCAAATGGTGCCATCATAAGCCCATTAAGGTGATTGGACACTTATGTGGGCCAGAGACCAGAGCAGTCCAGGAAAAGTGTAAAATTATGAAAATGCCCCTGGATGCCCATACTGTACTAGTGATGGATGGAGGTCACTTTGGTCATTATGGATAGGATAAAAATGTGGGACATAGTATAAATATGATTATATAGAGCCAATATATGCTCTGAGACAGTGTAAAAAGGGATGAAATGATGATTTTGCCCTTAGGGTTAGTACAGTGCAGGAAAGGACACCAAGGGTATTTTGGTCATTTCCCAAGGGATGGATGGCAGATAAATATTCAATATATCATTTTCAATAGTATGAGAAACCTAGATATTGATTTCCAGGACATAATACATATCCTGGTATATTATAAAAAATTCAAAGCAGAAAATAATCCGGTTATTGTAAAATTGCACTGATCGGTACCAGATTGGACAGGAATTTTTCCAGAACCTTCCTTACATGGGTAGCACGCCACCTAAACCTCTTAGGTATCCCATAAGGTGTCCCACATGATGTCATAATTGTTCTTTTATGAAAAAGTTAAATCCAAGATTTAATGTGAGTCTTCAGATCAAATAGTAACCAAATCAATCTTAGCCATCCATTTCAACCCAAATTTCTCTATAAATACCCCCTTATTCAGAACACTTCGGCATGCATGGTGAACCATAGGGAAACTCTTGCAAAATTTCCATTCAACCGAGAAAGAACCAACCAAAGTGAAGTAATAAGCAAGGTAATCATCTCCCTTGATCTTGAGCTTTGTTCTAGCAAGTTAGCTCATGGTTTTAAGGGATTTTCATGCTATATTTCCCTTTTGCTTGCTGATGGAAGTGCTGCTCATATATGGTTAAAATATGAGTTTTATGTTATGGATAGTTTAGACAAGGTTAAACAAGCTAGAATCAAGTGGTATAAGCTTGGGAATTCAAGTATGTTTGGATTTAGGGTTTTGTGTTCTTGCTGGTACTGTACGTGGTACTGTTCATATGATGGAATTTCATAATTTTAATGCTTCCAATGAGTTTAAAATGGAAAATTGTGTGGGGATAAAGTAGGAGAACAAGTATTGGAAGCATTGGAATCAAAATGTGAATTTTTGGAAAACAAGAGCATGCATTTTGGTTTGGTACTGTCGCAATTGGTATACTTTGATTTTGGAAATTCCGATTTCATATTTGGATTCTACATGAAAAATTATGTGGAAATGAACCATGAGAATTTATTTTGGAAAGGTGGAAGTAGGAAACATAAATTAGAGAAAGAAAGGGAGCTAGTGAAAACCTAGTCTTGGAATTGGTTTCAAGTTGAGTTGTAACTTGATATTATGTTGTAATGGCTAGGTTTTGACATTTGTAAAGGAAGGAAAGTACTTCAAGAAGGTCTTGACCAAGATAGCTAAGAGGTAGCAAGGATACCTAACTATAACTCATGTTTGTTTAATTGTTTTGCTTGCTTGTTGATTATGGTGTTTGGTTGAGCTTAAGCTTATGTCATCATGTTATGATGAAGTATAAATGATTACAACTCCTTGCAAGTTATGTCATGACAATATGCATGTTAGAGTTTGCTTATGTACTATTATGAAGTAGCTCCCATCACATGATAACATGTTAAGCATACAATTATTCATGCATGATATTATAGTTTGTGTAACTTGCTATTGGGATTTCCATGAAATCTCATTCCTTCCACATGCACAACTATGTTTTAGGTGCTGGATCCTCTCAAGGGAAGAGAGTAAATGTTAATTATTAAGTTTGTATAATAATTTATATGACTCACATGACACTATGGGATGATATGCTGGCATGCATGGTGTATGTTTCTATAACTCTATTGTGAGGACGTGGTGATGTGACGCTGATTTTGATATGTAAACCAACGAGTTTTAGTCTGCAATTTGGTGTGAAGTTAGCTAAGATACATATATTTAAATGGACACCAAGAACGCCTTAATTGAATAAGTATCCGAATTGTTATGATTTTCCAAAGTTGGGAGTAAGATCTGGAATTGAGATAAAATGAGTGCTGAGAGGCAGTGACGTTCACGCAATGATTTCATATATCAAATGAACGAATTTTTCTATAAAATTTGGTGATCTTAAAGAGGACATCTAGAGATTTAATTCCATATGTAACACAATTCATTTGGACAAGTAACCAAAGAGAAACGAATTTTTAAAGTTAAAGCAAATAAACTGGAACTTCCAAATTTTACCAAAGGAACAGTGATTTTTAACCAATAAACTGATTTCATGGGAACAAGATAACCACAATTTCATATTTTCCCTCAAATATTTATTAAAGAGCTTTCATTATAAATTGGAACCACATTATTTTGATTGTTCTACAATTAATTATGAATTTTTAAAGTATGGTACATGTTCTGGAATTACCAAATGAACAGTAACAGTGAATAGTACCTGAAAGCAAATCTTTGGAAATGGATGTTTTCAAAGTAAATGATCATATAATTAGTTCCAATCACTTCTAATAGAGTATAATTGAGTTTAAAAGTAAGGATGTGACATTTTGGTATCAGAGCAAAGGATTCTGGCTTAGGAAATGCTCTGATTACATTATTTATAGACTGATACATAAGTGAACATCTGCATAATTAACCTTAAGTTAATTATTGCAGGATACCAATGACTGAGTCTAGAACATTAGAGACTACAGTGACCCAGGGGGACCCTAGACCCACAGTCTATAGTTCTGATAGATCAGGGTGGAACTCAAAAGAGATAGATGTTTTTATACATGATCTGGAGTTTGGTCTTCCCCTAGTGATCATTATCCGGCATTCCAGTAGTGAATCAGAATTGGGCAGGTTAGATAACTCTTCTGTGGGATCAAATGAGATGGATGAGGATGATGATGATGAAGAGGAAATATTAGATGAGGAACCTATTCCAGCCTTGCCTATTAATGTGGTACCTCCTGAGGTAGCTAACCCTAATGGAGAGGGAGATATAGATCAGATGAATGATAGAGAGATGATAGACCCTCAAGAGGAACAATCTGATATGGGTTACTCTTATATTAGGAATGCAACAGACCCTGTGCCTAGGCAGGCAGATAAGGTAGATGTTCTTGGACCGAGTCAGGTACCTAAACCAGTTGATGTACCTAGACCCAACCATACAGCTAATGTGCCTAAACCTAGTCATGTAGCTGATATACCTGGACCGAGTCAGAGACTAGACCCTACAGATATTCTAGGTCCAAGTGGAACCAAGAAGTTAATGGTACAGATATATCTGGGTAACCATCAGATAATTGAGTTAACCCTTGGGGAGGATATGGATGAAGAACATTTCAGGAAAGCTGTGGAACTCGCAAAGTAGTTATATGAGAAAGGAAGAATGTTAATTAGAGGTGTTGATCAAGACTATAGAGTTTATAAGGACTTTATAGCAAGGGTAAGAGAGGCCTATCGAGCATATGATCCAGATACTCTTACCTTAGAAGCTTGGGTTGATATCATGGATGATATTTGCCTCTTACATCAATATGGAGAGAAGGGTTAGATCAGTACTTTGAAGAGGAACCCTTTGAGGATATCCATGGTTGGATCTACATGGTAGGGGAATTTATTAGGATCCATTATGGGAAAGTATAGTGTAATAGCTGTATGTATGAATGTTGCTGTAATCTATGTGCTTTTGACTAGTAATGACATAATACATGTATGTGTGTATGTTAAGAAAGTTTATGTGATGATGTTAAACTTGTTGTATGCTATGTTTTGAATGAAATATAAAGTATGTTAATTATAGTATTCCTTTCTTATTTCCTATTACGATAGTAAAACAAAATGGTAAGAACAAGAAGAGCTAGTACTTCGGGTGAACCCCAAAACACCGGAGATATTAATCAGTTGATTCTAGAACGGCTGGAACAGCAGCAGAAGCTGATAGAGGAAGTAAAAGCTACTCAAGCAAGGAGTGATCAGGAAAGGGATGCTGCTATAGCAGTAGCTATAGCTAAAGCAATGGAGTACCTCAGACACCCAGAGTCTGCAGGTACAACTAATACAGAACCAGAGATGGCTCAACAGACAACAGAACTGCTGAGACAGATAGGACAAACAGTAGATCCTACTGGTATTCAATAGTGGATGACTAAATTCTGTAAGCATAGTCCTCTGACGTTCGAGGGAATGTTTGATGTACAGAAAGCGGAGGATTGGATCAGCAGATTGGAGAAGATCTTAAAGGTACTGGGTTATCCGTCTGAGAGTAAAGCACATATGGCAATTTACCAGCTAGAAAGGGATGTCGACAGATGGTGGAAGAACATAGAGCTAGTATTGCAGGCCAGACACATTCCTATCACTTGGAAAGTGTTCCTTGAATAGTTTTATGAGAAGTATTTTCCCTAGTCAGTACGAGATGAACGAGAAGCAGAATTCCTTGTGCTGAGACAAGGAGAAAAAGAATCATTTGACGAATACTTGGCAAAGTTTATCCATCTTTCCCAGTATTCCACTTACTTGCGACAAGTGGATGATGAGCTGTGGATGACAGAAAGGATGATCAGGGGATTGAATACTACCCTGAAAGATAAGATAACCCCTCAACAGTACCATCAGTTTAATAAAGCAGTAGAGGCTTGCAGAATTATTGAGAATAGCCTGAATCACCGAATGCTAATGAAACTGGTGAGTAGAGAGATTGCTGCTCCTGAGAGACCTAACCATAATAGAAATACAGCCAGTGGTAGTGGCTATAACAAGAAAAGGAAAAGGTAGTGGCAGCAGAATCGAAAGCCTAGCAGAGGGAATTACAGAGGAAACACAAATAATAGAGATCAGAGGTTTAGAGTATGTGACAAATGCAAAAAGAACCATAGAGACAGACCATGCTTGATGGGGCAGAAAGTTTGTTACACATGTGGGAAGCCTGGACATTTTTCCAGGAGTTGTCCTCAAGCAGCTAATGATTAAAGGCCGCGCACTCAAGGGCGAGTGTTTGCAATGACAAGGGAAGAGGCATAGAGATCACCCGAGATGATCCAAGGTATCATCTACCTTAATAATCATGCTATGATTGCTATGTTTGATTCGGGTGCAAGTCATTCCTTTATTTCTTATGAAGGTGCTAAACATTTAAGCCTTACAATTAGTAAGCTGAATTATGCCATATGTGTCACAACCCCTACAAATGCTAAAGTAGTTACAGCAGATGTCTGCCTAAATAGTGTCATTCGATATGAATGTTGTTGCACTACTCTTGACCTAATATGCATGCCATTCCATGAGATTGATGTCATAATTGGATTAAATTGGTTGTCTGCCAATAATGTAATGCTGGATTGTAAGAACAAAACTCTAGTTCTTTGTCCACAAGCCCCAAATGTGAATCCAGAGGTGAAACTGAATTTCCTGACAAAGGCTCAAGCGGATAGATGTTTATGAAAAGGATGTCAGGGATATATGGTCTTCTTTTCTGTTCAAGCAGAAGTGGAAGAAGGAATTGAAGCAATTCCCGTGGTCAGAGAATTTCCCGAAGTATTTCCGAAGGAGATTCAAGGATTGCCTCCAGAATGAGAAGTGGAGTTTGCAATTGACATTGTACCTGGAGCTGGACCAGTATCTAAAGCCCCATATCGTATGGCTCCCAATAAGATGATTGAACTTAAGAAGCAGATAGAGGAGCTAATAGAGAAAGGTTTCATCTGACCCAGTGTTTTTCCGTGGGGTGCTCTAGTGTTATTCGTCAAGAAGAAGGATGGCAGTCTCAGATTGTGCATGGATTATCGGGAGTTGAATAAGATTACTGTTAAGAACAAGTACCCTCTTCCCCGAATTGATGATTTGCTAGACCAGTTGGTTGGAGCAAGCTTATTCTCTAAGATTGATTTGACATCAGGTTACTACCAACTCAGAATCAAAGCAAATGATATTTCAAAGACTGTGTTCAGGACTCACTATGGACATTTTGAATTCTTAGTGATGCCATTTGGTCCGACGAATGCGCCTGCAATTTTCATAGATTACATGAACAGAATCTTCAGGCCTTACCTAGATCAGTTTGTGGTAGTTTTCATTGATGATATCCTAGTGTACTCTAAATATGCTGTAGAGCATGAAGAGCATTTGAGAATTGTTCTTAGTACTCTTAAAGAGAAATGACTCTATGCTAAGCTTAGTAAATGTGAGTTTTAGCTGCAAGAAGTCAAATTTCTCGGTCATGTCATATCCCACGAAGGGGTAGCTATAAATCCTAGCAAAGTTGAAGCAGTGCTAAGCTGGGAATAGCTAAGGACAGTGACAGAGATCAGAAGTTTTTTGGGCTTAGCAGGGTATTATAGAAGATTTATTAAGGACTTTTCTTGAATTGCTCTACCGTTAACCAAGCTAACCAGAAAGAATCAACAGTTCAAGTGGGATGAGAAGTGTTAGGCTAGTTTTCATGAACTAAGGCAGAGATTAACCATGACTCCTGTGCTGATTATTCCAGACCCAACTCAGACTTATGTAGTCTACACTAATGCTAGTAAGCAGGGGTTGGGATGTGTGTTGATGCAGCAAGGACGAGTGGTAGCCTATGCTTCTCGACAGTTAAAGCCACATGAAGAGAATTATCCTACTCATGATCTGGAGCTTGCAGCGGTAGTTTATGCTCTCAAGATATAGAGGCACTACTTGTATGGAGCTACTATAGAACTGTACTGTGATCATAAAAGCCTGAAGTATTTGCAAGATCTGAAAGAATTGAACATGAGGCAACGGAGATGGATGGAATTTCTAAAGGATTATGATTTCTAGATCAAATACCATCCATGAAAAGCTAATATAGTGGCCGATGCCTTGAGCAGAAAGGTGGTGCAGGTTACTAGTCTTATGATCAAAGAGCTAGAACTGATAGAAGATATACGAGATTGGAGTCCTTTGTATCAAATGCAGATATCAGAAAGTTCTTATGGAGGAATGTAGATTAAAGCTTTCATTGAGGATGAAATAAAAGAGGCTCAGGAGCAAGATAGACTCGTTGAGATTTTCAAAGGTAAGCTGGAAAGAGGGGAAACTAAAAACTTTAATGTGTCCCAAGATGGATTACTACGATTTAGGGGATGACCATATATTCCCAATGCAATAGGATTGAGAGAAAAGATACTAGAGGAGGCACATAAAAGCAAGTATACAGTACATCCAGGTATGACCAAGATGTATCATGATGTGAAGAGTTTATTTTGCTGGCCTAGATTGAAGAAAGATATTGTAAATTATGTGTCCAAATGTTTGACATGTCAAAAGGTGAAAGTTGAGCATTAGAAGCCAACAGGGAAATTACAACCACTAGAGATACCCGAGTAGAAATGGGACAGCATTGTCATGGATTTTGTTGAAGGCCTGCCCATGACTCCTACTAAGTATGATACTATATGGGTGGTAATTGACCGATTAACAAAGTCGGCTCATTTCCTGGCAATCAATAAAAAGGATTCTCTGGAGAAACTGGTGAAACTCTATGTAAAAGAGATTAGTAGACTACATGGTATTCCTAGTAGTATCATTTCTGACAGAGATCCTCGGTTTACATCAAACTTTTGGCGTGCTTTACATAAAGAAATGAACACTACTCTCATATTTAGTACAACCTACCATCCTCAAACAGATGATCAATCTGAGAGAACGATCCAGACGCTCGAGGATATGTTGAGAGCGTGTGTCTTAGATTTCAAAGGGAGTTGGGATGTCCATCTGCCATTAATAGAATTTACCTATAACAATAGTTATCAGGCTAGCATTTAGATGGCTCCATTTGAAGCACTTTATGGATGAAAGTGTATAGCTCCCTTATGCTGGGTGGAGTTGAGCGAAAGGAGGATGTTTGGTCCTGATCTAGTAGACTAGACAGCAGTACAGATTGATAAGATCAGAAAAAGGCTATTAACGGCTCAAAGCAGATAGAAGACTTATGCTGATGTCAGAAGAAAGCCTTTAGAGTTTGAAGAAGGAGAGCATGTATTCCTTAAGTTGACTCCAATGACAGGAGCCGGACGATCAATCAAAGTGAAGAAGCTACATCCTAGATACATTGGGCCATTTCAGATCCTTTCAAGGGTATGATCAGTGGCTTATAAATTAGCTCTTCCTCCGCATCTCAGCAAGATTCATGATGTGTTTCATGTTTCCCAGTTAAAGAAGTATGTTCCAGATCCATCATATGTGATTGAACAAGATGATATTGCACTGCGAGATGACCTGACTTATGAAGTTGGACCAGTACAGATAGTAGATAGAAAGGTCAAGCAGTTGCGAAATAAGCAGATCCCTCTAGTTAAGGTGGTCTGGAAGGGATTAACAGAGAATGAAGCTACCTGGGAAGCAGAGGAAAGGATGAGAGAGATATACCCTGAACTATTTCCTCAATGTATATGTAATGTAAATTTCAAGGACGAAATTTATTTTAAGGGGGAGAGAAATGTCATATCCCTAATTTTCTGATCTGATGTAGCTATACATTTTATCTGTAATGGATATAAGATTCTTGGAATAAACTGTATCAGATTGAAAAAGGAAAGGGAAGGATTAATGACTAAGGAAAGAAAAGGGACCAAAATGCAAATTGAAAAGTTTGAAGGCAAAAAGATGAAGTAGAAATAAAAGGAGGGACCTAAATGCAATTAATGAAAAGTTCAGGGACTAAGGTGCAATTATTCAAAAGTTAAGGGATCTAAATGTAAATATGGAAAAGTTGAGCCAAAACAGGCAAAAAATGCCCGAAATCAGATTAGACCCAAATTTTACCAGTAGATAGACAAAAATTACAGTATTTTACCAGTAGACCCAAAAATTACCAGTAGATACCCAAATTTCCGGTCAGTTTAACGTAACACATAATTTTGATTTGAAGTCCCGATTAATTGATATAAATTCCTGAAGTCGGAAGGAATTATTACAGTATTTTTTAGATCTCAAAATTAGATGAGACTTTATATGAAATTCATATGTTTAATATATGAATATATAAAATTGACAGAATCGATAAAGGAATCCTGTAGAAGCCAAACCGAATTTTTCAGTGAAATAAAATACCCGATAAATAGGATCGGGAGAGTTGTAAAGTGAATTGGGCCATAAAGGCAATACAGGCAATAACCCATAATAAGGCCCAAATGGTGCCATCATAAGCCCATTAAGGTGATTGGACACTTATGTGGGCCAGAGACCAGAGCAGTCCAGGAAAAGTGTAAAATTATGAAAATGCCCCTGGATACCCATACTGTACTAGTGATGGATGGAGGTCACTTTGATCATTATGGACAGGATACCAATGTGGGACATAGTATAAATATGATTATATAGAGCCAATATATGCTCTGAGGCAGTGTAAAGAGGGATGAAATGACGATTTTGCCCTTAGGGTTAGTACAGTGCATGAAAGGACACCAAGGGTATTTTGGTCATTTCTCAAGGGATGGATGGCAGATAAATATTCAATATATCATTTTCAATCGTATGAGAAACCTAGATATTGATTTCTAGGACATAATACATATCCTGGTATATTATAAAAAATTCAAAGCAGAAAACAATCTAGTTATTGTGAAACTGCACTGATCGGTACCGGATTGGACTGGAATTTTTCCAGAACCTTCCTTACATGGGCAGCACGCCACCTAACCCTCTTAGGTGTCCCATGAGCTGTCTCACATGATGTCATAATTGTTCTTTTATGAAAAAGTTAAATCCAAGATTTAATGTTAGCCTTTAGATCAAATAGTAACCAAATCAATCTTAGCCATCCATTTCAACCCAAATTTCTCTATAAATCCCCCCCTATTCGGAAGAATTCAGCATGCATGATGAACCATAGGGAAACTCTTGCAAAATTTCCATTCAACCAAGAAAGAAGCAACCAAAGTGAAGTAACAAGCAAGGTAATCATCTCCCTTGATCTTGAGCTTTGTTCTAGCAAGTTAGCTTATGGTTTTAAGGGGTTTTCATGCTATATTTCCCTTGTGGTTGCTGCTGGAAGTTCTGCTCATATATGGTTAAAATATGAGTTTTATGTTATGGATAGTTTAGACAAGGTTAAACAAGCTAGAATCAAGTGGTATAAGCTTGGGAATTCAAGTATGTTTGGATTTAGGGTTTTGTGTTCTTGCTGATACTGTACGTGGTACTGTTCATATGTGGAATTTCATAATTTTAATGCTTCCAATGAGTTTAAAATGGAAAATTGTGTGGGGATAAAGTAGGAGAACAAGTATTGGAAGCATTGGAATCAAAATGTGAATTTTTGGAAAACAAGAGCATGCATTTCGGTTTGGTACTGTAGCAATTGGTATGTTTTGATTTTAGAAATTCTGATTTCATATTTGGATTCTACATGAAAAATTATGTGGAAATGAACCATGAGAATTTATTTTGGAAAGGTGGAAGTAGGAAACATAAATTAGAGAAAGAAAGGGAGCTAGTGAAAACCTAGTCTTGGAATTGGTTTCAAGTTGAGTTGTAACTTGATATTATGTTGTAATGGCTAGGTTTTGACATTTGTGAAGGAAGGAAAGCACTTCAAGAAGGTATTGACCAAGATAGCTAAGAGGTAGCAAGGATACCTAACTATAACTCATGTTTGTTTAATTGTTTTGCTTGCTTGTTGATTATGGTATTTGGTTGAGCTTAAGCTTATGTCATCATGTTATGATGAAGTATGAATGATTGCAACTCCTTGCAAGTTATGTCATGACAATATGCATGTTATAGTTTGCTTATGTACTATTATGAAGTAGCTTCCATCACATGATAACATGTTAAGCATACAATTATTCATGCATGATATTATAGTTTGTGTAACTTGCTATTGGGATTTCCATGAAATCTCATTCCTTCCACATGCACAACTATGTTTTAGGTGCTGGATCCTCTCAAGGGAAGAGTAAATATTAATGATTAAGTTTGTATAATAAGTTATATGACTCACATGACACTATGGGATGATATGCTAGCATGCATGGTGTATGTTTCTGTAACTCTGTTGTGAGGCCATGGTGATGTGATGCTGATTTGATATGTAAACCAACGAGTTTTAGTCTGAAATTTGGTGTGAAGTTATCTAAGATACATATCTTTAAATGGATTCCAAGAACGCCTTAATTGAATAAGTATCCGAATTGTTATGATTTTCCAAATTTGGAAGTAAGATCTAGAATTGAGATAAAATGAGTGCTGAGAGGCAGTGACGTTCACGCAATGATTTCATATATCAAATGAACGAATGTTTCTATGAAATTTGGTGATCTTAAAGATGACGTCTAGAGCTTTAATTCCATATGTAACACAGTTCATTTGGACAAGTAACCAAAGAGAAACAAAGTTTTAAAGTTAAAGCAAAGAAATTGGAACTTCCAGATTTTACCAAAGGAACAGTGATTTTTAAACCAATAAACTGATTTCATGTGAACAAGATAACCTCAATTTCATATTTTTCACTCAAATATTCATAAAATATATTTCATTAGAAATTGGAACCACATTATTTTGATTTTTTTACAATTAATTATGAATTTTTAAAGTATGGTACATGTTCTGGAATTACCAGATGAACAGTAACAGTGAACAGTACCCGAAAGCAAATCTTTGGAAATGGATGTTTTCAAAGAAAATGATCATATAATTGGTTCTAATCACTTCTAATGGAGTATAATTGAGGTTAAAAGTAAGGATGTGACAGGAAGCTTCTAGGGTAAGCTTGTGCAAGAATGAATATGGACCATTAGATCAAATAGTAACTAAATCAATCTTGGCCATTCATTTGCACTCAAGCTTATCTATGAATACTCCCTAAATCAAAACCTATTTGGCATGCATGGTGAACCTTGGGGAACCTCTTGCAAAATTTTCATTCAACTAAGAAAGAAACACAAAAAGTGAAGCAACAATCAAGGTAATCATCTCCCTTGATCTTGATCTTTGTTCTAGCAAGTTAGCTCATCGTTTTAAGGGGTATTTATGCTATATGTCCATATGTGGTTAAAATATTAGTTTTATGTTATGGATAGCTTAGATAAGCTTAAACAAGCTAGAATCAAGTGGTGTAAGCGTGGAAATCGAAGTATGTTTTGAATTAGGGTTGTGTTCTTGCTGTTACTGTATGTGGCACTGTTCATATGATGGAATTTCATGATTTTGATGCTTCCAATGAGTTTAAAATGGAAAATTGTGTGGGGATAAAGTATGAGAACAAGTATTGGAAGCATTTGAATCAAAATGTGAATTTTTGGAAAATAAGAGGGTTGCTTCAATTTGGTATTGTAGCATGTGGTATGATTTGATTTTGGAAATTCTAGTTTCATATTTGGATTCTATATGAAAAAATATGTGGAAATGAACTATGAGAATTTATTTTGGAAAGATGGAAGTATAAAACATAAAAGGGAGAAAGAAAGCAAGTTAGTGGCAACCTAGTCTTGGATTTGGTTTCAAGTTGAGTTGTAACTTGATATTACTTTGTAATGGCTAGGTTTTGACATTTGTGAAGAAAGGAAATCATCTCAAGAAGACTTGATCAAGGATAGCTAAGAGGTAGCAAGAATACCTAACTATAGTTTCATGTATGCCTAATTGTTTGCTTGCTTGTTGATTACAGTATTTGGTTGAGCATGAGAATGTGTCATCATGTTAATGATGAAGTATGAATGATTGCAACTCTTTGAAAGTTATGTTATATCCTAAATTTTTCCTATCTGTATAATACTGATAGAGGAAAGATATTTGGAAAGGATTATGACAAAGATCATAAGAAATGATAAAGGTTAAATGATTCTTGAAGAAAGAAAGGGACCTAAACAAAAATTAGAAAAGGTTGCAGGCAAAAAGTTAAAAGAGAAACAAGATTTGGGCTAAAAGTGGTAATTTCCAAAAATTTAGGGACCTAAATATAATTAAGCAAAAAGTCAAGGACCTAAAATGTAATTATGGAAAAGTTTAGCCAAAAAAGGCTTGGAACTGCCTGGAAGTATTTCAGCCCCACATTCCATCAATAAATAGAGGAAGGTATGCTGGTTAATCTAGCATGATACAGAAATTTTATTAGGGCTCCAGACAGTAGATATTTATCTAATAGTCTGAAAGTTATCTAAAATTTTATCAGATTTCATGGACTTCAGATATAAGTGGGAGAATTACAGGAAAGTGTGCCCTATAGTGTCAGATGTCATGGATCTAACAGAACCCTGGAAAGAGTTCTCTATAAAAAGTTATTCCTATATAAGTGAATTTTGATGGCAGTTTGAGAACACCTGTGATCCGATTATGGGATTTAGAAGTAAGTAAGCCTGGATAGACTGAGATCAGATGACTTCATATATAGGCCCATGATGATGCCAAGGAGGGTCCAAAACCCAGGGTACCAGTTCCTCAGTAGAAGAAGCTAGTGTGCAGAAAAAGTGTGAAATTACGAAAATACCCTTATGTAGCTAAAGTGTACTAGAGATGGATGGAGGGCATTATGGTCATCTGGGATAGGCCAAAATGTGTAGTGTAGTATAAAGATGATTAGTTAGAGCCAGTAATCACCTTGAGGCAGTATAAAGAGGTGTGAAATGACAATAATGCCTTTAGGGTTAAATAGTGCAAGACAGTGAACCAAGGGCATTTCAGTCATTTCCCAAGGGATCTGTGATTAAATTGTGGCCCAGTACAAAAATTTCAATGGCATGAGAAACCTAGACATTGATTTCTAGGACAAAATACATATCCTAGAATATTATAAAAATTAGGAACAGAAAAAAGTCCAGTTTTTGGGGAATCGAACTGAGCTGGTACCGGATTGAACTAGAATTTCTCTTGAAGCTTCCTCCCCATAAGAATTGCACCACATACCCCCATGAGGTGTCCCATGAGTTGTCCCTTGTGATGTCATGGATGATGTCATAAATCTCCTTTTTGAAAAAGTTAAATCCAAGATTAAATGTGAGCCTTTAGATCAAATAGTGCACATAGTAATCTTGGCCATTGATTTTTCATGAATTTTTCAATGAATACCCCCTCAAATCTGGTTCAAAAATGTGGCCTCATGAACCTTGGGGAAACTCCTACAAATTGGAAACTCAAGCCCAGATAAAGAAGATTTAAGGTACCAAAGTTCAAGCAAGCTAGAGATTAAATGAAAGTAATCTCCCCTAGCTTATTTTCCTTTGATTTGGGAGCTTGAACTTAGGGTTTCATGGGAGAAAAGTTGAATCTTATTTAAGGTGTTGTGTTGCCCAAAAACCTTAGATGAAAGGGGAAAGAAGAAATTAAAGTTAGAAGTATATGATTGAAGTTTAAACAAGCTAGTTAAGTGATTGGTTGTTGAATCAAATTGATATTCTTGACTTTGCCATGGATGAACCTGTTTGGAATGAACTGTTCATGATGGAAGGAAATTGAATTTAAATGATTTAATGCTTCTATTGAATTTATATGATGATTTTGTGTAGGATTGGAAAGGTTTTGAACCTTGGAAACATTGAAATTCCAAGATTATAGTTTTTGGAATTATTTGCTGTTACTGTTCACTCACATGAACATTTATTGGAATTTCATGATTTTGATGCTTCAAATGGTTTTAAAATGAAAAATTGTGTGGGATAAAGTGGAGAAACAAGTATGGGAAGCATTAGAATCAAAATAAGAATTTTTGAAATAATTGTGTGCATGTGTCCAGTTCTGTACAGCAGGCCATGAAGGAGCTGTAATTTCATGATTCTAGGCTCATAAATGGATTCAAAAGATGAAATTGTGTAGGTTAAAGTCAAGACATCAATTAGTTCAAGAGCCAAGTTGATTAGTAAAGATTAGAGAAAGTATGATAATAAAGAGTGTAACAAGGTTAGTCTTGAACATGTTTAGAGTTCATGAGTCCTACTGAAGTATGTGATGAATATAATTTTGTTTAGGACCTTGAAACATCCAATAAGATGTTGAGAAGTGATTGACATAAAGGCTTCATGGTTGGAAAGCTAGGGAGCAAGTACAAAAGATCAAGAGGAAAGCTTAAGTGCAAGGTAGTGAACCTAGCTCTTTATGTGCTTGATGTGGTATGCTTATTTGTTGACATGTATATGATATTTGAATGATGTTGTGACATCATAAATGATGTTGAATGTATTATGAATAGCATGTTTTCCATGGCCCTGCATTTTATGTAAAAGTATATAGCATGATGGCATGTCACTAATAAAAGAAAGTTTAATGAGATTACATATCATGTATTGGAATCCATCTTGCATATTTAAGTGGTAATGTTTGCTACTGAGATTCCCTAGAATCTTACTCTCCCATAACCAACCAATCTAGGTCAAGCATGATGGAAAAGGGATACATGGAGAAGAGCTAAAGAATAGAAGAAAGGAAGTGAAGTAATTGAAATCCTAGCATATGCTATGAATTATCTATGTACATAAATACCATGTAAGGTGTCCATTTATGTGATGAAACTATCTATAATAATTATGGCATATGTACATGATATATATGAATATTGAGAAGCTTATTTGATGGCTTATACATGTTGGAACAATTATTGGAAGTGAAAGAAAATAAACTGAAATGGTAAAAATGTAGGTCCTAAAGCAGTTTTATTGTGACTCCAGTTTGACCTAGCAAATGAAGGAATTATTTCACAAACTTTTATGAGGATGTAGCACACATCTAGAGCTTTACGTGCATAGGTATAATTCTTCATTTGAATGTGTATAACAAGAGAAATGAATTTCCAAAGTAAGGGACCAGAATCTGTCTTCAGAATTTTTTACCAAATGAATAGTAAAATTTGATGTATAAACTGTATTAATTGGTTAATCATTTGGTCTGTAAATTATTTTTTCCTTAAAGCTCAAGATGTTAGCTTCATATATATTTTTGAACCACTTCATTTTGATTTTTCTAGAATTAATTATGATTTTTTGAAGTTTGTCATATAATCTGGAATACCATATGAACAGTACCCCGAGAAAGAGAGAAATTCCAGATTTAACTAATGGACTTCCAAAGACTTGTAAGTGGTTCTAAATGCTACTAAGCGGTCCCTAAGATGTATAAAAGTAAGGATGTTTCAAGTTATGCCATGACAATATGCATGTTAGAGTTTGCTTATGTACTATTATGAAGTAGCTCCTATCTCATGATAACATGTTAAGCATCCATTATTCATGCATGATATTATGATTTGTTTAACTTGCTATTGGGATTTCCATGAAATATCATTCCTTCCATATGTATAACCATGTTATAGGTGCTGGAACTTCACAAGGAAAAAGGGTAAACATAGATGGATGAGTTTGTATAATGAGTTACAATACTTACATGACATAATGGAAGCATATGATAGCATGTATGGATGAATGTTGTATGATTCTGTAATTTTGTTCTAAGGCCATGGAGGTATGACGATGAGTAGGATGCATTAATCAACGATTTTTAACTTGAAATTTGGTATGATAAGATTTAAGATACAGAGCTTTAAATGGACACCAAGAACGCCTCAATTGGTTAAGAATTCGATTTGTTATGATTTTTCTAAGTTGAAGTTAAAATCTAGAATTGAGATAAAGTGAGTGTTTAGAGGCAGCGATGCTCACACGATAATTTTATATAGCAAATGAACGTATTTCTCTATGAAATTTTATGAGCATAAAGCAACCATCCAGAGATTCAAATCCATAGGTAACATAATTCATTTGGATAAGTAACGAAAGAGAAATGAATTTATGAAGTTAGGGCAAAGAAACTGGAACTTCCAGATTTTACCAAATGAACAATTATTTGTAATGAATAAACTGATTTCATTAAGACAATGGAACCTCATTTTTATATCTTTCCATCAAATTTCAATGAAAGATCTTTCATTCAAAATTGGAACCAATCTATTTCAATTTTTCTACATTTAGTTATGAAGTTTCAAAGCTAGGTACATGTTCTAGAATTACCAAATGAACAGTAAAAGTAAACAGTACCCGAGAGCAATTCTTTTGGAAATGAATGTTTCTAAAGTAAATGATTATGTAATTGGTTCCAATAACTTCTAATGGAAGATAATTGAGGTTGAAAGTAAGGATGTGACACACCCAAAGAAGAAGGGACATTCAGCTTTAGAGGAAATAATACAGAGAAATTGCTGGACTTGTAGAAATGGAAGCAAAGATGGCATAAGGATTGAAGATGTCTACCTCATAGATAGACTTTGCCACAATTTGCTCAGTGTCAGTCAAAGTATTGATAAGAACAACTGGGTGATCTTCAATTCTGAGGAATGCTTGATAACTAACAAAAATCATTTGACACTAAACAAATATGAATTAAAGGCAAAACTCATAGCATCAAGGTATAATAACTGTTATTATTTCATTCAATTCAAGTCTTTCTGATGAAAACTATTTTGTGGGAAAAACAGATAAAAGTTGGCTATGTCATGAAAGTTAGCTCATGTAAATGAGTCAAGTTTCTAAACTGATTAGAAAATATTTAGTAATCATTTTGTCACATTCTAATTTTTTTTCTACCTATATAATACTAGTGAGGAAAAAGGGTTTAGAAAAGTTTGTGGCAATGATCAGAAGAAGAAATGATTATTAGACAAGGTTAAAGTTAGAAAAGAAACAAAAAAGGTAAAGTTATAAGAAAGAAAGGAAGTTTCGAAGTGTCAAGTACCAAACTGGAATTTTAAAAAGTAAAGGACTAAATTGTAATTTGGTAAAGTTCAGGAGCTAAAGTGTATTTTGTCAAATTCATGGGAAAATTATAATTATGAGGAAATTGAGCCAGAAATGGCCAAAAATTGCCTGAAAATATTTTAGTATCAAATTTTACCAGGAAATAGAGGAAGCAATTCTGATCACAACTGCGTTCATCAAAATTTTGATTTGAGGTCTCAAAAAATTGATATTAATTTTTTAAGTATTAAAAATTTTTATAGCACCTTCTAGGTCTCAGAAACAGATGAAATATTATATGAAATTCTTAGATTAATTATAAGAATTTATGAAATTAACATAACTAAAAAATAAGCTATGTAGAATTTATAGTAGAATTTAAGGTGAAATAGGGAACCCGATAAAGGTTTTATAGAAAACTTCCTCAGGAATTGAGCTATTAGAGGAGTTGGGTTTGATTAGAGACCCAAGATAATGTTTCAAGAGGCCCAAAAATTTGCCCCAATAGTTATGTGGGCCTAAGTACAATTAAAACAATATGTTAGAGATTTTTAGTAAAGTATAATTATCTAGTTGAAGTTATAACTAGGAAATTGATCTGATAAAGAGATTTTTATGTGTTCTTTTAGATTAGTGTTCCCCAGATAAATAATATCACTGTAGCACATGGAAATTATTGGACTAAAGGGCACTCTAATAATTCATAATAAATCCTTTTATATGATGTAGGATGGTATAGAATTTGACATAATGTACTAGAGAACTTTACAGTTATCCAAGAGGGTGGCATGATGAGGTGTCCTCATGAGACCCATCAAGATGCCACATGGAACTAAACTTGGAGAAGAAGAACTAGCCACAAGATAGAATAAAGCAAAGACCCACCAAATTAATACTTCTACTTGTTTTTAAAAATTAATCAATCATCCAATCGATTAATTAGAATTTATGTGTAAAAAAAATAGACCATCATATTGAATGGATTATTCAACTATATATAATGTAATCTTATGAAGATAAGTTTCTCAAAAGATTTGTCATGAAGAATAATGAGTAACATAGATTTTTTTTAGTTAAATCATTCATTTGAAATATCAAACGAGTTTGTGGCTTAAAACAAAGACATGTAAAATTTCTAAATTTTCTAGAGTTAATCGAACTCTTAATCGATTAATGTGTTTGAAAGATTTGAATAAGGAAGATATCAACACAAATTAACTGAACATTTCATCTATTAATGAAAATTAATCGATTAACTAATTGATTAATTAGTTCATATTTGAATTTCACAAAATTGAAACTTCGCTAATTAATCAAACAGTTAACAAATTAATATAAACTAATCAATTAAGCAATCAACTAATAGCAATATCTTGATATTACTCGATTAATGGTCACTAATTAATCAATTACTTAGTCAATTAATTGATTTTCTTTGGTAAAATAGATTACTACCTTTACATTAATCTAACGTTCAATTGATTAATTGATATTAATCGATTAACTAATCAATTAATTATCAATAATTGAACAATTAATCGATTAACTCTTTTAACTTCTTTTGACTTCATTTTGATTCCATATTCATTTTCCATATTTCATAAACACTTTTTCATATCATTAACCAACTTGATTCTATTTTCTCTTAATCTTTATTCCATTAAAACATATCTCTATTGCTTCAAAAACTTCAACTCAATCCTTTTCTTTAGTCATCAACAAAACATATTCACTATAACATTCTCTCCCTTTTTGATGATGGCAAAACTTAAGTAAAGTTATGTTGAGTGTAAAATAAAAAAAATCACTTAGTCTACTTCAAGAGGTAATAAGTCAATAATCAATGAATACTCCTGAATATCATTCCACTAAAATCATAAAAAGTTTTACACTAAATTTTGAAAAAACATTACATAATACAAAGATACATAAACTCATATATCAGTCAACATACTCCATAGAGGATTCCTTTGCTTCTTCACTTCTCTCCTCCTTTTTGTCATCATCCAAAAAGGTCAGTGTTAGGGAGGAAGGAATGACTAAGGGAAATTGGGGTAAGGGTAGGTTTATGGATAATTGAATGGGTGAAAGTGGTACAACCAAGGTAAATGTGGGAGCAGGTGAAAGCTGTGAAGCTACAGATGTGGAAGGCACTAAGGTAGAGGTAGGCTAATCAGACTAAGAAGGTGAAGGGTCCTAAAGCTCTTCTTTAGTGAAGGAGGGTCCCATGCTGTGAATGTATGACAAATAATGTTCTTGACATTGGACATTTCTTCATGAATGCGAGCTTATCGTGTAGATAATGCATCTTCTCATTCTCTAACCTCTTCTTTAAAAGCTTGGAAATCATGTATGTGAGCTTCAAGTATAGTCTAGATCCTTAGCTACATCTCTCATGGGCCAAGTCTACTTCCTTCCTAGAAGCTGAGTCTACTCTCTAACTTTGCAAACTCCGTCTGAAGGTACCTCTGAATAGATGATCCCATAAAGGATAGAGCTATAGATACTTGTGGCTTGGTAGAGGAATAACCTTTATCCTGAGTAAGAAAAGTACAAGAAAATGGCTACTTGGCTTGAGGGTCCCTCGGAAGCTTACCCTTCTTAGCATTATATAATAGCTTGATCTTCCTGTTGTTCATCTGCTCATTCTGAATACACTGAACTCTTCTTTCTTCCTTTCCTCTAGATGATAAATGTTGTAATGTGTAAGGATGAAGGAGGCAAGTTGCAGGAAGGGCATCAAAGTAGTCCACATCCTCTTCAGGCAAAAATTCCTCATTTGGCTATAGATTAAAACTCCCAAGTTGAGCTTTTCTCTGCTAATGATCCTTGCCAGAGTGATATAGTCTTACTGATTTATGTAGTTGAAGCTCGAGGACTTGACAATCATGCACTGAGAGTAGATATAATGGATGATGCAGTAATGATCGCACATCTGACTTAGGAAAGTTCAAGGAACCTGGGAATGGCTTGTTAGTCTGAAGCAGGATTTGGTAAACCTTGGCCTAATCCAAAGTTTCATATATATAGTAGGAAGGACTCCAATACGATGGTTGATCACACTAAAATATAGCTTGATCTCTCTACCCTTAAGCCTGGTAGTTAGATAAATGCCTATAATATTCTCCTCTTTATCCAAAGTGTCGAAGATCTCCATGTTATAGTAGAATCTCCTAACTACCTTAAAGATATAAGGCTCATTAGTCCTTAGCCAGCTCTCATAATGGTGGAAAGGATCAATTAAATCCAAGTTATCCCTGTGATCAGTTTTAAGTGCAGATATATCCACAGATACCATAGGATAACACTTTCTCTCCTTAAACTCAGAGTTAAACAAGGCCATATCTACATCCAAGTTGAAGTTACTTGGAGGAATGACAGGTTAGATGATTGAGGCCCTGAGGGTATATATGTGATAAGCTTCCTAGGGGTCTTTTGTCTCTTCCCAAGAGACTAAGTAGCAATCTCTACGGTCTTCTTGAGCTTCTCTATAAACTCTAGGCCAGAGTCAGTGTCTGAGTTTTCCTGTAGTGTCTTAACCTTCCTCTTGGACTATAGAGATAGTTTAAATACTTGTTCTTTACCCTTAGCTGCTGGCACCTTGCTCACTGGTACTTTTCCTTTCCTTTAGAAGCATCTGGCCCATCCTTAGCTACCTTTTACTGAAATTTCCTCTTGTTATCCTTCAGTTGAAAGGCTTAAGGCATGTTTGAAACAGATTTGGATGGTTGTTGCTCAGATCCATCGATATTTGTCATTCTAGTTCTCATCATCCTTTACAATTTTGACATATTTGAATTATGAAATGGAAGAATTTAGAGGTATTTTTGGCTGGGTTTTGATCAATAATAGGTGCGTAAGCTTTCCCCCAAGGAGATTTATGAGATTTTAAAGGTTGAAGTTAAAAGAATTTGGGATTTAGTTGATTAGGGTTAAAGTTAAATAGTGAAAGGTCACAACTGATAATTGTTAAAACCCTAACATTAATTGATTAACTAATAGATTAATACCCAATAATCGATTAATTTCATCAATTAATCGATTAGGTGTTTGAATAATTCTAATTAATAGATTAATTATGAACAAAACAACATTCAACCCCATTTTCACATTGATTAATTGATTAGATGTTTGATTAACTACCATTGATCAATCAATTAATCGATTAATTCTCAACAGGCACAACTTTTAACACATAGACCTTATCTATTAATTGATTAACTGTTTGATAAATTCTTATTAAATGATCTATTGATCAATTAACTTCAAAATAAAACTCCTTTGAACACTTCTTAAACATCTTCTAATCCAATCATTAATCAGTTACCTTATAGAAATGAAATCATTAAGAATAAAAAAAAGTTTAATTTTTTCTTTTTAAATTTTTGAAAAGTAAGTTCACACAAGAAACATTTTAAAACATAGAAATACATGTAGCATGAACAACACATTAACATCAAAATTCCACAATCATATTTTTAATGTAAATAGAAGGTTGAAGAAAGCTTATTCATATATTTATTGCTTCATGCATTGATCCATTTTCCTTTCCCTCTTTGAGAAGTATCTTTGTATTGGCAGTGCTCATTTTCTAGCTATCTCAACTATGAAAAACATCTTATTATCATGTCATAAATGCAAATATTTTTCTTTCTTGGAGAATGGTTAGTATGACAAAAAATGGATAAACTTCTAAAATACATGTGATAAATAACTCATCATCAAAACATATAAATTCTTAGTGAATAAAGTTAGATAAGTTTGTAAACAAATTTGCATTTTCATGGAACAAGTATTCATGACCCAAATTATAAATTCATTTAACAAACATAGGTGTAAGAATAAATTTCACCATTATTATATTGCTCTTGTTCCAATGTATATTTTCCTGAGGTGCAGCTTTCCTTTACCTCATGTGTAAGAAGGAATGCCTTTGCATGCCCATTGTATCTTTTGATTGCTTCTGGCAAATGCTTGCAATGGTCTCTTAACTGATTTGAACTTTGAGACTTGAGACATCCTTCTTTTTCTTCTATTTTTCTCAAGATAGTTGAATAGTACTATGTGATATTATATTCTTGAGGTAGGACATGCTCTTATTTCTCTATTGCTTCTTATGAATTGTCCTTGACCTATCACAATGGAAACTCATTGAGTTCTGTCAAATGATGTTGCTTTCACTAATGCATGAGAAACTCTCTGAGTCCCAGCTCTCCATGTATTGTGTCTAATCTTTTGAAGATTTTTCTACACATTTGGCACACTAAAAGGACACTTTGGTACCTATTTAACTTTGAGCCTTGAACATTAGATTTGAACCTTGATTGTCCTTTATGAAACCAAACAAGCTTATTTCTCACATTTGAATTTCTTCTCAAATGAGATATGTGAGAAATATGACCTTGTTTACCACAATAATTATATACAATAGGATAATATACTTTTGTAGCATGTTTACAAATGTTGTGTTAGTGAGGGGAGGAAGTTTCTAATCATTGTATAAAATTTCTTCCTATCTTCCATTGGTTCTAGTAAAATATTTTTGATGTAAACATTTTTACTTTTTGAAATGGCATTAATAATTGATTTAAAAATCATATCATAAAGACTTTTGAAATCATTTTTCACAAATTCATAAGAGGAATTAAAATTCTTTACCACTGAGGTATTTTTAGCTCTAGATGATGATTTCTCAAATTCATACGTATTGAGTTCTTCTTGACTCTCTTATTCCTCTTGTTATATGTTGACAAAATCATGAAAGTCAATTTGGATCTCTCCTTCAAAAATTTCTACTTCTATTTGTTTATCGTAAGTAGATAAATCATTTTCTGATTATAATGAACTATTAACACTTTCAGTATAAATATCAAAGGAGTAAATAGATTCAAGTATATTGAAAATGTCTCTGACATTAGAGTAATGTTTGATTTTCAAACAATATATTTCTGAAGCAACATTATATAAAAGCTTCATTGCTCTAAGATTCAGGAAAAATAGTTTATTTTCACAATCATTCCAATCATTTCTCAGTTTAAAATCAAATTCTTTTGAAAGGATTTTGCTCATATCAAAATAAAGAGTTTTTAAAAATATGGTAATTTGACCTTTCCAATACAAAAACTCAGAATTTTCTAAAGTCAGAGGAGTGGTAAAATTAAAACCTTTGGAAGCATTTCACCAACTAGTCAAGCCATGATATTTTCACTTGCATGTGACTTGCCCTATTACTAAATGTTAGTTCCAGATAAATAGATTGTATTACACAATAGGGGTGAATTGGGTGAGCAATGACTTTTAAAAAACTTTTGTAGCTCTTTGAAAAAACTTGATGAGTAAAGCTTTATAATTTGAAAAGCTCTTATTGAAAATAAGTTACTAGAAATCAAAGAGTTAAGGAAGAAGAATTTACACAAAGAATTTATCCTACTTTGGTCTTTCCTTGACCTACATCTAGTCCTTAGCTTCCTACTAAGATTTTTCAATCCCCTATACACTAAGATTACAATGGGCTCTTGGTAGCCTTTACAAGCTCAATTTTCACAGCTAATTGAGAACTACCTCAAACTTGAGGTTATACCACACTTCTAGTGGCTACACTCCCACTCAAACAGATATGAGCAAATCCCAACTTTGAATCCCCTGATTATAAGGTTTTGCTCTTAGATATGAAAATGATAGAGGGTAAATTTAACTCTCATATAGAGTAAATAGATAGATATTGAAGCTCACAGTAAATCTCTCTCTTAAGGAATAATACATGAAGAGTTGAGAGTATGAATGTTTCTGGGTTGTAGACTATTTGATGCTTTCATGCTAAGTATTTTAATCGTTGATATCTCATCATCATATTATCATTCATCATTGCCTCCAACCTCTTAACTTTGAATGATCTTCTATTTATAGCTGATCTTGAGATCGTTGAACATTCTTTCCATTTAGGCTTTTTCTTTTGAATTTTCTTCCCGTTGGAAATATGATCGTTGAACTAACCTTATAGCCATTAAGGCTTTTGTCTTTTTGTCATTGAAAATTCATTGGCTTTGATCTCAGTCTAAACTCAGATTTGTCTTTAAACTTAACTAATACTAAACTCTTTGATATTAATCATGTAAACACTTCAAGATTTAACCATTAGTATATAAACACGTGAAGTGATGATTTGGTAAACTGGATTTAAACTTTAATCGATTTAGCCACAACAAGAATGATGAGAATAATATGTACTCAGTCATATAAAATAATATTTGACAATTGAATCAATGATTAAGTGTATAAAATCAATTCAGTTATAAATTCTTTAGATCAATTAATACTTCTGCTTGTTTGAAAAATTAATCAATCACCTAATCGATTAATTAGAATTAACATGTAAAATAGAAAAATGAAGGATCATATTGAATAGATTATTCAACTGTATATAATGTAATCTTATGAAGATAAATTTCTCAAAAGATTTGTCATGAAGAATCCTTAGTTAGAATGGGATTCCAACTCAACATTTGAATTACTTGAATCCTTGTATATAATGTAATATTATGCTCTTTATTATTTGAATCATTCATTTGAAATATGAAATGAGTTTGTAGCTTAAAATAGAGACATATGTAAAATTTTTGAAGTTTCTAGAGTTAATCAAACTCTTAATCAATTAATGTGCCGGAGGACTGGAATAGGAAAGATTTTAACCCAAATTAATCGAACAATTAATTTGTTAATGAAAATTAATTGATTAACCAATTGATTAATTAGTTCATATTTAAATTTCACAAAATTAAAACTTCAATGATTAATCAAATAGTTAGCAGATTAATATAAATTAATCTCTTAACCAATTGATTAATAGCCATATCATTTTCCAAGAAAAAATCTATTTTTAATATATTAATCGATTAACCTATCAATTAATTGACTCCTTAACTTATTTCAAGAAGGCAAGCTCTCGACATTAATCGACTAACTGATAGATTAATTATCACTAATTAATCAATTAACTAATCAATTGATTAATTTTCTTTTGTAAAACCGATTCCTACCTTTACATTAATCTAACATTCAATCGATTAATTGATATTAATCGATTCACTAATCGATTAATTACCAATAATCGAACAATTAATAGATTAACTCTTTTAACTTCTTATTTTGACTTCATTTTGATTCCTAATTGATTTTCCATATTTCATAAACTCTTCTTCACATAATTAACCAACTTGGTTCTATTTTCTCTTAATCTTTATTACATTATCTCTATTGCTTCAAAAACTTCAACTCAATCCTTTTCTTTTGTCATCTTCAAAATATATTCACTCTAACACAGACAACATATTATGGAATCTCAAAAAAGAAAAGATTATGGAAATAGTTTGATTTTTGGAAAATTGGGCTAAGCTTGTACCTGATTTGATTAGGCTAAAATTTTTCTAGACTCTTATTCCCTCTTGGAATTGTACCACCTAGCATGCTTATGTGTCAATGATGAGGACATGGATTATGTCATTTTCTTACTTGGTCGGAAAGTCAAGATTAACACTCAATCTTTATCGCTATTCAAATAGTACAAGAAAAGATCTAAGCCATTGATTTTTGTAGAATTTTTCTATAAATACCCTCCCTTCCCTTCACATTTGTACCATGCATTAGACACCATGGGGAAGCTATACCAAAATGGGAAATCAAGTGATTCAAAAAAGAATCCAAGGTACCAAAGTTCAAGCTAGCTAGGAAATAAGGTAAGCAATCTATCATAGCTTATATTTCTTTAATCATGATTTAGATAAGCTTAGATTGATGCTTGTACGTTGAATTAATTATGAAACTTTTGATTTCCCACAAAAGGGGCTATTTGGCCAAGAACAGTAACAGTACCAAGGGAGTTATTTTTTTTTGATAATTTTGATGTTTCCATTGAGTTCAGAAGACAAAATTGTATAGGATTGAGCCAAGGGACAAGAGTTGGAAGCATTAAAATCAAAAGTGAAATTTTTAAAAAAGAACCCTTGCTACCACATTTCTGTTATGTCTAGTACCCTAAGGAGTAGTTGGAATGTTTTAATTATGACTTCATATTTAGATTTCTTGGACAAAAAATTGTGGGATATGGTCAAGGGATAATTTAATTCAAAGGGCAAAATAATTAACCAAAATTAAAGAAAGATAAGGGTTTATATATTTAGGAAGTTGAGACCAAGTTTGGAACTAGATAAAAATAGATTATGATAAGATGTTATTATGTCATGTTACTACGCCTTGATCATTTTTATAAAGAGGATCACAAACCAATGGATAAAGATGTAAAGGAAAGAGTAAAGAAAAGAGATAAAAGGTAGTGAACTTATGCCTAAACTGGGATGCTTAATGTTTGAGTGTTGTTGATGTGTTGTTGACTTGACTAGATTATGTGAAGTATGTACGTTGAGAATGCTCTATTTATTTTTTTGCTATGGCCATATGTTATAAGCAAGAAGCATGTCATTATGCAAGCATGATCATAGTAAGCAAGTATATTTAACACTAAGCATATAGTTGCATACATTATTTGTGGTACTATTTGCTACTGAGATTTTTCCCGTAATCTCACTCTTTTCCCATGTCAACCATACCAGCAGGACCATCTAGTGATGGAGGAGATGAAGATGTATAAAGAGGAATTAGGAAATGGATAACATGATTGATTGTAATTTATATTATGACTTGTATTTTATATAAATGAAAAATATTCAGATTATGGCGATGATTTATTTCTAACTAGGAAAAATAACGTATTAAATTTTTTAGATAAGAGTACACATCCTAAACTTTAATTTGATATAGAGTACGCTGCGTTTGGATGTCTGTATATGGAGAAATTAATTTCTAAAGCTAGGGGATTGAATATGAAAATAGGGAAGACTGACCAAATAAACAGTAATCTTTAACGAATTAATTGTATTAATTGGCAAAGAATTTAGTCAGGATTATAATTTTTCCCCTTAAAGAGGCTTAAGTTATCTTCTTTAACAACTTGAACCACTTCGTTTCAATTTTTCTAGAATTAATTATGATTTTTTGAAGTCAAATTGCCTGTCTAGAATTTACACAGTAAAAAGTAGCCGATAGAGTGAAATTCCCAATTGTGTAATTTGATTTCAATAACCTTGTAAGTGGTTCTAGATGCTACCGTTTGGTCCCTAAGATATAAAAAATTAAGATGTTATATGTTTACCCAAAAAGAATTTTAAAAATAATATTGTTTGTGATGTCTGCCAAGGAGGAAAACAAACAAAGTTATCCTTTAAATCAAAGAAGGTAGTTTTAACTAAAACACTACTTCAAATGCTTCATATGGATTTGATTAGTCCAACAAGAGTCAAAAGTTTTAGAGGAAAATTGCATACTCTTGTGATAGTTGATGGCTATTATAGATTTATGTAGATTTTGTTCATTCTTCAAAAGATGAAACATTTGATGGCTTCGTTGTTTTTTGCCAAGAAAGTCCAAAATGAGAAAATGTATCTCTATTGTATCTATTAGGACTGATCATTGAAGAGAGTTTGACAATCATGAATTTACAAGCTTCTGTGTTGAACACTGGATTCATTACAATTTCTCAACTCCATGAACTCCTCAACATAAAGAGTGGTGGAACATAAAAACAGAGTCATCATTGATATGACACGAGCAATGTTGAATGAAAAAGGGGTATCTCAAGTATTATGGGTTGAGGCTATAAGTATTGCTTGCTATATTTTAAATAGAGCGTATGAGAGAAGCATAATTGATAAGACATCCTATGAGCTGTACAAAGGAAGAAAACCAAATATTACTCATCCAAATATTTCATCTATAATAACAACAAAGATAACATCCGTAAATTTGATCCTAAATATGATGAGGGTATATTTCTAGAGCATTCTAATCATAGTAAAGCTTATATAGTTTTCAATAAAAGAACTTTTACAATTGAAGAATTAATTCATGTTATTTTTGCTAAACTTGAAACATTTTCAAAACTGTCTTTCGAGGATAATGCTGAGATTATTCAAAAGTTTGAAAATTTGAATCTTAACAAAAAGCTAGCATCACCCGATTCTGAAAATATTTATGAAAATATTTCCTAAGATAATAATAATCAATCTAAAGACTGGCATCATATAAAGGATCATCCTTTAGAATAGGCCATTGGTGAAGTCAAGAAGGGGTTAGAACCCATAGATAAGTGTTCAATAAAGTACATTTTGATGCATTTCCTAATAGGAGGGAATCCTGATTCTCTATTCACTCATCTCAGTAAGTGTTGACTGGTTTCACTAATCAATCAATTAATATGGATTGGCTTTTGTCATTTGATCAGATTCTCATATCCCAATCAAATCGTCTGGCCCATCAAGGTCAGACATGGACCCAAAGTCCAATATCTACATATGATGTTATGAACTAATAAATAAAGGGAGAAAGGCCCAAATATCCTCATATATCCGGAAGTTCAAGAGTTTAGCATGATTTAGTCTCTTAAATTTTACATAAAAAAGTGTCTTACTTAGAAAATTGTAAGAATGAATTCTTTGTTGCCCATATTAATAATGAAAATTTAATTTTGCTTTATTTCGTGCCATGTAGCACATTGTTACACGTACTCCAGGAGTGTAACAATACTTGTATAAGTTTGTCACATTGCTTTAATATGAACAATACATTTATACTCCGAGAGTCATATTATATGAACTTTGTCTAATCAAAATATAACAATTCAATATATTTTCATCCTTGTTGGTCAATGAATCATTTGAAACAAAACACATTTTATTTTGTTTTTAAATAAACTTAATTTGGTTTAGATGTGAGTTTTTTGTTTTTTTTAAAATTAAAATGTTTATTTTTATTTAAAATAAAATAAATTGTGAATTTTTTATATGAGTTACAACTAAGTTCTTATATTTATATTTTGATATGACAAAATGAGCTTTTTGAGGTGAAAACGTGGGTTTTTTCCCCTCTCTATCGTGATTCCGAACATGGATTTAGGATGTGTTTGGGAGCTAATTGTTCATACCAACCGCCAAAAGCCACATTTTCCTTTTTAATGATATTGAGGATCATAGTGAAATAAATTAGCTTCTCATGAAAAATCTGTGTTAAAATAGAAGCTACAATTTTGTGTCAAATTTATATGAAAAAAAAAATGTTACCGTTAATTCAAACACAGCCTTATTCCCACCATGGAACTTCCACCATCAAATGTGGTAAACAGCTCTACTAATGCGGTAAACAACTATACGATACAAAAAATCTACTCCCTTACTCCTATCATGGCAGATTAGCAATAGCAAAGTGGTTTTATTTAATCTAACTTTTACAAAAGTCAAATTAAATAAAAATCAAATAATATTATTTATGTTTAAATTTATTTTTATAAAAAAAGTCAATTTAATAAATTGAAACTTGTTTAAATGGTTAATAAAAAATAAGTTTAGATATAAAATGACTAAAAATACAGATTTTATTAAATAATACATATTTATATTGTATTTACATAATATAATTTAATTTTAATAGAAATATTAAAAAAATATAAAATTCAAAATAGTTAAATTATTAATGGGAAAATTTGAAAATACTACAATACTTAATTTAATATACAATATTTTAGTTAAACATTTAAAAATTGAGTTAAAATAGAAAATCAAATTTTATTTCATGAAGAATTTGAAGAAAAAAAATGATTTACTAGAGTTTAAACTTGTACTTATTATTTTTATAAAAAATATTAATAGATCCCTTGGTTGCAACCAGTATAGTTTATATATATATATATTTAAATTAAGTAGTTTATTTTTAAAAAAAAAAGTCATAGAAAACTGGGAGTGGATGACCAGTATAGGAGGAGACATAGTGTGTTTTTAGCAATTGTCAAAAATATAATTTTAAAAATGATTTTTAGCTTAAATTATGATTTTAAAAAATTAAACAAATAATTTTAAATATTTATAAAAAAATAGATTTAATTATAATTTTAGATAAATTTATAGAATAGCTTTTACATTAAAAAAAGGGTTTTTAACCTATTTTAGCCTTGGATATCTAACACTCTCTTCTCTCTCTCCTGCAGTTTCTTCCATCTCTAGTCTTCACAGCAGTGGGATGATGATGAAGATGGTCGTCATTGCTCGCAGATCAGCAGGATAAGGAGATTGTTATGTGTTTACTATTCACTTTGCTAGGATGATGAACAATAAACTTTGCTATGCTTCTTACTCTAGTTGCACTTGAGTTTTGTTAGAAAAAGACTTTTGGAAAATAACTTATAGAAAAAAGTAGTTTTAAATAAATGAGTGTTTAGATAGTTATTACTAGAATAATTTTTATTATTGATAAATTATTATAAAGGGTATAATTTTATTAAAAGAATTCTATTTTTCCCTATTTTCCCCTTTCTTCTATTCTCTCTACCGGAAGCCACAAACTAACTAGCGACCTCTACCGACGACAAAAACTAGCAAGCACAGGCTAATACTAGCAGCATTCCACAGTGATGAGCGACGTCATTTTCCATGGCAAGACCAACGACAAGTCACATCTTCTTCCACGATGAGACCAGTGGCCAGCGATATCTTCTTACATAGCAAGACTAGTGGCCAGCGACATCTTCTTCCACGATGAGATACTCCCACGTTCTTCCTCTTTTCCTTCTTCCGTCGAGCATATGGGGACCATGGAGAGCAGTAGACTTCTCCTCTATTCTGGCAAGCATATGGCGCAAAGAGGAAATAGAAGAGAGAGGAGAGAGTGAAGAGAAAAGAGAAATGAGAGAGGAAAAAGAAGAGATGATGTATAAAAAATATGGATAAAATAGTAATTAGATTATGTCGTATCCTTATTTTTAACCACAATTATACTCATTGAAAAGTCATTGGAACCAATTACATAGCCTTTTGCTTTAGAAACATTCATTTTCAAAAGAATTGCTCTAGGGTACTGTTCACTTTTACTGTTCATTTGAAAATTTCAGAATATGTACCCAACTTTAAAAATTCATAATTAAATGTAGAAAAATCAAAATATGGTGGTTCGAATTTCTAATGAAAGCTCTTTCATTACAATTTGAATGAAAAATATAAAACTGAGTTTCCATTGTACCAATGAAATCAGTTTAATCGTTGAAAAACACTGTTTATTTGGTAAAATCTGGAAGTTCCAGTTACTTTCCCTTAACTTCAAAAATTCATTTCTCTTTCATTACTTGTCCAAATGAAATGTGTTACCTATGACTTTAAATATCTAGACGTGATCTTTAAGCTCACAAAAGTTCACAGAAAATTCACGTTGGAACGTCATTGCCTCCAGTTGCTTACTTTCTCTTGATTCCAGATTTTAACTTCAATTTAGAAAAATCATAACAAATTGAATACTTAACCAATTGAGACGTTCTTAGTGTTCATTTAAAGATCTATATCTTAGCTATCATCATACCAAAGTTTAAGTTCAAACTCTTTGACTAAGGTATTGTAAACATCATCAAAAGGTCATGGCCTCAGAACACCAACACATGAACATTCAATATACATTATAGCATATGCTTCCATGATGTCAAGTAACTCATTTGACTTATTATACATGTCTAACCATCCATGCTTACCCTATTTACTTGAGAAATTCTAGCACCTATGACATGGTTATGTATATGGGAGGAATAAGATTTCATGGAAATCTCAATAGCAAGTTACACAAACTATAATATCATGCATGATTAATTGGATGCTTAACATGTTATTATGAGATGGGAGATACTTCATAATGGTATATAAGCAAACTCTAACATTCATATTGTCATGACATAACTTGCAAGGAGTTGCAATCATTCATACTTTATCATGAACATGATGACACAATCTCAAACTCAACCAAGCACCATAATCAACAAGCAAACACACAATCAAGCATACATGAAACTATAGTTAGGTATTCTTGTTACCTCTTAGCTATCCTTGTCAAGGTCTTCTTGAGATGATTTCCTTCCTTCACAAATGTCAAAACCTAGCTATTACAAAGTAATATCAAGTTACAACTCAACTTGAACACAAACCAAGATTTGGTTTTCACTAACTTCCTTTCTTTCCAAAACAAATTCTCATAGTTCATTTCCACATAATTTTTCATGTAGAATCCAAATATGAAACTAGAATTTCCAAAATCAAAACACATCAACACCCCTTGCTCTTGACCGAAGTGCATACTTTTGTTTTCCAAAATTCACATTTTGATTCCAATGCTTCCAATACTTGTTCTCCTACTTTATCCCCACAAAATTTTCCATTTTAAACTCATTGGAAGCATCAAAATCATGAAATTCCAATAGATGAACAGTGTCACATAAAGTACCTGCCAAGAATACAAAACCCTAATTCCAAACATACTTGAATTTCCAAGCTTATACCACTTGATTCTAGCTTATTTAAACTTGTCTAAACTATCCATAAAATAAAACTCATATTCTGACCATATATAGATAGCACTTCCAGTAGCAACCATAAGGGAATTATGGCACAAAAACCCCTTAAAATGAAGAGCTAGCTTGCTAGAATTAAGCTCAAGAACAAGGGAGATGATTGCCTTAATTGTTACTTCAAGTTGTGTGCTTATTTCTTGGTTGAATAGAAATTTTGCAAGAGTTTCCCCTATGGTTCCAAGGGCTGCTGAACAAGGTCTGATTTGAGGGGTATTTATAGATGGGCTTGAGTTGAAATGGATGGCCAAGATTGATTTGGTTACTATTTGATCTAATGGTCCATATTCATTCTTGCACAAGCTTGCCCTAGAAGCCTTACCTTTTGATGCCATGTATGACATCATTTAGGGGCATGTTTGGCTAGAAAAAGGCAATTATACTGATTGGAAAATTTTAGTCCAGTCTGGTACCAATCGGAGCAGTTTCACAAAAATTAGACTATTTTCTGTTCCTAATTTTTATAATATTCCATGATATATATTATGTCCTAGAAATAAATGTCTAGGTTCCTTATACTATTAACATTGTTAGACTGAGTATTTATCTACCATCCATCCTTTGGGAAATAAACAAAATACCCTTGGTGTCATTTCTTGCACTATATTAACCCTAAGGGCATAATTGTCATTTTACCCTTCTTTGTACTACCTGAGGGCATATACTGGCTCTAAATAATCATATTTATACCAAATTACACATTTTTGGTCTTTCCATAAAGACCAAAATGCCCTCCATCGATCACTGGTACAATATGGGCATTCAGGGGCATTTTCATAATTTCACACTTTTCCTAGACTGCTCTAGACTTTGGCCCTAAAACATCCTCCTTTTCTTACATTTTAGGGACCATTCAGTAGCATTTAGAACCACTTCTAGGGCCATTGAAATCAAATTATACAATCTAAAATTTTACTCCTAGCGAACACTGTTCATAGTGTAAATTCTAGCGGTTCAAATTGCTATGCGAAGCTAACGTAATTCTCTTTTAGGGAAAAATAACTCGTTGACCATGCCTTAACTAGGTCCACATCATTCAATGTCTAAAGTTTACTATTTATCCTACGTTTTTCCCTGATTCCAGAACTTTGGTCCCATCTTTGCATAACCTTTGCACTATACAATCCCTAGCTCCTCTCTATGATTCTTCGGTCCTATTTAAGCATACCTGTGGGATTGGGATTACATGAAAGGGGATGAGATTTCTAGAATAATCTCAGTAGCAAATGGTAACCATACAATGTATGTAACTATATGCTTGAGTTATTATGTGTGTACTTAATGATCATGCTTGCATCATGATAACATACATGCTTCCATGTTACTTAATTATAACATATGGCTATAGTATAAAAAGAAACATAGCATTACTTAATCATACATGCCTCACATAATCAAGGTAAGAAAACATCACATAAAACATCCAAGCAGTATATGCATACAAGTAGGTAAGTCTACTACCTGTCGTGTAGCCTTTCCTTCCAGCTCTTACCCTTGTCTCTAAGGTTTCTTCTTTTCATAAGTCAGAGCCTATACATAGCATAATAATATCTTTATTATTATCTAGTATAGCTCTACTTATCTCATGCTCAACTAGGGGTAATATTCTTACTCTGACATTCCTCTAACTTTCTTTCTAGCTATAGCTAACTTTATTAATAGAGATATTTTTCTATTCTAACCACTAAGAGCAATCCTGTACTTTATTAGAGCAGGGACTATATAACTTACTTACCTCATTCCTAAGCTTTGCCCAGTCCCTCAGCTCCTTAGACTGCTCCTGGCTCTACCAGAACTCCTTCATTTCTTTCCTTTCTTTCTTTCCTTCTCTCTTTCTCTATTTCTCTCTTCTTTCTCTTCATTTTCTTACTAGATCCGTGGTGTGCCTTGAAATGGGAGGGGAGTGGCCTATTTATAGGTGAGAGGAGGTGGAATGAATGGTCTAGATTGATTCGCGATGAATGGCTCAGATTGCTTGCTTCCTCAAGAAGCTTTGCCTGCATCATCACGATGACATCACCCTCTTTGATGACTCACCACTAATGACATCATCCAGGACACCTCAAGGGTATATGTGGCACAATGGTGGGGCCCTTGGGACACCTCACCAGCTGACTCAGCCTTTCCAGAGAGTTCTAGAGTCTTTTCCCTGAATGGACGGTCGAGATCGTGCCACATGTCCTCTTGCTTTTTCCCATTTTTCTCTAATCATGCCATATGTTCTTTGCTTTTCTTCTTTTATTGTAATCATGCCATGTGGCACATTATGGGCCCCATTTATGTCCCCTCATGATTCCAGATAACTTTACCCAGTTCTATCTTGGATCGGGTCACTTTACTTTATTGAAAAAGCATTAAAATAATATTTTAATGCCTCTTGGGCCCACATTACTCTTGGGCTACGTTTTTGGGCCTTAGATTGTAATCTTGGGTTTCTAAACAAGCCCAAGCACTCTGGTGGCTCAGTTCCCAAGAAATATCATAAGTTCGTAGCGCAACATAACTGTAACATATGTTATTTTATGAATGTTTTAGATTTAAAACATCAATTGCCCTGCCATGAAATCTGAATGTTGATTCATGAATGCTTGGGTATGGTGAACAATATGGCTCTAGATTGCAAGTGTTGTAATTTTTTAAATACGGCCTGCGTGTCGTGCCTTCCTATATATATACTCTCAATGTACCTTCTCTTCTCATCTCACTCCCCTCGAATGTTAAAACAGGTTTCTATATGTAATTTCCCTTTTCTTACTAGAGAGCTCCTCTCATTGGCTTGAGTGGACTTAGGATAGGTGAGCCATATTGTATCATGTTTAAATTATACATCTTATGATTATATCAGCACATGCATATTACTTGTATGGGATACAAACTGAGAAACAAGCATGCTCATAAACCAGATAGTTAAATTAAGCCCTCTAAATGAAATCTTAAGTCATAATGCTGTCAATTTATAAACACTTGTCAAAACCTCGATCGCTCAATTGTCGACTCCGCCAAAGTGGGTGCTTTTGAGTTATCTTGGGGAGATAAGCAAGAGTAATGGTGCTACTCTCATATGTTTATTATTGTTTGACTTAATTGAGATTAACAAAACAGTTTTGGGTCTCAAGGCATTAGATGGGATTAAAAACATGCTAGATCATATGATGATAGGATCCCATGAACATCTAAGAGTTACATTTGATGTAATTGGTAAAGGTGTTACCTACCTAAATAACTTAATTTAAGTGTCCTGCCAAAGCGGACTTAAGTTTGAGCCAAATATGGATCTTAGCCCACTAACTATTGCATTGAGGGTTGTTTATTTAGTGGGAGATTACTAATTAAATTGCATATTTTAATTGTAGAATCATGACGACTAGTAATACTGCTATATTATCGCTGCGATCTGTCCTTAAGAAGGACAAACTCAATGGGACAAACTTTCTTGACTAGTTTAGGAACATGAGAATTGTTCTCAAGCAGGAAAGAAAGGCGCATGTCCTAGATCAACCCATTCTTGAGGAGCCAGAGGCCAATGCTCCTAGAGCTCAGAGAGATGCTTACACGAAGCATAAGAAAGACTCTGCCGATGTGGGATGCTTGATGCTAGCCACCATGGTTCCAGAGCTCCAAAGAGATCTGGAACACATGGAGGCTTATGAGATGATTGTGCATCTCAAGGAAATATTCCAGTAACAGGCAAGGCAAGAGAGGTATGAGACCACTAAGGCCTTATATTCCTGCAAGATGGCTGAAGGTGCATCAGTCAGTACTCATGTCTTAAAGATGAAGGGGTACATTGATCACCATGAGAGGCTTGGATTTCCCATAAGCCAGGAGTTAGCTACAGATTTGATCTTGAACTCACTCCCTGAGAGTTATGACCAGTTTGTCATGAACTACAACATGAACAACATGGAGAAATATATTTCTGAACTGTATGGGATGCTTAAAACTGCTGAGCTGAGTCTTAAGAAGAATCCCAGTAGTGTTTTGATGGTTCAGAAAGGAAATGGTATGAAAAAGAAAGGCAAAGGCAAGGGGAAGGGTCATGGCTCATCAGGTAAGACCAAAGAGTCAGGCAAGCCCGAAACCAAGCTTGCACCAAAGAAGGCAAAGCCTCCGAAGGAAGGAGTCTGCTTCTTCTGCAATGAACCTAGTCATTAGAAGAGGAATTGCAAACTCTACCTCGAAGATCAGAAAAAGAACAAGAAGGATAGGAGGGCTATCACTTCAGGTATTTATGTTATAGACATTCATCTTTCTACTTTCACCTCATTCATATTAGATACTGTGTGTGGTTCTCACATTTGTACAAATGTATAGGGACTAAAGGACAGTAAGAAGCTAAAAAAGGGTGAGGTTGACCTATGAGTTGGAAACAGAGCAAGGGTTGCTGCGTTAGCTGTAGGCACTTATGAATTAGTTCTACCCACTAGGCTTTTGTTAGTTTTGAACAATTGCTATTATGTTCCTGCTTTAAGTAGTAACATTGTTTCACTTTCTTATTTGGATAAGGAAGGTTTCACTTCCATTGCTGGGAATAGTAGATGTTCTATTTATCGTAATGATATTTTCTATGCTCATGGTGATTTGCATGTTGATCATTACATATTAAATTTGGAACAACCCAATCATGGAAATATCTATAACATAACCGCCAAAAGGGTTAAACCAAACGATTTGAATCCCACATACCTCTTGCACTGTCGTCTGGGCCACATAAATGAGAAACGCATTTCTAAACTCCATCAAGATGGATTTCTAAACTCATTTGATTTTGAATCATATGACACTTGCGAGTCTTGCTTGTTAGGAAAGATGACAAAGTTACCTTTCACTAGGCACAGTAAGAAGGCCACTGATTTATTGGTCCTCATACATACAGATGTGTGTGGACCGATTAACACAAATGCCAGAGGAGGTTATTCGTACTTCATCACATTCATATATGATTTCAGTAGATATGGGTATATCTATCTGATGAAACATAAATCTGAGTCTTTTGAAAAGTTCAAAATATTTCAAAATGAAGTGCAAAACCAGCTTGGCAAAACAATTAAAGCCCTTCGATCTGAATGGGGTGGTGAATATTTGAGCCAAGAGTTCATAGATCATCTTAGGAGTTGTGGGATAGTCTCACAATTGACTCCTCCAGGGACACCACAATGGAATGGCATTTCTGAATGGAGGAATCGAACACTATTAGATATGGTTCAATCCATGATGAGTCAAATAGATCTTCTGCCTTCCTTTTGGGGCCATGACCTAGAGACAGCTGTGTTAACACTCAATCATGTTCCATCTAAGGCAATTGAAAAGACTCCGTATGAGATATGGACCGGGAAGATGCCTAGTTTGTCTTTCCTCAAGATTTGGGAATGTGAGGTCTATGTTAAGCAATAAGCCTCAGACAAATTAGCACCCAAATCCTCAAGGTGCCTTTTTGTGGGATATCCTAAGGAAACCAAGGGATATTACGTCTACAACCCTGCTGATAACAAAGTGTTTGTTATCAGAAATGGTATCTTTCTCGAACGAGAATTTATCTCTAAAAGAACCAGTAGGAGTAAGGTACACCTCGAAGAAGTTCGAGAGCCACAAGACACCACAGAACTGCAGATGGAAAACAGAGAAGACTCACAACAAGTTGTTGAGACTCCTCAAGTCACGCAAGGTCCACGAAAATCTAATAGGACACGACTTCAGCCTCAGAGATATGGATTTCTGCTTTCTGATAGTCGTGATGTGTTGCTCATTGAGCATTATGAGCCGACTACCTATCGAGAATCTATAGTGGGACCAAACTCTGAAAAATGGCTTAATGCCATGAAGTCTGAGATGCAATCCATGTACGACAATAAGGTTTGGACCTTAGTCGACGCGCCTGAAGGTGTAAAAAATGTCGGGTACAAGTGGGTTCTTAAAGAGAAAACTGACATGGATGGCAATGTAAATGTCTTCAAGGCACGACTGGTTGCAAAAGGATTTACTCAAACTCATGGTATGGGCTATGATGAGACCTTTTCCCCAGTTGCAATGGCCATATCAATCAGAATCCTCTTTGCCATAGCATCATATTATGACTATGAAATATGGCAGATGGACGTCAAGACAGCCTTCCTTAATGGAAAGCTCCTTGAGGATGTGTACATGACACAACCTGAAGGGTTTGTGCGTTCTGAGGACTATGGTAAAGTGTGTAAGCTTCAAAGGTCCATTTATGGACTGAAGCAAGCCTCTTGGAGTTGGAATCATCATTTTGATGAAGTTGTCAAAGAGTTTGGATTTCTTCAAAACATTGATGAACCTTGTGTGTACAAGAAGGTTAGTGGGAGCATAGTTGTATTTTTGGTACTTTATGTTGATGACATCCTATTTATTGGGAATAATATTCCTACCTTGCAGATTGTCAAGTCTTGGTTAGGAAAATCTTTCTTGATGAAAGACTTGGGTGAAGCCACCTATATCCTAGGAATCATAATCTATAGAGATAGATCTAAAAGACTTATAGGACTCAGTCAGAGTACATATATAGACAAAATACTGTATAGGTTCAGTATGCAAGAATCAAAGAGGGGTTTCATACCCATGTCTCATGGTATTCACCTCAGTAAAGATTTGTGTCCTAGTACATCTGATCAGCGAGGTCACATGAGTAAAGTTCCATATGCCTCGGCCATAGGATCTATCAGGTACGCCATGTTATGTACTCGACCGAATATCTCGTTTGCCTTGAGTATAACTAGCAGATATCAATAGGACCCTGGTGAGGGCCATTGGACTGCTGTCAAGAATATCCTTAAGTACTTAAGAAGGACTAAGGACTTATTCTTGATCTATGGTGGATTGGATGACGAACTCTGTGTAACTGGTTACACAGATGCAAGTTTCCAAACTGACTAGGACGACCAAAAATTGCAGTCTGGATATATATTCCTCCTCAATAATGGAGTAGTAAGCTGGAAGAGCTCTAAGCAGGGCACTGTAACAGATTCTGCAATGGAAGCTGAGTATATAGCAGCATCTGATACAGCTAAGGAAGCTGTTTGGATCACGAAGTTTATCACAGAACTAGGGGTGATACCTACCATCTCAGATCCAATAACTTTGCTATGTGACAATAGCAGTGTCATTGCACAGGCCAAAGAGCCTAGGTCACATCAAAGGACCAAGCATATACTCAGGCAATTTCATCTCATTAGAGAAATCAACGATAGAGGTGATATAAAAATATGCAAAGTAGCAGGAGAAGATAATGTTGCTGATCCTCTAACAAAGCCGCTTGTGCAGGCAAAGCATGAGCGTCATGTTAGGTCAATGGGAATTAGTCAAATTAATGATTGTACCTAGTGCAAGTGGGAGGTTATTAGAAATCGTGCCTTAGGGGCCAATCATTGTCTTATGAATATTATTGATTTATTAATTGTGTTATCATATTATTTGCATGTTTATTGTGATGACCATCCTTAGATAATTCATGATCTTATCCTAAATGTCCCTGGTCGGTCATCTATGCGGGAGCACAGATGAAATAAGACTAGTATGACTTTGAAGATGTATAGAGATATAAATCAAAGTCATAGGCACATGTAAGAGTACAAGGTGTTAGACCGGCCCGCTATGAGAGAACTGCATGGGTAACGTCATAAGCTTCTCTCATATACAAACCATGTCAATATGCCCTTTGACCTGAGATCATCATGGATTCCTACATGACAAATGCTCAGCTTTGACCTAGTCAAAAGTCACTTTTGACCGAGTGATCATAAAGACTATGTTCGGGCTTAGTGGTTTTTCATGCGGAGGAATGTGAATGGTCAAGATGGAATTTGTCCCTCACATTCGTAGAGAGATATTACTGGGCCCCTCGATGAGTGAGTCTAAGAAATGTATGGCCATATTGTAATGTGGAAAGGTAGTTCCATTTCTATAGTCAGACTACTCAGGGATCGAGAAAGTAATGGTCAGGAATAGGAGGATGACATTATCTATGCCTCAACCATTACCAAAATATCGCGTGACAGAAGGGACATGATATGGTTGTATAAAAGGTTACATCGTTTAACGATCTTCATATGATTTGGGTAGTCGTTACATCGTTTACCAAAATAGACTTTTAACATCATGGTATATCTTAGTACTTGGATGCACTGTATATTTGCTTTTATGTGCTTTATCTAAGATCCTCTCTCTTAATCCTATTGCATTGGGAATATATGGTCATCCCTTAAATTGTAGCAATCCATCATAGAAGACATCAAAATTCTTAGTTTCCCCTCTTTCCAGTTTATTCTTGAAGATCTCTGCGAGCTTATCATGCTCTTGAGCTTCTTTTATCTCATCCTCAATGAAAGTTTTAATCTGCGTTCATCCACAAGAACTTTCTACTATCTGTATTTGATATAAAGGACTCCAGTCTCTGACATCTTCTATTAATTCTAGCTCTTTGATCATTAGGTTTGCCACTTGCACCACCTTCCTGCTCAAGGCATCAACTACCACATTTGCCTTTCCTGGATGGTACTTGATATGGAAATCATAATCCTTCAGAAATTCCATCCATCTCCGCTACCTTATGTTCAATTCTTTCTAATATTGTAGGTACTTTAGGCTTTTGTGGTCGCAGTATAGCTCTATGGTAGCTCCATACAACATAAACTACCGCTGCAAGCTCCAGATTATGAAAGGGATAGTTCTTTTCATGTGGCTTTAATTGCCGAGAAGCATAGGCTACCACTCGACCCTACTGTGTCACATCCTTGCTTTTAACCTCAATTATACTCCAGTAGAAGTGATTGGAACCAATTACATAATCATTTGCTTTGAAAACATTCATTTCTAAAAGAATTGCTCTTGGGGTACTGTTCATATTTACTGTTCATTTGATAATTCCAGAACATGTACCCTACTTTAAAAATTCATAATTAATTTTATAAAAATAAAAATAATGTGGTTATAATTTATAATGGAAGATATTTCATATATCTTTGAGGAAAAAATATGAAACTGAGGTTTTCTTGTCCACGTGAAATCAGTTTATTGGTTAAAAATCACTGTTCATTTGGTAAAATCTGGAAGTTCCAGTTTCTTTGCTTAACTTCAAAAATTCATTTCTCTTTGGTTACTTATCCAAATGAACTGTGTTACCTATGGATTTGAAGCTATAGACGTTCTCTTTATGATCATAAAATTTCATAGAAAAACTAGTTAATTTGATATATGAAATCATTGTGTGAACGTCACTACCTCTTAGCACTTGTTTTATCTCAATTCCAGATCTTACTTCCAACTTTGGAAAATCACATTTCTCTTTGGTTACTTATCCAAATGAACTGTGTTACCTATGGATTTGAAGCTATAGACGTTCTCTTTATGATCATAAAATTTCATAGAAAAACTAGTTAATTTGATATATGAAATCATTGTGTGAACGTCACTACCTCTCAGCACTTGTTTTATCTCAATTCTAGATCTTACTTCCAACTTTGAAAAATCATAACAATTCGGATACTTATCCAAATGAGACGTTCTTTGTGTTCATTTAACTCTATGTATCTTAAATTTAATCATACCAAGTTTCAGACTAAAACTCGTTGGTTTAGACATTATAACCATCGTCACAATGCGTCAGCATCAAAACATAGTTACAGAAACATACACCATACATGCTAGCATATCATCCTATAGTGTCATGTAACTTATTATACAAACTTAATCATCAACATTTACTCTCTTCCCTTGAGAGGATGCAGCACCTAAAGCATAGTTATGCATGTGGAAGGAATGAGATTTCATGGAAATCCCAATAGCAAGTTACACAAAGTATAATATCATTCATGAATAATTGGATGCTTAACATGTTATCATGAGATGGGAGCTACTTCATAATGGTATATAAGCAAACTCTAACATGCATATTATCATGACATAACTTGCAAGGAGTTGCAATCATTCATACTTCATCACAACATGATGACATAAGCTCAAGCTCAACTAAACATCATAATCAACAAGCAAGCAAAACAATTAAACAAACATGAGTTATAGTTAGGTATCCTTGCTACCTTTTAGTTATCCTTGTCAAGGTCTTTTAGAGGTGCTTTCCTTCCTTCACAAATGTCAAAATCTAGCCATTAATCAATAATATTAAGTTACAATTCACTTGAATACAAAACCAAGACTAGGTTTTCACTAGCTCCCTTTCTTTCTCTACTTCATGTTTCTTACTTCCATCTTTCCAAAATAAATTCTTATGGTTCATTTCCATATTTTTTCATGTAGAATCCAAATATGAAACTAGAATTTCCAAAATCAAAACACTTCAGTTGCTACAGTACCAAACCGAAGTGAAGCCCTTGATTCCCAAAAATTCACATTTTCATTCCAATGCTTCCAATACTTGTTCTCCTACTTTATCCCCACACAATTTAGCATTTTAAACTCATTGGAAGCATCAAAATCATGAAATTCCATCATATGAACAGTACCATATACAGTACCAACAAGAACACAAAACCCTAAATCCAAACATACTTGGATTTCCAAGCTAATTCTAGCTTGTTTAAGCTTGTCTAAACTATCTATAACATCATTACTTTTATACGAATTGGGGACCACTCAGTAGCATTTGAAACCACGACCTTGGAAGTCCATTAGCCAAATCTGGATTTTTACTCTTTCTCAGTTTATTGTTCATATGGTATTCCAGATTACGCAATGAACTTTGAAAAATCATAATTAATTCTAGAAAACTCAAAATGAAGTGGTTCAAAAAGATACATGAAGATAACATCTTGAACTTTAAGGGAAAAATAATTTCTAGACCAAATGATTAGCCAATTAATATAGTTTATTTGTTAAAATTTACTGTTCATTTGGTCAAAAACACTGGAAACAGATTCTAGTCCCTTACTTTGAAAATTAGTTTCTCTTGTTATACACATCCAAATGACACGTTCTACCTATGAATTTAAAGCTACATGCTCATAAAATTTTGTGAACTAATTCCTTCATTTGCTAGGTCAAACTGAAGCCACAACAAAACTGCTTTAGGACCTACATTTTTAAGATTTTAGTTTCTTTTTTTTTATTTCCAATAATTGTTTCAGCATACACAAGCCATCAAATAAGCTTATCAACATTCATATACATCATGTACATATGACATAAGTATTTAAAATAGCTTCATCTCATAAATACACACCTTACATGGCATTTACATACATGGATAATTCAAAGCCTACGCTAGAATCTTAAACACTTCACTTTCCTTCTTCCATGTTGTAGCTCTTCTCCATGTATACATTTTCCTTCATGCTTGACCTAAATTGGTTGGTTATGGGAGAGTGAGATTCTAGGGAATCTCAATAGCAAACATTACCACTTAAATATGCAAGATGGATGCTAATGCATGATATGTAATTTCATTAAACTTTCTTTAATTAGTGACATGCCATCATGCTATATACTTTCACATAAAGTGCATGGCCATGGAAAACATGTTATTCACAATAAACACATAAGCATACCACATCAAGCACATAAAGAGGTAAGTTCACTACCTTGCACTTAAGCTTTCCTCTTGATCTTTAGCATTTACTCTCTAGCTTTTCAACCATAAAGCCTTTATGTCAACCACTTCCCAACATGTTCTTGGATGTTTCAAGGTCCTAAACACATTCTATTCATCACATAACTCATTAGGACTCATGCACTCCAACCATGTTCAAGACTAACTTTGTTACACTCTTTATTGTCATAACTTTCTCTAACCTTCACTAATCCACTTGGCTCTTGAACCAATTGATGTCTTGACTTTAACCTACACAATTTCATCTTTTGAATCCATTTATGAGCTTAGAATCATGAAATTCTAGCTTCTTGATGGCCTGCTGTAAAGAATTGAACATAAGCATACAATTCTTTCAAAAATTCTCATTTTCATTCTAATGCTTCCCATAATTGTTTCTCCACGTTACCTCACACAACTTTTCATTTTAAAATGATTGGAACCATCAAAATCAAGAAAATCCAATCACTGTTCATGTGAGTGAACAGTGACCGTAAGGAATCTCAAAGACTACAACCTTGAGATTTTAATGTTTCCAAAGTTCAAAACCTTTCCAATCCTACACAAAATCATCATGTAAACTCAATGCAAGCATTAAATCATTGAAATTCCATTTCCTTCCCTCATGACCAGTGCAGACCGAACAGGGAACACCATGGCAAAGTCAAGGATATCAATTTAATTTAACAACCAACCACTTAACTAGCTTGTTTAAGCTTCAATCATATATTTCTAACTTTAATTTCTTCTTTCCCCTTTCATCTAAGGTTTTTGGGCAGCACCACCCCTTAGAGAAAACTCAACTTTTTCCCATGAAAACCCTAAGTTCAAGCTCCCAAATCAAAGGAAAATAAGCTAGGAGAGATTCCTTACCTTTAATCTCTAGTTTGCTTGAACTTTGGAACCTTGAATCTTCTTTGTCTTGGCTTGAGTTTTCATTTTGCAAGAGTTTCCCCAAGGTATCACAAGGGCACGGTTTTGGGCAGAATGAGGGGGTATTTATAGCCAAAATCCATGAAAAATCAATGGCAAAGATTGATTTGGTTACTATTTGATCTAATGGCCCACATTTAATCTTGAATTTAACTTTTTCTAAAAAGAATAATTATGTCATCATGTGGGACAGATCAAGGGATACCTCATGGGGGTATGTGGTGTGCTCATAGTGTAAGGAAGCTTATGAAAAAATTCCAGTCCAATCCGGTACTAATCGGAGCAGTTTCACACAACTGGACTGTTTTCTGTTCCAAATTTTTTATAATATTCCAGGATATGTATTTTGTCCTAGAAATCAATATCTAGGCTTCTCATACCATTAACATGGTTATAATGAAGCTTTATCTGCCATCCATTCCTTGGGAAATTACCAAAATACCCTTGGTGTCCTTTCTTGCACTACATTAATCTTAAGGGCATAATTGTCATTTCACACCTATTTGTACTGCATCAGGGCATATAATGGCTCAACTAATCATATTTATACCATGTGCCATATTTTTAACCTATCCTAGATGACCAAAATGCCCTTATCCATCTCTGGTACAATCTGGGTATCTAGGGGCATTTTCATAATTTTGCACTTTTTCTGGACATTGGCCCCTTCTACTGATGGACTGGTACCCTGGCTTTTGGGCCCTTCTTGGCGTCATCATGGGCCTATATATGTGGTCATCTAATCTCATTATGTCTAGGCTCACATACTGATAAGTTCCATTATCGGATCACGGGTGTTATCAAACTCTCGTTAAAATTCACTGTTATGGGAATAACTTTTTGTACAGGACTTCTTCCAGGGTTATGTCAAATTCATAACATCTGACACTATAGGGCACACTTTCCTGTAATTGCCCCACTTATATCTGATATCCATGGAATCTGATAAAAATTCAGATAACTTTTAGACTATCATATAATTTTCTGTTGTCTGGAGCCCTAATAAAATTTATGTATCATGCCAGATTAACCATCGTAACTTCCTCTATTTACTGATGGAATATGGGACTAAAAAACATTTCAGCAGTTATAACCCTTTTCCAAGCTGATCTTTCTATAATTACAATTTTGCCCTTGAACTTTTCTCTTAATTACATTTATGTCCCTAACTTTTTGCATATTTATATTTAGGTCCTTAAACTTTTGGAAACTACCACTTTTGGCCCAACTTTTATTTCTACTTTAACTTTTGGCCTTTAACCTTTTCTAATTTTCATTTTAGTCTTTCTCTTTCTTCAAGACCCATCTAACCTTTATCTTTTCTTCTGATCTTCATCACAATCCTTTCCAAACCTCTTTCCACTATCAGTACTATATGGATAGGAAAAAATTAGGATATGACATTTATACCCCCTTAAAAATAAATTTCATCCTAAAAACTTACTCAACACCTTAATCAAGGATCGGGGTATCTATCTTTTATCTTTTATCTTCACATATTAGCGGAGTACTTTTCATACCCGCAATTCTTCATATATTTACTAGGATCATTCTTCTGTTATGAATAAACTCAATCAGAGTTGAACTCCAGTCCATTCTATTACTTGCTTACTTGCTATGCATCTATCTGTATATGGACTTCTCACCATACTAAACTTGTGAGTAGTGTCCATTTCTTTCATATTAAACTCTCTCGAATACTGCTATATTCAGGAGTTTCTGTTAATGATTCATCATACTTCTTAAAGTAATCACTTATGACTCATTTGAGTATCTAGCAAAATTCTTTGGACATTCGTACAACTTTATTTCTCACTTTCATATCATTACATTTCTATTCTTCTTATCATTTTCTATAACTCATCATAATACAGAGAGAGGACATATGTCATCATTCTTTCTTTATTGCTCTATTACTAAATAAGAGCACGTGGGAGCATATAGGAGCACATACTCTAACATGCATAATGCCTGGCCAGCATGCTGCAGGACTATATACCTGCTCATGAATGCAAAGCTCTAACATCGGAGCTCAAGCATTCCTTCTCTTAATATGCATAGCTCTAATGCTCAGAGCTTGCACAGCTCTAACACTCAAGCTTGCACTGCTCTAACATTCAGAGCTTTAGCATATTCTGTAAACATCACATACACAACATAACGTAGTATAACATAATGCCTGGCATTTCATGCAAGGAGTGAAAGCTCTCATTTGCTCTTTCATATGTAATATAACATTTGAACATCTTATCCTTTTCAAAAATAGAGCCTCTCAATCTGTTTATAGGGCTAGCTATAAAGGCACTATATAGTGTACTTCTCAATACATATCTCATTTCATATCGTTCATGCTGTATCACGGCATGTCTAGCCAAATCTAGTTATATCATCGTCTATCTTTCAAATCCATTTCATTTGGACTTGACATAAGGGTTCTGGTCTCTTATCGTTCATAACCCTTTCTAGCTTTTCATAGCTCTTTCTATCATTTTACATAGCTTTGTGCATATATGCCAATTTCTTGTGGCATTCACACTTTTTTTCATCACTTCCTAGGGGGTCACCCATCATTGGACTACCCTTACCTAAGTACGCTTAACTGAAAAGTACAGATATAAATCTGAAGCACTGGTGCTTACAGGCTCCAACCTTGGTACTTTATTATTTTAGACCTATCTTATACTATCTCTCTTGGGTCTATCTGGCTGTCTAATCTCTTTATCCTCATATGGAGAATCTACATGTCTCTTATTTTCTATAATCTCATCATAAGGATCTCTTCTCATATCTTACGTAATATTCCCATAAATCCTTGGGACTCAGGATTAACAACTTTAGCTCTGATTACTAGGTTCCTGTTGCGTATACAAAGATTTTGAGTTCAGCCCCTAATAGTAATAAGGCTATATGAAACTAGCATCATGGGTACTCTCTTTGTTATGAGTTAACTAACTTGTGAAGCTTCTATATCTTAACTTTTTCTTGGTATTCGTCCTTCCAAAGAAATATTGTACTTATGGCTTATTACTTTCTTGCTCTATGCTTAGTCTACTACGACACTCGGGATCTACTGCGATCAACCGTAAGCATTTTTAGGATCTAACTGCGACCCTATGAACCATACTAGGATCTAACTGTAATCCTCCAGAATCTACTGTGATTCCGTTGTACTGTGTTCCCATCTCTGGAAGACTTAAACCAACAGATAAAGTTACAAGGTTAATCACTTTTACATAGTTGTTAACTCCACAAATAATTCCCCAAAAATGATCACAGAAGCCAATATTATCTATTAGGACTTTACTCATTTCCTCTATCGCTCAGGAACTTCTTATATCATCCTCATCTTTTATAACTTTACTATATTTATTACTGCAGAAAGCTACACAGGCTCTACCATGCATATGCCTATCATCATCTATTTATCTCGTTTGAAGAATATTACCCTACATGAGCTATACTGTCCATCTCTTGGTTTTATGTTAAAAGTAATCTTACTCTATCGCAAGAGCAATCTAGCTCTATTGTAACAACATTAACTTATATCACTTAGAATTTGCTCCTTCTTGGGGCCACGTCATTCATACATCTTACCCCTATTGAAGGGATATATCCTGAGTATCATAATTATTTATCTGCATATTCACTATTAATCCTCATCTTCAATCTCATTCTCTATCTCATTGACTATCACTGTTTGATCATAATTTCTCTTTCTACTATTTGGGACTTAACTAGCTAACTATCGTGTTTAGCCCTTTGCTATTGTTTCATCCTTACCAAGTTAAATTATTTACTTGCATGTCGTAGGGCATGGGAGCAACATAACTTTCTCATCATATCTACTCTACCCTGCATGTAATGTAAAGGGGAGTATTCATTCAACATAGCATACTTAACATGCATAATATGCAAGGAGATGCAATTATTTAAGCATTCTCTAACATGCGTGTCATCTTTTGACAACTACAAGGAGATGTAACTTCTCATCATAACTTATAGCAACATAAGCAATATCATTATTACATAATTTGCTCCACCATCCCTTATATACACACTGCAACTAAATAATTAACTAGGTAAATTTTAAAGCATTATATCCCTTTATCACCTTAACTGCCAGGTCCTGATCATCTATTCAGGAATCTAAGTCATTTACTTGTTTCACTTAGGTTGCCACGTTACCCTCCTAGTAGGGTATAGACTCAACCCTTCTTTACTCTTTCTTACATAAGAAATGGGGAGTCACTTTATCTTTGAATCTATGGCTACCTTACTAGGTCATATTCATTCTATCATATCATCTCTTATCGCCTGTAACAATTCTATATATCTAGCTTGAAGGATTTATGTGTCCTTGGTCTCATTGTAATCTAGCGGTAATCCATAACTGAGTCAGCTATTTCCTTTCAGCTAACTGAGGAAGGGTTTGGCTCATATCTTTATGCCATTCAAACTCTTAAGTTTTTCCTTATCCTCCTGGACTACTAACAGGCGAGAAATGTCTCTTAACTCTTTCTGTCTATCAGTTTCAGTCTACTCTGGACTAGACTGTGATTCCTTTCTGGTCTGTCTTTAAATCTTAAATAATTTAAGTCACTTGGATCTCATTCATCACCTAGCATTACTATTTCTGTTCTCTAGGGGCTCTACCCTAGGTGTGCTAGGTTACTGTCTCTTCGTGATGGCATCCCTCTATTTTGGGGAACTTTAACTTTCTATCTATTATCCATCATGTCTTTAACTTAGGCAATGTATTAGATCATCCTTAGGCAAGTCTCATTCTAACTTCTTATTATTCTGTTCAATAGAGACTAGTTGCTCAAAGTATTTCGTAATGTAGATCAATTCCTGATGATCATATGAAGGATCTACTTCTGAACCTCTTCGTAAACTGATCTTCTGTATCTTAGTGCTTTATACTATTTAGCTTGCTTGCCCTCTGTAATAAACCTCTAACTGATAACCCTCAGTGAGGTTTGCGTCTTCAGAGTCAATTAAGACTCATTCATGTCCTCTGGAGTATATTAGGTTAATACCTTCTATTGTATGTCTGTTTATCATCCTTGCTATGGCATTAAGGAACTGCAGATAAACTGACTATTCTTAATCTCTACTTTTGTTCATCCCTTGACCTAGACTGAGTAAGTCACCCTCCGTAGCTTTCTTCAGACCAATATGGTCAACACTAACTATCTTTAACAAAGAAAACTGGGGTTGACTAGTACTAGGAACACCACACAGATCTTTCTCTATAAAGTCACATATTCCTAGACTTTGGGAATGGACAGGAACTATCATAAACTCTGACTGGATATCTAAATTAGGGAACTATGATCTGTTACTCATAATAATTCTGTCCTCAAACTCTGGTAGAGGAGAAATAATATCTGGTCTACCCATAATCTAGTACCAGTACTCAATTTCCTCAACCATAACCTGTCCTCTCATCGAAGGAATATAACTTACATCAGGGTTAGAGGGCACTTTAACAATCCTCATACTATGTAGAGTCACTAGACTCAATATCATATGGTGCATTCATGGCTTTAGAATGAATCTCTACATCACCTCCAAACTGCAGGTTTGAGTCTACAGAAACATCTATAGGGTATTCTACTGTAGACTTTCCTGACTGATCCCCCATACACTTCTCTAAACTCTCTTCATTGCCTAAGGGATGATCTTCATATATCATTACTGGTCTAGAGTCTCCCTTATTGACTGAAGCCTCTGACTTAACTTCATGAAATCCCATATTTACTCCTGCAATCTTTGCTTAATTAAGCAATGCTAACTATCTCATAATATACCCTAAACAAAATACTTACTGTTTAAGGTTAGGGTATGGGAACAATCTCATATCAGTCTAAAAATAATCTATTCAGAGCATTTCCTAAGCCACAATCCTTTACTCTGATACTAAAATATAACATCCTTACTTTTATATGTCTTCGAGAACATTCAGTAGCATTTGAAACCACGACCTTGGAAGTCCATTAGCCAAATTTGGATTTTTACTCTTTCTCAGTTTACTGTTCATATAGTATTCCAGATTATACAACGAACTTTGAAAAATCATAATTAATTCTAGAAAACTCAAAATGAAGTAGTTCAAAAAGTTACATGAAGATAACATCTTGAACTTTAAGGGAAAAATAATTTCCAGACCAAATGATTAGCCAATTAATACAGTTTATTCGTTAAAATTTACTATTCATTTGGTCAAAAACTCTGGAAACAGATTCTGGTCCCTTACTTTGGAAATTAGTTTCTCTTGTTATACACATCCAAATGACACGTTCTACCTATGAATTTAAATCTCTGGATGTGTGCTACATGCTCATAACATTTTCTGAACTAATTCCTTCATTTGCTAGGTCAAACTGAAGCCACAACGAAACTGCTTTAGGACCTACATTTTTACCATTTCAGTTTCTTTTCTTTCAGTTCCAATAATTATGTCAGCATGCACAAGCCATCAAATAAGCTTATCAACATTCATATACATCATGTACATATGACATAAGTATTTAAAATAGCTTCATCTCATAAATACACACCTTACATGGCATTTACATACATGGAATTCATAGCCTATGCTAGAATCTTAAATACTTCACTTTCCTTCTTCCATGCTTTAGCTCTTCTCCATGTATACATTTTCCTTCATGCTTGACCTAAATTGGTTGGTTATGGGAGAGTGAGATTATAGGGAATCTCAATAGCAAACATTACCACTTAAATATGCAAGATGGATGCTAATGCATGATATGTACTTTTGTTGATTAGTGACATGCCATCATGCTATATACTTTCACATAAAGTGCTTGGCCATGGAAAACATGTTATTCACAATACATTCAACATCATTTATCATGTCACAACATCATTCAAATATCATATACATGTCAACACATAAGCATACCACATCAAGCACATAAAGAGGTAAGTTCACTACCTTGCACTTAAGCTTTCCTCTTGATCTTTAGCATTTGCTCCCTAGCTTTCCAACTATGAAGCCTTTATGTCAATCACTTCCCAACATATTCTTGGATGTTTCAAGGTCCTAAACATATTCATATTCATCACATAACTCATTAGGACTCATGAACTCCAACCATGTTCAAGACTAACTTTGTTACACTCTTTATTGTCATAACTTTCTCTAACCTTCACTAATTCTCTTGGCTAATTTCATCTTTTGAATCCATTTATGAGCTTAGAATCATGAAATTCCAGCTCCTTTATGGCCTGCTGTACAAAATTGAACATAAGCATACAATTCTTTCAAGAATTCTCATTTTCATTCTAATGCTTCCCATATTTGTTTCTCCACTTTCCCCACACAACTTTTCATTCTAAAACCATTGGAACCATCAAAATCACAAAATTGCAATCATTGTTTATGTGAGTGAACAGTACCATAAGGAATCTCAAAGACTACAACCTTCAGATTTTAATGTTTCCAAGGTTCAAAACCTTTCCAATCCTACACAAAATCATCATATAAACTCAATGGAAGCATTAAATCATTGAAATTCCATTTCCTTCCATCATGAACAGTGCAGACCGAACAAGGCACACCATGGCAAAGTCAAGGATATCAATTTGATTTAACAACCAACCACTTAACTAGCTTGTTTAAGCTTCAATAATATGTTTCTAACTTTAATTTCTTCTTTCCCCTTTCATCTAAGGTTTTTGGGCAGCACCACCCCTTAGAGAAAACTCAACTTTTCCGCATGAAAACCCTAAGTTCAAGCTCCCAAATCAAAGGAAAATAAGTTAGGAGAGATTACTTACCTTTAATCTCTAGCTTGAACAAACTTTGGAACCTTGAATCTTCTTTGTCTTGGCTTGAGTTTTCATTTTGCAAGAGTTTCGCCAAGGTATCATAAGGCCACGGTTTTGGGCAGAATGAGGGGGTATTTATATCCAAAATCCATGTAAAATCAATGGCAAAGATTGATTTGGTTACTATTTGATCTAATGGCCCACATTTAATCTTGAATTTAACTTTTTCTAAAAAGAATAATTATGACATCATGTGGGACAGCTCAAGGGACACCTCATGGGGGAATGTGGCATAATCATAGTGTAAGGAAGGTTCTGGAAAAATTCCAGTCTAATTCGGTACTGATCAAAGCAGTTTCACAACAACCGATCTGTTTTCTGTTATAAATTTTTTACAATATACCAGGATATGTATTCTATCCTGAAAATCAATATCTAGGCTTCTCATACCATTAACATGGTTAACCAGCATATCTTCCTCTATTACTGATGGAATATGGGACTGAAATACTTCTAAGCAGTTCTAACCCTTTCCGGGCTGATATTTCTATAATTACAATTTTGCCCTTGAACTTTTTACTTAATTACATTTAAGTCCCTTAGCTTTTGGAAATTATCACTTTTGGCCCAAATCTTGTTTCTACTTTAACTTTTAGCCTTTAACATTTTCTACTTTGTGTTTAGGTCATTCTCTTTCTTCAATACTCATCTAACCTTTATTATTTCTTCTGATATTTGTCATGATCCTTTCTAAACCTATTTCCACTATTAGTATTATACAAATAGAGAAAATTAGGATATGACATACTGTATCAATACACATCCCAACCCCTGTTTGTTAGCATCATTATAGACTACATAAGTCTAAGTTGGGTCTAGAATAATTAGCACAGGAATCGTGGTTAATCTCTGTTTTAATTCTTGGAAACTAGCCTCACACTTCTCATCCCATTTGAATTGCTGGTTCTTTCTGGTCAGCTTGGTTAACGATAGGGCAATTTGAGAAAATCCTTAATAAATCTTCTGTAATACCTTGCTAAGCCCATAAAACTTCTGATCTCTGTCACTGTCCTTGGTTGTTCCCAACTTAGCACTACTTTAACTTTACTAGCATCTATAGCTACCCTTTCATAGGATATGGCATGACTAAGAAATTTGACTTCTTGAAGCCAAAACTCACATTTACTAAGCTTAGCATAGAGTCATTTTTCTTTAAGAGTACTAAGAACAATTCTCAAATGCTCTTCATGCTCTTCAGCATATTTAGAGTACACTAGGATATCATCAATGAAGACCATAGTAAACTGATCTGGATAAGGCCTAAAGATCCTATTCATATAATCTATGAAAATTGTAGGTGCATTCGTCGACCAAAGGGCATCACTAGGAATTCAAAATGACCATAGCGAGTCCTAAACGCAATCTTTGAAATGTCATCGGCTTTGATTCTGAGTTGTGATAACATGATCTCATATCAATCTTGGAGAATAGACTTGCTCCCACCAACTGGTCTAGCAAAGCATCAATCCGGGGAAGAGGATACTTATTCTTAACTGTAATCTTATTCAACTCCCGATAGTCAATAGATAGTTTGAGACTACCATCATTCTTTTTAACGAATAACACTGGAGCACCCCATAGAGAAACACTGGGTCAGATGAAACCCTTCTCCAAAAGTTCCTCTATCTGCTTCTTTAGCTCAATCATCTTGTTAGGAGCCATACAATATGGGGCTTTGGATACTGGTCTAGCTCTAGGTACAATATCGATTGCAAATTCCATTTCTCGTTCTGGAGGCAATCCTTGAATCTCCTTTGGAAAGACTTTGAGAAATTCTTTAACTACTGGAAATTTTTTTCAATCCCTTCTTCTACTTCTCTTTGAACAGAAAAGAAAATCATATATCCCTGACATCCTTTCCGTAGACATTTATCTACCTGTGCCTTAGTTAGGAAATTCAGTCTCACTTCTGGATTCACATTTTGGGTTTATGGACAAAGAACTAGAGTTTTGTTCTTACAATCCATTATCAAGTTTGGCAGATAACCAATTTAATCCAATTATAACATCAATCTCATGAAAGGGCATACATATTAGGTCTAGAGTAGTACAACAATACTCATATCGAATGACACTATTTAGGCAGACATCTGATGTAACTACTTTAGCATTTGTAGGGGTTGTCACACATATAGCATAATGCAATTTGCTAATGGTAAGGCCTAACCATTTACCACATTAATAAGAAACAAAGGAATGACTTGCACCCGAATCAAACATAGCAATCATAGAATGATTATTAAGATAGATGATACCTTGAATCATCTCGGGTGATCTTTGTGCATCTTCCCTTGTAAATGCAAACACTCACCCTTGAGTGCGTGGCCTTTGATCATTACCTGCTTGTGGACAATTCCTGGAGAAATGTCTAGGATTCTCACATGTGTAACAGACGTTCTGCCCTAACAAGCACAGTCTATCTCCATGACTTTTCTCGCACTTGTCACATGTATAAATATCGGGTCTCTATTATTTGTATTGTCCTTAAAGTTTCCTCTAGTATGCCTTCTGTTCTGCTACCACTGTCTTTTCCTTTTTCTTTTATAGCCAATGCCACCAGCCACTTTTCTATTCTAGCTAGCTCTCTCAGGAATATTGCTCTCTCTGCTCATCGATCTCATCAACATCTGATGATTCAAGCTGTTCTCAATGATTCTGTAGGCCTCTACTACTTTATTCAAATGGTTGTACTATTGGGGAGTCATCTTATCTTTCAAAGTAACATTCAATCCCCTTATCATTCTCTCTGTCATCCACCTGTCACAGATAAGTGGAATATTGAGAAAGACGGATGAACTTAGCCGGGTACTCATCAAAAGATCTTTTTCTCCTTTTCTCAACACAAGGAACTCTGCTTCTCTTTCACCCGTATCAACTAAAGGAAATACTTCTTATAAAACTGTTCAAGAAACACTTCCCATATGATAGGAATTTGTCTAGCCTATAATAATAGCTCAATGTTCATCCACCATTTATCTACATCTCTTTCTAGCTAGTAGATTGCTAACTGTGCTTTACTCTCAGACAGACAATCGAGTACCTTGAAAATCTTCTCTAGTCTACTGATCCAATCTTCTACTTTCTATACATCAAATGTCCCTTCAAACGTTGGAGGACTATGCTTACAGAATTTAGCCATCCACTGTTGAATGCCAGTGGGATCCACTGTCTATCCTATCTACCTTGGTGGCTCTGCTGTTTGTTGAACCATCTCTGGTTCTGTATTAACTGTAGCCATAGATTCTGGGTTTCTAAGATTCTCTACTACTTCTGTACCACTGTTGCTATGGCAGTATCCCTTTCCTATTTGGTCCTTGCCTGAGCTGCTCTTACCTCTTCAATCAGCTTCTTTTGTTGTTCTAATCATTCTAAGATTAATTGGTTAATGTCTCCAGCATTCTGGGGTTCTCTAGAAGAACTATCTCTTCTTGTTCTTACCATTTTGTTTTACTATTGTAATAGGAAAGGAATACTATAATCAACATAACCCATATTTCATTTAAAACATAGCATACAACAAGTTCAGTAGCATTACATAGATCTTTCATAACATACATACATGTACTATATCATTACTGGTCATAATTACATAGATCACAATAACATTCATAGATACAACTATTACATTATGCTTTCTCATAATGGATCCTAATAAACTCTCTCACTATATAGATCCAGTCATGAATGTCCTCATAAGGTTCCTCTTCAATATACTGGTCTAACCCCACTCTCCATGTTGCTGTTAGAGGCAACATATCATCCATGATATTAGTCCAAGCCTCAAGAGTAAGGGTATCTGGATCATAAGCTTGATAAGCTTCTTGTACTCTTGTTATGAAGTCTTTATAAATTCTGTAACCCCGATCTACCTCTCTAACCAACAGTTTCCCTAGGTCATACAGCTATCTAGCTAGTTCCACAATGTTCCTGAAATATTCTTCATTCATATCCTCTCTAGGGGTTAGCTCTATAACCTGGTGGTTATCCAGATATATCTCTACCATTGGCTTCTTAGTTACACTAGGACCTGGGATGTTTGTATGGTCTGGTATATGACTAGGTCCAAGTATATCAGTTGTATGGCTAGGTCTAAGTACATCAACTGGGTTAGGAACTTAACTTGGACCAGGAACATCTATCTCAGCAGCCTGCTTAGGTACAGGTTCTATAGTACCCCTAACATAAGAGTAACCCTCATCAGACTGTTCTTCCTTAGGGTCTATCATCTCTCTATCATCTACCTGATCTGTATCCCCCTCTGCACTAGGGTCATCCTCTTGAGGAGGTACAATATTAATAGGACGGGCTGGAATAGGTTCCTCAAGTACATCCACCTCTGATGACTCGTCATCATCTGTCCCATTTGATCCAACTGAAGAACTATCTATCCTGTCTAGTTCTGAATTACTACTGGAATCTCATATATAGATCACTGGAGGAAGTCCAAATTCTGGATCATTTACCAAAGCTTCTACTACCTCTGGGTTTAGCCCTAACCTATATGAACTAAATACCTTAGGCATAGGATCCTTGAGTTTACTGTAGTCTCTAATTTTGCCCTAGACACAGTCATCTTTGCCCTGCAATAACTTAGTGTTAATTATGCAAATGTTTACTATACATCAGTTTATAAATAATCTATTTAGAGCATTTTCTAAGCCATAATCCCTTACTCTGATACCAAGATGTCGTATCCTTATTTTTAACCTTAATTATACTCATTGGTAAGTCATTGGAACCAATTACATAGCCTTTTACTTTAGAAACATTCATTTTCAAAAGAATTGCTCTCGGGGGTACTGCTCACTTCTATTGTTCATTTGGTAATTCCAGAACATGTACCCAACTTTAAAAATTCATAATTAAATGTAGACAAATTGCAATAGGATGGTTCCAATTTCTAATAAAAGCTATTTCATTAAAATTTGAAGGACAAATATAAAAATGAGGTTCCATTGTACCAATAAAATTAGTTTAATCGTTGAAGAACACTGCTCATTTGGTAAAATCTAGAAGTTCTAGTTTCTTTACCTTAACTTCAAAAATTCATTTCTCTTTCATTACTTGTCCAAATGAACAATGTTACCTTTGAATTTAAAACTCTAGACGTGCTCTTTAAGCACACAAAATTTCATGGAAAAATCGTTCATTTACTATACCAAATTCATGTTGGAACATCACTGCCTCCAGGTGCTTACTTTCTCTTGATTCCAGATTTTAACTTCAACTTAGAAAAATCATAACAAATCTAATACTTAACCAATTGAGGTGTTCTTGGTATTCATTTAAATATCTGTATCTTAGCTATTATCATGCCAAATTTCAAGTTCAAACTCATTGGTTAAGGTATTGTAAACATCGTCAAAATGTCATGGCCTCAGAACGCCAACACATGAACATTTAATATACATTACAACATATGCTTCCATGATGTTAAGTAACTCATTTGACTTATTATACATGTCTAACCATCCATGCTTACCCTATTTACTTGAGAAGTTCCAGCACCTATGACATGGTTATGTATATGGGAGGAATGAGATTTCATGGAAATCCCAATAGCAAGTTACACAAACCATAATATCATGTATGATTAATTAGATGCTTAACATGTTATCATTATATGGGAGCTACTTCATAATAGTACATAAGCAAACTCTAACATGCATATTGTCATGACATAACTTTCAAGGAGTTGCAATCATTCATACTTTATCATGAACATGATGACACAATCTCAAGCTCAACCAAACACCATAATCAACAAGCAAACACACAATCAAGCATACATGAAGCTATAGTTAGGTATTCTTGCTACCTCTTAGCTATCCTTGTCAAGATCTTCTGGAGATGATTTCCTTCCTTCACAAATGTCAAAACCTAGCCATTACAAAGTAATATCAAGTTACAGCTCTAATTGAACACAAACCAAGACTAGGTTTTTACTAACTTCCTTTCTTTCTCTATTTTATTTTTCTTACTTCCATCTTTCCAAAACAAATTATCATAGTCCATTTCCAAATAATTTTTCATGTAGAATCCAAATGTGAAACTAGAATTTCCAAAATCAAAACACATCAACACCTCTTGCTCTTGACCAAAGTGCATGCTTTTGTTTTCCAAAATTCACATTTTGATTCCAATGCTTCCAATACTTGTTTCCTACTTTATCCCCATACAATTTTCCATTTTAAACTCATTGGAAGCATCAAAATCAAGAAATTCCAATAGATAAATAGTGTCACATACAGTACCAGCCAAGAACACAACACCCTAATTCCAAACATACTTGAATTTCCAAGCTTATACCACTTGATTCTAGCTTGTTTAAGCTTGTCTATACTATCCATAACATAAAACTCATATGCTAACCATATATGGAAAGCACTTCCAGCAGCAACTATAAGGGAATTATGGAACAAAAACCCCTTAAAATCAAGAGCTAGCTTGCTAGAATTAAGCTCAAGAACAAGGGAGATGATTGCCTTGATTGTTGCTTCAAGTTGTGTGCTTCTTTCTTGGTTGAATGGAAATTGTGCAAGAGTTTCCCCTATGGTTCCAAGGGCTACTTAACAAGGTCTGATTTGAGGGGTATTTATAGATGAGCTTGAGTTGAAATGGATGGCCAAGATTGATTTAGCTACTATTTGATCTAATGGTCCATATTCATTCTTGCACAAGCTTGCCGTATAAGCCTTGCCTTTTGATGCCATGGATGACATCATTTAGGGGCACGTTTCTCTGAAAAAAGGCAATTATACTGATTGGAAAAATTGTAGTCCAGTCCAATACCGATCGGAGCAGTTTCACAAAAACCAGACTATTTTCTGTTCTTAATTTTTATAATATTCCAGGATATGTATTATGTCCTGAAAATCAATGTCTAGGTTTCTCATACCATTGACATTGTTATACTGAGTATTTATCTACCATCCATCATTTGGAAAATGACCAAAATACCATTGGTGTCCTTTCTTGCACTATATTAACCCTAAGGGCCTAATTGTCATTTGACCCCTCTTTGTACTGTCTCAGGGCATATACTGGCTCTAACTAATCATATTTATATCATATTACACGTTTTTGGCCTTTTCAGAAAGACCAAAATGCCCTCCATCCATCACTAGTACAATATGGGCATCCAAGGGCATTTTCATAATTTCACACTTTTCCTAGACTGCTCTAGACTCTGGCCCACCTAACTATCCAGTCATCATATTGGGCTCATGATGGTTCCATTTAGGCCTTGGCATGGGATCATTGCCTTTATGCCCCTTATGGCATAAATCCCAAGATAACTCTCCTGACCATATTTATCGGGTATTATATTCTACTGTAAAATCCTGTAAGAATTCAACAGGACTCCTTTTCTGACTCTGTCAGTTTTATAAATTCATATATTTAATGTAAGAATTTACTATGAGGTTTCATCTAATTTTGAGGTCTAAAAAATACTAGAATAATTCATTCTATCTTCAAGAATTTATATCAATTAATCTGGACCTCAAATCAAAATTCTGTGACTCCTTAAACTGACCATAATAACTTTGTCTATTTACTAGTAAAATATAGGTCTAACCTAATTCAGGGTATTTTTGAGCATTTTTCAGTTCAATTTTCTTATAATTACATTTAGGTCTCTGACTTTTTGCTTATTTACATTTAGGTCCCTTAACTTTTTATAATTACCTCTTTTGGCCTAACTTTTGTTTCTACTTTAACTTTTTGCCTTCAACCTTTTCTAATTTGCGTTTAGGTCTCTGAAATTTCCTTAGTTAATAATCCCTTTCTTTCCTATCTCAATCTGATACAGTTTATTCCAAGAATCTCATGTCCATTTGATATAAATTGTACAGTTACATCAGGTAAGAAAATTGAGGATATGACATATTATCTATAAACTCTTTTACTGTTATAGAAGATATTCTTAGTTGTTTACCCAAAACTTTGATTTTAAACTATAGTTTGACTCAAAAGCCCTTTTACACAAATATGACTATTTGTTTTAAAATTTTCTCCAACTAAGATTTAGGCTAAAAACCCTTTTAAAACCTTTATTTTCTTCCTACCCAAATACACACATAGGGCCTATTTAGAAAACCCCAAACCTAGACTTTAAAAGGGCTTCTGTCTAAACCTCAGTTTGGGAAAAATTTTAAACAAATAGTTATATTTGTCTAAAAGGGTTTCTGGACCAAAATATGGTTTGAAACCAAGGTTTTAGATTAGCTACTGAGAGTAGCTTCTGAAACGGTAAAAGAACTTATGGACTACATATTTACTATTTTACCCTTAGTTTTTCTTACACACTCTCTCCTTTTCTCACTTCTCTATTCTCTCTCCTCCTCCATCACCACCGTCATCTTCCTTCTCCTCCTCTACCACCACCGTCATCCTCCCCTCCTCTTCCTCTTCCTCTTCCTCTTCCAGTGAGAGAGAGAAATGAGAGAGAGAGGGATAAGAGAGAGAAGAGGAGAGAGATAATAATTTTTTTATCTCATACCCTTTTTAGTAATATACCATTCAAAAAATTCCTTTTGATAATAACCATCCAAACACTCATTTATCCATAATCACATTTTTTTCCATAAACTCTTATCCAAAAGCCCTTTTTGAAAAGCTATCTAAAAGCCCTTTTTTCCATAAGCCATTTTCTAAAAAACTATCCAAACACACACATAGAAAAAAATAAAAAAGACATTCCCTACCCTACTTACCTCGAAGACTCTATTTATGGTTAAAGATATTTCTTTTACATTATCCACTTGGCTCCACACCATTTTCATTTTTCCATTCCAAGAAGAAAAAATTGTAACTTTCTGTAAGTCTATACAACTATACCCTTTTACATATACACTTCCTTTTTAATTGTTAGTTCTTTTATGCAGCTTGGTTCAGTAGATTTAATTTTTTCATGGCACCCACACATGCATCTTCCACTATTCTGAATAATTGTTCCATATAATTATCCATGAAGTAGGTTTCCTAGGCGCCCAAGTTCTAAAATTTACTTTACTGTTATTTTTCTGCTACTTCTTTTTGGCCAGTTCTGGCTTTGTATTGATTTTGTGCAAGATTCGAACTGTCATATCCTAATTTTTCCCTATGTGCATAATACTGATAGAGGAAAGAGGTTTGGAAAGGATTATGACGATGATCAGAAGAAATAATGGAGGTTAAATGAGTCTTGAAGGAAGAAATAGACCTAAACAAAAATTAGAAAAGTTTAAAGGCCAAAAGCTATTGTTGAAATAAAAGTTGGGCCAAAAGTGGTAATTTCCAAAAGTTAAGGGACTTAAATGTAATTTAAGTAAAAAGTTCAAGTGTAAAATTGTAATTATGGAAAGGTCAGCCCGAAAAGGGTTAGAACTGCCCGAAGTATTTCAGTCCCACATTCCATCAGTAAATATAGCAAGATACGCTAGTCAATCTAGCGTGATACAAAAATTTTATTAGGGATCCAGACAGTAGATATTTATCTGACAGTTTGAAAGTTATCTAAAATTTTATCAGATTTCATAGACTTCAGATATAAGTGGGGGAATTACAGGAAAATATGCCCTACAGTGTCAGATGTCATGGATATGACAGAACCCTGGAAGAAGTTATGTATAAAAAGTTATTCACATATTAGTGAATTTTGACGGGAGTTTGATAACACTCGTGATCCGATAATGAAAATTATCGATATGTAAGCCTAGATATAATGAGATCAGATGACCTCATATATAGGCCCTTAATGACGCCAAGGAGAGCCCAAAACCCATGGTACCAGTTTATCAGTAAAAGGGGCTAGTGTCGAGAAAAAGTATGAAATTACAAAAATGCCCCTTTGTAGCCAGAGTGTACTAGAGATGGATGGAGGGAATTTTGGTCATCTAGGACAGGCCTAAAATGTGTAGTTTTGTTTAAAGATGATTACTGAGAGCCAGTATACACCCTGAGGCAGTATAAAGAGATGTGAAATGACAATAATACCCTTAGGGTTAATATAGTGCAAGAAAGGACACTAAGGGTATTTTGGTCATTTCCCAAGGGATGGATGGTGTCATATCCTAAATTTTTCCCTATCCGTATAGTACTGATAGTGGAAAGTGTTGGAAATTGTGCCCTAGGGGCCAATCATTGTCTTATCAACATTCTTGATTTATGAATTTATTAATTGTGTTATCATATTATTTGCATGTTTACTATGATGACCATCCTTGGATAATTCATGATCTTATCCTAAATGTCCCTAGTCGGTCATCTCTGTGGGAGCACAGATGAAATAAGACCAGTATGACTTTGAAGATATATAGAGATATAAATCAGAGTCATAAGCATATGTAAGAGTACAAGGTGTTGGACTGACCCGCTATGAGAGAATTGCTTGGGTAACGTCATAAGCTTCTCTCATATACAAACCATGTCAATATGCCCTTTGACCTGAGATCATCATGGATTCCTACATGACAAACACTCAGCTTTGACCTAGTCAAAAGTCACTTTTGACCGAGTGATCATAAAGACTATGTTCGGGTTTAGTGTTTTTTCATGCGGAGGAATGTGAATGGTCAAGATGGAATTTGTCCCTCACATTCATAGAGAGATATTACTAGGCCCCTCAATGAGTGAGTCTGAGAAATGTATGGCCATACTGTAATGGAAAGGTAGTTCCATTTCTACAGTCAGACTACTCAGGGATCGAGAAAGTAACGGTCAGGAATAGGAGGATGACATTATCCATACCTCAACCATGACCAAAATATCACATGACAAAAGGGACATGATATGGTTGTATAAAAGGTTACATTGTTTAACGATCCTCATATAATTTGGGTAGTCGTTATGTCTTGTTAGAGACCGCTTACGACTTGTGGGCCAGTATAGCAAATGGCCCACTGCCAACTTCATATGGGCCTACAGGGTCGCACACAAAATAGCCCAACACGAGCTATGATGTCCAGATTCATTGAATCTAAGACATGTCCAGATTCAATGAAAGATCCAGGGTGGATGTATATATTTATTTATATTTATATTCGTATATATATATAAATTCGTATATATATCTCATATAAGAGATATTTATGAGATTTAATTTACAAGGATAAATTAAATCCCTATCACGTTTGAATTTGAAATTCAAATTGATAGGATATCTCAAATTTGATTTATGAGAATAAATCAAATATAGTTCAGTCTCATCTTTATTTAAAGTTAAATAAATAGGTAATTAAATCTGTGGGACTGTTCATATGGTATTCCAGATTACGCAATGAACTTCGAAAAATCATAACTAATTCTAGAAAACTCAAAATGAAGTGGTTCAAAACGGTACCTGAAGATAACATCTTGAAATTTAAGGTAAAAATAATTTTTAGACTAAATGATTAGCCAATTAATACAGTTTATTTGCCAAAGTTTACTATTTATTTGGTCAAAAATCCTGGAAACAGATTCTGGTCCCTTACTTTGGAATATCAGTTCTCTTTGTACAGACATCCAAATAAAGCATTCTTGGTTTCAAAACGAAGCTTGGCATATCATCTAAGTGTAGGTAAAATTTCATACATTTATTCCATCATTTACTATTTTTCATTACATCATGACCATCACTGCTTACATTAGTTATACAGAAACATTACACATTCACATAACATATATACTATCCAATCCCTAGCTTTTCTTCATGCTTTATCATCCTCTTTCATCATTCATAAACCTGTGGGATTGGGATTACATGGAAAGGGATGAGATTTCAGGGGAAATCTCAGTAGCAAACGGTACAAAATAATGAATGCATTAATGTAACTACTTCTGCTTGCTTGTGAAAGTGTTACTATTGTGTCATGTGCATGCTTCCATGTTACATATGAAATACAATTGGCTAAAGTAAAAATATAAACATAGATTTATACATAAGCACATAGGCAACACAATTCAATCAAGTCATAGCACAATCAAGCATAACATTCAATGCATACAAGTTTAGGATAAGTTTACTACCTTGAATACTTGACCTTCTTCCACCTTAACTTGCTTCTTTCTTCTCACTTTCCTTGAACATGTGGCTGCCTCTCTTGGAGCATACCAATCAATTCCTAACATCACATAATCATTCATTCATCACAATCTAACTTCCTTGAGCATTAAACTCACTTTAACTAACATAACTTCTTCTTGAACATTAATCTCATTAACTTTCCTTAATCTTAACTAATGGACTTGGTCTTTGAATCAATTGATGCCTTGACTTTACCCTACACAATTTCATCTTTTGAATCCATTTATGAGCTTAGAATCATGAAATTACGTACAGAACCAAAACTGCACTTAATTCTTCCAATGCTTCCCATACTTGTTTCTCTACTTTATCCCACACAACTTTTCATTTTAGAACCATTGGAAGCATCAAAATCATGAAATTCCAATCACTGTTCATGCGAGTGAACAGTAATAGAGAAGGATTTCAAAAACTACAATCTTGGAATTTCAATGCTTTCAAGGTTCAAAACCTTTCCAATCCCACACAAAATCATAATCTAAATTCAATGGAAGCATTAAATCATTGAAATTCAATGTCCTTCCCTAATGAACAATGTAGGCCAGATAGGTTCCATTAAGGCAAAGTCAAGAATATCAACTTGATTCAACAACCAATCTCTTAATTAGCTTGTTTAAGCTTCAATCATATGTTTCTAACTTTAATTTCTTCTTTCCCCTTTCATCTAAGGTTGTTGGGCAGAACAACCCCTTAGAGAAAACTAAACTTTTGTCCCATGAAAACCCTAAGTTCAAGCTCCCAAATCAAAGGAAAATAAGCTAGGATAGATTGCTTACCTTTAATCTCTAGCTTGCTTGAACTTTAGAACCTTGAATCTTCTTTGTCTTGGCTTGAGTTTTCATTTTGCAAGAGTTTCCCCAAGGTATCACAAGGCCACGGTTTTGGGCAGAATGAGGGGGTATTTATAGCTAAAATCCAAGAAAAATCAATGGCCAAGATTGATTTGGTTACTATTTGATCTAAAGGCCCACATTAAATCTTGGATTTAACTTTTTCATAAAAGAATAATTATGACATCATGTGGGACAGCTCAAGGGAACCTCAAGGAGTTAGGTGGCGTGCTCATAGTGTAAGGAAGCTTCTGGAAAAAATTTAGTCCAATTTGATACCGATCAGAGCAGTTTCACAACAACCGGACTATTTTCTGTTATGAATTTTTCTATAATATACCAGGATATGTATTCTGTCCTGAAAATCAATATCTAGGCTTCTCATATCATTGACATTGATATACTAAATATTTACCTACCATCCATTCCTTAGAAAATGACCAAAATACCCTTGGTGTCCTTTCTTACACTATCTTGACCCTAAGGGCATAATTCTCATTTTACCCCTCTTTATACTACCTCAGGGTGTATCTGGGCTCAACTAATCATATTTATACCATGTGCCATGCTTTTAACCTATCCCAGATGACCAAAATGCCCTTCATCCATCTCTGGTACAATCTGGGTATCTAGGGGTATTTTCGTAATTTCACACCTTTCCTGGACACTGGCCCCTTCTACTGATGAAATGGCAACCTAGGTTTTGGGCCCTTCTTAGCATCATAATGGGCCTATATATGAGGTCATCTGATCTCATTCTATCTAGACTCATACCGATAAGTTTGATTATCGGATCACGGGTGTTATTAAACTCCTGTCAAAATTCACTATTATGGGAATAACTTTTTATACAGGACTTCTTCTGGAGTTTTGTCAGATCCAGGACATCTGACACTGTTTGGCACATTTTCCTATAATTTGCCCACTTACATCTAAAGTCTATGAAATCTGATAAAATTTCAGATAACTTTTAGACTATCAGATAATTTTCTGTTGTCTGGAGTCCTAATAAAATTTCTGTATCATGCCAGATTACCCAGCATGACTTCCTCATTTACTGATGGAATGTGGGACTGAAATACTTTTGGGCAGTTATAACCCTTTCCGGGCTGATCTTTCTATAATTACAATTTTGCCCTTGAACTTTTTACTTTATTACATTTAAGTCCCTTAACTTTTAGAAATTATCACTTTTTGCCCAAATCTTATTTCTACTTTCACTTTTTGCCTTTAACCTTTTATACTTTTCATTTTAGTCTTTTTCTTCCTTAAAGAATCATCTAACATTTATTATTTCTTCTGATGTTCATCATAATCATTTCCAAACCTCTTTCCACTATCAGTACTATACGGATAAGGAAAAACTAGGATATGACACTGGTACTATGTGTGACACTGTTCATATGATGGAATTTCATGGTTTTGATGCTTCCAATGAGTTTAAAATAGAAAATTGTGTGGGGATAAAGTAGGAGAACAAGTATTGGAAGCATTGGAATCAGAAGGTGAATTTTTGGAAAAAAGGGGCATTCACTTCGGTTTGGCACAACACCTTTTGAGATGTTTTGATTTTGGAAATTCTAGTTTCATATTTGGATTCTACATGAAAAATTATGTGGAAATGAACTATGAGAATTTATTTTGGAAAGATGGAAGTATGAAGCATAGAAGGAAGAAAGAAAGCAATTTAGTGAAAACCTAGTCTTGGATTTGGTTTCAAGTTGAATTGTGACTTGATATTATTTTGTAATGGCTAGGTTTTGACATTTGTGAACAAAGGAAACTACTTCAAGAAGACCTTATGAAGGATAGCTAAGAGGTAGCAAGGATAGCTAACTATAACTCATGTTTGTTTAATTCTTTTGCTTGCTTGTTGATTATGGTGTTTCGTTGAGCTTGAGCTTATGTCATCATGTTATGATGAAGTATGAATGATTACAACTCCTTGCAAGTTATGTCATGACAATATGCATGTTAGAGTTTGCTTATGTACCATTATGAAGTAGCTCCCATCTCATTATAATATGTTAAGCGTCCAATTTTTCATGCATGATATTATAGTTTGTGTAACTTGCTATTGGAATTTCCATGAAATCTCTTTCCTTCCACATGCATAAATATGTTTTAGGTGCTGGATCCTCTCAAGGGAAGAGAGTAAATGTTTATGATTAAGTTTGTATAACAAGTTACATGACTTACGTGACACTATAGGATGATATGCTAGCATGTATGGTGTGTATGTTTCTATAACTATGTTTTAAGGTTGACACTTTGTGATGATGGTTATAACATCTAGACCAACGATTTTTAGTCTAGAACTTGGCATGATTAAATTTAAGATACAGAACTTTAAAATAACATCAAGAATGCCTCATTTGGATAAGTATCCGAATTGTTATGATTTTCCAAAGTTGGAAGTAAGATCTGGAATTGATATAAAATGAGTGCTGAGAGGAAGTGACGTTCACACAATGATTTCATATATAAAATGAATGAGTTTTTCTATGAAATTTTGTGATCTTAAAGAGGATGTCTAGAGCTTCAAATCCATAGGTAACACAGTTTATTTGGATAAGTAACCAAAGAGAAATGAAGTTTTGAAGTGAAGCAAAGAAACTGGAACTTCCAAATTTTACCAAATGAACAATGATTTTTAACCAATAAACTGATTTCATGTGGACAAGAAAACCTCAGTTTCATATTTTTCCTCAAATATCTATGAAAGAGCTTTCATTAGAAATTGGAACCACATTATTTTGATTGTTCTACAATTAATTATGAATTTTCAAAGTAGGGTACATGTTCTGGAATTACCAAATAAACAATAAAAGTGAACAGTACACCTGAGAGCAATTCTTTTGGAAATGAATAGTTTCAAAGCAAATGATCATGTAATTGGTTCCAGTCACTACTAATGGACTATAATTGAGTTTAAAAGTAAGGATGTGACAGATGGCAGATAAATATTCAGTATATCAATGTCAATGGTATGATAAGCCTAGACATTGATTTCCAGGACATAATACATATCCTGGTATATTATAAAAAATTAGGAACAGAAAATAGTCTGGTTATTGTAAAACTACCCCGATCGGTACAGGATTAGACTAGAATTTTTCCAGAAGCTCCCTTACATGAGAATTTCGCCACATACCCCCATGAGGTATCCCTTGAGCTGTCCCTTATGATGTCATAATTATTCTTTTTTGAAAAAGTTAAATCCAAGATTAAATGTGAGCCTTTAAATCAAATAGTGAACAAAGTAATCTTGGCCATTGATTTTCCATGAAAATTTCTATAAATACCCCCTCAAATCTGGTTCAAAATTGTGGCCACGTGAACCTTGGGGAAACCCTTGCAAAATGGAAACTCAAGCCAAGATAAAGAAGATTCAAGGTACCAAAGTTCAAGCAAGCTAGAGATTAAAGGTAAGCAATCTCTTCTAGCTTATTTTCCTTTGATTTTGGAGCTTGAACTTAGGGTTTTCATGGGGAAAAGTTGAGTTTTCTCTAAGGTATTGTGCTTCCCAAAAACCTTAGATGAAAGGGAAAAGAAGAAATTAAAGTTAGAGACATGTCATTGAAGCTTAAACAAGCTAGTTAAGTGATTGGTTGTTCGATCAAATTGATATTCTTGACTTTGCCATGGATGAACCTATTTGGTATGCACTGTTCATGATGTAAAGAAATGGAATTTCAATGATTTAATGCTTCCATTGAATTTATATGACAATTTTGTGTAGGATTGGAAAGGTTTTGAACCTTGGAAGCATTGAAATTCCAAAATTGTAGTCATTGAAATTCTTCACGGTTACTGTTCACTCGCATGAACAGTGATTGAAATTTCATGATTTTGATGTTTCCAATGGTTTTAAAATGAAAAGTTGTGTGGGTTAAAGTGGAGGAACAAGTATGGGAAGCATTAGAATCAAAATGAGAATTTTTGAAAGAATTGTATGCATATGTTCAGTTCTGTATAGCAGGCCATGAAGGAGCTGGAATTTCATTCTTCTAAGCTCATAGATGGATTGAAAATATAAAATTATGCATGGTAAACTCAATACATCAATTGATTCAAAGGCCAAGTCCATTAGTTAAGATTAAGGAAAATAAGTGATCTTAATGTTCAAGAGGAAGTTTTGTTGGTTAAAGTGAGTTTAATGCTCAAGGAAGTTAGATTATGAGGGATGAATGCTTATGTGATATTAGGAATTGATTGGTATGCTCCAAAAGATGCAGCCACATATCCAAGAGAAGTGAGAAGAAAGAAGCAAGATAAAGTGAAAGAAATCAAGTATATGAGGTAGTAAACTTATCCTAAACTTGTATGCATTGAATGTTATGCTTGATGTGCTATGGCTTTGTTGAATTGTGTTGCATATGTGCTTATGTATGAAGCTCTGTTGCTATGATTACTTTGGCCAATTGTATTTCATATGTTACATAGAAGCATGCATATTACACAATGTTAACACTTTCACAAGCAAGCACAAGTATCTACATTAATGATTGCATTGTTTAGTAATGTTTGCTACTGAGATTTCCCCATAAATTTCATTCCTTTTCATGTAAACCCAATCCCACAGGTTTGTGAATAATGAAAGAGGATGATGAAGCATGAAGAAAAGCTAGGGATTGGATGGTATATATGTTATGTAAATGTGTAATGTTGTTGTATGACTGATGTAAGTAGTGATGGTCATGATGTAAAGAAAAATAGTAAATGATGGAATAAATGTATGAAATTTTACATACATTTAGATGACATGTCAAGCTTTATTTTGACACCAAGAACGCTTTATTTGGATGTTTGTACAAAGGGAACTAATTTTTCAAAATAAGGGACTAGAACTGTTTCCAAGATTTTTGACCAAATGAATAGTAAACTTTAGTGAATAAACTGAATTGATTGACGCATCATTTGGTATAGAAATTATGTTTTCCTTAAAGTTCAAGATGTTATCTTCACATATGTTTTTGAACCACTTTATTTCTATTTTTCTATAATTAGTTATGATTTTTTGAAGTTTCTTGCGTAATCTGGAATACCATATGAACAGTAACCCGAGAAAGAGTAAAATTCCAGATTTGGCTAATAGACTGCTAAGGTCTTGTGAGTGGTTCTAACTGCTATTAATTGGTCCCTAAAATGTATAAAAGTAAGGATGTTACAAGAACCATGAAGTGCCTAAATTGAATCTATTTGAACAAGAAATGTCCTAGCCACTAACATTATTTTTTCTATGGATTTACTAAGATTTTGCCTAACTGCATGAGCAATCACATTATAGTGAGCTAGTTGTTTTAGTATGAAATAATGTAACATATGAACTGCTATATGTGCCTCGTGTTCTTACTTCTATTTTTTGGCCATATGCAAAATACTTTGCCTTAATTTAAATGTGATTCACCTTAAGAACCGAAAAATTGTTCCAGATAAAGTTATGTTACTATGAATTATTCATAAATGATTTATTGGTGTAGAAGCTGTAATCTATAGACTCGATATTTCTATTTTGTGCCACATTTCTACTTAAAGTTTAACCATTAGAGGATGACAATGGCTCAAAGTAAGCAGCTTCAACATTATCCTTGAGAGAAAGAATTGAAAATTTTCATGAAATGTTGAATTTGAATGAAACTGCAGAGCAGCAGCTGTAACAAACTGATATGCAATGATAGCTATTGAAAAATTAGTGCCATACAGTAGCACATGATGGAGATGGTGGTGTAAAGCTACATTATAACCAATATTGTGAAGTGCATGGAAGGGTAGAGAAGCCAGAGGATCCCCATGATAAGGAGGCTTTACACAAAGAAATGGGGCCTCAAACTAAGCTTGTTGTTTGTGAAAATCACTTGCTGATTCTTGCTCAGTCTGCTGAGATAATCGCAGGATCTAAAGATAGCTTGATTGAGGTTGATACAGATAACCATAACAAAAGTTAACACTATAAAGATTAAGTTTTATTTACGTTTTTTTTAAATTCACATCTTTCAAGGATAGTTGATGTGTCCATTTTAGTTGATTATGTGTCACAAGATAATAATGGTAGCAATATAAATGCTCATGGTTAGGGATACCACATCTCTTCAATTTTATGCATAGATGCGTCTCCTTGCACCCTTTTGAATTCAATGTGAGAAAAATTGGGTTAACATAGCTGGTATTGTTTTATAAAATCAAGAATGTCCTTAAGAAGTACTTGGTATAATGTCTGTACTATGCAGATTATTGTGAAAGAAATCAAGGAGTGGATCTTGTCATGAAGTCTCTATCCCTCGCTTAACTAAAATTTGAAAGCAAGATAGACATGAATATCTTCTGTTGGATCAAGAGAGGATTGAGAATGGCCAACAGCAAGATATGGACGGGAAAACAATCTGCTTGAACAAAATAAAGCGCCAAGCATAATGTCTAACTAAGAATAATTTTTATTTCAAAGAGTGGACAAAGAATGCGAAGCTGAGAGTATTCATAAAAACTAATTCGACTGACTCAAATGAAGCATCAAGTTCAGTTGAAAAGAAAATCAACATTGATAGAGAGAAGTGAGGAACATATGGATGGCCATGAGGACTACAACAAATTCAAAGGTTTGAAATGTGAATTTTAATGGGTTAAGGGAGGAGAAATACTTAAACTCTACATTATTTTATATATGGACCATAATTATTATTCACATGGATGTACTGATACATTTTTGATACCTACATTAGTATCTTAAGAATATTTGCCTCCTGTTCCTTTCATTAGAGTACAGGGGTGGAATTTTAAATATCCTTTGGGTTGAAAAGATGTTAATGATTTTTTGTTGTTTTGGTGAGGAGGGAATGGGAGATAGTTAAAATTCATCCTCCCCTCTTAAACCCCTTAATTAGAAGGGAAGGGGTTATAAATCACCCCTCCCCTCCCTACCCCTCAAATTTTCTTAGGGATGTTCAGTTCGAAGGAAGTGGAGGGAAGGGAATGAAGGGGAAAGGAGGGATGAAAGTTACCTTGTTTGTTTTGATTCAAAGGGAAGGGAGAGAATGTGTTTTTAATGATCATTTTTTTGGTAAAGAGAGGGAAAGGGAGGGAACGATATGATTAAATTATACCATTGTTGTAAAATCGTTGAACTTTTATATAAAAAGGGGGACTTTTTTTTTACTAAACTCTAGTTGTGTAACAACTCAATTTTGATGAAGAAACTCAAGTTTAGACACTGCGATACGTATACAATTAAATTGAGTTTTTCACAAAAAATCGAGTTTTCATGTAAAAAGTCATGTCTTTCTTGAACAATGGACTTGTCCAAATTGGGTCACAACAATTTTAAACCCTATAACTGGAGAGTCATTTTAGAACTCAAACCATTTGCCCTCTCTGTGCTCTAATCCTCTCTTCTATGCACCCACACTTAGCCCTCCCACTCCATCTATCGAATATTGTAACCTATTAGATTTATCATTTTCAGTAAACTAACCCTAGAATAGCTCGAACAAAAGTGCTTGTGGTGATATGAAGCAAATACTCAATCTAAAAAGCAGAGGCAACATCAAAGACTGAGGAATAATGTAGTTCAACATGAAGGGACATAAAAGAAGAAATAGACCATTTGGTAGAAGGAAAAGCAAAAAAAATGGATGATTTCTTCACGAGTAGTGTCACATCCTAATTTTTCCCAATTTGTATAAGACTAATAGAGGAAAGAGATTTGGAAATGATTGTGATGATAAATAGAAAAAAAATGATTAGACAAAGATTTAGGCCTAGAATGCAAGTATGTAGACTAAAATAGGTAGGCTACCAGCCCTTCTTGAGCAGAAAACCCAGAAGTATACAGATGATGTTCAGGGACTAAATTGTAAATAATGAAAGTACATGACTAAATTCTAAATAGTGAAAGTCCCTGGAGACATAATGGTTATTTTGAAGAAAGAGAGGGACTAAACTAAAAATTCTAAAAGTTCCATGGTGAAAAATGAAAGTAGACATAAGCTTTGAGCCATTAAGTGTAATTATGAAAAGTTGAGGGCCTAAAGTATAATTTTCAAAAGTTCAAAGGCAAAATAGTAATTATGAAAAGTTGAGCTAGAAAAGGCCCAAAATTGTCTGAAATCATTTTAGTCTCAAATTTTACCAGTAAATAGAGAAAATTATTCTGATTAGTTTAAGGCACCACAGAATTTTGATTTGAGATCGTAATAAATTGTAATGAATTTCTAAAGAATGGGAAGTTAGTACAGTATCCTCTTAGACCTCAAAATTAGATAAAATTTTATAGTAAATTCTTATAGTTAATATGATAATTTATGAGACTGACAAAACTCAAAAAGAAGTTATGCAGAATTTACAGTGGATTAAAATATGTGATATGTGCTTTTTTGGGAATTTCTTGCGAGTTGAGCCCATGAAGGCAGGAGACCACGTAGAAGGCCAAAAATGGGGTCTTATAGGCCCAATAATATTTTTAGATAAGTATGTAGCCAATGCTCATAGAGACCTGAAAAATATAAAATTACGAAAATGCCACTAAGTATGCCACTGTGTTGTGCCAAAGAGCAAGTGATAGATAGAGGCATTTTGGTCATTTGATTAAGGTTAGAAGGTCAAGGAGAGTTCCCAAAAAAGTTGACCAAGGTCAGGGAATACTCTAATAATGTGTGAAAAGACGATAATGCCCTAGAGATATTAAAGTAAATCAAGAAGAACCAAGGGGTATTTTGGTAATTTTCTAAGGCATCAATAATTAAGTTTAGACCCGGTCCAAGAATGTCAATGGTAGAAAGATTCTGGATACTGGATTTAAGGTCATAAAACATATTATAGAATCTTAGAAAAATTAGATTTATAAAACAGTATGGTTTTTAGGAAATTAGAGTGAGCTGGTACTTGATTTGACTTACATTTTTTCAAATGCTTCTTCCCCTTAGAATTTCGTCACATGTGGCTTTGAGGTGTACCTTGATGATGCCATGGATGATGTCATCTTTTGGCTTATAGGGCAAGCTAAGATCAAGAGCAAATATAGTCCATTAAATCAAATAGGGCATGAAGTAATCTTGGCAATCCATTTCTATGTCTTGAAGTCTAGATATAGCTCCCATTTTCTACCAAAACTGTAGAGTGAGGAGGCCATGGGGAGGTGCTTCCTAAGTGAAAAGCTAAGCCCAGACAAAGAAGAATCCAATGTCTAAAGTTCAAGCTAGCTAGAAATTAAGGTAAGCAATCTATCCTAGCTATTTTTTTTTAATTTGGGGGCTTAAACTTTGAGTTTTTATGGAAGAAAGTTGAGCTTTACCTAGGGTATATATGCTGTCCAAAACTCTAGATGAAAGGAGAAAGAAGAAATTAAAGTTAAAGTTATGTGATTAATGCTTAAACAAGCTAGTTAGATGATTGGTTATTGAATCAAATTGATATTCTTAACTTTGTCATGGAAAAGACATTTCATTCTGTACTGTTCATGATAGAGGGAGATGGATTTTCAATAATCCAGTGCTTCCATTGAATTTATATGATGATTTTGTGTAGGATTGGATAGGGTTTGAACCTTAGAAACATTAGAATTTAAAATTATAATTGTTAGAAGTCTTCTTTATTACTATTCACATGCATGAATAGTGATTGGAATTTCATAATTTTGATACTTCCAGTGGTTTTAAAATGAAAAGTTGTATGGGATAAAGTAGATAAACAATTATTGGAAGCTTTGGATTTAAAATGAGAATTTTTGAAAGTAAAAGGGGAGTTATGCAATTCTATCTAGAACAGTACATAGTTTCTATAATTTGGAAATTTTGAATTAATAAATGAATTTAGAAGGATAAATTGTGTAGTATAAGGTCAAGACATCAATTGGTTCAAAACTGAAGTTAATTAGTAAAGATTAGAGAAAGTTATATTAGTTAAAGTAATTTCATTGTTCAAGAAAGTTAGATCATAATGAATGGATGATAATGCTATGTTAGGAATTGATTCGTGCGCTCAAAAGAGGGAAGCCACACATCAAGGAGAAGTAAGAAGGAAGAAGTAAAGATAAAGTAAAGGAAGTTCAAGCTTGTGAGGTAGTAAACAATCATAAACTTGTATGTATTGTATGTTATGATTTGTGGTGATATGGCTATGTTGATTTTGTGTTGTATATCTGTTTATGATTGAAGCTCTATTTCTATGATTACTTTGGCCAATTGTATTTCATATGTTACATGGAAGCATGCACATTACACAATGTTAACACTTTCACAAGTAATACAAGTATTTACATTAATGTATGCATTGTTTAGTACATTTTGTTACTAAGATTTTTTTAGAAACCTCACCCCATGCATGTATTCCTAATCCCAATAGGTTCATGAATGATGAAAGAAGATGAAGAAACATGAAGAGAAGTTAGGGATTGGATAGTATAAATGCTAAATGAAGAATTGTTGTATGTAATGATGGTAGATGACCAACTTGAGCAGTGATGCTCATGATATAATAAAAAATAGTAAATGATATAATAAATGTATAAAATTTTAAATACATTTAGTTAACATGTCAAACTTTGTTTTAACACTAAGAACTCCTTATTTCGATGTCTGCACAAAGAGAACAAATTTTCTAAATTCAGGGATCAAAATCTGTTTTCAGAATTGACCAAATAAATAGTAAACTTTGATGTTAGAGTTGTCTTAGTTGACTAGTCAATTTTTCAAAGGAATTATTTTTTCTTAAAGTTCAAGATGTTATCTTCGTGTAGCTTTTTGAACCATTTCATTTCAGTTTTCTACAATTAGTTATGATTTTTTTAAATTCGTCACTAAATATGAAATACCATATGAACAGTAACTCGTGAAGAGTAAAATTTCCATATTTAACGAATGGACTTTAAAGGTCATGTAAGTGGTTATAAATACTATTAAATGGTCTCTAAGAAGTATGAAAGTAAGGATGTTACAAGTAGTGTCCAAGTCTTCATAAGGGAAAAAAACAAATATCTGGTCCTACTACTCAAAAAAGAAAAGCTGAGAAAGTTGGAAAATGAAAGCATGTGGCTGGAACTATATTCGCAGAGACCTCCCCGATGGCTCCTACCACAGAAAGTGATGGTTCCTACCATAGAAAGTACAAGTTGTGAACACACCTCTTCTTCTTATCCACATTCTAAAGCTTCTATCAGAGCAAGACTGATAAAGAGACATAAGAAAAAGGAAGCTAAAAGATCACAAATAGGAAAAAAGGTTTTACCTCTGGTCCATTTGAAGATATAGAGTCAATTTGTAGATAGAGAAAGTTTAGCCCAGGAGTTAAGGTAGTTATTCAAAAATTTGTATCCAAGTACAACTTTGATTTATTGGATATTTTACTACCATCTGAGCACCTGCTGAAATTGACTCTACCGTATAGTGAATTAGTAGTGAAAGTTTTTATGGAAACTTTCAAGTGGATAAGAAATCCAAATCTATGAAAATCAAAGTCACAGGAAAACAAATAAATATAACAGAGGAGGGTATTATGGATTTGCTTCATATTGATTTTCCTGTGCATATTGAGCCATCATACTTTGACAAGGATATCTTCCTTACCCTTTTGAATACTGATGTCCCATAGAAGCCCACCCTAAATCCTTCTGAATTACCTAATCAATTAGGATTCTTGACTATCTATACAGTAGAATTATTGTGAATAAGGGTGGAAATTTCTCCATTTTGACTTCCAAGAACATGCAGCTGCTCACAACAATGGTTAGGATTGAGCCATTGAATGTAGGGAAAATACTAGTTCATAAAATGCTGCGAGTAGCTATCCCTACCAAAAGATGAGCCTATTGCCCTATCCTTCACTCATCTTATTAATCCTCAAAGCTAACAAGTTCTATTATCTGGAAGATGGTGAAGAAGTCAAATGGATGGACAAGTTTGGGAAGAAGCAATTGCACTATATGTATATTGCTAGTATGGGCCAACCTTGTGTCAGTTCTTAATATAAATGCAAAAGAAAGGGTAAGGAAGCTAAGTTAGCAAGAGGCCAAGATGAATAACATTCTAATGCATGTGGCACTACTCAACCATCATTCCTTTACAATAGCTTAAAGATGGTTATCATGGAATGCATTGCACAAGAGTTTCAAAATTTTAGGACCTTAGTGCTGGCTAGAGTGTAAAGTGTAGAGGAAGTAATGGATGCTAGATTAAACTATTTTAGGGAAAAGATAGACACAGGCTTCTACTTCATCCCCTCATACTCATTCTTGTCCTTCATTTTATCCTCATGAGACAAATTAACCTAAGGCTCCCATCTTGTTTCCTAGCTACTCTCTTGGTCTCTCACCTAAACACCCATCTAACTCTCCTGCTCCATCTATTCCTAGTCTCATTATTACTTGGATCCTCCCTTGGACCCCATTACTCTTGGTCCTTTAATTCAGCATCCTACCCTATATTAACCACCACCAACTCCTACACAACAATCCCTTCCTTCTCTTGTTCCTGTGTCTTACTACCTAATCCTGATTTTATGAGTGACCTTCATACATAACTTGTATTTCATATTTTATATCCCTTTAATCCCTTGAATTGTTGCTTCGTTTGTCCCTGTTTAAATACCCCTTTATGATATGGCTGGCTCGAAGAAATCAAAGAAACTAACCTCAAAAAGAAAATCTTAGTTCCTTGGTCAATTTCATTGTTCTACTTCTTAATGTGTCTGAAATGCTTTCTAGTGTGTATGAACTATTCAGCTACCCCTTGTTGATGTCTATGAAATGCTTTTCAATGTTTGTGTAGTTTTATTTCTTTTTGTGTATGTGTTTAACTATCTTCATCCAATTTATAATGATATAAGTAATAACGAAAGCCAAAAAATGAAGGTCATTTGTTTAAAATTGGAGTTTCTCCATCGAACACACGTGTTTTACACCAAAACTCGAGTGTCACCATTAATCAACTCGAGTTCTTAAACGAAATATGAGTTTACAACACTTAGTGGAAAAACTCAGTTTTCCCCATATATAATTGAGTTTGGGTGGTTACATGCATTTTAGAGATACAATTTATGTGTAAAAATAGAGTCCAATCAATTCCCCTTACGTAATCAAGACTCAGTTGTGACGAGTTGTACAACTAGAGTTTAATGTCTAAAATAGGTAAAACTTGAGTTCACATTGCATAATCGAGTTTTCATGGTTAGGAGATGTACAACCAGAGTTTAATGTTTGAAACTTGAGTGTTATTATTGGTAAAATTCGAGTTCCCTTTATGAAATGGAGTTTATATGGTTTAGAGTTGTATAATAGAGTTTAACTAGTGAAACTCGAGTCTTGTCACCATAAAACTCAAATTCCCCTAACATAACTCAAGTTGTGCCATGTTAACGACTATAATACCTAACATCAAAAACTTCAATTTGCTACTCAAAATGAAGTTTAAGCACTTACATGGGATACACAACTTGACTTTCTGTATGAAACTCGAGTGTTATTACCATAAAACTCATGTTCTGAGCAAAAGTCGATTGCAATGAAATGATAAATCCATTTTACCCCAAAAACACATGTGGATTAAGTTATATATTATGTACAAGTCATCATTAATACTAAAAATACATCACTTCAAAGGTATACTTGTTTTGAGCATCTACCCATATGTACAAAAATTAGACATGATGCTTAAGTCATATTTTTCAGCATATTCCAAAACATACAAAAGTCAACAAGGCTTCAATGACCATCTAATAAGAATTATGCATCATTGTCATAATCAATTGCTTCCTTATTGAAGGGGGACATTGAGCCATAACCTTAAACCTATCAACGTCACTTATAAGAAACCAATATATTTCATGTATTCTTCCACAATCAAATCCACATTCTTCAAGCTTGTCCATATTTCTTCACCAGATAATTATGGCATCGGCAACTTGGTGGTGGCTATTTTTTGAAGAAATGCTTTTCCTTATAGGATTGAATCATTCCCTTTACTAATGGCATCAACCACTGTACACATAGGCCCTATTAGTTCATTAAAGTTATTTTTATGCTCTTTATTATGCACCCTTTTTGTCCTTTTGCTAGAAACACTATCAGTAGTAGCATGAGAGTGAACTTCTTCTAGTGATTTATCTTGTCTATCAAGATCAATGTCATTATCATTGTTTATTGCATGTCTACCTTGTGAATCAAGGTTTTCTATGTCGTCCATAGTTTGAGTGTTATCTACTTCAAACGATGTCTCTTCAACCACTCACACATTGTCTTTCTATTATCTCCACTAATTCTATCTACTCCATACAATATCATCATATTTTCATAATGTGAGAAATGCTTACTCCTCCATAATGCTACTTTAGGTTTGGCCTGAAAAGGAACATAAAGGTAGCACAATTAACAAATGAAGTATAGGTCAAGGCACATAAGTCAACTCAATAACTAAAATAGTTACCTCAATCAAAGTATTCCAAACTTCAAGTTCAGCATCTCACAATTGAGTTGTTGGGCTCCAAACAAAGCCAATTAGATGTTTAAAAATGTCATTCACGTCTGAGAAGTTTCTCTTTAAAGTGTTCCATCGATTCTTCACCTTGTCCTTATCAATTTGTTTACCAAATAACATATGTAAGTATTTAACTATATTGTCATAAGCTGTAGGCGTGAAATTGCCATTAACTTTATTGCCCTCATTATATTAAGTCATGAAATTATCAATGAGTGCATCATCCATGATTCTTGTCCAATTCAATGCCTCCATATTTTTGTTTGGTTCCATCCTATAACATTATAACATAATAACATAACTGAGCTTATTTTCAAATCCTTGTAAACAATTAATACATGACTTAGTGTACTTTGAATACATCAAACTCAATAAGTAATATAGCAATCTCATGAACATATGAATACTATAAAAGTAACATTTCCTGTTGTCAAAATAATATAACAATGAATAAGTAATACACATGACATAAAAAAAAATCCTCATTCATTTGAATAAAAAAAGAAAACTTTAATTCTCAAGACCATCTCTACCCCATCCCTAACAACATCCTTAAGTTCATCCTCAATAACATCCTGAAGAGAATTCTGATAATCTGTCCACATTTGAGTATTATATTTTCTCAAATAAGTTTGCCTTTAGCAACTTCATTATAATCACTTATTGGAGCATGAACATTGTTATCTTATAGATTTTATTGATAGATGTCCTGATTAATTTCTCTTATGGGATCTCCATTAGGGCCAACACTCATGAGGAAGTTATGAAGCATGGTATATGCATAGATTATCATTTCTTCAGAACACCAAAAGCTCTTTCAATTACATTACGTAACTTTGCATCTCTTAGGTTAAATAACTCCTTATAGTTTAAGGGTGAATTTCCTCTCTAATACGTTTTCAAATGATACCGAACTCCTCGATAACGTGTTATAATTCTGCTTGCTAACATGAATCTAGCGTTCACAAGGAAATATTTACCTATCATGAATGAAAATGATTACTATGTGAACTCCACTAATGTAAACTCTATCAAAACTGGTAAAATATTTACCTTTAGGAGTTTCAAAGTTATCTTCCCCTGATAATGTATTCTTAATAATCCTTGAGTCTGACACAGTGCCTTCCCATCTAGAGAGTACATAAGTGAACTTTAAATCAAATGTACAAGCTGCTAACACACTATGTGTAGGGAATTACTTTTGACCATGATATGTAGGAGCATCTATAGGAGACACCTTTAAATCAAATGTACACCTACACAGTCTTTAAAGTATGAGAAGAACTTTCCCTCATTTTTAATCTCAGGAGGTTCAATAGACCCAGTAGGTTGCACTATAAATTTTTTCTTAATTGAATGATAGTTGCAAAAAAATTATGAAGATGACGAATAACTATGTCAACAAAATTCCTAAACCAAAAATTGACTTCCTGATTTCTCATTTATGTGTTGCATGTAAAGACTTTTTACAACTTGTTCTTCCAAACTTAACCAATGAGTGGGGTTGCAGACCACCATCACTTTCTAGCATACCACACAATTCTAAGAAAGCTCTAGGAGTCATTCTAATGATATTTCAACTAGATGGACAATTGCTTATTCTACTCTTTTTTTCATCACAAACCCTCTCCCTCTTGCCACTAAAACTATAACCTATTCTTTTAGGATAGAACTGATTGATATATACTTGTGCAACAATGCATGCAAATAGTGCTATTACTCTTTGACGCAGGTCTAGCCATCGACACACCAATACAAAGTATTCAGTTTTGAAGTCCATCTAATATAGCAAGGTAAAAATCATATATCAAGAAATCAACACTTAATGAAAAATAATTATATAAACTATAATGCTAAGTCAACAAGCATGGAAGTAATGTCAAGCTCAAATGCTAGCTAAAGTGCTCGAATCTAGACAACACGTTAAGTGTCAGGCATGAAATTTGGACATATGCATCTCAAAATTAACAAGATGAGGATGTAGTTGAAGAAAATTTTACCTCTTGAGAAGACACACACGGCGGTGATGGCACCAAAAGTTCCACTGCAAACCAAGTTGGCAATTCGACGGCAAAAATGGTGTGAAAATGAAAGACAATCTTCAGACACAGAGAAGAGTTGCATGCATGTGGGATATAATTGTCCCAAAATTTGACATCTCTCTGAAAAGCTCTTATTTGGAGGGACGCAAAAATTTGGGGAGGGAAGGGACATGCGGCAAAATTTTGGCTCCCTTCCCCTTGTAAATTACATACCGACTTGTAAATTACAGACCGAACAAGGGGATGGGTTCATTTTCCCTTCCCTTCCACCCCTTTCCTTCGAACCAAACACCCCCTTATCCAAACAAGGGGAGTTGTATTTTCCTTCCTTCCAAAACATCCACAATCAAACATGGGTTTGTCAAGAGGGTGAGGCTCTGTCCTTTGTGGATGTTATCAATGCAAAACTAGTTCATCTTTCGTGCCATTGTTAATTCTGTAAGGAAAGCATGTTTGAAGTTTTTTTTTAAATGTTATTGTTAGTTACATAATCTAACAATACTCTTGGGTAAACTATTACATTAAGATTAAAACCGATATTCTTTGTTTAAAAAAATTTCATTCTATATCTATGTTGTCTTTAAATCTGGTTCATAAGTTTTACCTTATGCTTCTAAGAAGATATACACTAATACATTATAAAGCTTTTAGGTTAATAATGTATGATAGGAAATTACTAGTGTTTAGCTGGATGAACTTTCTTTAACATGTAAAAGGTAGCCTTATTGAAATTGCTTCTACAGAAGGTCAGAAAATGCCCCACTTTCAGGGTAAAAATTTTCCCCTAAAATAGTGATGATACATTCTTTATATATCAATTAGTAATTTCTTTGACATTTATGCTATGGGAATTTTTATTCTAGATTCCAATCTCCTGTGATCGAAAGTGCACCTGTACACGAACTTTTAATGGGAGCAAATGAACCTTATGTAGGTATGTATAATGTGATTTTATATATCATGGTTGTGATATGAAACTAAATACCTTGCTTCTCCTCCCTCTCGCTTGTATTAAGTAGATGTCACAATCGCCAAACCAAAGTAGTGTTTTTTTGGGTTTTGGGCAAGAATCAAAATGCATATTGAATGCTCAAAATAATGTCTTCTTTAAGGTAAGATGAAACTTGTATCTTCTTATCTCTCTGAGATACCTAGTCATCCTTTTATGTAAAATAATTGCTTTTCAGCATAGCTGCCAACAGACACTAAGACTACACATGAAGTTAAACATTCACATTATAGCATATTTAGTGCAAACAACTATTACTATTGGGAACTTTGGTCAATGCATCACCAATTTGCTGCAATGAGCCAGCCAGAGTAACGATGTATTTCTTGTTGATTAAAAAGCAATAGAGAGAAGTGGTAACAGCTGAGGACAGAATTTATAGGCAATTAAGTGATATTGCTGTATATGTATCACATGCAGCTGAAGGAATATAACTGTATTGTTTCACGCTAGTGCAGAGCAGAGTCCATAAAAGGACAAAGGGCATCAAAGGATAAGCATCAATATTCAAAAAATCATTTATAATGTGAGGCAGTTGCTACAGCAGAGTTCCATCATAAATTGTTGATAGGCGATAATGATTCTAAACATTTGACAGATTCTTTGTGCTGTAATATCTTCATCCAGCTGGGTTTTTTTTTCTTAAGTGGATAATACGAGGCACTGAACTATCTTCATCTGAAAAGAACCTCTTATACTTTTCCTTCTCAGCTTAAAAACTTATGGGACTGAATTTATGTACAGCAATAGCCAACTCCGAAAGGTAAAAGGAACTTAACTGTCTGAAAGGAAGAATGCACTTAACTCATTGGAGAAGGAAAGTCCGTTTAGAGAATTAATCTTATGTGGCGCAAGGATCTGCTGAAACTTAAAGGTATGTCTCATTCATTTAGATTGAACATTGGGGGAAAAAGTCATCATACAGTGAAAAGTTCGAGACAGAGTAACTGCTTTATTTTTCTTCAATTTCTTGAATACAAAAATTCAGGAAAAAACTGATATTAAAATGCTGAATGAATTGGATCTAGTGAATTCATAATTGGTTTTCTTTCTCTTTTAAGGCAGGAAAGTAATTTAATTGTCAATGGTAAAGTATTTCTTTTTATACACAACTGAGATACTTTGCCCTTAGACGATGATAAATGATGACAATGATAGTTCTGTCAGACAAAAAAAGTTCCGTCAAAGAATTTCATATTTGTTCGATACTTGTGATCTAGATTCCACAGAGAAGAAAACATGTAAAAAATGCTTATTAGGGATGTCATCAGAAGGCATTAGGGATGCTTGTTAGAATCAGTCTACAGCAGCGCCCACATAGGTTTCTTGGCTGGGAAACAAGTCAAGTTTTAAGGACATATTCTTACACTGATGTTTGAATTGGAAAGAAACTTGAAGGAATATGCCCTTGATTGTTTTTAATGCTGTGGTTGACTGCCAAATAACATGGCACTTGTATTCTTTTCTCCAATCAATAGCTATCAAGTGTTTCCTCTATAACCAGATTTCTCTTTATAGTTGTCAAGATCTCATACCGGTGGTTTTTATCTGCTTGCAATTGACAAAACCCTTTTGAAATATTGTGGGAAAGTTGTCTTGTTATTTTTCTTGTTTCTTTGTAAAGATATGGTATGGCGGAAGCCGGTTAGAGCAAGCATACAGGGATGATTTAATCATTTTCCATGTGCCCGAGTTGTTACAAATATTTCATGATCGTTATAAAAATTCTTTTGCTTAGTGCTAGTACAATGATCTTGCATTTTTTTTACATGAGTGTGGTACACATTATTTTAGTTTGCTAAAATAGTTCTCTAGAAGCTTTAAGCAGACCTTTAGGGCTTCTGTAGATGATTCACTATTTCTCCCAGAGAGTTCCATATGCCCACACAACACAGCAATGAATGGTCCTATCAGTAGAATCCCTCTAATGATCATTAACTCAAACCCAAATCTTTGAGCATATTTATTGATCTTTATGCAACTCATTCAAGGCTCTCTAAATGATGATTTCCATGTTGGTTTTCCATCTCTATCCTGTGTTTTTAGGCTAACCAATCCGCCGTTACTGTCATTATATATAGCTTGGTGTACTGATAATTCATACAAGTTTTATAGGCTAAAGGAAGAAAGTCATCCTCACATGAGAGTCTGTTACATATATACTAGTCTTTAAATAAATGTATTTTGGTTTGGCCAAAGACAAATTTATGATTAAACTAAAAACATTTTAAAAAAAATGAATAAGTTCATTTTAAATTATTAATATTTGAAATAATATTATAATGCACTTCTCCGGTTCTTAATATAAGATATATTTAACTAATGTGATTATATTAAAGAAATTAATTAAATTAGTTAATATAGCATATTTTTCGTAAAACACCCTAGTTATCTTCGTTAATTTTCTCTCTCCCTTTATCTCTTGATTATTGTTGAGGAAGTATCAAGAGGGGTAATTTCAAAAAAAATAGATAAATATGAGAAAGATGTCTTATATTTAGAATTAATTTTAATTTTCCAATTGTATGCTATATTAAGAATAAGAGGAGTAATATTTTAGTGTTTTAAATTATTATAGTTAAAAGTCAATTTAAAATTAAATAAATAATATAAAAAAATTAAAATAATACTGAAATAATTGAATTAATCATATAAATTATGCTAAATATGTCAATAATTTAATTTGGTCTCTTTTCTTAGTCAACGTGTGGAGGATTTGAAAATTGTACACGTACTGATGTACATTACCTATATTATAATCTCGTTCTTACTCTCTAACTTAGCATTGAGAAGTTATGTGCTTTTGGTAAACACTAAACAGCACCAAACACTCGACACTAAACAAGCATGTTAGAGATTAAAATGAGTGGTGGATGCTAGATAATGAAATGTGGATAGCCATTATTTTCAATTCAATATATATATATATATATATATATTACATTATTGTTTGATAAAATTGCCTTTTACATCATATAAAGTAAAGTTTGAATTCTCTTCATTTTTTCATCTCTCATCAGTTTGGAAAAAAAACAAGACATAATATCTATAAACTTACCTCACAAACAGTTCTTGCATAATTGATTAAGACTAAGTTGATTTTATATATTTCTTAATTATTTCTTTTTGCAATTCATAATAGAATTAAAAAAATAAATTCTTTGAGACTGATTTTATTTTTAAAATATAATATTTAGGATAATACAATCAAACTTGTAGGGAAAAAAGTTGAAATCAACACCGGTAGGTTTGCTTACTGAAATGTGAGCAATTAGAGAAGAGAGAGGTCCCACTTATGTCATAGTCACTTATTTATAAGTCATACCTAAATCAATGAATGTTGAGTTGAGTGTAAGGAATTTGATATCTTTGTAAACTTGAGAGTTTGAATTTTACAAATGATAGTGAGAGCATTTGGAGAACCATCTCGTTTAATCATCATCATCTAAATTACTACCGATATAGTTATCTGAAGAAATCTGACTGAAAAATATTTATTCAATTTATATTTCCAATGAGAGTTGTAGTACATATAGGGAGAGAATTATGGTTCCAATCAGATAAATCTAATATCAGAGGATAATCAAATCCTAAAATCATGGAGAAAATAAAAGATAACAATTTTTTTTTTGCCCACTCAGTTCACCAGAGTTTTGCCCTGACTACATTTAGATCCGATACGCATTGTACACCTGGCTATAGTGGGTGATAGGCGAGTCTCCCAACGGGGATTTTCTATATACGCCAAGGCTTAAACTTTGACACCTCACCTAAGCAATATTGAGTCACTTACTACTCGGACCAACCCTCGTTAGTAAAAGATAACCAATCTGAATATAATAACAGAAATCATAAATAACAAACAACTAATACAAGTGGGCCTGGGCTTTGCTTAAAACGGTGTATTCCAACATTATCATCAATGGGAAAAAATGTCTTGCAGGAATGGTTCTTCTTGCTCCTCTATGATGCATTATGAATTAATTGACTTCTGGATTTCACATTTATTTTCAGATGTTAATATCTTATCAGTTTCTTATTTTGGACATTTTTAAGAAAAAAATCTATGGTATGTTTGTCTCATCTTTTTTCTTTTTTTGGGAAAATGTTTACTTTGGAAACACATGTTTAAACAAATTTTGGATGTTTGCTTAAAATTAAAACAATAATTGAGTACATATTTGATTATTTTGAGAACTCATTCATGATTATTTTGAGATGCATGGTTGTGGACCCTTTCCACAACTAACACGAATGCTTGAGGCTCCTATATCAAAGAGAAATAACACTTAAGTCATAAATTATCAGCAATGATTGTAATATGGCTAGAAGTCTTATAGATAAATGGTCATTCAAAATAAATGCTAAAAATAGTTATTGAGCCAAAATGACCATTAGATACATTTAAGCTCATGAAGAGTCTTCCAATTACTAGTCACGCTCTTGAATTACTATTGCACATTGAGGCATGCATTTGGACCTAAATATAAAACATAATGGCCCAATTCACCTCCTCAAAGTGTTTAGTTGTGTTTTATGCCTTCAATTTGTTCATTTGGGGTCCAAATACATGTTGTAACCTCTTGACTATGCCTTTTGATTTTGTCTTTCTTCCTCATGAATGATATGGCTATTACCTTGATGACTACAGATGACTTAGCTACTACATCTTCTTGTCCATATTATAGGACCCCTTCTAGAAGGAATTTGTGGTCCTTCTTATAAGATGGTTTGATAGTTTCAATGAGTATTAAATATTTTTTTTTCTATATATACTTATATTTAATAAGGGTAATTAGAGAGTATAAACTAATATAATATTGGAATTTAGTGCAGTTAATAAAAAGAATATTGGAAATCACTTTAATTTAAGACAAATTTAATAATTTTAACTATTTTTATTGGTACTTATTATTTAGTTAGAAGGTCCTTATAATATGGATTAGAGGAAGTAGGATGCTGCCTTGGTCACTAACTTGGATGCGAATTTGAATACCATGTTGGGTGCCAACTTGCGCGTCCACCTAGGATGCCTCATAGGGTTGCATCATTTTACACAATAGAGTTGTTGGTTTACTATATAATTGCATAAACTAAAGCTAAGTGGGTACTACAAAATAAGTCATTAAGTGAAACAATATATATTAGTGCCTTGTACATTTTCTATGTTGTTTCCATGTCATCTCCCAACGAAGTGGGGTTATTTTCGTTTTCAATCAACCCTCCATGTTATATTCTAGATTCTTCTATAAATGGGAACACGGTCAGATCAACAATTGATTAATTTGAAGCCCCTGGATATCCTAGCTCTATTTTTATTAGATAAATGCAAGAGTTATTGTTACACATATTTCTTTATCTTTGTGAAACTTCTCTTCTTGCATTTATATTTACATCATTAGTTAGGATAGTACACATTAGATTAGTTTACTAAAATAGTTCTTTAGAAGCTTTAAGCAGAGACTTTCAGGGCTTCTGTAGATGATTCACTATTTGTCTCACAGAGTTGTAGGTACCCGCCACAGCAATCAATGGTCCTATCAGTAGAATCCCTATAATGATCATCAACTCAAACCCAACTCTTTGAGAAGCTTTATTGATCTTTAGGTAACACAGGGAAGGTAGCAATAATGAGCCAGCAATACCCAAGAAAGCACCAGTAAAAGTCATGAGGTATCCAAAAAAGGGAATGAATAGTGCAACAAGAACAGTGCTTATCAAAATGCTTGTTCTAATGAGTATGCTAATAGGCCTGCTCTTTTTATTATGAAATGAAATTTTGCTTTCAATAGCATTGGCAATTGGAGTGATTATAATTGCATACTTAGTGAAGGGGCTAATTAATGTAGTATATATCGCTATTTTGGTGCTTATTTCTCTTGATGGAAGATTTAAGGTCACTTGAGACTTCAAATATTCTCCAAATATCATGTAGCCTGTGATGGCCATCAGTCCATAGGTTATGGTGCTTAAGATAAAGCAGACAACCAGAACCTGCAATTGACCAAAATAAGTGATTCAATTCTACCTACAAAAGTAAGAAAAAATAAAAATGAAAGAGAATGTAATTATTGAAGATGATGAGGGAATCTAGTTAAAATTGTCTATTTTCTAATCTTATAAATTTTGTACTAGTCCTTCCTATCAAGTGGTATAAGGATGACTACTTTTGAACTAGTTGATACAAACAAAATCTTTAGTGTAATAATCTAAATTCATATTGTCCTGTTCTACAATAAAAATATATCTGTTCTACAATCCTTAAACCAATGATTGAATTCCTATTAGGCTGAGTTGGCCACATTTAGTGTCCTAGTGTACCTTGAATAGGAATATACATGTGAGCGATATATCTTATTGTTATATATTAGCATCGCATAGTGTCTAGTTTTGCCTATGTCATGCTTGTATTTAAGAAGCTGATATCAAACACCAAAAAAAAATACTGAATCAAAGTCTAACCTAATCAATTACTACCTCAAGTCCTAATTTTAAGAGCTAGATAAGGGGTTTATTTTAGTCGTAAATATAAAACTCTATTCCACTTTATTTCCTAAATTTATAATCTCCATCCTAAAGTATCCCTATATAATTGCATATATATATTAAGGAGTCTCCATCAAAAGGTAGTTCTAATGCATATGATAGTAGAAGGTATTTTAGGGAAATCTATATACAATTTTTACAAACTAACTCACTTAACTAATTTCTTTAATCTACTCAAAATTAGTTAAATAGATTATATATTAAGGCCCGGAGGGAGCATATATTTGCCACTCAGATAATTTTTTCTGTTTTTGGTTTAATAGGCTGATTATGTGTCAGAAGTTTGTTTAGTGAGCATATTGGATCTAGAACAACATGTTTGTTACCTTGGGAAACTGTCTTGGCTCTTTCATGGAACTGCGTAGGGTTGGAAACACTGCGTGGCCACAATAGCAAAATGTAAAGAGACTAACAGAAGTAGTCAATCCTCCCCAATTCACCATTTTTTCTCTTTCATGAAACCCTACACCCTCAAAAGCTCCAACCCACACAACACAACCAACCAAAATAATTGAAGCAAGAACACCACCTACAGAAACATAGGCCAAAACTCCTAAGCTTCTAAGCCATGTGGTTGGTAATATCACTAAGGCGGTGAGAAGTACAAAACCATGTTTCCCTGCAATTCTAAGGCCACAGACTTTAAAGCTCATGTTTGGGAATAACTTATCCAAGTTGTCACCCTCTAATATTAGAAATCCTGTAGCCACAAGATAGAGCTCAAGGTACATGAAAATGGATACTATGGCTCTGCCTTTATACCCAAAAGCCTCCTCTCCTATATCAGGGTAGGATTTAATGAGGGGTCGTCCATCCATACACCTGTGCAGAAGCATCCCTGTGTACCAACAGAGGATTGCAATCAGAAGCAGCAGAACTAAACTCAGCAACCCTCCTTCAGATACTGCATAAGGCATTGAAAGTATCCCAATACCTAATAAAATGCCGTTCACCATTGTTAGGGTCCCAAGAAACTACACTTTTTTAACATCTTATCATTAAACACCTCAATTTTACAGGTTAATAAATGGGTCAAATCAACTTTTGATCTCTGAATTTGAATTCACTCAGTATGCTGTTTAGTAATCAATTGCTGTGTGTGTGTGTGTCGCTCATCTTAGAATATCACAAGAACTACACTTTTTGAACATCTTATCATTAATAAATAACAGTGGCAGCTCTAAACTTTTGATCTCTGCATTTGAATTCACTCAGTATGTTGTTTAGTGATCAATTGCTCTGTGTGTGTTTCGTGTCTCTCATCTTGGAATATCTAGTAGTGCAATGAGTTTTTGGCAGTTATGAACTTTGTTGTCTGCATATTTCCTCATTAAAGAAGAAAGGAACTTAAAAAATGCATAAAAACATACATGCTAATTGAAAAGCCAGCAATGGGAGAGGGGGAGAGAGAGATTAGATGAAGATATTGTAGGCTAAAAGGTGACTGGATTTGAATCAGAACTTTGGAAAGGTGATCTCTTCCAACAAATAGTGGAATATTTGTTTGTTGGAAAAATTATCATGCAAGTTATGCTGAAGATAAGCAATCTTTTTAATGATTTATTCTCAGAAAAACATCACGAGGGTGGAGAGAGAGAGAGGAGAAAGGGAGATGAAGAGATACCTGACAAGGCATTGAGCCCATTGAAACAAGTCTTGAAAAAGGTCGTTCCTCTTCTTGGGAGCTCCGATTGCTGATCTTCAAGTTGGTTTTCAATCTCCATGTGGTGTGTTTTTATTAGGGAAGTAAATGCCTTCCTACTCTCATTATATATAGCTTAGTGTACTACTAATTCAAAAATTTTATCGGCCAACAAAAAAGTTATGCTCACTAAAGAGTCTGACATGCATATACATTTTCGGCCTGACCAGTTGGCCTATAGATGAATTTATGATTAAACTATTAGAAAATAAAAAAAATTAATGCTCACATGATATTATTAATATTTTTACTGTTTCACAATAAATAAATACCTCCCACAAAGTTAAGTCAATTTAAAATAAAAAAGAAAATTGCAAGGAAGTCTCAAATAAGGATTTAATTAGTTAAAAATGCTAATGATAACTGAGAACAATGATAAGTTTTAGTACAATAATTGACAATAAGTTGGTGTTGTTTAAAAATTTTCAGTAATTAAATCTCTTCTTTGAAATATTATAATAATTCTCCCAAATAAAAATACTTTGATAAATAAATAATTTGTGAGATTGATACATACAAGAAACTAATGAATGTTGAGTCAAGCATAAAATTCATTTTAAGAGTTTGAACGCTGTAAAATTTTCTCTTTTCAACTAGACCATGTTCAAATCCAAATTAACATTGCAGAATAGTTATCTATTAGTGTATATATATATATATAGATATATAGATATTAGAGAGCGAGAGAGGATACCCAGGCTTACGTGAATGGCTGTCACATTTATTTTGGTGGTTGTCACATTTATTTATCAGCTTTTAATATCTTATCATTTTCTAATCATGGACATTTCTGGAAAAAGAAAAATCTGATACCTTTATTCCTTATCCTCTCTTTTTTCTTTATTTTTTCTCAAATTTTTAATTTCTTTCTCATGATCATTGTCGTGAGTGGAATCCCTTTTAATCCTTTAATAATTCTTTGAGGATGATACAAATTAGACATTGAAACTGAACATCATTTTAAGACTTTAACCTACTGTGAACAAATCCACCTCCAATTTCGCTTCTTTAAGTACATAATAATTAAATTATTTCTCTTTTAATATTCTTCTTAAATATGAATGTTATAAATTATCATGTTATCAGATATTCGTTATATTTGTTTTCATAATTTTAATTACTCTTGCTTTTCTAGATGCTTAGAAAATATTTCTTGCATTTACTCGTGGGTGACATTTTTATTTAAATATTACTCATATATAATTTTATATATATCTTTTCATTAAATTATATTATTTTAAAGTATGACACACTATAACGTCTTGAATGTAACTTGATTATTTAGTTCATATATATATTTTATAGTCTAATAAAAAGTTGTAGTTTTTTCTTTTTTTCTCAAAAATATGTTTTTAAAATAAATAATTCATTTTTTAGTGAAAAGGTTTTCTCTCTATAACTAAACTTTGAAAATTATCTTGGAATTTTTCATTATCCAATGAAAAATTCAATTTTATGCATGTTAATCAATAGCAAAAACATGTCCTTCCCTTCCCTCATAACCTCTCTTACCCTTCCTTTAATGAACCTACCCTCCCCTCCATTAGAGTTTTTATTTTCTTTTTTTTTTCTCTTAACTTTTTTAGAAAGTTTCAAGTTTGGTGCAGTGGTCAATATATAATAGTATTGAAAAGTTGATAAATTAGTTACTCTTACATCCAAACACTTCTTTAAGTTTATAATAGTAAAAAAATTTCAACACAAGTAAATTAAACTGTGTAAAGATATAAAAATATCCATTATGTTTTTCAAAAAGGGTTGCTGCCACCATAATATAAATTTCGGGTTCAAAATACACAAATTTTTTGAAATGGAACAAAAATATCATCTTCGTTAACTCCTCTAAACTCTCTGTTACCTTTTTCAAAAAATAATTTCTCTTCCTCTTCTCCAGATTTTCTTCTACTCCTCTGAATAGTTCTCCACCGCCTGCATCTGGCCACCCCCATTACCAACACCCTCATCTTCTTCGTCACATTCATCGTTGCAGGAGGAAGAAGATGAAGATTGGGAAGAAATTGTCAGCCATAAATTCAGGTGTTAAAGAATAAAAGTCTACAAATTATCACCAGTCACACTTTTAGAATAAGATAATGGATATTTTTGCCCCTTTGTCCATTAAAATAAGGATATAAATTGTATGGTTTGCAGGGTTTTAATTTTTAACATGTAAAAAACATGACATATTTAATAATAATTTATGCTAAGTATGATGAATAAGTAGTATCATGCTAAGTAAGGTTAACATTTGAAAGCATACCACTTGCTTGGCTATAATTTTTTTAGGCAAGGATGAAAAACGAGCTTTCAAATGGTAAAAGTTCCAAAGTATTGATCCTTGTGTTTTTTGCATCTCTTATTTGAGGTTAATGTTTCATTTGATTATCCAAATTGCATCTATATTTGCAAGTTCATTGAACTACATCTCTGTCATCGCATACAAGAAAAATTTGATTAGTTGTCTATTCCATATTGATATCAAGAGTACATTATATTGGAAAAAGATACTAATTTTCTAGCTTTTATCAGTCATGCTTTATATTAATTTGATGTTTTCTAAGCCCTCATTCCCCAGTCCCCATTATATCAACTTTAGCCCTATAATTTGTTTCCTATATATAATTGTTTTATAAAACAAAGTAGTATTATTCATAATTTGTATTAAATATTGATATTGTGTGTCCTTGTAATTAAAAAGTTGTAAAATAAATCATATAGTTAAAGCCTATGTTTGTCTAGTTAAAGCCTATATTTATCATGTTAAAACCTCCATTCTTCTTGTTAATGCTCCTATTTGTGTTGTTAATGCCTCCACTGTAGAAAGTCGTTGCTGAAATTTTGCTCTTTAAAGTTTCTCAACAGCAGCTCTAAAAGTCACCGTGAAAATTGAGACTTGCAACGGCGACTAAACAATGTTACCATAGAAAGTTAGGTCACCACTAAACGTTAGACCTTTAGTAGTGACAATATAAGTCGTTGCTGAATGTGACACCCTTAGTGGTGACATTTTGTAGTTGCTATATAAAGTTAGACCTTCAGCGACAACTCTAAAAGTTGCTACAGAAAGTGAGACCATCGCCGCTAAAAGTTAGGCCTTTAGCGGTGATAATATAAGTCATCGCTGAAAATGACACCTTTAGAGGTGACTCCAAAATGTGCTAAATGTGAGACCTTTAGTGATGACATTTTATAGTCAATGCTGAAGGTCTCACTTTCAGCGGTGACTTGTATGTCACCACTAAAACTCAAACTTCCAGTGGCAGCTTATAGAGAACATCACTACTAAAGGGAAAACTTTTAGTGACTTCAAAAGTTTGACATTTTAAAAACTTTAATTTTAACACATTTTGAACACGTACTTCTAGTGTCACTAACTAGAAAGTTGTTTAAGGTCAATTTATAGCCGCTAGAGGTCTCACTTTTAGCGGTGACTCTAGAAAGGCACTGCTAAAGGGAAAACTTTTAGCAATGACTTTCATATTGATAGATAATAAGGTAACCAAATTTTTATTTTTAGAAAAATATCTAATATAGTTGTAGTAACAAAAGGTCATCCATTGTTTGTGATTGAAGGATTGACCTTCTAAAGCCTTAAATTTCTTAAACTATGTGTTGAAATCAGACCTTTTTATTCCAATATCATAATATAAGGGAAATGTTACACTTACATATAGAAAATTAAGACAAACAAAAACTAAAGAGAAAAATAGGATGAATAATTGATAAATAAGAGTTACATTTGAAGAGAACAACATGATGAGTACAACCCAAACATGTTGAAGGAGCAAACTGTCTGCATAGAACCACTACTACAAAAAAGGCTTTCTAAATCGGTTGAAAATAGTATTCTATATCGGACAATAACTGGTGTAGAAACAAACTGTTTAGAAAATGTACACTTTTAAATCAGGAGGTTATTGGTGTAGAATGAGTAGAATTTAAACTGATCCCTTTTAAAGTCAAGAGTAGAAATTACTAATATCTACACGGGTTATGTGAACAGATTAATCAATTTTTTACACTGGTTGTATTTACACTCGGTGAAGATTAATCAATTTTCTACACCTCACCATAAAGACAACTGGTGTAGATGTTATAATATTTACATATTGTTTCTACAACTGCCAGTATTCTTTGTCAGGTTTAAATGTACTTTTAAAAAATGACCCCTTCAATATTTCATTAACCCCATCCCCTTCAAAGATATAACAGCAGAGACAGAGTTCAAGATGGCAGAGACAAATCTTCAATTACTCATTACATTATTCATTTAATAAAATTCAATAAAAAATACAACAATTTGAACCGAAAAATAAAAAAAATGTATTATGGTAATGATAAATACTATTGAGAAGGAATGATTTGAACAAACAATATCCCAAATATTAGTAGGTCCTCAATATCTTATTCAGAAAATAGGTCAGATTGATCAAACATCTGAAACATCAAATTAAAATAAAAGAAATTAAGGCATTACTAAGATATATTAAATTGACAAGAAATATATAAAATAATTAAAAATACAATTTACCACCTCAGTTAGGTCAGTCCTATTTGATAACATGATATTGATCATGTGTCTAACCATGTAGAAGTCGCATAAGTTGCTTTCTTTTGGTTGCCTTTGACTCTGTAATATTAACATGAATACAATTATGTGTCATCAACAAAAAACCGCGTGGAGTATAAGACTTAATACTTTTATTACCTTCGGTGTTATCCATTCAGTATCCCTCACCGAGTTGGCTTCTCAAGACCCATTGCAATTGCAAATGTTCTCATAGCCCTATGACCAAAGTTATGAATTTAGTAGCCCTTTTATTACAAATATCATATTTAATTTATTATAAATACCATTATTCTGTAAGGAATAAAACTCACATGTTCATAATCTTTTTGGTATCAAACGATGGATTGTAGTGGAGGGAGCATAAGAAGAAAATTTTATAAGTGTGTTTACATAATATGATCAATTGCCAATAATTGATGTAGAAAATAATTAAACAATAATGATTATTAGCATTAAGAAAATATAAACCTAGTATGAAATAAATTAAAATATTATTATTCTTACTCTTGCATATATGGTACTAAGAAACAATCAATATCAGTTTCACCAAGCCTCCTTGAAATGTAATGAAGTCTTGAAGATTAGGAGATCACTTTTGAATAAATTTGAAATGGGCATAGGAATCCAAACCAACCTTGTTTGCCCTTAGAAACTAACTCAGCTTGCATATACCCACAGTTAATGTAAACACAGCTTGCATGAATTTTGTTATTACATATATTTATATTTAAATTAGAATTACATAAAAAACACTTGGATGCACCTAGAGGTTAGTTCATTCCTAAGAGTGATAACATATTTCACATCTGCATGGTCAACAAAGACAGGTGCCCCCGTTTCACCCGTAACTAAATCCATAGGCAACGTATCCACATGAAATATTTTGTTAGATGCCAATTGGATCACACATTGCATGGCACTCAAATTGGGAGGTATGCGAAGTTCGCTTGGGGATGACGCGACGTGATCCAAAATAAGAGGTTTTGGCCATAATATGAAAGTCCCCTTTGCCTGACTCACAGTCTTCACCTCATTAGTCAGAATTGGGACAAGAGCATCTTCAATTATCACATCTTGAACTGTCACCCTTAACTTATCGTCCTGAATTTGGATGTGGTGGGCAGTTGCCCTTAAGATATGGATGGAACCATGTGCCATTAACCTTTTGAGAGGATCCTCCACATATAGATCACAAGGTTCAGCATCCTCTGACATTAGCCTAGCTATGCAACAACTCCCTCTAGTGCTAGGGCTGGCTATATTTGAGAGCATGTGAGGGTACTTGGCTCCTGTTGCCTTGATGTCATGATAGGCAACTATTTTTCCTTGATCTTTATCAACCCTCTTGTAATGGTGCCTCAATTGAATCTTTTGCTTTTGCCCTTGCCATATATGGGGAATGTCGTGGAGAAGCTCTAAAATAATCTCTTATACTGACACCTCCTCTAACTCCATTGAGAAGGCCCCCATGCTCTTACTTGCCTGTGGCAATAGTCAAGATGTTATTCCTACCATCTGACTTGAAGGAGCCATAGGCTTCTTGTTATTTAAGATTAACCTATAACATATAAAGAGCAAACATAAGAAATAATATAATTAGTCTACTAAAACAAAATAATAGAAATAATATTTACAATTTTTTCTGTAATCATGCGAGCATGATTGCTTGTAAATGATTCGCTCCTTTTTTTGTGAGCATACAACCATTTATCTTTGCAACATTTTAGAGATGGGGGAGCAAGAGTAACACTAGGATTAGACTCAGTATTTTCTTCCAACCTCTTTCTCTTGGCCCCCAACAAGTCTCTTTCAGCCTTCACGTAACCCCCTCGAGACATTGTGTGGGGGCAATCATTCTTGAAAGCGTGTTCAATGGCTTTTGCTCTTTGTTCCTACAAGACTTTAAGTAGTTAAAATCAATATATACAAAAGGAAGAAACATGGGAAATGCAAGATTCCTTTTTCATGACATATCAACTTACCATAGCTATTGTCGTAGTCTGAAGCCTAATAAATTATTCCCAAATAGCTTCATCAATAAATTGATACTTGCTGTATGGAGAAGGATGAGGCTGACCATCTTTGTCCTAGCCATGCACATACTGACGGGCTAGTTGTATCTTGAATGCCCTCCGATGCTCAACGCAATAAGATAATGTCTTCTTCTTCATGACTTCATTATTGGGACCATCATAAGTAAGCTGCAATTATTTCCATTGAAACCAGAGTTATTAACAAATAGTTGTATTTTTTGGTATTAGTCTGCATATAATATACAATAGTCAGTTCCTATAACTTGATAGAGTCCCAAATTTGATTCTTCACACGATTATCAATAGCATACCAAGTATGTATGGTGATGTTAGACTTGTTGCATGCTAGGAGGATGACATAACTCATGTACTTGGTCATATGTTCACCAATTGGGTTCCAACATGTGTCAAACTCAATCGATAGTAAGTTCCCTTCCTTCCTATCTTTCAATCACGTCGCACTTCTACTCCTCATTTGCTTAGAGTCGCTTAGAGCATCACTAGCCTCATTCTGATTACCACTACCACCATATTCCTATATATGCAATAACAAAAACAAACATAGTAAACAGAGAAGAATGACTGACCACAGAGAAAGAAGTGCAAGCATTTATCGATAGAAAGAAGTACATGCATTTGTCGCAAAAACTATAAAACATAGATTAAACGAACATGTAAAAGGTGAAGCACATACATGAGAAAATAAGTGTCCATAACACATACACGGTAAAGTACAATGAGAGCGAGAACAGAGAAGAACGACTGACCACAGTGAAGCCCAACGAAAACCATATAGCAGGACGAGTGGCGTAACAATAGATGACGTAAAAAATAAGATTGAATAAAACCTGAGGAATGAGAAATGAAGAGACGAACTAAGGAGCGGGATTTGATAAAGTATTTTCATTTACATTGGTTAACATTTAAATCTGGTGTAAAAATTATATTTTGAATATGAAACGATTAATATTTTGAATTTTAAAAGACTTTCTACACTGGATAACATATAAATCTGGTGTAAAAAATGTGTTTTTCAAATCACTTTTTACACTGGATAACATGTACAACCGGTGTAAAAAAGGTGGCCTTAAATTTTTCAAATCACTTTTACACCGGATACCATGTACAACCGGTTTAAATATTAGAGTTGTTTTCTCAAACCAACCCTTTTATTAACCCATCACTTGTAAGTTACAACAAAATAATATATGCAATCAGAAAAATATACTTGTGCTATTATTACATCAAAACAAGATATATAGTCACATACAAAGCAATCAGAATCCACTTCTTCTCTGTTCAATCTTGGTAAACCCACTGAAAAAGAAGGGGTCTCACAAATTGAATCATCATCGCCAACAACCCTTTTTCCTTGGAGAGCGACAGAGCATCTTTTATTTGCTGGACCAATGATATATAACACTTACTTTGCTTGGTCTGCCATAATGAAAGGCTCATTCCCAAAACTTGTGCTATTCAAATCAACTAGTATAAATCCTAACTTATCCACAATAACACCATTTTTTACATTAGCCCACTTGCATTTGAACACAAGAACCGTGAATTTGGTGTAGTCTAACTCCCAAATCTCTTCAAAAATTCCTTAATAAGGGATTGTTGCTAATTTAGGATTGTTATCTTTTGAACTAGAGAAGTGCATAACTTCAGCATTAATATAACACCACTATTCTACACACTACTTTTATCATCTAGGGACTTCGTATAAAAGGAATACCCGTTGATATCAAATGAATTCTAACATATGACATTAAATTCAAAACCATATGCTAACCATCTAACTAAATAAGATACACAATCATCATCTTCGACCTTCTGTTTGAACCAATGTGCAAAAGATTTGTTGTGTTCTTTAATAAGCTTTTGCTCTGTCATTCTATTATTTTATTTTTGGACAATCTCTTTATGAACAGCTATATAGTCTTGAACTTCATCAATATTATTCAAGATGTGTAAGTGTATTTGTTGTAATTCATTACGATCAACACTTTTCACCAATATTCCTCATTGGCCCCCTATTTGGCACAAGGTTTAGCAAGACTGGTAAGTCTTACTTTATACAGGTGCTATTGACAAAAATCTATAGCTTCTTCAAAAATATATTTTTCAACAATAGATGCCTCGGGCTGATTTAGATTCTTCATGTACCCTTAAGGATTTTCATATATCTTTCAAATGGGTACATCCATCATAAGTATACATGGCTACACAGTTTTATCTCTCATACTAGATGAATGATGAGATGTACCATAATGTCAAAAAAGCCTGGAAGAAACGGTTTTTCAAGTTGGCACAATATAACATAACTCTTCTACTCCAGTTCATCCAACTTTTTAGTCTCAAAGACTTTTTCACATAGAATTGAAGAAGAAGCAAAGTCAAGCTACAATGTGTCTCAAATCATCTTGAAAGATTCCTGGAATAGCTATTAGGAGTAATTGTTACATCAAGACATGAAAATCGTGTGACTTTTTACCTACTAATTTTAAATCTTTTATCGACACAATTTTCTTAAGATTAGATGAGTACCTAGAGGGAACTTTGATTCCTTGTAGATATTCACAAATACTTCTTCTCTCATCCTTGGACAAAATATTAATATCTTCAACACAATAACTCCCCCATCATCTGGCATTGGATGTAAATCCTCATGTATTTCTATTTCTTGTAAATCTAATCTTGCCTTCAAAGCATCTTTGGAACTACCATGAAGGTTGAGAAGTGTTCCAATAATGCTGTCACACATTTTTCTCTACATGCATGACATCAATATAGTGGCTTACCTGAAGATGTTGCTAATATGGAAGCTCAAAGAAGACAGATCATTTTTTCTGTATATTTTTCTCACTTCTCTTGCTAGTCTTACCGAAAGTAACGTTGATGTCTTTCACCTTTTCATAAACTTGTTCTCCAGTCAATGGTTCTGAAGCATTTTCAAATTCTTGGCCGCCAAAATTTTTTTTCTTCAGTCAACGGTATGGGGTGGCCTTGTCTTAGAAATCTCCTATAACCTAGGTAGAATGTCTTTCTTCCATGATGAAGTTGATAGTAGCAAGTCCCTTCATCACAAATTGGACATACTTTATGACCCTTAACACTATACCCTGACAAATTTTCCTATGCAGGAAAGTTATTAATTGTACAAATGATCATGTCCCGCATATTGAATACCTCCTTGTTAATAGCATCAAAAACATCCACACCTTCTCATAGCTTCTTCAAATCTTCGATCAAGGGCATTAGGTAAACGACTATGTCATTTCTCAGTTGTTTTGATCATGAGATCAACATAGACACATTACATACTTACGTCTCATACATAAAAAGGGAGATAGGTTGTAAACCACCAAGAGGATGGGTTATGAACTATGTATACTGCTAAGGCTACCATAAGGGTTCATGCTATCTGTACTGAGTCTAAGCCTTAGGTTTCATGGTTCATTGCCAAACTCACGAAATAAGTCATCAATCTTCTTCCATTACAAAGAATCAGCCAGATGACGAAGCTTTCTATCATAAATCCTTTCAGTCGTATGCCATAACATTTTTTTTGCATCATCTTCATTAGTAAAAAAGCCACTTAAACCTTAGTATAATTGGAAGATACCGTAACACCTTTGCAGGAGACTTGTTTGATCTGTACCTTGGTGTCTTATATATTGGACATTTCTCCTCATCTTCAAAATCTTTCCTGTTCAATATGCAATCATTTGGGCATGCATGAATCTTTCTATACTGTATGCCTAAAGGACATATTATTTTCTTATCATCATAGTAGAGTCTGGGTAACACATTTTCTTCTAGAAATATGTCTTACGACAACTCAAGCAATTATAAAAAACCTCTATCACTCCACCCATGTCGTGCTTTCACACTTACCAATCTCAACACCGCATTCAATAGGTTGTATTTTATGCACCTTGGGTTTAGAGGTTTTTCTGCATAATTGCACATATTGCCATATGCTTGTAACAGCATAAAAGTATCTTCTCCAATATCACAAATCATGTCCTTTACCCAATCATCAGTATTCATGTCATCATCAAAGGTCTATTCCAACTGTTTAGATGCACTCGACCTTTCCACATTTTCACCATGCCATACCCATACTATGTAAATCTTGTTAAACCTCTCACAAATTAGATGAGTGTACATATCTATAGGACTTTGTTTCCTCTCATTCAAACAACTCACACAACGACAATAAAACCTTCCTTTGTCATCATCACTATTTTGTTTAGCAAAATCCAAAAACTCCTTCACCGCCAGCATACTCAACACTTGCTTGTTTAGTATTTATCCAACTACGATCCATATTTGTGGAAGACTAAAAAACTAGGAAAATAGAAACAAGAAAACCTAGCTTACAGCTAATTATGAGAGAGAATATACAATGCATAAGTGAAAGATTACAACCTCTTAGCGTCTTAATACATCAACATGAGAATCCCTCTGACTTCCCCTTATAACCTTTATGGTAATGTTGACTTAAGAGACACACACTCTTAAGCTACTCAGAAAAATCATTGAATCAAAGATAATTCTCTCTCAATAGAGGTATTATGATAAATACTTAAGCATAGACTCTATAAGTTTCTCTTTCAAGAATATAATATACTTTGTACTAAAGAGGAGAAACAAGTGAAAACAGAGACACTATAATAATTTTACTGAATATGATCAAAGTGCATTATTGAGCTTTTCTTGTCTCCCTTTACGTCTTTCAACTTCCTTAGCTATCTCTCTCCAACTTCTTCTTTTATAGTTGAGTTCTTCATAAATCCGTTAGATAGTCATTACAGTATATATCTATTATTGATGACGTATGCATTTCACTTTTTATGGTCTTCTTCATTTTATCTTTATACCTGAAAGTGATATGAAATATGCTACATAAGAGATATATAAATAGTATAAGCATATAGAAATTGTTTACAAATTATTTAGATTTGAAGACCAAAATCTATCAAAGTCTGATCTAAAGATCTTTTCACAAATAGACTTGATTTATAGAAGTGTTTATCGAAGATGTGACTTTTTGAAAATGTCTTCAATAAATTACTGAATCAAGTAATAAAATTTATCGAACAATACTTCGATAACCATCTTTATTGAAAAAGACTTCGATAAATATTGAATGAATTTCTTTCAAACAGTTCTTGGATTTATCGAATAGAACTTTGATAAACATCCTTATAAATTTTTTTATCTAAAAATATTCTTTTCAAACATATGCTTTTGGACTTATTGATATATTTTAAAATATTTTACAATGCCTATTTATCGAAGTGTTATTCGATAAATATGTTCATCAAATAGTTTATCGATAAATACTAAAGAACATTCTCTTACCTTTTCAAACAAATTTTCAAACATTATTTGGTCTTTTAATAATATATTTAGAAACAAAAATATAGAAGACCATTCATCAAATTAGAACAAGTCATAAGCTCATTTTGTAAATTTAGCACATTAAAATGAGGCATAAGCTTATAAGATCATTCAAAGAATTATTCATTAAATTTTCATCAAGTTCAGAAATCAGAGACTGTCTTTATCGAAGTAAGCCCTTATCAAAGAGAACTTCGATAAGTGGTCTAAACGAATAAGAGTATATTGAATCAGACTTTGAATCTCTCATGATCAAACTATTTTTACTATTTAAAGACTTATTAAACCATAGATGATTTAGACAAATCAAATCAATATCATTATAAGCAATAAATCATTATTATAAAATGAAGACATCTTATCCATGAAATACATTGAACATGCTTTAAATCTTTCTTTCTCAAATTTTAATCTTATATAATTTGTAACTCAATTTTTTACATATCATTTGAAAAGAAAACAATTCAATTAAATCATTGTAAAAATCATTTTTTAAAATCAAAGCTCCAGTGATAAACTTGAAAACAACTTATAGATGAAAGACAATGAACATACTCTAAAACTTTTCTTCTCTGATTTTGTAATCACATGTTTATAAATAATTTTGAGAAGAAAAAAACAAGATAACATCTTATCAAAAACAAGTAGCAAGATATGGTCTACATTCATTACTTTTGATAAAATAGAAATTTTCTCTTCTTTATTGAAGTGTTCTTCAATAGTTCGCTTTATTAAATAGTATTTTGATAAATCAGTTTTTAAAGTTTAATGACTTGATAGAACATAATTTATTGATCTAATAATTTATCGATGAATACCTTGATCTATTAATACTTCGATAAAAGCTTTTCTAATTTTTTCCACAAACTGAGTCTTTGTAATCCTTATCAAAGGTTTCTTCGAAAATACTCTTATCGAATAAGTCTTCAAAAATTTTTAGCTCCAAAACAATGGCTCATACTTTTCAAAATATATATTGTTTATTTATCAAAGGTTTTATCAATAAGTAGACTTATCGAATAGAGCTTCAACAAATACACTTCAAAAAATATATTTTTTGGCAAATTTTTTCATACTTATCAAAGTACTTATTGAATAGATATTTTATCGATAAGTTTATCGATAAATATTTATATCATATTCAATTAGGTTAAAAACTATTGTTGATACTTTTACCAATTGTGATTATCAAAATATCATATTCTAACAAAAAATCACTGTCAAAGTTAACAGTTTTTGACACGTTATAATTTTTATATTTTGTATTGTATATCATATCATTTAAAAATAATACTTTTTTATTTGACATGTAATTTAAACTATTATATATATTTTAAAAATATATGGTCAAATAAATATTTTAAATGTCACCAATTTATATATTTTTTAAGTATTTTAAAAATATTTAAAATTATACGTCAAATGCTAAATGATATAAATGATATGATATATAATAAAATATATAAAAATCATAACTTAATTTTGACTATGATTTTAACGGCAAAAGAGTAGATAATGGACACATAAAATGTTAGGATTTTAATTTAAACTTTTAAAAGTTAGAGACGTGATGTGCAATTTACCCAAAATTTAGGGGAGTTTTATAGTTTTAAGCATATTTAATATTATTAAATATATAAGATATATGTGTGTAATTAAATCATATATTATCCTAATTTGTTTTTATGGCTTCAATATTTTTTCACATGTTTCAATAGAATTTAAATGTTAAAAAGATGAATAAGAATATGATCTCATACATTTTTTTTTTAGAAAAATCTGTTAGCTATACAAAACGTAGACTCCAAACCCTTGCAGGTGATAGTCATCTCTTGTGGTGTGTGTATTTGTGACTAAAATTTAATATTTCAGATCTTGTAACAAAATCCACCCAAATAATACATACCTTGCGTATGCAAGGAAAAAAGTGATAAATAATAAATATAGTCATTTTTATATTATTCTCTTTTATTTAATATATATATAGACATATACAGATAAATGTATGAATATGACCAATAATATTAGTTAGATATAGTAAAATAAATTCGATATTCTTTAAACAAGTTCAATGATACATAAATATTATAGATACAAAAGAGGTTATACTTAGAAAATGACTTTTTTTTTAAAGTTGGCAATACTTAAATTTATATTATTAATTAGCGCTTAGCAATAATGAATAACAAATAGTTACACCACTTGTGTGTATATGCATATAAAACATCTATGATTGCGTGACATACCACGATTCTCATGTGAATAATTTAAGTAAATTAAAGTCGCGTGTCAATCGAAACAGAGTTTTAATCCATTTCCTTTGTTTGTGCTCCATAAAGCAACCGAGCATTATTAACCTTGAAAAATGTATGGACAGCTTTAAGATCGAAATTTCATGACCATGATGCTGGATATATTTTATATTTAATTATATTTTTTATATAGCTATTTAATTAGATTTAAGTATTGTCATATCTAATTGAGATAACCTTTCCAAAGACTATTTTTTTACATTCATGTGGACTCAAATTCGAGATATCGATATTTGATTATATTTTAATTATTGAAATATTTCAATAAGGATTATTAAATAAGATATTTTGATAGGATTTTGGACAATTAAATAATTAAAATATATTCCTTCAGTGGTCCTCAAATCAAATTGACTAAGTTTAGGTTTATGGTTAACTTAGTCGCATTAACTAAATAATTTAAATAATCCATGATGACTACTTAGTATGTTGTTAAATTGAAGTAGGCTTTTTTTTTTTTGGCATAATAAATTAAAAAAGCTTTTACGCTATCACTAAAGGCTTCCTTAACTAATGTTGGGAGAATTTTCAGTCATCATCTCGGTGCTCTCATTGGAGAAATTAATAGCTTTCCTATTTGTGCCTTGAAGATGTTTGATCAAATGCGTTTAAGAAAATGGATTTGATAAAATGGACTCGTGTTTTGATAAACTCTATCAAAATGGATTATATGATATTTCTTCCATGCTTACAAATCCAACTTCATATTTCTCTTGGTTCCCACATTATTATCCTTTTTTATTTATTTATTTATTTTACCTGTTCCATTATGCTTTAGTATTTTGCTTTACAGAGTTCAACAACCCTGACTTTAATGGTGAAAAGATGGTAAGTTTTGTTTTATCTTCCAGTAGAAAAAAGTCTAACAAAAAGATGGTATTTAAGATTTGAACTATGCATTTACTGGATTTTGCTTGTACAGAATACCTTGATGAATATTGCAAATAAGTTCAATAACTTGAAATGGATGGATTCCAACAGAGATAAGTAATAATATATGACTCTTGAAGAATTGATAATGAGTTGCTGAAGGTTAAACAAAATGGCTTGCTGAACAAAATAGTTTGCTTCTACAATTTCTGGAGGAACTGTGTTGTTTTGTCACAATGATGGGACTAAAATGGCTGCTGAACCAAACTGAACTTGTAGGTGGAGGAGCTGTCTGACATATTCTTACTGATGACTAATGGTGCTGGATTGAGAACCAGTTATAGAGAAAAATTTGTGAGAAGTGTACTATGTTGATGAAAATTGAAGTGAACTAATTCTAATGTACTTTACCAAATATTTGAATAAAAGTATTTCCTGTATTGCAAATGCTATAAGTGTACATATTCTAATGTACCTAGTGATTGATTGAAGAGATTTGATTTTAATTTTCCTCTTTTGCTTGTGTGGTTAAGTTGGATGCATCTTGTGCCACTTGAGCATCCTATGATAAAAAAAAAAAAAGATTAGAGTATGACCAAACTTAAAAGGACAATAAGAATGAACCAAAACTATGTTTTACTTTATATTTTTGTGAAGACTTGATATTTTGTCCTCTCTTGCATTGCTGGTCAAGGACGAAGTTGGATTTTCCATGTGAAACTTTAGCACCCTACAATTAAAAATGATTAATATTCTAAACTCAAGATGAAAATACCATAAAAAAAGTTCATATTTACCATAAACTGTCAAACTCAAGATCTATTCTACATGTGAATTCGAGATCGATATACTTAAATATACACATATCAAAAGTAGTTATAGTTAAATTAACATAAAAACTCACATTCCGCTGCTGTAAATCCACAAATAGATAATCCACACACAGCACACTCCCAAGTCCATTTCTACCCTTACCCTACATAGATAATCCACACATATAGACTCTTTTTTTTTTATGACAATAATTACAATCGTATCTAAATATAATATTAAGCATCTTCAAACAAAGAAAGTAATCATGCATCATTAAGTGTAAAGATAAGCCACTCTGCTTTACCTCAAATGACTATGTTTAGAAAAATGAAAAAATTAGATTAAATTTTAACAAGGCATATTCTTGGAATGAAAAAAGCACAATACAAACCACATTTTGGTTATAAAAATGAATATAACAGTAGCTAATATACCAAACACCCTTCAAAACTTTTGACCCCTTTGGCATTCTCCTTGTGAAACTTTAGAAGATAGGTATTTTGATCATAATATAGCCTATTTGAATAATTTTTTCACATATAAACATTAAAAAAAGCTATCAAAAGCATACATTGAACCTCTAACTTACCTCAACTGCTTTCCCACGCTTCCTCCAAATTCCTCTCAGACGGCATTTCAACGATTGCGTTGCAGAGAAGATGACTGATAATTAAATAAAAGGGTAAAGTACAATATAATATCCTAATTTTATTTCTCAGTTATGGCTAATATCCTAATCTTATTTATGATACAATTTTACCTATAATCTTTGAATTTGCTACAATGTCACTCATAATTTTTTTAATTTGATACAATTTTACATATAATCTTATTTCTCAAATACTAATAATTACACCAAATTAAAAAGATTATGAGTTAAATTATAACTAATTAAAAAGATTCTGAGTAAAATTGTATTATAAATAAGATTAAGATGTTGGTCACACTTGAAAAATAAAATTAGGATATTGTGTGTTATTTTACCCTGAATATAAAAGAGGGATGGTTGTAATTGAGTGTGTAAATGAGCGGTTAGGATTCGCTGATCAAAATGATGTCATTTGGTTAAGTGAAATGTTTGTGACCACTGAATGAATCTGATGGATGAGATTCGGCACATAAGAAAACACACCAGAGAAGGCACATCCGACCCCCCTCTCCCCTTTACATAAATGAATTCTGTATCATATCTATTAATAATGAGAACAACAACACATTATCTGCATACCCCTCTCTCTCACACTGACAGGGTGTGTAATGAGGACCTGAATTTCTTCAATGGAAAACAACGAAGAATGCATAGAAATGATTGACTATAATCATCCAATGATTTCACAGGATATAATTGCATCTAATGTACGTGGAAGATATGGAAAAGAGTAAAACAGATGGCCTTGTTTGATTCCTTATTAACAGAACAATTTTTTGTTTTTTAAAACAAAAAAAAAACACTTATTGGACAATTTTGACAATTAGTTTTTAGTTAATTTTTTTGCAAAACAAAAAATAGCAATATATTCTAAAAATAAATAAACAAATCAAAACAAGTTATATTATCTGCAATTCTGCATCTCTCGACACCACCCCTCACACCCCCCCCCACCGACCCTCACTCGTGTGTGGAGCGTAGAGAACGCGTACAAATAAGGGTTTGAATTTCTTCAGTGGAAAACAACAAGGAATGCATATAAATGGTTGAGTTGAGTCTAATCGTTTGATGACTTCATAGGATATAATTGCATCTAATTAATGCATCTGGAAGATAAAAGGGAAAGAGTAAAAAGATTGCCTTTTTAATTCCTTATTGCTAGAAATTTTGTTTGTGTTTTTTTAAAATTGTTTTACAATTAGTTTTTAGTTAGATGTTTTGGAAAATAAAAAAATAGCAATATGTTCTAAAAAAATCAGAACAACTTTATTTATTTATTATTTTTAGTTCTATCGAATTGAAAACAAGCGGAAAACATGGCCAATTTTAGAACAACCATTCAAACATTTTTTTTTGTTTCCCCCAAAACTTGTTTTAAAGAATAACTTCGTAAAACTAATTTTTTGATCTTTATTATAAGTCCTATTCACATAGTTATTAATATAACATCCTTTTGTTTAAAGTATTAATTATTCATTAAAATCTCCTTTACTTTAATATTTCTTAACTAGCTAAACAAACTCATAACTAATAACAAAACATCCACCTCTAACTAATAAAGTTGATTGAACAAAATTTTGAAATTTTAAGAGCTTTAACTAATTTAAATTGAGTTTCTTAATTTTCATAAAGTGATTAGTGGATTCTTATAAAAAGAATAAGAGGGTATATAATATGTGAATTCTATATACATAATCGATCATATATTCTCTAACATTAATATTATTCTCTCTGTGAAATTATAATTGCATGATTTTATATAATCCATTTTTTGAGTATGTCATTTGAATAAAATATGGACAATTAATGCTTGGTAATGTAGGAATTCGGGTGTAAATGTCATCTTCAAATTGCTTTAGGTATCCACATACCGACCTGGTACCTTTACCAAACACGAGTCTCTGGTTCATGGTAAATGAACACTGGAGAAGAGAAGAGAGAGAGAGTTTTGAATACCAAAAGTCTACTTTCTCCTTAGTCACACATGAATGTGTATCATGGGGAGGGGGAGGGGAGAGTGGGCGGTTAGCTTCTATAATCGTCCCTCCAATCACTTTGAATAATGTAGGATATTCATATTAATAATCTAACTCTTTTAGATATTTTCACTTTAACCCTATATATATATATATATATATATATATATATATATATATATATATGAGTTTGGGTCCAATATGTCAATGGTGGACTGGCCCATTTTGCTAGAGGCACTCTTGACGTTGAAAGCCCCCTAACAAATAAAACTAAACACATGCATTCACACCCACTTTCTGTGTTCATGTCATTTTCTTTATTCTTAAAATTTTCACTTGAATTCTTGCCAAAAGTTTTATAGACACTACACATTTACTTTAATTTAGACGTTCTATCACTCATGTTATTTGATCATATCAAGTGGATGAACAAATTGATTTGATGAATTGGCTTAATCAAGTTGCTTTCATTCGAAACGTTCATTGTATGAAGGTGATGAAGATCGAGGTTTATAGCAGAAAAAAAAATAAAGAGAAAGCACAGGGATCTTCACATCAACATTTGTATGTCAAAAGTTTTTTTTTTTAAAAAAAGTATATTCCAGATTATACTGCTGTTATGATCCCTAACAACACATAATTAACAAAAATTTGATTGTTAATTATCTGAAAGTTCCCATGGAATCTTGGGCATTAACTAGCTTTTTCCTTAACAATGGCATCTGGATAGATTACTTTTGTTACGTCCGTCATTTTAACACTTGTCATTATTACCTTTTATTTTGACCTTCGAAATTTTACCACTCTAACAACATTTATACTTTAGCTCAAGAAAAATTTTTAATTTGTGATTAAGTCCTTAGGAAACATTTCGTCATTTCAAGCGATTTCTATGAATTTTATTCAACTGGGGTTAATAATTTAAATTTAGACTAATTCTTGAGCTTCTTGTCCCAAAATCCGAGATATGCCAACTTTCACTTAAGTGTTTTTTTGGTACAAAAATGAAAACTTTCACTTAAGTTAAATGAAAACCAATATCCCACATGTTTGTTGGGGCATTTGAAAGGAAATATATATATGTTGTAATATTCTCGAGCTTGTAACCTGACAATAAACTTCACTAATAGAATGGTCCATCACAAGGTTCAGCTCTAACTGAACCATTGACATCCAAACGAGTCAACTCAAAGTTGCGGTGGTGATTTATCGATTTAATTTTAAAAGATTGTGGCATATCTTAAACGTTATATAAAGTATGGGTCTATAATCTAATTAATTTTCATTTCTTTCTTTCTTTTTTCACATAAAGTATGAATTCCTAACCTTTATTTACATCCTTTCTTACCCTGTTACCTGAACTAACCTCGAGTAAAAGCTTAATAAAATTTGTTTTAAGATGCATTATAAGGTCTGGGCAAAAAAGGTTCATTATAAGTGTTTGGTTTTATTGGGAAATGTTCTATTCTTTCCTCTCCTATTCTAGGATAATTTCATTTCTCCCTCATCCTAAAAAATTCAACTTTTTTTGGTAACTCAAGTACCCAGTATACTTCTATAGAGGGTTAGAGTTTATAACCTCACATTTAAAAAAAGACTTTAAAAAAGGCATTTGGTGTTATTTGAATTATAAGGCCCCAATCATAAAAATTAAATTTGCTACTATGTATTTGTAAAAATATAATTTTCATATATGAGAAGAGAATTATGGAGATGAGAATTAATAAAATGAATGCTGTTATAAAATAAGAGAATATGAAGAAGGTAAAGAGGAAACGAAATAATAAGGCAAGAGATTGAAATGGGAGGCAATTGAAATAGGAGGCAAGGGAGTATTCCTTATATGCTTGTATGCTCACTTGTACAAATGCCTTATGTATGGCCACTATATATAGTTCACAACCATTAAAGACTAAACATAAGGTTACAAAGGAATAAAAATGAATATAATGACATTAACACCAGAAACTCCTCTCAAGTCATTCATTAGGGATGTTATGGGTTTATGACATAAAGGAGAACGAATACTAAGAAGAATCCCAAGAGGTAGAGTTATATGGATATCCATATATGCAAGAAATATTTATAACACTCCACCTTAGATGTTCATGATAGATATTGTGCCTCATTAAAACCTTATTAAGAAAAATCCATTAGGACAAAATCCTAGTAAAAAAAAGTACACAATAATTATTTAGGTTGCCTCATTAACAACCTTTTTAGGAAAACCCAATGAAAAAACCCTTTAAAGAAAAAGAATACAGCAAGTACTTGTTTACTCCCCTTAATGACATTATTAATTTATGTCTTTGAATCTGCGTATTCCAATACCATACACTAACTTCTCAAATGGCTTAGTTGGTAGTGTCTTGGTAATCAAATCTGCAAGGTTGTCATATGATCGAATTTGCTAAACATCTATATCACCATTCTTCATAAGATCATGAGTGAAAAAGAATTTGAGATAAATATATTTTGTTCTATCTCCTTCTTCTTTCAATTGAGCTCTACATGCTGTATTACCTTAATATAATACTGTTGGAATCTCTTGTTTCGGAAGTAAACCACTTATTCTTTGTACATATTAGATTACTAACCTTAGCCAAACGCATTCTTGATTTGCCTCATGAACTACAATCATTTCTGCATGATTTGATGAGGTAGCTGATAAAGTTTACTTTATTGAACACTAAGATATAGTTGTACCTCCATAAGTAAATAAATATCCTATATGAGATCTACCTTTATGTGGATTTGATAAAAACCCTGCATCTGCATAACCAATCAATTGTGATATAGATTAATTAGAATAAAATAATCCCATATCAAATGTCCTTCGAAGGTATTGCAATATATGTTTAACTCTATTCCAATGTCTTCTTGTTGGGGAAGAATTAAATTTTGCCAAAAAACTCACAAAAAATGCAATATCAAGTTGTATTGAATTAGCAAGATATATTAGTGCCCCTATAGCACTATGATATGGTACTTATGGATCAAGAAGTTTTTCCTTTTCCTCTTGAGGGCGAACGTGATCTTTTCCTTTAACTAGCGATCTTACAACCATTGGAGTAGTTAATGGATACACTTTATCTATATAAAATTGCTTTAATATTTTTTCAATATAAGCCGATTGATCAATAAAAATTCCATTTATTAAGTGCTCGCTTTGTAAACCAAGATAAACCTTTTTTTTTCCAAGATCTTTCATTTCAAATTCTCTCTTTAAACAATCCACTATTTTTTGAATCTCTTCAAGAGTTCCAATTATATTCAAATAATCTAAATAGACAGCAATTATAACAAATTCTAATGTATTCCTTTTTATAAAAACACATGGGATGATTGAGTTATTTTTATAACATGCCTTTAATAAATATTCACTTAGACGGTTATACCATATTCTTCTAGATTGTTTTAACCGGTATAAGGATTTATGCAAATGAATTGCATAATTTTCTCGAGAATTCTTACATGCTTCAGGCAATTTAAATCCTTCAGGGATTTTCAAATAAATTTCAGTATCTAAAGAACTATATAAGTATGCTGCAACAACATCCATCATGTGCTTATCAAGTCTTTCATGCACTGCCAGACCAATTAGATCCACCACATGCGAATATGTTTCTTCATAATCAATGTCAGGTCTTTGTGAAAAACCTTATGCCACAAGTCATGCTTTATAGCTAACAACCTCATTTTTTCTCATTTCGTTTTCACACAAAAACCAATCTATACCTAACTGGTTCAACACCATTCAGTATTTGGACTACAAGTCCAAAAACTTCACCTTTTGAAAGTGAATTCAATTATGCTTGAATTGCGTCTTTCCATTTTGGCCAATCATTTCTGTGTCTACATTATTCAATTAACCTAGGTTCAAGATCCTTACTTTGATTAGTTATTTCAACAGCAACACTGTATGAAAAAAATATCGTCAACGACTATATTTTCTTGGTTCCATCTTTTTCTCGTAGTGACATAACTTATCGAGATCTCTTCATTATTTTCAGGTACCTAGACCTCTTTTGGGCTCTTTTGATTTGTTATGTCCTGGGTCTCTCTTATAAGACCAACCTCCTCAACTTGACTATTTTGATTGTTTACTTTTTTCTTTCTAGGATTTTTATCTTTGGAACCGATATGTCTACCTTCAAGAGTGGTTTAGTTTCATTTTCAATTGCTACTTGCCCTACTAGGACATCAACTGTAATTAGGGCATTTTTAATTGGAATATGAGATTTGGTAATTCTCTTAGGGAATGCATCTGGCAGTTGATTTGCAATATTTTGCAAATGAATTATTTTTTTTAAATTTCAAGCTCAGATTATTGTGTTCAAGGATCTAAATGAGACAACGATAATGCTTTCCATGTAATTTCTTTATCCAGCTGCTTATTATATCCCCCTAATATTAGAAAATTTGTCTCATAAAAATGACAATCATCGAAACGTATCGTAAACAAATATCCTATTAGTGGTTCTAAATACTTGATTATAGAAGGAGATTTATAACCAATATATATTCCTAACTTTCTTTGGGGTCCCATCTTTGTACGTTGTAGTAGAGCAATTAGGACAAATACCGCACATCCAAAAATTCTAAGCTGATAATATTTGGCTCCTGACCAAAGGACAATTGTAATGGGGATAATTTATGATAACTTGTTAGGTTGATGCGTATAATTGCCACTGCATGTAAAATTGCATGTCCCCAAGCTAAAATGGGAAGTTCTATTCACTAATCATTGGTCTATCAATCAATTGGAGGCGTTTAATTAATGATTTTGCCAAACCATTTTGAGTGTGGACATGACCAACAGATTTTTTGATCGTTATCCCAGTTGCCATGCAATAATCATTAAACATTTGAGATGAAAACTCACTTGTATTATCAAGATAAATTGTCTTAATTACATATTTTAGAACCTGTGCTCTTAATCAAATTATTTGAACAAGTAATAGAGCAAATGCTACATTACATGTAAATAAAAACACACATGTGACCATCTTGTAGATTCATATATTAAAACCATAAAATATCTAAATAGTCCACATGGGGGATGAATAGATCCACATATATCCTATTGGATACATTATAGAAATACAGGGGATTCTACCTTGACTTTTGTTAATGAAGGTCATGTAATTAGTTTGCCTTGGTAACAAGCAACACATGAAAAATCTTTACATTGAAGAATCTCTTAGCTCTTCAATGGATGCCTATATAAATTTTCAATAATTATTTGCATCATAGTTGATCAGGATGGCTTAACCGATCATGCCAAATAATGAATATATTTTTATAAGTAAACTTATGGTTTACTGTAGCATTTGTTTCAATTATATTAATATTTGTATAGTACAAACCAGAAGACAATGTAGGTACTTTTTCAAGAACACATTTTTCTCCATGTATAACAATCATAATATGTAGATATTCAATATTTTTCTCGTCTATAGTCTTAATGTGATATCCATTTATGCAGATATCCTTAAAACTTAACAATTTTGTTTCAGACTTAGAGGAATATAAAGCATTAATAATAACAAAATTTGTCCCTTTAGGTAATATTATCATTGCTCTTCCGAAGCCCTCAATTAGTTTTATATTACCCGCTATAGTATTGATGCTTACAACATTCATTGTCAAATGAGAACAATATTTTTTATCTTTGAGTAGAGTATGTGTTGTAGCACTATCTATGAGACATATATCTTCATTATTGTGCCCAATAAAAGAGAGAGGAACATCCATATTCTTCATCAAAAGAAAATAAATGTATCAAAATATATTATTAGCAATAATGCTCTTAAAACAATAAAATAAAAGTACATATAAACAAAGCATAAAACATAAATTAAATTAGGATAAAATATAGATAACACATAAACTACACTTGTCTTATTCTTTTTTTTTGCCAGATTTGTTTATCTATTCATGATTCTTAAAGAAATCGGCCACTTTTAAGTGTGCCATAACATCAAGGCCATCATCTAGCTCATTGGTATCATTCTTGTATGCAAAATTTGCCTCAACATCATCATCTTGGAAAATCATATTTGCTTCTATGTTCTTTGAATTATTTTTTATGGAGGCTTGATAAAGCTCTGTTAGATACTCAGGCGTATGACAGGTACGGACCAGTTCACCTTCATCCCATACCTATAACAGATTTTCCATAGTTTTTGAGGGACCACCTTTTTCTTTTTTCTGCCATTCATTATATTTCTTCTTTTGGTTGGTATTCAGATTATAATTACTTCCACGACTATGATGATGGTAATTTCCATGTCCCCTGCCACAGTCACAACCACGACCATAACCAGGACCATGACTATGGGCATAAAAATTAGTACGTTCAGTCACGTTCGCTTCAGGGAATGGAGTTGATCTAGTGGGATGGATCTCATGATTTTTTTACCAACAACTCATTATTTTGTTTAGCTACAAGAAGACATGAGATTAGTTTAAAATATTTTTTAAAACCTTTCTCACGGTATTGCTACTATAGGAGCATATTTGAAGCATGAAAGGTTGAAAAAGTTTTTTCTAATAAGTCCTCATATGTTATTTTGTCATGATATAATTTCAATTGAGAACTTATTTTAAAAATAACTTAATTATGTAGATACATATTTAAAATCTTGTAGTCTCAATTGCAACTATTAATAACGAGCTTTAGGCAAGATTACTGTCTTTTGGTGATCATATTATTCTTTTAAATTATTCCACAATTCTAATGGATCTTTTACCATTAGGTATTCAGCTTTTAGCCCTTCATGTAAATGGTGGCAAAGGAAAATCAAGGCCTTAGCCTTGTCTTGATTGCTTATTTCATTTTTGAGTAAAATAGCATTCCCTAGACCTTTGACATCTAGGTTGATTTTAGCATCTAAAATCCAAAACATAATTTTTCTTGAGATATCAAGGGTAGTAAACTCGAGTTTGGTAAGATTAGTCATGGATTAAACTTAAATTTTCTAGAGCAATGCCATGCTGATAAAATGTTATAAATATAAAATAAGAGAAGATGAACAAATTAAAGAAGAGAAGAAATAACAAGGCAAAATATTGAAATGGGAGGCAAGGGAGTATTCCTTATATGCTTGTATGCTCACTTGTACAAATGCCTTGTGTATGGCTACTATTTATATGACACAACCATTAAAGACTAAACACAAAGTTACAAAGGAATAAAGATGAATATAATGACATTAACACCAAGAAACTCCTTTCAAGTCATTCATTTGAAAGGTTATGGGTTTATAGCATAAATGAGAAGGAATCCTAAGAGGTATGAGTTATATGGATATTATTAGTTTTTCAATTAATTAATTCTTTTTAACTACGAGCATTCCTAATTCCTCCATTATAATGATATGAATAAGAAAAATATAATGAAAACTAAACCATTAAGTGAATATATATTAATTATCATTAAAAGCGGGTTGATAAATGTATTGATGGTTGAACCCCAAACTAACTCAATTACCTATTTTAACTTAATTGAGTATTATAAAATTTTAAAAATAAAGTAGGTAGATGGATATAAATCTCTTACAATGTGTACTCGTATTACTAGTTATTCAAATTTCATATATGAGAGTTTGTAATTTATAATGGACACAAACACATGCTAAGGCATGGTTTTATCAATGGTGGGCTGGCGTAGTATGACACTTTTGACCAAATAGAATTAGTTGTTTTCCACGTAGATATATATAATTGCAGAAAGAAGTGGGTACTACTACTGAAGTCATGAAGAGATACTACATATATATTAGTGCCTTACTTCATTGTTTATGTCGTTTCCTTGTCATATATCCACCTATTTTTCTTGTCACTTCCAAGAAAAGTGGGGATTCTTTTCCTTTCCAAATCAACCTCCCCCAAAAGCAGTATATTATAGATTCTTATAAATGGGAACACACTCAGATCACATATTCTCAAAATATAATATAATTCTAGTCAATAAAGATTTATCCATTTAATAAAGAGTTAATTCATAATTGATAAAGTTGTTAGTTCAAATCCTTTAGCCGATGTGATGATTTTGTTGGTGGGTGGTATAAATAGTTTTTAAACTTAGAGGTATGCTTTGACTTTGATGATGAGCTTCCGAGACCTAACTCTCTAATTCTTTTTATAAAAAAAATATAGTTGCATTATATATTATTTTTTGATAAAATATAATATATACATATCATGCATGCCTAACTCTTTCAAAAGAGACATCACTATAAACCATACTATTTGTTTTTTGATACAATTATTTGACGCTCATGAATCTTTCTTTTCTTGACTTTAGAATATTTCACGGAAAAGAAAACAAAGTTATCATGATGACACAAAACACGTGGACTATGGCCCGATTGATTACTTTACTGTTATATTTTTTGCCATACATATATAGAAACTAATAGATGTGCTGAGACTTGCCCACCATGTGCAACGTATAATGATTTTGATTAAGGTCAACATTGTCAAATGATATCATTAAGGACTAACCTAGTTGATTTTGGTTTTGTAAAACTGAGAGGTAAGGGAGAACAAGGGGTGGGACGGGTTGACTTGATGGTCAGCCTGTAGCCTGCCCGTGAGATCTTAACTAGTCATGGGCTGTTTAAGCCCAAAATAAATGGGTTGGGCTAAACCCGTTTGAGTTGAAGTAGGCATGGGCAGCCCGTTTGTCAAAGATGATTTTTTTTTATTTAAACCCATTTAAAATTCCAATAATAATGAGAATAAAACAATAATACGTGCATTATATGATTGTTCATCTTAAATTTTTTTCCATTCATCATATGTCTGCCTCCTCTTTTTTCTTCCTTGTGCTTGAGTTGTCCCTTCCTTATTTGGTGATATAGCAATAGCTTCAATTTTATTCATCTCTTCAATAGCTTCGTTCATCATTGTGATTTTAGATTGTTTTGAGCTCATTTTCCTTCCTTCTCAAAAGAAGCAATATAGACAAATTCAAATTAAAATAGATACAAGGAATACAGAAAGATATCTTCCTAATCTTGTTAAAACAGACAGAAGCAATACAGAAGGTCAAATTAAAACAGACAGAAGCAATACAGAAATATATCCTCCTAATCTTGTTACAATCGATAGAAGCAATACAGAAGGTCAAATTAAAACAGAAAGGAGCAATACATAAAGATATCTTCCTAATCTTGTTAAAATAGACAGAAGCAATACAGAAGGTCAAGCTTTTAAAACCTTGTTTCCCTGGATTATAGAATTAAAGTAAACTTTGTTTCATCTTCGTAAAAGTTTTCACTTGCATACACATTTCATAGACCTTTGATCATTATGTGAATAAGTAAACTTCATTAACTTATGCATTTTCATAGAATATGCAATAATTTTGAAAGGCTTTGATGAAAACTTAAGAAAAATTTTATCAAACTTTCAAGAATTTTATACAACAAATCTTCATAAACAGAACAACAAATTCCATACTTAAAGGAAAAGAGCAAAGTATACTTACAAGATTAGGAAAAAAACCAACAAACATTTGAATTCTAAAACCATCACACAGTAGGACCTTTCAATTGAAACATATATGCGTGTAAATATCTTAAAATGGAGGAAGTATACAACATTTAATTAGATGCCTCGCATTACTCATTTTCCTCGTGTGCCCCAGGATTTTCACCTTCCTCGCATTCTTAGGAAGAAGAAAATTGAAGGGATCTTCAAAATAAAAACAATACTCATTCAAATTGGTATCCTTGTAAAATAAGAAAGCAAGCATCAAAGTTTCCTTCAAGTTACTAATTGAACTTGTTCTATTTCTGTTGGTTTGTTTGGAAAAGCTTTCTCTGTATTGACATAGAGATTATTGATGATAATACTGTGTTGAAAGAGGTTAAAATTCATCTACTTACTTAGAAATGACAATTAGGTTCAAATAAATGGCAGACAAACATGGCGATTAGGTTAAAAACATGGCAACAAATCAATAAAAGAAAAATTAAAATTGAAGCTTATCTAACTCGCACTAGAAGATTAGAGGAACAGACATGAAGGGGAAGGGGAAGGGGAATATTAGAACCAATAGACTTGTCACCGTTCTGAGATTATGTAGGGAAAGGGGAAAATGTGAAGCTGACAAGCCTTGAAGAACAGAAGAAGGCAATTGTCGCCTGTCTCTCTCTTTTTGACTCTCATCCTACAAGCCTTCAAGTGAACTCGCCAAGACACCAACTTAGGGACCGTTCACCTTCACTGTTGTTCGCTGCTGTACCACTGCACTTTCATTATGAGAGTGAGAATGAGAAAACTTGAAAGTGAAGACGGAACAAAATGGAAACCTACCCTCCTAATTAACCTATATGAATAAAATATTGTATTTAATTAACTAAAATAAGTATATTTTACTGTTTCAACCTGTTTAAACCTACCCGTTACGGGTCTATTTTGGGCGGGCTCAGTACATGAACATTGATGCTAGGGCTGGGCGGGTTCATCGGGCTATGGGCACTTTGGTCAGGCCTACTGAGAGGGGAAAGGGGGTTAATAGTTTAATGGTCTAGTATGAAATTTATATTATAAGTGACATGGTTTTAATCTTGGTTTATATCAAATTGTAAGGAATTGGTTATTTTTATTAGACCTACTCCCTATTAATTTATAAACTTAATATTGATATTAATTAAGCACAAAATAATTATGGGTCTATATACTTCTATTCTCTATTTTTTTAAATCAATTTTATAAAATTGTTTTTAAGAAAAAACTTGAAAACACAAAAATAAAAAAATCTATTTGGACAATTGTTTTAAACAATTGTATTTGAAAATAAAAAAATTTAAAAATTTATTTGGAATAATTATTCTTAAAATTAACTTTGACAATTAAAATAATGTGAGAGATAGAGTGAATAATATAACAATGATAAATGAAAAGTTGAAAGACTTAAACGATGTATATAAATGGAAAATATATGTTCTTACCATCAACTTATATGACAAAAAAGAAAAATAGTTGTTTGATTTACTTACTTTGTATAATTGATATTTACATAATTTTTATATTAATATATTACTATATTGGTAAACTAATTTAAGCTAGTCTATTACTAATTCCATCACATGGTGGGTATTGGTCGATCAGTGGTGAAGTGGCAGCAGCTGCTATTGGTAGTGAGGTTAAAACAATTGAAGATGATGTGGTCGGCAATAAGCAGGTGGCAGACGCCAAAGAACATGGAAAATGGGGATTAGTGATGACACGTGGTGGTCATCTCCTACGTCGGTAAAATGGGCATCATTGGTTGAGGCAGTGGTGGGTGGGCACTGGCGGCCAGCATTGGTGATTATTGTCAGTAGCTGGCAGGAGTGGTAGTCGCTAGCAACGACGGTGTCAACAATAGTCGTGGTGGCAGCAACAATAGTCGCTAGTGGCAGCGGCAACAACTTATATATAGTGGTAAGAAGTTATTAGTTGTTTTTGTTTGTTTAGTTTTTAAAATCAAATTTTTATTTTTTTAATATCTAACAAAAAATAAAGTACCAAACAATTTTTTATATTTTGTTTTTAAAAAATAGAAAAGTTATTTTTAAAATAAAAAATAAATAGGGCCTAAATTGGGCTAGTTTTGTTAAACTATTTTTTTTTATAAAAATAAAGTTTAGGTAGATTTGTATCAGTTTTCTACTAAGGTCAAAGTACAACATCATAACTCATATAGCACTTATAAAAAATTTATGAGAGCATACTAAAGAAGCCCCACGATAATAAGAGAACTCGAACTTACGTCTTTATAAGATATAATATTTATTATCTTTATCAATTTTTATTAGCTTATTAAACCATTTATTTAGCCTCACGGTGTGCCCTCTTATTTCGTGGCCAACTCATCAGCCAACCTAGTGAAGCCCAATTAAGCCTAAGCTACATTCCATATTCTCAACTTTTGTACATACATTGGGTTATGTATTGTAACAGTATTATATTTCTATCCTTCCCAATTAAGAGCTCTTGTTATCAAGGAGTATTTAGGATATAATTTCTTGTAGACTACTTTTCCTTTATTTTGGGTGTCTTAGCCCTCTCTTGTACTAAAGAAAAAAAAAATACTTTTGTATATACATTCCTTCTACGCATACTTATTTCCGAAGTGATTAACTGATTATCAATGTTTGTCTGATATTCTTCAAGTTATAAGCTAAGGATGACTATTCACCACCTTTTTTGGATGGAGGGTGGTGAAAGATAAAGGATAGGCTACAAATTTTTCTTTGTTTATTTTCTTTTTGTATTGATATTTGTTTCTTATGAATGAAATTTCAGTTTATATTAAAAAAAACAAGAAGAAGAAGTATTTGTGGACACACTAGCAATAATTTTTTTTAACTTTTGGGTGGGGGACACTTGAAAAACATTTTAAACGACACTCTCGTATAAAATAATTTGTCCCTTGGCTTGTAACAAAAGCCACAGCATCTCCCTTCCGTATATTTCTTCAGATTTAAATTATAGATAAATATATATATATATATATATATATATATTTTACAAACAACTGAAATTATTATTTAGAAAAACATACAAGTAAATACCCCTGAAGTATATACAAAACCAGATCAGTACCCTAAAATGTACAAATGTCATAGAAGTTCCTTGGACCAAAATGGAATTTCATAATTTGATGAAAGGACCTTATTACCCCTCTTATAAAAAACTCTCACCTCTGCACGTCAATCCCCAGTAGCCACCACCATCGGTGGTCAAAACTTCGGCGGTGGCTGGAGAATCTTTGGCAAGCTAGCAAGTGACAAATTGTGTGTGCTTCTTCATTAACAAGTTTTAAGTAGGGAATAGTGATCATTCACTTAAATTGTATAGTTATTTGTTAGTCAATTGTTTGTTGAACTATTGTTTTAATGACAAGAAAATTAGAGGACAGAATTGTTTTCCAGGGTCATTTATGACAAATCAATTATACAAGATCAAGATTAGAAGATATCAAGAAGAACAAGAGCTTCATTGGCTTTATACTTTTATTTCTTCTAGGACTCTTGTGAAAGAGTCATGAGAGCTTTGTTTTATCAAAATATTCATTCGAATCATCTTGCAAAATATGAAGTTAATATCTTTGTGTGCAAAACTTCAGAAAAGTTTCACAATCAATTTTCCAGGTTTCTGCATCTTTGATGTATTAACATTTCATCTTAATGCTTCATTAACTAATGTTCAAGATTAGGAGATCTCAAGAACAACAAGAGCTTCATTGTTTTATTCATTTAATTCTTCTAGGACTCTTGTAAAAGATTCATGAGAGATTTGTTATATCAGAATACTCATTCAAATCATCTTTCAAAATATGAAGTTAATATCTTTGTTTGCAAAACTTAAAAAAAAAAAATCACAATCAATTTTCCAAGTTTTCTGCATCTTTAAAGCGTTAACCTTTCTACCCAATGCATTAATTAGTGTTTAAACTCTTAAACCAAATTTGTTAACTTGTTAAACTAACTGTCTAATATTTATGTCTTTCTGAAAAATTCTCAAGGTACTATTATAATATCTAGTGCTTAATCTCATCTTATTGAGGTGTATTTGATTTAGTTTTTGGAGAATAGATTTTATATGAAAGTAATTTTGAAAGAATCAGTGTTTAAATAGTTGTTATCAGAATAACATTTTTAATAGGTAAATTACCAGAAAGGACGTGAGGTAAAATGATAATTACATAAAATATAATTTTAAATTTATATTTTCTATTTGATATTAAAAAATACACACAAGTAATTAAGAAATAATTAATAATAATTAATAGTTATGAATAGGATGTAATTAAAATACAAAAATAATAAATAATATACATACATAATTAATAATATACATATGATCCATTGGGCTTGTAGTAGTCATCTAAATTTTATTATGATAAAACAAACAGATTATAAAGGCATTAATATGTACAACATATTAAGTAGCAGAAAGAAAAACTAAACACAAAATGCCACAAACAGTTACAATTGTTGTTCATTCTCATCATTCGAGCTCATAAAAGTATTTGATTTTGTCAAGATCCAACAAATAATCAATGAGCACTTTCAGTTAAAGGTAAAGAACAAATCGCACATTCAGTTCAAACAAGAAATGCTTGCAACCACGTTAGTTAAAATCAAAGAGAAACGAAAAAATAAGGTAAAAAAATTAGATGAATGCAATATTTTGCATTTAAGCCATATAAAAGATCTTTGTCATTTGACACGCCGACGGGATCTTAAAGTTAATAGATATGAATGTTAAAATCAAAGAGATGGACAAACTCACTCTATCCAAAGCGAAACTTCAACTATCGATGAGATTTGAAGGAAAGAAGAAGACGAGATCTAGGAAAGCACGAGCAACACGAGTGAATAGAGAGGAGGAAGAATCTGAGATATAGGCAACACAGTGAGTGAAAAACTAAACTGACCATCAAAATTTTGTTGAGCTTCTAAAAACAACTGATTTAGCCTCTAAAAATAGTACAATTACGAAGATCTTGTGAAAATGATGAGCATAGACTCCAAGAATATTGCAAATAGACATTCAAAGTTATAAAGGAGAAGTTTAGGATCAAAATTGGGTCATTTGAAAACTATAAAATTAGTCTTCAAAAATAATCTCATTGCATAGAGCTCATAGAAATGACTCCAAGAACATTGAAAATGGACTTCGAACGACAGAGTTATGGAGGAGAGAAGGTATTGTTCTGACAAAACTGACCCACCTACAAAACGGGTCTGTCGTCACCCAGATGGAGGTTGAAGAAGACCTCCATATGGACACAATGTCGTTCTTCAGGTTTATGAAAAAAAAGCAACAGTTGGGCTGATGGGTTCTAGACCAAGTTGGATCAGTGGATCCTACCTGGATCCGTAATAAAAAAACAAAATTAAAAAAACAAATTGGATAGAGTAGTCATGTGGCAGCTCTACATTGGCACTTGGACTTCATGAGCTAAGCCCGCGAGTGGGTGAAAACATGTTTTTTTGAAGTTTAACTTCTTGGGGGACGTGAGGAAACATGGGACCTTCAATTGAGATGTATTTTATCCCTAAAAATCCATAAAATCAATATTTTCATTTTGATATATAATTAGCCCATTTTAGGGGCAATTATGGACTTATTTATGAGTATTCAGTATATTTTCTGGTGTTTTTAGGTGTTTAAAAAATTCTAAAAAATTATAATAATTTATATTTTTTAATCTATCATCTAGCATTGAAAACCTGGGATATGGTTTGTTCGATGATATCTCATACCTAGATGATAAGTTACTAGGGTATGAGCCTCAAAGTAAGGATGAGGACACGGAATTTCTTGAGGAAGATGATCCATACAATGATCTTATAGAAAGTCAAGATGTCAATAAACCTGAGGAGAATCTTTAGGGGGACCCTGAGAGGGAGCCTGAAGAGGATCCATAAGCATACATTGATAAATTCGCTAAAGAAGACCTAGAGGAGTTGATGTATGAACTACCACAAGAGGAACCTCAAGTAGTGGGTAATGATTATAGACCGAGATCAGAAACTTTATTCCTTATCAAACCTCTTCCAAAGATCATTACTTTCATACATCTTAGGGACCATTCAGTAGCATTTAGAACCACTTACAAGACCTTAGAAGTTCATTAGCTAAATCTAGCATTTTACTCTTATCGAATTACTGTTCATATGGTATCCCATATTAGGTGACAAACTTCAAAAAATCATAATTAATTCTAAACAAATTGAAATGAAGTTGTTTAAAAAGCTGAATGAAGATAACATCTTAAAATTTAAGGAAAAAATAATTTCCAGACCAAATTCTTAGTCAATTAATACAGTTTAATCATCAAAAGTTACTGTTCATTTGGTCAAAAATTATGAAAACAGATTATGGTCCCTTACTTTGAAAAATTCGTTCTCTTGGTACAGACATCAAAATAAGACATTCTTGGTGTCAAAATAAAGCTTGAAATGTTAACTAAATATCTATAAAATTTCATACATTTATCTCATCATTTACTATTTTTCATTACATCCTAAGCATTGTGGCTCAAATATGCATATAACATTATTACTTGCAACAATTTATACATTCATCATATAACATTTATATCATCCAATCCCTAACTTCTCTTCATGCTTCTTCATACTATTTAATCATTAATAAACCTGTGGGATTGGGATTACATAGAGGGGGTGAGATTTATAGAAAAATCTTAGTAGCAAATAGTACTAAATAATGCATGCATTAATGTATATACTTGTGCTTGCTTGTGAAAGTGTTAACATTGTGTAATATACATGCTTCCATGTAACATATGAAATACAATTAGCCAAAGTAGTAAAAGAAATAGAGATTCAATCATAAGCACATATGCAACACAATTCAACAAAGCCATAGCACAACTAAGCATAACATTCAATACATACAAGTTTAGGATAAGTTTACTACCTCATATACTTGACTTTGTTTCACTTTATCTTGCATCTTTCTTCTCACTTCTCTTTGATGTGTGGTTGCCTCCTTGGAATCTACCATCAAATCCTAATATCACATAATCATCCATCCATTACAATCTAACTCCCTTTGACATTAAACTTACTTCAACAAACATAACTTCCTTTGATCTTTACTAATTGAATTAGCCATTGAACCAATTGATGTCTTAACTTGACCCTACACAATTCCACATTTTGAATCCATTGATGAGTTTAGAATCATGAAATTCTAGCTCCTATACACTATTCTGGACAGATTTGAAAAAATGCATAATTCTTCCAAAAATTCTCATATTGATTCTAATGCTTCCTATACTTGTTTCTCTACTTTATCCCACACAAATTTTTAGTTTAAAACCATTGGAAACATCAAAATCATAAAATTCTAATCACTGTTCATACGGGTGAACAGTAACAGAGAAGAACTTCAAAAACTACAACTTGGAATTCTAATATTTTCAAGGTTCAAATCATATCCAATCCTACACAAAATCATCATATGAATTCAATGGAAGCATTAGATCATTTAAATTATATCTTCTTCTATCATGAACAGTGTAAACTAAAATGGTTTAACTATGGTAAATTCAATAATATCAATTTGATTTAACAACCAATCACCTAACTAGTTTGTTTAAGCTTCAATCGCATATCTCTAACTTTAATTTCTTCTTTCCTTTTTTATCTAAGGTTTTAGACATCATATATACCTTATAGAAAATTCAACTTTTTTCCATGAAAATTCTAAGTTCAAGCTACCAAATTAAAGGAAAATAAGCTATGATAGATTGCTTACCTTTAATCTCTAACTTGCTTGAACTTTGGTACCTTAAATCTTCTTTGTATTGGCTTGAGTTTTCATTTTGCAAGAGGTTCCCCAAGGGTTCTTGCTCCACGGTTTGCATCAAAATTTGTGGGTATTTATAGCCAAATTCCATGAAAAATCAATGGCCAATATCACTTTGTGCACTATTTGATCTAATGGCTCATATTTAATCTTAGATTTAACTTTTCTAAAAAACTAATCATGACATCATCCATGACATCATCAAGGGACACTTCATATGACATGTGGCAAAATTTCCAAGGGAAGAAGCTTCTGGAAATATTTCAGCCCAATCCGATACCGACTCAGTTCAATTTCTCAAAAACCATACTGTTTTATAATTCTACTTTTTCTGAGATTTCATAATATGGTTTCTAACCTTAAATCCAGTATCTGGATCCTTCCTACCATTGACATTCTTGGACTGGCCCTAAACTTAATTATAGATCCCTTGGCAATTTACCAAAACGTCCTTTAGTTCTTCTTTATTTACTTTAACATCTTAAAGGCATTATCGTCTTTTCACACCTCATCAGAGTATTCCCTAACCTTGGTCAACTATTTTGGAAATTTTCCTTGACCATCTAACCTTATTCAAATGATCAAAATACCCTTCATTTATCTCTGGCTCATTGACACAATAAAGTGGCATACTTAGTGGCATTTTCGTAATTTTATATTTTTTCTGATCTTTATTAGCCCTAGCCCGCATACTTATCTAAAAATATTATTAGGTCTATTAGATGCTATTTTGGGCCCTCTACATAGTCCACTAATTTCATGGGCTAAACTCCCGAGAAATTCCTCTGAAACATATTTATCGAATATTTTAATATACTATAAATTCTATAATAAATTTTACAAAACTCCTTTTTGAGCTCTGTCAGTTTCATAAATTCTTATATTAATTATATAAATTTACTGCCAAATTTTATCTAATTCTGAGGTCCAAAGGATACTATATTAATTTTTCTTTCTTCAAAAATTAATATAAATTTTTGGGACCTCACATAAAAATTCTGTGATGCGTCAAACTGATCAGAATAATTTTCTCTATTTATTGATAAAATTTGGGACTAATATAATTTTAGGCATATTTGGGTTTTTTCTGACTCAACTTTCAATAATTACCATTTTACCCCTCGTCTTTATTCCTTTGTCTAATCATTATTTTTCCTTTCTATTCATTATCACAATCCTTTCCAAACCTCTTTTCACTATCAGTATTATACATATAGAGAAAAAGTAGGATGTGACACCTTCATGAGGAATATTTCCTTGTTTCTTCATATTCACACCCTATGTCGGTGCCTACTCTTCTCGATGAATTTCAAGTTAAGGCAGAAAAGAAGTAAACCAACCATGTACCCCTACTTTTTCTATAAGTATAGCTAAAAGATATGCAACCAAACTAACATATGTGAAAAGTATTAATAGCATGCTTGCCAAATACCTTGAGTTTATGACAGATAAGTAGAATAACAAATTGTACGTACAAGTCATAATGGAATACATAAGAGCAATAAAGGCTAAAGGCAAGCCCAAAGGTAGACCCATAAGGAAGGTCTATTGAATTATGACTACAGATTTTATATCCAACTGTGTGGAAGTGCCTCACAAACTTAAGAAACTGAGAAAAGGAATACTTGCATATTATCATTCTTATATCAAATTATGCATATATGTGTTTGTTTTATTTTGTTTTGCTTTTAAAGACATGTTTTACTCTTCCTTTCTTTATAAAGACTTGGAATTTATTATACCTTATATGTTCAAGGAACATGTTTCATTTTTCTTAGTTAATGATTCATGTATATTTTTTTGTAAGTATGAGACTTTTAGATAATGAGTCTTCTTGAAGCAAAATTTAATTAGTATAGTGCTTATAAAGTTTTTGGTAGGACGTGATAGTTATTGCTAACATCTATGTGATGGGAGGCACAAACGTATTCTCTTGATCATGGGTATAGTGATGTTATAATTTTTCTGATAAAAATGATATAATTATGTGACATTATATACTTCACATGTGCTATATACATAAATTCACTTTAATGTTCTTTGGTTCAAATTCTCATTTTTTTTGGAGAGTATAAATTAATGTGGGATTGGTTTGTCACATAACCAAAATTGAATGATGGAAACCAAGAATATTATGGATAGCTGGGACATTTGGCACTAAAAGGTCTAATATATCATGGAAGAACAGGATTTCATTGAGCCATTATCAATAGCCCTGGTGGAACTTGATGCTAGAAATACAGTTTAATATAGGAGAGACAAGGAGGCATACCTAACCTGGAGAAAGAAGAATAGCATTGCATGGATCACACTACTGAGAGCTATGGCTGACGACTTGATGTGTGAATTTGAGACACACAAGACTGCATAAGCCATGTGGATAGCCCTAAAGTACAAGTTTGGTGTAGTCTCCATGACCAAATGTAACATCCCAATTTTTGTCCTAATATCTAAGTAAAATTAAAAATATTATTTAATAATAACTTGAAAATATTATCTAATTAAATTATTATAGTTTAGTATTTTTATTATTTTTTAATAAAATAGAATATCTGCATTATCCTACTATTATCTTTACTTATAGTTTTAAGATTTGATTGTTATTATTTGTTAGAGAATTATTAGGATTTGATTCAGATTTAGATATAGCTTTATAAATAGAGCTAGGACCCTTAGTTATTCCTCATACTTGACTATTGAGTTAGCTTCTCTCTTTTTAGTCCTATCTCTTAGTCCTTTTCTTATTCCCAAAGATTCCTACATTTATTTCCCTCCCAAACACATCCTTAGTTTAATTCACCTAAAGCTGATATTTACATTTTAGATATTTTGTCGTAGTTATTCATATATTTAAGTGAGAGGTCACCACTTTCTGCTCATTGTGTGTGTTAAGTGATGTTTGTGAGTGATTTGAAATATATATATATATATATAAATCTATTGATATTGATATGCACTTGTTTGATTATTTTTATTAAAAATAGTGTTGTGGGATTTAACGTTTAATTTAAAAAGTTTGAATTGAGATTTGAAACTTGTTATATATTGAGATTGGAATTTGAAGAAAGTTATTATCTTGACAAAAATCTTTCTGTGATATTTATCAAGCTATTGAGATTTTGATAATTATGCATTAGGGATGGTGATAATAGAGTTATATTTGTACCACGTGGTATAGCTTCTATTGGAGCTCGATGGTGGGCTTTTATCCCGTACGTTTATCAAGGGACGTGCCTACCTATTTAGTGAGGGGTTGTGATACCCCCACCTATTTACCAAGGGGCAATGAACCCATGGTCCGGTCACTTGCTCTGTGGATTTTGGCCTATTCATTCACTTGATTGGTTAGCTTTTTGAGTAGTCAGTTATCACTAGCCCATGGGTTCGATTGGCGGGAATAATGCTATTTGGTTGGATTGAGGACAAAAACTTGAGTGAGTTATCCATTTGATTTTATTATAATAATATGTTATTTTTTATATATTGTACTTTGTGATGTCACACTTGACACCTCGCGACCACATATTAGTATGCATGATAAATATAATTGTTGATTACTGAGACGTTTGTCTCACCCTATTTTTATTAATATTTTTCATGTTATATTCTCATCTTAATATGCATACTCTAATATTATATAAATACATTATTTCAATTTGATTGTGAGACTTAGTCTTGGGGATACTATTATAAATATTCATGATAAACTATTCTAAATTATTAATTATTTCTTCAATTCTATTAAAATTGCATATACTCTTACATTATTTTTATATATACGCTTTAATCTAATTTTTAATATTTTTAATAATATTTCATAAAAGGTTGTATTATTACCTTTTTATTAATTAATATATATGTTGATAGAAAAGTATAATATTTCTGTTATAAAATCAAGTATACTCTAATATCTATCTAGTTATAATATATAATTTATAAAAGATTTAGGCATTTATATGTCCTAAAATGCCTAAATAATTTGACCCATCTTTTTATATTTTTCTATTATCATTATATGTCTATTAAAAAAATCTTTTTATAACTATGTGAGGGTTTCTTTTAAATTTTAGAAAAAAAATCCTTTTTACTATGGTTAACTCTTTTAAAATAAACTAAATTCATTTATAATATTATTTTTTAATTATATTAGGTACAAAATAGGTGTAAATAATTAATAATAGTTATATTTTAGGAGGATTTTATAATTTGGTATCATAGTATTGTTTCCTGATTTATGTTGTATTGCATAGTAGTGGCAATATATATTATTCACACATGTCCTTCCCTATTAATTTATAAATTTTCTATAATATAATACTTACCTATTATAGTGGGTTGAATCCATTGGAGGGGAGGAATGGGGTAAAATTAGAAAAACTATTAGAAAATAAAATAAGAAAACTTTATAGAGTATATTGAATTTTGTGATCAAAATTCCTAAAAGGAGGGGATAATTATAATATCCCAATTTTTGTCCTTATATTTAAGTAAAATTAAAAATATTATTTATCAATAAATTAAAAATATTATCTAATTAAATTATTATAGCTTAGTATTTTTATTATTTTTAATAAAATAGAATATCTGGATTATCCTACTATTATCTTTACTTAGAGTTATATGATTTGATTGTTATTATTAGTTAGGAAAATATTAGGATTTTGGTTCAAATTTAGATATAGATTTGAATTTTGAATTATTATTATACTTTTATAAAAAGAGCTAAGGCCCTTAGTTATTCCTCATACTTGACTATTGAGTCAGCTTCTCTCTTTTTAGTCCTTTTCCTATTCCCAATGATTCCTACATTTATTTCCCTCCCAAAGTTCATATTTACATTTTAGATCTTTTGTCATAATTATTCATATATTTAAGTGAGAGGCAACCACTTTATACTCATTGTGTATGCTAATGTGATGTTTGGGAGTGAATTAATATGTATAAATCTATTGATATTGATATGCACTTGTTTGATTATTTGTATTAAAAATAGTCTTGTGGGATTTAAAATTTAATTTAAAAACTTTGAATTGAGATTTGAAACTTATTATATATTGAGATTGGAATTTGAAGAAAGTTATTATCTTGACAAAAAACCTTTTGTGATATTTATCAAGCTATTGAGATTTTGATTAATATAATTGTTTTAATAATTATGCATTATGGATGGTGATGATAGAGTTATATTTCTAACATTTGGTATAGCCTCTATTGGAGCTCAATGATTGGCTTTTGCCCCACTAGTTTATCAAGGGGCATGCCCTCCCTATTTATCGAGGGGCTGCGACACCCCCACCTATTTATCGAGGGTCAATGAACCCATGGTCCAGTCATGTTCTCTGTAGATTTTAGCCTATCCATCCACTTGATCAGTTAACTTTTTAAGTGGTCAGTTATCACTAGCCCATGGGTTCAATTGGTGTGAGTAAGGCTGTTTAGTTAGATTGAGGGCAAAAATTTGGGTAAGTTATCCATTTGATTTTATTATAATAATATGTTATTTTTATATATTATACTTTGTGATATCTCACTTGACACCCCGCGACCACATGTTAGTATGCATGATAAGTATAATTGCTGGTTACTTAGACGTTTGTCTCACCCTATTTTTATTAATATTTTTCATGTCATATTCTCATCTTAAGACCCTAGGGAAAACTTAAGAGACTCAATTAAAGCTATATCAATTGTATAGTATTTTCCTTTGAATGTATATATAGAATACTTGTATATTGCCATAGTAGGGTTCATTATGCATATTATAATATTATATAATATATTATTTGAATTTGATTGTGGGAGTTAGTCTTGGGGATAATATTCTAAATATCCATGATAGACTATTCTAAATTATTAATTATTTTTTCAATTATATTAAAATTACATATACTCTTATATTATTTTTATATATACGTTTTAATATAATTTTTAATATCTTTAAGAATATTTCATAAAATATTATGTTATTATCTTTTGATTAATTAATATACTTGTTTATATAAAAGTGTAATATTTATATTATAAAATAAGTATACACTAGTATCTATCTATTTATAATATACAATTTATAAAAGATTTAGTAATTTATATGTCTTAAATAATTTGACTCATCTTATTTTTTTCTATTATAATTATTTGTCTATTAAGAAAAGTCTTTTTAAAACTATGGTAGGGTTTCTTTTAGATTTTAGTAAAACTCTTTTCTACCATAGTTAACTCTTTTAAAGTAAGTCAAATTTGTTTATAATATTATTTTTAAATTATATTGAGTATGAAATAGGTCTAAAGAATTAATAATAGTTATATTTTAGGTGGATTTTACACCAAGCTTAGAAGGTTGACAATTAAATTTGATACCTATAAGTTTAAGCCAAACAATGCTATAAGGCAACATCTGAGGGAGATGACCAACAATGCTTATGAATTGAAGTAGGCTAGACATAATCTATCTAATGAGTAGCAAGTGTAAGGTGTCATCAGGTCACTCCCTACTAGTTAGGAGCACATAGAAGTTAAATTAATCCACAATAAAAAACATCATCACTTTCAATGATGTAGATAAGTATTTAGAGCTGGAGGATGAATATTTGGAAGCTTACAAGGCCATTGGACAAGCCTATTTAACCAAGGGTCCTAGTCCTTTCCAATCAAAACCCAAGCCCAAAAAGGACAAGAAATTCTTGAAGAATGGGAAGAAAAGTGGTCCTCCACCAAAGAAAGGAAGAAATAATAGTAGAAGAAAGAAAAAAAGGTTGCAAGAAAAAGTTAGACCTGAAAAGGGTCAAATGCTTTGTCTGCCATAACATGAGGCATTTCACATGCGACTATTCTAAACAGGCAAAGAACATAAAGGTATCAGTGAATTCACATGTCTCATTTGTTTCTAATGTTATATTTCTAACATAACAGATTTCTTCTTCTTGGATTATTAACTTAGACTCCACAAACTATGTAAGTTGAGATCAAGGATCCTTCATCAATATCGTCAGTTGCCGTATCAAAGCAAGTGGCTTTACATTGGGAATAATACGAGAATTGAGGTAAGAGGTATTGGCACCTATAAACTTGTTTTCCATGATGGAAAGACCTTGATGCTCCATGATATGCTTTATGCTTTGACATCCTATGGAATTTAGCTTATGTTATTTGCTTACTAGACTTTGGGTTTGATAGAACTTTCATGGTAGAGTTGCAGACATCTTTAGCAACTTAATATTTTATGGTTTAGCTTTATGATTTTAAAACCTCTTTATTATGGATCTTTTTGGTGATTTTAATGCTCACAATTATTTTGTTATTACTTCGAATAATCCTAATATGAATTTCTAGCATGCTAGAGTATGACATTTTAATCAAAATAGAATGATTAAATTGGTTAAAGAAGGCATGTTGGGGTAATTCCCAATATGGATATGTCATTATGTAAAAGTAGTCTAGCTACTAAGGCAACTAGAAAGCTATTTAGTAAGGGAACACAAGCTAAAAATCCGTTACAATTAATCCATTCTAAAATTTGCGATCTAATGAGTGTGAGAGTGAGACACATAGCTTGGTATTTCCTTACCTTTATTGATGATTTTTCATGATATAGTCATGTCTATTTGAACTCTCTAAGTCTAAGCCACTAGAGTACTTTAGATTATACATAAATGAAGCGGATAATCAAACAGACAATAAAATCAAAGTATTACATACTGATCAAGGTCATGAATACCTATTAGATCAATTCAAATAGCTATGTGAAAAAAGGATTATTAGGCAACTAACTATCACTAGCACTCCTTAATAGAATGAGGTTGCTAAAAGAAGAAATATAACTCTTATAGACATGGTTAGGTCTATGAAGACTCAAGCAAACCTTCTCATTTCACATTGGTATGATGCTCTATTGATGTAAACCTTCATATTTAACCGTGTGGCCTCAAAGTTAATGGCTTCTATTCCTTATTAATTATGGATTAAACGCAAGCCAAATCTAAGATCCTTAGACTGTGGGGCTCAGCAGTATATATCCATGACAGTTCTCATAGACATAGGAAACTGGGTCCTAGAAGGAAGAAGTGTATCTTAATAAGGTACTCTAAATATCATAAGGATACATATTCATAGTTGAAATTGAAGATAGAATAGTGACTGAAATAGAATCAAGAGATGATGCAATCATTGAGATAGAATTTCCCAATAGGGGATATGTTGACCTCACTATATCTCTTTGTGAGACTCAAGAACATGACAATGCATAACAAATTGACATAAAGAAGAACGATTAACACAAAGACTGAGACAAATAAAAAATGATAAGCACATAACTCTGGTCAGAAGGAGTAACAAGGAAAGTGTTCCAAATAGACCCTTCTGAATAAAAGGTGAAGCACTCTTAGTAACTCCAAAATAGGATGATGAACCCCATTCTATTCATGAAGCCTTGGCAGGTCCTGCCAAGGAGGAATAAAAGAAAGTAAGAGAAGTGGATATAGACTTAATGAAGAAAAACCAAGTTTGGGAGTTAGTTGACTTACTAAACGTGCTTAAAGCTATTGGAAACAAGTGAGTTTTCAAAATAAAGAGAAATATGGATGGAACAATTGACAAATTCAAACCCTGATTGGGTGTAAAGGGGTATACACATTAGGAAGGTATATACTATGAGGATACCTTTTTAATTGTTATGCGCTTCAACTCAATAAGACTTATTTTAGAATAGTAAATATTTTAAACCTTGAACTACACCAGATGAATAGAAAAATTGTATTCCTAAATGGTGGTCTAGATGAAGAATTCTATTTAGAACAACCATTAGGTTTCATTGAGAAAGGGTTTGAGCACAAAAAGTTTAAGCTTAAAATGTCAATCTTTGGACTAAAATAGTCATCTAGATAGTGGCACTTGAGGTTTGACAAGACGATAACCTCATATACCTTTCAGATGATAGAGGAAGGCTACTACATTTATGTTAAGTGGTTTGAGGGTAACTTTGTGATATTGTCCTTATACGTAGATGATATACTCTTAAGTTTTGACTTGGTGATAGCTATTAAAGAATGACTCTCGTTAAATTGAGATGAAAGGATACAAGTGAAGTAGAATACATACTTGGAGTCAAGACCCACCGAGATCATTCTAGGAGAATCCTTACTCTTTCATAAGAGAATTATATCAAGAAAATACTTGAGTGATTCAATATCTGTACCAGGTTTCCCATCGCAGACCCAGTGACATCAAGACGTATCTGTCCCATCCCAATAATGATCGAGATGGGAAAAAAATGGGACTGGTCAGTATATGTGTCGGGATGGGACAGGTCTCAGCATGAACCTCAGGTCATCCCGTCACATCCTGACATGTATAATTTTTTCCCAGCGTAAACCCTCGACTTGAGTCAAGTCATATTCTTTGCCTCTGGCCTTCCTTCAGCTATTCCCCACTTCATATTTCATTTCAGATTTTCAGCTTCAGGCCCCTACAGGACGAGTCAATGACCCTTGTCTTTTCTCCCTCAGTTTGCTTCAGCCTTCAACCTTAGCACTCTTTCTTTCTCTTGCTAATAGGTCTCTAGCCAAGTCGCCTATCGTCGTCTATCATTCCTCCTAAGTCACTGCTAGTGGGTTGGTGTCGTCGCCGTCGTTGGGCTAAATACATCATTTTGTTCACCTCAGACCATTGATTTCATTCAAGGTAAGTGACCTTCCTTCTTGCTTTTAATTCATTGAGTTGATATGGCTTGTGGAGATGATTTAGGGTTTACAGTTTTTAGAGGCGGGGGTTTGGGTTCCTTAAAAGCGGGTTTAGAGTGAATTGTGCTTTGGAAATGATTGTCTCTGTGATTGTTCCTTGAACCGTTATCTCTGATTCTATGTGAACTTGTCTTCGTTCCTTGGTGATAAATGTTGGTTGTATTACTGAGGTGTCTCTGATTCTCTCTGATTCTCCCTATTGTGATTCATTATTCTTTGTCTGCTATTACTGAGGTGTCTTTCAGGATTGTGATGGGGGCATGAAAAGCATTAAGCAATGTTGGTTTTGTATTGAGATCAAAGATATACTGGTTCGCTATGGCCAAAATAAAAAAATATTTGGGGATTAGTGATGTACAAGTCCACAGCCTTCCATCACTGGTTGATGAATATAGACGCATGGTCATACCGGATACATATAAGCATCCATTAATTTATTTAAAATACAAATGTGACGTTGCTGTCTTAACTGCTGATCATTTAATTTCCTAATGGTTTTTGCTTCTGATGTTTACTTTACAACATGAGCATCATAACTAGAGTAGAGATAATAATGGTTTTTGGCGATTATCCCTTGTAACATAACATAATTAGACCAGTCAAAAATATAAGAAGTATGATCCATGGTAAAGCTTGGGATCTTATCAAGCATAGAAGGGTTGGCTTTGCCTCTGACCAACCTAGCTGGGTTCCCAATAGCAGTAGTTATAGGAGGAATATCCTTAAGAACAACAGAACTAGCACCAATCTTAGCACCATCACCAACCTTAAGAAGTTTACACTTTGCAGTAGTTCCTAATTTTCTTATTCTGTAATAGTTTAGTGCCCTCCATAACTGTAATTTATTTGATTCATGTTCAAATGTCAATGAAAGAAAAGTAAATGTAGTACTTGTTGTCTAATTTTTTTCTGTTCGTGCTCAGTCTAATGCAGGAAAATACATACAATACTGATGAGAACTGTACCTATTTTAATCATTGCTTGATTCATAGAGCTATGAACATCTAATACTAATAGCATCAGCATGAAACTGGACTCCCATACTAGCTTATTCTGTACCTAGTGCTATATATCCATGTATATATATTTCTGGGTCATGTGATTATTCTGTGTGTGCATATATATTTCCCTTCCTTATTTCAATGGCTAATACAATTTTTTTCCTATTTTACAGGATGATAGCAACTGTACCAACTGCTAAAGAGAACTTACAATAGACTGAAGATGTTGAAAATGAAGCTGTAGTTGAAGTACAAGTACAAGACAAAGAGGGAGAAGCAAAAGATGTTGAGGAAGAAGAGAAACTGTAACATCCTTAGTTTCATACGTCTTAGGGATCATTTCATAGCATTTAAAACCACTTACAAGACCTTGGAAGTTCATTAGCTAAATCTGGAATTTTACTCTTTCTCGGGTTACTGTTCATATGGTATTTCAGATTATGCAACAAACTTCAAAAAATCATAACTAATTCTAGAAAACTCAAAATGAAGTGTTTCAAAAAGCTAAGTGAATATGACATCTTTAAATTTACGGGAAAAATAATTTCCAGACCAAATGATTAGCCAATTAATACAGTTTATTCGCCAAAGTTTACTATTCATTTGGTCAAAAATCCTGGAAACAGATTTTGGTCCCTTACTTTGGAAAATCAGTTCTCTTTGTACACACATACAAACAAAACATTCTTGGTGTTAAAACAAAGCTTGGCATGTAATCTAAATGTATGTAAAATTTCATACATTTATTCCATCATTTACTATTTTCATTATATCATGACCATCACTGCTTACATTGGTCATACAGCAACGTTACACATTCACATAACATATATACTATCCAATCCCTAGCTTTTCTTCATGCTTCATCATTCATAAACCTGTGGGATTGGGATTACATGGAAAGGGATGAGATTTTGGGGGAAATCTTAGTAGCAAATGGTACTAAACAATGCATGCATTAATGTAACTACTTGTGCTTGCTTGTGAAAGTGTTACTATTATGTCATGTGCATGCTTTCATGTTACATATGAAATACAATTGGCCAAAGTAACCATATAAACAGAGATTCATACATGAGTACATAGGCAACACAATTCAATCAAGCCATAGCACAATCAAGCATAATATTCAATGCATATAAGTTTAGGATTAGTTTACTACCTTGAACACTTGACTTTCTTTCACCTTAACTTGCTTCTTTCTTCTCACTTTTCTTGAACATGTGGCTGCCTCTCTTGGAGCATACCAATCAATTCCTAACATCACATAATCATTCATTCATCACAATCTAACTTCCTTGAGCATTAAACTCACTTTAACTAACATAACTTCTTCTTAAACATTAAGCCTATTAACTTTCCTTAATCTTAACTAATGGACTTGGTCTTTGAATCAATTGATGTCTTGACTTTACCCTACACAAGTTCCTCTTTTGAATCCATTTATGAGCTTAGAATCATGAAATTCCAGCTCCTTCATCACATGCTGTACAGAACCAAAACTGCACTCAATTCTTTCAAAAATTCTCATTTTGATTCCAATGCTTCCCATACTTGTTTCTCTACTTTATCCCACACAATTTTTCATTTTAAAACCATTGGAACCATCAAAATCATGAAATTCCAATCACTATTCATGCGTGTGAACAGTAATAGAGAAGGGTTTCAAAAACTACAACCTTGGAATTTCAATACTTTCAAGGTTCAAAACCTTTCCAATCCCACTCAAAATCATCATACAAACTCAATGGAAGCATTAAATCATTGAAATTCAATTTCCTTCCCTCATTAACAGTGCATACCGAACAGTTTCACTCTTGGCAAAGTTAAGAATATCAACTTGATTCAACAACCAATCACTTAACTAGCTTGTTTAAGCTTCAATCATATGTTTCTAACTTTAGTTTCTTCTTTCCCCTTTCATCTAAGGTTGTTGGGCAGCACAACCCCTTAGAGAAAAGTCAACTTTTATCCCATGAAAACCCTAAGTTCAAGTTCCCAAATTAAAGGAAAATAAGTTAGGATAGATTGCTTACCTTTAATCTCTAGCTTGCTTGAACTTTGGAACCTTGAATCTTCTTTGTCTTGGCTTGAGCTTTCATTTTGCAAGAGTTTCCCCAAGGTATCACAAGGCCACGGTTTTGGGCAGAATGAGGGGGTATTTATAGCCAAAATCGAAGAAAAATCAATGGCCAAGATTGATTTGGTTACTATTTGATCTAAAGGCTCTCATTTAATCTTGGATTTTACTTTTCCATAAAAGAATAATTATGACATCATGTGGGACAGCTCATGGGACACCTAAGAGGGATAGGTGGCATGCTCATAGTGTAAGGAAGTTTCTGGAAAAATTTTAGTCCAATCCGGTACCGATCGGAGCAGTTTCACAATAACCGGACTATTTTCTATCCTAAAATTTTTATAATATATTAGGATATGTATTCTGTCATGGAAGTCAATATATAGGCTTCTCATATCATTAAAATTGATATACTAAATATTTATCTGCCATCTATTCCTTAGAAAATGACCAAAATACCCTTGGTGTCCTTTCTTACACTATATTGACCCTAAGGGTAAAATCGTCTTTTTACCCCTCTTTGTACTGCCTTAGGGCCTATACTGGCTCTACCTAATCACATTTATACTATATTCCATATTTTTAGCCTATCCCAGATAACCAAAATGCCCTCCATCCATCACTGGTATAATATGGGCATTCAGGGGCATTTTCGTAATTTTGCATTTTTTCTGGACACTGGCCCCTTCTACTGATGAACTGGTACCCTGGGTTTTGGGCCCTTCTTGGGGTCATCATGGGCCTATATATGAGGTCATATGATCTCATTCTATCTAAGCTTACATATCGATAAATTCTATTATCGGATCACGGGTGTTATCAAACTCCCATTAAAATTCACTAATATGTGAATAACTTTTTATACAGAACTTCTTCCGGGGTTCTGTCAGATTCATAACATTTGACACTGTAGGGCACACTTTCCTGTAATTCCCTCACTTATATATGATATCCATGGAATCTGATGAAATTTAGATAACTTTTAGACTACCAGATAATTTTCTGCTGTCTGGAGCCCTAATAAAATTTCTGTATCATGCCAGATTACCTAGCATGACTTCCTCTATTTACTGATGGAATGTGGGAATGAAATACTTACAGGCAGTTCTAAGCCTTTTCTGGCTGAACTTTTCCATAATTATATTTATGTCCCTGACTTTTTGCTTAATTACATTTAGGTCCCTAAACTTTTGGAAGTTACTACTTTTGGCCCAACATTTATTTCTACTTTAACTTTTGGCCTTTAACCTTTTCCAATTTTCGTTTAGGTCCTTCTCTTTCTTCAAGACTTATCTAACCTTTATTATTTCTTCTGATCTTTATCATAATCCTTTCCAAACCTCTTTCCACTATCAGTATTATATAGATAAGGAAAAATTTAGGATATGACATTTCTACCCCCCTTAAAATAAATTTTGTCCTCGAAATTTACTCAATACCTTAATCAAGAATTGGGGTATTTATCTCTTATCTTCTATCTTGACATCTTAGCGGAGTACTTTTCATATCCGCAGTTCTTCATATCTTTACTATGGTCATCTTCTATTCTGAATCAACTTAATCAGAGTTGAACTCTAGTTCATTCTATTACTTACTTACTTGCTATACATCTATCTGCATATGGACTTCTCACCATAGTAGACTTGTGAGTAGTGTCCATTTCTTTCATATCAAACTCCCTTGAATATTACTATATTATGGAGTTTCTATTAACAACTCATCATACTTTTTAGTGCAATCACTTCTTTCTCATCTGAGTATCTAGCGAAATTCTCTGAATATCCGCACACTTTAACTCTCATTCTCATATCATCATACATTCTTATCATCTTTAAAAACTCATCATAATACCGAGAGAGGACTTATATCATTATTCTTTCTTTCATTGCTCTACTACTAAATAGGAGCACATAGAAGCATATAGGAGCACATACTCTAACATGCATAATGCCTGGCCAGCATATTGCAGGACTGCATACCTGCCCATGAATGCAAAGCTCTAACATCGGAGCCCAAGCATTCCTTCTCTTAATATGCACAGCTCTAACACTCGGAGCTTGCACAGTTCTAACACTTAGAGCTTGCACTGCTCTAACATTCAGAGCTTTAGCATATTCTATAAACATCACATAATATAACATAACATAAGGCCTAACATTCTATGCAAGGAGTGGAAGCTCTCATTTGCTCTTTCACATGTAGCTCATCATTCAAACATCTTATCTTTTCAAAAATAGAGCCTCTCAATCTGTTTACAAGGTTAGCTATAAAGCCACTTCATATTGTATTTCATAACACATATCTCATTCTGTATATTTTATGTCATAAAATAGCATATCTGGCCAAATCTGGCTATGTCATAGTCTATATTTCAAATCCATTTCATTTGGACTTGACATAAGGGTTCTAGTCTCTTACTGTTCATAACCCTTTCTAGCTTTTCTTAGCTCTTTCTGTCATTTTACATAGCTTTGTGCATATATGCCAATTTCTTGTGGCATTCACACTTTTTTTTTCATCACTTCCCAGGGGGTCACCCATCATTGGACTATCCTTGCCTGAGCACGCTTAACTGAAATATGCAGACAAAAATCTAAAGCACTAGTGCTCACTGGCTCTGACCCTAGTACTTTACCATCTTAGACCCATCTTATACTATCTCTCTTGGGTCTATCTGGCCTTCTAATCTCTTTGCCCTCATCTGGAGGATCTACTTACCTTTATTTTTAGTCTTTATAATCTCATCATAAGGATCTCTTTATTCTCATTTGACCCTTTCTCATATCTTAAAAACATTCTCATAAATCCTTAGAACTCAGGATTAACAACTTTAACTTTGATCACTGAGTTCCTGTTATGTGTAAGAAGATTCTGAGTTTAGTCCCTAATAGTAATAAGGCTATCTAAAACTAGAATCATGGGTACTCTCTCTGTTATGAGTTAATCAACTTGTGAAGCTTCTATACCTTAACTTTTCCTTGGTATTCGTCCTTCCAAAGAAATACTGTACTTATGGCTCATTACTTTCTTGCTCTAGGCTTGGTCTACTGTGACCCTCAGGATCTACTGCGATCAACCGTAAGCCTTTTAGGATCTAACTACGACCCTGTGAGCCATACTAGGATCTAACTATAATCCTTCAGAATCTACTACGATTCTGTTGTACTGTATTCTCATCTCTGGAAAACCTAACCAACGGACAAAGTTACAAGGTTGGTCACTTCCACATCGTTGTTAACTCCACAGATAATTCCCCAAAAATGATCACATAAGCCAATATTTTCTATTAGGACTTGACTCATTCCCTCTATCACTCAGGAACTTCATATACCATTCTCATCTTTATAACTTTACTTTATCCATTATTGCAGAGAGCTATATAGGCTCTATCATGCACATGTCCATTATCATCTATTCATACATCTTACCCTTACTGAAGGGAATATCCTGAGTATTATAATCATTTATCTGCAGATTCACTATTAATTCTCATCTTTAATCTCATTGACTATCACTGTTTGATCATAATTTCTCTTTCTACTCTTTTGTACTTAACTAGCTAACAATCTTGTTTAGCCCTTTGCTGTTGCTTCATCCTTACCTAGTTGAATTATTTAATTGCATGTCATAGGGCATGGGAGCAATATAACTTTCTCATTATATCTACTCTACCCTGCATGTAATGTAAAGGGGAGTATTCATTTATCATAGCATACTCAACTTGTATAATATACAAGGAGACGCAATCATTTAAGCAGTCTCTAACATGTGTGTCATCATATAACAACTGCAAGGAGATGCAACTTCTCATCATATCTTATAGCAACATAAGCCATACCACTATCACATACATCTGCTCAACCATCCCTTATACTCACATTGCAATTAAATAATTAACCAAGTAGACTTTAAAGTATTCTGTTCCTTCATTACCTTAATCACTAGGTCCTGATCATTTATTTAGGAACCTGAATCATTTACTTGTTTCACTTAAGTTGCCACTTTACCCTCTTACTAGGGTATAGACTCAACCCTTCTTTACTCTTTCTTACAAGAGAAATAGGGGAGTCACTTTATCTTTGAATCTGTGGCTGCCTTACTAGGCCATATTGATTCTATCATATCATCTCTTATCGCCTGTAAGATTTCTATGTCTCTATCCGAAAGGATTTATGAGTCCTTGGCCTCATAGCAATCCATAACTGAGTCAGCTATTCTCTTTCAGCTAACTGAGGAAGGGCTGGCTCACATCCCTTATACCATTCGAACTTTTAAATTTTCTCTTATCCTCCTAGATTACTAACAGGTGAGAGAGTATCTCTTATTGAACCTCAAGGTTCATATGAATGAACTCGATTTAATATCCATAAAAAGGGTTCTCTTTCCTTTGCTCTAACCCTTAGCCTCATGCTCACCTCTCTCTAATTGAGAGGAATGTTTCTTTTAAACTTTTTGAGAAAAGCTTCTCAAGTGAGCGGATCATTCTCCATCTCATATGGAGTAACTTCTATGCCTCTCTGTATCTCTTAACTCTTTCTGTCTATCAGTCTCAGTCTACTCTGGATTAGACTTTGATTCCTTTCTGGTCTGTCTTTAAATCCTGACTAATTTAAGTCACTTAGTCTCATTCATCATCTAACATTACTATTTCTATTCTATAGGGAAGAGTGTTAGGTTACTGTCTCTTCGTGATGGAATCCCTCTGCGTTGGGAACATGAACTTTCTATCTATTAGCCATCACGTCTTTATCCTTAAATCATACGTTAGGCTCCTTTCTAGGCAAGTTCTAAGCCTTTTCTGGCTGAACTTTTCCATAATTACCTTTATGTCCCTGACTTTTTGCTTAATTACATTTAGGTCCCTAAACTTTTGGAAGTTACTACTTTTGGCCCAACATTTATTTCTACTTTAACTTTTGGCCTTTAACCTTTTTCAATTTTTGTTTAGGTCCTTCTCTTTCTTCAAGACTTATCTAACCTTTATTATTTCTTCTGATCTTTGTCATAATCCTTTCCAAACCTCTTTCCACTATCAGTATTATACAGATAAGGAAAAATTTAAGATATGACAGAAACCAACAAAAAAACTCAAATCTATTATTTAGGAGCATTTTGATAAGATTCCTTTGGATGAAAATAATAGAGATCATAAAGCCAAGTGCAAATATTATCTAGTAAAGATTGCTTGCAATCTTGTCACACACAGGACAAGTAGATTGCGAAAACATCTAGAGAGGTTCCCCTTAAATCCAAACAGAATAAATAAGATGAGGCAAGCTATGTTCACTGCAGTAGGGTCTTCTAAAACTATTGGTCACCATTTATTTAATCAAGAGCGATGTAGATGAGCTATTACAGAGTATATCATATTGGATGAAATACCTTTTCAAACTGTTAAAGGTGAAGGTTTTAGACATATGATGAGTTAGGTCAAACCTCGCTTACAAATTCCATCAAGGTCAACCGTTACTAGAGACTGCTTAAAGGTGTATCATAAACAAGCAAACAACTTGAAAAGTTATTTCAAAAGAACAAAATTCTGAGTTTCCCTCACTACAGATACATGGACTTCAAATTAGAATTCTAACTATATGTGCCTCACTGCACATTGGATCGATGAAGATTGGCATTTGCAAAAGCGAATCTTGAAATTCAGCATAGTTGAAGACCATAAAGGTGACACATTGCAGAAGAAAATGAGAAATGTTTATTGTCGTAGGGTATTGATAAAGTTTTTACCATCATAGGTTATAATGCTTCTTCAAATGACAATGCATTATCAAATTTGAAGTCAGTTTTCAGACATTAGAATAGTCTTGTCTGTGATGGGGACTTCTTCTACTTGAGATGTTGTGCTCATATCATAAATTTGATTGTGTCAAATGGTGTGAGAGAAATGCATGAATCCATTGAAGCTATTTAGAATGCAGTTAAATGTGTAAGATCTTCTCCTGCAAGGTTTCAAAAATTCAAAGAGCTTGTGGAGAAAATAAAGATCAATTCAAAGAGTCTCTTGAGAATATATTGTCTGTAATATCCTTAATTTTCTGTACTGGTTCCTATGTACAGATTAAACGGAATATATGAGCTCTGTTTCAGGAAAAACATGTGTACCTTTATGTAAAGAAAAGGATTAAATTGCAAAAGAAAGGAAATTAAGGGACCTAAATGCAATTATGGAAAGTTTAAAGTTAGGAATGAAAGGTAGACAAAAATATGGGGTCTTAAAGTGTAATTTTAGCCAAATTAAGGGACTTAATTATAAAGAAGGAAAAGTTCCCTGGGGCTGAAGTATAATTAAAGAAAATAGGCCAGAAGTGGTTTGCACTGCCCGACAGCATTTCAGTCCCAGATTCTACCAGAAGGTAGGGCAGGTGACGCCGGGTAACCAAGCCTAATACCGGAATTTTTGAAGACTCCAGATAGCCAGAAATGGACTGATCGTCCAAAAGTTATAAAAATTTATACCGGATACCCTAGATTTCAGATATAAGTGGGAAAATACAGGATGATGCGCCTTTATGGGCGGATGTCGGGAAACTGACAGGATACCGATAGGAGGTCTGTAGGAAAAGTTATTCACAAAATAAAAAAATCCAGACGGAGTGTGAGGCCTCCGGGGATCCGGGTAGGAGATTTATCGGTATTTTTAAAGAGGCTGAATGCGATCGGATGACTTCGGTCAGATGACCGTTATAACCCCCAAGGATGTCTGAACACAGTAGGACACTATACCTGGGAAAAAGAGCCGGTGACCGGAAAAGGTATATACTCGGTAAATAATAGTTAAAATATTCAATGAATTGTGTTAAAGGAAGATTCCTCGTAATGCGTGCCATACAGGTAATGGATCCAGGAAGCCCGAAAATGGCGCCATTAGAGGCCCAATAAGACTCTTGGACTGATAGGTGGGCCAGTGTCCAGCAGAACCCCAGAAAAGTACGAAATTATGAAAATGCCCCTATGTTGTACAAAAAGGGCAGCAGATGAATATAGGGTATTCTGGTCATTTTGGACAGACCCAGAGGTCAAGACATGTCTAAATAAGGTTGACTAGAGCCAGTATAAGCTTTGACCGGGTCCAGAAAGGTGTGAAATGACGATTTTGCCTTAGGGATTAAAATAGGACAAGATAGGGTACCAAGGGCATTTTGGTCATTTCGCAGGGGATCTGTAATTGAGTCTGGACCCAGTATTAAAAAGTTAATGATATAAAGGGTCTAGATACTAAATGTGAGGTCAGTAGACATAAAAAGGATCTTCAGAAACATCAGATTCAGAAAACGGCACGTTTTTCGAGGCGATGGACCGGGCAGGTACCAGATTGGACCGGAAAGCTTCCAGAACCTCCAAATTTCATCACATGAAGAATATGGGTGGTGAGGTGTCCTATGAGGTGTCCCATGAGGTGTCCAGGGTGATGCAGTAAAAAGAATTAAAGAAAATAGGAAATTCTAGGAAAAACCAGGACCACATGTTCAGATGGCTTCAAAATTACAAGAATGCCATCCATTAAAGCTATAAATACCCCCTTCCCCTCCCATTTTACGCATCCCACGTTTTTGGCAAGAAAAGAGAGAGAAAGAAGAGAGAGAAGGAGAAAGAAAGAAAGAAAGGAAGTTCTGGTGGAGTTGGAAGTAGTAAGGAAGTTCTGAAGCTCTGCTTTTGAGGTAATAACTAATCCTAGCTCTTATGTAATGTCTTTGTGATGTGTTGTTTTGTTTGGTTGATTGTTGTCCTATATGTTATGCTTGAAGCTCTATTCCAATGCTATGATCATATGTTATTGAATATGGAAGCATGCAGCATACTTATCTATACACAGTCACAAGCAAGCACCGTCACTTTGCATTACATATTTTGTTATGATTGTTGTTACTGGGATTCTTTTGAATCTCATTCCCAAACATAACATTACAGGGGAGGTTCTGTCAAAATAAAATTTAGAAATCTTAAGAGACGCCGGTAGGCTGCCGAAATTCCGACAACGAAGACAGAACAAAGAAAGGAACTGATACGTACTGTGTACGTAGTGCTGTCTAAGGAGGCTGGAAGTGAGTGGACCCAGCAGGTTCATCCAGTCTTTCCTGGGTACTACGTAGAATGGTAGTTCGCATAAGGGAATTACCGAATCGGTACAACATCAGTTACTTTCTAAAGAAGAATTGTAGCAGTTATGCTGCCGGTTGTTAGACAGAAAAGGATGTAATAAAATATGAGGGAGTTAATCATGCACTAATTTATAACAGTTGATTATTTGATATTAATTGTTATCTGGCCTGTATGACTGATATGTGTTGGCTGTATGCTTGAGTATGTAAAGACTAAATGCTGAAAATAGGCTCAGTGAACAGTAACTCGTGAAGACCCATTCATGTTTGATAAATCATTAAAAATAGTAAATGATTGAATTAATGTACGAAATTTTTAGGGTAAAAAGTAGACATACTAAGATTTAATTTGATATATAGAATGTCTAATTTGGATGTATACACAAAAAGATATAAATTGTTAAAGTTGGGACCAGAATGCTGGATTTAGGAGAAAGTCATTGGATGAACAGTAAGATTGAAACGTTGACCCACGTGAGATTTGTCAAGGAATTGTCAACCAATGATTTTTCCCTGAAATTTATTTGAGTTAGCTTCATGTAGCAATTTGAACCACTTCATTTCAATTTTTATAGAATTATTTATAAATTTTCAAAATCAGGTCACTCATCTGGAATTTGCCACAGTGAACAGTACTCGATATGAATAAAATTCCAGATTAAGTGTTTAGACTTCAATGACCCTGAAAGTGGTTTAAGTGCTACTGAATGGTCCCTAAGATGTATAAATATAAGGATGTGACATTTTGGTATCAGAGCAAGTTATGAGATGGCTAAGATTCTTCACCATGATCGGGGGTTCTCCCTGCGTGAGAGTGGGACGAAGCATTGGCTCTTACCCCGACATGGCCTACCGGCTTTGCCACCGGGAGGTTGCATTGCAGTCGAGAGGCTGGTGCGTAAAACTTGTGTCTGAGGTACCTTTTGTAGTCCCAAGAAGGACTCTGCAATTTTGGTATCAGAGCAAAGGATTCTGGCTTAAGAAATGCTCTGAATAGATGATTTATAGAAAGATATACCATGATAAAGCCGTCATAATTGACACTAAGCAGTGTTTGCAGGATGGCTAGACATAGATTTGGGTCTGAAACTACGGTAAACCAATGGGAATTAAGACCAGAGGTCTCTAGTTCAGATAGTTCAGAAGAAGAGATAGTAAGCAATGATTCTGACCTCTGGACACCTCCAGTAGCTGGTGATTCTGAGGAGGATAGTTCCTCGATAGGATCAAACTTTCCAATTGATGATCAGGAAGTGATGATAACAGAAGGCCCTATTCCTGCCATTTCCATATGTGCGGTACCCTTGAATATAACAGACAGTTCAGGGTCCAGCCAAGTACATGTTCAGAGTAATGCGCCAGGTTCCAGTAGGCCCGAAGTGACTCTGGTAGAAATGTATTTGGGAGGTTTAATCGTAAGAATGGTCCCAGGGAGGAACCTGAGTAGAGAGCAACTTGAGAGCTCGGTAGCATTAGCCCGACAACTATACGAGTTGAGGCAGACCCTGTTCGAAAACATAGATCAAGATTATTCGGTCTACCAGGAGTTTATTACAAGGGTGAAAGCCATATATCAAGCCTGGGATTCAAATGTGTTAACCATGGGGTTTTGGCTAGAAATTATGAATGACGTATTGCCGAAGACTCCTACCTGGAGATCGGAGTTGGACCAGTATTTTGATAGAGAATCATATTGTACCATATCCGACTGGATCTACCTAGTAGAAGAATACATTAGAATAAAGTTTAAGAAAATTAGAGTATAAAAGACTAGAATGGTACTGTGATATGTACATATATTCTGTATGTATATTATGTGTGAAATGAAATTTATTGTATTTCCTTCTGTTTTTAAGTATAACAAAATGGTACGAACAAGGAGAACTATTCTAGCTGAGGAACCCCGAGAGGCTGGAAACCTTAATCAAATGATTCTAGAACGATTAGAACAGCAACAAAAGATGATAGAAGAAATGAGAGCTGCTCAAGCACGAAATGAACAAGACAGAGATACTGCCATAGCCGCGGCAGTAGCAGCAGCTGTAAATAATTTAAGACCGCCAGAGCCTTCAGGAGCAACTAGTAGAGAACCTGAAGAAGTACCACAGCAGGCAGAACAGCCCCAGAGAAGGGTTGAATCAAGGGAGGAGGCAGTTGGCATCCAACAATGGATGGTGCGATTTTGCAAACACAATCCTCCCATATTCGAAGGGACATTTGAAGTACATGTAGCAAAAAATTGGGTCAGCAGATTAGAGAAGATCTTTAAGGTCCTCGATTGCCCGACTGAAACCAAGGCCCAAATGGCCATCTATCAATTGGAAAAGGATACGGATAGATGGTGGAAGAATACAGAGTTACTTCTCCAAGCAAGAGATATTCCAGTTACCTGGGAAGTATTTCTTGAGCAATTTTATGAAATATATTTCCCTCAATCTGTCAGAGATGAAAGGGAGGCTGAATTCCTTGTGCTAAGGCAAGGAGAAAAAGAAGCTTTTGATGAATATTTGGCCAAGTTCATCCGGCTATCTCAATATTCAACTTACCTACGCCAAGTGGATAACGAACGCTGGATGACAGAAAGAATGATTCGAGGGCTGAATTCTATGTTAAAGGAGAAGTTAACTCCCCAACAATACAGCCAGTTCAATAAGGCTGTGGAAGCATGTCGAATCGTTGAGAACAGCATGAATCATAGAATGCTGTCCAAATCTGGGAGTAAAGATCAAGCGACTCCTGATAAGGCCGGACGGAATCAAGAAGCGGCCAGTGGGAGCGGCTATAAGAAAAGAAAGCGCCCGTGGCAGACCAAGAGGCCTAATAGGGGAAATTTTCGCGGAAGATCCAATAACAGGGATCCGAAGGCCCCAGTATGTGAAAAGTGTGGAAAGAATCATGGTGACAGACCATGTTTGATGGGCCAGAATGTATGCTACACCTGTGGAAAGCCCGGACATTTTTCCAAAGAATGTCCTCAAGCTATAACTGATCTAAGGCCAAGGACGGCGGGACGAGTGTTTGCACTCACTCGAGAGGATGCTCAGCGATCATCTGAGATGATCCAAGGTACAATCCATCTCAATGATCATGTTGTGACTGCCCTATTTGATTCGGGTGCAAGTCATTCCTTTATATCTTATGAATGTGCTAAATGCCTAGGCCTTCTGATAAGCAAGTTATGTTATGATATACAGGTGAAAACCCCCACCAACGCTAGGGTGATCACATCTGATGCCTGTCTAAATAGTGTGGTGCGTTATGAGCACTGTAGTACCACCCTGGACCTAATCTGTATTCCTTTCCAGGAGATTGAAGTCATACTCGGTTTAAATTGGTTATCCTCCAATAATGTGATGTTGGACTGCAGAAACAAGACCCTAGTTCTTGGTCCAAAGATCACTGATCGGAGCTTAGAAGTACAACTGAACTTCGTGACAGAGGCTCAGGCAGAAAAATGTCTATGGAAAGGATGTCAGGGATATGTGGTATTCTTTTCTGTTCAAACAGAAGTGGAGGAAGGCATCGAGGAGGTTCCTGTAGTCAATGAATTTCGTGAAATCTTTCCAAAGGAGATTCAGGGATTGCCTTCGGAGCGTGAAGTGGAGTTTGCGATCGACATTGTACCTGGAGCTGGACCAGTATCAAAAGCCCCATACAGGATGGCTCCCAACGAAATGATGGAACTGAAGAAGCAAATTGAGGAGCTATTGGAGAAAGGTTTTATACGACCCAGTGTATCGCCATGGGGTGCTCCAGTACTGTTCGTCAAGAAGAAAGATGGTAGCTTAAGGTTGTGCATTGACTACAGGGAATTAAATAAGCTTACAGTTAAGAACAAGTATCCTCTTCCCAGAATTGATGACCTGCTAGATCAATTGGCAGGAGCAAGCTTATTCTCCAAGATTGACTTGAGATCTGGCTACCATCAACTAAGGGTCAAGCCAGATGATATTCCAAAGACGGCGTTCAGAACGCGCTACGGACATTTTGAATTTTTGGTGATGCCTTTTGGACTAACCAATGCACCTGCTATTTTCATGGACTATATGAACCGGATTTTCAGGCCTTATCTAGATCAGTTCGTTGTGGTCTTTATTGATGATATTCTGGTGTACTCCAAATCTCCAGAGGAGCATGAAAGGCATTTGAGGATTGTTCTTGGTATCCTTAAAGAGAAGAAGCTCTATGCTAAGCTGAGCAAGTGTGAGTTTTGGCTTTCAGAAGTCAAATTTCTCGGTCATGTCATATCCCGAGACGGGGTAGCTGTAGATCCTAGCAAAATTGAAGCAGTTTTGAGCTGGGAACAGCCAAGGACAGTGACAGAGATTAGAAGTTTTCTCGGCCTAGCAGGGTACTACAGACGATTTATTCAAGACTTTTCTCGAATTGCCTTACCACTTACTAAGCTGACCAGAAAGAATCAGCAGTTTAAGTGGGATGAGAAGTGCGAGGCTAGCTTCCAGCAGTTGAAGCAGAGATTAACGACTACTCCCGTGCTGATTATTCCAGACCCAACTCAGACTTATGTAATCTACACTGATGCTAGCAAGCAGGGCCTGGGATGTGTGCTTATGCAGCAAGGTCGAGTAGTAGCCTACGCCTCTCGGCAGTTAAAGCCACATGAAGAGAATTATCCCACTCATGATCTGGAGCTTGCGGCGGTGGTCTATGCCCTGAAGATATGGAGGCACTATTTATATGGAGCAACGATAGAGTTGTTTTGCGACCACAAAAGCCTGAAGTATCTGCAGGATCAGAAAGAGCTGAACATGAGGCAGCGGCGATGGATGGAATTGTTAAAAGATTATGACTTCCAGATTAAATACCATCCAGGAAAAGCCAATGTGGTAGCTGATGCCCTGAGTAGAAAGGTGGTGTAGGTTGCATACATGATGATCAAGGAATTGGAACTGATAGAAGATATGCGCGACTGGAGCCCTCTATATCAAATGCAACTGACGGAGAATCCTTTTGGAGGAGTTCATGTCAGAACTTGCATAGAAGATGAGATCAAAGAGGCTCAGGAGCAGGATAAGCTCGCAGCAATATTCAAAGACAAGCTGGAGAAAGGGAAGACAAGGGATTTTGAGATGTCCCCAGACGGATTGCTACAGTTTAGGGGAAAACCCTATATCCCAAATGTTGAGGGATTAAGGGAAAGAATTCTGGAGGAAGCACATAAAAGCCGATATACGGTACATCCAGGTATGACCAAAATGTACCATGATGTTAAAAGATTATTCTGGTGGCCTGGACTGAAGAAAGATGTTGTAGCTTACGTATCTAAGTGCTTAACCTGCCAGAAAGTGAAAGTTGAACATCAAAAACCAGCAGGAACGTTGCAGCCTTTAGATATTCCTGAGTGGAAATGGGATGGGATTGCCATGGACTTTGTGGAAGGACTACCCTTGACACCAAGTAGACATGATGTGGTTTGGGTAGTAATCGATCGACTGACAAAGTCAGCACATTTCCTGGCAATCAATAAGAGAGATTCTCTAGAAAAGCTGGCAAAGCTGTATATAAAGGAGATCGTTAGGCTCCATGGTATCCCAAGCAGCATTGTGTCTGATAGAGATCCACGATTTACTTCAAATTTTTGGAGGGCTCTACAGGAAGAAATGGGCACTACTCTCAGATTCAGTACAGCTTATCATCCTCAGACAGATGGTCAATCTGAAAGAACAATACAGACGTTAGAGGATATGCTGAGAGCATGTGTCCTAGATTTCAAAGGCAGCTGGGATATCCATTTACCCCTTATAGAGTTTGCATATAACAATGGTTATCAGGCCAGTATACAGATGGCACCTTTTGAAGCACTCTATGGACGAAAATGTAGATCCCCCTTATGCTGGCTAGAGTTGAGCGAGAGAAGAATGCTTGGTCCGGATATAGTGGATCAAACTGCAGAACAAGTTGCGGTAATTAGAAAACGATTGTTGACGGCTCAAAGCAGACAGAAGAGCTATGCAGATGTCAGAAGGAAGCCGTTGGAATTTGAAGAAGGAGAACATGTATTCCTTAAGTTAACTCCAACCACAGGAGCCGGACGATCGATTAAGGTGAAGAAGTTGCATCCAAGATACATCGGGCCATTCCAGATTCTCTCAAAGATAGGAGCAGTAGCCTACAAGTTAGCTCTTCCTCCGAATCTCAGCCAGATACATGATGTGTTCCATGTTTCCTAATTAAAGAAGTATATTCCAGATCCATCTCATGTGATAGAGCAAGATGAGGTTACACTGCGAGATGACTTGACCTATGAGGTTGGACCGGTGCGAATTGCTGATAGAAAAGTCAAGCAGTTGCGGAATAAGCAGATTCCTTTAGTTAAAGTGATCTGGAAAGGTTTGACTGAACAAGAGGCTACATGGGAAACAGAAGAAAAGATGAGAGAAAAGTACCCTGAATTATTGGTATAGGATAGATGTAATGTAAATTTCGGGGACGAAATTTATTTTTAAGGGGAGAGAAATGTAATATCCTTAATTTTCTGTACTGGTTCCTATGTACAGATTAAACGGAATATATGAGCTCTGTTTCAGGAAAAACATGTGTACCTTTATGTAAAGAAAAGGATTAAATTGCAAAAGAAAGGAAATTAAGGGACCTAAATGCAATTATGGAAAGTTTAAAGTTAGGAATGAAAGGTAGACAAAAATATGGGGTCTTAAAGTGTAATTTTAGCCAAATTAAGGGACTTAATTATAAAGAAGGAAAAGTTCCCTGGGGCTGAAGTATAATTAAAGAAAATAGGCCAGAAGTGGTTTGCACTGCCCGACAGCATTTCAGTCCCAGATTCTACCAGAAGGTAGGGCAGGTGACGCCGGGTAACCAAGCCTAATACCGGAATTTTTGAAGACTCCAGATAGCCAGAAATGGACTGATCGTCCAAAAGTTATAAAAATTTATACCGGATACCCTAGATTTCAGATATAAGTGGGAAAATACAGGATGATGCGCCTTTATGGGCGGATGTCGGGAAAATGACAGGATACCAATAGGAGGTCTGTAGGAAAAGTTATTCACAAAATAAAAAAATCCAGACGGAGTGTGAGGCCTCCGGGGATCCGGGTAGGAGATTTATCGGTATTTTTAAAGAGGCTGAATGCGATCGGATGACTTCGGTCAGATGAGGAACACAGTAGGACACTATATCTGGGAAAAAGAGCCGGTGACCGGAAAAGGTATATACTCGGTAAATAATAGTTAAAATATTCAATGAATTGTGTTAAAGGAAGATTCCTCGTAATGCGTGCCATACAGGTAATGGACCCAGGAAGCCCGAAAATGGCGCCATTAGAGGCCCAATAAGACTCTTGGACTGATAGGTGGGCCAGTGTCCAGCAGAACCCCAGAAAAGTACGAAATTACGAAAATGCCCCTATGTTGTACAAAAAGGGAAGCAGATGAATATAGGGTATTCTGGTCATTTTGGACAGACCCAGAGGTCAAGACATGTCTAAATAAGGTTGACTAGAGCCAGTATAAGCTTTGACCGGGTCCAGAAAGGTGTGAAATGACGATTTTGCCTTAGGGATTAAAATAGGACAAGATAGGGCACCAAGGGCATTTTGGTCATTTCGCAGGGGATCTGTAATTGAGTCTGGACCCAGTATTAAAAATTTAATGATATAAAGGGTCTAGATACTAAATGTGAGGTCAGTAGACATAAAAAGGATCTTCAGAAACATCAGATTTAGAAAACGGCACGTTTTTCGAGGCGATGGACCGGGCCGGTACCAGATTGGACCAGAAAGCTTCCAGAACCTCCAAATTTCGTCACATGAAGAATATGGGTGGTGAGGTGTCCTATGAGGTGTCCCATGAGGTGTCCAGGGTGATGCAGTAAAAAGAATTAAAGAAAATAGGAAATTCCAGGAAAAACCAGGACCACATGTTCAGATGGCTTCAAAATTACAAGAATGCCATCCATTAAAGCTATAAATACCCCCTTCCCCTCCCATTTTATGCATCCCACATTTTTGGCAAGAAAAGAGAGAGAAAGAAGAGAGAGAAGGAGAAAGAAAGAAAGGAAGTTCTGGTGGAGTTGGAAGTAGTAAGGAAGTTCTGAAGCTCTGCTTTTGAGGTAATAACTAATCCTAGCTCTTATATAATGTCTTTGTGATGTGTTGTTTTGTTTGGTTGATTGTTGTCCTATATCTTATGCTTGAAGCTCTATTCCAATGCTATGATCATATGTTATTGAATATGGAAGCATGCAGCATACTTATCTATACATAGTCACAAGCAAGCACTGTCACTTTGCATTACATATTTTGTTATGATTGTTGTTACTGGGATTCTTTTGAATCTCATTCCCAAACATAACATTACAGGGGAGGTTCTGTCAAAATAAAATTTGGAAATCTTAAGAGACGCCGGTAGGCTGCCGAAATTCCGACAACGAAGACGGAACAAAGAAAGGAACTGATACGTACTGTGTACGTAGTGCTGTCTAAGGAGGCTGGAAGTGAGTGGACCCAGCAGGTTCATCCAGTCTTTCCTGGGTACTACGTAGAATGGTAGTTCGCATAAGGGAATTACTGAATCGGTACAACATCAGTTACTTTCTAAAGAAGAATTGTAGCAGTTATGCTGCCGGTTGTTAGACAGAAAAGGATGTAATAAAATATGAGGGAGTTAATCATGCACTAATTTATAACAGTTGATTATTTGATATTAATTGTTATCTGGCTTGTATGACTGATATGTGTTGGCTGTATGCTTGAGTATGTAAAGACTAAATGCTGAAAATAGGCTCAGTGAACAGTAACTCGTGAAGACCCATTCATGTTTGATAAATCATTAAAAATAGTAAATGATTGAATTAATGTACGAAATTTTTAGGGTAAAAAGTAGACATACTAAGATTTAATTTGATATATAGAATGTCTAATTTGGATGTATACACGAAAAGATATAAATTGTTAAAGTTGGGACCAGAATGCTGGATTCAGGAGAAAGTCATTGGATGAACAGTAAGATTGAAACGTTGACCCACGTGAGATTTGTCAAGGATTGGTCAACCAATGATTTTTCCCTGAAATATATTTGAGTTAGCTTCATGTAGCAATTTGAACCACTTCATTTAGATTTTTATAGAATTAGTTATAAATTTTCAAAATCAGGTCACTCATCTGGAATTTGCCACAGTGAACAGTACTCGATATGAATAAAATTCCAGATTAAGTGTTTAGACTTCAATGACCCTGAAAGTGGTTTAAGTGCTACTGAATGGTCCCTAAGATGTATAAATATAAGGATGTGACATTGTCCCACTAGGTGGAATTCAACTTACATAATGTTGGAGAATGCTATTAAATTCAGTAGCATGTTTGCAAGGATGGAGAAATTTGATACAGAGTACCAAAAAAACTTTAAGGATAAAAACTTAATTGGTCCTCCTACAGCAAAGTCATTCAAGGAAGCTCAGGAGTTTGTTGCATTCTTGAAAGTGTTCTATAATGTCACTTTGAAATTTTCAGGATCAATTCATGTGACCTTAAATTTGGCCTTCCAACAAATCATTAATATGGCTGTTCTTTTAAAGAAGAGGGCAAACAATCCAAATTCTTTGTTGTGTCATATGGCTAAGAGTATGCAAGGCAAATATGACAAGTATTGGGGTAAATTTGAAAACTTAAATCCTTTATTGGTGATTATAGTGGTGCTTGACCCCAGGTATAAAATGGAGTTTTTGAAGTTTGCTTTTGAGGATATGTTTTTTGATCCTACACATCGTGACGCCATGTATAAAAGGTCTCCATAGTGTTACATCACTTGTACGATCATTATTCAGATGCACATGATGCATCTCAGCTTGAAACTCAAAGCGCAAGCCAAAGTTAGAGTCAATCACAACTACTAACTCAAGGTTCTTGTGACACAGATGTCTTGGAGATAGAGTCTTTTCATATTGATGATGGGGAGGGTTCTTGTGCAATTTAAAGGTTCCTTGCCCACACTGACTTTGAAAGTCAAATAGATAAGTATGCGGAGTTAGAGAGGTATCTGCAGGCTGAGTTACCTGACTATCATAATCCTACATTTGATCTTTTAGATTGGTGGAGACTAAATGCTAGCAAATACAAAGTCATTTCATTGATTACACGTGATGTGTTAGCCATGCCTGTCTCTACCGTGTCCTTAGAATCAGCATTCAGTATAGGGGACGTGTTATTGATGACTTTAGAAGTTCACTATACTCTAAGATGGTTGAAGCGCTAATTTGTGCCCAAAATTGGTTATCTCCATCTACATTCAAATTAAAAATCCTTGATATTGATAATTTCAATGAAACTGTGGCAGCAAAAAATGGTATTAGTTATATCATATTATTTGTTTTATTTCATAGATGATTTTATTTGTTTACCCTTGTGTTATTTCTTAATTTTCCTTTATCTCTTTTTGTTTATCTACAGACGAAGCAGTAACTCCATCAAGTGAAATGGAAGAATTGAAGAAGTAGCACATGCCTTTAGTTTATGAGTGTTTGTTTGTTTATTTCTTTCTTTATTTTATTCCTTAGAATATTTTAATTTTATATCAGGAAGTAATAGTAGTATTTGGATGAAGTTGTTGTAATGTTTGATATAGAATGATTTATGAAATAATAGTTTTATATTTTTTTTAAAAAGGGATCGGGATGTCCTAAACCCGTCTCAACTCATCTCGGTCCCAAAGGGATCAGGACAGGTCGGGACGGGACTGGACACGGGACACAAAATACGTCCCATGTCCTGTATCTAGATAGGACACGGGACAGGGTTATCCCAGTCCCGTGACCACCCCTAGATATTCCTGCACCATTGTAGTGGCCTTGAGTTCTGACATATGTCCCAAAACCAAATTATACTAAAAAAAGATAGAAAGAGTTATATATGCCAGTATTGTTGGTAGCCTGATATATACAATAATGCGTATAAGACTAGATATTTGTTATGCGTTGGGGTTGGTTAGTGGATTCTAGTCTAACCTTGGTGAGAAACACTAAAAAGTAGTAAAGATAATCCTGAGATACTTAAAGGCCATGATTGACTATGATTTATATTATCAAGGAAGCAAGAAGTAGACATGTAATTCCTTACACTCTGTCACATCCCAAATTTTCCCTGTTTGAATAGGGCTGAGCTAAGGGAAAAGAGGTTAGGAAGGGATTTGACATTGATTAGAAGAAAAGTTAATGGTTATAGGAGGTTTAAGTTAGAAAAAGGAAATAAATAGTAAAGGCATAGAGGAGAGGGACTTAAGTGAAAAGTCTAAAAGCATCAATGGTAGTTTAAAAGAGAAAGGGACTTGATTGAAAAGTGGAAAAGTTTCCAAGGGTAAAAGTGTAATTTTAAGGAAATTGAGCTGAAAGTGGCCAAAAACTACCTAAAAATGTTTGAGTACCACATTTTACCAAGAGAGAGAGAAAATCATTCTGGTTAATTGAAAGCGACGTAGAATTTTATTTTAGGTCACAAAAAGTTTATATTAATTTTCGAAACTCTGAAAAATTATTTGAATTTTTTACCTGACCTTCTGAACCTTAGATTTTTGAGAAATTTTATAGAAAATTACTTTACTAATTGTAAGTGTTTATGGAACTAATAGAACCCCTAAAGGAGCCTTTGGAAATGATAATAGAATTTAAGGTGAATTAGGGCCCCTGGTGGAGGCTTTAGGGGATGTTCCTTGAGAATTGGCTATGTGAAGACTTAGACTTGGTTAGAGGTCCAAGAGGCCTAAAAATGTGTTCCAATAGTTATTGTGAGCCTAAGTACATTAAAATAATAGCTTAACCATATAATCTTGACTTCGACAAACTTAAATTGATGTTTATACCTTGAATTAATTATGTATTCCTTGACTTCCACACAAAAGAGCCTCTTGGCCGAGACTAAAACTATATAGGGAGAGTGGTTTTGATAATTTTGATGCTTCCATTGAGTCCAGAAGGAAATATTGTATAGGATTGGATCAAAGGACAAGAGTTAGAAGCATTAAAAGTAAATGTGGAATTTTTGGAGAAAATTCTCAAGCTTCACAGTTCTATACAGATTCAAAGGAGGAGTTGGAATTTTCCAATTCTGATTCTATTTTTGGATTCCTTAGGAAAAATTGTATGGTAAATAGTCAAGGTATAAATTAATTAAAAGGGCAAGATAATTAACCGAATTTAAAGAAAGTTAGGGGCTTGTCAGTCAAGGAAATTGCATTGAGCCTAAACCAATATTGGAACTTGGTTAAATAGACTACGATATGTATAACTTATACTTTGTTAGGCTTTGATCTTTATGGTAAAGATGACTTTAAAGAAAGAGGAAAAGGTGTAAAAGAAAAGGTTAAGGAAAAGCTATTAGAAGGTAATGACTTACCTAACTTGTATGTTTGATTGTTAGGTGTTCAATGTATTGTTGCTTGGCTTGATTACGTGAAGTATGTATGATTGATTGAAACACTATTTCTTTTTATGCTATGACCATATGTTGAAAGTAAGAACATTGAATCATGTAAATATATCATTATGCTAGCATGATCACTGTAAGCATAAATGTTAGCACCACACATTATCTTGTATACATTGTGTGGTATTGCTCACTACTGAGATTTCACTTAAAATTTGTAATATCCTAATTTTTAGACCACAAAAGGAAAAAAATAGCCTAAAATAGGTAGGCTACCTAGCCCCTTCGAGTAGAGGTCCCAGAAATACAAAGTGAATGTTCAGGTACTAAACTACAAATAGTGAAAACACAGTAACTTAGATAAAAATAAGAAAAGTTCATGGGGATAAGTTTGTAAATAAAGCTATAGGCTCTAGAAGAGTCTCCTGGGCATAGAAGGTAAAAAGAGAAAGAAATGACTAAATTATAAGGAAGAAAAGCCATTCAGGGCCTAAGAAAGTAAAAAGGGACTAAATTGCAAAGAAAGAAAGTTTTTCATGTCTTAAGCATAAAGTGTAAAGTTTTCAAGGACCAAAATGAAAACCCTAAAAGTTCTAGGGTCCAAAGTTAATATAGACACAATTTATGGGAACTAAGTGTAATTTTGAAAATTTAAGGGACCAAATTATAATGATGAGATTTCAAGGGCATAAGTGTAAATTTTAGGAAAAGCATAAAAGTTCAGGACCTAAATACTTTTGAAAAGGTTCCCAAAATTCAAGAGAAGATAGTGGAGATTCTCCTAAGCTGTTTGAGTAACAGTAACATTTTTATTCGAAGTTTCGATAAGTTGATATGATTTTCTAAAATAATTAAATATTAAGAAAATATTTAAAAATAATATTGGATTAGATATCCAAGAAAAATTATATATTCATGGATAGGAAATTATGCAGAAAAAGATAGGGGAATCAACATCCAGAAATATCCTAGAAAGTACAAAATGACAAAAATGCCTCTATGGTATAATAATGAAAAAATGATGGATGGATGACATTTTAGTCATTTGGCCAAGGTCAAAAGGCAAATAAGGTTACTAGAATACTTAACCAGAGTGAAAAATTACTATGATGAAGTGTAAAATGACAATAATTCCCGTAGGGTTATTATAATGTAAAGTTATGAACCAAGGGTATTCTGGTTATTTTTCAAGGGACAATGAATAAATTTAAAGTTAAGTAGCACCTAATATCGTGTTCTTATTTTTCATATGTGGTCAGTATCCTAATCTTATTTGTGGTGCAATTTCACCCATAATATTATTTCTCAATTACCAAGAATTATACCAAATTAAAAAAAATAGTTGAAATTACACCAAATTGAAAAGACTGTCTCAAATTGTACCATAAATAAGATTATAATACTAGTTGCATATGACAAATAAGATTAGAATATTAGGCGCTATTTTACCCTTAAATTTATACCATTCCAAGAATGTCAATAGTAGGAAAAATCTAGTCATTGGATTTAATAACCTAAAACATATTTTGGAATGTTACAAAAATTAGAGTTATAAAACAGTCTATTTTTTAGGAACTTTGACCTGGCTAATACTAGATTAGACTGGAATTGTCCAATCAGCCCTTTCTCTTTGGAAAATAACACACATGGCCTTAAGTAATGTCATGGATGATGTCATAACTTGGCTTGACAGGAAAGACAAGTTGTAAGGAGCAATCTTGGCTACTAAATTAAATAGGGTACAAAGTAATATATGTAACACCTTATTTTTGTACGTCTTAGTGACTATTTGGTAGCATTTATAACCACTTATATGATAATTGAAGTTCAATCTCAAAATCTGAAAAATTCTAACTCACTAGTACTGTTCATGTGGTATTTCCAAATTAAGTGACAAATTTTGAAAACTCATAATTAATTCTAGACAAATCAAAATGAAGTTGTTTAAAAGGTTACTCAAAGCTAACATATTGAATTCAAAGAAAAAAATAAGTCTTAGACCAAATGATCAGCCAATCAATATAGTTAAATCATCAAAGATCACTATTTATTTGGTCTAAAATTCTGTAAAACAGTTTCTTGATTTGAAAATGAAGCTTGATATGTTAACTAAATGGTGGAAAAATTTCATACATTTATTACAATACATACTATTTTTAATTATATTTCATATGTCACTATCTCTTCACGAGTTACTACTATTCATAGTGACAAATTTTATCATCTATCTTTATATACATATACACATACATCATGCAACTAATTCATATCTCTTCTTCATGCCTCTTCATCGTCCTCCTTATATGAAATGCCTGTTGTGGTGGTGACATAGAGGGGGTGAGATTTCAGTTAAAATCTTAGTAGCAAACAGAAACCATACAATGTATGCAACTACATGCTTGATGTTACTATGTGTGCACTTAATGATCAAGCTTACACAATGATAACTTATATGCTTCCATGTCCCTTAATCATAACATATGGCTATAGCATAAAAAGAAATAGAGAATCACTTAATCATACATGCTTCACATAATTAAGAGATAGGGAAACTATGCCATGTGTCCTTGGTGTGGGTCCCACAAGAACACCCCACAAGCCAACTCACCTTATCTATTGTTTTCTTTAATTTCTTTCTTTTTAAAATTTATAAATTATTCAAAATTGACTTGATCTCCAAGAATTGATATTGGGCTTTTTGGATGCTATATATAATGCCACTTTAGGCCAATATTGGGTCCAATTGCTAATTGATACAAATCCCAATGCACTTCCTTTACCGATATCCTAATATACCTTAAATTTTGGAATAAATTCTAGAAAAATCTTTTAATATTTTGAAATATTTAGAAATTCATTTGAATATAAAATTAATTTATTGTAAAGTCTCATAGTTTTTTTAGAATAAGAAATTCTATTAAAACATCCATATATTTCTTTGAATCCTTTATCTGTGTCATTTTTCACCTTAAATTCTCTACTTAATTCTATATGACTCCTTTTTGGTTTCTGTTAGTTTCATAAATTCTTATATTAATTATAAGAATTTATTGTAAAGTTTCATCTGATTTTGAGGTATGGAAGATACTGTACTAATCTCCAGACTTTGGAGATTAATATCAATTTATCGAAACCTTAAATCAAAATTTTGAGAAATATGCCTGGCTTAATTTATATTATCTATTAATAGGTAAAATTTGGAACAAAAATATTTCTAGGCAAATTTTGGGCCTTTTCTTACTCAACTTTCTATAATTATTATTTTACCCCTAAACTCTTAAAAATTGCACTTTAGTCCCTCAACTTTTCATAATTATACTTAATAGACTATAACTTGTATATACTTCTATTTTGCGCCATGGAACTTTTAGGGTTTTTACTTTAGTCCCTTCCTTTTCAAAATGGCCATTATACCCTTGGAACTTTCATTAATTGCAATTTAACCCCTTTGGCTTTACAACTTTATACCTTATCTCTTTCTTTGGCTTAAAACTTATCTAATTATTATATTTTCTTCTGATTACCATCCCAATCCCTTCATAACCTCTTTCATTTATTAGTCTTATACAAATAGGAAAAATTATGATGTGATATTTTCACCCCTTAAAATAAATTTCGTTCTCAAAATTTAATTCGTACCTTGGTCAAAAAGACCTTAGATATAACTCCACGTTTTATCCTCTTTTGCTTTATGACTAAAGCTCAAGGTATCTATCTCCTATCTTCTATCTTGGCATCTAGCATATTACTCTCAACATCTACGGAGTTTCATATCTTTCTTGTGTTGTCATGCTCATTTTTCCTTAGTCAACTCAATTAGAGTCGAAGTCTACTTCTTTCTGTTACTTACATACTTATCATGCATCTATTCTTTTATGGACAACTCATTATACTGGATAGGTGAGTAGTATCCACTTCTTTCATACATAATCTTCCAGAAATTTAATTGAATTATGGAGTCTCTATTATACATCATACTTCTCATTATATATCTCTTATCACTTGTCTTTTCTTGTGTATTGCATATTTCTCTTTACACATTGTAAATATTTCATTACACTTTTCTTTCCATATTTCATAATACTCTTTGGCTTATAGCTTTGCCAGCTTTTGGGGAGAATCTTGCTCTTAAAATTTTTTGTCTTTCTCATGAAACAAACTATAGTTTGAATCTTTCCTTTTAAATTCTCTTCGTATATATATGACATAAGGGTTCTAGTCCCTTATCTTTCATAACTCTTTCTAACTTTTCTTAACTTTTCTATCAATTTATCTATCTCTTTCCTTTCAATAGTTCATCTTCTTGGAACTGCTATAAGGAAAAACTCATCATCTAGCTATCTCTTTCTTTCTTTACAGTTCATATGTCTGGAACTGATACAAGGGAATAATAGTGTCCCTTATTTTCTCTATTGATAAGTTATGCTACTATTTCTTTTTATTACGCTAGCTAGCAATTCTTTCTCATTGTTCTAGAACATCTTTATAACTTTATGACTCAACACTGTATTTCCCAGTGGGTCACTCATCTCTAGGCTACTCTAGCCTGAGCAAGCTTAACTAAAGTGTCTTACTAGTTTAGGGCTAGTTTATACTTCATATGGCTTTAAACCATAGTATACTCCTTCTCATAAAACTATATTTTAACTTTTCCTCAAACCCTCTTCTCTGGGTCTTTTTGGCCTTTTAATCTCTATATCCTTATATGGAGGATCTATCTGATCATACTTGTCTATTCTTAAGATATATGGGATTCTCTTTTGTGTCCCTCAAGCATACTTTACAATCTTTTGAATTCCAGTACTCGGATTTCAATTTTTGACTTTGTCTTCACTTAAGAGAAACTAAGTTCAATCAGAGGCTAGTTGGAAACACCATGGATACTCTATGTGCATGAGTTAGTCAACACCTTGTCCTTGCCGATTGTCTTATCAGAAAGATATCAAGTTGTCATATTTCTCTTCTTCATGATTCACATTATCCTATCCTTAGGCTAGGTTGTTTCATTACTTGAAATCACCCATTGTCAAAAACTATAGGATTCTAGGATATTACTCCTTTGTGAATCATGTTAGCATTAACTGCAATTCTTCTGAAATACTTCAACTAATGAACTGGATTATAGGGTTAATTACTCCTTTTTGTTGATAACTCATTAGATAATTCTCTAGCACTATGTTCTGTAGCTCATCATACTTATCAAGACTTCACTTAACCTGCCTTTTACTCAGGAGTGCTTCTCTACTTTCTTTCTTTCTTATGGCTTACCATAAGTGTCATACCTTACTTTTGTAAGCTTCATCTTGTCCAAAACAGTACCATGTTATGTTTGGAAAAGATAGGGGTGAGATTTCTGGAGAAATCTCAGCAGTAAACGGTACGATAAATAATGTATGCAAGTATATGCGTAATGTTTTTTACTGTGATCATGCATGCATATTGACATACACATGCTTCCATGATTCTTACTTATAACATATGGCTATAACATAAAAGGAGACAAAGCATTCTCAATAATACATGCTTCAAATAATCAAGGCAAGTCCATAGCATATTAACAACACCCAAGCAATAAGCATACAAGTTTAGGCATAAGTTCACTTAGCTACTAACTCAATGCTTTCAGAGAATTCCATAATCTTATCTCGTAATGAATGGCTAAGATTGTGTTACGTGTACTTAGATTTTTCTTGAGTTTTCTTCTTCCCCAATTTAGTGCCATGTGGCATTTTGGTGGGTCCAATTAGGATATCTTTCACACCACCTTATGGCTTTCAGATAAGTCCAAAGCTTTGTCTGATCAATTTCCTAGTTATAACTTTAATCCGGTAATATACTTTACAACAAAATTATTAATATATTATTTTAATTTCACTTGGACCCACATAACTCTTGGGCCATATTTTTGGACTTCTTGGCATGCCATCTTGGATCTCTGATTAAGCTCAAGTACTTTAATGGCTTAATTCCCAAGAAACTTCCCTTATATTGATATCCTTAAACTACCCTGATTTTTGAGATAAATTATATTTTACTCTTTTACTAGTTATAACATTTTTATAAATTTATTCTAATATAAAATAAATTTTCTATATAGTCTCATAATTTTTTGAGATTCAGATGTCCAGATAAAAATTTTATACATTTCTTCTAAACCTTTATCGGTATCCTTTTTCACCGTAAATTATATAATTTATTCTACAGGACTCCATTTTTACTTCTGTCAATTCCATAAATTCTTCTATTAATTATAAGAATTTATTATAAAATTTTATTTGATCATGAGGTCCATAAGATATTATAGTAATTGCCAAACTTCAAAAATTAATATCAATTTATTGGGACCTCAAATCAAAATTTTGTGTAACGTTAAACTAATCAAAATAATTTTTTCTATTTTATCGTAAAATATGGGATTGAAATACTTATAGGCATTTTTGGAAATTTTCTGACTCAACTTTCTCATAATTACTATTTTGTCCCTGAACTTTTATAAATTACACTTTAATCCCTCAACTTTTCATAATTACACTTAATGACCCACAACTTGTGTCTACTTATATTTTTCACCATGGAACCTTTAGACTTTCACTTTAGTCCCTTTCTTTTCCATAATGACCATTATGCCCTTAAGGACTTTCACTATCTATATATAAGTCCCTATAATTTTGCTTATTTGTAGTTTAGTCCATGAAAACCCTCATTATGTTTGTGGGACTTCTGGTAAAAGGGGTTTGGTATCTTTTCTATTTTAGACTTCTTTCTAAGTCTCTAGGCCTAAAAATAATGGTAGTACAATAAGCTATTGCCATATGCAATCATGGCCTAGCCATCTGCAAATGCCATAGGCAGTTGCTTTCTATTATTATGGATCTATGTCATAACTTCTCATATGAATATGTACTCTATCTATGAGTAATATGTAATAGATCTAACTCTTATATGAAGAGTGATCTTTACTTACCTAAATCTAGTTGTATCTAAGAGCCATCTGTTTCAAATACAACTTTTATATGAAGAGTGATTTGAAAGTAATCACTCTCCTGTTGTCTGCTGTTCTTTATGTATACCATTTCTTTCGATAGAGTTATAACACTACCAATATCTTGCTACTTGCTAAATACCAAAGTAACCTAAATCATACTATAACTTACTGTCCCACTTACTAGGACTGTCTGTTATTCTGGCATATTCCTATTGTTTACCTATTTTAGGTTTCTAATCTAACTGACTCTTATCTTCTGATATCAAACTCTTATCTCTATTTCTTGACTCTAATCTAACTCTAATCCTGATCTTAATTTATACTCTAATCTTAATTTTAATCCTTAAGGATTAACTAACACTAACTACTTTATCTATTTCTCTAATAATGTGGATCAAACATACCAGGTTTGGAGTAGCTCTACGATATGTATGCTAGACATTACTGTGTAAATATATGTAGGGTGCCATTGCCCTTAAACCAATAGGAATAAATTCTTTTTATATTCATTGCTATAAACAAATAACTGGCGCCTGAATCACATATCGCAACTACTTAGTGATCGTTCATCTATATTATCTCCTGAATTATCTTAGGTAACTCTTTTGCCTCTTCTCTAATCCAGCCAAACTTTCTTTTGCATCTGGAATCTCTCATCTATTGTACTATGCAAACATTCCCTAGAAAAATATCCCAGCTTGCCACATCTGTAGCAACTTTATAGACTTGTCAATCAAAGCTTGTTCTCGTGGTCTCTACCATAATTCTCATATATGTTAGGTTTTGATTGTATATCTATATCTTTTAACTTACTACTCTTCTATTCTAAGTCTTTTATACATATTCTAATTTTTCCTACTTCTTATGATCTCTTTTAAAAATTAAAGGCCCTTTGGAACATCCTTATCGAAGACACTGAAAGGGTTCATCTTTTAGAGTTGCCTTTATCTTTTCTGGGCATCACATGTTTCTCTATATAATTTGCATGCCTCTACCGCTTTATTGAACCTCTACAACTTCTTGAAAAAAATTATTTCTTGCAGCATAGAATTCAATATGTGAGTTAACTTCTTAGTCATTCAACTTAGCCTCCTCTTACCCTATTTTAACACTTTAACTTAGCCTGCTACTCATATCTATTAATAGAGGATAATCCTTCTAATAAAACTATACAAGAAAAACTTTCTAGGTGAGCAGATCATTTTTGTCTTTATAGTGTAACTTCTGTACCTTTCTACAACTTCTTTACGTCCTTTTCTAACTTGTCATCAACTAGCAATGTTCTCCTTTTTATAAGACATTTCATCACTTTGTGGATCTTTTCCAAGTGATTCATCTAACTCTCTGTTGCTTTGGGATCTAATTCACTTTTGAATGTAATCAGATTATGCTTATTGAATTGTACATTCCATAGCTGGATATTATCTTCTTCTTTAGTAAATCCTGATCATCTGCTAATCTTGATATGTTCCTACTTGGCCTGTAACTCCTTGAAGACTTCTATATATAATAGTCATAAATCTACAACAGCTGCTACTATGACTGTCATAATAATAACATCTCTTTATTATTTCTGGCAAACTTTAGTTACCAGGATCCCATTATCATCTGCTGATGTTACTCCTACTTTAGGAGTACTCTACATTAGGTATACTGGCCCCTTAATGATGGGATTTATTTGTTTGAAGAATATTAGCTCTATGTCTATTTGCTATCACGTCTCTGGAAAATTCTTGGTCTCATACTTCTAAACGTTTTGTTCAGGAAAGACTAACATGATAAAGTACTTATGAACACCTTCTTGAGCTAGTCTTCTATGTCCTAGCTTTCACATCTTGATTTTTTCCTATCTGTATCGAACAAACATTGGAACTTGCAAGGGACAAACAGAGGAAAGAGTTTTGAAAGGAATTGTGATGATGAACAGAAGAAATGATAAATGTTGGATGAGTTTTGAAGAAAGAGAGGGACTAAACTGAAAAGTCTAAAAGTTTCATGGTGCAAAATGGAAGTAGCCATAAGTTATGGGTCATTAAGTGTAATTATAAAAAGTTTGGGGACTTAAATGCAATTTGTAAGAAATTCAAGGGCAAAATCGTAATTAAGAGCAAGTTGTGCTAGAAATGCCCAGAACTACCCAGAAATGCTGTAGTTTTAAATTTTACTAACAAATAGAGAATGGTAATTGGGCCAGATATATTTTTAGAATTTTGATTTGAGGCCTCAAATAATTGATATTAATTTATAAAGTCTGGAGATTATAGAGGGCCTTCTGAATTTCTTAATCAAATGAAATTTGGTAGTAAATTCCTTTAATTAATATTAAAATTTATAAAACTAACAGAGCTCAAAAAGGAGTTATGTAGAATTTTTAATGGAATTTAAAGTAGAATAATATACTCGATAAATACTTTCAAGGTGAGTTTTCTTGGGAATTGAGCCATAAAGGTATTAGAGCCATGTAAAGGCCCAAGTTGACATCCCACAGGCCTAGTAAGATACTTGAACAATAGTGTAAGCCATTGTCTAAGGAAACCTTAAAAAATATGAAATTATGAAAATACCCTAGTGTTATAATACTGAATAAGAGATGAATGGATGTCATTTTGGTCATTTGGATAGGGTCAAAATGCCAAGGCAAGTATAGCAATGATTAATCAGATGATAAGGTGTATATAAGTGTGAAATCATAATTATGCCCTTAAGTTAATATAGTTTAAGATAGTAAATCAAGGGCATTTCAGTCATTTTCTATAGGATGATAACACGATAAATACCCAGTACAACAATATCAATGGTAGGAAAAATCTAGATACTATATTTAAGGTCTGAAAACATATTATGGAATCTAAAAAAATTAGTTATTAAATAGTTTGTTTCTGTGAAATTTGATTGGGTCGGTACCGATTAGACTTAAATTTTTCTAATCAGATCTTAGCCCTAAATTGCGCCAAACAAGGCCTTATATGATGTCATAGATGATTTCATAAGTGGCTTCTAGGGCAAGCTTGATACAAGAATGAATATGGACAATTTGATCAAATACTGAAAGATTAAATCCTAGCCATCTATTTTCATCCAAACTTTTCTATATATACCACTTAATTTTTCACATTCACGCCAAGCATTGGGAACCATGGGGAGGTGCTGCCAAAATAGATTTTGAAGCAAGAAGAAAAGGAAAATCAAGTAGTTAAACAAGTAAGGATCCAAGGTACCTTCTTCCTCCTATTTTTGATTATGTTGTAGGAAGATTTCTCTTGGATTTGAATAGTTGAAACACCATTTTTCTCTCCATGTGAGCTGCTGGACGTTATGTCTTGATGAGGGAAGAGGATGAATGGTGAGTTATAAAATGCTTAAGTAAGCTTAAACAAACTAGAATTAAGTAGTTTGAGTTTAGAAAATCATGTAATCTTAGAATTGTAATCTTGAGACCCTTTTTGTCACTTTCATAAACCTGGGAAGGGGTTAGAATTTCATGATTTTGATGATTCCAATAGTTTTAAAATGGAAAATTGTGTGAGATAAAGTACAGAAACAATTGGAAGCATTGGAATTAAAATGAGAAGTTTTATAATTTAGGAAGGTTTTGTACGGTTTTGGGAATATTTCATAAGAGGAGTTTGATTTTCATAATTCCAATATCATATTTGAATTATTTGGACACAATTATGTGGGATTGATCTAAGGAAATAATTATTACAAAGTTAAACCACTAACTCCAAGATTTAAGTTAAGAGTTAGGGGTTTTAAGGATGTTAGTGTGCATGGATTATATAATAGCTCTAATAAGTTGTATACAACATGTAATTATGTTTATGACCTTAAGAAATCCAAGAGGATGTTGGCTAGTTGTTGACCAATAGTATGCATGGTTGGAAGCTTAGGGAGCAAGTGCACGAACAAGAGAAAAGCTTATGTTTAAGGTAGTGGACTTACCTCTTTATGTGATTGATGTGGTATTCTTATGTGTTGACATGCATATGGTGATTGAATAATATTGTGACATGATGAATAATGTTGAATAAGTTATGAATAACATGTTTCCTACATCCATGCATTTTTATGCAAAGCATATACAATGATGCCATGTCACTAATTAAAGAAAGTTTAATGAAATTATATATCATGCATTAGCATCAATCTTACATATTTAAGTGGTAATGTTTGCTACTGAGATTCCCTAGAATCTCACCGTCCCCAACCAACCAATTTAGGTCAAGCATGATGGAAAATGTATGCATGTAGAAGAGCTTTATAATGGAAGAAAGAAATTGAACAATTTGATACTCTAGCCTATGATGTATGGTCTTTCCTAGTTATGTAAAGTGTCTATTTCTGTGATGAAAATGAATGAAATAATTATGGAATATGTAAAAGATGTATGTGAAGATATGGGTAACTTATTTGATGGTTTAGGAATGCTAGATAAATTTATGGACATATAAGAAAGAAGATGAAATGGAAAAAGGTAGGTGCTGGAGTAGTGTTAGATTGACTCCTGTTTGACCTAGTAAATGAAGGATTTAATTCACAAACTTTTTTGAGAATGTAGTCAACATATAGAGCTTTAAATTCATAGGTAACATGTCTCATTTGGATGTGTATATGAAGAGAAATGAATTTCCAAACTTACAAGACAGAATATGGAATTTTCAGAATTTGCAATATGAACAGAAAAAAGTAACGGTTTAACTGTATTGATTGGCAAGGTAAATGTCTAGATTTATATTTTTCCCTTAAAGATATATGAAAGGAATTCAAGTAGAAATTTGGATAACCTCCATACAATTTTTTAGAATTAGTTATGAATTTTCAAATTTAGACTGTCAATCTGGAATTTACCAAATGAGTAGTACCCAAGAAGTAAGTTTTAAAATTTTAATTTTTGAACCAAAGTAATGCTTCCACTAATCAAATACACTTCCACATATGTGCTCTGAGAGGATAAAAGTATAATATTTCACTAGCACCTCATACATCTGACTCTTACAGTAAACCTCTAGCTAATAAACTTTAGCGAGGTTGGCATCTTTGTTCTCATCATTCTCATAGTGTCTAATCACTATGCGTGGGGATTTTAGGTTTACTGAATAATTTTGTTTTATTCCCTTAGTGTTATCTTCAACTAACTCTTGTATCTTAACTTTTTGATCTTCGATTGGTCAACTTCTTTTACTGTTCAACTTCTCTGACGTTATACTGGTTAGCTTTTGTCTCTGTCAGCAGAAGGAACTGCTCTCTATTGCTGTTCCACTTAGTCCAACCACATCGTGTTAAGAAACATGAGACCCCTAAGGTATTGGCTGACTAGGACCAATCTACTATAACTACATCATTGAAAACTATCTTGTAAGGCTGTAAGGGTAGGGTATAGCGCAATATATCCATATGAGGGCCACTGTCACTTTTAGTCATATCCGTCATACTAGCTTGTTGTGACTAACATCCTGTATATTATGTCATCGCTTTTAACTTACTTTATATGTTGTGACTAGATAATTTTGTATTCTTTTGTTGTGGCCAATGGTATTTCGTCGTCACTTCCTGAACTCCTCTGTGTAATTTAATTGTAACGTAAGACCTGGCTTATTGCAACCTAAACACTATTCTGTCATACCTTGAACATATGTTTCTCAAAACTTTCTCTTACTAAGTTTTATTATCCGAGTCATACTTTAAGTAGTGAACCAATCATCTAGGGAGAGGATCTTCTTGGTTCACTTAAGATTAATACTTAAATGGTACTGACTTTCTCATTAAGTACCCTAACCTTAACATAATGTAACTACTTAGGTTTAAGGTTTCGGAATTATCCTATATGATGTCAGAAACTTTGTTCTAGTACCAAAAATATAACACCTTACTTTCGTACATCTTAGGGACCATTCAATAGCATTTAGAACCACTTATATGATCATTGAAGTTTAATCTCAAAATCAGGAAAATTCTAACTCACAGGTACTATTTATGTGATATTTGTTACATCCAAATTTTTCCCTATCTAAGACTGATAGAGGAAAGAGGTTTAGAAAGGATTGTGATGAGGAATAGAGAGGAAAAAAGAGGGTTAGACAAATGTATAAAGAAGAGGATTAAATTGAAAAGTCTAAAAGGTTCATGGTGAAAAATGAAAGTAGACATAAACTTTAGGCTATTAAGTGTAATTATGAAAAATTGAGGGCCTAAAGTGTAATTTTCAAAAGTTAAGGGGAAAATGGTAATTAATGAAATTTGAGTCATAAAAGGCCCAAAAATACCTGGAATCAGATTAGTCCCAAATTTTACTAGTAAACAGAGAAAATTATTCTGATTAGTTTGATGCAACACAAACTTTTGATTTAAGGTCCTGATAAATTGATATAAATTTTTGAATAAAGAGAAAATTAATACAGTATTCTCTGGACCTCATAATCATTTGAAATTTGGTAGTAAATTCTTATAATTAATATAATAATTTATGAAATTGACAGAAGTAAAAAAGGAGTTATGTAGAATTTATTATAGAATTTGAGCCCATGAAGGAAGTAGACCATATAGAAGGCCCAAAATGGCACATTGTAGACCTAATAGTATTTCCAGATAAGTATGTTGGCTAGTGTTAATAAAGACCCAAAAAATGAAAAATTATGAAAATGCCACTAGGTATGCCACTAGGTTGTAATATTGAACAAGAGATGGATGGAGGGTATTTTGGTAATTTGGATAGGATCAAACATGTCAAGGAAAGTAGAGGGATGAATAATTAGAGTGAGTACATTCTCTCGTAAGATGAAAAGAGGTGTGAAATGACAATTATGCCCTTAGGGTTAATATAGTGCAAGATAGTGAACCAAGGGCATTTCCGTCATTTGCCAAGGGATTTGTAATTAAGTTAAGAACCAGTTCAGTAATGTGAATGATACGAAGAATTTGGATACTATATTTAAGATTAGAAAGTATATTATAGAATCTCATAAAAATTAGATTAAAAAAATAATCTAGGTTTTGGGAAAATCGGACTGAGCTGGTACTAGATTGGACTAAATTGTTTTCCGATGCTTCCTCCCCTTGCAATTTCATTACATGTGCTATGACGTGTCCCTAGATGATGGCATGGATGATGTCATCTTTGGCTTCTAGGGCAAGTTTGATTCAAGAGAAAATATGGACCATTGGATCAAATAGTAACCAAAGCAATGTTGGCCTTCCATTTCAACCCAAGATTTTCTATATATATCCCCTACTTTTAGCAACATTCACGAAAGCATGAAGACATTATGGGGAACCTCTTACAAAATAAAAACTCAAGCCAAGACCAAGGCAACTCAAGAGACAAATAAGCAAGCATCCAAGGTAATCTTTCTCACTAAGTGTTTAAGCTTCTAGTTGGGAGGACTAGTTGTTAGATTTAATGGTTAGAAAATGTTTTACTCCCCCTATATTCTACTATATGAAAGACTAAGTGGTTAGGAAAGGATGAATTTTATGTTATAAAAGCTTAGACAAGTATAAACAAGCTTGAGTCAAATAGTATTAGCTTAGAAATTCAAGTATGCATACCATTATGGGTTATATTCTTGGATGCTACTGTACATATCACTTTTCATATGTGATAATTTCAATGAGCTAATGCTTCTATTGGATTTATATGATGATTTTGTGTAAGATTGGATAGGTTTGAAACCTTGGAAGCATGGGAATTCTAAGTTATAGTTTTTCAAGTTCTTCTCTATTACATTTCACTTGTGTGAATAGTGATTAGAATTTTATGATTTTGATCCTTTAAATAGTTTTAAAATGAAAAGTTGTGTGGGATGAAGTAGAGAAACAAGTATTGAAAGCACTAGAATCAAAATGAGAATTTTTAGATTTCTTGAAGGGTACCCAAGGTTCCTGTCCAGTTCATAGGGAAGGAGATTAATTTTTATAAATCTAATCTCATATTTATATTTCTCATGGAAAATTGTGTGGGATTGACCTATGAAAGTAATTTTTAGAAAGATGGATAGAAATCCCTACAGTTAAAGTAAAGAGTTAAGAGTTTATGAAGGGTAGTCTTGAACATTGTTTAAGTTCATGGTCCTAATGAATTATGTGATGGATATGAGTGTGTTTAGGACATTGAGACATCCAAGAACATGTCGGGAAGTGATTGCCCAAAAGACTTCATTGTTGGAAAGCTTAGGAAGCAAGTGCAAAAGAACAAGAGAAAAGCTTATGTTTAAGGTACTGGACTTAGCTCTTTATGTGCTTGATGTGGTATGCTTATGTGTTGACATGTGTATGATAATTGAATGATGTTGTGACATGATAATGATGTTGAATATGTTATGAATAACATGTTTCCCATGGCCATGCATTTTTTGTGCAAAGTATATAGCATAATGACATGTCACTAATTAAGGAAAGTTTAATGAAATTACATATCTTGCATTAGCATCCATCTTGCATATTTAAGTAGTAATATTTGCTACTGAATAAAGTTCTGGCATTAGTATAGAATAAAGTTTTAGCACAGAAAAGAGGTTATAGTGCAAGATAAGCTTGCCTGATTAGGAAATAGAGTATGTAGCAGATTCCCTAAGGCCTAATTGAGATTGAGGTTAGTAATGGGTTACTTGTTCACAGTCCAACTAAGATTATAGATTGGAGATGAATGCTCTAGGGAAAATGAATATTGAGGTTTAGTAAGAGATAGATTCTCACCTGACAGGGAAACTTAAAAGTGTGAATGACATTGAGATGTGAGCTAGACCCTTCCTCAATTAGCTGAAAGAAAGCAGTTGACTCAGTTATAGATTGCAGTAAGGCCAAGCACACATAAGTCTTTCAGGATAGGGATACATAAGTCTTACAAGTGATGGGAGATGTTATGATGGAATGAATATATCCTAGTTAAGATGGTTTGACATGATAACTATTTTAGATTCCTTACTTGATCAATAGGCTCTTAGAGATGTAAGCTAAAGATAAATTGCCTTAGAAATTTCTCAAGGATTAATAGAAATAGATGATAAGAGATATAGTATGAGTTTGTGGGAGTGCTCTCTAACCCTAATGTGGGAGTTCAAGTTTCTTTGCCTTAACTTCAAAAATTCATTTCTCTCTCGTTACTTGGCCAAATTAACCGTGTTACCTATGGAATTAAAGTTCTAAACGTGTTATTTAATCTCATAATATTTCATAGAAAAACACATTCATTTACTATACAAAACTATCATTGGAATGTTACTGCCTCTAGACTTTAACTCTAAGTTTGAAAAATCATAACAAATTGAATACTTAACCAATTGAGGCATTCTTTGTGTTTATTTAAAGTTCTGTAGGTTAACTATTATGATACCAAATTTCAAGTTCAAACTCGTTGGTTAATGCATATAAATATTGTCACACCACCAGGGCCTCAGAACACAACTACATAATCATACCCCATACATCCCATCATATCCTTTCATAGTGACATGTAACTCATATAATTGATTATACAAGTTCAACCATCTATGTTACCCTTTTCCTTGTGAAGTTCCAGCACCTATGATATAATTATGCATTTGGAAAGAATGAGATTTCATGAAAATCTCAATAGTAAGTCATACAAACTATAATATCATGCATGATTAATTGGATGCTTAAAATGTCATCATGAAATAGGAGCTACTTCATAATAGTATATAAGCAAACTCTAACATGCATATTGTCACGACATAAGTTGCAAGGAGTTGCAATCATTCATACTTCATCATCAACATGATGACACAATCTCATGCTCAACCAAACATCATAACTAATAAGCAAGCATACAATCAAGCAAACATGAAACTATAGTTAGATATTCTTTCTACCACTTTAGCTATCCTTGTCAAATTATTCTTGAGATGATTTCATTCCCTCACAAATGTCAAAACCTAGTCATTACAAAGTAATATCAAGTTACAACTTAACTTGAAAACAAATCTAAGACTAGGTTTTCACTAACTTCCATTCTTTTTCCATTTTATGTTTCTTACTTCCATCTTTCTAAAATAAATTCTCATGGTTCATTTACACATAATTTTTCATGTAGAACCCAAATATGAAACCAGAATTTCCAAAATCAAAACATCACATGAGCTGCTATGTCAAACCGAAGTGAAAACCCTTGATTTTCCAAAAAAATCCATTTTGATTCCAATGCTTCCAATTCTTGTTCTCCTACTTTATCCCCACATAATTTTCCATTTTAAACTCATTGGAAGCATCAAAATCATGAAATTCCAACATATGAACAGTGTCACATACAATTACAGCCATGAACACAAACTTCTAACTACATGCATACTTGAATTTCCAAGCATATACCACTTGATTCTAGCTTGTTTAAGCTTGTCTAAACTATCCATAACATAAAAATCATATTCTTATCCCATAAGGACAGCACTTCCAGTAGCAATCACAAGGGAAATATGGCACAAAGACCCCTTAAAATCAAGAGCTAGCTTGCTAGAATAAAGCTCAAGAACAACAGAATAATTACCTTGCTTGTTGCTTCAAGTTGTGTGCTTCTTTCTTGGTTCAAATGAAACTTTTCCAGAGTTTCCCTAAGCTTCCCAAAGCTTCCAAATGAAGTCTGAAATGAGGGGGTATTTATAGATAAATTTGGGTGGAAATGGATGGCCAAGATTGATTTGGTTACTATTTGATCTAATGGTCCATATTAAGTCTTTAACCTAGCTTGCCCAAGAAGCCAAAACTTGATGCCATGCATGACATCATTTAGGGGAATGTTTGGCTAGAAAAAGGTAAATATACTGATAGGAAAAATTTTAGTCTAGTTCGGTACCGATCGGAGCAGTTTCACAAAAACCAAACTATTTTCTGTTCCTAATTTTTATAATATTCTAGGATATGTATTCTGTCCTGGAAACTAGTGTCTAGATTTCTCATACCAATGACATTGTTAGATTGAGTATTTATCTTCCATCCATCCCTTGGGAAATGACCAAAATACCCTTGGTGTCCTTTCTTGCACTATATTAACCCTAAGGGCATAATTGTCATTTCAAACCTCCTTATACTACCTTAAGGCATACACTGGCTCTAACTAATCATATTTATACTATCTTGGATGCTTTTAGCCTATCCAGAATGACCAAAATACTCTCCATCCATCACTAGTACAAGCTAGTCATCTAGAGGCATTTTCATAATTTCGTACTTCTCCAAAGCTGCTCTGGACTCTAGCCCACTTAATTGTCTCATTACCTTATTGGGCCTATTGGGACACCATTTGGGCCTTGGTATTGGTCCATTAGCTTTATGGCATAAATCCCAAGAAATCTCTTCTAACCCTATTTATCGGGTATTTTATTCTACTGTAAAATCCCGTAAGAATTCTACAGGATTCCTTTTCTGACTTTATCAATTTTATAAATTCTTATATTAAATATATGAATTTACTGTATGGTTTCATCTAATTCTAAGGTCTGAAAAATACTGCAATAATTCTTCCTGACTTTAGGAATTTATATCAATTAATTGAGACCTCAAATAACTGACCGGAATAATTTTGTCTATCTACTAGTAAAATTTGGGACTAATATATTTTTGGGAATTTTTGAGCCTTTTTCGGTTTAACTTTTCATAATTATATTTAGGTCCCTGACTTTTTGCTTATTTGTATTTAAGTCCCTCCTTTTGTTTCTACTTTCACTTTTGGCTTTCAGCCCATTCTAATTTTTATTTAGGTCCCTAAAATTTCCTTAGTTAATAATCCCTCTCTTTCCTTCCTCAATCTAATACAATTTATTCCAAGAATCTCATGTCCATTACATATAAACTATACGCATATATCAGATAAGAAAATTGGGGATATGATAATATAGCTCTAAGAAGGAGCATCATCTATGTAAAATAAGTTAACATTCTCACAATAGGGATAGATTGCTCTTGTGATAGAGTTGATTATTCTTGAAATAGAGACATGAGAATGTATAGTACAGCTCATGTTAGAGCCATGTCCATTAAAGGAGATATATAGATTGTGATAGATATGTGTATGGTAGAGCCTGTGTAGCTCTCTACAGTGCTAGATATGGTAAAGTTATGAAAGATGAGAATGTTAAGATAAATTTCTAAGTGATAGAGGAAATGAGTGAAGTCTTAATAGATAATATTGGCTTCTGCGATTAGTTGTGGGGAATTATATGTTGATTTAGCAACTAAGTATAAGTGACTAACCTTGTAACTTAGTCCATTGGTTTTAGGTATTCTAGAGATAAGGATGCAGTTCAACAGAATCGTAGTAGATTATGGAGGATCACAGTTTGATCCCAGTGTCGCAGTAGACCTAGCCTAAGAAAATGAATGAGTCATAAATACAGTATTTCTTTAGAAAGACGATTACCAATGACAAGGTTAATGTAGGGAAGCTCCACAAGTTGGTTAACTCATAAGAGAGAGTACCCATAATGTTAATTTCAGATAGCCTTATTATTATTATGGACTAAACTCAAAATCTTCTTACACAAAGAAGGAATTAAGTGATCAGAGTTAAGGTTTTTAGTCTTGAGTAACAGATATTTATGAGTTTGTAGATAATATGACTAAGGAAGAGAAAAAGAAATTATCTTGAGATATGAGAATAAGAGCCAAATAGACTCAATAGAGACAATATAAGAAGGGTTTAAGACAGTAAAGAGTTAAAGACTATTAGCACCAGTGTTTCAAATTTTATTGGCACTTTTCAATTAATCGTACTCAGGTAAGAGTAGCCCAATGATAGGTGACCCCCTAGGAAGTGATGAGAAATGGTGTAAATTCCATACAAGTTTAGCATATATTCACAAAAGTTATGTAAAATGATAGAAAGTATTATGAAAAGTTAGAAAGGGTGTTGTGTAAGGGACTATAATCCTTATGTCAAGTCCAAATAGAGTGCATTTGAAAGGAAATATTTAGAAAAGTTTGCTCAAAAGCCAGCAAAGTTATCAGCTAAAGAGAATATTAGCCTTATGGTATCTTAGGATATGTCATGATAAGGCAAGATATGCCATTATACAGCCAGATGCGGCAAGAGACACCATGATATGGCATGAAAAGTACATAATAAGATACACTATGAGAAACATGTAATGTGATACATGATGAGAAATGTGTATTGAGAAGTATAGTAAGAAATGACGTTGTAGTTAGCTTTATAAACAGATTGAGAGGCTCACTCTATGAGGGATAAAATTATTGAATAAAATTATATTAAGATAGTAGTGAGTAAGAGCTTTCACTCCTTGAATGAAATTATAGGATTATGTTATGTTTGTAAAATATGCTAAAGCTCTAAATGTTAAAGATGTGCAAGCTCCATGTGATAGAGTTGTGTAAGCTCAAAGTGTTAGAGTTGTATGTATTAAGGAAAGGAATACTTGAGCTCTGATGTTAGAGCTTTGCATTCATGAGCATGTATGAAGTCCTACAACATATTGGCCAGGCATTATGCGCGTTAGAATATGTGCTCCTACTTAGCTTTGAAGTAAAGAAAGAATAATTGCGTAAGTCCTCTCTCTATACTATGATGAATGGTTAAAAATGATATGAGCAACTAGTAGAATGATATATTTCATAAGAAAAAGAAATATGATGATAAAAAAATGAGAGATGAAGTTTTACAGATGTTTATAAAATTCTACTAGATACTCATATGAGTAATAAGAGATATGCACTAAAATGTATGATGAGTAGTTGACATAAACTCCATGATATAGTAATATTGAAGCGAGTTTTATATGAAAGAAATGGATACTACTCACAAATCTAGTATAGTGAGAAGTTCATAAGTGAATAGATGCATAGCAAATAATAGCAAGTAACAAAATAAAGTAGAGTTCAACTCTGATTGAATTGATTCAGAAAAATAGAGTAATGACATCAAATATATGAAGATATGCGGATATGGAAAGTACTCCACTAAGATTCAAGATAAAAGATAAGCCCAAAGCCTTAGTCATGGAGCATAAAAGGATATAAAGAGGATATATATATGTGATAGTTGACTAAGTTGCTAAGTTTATTTTGAGGACAAAATTTATTTTAAAGCAGGTAGAAATGTCACATCCTAATTTTTTTCTCTCTAAGACTAATAGAGGAAAGAGGTTTAGAAAGGATTATGATGAGGAATAGAGAGAGACAATGAGGATTAAACAAATATATAGAGAAGACGGATTAAACTTAAAAGTCTGAAAGTTCCATGGTGAAAAATGAAAGTAGACATAAACTTTGAGCCATTAAGTACAATTATAAAAAGTTGAGAGTCTAAATTATCAAGAAAGGGAAAGTTGGTACAATACCCTATGGACCTCATAATCAAATAAAATTTGGCAGTAAATTATTATAATTAATATAAGAATTTATGAAACTAACATAAGTCAAAAAGGAGTTATGTCAAATTTATTATGGAATTTACAGTGGATTAAAACACCCGATAAGTGATTTTCGGGGGCATTTCTTGGGAATTGAGCCTATAAGGTAGTGGCCCATATAGAAGGCCCAAAATGGTACATTGTAGGCCAAATAATATTTCCAGATAAGTATGTGGGCCAGTGTTAATAAATACTCAAAAAATGGGAAATTATGAAAGTGCCACTAGGTATGCCACTTGGTTGTAATATTGAACAATAGATGGATAGAGGGCATTTTGGTCATTTAGATAGGGTCAAACACATCAAGGAAAGTATAGGGATGAATAATCAGAATCAGTACATGCCCTCATAAGATGTAAAGAGGTGTGAATGACAATTATGCCCTTAGGGTTAATATAGTGCAAGATAGTGAACCAAAGGCATTTCAGTCATTTGCCAAGGGATTTGTAAATAAATTTAGACCCATTCTAAGAATGTTAATGGTAGGAAGAATCCAGATATTGGATTTAAGATAAGAAAGTATACTATGGAATCTTAGAAAAATTAGATTAAAAAACTAGTCAAGTTTTTAAGAAATCGGACTGAGCTGGTACCGGATTGTACTAGAATTTTTCTAGATGCTTCCACCCCTTGAAATTTCATCACATGTGCTATGAGTTGGGTCATATCCTAATTTTTCCCTATCTATATAGTACTAATAGTGGAAAGAGGTTTGGAAAGGATTATGACGAAGATCAGAAGAAATAATAAAGGTTAAATGAGTCATTAAGAAAGAGAAGGACTAAAATGAAATTTAGAAAATGTTGAAGACAAAAAGTGAAGGTAGAAACAAAAGTTGGGCCCTTAAGTGTAATTTTTAAAAGTTGAGGGACTTAAATGCAAATAGTTAAAATTTCAGGGGCCAAAATGCAATTATTCAAAAGTTTGGGGACCTAAATATAAATATGAGAAAGTTGAGCCAAAACAGGCCAAAAATGCCTAAAATTATATTAGACCCAAATTTTACCAATAGATAGACAAAATTATTTTGGTCAGTCTAAAGCAGCACAGAATTTTGATTTGAGTCCAGATTAATTGATATAAATTTATGAAGTCAGAAGAGTTATTACAGTATTTTTCAGACAACAGAATTAGATGAAACTTTATAGGAAATTCCTATATTTAATTTAAGAATTTATAAAATTGATCGAGTCAGAAAAGGAATCCTGTAGAAGTCTTAAGGGATTTTACAGTGAAATAAAATACCCAATAAATAGGATCGGGTGAGATTTATTGGGATTTGTACCATAAAGGTAATGAGGCCAATGAGCCCATACCAAGGCCTAAATGGTGCCATAATGAGCACAATAAAGTAGTGAAACAGTTATGTGGGCCAAAGTCCAGAGCAGTCCAGAAAAAGTGTAAAATTATGAAAATACCCCTGGATGCCCATACTGTACCAGTGCTAGATGGAGGTTATTTTGGACAGGCCAAAAATGTGACATTTAGTATAAATATGATTAATCAGAGCCAATATATGCCCTCAGGTAGTGTAAAGAGAGGTAAAATGACGATTATGCCTTTAGGGTCAATATAGTGTAAGAAAGGACACCAAGGTATTTTGGTCATTTTCCAAGGAATAGATGATAGATAAATACTTAGTATAATCATGTCAAGGGTATGATAAGCCTAGATATTGATTTCTAGGACATAATACATATCCTGGTATATTTTAAAAAAATCAGAACAGAAAACAGTCTGGTTGTTGTGAAACTACTTCGATCGGTACCGGATTGGACTGGATTTTTTCCAGAAGCTTCCTTACATATTAGCACGCCACATACACCCATGAGGTGTCCCTTGAGATGTACCACATGATGTCATAATTATTCTTTTTAGAAAAAATTAAATCCAAAATTAAATGTGGGCCTTTAGAAGCTTCCATTGAATTTAGATGATGATTTTGTGTAGGATTGGAAAGGTTTTGAACTTGAAAGCATTGAAATTCAAAGGTTGTAGTTTTTGAAACCCTTCTCAGTTACTGTTCACACGCATGAACAGTGATTGGAATTTCATGATTTTTATGCTTCCAATGGTTTTAAAATGAAAAATTGTGTGGGATAAAGTAGAGAAACAAGTATGGGAAGCATTGGAATCAAAATAAGATTTTTTGAAAGAAATGTATGCTTATGTTCAGTTCTATACAGCAGGCCATGAAGGAGCTGGAATTTCATGATTCTAAAGCTCATAAATGGATTCAAAAGATGAAATTGTGTAGGGTAAAGTCAAGACATCAATTGATTCAAAGGCCAAGTCCATTAGTGAAGATTAGAGAAAGTTGGGATACTAAAGAATGTAATAAAGTAGACTTGAACATTGTTAGAGTTCATGGGTCCTAATGAATATGAATGTGTTTAGGACCTTGAAACATCCAAGAAGATGTTGGAAAGTGATTGATATAAAGGCTTCATGGTTAGAAAGCTAGGGAGCAAGTGCTAAAGATTAAGAGGAAAGCTTAAGTGCAAGGTAGTGAACTTACTTCTTTATGTGCTTGATGTGGTATGATTATGTGTTGACATGTATATGATATTTGAATGATGTTGTGACATGATAAATGATGTTGAATGTATTGTGAATAACCTGTTTTCCATGGCCATGCAGTTTAGGTGAAAGTGCATAGGTAGAACGTTTCATTTGGATGTGCATATGAAGAGAAATGAATTTCCAAAGTAAGGAACTAGAATCTGTTTCCAGAGTTTTTGACCAAATGAACACTAAAATTCAACAAATAAACTGTATCAATTGGCTAATCATTTGGTCTGGAAATTATTTTTTCCTTAAATTCTAAGATGTTATCATCACGTAGCTTTTTAAACCACTTCATTTTGAGTTTTCTAGAATTAGTTATGATTTTTCAAAGTTCATTGCATAATCTGGAATACCATATGAACAGTAACCCGAGAAAGAGTAAATTCCATATTTGGCTAATGGACTTCCAAGGTCTTATAAGTGGTTCTAAATGCTACTGAATGGTCCCTAAGACGTATAAAAGTAAGGATGTTACAAGTTGTTCCTAGATGATCTCATGGATGATGTCATCTTGGGCTTCTAGGGCAAGTTTGATTCAAGAGTAAATATGGACCATTGGTTCAAATAGTAACTAAAGCAATCTTGCCCTTCCATTATCCCCCACTTTCAGCAACATTCATGGAAGTATGAAGACAGTATAGGGAACGTCTTGCAAAATGAAAACTCAAGCCAAGACCAAGGTAATTCAAGAGACAAATAAGCAAGCATCCAAGGTAATCTTTCTCCCTAAGTGTTTAAGCTTCTAGTTGGGAGGACTAGTTAGATTTAATGGTTAGAAAATGTTTTACTCCCCCTATATTCTACTATACAAAATACTAAGTGGTGAGGAAAGGATGAATTCTATGTTATAAAAGCATAGACAAGTATAAGCAAGCTTGAGTCAAGTAGTATTGGCTTGGAAATCCAAGTATGTATGCCATTATGGGTTATATTCTTGGATACTACTGTACATATCACTGTTCATATGTGAAAATTTCAATGAGCTAATGCTTTCATTTGATTTATATGATGATGTTGTGTAGGATTGGATAGGTTTGAAACCTTTGAAGCATTGGAATTCTAAGTTATAGTTTTTTGAGTTATTCTCTATTACTATTCACTTGTGTGAATAGTAATTTAGAATTTCATGATTTTGATGCTTCAAATAGTTTTAAAATGAAAAGTTGTGTGGGTTGAAGTAGAGAAACAAGTATTGGAAGTGCTAGAATCAAAATGAGAATTTTTCGATTTCTTGAAGGGTACCCATGGTTCCTATCCAATTCATGGGGAAGGAGATTATTTTTATAAATCTAAGCTCATATTTAGATTCCTCATGAAAAAAATGTGTGGGATTCACTAATGAACCTAATTTTTAGAAAGATGGATTGAAACCCCTAAAGTTAAAGTAAAGAGTTAAGAGTTTATGAGGGGTAGTCTTGAACATTGATTGAGCTCATGGTCCTAATGAATTATGTGATGGATATGAATGTGTTTAGGACTTTGAGAAATCCAAGAACATGTTGGGAAGTGATTGACCAAAAGACTTCATGGTTGGAAAGCTTAGGAAGCAAGTGCAAAAGAACAAGAGAAAAACCTATGTTTAAGGTAGTCGACTTACCTCTTTATGTGCTTGATGTGGTATACTTATGTGTTGACATGTATATGATAATTGAATGATGTTGTGACATGATAAATGATGTTAAATATATTATCAATAACATGTTTCCCATGGCCATGCATTTTTGTGCAAAGTATATAGCATGATGGCATGTTACTAATTAAAGAAAGTTTAATGAAATTACATATCATGCATTAGCATTCATCTTGCATATTTAAGTGGTAATATTTGCTACTAAGATTCTTTAGAATCTCACCCTTCCACAACAAACTAATTTTGGTCAAGCATGATGGAAAATGCATACATAGAGAGGAGCTACAATATGGAAGAAAGGAATTATATATTAATAATTATATATTATATATTAATATATTAATATTAAATAATATTAAATTGAATTATTAAATTATTATTATATAAATTATTATTATAATTAATAATTAATATAAAATTCTAAATATAAATCTAAATATAGTTAAAAAAATAGAAAATATAGTTAAAACAATTGATGTTCTAGTATATACTATGAATTTTTCATGTATGTAAATGCAATGTAAGGTGTCTATTTATGTGATAACAAATGTATAAAATAATTATGGCATAACCCCATGATGTATATGAATGTATGAGAGGCAAAGTAAAGGTTTATACACGATGGAACAATTGTTGAAAATCAAATAAAGGAAACTGAAATGATAAAAACGTAGGTCCTGTAGTACTTTTGTTGTGGCTTCAGTTGAACCTAGCAAATGAAGGAATTAATTCACAAAACTTTATGAGACAAATCTGGAATTTTCAAGAGAAATAAATTCACAATTGTTGTGGCTTTTGTTGTGGATGTATATAGCAAGAGAAATAAATTTTCAAAGTTAAGAGACAAATCTGGAATTTCAAGAATTTGCCATATGGATAATAAAAATAAGGATTTAACTATATTGATTGGCAAGGCAAATATCCATATTTGTATTTTTCCTTAAATAACTATGAAATAGCTTCAATTAGAAATTTGGATTATCTCCATACTATTTTTCTACAATTAGTTATGAATTTTTAAAGTTAGACTATTAATCTGAAAAATGACATAATGAACAATACCCAAGAAGTAAGTTTTAAAATTTTTATTTTTGGGCTAAAGTAATGCTTCAACTGATCAAATACACTTCCAAATACGTATTATAAGGGGTAAAAAGTAGGATGTTTTAGTATTTATTGATTTAGTGATTAATTTCAAAAAATCATAACTAATTCTAGACAAATCAAAATGAAGTGGTTCAAAAGGCTACTCGAAGATAACATAATGAAATTTAAAGAAAAAAATAAGTCTTACGCCAAATGATTAGCCAATCAATATAGTTTAATCATTAGATATCACTATTCATTTGGTCAAAAATTCTATAAAACAGTTTCTGGTCCCTAAATTTGAAAAATTTGTTCTCTTCGTTTTGACGTTAGAATAAGGCGTTCTTAATGTGAAAAATGAAGCTTTACACGTTAACCAAATATTGGTAAAATTTTATATATTTATTCCAACATTTACTATTTTTAATTATATTTCATATGCCAATGTCTCCTTATGAGTTACTATTGTTCACATTGACAAATTCATCATCTATCTTTACATACATATACACATACATCATGGAACTAATTCATATATCTTCTTCATGCCTCTTTATCTTCCTCCTCATGTGAAATCCTTGTTGTGGTTGTGACATTGAGGGGTGAGATTTTGGGGGAAATCTCAGTAGCAAATAGAAAGCATACAATATATACAACTACATCTTGATATTACTATGTATGCACTTAATGATCATGCTTGCATAATTATAACTTACATGCTTCCATGTCCCTTAATCAAAATATATTGACATAGCATCAAAAGAAACAGAGCATCACTTAATCATACATGTTTCACATAATCAAAGTAAGTAGACATCACATAAAACATTCCAGAAACATAAGCATACATGTAGGTAATTTCACTACCTTATAATAGCTTTCTTTCCTTATCCTTTCTCTTTACCTCTTGGTTATCCTTACTCTTTTCCTTCCGTCATGGTCCTTGCTTTGTTGTCTTTTTTACCACATTAATCAAGGCCTAAACAACATAATAGCATATATGTTACAACTTAATTTACCCAAGTTCTAATCTTAACCTATTAAGTCTCTATCTTCCTCTAACTTTTATTAATTAGTTTCACCTTTAAATTAATTGATGTCTTAACTTTATCCTACATAATGTTTCCTTCTAAATCCATTTATATGCTTATAATTATAAAATTCTAGTTCCTTCCTGAACTTCTAGATATAACCAAAATATGTTATCTTTCTTTCCAAAAATTATCATTTTGATTCTAATACTTCCAATACTTGTTTCTCTACTTTATCCCACACCAATTTTTATTTTAAAACCATTGGAAGCATCAAAATCATAAAATTCTCATAATTGTTCATGCATATGAATAGTAATAGAAAGTATTTTAAAACTTCCCTTTTCCAATTTCAATGTTTCCAAGGTTCCAATCCTATGAAATTCTACCCAAAATCATCATTTAAACTCAATGGAAGCATTAGATAATTGAGAATTAATCTCCTCCTATCTAGAACAGTACTAGCTGAATGGCCTCAAGAAAGGCAAAGTCAAGAATCACAATTTAATTCCATAACCAGACATCCAAACTAACTTGTTTAAGTGACAAACATAGTTCTAGCTTCAATTCCTTCTTCCCCCTAAATTTCCAGACTTTGGACAGCAAGCATACCATACAAAAATCTTATTTCCTTCCCTTAAAATCCTAGGTTCAAGCTTCTAAATTAAAGGGAAATAAGCTAGGATCAATAACTTACCTTGATCCCTTGTAAGCTTGATCACTTAGGCTCATTGTTCTTGCTTTTCCTTTAGGTTTGAGTGGATATTTTGGCATAGTTTTCCCATGGTCCTTGGGAGTACAAAATTGAAGAGAATGGAGGGGTATTTATAGCCAAATTTTGTCACTCTTGGAACTAAATTTGCCCTCATTTTCCTAATTATACCCTTAATCTTGCATCATATTGGTTGATTAATTCCTTAATCACAATTAACTTAATTCTTACATTAGTTTAATAAATTGAAGCACATGTCCAAACTCTTCTTCCTTGTCCTTGACTACCATGTGTCCTTGGTGTGGGACCCACAAGGACCTCTCACAAGCCAACTCATCTTATCTCTTGATTTTATTTAATTTATTTCTTTTTAAAATTCATAAATTATCCAAAATTGATTTGAGCTCTAAGACTTACTCTTGGGCTTGTTGGCTACTATATATGACACCAAGGGACAATATGGGTCCAATTGCTAATTTGCATAAATCACAATGCACTTCCTTTATTATATATCCTAATATACTTTAAATTTGACAATAAATTTTAGAAATTTCTTTTAATAGTTCTAACATTTTTATAAATTCATTCTAATATAAAATAATTTTTTTACAAAGTCTCATAATTTTTTGAGATGTAGATGTCTTGTTAAAAATTCTATACATTTCTTTTAATCCTTTATCTGTGTCTTTTCTCAACTTAAATTCTCTAATTAATTATATAGGACTCATTTTTTACTTCTATTAGTTTCATAAATTCTTACATTAATTATAAGAATTTACTGTAAAATTTTATCTAATTCTGTGGTCAGGAAGATAGTATACTAATCTCCAGACTTCAAAGATTAATATCAATTTATCGGGACCTTAAATCATAATTCTGAGAAATATACCTGACCCAATTTTCATTATATATTTACTAGTAAAATTTAAGACCAAAACATTTATGGGCAATTTTTGGGTATTTTATGGCTCAACTTTCTATAATTACTATTTTGCCCTTGAACTATTAAAAATTACACTTTAGTCCCTCAACTCTTAATAATTACACTTAGTGGCCCATAACTTGTGTCTACTTCCATTTTGCACCATGGAACTTTTAGGGTTTTAACTTTAGCCCCTTTCTTTTTGAAAATGAACATTATGCTATTAGAACTTTCATTAATTGCAATTTAGGCCATTTGACTTTACAACTTTATGCCTTCTATCTTTCTTTAGCTTAAAACTTATCTAATCATTATTTTTTATTCTAATTACCATCCTAATTCCTTTATAACCTCTTTTCTCTATCAGTCTTATATAGATATGGAAATTTGGGATGTGACAATATAAGCCTTGATTCACCTTGCCTTAAATCTATAAATAACCCTACTCTAAATCTATAGCACATGAAGCAAGGTATATATGGGGAAATGCTGCTAAAATGCATGGAGACACAAGGAAAGAAGGAGTACCAAGTAATCAAAGATGCTAGAAATCAAGAGCACAAGGTAAAGTACTTTGATCAAGCTTTTAATCTTGAGTTCTAGAAAGAATTATCTTGTGTTAAATAGCTAGGAAACAATAGATTTTTTCCTCTTCCATGGCTGACTAAAACCTATACATAATTCAGGGAAGGACAAATTGAGGTTAGAACAATATAAAATAAAGAGGATTAAGCTAGAATCAAGTGGTATTAACTTGCAGAATCATGTATTTTGTAATTTCAATCTTAAGTATACTTCTGCCACTTTATGGAAGTCTAGACATGAGATTAAATATGATGATTTGTATACTTCCAATGAGTTTAAAATGAAAAAGTGAGTAAGGATAAGTAAAGAAACAAGCATTAGAAGTATTAAAATCAAAACTGTAATTTTTAAAGATATTATGTATTATTTTGGTTTCTATCAAATTCATAGGAAAGGAGTTTGATTTTCATAAATCTAAGATCTTATTGGGATTTCTCATTAAAAATTGTGTGGGATTGACTTATGGGAATAATTTTTAGAAAGACGGATATAAATCCCTAAAGTTAAAGTAAAGAGTTAAGAGTTCAAGAATGATAGTCTTGAACATTACTTGAGTTCATGGTCCTAATGAGTTATGAGATGAATATGGATATATTTAGGACCTTGAGACATCCAAGAAGATGTTGGAAGTGGTTGACCAAAATATTTCATGGTTAGGAGGCTAGGGAGTAAGTGAAAGATCAAGAGAGAAAGTTTAAGTACAAGAAAGTGAATTTACTCTTCTAGTATGCTTAATAGATGCTTGTGTGTTGATATGTTCATGATATGTGATGATGATGTATGATATATATATGAATGATATATACTCTAACCTTTATGATATTATAGTCATGTAGGATAGAATATGGCATTGAGCATGATGGTAATAGAAGTTTAAGAAAGACAAAGGAAGCATATGTCATGCACTTACATTTATATTGTATACATTGATTGGTAATGTTTTCTACTAAGATTCCCCAAAATCTCACCCTACCATAACCAACCATAATTGTTCAACCATGATGGAAGACTTATGCTTGAAAGAGAGATAAAGAATGGAAGAAGGAAAATTTAGACAATGTATATCATATCATGTGATGTGTGAACTATCTTGTTATGTAAAGAGGTATAATATGCCAAATTATGTGATATATATGTATAGAATAATTATGGAATGTATATATGATGTAAATGAATGTATGGAAAGTTAAGAGAAAGGTTTAAGCATGCTAGAATGATTTTTCAGAATTATGAAAGAAAGTGACAATGGTAAAAACATAGGTCCTAAAGTTGGTTTGTTGTGGCTTTAACTTGACCTAAAAAATGAATGAATTAATCCACAAAAATTGGTGAACATATAGTACACATACTAAGATTTAAATTCATATGTAACACACCTTATTTGGATATATACATCAAGACAAATGAATTTTCAAAGTTGAGGGTCAGAATATGAAATTTCCTGGATTAATCAAATGAACAGTAAAACTAATGATTTAACTATATTGAATGGGCAAGCAAATGATGAGTTTTATATTTTTTTCCCCTTAACTATGAATAAAAGAGGTTTAACTATGACTTTAAACTATCTCCATATAATTTTTCTATAATTAGTTATGATTTTTGAAATTTGAACTATCAATCTAGAAAATGAGTAATGAATAGTACCCTAGTGACAAAATTGAAAAGTTTTAATTTTTGGGCCAAAGTAATACTTTCACTAGTTAAATACACTTTTGAATAAATATTTTGAGGGGGTACAAGTAGGATATTTAATTTTGGTATCAGAGCAGAGAATTCTTGCATAGAACAAAGGTATTGGTACATGCAGAGGATAGATGTTCTAGTGCATGATAGGAATGCTCTAATCAAGATATAGAGTATACAACGGATTTGATAAGGCTAAATTGTGTTTGAGGTCAATGTTAGTGATGGTTTACCTATTCATAGTCCAAATAAGTTGAGGAATTTGAGGGGATTACTCGAAGGGAAGTAGGTAAGTTGCTACGAGTATAGCCCTTGGTCACGACTAAAGAAGACAGAGATACCTTCCTTTCTATTAGTGATCCTTGAGGATAAATGAATGGCTAAGAGATGTGAGTTGGACACTTTTTCAGTTAGCTGAAAGAAAGTAATTGACCTAGTTAGGGATCACAGTAGGGCTAGGGACACAAAAATCCTTTAGACAATGAGAGATGTTATAATGGAATGAAACTAAGTATGATTAGCAAAGGTTAAAGGAATGGTCACCATAGATTAAGAGACTCCCCTATCTAAGAAATATTAATGCATGAGAGTCAGATAAAGTAGCTAGGGATTAAGTCTATACCCTATACCCCCATAGGAGGGTAGAGTGGCAACCAAACCTATATGAATTGATGTAGCTTTGTTAAGGCTAGGGAAGTTTAATAGAATAGCTATATTAGATTCTTGAATTGATGAACAGGATCATAGATAACTAAATTTTTAGGTAAAATATAAAGGGATGATAAGAGATAGAGAATAAGACAGATAGATATAGGAAACAAATATGTTGAGAAATAAGCAAGTTCCTGATAATAGTAAGAAAATACTTAGTCATTTGGGGTTTAGGTTGAGAGGCTCCCGAGTAGAGATATGATATATGACAATTATGGCCATAAAGTCTTTCATAAGGATTGGGAGATAGTCCTCTAAGCTAGAATTAACATTGTACTAGATAAAGCAAGACATCCTATCTAAGTAAGAAGTGGATGCAATTGAGATAGAGTTGATGTTGCTTTAGCAAAAGTGATATGTCCTCTATGGAGAACATAGTGTAATAGCCAATGAAAGGTAAGTAGAGCTAACTTTATTCCAATAGAATTATGATTAGACAAGAACAAAGCTAGGGTTAAAGTCCCTAAGCATAACAGAGCATGAAAGCAAGTAGAAAGAAGAGAATGATGTAAGTCCTCTCCCTATAGCTTTATAAGTGGAAAGATGATTTTCCAGCTGACTCTGTAGATAGATAGAGAGGCTCCTTTTTGTTGGGATAAGATGTTTGAATGATATGCTACATATGAGATAGCAAGTAAGAGCTTTCACTCCTTACATCGAATGTTAGGAATTATGTTATATTTATAAAAATATGTAAATCTCTGAGAGTTAGAGTAGTGCAAGCTCCAAGTGTTAGAGTTGTACAAGCTCCAAGTGTTAGAGTTGTGTATATTAAAGGAAGGCATGCTTGAGCTATGATGTTAGAGTTGTGTTCATGAGTAGGTATAAAGCCCTACAACACGTTGCCCATACATTATACATGTAAGAGTAAGTACTCCTACTAAAAAGTAAAGTAATGAAAAGAACAGTGGCATAAGTCTTCTCTATGTACCGTTCATAATTGATAGAATGATAAGAGCAACTAGAGGAGTGAGAGAACTCCTAAGGCAAGTTGATTGAAGCATAGTATGAGGACTAAGCCAAACCTAAAGAGATAAAGAGGTAGGTGGCTTAGGCAAAGTTTCAAAGAGGCCTAAGCTAAATGTAAAAGGAAAAGTTAATTTGCTTAAAGAATTAATGAGGCTTAAGAAATATTGGTCTATGGGAATAGTCTTTAGGGAATTATTGTTGGAAATCGTGCCCTAGGGGCCAATCATTGTCTTATGAACATTATTGATTTATGAATTTATTAATTGAGTTATCATATTATTTGCATGTTTACTATGATGATCATCCTTGGATAATTCATGATATTATCCTAAATGTCCCTGATCGATCATCTATTCGGGAGCACAGATGAAATAAGACCAGTATGACTTTGAAGATATATAGAGATATAAATCAAAGTCATAAGCACATGTAAGAGTACAAGGTACTGGACCGACCCGCTATGAGAGAACTGCATGGGTAACGTCATAAGCTTCTCTCATATACAAACCATGTCAATACGCCCTTTGACCTGAGATTATCATAGATTCCTACATGACAAAACGCTCAGCTTTGACCTAGTCAAAAGTCACTTTTGACCGAGTGATCATAAAGACTATGTTCGGCCTTAGTGGTTTTTCATGCGGAGGAATGTGAATGGTCAAGATGGAATTTGTCCCTCACATTCGTAGAGAGATATTACTGGGCCCCTCGATGAGTGAGTCTGAGAAATGTATGGCCATACTATAATGGAAAGGTAGTTCCATTTCTATAGTCAGACTACTCAAGGATCGAGAAAGTAACGGTCAGGAATAGGAGGATGACATTATCCATGCCTCATCCATGACCAAAATATCGCGTGACATAAGGGACATGATATGGTTGTATAAAAGGTTACATCGTTTATCGATCCTCATATGATTTGGGTAGTCGTTATGTCTTGCTAGAGACCGCTTGCGACTTGTGGGCTAGTATAGCAAATGGCCCACTGCCAACTTCATATGGGCCTACAGGGTCGCACACAAAATAGCCCAACATGAGCTATGATGTCCAGATTCATTGAATCTAAGACATGTCCAGATTCAATGAATGATCCAGGATAGATGTATATATATTTATTTATATTTATATTTGTATATATATATAAATTCGTATGTATACATTATATGTATATATGAGATTTAATTTATAAGGATAAATTAAATCTCTATCACGTTTGAAATTCGAAATTCAAATTGATAGGATATCTCATATAAGAGATATTTATAAGATTTAATTTATAAGGATAAATTAAATCTCTATCATGTTTGAAATTTGAAATTCAAATTGATAGGATATCTCATATAAGAGATATTTATAAGATTTAATTTATAAGGATAAATTAAATCTCTATCATGTTTGAAATTCGAAATTCAAATTGATAGGATATCTCATATAAGAGATATTTATAAGATTTAATTTATAAGGATAAATTAAATCTCTATCACATTTGAAATTCGAAATTCAAATTGATAGGATATCTCAAATTTGATTTATGAGAATAAATCAAAAATAGTTCAGTCTCATCTTTATTTAAAATTAAATAAATGGGTAATTAAATCTGTGGGACGGATTTGATATTATTTATTTAATTAGTTTCTTATAAAATTATACAATATATGATATTGTATTAATTTTGAAATTAATATAAGATTAACTCCAAAATCCAATTCGGTTGACAGAGAAAAACGCATAGCATCCTATATATCTAATTTTAGGAGTTGCGTTTTGCACAGAGAAACATATAGAACATAGAAAGACCGAAGGGGACTCTGTAAAAGGTTTGCATATAAGAAATTGCCGAAATAGAGACGGAGAGGACGAACTCTTGAGAAAGCCCTGGAGGGACAAGAGACGCTAGCACATCGTTCGTGGTTGGAACGCTGTTCGTGTGGATACTAGTAGAGGAAGCCAACCTGAGTCATCGACTTCTTGTGATCAGAAAGGGAGCACGAGCCGCAGAGAGAAGCTATGAATGTTATGACCGAAAGCTGTGGAAGTCGCTGAGGCACACTAAGGGTAATACTTCTTCCCACTTGACTTAAACACATACGGTAGATCCTGGCAAGGAATGGAAAAATTTTTAAATTAATTTTCGCTGCGTGTCTTTCAATTCCTTACAGTGGTATCAGAGCCATGCCATTTTGTGTTTAAGTTAGGCTTGATTGGTGATTCATATGATATGTGTTAGTCGTAGCCGATCATATAATATGCGTTTCATGTGTGACATATAAGGAATCCGTCTTATGTATGACATATAAGGAATCTAAAAGGGAACTGAAACAGGTAGTGGGACTGCCGTGGCTACCTGTTCGTAGTGTAATATAACTATAGAATATGCTATTTTGTGAATGTTTTAAGATTTGAAACATCAATTGCCCTGCAATTAAATCTGAATGTTGATTCTTGAATGTTTGGGTATGGTGAACAATATGGCTCTAGATTACAAGTGTTGTAATTTTTAAATACGGCCTGCGTGTCGTGCCTTCCTATATATTTACTCTCAATGTACCTTCTCTTCTCATCTCACTCCCCTCGAATGTTAAAAGAGGTTTCTATATGTAATTTCCTTTTCTTACTAGAGAGCTCCTCTCATTGGCTTGAGGGGACTTAGGATAGGTGAGCCATATTGTATCACGTTTAAATTATGCATCTTATGATTATATCAGCACATGCATATTAATTGTATGAGATACAAACTGAGAAGCATGCATTCTCATAAACTAAACAGTTAAATTAAGCCCTCTAAATGAAATCTTAAGTCATAATGCCATCAATTTATGAACACTTGTCAAAACCTCGATCGCTCAATTGTGGACTCCGCCAAAGTGGGTGCTTTTGAGTCATCTTGGGGAGATAAGCAAAGAGTAATGGTGCTACTCTTATATGTTCATTATTGTTTGACTTAATTGAGATTAACAAAACGGTTTTGGATCTCAAGGCATTAGATGGGATTAGAACATGCCAGATCATATGATGATAGGATCCCATGAACATCTAAGAGTTACATTTGATGTAATTGGTAAAGGTGTTACCTACCTAAATAACTTAATTTAAGCGTCCTGCCAAAGCAGACTTAAGTTTGAGCCAAGTATGGATCTTAGCCCACTAACTATTGCATTGAGGGTTGTTTATTTAGTGGGAGATTACTAATTACATTGCATATTTTAATTGTAGAATCATGACGACTAGTAATACTGCTACATTATAGCTGCGATCTGTCCTTGAGAAGGACAAACTCAATGGGACAAACTTTCTTGACTGGTTTAGGAACTTGAGAATTGTTCTCAAGCAGGAAAGAAAGGCGCATGTCCTAGATCAACCCATTCCTGAGGAGCCAACCGCCAATGCTCCTAGAGCTCAGAGAGATGCTTACATGAAGCATAAGGAAGACTCTATCGATGTGGGATGCTTTATGCTAGCCACCATGGTTCCAGAGCTCCAAAGAGATCTGGAACACATGGAAGCTTATGAGATGATTGTGCATCTCAAGGAAATGTTCCAGCAACAGGCAAGGCAAGAGAGGTATGAGACCACTAAGGCCTTACATTCCTGCAAGATGGCTGAAGGTGCATCAGTTAGTACTCATGTCTTAAAGATGAAAGGGTACATTGATCACCTTGAGAGGCTTGGATTTCCCATGAGCCAGGAGTTAGCTACGGATTTGATCTTGAACTCACTCCCAAAAAGTTATGACCACTTTGTCATGAACTACAACATGAACAACATGGAGAAATCTATTTCTGAACTGCATGGGATGCTTAAAACTGCTGAGCCAAGTCTTAAGAAGAAGCCCAGTAGTGTTTTGATGGTTCAGAAAGGAAAGGGTACTAAAAAGAAAGGCAAAGGCAAGGGGAAGGGTCATGGCTCATCAGATAAGACCAAAGAGTCAGGCAAGCCCGAAACCAAGCCTACACCAAAGAAGGCAAAGCCTCCGAAGGAAGGAGTCTGCTTCTTTTGCAATGAACCCGGTCATTGGAAGAGGAATTGCAAACTCTACCTCGAAGATCTAAAAAAGAACAAGAAGGATAGCGGGGCTATTGCTTCAGGTATTTATGTTATAGACATTCATCTTTCTACTTCCACCTCATGGGTATTAGATACTGCATGTGGTTCTCACATTTGTACAAATGTGCAGGGACTAAAGGATAGTAGGAAGCTGAAAAAGGGCGAGGTTGACCTATGAGTTGGAAACAGAGCAAGGGTTGCTGCGTTAGCTGTAGGCACTTATGAATTAGTTCTGCCCACTGGGCTTTTGTTAGTTTTGAACAATTGCTATTATGTTCCTGCTTTAAGTAGTAACATTGTTTCACTTTCTTATTTGGATAAGGAATGTTTCACTTCCATTGCTGGGAATAGTAGATGTTCTATTTATCGTAATGATGTTTTCTATGCTCATAGTGATTTGCATGTTGATCATTACATATTAAATTTGGAATAACCCAATCATGGAAATATCTATAACATAACCGCCAAAAGGGTCAAACAAAACGATTTGAATCCCACATACCTCTGGCACTGTCGTCTGGGCCACATAAATGAGAAACGCATTTCCAAACTCCATCAAGATGGATTTCTAAACTCATTTGATTTTGAATCATATGACACTTGCGAGTCTTGCTTGTTAGGAAAGATGACAAAGTCACCTTTCACTGGGCACAGTGAGAGGGCCATTGATTTATTGGGCCTCATACATACAGATGTGTGTGGACTGATGAACACAAATGCCAGAGGAGGTTATTCATACTTCATAACATTTATAGATGATTTCAGCAGATATGGGTACATCTATCTGATGAAACATAAATCTGAATCTTTTGAAAAGTTCAAAATATTTCAAAATGAAGTACAAAACCAGCTTGGCAAAACAATTAAAGCCATTCGATCTGATCGGGGTGGTGAATATTTGAGCCAAGAGTTCATAGATCATCTTAGGAGTTGTGGGATAGTCTCACAATTGACTCCTCCAGGGACACCACAATGGAATGGCATTTCTGAACGGAGGAATCGAACACTATTAGATATGGTTCGATCCATGATCTCGTGTTCCATCAAAGGCAATTGAAAAGACTCCGTATGAGATATGGACTGGGAGGATGCCTAGTTTGTCTTTCCTCAAGATTTGGGGATGCGAGGTCTATGTTAAGCAACAAACCTCAGACAAATTAGCGCCTAAATCCTCAAAGTGCCTTTTTGTGGGATATCCTAATGAAACCAAGGGATATTACGTCTACAACCCTGCTGATAACAAAGTGTTTGTTGTCAGAAATGGTATCTTTCTCGAAAGAGAATTTATCTCTAAAAGAACCAGTGGGAGTAAGGTACACCTCAAAGAAGTTCGAGAGCCACAAGACACCATAGAACTGCAGATGGAAAATAGAGAAGACTCACAACAAGTTGTTGAGACTCCTCAAGTCACGCAAGGTCCACGTAAATCTAATAGGACACGACTTCAGCCTCAGAGATATGGATTTCTGATTTCTGATAGTCGTGAAGTGTTGCTCATTGAGCATAATGAGCTGACTACCTATCGAGAAGCTATAGTGGGACCAAACTCTGAGAAGTGGCTTAATGCCATAAAGTCTGAAATGCAATCCATGTACGACAATAAGGTTTGGACCTTAGTCGACCCGCCTGAAGGTGTAAAAACCGTCGGGTGCAAGTGGTTTTTAAGGAGAAAACTGACATGGATGGCAATGTAAATGTCTTCAAGGCACGACTGGTTGCAAAATGATTTACTCAAACTCATGGTGTGGACTATGATAAGACCTTTTCCCCAGTTGCCATGGCCAAATCAATCAGAATCCTCTTTGCCATAGCAGCATATTATGACTATGAAATATGGCAGATGGACATCAAGACAGCTTTCCTTAATGGAAAGCTCCTTGAGGATGTGTACATAACACAACTTGAAGGGTTTGTGCGTTCCGAGGACTTTGGCAAAGTGTGAAAGCTTCAAAGGTCCATTTATGGACTGAAGCAAGCCTCTCAGAGTTGGAATCAACGTTTTGATGAAGTAGTCAAAGAGTTTTGATTTCTTCAAAATATTGATGAACCTTGTGTGTACAAGAAGGTTAGTGGGAGTACAGTTGTGTTTTTGGTACTCTATGTCGATGACATCCTACTTATTGGGAATGACATTCCTACCTTGCAGATTGTCAAGTCTTGGTTAGGAAAGTCTTTCTCGATGAAAGACTTGGGTGAAGCCACCTATATCCTAGGAATCAGGATCTATAGAGATAGATCTAAAAGACTTCTAGGACTCAGTCAGAGTACATACATAGATAAAATACTGCATAGGTTCAGTATGCATGAATCAAAGAGGGGTTTCATACCCATGTCTCATGGTATTAACCTCAGCAAAGATCTATGTCCTAGTACATCTGATCAGCGAGGTCGCATGAGTAAAGTTCCATATGCCTCGGCTATAGGATCTATCATGTGCGCCATGTTATGTACTCGTCCGGATGTCTCGTTTGCCTTGAGTATGACTAGCAGATATCAACAGGACCCTGGTGAGGGCCATTGGACTGCTGTCAAGAATATCCTTAAGTACTTAAGAAGGACTAAGGACTTATTCTTGGTCTATGGTGGATTGGATGACGAACTCTGTGTAACTGGTTACACAGATGCCAGTTTCCAAACTGACCAGGATGACCAAAAATCGCAGTCTGGATATATATTCCTCCTCAATAATGGAGCAGTAAGCTGGAAGAGCTCTAAGCAGGGCACTGTAGCAGATTCTGCGACAGAAGCTGAGTATATAGCAGCATCTGATGCAGCTAAGGAAGCCGTTTGGATCAGGAAGTTCATCATAGAACTAGGGGTGATACCTACCATCTCAGATCCAATAACTTTGCTCTGTGACAATAGCGGTGCTATTGCATAGGCCAAAGAGCCTAGGTCACATCAAAGGACCAAGCATATACTCAGGCGATTTCATCTCATCAGAGAAATCAATGATAGAGGTGATATAAAAATATGCAAAGTAGCAGGAGAAGATAATGTTGCTGATCCTCTAACAAAGCCACTTGTGCAGGCAAAGCATGAGCGTCATGTCAGGTCCATGGGAATTAGTCAAATTAATGATTGTACCTAGTGCAAGTAGGAGGTTGTTGGAAATCGTGCCCTATGGGCCAATCATTGTCTTATGAACATTATTGATTTATGAATTTATTAATTGAGTTATCATATTATTTGCATGTTTACTATGATGATCATCCTTGGATAATTCATGATATTATCCTAGATGTCCCTGGTCGATCATCTATGCGGGAGCGCAGATGAAATAAGACCAGTATGACTTTGAAGATGTATAAAGATATAAATCAAAGTCATAAGCACATGTAAGAGTACAAGGTGCTGGACCGACCCGCTATGAGAGAACTGTATGGGTAACATCATAAGCTTCTCTCATATACAAACCATGTCAATACGCCCTTTGACCTGAGATCATCATGGATTCCTACATGACAAAACGCTCAGCTTTGACCTAGTCAAAAGTCACTTTTGACCGAGTGATCATAAAGACTATGTTCGGCCTTAGTGGTTTTTCATGCGGAGGAATGTGAATGGTCAAGATGGAATTTGTCCCTCACATTCGTAGAGAGATATTACTGGGCCCCTCGATGAGTGAGTCTGAGAAATGTATGGCCATACTGTAATGGAAAGGTAGTTCCATTTCTATAGTCAGACTACTCAGGGATCGAGAAAGTAACGGTCAGGAATAGGAGGATGACATTATCCATGCCTCATCCATGACCAAAATATCGCGTGACAGAAGGGACATGATATGGTTGTATAAAAGGTTACATCGTTTATCGATCCTCATATGATTTGGGTAGTCGTTATGTCTTGCTAGAGACCGCTTGCGACTTGTGGGCTAGTATAGCAAATGGCCCACTGCCAACTTCATATGGGCCTATATGGTTGCACACAAAATAGCCCAACACGAGCTATGATGTCCAGATTTATTGAATCTAAGACATGTCCAGATTCAATGAATGATCCAGGATAGATGTATATATATTTATTTATATTTATATTCGTATATATATATAAATTCGTATATATACATTATATGTATATATGAGATTTAATTTATAAGGATAAATTAAATCTCTATCACGTTTGAAATTCGAAATTCAAATTGATAGGATATCTCATATAAGAGATATTTATAAGATTTAATTTATAAGGATAAATTAAATCTCTATCATTTTTGAAATTTGAAATTCAAATTGATAGGATATCTCATATAAGAGATATTTATAAGATTTAATTTATAAGGATAAATTAAATCTCTATCATGTTTGAAATTCGAAATTCAAATTGATAGGATATCTCATATAAGAGATATTTATAAGATTTAATTTATAAGGATAAATTAAATCTCTGTCACGTTTGAAATTCGAAATTCAAATTGATAGGATATCTCAAATTTGATTTATGAGAATAAATCAAAAATAGTTCAGTCTCATCTTTATTTAAAATTAAATAAATGGGTAATTAAATCTGTGGGACGAATTTGATATGATTTCTTTAATTAGTTTCTTATAAAATTATACAATATATGATATTGTATTAATTTTAGAATTAATATAAGATTAACTCCAAAATCCAATTCGGTTGACAGAGAAAAACGCATAGCATCCTATATATCTAATTTTAGGAGTTGCGTTTTGCACAGAGAAACATATAGAACATAGAAAGGCCGAAGGGGACTCTGCAAAAGGTTTGCAGATAAGAAACTGCCGAAATAGAGACGGAGAGGACGAACTCTTGAGAAAGCCCTAGAGGGACAAGAGACGCTAGCACGTCGTTCGTGGTTAGAACACTGTTCGTGTGGATACCAGTAGAGGAAGTTGACCTGAGTCGTCGACTTCTTGTGATCAGAAAGGGAGCACGAGCCGCAGAGAGAAGCTGTGAACGTCGTGACCGAAAGCTGTAGAACTCGCTGAGGCACACTAAGGGTAATACTTCTTCCCACTTGACTTAAACACATACGGTAGATCCTAGCAAGGAATGGAAAAATTTTTAAATTAATTTCCGCTGCGTGTCTTCCAATTCCTTACAATTATTAGTGAGCTACCAACTGTACAGAGGTAGCTTAATCCTATATTTCAAAGTCTGCTAAAGAGTTTGACACAATACAATAGAGTCACAGTAGATTTTAGGGGATCATAATTGATCCTAGTATGGCTAGCAAAGATAAGGATGCTTACGGTAGATTATTGTAGATCCTAAAAGTCATAGTAGACCTAGCCTAAGGAAAGTTGATGGGCCATATGAGTAAGTGTTTAGTATCATGACCAGGGATAAGATGAACTTTTCAAGTAGGGTAACTTTTCAAGTAGTATCATGATTTTTTCAAGACAACCTTATCATTGATTAGGCTCTGCTCAATTTTCTTCCAATTAACAAAAGAAAGTTAGAGTTAGATGGGTTAGGGCCATAAGGCCTAAACAAGAGGTATTTAGGCTAGCTCCACATATGAGAAAAACCCCCATATGACATGAAAGTAGACTGAGTATTGATAGTCAAATCCCTATAATGCTATGGATGAGGCTATTGATAAGAAAGTAAGCCCATAAATGAGGCTATAGAGGAGGCTAAAAATGAGAAATTAAGCCATAAATAATGCCAAAAATAAAAAAAGTAAGCAGGAAAGACCCAAGAGAAATAATATGAGAAAGGTCTAAGACAGTAAAGTACTAGGGTTGGAGCCTGTTAGCACTAGTATTTAGATTTTTATCTGCACTTTTTAGTTAAGCATGCCTAGGTAAGAGTAGTTCAAGGATGGGTGATCCCCTAGGTGTTAGATTGTATATGTTTTGAAGAGAAAAGAGAATTAAGTTGCTTAATGATATGAAAAGGTTATTTTTCAAGTAATGAAAATTGAATTTGTAATCAAATGAAGTTAAAAGAAGAAATTAGTAGAGTTAATCGATTAGTTATTCGATTATTGAGTATTAATCGATTAGTTAATTGATTAATGTCAATTAAGTGATTGAATAATAGACTAATTGAAAGGCAGCCTTTTGTTTTACAAAAGCAAATAAATTAATTAGTTAATCTATTAATGTTGAGAGTTAGCCTTCTGGAAGTAGGTTAGTGAGCCAATTAATTGATTAGTTAATGATTAATATACTAAAAAAAATCTTCTCTTGAATAACGATATTGCTATTAATCGATTAGTTAATCAATTAATTTATATTAATATGTTAACTATTTGAAGAATCAGTAAAGTTTCATATTTGTGAAATTCAAACATAAACTAATTAATCGATTAATTTACATTAACAGATTAATTATTCGATTAATTTGTATTTAAATCTTTTCTATTTTAAATCTTTTAGACACATTAATCGATTAAGAGTTCGGTTATCTTTGGAAACTTCAAAGATATCTTTGTTTTAAGTTACAAACTTATTTTCTATGTTATATAATTGTTTCATGTGATAACTTGCCTATGATTCTCAGTATTCTTTATGACAAATCTTTTGAGAAATTTGTCTTCATAATATTATATCATATATGCATAAAAATTTTAATCAGTTTAATCCTCTATTTTCTATTTTACACGTTAATTCTAATTAATAGATTGGGTAATTGATTAATATAAAATAATCTTTTAAAACTAGCAAAATCTATATGATTTGAAAGTGGTCACAACTGAATTAATCTTATGCACTTGATCATTGATTGAACCACCAAATATATTTTAGCATGCATTATTCTCATATCATTCTTACTGTGAATTATTGTATTCAAGTTTCAATTTATTTCATTAAATCCTCACTTCATATATTTATTTACTCATGATTAAATCTTGAAGTGTTTATAGGATTAAATACTGAAGTTCATATGTTCATTTGAGTTTATAAGCTAATGGACATTCAATGACAAAAAGACAAAAAGTCTCAATGGTTAGTTCAACTGTCATATTTCCAATAGGGAAGAAACCTCAACAGAAGAAAGCCTCATTGCTAAGAATGTTCCTCATTGCTAAGAATTTTCAACTGTCATAAGATCAACTACAAATAGAAGAGCATTTAAAGTTAAGAAGCAGGCTACAATGAATGATAATATGATGATGAGATATCAATTATAACAATCTTAGCCATGAAAGCATCAAATAGTCTGTTACCCCAAAAACATTCAAACTCTCCACTCTCCATGTATGATTCATTGAGAGAGTGATTTACATTGAGCTTCAATGACTATCTATTTACTCTATCTGAAAGTTAGATTCACCCTCTATCATTTTTCTATATGAGAGCAAAACCTTAGAATTAGGGGGTTCAATGTTGGGAATTACTCGTATCTGTTTTAGGGGGAGTGTTGCCACAAAAGTATAGTGTAACCTCAAGTTTGAGGTGTTTCTCAATTAGCCATAAAAATTAAAGTTATAAAGATTACTAAGAGCCCGTTGTAACATTGGTGTGTATAGTGGATTGGAAAATCTCATTAGGAAGCAGAGGACTGGATGTAGGTTAAGGAAAGATAGAATCAGGATAAATTCTCTATGCAACTTCTTCCTTAACTCTTTGATTTACAGTAACTTATTTTCACTTAAAACTTTTTTCAAATTATACAGTTTTAATCATCAAAATTTTCAAAGATTTGAAAGAGTTTAGAAGTCATCGTTTACCTAATTCACCCCTCTTAGGTGATCCAACCAATTTACCTAAATTTAACATTTGATATTAAAGCAGGTCACTTATTTAAAGGATCTAACAATCTCAAGTGTAAAGATCATAGCTGGAGTTGTCGGTGACATGCTTTCAGATAGTTTTGAATTTACCGTTCCTCCTATTTTAGAAAATTATAAGTTTTTATATTGGAATGGTCGTATGACGATTTTCTTAAAAAGTCTTGATTTTGACATGAGGAATATTCTTTCAAATGAATTTGATTTTAAACTCAGGAAGGATTGGAATGAAAATGAAAAGAAACTATTTTTACTTAATCTCATAGCAATGAAAATTTTATATAATGTTGTTTCTAAAAATGATTACCTAAAAATAAAACATTTCTCTAATGTCAAAGAAATATTTAATATTCTTAAATCTGTTTATTCCTCTAATTTTTATACTAAAAGTGTTGATAATTCATCAGAATAAGAAAATGATTTATCTACTGATGATGAACAAATGGAAGCATAAAGTTTTGAAGGAGAAATCCAAAATGATTTTTATGAATATGTCAACTTAGAATAACAAGAAGAAGAAGAGAATCAAGAAGAGCTCAGTACATATGAATTTGAGAAATCATCATCCAGAGCTCAAAACTTTTCAATAGTAATAAGTTTCAATTCTTTTTGTGATTTTAAGAAAAATGATTTTAAAAATTTCACGATATGATTTTTCAACCAATCATTGATTCTGTCTTGAAAAGCAAAAATGTTTTACATTTCAATGATATTACTGGAACACATAGTAGAGAGGAAGAAATTCTTCACAATGTTTTTAAACCTCTTCCACTCAACCAACATAATACTTACAAGTATTTTTATAAGGTGTATCATATAATTACCTACAATTATGGAGGCAAATAAGGTCACATTTCTCAAACATGTCATTTAAGAAAAAATCAAGTGTGAGAAATACGTTTTTTTGGTTTTAGAAACTAAATGGGTACCAAAGTGTCCTCTCAGTATGCCAAATGTCCAAAAAAATTGTCAGAAGATTGGACACAGTGCATGGAGAACTGGGCTTCTAAGAGTATCTCGTGCATCAATATAAACAACATCATATGAGAGAACTGAACAGAGTTACCATTGTTGATATGTCAAGGAAAATTTAGAAGAAGTAATAGAGAAAAGGCCAAAGAGCATGTTCTGCCTCAAGAATGGAATATCACAGAGTACCATTTAACTATCTTGAGGAGAATAGAAGAAAAAGATGAATCTCTCAAGCCTCAAAGCTCAAATCAGTCGAGACACCATTGTAAGCATTTGTTATAAGCAATTAAAAGATGCAATGGGTACACAAAAGCAATCCTTCTTCCACATGAGGTAAAGGTATACTAGTAAACTTCATGAAATATCATGTTTAACCTATATTTGAAGTTAACCTATATTAGAAGTTTACATCTGTATCTTTAAAAAATTGAACATTGAAATTGATTTCAAATTGTCTTTTATATACTCCTAAAGAAATAGAATTGACAAATTTTTCTTTTAAAAGGAGAAAAAGAAATGTTTTTAGGTACCAATCTTTATGCATACATAATTTTGAAAGATATTCCTTATGAATAAGGACATATTTATTTTACTATGCTCAATCATTTCAAACTGATTACATTGATAAACTCATATTTGTAGTGATTTTTAATGTGCTTAAAGTGAGTTTTATTATTGATTTTATCCCTATTTACCAATATGTTGAGCAATTAATTAATAAAATTAAAATAGAACAAGTGGAAATTAATTGATTTGATTTTAGTGATTAATTGGATAAATAATCTATTAAATTTCCATTATGCAGTGACCAATCTGCATATTAGATCAATTGACAGCTCGACACAAAATTAGACATGTACTGGATTGAAGAAACTGATAACAAATTTAAGCACATGCCTAATAGGAGCAAGTGGGCTATAGTTGTTTGAATGCACATGCTAACATAATCACATGATTGATTGAGAAGCAAGTGGGGATTATAGTACATGTGCAGCACAACAGAATGCAAGTTGGTGATTCACACATATTCTGTAATAGACTCATGGAGCTTCCATTGAATCCACTTATTCCACATCCTGCTATATAACATACACAAGATCACATATCACGGGGATGCCTGGACTGATAATTACATTTCACACCTAGACTCTTCACATTAGACACTTAGATTCCATCTCATTCCACACCACCTTCCACTCTATTCAGCTTCCACCTGTCATGCCATTCTTCACTCTTCTTCTTTATCTCTATTTCTATTCTATAACTTTCCTCTATTCTAGACAATAGAACTAAAGAAAAGTACAGCTATCATCTTTATCTTCTTCTTTCACCTTTACCATGACTGCTGTTGTGTTTTCTATTACTGTTGAAGTTCAAATGGCAATGTAAGGCTAAGATGTTGTGCTCACTTGGGGATAATGCTGAACTAGAATCCTTGAGCTGAACAGGGAGTTTTATTGTGTCTTAAGTCAGATTTAATTGTATCAAGTTGATGTAGTTACTTCTGATTGATTGATTCAATTAGAGTTAGTAAATGATAAAAAAGTAAGGAACTGAGTTGGATCTATTATTTATGCATTATTGATGCTTTTATTGATTTTCATCCTTGGACCGTGTTGGACATGGCTGTAGTTAATTAGAGTAATCATATAATAGAGTACAATTGTATCTATTTTCTTAATCTTCTTCTATCTCTGAGTTGAATGATTCATAATGTCTATTAATGTCTATGAGTTGTATCTTTGATTGACATTTAGCTAGTGAGTTGTTCGCTAACCTTTCCTAATTCAACTAATTAACTTCTCATATTCTATGGATAATAAAGGTAAGTTAATCTCCAAGGGAATACACTTGTCATTCATTCATCTCATCATCATAAACACAAAAATAGCATAGGATTTACTTTCATAAGTTAGATTAAATCTCATCACACACCATATCTTTAACTTGTTAATGTGTGTCTCATTAGATTAATTAGGTATCATAGCATCCATCTAGGCTCCTTGTGAATCAACCTAGGTTAGCCTTCACTTTACTATTAGTTAGCTTAGTTTTGTTTGATAATTAAAATGATAGTTATCAAAATGGTGACATTTCTAGGGAGCCTTACTTGTTAAGGTTGCCTAAGCAATCTGCTGGGCCTAAAACTCATAAAAAGTATACAGGTGTTTGATCTTTTTCTGTGAATTTAGTGTTTTATCTTATTGAGTCATGACCAATTGCCTTTCTTGTCGTGACCAAAAATACATTTAGTCGTAACCACAAATTTGTTTTCAACTTATTTTGCTCTCTATTACTTTTAGTCATGATCAGACTGCCTTGTCGTTATCACATCCTTACTTTTAACCTCAATTATACTCCATTAGAAGTGATTGGAACCAATTTCATGATTATTTGCTTTGAAATCATTCATTTCCAAAAGAATTGCTATTAGGTACTGTTCACTTTTACTGTTCATTTGGTAATTTTAGAACATGTACCCTACTTTGAAAAATATAAGTAATTGTAGAAAATTGAAATAATGTGGTTCCAATTTCTAATGAAATATCTTTCATGGATCTTTGAGGGAAAAATATAAAACTGAGGTTTTCTTGCCCAAATGAAATCAGTTTATTTGTTGAACATCACTATTCATTTGGTAAAATCTAGAAATTTCAGTTTCTTTGCCTTAACTTTAAAAATTCATTTCTTTTTAGTTACTTATCCAAATGAACTTTGTTACCTAGGGATTTGAATCTCTAGATGTTCTCTTTAAGCCCATAAAATTTCATAGAAAAATTCATTCATTTGATATATAAAATAGTTGCGTGAATGTTGTTGCCTCTAATAACTCACTTTATCTCAATTCCAGATTTTAGTTACAAATTTGAAAAATCATAACAATTCGGATACTTATCCAATTAAGGTGTTGTTTGTGTATATTTAAAGATCTATATCTTAGCTATTATCATGCCAAATTTTAGACTAAAAATCGTTGATTTAAGCATCAGAATCATCATCACATCAACACAGCCTCATAATATAGTTAGAGAAACATACACCATGCATACTAGCATATCATCCCATAGTGTCATGTAAGTTATGTAAATTATTATACAAACTTAATCATAAACATCTACTCTCTTCCCTTGAGAGGATCCAGCACCTAAAACAAAGTTATGCATGTGAAAGGAATGAGATTTTATGGAAATCCCAATAGCAAGTTACACAAACTATAATATCATGCATGAATAATTGGATGCTTAACATGTTATCATGAGATGGGAGCTACTTCATAATGGTACATAAGCAAACTCTAACATGTATATTGTGATGACATAACTTGCAAGGAGTTTCAATCATTCATACTTCATCATGAACATGATGACATATTCTTATGCTCAACCAAACACCATAATCAACAAGCAAGCAAACAATTAAACAAACATGAGTTATAGTTAGGTATCCCTACTACCTCTTAGCTATTCTTGTCAAGATCTTCTTGAGGTGCTTTCCTTCCTTCACAAATGTCAAAACCTATCCATTACAAAGTAGTATCAAGTTATAACTCAACTTGAACACAAAACCAAGACTAGGTTTTCACTAACTCCCTTTCTTTCTCTACTTTATGTTTCATACTTCCATCTTTCCAAAATAAATTCTCATGGTTCATTTCCACATAATTTTTCATGAAGAATCCAAATATGAAGTTAGAATTTCCAAAATCAAAACATTCCAATTGCTACAGTACCAAACCGAAGCAAGGCGTCATTTTTCCAAAAATTCACATTTTGATTCCAATTCTTCCAATACTTGTTCTCCTAATTTATCCCCACACAATTTTCCATTTTAAACTCATTGGAAGCATTAAAATCATGAGGTTCCATCATATGAATAGTGTCATGCACAGTACCAGTAAGAACATAAAACCCTAAATCCAAACATACTTGAATTCCCAAGCTTATAACACTTGGTTCTAGTTTGTTTAAGCTTATCTAAAATATCCATAACCTAAGACTCATATTTTAACCACATATGGGTAGCACTTCTAGCAGCAACCATAAGGGAAATATAGCATGAAAATCCCTTAAAGCCATGAGCTAACTTGCTAGAACAAAGCTCAAGATCAAGGGAGATGATTACCTTGATTGTTGCTTCACTTTGTGTGCTTCTTTCTTGGTTGAATAGAAATTTTGCAAGAGTTTCCCTATGGTTCACCATGCATACCGAAGTCATATGAATAGGGGGTATTTATATAGAAATTTGGGTTGAAATGGATGGCCAAGATTGATTTGTGCACTATTTGATCTAAGGGCTCATATTTAATCTTGAATTTAACTTTGTCCAAAAAGAATAATTATGAAATCATAAGGGACAGCTCATGGGTGTAAGGAATTGGAAGACACGCAGTAGAAATTAACTTAGAAATTTTTCCATTCTCTGCCAGGATCTACCGTATGTGTTTAAGTCAAGTGGAAAGAAGTATTACCCTCAGTATTCAGTTGCGACTTTCTCAGCCTCTAGTTGCGACGTCCACAGCTTCTCTCCGTGACTCATGATCTCTTTTCGATCACAAGAAGTCGACAACTCTGGTCAGCTTCCTCTACTGGTATCCACACGAACAGCATTCTAACCACGAACGACGTGCTAACGCCTCCTGTCCCTCTAGGGCTTACTCAAGAATTCCTCCTCTCTGTCTCTATTTCGGTAGTTTCTTATCTGCAAACCTTTTACGAATTCCCATTCATGCTTTTTTTTCCTGTCCCAACTGTAGCTCCTAAATATCAGATATATCGGATGCTATGCGTGTTACCACAGACTTGGATTTTTGGAATTAATCTTATATTAATTCTGAAATTAATACAATATTATATATTATATAATTTGATAAGAAACTAATTAAATAAATAGTGTTTGTATTAAATCTGTTCCACAGATTTAATTCACTCATTTATTTAATTTAAAATAAAGATAAGACAGAATTACATTTGATTTATTCTCATAAATCAAATTTGAGATATCATATCAATTTGAATTTAAAATTCAAACGTGATAGAGATTTAATTTTATCCTTATAAATTAAATCTTGTAAATATCTCTTATATGAGATATCATATCAATTTGAATTTCAAATTCAAACGTGATAAAGATTTAATTTATCCTTATAAATTAAATCTTGTAAATATCTCTTATATATAATATATATATATATGAATTTATATATATACGAATATAAATATAAATAAATATATACATCCACCCTGGATCATTCATTGAATCTGGACATGTCGTAGATTCAATGAATCTGGACATCATAGCTCGTATTGGGCTATTTTGTGTACGACCCTATAGGCCCATATGAAGTTAGTAGTGGGCCATTTACTATACTGACTCACAAGTCACAAGTGGTCTCTAGCAAGACATCATGACTACCCAAATCATATGAGGATCGATGAATGATGTAACCTTTTATACAACCATATCATGTCCCTTTTGTCACACGATATTTTGGTCATGGATGAGGCATGGAGAATGTCATCCTCCTATTCCTAACCGTTACTTTCTCGATCCCTGAGTAGTCTGACTATAGAAATGGAACTACCTTTCCATTATAGTATGGCCATACATTTCTCAGACTCACTCATCGAGGGGCCCAGTAATATCTCTCTACGAATGTGAGGGAAAAATTCCATCTTGACCATTCACATTCCTCCGCACGAAAAACCACTAAACCTGAACATAGTCTTTATGATCACTAAGTCAAAAGTGACTTTTGACTAGGTCAAAGCTGAGCATTTGTCATGTAGGAATCCATGATGATCTCAGGTCAAAGGGCATAGTGACATGGTTTGTATATGAGAGAAGCTTATGACTTAACCCATACAGCTCTCTCATATCGGGTCGGTCCAACACCTTGTACTCTTACATGTGCCTATGACTTTGATTTATATCTCTATACATCTTCAAAGTCATACTGGTCTTATTTCATCTCTACTCCCGTATAGATGACCGACCAGGGACATTTAGGATAAGATCATGAGTTATCTAAGGATGGTTATCACAGTAAACATGCAAATAATATGATAACACAATTAATAAATTCATAATTCAACAATGTTCATAAGACAATGATTGGCCCCTAGGGCATAGTTTCCAACAATGGGACACCTAATAGGGGTATATGGCGTGATTCCCATGTAAGGAAGCTTCTGGAAAAATTCTAATCCAATCCGGTACCGATCGGAGCAGTTTCACAACAACCAGACTGTGTTCTGTTCCTAACATTTTTATAATATACCAGGATATGTATTATATCCTGGAAATCAATGTCTAGACTTCTCATACCATTGAAAATATTATATTGAATATTTATCTGCCATTCATCCCTTGAGAAATGACCAAAATACCCTTGGTGTCCTTTCTTGCACTATATTGACCCTAAAGGCATAATTGTCATTTTACCCTCTTGGTACTGCCTTATGGCATGTACTAGCTCAAACTAATCATATTTATACTATGCACCACATTTTTGGCCTGTTCATAATGACCAAAATGACCTCTGAAACATCCTCATTTTCTTACATTTTAGGGACCATTCAGTAGCATTTAGAACCACTTATAGGGCCATTGAAATCAAATCATATAATCTAAAATTTTACTCCTAGCGAACACTGTTTACTGTGTAAATTTTAGCGGAGTGACCTGACTTCTAAAAATCATAACTAATTCTAGAAAAATCAAAATGAAGTAGTTTAAATTGCTACGTGAAGCTAACGTAATCCTCTTTCAGGAAACAATAACTCGTTGACCACACCTTGACCAGGTCCACATCAGTCAATGTTTAAAGTTTACTATTCATCCTACGTTTTTCCTTCATTCCAGCACTTTGGTCCCATCTTTGCATAACCTCTGCACTATCCAATCCCTAGCTCCTCTCTATGATTCTTCAGTCCTCTTTAAACATACCTGTGAGATTGGGATTACATAGAAGGGGATGAGATTTATGTGGAAATCTCAGTAGCAAATGGTAACCATATAATGTATGCAACTATATGCTTGATGTTTCTATGTGTGTACTTAATGATCATGCTTGCATCATGATAACATACATGCTTCCATGTTACTTAATTATAACATATGGCTATAGTATAAAAAGGAACAGAGCATTATTTAATCATACATGCCTCACATCATCAAGGAAAGAAAATATCACATAAAACATCCAAGCAGTATAAGCATACAAGTATGTAACTTTACTACCTGGCGTGTAGCCTTTCCTTCCAGCTCCTAGCCTTGTCTCTAAGGTCCCTTCTTTTAATATGTTAGAGCCTATACATAGCATAATAATATCTTTATTATTATTCACTACAGCTCTACTTAACTCATGCTTAACTAGGGGTGATATCCTTATTCTGACATTCCCCTGGCTTTCTCTCTACCTTTAGCTACCTTTATTAATAGAGATATTTCTCTATTCTAACCACTAAGAGCAATCCTCTACTTTATTAGAGCAGGGACTAGATAACTTTCTTACCTTATTCCTAAGCTTTGCCCAGTCCCTAAGCTCCTTAGACTACTCCTGGCTCTACCAGAACTCCTCCTTTCTTTCTCTTCCTTCCTTTCTTTCTCTCTTTCTCTATTCTCTCTTCTTTTTCATTAATTAAGGATGGAACTTTTAAAAGAAAGTGAAGGTCCCAAAGGGGTTAAGCAAATGATTTAATTTTTTATGTGTCTACTATTTGGAAAAAAGGGTTTTGAAAGAAATGCTCATATCATATTCATAATTCCAATAATTTAATGTGGTTTTGAATCAAGGATTGAGACAACTTCTGCAAAGTTACTAACTAGATGGTGTTACACAGAGTAAATGAGTATCTGTTAGAGGCTCAAATTCCTTCCATCTGGCTTACTCACCCTAATCAACTTACTATGACAAGATTGCATTAATATTAAAAAAATACATGTGATCAATCATTCAAGCTGCATAATTTCCAGTAGTAAATCAAAGAAACAAGCAACTCATACTTCATCAAGCTTGCCAATGTTCAAACTTCAATTTTAAATCTATGACAGTAAGTTCCATTAAACCAAGCAACTATCAGATGAAATAGAATAATTTTTTAGCATAAGATCAAGTCCACTCTGATAAAAGGGTCTTCAAGTCGTGACAATTTTACACAGAGAAGCAATTTTTAGAAAAGATGGAATATTGGTTGTGACATAAATGGTCATTGGTCGTGACACTCAGGGAAATACTTGAGTAACCCCAATCATACTGTAACAACTGTCCCACTTACTTCTCCTTTAAGCTTTAGCTCTAACACTCGGAGCTTGCACTACTCGACATTTGGAGCTTTAGCATATTTTACAAACACAACATAATGTCTGGCATTTTATGCAAGGAGTGAAAGCTCTCATTTGCTATTTCATATGTAACTTAACATTCAAACATCTTATCCCTTTTAAAAAGGGAGCCTCTCTATCTGTTTACAAAGCTAGCTGTAAAACCACTTCATATTATACTTCTTAATACATATTTCCCATTATGTATCATATTACATATCTCTCATAATGTATCTTATTACGTACTTTTCATAGCATATCTCATTACGTATTTTTCATACCACATCATGGCATATCTTGCCAAATCTGGCTACATCATGGTCTATCTTGCCTTATCATAATGTATTATGAGATACAATACGTCAAACATTCTCTTTAACTGAGAACTATGCTAGCTTTTGAGAAAATTCTTCTAAATGTTTCCTTTCAACTCGTTTTCATTTGGACTTGACATCAGGGTTCTAGCCTCTTACTGTTCATAACCCTTTTTAACTTTTCATAGTTCTTTCTAACATCTTACATCATTCTATGCATATATGCCGAGCTTCTATGGTATTTACTCCTTTTTCTATCACTTCCCAAGGGGTCACCCATCATTGGACTACTCTTGTTTGAGCACGCTTAACTGAAAAGTGCAAATAAAAATCTAAAACACTGGTGCTAACAGGCTCCAACCCTGGTACTTTTCTGTCTTAGACCATTATCATATTATCTCTCTTGGGTCTATATGTCCTTCTATTCTCTTTATCCTCATCTAGAAAATACATTTGTCCCTTATTCTTATTCTTTGTTATCTCATCATAGGGATCTCTTTATTCTCATTTGACCCCTTCTCATATCCTATGAAATATTCTCATAAATCCTTGGTATTCAGGATTAACACTTTAACTTTAATCACTTAGTTCCTGTTGCGTGTAGGAAGATTCTGAGTTCAATCCCTGATAGTAATAAGGCTATATGAAATTAACATCATAGGTACTCTCTCTGTTATGAGTTAACCAACTTGTGAAACTTCTCTACCTTAACCTTTTCCTTGGTATTCGTCCTTCCAAAGAAATATTGTACTTATGGCTCAATACTTTCTTTCTCTATGCTAGGTCTACTACGACCCTCAGGATCTACTATGATCAACCGTAAGCCACTTCAGGATCTAACTACAACCCTAAAATTATATTATGTGAGCCATACTAGGATCTAACTGTAATCCTCCAGAATCAACTGCGATTCCGTTATACTGTATTCTCATCTTTCGAAGACCTAAACCAACGGATAAAGTTACAAGGTTAGTCACTTCCACATAGCTATTAACTCAAAAGATAATTCCCCTAAAATCATCACATAAGCCAATATTATCTATCAGGACTTTACTCATTTCCTCTATCGCTTAGGAATTTCTCATATCATTCTCATCTTTTATAACTTTACTATATTTAAGATTGTAGAGAGCTACACAGGCTCTACCATGCACATATGTGTCATCATCTATTCATCTCACCTGAAGGACATTACTCTATACGAGCTATACTGTCCATTATCTTGGTTTTATCTCAAGAGCAATCTGATTTTGTTGCAAGAGCAATCAAGCTCTATTACAAAAATGTTAACTTACATTACATAGAGACTGCTCCTTATTAGAATTACATCATCCTTCATAAATGCTTCTCATTTCATTTCATATTCATAGCACATCATTCACGTATCTTATCCTTACTAAAGGGGTATATCTTGAGTACTGTAATCATTTGTCTATAGCTTCACTATTAATCATCATCCTTAATCTCATTCTCTACCCAATTAACTATCATTGTCTGATCATAAATCCTCATTCTATTCTTTCAGAACTAACTGGCTAACTATCTCGCTTATCACTTTACTATTCCTTTTCTATTGCTTTATCATCAACAAGTTGAATTACTTAATTGCATGTAGTATGGCATAGGAGCAACATAACTTTCTCATCTGGTAAACTCTACCCTATAGCATGGGAGCAACATAAGTTTCTCATCTGGTAAACTCTACCCTGTATGTACTGCGTGAGGGGAGTATTCATTTATCATAACATACATTAACATGTGTGTCATCATATGAAAACTGCGAGGAGATACAACTATTCATCATAACATATGGCAACATAAGCCATATCATCATCACATAAATATGCTCAACTATTCCCCATACTCAAATTGCAATTAAACAATTAACTAGGTAAACCTTAAAGCATTATGTCCCATTATCACCTTAACTGCCAAGTCCTGATCATCTATTCAGGAACCTTAGTCATTTACTTGTCTCACTTAGGCAGCCACGTTACCCTCTTACTAGGGTATAGACTCAACCCTTCTTTATTTTCTTACACAGAGAATAGGGGAGTCACTTATCTTTGAACCTGTGGCTACCTTACTTTCTTTAAATCTCATTTTAGGAATCTGAGATAGCTTATCATATCAGGCCATTTTACCTTACTAGGCTATATTCATTCTATCATAACGTCTCTCATCGCCTGTAAGAATTCTGTGTCCCTAGCGTAAAGGATTTATGTGTCCTTGGCCTCACTGTAATCCATAACTGAGTCAATTATTTTCTTTCAGATAACTGAGGAAGGGTCTAGCTTACATCTCTATGCCATTCATACTTTTAAGTTTTCCCTTATCCTCCTGGACTACTAATAGGCGAGAAAGTGTCTCTGATTAAGCCTCAATGTTTATATAGATGAACTCGGCTAAGTATTCATCAAAGGTTTCTCTTTCCCTGTGTTAACCATTAGCCTCACGTTTATCCCTATCTAACTTAGAGGAATGCTTCTCGTAACTATTTGAGAAAAACTTCCCAAGTGAGCGAATAAATCCCCATCTCTATGGAGTAACTTCTGTATCTCTTTATTATCTCTTAATTCTTTCTACTTTTGGACTTTATACTTTTCTACTTTGCGTTTAGGTCCTTCTCTTTCTTCAATACTCATCTACCTTCATTATTTCTCTTATCTTCATCATAATCCTTTCTAAACCTCTTTCCACTATCTGTATTATACAGATAGGGTAAAATTAGGATATGACATCCTGAGTACTATAATCATTTATCTATAAATTCACTATTAATCTTTTATCTTTGATCTTATTCTCTATCCCATTGACTATCATTGTCTGATCATAAATTCTCATTTTATTATATGGGAATTAACTATTTAACCATTTTGTTCATCACTTTTCTATTGCTGTTACATCCTTACTTTTAACCTCAATTATACTCCATTAGAAGTGATTGGAACCAATTACATGATCATTTGCTTTGAAAATATCCATTTCCAAAAGATTTGCTTTCGGGTACTGTTCACTGTTACTGTTCATTTGGTAATTCCAGAACATGTACCCTACTTTGAAAATTCATAACTAATTGTAGAAAAATCAAAATAATGTGGTTCCAATTTCTAATGAAATATATTTCATAAATATTTGAGGGAAAAATATGAAATTGAGGTTATCTTGTTCACATGAAATCAGTTTATTGGTTAAAAATCACTTCTAATGGAGTATAATTGAGGTTAAAAGTAAGGATGTAACATTTTGGTATCAGAGCAAGTTATGAGATGGCTAAGATTCTTCACCATGATCGGGGGTTCTCACTGCGTGAGAGTGGGACGAAGCGTTGGCTCTTACCCCGACATGGCCTACCGGCTTTGCCACCGGGAGGTTGCATTGCAGTCGAGAGGCTGGTGCGTAAAACTTGCGTCTGAGGTACCTTTTGTAGTCCCAAGAAGGACTCTGCAATTTTGGTATCAGAGCAAAGGATTCTGGCTTAGGAAATGCTCTGATTAGATTATTTATAGACTGTTACATAAGTGAACATCTGCATAATTGACCTTAAGTTAATTATTGCAGGATACTAATGACTGAGTCTAGAACATCAGAGACTACAGTGAACCAGGGGGACCCTAGACCCACAGTCTATAGTTCTGATAGATCAGGGTGGAACTCAGAAGAGATAGATGCTTTTATACATGATCCGGAGTTTGGTCTTCCCCCAGTGATCAATATCCGGGATTCCAGTAGTGAATCAGAATTGGGCAGGTTAGATAATTCTTCTGTGGGATCAAATGAAATGGATGAGGATGATGATGAAGAAGAGGAAATATCAGATGAGGATATACCATCGGAAGAGGATGAACTTGAGGAACCTAACCCAGCCCCACCTATGAATATTGTACTAGAAAGAGATGCAGGTCAGATAGATGATAGAGAGATGATAGACCCTCAAGAGGAACAATCTGATGTGGGTTACTCTTATGTTGGGGGTGGTACAGACCCTGTGCCTAGGCAGGCGGATGAGGTAGATGTTCCTGGACCGAGTCAGGTACCTAAACCAGTTGATATACCTGGACCCAGCCATACAGCTAACATGCCTGAACCTAGTCATGTAGCTAATATACCTGAACCTAGTCATGTAGCTGATATACCTGGACCTAGTCAGAGACCAGACCCTACAGATATTCCAGGTCCAAGTGGAACCAAGAAGTTAATGGTACAGATATATCTGGGTAACCATCAGATAATTGAGTTAACCCCTGGGGAAGATATGGATGAAGAACATTTCAGGAAAGCTGTGGAACTCACGAAGCAGCTATATGAGATAGGAAGAATGTTGGTTAGAGGTGTTGATCAAGACTATAGAGTTTATAAAGACTTCATAGCAAGGGTAAGAGAGGCCTATCAAGCATATGATCCAGATACTCTTACCTTAGAAGCTTGGGTTGATATCATGGATGATATTTTACCTCTTACAGCAACATGGAGAGAAGTGTTAGATCAGTACTTTGAAGAGGAACCCTTTGAGGATATCCATGATTGGATTTACATGGTAGGGGAATTTATTAGGATCCATTATGAGAAAACATAGTGTAATAGTTGTATGTATGAATGTTGCTGTAATCTATGTACTTTTGACTAGTAATGACATAATACATGTATATGTGTCTGTTATGAAGAGTTTATGTAATGATGTTAAACTTGCTGTATGCTATGTTTTGAATGAAATATAAAGTATGTTAATTATAATATTCCTTTCCTATTTTCTATTACGATAGTAAAACAAAATGGTAAGAACCAGAAGAGCTAGTGCTTCGGGTGAACCCCAAAATACCGGAGATATTAATCAGTTGATTCTAGAACGGCTGGAACAGCAGCAGAAGCTGATAGAGGAAGTAAAAGCTGCTCAAGCAAGGAGTGAGCAGGAAAGGGATACTGCTATAGCAACAGCTGTAGCTGAAGCAGTGGAGAACCTCAGACACCCAGAGTCTGCAGGTACAGCTAATACAGAACCTGAGATGGTTCAACAGACAACAGAATTGCCAAGACAAATAGGACAGACAGTAGATCCTGCTGGTATTCAACAGTGGATGGCTAAGTTTTGTAAGCATAGTCCTCCGACATTCGAGGAAACATTCGATGTACAGAAAGCGGAGGATTGGATCAGCAGACTGGAGAAGATCTTCAAGTTATTGGGTTGTCCGTCTGAGAGTAAAGCACAGATGGCAATCTACCAGCTAGAAAGGGATGCTGACAGATGGTGGAAGAACACAGAGCTAGTATTGCAGGCCAGGCACATTCCTATCACGTGGGAAGTGTTCCTTGAACAGTTTTATGAGAAGTATTTTCCCCAGTCAGTACGAGATGAACGAGAAGCAGAATTCCTTGTGCTGAGACAAGGAGAAAAAGAATCATTTGACGAATACTTGGCAAAGTTCATCCGTTTTTCCCAGTATTCCACTTACCTGCGACAGGTAGATGATGAGCGGTGGATGACGGAAAGGATGATCAGGGGATTGAATACTACTCTGAAGGATAAGATGACCCCCCAACAATATCATCAGTTCAATAAAGCAGTAGAGGCCTGCAGAATTATTGAGAACAGCTTGAATCACAGGATGCTGATGAGACCGTTGAGCAGAGAGACTGCTGTTCCTGAGAGACCTAACCAGAATAGAAATACAGCCAGTGGCAGTGGCTATAACAAGAAAAGGAAAAGGCAGTGGCAGCAGAACCGAAAACCTAGCAGAGGGAATTACAGGGGAAACACAAATAATAGAGATCAGAGGTCTAGAGTATGTGACAAATGCGGGAAGAACCATGGAGACAGACCATGCTTGATGGGGCAGAATGTCTGTTACACATGTGGGAAGCCTGGACATTTCTCTAGGAGTTGTCCTCAAGCAGCTAATGATCAAAGGCCGCGCACTCAAGGGCGAGTGTTTGCAATGACAAGGGAAGAAGCACAGAGATCACCCGAGATGATCCAAGGTATCATCTATCTCAATAATCATGCTGTGATTGCTATGTTTGATTCGGGTGCAAGTCATTCCTTTGTTTCTTATGAATGTGCTAAACGTTTGGGCCTTACAATTAGCAAGATGCATTATGCCATATGTGTCACAACCCCTACAAATGCTAAAGTAGTTACATCAGATGTCTGCCTAAATAGTGTCATTCGATATGAATGTTGTTGCACTACTCTTGACCTAATATGCATGCCATTCCATGAGATTGATGTCATAATTGGATTGAATTGGTTGTCTGCCAATAATGTAATGCTGGATTGTAAGAACAAAACTCTAGTTCTTTGTCCACAAGCCCCAAATATGAATGCAGAAGTGAAACTGAATTTCCTGACGGAGGCTCAAGCGGATAGATGTTTACGAAAAGGATGTCAGGGATATATGGTCTTCTTTTCTGTTCAAGCAGAAGTGGAAGAAGGAATTGAAGCGATTCCAGTGGTTAGAGAATTTCCTGAAGTCTTTCCAAAGGAGATTCAGGGATTGCCTCCAGAACGAGAAGTGGAGTTTGCAATTGACATCGTACCTGGAGCTGGACCAGTATCTAAAGCCCCATATCGTATGGCTCCCAATGAGATGATTGAACTTAAGAAGCAGATAGAGGAGCTATTAAAGAAGGGTTTCATCCGACCCAGTGTTTCTCCGTGGGGTGCTCCAGTGTTATTTGTCAAGAAGAAGGATGGCAGTCTCAGATTGTGTATTGATTATCGGGAGTTGAATAAGATTACTGTTAAGAATAAGTACCCTCTTCCCCGAATTGATGATTTGCTAGACCAGTTGGTTGGATCAAGCTTATTCTCTAAGATTGATCTGAGATCGGGTTACCACCAACTCAGAATCAAAGCAGATGATATTTCAAAGACTGCGTTCAGGACTCGCTATGGACATTTCGAATTCTTAGTGATGCCCTTTGGTCTAACGAATGCGCCTGCAATTTTTATGGATTACATGAATAGAATCTTCAGGCCTTATCTAGATCAGTTTGTGGTAGTCTTCATTGATGATATCTTAGTGTACTCCAAATCGGCTGTAGAGCATGAAGAGCATTTGAGGATTGTTCTTAGTACTCTTAAAGAGAAACGACTCTATGCTAAGCTTAGTAAATGTGAGTTTTGGCTGCAAGAAGTCAAATTTCTCGGTCATGTCATATCCCACGAAGGGGTAGCTGTAGATCCTAGCAAAGTTGAAGCAGTGCTAAGCTGGGAACAGCCAGGGACAGTGACAGAGATCAGAAGTTTTCTGGGCTTAGCAGGGTATTACAGGAGATTTATTAAGGACTTTTCTCGAATTGCTCTACCGTTAACCAAGCTGACCAGAAAGAATCAGCAGTTCAAGTGGGATGAGAAGTGTGAGGCTAGTTTTCATGAACTAAAGCAGAGATTAACCACGACTCCTGTGCTGATTATTCCAGACCCAACTCAGACTTATGTAGTCTACACTGATGCTAGCAAGCAGGGGTTGGGATGTGTGTTGATGCAGCAGGGACGAGTGGTAGCCTATGCTTCTCGACAGTTAAAGCCACATGAAGAGAATTATCCCACTCACGATTTGGAGCTTGCAGCGGTAGTTTATGCTCTTAAGATATGGAGGCACTACTTGTATGGAGCTACCATAGAACTGTACTGTGATCATAAAAGCCTGAAGTACCTGCAAGATCAGAAAGAATTAAACATGAGGCAGCGGAGATGGATGGAATTTCTGAAGGATTATGATTTCCAGATCAAATACCATCCAGGAAAAGCTAATGTAGTGGCCGATACCTTGAGCAGAAAGGTGGTGCAGGTTGCTAGTCTCATGATCAAAGAGCTAGAACTGATAGAAGATGTACGAGATTGGAGTCCTCTGTATCAAATGCAGACATCAGAAAGTTCTTATGGAGGAACGCAGATTAAAGCATTCATTGAGAATGAAATTAAAGAGGCTCAGGAGCAAGATAAACTCGCTGAGATTTTCAAAGGTAAGCTGGAAAGAGGGGAAACTAAAAACTTTGATGTGTCCCAAAATGGATTATTACGATTTAGGGGGCGACCATATATTCCCAATGCAATGGGATTGAGAGAAAAGATACTAGAGGAGGCACATAAAAGCAAGTATACAGTACATCCAGGTATGACCAAGATGTATCATGATGTTAAGAGCTTATTTTGGTGGCCTGGATTGAAGAAAGATGTTGTAAATTATGTGTCCAAATGTTTGACATGTCAAAAGGTGAAAGTTGAGCATCAGAAGCCAGCAGGGAAATTACAACCGCTAGAGATACCTGAGTGGAAATGGGACAGCATTGCCATGGATTTTGTTGAAGGACTGCCCATGACTCCTACTAAACATGATGCTATATGGGTGGTAATTGACCGATTAACGAAGTCGGCTCATTTCCTGGCAATCAATAAAAAGGATTCTCTGGAGAAGCTGGCGAAACTTTATGTAAAAGAGATTATTAGACTACATGGTATTCCCAGTAGTATCATTTCTGACAGAGATCCTCGGTTTACATCAAACTTTTGGCGTGCTTTACATAAAGAAATGAACACTACTCTCAGATTTAGTACAGCCTACCATCCTCAGACAGATGGTCAATCTGAGAGAACGATCTAGACGCTCGAGGATATGTTGAGAGCTTGTGTCTTGGATTTCAAAGGGAGTTGGGATACCCATCTGCCGTTGATAGAATTTGCCTACAACAATAGTTATCAGGCTAGCATTCAGATGGCTCCATTTGAAGCATTGTATGGACGGAAGTGTAGATCTCCCTTATGCTGGGTGGAGTTGAGCGAAAGGAGGATGTTTGGTCCTGATATAGTAGACCAGACAGCAGCACAGATCGATAAGATTAGAAAGAGATTGCTGACGGCTCAAAGCAGACAGAAAAGTTATGCTGATGTCAGAAGGAAGCCGTTGGAGTTTGAAGAAGGAGAGCATGTATTCCTTAAGTTGACTCCGACGACAGGAGCTGGACGATCAATCAAAGTGAAGAAGCTGCATCCTAGATACATTGGGCCATTTCAGATCCTCTCAAGAGTAGGATCAGTGGCTTACAAGTTAGCTCTTCCTCCACATCTCAGCAAAATTCATGATGTTTTCCATGTTTCCCAGTTAAAGAAGTATGTTCCAGATCCATCGCATGTGATTGAACAAGATGACATTGCACTGCGAGATGACCTGACTTATGAAGTTGGACCAGCACAGATTGTAGATAGAAAAGTCAAGCAGTTGCGAAATAAGCAGATCCCTCTAGTTAAGGTGGTCTGGAAGGGATTAACAGAGAGTGAAGCTACCTGGGAAGCAGAGGAAAGGATGAGAGAAGTATACCCTGAATTATTTCCTTAATATATATGTAATGTAAATTTCGAGGACGAAATTTATTTTAAGGGAGAGAGAAATGTCATATACCCAATTTTCTGACCTGATGTAGCTGTACAGTTTATCTGAAATGGATATGAGTTTCTTGGAATAGATTGTATCAGATTGAGAAATGAAAGGGAAGGATTCATAACTAAGGAAATAATAGGGACCTAAACGAAAATTGAAAAGTTTGAAGACAAAAAGTTGAAGTAGAAATAAAAGGAGGGACCTAAATGCAATTAATGAAAAGTTCAGGGACTAAAGTTCAATTATTCAAAAGTTAAGGGACCTAAATGTAAATATGGAAAAGCTGAGCCAAAACAGGCCAAAAATGCCCGGAATCAGATCAGACCCAAATTTTACCAGTAGATAGACAAAAATATTCCGGTCAGTTTAACGCAACACAGAATTTTGATTTGAGGTCCCGATTAATTGATATAAATTCCTGAAGTCAGAAGGAATTATTACAGTATTTTTCAGATCTCAGAATCACATAAGACCTTATAGAAAATTCATATATTTAATATATGAATTTATAAAACTGACAGAGTCAGAAAAGGAATCCTGTAGAAGCCATACGGAATTTTACAGTGAAATAAAATACCTGATAAATAGGATCGGGGGAGCTATATTGTGAATTGGGCCATAAAGGCAATACAGGCAATAAGCCCATACTGAGGCCCAAATAGCGCCATCATAAGCCCATTAAGGTGATTGGACAGTTATGAGGGCCAGAGACCAGAGCAGTCCAGGAAAAGTGTGAAATTACGAAAATGCCCCTGGATGCCCATACTGTACCAGTAGTGAATGGAGGTCATTTTGATCATTATGGACAGGCCAAAAACGTGGGACATAGTATAAATATGATTATATAGAATCAATATATGCCCTGAGGTAGTGTAAAGAGGTGTGAAATGACGATTTTGCCCTTAGGGTTAGTACAGTGCAGGAAAGGACACTAAGGGTATTTTGGTCATTTCCCAAGGGATGGATGGCAGATAAATATTTAATATATCATTTCAATGGTATGAGAATCCTAGATATTGATTTCCAGGACATAATACATATCCTGGTATATTATAAAAAAATTCAGAACAGAAAACAGTCCGGTTGTTGTGAAACTGCTCCGATCGGTACCGGATTGGACTGGAATTTCTCCAGAACCTTCTTCACATGTGCAGCACGCCACCTAACCCTCTTAGGTGTCCCATGAGCTGTCCCACATGATGTAATAATTATTATTTTATGAAAAAGTTAAATCCAAGATTAAATGTGAGCCTTTAGATCAAATAGTAACCAAATCAATCTTGGCCATCCATTTCAACCCAAATTTCTCTATAAATACCCCCTCATTTCAGACCATGTGCGGCAGATTTGAGAACCATAGGGAAACTCTTGCAAAATTTCCATTCAACCAAGAAAGAAGCAACCAAAGTGAAGTAACAAGCAAGGTAATCATCTCCCTTGATCTTGAGCTTTGTTCTAGTAGGTTAGCTCATGGTTTTAAGGGGTTTTCATGTTCTATTTCCCTTATGGTTGCTGCTGGAAGTGATGCTCATATATGGTTAAAATATGAGTTTTATGTTATGGATAGTTTAGACAAGCTTAAACAAGCTAGAATCAAGTGGTATAAGCTTGGGAATTCAAGTATGTTTGGATTTAGGGTTTTGTGTTCTTGCTGGTACTGTACGTGGTACTGTTCATATGATGGAATTTCATGATTTTGATGCTTCCAATGAGTTTAAAATGGAAAATTGTGTGGGGATAAAGTAGGAGAACAAGTATTGGAAGCATTGGAATCAAAATGAGAATTTTTGGAAAACAAGAGCATGCATTTCGGTTTGGTACTGTAGCAATTGGTATGTTTTGATTTTGGAAATTCTGATTTCATATTTGGATTCTACATGAAAAATTATGTGGAAATGAACCATAAGAATTTATTTTGGAAAGGTGGAAGTAGGAAACATAAATTAGAGAAAGAAAGGGAGCTAGTGAAAACCTAGTCTTGGATTTGGTTTCAAGTTGAGTTGTAACTTGATATTATGTTGTAATGGCTAGGTTTTGACATTTGTGAAGGAAGGAAAGCACTTCAAGAAGGTCTTGACCAAGATAGCTAAGAGGTAGCAAGGATACCTAACTATAACTCATGTTTGTTTAATTGTTTTGCTTGCTTGTTGATTATGGTGTTTGGTTGAGCTTGAGTTTATGTCATCATGTTATGATGAAGTATGAATGATTGCAACTCCTTGCAAGTTATGTCATGACAATATGCATGTTAGAGTTTGCTTATGTGCTATTATGAAGTAGCTCCCATCACATGATAACATGTTAAGCATTCAATTATTCATGCATGATATTATGGTTTGTGTAACTTGCTATTGGGATTTCCATGAAATCTCATTCCTTCCATATGCATAATCTTGTTATAGGTGCTGGAACTTCACATGGAAAAAGGGTAAACATAGATGAATGAGTTTGTATAATAAGTCACATGAGTTACTTAACCTTATGGAAGCATATGATAGTATGTATGGTTGAATGGTGTATGGTTCTGTAATTCTGTTTTGATACTATGGTGATGTGACGATGTTTATGATGCCCAAATCAACGTGTTTTAGTCTGAAACTTGGCATGATTAAAGTTAAGATACAGACCTTTAAATGGACACCAATAACGCCTTAATTGGATAAGTATCCGAATTGTTATGATTTTCCAAAGTTGGAAGTAAGATCTGGAATTGAGATAAAACGAGTGCTGAGAGGCAGTGACGTTCACACAATGATTTCATATATCAAATGAACGAATTCTTCTATGAAATTTGGTGATATTAAAGAGGACGTCTAGATCTTTAATTCCATATGTAACACAATTCATTTGGACAAGTAACCAAAGAGAAACGAATTTTTAAAGTTAAGGCAAAGAAACTGGAACTTCCAGATTTTACCAAATGAACAGTGATTTTTAACCAATAAACTGATTTCATGTGAACAAGATAACCTCAATTTCATATTTTTCCCTCAAATATTTATGAAATATATTTCATTAGAAATTGGAACCACATTATTTTGATTTTTCTACAATTAGTTATGAATTTTCAAAGTAGGGTACATGTTCTGGAATTACCAAATAAACAGTAACAGTGAACAGTACCCGAAAGCAAATCTTTTGGAAATGGATATTTTCAAAGCAAATGATCATGTAATTGGTTCCAATCACTTCTAATGGAGTATAATTGAGGTTAAAAGTAAGGATGTAACAATTGCTCTATCATCATCTGATTAAATTATTTAATTGCATGTCGTAGGATATGGGAGCGATAAATTTTCTAAAACTTTCTCATCATATCTACTCTACCTTGCATATGATGTAAAGGGGAGTATTCATTCATTATAGCATACTCAACATGCATAATATGCAAAGAGATGCAATCATATAAACATTCTCTAACATGTGTGTCATCATATGACAACTGCAAGTAGATGCAACCTCTCATCATAACTTATGGCAACATAACCCATATCACCATTACATAGTTTGCCCAACTATCCCTTATACTCATATTACAATTAAACAATTAACTAGGTAACCTTTAAACATTTTGTCCCTTTAACACCTCAACTGCTAGGTCTTAATCATCTATTCAGGAACCTAAGTCATTTACTTGTTTCACTTAGGCTGCCACATCACCCTCTTACTAGGGTATAGACTCAACCCTTCATTACTCTTTCTTACATAAGGAATAGGGGATTCACTTTATCTTTGAATCTGTGGCTACCTTACTAGGCCATATTCATTCTATCATATCATCTTTTATCGCCTGTAAAACTTCTATGTCTCTAGCCTGAACGATTTATGTGTCCTTGGTCTCACTATAATCATAACTGAGTCAGCTATTCTCTTTTAGTTAACTGAGGAGGGTCTAGCTTACATCTCTATGCCATTCATACTTTTAAGTTTCCCTTTATCCTCTTGGATTACTAACAGGCAAGAAAATATCTCTTATTAAGTCTAGAGGTTAATGTAAATGAACTTGGCTAATTATTTATCAAAGGGTTTCCCTTTCCTTTGCTCTAACCCTTAACCTTACTCTCACCTCTCTCTAATTGTGAGGAATACTTCTTTTGAACTCTTCGAGAAAAACTTCTCAATTGAGCGTATCACTTTCCATCTCATATGGAGTAACTTCTGTATTTCTCTGTATCTCTTAACTCTTTCTGTCTGTCTTTCTGAGTCTACTCTTGATTGGACTGTGATTCCTTTCTAGTCTGTCTTTAGATCCTGACTAATTTAAGTCACTTGGATCTCATCCATCACCTAGCATTACTATTTCTGTTCTCTAGGGCAGAGCATTAGGTTACTATTTCTTCGTGATGGAATCCCTTTGCTTTAGGAACATTAACCTTCTATCTATTAACCATCACATCTTTATCCTCAAGCCATGTATTAGATCATTCTTAGGCAAGTCTCATTCTAACTTCTCATTATTCTTTTTCCGTAAAGACTAATTGCACAAAGTCTTTCATACTGTAGATCAACTCCTGGTGATCATATGGAGGATCTACTTCTGAACCTCTTCTTAAACTGATCTTCTGTATCTTAGTTCTTCATACTATTTAACTTGCCTGTCTTCTGTACTAAACCTCTAACTGATAACCTTCAGTGAGGTCAGCATCTTTAGAGTCAATTAAGACTTATTCATGTCCTTTGGAGTATATCAGATTAATGCCCTCTACTGTATGTCTGTTTATTATCCCTGCTATGGCATTGAGGAACTGTAGATAAATTAAATGTTCCTAATATCTACTTTTGTCTATCCCTTGACCCAAACTAAGTAATTCACTCTCCATAGTTTTCTTCATACTAATATGGTCAACATTATCTGTCTTTAACAAAGAAGGCTGGGGTTGACTAGTACTAGGAACACCACACTGATCTTTCTCTATAAAGTCACATATTTCTGGACTTTGGTAATGGACAGGAGCTGTCATAAACTCTGACTAGATGTCAGAATTAGGGGACTGTGATCTATTACTCATAACAACTCTGTCCTCAAACTCCAACGGAGGAGAAATAATATCTGGTCTACCCATAATCCATTACCAGTACTCAGTTTCCTCAGCCATAATCTGTCATATCCCAATTTTTAGGCTTAGAAGGCCAGTATATAGCCTGAAAAAGGTATGCTACTAGACCCTATTGAGCACAAGTCTCAGTAAATAGAGAAAATTATGTTGATCAGTTTGATGCAACATAGAGTTTTGATATGAGGTCCCAAAAGATTTATATTAATTTCTGAAGAGAAGGAAAATTAATATAGTATTCTCTAGACCTCAGAATCAGATCAAATGTGGCAGTAAATTCCTATAACTAATATAAGAATTTTTGAAACTGACAGAGTCCAAAAAGGAGTTCTATAGAATTTACTACAGAATTTACAGTGGATTAAAAGACCCGATAAATAGGTTTCGGGGGAATTCTTGGGAATTGAGCCCATGAAGATAGTGGATCATACAGAGGGTCCAAAATGGCACCTTATATGCCCAATGATATTTTTAGATAAGTATGTGGGCAATGGCAAATAACGACCGAGAAAAATAGAGAATTACGAAAATGCCACTGAAGGTATGCCACTATGTTTTGTCATTAAGTTAGAGTCAGACGAAGGGCATTATGATCATTTGACTAAGGTTAGACAGTCAAGAACGGGTATCTAGATAGTTGACTAGGGTCAAGAGGTACTCTGGTAAGATATGGAAAGATAAGAGTGCCCCTAAAAGTATTAAAGAGGTATTAAGGACATTTTGGTAATTTACTAAGGATGTTTCTTGGGAACTGAGCCACCAGATTATTTGGGCTTGGTTAGAAATCCAAGATAACAATCCAAGGCCCAAAAACGTAGGTCAAGAGTAATGTGGGCCTGAGAGGCATTAAAATATTATTTTAGTGCTTTCTCAATAAAGTAAAGAGACCCGGTCCAAGAGAGAACTGGGTAAAGTAATCTGAAATCATGAGAGGACATAAATGGGGCCCAAAATATGCCATATGGAATGATTAGAGAAAAACGAGGAAAAGCAAGAGGACACGTGGCACGATCTTGACCGTCCATTTAGGGAAAAGACTCTAGAACTCTCTAGAGAGGCTGAGTCAGCTGGTGAGGTATCCCAAGGGCCCCACCATTGCGCCACATAACCCCTAAGGTATCCTGGATGATGTCATTAGTGGTGAGTCATCAAGGAGGGTAATGTCATAGTGATGATGCAGGCAAAGCTTCTTGAGGAAGCAAGCAATCTGAGCCATTCATCGCGAATCAATCTGGACCATTCATTTCACCTTCTCTCACCTATAAATAGGCCACTCCCCTCCCATTTCAAGGCACACCACGGATTTGGCAAGAGAAAGAAGAAAGAGAAGAGAGAAAGAGAGAAGGAAAGAGAGAAAGAGAGAAGGAAAGAAAGAAAGGAAAGAAATGAAGGAAGGAGTTATAGTGGAGCCAGGAGCAGTCTAAGGAGCTGAGGGACTCAGCAAAGCTTAGGAATGAGGTAAGAAAGTTATCTAGTCCCTGCTCTAATAAAGTAGAGGATTGCTCTTAGTAGTTAGAATAGAGAAATATCTCTATTAATAAAGTTAGCTATAGCTAGAAAGAAAGTTAGAGGAATGTCAGAGTAAGGATATTACCCCTAGTTGATCATGAGGTAAGTAGAGCTATACTTGATAATAATAAAGATATTATTATGCTATGTATAGGCTCTGACTTATGAAAAGAATGAACCTTAGAGACAAGGCTAAGAGCTGGAAGGAAAGGCTACACGCCAGGTAGTAGACTTACCTACTTGTATGCTTATACTGCTTGGATATTTTATGTGATGTTTTCTTACCTTGATGATATGAGGCATGTATGATTAAGTAATGCTCTGTTTCTTTTTATGCTATGGCCATATGTTACAACTAAGTAACATGGAAGCATGCATGTTATCATGATGCAAGCATGATCATTAAGTACACACATAGTAATATTAAGCATATAGTTGTATACATTGTATGGTTACCGTTTGTTACTAAGATTTCCCCAGAAATCTCATCTCCTTCCATGTACTCCCAATCCCACAGGTATGTTTAAAGAGGACCAAAGAATCATAGAGAGGAGCTAGGGATTGGATAATGCAGAGGTTATACAAAGATGGGACTAAAGTGCTGGAATTAAGGAAAAATGTAGGATGAAGAGTAAACTTTAGACATTGACTGATGTGTACCTGGTCAAGGAGTGGTCAACAAGTTATTTTTCCCTAAAATAAGATTACATTAGCTTCGTGTAGAAATTTGAACCACTTTGTTTTGATTTTTCTATAATTAGTTATGATTTTTTGAAGTCAGGTCACTCCACTGGAATTTACACAGTGAACAGTATTCGCTAGGAGTAAAATTTCAGATTGTATGATTTGACTTCAATGGCCCTAGAAGTGGTTCTAAATGCTACTGAATGGTCCCTAAAATGTAAGAAAAGGAGGATGTTTCATTTTGGTATCAGAGCAGAGGATTCTGGATCAAAGTAGAAGGTTCTGGTATAGAATCAAGAGGGTTCTAGTACAGAACAAAGGGTTCTGGCACAGAGCATAAGATTCTAGTACAAAACAGAAGGTTCTGGCTCAGTGATGCTCTGGTGTAGTTAGAGATTTGAACTAAGAGGTTGTCCCCCTAGTAGAAGATGTGGGGATAGTGTGCACTACTTAGAGACAGTGACACCTAGATAGATAGAATGATACCCCATACCTTACAGTGGTACAGGGTAATCTTCAAGGAAGTGGCTAGTCTTAGTCAGCTGTTACCGCCGAGGTCTCGTGTTTCCTAGCACAATGTGGCTGGACTAAGCAGGATAACATATAGGGAGCAGTTTCCTCTATGGATAGAGACAAAAATTGACTAGTCCCAGGTCAAGGGAAGCTGCCAGACGTTACAGTGATGATGATAGTAAAGGTACTAACCTGGTTGAAGTTAATCAAATAGAGGATTGGTACAACACATAATCAAACCAGATAGTATAAAGTAATGAGGTATGAAAGATTAAGACGATGTTCAGAAGTTGATCCTCTATGTAAATATATCTACATTACGAAAGAATTTGTTCAACTAGTGTTTCCTTAACAAAAGAATTAATAGTTAGAAATGAGATGATTGATAGATAGAGAGAGCTGATGTTCCCAAGATAGATAAACCACAGTCTAGTCTAGAGCAGATTAAGACTGATAGAGAGAAAGGTATCCATAATCTCAAAGATAAAGAGACTCCCCAATTTAAGAAAAAGTAAGAAGGGTTGAGTCTATACCCTAGTAAGAGGGTAATGTGGTAACCTAAGTTAAATGAGTGGATATTTCATATTTCTAAATGAATGTTTGGAATTTGGCAGATAATTGGTTAGTGGAAAGAATGTTTTAAAGTTTATTTAATTGATTGTTCAATTGCAGTGTACGTATAATGGATGGTTGAGCAAATTTATGTGATGATGATATGGCTTATGTTGCCATAAGTTATGAGGAATAGTTGTATCTCCTTGCAGTTGTCATATGATGACATGCAAGTTATAGTATGCTATGAATACTCCCCTCATGCAGTACATGCAGGGTAGAGTTTATCATGAAATGAGAAAGTTATGTTGCTCCCATACCATACGACATGCAATAAGAATATACCCAGAATGAGAGATAGTCTCAGTAAGTGAGGCAATTGTTATAGTATGATTGGGGTTACTCAGATATTTCTACAGACTTATGAATATAGTACTCAAGGCCATTTCTTATGTTAGGATTATTAGAAATTGTGCCCTATGGGCCAATCATTGTCTTGTGAACATTTTTTATTTATGAATTTATTAATTGTGTTATCATATTATTTGCATATTTACTGTGATGACCATCCTTGGATAATTAATGATCTTATCCTAAATGTCCCTGGTCGGTCATCTATGTGGGAGCAGAGATGAAATAAGACCAGTATGACTTTGAAGATGTATAGAGTTATAAATCAAAGTCATAGGCACATGTAAGAGTACAAGGTGTTGGACTGACCCGCTATGAGAGAACTGCATGGGTAACGTCATAAGCTTCTCTCATATACAAACCATGTCAATACGCCCTTTGACCTGAGATTATCATGGATTCCTACATGACAAAACGCTCAGCTTTGACCTAGTCAAAAGTCACTTTTGACCGAGTGATCATAAAGACTATGTTCAGGCTTAGTGGTTTTTCATGCGGAGGAATGTGAATGGTCAAGATGGAATTTGTCCCTCACATTCGTAGAGAGATATTACCGGGTCCCTCGATGAGTGAGTCTGACAAATGTATGGTCATACTGTAATAGAAAGGTAGTTCCATTTCTATAGTTAGACTACTCAGGGATCGAGAAAGTAACGGTCAGGAATAGGAGGATGACATTATCCATGCCTCATCCATGACCAAAATATCGCGTGATAGAAGGGATATGATATGGTTGTATAAAAGGTTACATCGTTTAACGATCCTCATATGATTTGGGTAGTTGTTATGCCTTGCTAGAGATCGCTTACGACTTGTGGGCCAGTATAGCAAATAACCCACTGCCAACTTCATATGGGCCTACAAGGTCACACATAAAATAGCCCAACACGAGCTATGATATCCAGATTCATTGAATCTAAGACATGTCTAGATTCAATGAATGATCCAGGGTGGATGTATATATTTATTTATATTTATATTTGTATATATACATTATATATAAGAGATATATGAGATTTAATTTATAAGGATAAATTAAATATCTATCACGTTTGAATTTGAAATTCAAATTGATAGGATATCTCATATAAGAGATATTTATAAGATTTAATTTATAAGGATAAATTAAATCTCAATCACGTTTGAATTTGAAATTCAAATTGATATGATATCTCAAATTTGATTTATGAGAATAAATCAAATATAGTTCAGTCTTATCTTTATTTTAAGTTAAATAAATAGGTGAATTAAATCTGTGGGATGGATTTAATATAAATATTATTTAATTAGTTTTTTATCAAATTATACAATATATGATATTGTATTAATTTTGGAATTAATATAAGATTAACTCCAAAATCTAATTCGGTAGATGAAAACGTATAGTATCCTATATATCTGATTTTAGGAGATATGTTTTAAAAGATATAGAACATAGAAAGGCCGAAAGGGAATTTGCAAAAGGTTTACAGATAAGAAACTGTCAAAATAGAGATGGAGAGGACGAATTCTTGAGAAAGCCCTGGAAGGACAGGAGAAGCTAGCACGTCGTTCGTGGTTGGAACGCTGTTCGTGTGAATACCAGTAGAGGAAGCTAACCTGAGTCGTTGACTTCTTGCGATCGGAAAGGGAGAACGAGCCGCGGAGAGAAGCTGTGAACGTCATGACTAGAAGCTGTGGAAGTCACTGAGGAACACTGAGGGTAATGCTTCTTCCCACTTGACTTAAACACATACGGTAGATCCTGGCAAGCAATGGAAATTTTTTAAGTTAATTTCCGCTGCGTGTCTTCCAATTCCTAACAAGGATTACAGCAAGTACCAAGAAGGTGGTAGTGTTATAACTCTATCAAAAGAAATAGTATACAGAAAGAGTAAGAGATAGTAGTAAAGAGATTGTTTTCATATCCAACTCTTATTGTTTTCATATCACTCTTCAGATAAGAGTTGGATATGAAACAGATGGCTCTCAGATAGAGCTAGATTCAGATAAGTTCAGATCACTTGTCATATAAGAGTTAGATCTGATACAGATTGCTCGCAGTAAGAGCATAGTTCAAATAGCTCGCAGTTAGAGCACAGATGGAAATAAGAAGTTATGATGAGGCCATAGTAATAGAATGCAATGGTAGGTGGTTAAACCATAATTGGTAAGGCACAACAGAGTAAGAAAGATGAGAAGGAACTCCTGAGTAAGAGGGAAATAAGTAAAGTGTGGGTAAATATATGGGCTACTAAATGTATTTTAAAATTTTTATTAAGTTATCAACAAGTGGAAGTAGTTAACCTTATAACTTAGTCTGTTGGATGAGATCTTTTAGAGATGATACAGTACAACAGAATCACAGAGGATTCTGGAGGATCACAGTTAGATCCTAGCATGGCTCAAGGGTCGCAGTTAGATCCTAATAGCTTCAGAGTCGCAGTTAGATTCTGAAGAGGCTTACGGTTGATTGCAGTTAGATCCCGAGCTCGCAGTTAGACCTGGCCTAAGTAAAGTAAGGAGCCATAAAGAAATAAGAACAGTACAGCATCTCTCTGGAAAGATGAGTACCAAAGATGAAGTTAAAGGAAGGAGCTTCATGAGTTGATTAACTTATCTAGAAAACTTATTTATAGCCTATATTATATATAGACTGAACTTAGTTTTCCTTAAACAAAGATGGAGTCCAAGTTCAAGTCTGAGTGCTTATATTCAAAAAGTTTTAGAAGTATGCCTGAGGAATAGAGAAGAGAACCCCATATGTTTTGAGAATAGAAAAGTATGAGTAGATAGATCCTTCAGATAAGGATCAAGAGATGAAGAGGCTAGTAAAGACCCAAAGAAGAGGGTCTATGATAGAGTAAAGATAGAATGCAGTTATATGAAAAAAGTGTAAATGCCATAAAAGTTTGGCATAGATACACAAAGTTATGAAAGATAGTAAGAGAAGTTAAGAAGAGCTAAAAAGTTAAGAAAATGTTATGAAATAAAAGGGACATTATCCTCAGGAGAAACTATTCATTAAGGAATGAATAGAGGTTTGACCCTCAAATTTCGAGGACGAAATTTATTTTAAGGGGCGGAGAAATGTCATATCCCAATTTTTAGGCTTAGAAGCCTAGTATATAGCCTGAAAAAGGTATGCTACTAGACCCTATTGAGCACAAGTCTCAGTAAATAGAGAAAATGATGCTGATCAGTTTGATGCAACATAGAGTTTTCATATGAGGTCCCAAAAGATTTATATTAATTTCTGAAGAGAAAGAAAATTAATATAGTATTCTCTAGACCTCAGAATCAGATAAAATGTGGCAGTAAATTCCTATAATTAATATAAGAATTTCTGAAATTGACAGAGTTCAAAAAGGAGTTCTATAGAATTTACTACAGAATTTACAGTGGATTAAAAGACCCGATAAATAGGTTTCGGGGGAATTTCTCGTGAATTGAGCCCATGAAGATAGTGGATCATATAAAGGGTCTGGAATGGCACCTTATAAGCCCAATGATATTTTCAGATAAGTATGTGGGCAATAGCAAATAAAGACAGAGAAAAATAAAGAATTATGAAAATGCCACTGTATTGTGTCATTAAGTTAGAGTCAGACGAAGGGCATTATGATCATTTGACTAAGGTTAGACAGTCAAGAAAGGGTATCTAGATAGTTGACTAGGGTCAAGAGGTACTCTGGTAAGGTATGGAAAGATAAGAGTGCCCCTAAAACTATTAAAGAGGTATTAAGGATATTTTGGTAATTTACTAAGGATGTTTCTTGGGAACCGAGCCACCAGATTATTTGGGCTTGGTTAGAAACCCAAGATAACAATCCAAGGCCCAAAAACGTAGCCCAAGAGTAATGTGGGCCCAAGAGGCATTAAAATATTATTTTAGTACTTTCTCACTAAAGTAAAGAGACCCGGTCCAAGAGAGAACTGGGTAAAGTGATCTGAAATCATAAGAGGACATAAATAGGGCCCATAATGCGCCATATGGCCCACCATTGCACCAAAGGGCCCACCATTGCGCCACATACCCCCTGAGGTGTCCTGGATGAGGTCATTAGTAGTGAGTCATCAAGGAGGGTGATGTTATTGTGATGATGTAGGTAAAGTTTCTTGAGGAAGCAAGCAATCTAAGCCATTCATTACGAATCAATCTGGACCATTCATTTCACCTCCTCTCACCTATAAATAGGCCACTCCCCTCCCATTTCAAGGCACACCACTGATTTGTCAAGAGAAAGAAGAAAGAGAAGAGAGAAAGGGAGAAAGAGAGAAGGAAAGAAAGAAATGAAGGAGTTCTGGTGGAGCCAGGAGCAGTCTAAGGAGCTGAGGGACTAGGCAAAGCTTAGGAATAAGGTAAGAAAGTTATCTAGTCCCTACTCTAATAAAGTAGAGGATTGCTCTTAGTAGTTATAATAGAGAAATATCTCTATTAATAAAGTTAGCTATAGCTAGAAAGAAAGTTAGAGGAATGTCTGAGTAAGGATATTACCCCTAGTTGATCATGAGGTAAGTAGAGCTATACTTGATAATAATAAAGATATTATTATACTATGTATAGGCTCTGACTTATGAAAAGAATGAACCTTAGAGACAAGGCTAAGAGCTGGAAGGAAAGGCTACACGCCAGGTAGTATACTTACCTACTTGTATGCTTATACTGCTTGGATGTTTAATGTGATGTTTTCTTATCTTGATGATGTGAGGCATGTATGATTAAGTAATACTCTGTTTCTTTTTATACTTTGGCCATATGTTATAACTAAGTAACATGGACGCATGTATGTTATCATGATGCAAGCATGATCATTAAGTACACACATAGTCACATCAAGTATATAGTTGCATACATTGTATGGTTACCGTTTGCTACTGAGATTTCCCCAGAAATCTCATCCCCTTGCATGTAATCCCAATCCCACAGGTATGTTTAAAGAGGACCGAAGAATCATAGAGAGGAGCTAGGGATTGGATAGTGTAGAGGTTATACAAAGATGGGACCAAAGTGATAGAATCAGGGAAAAACATAGGATGAATAGTAAAATTTAGACATTGACTGATATGGACATGGTCAAGGTGTGGTCAACGAGTTATGTTTCCCTAAAAGAAGATTACGTTATCTTCGCATAGTAATTTGAACCACTTAATTTTGATTTTTCTAGAATTAGTTATGATTTTTTGAAATCAGGTCACTCCGCTGGAATTTAAACAGTGAACAGTGTTCGCTAGGAGTAAAATTTCAGATTGTATGATTTGACTTCAATGGCCCTAGAAGTGGTTCTAAATACTACTAAATGGTCCCTAAAATGTAAGAAAAGGAGGATGTTTCATAATCTGTCCTCTCATCGGAGGAATAGAGCTTATATCATGGTTAGAGGGTACTTCAGCAAACTCATACCGTGTAGAGTCACTAGACTCAACATCATTTCGTACATACTGGCTTCAAGTTGAATCTCTACATAACCACCAGGCTACAGGTTTGAGTCTATAGAAACATCTTTGGAACATCCTACTGTAGACTTCCCTGACTGATCCCCTATACTCTTATCTGAACCCTCTTCATGGTCTAAGGGATGCTTAAAATATGAATATACCCCATGTCAATACATCACTACTAGCTTAGGGTCTCCCTTATTAATTGAAGCCTCTGACTTAACTTTATGAAATCTCATATCTATTCCTACAATCTTTGCTTAAGTAAGCAATGCTAATTATCCCAATACATACTCTACCTTAACAAAATACTTATTGTTTAGGGTTAGGGTCTGGGAATAATCTCATATCAGTTCATAAATAATCAATTTAGAGCATTTCTTAAGCCAGAATCCTATGCTTTGATACCAAAATGTCACATCCTTATTTTCCACCTCAATTAAACTCATTCATAAGTCATTGGAACCAATTACATAGCCTTTTACTTAAGAAACCTTCATTTTCAAAAGATAACTCTCAGGTATTGTTCACTTTTACTATTCATTTGGTAATTTTAGAACATGTACCCTACTTTGAAAATTCATAATTAAATGTAGAAAAATCAAAATGAGTTAGTTCCAATTTCTAATGAAAGCTATTTCATTTAGCTTTGAGGGAAAAATATAAAACTAAAGTTCCATTGTCTTAATGAAATTAGTTTAATCATTGAAAATCACTATTTATTTGGTAAAAACTGGAAGTTCTAGTTTCTTTGCCTTATCTTTAAAAATTCACTTCTCTTTCATTACTTGTCCAAATGAACTGTGTTACCTATGAAATTAAAGCTCTAGATGTCCTCTTTAATCTCACAACATTTCGTGGAAAAGATCGTTTATTTGCTATACAAAATCAACATGTAAACGTCGTTGCCTCTAATCACTCACTTTATCTCAATTCCAGATTTTAGTTCCAACTTTGGAAAATCATAAAAATTCGGATACTTATCCAATTAAGGCATTCTTGGTGTCTGTGTAAAGCTATGTATCTTAGATATTATCATGCCAAATTTTAGACTAAAACTCGTTGATTAAGGTACCTCAGAACACCAATACATAAACTATAAATATCCTTGCTACCTCTTAGCTATCTTAGTCAAGACCTTCTTGAGATGATTTCCTTCCTTCACAAATGTCAAAACCTAGCCATTACAAAATAATATCAAGTTACAACTCAACTTTAAACAAAATCCAAGACTAGGTTTTCACTAACTCCCTTTCTTTCTCTACTTTATGTTTCATACTTCCATCTTTCCAAAATAAATTCTCATGGTTCATTTCCACATAATTTTTCATGTACAATCCAAATATGAAACTATAATTTTCAAAATAAAAACATAACAATTGATACACTACCAAACCGAAATGGATGTCCCTTTTTCCAAAAATTCACATTTTGATTCCAATGCTTCCAATACTTGTTCTCCTACTTTATCCCCACACAATTTTCCATTTTAAACTCATTGGAAGCATCAAAATCATGAAATTCCATCATATGAACAGTACCACATACAGTACTAGCAAGAACACAAAACCCTAAATCCAAACATACTTGAACTCCTAAGCTTATACCACTTGATTCTAGCTTGTTTAAGCTTGTCTAAACTATCCATAACATAAAACTCATATTCCAACCCCATATGGACAGCACTTCCAGTAGCAACCATAAGGGAAATAGAGCAGAAAACCCCTTAAAACCAAGAGCTAACTTACTATAATAGAGCTTAAGATCAAGGGAGATGATTACCTTGCTTCTTGCTTCAAGTTGTATGCTTCTTTCTTGGTTGAGTGGAAATTTTGCAAGAGTTTCCCCATGGTTCCAAGGGCTGCCAAAGTGATTTGAATAGGGGGTATTTATAGAGAAATTTGGGTTAAAATGGATGGCCAAGATTAATTTGGTTACTATTTGTTCCAAGGGCTCACATTTAATCTTATATTTAACTTTTTCTAAAAAGAATAATTATGACATCATGTAATAAGGGTATGTGGCGGCCTGCCCATGTAAGGAAGTTTCTGGAAAAATTATAGTCCAATACAGTACCGATCGGAGCAGTTTTACCACAACTAGACTGTGTCCTATTCCTAATTTTTTATAATATACCAGGATATGTATTCTATCCTAGAAATCAATGTCTAGGCTTCTCATACCATTGAAAATATTAGACTGAGTATTTACTTGCCATCTATCCCTTGAGAAATGACCAAAATACCCTTGGTGCCCTTTCTTACACTATATTGACTCTAAGGGCATAATTGTCATTTCACCCCTCTTGGTACTGCCTTATTGTCATATCCCAATTTTTAGGCCTTAAAGCCCAATATATAGCCTAAAAAAGGGATGCTACCAGACCCTATTGAGCAGAGGTCTCAATAAATAGAGAAAATTATGATGATCAGTTTGATGCAGCACAAAGTTTTGATATGAGGTCTCGAAAGATTTATATTAATTTTTGAAGAGAAGGAAAATTAATATAGTATTCTCTAAACCTCAGAATCAGATGAAATGTGGCAGTAAATTCCTATAATTAATATAAGAATTTCTAAAATTGATAGAGCTTAAAAAGGAATTCTGTAGAATTTACTACAGAATTTACAGTGGATTAAAGGACCCGATAAATAGGTTTCGGGGAAATTTCTCGGGAATTGAGCCCATGAAGATAGTGGATCATACAGAGGGTCTAGAATGGCACCTTATAGGCCCAATGATATTTTTAGATAAATATGTGGGCCAGGGCTAATAAAGACCGAGAAAAATGAAGAATTACGAAAATGCCACTGAAGGTATGCCACTGTGTTGTGTCATTAAGTCTGAGTCTAAGAAGGGCATTACGATCATTTGAATAAGGTTAGACAGTCAAGAAAGGGTATCTAGATAGTTGACCAGGGTCAAGAGATACTCTGGTAAGGTATGAAAAGACAATAGTGCCCCTAGAAGGACTAAAGAGGTAGTAAGGGCATTTTGATAATTTACTAAGGATATTTCTTGGGAATCGAGCCACCAGAGTATTTGGGCTTGGTTAGAAACCCAAGATAACAATCCAAGGCCCAAAAACGTAGCCCAAGAGTAATGTTGGCCCAAGAGGCATTAAAATATTGTTTAAGTACTTTTTCAATAAAGTAAAGTGACTCGGTCCAAGATAGAACTGGGTAAAGTGATCTAGAATTATGAGATGACATAGATGGGGCCCACAAGATGTCACATGGCATGATTACAGTAAAAGAGGAAAAGCAAAGGACACATGGCATGATTATAGAAAAAGGAGAAAAAGCAAGAGGACACGTGGCACGATCTCGGCCGTCCATTCAGGGAAAAGACTCTGGAACTCTCTGGAATGGCTGAGTCAGCTGGTGAGGTGTCCCAAGGGCCCCACATTTCACTACATATACCCATGAGGTGTCCTAGATGATGTCATTAGTGGTGAGTCATTAGGGAGGGTGATGTCATCGTGATGATGCAGGCAAAGCTTCTTGACGAAGCAAGCAATCTGAGCCATTCATCGCGAATCAATCTAGACCATTCATTCCACCTCCTCTCACCTATAAATAGGCCACTCCCATCCCATTTCAAGGCACACCACGGATCTAGCAAGAAAAGGAAGAGAAAGAAGAGAGAAAGAGAGAAAGAGAGGAAGAAAGAAAGAAGGAAAGAGTTCTGGTGGAGCCAGGAGCAGTCTGAGGAGCCAAGGGACTGGGCAAAGCTTAGGAATGAGGTAAGAAAGTTATCTAGTCCCTGCTCTAATAAAGTAGAGGATTTCTCTTAGTATTTAGAATAGAAAAATATCTCTATTAATGAAGCTAGCTATAGATAGAAAGAAAGACAGGGGAATGCCAAATTAAGGATATCACCCCTAGTTAAGCATGAGTTAAGTAGAGCTATGCTGATAGAATAATAATGAAGATATTATTATGCTATGTATAGGCTCTAACCTATGGAAAGAATGAACCTTAGAGACAAAGGCTAAGAGCTAGAAGAAAAGCTACATGTCAGGTAGTGAACTTATCCTAAACTTGTATGCATTGAATGTTATGCTTGATATGCTATGGCTTTGTTGAATTGTGTTGAACATGTGCTTATGTATGAAGCTCTGTTTCTATGATTACTTTGGCCATTTGTATTTCATATTCAACATGGAAGCATGCACATTATGCAATGCTAACACTTTCACAAGCAAGCACAAGTATTCACATTAATGCATGCATTGTTTAGTGCTGTTTGCTACTGAGATTTCCCCAGAAATCTCACCCCTTCCATATCAATCCAATTACAGCAAGTCTTCTCAAGATGGAGGAGATAAATATACATAAAGAGATGTTAATTGCTTAGCATGATTGATGTGTGATTCATGTATGTATAATTGCTGGAAATTGTCACTGTGAACAGTAACTCGTGGGGAGGCAGTGACATTGGAGCTGTAATTATAAATAGTAAATGATTGAATAAATGTATTATATTTTTCCATTAAATAGTAGACATGTCAAGATTCGATTTGATATATAGAACATCTCATTTGGATGTCTACACATAAAGATATGATTTATCAAAGTTGGAACCAGAATGCTGGAATCAGGGACAGGACGCTGGATGAACAGTGATTTCGGAACATTGACCAACGTTGACCTGTTCAAGTCGTGGTCAACGAGTCATTTTTCCCTGAAATATAATTATGTTATCTTCATGTTGCAATTTGAACCACTACATTTCGATTTTTATAGAATTAATTATGATTTTTCGAAGTCAGGTCACTCCGCTGGAATTTACACAGTGAACAGTACTCGCTGGGAGTAAAATTACAGATTGTATGATTTGACTTCAATTGCCCTAGAAGTGGTTCCAAATGCTACTGAATGGTCCCTAAGATATAAGAAAAGGAGGATGTTATACTTATGGCATGTACTGGCTCTAACTAATTATATTTATACTATGTGCCACATTTTTAGCCTATCCTAGATGACCACAATGCCCTCCATCCATCACTAGTACAATTCGGGCATCTAGAGGTATTTTCATAATTTCATATTTCTTTTGGACATTGGCCCCTTCTACTAATGGACTGGTACCCTGGGTTTTGGGCCCTTCTTAGTGTCCTCATGGGCCTATATATGAGGTCATCTGATCTCATTCTATCTAGGCTCATATACCGATAAGTTCCATTAGCGAATCACGGGTGTTATCAAACTCCCTTCAAAATTCACTAATATGTGAATAACTTTTTATACAGAACTTCTTCCTGGGTAATCTGACACTGTAGGGCACACTTTCCTGTAATTATAGGACATCTGACACTGTAGGGCATACTTTCTTATAATTCCCCCACTTATATCTGAAATCCATGAAATCTGATAAAATTTCAAATAACTTTAGGACTATCAGATAAATATCTGTTGTCTAGAGCTCTAATAAAATTTCTGTATCATGCTAGATTGACCAGCATATCTTCCTCTATTTAATGATGGACTATGGGACTGAAATACTTCTAGGCAGTTCTAACCCTTTTTCAGGCTGAACTTTCTGTAATTACAATTTGGCCTTTGAACTTTTCTCTTAATTACATTTATATCCCTAACTTTTTGCATATTTACATTTAGGTCCCTAAACTTTTGGAAATTACCACTTTTGGCCCAACTTTTGTTCCTACTTTAACTTTTGGCCTTTAAACTTTTCCAATTTTCGTTTAGGTCCCTTTCTTCCTTCAAGACTCATTTAACCTCTATTATTTCTTCTGATCTCCGTCATAATCCTTCCCAAACCTCTTTCCACTATCAGTACTATACGGATAGGGAAAAATTAGGATATGACATTTGAGTTTCTGGGTTCTGGGAAAATGAATGATTTTTTTGATAAGGAATTCGATAAATTGAACAGTAATAATTATATTTTCATAAAATAATTGATAATTTATCAGCAAGTTCTTCTATAAGTACCTTATTCAAATTGTTTATGAATAAATCTTCAAGTAATGGTAAGATATTTATTGAATAGATGTTCAATAAGCACCCTTATCGATGAAGTTGTTTTATAAATAAATACCTTTTTCAATCAAATCATACAAATTTACTAAAGAATTCTTGGATAAATAATCTTATCAAACACGTCTTCAAACATGTTTTTGAAAAGATTTAGTTTATTAAATATCAAAACATCTAATGTTTTATCAAAACCTTTTATCGATATATTCTTCAATAAATTCATAACTTCTTTCACAAATTCATATGATGTTTTTAAAATATGAAAAAAATATCATAGTGCATCAAAAACACATATACTCACATAAAGCATGAAGACATTATCATCAAGATAGATCAGATAAACATTCAATAAAAAGAGAGATGATTTAGAAATGCTCCTTTGATTTCTACAATTTGCTGAATTAATTATGAAGCTCTTTGCCTTCCTTTCTAGTTTCTACATATTTAGTTTTAGCATGGATGATTATCCTCTTTTATTTTGTTGTCAACTAAACTTTGTAGCTTTAGTGCTCCTTTATATCAATCCTCAGACTTAATGTAGCAGTGTAATCCATTTACAATTTTTCTTTCTTTCTAGGAGAATGGTTAATATGGTCCAGTATATTAAATATAATGATTTTTATGTAAGACCATATAAAGATAACTCATCATCAAGACATATCAATTCTTAGTGAGTACAGATGAGTAGAGATGAGCTTATAAGAAGATATGCACATAATAAATACGAAGCTCTTCTTCTTTAGAATGAGTCTATCTTGATAAATAATGTTTCTTCTTGAACGAAAACAAATTCAATGTGATTTTTTAAAAATATATATGTTTGAAAAATTAATTTTTGAAAAACATTTAAGGTCATCAGATTGGAGAGACTTACTCTTTATAAGAACAAATTAGATAGCATGTTGAACACAAATGTTAACATGTTTGGAAATTTTCTAAGAGCAAAACTCATGTAGAATAGGATATCAGTAACATAAAAAGTTGAAAGACTTTGCTCACTTAATTTTCAAAATTATGATTGAACAATGAAGTATATTAACTCTTTAGTCCAAATGACAAAGTTATACATATATTACAACAAATAAATATTTTTAAGCATAGGTTTTGATGTTATGGAATAATTATTATGAATAGACAGGCTTGAATAGAGAATTGTTTAGCTCATTGGAGGAAAACAAGTTGAAGCACATGACAACATATTTAAGGGCAAAGATGACTCTGTCAAATGGTTTTAGAGTACTTTTTGGAATTTCTAATCAAATGTATGAATCTCTAATATTGATGCCCATTCTTTTGAGAAGTGAGTATTTTCAAAATCATTTGTATGCATTTAGTACAATGGAAAATATTTGAAATTCTCTTCTTTCTCTCAAATCATGAATATGCACTTTTTGATAATTGTCATTTTAATTATAAAACAAAACTAAGCTAACCAATAGCAAGTGGACGCTAACCTAGGTCGATTCACAAGGAGTCTAAATGGATGTAGAAGTTCCAATTAATCTAATGAGCCACAAATTAATAAGTTAAAGAGATGGTGTTTGATAAGTTTCAATGAAACTACTAAAAGTAAATTCTTATGCTATTGTTTATGATGTTGAGATGAATGAATGACAAGTGTGTTCCCTTGGAGATTACCTTACCTTCATTATCCAAAAAATATGAGGATTAGATCAGTTGAATTAGAATATGTTAGCTAACAACTCGCTAGCTAAATCTCAATCAAAGCTACAACTCACATACATTAAAAGAGATTAAGAATCATTCAACTAAGAGATAGTAGAATATGAATTAAACATAATCACTTCAATTAATCATAACTATGTTTAACTCGATAAAATATGAGAATTAATCAAAGGTTAGTTATGCAGAAATAAGAAAGCCAACTCAGTTCCCTACTTCTTTATCATCTACTACTCTAATTGCATCAGTAATTACATAGCTAACTACATCAACTCGATACGTTTAACTCTAAATTAAAGACATAATGAACTCCCTATTCAGCTTAAGGATTCAGGTTCAGCAACATCTCTGAGAGAGAACAACAGCTTAGCCTTACATTGTTATGGAACTTCAGCAGTAATAGAAAATATAGCAACAGTCATGGTAAAAATGATAGAAGAAGATGAAGATGAACTGCAGAACTTTCCTCTGGTTTGATTGACCAGAACAGAGGAAAGTTATAGAAGAGAAAATAGATATAGAGAAGAAGAAATGGCACTGTGCGTGAAGACTGTGATGGATGGAATAGAAAGTGAGAATAGACTCAAATGAAGATTAATGCAGAATTGGGTTTGTGTGTGAATGGAATCTGTACAGGTGTGAATGGAATGGAAGAATGGGTGAGTGCAGATCTAATATGGAATGGTGTATGAATATATGTGTGAATAGGGAAGAAACAGAATGAGAGACTATGCTTGAAGTGTCCTCTCCCCATAGCGTGAATGATCTGATATGTGATGGTGTGTATATATAGGTGTGGAAAGATGTGAAGGGTAGTTGGAATGGTGTGAATAATGTGTGGAGTGCATGAGCTACTGCTAAAATGTGTGATTCTGTTTAGATCAAGCATGTGTATGATTATGTGCAGTGTGTGCGTAAATAATATTTCTCTATGTGCCAATATATGCATGAGCTCCCACTTGCAATATGTTCCTCAATTCCTAGATCTAGCCCTTGTGTTGTCACATGTCATCAACTCCTTAAGTCCAGTTGTCATTCTCCCTTAATCCATTGATATGTGATAGAAAATTTGAATAAACAGATTATTTGTTCACTTTAAGCACTAAATTGATATCAATTAATTCTCAACTATTTTGAATATTATTTATTTAATAATTGCTCAATCTATTTGATAAATGGAGATAAAAATCAATAATAAACTGACTTTAAACACACTAAAAATCATACAAATATGAGTTTATCAACTCCCCCATACTTAGATTTTGCACTCTGAGCAAAATTATGGATCAAAATTGTAATTCAAACACACATGTTCAGCATATTTGGCAAGAGATTTAGCATAAGCACTCGTAGTCATCAATCTTTTCCTTTCAATTGGCAGCAGTCCAAACTAATCTCATATCGATCAAAGAATCCAAATCATGCAATAAAATCATAGTAAACAATTAGGTTAAGATTTCCTCATAAGGTGTAGTGTTTCACTCATTCTCTTATCAAGGTAATTTCACTCAACCATCTAGCTTAGTCTTCCTATAGGCTTGTAACCATCCTACATCTCCACCACTACATGGCACAAGGGATGGGAATCAAAGGGTCTTTGTTAGGTTGTAATGTTAGAGAGGCTAAGTGATGAAATATAAATAACTATCAATGATTAATGATATACTGCACATGATCTTAATTCTCCAATCTAATCTAAACTTGCAACTGCAGAGAGTACCAAATATTTTCCTTTCATTCAAGTTGAATATCACTTTTGTTCTTTATGGTCTATCTCTTCTTTCTTTCGTTCTTTTTCTCTTTTCTGTACTTTTTCTTTTTACTTTTCTTTTCTTTCACTATTGAACCAGATAGCAAATTCATTGAAGTTCAAATATCTAATAAGTGGTATAATTTATTATTTATTTCATAGCAATAAGTACCCAATACAACATTTATTAATCAAGGATGGAATTTTAAAGAAAGTGAAGTCTCAAAGTGGTTAAGCAAAGGATTTAATTTTTTATGTGGCTACTGTTTAGGCAAAAGGGTTTTGAAAGAAATGCCCTTATCATATTCACAATTCCAAGAAGCTAATGTAGTTTTGAATTAAGGATTGAGACAAGTTATGCAAAGTTACCAAACTAGATGGTGTCACACAATGTAAATGAGTATCTGTTGGAGGCTCAAGGATCTTTCCATCTAGCTTACTCACCCTAATCAACTCACAATGATAAGATTACATGAATATTAAACTAAATATATGAGATCAATCATTCATGCTATACAATTTCCAGTAATCAATAAATGAAAACAAGTAACTCATACATTCATCATGCTTACCAATGTTCAAAAGTATGTGTTCAAAATTAAATTTTAAATCCATGATAGTAAGTTCCATTAGACCAAGCAACAATTAGATGAAATAAGAGAATTTTTGTACTAAAGTTCAAGTCTAGTTGTGACAAAAGAGTCTTCAGGTCGTGACTATTTTACACAGAGAAGAAATTTTTAGAAAACAAGGAATATTGGTTGCGACTAACATGCACAATGGTCATGACGTATGAACACAGAGAGTAATGCTGACAAACACACAAGCTTAGGTTGCGACCAAATGTCCATCCAGTCACGATCAAAATTCACAGAGAGTTATAGTCGTGACAAAGACAAGCACATATCATGACTAAAATATCACATACAGGTAATCATCAGAAAGTAAAAATTACTGGTCACGACAAACATGTTCATTAGTCTCGACTAATTTTCATAGAGAATAAACTTGACATTTTTACACATATTAGTCGTGACAATAACATCTCAAGGTCACGACTAGAATATAGAATCACAGCAATTATCTGATTTTACTTACCAATTTCACAAACTACTTCCCCACACTTAATTTCTTCATTGTTCTCAATTTGAAAAAGTACAAAAACACATGCAAAGGCCGAAGTAATGAAGAGGACAAAGCTGAATTATAATTCAAGATGAACTTATTAATTTTTATGTACCCCTACTGACTTGGTCTCTTCCCCTACACTTAATCAACAATTAACAGCTCAAGTATATAAGTAAAATAATGTAAACTAGACTATTGTAAGTGGGAAACAAGGAAGGAGACAACCTGAGTATCTTGGGGGCTTGAAGTTCTCCTTGTACAGCTTGAATAATTGGCCATTAACCTGGGATGTTGTACTATCTGCTTCATCTTGTCTTGTCGATATAGCCTTTATCCATCTTAAAAGATAACCTACAGCTTACAGAATATATGCATATCCAAAAGATAGTGGGAATGGTCTTGTTGATATAACTGCGGCATTATTCACTTTTGTCCTTGCCAAGTAATTATGTTGATGTTGAACCATATCTTTCAATTGTTGCAGTCCTAAAATATCTAAAAATTCCAGTTTGAAGCTCTCATGAATAGGGTTAGAATGCAGTATATAATTACTGAATTGAAAACCCCTAGCTCAGAGGTTCCAATTCCTTGTCTCTTAAAGTATGCTACATAATCCTTGTCCTGCAACTCTATTAAATTTGCTACAAACCTTCATGGATATTATTCATCACTTGAAATAGTGAGGTTAGTTCCAATAGAAAAAATATTAGATGAAAAAGAAGAAAAATCACCCATAGTGGTAAGCCAGCCATCAACTTTAGAATTAATGCATAACACATCACAATTGGATGAAGAAAAAGTAGAGAAATCAGTGGAGGGGTTAGAAATGGAACATTCTTCATCTTCATCATCATTTTCAAGCTCATGAATATTATCACACTCATTTCCAAGTGATGCACCAATCATGTTAAGTCCTATGAGAGAATGGTCTTGATATGTGTATCTATACATGTTAAACTGAATTATATTCCTACCAAATTCCATTTTAATAATTCCATCTTTCATGCAAATCATGGTATTAGCTATCTTCAAGAATGGCCTTCTTAGAATAAGAGTACTATCATCAAGAGACTTATTTGACATATCAAAATTATAAAAGTCCACAAGAAAAACAAGTTCCTTAACTTGAACTAAAATGTCTTCTAAAATTCCCTTAGTATTAATAATTCTCTTATCAGCCAATTGAACTGACACACTAGTTGGTTTGATTAGATTTACTCCTAAGGCATGATAAATGGAACTTGGCATAACATTGATAGTAGCACCTAAATCTAGCAATGCTTTTAAGAATAGTTATCTTGCCAATTGTACAAGGAATAGAAAATGCACCTGGATCTTTATACTTCACTGGAAGTTAAGAGTTGAAGAGTACAAAAGCTTTCAGTCTAACTTGCACCAGTTCATTAGGTTTATGTCTTTCCTTGTGTGTGCAACTATCCTTCAAATATTTTGCATATTCTAATACTCTTTTAATTCTCTCTAGAGTAGGCACATTCACTTCAATCTTGTTGAAAGAATTAAGCACTTCCTTGTTCTGCTCCTCTAAGGCCTTCCTCTTGCTACTCATGAATTCCTTTGGGATAGGTAGTTCCTTCATATGTATCTTTTCCTCAACTACACTAGAGGTTGTTTCTTGCTGCTTGAGCTCTTAATTTACTACTGGTTGTGTTTCTTCAATTATGTCCACTCGATGATTCCTTAAATCATAATCCATAGCATTAGGCAGCGTAGTTTCCTTGATATTTAGCTCTCCACAACCTTTTGAATTTGAGGCAGAATTTACTTGACTTTCTGTAACCTTTTCCTTCCCCAGTGGTTGTGCTTCTTTTGTATTTTTAGACTTTTCAATGCTACCATTGGAATCAGTGTCTAATTCACATTCCTTTTCATTGTTAATATCTGTAGCTTGTTCCCCAACTTGCTCTTAATCTATTAAACTTACGACATTCATAGATTTGGGATTAACAACTGTATTTGAAGGTATATCTCCACTGATTCTTGCCTGAACATCATTAATTGAATTGGCTAGCTATGATACATAACCATTCATGTTTGTGGCTTTTGTTTCCCACTGTTTCATCTTATTATCCAAGGCAACAAACATGGACTCTGTCATGGCTTGATTGTTTGCCACAGTAGATCTCAAGTCCTTGAAGTTAGAGTAGAAGTTTATGTTGATGGAGTTTATATTAGAATTCATCATATTAATCCTCTTCATTATCTCAGATATTCCATCATCCTTTGCAGCAGAGGGTACTTCTATAGCTCTAGAAGATTCAGCCACTTGTCTATCATTGTTGAATATGTTATGCCCAAAATTCTTGTCTCTACCTTTATCCCTCCATCTAAAATTAGGATGATCTCTCCATCCTTTATTATATGTGTTTGAGTATGGATTCCTTTGTGGGTATTGATTTGTTTTGCCTTGATAGATGGCTGATACACCTGCATAATGTGTAGGACAATTGACAGTGGTATGCATAGGAGAATAACAAAGTTGACAACTAGGAGCAATAAGAGCTTGAGAGTATGGGCTTTGAACATGTGAATTTCCTAATTGAGCAGCTAGGTTATTGATATGAGCATTCATAGTAACAACTTGGGAAGATAAACAATTATAATCTTGAGAAGGCCTTGTAGAAACCTCATGGACTTGCCTAGTATCATAGGCCCCATACTGTTAGTCATTGCTTACTATTTTCTCAATTAGGTTCCATACTTCATCTGGAGTTAAATCATCAATAGAGCCTCCAGTAGCTGCATCCAAATCTTTTTACATGAATAGTGTAATCTTGAGTGGAAATACTGTACCAAATGCTCAGTTAGAATCTAGTGGTATGGACATCTAGCTAGCAGCTCTTGAAATCTTCCCCAAAACTCATGGAAAGATTCTTGATCATATTGTTTACAACAAAAATATCCTTCCTTAATGTAGCTGTCTTTGAAGTAAGGCAGTATCTCTCTAGGAAAGTAGTCCTCAATTTGTTCTAGGAATCCAATGCTTGAGGTATATGATATGGAAGCATATAAGACCATTCCTTTGCCTTTACTTCAAGTCTAAAGTAGAATACTTGTCTTTGCACAGCATCCATGTTAGCACCTACAGGTTTCATGGATGAGCAAACCCACTGCATAGTCTTCAAATGCTTAAAAGGATCTTCACCTGCCAATCCATAAAATTTTGGTAAGTTACTTAACAAAGGACCTTTTAACTCAAAATTAACATCCAAAGCTAGACAAGTACGGAAAGGATCAAAGTTTCCATTAGAAGAAGTCAATTCTCTTATGCTCCTACGTGCTCTTCTATTATTCATGTTATTCTCTCCATGTTGCTTATTTTGAATATTATGATTATGAGTATAAGTTTAAGCTTCATTAACATGCTCCATGATAAAATGATTATCTAATATAGCACCAAATGCAAAATCAGTCTCAGTAATAGATTCACCAGAAGAACTAGGCTCAATAGAAGATGCAACACTAGCTTGATTTAAGAATTTTTTCTTTTTAAGTTGCCTAAGTGTTCTATTGATTTCTCTATCCAAAGGGAAGAATTCAGAGCTTCTGTTCATGCAAATCATGCTCAATAATGATACAGAATATCAAATATATCACAAATATAGCAATTCCAGGAATTCAGATCAAATAATCACAGTTTAAAATAGTAAGGTCATGACAAAAATGTCACTAGGTCGCGACTAATAGGCACAGAGAATATAGATCACGACAGAATGTCACTTTGGTTATGACTAAAAACTGCAGACAATAAAATTCTTGAAGTTTTCAGTTTCTCGTTGTGACCAATTGTAACTTAGGTCACAACTAAAAATTATAGAGAGTAAATTTGATTGAAACGATGATTTTTGGTTGCGATTAAGTGTCAAACTGGTTGTGACTAGAAATCATAGAGAAGAAAACTAGATAAAAATTATTTTTGGTTGCGACCAAAAAGCAGTATGGTCACGACTAAAAGTTACACAAAACAAAATCGAATCAAAGGTTTACTAAAGTTCATAGAGACACTCAGAAATCAATTTTAAGTACTTTGGTTGTGACAAGAAAGGTAATTGGTCCTGACTCAGAAAGACAAAACACTGAATAAGCAGAAAAATTGAAACAACTATCTACTTTTTATGATTTTTAGGCCAAGGAGATTGCTTAGGAAACCTTAACAAGTAAGGCTCCCCGGCAACGACGCCATTTTGATAACTGTCATTTTAATTATCAAACAAAATAAGCTAACCAATATCAAGTGGAGGCAAAAGTAAGTTGATTCACAAGAAGCCTAAATAGATGTAGAAGTTCCTAATTAATCTAATGAACCACAAATTAACAAGTTAAAGAGATGGTGTTTGATGAGTTTGAATCTAACTACTAAAAGTAAATTCTTATGCTATTGTTTATGTTTTTAGTGTTTATGATATTGAGATGAATGAATGACAAGTGTGTTTCCTTGGAGATTACCTTACCTTCATTATCCACATAATATAAGGATTAGATCAGTTGAATTAGAATATGTTAGCTAACAACTCGCTAGCTAAATCTCAATCAAAGCTACAACTCGTAGACGTTAAAAGAGATTAAGAATCATTCAACTCAGAGATAGTAGAATATGAATTAAACATAATCACTTCAATTGATCATAACTATGTTTAACTCGATCAAAGATGAGAATTAATCAAAGGTCAGTTATGCAGAAATAAGAAAGCCAACTCGGTTCCCTACTTCTTTATCTTCTACTACTCTAATTGCATCAGCAATTACATAGCTAACTATATCAACTCGATACATTTAACTCTAAATTAAAGACACAATGAACTCCCTATTCAGCTTAAGGATTCAGGTTCAGTAACATCTCTGAGAGAGAACAACAGCTTAGCCTTATAATGTTATGGAACTTCAGCAGCAACAGAAAATATAGCAGCAGTCATGGTGAAAATGATAGAAGAAGATGAAGATGAACTGCAGAACTTTCCTCTGGTTCTATTGACCAGAACAAAGGAAAGTTGTAGAAGAGAAAATAGAGATAGAGAAGAAGAAATGGCACTGTTCGTGAAGACTGTGATGGATGGAATAGAAAGTGAGAATGGACTCAAATGAAGATTAATGCAGAATTGGGTCTGTGCGTGAATGGAATCTATGCAAGTGTGAATGGAATGGAAGAATGGGTGAGTACAGATCTAATATGGAATGGTGTATGAATAGATGTGTGAATGGGGAAGAAATAGAATGAAAGACTGTGCCTGAAGTGTCCTCTCCCCGCAGTGTGAATGATCTGATATATGATGGTGTGTATATATAGGTGTGGAAGGATGTGAAGGGTAGTTGGAATGGTGTGAATAATGTGTGAAGTGCATGAGCTGTTGCTAAAATGTGTGATTCTGTTTAGATCAAGCATGTGTGTGATTCTGTGCAATGTGTGTACGTGAACAGTGCTTCTCCACTTGCAACCTGTTCCTCAATTCCTATATCTAGCCCATGTGCTGTCATTGTCATCAACTCCTTAAGTCAAGCTGTCATTCTCCCTTAATCCATTGATATGTGATAGAAAATTAGAATAAACAGATTAGTTGTTCACTTTAAGCACTAAATTGATATCAATTAATTCTCAACTGTTCTGAATATTATTTATTTGATAATTGCTCAATATATTGATAAATGGGGATAAAAATCAATAATAAATTCACTTTAAACACACTAAAAATTACTACAAATATGAGTTTATCACTTTTATAAATCAAGGTACATATATGAGTTAAAATTCATGAAATAATTTAAATTATGCATTTAAGAGTATGAACATGGAAAACATGTACATATTCATTTTAGAATTCATTTACCAATCTGAAAGAGTTTGTACATTTGATTGCTAATGGAGTTCAACAAGAAACAAGTATTTATTATCCATATCAATAATTCATTTAAACTAATTAGATTTCACCATATTTCTTCTTGTCCTTGTGGTAGCTAGGTTGCCTTTGTGAATTGATGTTGAATTTTTCTTTTGCACTAGAATTAAAGAATTCAAGTTTTATTAGTTTATCTTCATCAAGATATAAATTATTTTTCTTTGTAGCTATAGATGAACCTTTAAATCAGATTTCTTACAAATTAATTTGAACTAGTTTTCTTTTTCTGATATCCAACTTTGCTTGGATCTATCAGTAGTTAGTTTGTACAAAATTATAAAATATAACTCACAGGCTCTAAAGAAATGACTAGTTTAAAACAATTGAGTATAATTACTTTATGCATATAGAAGATATTTTCATTATCAAAAACATGTATGCACAAAGGGATTGTGTCATTGAATATTACAATTCTAAAAGGTTTGTTAAATAGATTTTCTAATGAAAATAACATTTCATGGTATTGCAATATTCATTCATGAGCCCTCAAAATCAAAGAATCAAGTGTCACAATTGACTCTGTCTTTTCATGAGGATTGCTTAGAAATGTCTCACCTGACCTACTTTTAATATACCTTGTCTACTTAATGCAATGTAGATGATTGGGGATGAATTTTAATACCTTTCTTTTGAGCAGATATAGTCCCCGATTCATCTCTTTTGTGATGTTGAGACTTTGGATTTCTTGCTTTGGAATCTTTCAATCTACTTGGAGCTTGAGAAATCCAATTTCTCTCTTTCTCATCAAAGTAGTTCAATGGTACTCTGTGATAGTCCATCGAGGTATAAGATGTGAGATATTTTTCTTTTTTGTTTCCATTGATTTTCTTTGTGAATCTTCTATGTGGCTCGAGTATTGGGTGCACTAAGAGATTTCTTGTTAATTGAGTGACTAACTCTCTTGGGCAGTTTCTTCTTCTTTGGGCCAAGTTGTCCATTCTTAGAATTATCCTACAAAATTAAAGAACCAGGACATTTTAATACCCATTTATATTCAGGCCATTGTGCGTTAGTTTTACACTTTGATTGTCCTTTAGGAACCCAAACATATTTATTTCTCACATTAGAATTTCTTCTAAAATGACATATGTGAGAAATATGACATTGCTTACCACAATAGTTGTGGATAATAGGATGATACACTTTGTAAGTATATTTGCAAGTATTTTAGCATTTTATAATTCATGTATAATTTTCTTCTTCATATCCTTATTTATATCTTTATATTTAGAATGCAAAATATTTTTACTTTTCCAAACATGTTTAAAAACAAGTTTATGCAATTTCTCAAAATCATTTTTCATAAATAAACTGTAAGAATCAGAATTGTTCACCATATGAGAATCTTGACCTTCTAGCAATGATTCCTTTTCAATTGATTCATCCATGTCTGCACTTCTCGATACTCATTTTCTTCTTGTTGATATGAGATTTATCCTTCTTCAATCTCAGGTATCATTTGTTTAGATGAGCTATCAGAATCATTCACTTCAACATAATTATTAAAAGTATAAATAGAGTCAAAAGCAATTAAAATATCTCTATCATTAGAACAATATTTGATTTTCTCATAATCATTTTATGCTAAAGCACTATACATGATTTTTATTGCTCTAATATTTAAGAAATGCATTTTCTTTATTTTTCATTCCAACTCTTTTCAATTTTGAAATTAAAATCATTTGTAATGATGTATCTTATATCAAAATCATTAGGTTTCAAAAATATCCTCATTCGAGCTTTCTAAAAATATAATCAATATTTTTCAAAAAAAGAGGAATAGTATAATCAAAATCTTCAAAAAACATTTCTTAATCAAATATAGACATAATCATTATACTTGAGATCATTAGATCCTTTTAACAAGTTACTAGCTCTGATGCCAAATATTGAATCTGGTTGTATCACCTAAAAGGGGATAATTAGGTGATGTTAAAATTGTTAAAAAACTCTAAAAATATTTAAACAAGATTAAAGAGAAGAGTTCAGAAAGGTATCATTGAAAGAAGTTGTTGAAGAAAGATTGCACAGGTCTATTTATACTAGTTCGGCCTAATCCACTTAGCCTGCATATAATCCCTAAAGATCTCCTCTGAGTGTTCACTATCTTTCAAGATTTTGTTGGCTCTTGGTGTCTCAATACATCAACATTAAAATTCCCTCTCACTCCCCTATACAACCAGTAAGGTAGTCACTTGTGAGAATCCCTCTCACTCCCCTTTACACTTATAAGGTAATAATACACTTAAAAGTCCCACTTGAGCAATTCAGAAAAAAATTGATACATATAACACTCTCTCAATAGAGTAGATGAGATAAACACTTAATTTCTAATTCTCTAAGTTTTTCTCTCTAAAAACACATTATGCTCTAAACCAAAAGGAGAGGAAACAGAGTAAACCAGAGACTATTATGTATGATTATAGTACATTGCAAGCATCTCTTGTTTTCTTAATTATTTCATCTTCTTCAACTTCTCATTTTACATTTTTCTTCTTTTATACTTTGATCTTGAAATAAGCTTTAAAGATGATGTATAATCAATATAAGCATAAAGCAAGTGTTTCCAAATGATTGAAGATCAAAATCTAATAAAGTATGGTTTAAAATATTTTTCTCAAAATGGCTAGACTTATCGAAGAACACCCTCATAAAAAATTATTAGATAGTGCTTCATCTATGTTGGTGGGTTCAATGTAGAAATAAATGCAAAAAGTGCACTTCATTGTACACTTGTCTCTAGGTTCTTACTCCTTCATCAACTTCACCAATAACCTGATATAAAGGATGATTTCTATTATGTCTCAGGCTCTAGGTTGATCAACTATGGGTTCTTTTTCCTTATTCAATTTTAGTGTTTCATAACCCAGTATTATCTCAGCTTCATCAAATTGATCAAAATTTTCTTTGTTGTTGTGGATAAAGCATTTGCTCTTGAAGATCATTTTATGAGTGAGAATAGACTTGCATCCTTTGTAGAGCTCATAGTGTGTCTTGTTGAGTAGTGTTCAGATGTAGGCTCAGTTAGATATATAACTTGTTGTGTTCATAGCATCTGCCAAGAAAATTTGTAAGACACCCTTGTTATTAAGCATCGCTCTAACCATCTCAGTGAAGACTCTATTTTTCCTTTCAACAACTCTATTTTGTTGTGGTATTCTTGGGGCAGAGAAGTTGTGATTTATCCTATAGTTGTCACAGATGATTAGTCCTGATAGACACAATAGAAATACGTTTTTTATTTGGCACCTTTTTGGCAAACACAATAAAAGCATTACAAGTCTCATCTTTGGATGAAAGAAATAAAGTCCAAGTAAATCTCGAATAGTCGTCAATTATCACTAGAGTATATAAGTTTCCTCTAAAACTTTTGACTCTTGATAGACCAGCCGAATTCATATGGAGTAATTGAAATGGTCTCTTAGTTGAGACTTCTTTGATTTAAAAGATAACTTTACTTGTTTTCCTTTATGATAGGCTTCACAAACAATATTAATTTCAGTTTTAACTTCAGGTAAACCAATTACTAAATCTTTCTTAAATAATTTTGAAACCTAATGCATATTTACATAAGCTAATCTCTTGTCCCATAACCCACTTTCTTCATATTTAGTAAAAAAGAGTTTTAAGATGAATTTGAATTCATAGTAATAATATAATAGTTACTATCCCTTAGAGTATAGAGTTTTGCCTTCAAACTTTCCTAGTTGATTGGCATATCTTTCTTGTTTACTATCAAGCATTCCTCTGACTAAAAAATTATCCAATTGTCTTTATTGACAGTTTGACTCACATTAAAGAGGTTGTGGCATAATACTTCTACATAGTATACAAAATTAGACATATGCTGGATTGAAGAAGCTGATAACAAATTTAAGCACATGCCTAATAGGAGCAAGTGGGCTACAGTTGTTTGAATGCACATGCTAACATAATCACATGATTGATTGAGAATCAAGTAGGGATTATAGCACATGTGCAGCACAACAGAATGCAAGTTGGTGATTCACACATATTCTGTAATAGACTCATGGAGCTTCCATTGAATCCACTTATTCCATATTCTGCTATATAACATACACAAGATCACATATCACAGGGATGCCTGGACTGATAATTACACTTCACGCCTAGACTCTTCACATTGGACACTTAGATTCCATCTCATTCCACACCACCTTTCACTCTATTCAGCTTCCACCTGTCATGCCATTCTTCACTCTTCTTCTTCATCTCTATTTCTATTCTATAACTTTCCTCTATTCTAAACAATAGAACTAAAGAAAAGTACAGCTATCATCTTTATCTTCTTCTTTCACCTTTACCATGACTGCTGTTGTGTTTTCTATTACTGTTGAAGTTCAAATGGCAATGTAAGGCTAAGATGTTGTGCTCACTTGGAGATAATGCTGAACTAGAATCCTTGAGCTGAACAGGGAGTTTTATTGTGTCTTAAGTCAGATTTAATTGTATCAAGTTGATGTAGTTACTTCTGATTGATTGATTCAATTAGAGTTAGTAAATGATAAAAAAGTAGAGAACTGAGTTGGATCTCTTATTTATGCATTATTGATGCTTTTATTGATTTTCATCCTTAGACCGTGTTGGACATGGCTGTAGTTAATTAGAGTAATCATATAATAGAGTACAATTGTATCTATTTTATTAATCTTCTTCTATCTCTGAGTTGAATGATTCATAATGTCTATTAATGTCTATGAGTTGTAGCTTTGATTGACATTTAGCTAGCGAGTTGTTCGCTAACCTTTCCTAATTCAACTAATTAACTTCTCATATTCTATGGATAATAAAGGTAAGTTAATCTCCAAGGGAATACATTTGTCATTCATTCATCTCATCATCATAAACACAAAAATAGCATAGGATTTACTTTCATAAGTTAGATTAAATCTCATCACACACCATATCTTTAACTTATTAATGTGTGTCTCATTAGATTAATTAGGTATCATAGCATCCATCTAGGCTCCTTGTGAATCAACCTAGGTTAGCCTTCACTTTACTATTAATTAGCTTAGTTTTGTTTGATAATTAAAATGATAGTTATCAAAATGGTGACATTTCTGGGGAGCCTTACTTGTTAAGGTTGCCTAAGCAATCTGCTGGGCCTAAAACTCATAAAAAGTATACAGGTGTTTGATCTTTTTCTGTGAATTTAGTGTTTTATCTTATTGAGTCATGACCAATCGCCTTTCTTGTCGTAACCAAAAATACATTTAGTCGTAACCACAAATTTGTTTTCAACTTATTTTGCTCTCTATTACTTTTAGTCACAATCAGACTGCCTTGTCGTTATCACATCCTTACTTTTAACCTCAATTATAATCCATTAGAAGTGATTGGAACCAATTTCATGATCATTTGCTTTGAAATCATTCATTTCCAAAAGAATTGCTATCAGGTACTGTTCACTTTTACTGTTCATTTGGTAATTCTAGAACATGTACCCTACTTTGAAAAATCATAAGTAATTGTAGAAAATTGAAATAATGTGGTTCCAATTTATAATGAAATATCTTTCATGGATCTTTGAGGGAAAAATATAAAGCAAAGGTTTTCTTGCCCAAATGAAATCAGTTTATTTGTTGAACATCACTATTCATTTGGTAAAATCTGGAAATTTCAGTTTCTTTGCCTTAACTTTAAAAATTCATTTCTCTTTAGTTACTTATCCAAATGAACTTTGTTACCTAGGGATTTGAATCTCTAGATGTTATCTTTAAGCCCATAAAATTTCATAGAAAAATTCATTTATTTGATATATAAAATAGTTGCGTGAATGTTGTTGCCTCTAATCACTCACTTTATCTCAATTCCAGATTTTATTTACAACTTTTGAAAATCATAACAATTCGGATACTTATCCAATTAAGGTGTTGTTTGTGTATATTTAAAGATATATATCTTAGCTATTATCATGCCAAATTTTAGACTAAAAATCGTTGATTTAGGTATCAGAATCATCATCACATCAACACAACCTCATAATATAGTTAGAGAAACATACACCATGCATACTAGCATATCATCCCATAGTGTCATGTAAGTCATGTAAATTATTATACAAACTTAATCATAAACATCTACTATCTTCCCTTGAGAGGATCCAGCACCTAAAACAAAGTTATGCATGTGAAAGGAATGAGATTTCATGGAAATCCCAATAGCAAGTTACACAAACTATAATATCATGCATGAATAATTAGATGCTTAACATGTTATCATGAGATGGGAGCTACTTCATAATGGTACATAAGCAAACTCTAACATGTATATTGTGATGACATAACTTGCAAGGAGTTGCAATCATTCATACTTCATCATCAACATGATGACATATTCTTATGCTCAACCAAACACCATAATCAACAAGCAAGCAAACAATTAAACAAACATGAGTTATAGTTAGGTATGCTTGCTACCTCTTAGCTATTCTTGTCAAGATCTTCTTGAGGTGCTTTCCTTCCTTCACAAATGTCAAAACCTATCCATTACAAAGTAGTATCAAGTTATAACTCAACTTGAACACAAAACCAAGACTAGGTTTTCACTAACTCCCTTTCTTTCTCTACTTTATGTTTCATACTTCCATCTTTCCAAAATAAATTCTCATGGTTCATTTCCACATAATTTTTCATGAAGAATCCAAATATGAAGTTAGAATTTCCAAAATCAAAACATTCCAATTGCTACAGTACCAAACCGAAGCAAGGCGTCATTTTTCCAAAAATTCACATTTTGATTCCAATGCTTCCAATACTTGTTCTCCTAATTTATCCCCACACAATTTTCCATTTTAAACTCATTGGAAGCATCAAAATCATGAGGTTCCATCATATGAACAGTGTTATGCATAGTACCAGTAAGAACACAAAACCCTAAATGGAAACATACTTGAATTCCCAAGCTTATAACACTTGGTTCTAGTTTTTTAAGCTTATCTAAAATATCCATAACCTAAAACTCATATTTTAACCACATATGGGTAGCACTTCTAGGAGCAACCATAAGGGAAATATAGCATGAAAACCCCTTAAAGCCATGAGCTAACTTGCTAGAACAAAGCTCAAGATCAAGGGAGATGATTACCTTGATTGTTGCTTCACTTTGTGTGCTTCTTTCTTGGTTGAATAGAAATTTTGCAAGAGTTTCCCTATGGTTCACCATGCATACCAAAGTCATATGAATAGGGGGTATTTATATAGAAATTTGGGTTGAAATGGATGGCCAAGATTGATTTGTGCACTATTTGATCTAAGGGCTCATATTTAATCTTGAATTTAACTTTGTTCAAAAAGAATAATTATGAAATCATAAGGGACAGCTCATGGGTGTAAGGAATTGGAAGATACGCAGCAGAAATTAACTTAAAAATTTTTCCATTCTCTGTCAGGATCTACCGTATGTGTTTAAGTCAAGTGGAAAGAAGTATTACCCTCAGTATTCAGTTGTGACTTTCTCAGCCTCTAGTTGCGACGTCCACAGCTTCTCTCCGCGACTCGTGATCTCTTTTCGATCACAAGAAGTCGATGACTCAGGTCAGCTTCCTCTACTGGTATCCACACGAACAGCGTTCCAACCACGAATGACGTGCTAGCGCCTCCTATCCCTCCAGGGCTTACTCAAGAATTCCTCCTCTCCGTCTCTATTTCGGTAGTTTCTTATCTGCAAACCTTTTGCGAATTCCCATTCATGCTTTTTTTTCCTGTCCCAACTATAGCTCCTAAATATCAGATATATCAGATGCTATGCGTGTTACCACAGACTTAGATTTTTAGAATTAATCTTATATTAATTATGAAATTAATATAATATCATATATTGTATAATTTGATAAGAAACTAATTAAATAAATAGTGTTTGTATTAAATCTGTCCCACAGATTTAATTCACCCATTTATTTAATTTAAAATAAAGATAAGACGGAATTACATTTGATTTATTCTCATAAATCAAATTTGAGATATCATATCAATTTGAATTTCAAATTCAAACGTGATAGAGATTTAATTTTACCTTATAAATTAAATCTTGTAAATATCTCTTATATGAGATATCATATCAATTTGAATTTCAAATTCAAACGTGATAAAGATTTAATTTATCCTTATAAATTAAATCTTATAAATATCTCTTATATATAATATATATATATGAATTTATATATATATGAATATAAATATAAATAAATATATACATCCACCCTGGATCATTCATTGAATCTGGACATCATAGCTCGTGTTGGGCTATTTTGTGTACGACCCTATAGGCCCATCTGAAGTTGGCAGTGGGCCATTTACTATACTGACTCACAAGTCACAAGCAGTCTCTAGCAAGACATCACCACTACCCAAATCATATGAGGATCGATGAATGATGTAACCTTTTATACAACCATATCATGTCCCTTTTGTCGCACGATATTTTGGTCATGGATGAGGCATGAAGAATGTCATCCTCCTATTCCTAACCATTACTTTCTCGATCCCTGAGTAGTCTGACTATAGAAATGGAACTACCTTTCCATTATAGTATGGCCATACATTTCTCAAACTCACTCATCGAGGGGCCCAGTAATATCTCTCTACGAATGTGAGGGAAAAATTCCATCTTGACCATTCACATTCCTCCGCACAAAAAACCACTAAGCCTGAACATAGTCTTTATGATCACTAAGTCAAAAGTGACTTTTGACTAGGTCAAAGCTGAGCATTTGTCATGTAGGAATCCATGATGATCTCAGGTCAAAGGGCATAGTGACATGGTTTGTATATGAGAGAAGCTTATGACTTAACCCATGTAGCTCTCTCATATCGGGTCGGTCCAATACCTTGTACTCTTACATGTGCCTATGACTTTGATTTATATCTCTATACATCTTCAAAGTCATACTGGTCTTATTTCATCTCTACTCCCTCATAGATGACCGACCAGGGACATTTAGGATAAGATCATGAGTTATCTAAGGATGGTCATCACAGTAAACATGCAAATAATATGATAACACAATTAATAAATTCATAAATCAACAATGTTCATAAGAAAATGATTGGCCCCTAGGGCACAATTTCCAACAATGGGACACCTAATAGGGGTATGTGGCGTGATTCCCATGTAAGAAAGCTTCTGGAAAAATTCTAATCCAATCTGTTACCGATCGGAGCAGTTTCACAACAACCGGATTGTGTTATGTTCCTAACTTTTTTATAATATACCAGGATATGTATTATATCCTGGAAATCAATGTCTAGGCTTCTCATACCATTGAAAATATTATATTGAATATTTATCTGCCATTCATCCCTTGAGAAATGACCAAAATACCCTTGGTATCCTTTCTTGCACTATATTGACCCTAAAGGCATAATTGTCATTTCACCCCTCTTAGTACTGCCTTATGGCATGTACTAGCTTAAACTAATCATATTTATACTATGCGCCACATTTTTGGCCTGTTCATAATGACCAAAATGACCTCTGAAACATCCTCATTTTCTTACATTTTAGGGACCATTCAGTATCATTTAGAACCACTGATAGGGCCATTGAAATCAAATCATATAATCTGAAATTTTACTCCTAGCGAACACTGTTTACTGTGTAAATTCTAGCGGAGTAATCTGACTTCTAAAAATCATAACTAATTCTAGAAAAATCAAAATGAAGTAGTTTAAATTGCTACGTGAAGCTAACGTAATCCTCTTTCAGGAAACAATAACTCATTGACCACGCCTTGACCAGGTCCACATTAGTCAATGTTTAAAGTTTACTGTTCATCCTACGTTTTTCCTTGATTCCAGCACTTTGGTCCCATCTTTGCATAACCTCTGCACTATCCAATCCCTAGCTCCTCTCTATGATTCTTCGGTCCTCTTTAAACATACCTGTGAGATTAGGATTACATGAAAGGGGATGAGATTTATGGGGAAATCTCAGTAGCAAACGATAACCATATAATGTATGCAACTATATGCTTGATGTTACTATGTGTGTACTTAATGATCATGCTTGCATCATGATAACATACATGTTTCCATGTTACTTAATTATAACATATATCCATAATATAAAAAGGAACAGAGCATTACTTAATCATACATGCCTCACATCATCAAGGTAAGAAAATATCACATAAAACATCCAAGTAGTATAAGCATACAAGTATATAAGTTTGCTACCTGGCGTGTAGCCTTTCCTTCCAGCTCCTAGCCTTGTCTCTAAGGTCCCTTCTCTTTATATGTTAGAGCCTATACATAGCATAATAATATATTTATTATTATTCACTACAGCTCTACTTAACTCATGCTTAACTAGGGGTGATACCCTTATTCTGACATTCCCCTGGCTTTCTCTCTACCTTTAGCTACCTTTTTTAATAGAGATATTTCTCTATTCTAACCACTAAGAGCAATTCTCTACTTTATTAGAGCAGGGACTAGATAACTTTCTTACCTCATTCCTAAGCTTTGCCTAGTCCCTAAGCTCCTTAGACTGCTTTTGGCTCCACCAGAACTCCTCCTTTCTTTCTCTTCCTTCCTTTCTTTTTCTCTTTCTCTCTTTTGTCTTCTTTTTCTTGCCAAATCCGTGGGAATAAAGTGAGAGGGAGTGTCCTATTTATAGGTGAGTGGAGGTGGAATGAATGGCTCTGATTGAATCGCGATGAATTGTTCAGATTGCTTGCTTCCTCAAGATGACATCACCCTCCTGGATGACTCACCACTAATGACATCATCTAGGATAGCTCAGGGGATAACTTAGGGTGTATGTGGCGCAATGGGCCCTTGGGACACCTCACCAGCTGACTCAGCCTCTCCAGAGAGTTCCAGAGTCTTTTCCTTGAATGGTCGGCCGAGATCGTGCCACATATCCTCTTGCTTTTTCTCCTTTTTCTCTAATCATGCCATGTGTCATTTACTTTTCTTCTTTTATTTTAATCATGCCATGTGGCACATTGTGGGCCCCATTTATGTCCCCTCATGATTCCAGATCACTTGACCCAGTTCTATCTTAGACCAGGTCACTTTACTTTATTGAAAAAGCACTAAAATAATATTTTAATGCCTCTTGGGCCCACATTACTCTTGGATTACGTTTTTTGGGCCTTGGATTGTCATCTTGGGTTTCTAACTAAGCCCAAATACTCTAGTGGCTCAGTTCCCAAGAAATATCCTTAGTAAATTACCAAAATACCCTTAATACCTCTTTAGTACTTCTAGGGGCACTCTTATCTTTCCATACCTTACCAGAGTACCTCTTGACCCTGGTCAACTATCCATATACCCTTTCTTGACTGTCTAACCTTAGTCAAATGATCATAATGCCCTTCGTTTGACTCTAACTTAATGACACAACGCAGTGGCATACCTTCAGTGGCATTTTTATAATTCTTTATTTTTCTGTGTCTTTATTAGCCCTGACCCACATACTTATATGAAAATATTATTAGACTTATAAGGTGCCATTCTGGACCCTCTGTATGATCCACTATCTTCATGGGTTCAATTCCCGAGAAATTCCCCCAAAACCTATTTATTGGGTATTTTAATCCACTGTAAATTCTATAATAAATTCTATAGAACTCCTTTTTGGACTCTGCCAATTTCAAAAATTATTATATTAATTATAGGAATTTACTGCCACATTTTATCTGATTATGAGGTCTAGAGAATACTGTATTAATTTTCCTTCTCTTCGAAAATTAATATAAAACTTTTGGGACCTCATATCAAAACTCTGTGTTGCATCAAACTGATCAACATAATTTTCTCTATTTACTGAGACCTCTGCTTAATAGGGTCTAGTAGCATCCCTTTCTCAGGCTATATACTGGGCTTTTAAGCCTAAAAATTAGGATATGACATTTTTCTTCCCCTTAAAATAAATTTTGCCCTCGAAATTTGAGGGTCAAACCTCTATTCATTCTTGAATAAATAGTTTTTTCTTAGGAGAATGTCGCGTTCATTTCATAACATTTTCTTAACTTTTTAGCTCTTCTTAACTTCTCTTACTATCTTTCATAACTTTGTGTATCTATGCCAAACTTTTGTGCCATTTACACTTTTTTCATATAACTGCATTCTATCTTTACTCTATCTTAGACCCTTTTCTTTGGGTCTTTACTAACCTCTTCATCTCTTGATTCTTATCTGAAGGATCTATCTACTCATACTTTTCTATTCTCAAAACATGTGGGGTTCTCTTCTCTATTCCTCAGGCATACTTCTACAAAACTTTTTGAATATAAGCACTCAGACTTGAACTTGGACTCCATCATTATTTAAGGAAAACTAAGTTCAGTCTGTATATAATATAGACTATTTGAGGAAAATCATTATAAATAAGTTTTCTAAAGGAGTTAATCAACTCGTAAAGCTCCTTACCTTAACTTCGTCTTTGGTACTCATTTTTCCAGAGAGATACTGTACTGTTCTCATTTTTTCATAGCTCCTTACTTTCCTTAGGCTAGGTCTAACTGTGACCTCGGGATCTAACTGCGATCAACCGTAAGCCTCTTCAGAATCTAACTGCAACTTTAAATCTGTTAGGATCTAACTGCGACCCTTGAGCCATGTTAGGATCTAATTGTGACCCTCCAGAATCCTCTATGATTCTGTTGTACTGTATCATCATCTCTAAAAGATCTCATCCAATAGACTAAGTTATAAGGTTAACTGCTTCCACTTGTTGATAACTTAATAAAAATTTTAAAATACATTCAGTAGCCCATATATTTACCGAGACTTTACTTATTTTCCTCATACTCAGTAGTTCCTTCTCATCTTTCTTACTCTGTTGTGGCTTACCAATTATGGTCTAACCACCTGCCATTGCATTCTGTTGCTATGGCCTCATCATAACTGCTCATTTCCATATATGCTCTAACTGCGAACCCTTTAAACTATGCTCTAACTACGAGCAATCTATATCAGATCTAACTCTTATATGAAGAGTGATATGAACTCATCTGAATCTAGCTCTATCTGAGAGTCATCTGTTTCATATCTAACTCTTATCCAAATAGTGATATGAAAATAATCTTTTTACTGTCATCTCTTACTCTTTCTATATACTATTTCTTTTGATAGAGTTATAACCCTACCACCTTCTTGGTACTTGCTGTAATCCTAACATAAGAAATGGCCCTGAGTACTGTATTCATAAGTCTGTAAAAATATCTGAGAAACCCCAATCATACTATAACAATTGTCTCACTTACTGAGACTATCTCTCATTCTGGGTACATTCTTATTGCATGTCGTATGGTATGGGAGCAACATAACTTTCTCATTTCATGATAAACTCTACCCTGCATGTACTGTATAAGGGGAGTATTCATAGCATATTCTACTTGCGTGTCATCATATGACAACTGCAAGGAGATGCAACTATTCCTCATAACTTATGGCAACGTAAGCCATATCATCATTACATATATTTGCTTAACCATCCATTATACGTACACTACAATTGAACAATAAACTTTAAAATATTCTTTCCTCTAACCTATTATCTACCAGATTCTAAACATTCATTTAGGAATTTGAAATATCCACTCATTTAACTTAGGTTGCCATATTACACTCTTACTAGGGTATAGACTCAACCCTTCTTACTTTTTCTTAAATTGGGGAGTCACTTTCTCTTTGAGATTGTGGCTACCTTTTTCTCTATCAGTCTTAGTCTGCTCTAGATTAGACTGTGGTTTTTCTATCTTGGAAATATAAGCTTTCTCTATCTATCAATCATCTCATTTCTAACTATTAATTCTTTTGTTAAGGAAACACTAGCTGAACAAATTCTTTCATAATGTAGATCTACTCACATAGAGGATCTACTTCTGAACATCGTCTTAATCTTTCATACCTCATTACTTTATACTATCTGGCTTAATCATCGTCACTGTAATGTCTGGCAACTTCCCTTGACTTGGGACTAGTCAGCTTCTGTATCTATCCATAGAGAAAACTGCTCCCCAGACATTATCCTGCTTAGTCCAGCCACATCGTGCTAGGAAACACGAGACCTTTACGGTAACAGCTGACTAAGACTAGCCACTTCCTTGAAGATTACCCTATACAACTATAAGGTATGGGGTATCATTATATCTATCTGGGTGTCACTGTCTCTAAGTAGTGAACACTATCCCCATATCTTCTACTAGGGGGACAACCTTAGTTCATATCTCTAACTACACCATAACATCACTGAGCCAGAACCTTCTATTTTGTGCTAGAATCTTATGCTCTGTGCCAGAACCCTTTGTTCTGTACTAGAACCCTCTTGACTATGTACCAGAGCCTTATACTCTGAGCCAGAATCCTTTCCTCTAATACTAAAATAAAACATCCTCCTTTTCTCACATTTTAGGGACCATTCAGTAACATTTAGAACCACTTCTAGGGCCATTGAAATCAAATCATATAATCTGAAATTTTACTCCTAGCGAACACTGTGTACTGTGTAAATTCTAACGGAGTGACCTGACTTCAAAAAATCATAACTAATTCTAGAAAAATTGAAATGAAGTGGTTCAAATTGCTACGTGAAGCTAACGTAATCCTCTTTCAGGAAAAAATAACTCATTGACCACGCCTTGACCAGGTCCAAGTCAGTCAACATCTAAAGTTTACTGTTCATCCTACATTTTTCCCTGATTCCAGCACTTTGGTCCCATCTTTGCATAACCTCTGTACTATCCAATCCCTATCTCCTCTCTATGATTCTGTTGGAAATTGTGCCCTAGGGGCCATCATTGTCTTATGAACATTATTGATTTATGAATTTATTAATTGTGTTATCATATTATTTGCATATTTACTGTGACGACCATCCTTGGATAATTCATGATCTTATCCTAAATATCCCTGGTCGATCATCTATGCGGGAGCAGAGATGAAATAAGACCAGTATGACTTTGAAGATATATAGAGATATAAATCAAAATCATAGGCACATGTAAGAGTACAAGGTGTTGGACCAACCAGCTATAAGAGAGTTGTATGGGTTACATCATAAGCTTCTCTCATATACAAACCATGTCACTATGCCCTTTGACCTGAGATCATCATGGATTCCTACATGACAAACGCTCAGCTTTGACCTAATCAAAAGTCACTTTTGACCGAGTGATCATAAAGACTATGTTCGGGTTTAGTGGTTTTTCATGCGGAGGAATGTGCATGATCTAGATGGAATTTGTCCCTCACATTCGTAGAGAGATATTACTGGGCCCCTCGACGAGTGAGTCTGAGAAATATATGGCCATACTGTAATGAAAAGGTAGTTCCATTTCTATAGTCAGACTACTCAGGGATCGAGAATGTAACGGTCAGAAATAGGAGGATGACTGTCATATCCTAATTTTTCCCTATCTGTATAGTACTGATAGTGGAAAGAGGTTTATAAAGGATTATGACGAAGATCAGACAAAATAATAAAGGTTAGATAAGTCTTAAAGAAAGAGAAGGACCTAAACACAAATTGGAAAAGGTTAAAGGCCAAAAGTTAAAGTAGAAATAAATGTTAGGCCAAAAGTGGTAATTTCCAAAAGTTTAGGGACCTAAATATAATTAAGCAAAAAGTCAGGGACATAAATGTAATTATGGAAAAGTTCAGCCAGAAAAGGCTTAGAACTGCCTGTAAGTATTTCAGTCCCACATTCCATCAGTAAATAGAGAAAGTCATGCTGGGTAATCTGGCATGATACAGAAATTTTATTAGGGCTCTAGACAGCAAAAAATTATCTGATAGTCTAAAAGTTATCTGAATTTTTATCAGATTCTCTGGACATCAGATATATATGGGGGAATTACAGGAAAGTGTGCCCTACAGTGTCAGATGTTATGAATATGATAGAACCCCAGAAGAAGTTATGTATAAAAAGTTATTCACATATTACTAAATTTTGACGGGAGTTTTATAACACCCGTGATCCGATAATGGAACTTATCGGTATGTAAGCAAGGATAGAATGAGATCAGATGACCTCATATATAGGCCCTAATGACGGCAAGGAAGGCCCAAAACCCAGGGTACCAGTCTATCAGTAGAAGGGGCCAGTGCCAGAAAAAGTGCGAAATTACGAAAATGCCCCTGGATGCCCAGATTGTACCAGAGATGGATAAAGGGTATTTTGGTCATCTGGGATAGGCTAAAAATGTGGCACATGGTATAAATATGATTAGTTAAGCCAATATATGCCCTGAGGCAGTACAAGAAGGGGTGAAATGACAATTATGCCCTTAGGGTCAATATAGTGTAAGGACACTAAGGGTATTTTGGTCATTTCCCAAGGGATGGATGGCAGATAAATACTCAGTCTAACATTTTTAATGGTATGAGAAGCCTAGACATTAATTTCCAGGATAGAATACATATCCTGGTATATTATAAAAAATTAGGAACAGAACACAGTTCGGTTGTTGTGAAACTGCACTGATCGGTACCGGATTAGACTGGAATTTCTCCAGAAGGTTCCTTACACTATGAGCACGCCACCTAACCCCTTGAGGTTTCCCTTGAGCTGTCCCACATGATGTCATAATTATTATTTTATGAAAAAGTTAAATCCAAGATTAAATGTGGGCCTTTAGATCAAATAGTAACCAAATCAATCTTGGCCATTCATTCTTCTTGGATTTTGACTATAAATACCCCCTCATTCTGCAGCAAACTGTGGCTTCATGGACCCTTGGGGAAACTCTTGCAAAATGAAAACTCAAGCCAAGACAAAGAAGATTCAAGGTTCCAAAGTTCAAGCAAGCTAGAGATTAAAGGTAAGCAATCTTTCCTAGCTTATTCTCCTTTGATTTGGGAGCTTGAACTTAGGGTTTTCATGGTAAAAAGTTGAGTTTTCTCTAAGGGGAGGTGCTGTCCAAAATCCATAGATGAAAGGGGAAAGAAAAAATTAAAGTTAGAACTATATGATTGAAGCTTAAACAAGCTAGTTAAGTGGTTGGTTGTTGAATCAAATTGATATTCTTGACTTTGTCATGGTGTGCCCTGTTTGGTCTGCACTGTTCATGAGGGAAGAAAATTGAATTTCAATGATTTAATGCTTCCAATGAGTTTATATGATGATTTTGTGTAGGATTGGAAAGGTTTTGAACCTTGGAAACATTAAAATCTCAAAGTTATAGTCTTTGAGATTCCTTACGGTTATTGTTCACTCGCATGAACAGTAATTGGAATTTCATGATTTTGATGGTTCCAATGGTTTTAAAATGAAGAGTTGTGTGGGGTAAAGTGGAGAAACAAGTATGGGAAGCATTAGAATCAAAATGAGAATTTTTGAAAGAATTGTATGCTTATGTTCAGTTCTGTACAGCAGGCCATGAAGGAGCTGAAATTTCATGATTCTAAGCTCATAAATGGATTCAAAAGATGAAATTTTGTATGGTAAAGTCAAGACATCAATTGGTTCAAGAGCCAAGTGGATTAGTGAAAATTAGAGAAAGTTATGAAAATAAAAAGTGTAATAAAGTTAGTCTTGAACATGGTTGGAATTCATGAGTCCTAATGAATTATGTGATAAATATGAATGTGTTTAGGACCTTGAAACATCCAAGAACATGTTGGGAAGTGATTAGCATAAAGGCTTAATGGTTGGAAAGCTAGGGAGCAAGGGCTAAAGGTCAAGAGGAAAGCTTAAGTGCAAGGTAGTGAACTTATCTCTTTATGTGCTTGATGTGGTATGCTTATGTGTTGACATGTATATGTTATTTTAATGATGTTGTGACATGATAAATGATGTTGAATGTACTATAAATAACATGTTTCCATGGCCATGCACTTTATGTAAAAGTATATAGCATGATGGCATGTCACTAATCAAAGAAAGTTAATGAAATTATATATCATGCATTAGCATCCATCTTGCATATTTAAGTAGTAATGTTTGCTACTGAGATTCCCTAGAATCTCACTCTCCCATAACCAACCAATTTAGGTCAAGCATGAAGAAAAGGTATGCATGGAGAAGAGCTAAAGAATGGAAGAAAGGAAGTGAAGTATTGAGATTTTAGCATATACTATAAATTGTCTATGTATGTAAATGCCATGTAAGGTGTCCATTTATGTGATGAAACTATGGTAATACTTATGGCATATGTACATGATGTATATGAATGTTAAGAAGCTTATTTGATGGCTTGAGCATGCTGAAACAATTATTGGAAATGAAAGAAAAGAAACTGAAATGGTAAAAACGTAGGTCCTGAAGCAGTTTTGTTGTGGCTTCAGTTTGACTTAGCAAATAAAGGAATTAGTTCACGAAATTTTATGAGCATGTAGCACACATCCATAGCTTTAAGTTCATAGGTAGAACGATTCATTTGGATGTGTATATCAATAGAAATGATTTTCCAAAGTAAGGGACCAGAATCTGTTTCAAGAGTTTTTGACCAAATGAACAGTAAACTTCAACGAATAAACTATATCAATTGGCTAATCATTTGGTCTAGAAATTAGTTTTATCTTAAACTTCAAGATGTTATATTCATGTAGCTTTGTGAAACACTTCATTTCGAGTTTTCTAGAATTAATTATGATTTTTCAAAGTTTGTTGCATAATATGGAATACGATATGAACAGTAACCCAAGAAAGAGTAAAATTCCAGATTTGGCTAATGGACTTCCAAGGTCTTGTAAGTGGTTCTAAATTCTACTGAATGGTCCCTAAGACGTATAAAAGTAAGGATGTTACAATGACATTATCCATGCCCCATCCATGACCAAAATATCGCGTGATAGATGGGACATGATATGGTTGTATAAAAGGTTACATCGTTTAATGATCCTCATATGATTTGGGTAGTCGTTATGTCTTGCTAGAGACCACTTGCGACTTGTGGGTCAGTATAGCAAATGGCCCACTGCCAACTTCATATGAGCCTACAGGATCGCACACAAAATAACCCAACACGAGCTAGGATGTCTAGATTCATTGAATCTAAGACATGTCCAGATTCAATGAATGATCCAGGGTAGATGTATATATTTATTTATATTTATATCCGTATATATATAAATTCATATATATATACATTATATATATGAGATATATGAGATTTAATTTATAAAGATAAATTAAATCTCTATCACGTTTGAATTTGAAATTCAAATTGATAGGATATCTCATATAAGAGATATTTATAAGATTTAATTTATAAGGATAAATTAAATCTCTATCACGTTTGAATTTGAAATTCAAATTGATAAGATATCTCATATAAGAGATATTTATAAGATTTAATTTATAAGGATAAATTAAATCTCTATCACGTTTGAATTTGAAATTCAAATTGATATGATATCTCAAATTTGATTTATGAGAATAAATCAAATATAGTTCAGTCTTATCTTTATTTTAAGTTAAATAAATAGGTGAATTAAATCTGTGGGACGAATTTAATATAAATATTATTTATTTAATTAGTTTCTTATCAAATTATATAATATATGATATTGTATTAATTTTAGAATTAATATAAGATTAACTCCAAAATCCAATTCGGTAGAGGAAAACGCATATCTTCCTATATATCTAATTTTAGGAGCTACATTTTAAAAAAACATAGAACACAGAAAGGCTGAAGGGGAATCAGCAAAAGGTTTGCAGATAAGAAACTGCCAAAATAGAGACGAAGAGGATGAATTCGTGGTTATAACGCTGTTCATGTGGATACCAGTAGAGGAAGCTGACCTGAGTCATGGACTTCTTGCAATTGGAAAGGGAGCACAAGCCACGGAGAGAAGCTGTGAACGTCATGACTAGAAGTTGTGGAAGCCGCTGGGGAACACTGAGGGTAATGCTTCTTCCCACTTGACTTAAACACATACGGTAGATCCTGGCAATGAATGGAAAACTTTTTAAGTTAATTTCTGCTGCATGTCTTCCAATTCCTTACAGATTCTTCGGTCCTCTTTAAACATACCTGTGAGATTGGGATTACATGGAAGGGGATGAGATTTCTGTGGAAATCTCAGTAGCAAACGGTAACCATATAATGTATGCAACTATATGCTTGATGTTACTATGTGTGTACTTAATGATCATGCTTGCATCATGATAACATACATGCTTCCATGTTACTTAATTATAACATATGGACATAGTATAAAAAGGAACAGAGCATTACTTAATCATACATGCCTCACATCATCAAGGTAAGAAAATATCACATAAAACATCCAAGCAGTATAAGCATACAAGTATGTAAGTTTACTACCTGGCGTGTAGCCTTTCCTTCCAGCTCCTAGCCTTGTCTCTAAGGTCCCTTCTTTTAATATGTTAGAGCCTATACATAGCATAATAATATCTTTATTGTTATTCACTACAGCTCTACTTAACTCATGTTTAACTAGGGGTGATATCCTTATTCTGACATTCCCTTGGCTTTCTCTCTACCTTTAGCTACCTTTATTAATAGAGATATTTCTCTATTCTAACCACTAAGAGCAATCCTCTACTTTGACTAGATAACTTTCTTACCTTATTCCTAAGCTTTGCCCAGTCCCTAAGCTCCTTAGACTACTCCTGGCTCCACCAGAACTCCTCCTTTCTTTCTCTTCCTTCCTTTCTTTCTCTCTTTCTCTATTCTCTCTTCTTTTTCATTAATTAAGGATGGAACTTTTAAAAGAAAGTGAAGGTCCCAAAGGGGTTAAGAAAATGATTTAATTTTTTATGTGTCTACTATTTGGAAAAAAGGGTTTTGAAAGAAATGCTCATATCATATTCGTAATTCCAATAATTTAATGTGGTTTTGAATCAAGGATTGAGACAACTTCTGCAAAGTTACTAACTAGATGGTGTTACACAAAGTAAATGAGTATCTGTTAGAGGCTCAAATTCCTTCCATCTGGCTTACTCAACGTAATCAACTTACTATGATAAGATTGCATTAATATTAAAAAAATACATGTGATCAATCATTCAAGCTGCATAATTTCCAGTAGTAAATCAAAGAAACAAGCAACTCATACTTCATCAAGCTTGCCAATGTTCAAACTTCAATTTTAAATCCATGACAGTAAGTTCCATTAAACCAAGCAACAATCAGATAAAATAGAATAATTTTTTAGCATAAGATCAAGTCCAGTCTGATAAAAGGGTCTTCAGGTTGTGACAATTTTACACAGAGAAGCAATTTTTAGAAAAGATGGAATATTGGTTGTGACATAAATGGTCATTGGTCGTGACACTCAGGGAAATACTTGAGTAACCCCAATCATACTGTAACAACTGTCTCACTTACTTCTCCTTTAAGCTTTAGCTCTAACACTCGGAGCTTGCACTGCTCGACATTTGGAGCTTTAGCATATTTTACAAACACAACATAATGTCTGGCATTTTATGCAAGGAGTGAAAGCTCTCATTTGCTATTTCATATGTAACTTAACATTCAAACATCTTATCCCTTTTAAAAAGGGAGCCTCTCTATCTGTTTACAAAGCTAGCTGTAAAACCACTTCATATTATACTTCTCAATACATATTTCCCATTATGTATCATATTACATATCTCTCATAACATATCTTATTACGTACTTTTCATAGCATATCTCATTACGTATTTTTCATACCACATCATGGCATATCTGGCCAAATCAGGGTACATCATGGTCTATCTTGCCTTATCATAATATATTACGAGATACAATACGTCAAACATTCTCTTTAACTGAGAACTATGCTAGCTTTTGAGAAAATTCTTCTAAATGTTTCCCTTCAACTACTTTTCATTTGGACTTGACATCAGGGTTCTAGCCTCTTACTGTTCATAACCCTTTTTAACTTTTCATAGTTCTTTCTAACATCTTACATCATTCTATGCATATATGCCGAGCTTCTATGGTATTTACTCCTTTTTCTATCACTTCCCAAGGGGTCACCCATCATTGGACTACTCTTGTTTGAGCAAGCTTAACTGAAAAGTGCAAATAAAAATCTAAAACACTGTTGCTAACAGGCTCCAACCCTGGTACTTTTCTGTCTTAGACCATTATCATATTATCTCTCTTGGGTCTATATGTCCTTCTATTCTCTTTATCCTCATCTAGAGAATACATTTGTCCCTTATTCTTATTCTTTGTTATCTCATCATAGGGATCTCTTTATTCTCATTTGACCCCTTCTCATATCCTATGAAATATTCTCATAAATCCTTGGTATTCAGGATTAACACTTTAACTTTAATCACTTAGTTCATGTTGCGTGTAGGAAGATTCTGAGTTCAATCCCTGATAGTAATAAGGCTATATGAAATTAACATCATAGGTACTCTCTCTGTTATGAGTTAACCAACTTGTGAAACTTCTCTACCTTAACCTTTTCCTTGGTATTCGTCCTTCCAAACAAATACTATACTTATGGCTCAATACTTTCTTTCTCTATGCTAGGTCTACTATGACCCTCAGGATCTACTATGATCAACCGTAAGCCTCTTCAGGATCTAACTGCAACCCTAAAATTATATTATGTGAGCCATACTAGGATCTAACTGTAATCCTCCAGAATCTACTGCGATTCCGTTATACTGTATTCTCATCTTTCGAAGACCTAAACTAACGGACAAAGTTACAAGGTTAGTCACTTCCACATAGCTGTTAACTCAAAAGATAATTCCCCTAAAATCATCACAGAAGCCAATATTATCTATCAGGACTTTACTCATTTCCTCTATCGCTTAGGAATTTCTCATATCATTCTCATCTTTTATAACCTTACTATATTTAATATTGCAGAGAGCTACACAGGCTCTACCATGCACATATGTGTCATCATCTATTCATCTCACCTGAGGGACATTACTCTATACGAGCTATACTGTCCATTATCTTGGTTTTATCTCAAGAGCAATCTGATTTTGTTGCAAGAGCAATCAAGCTCTATTGCAAAAATGTTAACTTACATTACATAGAGACTGCTCCTTATTAGAATTACATCATCTTTCATAAATGCTTCTCATTTCATTTCATATTCATAGCAGATCATTCACGTATCTTATCCTTACTAAAAGGATATATCTTGAGTACTGTAATCATTTGTCTATAGGTTCACTATTAATCATCATCCTTAATCTCATTCTCTACCCAATTGACTATCATTGTCTGATCATAAATCCTCATTCTATTCTTTCAGAACTAACTGGCTAACTATCTCACTTATCACTTTAATATTCCTTTTCTATTGCTTTATCATCAACAAGTTGAATTACTTAATTGCATGTCGTATGGCATGGGAGCAACATAACTTTCTCATCTAGTAAACTCTACCCTATAGCATAAGAGCAACATAAGTTTCTCATATGGTAAACTCTACCCTGTATGTACTGCATGAGGGGAGTATTCATTTATCATAACATACATTAACATGTGTGTCATCATATGAAAACTGCGAGGAGATACAACTATTCATCATAACAAATGGCAACATAAGCCACATCATCATCACATAAATACGCTCAACTATTCCCCATACTCAAATTGCAATTAAACAATTAACTAGGTAAACCTTAAAGCATTATGTCCCATTATCACCTTAACTGCCAAGTCCTGAACATCTATTCAGGAACCTTAGTCATTTACTTGTCTCACTTAGGCAGCCACATTACCCTCTTACTAGGGTATTGACTCAACCCTTCTTTACTTTCTTACACAGAGAATAGGGGAGTCACTTATCCTTGAACCTGTGGCTACCTTACTTTCTTTAAATCTCATTTTAGGAATCTGAGATAGCTTATCATATCAGGCCATTTTACCTTACTAGGCTATATTCATTCTATCATAACGTCTCTCATTGCCTGTAAGAATTCTGTGTCCCTAGCCTAAAGGATTTATGTGTCCTTGGCCTCACTGTAATCCATAAGTGAGTTAATTATTTTCTTTCAGATAACTGAGGAAGGGTCTAGCTCACATCTCTATGCCATTCATACTTTTAAGTTTTCCCTTATCCTCCTGGACTACTAATAGGCGAGAAAGTGTCTCTTATTAAGCCTCAATGTTTATATAGATGAACTCGGCTAAGTATTCATCAAAGGTTTCTCTTTCCCTGTGTTAACCATTAGCCTCACGTTCATCCCTATCTAACTTAGAGGAATGCTTCTCGTAACTATTTGAGAAAAACTTCCCAAGTGAACGAATAAATCCCCATCTATATGAAGTAACTTCTGTATCTCTTTACTATCTCTTAATTCTTTCTGTATGTCTATTTCAGTCTACTCTGGACTAAAATGTGGTTCCTTTCTAGTTTGTCTTTGGATCCTAACCCCTTTAAGCCATATGGATCTCATTCATCATCAAGCATTACTACTTCTGTTCTCTAGGGTGCTCTATCGTAGATCTGCTAGTTTACTATCTCTTTGTGATGGGATCCCTATATTTTAGGAACACTAACTTTTATCTATTAATCATCATGTCTCTAACCTTAAGCCACGTATTAGGCTCCTTCTTAGGCACATCTTATTATAAATTTTAATTCTTTTGTTTAGTAAAGACTAGCTGCACCAAATCTTTTGTAATATATATCAACTCCTGATGATCATACAGAGGATCTACTTCTGAACATTTTCTTTAACAAATCTTCTGTATCTTAATGCATCTTACTATTTAGCTTGCCTGCACACTGAGCTAAACCTCTAACTGATAAACTTAAGTGAGGTCAACATCTTCATTCTTATCATAAGGTCTCCGTGTATTCTAGCCATAACCTGAGTACTAGCTAGTCGCATCTCGTATTCTTTGTAAACTTTAGTTATGACCAATGGTCTTTACTAGTCACGACCACAAGCTTATGTAAATATTTGTTGTGACCTATGACTTAGCTTATCGCGACTTAACTTGTATGGAACTTCTAGTCGTTACCTAAACTATTTCATATCGCGACCTGCCATAGCTTTCTCTAAATATTCACTTCTAATGTTTTTGATTTTGATGAATTTGAGTCAATTAAAACTCATTGATATCTATACATCATAATCACATTAAATAGGGAACGTATTCACATAAATGTTTAACCAACTATCATTTTAGTATATCATACAAAACTTCATATTTCATGTCACCATAAAATTTCTACATATTATATACATGTCAATTACATATTCGGGGTACATTGTAACTATCATACATATAAGTAATTACTTTACTTTACCTTATTTAAATGTTTACATTACCCTTCATCTCTTTTACATTCTTTTATAGGGAATCATAAACTACACATACTTCTGCATACAGTAGTGCCACCCCTGTATATCAGTTGGCAGATCATTTGCCATAAACTCACTTAACCTTACAGGCCATGTAGGGGTATATGGTAGTATCGGACTTACTATCATCTCATGCCAGTCTGCTAGAGTAAAAACTTGATTTAGGTTAATGCCCTTTACTATATATTTGTTTATCATCCCTATTACGGCATTGAGAAACTACAGATAACCATTCATCCATCACAATCTAACTTCCTTAAGAATTAAACTCACTTTAACTAAGATAACTTCCTCTTGAATATTAAGCTCACTTAAGTACCTTAACTTCCCATACTTGTTTCTATGCTTTACCCCACATAACTTTTCATTTAAAAACCATTGGAAGCATCAAAATCATGAAATTCCAATCACTGTTCATGCGAGGGAATAGTAATAGAGAAGAATTTTAAAAACAACAATCTTGGAATTTCAATGCTTCTAAGGTTCAAAACCTTTCCAATCCTACACAAAATCATTATATAAATTCAATGGAAGCATTAAATCATTGAAATTCCATTTCCTTCCATCATGAACAGTGCAGACCGAACAGGTTCACCCATGGCAAAGTCAAGAATATCATCTTGATTCAACAACCAATCACTTAACTAGCTTGTTTAAGCTTCAATCATAAATCTCTAACTTTAATTTCTTCTCTCTCCTTTCATCTTAATATTTTTGGACAGAACAAAACCTTAGAGAAAACTAAATTTTTCTCCATGAAAACCCTAATTTCAAGATCCCAAATCAAAGGAAAATAAGCTAGGATAGATTGCTTACCTTTAATCTCTAGCTTGCTTGAACTTTGGTACCTTGAATCTTCTTTGTCTTGGCTTGAGTTTCCATTTTCCAAGAGTTTCCCAAAGGTTCCCATGCTCATGGTTTGGTTCAGATTTGAGGGGGTATTTATAGAAAAATCTCATGGGGAATCAATGACCAAGATTAGTTTGTGCACTATTTGATCTAATGGCTCACATTTAATCTTAGATTTTACTTTTTCAAAAATAGATTCATGACATCATCCATGACATCATCAAGGGATACTTTATAGGGCTAGGTGCCAAAATTCCAATGGGGGAAACTTCTAGAAAAATTTTAGCCCAATCCGACACCGGCTCAGTCCGATTCCTCAAAAACCAGACTGTTTTCTAAATCTAATTTTTTGGAGATTTCATATTATGCTTTTTGACCATAAATCTAGTATCCAGATTCTTCCTACCATTGACACTCTTGGACTGGGCCAAAACTTAATTATAGACCCCTTGGGAAATGACTAAAATGCCCATGGTTCACTGTCTTCCCCTATATTAACCCTAAGGGCATAATTGTCATTTTGCACCTCTTTACTTCTTATCAGGGCATATACTAACATTGATTAATCATTCCTGTACTTACCTAGACGTTTTTGGCTTGTCCAAATGACCAAAATGCCCTTCATCCAACTCTGACTAAATGCCACAACACAGTGGCATACCTTTAGTGGCATTTTTGTAATTTTATATTTTTCCCGGTCTTTATTAGCCCTGGCCAACATACTTATCTAAAAATATTATTTGTCCTATAAGGCACCATTTTGGGTCCTCCGTATGATCCACTGCCTTCATGGGCTCAATTCCCGAGAAATTCCCTCGAAACCTATTTATCGGGTGTTTTAATCCATTGTAAATTCCATAATAAATTCTACATAACTCCTTTTTGAGCTCTGTCAGATTTAAAAATTCTTATATTAATTATAGGAATTTATTCCCAAATTTCATCTAATTCTGGGGTCCAGAGGATATTGTATTAATTTCCCTTTTCTTCAGAAATTAATATAAATTTTTCGGGACCTCATATCAAAATTCTGTGTTGCGTCAAACTGATCAGAATAATTTTCTCTATTTACTGGGAATATTTGAGACTAATCTTATTCTGGGCATTTTTAGGCCTTTTTTGGCTCAATTTTCTCATATTTATATTTTTGCCCTTGAACTTTTGATAAATTACATTTAAGTCCTATAATTTTTGAGAATTGTACTTTAGGCCCTCAACTTTTCATAATTAAACATAATGGACCAAAGCTTTTGTCTACTTTAACTTTTTGTCTCCAACCTTTTCTAATTTTCATTTTAGTCAAATTCTTCCTTCAAGACTCATCTAACTGTTATTATTTCTTCTGATCATTGTCATAATCCTTTTTAAACCTCTTTCCACTATCAGTGTTATATAGATAGGGAAAATTAGAATATGACAAAATACAACCTGTTTAATGCAGTGTTGAGATTGGTAAGTGTGAAAGCATGGCATGGGTGGAGTGATAGAGGTTTTTCGGAATTGCTTGAGTTGTTACAAGACATGTTTCGAGAAGAAAATGTGTTACCGAAATGCTACTATGATGCTAAGAAAATAATATGCCCTTTAGGCATGCAGTATAAAAAGATTCATGCATGCCCAAATGATTAGCTACTGTACAGGAAAGATTTTGAAGATGAGGAAAAATGTCCAATATGTAAGACACCAATGTACATATCAAACAAGTCTCCTGTAAAGGTGTTATGGTATCTTCTAATTATACCAAGGTTTAAGCGGCTTTTTGCTAATGAAGATTATGAAAAATAATGTTATGGAATGCGACTGAAAGGATTTGTGATGAAAAACTGTCATCTGACCGATTCTTTGCAAGGGAAGAAGATTAATGACTTATTTCCTGAGTTTGGCAAGGAACCATGACTGATACATAGTTCATGGCCTATCCTCTTAGTGGTTTATAACCTATCTCCCTTATTGTGTATGAGACGCAAGTATGTAATGTTGTCTATGTTGATCTCAGGATCAAAACAACCAAAAAATGACATAGACGTTTAACTAATGCGCTTGATCGAAGATTTGAAGAAGTTATGGGAAGGATTGGATGTTTTTTATGCTATTAAGAAGGTGGTATTCAATATACGGGCCATGATCTTTTGTACAATTAATGACTTTCCTGTATACAAAAATTTATCAGGATATATAGTTAAGGGCCATAAAGCATGTCCTATTTATGGGGAAGGGACTTGCTACTATAAACTTTATCATGGAAGAAAGACAGTCTACCTAGGTTATAGGAGATTTCTATGACAAGGCCACCTATACCGTTGACTGAAGAAAAAAATTTTGGCGACCAAGAATTTGAAAATGTTCTGAAGCCATTGACAGGAGAACAAGTTTATGAAAAGGTGAAATACATCAACATTACTTTCGGTAAGACTACCAAGAGAAGTGAGAAAAATATATGCAAAAAAAGATATGTCTTCTTTGAGCTTCTGTATTGGCAAAATGTGTGTGACAACATGTTTAGAACACTTCTCAACCAACATGGTAGTTCCAAAGATGCTTTGAAGGCAAGATTAGATTTGTAAGAAATGGAAATATGTCAGGATTTACATCCAAGGCCAGATGGTGAGGGGAGTTATTGAGTTGAAGAGATTAATATTTTGTCTAAGGATGAGAGAAGAAGTAATTGTGAATGTTTACAAGGAATCAAAGTTCCCTCTGGGTACTCATATAACCTTAAGAAGATTGAGTCGATGAAAGATTTAAGATTAGTAGGCTAAAAGTCTCATGATTGTCATGTCTTGATGCAACAATTACTCCTAGTAGCTGTTCGAGGAATCCTTCAAGATGATTTGAGACACATTGTAACTGACTTTATTTCTTCTTCAATGCTATTTGTGGTAAAGTCTTTAAGACTAAAAATTTGGATGAATTGGAGTACGAGGGTTATGTTATTTTGTGCTAACTTGAAAAATTGTTTCTTCCAGGCTTTTTGACATCATGGTACATGTCATATCCTAATTTTTCCCTATTTGTATAGTATTGATAGTGGAAAGAGGTTTAGAAAGGATTATGACAAAGATAAGAAGGAATGATAAAGGTTATATGAGTCCTGAAGAAGGAGAAGGACTAAAACGCAAAGTAGAAAATGTTAAAGGCCAAAAGTTAAAGTAGAAACAAGATTTGGGCCCAAAGTGGTAATTTCCAAAAGTTTAGGGACCTAAATGTAATTAAGTAAAAAGTTAGGGACCCAAATATAATTATGGAAAAGTTGAGCCAAAACAGGCCAAAAATGCCCGGTATCAGATCAGACTCAAATTTTGCCAGTATATAGATATAATTATTCCGGTCTGTTTAACGCAACACAGAATTTTGATTTGAGGTCCCGATTAATTGATATAAATTCCTGAAGTCAGCAGGAATTATTGCAGTATTTTTCATATCTCATAATCAAATGAAACTTTACTGTAAATTCTTATATTTAATATATGAATTTATCAAATTGACAGAGTCAGAAAAGGAATCCTGTAGAATTCTTACTGGATTTTATGGTAAAATAGAATACCCGATAAATAGAATCGGGAGAAGTGTCTTGGGATTTATGCCATAAAGGGCATAAAGGTAATGAGCCCAAACCAAGGCCCAGATGGTGCCATAGTAGGCCCAATGTGATGACTAGACAGTTAAGGGGGCCAGAGTACAGAGCAGTCCAGGATAAGTGCGAAATTACGAAAATACCCCTGGATGCCCATACTGTACCAGTGATGGATGGAGGTCATTTTGGTCATTCTGGACAGGCCAAAAATGTGGGACATAGTATAAATATGATTATATAGAGTTAATATATGCCCTAAGGCAGTACAAGAAGGGGTGAAATGACGGTTATGCCCTTAGGGTCAGTGCAGTGCAAGAAAGGATACCAAGGGTATTTTGGTCATTTCTCAAGGGATGGATGGCAGATAAATACTCAGTCTAATATTTTCAATGGTATGAGAATCCTATACATTAATTTTTAGGATAGAATACATATCCTGGCATATTATAAAAAATTAGGAACAGAACACAATCCGGTTATTGTGAAACTGCACTGATCGGTACCGGATTGGACTGGAATTTCTCCAGAAGGTTCCTTACACTATGAGCACGCCACCTAACCCCTTGAGGTGTCCCTTGAGCTGCCCCACATGATGTCATAATTATTATTTTATGAAAAAGTTAAATCCAAGATTAAATATGGGCCTTTAGATCAAATAGTAACCAAATCAATCTTGGCCATTCATTTTTCTTGGATTTTGGCTATAAATACCCCCTCATTCTGCAGCAAACCGTAGCTTCATGGACCCTTGGGGAAACTCTTGCAAAATGGAAACTCAAGCCAAGACAAAGAAGATTCAAGGTTCCAAAGTTCAAGCAAGCTAGAGATTAAAGGTAAGCAATCTCTCCTAGCTTATTTTCCTTTGATTTGGGAGCTTGAACTTAGGTTTTTGATGGGAGAAAAGTTGAGTTTTCTCTAAGGGGTGGTGCTGCCCAAAGACCTTAAAGGAAAGGGGAAAGAATAAATTAAAGTTAGAAACACATGATTGAAGCTTAAACAAGCTAGTTTAAGTGGTTGGTTGTTGAATCAAATTGATATTCTTGACTTTGCCATGGTGTGCCCTGTTCGGTCTGCACTGTTCATGAGGGAAGGAAATTGAATTTCAATGATTTAATGCTTCCATTGAGTTTGTATGATGATTTTGTGTAGGATTGGAAAGGTTTTGAACCTTGGAAATATTAAAATCTCAAGGTTGTAGTCTTTGAGATTCCCTATGGTTACTGTTCACTCGCATGAACAGTGATTAGAATTTCATGATTTTGATGGTTCCAATGGTTTTAAAATGAAAAGTTGTGTGGGGTAAAGTGGAGAAACAAGTATGGGAAGCATTATAATCAAAATGAGAATTTTTGAAAGAATTGTGTACTTATGTTCAATTCTGTACTGCAGGCCATGAAGGAGCTGGAATTTCATGATTTTAAGCTCATAAATGAGTTCAAAATATGAAATTGTGTAGGGTAAAGTCAAGATATCAATTGATTCAATAGCCAAGTGGATTAGTGAATATTAGGGAAAGTTATGACAATAAAGAGTGTAACAAAGTTAATCTTGAACATGGTTGGAGTTCATGAGTCCTAATGAATTATGTGATGAATATGAATGTGTTTAGGACCTTGAAACATCCAAGAACATGTTGGGAAGTGATTGGCATAAAGGCTTAATGGTTGGAAAGCTAGGGAGCAAGGGCTAAAGGTCAAGAGAAAAGCTTAAGTGTAAGGTAGTGAAGGGCTTAATGGTTAGGACCTCTTTATGTGCTTGATGTGGTATGCTTATGTGTTGACATGTATATGTTATTTGAATGATGTTGTGACATGATAAATGATGTTGAATGTATTGTGAATAACATGTTTCCATGCCCATGCACTTTATGTAAAACTATATAGCATGATGGCATGTCACTAATCAAAGAAAGTTAATGAAATTTACATATCATGCATTAGCATCCATCTTGCATATTTAAGTGGTAATGTTTGCTACTGAGATTCCCTAGAATCTCACTCTCCCATAACCAACCAATTTAGGTCAAGCATGAAGAAAAGGTATGCATGGAGAAGAGCTAAAGAATGGAAGAAAGGAAGTGAAGTATTGAGATTTTAGCATATACTATAAATTGTCTATGCATGTAAATGCCATGTAAGGTGTCCATTTATGTGATGAAACTATGGTAATACTTATGGCATATGTACATGATGTATATGAATGTTAAGAAGCTTATTTGATGGCTTGAGCATGCTGAAACAATTATTGGAAATGAAAGAAAAGAAACTGAAATGGTAAAAACGTAGGTCCTGAAGCAGTTTTGTTGTGGCTTCAGTTTGACCTAGCAAATGAAGGAATTAGTTCACGAAATTTTATGAGCATGTAGCAAACATCCATAGCTTTAAGTGCATAGGTAGAAATTTTCATTTGGATGTGTATATCAATAGAAATGATTTTCCAAAGTAAGGGACCAGAATCTATTTCTAGAGTTTTTGACCAAATGAACAGTAAACTTCAACGAATAAACTGTATCAATTGGCTAATCATTTTGTATAGAAATTATTTTTTCCTTAAACGTCAAGATGTTATGTTCATGTAGCTTTTTGAACCACTTCATTTTGAGTTTTCTAGAATTAATTATGATTTTTCGAAGTTTGTTGCGTAATCTGGAATACCATATGAACAGTAACCCAAGAAAGAGTAAAATTCTAGATTTGGCTAATGGACTTCCAAGGTCTTGTAAGTGGTTCTAAATGCTACTGAATAGTCCCGAAGACGTATAAAAGTAAGGATGTTATAGTACACCTCATCGTTCATCTAGTGCGAGAGAAAAAACTGTGTGGCCCTTTATACTTACGATGGTTGTACCTATTTGAAAGATACATGAAAATCATTAAAGGGTACATGAAGATACAATTATACCTCACATCCAAAAATCTCAAATCAAACAATGCGTTAATGAAAAGTCCACTTGTTATATAACTCAATTATTGTGCTAGTTTTGACTTCACAACTTCTCTTCTAGTATTAGGATAGGATTATGATATGATTTGTGGGCGGTTTAGGGAAATATAAGCCTTATGATCCATGTGTTGTGAATTATGCATGGCCACAATTTGAGGTTTGATTGTTTCAAATTTAAAGCATGCGTGTAGAATTTCAAAAAAAAAACAAAACAAAAGACACAGCAAAAAAAATTGTGAAAAGAATATAATCAAAATATTAAATTCAACGTAACACTCAATTATTTAAAATGGGAATTATATATTAGCCTTGTTACGTAATATGAGAACATTAAAAAATGCACTTGCTTGAATCAAATTTTTAGTAGGTTGACTCTGACTACAATATATAATTCTTCAAAAATATTTATTTGTGTCCATTTGAAGTTACCTACACGTGTACGCTCGTTTGGTGCTTGTAAAAGGATGGATATAAAGGAATGTAACAAAATGCAATGCAATAATAATACTCCTAATATTTTTTTATATTATCAATATAATATAAAAAAGAGAATGACACTATATTTTGTTAGCAATAATGATATTATCAAAACTCCTAATATTCTTTTTTAATATAGCTCTATGTCAAATTTAAGCATTATTAAATATAAAGATATTGTTTATATTTATATATATTTAAATTAAAAATTTATATTTAAACAATTGAATATTTTTCGCTATGACCACAACACTTTACTCAATCTATCCTCATGTTAGTTAAATTTTTTTGTGGGTAGTCTCTCCATTAAAATTAATTAGCATTTTTATTAAGAAGACAAAATAAATTGAAAAGTTACATTTATGATTTAAAAGCTAATATATTCTTTAATTTAACGTAGGAATTACGGGTATACATATAAGGAAAAAAAGATAAAATTATTCCACTAAGATGTCAAGATAGAAGATAAAAGATAAATACCCCAATTCTTGATTAAGGTGCTAAGTAAATTTTGAGGACAAAATTTATTTTAAGGGGGTAGAAATGTCATATCCTAATTTTTCCTATCCGTATAGTACTGATAGTGGAAAGAGGCTTGGAAAGGATTATAACGAACATCAGAAGAAATAATAAAGGTTAGATAATTCTTTAAGGAAGAGAAGGACTAAAATGAAAAGTAGAAAAGGTTAAAGGTAAAAAGTAAAAGTAGAAATAAGATTTGGGCCAAAAGTGATAATTTCTAAAAGTTACGGGACTTAAATGTAATTAAATAAAAAGTTCAAGGGCAAAATTGTAATTATAGAAAGATTAGCCCGGAAAGGGTTATAACTGCCCAGAAGTTTTTCAATCCCATATTCCATCAGCAAATAGAAGAAGTTACACTGGTTAATCTGGCATGATACAGAAATTTTATTAAGGCTCTAGACAGCAAAAAATGATCTGATAGTCTAAAAGTTATCTGAATTTTTATCAGATTCCATGGACATCAGATATAAGTGAGGGAATTACAGAAAAGTGTGCCCTACAGTGTCAGATGTTATGAATCTAACAGAACCCCGGAAGAAGTTCTGTATAAAAAGCTATTCACATATTAGTGAATTTTGACGGGAGTTTGATAACACCCGTGATCCGATAATAGAATTTATCGGTATGTAAGTTTGGATAGAATGAGATCAGATAACTTCATATATAGGCCCATGATGACACCAAGAAGGGCCCAACACCCAGGGCACCAGTATATCAGTAAAAGGGGCCAGTGTAAAGAAAAAGTGCGAAATTATGAAAATGCCCCAGGATACCCAGATTGTACCAGAGATGGATGAAGGGCATTTTGGTCACCTGGGATAGGCTAAAAATGTGGCACATGGTATAAATATGATTAGTTGAGCCCAGATACACCTTGAGGCAGTATAAAGAGGGGGAAAATGACGATTATGCCCTTAGGGTCAATATAGTGTAAGAAAGGACACCAAGGGTATTTTGGTCATTTACCAAGTAATGGATGGTAGATAAATATTTAGTATATCAATATCAATGATATGAGAAGCCTATATATTGATTTCCAGGACAGAATACATATCCTGGTATATTATAGAAAAATTCAGAACACAAAACAGTCCGGTTGTAGTGAAATTACTCCGATCGGTACCGGATTAGACTGAAATTTTTCCAAAAGCTTCCTTACACTATGAGCATGCCACCTAACCCCTTTAGGTGTCCCTTGAGCTGTCCCACATGATGTCATAATTATTCTTTTATGAAAAAGTTAAATACAAGATTAAATGTGGGCCTTTAGATCAAATAGTAACCAAATCAATCTTGGCCATTCATTTTTCTTGGATTTTGGCTATAAATACCCCCTCATTCTACCCAAAAACGTGGCCTTGTGATACCTTGGGGAAACTCTTGCAAAATGAAAGCTCAAGCCAAGACAAAGAAGATTCAAGATTCCAAAGTTCAAGCAAGCTAGATATTAAAGGTAAGCAATCTATCCTAGCTTATTTTCCTTTGATTTGGGAGCTTGAACTTAGGGTTTTCATGGGAGAAAACTTGAGTTTCTCTAAGGGGTTGTGCTGCCCAACAACCTTAGATGAAAGGGGAAAGATGAAATTAAAATTAGAAACATAGGATTGAAGCTTAAACAAGCTAATTAAGAGATTGGTTGTTGAATCAAGTTGATACTCTTGACTTTGCCTTAATGGAAACTGTTTGGTATGCACTGTTCATGAGGGAAGTAAATGGAATTTCAATGATTTAATGCTTCCATTGAATTTAGATGATGATTTTGTGTAGGATTGGAAAGGTTTTGAACCTTGAAAGCATTGAAATTCCAATATTATAGTTTTTGAAATCCTTCTATACACTGTTCACTCGCATGAACAGTGATTGGAATTTCATGATTTTGATGCTTCCAATGGTTTTAAAATGAAAAATTGTGTGGGATAAAGTAGAGAAACAAGTATGGAAAACATTGGAATCAAAATGAGAATTTTTGAAAGAATTGAGTCCAGTTTCAGTTCTGTACAGCATGTGATGAAGGAGCTGGAATTTCTTGATTCTAAGCTAATAAATGGATTCAAAAGAGGAAATTGTGTAGGGTAAAGTCAATACATCAATTGATTCAAAGACCAAGTCCATTAGTTAAGATTAAGGAAAGTTAATGGGCTTAATGTTCAAGAAGAAGTTATGTTAGTTAAAGTGAGTTTAATGCTCAAGGAAGTTAGATTGTGATGAATGAATGATTATGTGATGTTGGGAATTGATTGGTATGCTTCAAGAGAGGTAGCCACATGTTCAAGAAAAGTGGGAAGAAGGAAGCAAGTTAAGGAGAAAGAAAGTCAAGTGCTCAAGGTAGTAAACTTATCCTAAACTTGTATGCATTGAATGTTATGCTTGATTGTGCTATGGCTTGATTGAATTGTGTTACCTATGTGCTTATGTATGAAGCTCTGTTTATATGTTTACTTTGGCCAATTGTATTTCATATGTAACATGGAAGCATGCACATGACACAATAGTAACACTTTCACAAGCAAGAACAAGTAGTTACATTAATGCATGCATTGTTTAGTACCATTTGCTACTGAGATTTCCCCCAAAATCTCATCCCTTTCCATGTAATACCAATACCACATGTTTATGAATGATGAAAGAGGATGATGAAGCATGAAGAAAAGCTAGGGATTGGATAGTATATATGTTTTGTGAATGTGTGATATTGCTGTATGACCAATGTAAGCAGTGATGGTTATGATGTAAAGAAAAATAGTAAATGATGGAATAAATGTATGAAATTTTACAGACATTTAGATGACATACCAAGCTTCGTTTTGACATCAAGAATCCTTTATTTGGTCTAGAAATTATTTTTTCCTTAAATTTCAAGATGTTATCTTCACGTAACTTTTTGAACCACTTCATTTCGAGTTTTCTAGAATTAATTATGATTTTTTGAAGTTTGTTGCGCAATCTGGAATACCATATGAACAGTAACCCGAGAAAGAGTGAAATTCCAGATTTGGCTAATAGACTTCCAAGGTCTTGTAAGTGGTTCTAAATGCTACTGAATGGTCCCTAAGACGTATCAAAGTAAGGATGTTGCAACTTACATACTTCCATGTCCCTTAATTATAACATATGGCCATAGTATGAAAGGAAACAGAGCATTATTTAATCATACATGCTTCACATTATCAAGTTAAGTACACATCACATAAAATATCCAAGCAGTATAAACATACAAGTAGGTAAGTTTACTACCAGACGTGGAGCCTTTCCTCTAGCCCTAAACCTTTGCTTTAAGGTTCCTTCTTTTCGTAAGTCATAGCCTTATTCCTAAGCTGGCCAAGTCCTTAAACTCTTTGAATCGCTCCTAGCTTCGCCATAACTCCTTTTTCCTTCATTTCTTTCTCTTTCTCTCTTTCTCTGTTTCTCTCTTCTTTCTCTCCTTTTTCGCTTGCTAGCCATGGCATGGAATGGGAGGGGAGTGGGGTATCTATAGTTGAGTGGAGGTGGAATTGATGGTCTAGATTGAATCGCGATGAATGGCTTAGATTGCTTAGCTTCCCCAAGAAGCCTTGCCTGCATCATCATGATGACATCATCATCATCCTTAATGACTCATCAAAGTGACATCATCTATGGTACACCTCACGTGCTAGGTGGAACAATGGTGGGGCCGTTAGGACACCTCACCAGCTGACTCAGCATTTTTAGAGAATTCCAAAGTCCTGGCCTAGAATAAACGGCTGAGATCGTGCCACGTGTCCTTAGCTTTTTCTTCTTTCCCTAGACTCATGACATGTGGTTCCTTTTAGGTCCCATGAGGACACCTTATATACCACCTCATGGTTCTGGATGACTCTAAAGCTCTATCTAACCACTCCCCCTAGTTCTATCTTTGATCGGGTAACTTTACTTTATTGAAAAAGTATTAAACTAATATTTTAATGCCACTTAGACCCACATCCTTCTTGGGTCACGTTTTTGGATATCTAGGAATTCCATCTTGGGTCTCTAATCAAGCCCAAGCACTCTGGTGGCTCAATTCCCAAGAAATATTTCTTAGTAAATTACCAAAATGCCCTTAGTTCCTCTTTAATAATGCTAGGGGCATTATTGTCTTTTCACACCTCTTTACACTACCTCAGAGCATATACTGGCTCTAACTAATCATACTTATACTATATGTCACATTTTTAGCATGTCCTAGATTACCAAAATGCCCTCCATCCATCACTAGTACAATATGGGTGTCCAAGGGTTTTTTGTAATTTCACACTTTTCCTGTACACTACCCCCTTCTACTGATGAACTGGTACCCTAGGTTTTGGGCCCTCCTTAGAATCAACATAGGCCTATATATGAGGCCATCTGAGTTCATTCTATCTAGGTTTATTTACTGCTAAGTTCCATAATCGAATAACGGGTGTTCACAAACTCGCGTCAAAATTCACTAAAACCTAAATAACTTTTTATACATAACTCTTTTCGAGGTTCTGTCAGATCCATGACATCTGGAGTCATAGGGCACACCTTCCTATAACTTTTCACTATATCTGAGATCCATAAGATATGATAAAAAATTCAGATATCTTTAAGGCTATTAGATAAATATCTGCTATCTGGAGCTCTAATAAAATTTATGTATCATGCTAGATTAACCAGCATAACTTTCTCTATCTACTGATGAATTTTGGGCCTGAAATGCTTCCAGGCAGATCTAAGTCTTCTCTGATTGAACTTTCTATAATTACAATTTTGCCCCTGGAAACTTTTGGAAATTATACTTTAGTCCTTAAACTTTTCATAATTACACTTAATGGCATAAACTTGTATCTAGTTTCATTTTTGGCCTTGGGACTTTTAGATTTTTCAGTTTAGTCCCTCTCTTTTTTCAAAATGACCATTATGCCTCCAAGGACTTTCACTATTTACAATTTAGTCCTGATATTTCACTTACTTGCAGTTTAGTCCCTCAACATCATATGTATACTTCTGGAGCTTCTGCTTAATAGGTCCTGGTAGCATCCTTTTTCAGGCTACATATTGGGCTTCTACGTCTAAAAATTGGGATATGACAATATAACTTTGTAATGGCTAGGTTTTGACATTTGTGAAGGACGAAAATCACCTCAATAAGACCTTGACAAGGATAGCTAAGAGGTAGAAAGAATACCTAACTACAGTTTCATATATGCTTGATTGTGTATTTACTTGTTGATTATGATGTCTGGTTGAGCATGAGATTGTGTCATCATGTTGATAATGAAGTATGAATGATCGCAACTCCTTGCAAGTTATGTCATGACAATATAAATGTTAGAGTTTGCTTATGTACCATTATGAAGTAGCTCATATCTCATGATAACATGTTAAGCATCCAATTAATCATGCGTGATATTATGGTTTGTGTAACTTGCTATTGGGATTTCCATGAAATCTCATTCCTTCCATATGCATAACCATGTTATAGGTGCTGGAACCTCATAAGGAAAAAGGGTAAACATAGATGGATGAGTTTTTATAATAAGTTACAATACCTACATGACACTATGAAAGTATATGATAGCATGTATGGTGTATGTTTAAGTAGTGTTGTTCTGAGGTTGCAACCTTGTGACGATTATTATGATACCTAAACCAATGAGTTTGAACTTGAGGTTTGGCATGATAATAGCGAAGATACAGATATTTAAATGAACACAAATAATCCCTCAATTGGTTAAGTATTCAAATTGTTATGGTTTTTCTAAGTTGAAGTTAAAATCTGGAACTAAGAGAAAGTAAGCAACTGGAGGTAGTGTCATTCTGACATGAATTTTTTATAGTAAATGAACGACCTTTTCAGTGAAATTTGGTTAGTTTAAAAAGAACATCTAGATAATTAAATCCATAGGTAACACGGTTCATTTAGATAAGAAACCAAAGAGAAATGAATTTGTGAAGTTAAGGCAAAGAAACTGGAACTTCCAGATTGTACCAAATAAACAATGTTTTTCAACGAATAAACTGATTTCATTGAGATAATGGAACCTCAGTTTTATATTTTTTCCTTAAATTTTAATAAAATATATTTCATTAGAAATTGGAAACACCCTATTTCGAGTTTTCTATATTTAATTATGAATTTTCAAAGTTGGGTACATGTTCTAGAATTACCAAATGAACAATAAAAGTGAACAGTACCGAGAGCAATTCTTTTGAAAATGAATGTTTTTAAGGAAAATGATCATGTAATTGGTTCCAATGACTTTCAAATAAGTATAATTGAGGATGAAAATGAGGATACAATATTTTAGTATCAGAGCAAAGGATTCTAGCTTAGAAAATGCTCTAAATAGATTATTTATAGACTAATACATAAGTAAACATCTGCATAATTGACACTAAGTTAGTTATTGCAGGGTAAAGACGGTTGAGTCTAGGACTTCAGAGACTACAATCAACCAGGGGGATTCTATGCCTAAGGTATTTAGTTTAGATAGATTAGGGCTGAACCCAGAGGTGGTTGAGGCTTTAGTGAATGATCCGGAGTTTGGGCTTCCTCCAGTGATCTATATCAGAGATTCCAATAATGATTCAGAACTGGACAGGATAGATAGTTCTTCAGTGGGATCAAATGTGATAGATGAGTCATCAAATGAGGAACCAATTCCAGCCCCACCTATTAATGTTGTACCTCCTAAAGAGGCTGACCCTAGTGTAGAGGGGGATGCAGATCAAGTACATGATAGAGAGACGATAGACCCTCAGGAGGAATAGTCTGATGAGGGTTACTCCTAAGTTAGGGGTGCTACAAAACTTGTACTTAGGCAGGCTACTGAGGTAGTGGAACAAAGAAGCCAATGGTAGAGATATATCTGGATAACCACCAGGTTATAGAGTTAACCCCTAGGGAGGATATGAATGAAGACCAATTCAAGAAAGCAGTGGAACTAGCTAGACAACTGTATGACATAGGAAGAATGTTGATTAGAGAAGTAGGTTAGGACTATAGAAGTTACATGGATTTCATAGCAAGAGTACGAGAAGCCTATCAAGCTTATGATCCAGATACCCTTATCCTAAAATATTGTGCTAATAACATAGATGATATCTTACCTCTCACAGTAACGTAGAGAGAAGTTATGGATTAGTATTTTGAGGAGGAACCTTATGAGGACATCCATGACTGGATCTATATGATAGGAGAGTTTATTAGGATCCTTTATGAGAAAGCATAATGTAATGGCTATATCTATAAATGTTACTGTGATCTATGTATTTATGACTAATGATGATCTTGTACATGTATGTATGTTATGAAAGATCTATGTAATGCTACTGAACTTGTTGTATGCTATGCTTTGAATGAAATATGAATTATGTTAATTACAGTATTCCTTTCCTATTACAATAGTAAAACAAAATGGTAAGAACAAGAAGAGCTAGTTCTTCGAGAAAACCCTAGAATACTGGAGACGTTAACCAGTTAATCTTAGAACGATTCTAACAACAATATAAGCTAATTAAAGAGGTAAGAGCAACTCAAGCGAGGAGCGAATAGGACAGGGATGCTACCAAAGCAACGGCTATAGCAGAAGCGGTAGAGAATCTGAGACAACTAGAATATGTGGGTATAGCTAATACAAAACCAGAAATAGTTCAACAGACAGCTGAGCCACCAAGATATACGGGATAGACAGTGGATCCCGCTGGCATTCAAAAGTGGATGGCTAGATTCTGTAAGCATAGTCCTCCAACGTTTGAGGGGACATTTGATGTACAAAAAGTAAAAGATTGGATCATTATACTAGAGAAGATATTCAAGGTACTTGATTGTCTGTCTGAGATGGCAATCTATCAACTAGAAAGAGATGTAGATAGATGGTGGAGGAACACTGAGCTGTTATTACAGGTAAGATATATTCCTATCACATGGGAAGTGTTTCTTGAATAGTTTTATGAGAAGTATTTCCCTCAGTCAGTACGGGATGAAAGAGAAGCATAATTCCTTGTGCTGAGACAAGGAGAAAGATAATCTTTTGATGAGTACTTGGCTAAGTTCATCCGTCTTTCTCAGTATTCCACTTATCTGCGACAGGTGGATGATGAATATTGGATGAAGGAGAGAATGATAAGGGGACTGAATGTTACTCTAAAAGATAAGATGACTCCCTAATAGTACATCCAGTTTAATAAAGTAATAGAGGCCTACGAATCATTGAGAATAGCCTGAATCATCGGATGCTGACGAGACCGATGAGCAGAGAGACTACTGTTCCTGAGAGAGCTAGCCAGAACAAAAATACAGCAGGTGGTAGTGGCTATAATAAGAAAAGAAAAAGGTAGTGGCAACCGAATAGAAGGCCTGCTAGAGGAAATTGTAGGGGCAATACAAATAATAGAGACCCGAGATTCAGAACATGTGATAAGTGCCAGAAAAGCCATGGAGATAAACTGTGCTTAATGGGGCAGAACGTCTGTTACACATGTGGGAAACTTGGATATTTCTCCAGGAATTGTCCCCAGGTAGTAAATGACCAAAGGCCATGCACTCAAGTGTGAGTATTCGCATTAACAAGGGAAGATGCACAAAGATCACCCGAGATGATTCAAGGTATCATTTATCTCAATAATCATTCTATGATTGCTATGTTTGATTTGGGTGTAAGTCATTCCTTTCTTTCTTATAAGTGTGCTAAATGGTTAGGCCTTGCAATTAGTAAGTTGCATTATGCTGTATGTGTGACAACCCCTACAGATACTAAAGTAGTTACATCAGATGTCTGCCTAAATAGTGTCATTTGGTATGAGTGTTGATGCACTACTCTAGATCTAATATGTATGCCCTTTCATAAAATTGATGTCATAATTGGATTAAATTGGTTGTCTACCAATAACGTGATGTTGGATTGTAAGAACAAAACTCCAGTTCTTTGTCCACAAGCCACGAATATGAATCTTGAAGTGAGACTGAATTTCCTAACGGAGGCTTAGGTAGATATATGTCTACAAAAAGGATGTCAATGATATATGGTTTTCTTTTCTATTCAAGTAGAAGTAAGGAATTGATACGATTCCAATAGTTAAAGAATTTCTCAAAGTCTTTCCAATGGAAATTCAAGGAGTACCTTTAGAACGAGAAGTGGAGTTTACAATCGATGACCAAAATATCGTGTGACAAAAGGGACATGATATGGTTGTATAAAAGGTTACATCATTCATCGATCCTCATATGATTTGGGTAGTTGTGATGTCTTGCTAGAGACCACTTGTGACTTGTGAGTTAGTATAGTAAATGGCCCACTGCCAACTTCATATGGGCCTATAGGGTCGCAAACAAAATAGCCCAACACGAGCTATAATGTCCAGATTCATTGAATCTAAGACATGTCCAGATTCAATGAATGATCCAGGGTGGATGTATATATTTATTTATATTTATATTCATATATATATAAATTCATATATATATATTTTATATAAGAGATATTTACAAGATTTAATTTATAAGGATAAATTAAATCTCTATCACGTTTGAATTTAAAATTCAAATTGATATGATATCTCATATAAGAGATATTTATAAGATTTAATTTATAAGGATAAAATTAAATCTCTATCACATTTAAATTTGAAATTTAAATTGATATGATATCTCATATAAGAGATATTTACAAGATTTAATTTATAAGGATAAAATAAAATCTCTATCACATTTGAATTTAAAATTCAAATTGATATGATATCTCAAATTTGATTTATGAGAATAAATCAAATGTAATTCCGTCTTATCTTTATTTCAAATTAAATAAATGGGTGAATTAAATCTGTGGGACGGATTTAATACAAATACTATTTGTTTAATTAGTTTCTTATCAAATTATACAATATATGATATTGTATTAATTTCACAATTAATATAAGATTAATTCTAAAAATCCAAGTATGAGGTAACACGCATAGCATACGATATATCTGATATTTAGGAGCTATGGTTGGGACAAAAAAAAAGTGTGAACGGGAATCCGCAAAAGGTTTATAGATAAGAAACTGCTAAAATAGAGACAGAGAGGACGAATTCTTGAGTAAGCCCTGAAGGGACAGGAGGCGCTAGCACATCGTTCATGGTTAGAACGGTGTTCATGTGGATACCAGTAGAGAAAACTGACCTGAGTCATCAACTTCTTGCGATCGAAAAGAGATCACGAGCTGCAGAGAGAAGCTGTGGACGTCGCCACCAGAAGCTGAGAACATCGCGACTGAATACTAAGGGTAATACTTCTTTCCACTTAACTTAAATGCATACGGTAGATCCTGGCAGGGAATGGAAAATTTTTTAAGTTAATTTCTGCTGCGTGTCTTCCAATTCCTTACAACTTGTACGTAATTAGGGGAAAGAGAAATTGAGGTTAGAACAGGATAAAACAAAGAGGATTAAGCTAGAATCAAGTGGTATTAACTTGTAGAATCATGTATGTTTGTAATTTCAATCTTACGTATGCTTCTACCACTGTATGGAAGTCTGCCTTGGAGATGAAATATGATGATTTTGATTTTTCCAATGAGTTTTAAATGACAGGGTTAAATAGAGAAACAAACATTGAAAATATTGGAATTAAAACTGTAATTTTTGGAGATGTTATGTATTATTTCAGTTTATGTCAAGTGAAACATCCTCACTTTCATGTGTCTTAGGGATCATTCAGTAGCATTTAGAATCACTTACAAGACCTTGGAAGTCCATTAGCCAAATCTAGAATTTTACTCTTTCTTGAGTTACTATTCATATGGTATTCTAGATTATGCAACAAACTTCAAAAAATCATAATTTATTCTAGAAAAATAGAAATGAAGTGGTTAAAAAATATACATGAAGAAAACATCCTGAAATTCAAGGGAAAAATAATTTCCAGACCAAGTGATTAACCAATTAATACATTTTATTTGTCAAAGTTTACTGTTTATTTGGTCAAAATTTCTGAAGATAGATTCTGGTCCCTTAATTTGGAAATTCATTTCTCTTGTTATACATATCTAAATTAAGTTTTATACCTATGGACTTAAAGGTATTGATGTATGATACACGCTCATAAAATTTCATGAAATAATTCCTTCATTTACTAGGTCAAACTAAAGCCACAACAACACTGCTTTAGGACCTACATTTTTACCATTTCAGTTTCTTTGCTTTCACTTTCAATAATTGTTCCAACATGTATAAGCCATCAAATAAACTTCTCAATATTCATATACATCATGTACATATTCCATAATTATTGCAAATATTTTCATCATATAAATGGACACCTTACATGGCATTGACATACATAGATAATTTATAGCATATAATAAGACCTCAATTACTTCCATTCCTTTCTTCCATTCTTTAGCTCTTCTCCATGTATATCTTTACCATCATGCTTGACCTAAATTGGTTGGTTATGGGAGAGTGAGATTCTAGAGAATCTCAGTAGCAAACATTACCACTTAAAAATGCAAGATGGATGCTAATGCATGATATGTAATTTCATTAAACTTTCTTAGATTAATGACATGCCATCATGCTATATACTTTTACATAAAATACATGGCCATGGAAAACATGTTATTCTCAATACATTCAATATCACTTATCATGTCGCAACATCATTCAAATATCATATACATGTCAACACATAAGCATACCACATCAAGCACATAAAGAGGTAAGTTCACTACCTTGCACAACTTTCCTCTTGATCTTTTGCACTTGCTCCCTACCTTTCCAACCATGAAGCCTTTATGTCAATCACTTCCCAACATCTTCTTGGATGTTTCAAGGTCCTAAACACATTCATATTCATCACATAATTCATTAGGACTTATGAACTTTAACCATGTTCAAGACAAACCTTGTTTCACTGTTTATTATCATACTTTCTCTAATCTTTACTAATCAACTTGGCTCTTGAACCAATTGATGTCTTGACTTTAACCTACACAATTTCATATTTTGAATCCATTTATGAGCTTAGAATCATGAAATTTCAGCTCCTTCATGGCCTGCTGTACAGAACAAAACACATGCACATAATTCTTTCAAAATTTCTCATTTTGATTCTAATGCTTTCCATACTTGTTTTTCCACTTTATCCCACACAATTTTTCATTTTAAAACCATTCGAAGCATCAAAATCATGAAATTCCAATCACTATTCATGAGATTGAACAGTAACATAGAAGATTTTCAAAAACTACAATCTTGATATTTTAATGTTCCAAGGTTCAAAAACGTTTTCAATCCTACACAAAATCATCATATAAATTCAATGGAAGCATTAAATCATTGAAATTACAATTCCTTCCATCATGAACAGTGCAGACTGAACAGGTTCATCCATGGCAAAGTCAATAATATCAACTTGATTCAACAACCAATCACTTAACTAGCTTATTTAATGTCATATCCTAATTTTTTCCTATCTGTATAGTACTGATAGTGGAAAGATGTTTGGAAAGGATTATGACGAACATTAGAAGAAATAATAAAGGTTAGATGATTCTTTAAGGAAGAGAAGGACTAAAATGAAAAGTAGAAAAGGTTAAAGACAAAAAGTGAAAGTAGAAACAAGATTTGGGCCAAAAGTGGTAATTTCTAAAACTTAAGGGACTTAAATGTAATTAAGTAAAAAGTTCAAGGAAAAAATGGTAATTATAGAAAGATCAGCCCGTAAAGGGTTATAACTGCCCAGAAGTTTTTTAGTCCCATATTCCATCAATAAATAGACGAAGTTACGCTGGTTAATCTCGCATGATACATAAATTTTATTAGGGCTCTAGACAGCAGAAAATTATCTGTTAGTCTAAAAGTTATCTGAATTTTTATCAGATTCCATGGACATCAGATATAAGTGAGGGAATTACAGGAAAGTATGCCCTACAGTGTCAGATGTTATGAATTGGACAGAACCCCGGAAGAAGTCCTATATAAAAAGTTATTCCCATAACAGTGAATTTTGACGGGAGTTTGATAACACCTATGATCCGATAATGGAACTTATCGGTATGTGAGTCTGGATAGAATGAGATCAGATGACCTCATATATAGGCCCATGATGACGCTAAGAAGGGCCCAAAACCTAGGGTGCCAATTCATTAGTAGAAAGGGCCAGTGTCCAGGAAAAGTGCAAAATTACGAAAATGCCCCTAGATGCCCAGATTGCACCCAAGATGGATGAAGGGCATTTTGATCATCCTGGACAGGCTAAAAGTTTGGCACATGGTATAAATATGATTAGTTGATCCCAAATACACCCTGAGAAAGTATAAAGAGGGGGAAAATGACGATTATGCCCTTAGGGTCAATATAGTGTAAGAAAGGACACCAAGGGTATTTTGGTCATTTCCAAGGAATGGATGGCAGATAAATACTCAGTATAACCATGTCAAGGGTATGAGAAGCCTATATATTGATTTTTAGGACAGAATACATATCCTGGTATATTATAAAAAAATTCAGAACAGAAAATAGTCCGGTTATTGTGAAACTGCTCTGATCGGTACCGAATTTGACTGAACTTTTTCTAGAAGCTTCCTTACACTATGAGCACACCACCTAACCCCTTGAGGTGTCCCTTGAGATTTCCCATGTGATGTCATAATTATTCTTTTAGGAAAAAGTTAAATCCAAGATTAAATGTGGGCCTTTAGATCAAATAGTAACCAAATCAATCTTGGCCATTCATTTTTCTTGGATTTTGGCTATAAATACCCCCTCATTCTGAACAAAACCGTGGTCTTATGATAGCTTGGGGAAACTCTTGTAAAATAAAAACTCAAGCCAAGACAAAGAAGATTCAAGGTTCCAAAGTTCAAGCAAGCTAGAGATAAAGGTAAGTAATCTATCTTAGCTTATTTTCCTTTGATTTGGGAGCTTGAACTTAGGGTTTTTATGGTAGAAAAGTTGAGTTTTCTTTAAGGGGTTGTGCAGCCCAACAACCTTAGATGAAAGGGGAAAGAAGAAATGAAAGTTAGAAACATATGATTGAAGCTTAAACAAGCTAATTAAGAGATTGGTTGTTGAATCAAGTTGATATTCTTGACTTTGCCTTAATGGAACCTGTTCGGTATGAACTATTCATGAGGGAAGGAAATGGAATTTCAATGATTTAATGCTTCCATTGAATTTAGATGATGATTTTGTGTGGGATTGGAAAGGTTTTGAACCTTCAAAGCCTTTAAATTCCAAGATTGTAGTTTTTGAAATCCTTCTCTCTTACTGTTCACTCGCATGAACAGTGATTGGAATTTCATGATTTTGATGCTTCCAATGGTTTTAAAATGAAAAATTGTGTGGGATAAAGTAGAGAAACAAGTATGGGAAACATTGGAATCAAAATGAGAATTTTTGAAAGAATTGAGTGCAGTTTCAGTTTTGTACAGCATGTAATGAAGGAGCTAGAATTTCATGATTCTAAGCTCATAAATGGATTCAAAAGAGGAAATTCTGTAGGGTAAGTTAAGACATCAATTGATTCAAAGACCAAGTCCATTAGTTAAGATTAAGGGAAGTTAATGGGCTTAATGTTCAAGAAGAAGTTATGTTAGTTAAAGTGAGTTTAATGCTCAAGGAAGTTAGATTGTGATGAATGAATGATTATGTGATGTGAGGAATTGATTGGTATGCTCCAAGAGAGGCAGCCACATGTTCAAGAAAAGTGAGAAGAAAGAAGCAAGTTAAGGAGAAAGAAAGTCAAGTGCTCAAGGTAGTAAACTTATCCTAAACTTGTATGCATTGAATGTTATACTTGATTGTGCTATGGCTTGATTGAATTGTGTTGGCGATGTGCTTATGTATGAAGCTCTATTTATATGTTTACTTTGGCCAATTGTATTTCATATGTAACATGGAAGCATGCACATGACACAATAGTAACACTTTCACAAGCAAGCACAAGTAGTTACATTAATGTATGCATGGTTTAGTACCGTTTGCTACTGAGATTTCCCCTAAAATCTCATCCCTTTCCATGTAATACCAATCTCACAGGTTTATGAATGATGAAAGAGGAAAGAGGATGATGAAGCATGAAGAAAAGCTAGGGATTGGATAGTATATATGTTATGTGAATGTGTAATGTTGCTGTATGACAAATATAAGCAGTGATAGTCCTGATGCAATGAAAAATAGTAAATGAAGGAATAAACATATGAAATTTTACAGACATTTAGATGACATGCCAAGCTTCGTTTTGACACAAAGAATGCTTTATTTGGATTTCTGTACAAAGAGAACTGATTTTCCAAAGTAAGGTACCAGAATCTGTTTTTAGGATTTTTGACCAAATGAACAGTAAATTTTGGCGAATAAACTGTATTAATTGGCTAATCATTTGGTCCGAAAATTATTTTTTCCTTAAATTTCAAGATGTTATCTTCACTTAGCTTTTTGAACCACTTCATTCTGAGTTTTCTAGAATTAGTTATGAGTTTTTGAAGTTTGTTGCGTAATCTGGAATACCAGATGAACAGTAACCCGAGAAAGTGTAAAATTCCAGATTTAGCTAATGAACTTCCAAGGTATTGTAAGTAGTTCTAAATGCTACTGAATAGTCCCTAAGACGTATGAAACTATAGATGTTGCATTTTGGTATCAGAGCAAGTTATGAGATGGCTAAGATTCTTCACCATGATTGGGGGTTCTCACTATGTGAGAGTGGGACGAAGCGTTCTCTTACCCTGACATGGCCAACTGGCTTCGCCACCGGGAGGTTGCATTACAGTCGAGAGGCTAGTGCGTAAAACTTGCGTCTGAGGTACCTTATGTAGTCCCAAGAAGGACTCTGTATTTTGGTATCAGAGCAGAAGTTTCTTGCATGATGTAAGATATTTCCCATACCCTAACGTTAAAAAGTAAGTGTTTTGTTAAGGTAGGATGTTTATTGGAATAATTAGCATTGCTTAATTAAGCAAATGTTGAAGAAATAGATATGAGATTCTATAAAGTTAAGTTAGAGGCTTCAGTTAGTAAGGGAGACCCCCGTCCTATAGTGATATATGAAGATGATAAGCATCCAGACTTGGATCCTTCAGACAATGAAGAAAATTTAGAGGAATATTTAGGGGATCAATAAGGAAAGTCTATAGTGGAATATCCCATAGATGTTTCTGTGGACTCAAACCTGCAATTTGGAGGTCACGTAGAGATACAGCCTGAAGCCCAGTATACCCCAGATAATGTTGATTCTAGTGACTCTACATAGTATGAGTTTGTTTGAGTGCCATCTAACCCTGATGTACGTTTTATTCCTCCAATGAGAGGACAGATTACGGCTGAGGAAGCTGAGTACTGGTACTGGATTATGGGTAGACCAGATATTATTCCTCCTCCACTAGAGTTTGAGGACAGAGTTACTATGAGTAATATACCACAATCCCCTAATTCAGATATCCAGTCAGAGTTTATGATAGAACCTGTTCATTCCCAAAGTCCAGGAATATGTGGCTTTATAGAGAAGGATCAGTGTGATGTTCTTGGCCCTAGTCAACCCCAACTTTCTTTGTTAAAGATAGATAATGCTTACCATATTAGTCTCAAGAAAGCTGTGGAGAGTGAACTACTTAGTCTAGTTCAAGGAATGGACAGAAGTAGAGATCAAGAGCAGTCAGTTTACTTACAGTTCCTCAATGTCATATTAGGGATGATAAATAGATATGCAGTAGAGGGCATTAACCTAAATAAAATTTATACTCTAGAGGATTGACATGAGATGATAGTAATCCAAGTACTGCAATATACCCCTACATGGAATATAAAGCTAAGTGAGTATTTGGCAAATGATCCGCCAGCTGATATTCAGGGGTGGCATATCCGTGTACATAAGTATGTGCAATTTATGATCCCTTAGAAATAAATGTAGAAGTAGATTAGGGGTAATGTAAATAGATAAAGTGAAAAAAAAGTAATTACTCATGTGTATGATAGTTATGATGTACCCCAAATATATAATTGATACGTATGTAATGTGTGTACAAATGTTATGGTAACATGGAATATGGATGTTGGTTGAACATGTATGTGAATATGTTCCCTATTTAAGTGTGACTATGATGTATGTATATGAATGCCTAAAGACGAGAGTTTTTACGAGCTGCTAGGTCATGACAAAAGATGATCTATGGTCACGACAAAAGAATACATAGCTGTTAAGCTGTAACAAGTAACTCGAGATGGTCACGACTCAAAGTTACAGAGAATATGAGATGGCTAGCAAGTACTTAGGTGGTGACTAAAATATACAGAGACTTGATGATAAGAATAAGATGCTGACCTCACTGAAGTTTATCAGTTAAAGGCTTAGCAGAGAGTACGGGCAAGTTAGACAGAACGATACACTGAGATACAGAAGATCAGTTAAAGAAGAGGATCAAAAATAGATCCTCTGTATGATCATCAGGAGTTGATCTATGTTACGAAAGACTTGCCTAGAAAGGAGCCTAACGTATGACTTAAGGATAAAGACGTGATGGCTAATAGATAGAAAGTTGATGTTCCCAACATAGAGGAATTCTATCATGAAGAGATAGTAACCTAACGCTCTGCCCTAGAGAGTATAAATAGTAACGTTAAGTGATGAATGAGATCCAAGTGACCTGAATTGGTCAGGATTTAAAGACAGACCAGAAAGGAATCACAGTCTAATCTAGAGTAGACTGAGAGTGATAGACAGAAAGAGTTAAGAGATACAGAGAGGCACAGAAGTTACTCCATATGAGATGGAGAATGATCCGCTCACTTGAGAAGTTTTCTCAAAAAGTTTAAAAGAAGCATTCCTCTCAATTAGAGAGAGAGGTAAGCGTGAGGCTAAGGGTTAGAGCAAAGTAAAGTGAACCCTTTTGATGGATATTAAATCGAGTTCATTCATATGAACCTTGAGGCTTAGTAAGAGTTACTTTCTCTTACCTGTTAGTAATTCAGGAGGATAAGAGAAACATAAAAGTATAAATGGCATAAAGATAGGAGCCAAACCTTCCTCAGTTAGCTGAAAGAGAATAGCTGACTCAGTTATGGATTGCTGTGAGGCCAAGGACACATAAATCCTTTAGGCTAGAGACATAGAAATCTTACAGGTGATAAGAGATGATATGATAGAATAAATATGGCCTAGTAAGGTAGCCACATATTCAAAGATAAAGTGACTCCCTTATTCCTCATGTAAGAAAGAGTAAAAAAGGGTTGAGTCTATACCCTAGTAAGAGAGTAAAGTGGCAACTTAAGTGAAACAAGTAAATGATTCAGGTTCCTGAATAAATGATCAGGACCTAGTGATTAAGGTAATGAAGGAACATAATACTTTAAAGTCTACTTGGTTAATTATTTAATTGCAATGTGAGTATAAGGGATGGTTGAGCAGATGTATGTGATAGTGGTATGGCTTATGTTGCCATAAGATATGATGAGAAGTTGCATCTCCTTGCAGTTGTCATATGATGACACACATGTTAGAGAATGTTTAAAGGATTGCATCTCCTTTCATATTATACAAGTTGAGTATGCTATGATAAATGAATACTCCCCTTTACATTACATGCAGGGTAGAGTAGATATGATGAGAAAGTTATGTTGCTCCCATGCTCTACGACATGCAATAGAGCTAGATTGCTCTTGTGATAGAGTAAGATTACTTTTGAAATAAAACCAAGAGATAGACAACATAACTCATGCAGAGTAATATTCTTCATATGAGATGAATAGATGATGATAGACATATGCATGGTAGAGCCTATGTAGTTCTTTGCAGTATTAGATAAAGTAAAGTTATAAAGATGAGAATGGAATATGAAGTTCCTGAGTGATAGAGGGAATGAGTCAAGTCCTAATAGATAATAATGGCTTTTGTGATCATTTTTGGGGAATTATCTGTGGAGTTAACAACGATGTGGAAGTGACCAACCTTGTAACTTTATCCGTTGGTTTAGGTCTTCCAAAGATGAGAATACAGAACAATGAAATAGCAGTAAATTCTGGAGGATTGCAGTTAGATCCTGGTATGGCTCACAAGGTCACAATTAGATCCTAAAAGGCTTGCGGTTGATCGTAGTAGATCTCGAGGGTCACAGTAGACCAAACCTAAAGCAAGAAAGTAATGAGCCATAAGTACAATATTTCTTTGGAAGGACGAATACTAAGGAAAAGTAAAGGTATAGAAGCTTCACAAGTTGATTAACTCATAACAGAGATAGTACCCATGATGCTAGTTTCATATAGCCTTATTACTATTAGGGATTGAACTCAGAATCTTCTTAAACGTAACAGGAACTCAGTGATCAAAATTAAAGTTGTTAATCCTGAGTCCCAAGGACGTATAAGAATATTTAATAAGTATGAGAAAGGGTCAAATGAGAATAAAGAGATCCTTACGGTGAGATTACAAAGAATAAGAATGAAAAGTACATAAATTCTCCAGATAAGGATAAAGAGATTAGAAGGCTAGATAGACCCCAAAGAGATAGCATAAGATGGGTCTAAGATAGTAGAGTACCAGGATTTGAGCCTGTTAGCACCAGTGCTTCAGATTTTTATCTGCATATTTCAGTTAAGCATGCTCAGGTAAGAGTAGCCCAATGATGGGTGACCCCCTGGGAAGTGATGAAACAAAACAAAGTGTGAATGCCATAAGAAATTGGCATATATGCACAAAGCTATGTAAAATGATAGAAAGAGCTATGAAAAGCTAGAAAGGGTTATGAACAGTAAGAGACTAGAACCCTTATGTCAAGTCCAAATGAAATGGATTTGAAAGATGAACTATGATAAAGCTAGATTTGGCCAAATATGCCCTTTTATGTCATGAAAGATATGAAATGAGAAGATATGCCTTGAGAAGCAGTTGTATAGCTAGCTTTATAAGCAGATAGAGAGGCTTCTATTCGGGAAAAGATAAGATGTTTGAATGATGAGCTATATGTGAAAGAGCAAATGAGAGCTTTGAGAGCTTCCACTCCTTGCATTGAATGTTGGGCCTTATGTTACGTTATATTATGTGATGTTTATAGAATATGCTAAAGCTCCGAATGTTAGAGCAGTGCAAGCACTGAGTGTTAGAGCTGTGCAAGCTCTGAGTGTTAGAGCTGTGCAAGCTCTGAGTGTTAGAGCTATCCATATTAAGAGAAGGAATGCTTGAGCTCCAATGTTAGAGCTTTGCATTCGTGAGTAGGTATGTAGTCCTGCAGCATGCTAGCCAGGCATTATACATGTTAGAGTATGTGCTCATGCTCCTATATGCTCCTATGTGCTCCTATTTAGTAGTAAAGCAATGAAAGAAAGAATAATGATATAAGTCCTCTCTCTATATTATGATGAGTTATTAAAGATGATAAGAATGTATGATGATATGAGAATAAGAGTTAAAGTGTGCAGATATTCAGAGAATTTCGCTAGATACTCATATAAGAAAGAAGTGATTGCACTAAAAAGTATGATGAGTTGTTAATAGAAACTCCAGAATATAGTAATATTTGAGGGAGTTTGATATGAAAGAAATGGACACTACTCACAAGTCTAGTATGGTGAGAAGTCCATATGCAGATAGATGTATAGCGAGTAAGTAAGTAATAGAATGAACTGGAGTTAAACTCTGATTGAATTGATTCATAATAGAAGAATGACCATAGTAAAGATATGAAGAATTGTGGAAATAAAAAGTACTCTGTTAAGATGTTTATTTTAAGAGATAGATAACCCAATCCTTGACTGAGATGTTGAGTAAATTTCGAGGACAAAATTTATTTTAAGGGGGTAGAAATGCCATATCCTAATTTTTCCCTATCCGTATAGTACTGATAGTGGAAAGAGGTTTGGAAAGGATTATGATGAACATCGGAAGAAATAATAAAGGTTAGATGATTCTTTAAGGAAGAGAAGGACTAAAATGAAAAGTAGAAAAGGTTAAAGGCAAAAAGTGAAAGTAGAAACAAGATTTTGGCCAGAAGTGGTAATTTCTAAAACTTAAGGGACTTAAATGTAATTAAGTAAAAAGTTCAAGAAAAAAATGGTAATTATAGAAAGATCAGCCCGTAAAGGGTTATAACTGCCTAGAAGTTTTTCAGTCCCATATTCCATCAATAAATAGAGGAAGTTACGCTGGTTAATCTCACATGATACAGAAATTTTATTAGGGCTCTAGACAGTAGAAAATTATCTGATAGTCTAAAAGTTATATGAATTTTTATCATATTCCATGGACATCAAATATAAGTGTGCGAATTACACAAAAGTTTTCCCTACAATGTTAGATGTTATGAATTGGACAGAACCCCGAAAGAAGTCCTGTATAAAAAGTTATTCCCATAACAGTGAATTTTGACGGGAGTTTAATAACACCCGTGATCCGATAATGGAACTTATCGGTATGTGAGTCTGGATAGAATAAGATCAGATGACCTCATATATAGGCCCATAATGACATTAAGAAGGGCCCAAAACCTAGGGTGCCAATTCATCAGTAGAAAGGGCCAGTGTCCAGGAAAAGTGCAAAATTACGAAGATGCCCCTGGATGCCCAGATTGCACCAGAGGTGGATGAAGGGAATTTTGATAATCTTGGACAGGCTAAAAGTGTGGCACATGGTATAAATATGATTAGTTGAGCCCAAATACACCCTGAGGCAGTATAAAGAGGGGGAAAATGACGATTATGCCCTTAGGGTCAATATAGTGTAAGAAAGGACACTAAGGGTATTTTGGTCATTTCCCAAGGAATGGATGCCATATAAATGCTCAGTATGACCATGTCAAGGGTATGAGAAGCCTAGACATTGATATCCTGGATAGAATACATATCCTGGACTATTATAGAAAAATTCAGAACAGAAAACAGTCGGTTGTTGTGAAACTGCTCCAATCGGTACCGGATTGGACTGAAATTTTTTCAGAAGCTTCCTTACACTATCAGCATGCCACCTAACCCCTTGATGTGTCCCTTGACTTTCCCACATGATGTCATAATTATTCTTTTATGAAAAAGTTAAATCCAAGATTAAATGTGGGCCTTTAGATCAAATAGTAACCAAATCAATCTTGGCCATTCATTTTTCTTGGATTTTGGCTATAAATACCCCCTCATTCTGCTCAAAGTCGTGGCTTTGTGATACCTTAGGGAAACTCTTGCAAAATGAAAACTCAAGCCAAGACAAAGAAGATTCAAGGTTCCAAAGTTCAAGCAAGCTAGAGATTAAAGGAAAGTAATCTATCCTTGCTTATTTTCCTTTGATTTGGGAGCTTGAACTTAGGGTTTTCATGGGAGAAAAGTTGAGTTTTCTCTAAGGGGTTGTGCAGCCCAACAACCTTAGATGAAATGGGAAAGAAGAAATTAAAGTTAGAAACATATGATTGAAGCTTAAATAAGCTAATTAAGAGACTGGTTGTTGAATCAAGTTGATATTCTTGACTTTGCCTTAATGGAACCTGTTCAGTATGAACTGTTCATGAGGGAAGAAAATGGAATTTCAATGATTTAACGATTCCATTGAATTTAGATGATGATTTTGTGTAGGATTGGAAAGGTTTTGAACCTTGAAAGCATTGAAATTCCAAGATTGTAGTTTTTGAAATCCTTCTCTGTTACTGTTCACTCGCATGAACAGTGATTGGAATTTCATGATTTTGATTCATCCAATGGTTTTAAAATGAAAAATTGTGTGGGATAAAATAGAGAAACAAGTATGGGAAACATTGGAATCAAAATGAGAATTTTTGAAAGAATTGAGTGCAGTTTCGGTTCTGTACAGCATGTGATGAAGGAGCTGGAATTTATTGATTCTAAGCTCATAAATGGATTCAAAAGAGGAAATTGTGTAGGGTAAAGTCAAGACATCAATTGATTCAAAGACCAAGTCCATTAATTAAGATTAAGGAAAGTTAATGGGCTTAATGTTCAAGAAGTTATGTTAGTTAAAGTGAGTTTAATGCTCAAGGAAGTTAGATTGTGATGAATGAATGATTATGTAATGTGAGGAATTGATTGGTATGCTCCAAGAGAGACAGCCACATGTTCAAGAAAAGTGAGAAGGAGGAAGCAAGTTAAGGAGAAAGAAAGTCAAGTGCTCAAGGTAGTAAAATTATCCTAAACTTGTATGCATTGAATGTTATGCTTGATTGTGCTATGGCTTGATTGAATTGTGTTGCCTATGTGCTTATGTATGAAGCTTTGTTTATATGTTTACTTTGGCCAATTGTATTTCATATGTAACATGGAAGCATGCACATGACACAATAGTAACACTTTCACAAGCAAGCACAAGTAGTTACATTAATGCATGCATTGTTTAGTACCATTTGCTACTGAGATTTCCCCCGAAATCTCATCCCTTTCCATGTAATACCAATACCACAGGTTTATGAATGATGAAATAGGATGATGAAGCATGAAGAAAAGCTAGGGATTGGATAGTATATATGTTTTGTGAATGTGTAATGTTGCTGTATGACCAATGTAAGCAGTGATGGTCATGATGTAATGAAAAATAGTAAATGATAGAATAAATGTACAAAATTTTACAGACATTTAGATGACATGCAAAGCTTCATTTTGACACTAAGAATACTTTATTTGGATGTCTGTACAAAGAGAACTCATTTTCCAAAGTAAGGTACCAGAATCTGTTTTTAGGATTTTTGACTAAATGAACAGTAAATTTTGGCGAATAAACTGTATTAATTGGCTAATCATTTGGTCTGAAAATTATTTTTCCCTTAAATTTCAAGATGTTATATTCATGTAGCTTTTTGAACCACTTCATTCTGAGTTGGCTAGAATTAGTTATGATTTTTTGAAGTTGATTGCGTAATCTAGAGTACCATATGAACAGTAACCCGAGAAAGAGTAAAATTCTAGATTTAGCTAATGAACTTACAATGTCTTGTAAGTGGTTCTAAATACTACTAAATAGTCTCTAAGACGTATGAAAGTATGGATGTTGCATTTAAGCTTCAATCATATGTCTCTAACTTTAATTTCTTCATTTTCCTTTCATCTAAGGTTTTTGGGCAGCACAACACCTTTGGGAAAATTCAACTTTTCTCCCATGAAAACCGTAAGTTTAAGCTCCCGAATCAAAGTAAAATAAGCTAGGAGAGATTGCTTACCTTTAATGTCTAGCTTGCTTGAACTTTGGTACCTTGAATCTTCTTTATCTTGGCTTGAGTTTCCATTTTGCAAGAGTTTCCCCAAGGTTCATGAAGCCATAGTTTTGAACCAGATTTGAGGGGGTATTTATAGAAAATTTCATGGAAAATCAATGGCTAAGATTACTTTGTGTACTATTTGATTTAAAGACTCACATTTAATCTTGGATTTAACTTTTTCAAAAAAGAATAATTATGACATCATAAGGGACAACTCAAGGGACACCTCAGGGGGTATGTGGCAAATTCTCATGTAAGGAAGCTTCTATAAAAATTTCAGTCCAATCCCATACCGATCGAAGTAGTTTCACAACAACAAGACTGTTCTCTGTTCCTAATTTTTTTATAATATACCAGGATATGTATTATGTCTTAGAAATCAATGTCTAGGCTTCTCGTACCATTGACATTGATATACTAAATATTTATCTGCCATCCATCCCTTGGGAAATGACCAAAATACCCTTGGTATCCTTTCTTGCACTATAACCTAAGGTAAAATTGTCTTTTCACCCCTCTTTGTACTACCTCAGGGTCTATACTGGCTCTAACTAAACATATTTATACTATATCCCACATTTTTAGCCTATTTAAGATGATTAAAATGACCTCCATCCATCACTAGTACAATCTGGGCATCCAAGGGTATTTTTGTAATTTCGCACTATTTTTGGACACTGGCCCTTTCTACTGATGAACTAGTACCCTGGGTTTTGGCCCCTCCTTAATGTCATCATGGGCCTATATATGAGGTCATATGATCTCAGTCTATCCAGGCTTACATACTATTAAATCCCATAATCGGATCACTGGTGTTCTCAAACTCCTGTCAAAATTCACTTATATGGGAATAACTTTTTATACAGAACTCCTTCCGGGGTTCTGTCAAATCCATGACATCTGACACTATAGGGCACACTTTCCTGTGATTCTCCCACTTATATCTGAAGTCTATGAAATCTGATAAAATTTTAGATAACTTTTAGACTATTAGATAAATATCTACTATTTGGAGACCTAATAAAATTTTTGTATCATGCTAGATTACCAGCATATCTTCCTCTATTTACTAATGGAATATGGGACTGAAATACTTCCAGGCAGTTCTAAGCCTCTTCTACTGAATTTTCTATAATTACAATTTTACCCCTAAACTTTTTACTTACATTTAAGTCCCTTAACTTTTGGAAATTATCACTTTTTTCCCAAATCTTGTTTCTAATATCAGTACTATACGGATAGAGAAAAATTAGGATATGACATCTAGTTCATGGGGAAGGAGTTTATTTTAATAAATCTAAACTCATATTTAGATTCCTCATGAAAAAGTGTGTAGCACTGACCTATGGGAATAATTTTTATAAAGACAAATAGAACTCTCAAAAGTTAAAGTACAATGTTAAGAGTTCAAGAAGGATAGTCTTGAATATTACTTTAGTACATAGTCTTAATGAGTTATGTGATGAATATAGAAATTTTTACGACCTTGAGACATCCAAGAGGGTGCTGAGAAGTGGATGACTAAAAGATTTCATAGTTGTGAGGTTAAGGAGCAAGTGCAAGATCAAGAGGAAAGCTTAAGTATATGGTAGTGAACTTACCCTTCTTGTATACTTGATGTATATGCTTGTGTTGATATTTTTATAATATGTGATGATGATGTATGAATAATATATTCTTTGACCTTTATGATATTATGGTCATGCATGATAGTATGTGGCATTGAGCATGATAGTATGTAAATGGAAGTTTAAGAAAGATAAAGGAAGCATGTCATGCACTTGCATTAAACTTGTATACATTGATTAGTAATATTTGCTACTGAGATTTCCTATAATCTAACCCTCCATAACCAACCATAATAGGTCAATCATGATGGAAGACTTATGCTTCAAGGAGAGCTAAAGAATGGAAGAAGGAAAATGGAGACAATGTATATCCTAGCATGTGATATGCGAACTATCTTGTTATGTAATGATGTATAATATGCTAAATTATGTGATAGATATGAAAAATAATGAATTAATCCATGAAATTTGGTGGACATATAGTACACATACTAAGATTTAAATTTATATATAACAAGCCTTATTTGGATGTGTATATCAAGAGAAATAAATTTCCAAAGTTAAGAGTCAAAATCTGGAATTTCTAGAATTGAAATAATGAAAAATAAAAATTAGTGATTTAACTGTATTGAATGGCCAAGCAAATAATGAGTTTTATATTTTTCCCTTAAAGAAAAATGAAAGAACTTTAATTAGAGCTTTGAACCATATCCATGCAATTTTTCTATAATTAGTTATAATTTTTTAAAATTGGATTGTCAATCTAGAAAATGAGTAATAAATAGTACCCGATGATGAAATTGAAAAGTTTTAATTTTTTGGCAAAAGTAATTCTTCAACTAGTTAAATATACTTATGAATACGTACTCTAAGGGGATAAAAGTAGGATGTTTTAAAATATCACCCATTCCATTTCCCACCATGTTATATCATAAATTTTCCCTCTCTATAAAGGGTAGAGGGAAAAGAGGTTAGAAAGATATTGTGATATTGACCAGAAGAAAAATAATGGTTAGAGGAGATTTAAGTTAGGAAAAAAGAAAAGGAATAATAAAGGTTGAAGGTGAAAGGGGCTTAATTGTAAAGTCCAAAAGTTTCAAGGGTAAGTTTAAAAGAAAATGGACTAAATTATAAAGTTGAAAACCTTATAAGAGAAAAAGTGTAATTATGAGAAAATTGAGCTGGAAGTGGCCAAATATTGTTTGGAAGCAATTGAGTCCCATATTTCAATTTAATGCGACATAAAAATTTTATTTGAGGTCTCAAACAACTGATATGGATATGAAATTCTAAAAGTTATCCATTTTTTCATTAGATATTATGTACCTCAGATATATATAAAAATTTATAGGTAGGTGTATCCAGTGAAACCAAAGATTAGTGAACTGACAGAACCCTAAAAGTAGCTGTGTGGAAAGAGTTATTCAATATTTAGTGAATTTTAACTGGAGTTCACATATGCTTGATATTTGGATAATGAAATTTAAGCAATAGGCTAGCTGGGTCTAAGTGGGCCTAGAATGGTGCCAAAGATGGCTTAGTATATTGAAACAATAATTCAGTAAAGTTCAAAAAAAAATACAAGTACCCAATTATAGTTATAATTAGGAACTTGATCCAATAAGGGAATTTTATTAGATATTTATAAGTATCTATTCAATAAATGTTCTCTTAGTAAATGATACGATTGGAACACATAGAAATTATTGGACTAAAGGAAAGTCTAATAATTCAAGAGAAATCCCTCTATGCAGTATAAGATTGTACATAATTATACATAATGTACTGAAGTACTCTGGAGTCATCCATAAGTCATGAGGTGTACTTATGTGACCCACCAAAATGTTACATGTCCTTGTCTTGGAGAAGAAGAAAACTATAGGAAAATCCTAGCCACACAAGTGTATACAGTGGTTAAGTATGATGTAAGGGTATTTTGGTAATTCTCAAAGGCTAATATTATATCTAGTATAACAATGTCAATGCCAGAAAAATATAAATGCTAGATTTAAGGTCAGAAAAAATATTATGAAATTTCAAAAAAATATTCATAAAACAATACGAGTTTTAGGAAATTAGATTGAGTCAGTATTAGATTGGATGGGATTTATTCAATAAGCTTTGGAAAGCTCACCTAGAGTGATGATGTAAGCAAGATGACATCATTAAGATGATGTTATCCAGGTGATGCAAGCCTTAACTTGGTGAGAAAGTAATACGATTTGAGTTGTCCATCGTAATTTCATCTCTACCATCAAATCCACCTTGCCTTAACAATAAATACCCCTACCCCTCCCTTCAAGGCATTCATAGACAAAGTACGGAAAGGAAGAGAGAGAGAAATAAAGAAAGAAAAATGAGGAGGTCTGGCTGAGCTAGGAGCAATCCAAGGAGTTTAGGGACTCAATAAGTTTAGAATTGAGGTAAGTAACCAATCTTAATCCCTACTATAAGAAATTAGAGAATTGTTCTTATGGATTTAAAGGTTAGAAATATGGAATTCCTCTCTCGTGATAAGATTAGCTGTGATAGAAAGAAAGTTAGGGAATTGTTGGGTTAAGAAAATTACCTCAAGTTAGACTTGAGTTAAGTTGAGCTATACTAGATAGGATAATAATAAAAATATTACTTTGCCATGTATAGGTTATGACTTGTATGAAGAAGGATCCTCAGAGTAAAGGCTAAGGAACATGGAAAAGCTACCTGACATGTAGTGAACTTACCCAACTTGTATGCTTATTTTACTTGGATGTTCAATGTGATGATTGCTTGACTTGATAATGTGAAGCATGTATAACTGATTAAAGCTCTATTTGTTTTTATGCTATGGGCATATATTATAAGTAAGGAACATGGAAGCAAGCAAAAGAAATCATTATGCAAGCATGATCACTGTAAGCACACACATTAGTCCCAAGCATTAATTTGCATACATTGTTTGGTACTGTTTACTACTGAGATTTTCCCTTAAATCCAACCCCTACCTTTTTCAAAATGCAACAAGGTCTTACCACGAAGGTGTGGAAGCATGGAAAAGTAAGGTGCTACATTTTTAGTATCAGAGCATAATGTTCTGGCTTAGAAAATACTCTGATTTGATTAAGATTACCCATTTTGAACAAGGTTATTTGACTTGTTCAAGTAGTTATTATAGGAGATAGTAATCCATAGGTAGAGGTCTGAATCCTTAGTGAACTAAAGAGATTCCCTCTCTAGTATGTGAGGATGGTGGGTTCACTATTTTGGAAAAGGATTAAAAGAAGGAACTCATGAAGGACTTAGAGGATCATTGGTTCCAAAACAAAAAGATGGTTCAGAGAAATCATAGAGGAATACTCTGGTAAGTCCATAATAGAGAGATTGTAGCATTCCTCCGTAGGTTCTAACGAATTAATAAGACCTTTTAGGGAACCATTGTTTATATAATCAATAGAGGTAGAAGCTCCTAATGTTCTTAAATTAGGAGGTTTTTGTGGATGTGTTCCTAAACCAAGATAATACCCTTAGCATAGTTATGGACTTTCTCTATTGATAGACACAGATAAATTTGGTACACTATACCTCAAGCCTTACAACTTCATGAGATATCCTTCAGAGATACAGCTTTAATAGATTGGTCCTCTGGCGGTCTCGTGTTACTTAGCACAATGTAGCCGAACCAAGTGGGACAAAGCCAGGGAACAATTTTCACTAGTCTATGGTCAAGGGAAATTGTTGAAGTTAAGCTACAAGAGTTAGCTCAAGGTATTGATGAGGGAACAAAATAGGATCATTTTGTGTAGCTAAACTTCCTGGGAACAATGTCTAGACTCTACAATGACAATGAGAATAAGGGTACTAACCTTGAGAGGTTTATTTGTTATAGGAATGACATGAGATATGGGCAAGCCATATAGTGTGATATACTAAGATGTGCATGATCAGTATGAGGGAATATTTAGAAGTAGATCCTCATTTGATATCTAGGAGTAGATTGTAACATCCTCATTTTCTTATGTCTTAGGGACCAAATGGTAGCATCTGGAACCACTTTTAAGGCTATTGAAGTTAAATTACTCAATTTGGAATTTTACTCTTAGTGAGTACTCTTCACTGTGTAAATTCCAGATGAGTGGCCTGGCTTTGAAAAATCATAACTAATTCTAAAAAAAAATAAAATGAAGTGGTTCAAATTGCTACACAAAGCTAACTCAATACTTTTTCATGGAAAAATAATTCATTGACTACGCCTTAATTTAGTCAACGTCAGTCAACATCTAAAATTTACTGTTCATCCTACATTTTTGCCTGATTCCAGCATTTTGGTCCCATCTGTACTATCCAATCCCTAGCTTCTCTTCATGCTTCTTCAATACTCTTTTAACATACCTGTGGGATTGGGATTACATGGAAGGGAATGAGATTTATGGGGAAATCTCAGTAGCAAATGGTACTAAACAATGCATTCATTAATGTAAATACTGGTACTTGATTGTGAAAGTGTTAACATTGTCTAATCTGCATGCTTCCATGTTACATATGAAATAAAATTGGCCAAAGTAATCATAGAAACAAAGCTTCATACATAAGCACATATGTAACACAATTCAACAAAGCCATAGCACAACCAAGTATAACATTCAATACATACATGTTTAGGATAAGTTCACTACCTGACGTGTAGTCTTCCTCTAGCTCTTAGCCTTTCTCTAAGATTCCTTCTTTTCATATGTTAGAGCCTATACATAGCATAATAATATCTTTATTATTATCCAGTATAGCTCTACTTAACTCATGCTTAACTTGGGGTAATATCCTTAATCTAACAGTCCCCTAACTTTCTTTCTATCTATGGCTACCCTTATCAAGAGATATATTTCTCTATTCTAACCATTAAGAACAATCATCTAATTTATTAGAGTAGGGACTAGAATAACTTACCTACCTTATGCCTAAGCTCTGTGAAGTCCCTAAGCTCCTTGGATTGCTCCTAACTCTACCAGATCTCCTCCTTTCCTTTCTTTCTCTCTTTCACTTTTCTCTCTTCTTTCTCTTCTTTTTGCCATGCTTGGCTATGAATGGAATGGAAGGAGGGGTGGGTTATTTATAGTTGAGAGGAGGTGTAATGGATGGTCCAGATTAAATCGTGATGAATGGCTCATATTGCTTAGCTTCCTCAAGAAGCTTCGCCTGCATTATCACGATGACATCACCCTCCTTAGTGACTCACCAACATGACATCATCCATGGGAAACCTCACATGCAAGGTGGAGTAATGGTGGGCCCTTATGACACCTCACCAGCTGACTCGACCTTTTCAGAGAATTTTAGAGTCTTTTCCTGGAATGAACGGCTAAGATTGTGCCACGTGTCCTTTAGCTTTTTCTCCTTTTCCCCAGTTCTATCCTTAACTGGGTAAATTTACTTTATGAAAAAGTACTAAATTAATATTTTAATGTCACTAGGCCCACATCACTCTTGGGCCACATTTTTGGACATCTGGGAATGTCATATTGGGTCTCTAATCAAGCCCAAGCACTCTGGTTGCTCGATAAGAGACACCCTTAGTAAATTACCAAAATACCCCTAGGGACTTTTACTATTTACGATTTAGTCCATGAACTCTCATTATTTGCAGTTTAGTCCCTAAACATCATTTGTATATTTCTGGGACTTATACTCAACAGGGTCTGGTAGCATCCCTTTTTCAGGCTACTTATTAGGCTTTTATGCCTAAAAATTGGGATATGACATAGATCTACACTACCAAAAACTTCATTTAGCTAGTCTTTTCTGAACAAAAAGATTAGAGGTTAAACTGATGCTTGCCTTGGGATGTCCCTAGTAAATGGCCTAAGATTATAAATGCATAAGATAATATAGAGTAGTATACTATATACTAGATGGTAAAGGCAACCCAAGGAAGAGATAGGACTCTAGTAAAGTTTGTTTCAATAGGGCCTATAGGAAGCCATAACAGGAAGATAAAGAAATTAGGATTTGGAAATAGGGCTGCAAATAAAAGAGGAGGTTGTTAGACTCCAATATTAATGTTTCAATGATAAAAAATAATTGAGAAGAAGATTCCAAAAAGTATTTTAAATTGATAAAGAGTATTTATCGATAAACTTATTGATAAGGTAGTTATTCGATAAGTTATTTGATAAATGAGAAACAACTTTTCAAGAAAAATATGTTTTCTGAAAGGTATTTATCGAGGACCTATTTGATAAGGTATATTATCGAAAAAGACTACGATAAATCTATCAAATTTTGTTTATGAAAATTCTGAGTTCTTGATCTTAAAATAAGAATTATTCGAAGCTCTATTCGATAAATGGATTTATCGAATAAGTCTTCGATAAGTTTTGAAAGGAATCAATTTGGGAAAAGATTTTATAAAATGATTTATTGAAGCATTTGATCGAACAAAGTATTTATCAATAAGATCTTTCATCAATCATATCTAATTTTCAAACAAAGTTATTTTTGTTTTCAAAGACTCATTTATCGAATAACTATTCTATAAATGGATTTATCGAATAACTCTTCGATAAATAAGAGAAGAATTTCAAAAGTATTGAAAATTAATTTTGCACATATTTTTCTATTTCCTTTTGATAGAATACTACTCTATTTATTTAAACATGATTTATAAAATGTATGATAAAAGATATAAAGGTTTTCATGTTTAAAATCTTATCATTAAATAATCTAAATAATTAATCAATCTAAATTATCAATCTAAATAATTGATTGACACCTCTAATCAATCTAAATAAGGTATTATCAAAATCTTCTTGCTACCAATAAAGTTCAATATAGTTAATAGATGATTAAGTCCCTTAAACATAATATTATGAATTTAAATCAAGCTTGAACAAAACTTTTCTTGAAAGAGAGGCAATAATAAACTGTTAATAGAAGAAAATTATTTTCATTTAAAAAAATCCTTATAATCTATTTAATTTTAGGATTATAACTTTATTTTGTCATTATTTTTAATAAAATTATGTTGTGTTCATGTATGTATGTATGTATGTATGTATGTATGTATGTATGTATGTATGTATGTATGTATGTGGGCACGCACATGTTTAAAAGTAACATACTGGGTCATTATCTTTTAAGATTAAAATAAAAGGAAAATTTAAGAAAATTAAATAATGTAAGATTCCAAGTAATTCAATTTATTACAAGTTTCATAAGTTTGACTTACAAAGTATAAATAACATAACTCGACTTTATAAATATGATTTAATTTAATTTTCTTACTTGAGATCAGTGAGCAATTTTAACAAAATAGGAATGTTGACTGTGATGACGATGATAACAAATCAAAATTCATGCTGATTTTATTTTTTCTTTTAAAGAGTAAATATAACCTAATATTTATATAATTCATAGCTTAATTAGGATCACTTTATTTTAATTCGTAGGTTAATTAGTATCATTTATCGTCTTTTTAATATTTTGAACTGAACATAAATTATTGAGAAAATTAGAGTAAATGACCTAAAAAGAATAACATTTATTAAGAAGAATTATAAAAATTGTAATTATTTAAAAGTGTTAAGATCAAAATATAAGTTTAAAATTATTAAATTGCCCTTCATATATAAATTTTGCTTCCACACAACTATCTTCTTCTCGTAATTGAACTGGCGCTGCCGTCTTCCTCCTTCTTGTTGCCCTTTCCATAGATAGCAAGGAAGGCTTTTTAGACTTCTAACCTCTATCATCTCAATGAAGTCAAGAACAATATTAAAATCTCTTTAAAATAAGATAATATTAAAATCACTTTATTTCTTTTTTCTCAATTAAAATGTCTCCTCTCTCATCCATTTTATTGAGCAAAACATATTAAGTTATATTTGGCTCAATGGAAGGGAGCGAGAAAATAGATTTTAATGTTACCTTATTTGATTTAGGAGTGGAAAAGAGGGAAAATATTTTTATTTAAACAACTTTACCTTTATTAAAATTAATTAGATTCATCTCAATGAAGTCAAGAACAATATTAAAATCTCTTCAAAATAAGATAATATTAAAATCACTTTATTTCTTTTTTCTCAATTAAAATGTCTCCTCTCTCATCCATTTTATTGAGCAAAACATATTAAGTTATATTTGGCTCAATGGAAGGGAGTGAGAAAATAGATTTTAATGTTACCTTATTTGATTTAGAAGTGGAAAAGAGAGAAAATATTTTTATTTAAACAACTTTACCTTTATTAAAATTAATTAGATATAATATTAACACATAATTAATTATTTTTTAAATATATATTTGGCCAAAATAATTAATTAATATTTCTAATATGTCACTATTCATCATCTTCATTGTTGGAGTTAGTTTTGCCGGCTTGGAAGTTATGAATAAAAGTGGAAGAGATCGTGTTGTACTAGAGCTTTTGGAGTGAGTGAAGGGTAGTGTGAGAATATTAAAATATTTTACAGGTACAAAGTTACATCTTATCAAAATAGTATATTTTCCCTTCAAATCCCCCCTTTTGAAGAGAGAGGGTTATGAGGGGAGGGGAAAATTTTCCTATCCCCTACAAATTTTCAAAAGTCAAACAAAGAAAATGACTAAAATCCCTACCCTCTCATCCCTCAATTTTCTTTGTACCAAACATACCATTAAGAAATGAGAGTAAAAGGAGAAGGAGAAGTGAGCAGTCATGCCTCGCTAGAAAAAGGGTGAACAAATTCAACCTCGAAGTGTGAAGAAGGCCTACATTAAAGTTGTTTTGTTAATCCTTTTATTAAAAGAAAAAAACTTAATCTTTTATTTTTTTTAATTTTTAATATATTTATAACTTAATCCCTCAACAATAACTTACCGTGACTCGTAGCTGAACTTTTGAATCATCTATCGTTTAGTCTTTTACTTTTTTTCACATTTTAAAACATTATCTTTTAATAATTTGTGATGTGGCTATCAAGTCAAAGGCATGTGAAGTTTACATGGAATGGAAAAAAATAATGTTTCAATCACGGTAGAGTTCGCTGAGAAGAGCAAGACACCGGCGTGGTGTTCAAGGGCGCGGGACATGGTCACTTATTTTTAAAGAAAAATTGAGAAAAAATTCCCACTAAAAATTTAATTGATAAAAAGACCTAAATTAAAGTATTAGTAGTTTGCATATACAACTTTGCTTGTAGAGTACTAATACTCTTTATGCAAAAAAAAAAAATTATCAAGTTCTTATCATCAATTAAATTTTTATTGGGGACTTTTCAGCAATTCTCCCTTTATGTTTTTAGATTTTTATTTGCATATAAATCCATATATTGGTATTGAATTATTTAAATAATATTTCATGATATTTAAATAATTTAATTTTAGTGGGAAAATAATTTACATATCTTTATTAATCCCTACTTAACATTATTTTTCCTTTTTTCTGTAATCATGGCTCAAGATTATATCATTTAGATTTTCTTTATAGAATACTAGTACCATGATTTAGGTCATTCTGACAATAAAATTTTTAATAGGGACTTGTCCTAAATCTTTTCTAAAATGAATGAAAAAATATTAAAGAAAATAGCATTTGAAACAAATTCATAAAGTAAAAAAATAAAAAGTGAAACAGATGGAAAAAAATAAAATGTGGGTGGGATTTTAATAATTTACTTTAAAGTTTATATTTTAAGTAAAAAAAATAACAAGTATTTTTACTATTTAAAATGTAAAAAAAAAACAAATTAATAGAGAGTAGATTGAAGAAAGAAAAAGGGATGTGGAATTGGGAAGCTGTGGAGGGAGAGAGGTGGGCCCACCACGATGGCACCCCAAACTCCCCTCTTCTTGTCATTTTTGTGAGCGTTGTCTCCCTTTCTCCGGTGCCTACGCCGTCGTCTCATCTAACTGGAGGGAAATGGAGAGAGGGTGTAGGGGAGAGGTCCAGCGCTCGTGTTCGAGATTCTTTGGATGTTCACTTCTAGCATGTCCCTGGGTTGATCCATCTTTCCAATTGTCCATGCCCTTGCAGGTTCGTCTTTTTGATAGGCGTTTGTTTTGATAATCTAAAAAATTAAATTTAAATATATTAAGTCAGTTTCCTTTAAAAGAAATTAGCTTTCTTTTTCCAGAGGCAGATATTTGGCGCTTACAACGATGAGAAATATGATGTGGCTCCTACATAAATGAGAGAGCTAACTGAGAAGGACAAACTTTATTAAAGGTAAAACGATGAGGAACTGAATTACATGACTGAGTCACGCCAAATCATAGTTGAATAAGTGAGTTATATGTGGGTTACAAATTAAGCAACTAAACAGATTAATTTTCCCAAAAAACAAAACCACTTCATTTTAAAAGGCGGGAAATTTAAAAAAAAAATGAAGGCTGTTCAATCCTTCATATTTCAACACACTTGATATCGACAAGTGGAGTGGGCGGGTTTTCATATTCCATTTATTAAATTTTGTGGCATCTTCAAGCCTGCAAAAGAATAACTGGCAGGAAGAAAGTAACAGAATAACATGACAAAGGAAGAAGAGGGAATCGAAAAGAATAACAAAGGACGAGGAAGGAAGAGAATCCGTGCATCGCCTCATTCTAAACAAATGCAAGAACTGAATCATGTGCAGGGGAAATATATGGACAAATAGTTGAACTATGAAGAACCAAAATATCCATGTCATCTATAAATAAGCTTAATTAAAATTATCTGACTTTTCTCCAGCTGTTATTAGACAACGCACCAAAGCACCTATAGATAGAACATTCAATAATGTTTGGTTTATGGCATAATTCAAGATTCTAAGCGAAAGCTACGTTCCTGAGATATAGTCAGGGATCTAGATGCTTTCCTTAAACTTGCAACTTATGATTTTCTCCTTTCTACCCTCAATAACTATGAGAATTAATAGAAAAGTTAAAGATAAGACAGAAAAATAATATTCAAGCAGAGAAGGTAACAAAACATGGCTGAAGAATTTTAGTGCTATAATTACTCAATAGGTTAGAAAAAGAATAAAGGTGACACATCATCTATTATTAATTATAATACCATTATCCAGAGTAGGACTACAGAGAAAAGAGAAAGAATCACCTAAGGCCACTATAGAACCAGAATTCTACAGTAGGAATTTTATTGGGTCACTAACAACGTTCAAACCAAGAAGTAGAAGAGAGATTGAACGTGAGTATGGTAAGACAAACGTGACAAACGACTATAGTCCTAAACTCAATACAAAACAAATGAACTATAAAGTGAGAATCAGGAAAGACTTAAGACTGAGAGAGCAAAATAGATTATCCCTTATTGATTGACTCCCTCCTCCATTTATAGCGAAGCCTCCTGGGTTGGTATGCCAGTTTCATCTTTTCAGTTGGTACGACAGTTACATCTTTTAGGTTGATGTGCTACTTCCATCTTTCCCGAATCTTCCCGAGTTTGGTGGAGATATTTCAGGAGTTGTGGGCGTTGCACTTTCCATCTCCAAATCCGATGCACTTGAGAATTTGACTAAGTTAAATTTAAGTGAGTCAAGTCACGTGCATCAAGTTGGGTAGGTTAAGTTGAATAGTTTTGGTTGGGCCATCTTTGTTGAGGGCATTCATTTCTGATCCCATATATAGTATTAATTGGGCCCTATAACCACCGTGCATCAATCGCTAGAGCTTGATCATCCTCAAAACATAGGTCATATTGAGGCAATATTGACTGGAGCTCAATCGCTATGTTTATCCGTCCTGTGCATCATGCATCAATCCTCGAAGCTCGAACACCGTTCACACCTCTCCCCTTTCACCATCATGCATCTTGTTATGGCTTGAAGTTAAAATCCCTATTAAATTTGAAGGCCATGATTATTTTATATTTAACTACTTAGATTGGGTCATTTAAACCAAAATTACGTCGTTTTGGTGATGAGCATATACGGATTACTTAAATTAGAATTATTGAGTCATTTTTTGATCAACTTAACTAAATTCCCAAACATGTCAAATGGTTGGGTCATTGGTTTCTGAGTTTACCCAACTGGTTCATTTGCCCATATTTTGAAATATATTTAAAACAATATAGTGCATGTGTTTTTCTAGAGCAATCTTTTGTTTAAAAATAAAAAAATATTTTTAAAAATATGTTTTCATGTTCTAAATAAAAAGAAAATTAAAATTTGTTTAAAAAAGCATAAAATATTTTTTTATATTATAACCTTTTATTCCATAAATTATGAAAAGAAAGGTAGAAAATATCAATACTTATATCAAGTTTCTTATATGTTAGACTCTATATTTTGATGATGACATTTTAAATATGATTTTAACATAGTTTATTTTTCGATAAGCTTATCTACATGGTGTTTATCGATAAACCCTTTGATAAATAAGAATAATATTCAATTAAATCAGTTGTGAAATCTATTTTATAAAAGGAATTTATTGAAGTATTGATTGATATAAACTTTGAAAAATAGGTAGAAAATTTAGCTTGTGAAATCTTGTGAAATTTGTTTCCAAAAGACATTTATCGATAAGGGTGTTAATCGATAAACTCTTTGATAAATAAGGATAAAGTCATTATGAAATTTGTTTCAAAACTTCATCTATTAAAGTATTAATCGATAAGGCAGTTTCTCAATAAATATTTTAAATATAAGAGATTTAGTTTTAAACCAAAGTTATAAAACTATTAAATGACTTTGAAAATTTATAAATCAATTGAAGAATGATTTTATGATTGCTTTGAAAATGATCTTATAAAATCTTGTTTTTGAAATATATTACATAGCATTTGAGATAAGATTAGAAAAATCAAAGAAAGTTTTAAAGTCTGATCATTGCTCTTCAATGTGAGGCATTTATCGATAAGTTATTTGATAAACCTAGTTATCGAAGAGCACTTCAATAAATTGGCTATTATGGTCGAAGGATAAATGCTTTGAAATGACTTTTCTTGATAAGTATTTCGATAAGTCTGAACCAAGACTTTCTTATCAAAAGGTTATTTTTTGAAGGACATTTCGACAAGGCTGGTTATCAAAGTATTATTTGATAAGAGTCAATCTGTTTCAATACATAATGTTTGATGTTTATCAAAGCTTTTTTTGATAAGGTATCTTTTCGATAAACACTTAGATAAATTTAACTATTCATCAAAAATATTTTCAAATCAGACTTTAATGTTTCAATCCAAAATATTATGGATTAATTAATCTATGTTTAAACTCTTTCTATATCATTTATACAATACATTTCTAAACCAATTGTAGGAAAAAACATGATAAAATGAGAAAATTCATCAAAAAGCAAATTTTTGTTAGAATGTATTAAATGCTTCAACCATTCACAACCAATAGCTCTATTCTTCAATGGCTACTTCAAAGAGTCTAACAGATATTCAAACCACTCAACTATAAAAGGAGCCACAGTAAATGCTGAAGTTAAGAAGAACAAAGAACACGAACGAACAACATTTATTGAAGCATTCACTACAGTATTCATTATACTATGTTTTACTCTATTTCTCATTCTCTTAACAAAGATTTTATTCTTTGAGAGAGAAACTTATATAATTTGATCTTCAGTGCTTATTAGCATCACTATAGTAATGAGAAAGGCATAAATCTTTATTCATTATCTGAGATACTCAAAGTGGGACTTTTGAGTGAGAGAGGCATTTTCTTGTTGATGTACTGAGGCATTATGAGCCTGTGAATCTTGGATAATAGTGGAACACGTAGAGGAGCTATGAGGACTGGACGTAAGCCAACTAGTTGGGCTGAATCATATAAATTGTTTGTGTGCATCTTCTTACTTATTTACTTCTTCCATTGGTGATAGTTTTCTTAACTCAAATTTTGTGCTTCCATTTAAGTTTTAAACTTTCAATATCACCCAATTCACTCCCTCTTGGGTGAAATTGCCATTCTACCATTTGGTATCAAAGTATGTCTCTTGAAAAAAAGACTTAACCATCTCAATAGAAGATTTAAATTGCATGATTTAGTGATAATGTACTACCTCAAGGAAGTTCTACAGCAAAGCAACCTAGATTCAATGGAAAAAAACTTCACCTTCTAGAAGATGAGAATGAGGATGTTCATTAAAGATTTAGAGTATGGATTATGGGATCTAATCCAAGAAGGAAACTACGTTTTGATTAAAGTGGTGGATGGTTGAAGGATTCCTAAAATTCTAAGTGAGTTTGACAATGATGACAAGAGTAAATTAGGCTAAATGACAAAGTTGTTAACATACTCACCTATACTCTATGTCAAAAAGAGTGCTTTAAAGTATCAAGTCTAGAGATAGTGTAACATCCTTACTTTTATACGTCATAGGGACCATTCAGTAGCATTTAGAACCACTTACAAGACCTTGTAAGTCCATTAGACAAATCTGGAATTTTACTCTTTCTCAGGTACTGTTCATATAGTATTCCAGATTACGCAACAAACTTCAAAAAATCATAATTAATTCTAAAAAACTCGAAATAAAGTGGTTCAAAAATATACATGAAGATAACATCTTGAAATTTAAGGGAAAAATAATTTCTAGACAAAATGATTATCCAATTTATACAGTTTATTTGTTGAAGTTTACTGTTCATTTGGTCAAAAACTCTAGAAACAGTTTCTGGTCCCTTATTTTGGAAATTCATTTCTCTTGATATACACATCCAAATGAAATGTTCTATCTATGAACTTAAATCTCTGGATGTGTACTACATGCTCATAAAATTTCTTGAAATAATTCCTTCATTTACTAGGTCAGACTGAAGCCACAACAAAACTGCTTCAGGACCTGGTTTTTTACCATTTCAGTTTCCTGTCTTTCACTTTCCATAATTGTTCCAGCATACATAAATCATCTATTTTGCTTTTTCTAAATTTACATACATCATGGGGTTATACAATAATTGTTTCATACAATCTCATCACATGAATAGATACTTTACATGGCTTTGACATACGTGGAAAGTGCATAGCATATGCTAACATCTTAAATACTTCACTTTTCTTCTTCCATGCTTTAACTCTTCTCCATGCATACATTATCCATCATGCTTGACCTAAATTGGTTGGTTATGGGAGAGTGAGATTCTAGGGAATCTCAGTAGCAAACATTACCACTTAAATATGCAAGATGGATGCTAATGCATGATATGTAATTTCATTAACTTTCTTTTATTAGTGACATGCCATCATGCTATATACTTTTACATAAAGTGCATGGCCATGGAAACATGTTATTCACAATACATTCAACACCATTTATCATGTCACAACATCATTCAAATAACATATACATATCAACACATAAGCATACCACATCAAGCACATAAAGAGGTAAGTTCACTACCTTGCACTTAAGCTTTTCTCTTGACCTTTAGCCCTTGCTCCCTAGCTCTCCAACCATGAAGCCTTTATGTCAATCACTTCCCAACATGTTCTTGGATGTTTCATGGTCCTAAACACATTCATATTCATCACATAACTCATTAGGACTCATGAACTCCAAACATGTTCAAGACTAACTTTGTTACACTCTTTATTGTCATCACTTTCTCAAATTTTCACTAATCCACTTGGCTCTTGAACCAATTGATGTCTTGACTTTACCCTACACAATTTCATCTTTTGAATCCATTTATGAGCTTAGAATCATGAAATTCCAGCTCCTTCATGGCCTTCTGTACAAAACTGAACATAAGCATACAATTCTTTAAAAAATTCTCATTTTGATTCTAATGCTTCCCATACTTGTTTCTCCACTTTACCCCACACAACTTTTCATTTTAAAACCATTGGAACCATCAAAATCATGAAATTCCAATTGCTATTCATGCGAGTGAACAGTAACCATAAGGAACCTCAAAGACTACAACCTTGAGATTTTAATGTTTCCAAGGTTCAAAACCTTTCCAATCATACATGAAATCATCACACAAACTCAATGTAAGCATTAAATCTTTGAAATTCAATTTCCTTCCCTCACAAACAGTGTAGACTGAATAGGGCACACCATGGCAAAGTCAAGAATATCAATTTGATTCAACAACCAACCACTTAACTAGCTTGTTTAAGCTTCAATCATATGGTTCTAACTTTAATTTCTTCTTTCCACTTTCCTTTAAGATCTTTGGGCAGCACCAACCCTTATAGAAAACTCAACTTTTCTCCCATCAAAACCCTAAGTTCAAGCTCCCAAATTAAAGGAAAATAAGCTAGGAGAGATGGCTTACCTCTAATCTCTAGCTTGCTTGAACTTTAGAACCTTGAATCTTCTTTGTCTTGGCTTGAGTTTTCATTTTGTAAGATTTTCCCCAAGGGTCCATGAGCTTACGGTTTGGCTGCAGAATGGAGGGGTATTTATAGCCAAAATCCAAGAAAAATCAATGGCCAAGATTGATTTGGTTACTATTTGATCTAAAGGCTCACATTTAATCTTGGATTTTCCTTTTTCATAAAAGAATAATTATGACATCATGTGGGACAGCTCAAGGGATACTTCAAGGGGTTATGTGGTGTGCCCACCATGCCAGGAAGCTTCTGGAAAAATTCTAGTCTAATCCGGTACCGATCGGAGTAGTTTCACAACAACCAGACTATTTTCTGTTCTGAATTTTTCTATAATATACCAGGATATGTATTCTGTCCTAGAAATCAATGTATAGTCTTATCATACCCTTGACATAGTTATACTGAGTATTTATCTACCATCTATTCCTTGGAAAATGACCAAAATACCCTTGGTGTCCTTTCTTACATTATATTGACCCTAAGGGCATAATCGTCATTTTACCTCTCTTTATACTACCTCAGGGTGTATCTGGGCTCAACTAATCATATTTATACCATGTGCCACATTTTTAGCCTGTCCCAGGTGACCAAAATGCCCTTCATCTATCGCTGGTACAATCTGGGCATCCAAGGGCATTTTTGTAATTTCACACTTTTTCTGGACACTAGCCCCTTCTACTGATGGACTGGTACCCTGGGTTTTGGGCCCTTCTTGGCATCATCATGGGCATATATGTGAGGTCATCTAGTCTCATTTCATCTAGGCTCACATACCGATAAGTTCTATTATGGGATCACGGGTGTTATCAAACTCCCCTCAAAGTTCATTAATATGTAAATAACTTTTTATACAGAACTTCTTCTGGAGTTCTGTCAGATCTAAGACATCTGACACTGTAGGGCACACTTTTCTGTAATTCCCTCACTTATATCTGATATCCATGGAATCTAATAAAAATGCAGATAACTTTTAGACTATCATATAATTTTCTGCTGTCTGGAGCCCTTATAAAATTTCTATATCATACCATATTATCCAGCATGACTTCTTCTATTTACTGATGGAATGTGGGACTAAAATACTTACAGGCAGTTCTAAGCCTTTTCTGGCTGAACTTTTCCATAATTACATTTATGTCCCTGACTTTTTGCTTAATTACATTTAGGTCCCTAAACTTTTGGAAATTACCACTTTTGGCCCAACATTTATTTCTACTTTAACTTTTGGCCTTTAACCTTTTCTAATTTTTGTTTAGGTCCTTCTTTTTCTTCAAGACTTATCTAACATTTATTATTTCTTCTGATCTTCGTCATAATCCTTTCCAAACCTTTTTCCATTATCAGTATTATACAGGTGGGGAAAAATTAGGATATGACAGATAGCAAAGGAGATATGGGAATCACTCAAAATTGCACATGAAGGAACATCTAGAATAAAGCAGAGTGGAGTCAATACTCTGACCACTGAATTTGAGTTGTTCCAAATGAATAAAAGAGAAAGCATCAGAGGCATGGAAGTTATATTATCCCATCTCATGAACCACTTGATTGCACTTGGAAAGAGATATAGCCATGAGCTTCAAGTAAGGAAAATTCTTGATTGATTCACCAAAGAGTTAAAACCAAAAGTGATAGCTATAGAGGAAGCCAAAGGAGAAATAATGAGATCAGTTGCTGCACACTTTGGAAGCTTTTTAGAATACGAGAGTAAGCAAAAATAAAAGAAGCAACTCAAGGATAAGAACTATAAAGGGATTGTTCTCAATGCTTAGGAAAGTGACGATGAAGACGATGAGTTAGAATATGATGAAATTGGTATATAAGAACAAAGATGGAAGTAAATTTTAGTCAATATGAAATTTTCCTTCAACCTCAGAAGCAAGGGATCAGATTATTTGCTTTGAATGTAAGAAGCTTGGACACATTAAAGTTGATTGTCCACAACTATCAAGGAAAGACAATGAAGAAGGACAAATATCAAAGGAGAAAATCTTGTTGAATCTAGCTTTATCTCTAAGAGGGGAATTGGGTGATATTAAAAATTTTGAAAAGCTCTAAAAATATTTAAACAAGATTAAAGAGCATAGTTCAAAAAGATATCACCGAAGGAACAAGTTGTTAAAAAAAAGATTGCACAAGTCAATTTATACTAATTTGACCCAATCCACTTAGCCTAAGTCCAGTCCCCAAAAAGCTCCTCTTAGTGTTCTACCATCTTTCAAGATTATGTAGGCTCTTGGTGCCTTAGTACATCAACATGAGGATTCTCTCTCACTCCCCCTTATACGCATAAGGTAATAATCCACTCAAGAATCCCATTTGACCAATTCAAAAAAAGATTGACACATATAACACTCTCAATAGAGTAGATGAGATAAACACTTAAGTTCTATGTCACATCCTACTTTTTCCCTATCTGTATAATACTGATAGTGAAAAGAGATTTGGAAAGGATTGTTATGATGGATAGAAAGGAAAAATGATTAGACAAAGGTATAAATAAGAGGGACTAAAATGAAAAGTTTAAAAGTTCTATAGTGCAAAGTGTAACTTTCAAAAGTTCAGGGAAAAATGATAATTATTGAAAGTTGAGCTAGAAAAGGCCTAAAAATGCCCTGAATTATATTAATCCCAAATTTTCCCAGTAAATAAAAAAATTATTCTGATCAGTTTAACTCAACACAAAATTTTGATGTGAGATCCAAAAAAATTTATATTAATTTCTAAAGAAAGATAAATTAATACAATATCGTCTGGACCTCCAAATTTGATAAAATTTGGTAGTAAATTTCTATAATTAATATAAGAATTTATGAAACTGATAGAGCTCAAAAAGGAGTTATGTAGAATTTATTATAGAATTTATAGTGCATTAAAATACCTGAGAAATACGTTTCAGGGGAGGCTATGTCAAAATGGAAACTCAAGCCAAGACAAAGATTAATCCAAGATCCAAAGTTCAAGCAAGCTAAAGACTAAAGGTAAGCAATCTATGTTAGCTTACTTTCCTTTGATTTGGGAACTTGAACTTAGTGTTTTCATGGAAGAAAGTTAAGTTTTCTCTAAGGTGGATATGCTGTCCAAAACCTTAGATGAAAGGATAAAGAAGAAATTAAAGTTAGAGATATGTGATTGAAGCTTAAAGAAGTTAGTTAGGTGATTAGTTGTTGAATTAAGTTAATATTCTTGACATTGCCATAGTTTTTCGGTATGCATTGCTCATGATAGAAGGAGATGGAATTTCAATTATCTAATGCTTCCATTGAATTCATATGATGATTTTGTGTAGGATTGGATAGGTTTTGAACTTTGGAAGCATTGGAATACCAAGTTATAGTTTTTGAAGTTCTTCTTTGTTACTGTTCACTCATTTGAACAATGATTAGAATTTCATGATTTTGATATTTTTAATAGTTTTAAAATGAAAATTTGTGTCGGATAAAGTAGAGAAACAAGTATGGGAAGCATTTGAATCAATATGAGAATTTTTCGAAGAATTATGCATATTTTTGAAATCTATCCAAAACAGTGCATAGGAGCTGGAATTTCATGATTCTAAGCTCATAAATGGATTTAAAATGTGGAATTGTGTGGGGTAAAGTCAAGACATCAATTGGTCCAAAGGTCAAGTCATTTAGTAAAGATCAAAGGAAGTTATGTTAGTTAAAGTAAGTTTAATGTCCAAGGAAGTTAGATTGTAATAGATGGATGCTTATGTGACATTAGGATTTGATGGTGGACTCCAAGGAGGCAGCCACACATCTAAGAGAAGTGAGAAGAAAGAAGCAAGATAAAGTGAAAGAAAGTCAAGTATATGAGGTAGTAAACTTATCTTATACTTGTATGTATTGAATGTTCTGCTTAGTTGTGCTATGGCTTAGTTGAATTGTGTTGGATATGTGTTTATGATTGAAGCTCTATTTCTATGATTACTTTGGCCAATTGTATTTCATATGTTACATAGAATCATGCACATTACATAATGTTAACACTTTCACAAGCAAGCACAGGTATTTACATTAATGCAGGCATTGTTTAGTACTGTTTGCTACTGAGATTTGCCCATAAATCTCACCCCCTCCATGTAATCTCAACCCTAGCAGGTTTATGAATGATGAAAGTGGACGATGAAGCATAAAGAGAAGTTAGGGATTTGATAGTATAAATGTTATGTGAAGAATTGTTATGTGTAATGTTGCTATATGACCAATATAAGTAGTGATGATCATGATGTAATAAAAAATAGTAAATGATGAGATAAATATATAAAATTTTACAAACATTTAGTTAAAATGTATAGCTTTGTTTTGAAACTAGGAATTCCTTATTTCGATGTCTGTACAAAGAAAACGAATTTTCAAAGTAAGGGATCAGAATATATTTTTAGAATTTTTGACCAAATGAACAGTAATTTTTGACGAATAAACTATATTAATTGACTAAGAATTTTGTCTAGAGATTATTTTTTCCTTAAATTTCAAGATGTTATATTCACGTAGGTTTTTGAACCACTTCATTTTGATTTTTTTTTAGAATTAATTATGATGTTTTTAAGTTCATCACCTAATCTGGAATACCATATGAACAGTAATTCGAGAAGAGTAAAATTCAAGATTTAGCTAATGGACTTCCAAGGTCATGTAAGTGGTTCTAAATGCTATTGAATAGTCCCTAAGATGTATGAAAGTAAGAATGTTTCATTTTGGTATCAGAGCAGAAGTTTTTGGCGTAATATATCCTAAGCCCTAACTCTAAACATTATGTACTTTATTATGTTAGGGTATTGGTTGGGATAGTTAGCATTGCTTATTTAAGCAAATATTGCAAGAGTAGATATGGGATTTTATAAATTTAAGTCTGAGCCTTCAGTTAATAAGGGAGATCCCCGGCTAGTAATGATATATGAAGATGATGTACATCTAGACTTTGATCATCCTTCAGACAGTGATGAGAGTATAAAGGATCAGTTAGGAAGATCTACAGTAGAATATCCCTTAGATGTTTCTGTAGACTCAAACCTGTAGCTTGAGGTTATGTAGAAATTCAACCTAATGTTGTGCATGCACTAGATGATGTTGCACCAGATGATGATGATGAGTCTAATAATTATATACAGTATGAGTTTATTGGAGTACCTTCTAACCCTAATATAAGCCATATTCCTATAATGAGAGGACATATTACGGCTGAGGAAGCTGAGTACTGGTACTGGATTATGGGTGGACAAGATATTATTTCTCCTCCACTAGAATTTGAGGATAGATTTAATATGAGTAATATACAATAATCCCTTCATCCAGAGATCCAGTCAGGGTCTATGATAGTTTCTTTCCATCCTCAAAGTCCAGGAATATGTGACTTTATAGAGAAATATCAGTGTGATGTTCCCAGTCCTAGTCAACCCCAACCTTCTTTGCTAAAGACAGATAATGTTGACTATATCAGTCTCAAGAAAGTTGTGGAGAGTGAATTACTCAGTCTAGGTCAAGGGATGGATAAAAGTATAGATCAAGAGTAGTCAGTTTATCTATAAAAGACTGTCATGAGATGGTAGTAAGTCATATACTATTATCTACCCCTACATGGCACGTAGAGCTAAGTGAGTTTTTGGCAAATGATCCGCCAACTAATATACAGGGGTGACATTTCTGTGTGTAGAAATATTTATAGTTCACTATTCCATATAAAATAATGTAAAAATAGATGAAGGGTAATATAAATTTGTAAATAGTGTAAAGTAATTACATAGATATATGATAGTTATGATATACCCCGAATATGTAGTGGACATGTATGTACAAATGTTATGGTGATATGAAATATGAGTTTTGATGTGATATAATGAAATGATAGTTGGTTGAACATCTATATGAATATGTTTCCTATTTAATGTGATTAATGTAAATAGATATGAATGAGTTTCAATTGACCCAAGCTCATTAAAGTCAAGAACATAAAAAGAGAATGTTTAGAAAAAGCTATACTCAGGTCACGATATGAAGCAGTTTAGGTCACGACTAGAAGTTCTAGAGAAGTTAAGTCGCGATGAGTTAAGTCACGGGGCACGATAAAGATTCATAGAAGTTTTTTGGTCATGACAAGTAAAGACTATTGGTTGTAACGTAAAGTTCTAAAGCTTTCAGGTCACGACAGAAGAAGACCTATGGTCACGACTAAAGAACACAGAGCTGTCAAGTCGTGATGAGTAAGTTGAGATGGTCACGATTAAAGTTCACAGAGAATATGAGTCACAACTAGCCAGTATTCAGGTTGTGACTAGAATGAAAAGAGACCTGATGACAAGAATGAAGATACTGACCTCATTGAAGTTTATTAGTTAGAGGTTTAGCATAGCATGCAGGCAAGCCAAACAATACGAGGCACTGAGATACAGAAGATCAATTTAAGAAGATGTTTGAAAGTATATCCTTCGTATAATCACTAGAAGTTGATATATGTTACAAAAGATTTATTCAGCTAGTCTTTACTGAACAAAATAATAAGAAGTTAGAATGAGACTTTCCTAAGGATGAGCCTAATACATGGCTTAATGTTAGAGACGTGATGGTTAATAGATAAAAAGTTAAAGTTCCCATAATAGAGGGATACCATCATGAAGAGATTGCAACCTAGCAGACGTAAGGTAGAGCACCCTAGAGAACAAAAGTAATAGTACTAGATGATGAAGACATCCAAGTGACTTAAGTTAGTTAGGTTCAAGAGTCCAGAGTAGACTAAGACTGAAAGACAAAAATAGTTAAGAGATAAAAGAGAGATATAGAAGATTACTTTATAGAGATGGAGATTGATCCAATCACCTGAGAATTTTTTCCTGGATAGTTTATGAGAAGCATTCCTCTCAATTTAGATAAAGATGAGCGTGAGGCTAAGGGTTAAAGCAGGGAAAGTGAAACCCTTTGATGAATACTTAGCTGAGTTCATCCATATGAGCGATGAGAGTTGAATGACTGAGAAGTTAGATTTTGGATTGAATTCTGTGTTGCAAAGAAAGAGTTTTTCTCAGGTAGTTGTAGAAATTCAATAGAGTGGTAGATGTATACAAGATAAGAAAAGAAGTTTATGATATTTAGAGAGAGAAAGGTAGACACAGTTAAGAAGATAAAGTGACTCCCTTATTCCCTGTGTAAGAAAGAGTAATGAAGGGTTGAGCTTATACCCTAATAAGAGGGTAACATGGCAGCCTAAGGTAGATGAATAGTTACTTCAGGATCTGACAATGATCTGATTAGATAATGTGATAGATAATATGATAGAGGAAATAATGCTTTAAAATATTACCTAGTTAATTATTTAATTGCAGTGAGCGTATAAGGGATGGTTGAGCAAATTATGTAATGATGATATGGCTTATGTTGCCATAAGTTTTGATGAGCAGTTGCATCTCCTTGCAATTGCCATATGATGACATGCATGTTAGAGAATACTTAAATGAATGCATCTCCTTGCATATTATGCTTGTTAGAGTATTGATTCGCATGGACTGTCGTCATCCTATGCATAAAAATAAAATTAATTGCACCCTATTAATGTAGTATAAGGCACAACCCTATTGTTCTTCTCGAGGAACCTTTTTATTGGAAACCTAGCAATCGGGTGACAAAACTATTGAAAACCTGAGTGAAAGTAAAATTTAGTTTTTGGGTTTGATTGATTTTTGAAGCAATAAAATAAGGGTACAGTAAAGTAAATATTTTTGTATTTTTTTTATTAAGTTACGAAATGAAAAAGGAATGTGTTGAGATAGACTCTTGATGATAGAAAACTATCTATCATTGCTATTAATATGATATGGGGTTTTAAAATCACTAAGTCTTAAAAGAAACCTCAATCGATCGAATGAGTCTAGAACAATAACATTCCTTAAACTCCTTTGATCAAAGTTAGTTTAAAAACTCTTAATGAACTATTAAAAGCCACTTAGCGTGCAGTTTAAATAAGATGATGTATATTCCCTCAAATGATCATCGATCGATGTCCATAGATTTTAAGCAATCAAATTAGTTAACAATGATCGTTAATAAAGACCTAATTATTTAGAAATCAAAATTGAAATATTCATACTAAACCAACATCCAAATCATCCAAATTCAATTACATAACTTAATCTCAGAATAATCGATCGATATCCAATCCTTACTCATAAAATCAAAACCTAGATCTAGGAATTCCAAAAACATAAGAAAGGTAGGATTAAAACAGAAAAGTCCCCATGTGCACTACAGTCCATGATCTCAAGATATGCAATCCATCACCAAGAGACCAAAGATTTAGCATCTCATGACTCCTAATGTGCTACAATCATTGTCCAGATAAGATGCCATAAAGAAACCAAAAAGAGGTGATGGATTAATGATGTAGAGATGTGAGATTATGTGGAAAGGTGCAAAAAGATGGAACATGAATATGTAGGTTATGGAGAAGGTGTAGAGAGGATTTGAGTACGTCTTTTTAGCCTAATCAGGTAAAAACTAGGCCCCCTTACGTCTATAGCTTCCTCTTCCTTTTATTTTCGCATGACCTAATCCAAAACACACAGCTTCAGTAATTATCTCTTTTAGTCGTGACCAGATCCATGTTTTGGTCGTGACCTAAAAACACAGAGAAAGTTCTAGAAGAAATGAGGTCGCGACCTGTGGATACTTTAGTCGCGACTAAAAAGCATAGAAGCGTGATCTGATTTTCTTTGTCTTGTGATTTCTTTTTTGCTCACGTTAGTCCTTGGTTCTCCTCCAAAATACTTGCGATTCAAAACTAAAGCTCACTGTAAAAGTCCAAATCAGTGAAGAACTATATTTATGCAATTTGGAATAATTTATTTATCATTTTACCCTTTAATTAACATATTGCCAAGCACAATCATGTATTACCACAAAAGCACAAATACTGGTAGAAAATGAATGGTAAAGTTATAATAAGACCCTAAAAATGTCATATAAACCATACACAATTTGGGTCTTATTAACCCCCCCACATTTGAACCTTTGTACTCCTAGACAAAGACATGAAGTATACCTAAGCTAAAGCTATTAAATCCAAAGTAATAACATAATACACATTCAAACCTTAAGACAATTAATGCACCATCTTTTGTTAATGCAAAGGTGATAATATGAGTAATGCCAAGTGATCAACTACTAACTGAAATCAACCTCAACTATAAAAGCGTAATAGATTCTCTCTAAGGATGTAAGTATTTAGCTCTCAGGTCCTCTCATTTTTAGGGTTCTTTCACTCAAATTTAGAGTGGAAAACATCCTATCATATGCTTGTAATTGTTCTAAATCCCATCAACTATACAACACTTTTACAAATAATCAAGAGGTCTTTTAAGGGTGAAATGATGGAGATAGGCCATGTGGAATGGAATATGAAGGGTGGAAAGTACCATATGCATGTGCTGATAAATATATAGCATGAATTCATGTCTTTTGAGATGTAGAGGTGGTAATTGTACTAATAGGAGTTGATAATAGTGCCTAATTTATTTCTCTTTTCTTTCTTCTTCAATTTTTCTTGCACTAGCTCTCTTTTTTGTTTTGGCACTTTGTATATTAAAGATGTAGCACAATTTCACAATGATTTGATTTTATGACATGAATAAGAAGTTTATTTCAAAGAGGTACTCATGCATAGGTATCTTTCTATGATGGAAAGAAGAAAAGTGATGGGCTCAAAGGGGATAACTATGGATATAATGTGTGATGGGCTTCTGTTTGGTATAAAAGGGTTTAGAAATAAATGCCTCTATAATATTCAATAACATAAACGTGCAAGTAATTTTCAACTGAGAGCTAAGACAAGTTATAGAGGATATAAACCAATTCAATAACCATTCAATGTAGCAATTTAGGCCAACAATTATTCCAACTAAGGTTTTCATCTAAATTGCTCATATGTTAAAGTCTCAAATAATGTTCATCATTCACTAGGCATTAAAACACTTATCACAATTGGAAGCCCTCTTGAATGACAGATTAAAAGTTCCAAAGTAATCACTCAGAATCATGTAATGATCCCAAATCTAACAGTAAAAACTTGAGTGCTTCCAATTCAGTTTCCATTTCCAAAAATTCAAGTGTGGCAATAGTTTATATAACACTAAAACCTTTTTGGCTAACCACAAAATAGTTTAAAGCGGGCATCCAATTTTTAGCAATTTATCATTCAGTAAAATCAGAAACAAACATTTTGTAATGAAAGATTGGATTAATTGAAGAATTTGGCATTAATTAGTACAAAAACAATAACATCTCCCCTACACTTAAACTTGATAGTGTCCTTACTATTAGCAGAATACAAAAATCATAGCACTATATAAGGTCAATTCAATATAGCCCCAGCACAGCAGTCAAGCACGTTACTCAATACAATTTTGATAATAAAGCTCGCAGTCACATTCAAATCATACATGGCAATATAAGTAAAGTAAAGATGACATGATGGGTAAGCTAAAATCATGCATGTGAATGTGTAAGCATCTCAAATAACCGTAAATGAGTTTGTGAGACATGGACAATAACGGAGTGTTATGCAAAATAGAAATAAACCAAAAATAAACCGAAGATAAATACTATCCTACTCATTCATCAAGTAGAAAAATTAACTACTACTTATATTAGTTCATCCATTTCCAATCATCAAACCAATATGTAAAGCATATACCACATTAGGTAAATTTGTAAAAGGTAAGAGATAGGAAAGGGAAACCTGGCCTCAAGGAGGGGTGGGAATTCATAAGACTTCGAGAGATGGTTGTGTGATTGGAAAGTCTCCCCTATTGCCTTCTCTCTCCATTTTAGCATCCCAAGATCATGTACTCTAACTACATTATTACATTTATCCAAGCTTGTCTTGAATTTTCCCCTTTAAACTTGAATTTTTCCAACTGTGGTTGGTATGTAGAAGCAGCAAACTTGTGTGGTGTTCCCTTCACATCCTTTGTATATTTATTGAAAAATCTCTTATCGAGCTTATGTAGATTCTCTATCTTGCTGCCTATTTTTTCAGATGTTATACCAAGCTGAGGTTAGTTACAACTGTAACATAGTTGAGATTACTCTCTTTCTTACATGTATCATTAGTAAAGATCTAAAAATCATAAGGTATGAGAGGTAATTTTAGAATGTGAGTGATAAGGAGTAGAGTTAGAACATATTGGCCCTTTAAACAAAATAGTAGAATGTGGAACTGAAGGGGTTTGAGAATCACTGGTTGTGTCTAGCATTTCTGGTTGAGACCTCTCAAGCTTATCTTCAACTTCTTGTCGTGACTCAAACTGATAGTGAGTGTCTATGAAATTTTTGGTCACAACGTCGTGGTCTTTTAGTTGTGACTGAACGTCTTGTCAATTTTGTGTCGCTACCATACTGACATCTTGTCATGACTTTGTTTCATATAAAGTTTCTATTGATCTTCTGGTCGCGACATTACCATCCTCAAGTCATGACACACAGCCTTGGGAGTTGTAAGTCATGACATTATCATTATCAGGTCTTAACTCATTTTCACAGAGAGTCCCTGCCTCAACAAATTGATGTTTAAACATGACTTGGGATCACATATGCTCGACCCTGCTTCATTTGTTTCACTTGCGGCTCCAAAATTATCTTGTGACCCTATAAAATCACTCACAACCTCATTCCCAAAGGCATTATCACTGGCAATTTATGAAATAGAATCAAGATTTGGTGACAATGAGAACTCATACCCATCATGCAAACTCATTTCATGCTTATCCTTAGTCTCTTAAATAGCATAATAAATATCATTCAAACCAGCACAAGTAGAATTATCAAAAGGATGTTTCATTGCTTTATTCATATTAAAAGTCACCACGTGTCCTCCAACTTCCATTGTAATGGAATTATGCTTCATACTAATGATTATATTGGAAGTTTGGAGAAAAGGTCTGTCATATCCCCAATTTTCTGACCTGATGTACCTGTACAGTTTATCTGTAATAGATATAAGATTCTTGGAATAAACTGTATCAGATTGCAAAAAGAAATGGAAGGATTAATAACTAAGAAAAGAATAGGGACCAAAATGCAAATTGAAAAGTTTGAAGACAAAAAGTTGAAGTAGAAATAAAAAGAGGGACCTAAATGCAATTAATGGAAAGTTCAGGGACTAAAGTGCAATTATTCAAAAGTTAAGGGACCTAAATGTAAATATGGAAAAGTTGAGCCAAAACATGCCAAAAATGCCCGGAATCGGACCAAGCCCAAATTTTACCAGTAGATAGACAAAAATATTCCGGTCAGTTTAACGTAACACAGAATTTTGATTTGAGGTCCCGATTAATTGATATAAATTCCTGAAGTCAGAGGGAATTATGGCAGTATTTTTGAGATCTCATAATTAGATGATACTTTATAGAAAATTCATATATTTAATATATGAATTTATAAAATTGACAGAATTAGAAAAGGAATCCTGTAGAAGCCATACGGGATTTTACAGTGAAATAAAATACCCGATAAATATGATCGGGAGAGTTGTACAGTAAATTGGGCCATGAAGGCAATATAAGCAATAAGCCCATAATAAGGCCCAAATGACACTATCATGAGCCCATTAAGGTGACTGGATAGTTATATGGGCCACAGGCCAGAGCAGTCCAGGAAAAGTGTAAAATTACGAAAATGCCCCTGGATGCCTATACTGTACCAGTGATGGATGGAGGTCATTTTGGTCATTATGGATAGGCCAAAAACGTGGGACATAGTATAAATATGATTATATAGGGTCAATATATGCCCTGAGGCAGTGTAAAGAGGTGTGAAATGACAATTTTGCCCTTAGGGTTAGTACAGCGCAGGAAAGGACACTAAGAGTATTTTGGGTTATTTTTCAAGGAATGGATGGCAGATAAATATTCAATATATCATTTTCAATTATATGAGAAGCCTAAATATTGATTTCCAGGACATAATACATATCCTGGTATATTATAAAAAAATTCAGAACAGAAAACAGTCCGGTTGTTGTGAAACTGCTCCGATCGGTACCGGATTGGACTGGAATTTTTCCAGAACCTTCTTGACATGGGCAGCACGCCACCTAACCCTCTTAGGTGTCCCATGAGCTGTCCCACATGATGTCATAATTGTTCTTTTATGAAAAAGTTAAATCCAAGATTAAATGTGAGCCTTTAGATCAAATAGTAACCAAATCAATCTTGGCCATGCATTTCAACCCAAATTTCTCTATAAATACCCCCCTATTCAGATCACTTCGGCATGCATGGTGAACCATAGGGAAACTCTTGCAAAATTTCCATTCAACCAAGAAAGAAGCAACCAAAGTGAAGTAACAAGCAAGGTAATCATCTCCCTTGATCTTGAGCTTTGTTCTAGTAGGTTAGCTCATGGTTTTAAGGGGTTTTCATGCTATATTTCCCTTATGGTTACTGCTGGAAGTGCTGCTCATATGTGGTTAAAATATGAGTTTTATGTTATGGATAGTTTAGACAAGCTTAAACAAGCTAGAATCAAGTGGTATAAGCTTGTGAATTCAAGTATGTTTGGATTTAGGGTTTTGTGTTCTTGCTGGTACTGTATGTGATACTGTTCATATGATGGAATTTCATGATTTTGATGCTTCCAATGAGTTTAAAATGGAAAGTTGTGTGGGGATAAAGTAGAAGAACAAGTATTGGAAGCATTGGAATCAAAATGAGAATTTTTGGAAAACAAGAGCATGTATTTCGGTTTGTCACTGTAGCAATTGATATGTTTTGATTTTGGAAATTCTAATTTCATATTTGGATTCTACATGAAAAATTATGTGGAAATGAACCATGAGAATTTATTTTGGAAAGGTGGAAGTAGGAAACATAAATTAGAGAAAGAAAGGGAGCTAGTGAAAACCTAGTCTTGGATTTGGTTTCAAGTTGAGTTGTAACTTGATATTATGTTGTGATGGCTAGGTTTTGACATTTGTGAAGGAAGGAAAGCACTTCAAGAAGGTCTTGACCAAGATAGCTAAGAGGTAGCAAGGATACCTAACTATAACTCATGTTTGTTTAATTGTTTTGCTTGCTTGTTGATTATGGTGTTTGGTTGAGCTTGAGCTTATGTCATCATGTTATGATGAAGTATGAATGATTGCAACTCCTTGCAAGTTATGTCATGACAATATGCATGTTAGAGTTTGCTTATGTACCATTATGAAGTAGCTCCCATCTCATGATAACATGCTAAGCATACAATTATCCATGCATGATATTATAGTTTGTGTAACTTGTTATTGGGATTTCCATGAAATCTCATTCCTTCCACATGCATAACTATGTTTTAGGTGCTGGATCTTTTCAAGGGAGGAGAGTAAATGTTGATGAATAAGTTTGTATAATAAGCTACATGACTTACATGACACTATGGGATGATATGCTAGTATGCATGGTGTATGTTTCTCTAGTCCTGTTTTGAGGCCATGGTGATTTGACAATGTTTTTGTCATCTAAATCAAAGATTTTTAATCTGAAACTTGGGCTGCTTAAATTTAAGACACAGAGCTTTAAATGAACACCAAGAACTCCTCATTTGGATAAGTATCTGAATTTTTATGATTTTCCAAAGTTGGAAGTAAGATCTGGAATTGAGTAAAACGAGTGCTGAGAGGTAGTGACGTTCACACAAAGATTTCATATACCAAATGAACGCGTTTTTCTACGAAATTTTATGAGCTTAAAGATAACGTCTAAATCTTCAAATCCATAGGTAACACAGTTCATTTGGATAAGTAACCAAAGAGAAATGAATTTTTGAAGTTAAGCAAAGAAACTGGAACTTCCAGATTTTACCAAATGAACAGTGATTTTCAACGATTAAACTGATTTCATTGGGACAAGAAAACCTCAGTTTCATATTTTTCCCTCAAAGAGATGTGAAAGAGCTTTCATTAGAAATTGGAACCATGTTATTTCGATTTTTCTACAATTAATTATGAATTTTCAAAGTAGGGTACATGTTCTGGAATTACCAAATGAACAGTAAAAGTGAACAGTACCCGAGAGCAAATCTTTTGGAAATGGATGTTTCCAAAGCAAATGATCATGTAATTGGTTCCAATCACTTCTAATCAAGTATAATTGAGGTTAAAAGTAAGGATATGACAAGGTCTGTCTAAGATCAAAGTGCTCTCATTCACTAGTTCACGGGACATGTCTAGAACATAAAAATAAGCTGGGAACACTAAGTCCTTCACCTGTACTAGAATATCATCCAGAACTCCCTTAGGGTACCTAATTTATCTATCAGCTAATTGGAGCATGATACTTGTGTCTCTAAGTTTGTCAATACCTAAAGCTAAGTATACAAATAAGGAATTACATTAATGGGAGCCCCTACATCTAATAACGCTCCCTGGACATGAACCTGTCCTATAGTGCATGGGATTGTGTAGGATACTGTGTCTTGGCACTTACCCGATAATTCAGTCTTAAAAAGTGATAACATATTAGCACTCACCTAAATTCTCTCAATAGGCCTAAACTTCTTCTTATCAGCACACAACTCTAAAAAATTTAGCACATTTAAGGTTTGTCTTGAGGAATTCAACCAAAGGAATATTTATTTCTAACTTATTGAAGAGATTGAAAGCATCTTTTGTAATTTCAGAATCAATATTTTTCTTTCCAGCAAAATAAGATTTAGGAAAAGGGAGATCTTTTATACTTATATCCTTACCTATATGCTTAGAGGCTCCTTACTTGCTTGACTCCACTTCTCCTCAATTTGCTTTGTCTTGTATACTAGACTTGCCATTATCACCTTCTCTTCTTGCTTTTGGGTGCCTTCTTGAGCATAAGTTGTTATTCTTTAATACTTTCTAATTTTCCAATCTTCATCTGTGAGATAGATAAATTTTCAATTTTAGGATGTTCCATATTCTCCTATACTGTAACATCTTTCCTTGAAATGATTTTTTATTTTACTTCTAAGTGGTATGGCATTCAGACCCTTCGAATTAATGACAATATTCGAAGGTATGGTACCGTTACTCTTTATTTGGATATCACTCACTGTATTAGAGACTTGAGTTAGATGACTTATAATATCTACATTCTTGGAACTTAACTCCTCAAGTTTCCTATGCACATCGGCATTATCCTTCTGCATACTTTAAAGGATTAAAGTTATAGAGGTGAATTGACTGACATTCTCTTTGAGCTTGTTATCTATATTGATCATTCTACCATCCATGTTGTTCATCTGCGCATCCATACTCTTTAACAACTGAGAAGTCTTATCTAGTCTTGATGCCACTAAGGCATTAGGGTGAGTTGGAACTATAGACCTTGCATTATTTTGGTAGTTGTTAAGGAAGCACCACCTCCTTGGAATTAGTTTGGTGTATTTTCCCTACTCCGCACCTAAATTTTGGGTGCTCATTCCAACCAGGGTTGTATGTGTTGGAGTGTAGGTCTCTCTTCTGGTATTGATTGTTTCTCCCTAGATACATTGCAGCCACTTCTTCATATTGTCTGTCACATGTACTGGTAGCATGCATAATTGAACCGCATGATTCACATCCTATAACTAGTGCTTGTGAGGTTCCCACTGCATGAACTTGCTTTGTGGAATACAACTCTCTTTCAATTACATTCATCCTCTTTTCCATTCAATTTCCCAAAGTGGCTATTTCTACTAAGAGATTCAAGAATCTCTTCCCTAATTTTTTTATATGATGTATATGTACAGTTTATATGTAATAGACATGAGATTCTTTAAGTAAACTGAATCAGATTGAGGAAGGAAAGAGAGGGACCGATAAGTAAGGAAAGTTCAAGCACATAAAGAGGTAAGTCCACTACCTTGCACTTAAACTTTTCTCTTCATTTTTGCACTTGCTCCCTAGCTTTACAACCATGAAACCTTTCGGTCAATCACTTCCCAACATCCTCTTGGATGTTTCAAGGTCCTAAACACATTCATATTCATCACATAATTCATTAGGACCATAAACTCTAATAATGTCCAAGACTATCCTTGATAAATTCTTAACTCTTTACTAACATAACTTTACCCTACACAATTTCATCTTTAGAATCCATTTATGAGCTTAGAATCATGAAATTCCAATCACTATTCATGTGAGTGAACAGTAACAGAGAAGAACTTCAAAAACTATAACTTGGAATTCCAATGCTTCCAAGGTTCAAAACCTATCCAATCCTACACAAAATTATCATATAAATTCAATGAAAGCATTAGATCACTTAGATTCCATTTCCTTCCATCATAAATATTACAAACCGAAATGGTTCCACCATGGTAAAGTCAAGAATATCAACTTGATTCGACAACCAATCAGTTAACTAACTTGTTTAAGCTCCAATCAAATAACTCAAACTTTAATTTCTTCTTTCTCCTTTCATCTAAAGTTTTGGACAGCACAAGCACCTTAGAGAAAACTCAACTTTCTTCCATGAAAACCCTAAGTTCAAGCTCCCAAATCAAAGGAAAATAAGTTAGGATAGATTGCTTACCTTTAATCTCTAGCTTGCTTGAACTTTGGTACCTTGAATCTTCTTTGTCTTGGCTTGAGTTTTCATTTTGCAAGAGTTTCCTCAAGGTTTATCATGCTATAGTTAGCTTCATATTTTGTGGGGGTATTTATAGAAAAGTCATGGAAAATCAATGGCCAATATCACTTTGTGCACTATTTGATCTAATGGCTCATATTTGATCTTGGATTAGCTTGCCCTAGAAGCCAATGAGATGATCATCCATGACATCATCAAAGGGCATCTCAAAACCCATGTCACAAAATTACAAAGGGAGGAAGCATCTAAAAAAATTATAGTCCAATTTGGTATCGATTCAGTCCGATTCCCCAAAAACCAGACTATTTTCTGAATCTAATTGTTCTGAGATTCCATATTATGCTTTCTAACCTTAAATCTAGTATCTGGATTCTTCCTACCATTGAAACTCTTGTACTGGGTCAAAACTTAATTACAAATCCCTTGGCAAATGACTGAAATGCCCTTGGTTCACTATCTTGAACTATATTAACCCTAAGGCCATAATTGTCATTTTACACCTCTTTACTTCTTATCAGGGCATATAGTGACACTGACTAATCACTCCTGTACTTGCCTGGACCTTTTTGACCTATCAAAAGGACCAAAATGCCCTTCGTCTAACTCTGACTCAATGACACAACACAGTGCCACACATTTAGTGGCATTTTTGTAATTTTATATTTTTTCCTGTCTTTATTAGCCTAGCCCACATACTTATCTAAAAATATCATTTGGCCTATAAGGCACCATTTTGGGCCCTCTATATGATCCACTACCTTCATGGACTCAATTCCCGAGAAATTCCCCCAAAACATATTTATCCCATATTTTAATCCACTGTAAATTCCATAATAAATTTTACATAACTCCTTCTAAAGCTCTGTTAGTTTTAGAAATTCTTATCTTAATTAGAGGAATTTACTGCCAAATTTTATCTAAGTTTGATGTCCAGAGGATACTGTATTAATTTCCCTTTCCTTAGAAATTAATATAAATTTTTCGGGACCTCCTATCAAAATTATGTGTTGCGTCAAACTGATCATAATAATTTTCTCTATTTACTGGAAAAATTTAGGACTAATCTCATTCTGGGCATTTCTAGGCCTTTTCTGGCTTAACTTTCAATAATTACCATTGTGTCCCAGACTTTGAAAATTATACTTTAGGCCCTCAACTTTTCATAATTATACTTAATGACCCAAAGTTTATTTCTACTTTTATTTTCCACCATAGAACTTTTAAACTTTTCAATTTTATCCTTCATCTTTATACCTTTGCCTAATCATTGTTTTCCCTTTCTATACATCATCACAATCCTTTCCAAACCTCTTTCCACTATCAGTATTATAAAGATAGGGAAAAAGTAAGATGTGACAATTACCCCCTGAATGAGAAGTGGAGTTTGTAATTGACATTGTGCTTGGAGCTGGACCAGTGTCCAAAGCCCCATATCATATAACTCCCAATGAGATAATTGAATTAAAGAAGCAGATTGAGGATCTTTTAGAGAAGGGTTTCATTCGACCTAGTGTTTCACCCTAGGGTGCTCTAGTGTTATTTGTTAAGAAGAATGATGGTAGTCTAAGACTATGTATTAATTATAGGGAGTTAAATAAAATCACTGTTAAAAATAAGTACCCGGATTGATGATCTGTTAAAAATAAGTACCCGGATTGATGATCTGTTAAAAAAGTTTATTCTCCAAGATTGATTTGAGATCAGGATACCACCAACTCAGGATTAAAGCATATGACATTTCAAAGATTGCTTTTAGGACTCATTATGGTCATTTTGAATTTCTAGTAATGCCCTTTAGTCTAATGAATGTGCCTGTAATTTTTATGGATTACATGAACAGAATCTTTAGGCCCTACCTAGATCAATTTTTTATGGTCTTTATTAATGATATTCTGGGTCCTCCAAATCTGTAAAAGAGCATGAAAAGAATATGAGAATTGTTCTTAGTACTCTTAAAGAAAAATAACTCTATGCTAAGCTTAGTAAATGTGAGTTTTGGCTGCAAGAGGTCAACTTTCTCAGTCATGTCATATCCCATTAAGGGGTAGCTGTAGATCTTAGCAAAGTTGAAGTAGTATTAAGCTAGGAGTAGCCAAGGACAGTGACAGAGATTAGAAGTTTTCTGGGCTTAGCAGGGTATTATAGAAGATTTATTAAGGACTTTTCTTGAATTGTTTTGCAGTTAACCAAGTTGACTAGAAAGAACCAGCAGTTTAAGTGGGATGAGAAATGTGAGGCTAACATTCAAGAATTGAAATAGAGATTAACCATGACTCCCGTGCTAATTATTCCAGACCTAACTCAGACCTATGTAGCCTACATTGATGCTAGCAAGAAGGGGTTGGGATGTGTATTAATGCAATAGAGTCAAGTAGTAGCCTACGCCTTTTGACAGTTAAAGCCATATGAAGAAAATTATCCCACTCATGATCTAGAGCTTGTAGCAATAGTTTATGCTCTCAAGATCTAGAGATATTATTTGTATCGAGCTACCATTGAATTGTACTGTGACCACAAAAGCTTGAAGTATCTGCAAGATAAAAAAAATTGAATATGAGACAATAGAGATGGATGAAATTTTTGAAGGAATATGATTTCCAGATTAAGTACCATCCAGGAAAAACAGACGTTGTAGCTAATGCCCTAAGTAGAAAAGTAGTGCAGGTGGCAAGTCTAATGATCAAAGAATTTGAATTAATGGAAGATATTCAAGATTGGAGTCCTTTATACCAGATGCAGATAGTAGAAAATCCTTATGGAGGAATACAGGTTAGAGCTTTCATTGAAGATGAGATAAAAGAAGCTCAAAAGCATGATAAACTCGTAGCAATTTTTAAGGACAAGCTGAAGAGGGGGAAACTAAAAATTTTAATATCTCCTAGGATGGATTACTACGGTTTAGGGGAAGACCATATATTCCAAATGTAATGGGATTAAAAGAGAGGATTTTAGATGAAGCACATAAAAGTCAGTATACAGTACATCCAGGTATGACCAAGATGTATCATGATGTTAAAAGTTTATTTTGGTGGCCTTGATTAAAGAAGGATATTGTGGCTTATGTATGAAAATGCCTGACATGTCGAAAGTAAAAGTTGAGCACCAAAGGCTAGTAGAAAAGTTAGAACCGCTAGAGATACTTGAGTAGAAATGGGATAGTATTGCCATGGATTTTGTTGAAGGACTACCCATGGCTCCCAATAAACATGATGCTATATGGGTTGTAATTGACCGATTGACAAAGTTAGCTTATTTCCTAGCAATCAATAAGAAAGATTCTCTTGAGAAACTGGCAAAGTTGTATGTAAGGGATTGTTAGATTGCACGGTATCCCAAGTGGTATTATATCTGATAGAGATCCTCAATTTACGTCTAATTTTGGCAAGCTCTGCATAAAGAAGATACTACTCTCAGATTTAGTATAGCTTATCATCCTCAAATAGATGGTCAATCTGAGAGGACAATTCAAACACTAGAGGATATGTTGAGAGCTTGTGTTTTAGATTTTAAAGGGAGTTAGGATATTCATATAACATTAATAGAATTTTCCTATAACAATAGTTATCAAGCTAGTATTTAGATGGCCCCATTTAAAGCACTTTAAGTACGTAAGTGTAGATCAACCTTATGCTGGTTAGAGCTGAGTGAAAGAAGGATATTTGGTCCTAATATAGTAGATCAAATAGTAACATAGATTGATAGGATTAGTAAAAGATTGCTGATGGCTCAAAGCAGATAGAAAAGTTATGTTGGTGTCAGAAGGAAGCTATTGGAGTTTGAAGAAGGAGAACATGTGTTTCTCAAGTTAACTCCAATAGCTGGACGATCAATCAAGGTGAAGAAGCTACATCCTAGATATATCCGGCTATTTCATATCCTCACAAGAATAGGATTAGTGGCTTACAATTTAGCTCTTCCTCCAAATCTCAGTAAGATACATGATGTATTTCATGTTTCCCAGTTGAAGAAGTATGTTCCAAACCCATCACATGTGATTCAACAGAATGATGTTGCACTGCGGGATGACCTAACTTACAAAGTTAGACCAGTATGAATTGTGGATCGAAAGGTCAAGCCGTTGTGAAATAAACAAATCTCTTTGGTTAAGGTGGTTTGGAAAGGATTAACTGAGAATGAAGCTACGTGGGAAGCAGAGGAAAGAATGAAGGAAACATATCCTGAATTATTTCCTTAGTATATATGTGATGTAAATTTTGAGGACGGAATTTATTTTAAGTGGGAGAGAAATGTCATATCCCCAATTTTCTTATCTGATGTATATGTACAATTTATATGTAATAGACATGAGATTGTTGAAGTAAACTGAATCATATTGAGGAAGGAAAGAGAGGGACTGGTAACTAAGGAAAGTTCAAAGACCTAATGAAATTTATAAAAGGTTTAAGCCCAAAAGTAAAAGTAGAGATAAAAGTTGGGCCAAAAGGTGTATTTACTAAAAGTTTAGGGATTTAAATGTAATTTACCAAAAGGACAGGGGCAAAAATATAATTATGAGAAAGTTGAGCCAGAAAAGCCCTAAAATTGCCCTAAAGCATTTCAATCCCAAATTTTACCAGTAAATAAAGAAAATTATTTTGATCAGTTTAACACAACACAGATTTTTGATTTGAAGTTCCGATTAATAGATATGAATTCCTGAAGTCAGGAAAACTTATTACAGTATTGTTTAGACCTCATAATCAAATGAAAATTTACAATAAACTATATTTAATATAAGAATTTATAAAATTTACAGGGTCAGAAAATGAATCTTGTAGAATTGTTACAGGAATTTACAGTGTAATAAAATACCCGATAAATGCCTTTGGGAGAGGTTTATCGGGATTTATGCCATAAAGGTAATGGACCCATATCAAGGCCCCAAATGGCGTCCTAGAGGCCCAGTGATGTGGTTGGACAGTTAAGTGAGCCAAAGTCCAGAGCAACCCCAGAAAAGTGTGAAATTACAAAAGTGCCCCTGTATAGCCAGACTATACCAGAGATGGATGGAGGGCATTTTGGTCATTCTGGATAGGTTTAAAGTATCCAAGCAAGTACAAGGGGATTAGTTAGAGCCAGTATATACTCTGATGAAGTATAAAGAGATGTGAAATGACAATTATGCCCTTAAGGTTAATATAGTACAAGAAAGTGCAATAAGGGTATTTTGGTCATTTCTCAAGGGATAGTTGGCAGATAAATACTCAGTCTAACAATGTCAATGGTAGAAAAAATCTAGATACTAATTTTCATGACAGAATACATATTTTGGAATATTATAAAAATTGGGAACATATAACAGTCTAGTTTTTGTGAAACTGCTCAAATCAGTACCGGACTGGACTAAAATTTTTCCTATTAGTATTTCTACTTTTCTTTAGCCAAACACAGCCCTAAATGAGGTAATGCATGGAATCATTAGAAGGCTTCTAAGGCAAGCTTAGTGGAAGGTAAGTTATGAACCATTAGATCAAATAGTAACTAAACTAATCTTGGCTTCCATTTTCATCCAATTTTGCCTATAAATACCCCACCAAATCAGACATGGGTCTTAAGAGGTTTTTGTGACATATTTCCCTCAATGGTGCTGCTGGAATTGCTGTCAATATGTGATAAGAATATGAGTTTTATGTTATGGATAGTTTATACAAGTTTAAACAAGCTAAAATCAAGTGGTATAGGCTTGTAAATTCAAGTATGCATGTAGTATGGTTTTGTGTTCTTGGCTGCCACTGTATTAATCACTGTTCATATGTTGGAATTTCATGATTTTGATGATTTCAATGAGTTTAAAATTGAAAATTGTGTGGGGATAAAGTAGAGAAACAAGTATTGAAAGCATTAGAATCAAAATGTGAATTTTTGAAAAATAGGTGAGGCTTTTCGGTTCTATACAGCAGCCAAAGATGTGTTTTGATTTTGGAAATTCTAGTTTCATATTTGGATTCTACATGAAAAATTGTGTGGAAATGAACCATGAGAATTTATTTTAGAAAGATGGAAGTATAGAACATCAAATGGAAAAAGAATGGAAGTTAGTGAAAACCTAGTCTTGGAATTGTTTTGAAGTTAAGTTGTAACTTGATATTATTTTGTAATGACTAGGTTTTGACATTTGTGTTAGAAGAATACCATTTCAAGAAGAGTGTGACAATGATATCTTATGAGGTAGCAAGAATCCCTAACTATAATTTCATGTTTGTTTGATTGTATGCTTGCTTGTTAGTTATGATGTTTGGTTGAGCTTAAGATTATGCCATCATGATGATGATGAAGAATGAATGATTGCAACTCCTTGCAATTAATGTCATGAAAATATACATGTTAGAGTTTTCTTATGTATTATTATGAAGTAGGTCCCATCTCAAGATAACATGTTAAGCATATAATTAATCATGCATGATATTATAGTTTTATAACTTGCTATTGAGATTTCCATAAAATCTCATTCTTTCCATATGCATAACCATGTTATAGGTGCTGAAACATCTCAAGGGAAAAGGGTAAATATATGGTTAAACTTGTGTAATAAATTATGTTGATCACTTGGCACTATGAGATAACTTGATGGTATACCTAGCTTGATATAGTGTGTTTGTAATATGAGGCAGTATCCTTATGATGATAATTACGACAAATTACCCAACAATTTTGGATTTGAAATTTGGTATGAAAATAGCTTTAAATAGACACCAAGAACACCTTAATTGGTTAAGTATTCGATTTACTATGATTTTTCTAAGTTAGAGATAAAATCTGGAATTGGGATAAAGTGAGCAGTTGAAGGTAGTAGCGTTCAACCGCTAATTTCATATAGTAAATGAACGAATTTTTCTTTGAAATTTTATGAGCTTAAATAAAATGTCTGGAGGTTTAAATCCGTAGGTAATATGTTTCATTTGGACAAGTAACCAAAGAGAAATGCATTCTTGAAATTAAGCCAAAGAAACTGGTACTTCCAGATTTACCAAATGAACTATAGTTTTCAACCAATAAACTAATTTCATTTTGACAATGAAACATCAATTTTACATTTTTCCTTCAAATTTAAATGAAAGAGATTTCATTAGAAATTGGAACCACTCTATTCCAATTTTTTTAGATTTAATTATGAAACTTTAAAGTTAGGTATGTGTTCTTGATTACCAAATTAGCAGTACCTGTGAATAGTCCAGAGAAGAAATCTTTTGAAAATGCATGTTTCTCAAACACAGGGGCATGTAATTGGTTCAAATGACTTCCAATTAAGTTTAATTGAGGTTGAAAATATGGATACGACTGTCTTCATTAGCCATTTTATGAAATAAATCCCAACTTGCATGTGGAGTCTTATTTCTCAAAGAGCCATTTGCTGCTGCATTCAATGACACCTGATTGTGAGGGAGTAGACCATCAAAGAAAATATCTACTAGATCAGCCTTTGTCATATTGTGATACGGGCAACAACCCAACAAATTGATAAATCTTGTCCAATATTCCAATATTCATGTAATGACTCTCCATCCTATTGCAGAATGTTTGTAATCTCCTTTATCCGAGTTGTCTTTGAGGCTAGAAAGAACTATTCTAGATATGTTGATTTCAATTGATCCCATGTAAGAGTTAAGAAATTAGTTAGCAGATTGTATAACCCCTCCTTAGCCTTTCCTTTGAAAGTGAAATGGAAACACCTCCTTAAAACATCATCCAATGCAGTCATTTGAGGCTTCATCGAATAGCAGATCATATGCATGGTTTGTAACTGTCGATGGAGCATTCTCCTGCAAAACCATGAAATTTAGGTAAGGTTGCAATCAAAGCTCCTTTAATTTCAAAATTAGCTTCTTCAGTGTAAAAGCCATAAGGATCATAATTCACATGCGAATGATTTATTTCCCTCATACTTCTATTATATTCTACATTCACTGGTATTTCATTTTCTCCTAGCCTATTATGCCCATTATGTCCATTAGGATTAATATCAACCATGTTAGAAAATTCTAATGGAATCTCTAAATTGAGTTCAATTTTAGATACCTGAGCACTAGATGGTGAATTAGACTCTATTGATCTTGCCTCTTCTCTAAATTCTCTCCTTAGTTTCGTAAGTTGTCTCTCAATTTCAGGTTCAAAAGGCACTAATGGTTTAGTTCTTCTACGCATGCAACACAAGAACAATCAAGAATAACTAGTCAAAAAATCAAATTCAGACACAAGTTTCACAGCAGAAAAGTTCATTGGTCGTAACAAAATATCGCAGAGAGAAAAGGTCGCGACGCAAGTGATGTTTGATCACGACTTACAGTCATAGAGACTGATTTTGCATAAACTTAGAAAAATGCAAAGTGCAATGCAATTAAAGATAACAAACTAAAATTCAAACAAAAATTGAATAAGGTAAATAATGAAATTGACAACCAATTGCTAACGAACCAATTACATGGTTCCCCGGCAATGGCTCCATTGATTTGCACAGGCTGTCGTCATCCTATGCATCAAAATAAAATTAATTGCACCCTATTAATGTAATATAAGGTACAACCCTATCGTTCTTCTTGAGGAACCATTTTATTAGAAACCTAGCAATCGGGTGATACAACCATTGAAAACCTGAGTGAAAGTAAAATTTGGTTTTTGGGTTTGATTGAGTTTTGAAGCAATAAAATAAGGGTGCAGTAAAGTAAATAATTTTATATTTTTTATTAAAAGCTCTTAATGAACTGTTAAAAGCCACTTAGCATGCAATTTAAATAAGATGATGTATATGCCCTCAAATAATCATCGATCGATGACTATAGATTTCAAGCAATCGAAATAGTTAGCAACAATCGTTGATAAAAACCGAATTATCCAGAAATCGAAACTGAAATATTCATATTAAACCAACATCCAAATCATCTAAATTCAATTACAAAACTTAATCTCATAATAATCGATCGATATCCAATCCTTACTCATAAAATTAAAACTCTAGATCTAGGAATTCCAAAAACATAAGAAAGGTAAGATTAAAACAGAAAAGTCCCCATGTGCAATGCAGTCCATGAGCTAAAGATATGCGATCCATCACCAAGAGACTAAAGATTTAGCCTCGCATAACTCCTAATGTGCCGCAATCGCTATCCAGATAAGATGCCATGAAGAAAGCAGAAAGAGGTGATGGATTAATGATGTAGAGATGTGAGACTCTACGGAAAGATGTAGAAATATGGAAGATGAGTGCGTAGGTTGTGGAGAAGGTGTAAAGAGGATTCGAGTATTGCTTCTTAGCCTAATCAGGTCTAAACTAGTCCCCTTACATCTGCAGCTTCCTCTTCCTTTTATTTCTGTATGACCTAATCTAAAATGCACAGCTTCAGTGATTGTCTCTTTTAGTCGTGACTAGATCTATGTTTTGGTCGTGACTTGTAAACACAGAGAAAGTTCTATAAGAAATGAGGTCGCGATCTGTGGATACTTTGGTCAAGATTACAAAGCACAGAACCGTGATATGATTTTCTTTGTCTTGTGATTTCTTTTATGCTAATATTAGTCCTTGGTTCTCTTCCAAAATACCTGCAATTCAAAACCTAGGCTCACTGTAAATGTCCACATCAGTGGAGAACAATACTTATGCAGTTTAGAAGAGTGATAAACTCATATTTGTAGTGATTTCTAGTGTGTTTAAAGTGAGTTTATTTTTTATTTTATCCCCATTTATCTATATATTGAGCATTTATTAAACAAAATAATATTCATAACAGTTGAGAATTAATTCATATAAATTTAGTGCTTAAAGTGAACAAATAATCTGTTTATTCTAATTTTCTATCACAGACCAATGCATTAAGGGAGAATGACAGCTGGACTAAAGGAGTTGATGACATGTGACAACACATGGGCTAGATCTGGAAATTGAGGAACAAATTGCAAGTGGGAGATCATGCATATGCTGGCGCATAGAGAAGCACTGTTCACACATATATGGCACTATTCATGTACATACAATAGAATCACATATTTCAGTAGCAGCTCTGTACTCCACACATTATTCACACCATTTTAGCTACTCTTCACATACTTCCATAGATATATATACACACCATCACATATCATTTGGGGAAGGCCTGGGGTTCACGCACAGTTCACACTGGACACACTCTTTTTCCTTCTCTATTCACACATTCATTCCTTCACCATTCTATTCACACAACCAGACCCAGGACACATAGTTTCATTTCCATTTTCTATTATGCACTTTTCTCTATTCTAGTCAATAGAACCAAAGGAAAGTTCTGTAGTTCATCTTCATCTTCTATAATTTTTACCATGACTGCTTCTGTGTTTTCTGTTGCTGCTGAAGTTTAGATGGCAATGCAAAGCTAAGCTGCTATGCTCTCTTGGAGATGATGCTGAACCTGAATCCTTGAGTTGAACAGGGAGTTCATTGTGTCTTTAATTTAGAGTTAATTGTATTGAGTTGATATAGTTAATTATGTAATTAATGATGCAATTAGAGTAGTAGAGGACAAAGAAGTAAGGAACCGAGTTAGATTTCTTATTTCTGCATAACTATCCTTTGATTGATTTGCATCTTTTATCGAGTTGAACATAGTTGGGATTAATTGAAGTGATTCTATAACAGAGTACAGTTGTATATGTTAAATTTATATTCTACTATCTCTGAGTTGAATGATTCATAATCTTTTTTAATGTCTGTGAGTTATAGCTTTGATTGAGATTTAGCTAGCAAGTTGTTAGTTAACATATTCTAATTCAACTGATCTACTCCTCATATTCTGTGGATAATGAAGGTAAGGTAATCTCGAAGGGAATACACTTGTCATTTATTCATCTCATCATCATAAACACTAAAAACATAAACAATAGCATCGAATTTACTTTCAGTAGTTAGATTGAAACTAATCAAACACCATCTCTTTAACTTGTTAATTTGTGGCTCATTAGATTAATTAGGAACTTCTACATCTATTTAGGCTCCTTGTGAATCGACCTAGGTTAGCCTCTATTTTACTATTGGTTAACTTAGTTTTGTTTGATAATTAAAACAACTGTTATGAAAATGGCGTCGTTACTAGGGAGCCTTACTTGTTAAGGTTTTCTAAACAATCTCCTGGGCTCAAAATCATAAAAAGTAGATAGGTGTTTCAGCTTTTTCTACGTAGTCAGTGTTTGGTCTTGTTGAGTCACAACCAATTACCTTTCTCGTCACGACCAAAGTACTTAAAATTGATTTTTCAGTGTCTCTGTGAACTTTAGTCTTGACCAGAAGCACATTTAGTCAAAACCAAATATTTGTTTCAACTCATTTCGCTCTCTATTACATTTAGCCACGACCAGTCTATATTTTGGTCCCAAACAAAAATATTTTTCATCCAGTTTTATTCTCTGTGATTTCTAGTCGCAACCAGTTTGACACTTAGTTGCAACCAAAAATCATTGTTTCAATCAAGTTTACTCTCTGTGATTTGTCGTCACGACCTAACTGACAATGGTCATAACTAGAAATTGAAAACTCCAAGTATTTTGCTCTCTGTGATTTTTAGTCGCCACCAAAGTTACATTTGGTCGTGACCAAAAATCCTAATTCAGAATTTTTTCTCTCTATGACTAATAGGCGTGACCTGAAGTTTATTTTTTTCACGATCTCTATTCTCTGTGATTATTAGTCGCGATCTGACTGTTTTGAACTGTAATTATTTCATCTGAATTTTTATAATTGTTGCATCTGTGACATCTTTGATATTCTACATCATTGTTGACCGTGATTTACATGACCATAAGTTCTGAATTCTTTCCTTTTGATAGAGAAATCAATATAACACTCAGGCAACTTAAAAAGAATAAATTCTTAAATCAAGCTAGTGTTGCATCTTTTGTTGAGCCTAGTTCTTCTAGTGAATATATTGCTGAGACTGATTTTGTATCTGGTGCTATATTAGATAATCATTTTGTTATGGAGCATGTTAAAAAAGTTGAAACTCATACTCATAATCAGAATATTCAAAATGAGCAACATGGAGAGAATAACATGAACAATAGAAGAGCACATACAAGCATGAGAGAGTTGACTTCTTCTCATACAAACTTTGATCCTTTCCGCACTTCTCTTGCTTTGGATGCTAATTTTGAGTTAAAAGATCCTTTCTTAAGTAACTTACCAAAATTTTATGGATTAACAGGGGAAGATCCTTTCAAGCACTTGAAGACTATGCAGTGGGTTTGCTCATCCATGAAACCTGTTGGTGCTTACATGGATGCTGTGCAGAGATAAGTATTCCACTTTACACTTGAAGGAAAAGCAAATGAATAGTTTTATATCCTGCCATAACATACACCTCAAGTATTGGATTCTTGGAACAACTTGAGGACTGCTTTCCAAGAGAGATACTTCCCTACTTCAAAGACAACTACATTGACGAAGGAGATTTTTGCTACAAAATAGTATGATCAAGAATCTTTCCATGATTTTGGGGCAAGATTTCAAGAGCTGCTAGTTAGATGTCCATACCACCAGATTCTAACTATATTTGGTGCAGTATTTCTATTCAGGATTGCGCTATACATGCATAAAGAATTTAGATACAGCTGTTGAAGGCTCCATTGATGATTTAACTCCAGATGAAGCATGGGACCTGATTGAGAAAATAGCAAGCAATAATAGCAATATAGGGGATGTGATGCTAAGCAAATCCATAAGGTATTTGCAAGATCTTCTCAAGATTATAATTATTTATCCTCTCAAGTTGCTACCATGAATGATCAGATCAACAACCTAGCTGCTCAATTGGGAAATTCATATATTTAAAGCCAATACTCTCAAGCTCTTGTTGCTTCTAGTTGTCAACTTTGCTATTATCCTATACACACCACTATCAATTGCCCTATGTAATGTGAAGATGTATCAACTATCTATCAAGGAAAACATAATTAGTACCCACAAAGGAATATGTACTCCAACACATATAATGAAGGATGGAGAGATCATCCTAATTTTAGATGGAGGGATAAAAGTAGAGACTGGAATTTTGGGCCGAATAGATTCAACAATGATAAGCATGTGGTTAAGTCTTCTAGAGCTATCGAAGTACCTTCTGCTATAAAGAATGATGGAATATATGAGATAATGAAGAGTATTACTGTGATAAATTCAAATATAACCTCCATCAACACAAATTTATGCTCTAACTTCAAGGACTTGAGATCTACTGTGGAGAATAACTAAGCAACAACAAAAGCCAAACTTGCTGCATTTGAGAGTAAAATGGAATAATGGAAGACAAAAGCAGCAAACATGAATGGCTATATATCACAGCTAGCAAACTCAGTGAATGATGTCCAGGCCAAAATTAGGGGAAATTTACCTTCAAACACAGTTTTTAACCCCAAATCTATAAATGTTATAAGCTTTATAAGTGGGAAAACAGTAAGAAAAGCAGATACAGTAGAGGATACAAATGATAAGGATGAGATTGAGCAGCATAATAGATCTGGAGCTACAAAAGAGATTGGAAAAAAGCCTTCACCAATACTCGAACTAGAAAGTAGAAAATAGCAGAACATGTTATAGTAGAATATTGAGCAAACTACATTAAAGGAAGCTGTACAATAATTTGTTATGTTGGAAATAGTGGCTACTTCCAGCAGTGCAAATCAGAAACCAAGCATAAATTATAATATGGAGCATAAAGATGCAGAATAGAATGACAAAGAAGTAAGTATTAAACACCTACCTTTTCCTAATGCATACATGTATGCAAAGAAGGTTTTGAAAGATAAGCAGGAACAAGATATTCTGAATCTGTTAGGAAAATTAGAAGTTAATGTGCCACTTGTAGATCTGATTAGAAGCATACCCAAGTATGGAAAATTCATGAAAGAACTCTGCACTAATAAAAGAATCTATAAACCAAATGAAAGGGTTCAAGTAGGATCTAGTGTGTTAGCTTTGTTTAAGCCATAACTTCCTATTAAATGTGATGATCCAGGTCCCTTTACAATCCCAATCAATATTGGTAAGTTTCAGTGTGCTAGTGCTCTGTTAGATCTTGGTGCAACCATCAATGTGATGCCAACTTCTATTTATACATCATTAGGTAAAGGCCAAGGCAATGGCTCACTTAAGCAAACATCCATGATAGTACAACTTGCTGATCGAACCACTAGAAAACCTAAGGGACTGTTAGAGGATATATTGGTTAAGGTCAACGACTTGATTATACCTGCAGATTTTTATGTCTTGGATATGTCACATAAGTCAAATTTAGAAGGACCTATTATGTTAGGTAGGCTATTCCTTAGAACAGCCAACACTGTGATAAGTATGAAAAATGGGAGAATCACAATGAAAGTGGGTGATAATGTCATAATTTTTAATGTCTATGAAGCAATGAGACATCCATTTGAAGATTACTCACTGTTAGGTTTAAGTGCAATTGATGCATACATTAAAGAGGATAAAGAGGAACATGAAAAGCATATGCTGAAATCTAACAGAGCTGAATGTGAATTGCTTGAATATGAAATTTGTTCTTCTGTATTTTCTTTGGATAGTAGTGGTGATGTATCAAGTATTAATCATATCTCAGTTGATAGTTTACTTTTCACCCTACAATCTTTTTCTTTATCTTTTACTAATTGTTTGAATGAAGGATTTAGAGAGACACAACATGATAAAATTGCAGGAGAAATCACAGGTGCTGAAACTCTTATTACAAAAATAGAATTGAATAACACAGAATCTATGAGGAAAAACTTGATAAAGCATGTTACAACTCTAGAAACTAAGAAGTTGGTTCCATCAATTGACTAACCACCTGAGTTGGGACTCAAACCACTTCTTAGTAACCTTAAATATGTGTTTTTAGCTAGAAATAATACATTATCTGTTATAATTACTAACTCATTTTTTGTTTGAGAAAGAAAAGCTTATTTCAATTTTAAAAACACATGAGAGAGCAATAGGATGGGCTCTAGCTGATATACCTGGTATAGATGCATCTGTATGCACACATAAAATTATGTTGAAGGAAGGAGCCAAACCTATTAAATAGCAATAAAGAAGGTTAAACCCCTTGATATTTGATGTGGTTAAGAAAGATGTAACTAAGTTGTTGAATGCTGGCATTATTTACCCAATTTCAGACAGTGAATGGGTAAGTCCAATTCATGTTGTGCCAAAAAAAAGTGGAATAACTATGGTAAGGAATGAAAATAATGAACTAATCCCTACTAGAGTGCATAATTCATGGAGAGTGTCTATTGATTACAGGAAATTGAATGATGCAACAAGGAAAGACCATTTTCCTTTACCATTCGTAGATCAAATGCTAGAAAGACTTGCTGGGATGTCCCATTACTGTTTTCTTCATGGTTTTTCAGGATATTTTAAAGTTCTAATTGCACCTGAAGATCAAGAGAAGACCATATTCATGTGCCCATTTGGTACCTATGCTTATAGAAGGATGCCTTTTGGCTTGTGCAATGCTCCTGGAATATTTCAAAGAGATATAATGTCTATATTTAGTGAATTCTTGGAAAACAACATGGAGGTTTTCATTGATGATTTTACAGTGTATGGTAAGGACTTTGATAAGTGTTTAGAAAGTTTGGAGAAAATTCTAGCAAGATGCATTGAGAAAAAACTTGTACTGAATTTTGAAAAATGTCACTTCATGGTAGATAAAGGCATAGTTCTAGGACATTTAATATTTAAAGATGGGATTATGGTAGATAAAGCTAAGATTGAGGTTATTTCTTCTCTTCCTTATCCAAATCTTTAAAGGAACTAAGGTAATTTCTAGGACATGCTGAATTCTATAGAAGGTTCATTAAGGACATTAGCAAGATTGCATCTCTACTTTCTAAACTCATGCAAAACGATATAGAGTTATATTTTGATGATACTTGTAAGAGAGCATTTGACACTATTAAAGCTATGCTTATCACACCACCTATACTTGCTGCACCTAATTTGCATTTAGATTTTGAGCTTTCATGTGATGCATCAAATAAAGCTATAGGTCCAATGTTAGGACAGAAAGATGGTAAGCTGTCTAAAGTCATTTCATATGTCTCTAAGACATTAGATAATGCTCAAAAGAACTACACTACCACAAAAAAAGAACTCTTTGCCATTGTGTTTGCATTGGATAAATTTAGATCTTATCTTATTAGTTCTAAAGTGATTATATACACTGACCATGCTGCTGTTAAGTTCTTATTTAAGAAGCCACAGTCCAAACCTAGACTCTTGAGGTGGATGCTGTTAATCCAAGAATGTTATGTGGAGATAAGGAATAAAACTAGAGCAGAAAATGTGGTCACTGATCATATGAGCAGGTTTCCTAAAAATACAAGGGGAGTATTAGATTTTGACCTTATTTGTGATACATTTAGAGATTTTTCTGTTTCTGTAATTTCTGTAGTTACACCTTGGTACTGCCACATGGTGAATTGTATTGTTACTAGTTTAATTTCACCTTCTTTGTCTCATTTTCAGGCCAGAAGATCAAGCATGAGGCAAAATTTTACATTTGGGAACCACCCATTATATGGAAAATATGCAGTGATCAAGTTATAAGAAGATATGTGCCAAGTGAAGAAGTAGATAACATTCTTACAGCTTGCCATTCTTCTGTTTGTGGAGGCCATTTTAGTGCAAAGAAGACATCAAGGAAGATTCTTGATGCTAGTTTTTATTGGCCACAATTATTCAAAGACTTCTATGAATTTTCCAAAGCTTGTGACGGGTGCCAACGGTTTGGTGGACTGACTAAAAGGCATGAAATGCCTCAGTAACCTATGTTATTTTGTGAGGTGTTTGAAGTATGGGGCATTAACTTCATGGGACCATTTCCATCATCTTTTGGATATACATATATTCTTATAGTTGTGGACTACCTTTCAAGATGGGTGAAGTCTATGCCAACAAGGAAAGATGATGTAGTAACAGTTTCCAAATTTCTCAAGTCACACGTCTTCTTAAGGTTTGGTGTGCCAAGAGCTATAATGAGTGATCAAGGCTCTCATTTATGTAATCAAATTTTAGGAAAGTTATTTGCTAAGTTTGGGATCAAGCACAAGGTTTCCACCGATTATCATCTACAAACAAATGGTTAAGCTAAAAATTCCAACAAAACTATCAAGAGGATTCTATAGAGGATAGTAAGACTCTCAAGGAAGGTTGGAGTACAAGGTTAAATAAAGCTTTGTGGGCATATAGAATAGCTCATAAAACCCCACTTGAGATGTCCCCATACAGAATGGTCTATGGTAAATCATGCCATCTGCCAGTGGAAGTTGAGTACAAAGCATTATGGTAAGTCAAGGCTTGTACAATGGATTTTGACACTGCTAGAGAATAAAGGATGTTACAGATTCAAGAATTGGAAGAAATAAGGCTAGATGCTTATGAGAATTCTAGGATTTACAAGGAAAGAACCAAGTTTTTTCATGATAAATAGATTCTACATAAGGAATTTCAGGTTGGAGATAAGGTGTTGAGATTTAAAGCTAGATATTCTTTCAAACTTGGAAAGCTTGCTGCAAGATGGGATAGTTCATATGTGGTGACTAAGGTGAATGACTATGGAACAATTCAATTCATGGCTAAGGTAGATGGTACAATATTTCAGGTCAATGGCCACCTATTGAAGATGTACAAGGAGAACTTTAAGCCCCCATGATACTCAGGTTATCTCCTTCCTTGTTTATTCACTTACAATAGTTTATTTTACACTATTTTACTATATACTTGAGCTGATATTTATTGATTAAGTGTGGGGGAGGAGACCAAGTCAGTAGGGGTAGGTAAAAAGTAATAAGTTCATCTTAGATTCTGGATTTGCTTTGTCTTTATCACTTCAGCCTTGCATGTGTTTAATTACTTCTTCACATTGAGGACAATGTAGAATTTAAGTGTGGGGGAGTATGAACTTTAGTGTGAAAAATGGGTAAATAAAAAAAACTACTGAGATTCTATATTTTGGTCCCGACCTTGTGCTGTTATTGTCGCGACTAATATGTACGTATATGTCGAGTTTATTCTCTATGAAAATTAGTTGTGACCTTTGCATATTTTTGTCACGACCTTTTCTTTCTATGAAAGATAGTCGCGACATTTGATAATTTACGTCATGACCAGGATTTCATGTTTTCTCATATTTACCTTTGTGTGATATGTAATCGTGATATGTGCTTATCTTTACGTGACTGTAGCTCTCTGTGAATTTTGGTTGTGACTAGATGGACACTGGGTCGCGACCTGAGCTTGTGTATTTGTCAAGATTACTCTCTGTTATCATGTGTCACGACCAGTGTACATGTTAGTAGCGACCAATATTCCCTGTTTTCTAAAAAAAATTCTCTGTGTAAAATAATTGCATCCTGAAGACCCTTTTGTCACGACTATACTTGAACTTCTGCTGAAAATTCTCTTGCTTCATCTTATTGTTGGTTGGTCTTACTGTCATGGATTTAAAATTGAATTTTGAACACCTACTTTTGAACATTGGCAAGACTGATGAAGTATTAGTTGCTTTTTTCATTGATTTACTACTAGAAATTGTTTAGCATGAATGATTGAACTCATGTATTTAGTTTAATATTCATGCAATCTTGTCGTTATGAGCTAATTAGGGTGAGTAAGCCAGATGAGAGAATCCTTGAGCCTCCAACAGATACTCATTTACATTGTGTGAAACCATCTAGTTTGGTAACTTTATAGAACTTGTCTCAATCCTTGATTCAAAGCCATATTAGCTTCTTGGAATTGTGAATATGATAAGGGTATTTCTTTCTAAACCCTCTTGATAAAATAGTAGCCACATAAAATCCTTTGCTTAACCCCTTTGAGACCTTCACTTTCTTTTAAAATTCCATCCTTGATTAATGAATACTGTATGGGGTACTTGCTGCTGTGAAATAATTGATAAATTGTACCACTTGTTGGATATTTGAACTTCAATGTATTTGCTATCTGGTTCAATAGTGAAAGAAAAAGAAAAGCAAAAAGAAAAAGTACATAAAAGAGAAAAAGAAAGGAAGAAAGAAGAGATAAACAGAAAGAACAAAAGTGATATTCAACTTGAATGAAAGGAAAATATTTGGTACTCCCTGCAGTTGCAAGTTCATATTAGATTAGAGAATTAAGATCATGTACAATATTTCATTAATTATTGACATTAATTTCCATTTCATCACTTAACCTCTCTAACATGACAACCTAATAAAGACCCTTTGATTCAAAATCCTTGTAGCAGTTAGTGGTGGAGATATAGGTGTCAGGAATTGGAAGACACGCAGCGGAAATTAATTTAAAAATTTTCCACTCCTTGCCAGGATCTACCGTATGTGTTTAAGTCAAGTGGGAAGAAGTATTACCCTTAGTGTGCCTCAGCGACTTCCACAGCTTTCGGTCACGACGTTCACAGCTTCTCTCTGCGGCTCATGCTCCCTTTCTGATCACAAGAAGTCGACGACTCAGGTCGGCTTCCTCTACTGGTATCCACACGAACAACGTTTCAACCACGAACGACGTGCTAGCGTCTCTTGTCCCTCCAGGGCTTTCTCAAGAGTTCATCCTCTCCATCTCTATTTCGGCAGTTTCTTATCTGCAAACCTTTTGTAGAGTTCCCCTCGGCCTTTCTATGTTCTATATGTTTCTCTGTGTAAAACGCAGCTCCTAGAATCAGATATATAGGATGCTATGCGTTTTTCCTCTCTCAACCGAATTGGATTTTTGGAGTTAATCTTATATTAATTCCAAAATTAATACAATATCATATATTGTATAATTTTATAAGAAACTAATTAAATAAATAATATCAAATCCGTCCCACAGATTTAATTACCCATTTATTTAATTTTAAATAAAGATGAGACTAAACTATATTTAATTTATTCTCATAAATCAAATTTGAGATATCCTATCAATTTGAATTTCAAATTCAAACGTGATAGGGATTTAATTTATCCTTATAAATTAAATCTTATAAATATCTCTTATATGAGATATCCTATCAATTTGAATTTCGAATTTCAAACGTGATAGAGATTTAATTTATCCTTATAAATTAAATCTTATAAATATCTCTTATATGAGATATCCTATCAATTTGAATTTCGAATTTCAAACGTGATAGAGATTTAATTTATCCTTATAAATTAAATCTCATATATCTCATATATACATATAATGTATATATACGAATTTATATATATATATAAGAACATAAATATAAATAAATATATATACATCTATCCTGGATCATTCATTGAATCTGGACATGTCTTAGATTCAATGAATCTGGACATCATAGCTCGTGTTGGGCTATTTTGTGTGCGACCCTGTAGGCCCATATGAATTTGGCAGTGGGCCATTTGCTATACTAGCCCACAAGTCGCAAGCGGTCTCTAGCAAAACATAACGACTACCCAAATCATATGAGGATCGATAAACGATGTAACCTTTTATACAACCATATCATGTCCCTTCTGTCACGCGATATTTTAGTCATGGATGAGGCATGGATAATGTCATCCTCCTATTCCTAACCGTTACTTTCTCGATCCCTGAGTAGTCTGACTATAGAAATGGAACTACCTTTCCATTACAGTATGGCCATACATTTCTCAGACTCACTCATCGAGGGGTCCAGTAATATCTCTCTACGAATGTGAGGGACAAATTCCATCTTGACCATTCACATTCCTCCGCATGAAAAACCACTAAGGCCGAACATAGTCTTTATGATCACTCGGTCAAAAGTGACTTTTGACTAGGTCAAAGTTGAGCGTTTGTCATGTAGGAATCCATGATGATCTCAGGTCAAAGGGCGTATTGACATGGTTTGTATATGAGAGAAGCTTATGCCGTTACCCATGCTGTTCTCTCATAGCGGGTCGGTCCAGCACCTTGTACTCTTACATGTGCTTATGACTTTGATTTATATCTCTATACATCTTCAAAGTCATACTGGTCTTATTTCATTTGTGCTCCCGCATAGATGATCGACCAGGGACATTTAGGATAATATCATGAATTATCCAAGGATGGTCATCATAGTAAACATGCAAATAATATGATAACTCAATTAATAAATTCATAAATCAATAATGTTCATAAGACAATGATTGGCCCCTAGGGCATGATTTCCAACAACCTCCCACTTGCACTAGGTACAATCATTAATTTGACTAATTCCCATTGACCTAATATGACGCTCATGCTTTGCCCGCACAAGCGGCTTTGTTAGAGGATCAGCAACATTGTCTTTCCTGCTACTTTGCATATTTTTATATCACCTCTATCATTGATTTCTCTAATGAGATGAAATCACCTGAGTATATGCTTGGTCCTTTGATGTGACCTAGGCTCTTTGGCCTGTGCAATAGCACTGCTATTGTCACAGAGCAAAGTTATTGGATCTGAGATGGTAGGTATCACCCCTAGTTCTGTGATGAACTTCCTGATCCAAACGGCTTCCTTAGCTGCATCAGTTACTCAGCTTCCATCGTAGAATCTGCTACAGTGCCCTGCTTAGAGCTCTTCTAGCTTACTGCTCCATTATGGAGGAGGAATATATATCCAGACTGTGATTTTTGGTCGTCCTGGTCAGTTTAGAAACTGGCATCTGTGTAACCAGTTACACATAGTTTGTCATCTAATCCACCATAGACCAAGAATAAGTCCTTAGTCCTTCTTAAGTACTTAAGGATATTCTTGACAGCAGTCCAATGGCCCTCACCAGGGTCCTGTTGATATCTGCTAGTCATACTCAAGGCAAACGAGACATCCAGACAAGTACATAACATGGCGTACATGATAGATCCTATGGCCGAGGCATATGGAACTTTACTCATGCGACCTCACTGATCAGATGTACTAGGACATAGATCTTTACTGAGGTGAATACCATGAGACATGGGTATGAAACCCCTCTTTGATTCGTGCATACTGAACCTATGCAGTATTTTGTCTATGTATGTACTCTGACTGAGTCCTAGAAGTCTTTTAGATCTATCTCTATAGATCCTGATTCCTAGGATGTAGGTGGCTTCACCCAAGTCTTTCATCGAGAAAGACTTTCCTAACCAAGACTTGACAATCAGCAAGGTAGGAATGTCATTCCCAATAAGTAGGATGTCATTGACATAGAGTACCAAAAACACAACTGTGCTCCCACTAACCTTCTTGTACACACAAGGTTCATCAATATTTTGAAGAAATCCAAACTCTTTGACTACTTCATCAAAACGTTGATTCCAACTCTGAGAGGCTTGCTTCAGTCCATAAATAGACCTTTGAAGCTTGCACACTTTGCCAGAGTCCTCGGAATGCACAAACCCTTCAGGTTGTGTCATGTACACATCCTCAAGGAGCTTTCCATTAAGGAAGGTTATCTTGACGTCCATCTGCCATATTTCATAGTCATAATATGCTGCTATGGCAAAGAGGATTCTGATTGATTTGGCCATTGCAACTAGGGAAAAGGTCTCATCATAGTCCACACCATGAGTTTGAGTAAATCCTTTTGCAACCAGTCGTGCTTTGAAGACATTTACATTGCCATCCATGTCAGTTTTCTCCTTAAAAACCCACTTCACCTGATGGTTTTTACACCTTCAGGCTAGTCGACTAAGGTCCAAACCTTATTGTCGTACATGGATTGTATTTCAGACTTCATGGCATTAAGCCACTTTTCAGAGTCTGGTCCCACTATAGCTTCTTGATAGGTAGTTGGCTCATTATGCTCAATGAGCAACAAATCACGACTATCAGAAATCAGAAATCCATATCTCTGAGGCTGAAGTCGTGTCCTATTAGACTTTCGTGGACCTTGCGTGACTTGAGGAGTCTCAACAACTTGTTGTGAGTCTTCTCTATTTTCAATTTGCAGTTCTGTGGTGTCTTGTGGCTCTCAAACTTCTTCGAGGTGTACCTTACTCCCACTGGTTCTTTTAGAGATAAATTCTCGTTCAAGAAAGATACCATTTCTGACAACAAACACTTTGTTATCAGCAGGGTTGTAGACGTAATATCCCTTGGTTTCCTTAGGATATCCCACAAAAAGGCACTTTGAGGATTTGGGCGCTAATTTGTCTGAGGTTTGTTGCTTAACATAGACCTCGCATCCCCAAATCTTCAGGAAAGACAAACTAGGCGTCCTCCCAGTCCATATCTCATACGGAGTCTTTTCAATTGCCTTTGATGGAACACGATTGAGTGTGAACGCAGCTGTCTCTAGGGCATGGCCCCAAAAGGAGGGTGGAAGATCTGTTCGACTCATCATGGATCGAACCATATCTAATAGTGTTCGATTCCTCCGTTCAGAAACGTCATTCCATTGTGGTGTCCCTGGAGGAGTCAATTGTGAGACTATCCCACAACTCCTGAGATGATCTATGAACTCTTGGCTCAAATATTCACCACCCCGATCAGATCGAAGTGCTTTAATTGTTTTGCCAAGCTGGTTTTGTACTTCATTTTGAAATATCTTGAACTTTTCAAAAGATTTAGATTTATGTTTCATCAGATAGATGTACCCATCTCTGCTGAAATCATCTATGAATGTTATGAAGTACGAATAACCTCCTCTAGCATTTATGTTCATTGGTCCACATACATCTGTATGTATAAGGCCCAATAAATTAGTGGCCCTCTCACTGTGCCCAGTGAAGGGTGACTTTGTCATCTTTCCTAACAAGCAAGACTCGCAAGTGTCATATGATTCAAAATCAAATGAGTTTAGAAATCCATCTTGATGAAGTTTGGAAATGCGTTTCTCATTTATGTGGCCCAGACGACAGTGCCAGAGGTATGTGGGATTCAAATCATTTGGTTTGACCCTTTTGACGGTTATGTTATAGATATTTCCATGATTGGGTTGTTCCAAATTTAATATGTAATGACCAACATGCAAATCACCATGAGCATAGAAAACATCATTACGATAAATAGAACATCTACTATTCCCAGCAACGGAAGTGAAACCTTCCTTATCCAAATAAGAAAGTGAAACAATGTTACTACTTAAAGCAGGAACATAATAGCAATTGTTCAAAACTAACAAAAGCCCAGTGGGCAGAACTAATTCATAAGTGCCTACAGCTAACGCAGCAACCCTTGCTCTGTTTCCAACTCGTAGGTTAACCTCGCCCTTTTTCAGCTTCCTACTGTCCTTTAGTCCCTGCATATTTGTACAAATGTGAGAACCACATGCAGTATCTAATACCCATGAGGTGGAAGTAGAAAGATGAATGTCTATAACATAAATACCTGAAGCGATAGCCCCGCTATCCTTCTTGTTCTTTTTCAGATCTTCGAGGTAGAGTTTGCAATTCCTCTTCCAATGATCGGGTTCATTGCAGAAGAAGCAGACTCTTTCCTTCGGAGGCTTTGCCTTCTTTGGTGTAGGCTTAGTTTCAGGCTTGCCTGACTCTTTGGTCTTACTTGATGAGCCATGACCCTTCCCCTTTCCTTTGCCTTTCTTTTTAGTACCCTTTCCTTTCTGAACCATCAAAACACTACTGGGTTTCTTCTTAAGACTCAGCTCAGCAGTTTTAAGCATCCCATGCAGTTCAGAAATAGATTTCTCCATGTTGTTCATATTGTAGTTCATGACAAACTGGTCATAACTTTCTGGGAGTGAGTTCAAGATCAAATCTGTAGCTAACTCCTGGCTCATGGGAAATCCAAGCCTCTAAAGGTGATCAATGTACCCCTTCATCTTTAAGACATGAGTACTGACTGATGCACCTTCAACCATCTTGCAGGAATGTAAGGCCTTAGTGGTCTCATACCTCTCTTGCCTTGCCTGTTGCTGGAACATTTCCTTGAGATGCACAATCATCTCATAAGCTTCCATGTGTTCCAGATCTCTTTCGAGCTCTGGAACTATGGTGGCTAGCATCAAGCATCCCACATCGATAGAGTCTTCCTTATGCTTCGTGTAAGCATCTCTCTGAGCTCTAGGAGCATTGGCAGCTGGCTCCTCAGGAATGGGTTGATCTAGGACATGCGCCTTTCTTTCCTGCTTGAGAACAATTCTCAAGTTCCTAAACCAGTCAAGAAAGTTTGTCCCATTGAGTTTGTCCTTCTCAAGGACAGATCGCAGCAATAATGTAGCAGTATTACTAGTCGTCATGATTCTACAATTAAAATATGCAATGTAATTAGTAATCTCCCACTAAATAAACAACCCTCAATGCAATAGTTAGTGGGCTAAGATCCATATTTGGCTTAAACTTAAGTCCGCTTTGGCAGGATGCTTAAATTAAGTTATTTAGGTAGGTAACACCTTTACCAATTACATCAAATGTAACTCTTAGATGATCATGGGATCCTATCATCATATGATATGGCATGTTCTAATCCTATCTAATGCCTTGAGATCCAAAACCGTTTTGTTAATCTCAATTAAGTCAAACAATAATGAACATATGAGAGTAGCACCATTACTCTTTGCTTATCTCCCCAAGATGACTCAAAAGAACCCACTTTGGCGGAGTCCACAATTGAGCAATCAAGGTTTTGACAAGTGTTCATAAATTGACGGCATTATGACTTAAGATTTCATTTAGAGGGCTTAATTTAACTGTTTAGTTTATGAGAATGCATGCTTCTCAGTTTGTATCTCATACAATTAATATGCATGTGCTGATATAATCATAAGATGCATAATTTAAACGTGATACAATATGGCTCACCTATCCTAAGTCCCCTCAAGACAATGAGAGGAGCTCTCTAGTAAGAAGAGGGAAATTACATATAGAAACCTCTTTTAACAATCGAGGGGAGTGAGGTGAGAAGAGAGGGTACATTGAGAGTATTTATAGGAAGGCACGACACGCAGGCCGTATTTAAAAATTACAACACTTGAAATCTAGAGCCATATTGTTCACCATACCCAAGCATTCAAGAATCAACATTCAGATTTAATTGCAGGGCAATTGATGTTTCAAATCTTAAAACATTCACAAAATAGCATATTCTATGGTTATATTACGCTACGAACAGGTAGCCACGGCAGTCCCGCTAGCCGGTTAGCGGGCGGGGTCTGGGGGCAGCGCCCCGAGAAAAAAAATTTTACTATGTAAATAATCACGAATCTGCATTCGGTTTTCTTGGACCCCTTCTATGTTAATTGATCAAATCAAAACATATCACCACCGATTTCAGTTCCCTTTTAGATTCCTTATATGTGATACATAAAACAGATTCCTTATATGTCACACATGAAACGCATATTATATGATCGGCTACGACTAACACATATCATATGAATCAACAATCAAGCCTAACTTAAACACAAAACGGCATGGCTCTGATACCACTGTCAGGAATTAGAAGACACGCAGCGAAAATTAATTTAAAAATTTTTCCACTCCTTGCCAGGATCTACCGTATGTGTTTAAGTCAAGTGGGAAGAAGTATTACCCTTAGTGTGCCTCAGCGACTTCCACAGCTTTCGGTCACGACATTCACAGCTTCTCTCTGCGGCTCGTGCTCCCTTTCTGATCACAAGAAGTCGACGACTCAGGTCGGCTTCCTCTACTGGTATCCACACGAACAGCGTTCCAACCACGAACGACGTGCTAGCGTCTCTTATTCCTCCAGGGCTTTCTCAAGAGTTCGTCCTCTCCGTCTCTATTTCGGCAGTTTCTTATCTGCAAACCTTTTGCAGAGTCCCCTTCGGCCTTTCTATGTTCTATATGTTTCTCTGTGTAAAACGCAGCTCCTAGAATAAGATATATAGGATGCTATGCGTTTTTCCTCTCTCAACTGAATTGGATTTTTGGAGTTAATCTTATATTAATTCCAAA